>CM056573.1:74351446-76851446 GCA_029721435.1 Gymnothorax reevesii | reverse complement strand
GAAATTTTCCAATTTCGGTTACAGTGCCATCTTGTTTTTTTTTTCAACGAAAAACAAACAAAAGAATAAATCAATTGTCATCCATCCCGAATATGTAGAGTAAATACTATTTTAACATAAAAACATGGATGACAGCTGCTAACATTCCATCACCCCCCAGGCGACTTTCATGGTCTTGGTCCAATTTTGCCACTAGTCTAGTAATCAAGCAAATAAGCAGGTAATTGTCTGTGACCATGCCAACCCTGAAATTCAAGGTTGGGTGCCAGAAAACCCGGGATTTTTGAATCAAATTTGCAGCCAACGTCCACTAAAATCATCCAGTAATTAAACTGTTCTTCCAAATTCAGCTTTTGAAGAACTCATGCATGAAACCTGCATTGTTGTGTCAAAATTTGAAACACCAGCAAAAAGTACCATGAACCATTACTCTGGCTTCAACAGCTGGTAGTGGTATACACTGCAAAGCTGCTCAATTAACTGAACTTGTATAATTGATGGAAACAAAAACATCCTTGAGCACCAGCAATCCAGGAATAGCACCTCTTGCCGCTAGACTGATTATTACTTTTTTCCACTGAGAGGTTTCTCATTAATCATGCTGGACAAAAATAGATGAAAACATAATTGGTTGATAAGACAAATGCACATGTTATGACGCCATTAAATTTTCAAATTCACTAAGAAAACAAAAAAATCTCTAATGTTCTGTTCTCAATTTGAATACAACTGAAATGAGGGTAATGTACAGTCCTTTAAAGCACAAAAAGAACTGCAATATATGTTTATCAATGAATTAACCATTTTTACCAAGGTACATAAAACACAGTCAGGCCCACACTCATACTCTGGAGGCATCATTTGATCAATTCCTGAATCTGTATTTACTAATTGCACTAAATTCACGGTGAAAATAAGATTTAGTGAAATGACAATGCAATTAAATTGAAATTTCAGTCAACTGCTTACTTGCACAAAATTACTTCCACCTCCTCTCATTCTCTCGAAGGAATAACAATTCCTGACAAGCTCTTCAGAAAAAAATCCCCTCTGCACATAATATTTGGGTGAGCCTGCTCCTACTCCTAAAGCAAGTGAGCAATGATGACCTGTTTATGACCTCAGTGTCTTCTCAATGTCTGGTGGACTCATAGATTAGGTTTATTGCTGTTATTTATGCTGATTTATGCCTGGATTTTGACTGTGCGAAAACGGGGCTTGACTCAAGCTTATTTCTAGTCCAGAACTCAGCAAATCTGGGTCAACCATGTGCATTACTATGGTCATCTGTTCATCTAAAAATATGCCCAGATATATTATATTATAGATTGATTTTACCAGAACAATAATAGGAATATGTGCTACAGTTGTGTGCAGTGATGATAATACAACTAACAAAATGAAGATAAATCAGAAACCTGGTACTATTCAAGTATTTCATGAAATATTGGATGATATTGTAATGGCAGGTAGAGGTAGGAGGCCAACTGCAGGGAAACGAGCAGCACGACACAAAACTAAAAGAACTGGAACAAACAAACAGCCAGGCAGCTCCCCACAAGGACCGGGATCGGATCTCAAGGCATCCCGCGCAACAGACTCAACGTCCCACTGGATGGGAGCCACAATCTCATCTGCCGAGATAACCGGCTCAAGAATAGGATCGCGACCAAAGCGGTTGTAAATTCGTGACAAGGCGCCAGGCTTGATGTTTTTGAAACCGGGGAGATAGGTTAACATAAAGTTAAAGCGATTGAAAAACAAAGACCACTGCACCTGCCCGGAATTACGTCGCTTAGTCTTTTGGATGTATTGGAGATTTTTATGATCTGTCCAAACCACAAATGGATGTTCAGCCCCCTCCAACCAATGCCGCCACTCTTCTAATGCCAAGTTGACAGCTAACAACTCCCAGTTACCAATGCTGCAATTCCATTGGGTCACTGGCAACAACCGGGAGAAGTAAGCGCATGGGTGCAACTTATTGTCTCGAAGGGGGCGCTGGGACAAAATGGCTCCCAGCCCAACCTCTGAAGCGCAACCTCCACCACAAATGGGTGAGGGGTTGGGCAAAATGACAGTAGGTTCAGAGCAAAATCGTTTCTTCAAATAATAATAATTGACTAATAATTGTTGTGAAGGGATGTTCCATGCATACACATATTGAAGTTCTTGCTACGCCACTGCTGGAGGATATGCGTCGCTGTCTGTTTCGATAAGTGAGTCAAAAATTACTGTTCAACCACCTCAGTAAAACATGGAGGTGGTAATGTTATGGTTTGGGGTTCAGTCTGCTTGAAATGAGCCGTTGATCTCGTAGAAATTGACGGAATCATGGATCAAAAGAAATATCACTGCATCCTTGTGAGACGCATTGTCATCTGGAAAGAGACTGATTGGTCAGGGATTTTATTTTCAACAAGATAATGACACCAAACACACTTCTAAGTGGCGCAAGAATTATTTCAGTCAGAAAGAAACATCTGGTGACATAAAAGTAATGACTTGGCCGGCTAGTCCAGACTTTAATCCGACTGAGCAAAGGGATTGTAACATTAAAAGAATCTCTTTGGAATGAACTTCAAACTATATGGATAGTTTATCGGGTGAGGAGATAAAAAAATATGTAAAAACTATGCTTAAAAGATGAAAGTGCTTGTTCAAAATACAGCAGAATCTTGTTGACACTTGCATTGGTAACACTTTACTTTAAGGTTAGTTAATGCAGTAATAAGCATTTCCTAATACGTAATTAACATTTAACTAATGCACCTGGTAATCATTTACAATTGATGTTCACATGAACTAAGGTATTAGTATATAAATTATGGTTGAATTATGGTTAACTGATAGTCAATGAACTAATGTTAATTAATGTTAATTGTTGAACCCTTATTGTAAAGTGTTACCCTTGCATTTTGGGCAGGACAATTGGTAAATCAATTAGCATTGAGGAATAAGCCACACACTCTCGCTGTCAGGTTAATTAGCAGAAAAAGGGCAAAAACTGACGTGCTCATATATATATATATATATATATATATATATATATATATATATATACACTACACCAACGTCACATGAGTTCATTCACCAATCAAAGAAATGTATGAGAGCATATTCATCCATATAATCCAACACCCCCACTTACTCTCATAATTTTTAGGTTAAATACCTTGTTGTATTTCAGCACATTTTCTGTTACATTAGGTGAGACTGTATTCTGCATAAATTTGCCTTTATTCCAAACATGAAATATTCTCTCCATCTTAAAGTTTGTTGCAGGTTTAGTCATAACATCAGCAACCATATCTGCCATTGGACAGTATTCAATAGTTACTTTCCCATCATTGACAGCTAATCAAACAAAATGAAATCCAACATCAATATGTTCACACGTTTGGCGACTTACAGGATTTTCAGACAAAGCAATTGCACCTTGGTTGTCAACAAAAACTTTGACTGGTACAAAAATTACACCTGCAATCAATGCCAGTCAGGAGTTGTGTGAGGTATAGACATTCCTGTGTAGTAGCAGCCAGAGCCATGTATTCAGCCTCACAGGTAGATAACGCAACTCTTGGCTGTTTCTTTGATTTCCATGACACCGCAGGACCCCTTTCAGTGAGACCTATACAATATCCTGTTGTGCTGCATCTGTCACCCAATCAGCATCGCTATATGCTAATAGTTGTGGTGGTTTTGCATTTTTTTGTAGCATAACTCTTTGTTGATGGTACCATTCAGGTATCTCATTACATGTTTGGCTGCCATCAAGTGTGATTGTTTTGGTTGAGACAGGTATTGCGATAGTTTACTGACAATGCAGCTGAGATCTGGTCTTGTGCATGTCATTTCATAAATCAAGCTGCCTATCACCTCACTCCCATCATTGAGTGAATCATTGTCTCTGGCTGCAATGAGTAGATCATCAACCGAAATTATGAGTATTAGCCAATCACTCCCTGAACCTTTGGTATAAACGCAATGGTCTGCTGGATTCTGAGTGAATCCATTTTCACTGAGATGATAATGCAACATCCTGTTCCAATTTCGTCCTGACTGTTTCAGGCCATATAGTGATTTGTTCAGTTTACAGACTAGTTTATCACCAGCTTCTGGTTTGACTTCAAATTCCTCGCAAACAGTAGGGGCATGTAAATAAGCAGTCGTGACATACATTTGGTGCAGTTCAAGGTCATATTGAGTTGCTATTTGTATCATGGTACGTGTTAACGTCATAGTTGCTATTGGGGAGAAAGTTTCCATGAAGTCAATTCCAGCTACTTGGTTGTAACCTTTCACCACATATCTTACTTCTTCCTTCATCGCACTAGCCCACTACTGTGAATTTTTTTGAGCGTTTTGCTTCATCTAAAGATTGTGGTAAACTAGACAACATCCTGTAGCAATAGTCAACATTAGCTAATCTCTGGTCTTCACTATCAATATTTGACAGACACATACTCATTCAAGTATTTTGGAGCATTCCTATCCCTTTTGGGGTAGCGAACACTATGAACATCTCCTGTCAGTTGGTCGTTTCCCTTTCCTGTTTCCTGTCTGGGAGTCATTTCTGGATTTGCCATGTTAGACTCTTGACTCTCTTTTGGAGTCTGCTCAGCAGTCTGAGGTTTTTGCATAGGGGATGCAAATCAATTCCCAGGAACGTCATCAGTCATCACCAAGTCAGTCTAAGTTTCATGTTCAACTATACTCCAACTATACTCAACTATACTCAACTATACTTCAGAGGTCTGTGCTTGCCAACATCCAAGGGCCCCCCTGTAGACTTAAAAAAATTAAATATATATGGTTTCGCTTATTTTTGACTCTTTCTTCATCAATCACGTCATTATAAAATCTATACGCTAAAATTGCGTTAGAGAATTTCAATTAGGAGCAGATCCTCGACGGTAGTGTTCTACGGGATTCTACCGGTACCACATGCAAGCAAAGGAAAGCAGAATTTTATCTGGAGGTTTAACACGTGGCTATGAACCTGGTGTAGGAAAGAGGGGTACAGGTTTATGGGGCACTGGAACTTTTTCTCGGATAGGGGTGACCTGTTCAAGCCTGATGGGCTGCACCTGAACCGGAGGGGTACCTTTGCACTGGGCCAGCCTATGTTGAGGGTAGCTTGGTATGGTGGGGAGTGGCGTCCCCCAGGGATCGGTGTTGGGAGCCCTGCTGTTCCTCATGTAGTTTTGTACATTAATGACCTTGATAGGAATATTGAGAGCAGATTAGTTACATTTGCTGGTGATACTAAATTGGGTGGTTTGGCAAATAGTTTAGAGTCCACTTAAGTGATTCAGGATGATATGGATAGAATCCAGAATTGGGCAGAAATGTGGCAAATGAAATTTAAAGTTGCAAAATGTAAAGTTGTACATGTAGGCAATAAAAACATTAGACGGGATTACTTCATGGGAGGTTTAAATCTGGAATGTGCTCCGCACGAGAAAGATCTGGGAGTGATTGTTGACCAAACCCTCACAGGCTCTAGCTATTGTGTCGTAGCAGTTAAAAAAAGCCAATCAGATGCTGGTATACATTGCCAAAAGTATTGAGTACAAATCTAAGGAGGTGATGCTTCTTTTGTACAACACATCCATCAGACCACATCTGAAGTATTGTATACAGTTCTGGGGACCATACTTTAAGAAAGATATAGAGGCTCTAGAGAAAGTTCAGATAAAAGCCACTAAGCTCATTCCAGGTATAAAAGATGAAAGCTATGAGAAGAGGCTAAAGATCCTCAATCTCTTTAGTCTTAGGAAAAGGAGACTAAGGGGTGATTTGATTGAGGTCTTTAAATATGTTAAAGGGATTAACAAAGTGAATTATGTAGGATTCCTTCAACCAAGTGTTGTGAGTAGAAGTCAGGGTCACAAATGGAAGTTGACCAAAGGTAAATTTAGCACTGATATTCAGAAATATTTCTTCACCCAAAGAGTAATTTCAATGTGGAATTGCTCGCCTGACCATATTGTTGAGGCAGAGACCTTGGGGGTTTTCAAGAGCAGGCTTGACTTAAAGCTAGATACCATTGAGTCATTGAGTATCTGAAGGGATATATTCTCAATAGTATAAAGAAACTGGTGAGCGTAGTTGGGTTGAACGGCTTGTTCTTGCCATTCATGTTGTGTTTTTTAATTATTCACAAATTACTGGGCTAAACTCCCCCCATCGTATTATAATGGACTGTTCCAAGAGCGCATCCAGGGAATTACACTGGCGAGAACCATGGGCTGTATGACCGACCGAGTTGGTTCACTTTCAGCAGCAGCTCTGAAGCTGGTCAAAAGCAATGTAATTTACGAAGTGGTCGGTTGTGACATATGTGAAATTGGCATTTGTAATGAGAGATCATACACACATTCTGAGCGACTGAAGTTTTAACACATGAAACATGTTCTAAAGCCGCCTGGAAAAAGAACCTGCCAGTATCGACATGTAACCAGGGTTGTAACGTTAGCCTTGAACAGCTACGGCAGCCAAGAGAAATAAGTGAAACAAAGAAGCTCTCCAGTTAGCGTTGCTCTTGAATAAATGCAACCCGCCCGATTTCGCCACTCGCTTAAATGTTTCCCCAGTAACTAAATATGATCCCATCTCCCTACTCAAAAATGGTAGCAGTAGCTATCTTACGTCAGCTATCTAACAATGAATAGCTGCGATGATCATAGAGAAACTGGAGAGGAGGAAGAGCACCCTGGTGAACATTAGTCTTTAATTATTACATCTAAACCGAATGAACAACCGACTTCCCCGACTTCACAATTCCGTATTAGAAGGCTCGTGTGCTTTGCTGGTTCCTCTTGGCTGTAATGGCAGGGTGCCAACCTAGCCTCCGCCAGAGTTCTGGGTTTAACATGATAATAAGTCAGGCGAAGTGAGTCGTTTATTCTGCTCGGTAGTATTAATAAAAAATTAATGTTAACAAGTGCACCGCCTATCGGCGAATGTCGTATTGCTCCGCAATACTAGTTCCCTACCGGTGTATGCATATTATATTTCTTAAAAAGTAGGTCAAAGTGAACTGAATAGGGTACATGACACACCCTCTCCCAAGATGCATCCACAAACCAACTTTGATGTTCCTTGGTCATACGGTATTGAAGTTATGGAGCGGACACGAATGCGGACGGACGGACTGACGGAGTGCAATCCTATAGTCCCCTCCGTTTCCGGTTGGGGACTAATAACCAAGATGTTATTAACCCCCTTCTATCTATCTGCAGTTTCTCTTGGTTGTCGTAGCTGTTCATTGTTAGTAACCTAGATAACTATCACTGCCATTTTTGAATGGGGATACAGGATCTTGTGTTGAGTTAGTACAGGGTATAAAAGAAAGCTAATTCGGGCAGGTTGTGGGGGCTAGTTTGACTGTGTTTTCAGTGTGGAGGCCGGCCTGACCGCAGTTATTTATTTAATAGTAATGTAAACTCGAGAGCATATTCTTTCCTCTGAGTTCTCTTGGCTGCCATAGCCCTGGGAACATATCGATACTGACGGTCTTTTTCCAGGCTGTTTTGAGCGGCTCTGATACATGTTTCACGCGGTAAAACTCCTTCAGAATGCTTGTATGATATCGTGTTACAAGCGCGAGATGCACCGCTGTAACAACCCATTTCTTGGGGGGGGGGGGCATATCTGGTAAATGGGGTTAATGATGGGTGGTGGGGGAGGGGGAAAGGTGGCTTTATCAAGTCATAATGCTTCAGAAATTAAAATATGTTATGTTGCTATGCATCTTTTTGTATTACTTTCATGGAACGGTACATAGTTACTGTAGTTACTTTACTGTGTTTTTGTGCTGTCTGTATTAAAAAAATTAAAAACTTGGATTGAGATGTTTGTTTGTTAAACAAGATTTGAAAAAGGTGGAGGGCCCCATGCTTCTGTTTGCCTAGGGCCCCTAAATTGCTAAATCCGCCCTTGTGTGCTTGAGGACTATTCCTGTGTCTGGGCAGTATACTAGTAGTGATGGGCTATTCTTATCAAATCCTACAAACCTTCCCCTCTCACACTTTTTTTTAATCTTGTTTGTATGCAAAGCACACCCACCCAAACGCTCTCATTTTCGGAAGGTCAGGCTTCTTCCCTTTTGTAATATGGGGTTCGCTTGGTTCAGCTATTGTAACATCTATTGCGAATGACTGCAGCAGTCATCACTGCATACTGTATGTCCACAATTCCTTTGGTAAGCCGCTCCCTATAATCATGCACCTCACAATTTCAAATAGTGTTCTCCTGTTTCTCTCAGCTGTCCCCTTTTAGTTGGGTGAGTAAGGAGGTGAGGTCTCATGGTGTATACCATTCTTACTCCGTTACTCTTAGAAGTCTTTTGCTGTATATTTTGTGCCATTATCTGACTTTATGCACTTGACTTTCCCATCGGGGCCGATGTCGGTGAAGAACATTTCAGTCGCTCTAGTAGTATCACTCTTCTCAAGAAACAGACAAACATTACTCTTGAATAATCATCCATAAAGGAAGCCTTGTTATAAATTCACTGAGGTGCAATTGGCCATAGCAGTTTTTACAGAAAAAATGTCCTAAGGGTAGGATGGGATATTCAATGCCCTTTTCAGCGTCACTCTCACCCTTTTACCCTCACTGTTCATCAAGAACACCTCTGCATCGCCTCTTTTCGAAGCAACACCAATTGTCCTTGTACCATCAGCCTATTCCAAGTAGTACTTCTCTGGCTGGAAAGTGTCGTCAAAATTTGAATTTTCTAATGTTCGTTATTATGTGTGATGTCGCTCCAGTATCGACCATCAGGCCTCTCGGCTTTAGTCCATTGAGCTGACTGTCACTTATCTTCTACGTAAATCCATGTTCTTCATCAGCATCAGTCACTTGCTTCGCGTCATCGGCCTTTCTCCGTAAGCACGTGGAATCTTTGTATGTCGCGTTTTTTTCAAAAGCTGCACCACTGCTTTGGTCGCTTGCGCAGCTTATTTACGCATGTGGCCTTTCTGGTTACAGTTGTAACAAGTAATCACGCTCATGGTGTCTCTCCCCCCTCATTCCTACAGCTCAGGCGATCAGCTTTATCACACCGTCATCATACAAACTAGCATTTAGCTTCTGAGCTCTCAAAACACAATTTGATTTTAAAATCTGCTGATGTAATTTTATCATCACCCTGGGTTATGTGGAGGGAAAACGGTTTAAATGATTCCGGTAACCCTTTCAATACCATTGTAATTAAAAGTCCGTCACTAAAGGCTGATACATGCTTCACAAGAACAGAGGCTGCGAGAACAAGAACAAAGTTTGTTTTGACCGGGACATTTCATACTTCACGAGAAACTCAAGTGCAGAACTCCCGGAAGGACCCTCCCACTTCAGCGCACGTCTACTGGCAGCAGAGCAGCATATTTTACAAATGAAGAGCAAATGATCATATTACGAAAATATGAGGAATGCAGGATCAAACTAGAGATGCCAAGTCTGACTCATTCGGCTTGAGTCTCTCGCCTCTTAGTGGCATTCACGTTCCTTTGCCGTAGTCAGCAATTATTCACTCAATGCGAACGGAAGAAATTCACTCGCAGAATTCAAGTCATTGCACATTAAGTAAATCAGTTTCACATGCATTACGGTGGATTTCCCTACTAGTGACACGGAAATTGATTATGACTCGGGAATTCCCACGCTAGTCTTTACGGTAGGATTGAAAGCAATAGCATTGCATAAAGACGTTTCAAATGGTCTTATTTCAGTTAAACAATTTTAACAATCAGGAAACACATGCATTGTTTCCGATCCCTGAGTAAAGAGAAGCATGACAAATCCGCTGTCATAATCGTTTTCCCTGGTGAGGTCCATCTTCACGCAAGTGAAACTGAAACTTCAATGCACAAGGATTTTAATCCTGCGTGAGAATCTCATTAATAAGCGTTCATTTAAAAATTGCGGACTACGGTGAATAAGCCTAAAAATGCCTGAAACCTACGCTGAATGCCAGAGACTTGGCATCTCTGTCATACAGATCAAAGACAATGCTCGAGACAATATGACACCCACCACCAATTGGACAGGGGTGTAAATTACATTCTGTCAAAATGACGGACGGCCTTCAAAATATACAGTAATTGTTAAAAAAAATCCGTCAATGACAAAAAATATTCTGTTAACGCAACCTCAGTTTTGAGCAGAGCCCTTTTGGGTCTGCTCTCAAGAATGGACAGCTTCTTTTGCCACCACCAGCACGTCTTCCGGGCGCAACCATCAAGGCGCCACATGTGTTTGTGGGAGATGCTGCATTCCTCCTGCATGTCAACCTTATGCATTCCTATTCAGATATGTTGCCAATAATTTAATGTAAAAATGTCAAAATAAACATCATTTGACAGTCTTTGTATAACTTTTTTTTTTAAAATAGCACCACTGTAATGTGAATAGAAGCCACTAGATGGCAGTATTGACCTTTTCTTTTGTTTAGCCCAGACTGGAGCTAGCTTTGGACATGTCCTGGGCATGTCTGAAATGGAAAGACCCAGAGAATGAAAAAAAAGTCTAAAAGGTGGGAGGGGTCTGCAAAAGAGTATATAAAGAGGAAAATTGAGAGAGTAATGGAGTAGGAGAAATTGCAAGGAGAAGGATACATTTTACCAGACCTGTCACTCTTTTCAAGACCTGTGAAGCTTTTTGTGGATTTTTGCCTGTGTTGGAGCATTTTCCTCACCCAGGACATCACCCAGCAACCCAACCAAACGGACTGTAAATATTTTTTTTCTTGTATATATCAATCTTGGTCAGTAGAGTAGATAGTAGATTAGTTAAAAGTCTTTGTTTAATTAAAAGTGTTTAAGTCTTAAAATTGTGTCTGTCATCCCTTGCTGTCGTAAATGTCATTATAAATTGGGGCCATAACAACACCCACTGTCAAAGATCGGTAATGTTGCATATTTGTCACACTGGGCATTTTTGGCAACTTTGTCATTTAAAAACAAATCTCCTTTACTTTTTTTTTGCTTACAAACACAGATTTACTGTTTTATTTGCATTTCCTTAGCCGATAACAAAATTATAACTTTGCAGGTTAACATTCACAATTTTTAAAAACAACATTTGCATTTTGTCTCAGGACTAGTATATTTACACTGCAAGTGTATGTGTTAGTGTTTTATGCATGGCTTATTGGAAATTTTATGGGTGAGACAGAAAATGTCCTCTAATTCTGGAAAATCCCAAATTCGTTCAATCAATAAACAGTTTATGCTAGCATAAAACATGTTTACTGCCAAAACTCAAAATGTTTGAAAGCTACAGTGTATACTGTTTCATTAATGCTTGAATATGTTGTGACTACAAAATGGGTATGACATAATATTTTGTTGTTTCTTTAATGATCGCAATCTCACAGAGGAGGAGCTGATCCACAATTACCGCCACTCTCGCGCACGGCTAGTAATTGAAAAAGCGTTTGGGATTTTAGCAGCAAGATGGAGGGTCCCTGGTCGGCCGATAGAGTGTTTGTTGGATAAGGCCAGAGATATAGTGAAGGCCTGTGTTTCCCTCCACAACTACCTCACATCTCGGGCAGCCCATGGCACACGAAGAGACTTTTGTGAGTTCTTTCCGACACCTCAAGGCAAGAGGACATTATCCGGAGAGGATGTCTACACTAGCCAGGAAAAATAAAGAACATCGCACAACCACAACATTCCATATTTGATAGTCATGTGCTCAATCAACTGACTTTTAAATTATTTATTTAATAGTCAAAATGTCAAATTATTTCATCATTATTTATTCATTATTTCAGGGGTGAAATAAGTAACAACAACAAACATTGCAACAAGCAATGATTAATTTCTATTTATTTTTTAGTATATTTTTTTCTTTTTTCCTTCATGTAATTAATAGATCGCTGTTGAAACTGTGCAATACATTCTAAAGTGTGCCTGCTATGCGTGTAAATGCCATTTGAGTTGAATTTTGAATACTACTGTTGTCACTCTTGCTGATTTTTTAATGATTTTAAGTGTATGTTTTTAATGTCTATTTTATTTCTTTGACAATTATGACAATGATATATGCTGCAAATTTGTGCCACTTAATTCGTTTTTTTTTGGGGGGGGGGGGGTTATGATTAAAATATTAATGTTGCTGTTTTGTCCTAACACCAATTCAGCCTATGAGCTGCTACTGTTGGACATCTTGTATTCTTATTCAAATAAACCAATTTTATGATGATGATTATTATTATTATTATTATTAATAATAATAAACAAACTAATTATTAAATTGTCTAGAGGCACTTAATTTGTATTTCAAAGACAATGCAAATGTCTTGAGTCATTAAATCTGTACTTTCATAATGTGCAGATACTCTGACTACTCTTGCATTGTCCAGAGGACACAGTAAAGCAAATTCTTTTCCAAACACATGCTCAGGTTTGTATTTTCTCAATGTATAAATATCTCAATGATACACTTTAGATATGAAAATCCAAATTTATTATCATCAACATAGAAAATTCAAAAGGAATTAAATAAATAAATAAACAAATGGGCAAGAGAGAACGCCAACAATTTCAATTTGCCAACGAGTCACTGCAGTGAGTGATTGAGCAAAAGTTCTACAGTGTTGATGCTGAGCTGGGCAACTTTCTTCTCAGTCTCATGCATCAAGTTTTGCAACTTCCATCTAAAATCTGACAGTACTTCTGGTGGCAGTGTCCTCATGAAATCTGCGACATGCAGGACGTATCTGCCACAAGGGTCCATCAGTTGGAGCATTACATCGCTTCTGCTGTCCAGCCTCCATTGCAGCTTCCCGCTCAGTCCTCCTTTTGTCCAGGGCAGCGAGTGCAGCTTCAAAATTTAGGCATGCTGAGCTGCCTCGCTTTTTTTTATCTTGGACTTTGGTGCTGGACCAGCAGTTAAGATTGGAGAAGGAGGAATGGTTGAAGGTTGGGTGAGTACTAAAGTTGAAGCTGAAGGCCTTGTTGGTGGTTGTGGTGTCAGTGTGGGTTGGGCTGAAAGTATTGAGCTCCCAAGGTCTGTCATACTGATGGTGGGAAACTGGCAACTGACATTAACATGGGATGAAGTCTGGGTCACAGGGGTGAATGATTGTTCTTCCTCGGAGTTTGAATCCATTTCCTCAAAACAAAATGATTAATAGAACTGTTACAATCTAACTACCAAAAGTACAAGCATAGCACATTTTAAATTACAAGTCACCACTGATCCTAAGTGTGCTTCAGCAAAAACCAAAACATAAATCTTGTAAATAAGCTTGTTTATCCAGCCATACTGATGGTAAGTGCTTTGAAATTACAAAACCCAAAACCAGTGAAATTGGCCCGTTACGTAAATCGTAGATAAAAACAGAATACAATGATTTGCAAATCCTTTTCAACTTATATTCAATTGAATACCCTGCAAAGACAAGATGTTTAATGTTCAAACTGAGAAACTTTATTATTTTTTTTGCAAATAATCATTAACTTAGAATTTAAAGGCAGCAACCCATTGCAAAAAAGTTGTCACAGGGGCTGTGTTACATCGCCTTTCCTTTTAACGACACTCAGTAAACATTTGGGAACTGAGGAGACCCATTTTTGAAGCTTTTCAGGTGGAACTCTTTCCCATTCTTGCTTGATGTACAGCTTAAGTTGTTCAACCGGGGTCTCCGTTGTCGTATTTTACGATTCATAATGCGCCACACATTTTCAATGGGAGACAGGTTGGGAGACAGGTCTGGACTACAGGCAGGCCAGTCTAGTACCCGCACTCTTTTACCACGGAGCCATGCTGTTGTAACATGCGCAGAATGTGGCTTGGCATTGTCTTGCTGAAATAAGCAGGGGCGTCCATGTAAAAGACGTTGCTTGGATGGCAACATATGTTGCTCCAAAACCTGTATGTACCTTTCAGCATTAATGGTGCCTTCACATTTTTGTAAGTTGCCCATGCCTTGTGCACTAATACATCCCCATACCATCACAGATGCTGACTTTTGAACTTTGCCCCTATAACAGTCTGGATGGTTCTTTTCCTCTTTGGTCCGGAGGACACGACTTCCACAGTTTCCAAAAACAATTTGAAATTAGGACTCGTCAGACCACAGAACACTTTTCCACTTTGCATCAGTCCATCTTAGATGAGCTGGGGCCCAGCGAAGCTGGCGGCGTTTCTGGGTGCTGTTGATAAATGGCTTTCGCTTTGCATTGTAGAGTTTTAACTTGCACTTGCAGATGTAGCGACAAACTGTAGTTACTGACAGTGGTTTTCTAAAGTGTTCCCGAGCCCATGTGGTGATGTCCTTTACACACTGATGTCGGTTTTAGATGCAGTACCGCCTGAGGGATCGAAGGTCACGGGCATTCAATGTTGGTGTTCAGCCTTTTCGCTTACGTGCAGTGATTTCTCCAGATTCTCTGAACCTTTTGACGATATTACGGACCGTAGATGATGAAATCCCTAAATTTCTTGCAATAGCTCGTTGAGGAATGTTGTCTTTAAACTGTTCGACAATCAGCTCACGCATTTGTTCACTAAGTGGTGACCCTCGCCCCATCCTTATTTGTGAATGACTGAGCATTTCAGGGAAGCTGCTTTTATACCCAATCATGGCACCCACCTGTTCCCAATAAGCCCGTTCACCTGTGGGATGTTCCAAATGTTTTTGATGAGTGTTTGATGAGCATTCCTCAACTCTCTCAGTCTTTTTTGCCACTTGTGCCAGCTTTTTTGAAACATGTTGCAGGCATCAAATTCCAAATGAGCTAATATTTGCAAAAAATTACAAAGTTTACCTGTTCGAACATTAAATAACTTGTCTTTGCAGTGTATTCAACTGAATATAGGTTGAAAAGGATTTGCAAATCATTTTATTCTGTTTTTATTTCCGATTTACACAACGTGCCAACTTCACTGGTTTTGGGCTTTGTACTAAAATGTTGGACTGTGGTGGGTGACCGGGGGTCCGGGACTCCTCAATGATACTGCATTTGTTCGAACAAATGAATGTATTTTGTATCAGTTAATTTTAACCCATTTAGATCTTTAGGGACTTTTATAAACCTTTCAGGTAATCTTTACTTCAATTTTTGGCCATATTTTTAGTCTATGTGGGGTAATTTTTTTGTTTTTGATGTCGAAAAAGAATTGAAGCACCTATTACTAAAACCCCATAAGTCACACTTGACTTGACTTCAATTTGTGCTTCAATTTCTTTTCTTCAAAAATTTTGAAATTCGAATTTCAACTGTTCTTATAGGTCAAAAATACGCCAGGAACAAATATAATACCCTTTCAGGTCATTATTGGTTATTGATGTGTGATAATCATGGTAGGATTGATTATTACCAATCATTATTGAATGACAATCACTGTTCACATATTTTACTCAGGCCCAGGCAACACGAAGCTGTGTCTGTCAAAAAAGAGATCGGATTGCGAAAGTCTTCTGTAAAAACGGAGTCGACTTCGGTTTGTGTTTGTGTTCTTGCCATTCATGTTATGTTATGTTATGTTATACAACCCAGCCGGAGTCAGAGCGTACAAAAAAACGATTTTAACCTCCTTTTTAACTTGTTAAAGAACTGTGGAAAATCAGTTTTTATCTCTGGTCCTATCCCTACTTTCGAGCGCGGCAGTGGGTGTTTTATCAGACTACTTAGCCTGCACACTTGTTTTCAGTATGCTACCAGGACTCAAAGCTTTGGTTTTGTTGACAATTTTAACTTGTTTTGGAACCGTGCGCCCTTTTTTAATATAGACGGGTCACATCTCAGCAAATTGGATGGAGCCTACACGACCTAATTTTAAAGATTTATCCTGGTCAACCTTGATCAGATTTTCACAAATAGACCACACAAGTATGCCCTGAGTGGTGTCTTTCCTTTGGATTTTAGTGATCACTGCCCAGTCACGTGTATTAGTGACATGAAAGTTACAAAGGCTCCTCCATGTTTTATTACTAAAAGAAATTTTAAACATTTCTGTGACGAGGCCTTCCTGCATGATATTTTCGGGAGTGACTTAAGCTCTGCGGGTTTTATTCTCCACCTTGACCTAGCATTGGCTCACTTTACTACCGCGTTTAATCGTGCTGTGGATAAGCATGCTCTGGTGACGAGACTTAGAGTTTAGAATAGAAGAAACCCTTGGTTTTCGAATGCTTTATCCACTGAACTATGGCCAGGGATGAAGCCTGGGATAAAGCTAGGGAAACCCAGGCACTCTTTGACTTGGAGGTTTTCAGAAAATTAAGAAATAAATGTTGCTCACTGACTAAAAAGGCAAAATCTGATTATTACCTCATCACTGGCCAAAAGTTAGGGTAATCCTGCAAAATTTTGTAAAATTCCCTGAATTTGAATCCTTCTTCATCTATTCCACACTCACTAACTGATCACTAGAATCACTAACTGATTCTGGTCCTATAACTGATAAACACAAAATCTATGATCTTTTTAGCCAACATTTTATCGCGACCGGAAACCTTTCTGATAATTTTTTCATTCAGTCCACTACAGGAGATAAGTCTGACTTCAGCTCTAATTCATTCACAAATTATCCAACACCAAGAGTATTGTTTTCATTTAGGGATTTTCAAGTGAAAGAGGTCCTACAAGAATTGAAACGAATTGATGTAAATAATTACACTTGAGAGGATCATCTAATTCCAAGACTTTTACGTTTAGCAGCCCCAACGATTGCACATACAATAACTAATATTTTTTACCTTGTCATTATCGACAGGGACTATTCCCAGTGTCTAGAAAGCTGCTTATGTTTTTTCATTATTTAAGGGTGGTGATCCCAGTTCAGTGAACAGCTACCGACCAATCTCAAAATTGCCTTGCCTGGCTAAGATTTCAGAATCTCTCCTTAAGCAACAACTTGGCAGCTTTTCAACTTTCAACAACATTTTTACTTCACAACAATGTGGCTTCAGGCCTGGTCATAGCACCATTACAACATCCTCAGTGGTTATAAATGATTTGTATCAGCTGTGGATAATAAACAAAAATGTGCAGCCCTATTTATTAATATAGCAAAAGCTTTTGATGCAGTATACCATTTTATTTTATTAAAAAAGTTGTCCTCAATTGGTCTTGATTGTGATGTCTGCTTGTAGTTCCAGACCTACCTCTCTAATAGAACACAAGCTATCATGCTTGGGGATGCAAATTCTCAATTTTGAAAAAGTGACAAAAGGAATACCCCAAGGATCCATACTTGGACCAATTTTATTCACAATTTATATAAATAATATTTCTCGTAATATTGCAAATTGCAAGGTTCATTTTTAAGCAGATGACACTGTGTTGTACTCCTCTGCACCAACATGTGCCCAGGCCCTTATCTACTTGCAATCGGCTTTTAATCTTATTCAACACGCTCTAGCTGACCTGAACCTTGTTTTAAATACTGATAAAACTAAGTTCATGATTTTTTTCTGCACTGAATGCAATTATGCCAAATTTTCTCTGTGACTGGTGCTAAAATTGAGCAAGTTCAGTCTTAAAAATATTAAAAGTAATCTGGCTGGATCATGACTTTTCCTTTAAAACATGTGTCCAACTTGTCCAAGAAAATTAGAAAGAAAATTGGGTTTCTTTACTTAACCAGGTCCTGTTTTTCTTTAGACAGTAGGAAGAGGATTGTCCAGGCAACAATCTTACCTTTATTTTACTACGGGGATGTCCTTTACATGCATTCCTCTGATAGTACTTTATGACAATTGGAAGCAATTTATCACAGCGCTCCGCATTTTATCGCTGGAGATAGTTTTCGCACTCATCACTGTGTTTTATATAGTTCATTAGGGTGGTTTTCCGTTCATTTTAGAAGGAAGCTCCATTGTATTTTATTAATTTATAAAGCATTGCTTGGCAAACTTCCTTCTTATCTTACTAGGCTTTTATCTATCAAAATCAGAAGCCAGCATGTCAGATCGCTAGGGTGGATTTTGAATCACCCAGGACTAGAACAAATTTGGGTTGTTCTGCTTTTAGCTCATTTGCACCCTGTGTTTGGAATAGATGCCAAGACACTCTGAAGCTAGATTGCCTTTAGTTTTAACTTTGGACTTGTTCTCTGTCCTTTGTACTTGTATGTTTCGCTTATTTTATTATTTACTTTTAATTTTTGATTGTATTTTTAAATTTAGTTTCCTTTATTTCTGCAATTGTTGTATGTAATTATGTGAATTTTACTGCGCTCTGTGTTGTTAACCGACTTTATAACTGTTCTATTGTATTCACGGCTCCCCTGAAAAAAGAGACCTCGGTCTCAGTGGGACTTCCCTGTAATAATGGAAAATAAAATTAATTTACTTTTGTTTTCAAATAAAAGTTACCATAGTTCAAACTATAGGAAGATGACATACTAAGTCGTATTGCCAACGCAATCTTGTAATAATACCTCATCATCAGGAACGGGATCAGCTGCATGTCCCTCTTGGTCCTGGATTTCTTGCCTTGCTGGTGGCTCATAAATGTAGGGTTGAGGACCATTGTATTCCTCCGTATCTGCCACATCAAGAACTAATTCTGTGTCTACTGATTCCTCATCACTCCAGTCATAATCTAGTCTGAATTTCCGCTAGATTCACTTAAATTGTATGACGCCATGTTGACCTTGCCTGTTTGTGTTCTAGTGCTGATGTCATGCTTACTTCGAGTGCACTTGGACCGGGATAAACATTTTCCCCTGGAGGCGATCAATAAATTTAATTTGTAGCGATCTGCGATCGACTTTTGTAGAAGATAAAGAAGTTATGCGTTCTTTGAGTAAATCATATAATGATAGCTTGTCCCCTAGGGTTTTCATGCTCTTTAAGATACAAAAGAAATGTTTGAAAAATAAATAACAGTTGTTCAGCTGTATTCAGAAATTTGATCAAAAGTATTTGGATTCAAAATAGAAAACAAGTTACGGGATATGGCATCTATCTGTGAAAATTAAAACAACATGTCGCTAAGCACGATAGAAAACATCAAAGAAACACACAATAATCCCAGTTGACAGAGGAGGCATTATTTGCATTCAAATTACAGCAAAAATTTTTCCAGCTTGAATAGTGTGCGAGTATTTCCTATGTCCCTACCAACTCTCAACCTTCACCCTTGATTGAAGTCTTCTCCAATAAACTTGCACCGATTACAAATGTTTCCTGGGACTCTGCTTCTGCCACTCAAGCAGCAAGATGTACTCTGCTGCAGTCTCTCCCTCAGGCAATCACCTGCCAGGAATCAATCTTTGCAGTGTTGGGCCCCTATGACTGCAACTCCTCCACCCGCTGCAGTTGCCTGGCCCAGTGTTTGATGTTCTTCGAGTTGCAATCAACTTCATTCCCCAGTGAACGAGCTAGAGTGGCGTTTGTCATTGCTCCCTTCTCTGGACATGTCAGGGACTGGGCTGCTGCCTTAATTGAGGCAAGACATCCTGAGGTACAAACTAAAACCGCCTTTCCCGAGGAGATGAGAGAGGTGTTCGACTGGTCCCATTCCAGCGGTTGCACCATCGCAGTCTGTCATTCTCAAAATATTCCATCAATCTCCAAAGTCTGGCTTGCTCAATGCACTGGGACCCCTTTGCACCCTGTGACACCAGCCTATTCGGCTTAGCGGAGCAAGTCAAGGATGAACTGAGTACCTGTATCCAACCCCCAGACCTGGAAAAACTTATCGACCGAGTTCTCAGAATAGATGTCAAGCTACAAGACAGGCAGTTGGATTTGCAGACAAGGTTACTGCCCTGCTTGCATACCAAAATGTTCTGCCTGGAGCCACACCCCACCTGGCATCCTCGGTACCAAAGGGTGTTGACCAGGCCCAGCTACACAAGCTGTCACCAGAGAAGTGGCTTCACCGAATCAAACAGAATCAATGTCGATATTGTGCCAACCACATCATTGCTGAAAGTCCTGTCCGGCAGACTGTTGACATCTGCAAGAGAGGTGCTCCCAAGGGCTACCATCTTAACTTCCTAAACACTCCTGCCTATGTGCCTGACCTAGCAAGGTTTCATTGGTTCCACTGGGGCCTTAGTTGACTCACTGGCAGACGTAAACTTTGTCGATCCGAGTCCTATTCGCCACCTGAGGATCCCAACTAAACCACGGCCAGTACCCCTTACCCAAGCCACACACCCCTTACCCAAGCCATTATACCATCCGAACTGAACTAAACTCATTCTATTTAAGATCTGTCCCTTTGTTGCCATTACTGCCCATTAATAAACACTCATTTTATTGAACTCTGATTCTGCATCTGGTTACTTGTCCAGGTTGGTGTTTCCCAAACCTCTCCTCGCGTACCCCTTGTCCCGCATGCTTTAGATCTCTCCCTGCTCTAACCCGGGTGGTAAGGTAAGATATAAACCCCTTCATTAACCAGAATTCTGAATGTGAAAAGTGTCTTGCTTCTTTGGAGCCACTTTTCAAGTCTCCGTGACATAAGATCATGAGTTATAAAGCATTGATTATGGTTGATGCACACGTAGGCAAGGACTGGCTTGACTTGGCATCTGTGCAAAGGGGTTAATATAACACAAAATCTATGCATCCATCATCTAAAATACTTCTTCATTAGGGTCACAGGGGAGCTGAAGCCTACCCTAGCTGACTATGAGCGAAAGCCAGGAACACAGCCAAGACAAGTTGCAAATCTTTTAGAGGACTCACACACCATTCACTTGCAAACTGACACCTATGGGTAATTTAGATTATTAACCTTGCATGCATTTTTGTGGGCTGTCAGGTTAAAAAACTGAACTACTCATAGGAAACACATGAACATAGGTAGAACGTAAAAACTTCATGCAGAAAGGCTCCAGGCCAGATTCAAGTCCACAAACTACTTACAGTGAGGTAACAGTGCTACATTTAGTTTGTGATCATGCCGCCCTTCATAATAAAATTCTTTATTAATTTCCGCAAAATAGAGGCAATAGTCCTGACAAAAACAAACGTTTGCCTTCTTGTTACCTGATATTAGTGGCAGGATTTTCATTCCTTCGTTAATTCATTCAAGTTTTATTTCATCTCAATAACTCATTGAGTACATGCCCTCATTTTCAATGACATTGCTTATACAGTTGAAATGGAATAAGCACAAATAAAACATAAATGCAAACACAAAAAGAGGCAACCAAAATTTTAATAAATGTAACAGGAAATATACTGTTGAGGATTATATTTCAATTTTTCTCATCATATTCATCAGTAAATCAATAACTATAATCATAATCAGTGACCATATTATGTAAGCAGCAGTAACACACTGACACATGCACAGGCACATGCTCGCAGGAACACACACATGAGCAGTGCACACACACAAACAGTTGGCTTCTGTTGTTGTGTTTCGATCAGGAAGCAGATGCAAGAACCAGGAAATGCAGTAGAGCTTGTTTTATTGGTAAAGGGGGGTGACCCCCGCAGGGCGAAAAACAGTACAAAGTCCACAATCCAAAAGTCGAAATCCAGTTGGGCAAAAATAGAATCAAAAACCAGGGCAGCAATCACAGTAATTGTAGTCGGACAGAAATGGGTCTGGTACACAGGAATAGTTCTATCAGAGAGACAAGCAAGAATCCACAGGACGTAATCCGAATCGTTACCAGGGCAGCAAACAGAGATCTCGTAGTCGGGTAGAAAAATGGTCAAAACACACAGATGCAACAATAATCCAAAATCACAAAGGCAAAAATCAAAAGTCGGGCAATCCACTCAGAAAGATAAACACTGAGAAATCAAGGCGAGAAACGTGGCACGAGAAAACTAGGGAGAACGAAACAGACATCTTATATACACACCCGGGGTAAAACACATGACCAGGGAGAACAGGTGCAATCAATGGTAACAATGATCAGGGAGAGACACATGAGGAATAAACTAATTACAAGAATTTGGCTGTAGCCAAAACGCAGACAGGGATCACAAGACAATCCTAAGAACAAACAACAGCTCCGATTAAGGAGTACTAAAGTGTATAGTCTAAAGAAAAGGAGAGCAAGAGATATAAGTGGAAAACTGCAGCAGAGATAATTAGGGATTGGCAAGGAGGGCGGAGATTAGAATTGAGCGACTGTTGAGAGATTGTTAGTCAATTAGTATGTGCAGCTATACAATCCCGAGTGCATGTTAGTAAGTTAGTAAAAATATACAATGTTAATAAGGGTTAGTAATTATCGAAAGCAATAAACTGTTAGTACGTTTAGTAGATAGTAAAAGAGAGAGGAAGGAAGCACACGAGATAATGAAGGAAGATTGAAAACCCAACTAAAAGTCCTGAAACAAGTGGCCTTGAAGTTGTTATTTTGCAAAGGATGGCAACTAATAATAAAAAGAGAAAAACAAGTAACATGCAGACACCACATGATTGTACCATTGAAAAACAAGAAAGAAGCAGACATTATGTCATTGATCATTGCAGCATGAGAGGGTGGAAAAAACCATGTTTGGAACTTGGTACTTCCTGTGATGAAGGTATAAAAAAACTGCGTGTGAAAAGCAAAATGTCAGTTCTTCTTGCCCAGAAGAACTCGGATTTATTTTCATCAATATGCTTCAATAAAGCCTAATTATCCCCCGTCGCGCGATTAGCGTGAAGCGGGGGATATAGTATTGCCCTCCGTCTATGCGTCCGTCCATACATCTGTACGGACACATAAAATTGAGGCGGCGGGGGATATTGCCATGTTAGTGGCTGACACTTGTTTTCTGAAGAATCTGTCTCTCTCCAATTGTTTGAGGATGGGGGAACCTCATAATATGAAAATATTTCTGAATGAAAACCACGACAATACAAGCAGGAAAAATAGAGTACACCTAGAAACAGTAACATTAATGAGCGGAATAGTTTGTTTTTAAATTGACCCACAGTAACAATTGTATTGAGTTTTAATGTGCATCGTAAAGTGTTCCAGGAGTGTGCAGCAGGATATTTTCCAAACCAAAGGAACTAAGGATATTTTCCCAATTTTACTGTTTATCTGTGGAATTTTGAATATTCACCTATCAGTTGCGTGAGTGTAACAGAGATTTAACGCAGTTTGTTAAAGAAGCATTGCATAGCGGTAGTTTTCCAGTAAAGGCTTTATAAATAAAAAGAAAACAATGGCTGTTCCGTCAAACTGTTACACATGGCCAACTAACTTTAACAGGAAGCGCGCAAAGATGAGTGGAATAGCTGACATCTGTGATAAATCTCAAGGCAGAATGAAAAACTGAGGGTTGTGGTTTTAGAGTGGAAGCAGAGGCATGTCCAGAGATTGCATCTCCATAATCCAGAACAGACAAGAAGACAGCATGAATTATCTGTTTCCTATGGAGAGGAGGGAAATTTATTCTGTTTTTGTACAAATTTGCTATTTTTGCCTTAATTCTGTGGTTAATGAATCAATGTGAAATTCAAATGTAAATGTTTGATCCAGCCATACACCAAGATATTTGCACTGAGAGACCATTTCAATATTATGACCTTCGAATGTTGAAATAACTGAATTATAATGACTATAAATGACTATAACTATAAATTGCCTCAGCGTCTTTACATGGGTCACCTCTCTTTCTATCACACCCACTGGCACCTACCACACAATGTCAGAATGTGTTTTATTTTTTGTATGAAAACACCACTCACATTCACTGTATCGCAGCAGAGGCTGCTATAGTCCTTTTGTGTATCAAATATGGAGAATGGAGGAAATATTGGGCCCTAAACCTTTCAAAAACAAAGCTGTTTGCTCCAGTTCAACAAAAAAGTATGGTGCAACTGCAAGGCATACTGTCCTACATATTTTCATTGCATATTTATTTCTGGTCATCATCTGCCAGCTGTTCTTTAAATGGCAATTAATGAAAAATCTGGATTGGCTCTCAGATCTGATTGTTAACATTATTTATTGTGATATAAATAACTCAGCTGAGTGTTGCAGCAATAGCATTGTTTGAATATTCACACAAGTGAGCACTTGAGTAGAAATTAAGATTGTAGGGTGGGAGTAGGATTTGTGAGCTGGAATATTTACCACAGTGGCTGGGCTATCTCTGACTAACATATTTCCCATGACCTCTTCAGTCCAGTCTTTATTGCAATAAAGCTCCAATGGAACTGGCCCTTGATCCATCTCGGTCCAAGACCCACTATTAAAGTACAAAATTTCTCTTAGTCTTGTTTCCAACTATACACTAGCCACCACAATCCCCAAATACGGGTACTTTGTGGGACCTACGGCATTCAGGAAGTATTTTAATGTTGTTATTGCCTTCAAAGCAAACTGAAGCACTTGGAATGTAGAAGGCACTTTGACTCACTTTCCCATCTGCTTGTAGATGGCAAAGATGCTTCTGGCCACCCACAGAAAATTTTCACAAAAGCGATTTTGTTTCCTGGCTGTTTTTCCTTCTTTTTTCAAAAAGAGCAAAGTTGCTCCCAGCAGCTATTGAGCAACGAAGGACGAGTCCCGTTCATTCAGCCCACTTTCGGTTTCTCATCTGTATATATTTTTATATGTTGAAATATTAATTATTTGTGGTAAAAAAAATTATTTTCCCTGCATAACAGCGCAACAGGGCTTGTATATGCGAAAATGTTAGTGTGTATGTGAGTCTGTCTTCAGTTTTCTTGTGAGCTTGATAACTCAAAAACCATTAATCCTTTAACCATGATTTTTGATACAGAAGTAGATTATCATTGTGCTCTCAGACCTAATGCTTGGTGTCAGAGTAATACATAATGCTTGGTGTCAGGGTGAAAGGTTATTCTTGTTGTTGGGTGGCTCCAGCTCCTGAACAACACTGAGTAGTGCTGCACTGTCTTTTAAAAACAAAGTTTTGGTAGGCCTATGATTTAGCTTTTTTGTGATTACAGTCAAAAAACAAGAGAAAATGATGAAAATGACCCAAAATATTAAATTTCAGTGGAGTCGAACAGTAATAGATTTGAATGAAGATAAATATATAATTTCTTATTTTCTCAAAGAATTGTCAGATTTAATAATAAAGACATCAAAGAATGGTATATACTGTACTCTTTTTTTATCCCAACAAGCCAATATTTCATTTTAATAAGTATGAAAAATTCTTAGGTCATTATTACTACTGTGAATATTTTTTATATCAATAAAACTATCAAGACTGCCGACTCCTGTATTCTAGTCCCAATACATTAACTTGCCCTCCTCCAGGATTCTAATCCTAGATATATGTTGTACATACTTATCATATCTAAAATGTAATTTCAAGCAATAGAATCCTAGAAGAGGGCACGGTTGATTTTTTAACTTTGAAATTTCTTAACTCATGATGAAGTGACTTCTGATAGTCATGTTGGCTGTTGTTAACTGTATCTAGGTTAGAAGTCATGGAATAAAATGTGATACTTTCGCCTATTTTTCATTGTTTATTATGTGTAGATATTGCCATGTGAGTTTTGGATGCGTAATTGCAATAATAGGTAATAAAATGGGATAATTCTAATGATGTTTTTTTGGAGAGTTTCAACTGACATGAGATCTGCTAAAAAGGGGTGTCTTTCACTGTCTCTTGTTCTTTATCAACATCTTGTAGGAGATGAAAGAAGTAAAAATATTATTGCTCATTCTAACTCAAAATTGGAAAAACTTTGGGCAAGTTTATGAAAGTGGACAGGATTGATAGGAAAACAGGACATGTCCTTTCTGTATGTTTACAATATAACCCAAGTCAAAATGAAACCCTGTCACTTTGTATTTTCATGCAACTGGACAGAAAATACAAAAACAGTGATGTGGGCCGCATTTCTCAAACTGGATCAAATATTTGCAGTCTCATTACCTTTTAACAACAGGGATATAATCTGGGGAGATGAATTCAAGGTGGGTGCACAGTGGCACAGAAAAATTTGAAAATCATTTGAAAAGGCATTCCTATCAAAAAAGCATATCTGGTGTGATTGCTGTGACAGTTATGATTCTCCAAAAAAGAGGAATTATCAGTTTGAGCAATTTAATCTATACATCATTAGGTCCAAAATTAATGGCATCCTTTAGAGATATGTAATTTTAAAAGGCAGTATAAGAAGATCTGTTGTGTTCTGGCCTTTGGCCAGGACAGCATTTATGGTTTTAACAGTTTCATGTTCCATAGTTCAAGTTTCATAGTTCATGCTCATAGTTCATGCCACAGTTTTAACAGTTTCTTGTTTCAGGATTTTACACTTCAAGTTTCATTCCTTGTCCATGTTTTTACTTTTCCATGTTTTTGTTTTTGCCAGGTCTGCCATGCCACTCCACCGCTTGTCTGCGTTCCGCCCCGTGCCTTCGTTGTTGCACATTTCAGAGCTCTGGGTTGGCTTTGGTATTTCCCTCTTCCTTCTGTGCTGTGCTGGCTTCGGGCCTTTCTAAGCTTAATTGGCAATTAACTGTTTTTAAGTTACTAACATTTACTAACACTCACTGGGTGGTGTAATTCTTAGATAGGCACATAACTAATATTACTAATTTAGACAGGGAGTTTATTGTCATGATTCCTGCTTTACTGTTTCAAGATCTTGCTGTGCTTTTCTGTTCTTAACATTCATGTTTGCTTCCAAACTGCATACTTAATTGGTACTTAAGCTGAGCACGCTCATTCTCTTAATGAGCAGGTCATGTCATCCAATCTCTGTCCATGTCTTGATCTTGCCATGCCTCTTGTTTCTCTCTCTCCAGGTGTTACCCCTCATGTCATGATTTCCAAGCCTTTATCTGGATGCGGTGGAAGTTGGCTGGCAGACAGTGTCTCGCGTCTCGTTGCTTGTGCAAGTTTAGCCAAGTTCTTGTTATCATAGTTCCCTAGCATTTTCTAGTCTCAAGTCTTGTCCCAGCCTCTTGTTTTGTGTATATATATTTAGTCTTGTTATTTATTTTTCTTGATCTTCTCGCCTGGAGTTTCCAGTGCCTTTTGTTTTTTGTCGTTTTGCATTCTTTGTTTATAGCTCTGTGCAGCATACTTTAGTTTGTCTTTTGCAACCCTTTGGGCCAAGTTTTTCGTTGGCCCTCGTGTCTGTTTTGTTTTTTGTTTAATAAATCCTCATTTCCCTTCACCCCGCTTTTGGTGTCTAACTGATTCCATATCAAGATCATACATTTAGGAAAACTAAATTCAGGGCCATAAGTATTTGGATAGTGTCATAATTTTCACAGGTTTAGCTCGATGGAAGCATATACCGAGGAGTGACAAATTAATGGAAAAATCATTAGAAACAGTCGTTAGTAAGGTGTTGGGTCTCCCTGTGAATCCAGCTCACCTTTAACTTGCATTGGTGTAGAGTCCACCAAAGTAAAAGTTAAATGGAGGGATAAAGTATCCTCCTTCCTCCTCATTAGGTTCTTTGATGATGGAAATGGAGCGCTCTGTCTAGTATGTTGTTCCAAAATCTCCCACATGAGTTCAGCTGGTTCGAGATCTGTTGACAGTGAAAGCGTATACCAAGGATAATATCCCTATTCATAAAACCATTCAGTGACCTCTTGTGCCCAGTCAGGTTTGGGCCATAGTCATATCGAAAGAAACCACTTAACCCCTTTTGCGCAGAAGCCAAATCTGGCTATTTATTGTTATCTTATTTAAAGCTTTATAATTCAAGATTGCAGCTTCAGAGAGAGGAATAGAATGACTCCACTGAGTCAAGACACTTGAAGCGTTTAGAATTACATCGTACTTCAGTTTATTTTCATGGTTTTGGTAGAAAAAAGGGCTGCAAGCATTCAATTCAGGATTGAAGTTGTTAAAAAAATAATGCTGAGAACTGAAAAATTCTGGGGCTTAAAGCTATACATTTCTGGGATCACAAACACCCTGACCACAAGTAGAATTCCTTTGACCATCAAATTCTGAATTACCTACTCTCTACGAACCAAATAAGACACCACTCCAGGTGGCTCCCCAAATTCTAAGATCCCTGAAAATGGCGCACTGGCAAATCATAAAACTAGGCCTATTATGTCGGCGGCCGACAGCAAGGGGTATATCCCTGAAATTCCCCAATCCTCGAAGCCCCCATTATTAGATTCCCATTTACTAGACCTACAATATGAGGCAAATTTGAGGTCTGTGTTTTTTTTTTCAATATATAGCCCTACCTGGTGGCAAACCTAGGAGCACATACTTTCCCAATATCTATTCAGTTCATCCTCTCTAAAATATCTACCCAAATGCTAATGAAGAGAAGCCAGTGGAAAGTATTTTGTGAGTTATTGCGCTATCGGCGGACGCGGCAGCGGTGGATGCGGGTGGGGCAAAACCATGATATCCCCGAAACTCGTATTTCGGGCATATAATAATCATATATTTAAAACAAATCCACTTTTGATGCATGAAATTCAAAATGAATGATTTTCTGGTAACATTGATAACATTTCGATATCATTACGTGTCCTGCATTGGATGTGGTTGTTCTGTTAATAAATTATTTGATTGTTAATCAGGCAAATGAGAGCAATTATGCGGGAAAGGGTGATGTTACTGAAGGCCTTCCTGACATTTGACGGCACGCCACTGCTATTTAGTCAGTATAAAGAGCGTGTTCCTGTTCTCGATTGCTTTGAATTCTTGGTTTTTGCTTTTGACAACAATGCTTGTTTAATCCCATCCTAATGTTTATTATGCAGAGGGAGGGGAAGGAACGTTTCAAAATTGTTTAATTTTCTACCATTTCTTCATTTGCTTGGGGTTTTAATCATCCCATGGAAATTAAGAATCTAAGTAATCAATTCAGTAATTAACTAATGTAATCTTCATGACTTTCAGAAAGGACAGAGGACTGACAGGTGACTATCAATGATTATCAACTGACAGCACAATTAGTCTCTGCATTATTAAAAGCAGCATAATGTTCAATGTGGCATCTTAGAAAATCGACTGGCAATAATTATAATTTATCTACTCACATCTGCACTTATCACTAAACACCAAGTTCAGAACAACTTTTTCATTGACTTTTTGCATGCAGAAGGTAAACATTTATCTAGGCTTGCATGTATAGTTACATTTTCAGGAAGGGCTCATTAAACACTATGGGCCGTAACTACAAAAGTTGCTTATCTCCTGTACACGTATAAATCGGTTAAGCGCGGACTAAAATTTGCGCTTCACTTTAGTCACACACTATGAAGCGGTTTCAGGTTTACACACGGACAACAAAATAAACCACGATCAAAGACTGTCTAAAATGAACAATAGAAACCCTAAAACATGGGATGGGGGTAGTTTTGCATGCGTTTAACTGACATTTCCTGCTTGTCGATCGCAGAGCGAGCATTATGAACGCGCCGCAAATACTTGAACTTGCTCAAGAGGAGGCAGATGAACATCAGAATGCTAATAGATTGCCTGCATCAAGGATATTCAGGGACAGGAGAAATCCATTGGAAGAGTACGAAGATACCGTTCTTAAAACGATTCTGATTCTCCAAAAACACTTTCAACGAACTAACTCAGTTGCTGATACCGGAACTGGAACATCCAACACGATGCAGCAATCCTCTTCCAGCTGCATTACAGTTGGCTTGTGCATTGCGATTTTTCGCTTGTGGAATATTTCAGATTGTTGTAGGAGACACATCTGGGATCTCTCAACAAGAATATGGGTATAGGGTTGCTGCTGCAATCTGTGCCAACTAGCCACAGTTTCTGCCATTCCCAGATGCTTTAAATGTAAAGTGACAAGTCATGGATGGGCTTTGACATATTGCTGGTTTCCCTAGAATTACACATGTTATACCCGGTGTTCTGACAATTAGTGCTCCCTTGTCAAAGAATGCTACCGCAATGCAAAGCGATCGTAAAGTCTTTGTTTTCGCCTTAATATTGCAATATGACTCAGTTTACAGAAGTAACTTTATTTGTTAGCTTATTATAACATAAGCAGATGTTATAATGCGTTGGATAAGTTTGAAGATGATTTCTAGGCATCACCAATCGTAGAGGTTTTGAAGTCTTTTAAAAAGACAGAACTGCTAGAAATATGCAGACAGTTAGAGCTGACAGAGGTAAAACCAGCCATGCGAAAAGCAAGACTGGCTAGAGAGATTGTTGAATATTACATTGATAAAAATGTGTTTGCACCAGGAGATCTGGAACAGTTTCCATTGGAAAATCCAAATGTTGAAATTGAAAGGGAGGAAAGAGAAAAACAAAGAGAATTTGAGAGGGAAGAAAGAGAGAAATAAAGGGAAGTAAAAGAAAAACAAAGACAGTTTGAGTTAGAAAAATTAGCAAGAGAAGAGAAAAAAGAAAGGGAAGAAAAAGAAAAACAGAATTTGAGAGAGAGAAAGAGGAAAGAGCAGAAAGAGAGAGACAGAGACAAAGAGATTTTGAATCAGAGAAGTTGGATAGAGAAGAAAGACTCCAAATGGAGGAACTAAAAATTAAAATTGAAACTGAAAATAAATTTCTGGCTCGCCAGGAGGTAAAACTGGTGCCTCCATTTTCGGAAAAGGATGTTGACAACTATTTTCAGTGTTTTGAAAAAGTAGCAAAGAATTTCCAGTGGCCAAAGGAACACTGGCCTCTGATGTTACAAACTGTCCTCAAGGGTAAAGCTCAACAAGCCTATTCAGCTTTGTCTGCAGATGATTCCTCTGATTATGAGGTTGTCAAAAGGGTTATTTTGAGAGCTTATGAGTTGGTGACAGAAGCTTACCGACAGAAATTCAGAGGTCTGAAGAAATCTGACAATCAGACTTATGTGGAATTTGCTAACGAGAAGAAGGTTTGCTTTGAGCGCTGGTGTACTTCTATGGAGGTCAAGGATGATTTCAACTCACTAAAAGAGATGGTGTTAGTTGAGGAATTCAAGAACTGTGTTAAGGATGATATTAAGACCTACCTTAAAGCTGCAGTCTGTAGTTTTAGAAAAGTAACTTTTTGTCATTTTTGCTAAAACTGTCACTGTGTACAGACAGTATCACATATAACTAGTACTCTTTAATTGAAAAAAAGGCTCATTTAAACCCACCTAATGCTCTTACTGCAATTTAAAAGAATCGTTCGGACCGACTAAAAGAACCAATTAGAGCCAGGATGGTGTCTGACAGCCGCCAAACAGTGCACATGCACGCGCTGCAGACAGCCCCCTCCCCCTTCCTCCTCAGTTCACGCCAGTGCTCAGTCAAGTTCAAATCTCTGAGAGCGGGTTTAGGAGCTTAGAGCCATCAGCGAGGAAAAAAATGCCGATACCTCAGTTACCGGCAACAGCACACATGGCTAAGACTAGTCAAAAAGGAAGCCAGAAGAAAAAAAGCACAAAAGAAAGAATTTAACAAAACCCAGGATTAAACCAGAGTGAACATCGGAGTGGATTTTTAAAAGTGGAAGGAACTCCGTGATCTGAAAAGATTAAAAACTGACGCAGAGTTTTTCGACTTTTCTCCTTGACAGGTAAACCCCTTGCTTTATTTGTTGGTTCATTTTTGCTTTGCAAATAAGCGAGTTGGCGTCGCTGACATGATCACCAAACTAACCCCAGCCCTAACCAGCATCAATTAATTTTCGCTCTGCAAATAAGCGAGTGAACGTCACTTACAAGCACAGTCGCTGTTCGAATAGCCAGTCTCTTGTAATTGTTACAGTACTCCGCAGTGCTTGTGATGTTACTGTGATGTTGCAGTCGAACTAAAGTTAGCTTGTTTCGGATGATTGGGCTAACGTCACTGGCGTTGTTTTATTAGAAAGTAGCAGAAAATCTCTTTATGAAGTGACCTGGCAGTCTTATCAGTTGTGTTGTTGTCCTTATTAATACGTGCAACGTTTCTGTGCTCTCACAGCTATATACTGACATACATGAGTTACTGGCCATTCAGCTGGATTCACAACAGTTTCTGTACTCAAAAAACGGGTAACTTCTTGAAATAAGTGTGTGCTGGGTTTTTAATGAATACATACTGCTGTAGATTACTTTTCATGTCAACGTGATTTATTTCTGCTCGTTTGTTGGCAGGCGTGTCATTGGACTTGAAAAATCCAGGGCTAATAACCCTGATTTTTTTTGGAAAATAGTTAATCCTGGTTAATTCTTGATGGGTCTCCGTTATTAACACGTTTTTCAATTCATGAATAATCAGGTGGCAATCGAAGACACGGCTTCTTTTCCTCATGCGACCTAAAAGCGACATAATAATGGGCTGCATTCAGGACAGAAAAATAATTTAATTATAATTATGTCTATGCACCTGCACTCGGGGACGGCATTTCAGACAAGTAAGTGGTCTCGTCCGTTTACATTTTCCAATCGGACAAATGTCTATTTTTTTTAATACGAATTGAGCGACCATGCGCAAAAACAGGTGTATGTGCTTGTCGCCGAAATTACCTTCATTCGCTGAAGAGTTATGAAATGCCATCACCAAGTGATGGTGCACAGACCTAATTATAATCTAATTATTTTTCGGTACTGAATGTAGCCTATTATTTTGTCGCTTTTAGATTGCCTGGGGGAGATAAGCCATGTCTTCAACTGCAGTTTGACTATTATTGAATTGGAAAACGTGTGAGTGAAGGAATTTTCCAGGAGTAATTATTATCCCTCGCCGCGCGATTAGCGCGAAGCGGGGATATAGCATTGGGCTCCGTCCGTACGGACACATAATATTGAGGCGGCGGGGGATATTGGCATGTAAGTGGCAAACACTTGTCTTCAATAAAAGGAGGGATATTAGCCCCGGAATTTTCAGGTCTAACGACGCGCTGGTTTGTTGGCCAGCAGTGTTGACTGTTTGCAACAGAAACGTCTTGCCTCGGCAACTTGGCTGCTTTCATAATGTGAACGTGCATAGTCTCTCTGCAGTTGCATGCAACAACTCGTGTGCCTTCGCGTGCACGGTAGCTTTCTAGGGGAGGGTCTGAGGAGTGCAGTGGAGAGGGAGGGGGAGGGATCTGAAAGTTGCTTTTTTCAAATTTTTGTGCGAAGTCCTCTCTCTCCTCAAAGTTACAGACTGCAGCTTTAATGAGAAGCAAGCACTGAATTTGCAATCAGCTGCCAAATTTGCAGATGAATATGTTCTCACACATAAGTCTAAATCTCAGTCTAGCAGTAACAATAGATGGTTCCAATATCAGAAAAAAGGTAACGATGATACCCAAGATTCCTCACCCAAAGACAAATCTGGCGATGGTGCACAGAAATCCAGTCACAGGTCTGATCAAAGTGTGAAAGCTGACAGTGACAAAAGTGCTCTAGTTTGCAGTTATTGCAAGAAATCTGGTCATGTTACAACTAACTATTGGTTCCTCAAAGCTAAGAAAGAAAAAGAAAAGGATACTAAGCCAAATGCCTTTGTGAAGACAAGGTTAGAAACCCCTGTAGTAGATGATCGATCTACTAAATTGCCTGCTTCACGTGGGGCTAAAAAGCCTGATACTGCTGACTTTGTGAGGGAGGAATTTCTTCCATATTTGTCAGAGGGATTTGTGGCTCTGAATGAGCATTCTCCTTCTGTCCCCATATATATCCTAAGGGATACTGGAGGTTCCCAGTCACTTTTGTGGATGGACTCCTTGGAGTTACGTGATGAGACCGCTTCAGGGGATTTCATACTTGTACGCGGTATTGAAGGGAGGACTGCATCTGTACCCCTGCGCTCTGTATTCTTGAAGTCAGATTTAGTTACAGGACAGGTAAGGGTGGGACTTATGTCAAGTCTACCTATAAAGGGTGTTTCTCTGTTGCTAGGCAATGACCTAGCTGGGGGCAATGTAGTTCCCCCTGTTCATCTGACTTCACAGCCGAGCACTGAAGATGGCGATGAAGACCCATCTCTGTATCCTTCCTGTGCAGTGACTCGTGCTGTGGCCAAGAAGGCTAAAGAAGAAGATGATGTGGTGCCGTTCAGCACATTGAATAGTCATGAATCAGGTGGTTTGCCTCATGACTCTGTTCGGCCTACTATGGTTTCTCCGTTTGAGGACTTATCAGACAATTTTATCAGTTCTTTGTTCAGCCAGCCAGATGGGTCTGGTGATTCTGATGTGTATGGAGACTTGTCTCTGTCCAGAAAGCTGTTGATTCAGGAGCAAACTAATGATCCTGAAATTTGTGGACTAAAGAGAAGGGCCCTTCCTGATAAAGAAATAGACGCAGTTCCAGTTGGGTATTATCTGAAGGATGGTGTGTTGATGCGGAAGTGGCGCCCTCCTGATATCCTTACCAATGCAGATTGGGCAGTGGTTAGGCAAATTGTTGTTCCGAAGGTCTAAAGAAATGAGATCTTAACAATGGCTCATAGTTTACCTTTAGGAGGTCATCTCGGTGTTAACAAGACTGTTGATAAGATCATGAAACACTTCTTCAGGCCCGGGCTTCGGAAAGACGTTTCCAACTTTCGCAAAACCTGTCACACTTGTCAGGTAGTTGGAAAACACCAGTTTGACCCACCTGTAGCTCCATTGCAGCCTATCCCAGCATTTGGTGAGCCCTTCTCTAAGGTCATTGTGATTGTGTTGGTTCATTACCCAAGACTAGATCTGGAAATCAGTACTTGTTGACAATCATGTGTGCATCTACCAGATTCACTGAAGCCATACCTCTACGTAACATCAAGGCAACTGCAATCTCGAAGGCTTTGATAAAGTTCTTCACGTTGTTTGGCCTTCCCAGGGAAATTCAGTCAGACTAAGGTAGCAATTTCACTTTCAGATTGTTTCAGCAGGTTGTGTATGAACTAGGTGCGAAGCAGATTATTTCCAGTGCCTATCATCCAGAGAGTCAGGGTGCCTTAGAGCGGTTCCATTCCACTGTCAAGACAATGATGAGGACTTATGCGTTAGGACTATGAGAAAGACTGGGATGAAGGTGTTCATTTGCTGTTGTTTGCAGCTAGAGAAGCAGTGCAGGAGTCTACTGGATTCAGTCCATTTGAGCTAGTGTTTGGCCATGAAGTAAGAGGACCTTTGCTGCTGTTGAGTGAAAAATGGCAAGAGAAAGAGGCACATATCAGTCTGTTAGACTATGTTAGCAAGTTCAAGGAAAGATAGCGTGCAGCTTGTGACCTAGCCAAAGAGAACTTGAAATCAAGTCAGGGAAAAATGAAAACTTAGTACGATCATAAGGCTAGAAGCCGTGAGTTTATACCAGGAGACAAGGTTCTTGTGTTGTTTCCCTTGCAGTCCAATCCATTGCAGGCTTGATTTCATGGTCCGTATGAAATTCTTACAAAAATTAATTATCTCAATTACATTGTGAAGACTCCAGATAGGAGAAAGCCAAGGCAATTGTGTCACATTAACATGCTGAAGCCTTATCATGACAGAAATGCCAGGGTTGCAGCTGTCATTTCAGATTCTCCTATGGTCGAGACGTGTGAAGATGAGGGGGAGTTTCATGAACCTAGAATTAAAGCTGAAGTTCTTTCATGTAAATTGTCAAATTCTGAAGTGTTGCAAAATCTTGATGTAAAACTCCAGCACTAAGAACCCTCACAGAAAGATCAGTTTGAGAGGTTGATCAAGAAATATAAAGATCTATTTCCTGATGTTCCAAAGAGAGTTTCTATAGCTTCTCATGATGTAGATGTTGGTGATGCCAAACCAATAAAACAGCATCCGTATCGGATGAATCCTGAAAAGAGAGAGATTGCTGAAAAAGAGGTTGAGTACATGTTAGAACATGATATTATCAGACCCTCCAACTCAGATTGGAGTTCACCCTGTGTGCTAGTTCCAAAACCTAATGGAAGAACTAGATTCTGTACAGATTATTGCAAAGTCAATGCTGTAACTAGAACTGATGTGTTTCCAATACCTAGGATTGATGATTGTATTGATAGAGTAGGGCAAGCAAAGTTTCTGACCAAGATTGATTTATTGATTGGTGTGTGCCTTTAACTGAGAGGGCTAAGAGCATCTCTGCTTTTGCCACACCATCTGGGTTGTACCAGTATGAAGTCCTACCCTTTGGCATGAAAAATGCCCCAGCCACTTTCCAAAGGATGATAGTCTACAATCGCCGGATTGCCACACACGGGTGCGTACATCCCCGACCTGATCACATGGAATGACTCCTGGGAAGAACATCTCAAAGATGTAGAGACGTTGTTCCAGCGCTTGACTCAGGCTAACCTGACTGTTAACCTGAACAGGAGTGACTTTGGTTGTGCTACTGTCACCTATCTTGGCTACGTCATAGGCCAGGGTAAGGTAGCACCCATTAATGCTAAAGTCCAAGCCATCATGGACTTTCCAGTTCCTGACAACAAAAAAGCTTTGCGCCGCTTCCTTGGAATGATCGGGTACTACCGCAAGTTCTGCAGGAACTTTGCTGAGATTGCCCTCAGTCTCACCAACCAACTGAAGAAAGGCGTAAAGTTCACTTGGGATGATGCATGCCAGAGAGCCTTCGATCGCCTGAAGTCTCTGCTGTGTGACTTCCCCGTGCTCAAATCTCCTGACTTCAACAAACCGTTCTCCATCGCGGTTCACGCTTGCGACAAAGCTTGTGGATCTGTGCTCCTACAGAGAAGTGACTCTGATGACATTGAGCATCCCGTGGCATACTTCTCAAGGAAGTTCAATCGCCACCAAAAGAGCTATTCCACAATAGAGAAGGAGATGTTCTTATGTTAAGCCCAGACTGGAGCTAGGTTTGGGCATGTCTGGGACAAGTCCCAGAGAATAAAAAAAAAGAGGTCTAAATGTGAGAGGGGTCTCCAAAAGAGTATATAAGGAAGAAAATTGAGGGAGTGGTAGTTGGAGAAATTGCAAGGAGAAGGATACATGTGACCAGACCTGTCATTCTGTTCAAGACCTGTGAAGTTTTCAGTGGATTTTTGCCTGTGTTGGAGCATTTTCCTCACCCAGGACATCACCAAGCAACCCAACCAAAGGGACTGTAAATATGTTTGTTCTTGTATTTAACAATCTTGGTCAGTAGAGTAGTTCGTTGTTATTTGCCTTTGTTTAATTAAATCTGTTGAAGTTTTTAAAGTTGTGTCTGTCATCCCTTGCTGTCGTAAATGTAACAATAAATTTGGGCCATAACAATCTGAATACTTCATCATCGGATATAAAGCTGATCACACATAATAACTCTGCAGTGATTTACAGTGACCTTTCCACTTCAAAGGGGACAAGTGGACCCAAGCCATGCCAGGAAATAAAAGAAACCATCTGGATTTTTAGGTTTGTCCATGCAAGTTTTCATTTTTTTCCTTTATATTGTTAGAAAAAGTATTTTTTTTTCCAAGAAGCAAACAAATAATTTAATTATTAAAAAGAATATGTAATCCTCCACTTTTCTTTAAATTTTCAAGACCATACAGTATATGTTCTTTTTACATAAAGTGAAAATGAAATAGAATTCCCCATTTGTCATTTTATTTCCTTGAAGTGCCCCACCATATTGCAATCAAAAATAAGATAAAATATAAATAGATTTAAAATGTTAATTTCACTATGAAAGAGAAAAAGCAACCCCCAATTTTTTTCGTTTTCTTGAGAAAATACCGTGGTATTCTTTTGGTTTCAATTACATGTTCAGCCTTTCACGAACACTACTTAAAAGGAAATGCATTTTTCACTTGCATTTTGGTGTTGAATCCAACTGTGACCTGTCAATCATTCTGTGAAAAGGTGGGACTTCCACCTTTCCACAATATAAATCGATCTCACTGGACATCAGTGCTGCATCACTCACTTCTGATTCAAACCAAATGCAGACACAGGCCTACCGTGATGAAGACCAAATGCTTTTTGTCCATGAAATTAGGGACCATGAGACTAGTAATCAGTCAGCACATATCCCTGATTCACTTTACTTTTGAATCACATCACAAGACAGGCAAGAAAATATTGTAATAGCATGCAGGCAGCTGAATGTGTTATGCTCACTTTAAAAAATGTACTTATGTATTGTAGTCTTCATGTTGGGGGCGCTGAGCTCGTTGCTTTAGAAAAGTCACATATGTAGAACATATGTTTCTTAAATTAAGAGTCAGGTGCGTGTTGAATTATAGTCTACACACAGTTCTTTCCATTTGAAAAATAATCTTCTATTTTCTCTCCTTGTTGCTATTTTCAAATTTTGCAGCATATTTATTAACTCTAATATATTTTAGCTTCATTTAAAAGGGAGAGATTTTGGGCAATGAAGGGGTACAATTATTCCCGACAAAATATTTTGAACCCAAAAGTGTTCACAAAACAATACCCTCAACTCCATTCTCTCTAAGATTTTTTGCACCATTGTTTGTACTCAATCATTCTCTCATGTACCGAACCTTAGCAGGCAGCAGCTATTATAATGTCATCTTCATGAAATGTACTGTACACAAATTAGATTTTCCTTTAAACTGCTAATTTCTCCCTTCAATTTGGTGCAATGCATGGAATGAACAGAGCGACATTTCAAATGTGTACTCAGTGGTTTTCATCACGCATTCAATCTATATTTCTGAGTGGTTACAAAAGAGAGGCAGTCGTTGAAAAAAAATGGATTGTGGCCTCCGGTATGATTGATGAGTCTTACCTTCACAGCCATGCGGAGTGTGTTCCATACGACCCAGAGCTTCCACAGGCAGTAACCTGTAACAAGAAGCCAGAGAGACAGGGCGAGAAGAGACCCTAAGTGAGAACTGACTGTGCAAAAAAAATTCTGTAGAACCTGATTTCATTATTTATTTAATCTGTTTTCCACCAAAATTTCTCTCCCATTATCCCTAATTTGGAATGATTGCTGTTGAGTAGACAGAGTGGCTCCAAACAAAGAATACCCCAGACAAATAGGCTGCTTAGGAAGGTTGTGGTACTATTAAATAAGAAAAGACAAAACCAAATCCAAACATTTTGAATATTGCTCATGTTAAGGTTCCCTGACATGAGGTACACCACCTGAAATTGTTGGTTTATTTTGTTCAGTATGATTATTCATATCTCTCTATGCACTCAAAAGTTCTGAAATGGGTGAAAAATCCATCAATTTTAAGGAATAAAAGTGATATTTTTAACACTCTTACGCCCCGCCGAAGAAGTAGGAAGTTTCCGAGACATAAGTCACTAGTTCCTATGACGTCATCAAAGGAAAGCACCTTTGCCTTAGCAATCTCTGCGATCCATTTACACACTTGTTAACACATATTTTCTAGTGTGTTTGCTTAGTGCATGAGCCTGCTATCTAGATATCCATCTATCTATCTAATTGTTACACTTGACAAACCGTGTAACGCAGGCTAACGTAGCTAGATGGCTGGATACATGGTGGACATGAGGTCAACAGTCCAAACTCCGGTATAAATCTAATGACAAGGGTACAACGAGGCATCAATATAACTCGCCAATTCATAAAAAATATTGCATGCACGTTGTGGCTGAAGTCACAAGCCTATAAGCCAGCGTTAGTTCCACTGTGTTCATGGATGCCCACCTCATACAACACAGCCGGCGATCAGGCATCACAATACAGCCTTCTGAGTTCATCTGGCTCATATTGTGATGACAGCTGTTACTCTCCAGCTGCGACAGTTACCCTTGCCTGCTAATTTATCTAAGTTAACCACCTATGGCATTAAACTTCAGGATTATTCGCCAGAACATTTGCCAGAATAGGTAGCGCCAAACCGCCTTCATACCGAACGCAAAATGAATTTTTCGCATGACAGATTACATTCAAAGTCAATGCAAAGACGAGAATACACGCGAAACACTGTGCTCATAAAGCTCACTAACAGCCTGAACCGAGACCGGGGCGACTGGATAAAGGGAAATGCACGCAATTGTCACTATCTAATGTTAGCTTGCTCAATGGGTAAGGTGGATATTTAAACTGGCAGGTCGATAGTGTGTAACTTGACAATTATCTCAACACTGGACTGAACGCTTGCTGTATAATTTCATAATCGAAATTCATGAAAATCTATGTCGAATCTAAGTTAGCTGGCTACCCAGATAGCAAGCCCCTCCGTTCTGGATCTGCCCCGGCTCTGCTGACCCCAGTTGATCCGTCTTAGAGCCGGGGCAGGTCCCGAGCGGAGGTGCTTGCTATCTGGGTAAGTACTGCAGGAAATTAACGTCAGCTAGCCATCTAGCTTGAGTGCATGTCTAAAGCTGCTTTCACACCGGATGCAAAACAAACCTTTCACACGACAGATCACACCCTAAGTCAATGCGAAGATGCAAATACACACGTCTTTGAATGTAATCTGTCATGTGAAAAACCCGCCTCGCTTCCGGTGTGAAAGCGGCTTAATGCCACCAATTCTGGCAAACACCCGGGCGAATAATACTGAAGTTTATAGTATTACAAATTCTTCAGTGAAATGGTAACTTTTCTGATTGAAACTTGATGTTTATTTGCAATGATTTAATAAAATATTGGCAATAAAAATATATGCGTGTGTAAATGTGATACATTTCTCAAAAACTGAAATGTGCAACTCAGCCCAACAAGCTAGCTGCAACTGCAAACTGAATACTCTTGTTCGCCTTGGCCGGGTTGGTAGGTCTTCCTGGGAACTAACCGGACTTGAGACTGTTCCTGAGCCAGGTCAAAGGGAACCTGGTCTTCTTGAGAGGCATTAGCTGGGAGCTGTAATATGGAAGCCTGTAGTTGCCCCTCAGTCCCAGTCGACGCCGTCCCAGGTTGTGAATTAGGCAGCATTTGAAATTTGAAACCATACTACAACCTGTTCTTCCTCGCCATCTGATCTTCCAGGTTCGTCCCTCATGCCACCCACTGGCAGGTCTACGGGCATGTCAATTAATGATGGGAAGGCAGCACCTTCAACTCGGAGCAAGGCATATTCTTATCAGCGCCCAACCCGTCCTCTGGTGTGATGTTGTAAACCAGCCCCCTGTCATCAAGGCATTTAACAATCTTGTACACCCTGGAGTCCCAGTGGTCCTGTATTTTATGGCGACCCAGAGGATGACTCCTTTTGTAGACTCTTGTGCCAGCTGGGATCCCGGATCCCGGATCGTTCTCAGGAAGCGGCTGCCACCTCTAGATGGTTCTTTGCACTAGAATAGACCTCAGCTAAGTATTCGGTGTGGGTGGTAACCCAATCATCAGGGGGGACACTGATCGGATCTTCTCTCACGAGGCCCAACAGGAAATCAACGGGCAGTTGGGGCTTTTGTCCAAACAATAATTTGTATGGGGAATCGCCGGTGGATTGGTGGGGTGTGGTATTGTGGCAAACAATAGGTGCAGAAGCGCCTTTGGCCGCCTTCTTTTCTTCTTGGGAGGGAGTGTTCTGTTAAAGCGTTCACACTGCCCATTCCCCTCAGGATGGTATAGGGTGGTCCTGGTCTCATGAATCCCATACAGTCTACACAGCCGCTTCAGCAATTCTCCTTCAAAAGCCCGGCCCTGATCAGAATGAATGCGCTTGGGCACCCAAAAAGAATAAAACCACCTCTCAGTGAGAATCTTCGCCACTGTCTCAGCAAGTTAGTAGGTGGTGGGGTAAGCCTGAGTGAATTTTGAGAATACATCAGTTACAACAAAAATGATCTCTAGACCACCGCTTGTTTGTGGCATCAAAGTAAAATCAATTGCAATGACCTCCAGGGGCCTAGAGGCCAAGAGATGACCAGCGAAGGTGCGAGCAGTGGAAATTACACCCTTAGCCAGGACACAGCGGTCACACTGCTTACACCACTGCTCAATATTACGGTGCATCTTTGACCCGTAACACCCCTGCTGCACTAAATCAGTCGTTCTTTCTATCCCCTGGTGGCTGTGGTCATCGTGCAGGCTGGTTAAGACCTCTGTGCGCAATGTTGTTGGTAGTAATAACTGCAACTTCCTGTGCTGGTGGGATTTGAACTTCCCGATACAAGAGGCCATCTGTTTCACGTATCGGGACTATTGTCGCTCTAACTCCAGCATGCTATCGGACTCCAAGCTTTGCAAATCAGCTGGCTGGCGAGTGGGGACAGCATCTTTTGTTAATGACACAGCTACTGGTGCGCTGTCCTATTACCCCTCCAGGTGAACTCAGGTCAGAAGGGACTGTGACACCTGAGAATATTGCCGTGACAGACAGTGATGGTGATTCAGGAGTCTGACGGGAAAGAGCATCGGGATTTCGATTGATGGTTCCAGGGCGATATTTAAGCTTAAAATCGAAGGATGAAAGCTGGGAAGCCCATTGCTGCTGCACAGCGGGCAGCTTTGCTGTCTGCAGGTGGCTAAGTGGGTTGTTGTCAGTATATACCACGAACCTAGCCCCGAGCAAATATACTCGAAAGCGCTCTGTAACTGCCCATTTTAAGGCCAAAAATTCAAGTTTCACGGTTTACATAGGAGATGGGGAGCTGTTGATTTCGACTGGGGATACTGGAAGGAATACTTTAAGGATCTCTTCAATCCCACTGACATGCCTTCTCTAGAGGAAGCAGAGGCTGGGGACCCAGAGGCTGATTCATTCATCACTCGGGCTGAAGTCACTGAGGTAGTTCGGAAGCTCCTCTGTGGCAAGGCACCGGGGGTGGATGAGATCCACCCTGAGTACCTCAAGTCCCTGGATGCTGTCTTAGTTGACACCCCTCTGCAACATCGCATGGCAGTCGGGGACAGTGCCTCTGGACTGGCAGACCGGGGTGGTGGTCCCTCTATTTAAGAAGGGGGACTGGGGGATGCACTCCAACTATAGGGGGATCACACGCCTCAGCCTCCCTAGTAAAGTCTATTCCAGGGTGCTGGAGAGGAGAATTCGACCAGTAGTCGAACTTCAGATTCAGGAGGAACAATGCGGTTTTCGTCCAAGTTATGGAACATTGAACCAGCTCTATACCCTCCGCAGGGTGCTTGAGGGTTCATGGGAGTTTGCCCAACAAGTTCACATGTGTTTTGTGGACTTGGAGAAGGCATTCGACCGTGTCCCTCGTGCCATTCTGTGGGAGGTGCTTCAGGAGTATGGAGTCCGGGGCCCTTTACTAAGCGCCATGCGGTCTCTGTATGACTGGAGCAGAAGCTTGGCTCGCATTGCCGGCAGTCAGACCTGTTTCCAGTGCATGTTGGACAGGGCTGCCCTTTGTCACCGGCTCTGTGCATTATTTTCATGGAAAGAATTTCTAGGCGCAGCCAGGGGCCGGAGGGAGTCCGGTTTAGGGACCACAGGATCTCATCACTGCTTTTTGCAGATGATGTTGTCCTGTTGACTCCTTCAAACCAGGACCTTCAGCATGTACTGGGGTGGTTTGCACCAGCACCTCCAAGTCCGAAGCCATGGTTCTCCACTGGAAAAAGGTGGCTTGCCCCCTCCGGGTTGGAGGAGAGCTTCTGCCTCAAGCGGAGGAGTTTAAGTATCTTGGGGTCTTGTTCAGGAGTGAGGGAAGGATGGAGCGTGAGATTGACAGACAGATCGGTGCAGCGGTAGCAGTAATGCGGTCATTGTACCGATCTGTTGTGGTGAAGAAGAACCTGAGCCGAAAGGTGAAGCTCTCAATTTACCAGTTAATCTACGTTCCTACCCTCACCTATGGTCTGGCACTTTGGGTCATGACTGAAAGAACGAGATATCGGATACAAGTGGCTGAAATGAGCTTCCTCCGCAGGGTGGCGGGGCGCTCCCTTATAGAAAGGTTGAGGAGCTCTGTCACCCGGGAGGAGCTCAGAGTAGAGCCGCTGTTCCTCCACATCGAGAGGAGACAGCTGGGGTGGTTCGGGCATCTATATCGGATGCCCACTGGACGCCTTCCTGGGACGGTGCTCCGGGCATGCCCCACTGGGAGGAGGCCCTGGGGAAGACCCAAGACACGCTGGAGGGACTATGTTGCTCGGCTGGCCTGGGAACGCCTTGGGATACCCCGGAAGAACTGAAGGAAGTGGCTAGGGAGAGGGAAGTCTGGGCATCCTTGCTTAGACTGCTGCCCCCGCGACCCGGCCCCGGATAAGAGGAAGAAGATGGATAGATGGGGCAGTGGCTAGCTCTCTTTTTAATGTCTGGAAGGCATGTTCACAATGGTAATCCCAGCACCCCTCCAACTTGCCATTAGGGCCACCCACCGTTCACTTGCTTTTCCCCTGAACTTTGGCCATCAGTTGGTGCAGTGGGCCAGGATGGCTTGTGAACCCACTCACAAAGCGTTGATAATAGGAAGCGAAGCCAAAAAACGATCAAAGCTCGGTGAGGGTGTCTGGAATTTTCATTCCAGCACAGTCTGTATCTTGTCCGGATTAGTCTCAACACCATTGGCAGATATGACTTGGCCTAAATATTTCACTTCAGCTTTAAAGAGTGTAAAATGTAAAAGTGTAAATATGCAAGTCTATTGGAAATTGACAGTTCTGTTCCCCGATGGGTCATCCTCTCATATAATAGAACAATTGTGTTAGGGCCAACTTAGGGGGCTCACTATGGGCAGTACGGGGTGGTGGCGCGTTTGAAGGAATACACACTTTCCACTGGGTTAGACTTAGAATTTTAGAATGGTATAAATCTTTATTAAATATTATAACAGAATTGGAATTTGGAACAGGTTTTGGGCCATTACCAAAGATTAATCTTATAACCACTAACCAGTGCCGGTTGGAAACAACGTACCTAGTGGTTTAGAGCGAGAGTCTTCCCGGATTTTGTTTGCAGCTGCTGTTTGATTGAGAGAGCGGTTGTTTTTCTACTCCTTGTGTATCCCTTAAACCCTTATTTAATTTCCTGTTTTTGTCGGTTTTTTATCCCCCAACAGCATTGCTATTTGGGGTATATTTTTGTTCGTTATACCTTTGTGATCATGTGTGAGGGAGAAATTGCTTGGACAGATTACATGGCAATTGACCCTGAACTGTCAAAGACAATAAGACCAAACGCGAGGAAGGATTTGGCTGATGGTGTTTCACACAATGGATCTACGGCTAACAGGAATATTTTTGACAAAGGCTTGACAGTATCTGTGGAAATAGCTGGCGACGACCAAATTACTATGATGGAGTTACTTCGGAAAATTAAAGAAGTGTGTGGTAAGGTGATCGGATGTCGATTCAAGATGCCGACAAGCCATGAGATCACTATGTGCACTGAGGAGGGGAAAAGAAAACAAATTGATAGTTTTAAAATCAAAAACATGAATATTATGGCAAAAGAGCTGGCTACCGACGAGGTGGTCGTCTCCTTTATGAATCTGCCTGTTTATATTGAGGACGATGTGGTCATGGCAAAACTTTTCATGTGGGGCGTCACGCCGATTTCGCTAAGTAGACAGAGAAAATGGACGGGAAGCGACATTGCTGATGAGACACGTTTCCTCAAAGTCAAATTCTCTGAGACTGAAATCTTTACCGTATTCCACAACGTTTGATACTTAAGAAGGCGCTGATTATTTCAGGGTTATTCACGATCACCAAGTACCAGTGTGCAGGCTTTGCATACAATCGAGACATGTGATCCGGGATTGCCCAGAGTTTCTGTGTAGATGGTGCGAGCGGCAAGGGCATTATGCCCGGGAGTGTCAACTTTATTTGTGCGGCGATTGTAAAAAGCTAAAACAAAACTGCATTTGTCATGACCAAACTGTGGCTGAAGGGGAAATAAATCCTGAAAGTTGGGAGCTGAATGAGGTAGACGAGGAAAATGAGACACCTTCGTTAGAAGGGAGTGATGACAATGCAGACGAGGACGGCCCTGGCGGATACCCACCCCAGTCACGGTCAGTGGAACCAGTGGAAAGCCCAGCAATTCTACCGCGAAGCAGCCAGATGGGAAGTACCCTAGATGATATTATTCCAGAGGAGCTAAGAAGCCAGGAGCCTGTGGCTCGGACTGAGAGGCAGGTGGGGCCTGCTGAAGCCCCTGCTACACCTCTTGAGAAGGATGGAGATGGAGAAGGAGTACTGGCTACCAAGCCCTCTGGAGATAGTGGTGGTTTGGGTGCGGCAGATCAGGATATTGCTGGGTCTGGTGTGCTGTTTACCCAGTCGGAAGAGGCTGAGGCTGAGCTGATAGAAGAGGATGATGTTGATGAGGCTGACTCGGATGTAATTCGGGGACTTGCAGGTCTGCACTGTCAGGCATTATTGGGGGAGAAAAGGAAGCAGGTGATCGAGAGAATTGAGCAAGAAGGAAAGAAGAGTAGGAAAGGGGGATTTTCAAAGAGATGACTGTGAGTAATTATGTTCATCTCTTTTCTATTTATGGCAATCATAGTTTATTTTAATGCCAATGGCTTAAGAAACAAAGATCGATTTAAACAGATGCTTGAGTCCTGTAAATCGGATATAATTTGTCTACAAGAGACGAACTAGGACTGTGAGAAAAGTGATGAACTACTGAAGTTTTGGCATGGTGAAATGTTTGGTAATAACTGAACTGAAAACTCTAATGGTATTGCAATTTTAATTGACTCTGCCCCTGTTAAAAATTGCTGCTTAGTGTATGATGATAAGTGTGGAAGACATTGTGTGGAAGCATTGAATATACATTTAATGGTGTTGTTTAGATTGTTCAATTTGTACGCTTTCAATGATGAAAAGTAGCAAAAAAATGTTTTGTAATTTGAGGAAGCATATACATGACAGCAACATTTTAGTTGGTCATTTTAATACACATTGTACTAGACTCGATACCTCTAATAATAATAATCTAAAACATGATGGTTCCAGAAAAGAGCTATTAGCTCTAGTGAATAAATTTAAATTTGGTAGATGTGTGGAGAGAGGAGAATGAAGATAAAAGGGAATTTTCATGGGAACGAATCGTAATGGGACAACTTCAGCGAAGTAGAATTGATTTATGTTTAGTTCATAGAAAAATTTCTCAATATAGAGACGGTTTTTTATAAGAATACTTATTTAACCGATCATGCTTTTTTGTATGTTATTGTTAAAACTACCACTAAAAGAGGTTGGAGGTGGAGATTACTGGTGTATGAATAGTAACCAGTGGCGGTTTTAAACGGGGGCCTACAGGGGCCTGTGCTCCCCTGCCGATGTCCCGTGCTGGCCCCTGTGCTGACTGAATAATTAAACCATGAACACCCCCAATCCTCCAATTCCCCAATCCTGTAATAGCCCTTGAATAGACTTTCATTTGAACTTAATTTCAGGTCAATCTGACAAATGGTTCTGAAGATATGGCCAAAATGGTAATTTTACACCACGAAGCGCCACCTGGTGGCAAAATATTGAACCATACAGGTATGATGTCATCATGTGACACGTTGTGAGGTCATGACCTGGCAGTCGCATATAGTTTCATGTCAATTGGACAAATGGTTTCAAAGATATGGCCAAAATGGTGAATTTTATGTGACAAAGCACCACCTTGTGTCAAAATTTTGAATCAAACAGGTATATTGTCATCGTGGCACACATCCTCAGGCCATGACCTTTCATGTGCACTTGATTTGATGTCAATTGGACCAATATTTCTAGAGATATGATAAAAACAGTGATTTTTCAGTTTTTTGCCCCTGGACGCCAATCTAGAAATTGTAAATTGTTCAAAATCGAATAAGTTCTTCCTCTTGATGATACTTACTTATATGCAAAACATGAAATTTCTAATTGAAATATTACTGAAGTTATCACGTTAACACGTAGGGCGGCGTGGCGGTGGCGGCAGCGGTCGGACCAAAAACATTATATCCCCAAAACGCCATTCAGTTTTCGGGGATATAATTATACTGTATATTTTTTATGATGACATGCACTAGCGCCAAAACCGGACTTAAGGTCTCTCAACATTCTACACGGACTGATTAGAGCGACGCACCAGAGTGTGTTGGCTACCTGCGTTTGCTTTCACTGATCTCAATACGTTGATTGGGATTTGAATATGATCGCGGCAACCAGCAAGAACAACCAGTTGCAAGAGACGAAGGTTAGCTAAACAACTGCAACTTATAAAGTAATTCGTTCTTGACGTGGCCGTGTTACTGTTGTACCCCATTGCGGCAACGAAAGCTTGTTGTCAAGTTTGTAAATGTCTCTTAGTACTTTACGAATCACACTCAGAAAAGTACTAATGAAAAGTTCCACATGATGGTGTGATGTTAACCACTAACCTCATCTGACTAGGCTGTTCCATTTTGAAAAATAATAGGCTATGAATTAAAGTAATCAAGAGTGGCCTATCTGCCCAGTAGGGATGGTTATTTGTGAGATGAGATGTTTGCATCGCTGTACATTTTTTTTTCCTTCTACGGTAAGACCGTCATGAAACGAGGAAGTGATATTGCCTCCCTTTTTGCCCAAGTAAAACAAAACATTTTGAATTACAGGAAACCAAATAAATCACTTATATGGCAATATTTGCCTAGTATTAGTGCAATTCACAAACCTATGGTTATATTTCAGTTGACCGCAGCATTTTTCCAATTCATATTTTCATTCAATCGCTCCACAGTAATATTGGCTTCCATAACTGGAAATGGCACATTGTGTCTGAGAGAGTGGAGGGTAAATATATGTATGTTTTATGATTATGTTGATAACTTATTTAACTGTGATTACAGTAACTAGAACCAGCTGTTTTGTTAGTACTATTTTTTTTACATTTGTATGAAAAAAAACCTTTTCAAATCTAGCTTCAATCCACAGATAGCCAACTGTGTACTATATATTCGTCATTTTGATTTATGTTCGAAGAACTATCACTCCTCAATTACCAGATCCTTCTAAGTAGCTCTGTCACTAATTAAAGTCAGTATGACATGCACACCTGTGCACTGGCAGCATATTTTGTAAATGAGTGTGAAGACTGGACTCTCAAGTCAGTGGCCATGAATACACACGAGATTGTACAAATGTTACCTGTGTGCTGAGGTTCTGATAGGCCCAATAACTGATGAGGAGTTTTGTTTTTCTTAGAACGAGTCGCCCACTCATTCAAAGGGCATAAGCCATTTGATTTGTCTGATACTTCACATATTATGTTGTATTGTATTTTCCATTTTTGATGGCCATCAGTCAATGCATTTTTCCTTCATGAAAAAATCTTCAGCATGATTTTATAGGCTAAAGCATAATCGAAGTTTTTAATGCTTTAATATCATTGTCGTTACTTTTTGCCTTTACTCACACAGGAAAGTTTAGAGAGCCAGGGAGAGAGTGGTGTTGCAGCTGCAGGCCCATGTCTAGGGCCATCATTGTTGTTTTTAATGTGCCCCTCTGATTAAACACTGGTCCCACCTGGGCCCCCCCCATACTGAGATTTGTCTGGAACCGCCAATGATGAGAAGTACTGTGCTTTTATTTCAAAATACATCTTAAATCAGATAAAAAATTAACTTCATACATCAAATTTTTTTATGGTGGGAAAATGTTAAAAACGGCATAAAAGAGATAAGCATCTTGCATGCAAAAAAGAGAAATTTCCTTATGGAACAAAATGAAAAGGAACTTCAATCAAAGACTCAGATTGAACTGAACAAAACGTGCTTAGATCATAATTATGATACTAGTTTGTATTTAAGACATAAAGAGAAGCTGAATGAAATAGAAAGAAATAGATCCATGGGGGCAATCATTAGAAGTAAAGCTAAAGATGTCATTGAAGGAGAAAAATGCACGTCATTTTTTTAATCTTGAGAAGTGGAGGCAAAAGAGAACTTCTAGAGAAGAGTTGGAAAATGAAAGGGGGGGGGGGAATTCTAATGATCTAGTTGATATCCTGGAAATGATACAGCTGTTCTGCAAGGAACTTTTTTAAAAGGAGGGAATAGAACAAAAATATGTAAACATTGTACTTGAGAATTTAGAAAAAAAATATCTGAAGAAGACAATATTATGTTGGAGGATAATATAATATTAAATGAAATTATTTCTGCCATTGAGGGAATGAAAATTAGAAAAAGTCCTGGATAGGATGGAATATCCAGAGAATTTTATAAAGCCTTTAAAATTATACTTGCTCCTGTATTGTGTGTACAAACATATGGGGAATACTTGTGATGTTCCCGATTCTATGGCGATGGCATCACTGACATTGCCATATAGAAATAAAGGAAAGCCATCAAAATTAGAAAATAACAGACCATTAAGTGTTTTAAATAATGATTACAAGATTCTTGCAAAAGTTTTGGCAAATAGAATGAAAAAAGTAGTGGGAAACATAAAAGCACCAACACAGGGATAAAGCATACTAGGGAGGGATATTTCAAATACCATTTGTACCATTAGAGACACAGTACATCATATGTGCAATGTGGGAGGGATTTTGTGAAACATTGATTTTAATAAAGCTTTTGACAGGGTAGAACATGAATTTATTTTCAAAACACTTGAATCATTTGGATTCGGAAATAGGATTTCAAACTGCATCAAGCTACTGTACAATAATGCAACAGTTTGCATCAAATGCAATGGATCGCTCACTGAACCCTGCAAAATACAGAGATCAATAAGACAAGGTTGCCCATTATCATCAACACTCTATTCAATAGTTCCACATGCTCAGATATTCAAAAATAGCAAAAACATTCTGGGAATGAATATTCTGAATATGGGTTACAGTAATATTAAGCAATATGCTGATGATACCACCATAACAGTCAAAAATGAACAAAGCGTTAAAAGAGTAATGGAAACCATAGACTTGTATGGGATAGCTTCTGGTGCAAAAGTAAATATCAAAAAATCAGAGATAATATATTTGGGGAATAAAGATAAAAAGGATTAGGGAATACCTATTAATGTGAAAACTGACTATAATAAGATTTAAGGAGTATGACTGGAACCTAAAGAAAAGGAAGGAAGGGATCTGACTTAGATAGAAGTTTTAAATAAAGTATAAGTTAGCCTTAACCAGTGGAAACAAAGAGATGTAAAGCTAAGGTAAAATTGTCATCATTAATGCCCTACTTATGTCCGAATGTCCATACTGTATGTGATGTCAGTCCTAGACATGCCTGACTGGGTTTTAAATGAACTTAATGGGTATGTTAAAAATTTTATTTGGAATGGAAAGGCTGTGAAAATAGCACACAAAACATTAATTTCAAATTTTGACCAGCGTGGATTGAAATTAAAGAAGAATTCCAGTGTGAAATTGACTTGGGGTGTATTGAAACATGAAAACGAGTACTAACCTTTGTTTAATACCCCACCTCCATACACACACAACATCTCGAAATATATGGCTTTTTAGCCGAAGCTCACAACAGGCTTACAATGGTAGTGAATCGGGCATAACGTTGCCATGCAAAGAAATCGCTATTTTTTTCATCATTAAAAAGGCTCAAAGTAGCTCCACATTTGATCGCTAGAATTCCGAGGGCCCTGACATTTAAAACGAGGCGCTGAGAACTTTGAAAATGCACAGGTAGTTTATTAAAAAAGACTGTTAATGCAAACCTAACCTTGAGGTATTTTCCAGTCGCCTCCATCTTGAAAGTCACGATAAGGCAATTGACGAGCACGAACGAATAGGAAGGATAGGGGAACAGATTGCAATCTATTCATTTGTGCTCGTCAATTGACTTATTGTAATTGGTTGATTTAAAAATTTTCCCTTTTGTGGTAGTGAGAGGACCTACGGTATTTCAACTTAGTAATCCATCAAAGTTAGGGCCAACTCATCATTGTCAATGCCCAGTCGCTCTCTCAGACTCTTCTACCGATCAATAGCACTCCCAATATATACGAGGGATCGTCTTCTTTTGGCCTCAAGGGCAATTTTCCGGCATTTTCTCTCCAAGGCTGTCAACTTGATTCTTTCCGCTATTGCTGTTGTGTGTGCTACGTCACACGTCACGTGGTACACAAGAAAGGGAACTTGCTGTAATGACATCAGATTTTCGCTCGCGCGACAGTTTGAGGGTTGCGTGAGTTTTTAACATCAAAATCCATATTTTTCGATGTCGTAAAAATTTGTATAACATATCGATGTGAAGATGAATGATTTCCCTACCTACTGATACCATTTTTATATGTTGTCACATTGAAGACATGCAAGGTATTTACTGGCACTTTAAAGGAAAACGGTCAACTGCGCAAACTATACTTTAATTGTGATAATTTTTTACATACCTCGTAACGCATAGTTGGTTTTCTGGATGTGAACGAGCTGCTTGTGTTTCGTTCCAGAAATGCGATTGTCGAGAGCGACTCAGCCACGCCTTTCATAATTTATCTCCTTTCTGCATATCCTACAAAAGGCAAAGCCAGCCTTGTTAATTTTGTAAATGATCTTTTCTAACCAAGACTAGCGCCAGTGGTTTTTGACGCCTATGTAAAAACGTGCTGAGTGTCGAATGGAAGTCCGATGTCACGAAAATAGACCATTTGCATTGTAGATCTAGGCGAGCTCCTAGCATTTCGTTTTACGCCGATTCAGCGAGAATAAGCATTCAATATCACTGTACGGAGCTTAGAATGGCAGGAAACTGCATCACTTCTGCGCAGTGTTAGACTTTGCTTCCTATCACGTTATTTCCCGATATGATTTTTTTTTACTTTTCAAAATTTAATCCGTGGAAATTATATTTTTACGCGAAAATTAATTGAAGAAAATGCGAATTTCCGCGTTGACGAGGAGATTTCACACCCCTGAGCAAGAGAAACAGATAGCGGAGTCGATAGCTGGAGGCCCAAAAAGGTAGGCTTTAGAGACAAAGGGCGAAATTCCTTTGGAAGACACCGATAGCTAGGACATAAGCAAATACATTTGAATGGTACTCCATTTCAATGAACGGGATGTAAAAAAATATTTTCGACACTTTTCCACACAAAGAGTCGCAATTACGCTCACATGGCCCCAGAATGTTTGGACATTACTTTTACAATGCGTCCTAACAGGGAGAGCTCAGGAGGTATATTCGGATATGTCTTGTTATGGCCCCAATTTGTTATTACAATTTACAACACAACAGCAACAGCAAGGGATGACAGACACAATTTAAAACTTAAACACATTTAATTTTTAACAAAGACAATAATGACTAAACTAATCTACAGACCAAGATTGATTGGAAAAAAAAAACAGAAATATTTACAGTCCTTTTTGTGGGTTTCCTGGTGATGTGCTGGGTGAGGAAAATGCTCTTACACAGGCAAAAATCCACTAGAAGCTTCACAGGTCTTGAACAGAATTACAGGTCTGGTCACATGTATCCTTCTCCTTGCAATTTCTCCTACTACTTTACTGTCTCAATTCTACTCCTTATAGACTCTTTTGCAGACCCCACCCACATTTAGACCTTTTTTTAAAAAAAATTTTTCGGGGACTTGCCCCAGACATGTCCAGGACATGTCGAAACCTAGCTCCAGTCTGAGCTGAATAAAAAAAAGGTAAATACTGCTATCAAGTGGCCTATATTCACATTACAGTCTGTAGAGGACGGTCTGAATTATGAATTGGTAAAGGCCACTATTTTACGTACTAACATACTGGTTCCTGAGGCATACCGACAGCGCTTCTGTCGTTTCCCTAAAGGTGAACAACAAACCTACATGGAATTTCCCAGGGAGAAGGAACGCTTGTTTGATCGCTGGTGCGCCGCAGAGAATGTCAATAGTGTAGAACAGCTTTGGGACTTTCGGAGAGTTATAAAACTGTCTGCCTGCTGCTGTCGCGACATATATTAATGAACAGAAACCAGCGAACATTAGTGAAGCTGCAGTTCTGGCCGATGAGCTCACCTTGACTCACAAGATGAGCTTTCAAGAAAGTAAAGGCAAGTCTGCGGTTACAAGCTCTTCTTCTAACAAACCACAGGAACTGCTTGGTAAAAAAGACCCACGAAGCAAAAGTCCCGAGTTGTCTTGTTTTTATTGTAAAAAGCCTGGCCACATGATTGCGGATTGTCCTGCTTTAAAGAAAAAGTCTTCGATGCCCATTTTGACTTTGTCTAGTTGTGCCACTACTCTTAATTCCTTGAGTGTTCTTGGCTCTTCTGAATGCGAGTCTTCATGTTATGAGCCTTTTATCAGAAATGGCTCTGTGTCTATTCCTGGGGAGAAGTCCATTCCAGTGCGGATTCTCCATGACACCGAGTAGACACCGTCTTTTATTTTTGAGGGTGTGTTGCCTTTGTCCCAGAACTCTGCTACAGGCAGTGCCGCTTCATAAAATCAATTTGGTGTCCGATCTAGTTTCCTATCATGTTATTGTCAGAGTTCGTCTTTCCCTGCCTCTCTCCAATGTTGATTTAATCTTAGGCAATGATCTTGCGGGACATCAAGTCTTTACTGGTTATAGCGTGTCTCCCAAAGTCTCTCCTGTGCTGTCAATTCCAGAATTCGATGACTGCAGCCAGCAGTTCCCTGATGTTCTTCCATCATGCGCTGCCACACGTGCCACGGCAAAACAACAGAACGTTCCCTTTGACCGTGACGTGGCATTGCACGACAGTTCATGGTTAGCCCTGAAAAACTCTTTGCCATGTCATCCACCCCTGCACCACAAGTCTCTGTCCCAGCTCTGCAAGAAAAACTTCAAACGTCACCTCTGTTGCATAATTAATTAATTGTTGCTAAGTCTACTGACCCCAGTCTATCTACTTTGTTTAGTATGGTCAGATCTGACGTGACTGATGAGACTGAGACTCATTATTTCTATTTACAAGACAGAGTCCTGATGTGAAAGTGGATGCCACATGTTTCTGACTTAACTGAACGCTGCAGACCACATTATTGTCCCGGCTCCGAATTGTAAAGACATTTTAAGCCTGGAGCATGATGGTCTAGCCAGTCATTTAGAAGTTGCAAAAACTGATGATCAAGTCCTACAGCATTTCTTTTGGCCTGGTTTAAAACGAGATGTAAAATGGGATTGCCAGTCCTGTCATGTTTGTCAACTTATTAGCAAACCTAATCAAGTAATCCCGCCTGCTCCGCTCATTCCTATACCTGCTGTGGGCGATCCTTTCGAATATCTAATAATTGATTGTGTCGGACCTCCTCTAAAAAACCAAAAGTGGATATCAGTATCTCTTAACCATTATGTGTACTGCAACACGCTTCCCCAAGCTTATTCTCTTGCGGAAGATAACATCTAAAGCAATAAGAAGTGCACTTTTGAAGTTCTTTTCATTATTTAGCCTTCCCTGCTTAACTCAGACTGATCAAGGCTCCAAGTTCACGTTGAGGATATTTTCCCAGGCCCTTAAGAAGCTCGCTATTAAGCAAAATCTAGCCAGTGCCTACCATCCTGAAAGTCGGGGCACTGGAGGGATACCATCATACTTTAAAATCCATGCTGCGGTCTTATTGCTTTGAGCTTGGTCGTGACTGGGATGAGGGAGTAGCGTGGCCACTGTTTGCTTCACGGGAGGTTGTGCAAGACTCACTCGGGTTCAGCCGAGCTGAGCTAGTTTTTGCTCACCAAGTAAGGGGGCCATTGGCTCTGTTAAAAGACTGCTGGCTTGAAGCACGCAAAGCTCACACTGTTTTAGAACATTAGTAATTTTTGCTCTCGTTTATGCCAAGTTAAAGTACTTGCCTGGAAAAATCTGAAGTATGTTCAAGCTAAAATGAGGAGTTTGTTTGACCGCAAAGCAAGGTATACTTCGCTCATAAGACCACTCTTGGAATATTCTACCCAATCTTGGGCTGTAGCATCCAAAAAATCTCTCCTTCACATAGATGGTGTGCAAAGGAGAGCAACCAAGTACATTCTTGGTTACAGTGATTGTGAAGGTAGTGATCACAAAGTCCGTCTAATGAAGCTGAACTTATTACCGCTTGGCTATCGGCGTAACATAATGGACTGTGTATTTCTGGCTAAATGTTTGAGGGGTGACTATGACATTTCCTATGTGCAGTTTGTTTCATTCCAATCCGAGGATACTTTTTCAATACAAATTCCAAAATTTAGGACGGAAAAGTTCCGACATTCATATTTTAATAGAATATTTTACTTATGGAATGCCAATGCACTTTATCAACCCTCTGATACCACAGCTGTTTTTAAGTCGAAGTTATTCAATTATTACACCAAAAAGTTCAACAATAATTTTTCGCCCAACAACTCTTGTACATAAGTTAGCCAATGCCAATTGTACACGCTGCCACGTAATATAGTTAAACTTTTTTCTTGACCGCTTTTATTCTGTATTTCTGAGGCTTCTTTTCTTTGTTTTTAATTGTCCTTTTCTTTTTGCAATTTTCTGTATATGTAATTGGAGGATTGCTCACTATAGGTGCCTTGTTACCTGTGCAATCGCATGCTGACTGCTGTCAAAGTTTATTGTAAACCAATAGTAGGTGTTTTCCGCAATCTGATTGGTTAATTACCCTTGTCGGATAGTGCTCGACATCCCTGAAATGACAGGACCTTTTCACCTGCTCATGAATACATTAGCATGCAGAGGTGTATAATCCAGGGGTCAGAAAGTAAAAATCCTACCATGTTTTCATTCCAACCGTAAACTCCTGTCAGCAGATTTGACTTGTCCACCCAGCTGAAGAATAGTGTCAGCTGCCAGGTCTTTTGTGGCTGGAACAATATCCTGGGATGGACTTTTACTTTCTGAACCTGGATTACACACCTCTTTTAGCATGAAAACGGACCTACTTTCGCTCATTCAGCCCATCAGTTAACTTGACAGGTTGCATATTCTAGTGCGTGACTCGATGACCTAATTGTGACGGATCACGTCGCCATACGAAAGAGTCCGTGCAAAAAACGTTTCTTTCTCGCTTATGGATTACAACATCGATAAATAGTTACGTTTGTGAGATTTATGGTTTACCAAATCGATAAATAGTTACGTTTGTGAAATTTCCAGGGATTCATTGGAATTCAACGCCTGCAAATTTAAGCGTTTAAAACTAAATTTGCGAGCGTTGAATTCCAATGAATCCCGGAAATTTCAAAACGTAACTATTTATCTTCAAAATAAATAAATAAAATAAATAAATACTGATCTCTGTGCACAGGACAATTCCAATTTCCAATTTGTAAACAATCCACTCCTTGCATGCTTATCGCACAGAAAAAATTTCCCACAATTCACATTTTTCATTCTGAACTCTGTTCTGGAGCGCGTTTCCCAAAAGCATAGTTGCTAACTAAGTTAGCAACTTACATAGTTCGTCCATTCACAGTCAATGAGCCCAACTACGTAAGTTAGCATCTGTGATTTTGGGAAACGCACCCCTGATCGGTAAATGATCACTAACATTACCTGGCTCCAGACCAATAACCTTGCATGCCAACATATTGTTAGAGTCATAATTAGAAATTAAAACATGATCCATCCATGTAGACACATTGCGTTTCAAGCAGAAATACGTATAGGAAGTTTACTGAGTGAAAAGGAAATCAGCCAAACGTAAACAGTTGGCAACGATAAAATCATATAAAATTTTAGACTGGCGAGAAAACCCTTTCCCTCTATACCAGTTCTCATTTAAAATTATGTCGCTTCAGGGAAGCTGCGCATTAAAGTCACCACAGATTTTTATGGGAACTGAGCAACCATATTTATCAATACATGCTTGAAGGGCATCAAGACATTCAATAACACCACAGAGTGACCTATCATGAGAGCTATCAGAAAAGGGCATATAAAAATTTACAACAAGATGTCTGACTTCACCCAGTGAATCGTACGCCGAGACGGCCACCATGCAATTGCTGTTAATTTCAACTTCCTGGCATGACAAGTACTCGTTCTCTTTACACACAATAGCAACACCACCATACGGTCGCCCCTTGTAGCCAGGTTCAACTGTCATACCAGATGTAGCAAATACCATAAGAGTAGACTTATCCAAGTCTGAATTGCACATTACCAATGAATCAATTATAGAAGGAAGGTCACTTGGTTCCAGCAAAGTCTCAAAGAGAGACATCACATCACATCACATGACTTTAACCTCTCTGCAATATAAACCGCGCTTGACTTAAAACCGTGACAGTTGTGTGTTTCACAACTTAATACCATATCTTTTAGGTTAAAAGCAGCAACGGAATGTTTACCCCCAGTTGTTTCGTCGGTTTTCGTCATAGGTGGTCTTCCTGAATTCATCTCGACCATCCCATCGGTTACCGTCCCAGTGCTCCTGACAGGAATTTTGCCACTTACTGCGGTATCCGTTACGGTTATGCCGGAACCAGTAGTTTGAGTTGTCCCGAGAATTGTTGTGAGCCACATTGGGGGGCCAAACGCTCCCTGAAATTCGCAGCCTGCAGTTTTAGGCAGGAATGAAAGAGCCGCACCACGGGCCCATCTGGCCAAGAATCATTCCTATTTACTTAATCATTGCAATCACATGGCACGTCCACTCGGAAGGACTTATACAATGGTTTATCAGCAAGAAGGCACACCTTAGTCTGACCTCAAGGTACTCCTAACATTGACAAATGAGCACTGATATCTCCGACAGAGTGCGTGGGATTCACTTTACCCAAGTAAATAGACTTTGGACAAGGATTTATAGAGTCAGCAGCGGTTCTTACAGGAACAGTTACAGTGGGTTCTGGCGTAGGCTTATCTGTCTGAAAATTAAACACCGCTGGGACCCATAGCTTTTTCTGTCGTTGCAGCTCATTGTATTTATAGTCCCTCACTTCTGCTTAGCTTTGTCAGACTGTTGATCAACTTTTCTCTCTGCCGAGCTCCTTGTACGCTTGTGATCTGTGTGTGATTCTGTGACATCCTATTGCTGGATGCCGATCTCTACAGGGCTTCTGTTAGCTTTCCTTTCTCAAGGGTCCCGAAACCCATGAGTTCATGGGAGATCCTGATCCAGATTCAGAGGTCCCTGGCTCTCGCTCAACAAATTGTGCACATTCGAACCTCTGCCATGATCAGAAGATGTTGGTAATGCAGTAATTTAGTTTATCTCTTCAAGCCATTTGTTCACAACTAGAGTGAGAAACATCCATCGGGGAATGTATACTTTGACTGATTGCCAACTATACAACTATTTTAAGTTCCGAAATAGATGGACAAAGTGTAAATTGAGAGTAAAATGAAAACGCAATGACTTTAAAAATTACAAAATTACAAATTACAAATTACATTAGCCAGTATTTTATGCACAATAGAACAAAGATAACATAGCAAATGTGGAAACTAAGAAATTTTACAATTTTATCCACACAGGGATCCCAGTTCAGTTTGGGAAAAATAGAGGAAATGAAATCTTTCAGCTGAGGGTTAAGGCGGGGTACAGGGGCAGCCCCTTTTTTGGGGGTCAGGGGTAAACGCCCCCAGAAGCTGAAGACATTTTACCATTTCAAGGTGCTAAGGAATACATTTCTAATACAGAATTTTTAAAATAAAGGCAACAGAACTTACAAATGGTTTAGATAATATATAACATGATATACTGCTATCTATATCACTTTTCATGACTGCATAACAGTGTCCATAGTTTAATTCCATTGTTCATTGTTTATGCCATTAGTACATCAATATATCACTTTTCATGACTGCACAACAGTGTCCATAGTTCATTTCCATTGTTCATTGTTTTATGCATTAGTATATCAATGTATGCAATTCCAAAATTGAACAACAAAAGCATCCTTAGTTTAATTCATATGTTCATTCTTTTTAATAGGTTTGATAGAATCTCTTCACTTCATCAATAAAAGTCATTGCAAAATAAATGTGTTACAATGGATATATACATATGTACATGGTGTATACCAAATTTTGGACACATTTGGATTTAAAGCTTTCGTTTTTTGAAAGATTTCACTCCAGTGGAACTGGCTGGTCTTTTCCCTGGCTTCTCTACCTTCGCTTTGACTTTTCTCTGGTGATGAAGTAGAGCCCTTTTGGAAGTTTTCTTTGCCTCTATATTTTTTGCACTAGCTTTTGTTTCAAGGGCGCCTGCCACTTTCAGTGCCACTTTTTTGGACTCCATCTTTACCCTTGCTAAACGCAGCTCTTTCTCATATAGCCCATATGACCCTATCATGTTTTTGACAAGATGTTGATCTGGGTGACTGTGAAGGAAATCTTCCTTTTTGAAGAGCTTTAGAGCACTCTTACCAGATGCGGCAATGGGATATTTGACACTCTATATGGCGCCGTATGTGTCGACCTTCATCCTCGAACTACCTTTGTCCATCACGTTGCTCATCACACTAAAAGATGATTCCACACGAGGACCATGGAACAAACTGAGGATGGACATGGTAAGCTTTGACAAGCTTGAATATTTTGCACTGTTGAATACGTGTGACCACCAGGAATCCTGCTGCTGGTTCTGGGCAGGCAATGGTAATGAAGAATCCAGATGGAACTTGCAGACTTCCCTGTCATAGGAATCTACGTCACCGTAAGACAGGACATTCTTCACTACTTTTGGTAACTTCAACATGTAGGTCAACCCTGGTATTGTATTTTTACTTGCAGGGTCAATAACTGATAGATAGCGGAATAACTTGTTGTTGACTGGCATCTTGTTCTGCAGTACTTAAGCACAACTGATGTAGGCAGCCTTGGCTTTCCCCTGAAAGCTTTGAACAGATGGATCACTTGGAAAAGACTTTAGAATCGCCCGAACCTTTGATCCATAAAAGATGTTCTGTTTTGACAGATGATTTTCAGGGTCATGGTTTGACTCTGGCCAATTCCTTACCAGATGCACTTGACAATAGTTCAGGTTTTATGAAGCAACCCATGAACTCTTTCAGGAAGTCGCACTGTTTGTCATTCAATAAATCAATGAGGGGTTCAGATGATTCAAAAAACTTGACATACTGCTGCAGCAAAGGCTGAACACTTTCAAAGAAGCGCAGCTCCAACTTCAACTGACGTCTGTGGATGAAGACGGTTTGGACTATTCTGTTCTTCCTTTCTTTGCCTGCAGTTGTGCTTGCTGAATATTTCTGACGCATACCTGACTGGATTTCTCGGCACAAATCTTTTGCTTCGAGGCTGACTCCACGTCGCTTGAAAACTTCATACAGAGCCGGTAGATAATGTGTTCGGTCTGTTACTGACAAGATAGCATGGTAGATGACTGTGTACACATCCAAGAGTCACAGGGTGTCTAATGTTGCCTCACACACAAAAAGCCAGCATGTGGGTACATACTGTGGCGGCTTTGTGAAAGAAATGCCCAATGCCAGGGACACCTGACCCATCATTTCGACAATGCCAGGTGAATACTGCACATCATTGAAGATATCAGTGAAGAATTTCTTGCATGTTCTGCTGAATGGTGTCGTGAATGCTTTTGCCGCGTTGTGACATTGGCCCATGGTAGACCATGTTTGGCAAATAGAGCCTGCAATGCATTGAAGATGCTCTCAGAACTGCATTTTGATATACTGATTGACTGTAAGTGGTCAACCACAACTGCCTTTTTCTCCTCGTCATAATAGGTAACCAGTACTGTTAGCACTTTATGGTAGTTTTCTGAGGTGGCTTTGTCAATATTGAAAGAGAACTTGCATCGCTGCAATTTCTGTATGAGACTTTCAGAGAATGCCTTTGCAAGTACATACCGTAGCTTGTAACTGGCAGACGTGTCTGACATGGACAAAGAGTTGAGGGTTTTAAGATCTACTGACCTGACTTTAGCAATGTCAATCAGGTCTGAAGCCATGGTGAAGGGAAGAGATTTTTCCGCCATGAAACCCAGCAGCATTGCCTCTTGTGTTACCACTCGCTCAGATATAAGGGTACCAGGGGCTGTGTTGTCATGCTAGGACTTGCCAATGTGCTTGATGATGATGATGATCCAACAGCATGGAACATTCCTGGTATTGTAGCCCCTAAATAAAGAAGACACAGTTAGAAATAGTAAAATAAATAAATATGTATTTTAAGATATGTGTACCACAACCATCTATCTATTTTTCTTTTTTTACATATGTGCTTAACTTAAATCATTTAAGAATTAATGGATACATAATTTAATACATGTATTACTGATCTAAGCAATACCACAACCATGTAATTTGCATGTCGGATATCATGATATGTTATATGCTATATATATATATATATATATATATATATATATATATATATATATATATATATATATATATACAGTAGTTGAGTTGAGGGGGTATGAGGGGGGATGGCATCCCCCCTGAAATAAATATGATCAAAATCATCCCCCCAGTAAAACTGCCATCCCCCCTTTCCATCCCTCCCCTCTTTACAGTAAATTTTGGACATATAACTTATATTTTTATTATTTCATCATTAGAGAGAACTGTCGAGTAATATAGATAATAATCTGAGGTCACAACTGGGCGCGCAAACATTCAATGACGCAACATGATTGCTACTTTAAATTCGTTGATGCCAGCGGGAGTGGCACAAGCTGCAGCAAGAGCGACATCTAGAGGATTAATGGCACTGCAATGTCAGCATGGCCAAACGACGAGCAGCTGGACTACGCGATGTCAGGGATTATTTTTAAAAAAAATAAAATTACAGGTGAGCTAGACTCGCCACAGGTTGCAAGCACAATAATGGCTAGTTTTGGAGGTAAAGGTGAAAAGAGGTAAAAAGCATGTCAGCTTTGCTTTTCATCATGCGTGTTGGCCCTCCACTCAAAATGTTCAAACCAGATGTATATGTCAAGTCTTGGCTTCAAAGTCATTGCTTAGCTAGCAATCAGAAATCAAGAACCCGAAAAATCGTTGACAAAAAACATGATTACGGCAGTCTTTGGAAACTGTTATTAGAGACTTGAAACTGAGAAACTAAAAACTGTTCACCCCAGGGAAAATTATTGAAAATGTTGAAAAGTGTTTTAAAATGTAAATGTAAAAAGAATCTAAAATCTGTACTGTCTTTAAGAACACAAAAATAAACTTGGCTTGATCTGATTTGAGAGGATTAACAAGTCTTATTTTCAGTGTTTTATTTCGATAACAAATTGACATGAATTACAAAAGCCCTCCCCCCCATTTTTCAATGGACCATCCCCCCTGATGTTTTTTTACAACTCGACCACTATATATATATATATATATATATATATATATATATATATATATATATATAAGTGTGTGTGTGTGTGTGCATACCTTAACTACAACACCTACTGCTTAAAAATATGTACCAACATCACATTTTTAAAAAATCCTTTTACAAATTCAATACACTCACTCCATAAAATCCACTCCAGCAGCACTAAATACAATACCAAATATTTAACATGCAAAAAATCATGTAAAACTAGTTAATCATTGTGTTTTGTAACATGCATAAACACTAAAACAAAACAGCTTAAATAATGTTAAAAAAAATACTAGAAGGCTATTTCAGAGTAGATAAACACATAATTCAAATAGCATGGCCCTATGGCTAGTCATTCATGTAAAATATAATTATGAAACACTTATGAACTAACCTGTGGAATGATCACATAACACATGACATGTAGGATCAGATCACAACAAACATATTTGTTCAACTGGTGAGCATACCTGCTACAAGTTAGCATGTTATAGTATCACACTATAATTCATAATCTACATTTACTCAGCACTAGTCAACAGCCACATACTGTACTTATTGCATTAATTTATAGAAATAACTAACTAAATAATAAGGTGTGGGTAATGGCTGTAAAAGACCTCGTGGGGGCTGATGGGAATCTTTGGCTTGAGCACAGACTGAGCAGGCAGATACAAAATCATGTACAACTATTACAATTCGTTAATGCTGTAATGAGCATGTACTAACAGGTAATTAACATTTATCTAATGCACCTGGTAATCATTTACGAATGATGTTCACATCAACTAAGGTATTAATTTATAAATTATTTTTTAATAGTTTGAAATGCTACATAGGGGATACTTAAGGGATGTTTTCAACTTCACAATGAGAGATACACAGAAAATAAATAAATGTTCACTTCTGGCTACCCAATTCTTATTCAGCTATCTAACACATTAGTTACCTGCTAATTAACTGATAGTTAATGAACTAATGTTAATTAATGTACCCTCATTGTAAGGTGTTACCAAAATTTTTTAAAATTACAATTAGAAAATGATAGAAGACACAAAAAAGTTGAACGATAAATAAATTATCCTTGCTTAGATGAACGTTTTACAGTTTGAATGACGTTTCTTGCTAAGAGTATGACAGAGTAAAAAATAGCTGGAAATAGCTACATTTTAAAGAATCTGTTTCATCGTTTCCTATGGGAGAAAAAAAATTATTTATTTCTGTTTCCTCCCCCTTGATGATTTATGTTTGATATGTTTATTTTATTACTATGTTTAGTATTATTATTATTATTATTATTATTATTATTATTATTATTTATTTCTGTTTCCTCTGCCTTTATGACTTATGTTTATTATTATAATTATTATTATTGACCATTTCATTCCTCATATGGTTTATGTCTTGCTTTGGCCATTGCAGTCGACTGTATTGTTATTTTTCTCCTTTACATACAACCACAACCAAAAACCACTCTAATTACCTTTTTTCCAGCTCATTTTGGAATACTTTGCCACGTTTTTGCATTCCTCCAACCCCCTCCCCCCTTTTTTATTAAATTTCTATTTTTTCTTTCTTTTTCTTCTGTCCCTCTTCCCCTTCCTTCATCGTAATGTGAACAGATGCCCTGTCGGTTATCTCTAGGGTGGGCAGCATGAGGAAGGGAGGACTGGGCCACCATATTTTTCCATTCCACCTACACCACACTTCAACAGCTGCTGGGTATCACCCCAGTAAACAATGGGCAGGGGCGCAGCCTGATGAGTTCACCAGCTGGTCACAGGCTCGCACGATTTACTCGCAGACTCATGCCTGTGGGTAGTGTGGAGTATCCAGTCAGCTTACCGTGAGTGACATGGGGCTGTAGAGGCAGAGTGGGTGTGAGAAGTGCCTGGTGAGGACTCATGCGAGCATGGAGTGAGCATGCGACCCCCCGAATGGGCTGGAAATGAGCCTGCGTGCTTCGCATGGGCTGGGTTTGAGCATTGCGACCCTCTTGCTCTGAGGTGACCGAGCCGCCCACTGCACTACCATGGCGCCGAGAACATGACAGTATTCAAATTTGCATATCAATAGCCACAAAAATAAACAATAACTCGGAAGATCCTGACAGACTGACCCTGCTGACCCGTTCTGGAGATCCCAGTGTCCTGACCCTCACATTATTACCTTTTTTTTTGCTGTTTATTTATTTATTTAATTTTTTTCTTGTTTTTTTTCTTCTCTTCTCTCTCTCTCTCTTTAAGTTTCCCTTTCCCTCACTTCCCAATAGTTTATCCCACATCCTTTATTTTTTTAATTTATTTACTTTTATCTCATTTATTTTTCCTTTCTCTCTTCCCCCACACCCCGTCCCTCCGTTAAACCTCACATCAGAGGACGAAAAGGGGAAAAAAATAGAAGGAAGGAAAAAAGAACCGCTGATTTGTATGTTTGTTTTTAGTATGTTTTAGTAGTTTTTATTGCTATTTATTTATTTATCATATTTGTTCGTTTAGAGTATGCATGTTTCTGTTACGATTGCGCTGTCTTTAGTGTTGAACGTTTTCCTTTCGTTTCTGTCTTGTCGCGTCTTGTCAGTCTTCACACTCTCTTCCCTATACTTCGGTGAGGTAATTCCACTTCCTTCTCTCTGGCTGTTCTCATTGGCTATCCGCACCGAAGAATAGTTAGCGAGGCACGGGTGATTAGTTAGATCAGAGTTAGGACTCCACCTGTTTCCCCTCGCTTTCCTATCACCGTCTCCCTCTACAGCTGTCCTGCATTCTAGCTGGGATTACACTGATTAGTTTGTGTTTAAGAGACACATTTTTACCGCAGCTCCCTGTCGCCTCGTTTCTTCCCATAGCTCGTCTTTGGTTAAGTCTCGTTTCTGCGCTTTTCTGGTTTCGATTGTTGATTGCTCGGTTCTTGTTTTATCTCCCGTAAGTCTTGTTATTGATTGTTTGTACTACGTTGGTTGATTGCTGGCTGATTGATTAGTACTCTGTCCTCCCTTATTCCCATTTTGTACCCAACTGTTTAGTTTCTCCTTTGTTCTCCCTTATCCCATCCAACTCCCTTTTTCCTTCCCCTTCCATTCCCTTAGCTCAGCCCCCTTTGTGACTGTCTTTGTGCGGATTGATTCTCTGGTTACTGAACTACTTGCTTGTCCCCTGACCTTGATTCTGACTATCCTGCATTACTCTGTTTGCCTGGCTATTGATCCATTTCTGTCCTTGACCATGAGCTTTGGTAATCCCAATAAACGGCCTGCCGATGCTGAACTGCACTTGGAGTCTAAGTCCGTTCCTTTCACTTCACATATACACTCCCATGTAACATCAGCTCCACTCTGATTTATTTTATGACAAAGCTTTGTTGATCGGCCTGTATTCTTTGTTGTTGTCTTTGCTTTGTTGTCAATGTTCTGTTTTGTCTTGCAATTAAATATGATTTAAAAAATGCTGTGCAGCCTCATGAACCAAGCTCTCCTTGGTCAGTTGTGTTGTGTCTTTACATTTACGACTTGTATTTTTGGTGCAGACTGTGCCTTGTACAACCCCAATTCCGAAATAGTTGCGACAAAGTGTAAATAGTGAATAAAAGCAAAATCCAATGACTTTCAGATCACAAGCCAATATGTTATTTACAATAGAACAAAGTTAACATTTCAAATGATGAAACTGAGACATTTTACATTTTTCAAATTTCAAATTTTCTGGCTGCAACAGGTCTCAAAAAAGTTGGAACACAGGCAAAAAAGGGCTGAAAAAGCAATTAATATATAAGAGATTCAGTTGAACATTTAGCAAGTAATTAAGGTGACTGGCATTAGGTGTGTTACCTGATATAATACCTGGCTATAAAAGGGATGTCTTAGAGAGGCCGAGTCTCTCAGAAGTAAAGATGGCCAGAGGCTCTCCAACCTGTGAAGGCTTGAGTTAAAAAAATTGTGGAATACTTTAAAAACAATGTTCCACAACGTCAAATTGCAAAGGGTTTGAAGGTCTCATCAATGACAGCGCATAACATCATCAAAAGATTCAGAGAAACTGGAAAAATCTCTGAGCCTAAGGGACAAGGCCAAAGACCTTTACTGGATGCCTGTGATCTTCGGGGCCTCAGACGCTACTGCATCACTAATCAGCATGATTCTGTCATTGATATTACTAAATGGGCCCAGGAATACTTCAAGAAACCACTGTCTGTAAACACAGTCTGCCGTGCCACAGATGCCACCTAAAACTCTATCATGCAAAAAGGAAGCCATTGTTGAGCATGATCCAGAAGCGCCGCCATTTTCTGTGGGCCAAGGCTCATTTAAAATGGACTTTAAGAAAGTAGCAAAGTGTTCTGTGGTCAGACAAGTCCAAGTTTTACATTCTTGTTGGAAATCATGGGCGTTATGTCCTCCGAGCTAAAGAGGAAAAAGCCACCCCTCCTGTTATCAGCGTTCAGTTCAAAAGCTAGAATCTTTGATAGTATGGGGAGGCATTAGTGTATATAGTGTGGGACACTTGCATGTTTTAAAAAGCACCATGAATGCTGAAAGGAATATAAAGGTTTTAGAGCAACATACGCTCCCCTCCAGATGACATCTATTCCAGGGAAGGCCTTGTGTATTTCAGCAGGATAATGCAAAACCATATACTGCAACTGTTATAACAGCATGGCTACGTAGTAGAAGAGTCCGTGTGCTGAACTGGCCTGCCTGCAGTCCAGATCTTTCACCGATTGAGAACATTTTGCGCATAATTAAATGAAAAGTCCGTCAAAGGAGACCCAAAACTCTCCAGCAGCTGGAAGCCTGTATTAAACAAGAGTGGGATCAAATTCCAATGGCTAAACTCAAGAAACTTGTCTCCTCAATGCCCAGGCGCCTCCACTCTGTGTTAAAAAGGAGAGGGGATGCTACACCATGGTAAATAGGCCCCTGTCCGAACTTTCTTGAGACTTGTAGCAGCCATCAAATTTGAATGAGCTCATTCTGAGGATAAAATTGTAAAATTTCTGTTTCAACACTTGCTATGTTATCTCTGTTCTATTGTGAATAAAATACTGGCTGGTGTGATTAGAAAGTCGTTGCGTTTTGATTTTATTCACAATTTACACTTTGTCCCAACTATTTCAGAATTGGGGTTGTAAAATTTCTTCCATGGTTGAATTTCAATTCAGATACATCAGCCACCCAGAAGCAAGTTCTTTTCTCTTCTGTTGGATATTTTTCAAGTGGTTTCGGTGGCATAATCAAAATAAAATTATTTCCGTCTCTTTCTCACCGGCTGTTTTTCTCACTTGTTTTTATTTCTGTTATTCGTTCTACTGCCTGTTTTTAGAAAAAGGGGAAAAATATAAATGAAAGATTAATCAAACAAAACTGAACAAACCCCAAGACCAAGAGGGGAATTTCAAAACGCAGGCTGTTCGCTGTTGGCGCGATGTATCCTCAGGAGACGGCCTTTCCTCTGGGGAGAAATGGTAACCCTCGGCTCTCTGAGGGGGTTTGTCAGGTGCCAGTGTATGTTTAAATAGTATTTTTTCCCCCTTTTCTCCCGCCGTGCATTCACTCGCCTATTCACACACAAACACACATTGCTATTTGTTTTTTTTTTGTGTTACTACCCTTCACTCTGTATTAGAGTTTTTGCGAGCTTGGGGAGCAGTGGGTTCGTAACAATATGAATAAAACAATTTTGAAAAATGTTTTTTATTACATTATTACTCAGAAGAGCTCCTCTGGTGGTTTGGAGAGACCCACAAACCAGCCATTGGTGGGACACCATCGTTCCAACTTTCAGTCGCATAATGTTTATGCAAAAGTTCAGAGTGTCACCAGAAACCTTCGATTGTGTATGCCGTCGCCTTAGATGCAGGTTGGGTAGACAAGATACAAATTATCGCCTGTGTACACCTGTGCAGAAGCGAGTGGCCATTGTGCTTTGGAGGCTAGCTACTAATAATGAATACAGGACTGGGAGCCATCTCTTTAGTATTGGCATCAGCCCAGTGTTTAACTCCGTGAAGGATTTCTGTGACACGGTCATTGCAGTGCTTCTTCCCCATCATATCCCAGTTCCCGATTGCACAGTATTTGAGGAAATGTCCAACTTCTTCAGAGACAGATGGGGTGTCCCGCAGTGTGTGGGTGCTATTGATGGTAGCCATATACCAATTATTGCTCCAGAGGAGTACCCATGTGACTATTTCAACTGAAAAGGATGGCACTCCATAGTGTTGCAGGGAGTAGTTAATGGCAAAGGACTGTTTTGGGATGTGTGTGTGGGATATGCAGGGAGTCTTCATGATGCCAGAGTGCATAGGTGAGGTCAGGTGATGGGGAGACACTAGGCCAACACAAGGTCACCATCTCAGGGATTGACATCGGTCATTTTCGGAGATCCTGCATATCTGCTGCAGAAATGGTTAATGAAACCTCTTTCAGACACTGGAAGGTTAACACCCGAGCAGCTGCGTTTTAATCATAAGATAAGCAGTGCAAGCAGCTTAAAGGTAGATGGAGGTGTCTTATGAAAAGAAATGACAGTCACGTTGAAACGATTTAAAAATTAGTGCTGGTGTGCTGCGTATTGCACATTTGCGAAGCGCAGGTTGACAGCTTTTCTGAAGACATGCAAAACACACACAATAACATGATGCAACCTCCAGTACGACCTTTACCTGACTGGGGCCGACAGGAAGGAGCTGAAGTCCGAGCTGCATTAATGCATTTCAATACTCATGATTAGGGCTGGGTATCACTGCATATTTCTTGAATCGATTCAATTTTGATTCAGAAGGTCTCGGTTCGATTTGATTTGATATCTATTTTCTCAGGGATGGCTGCCTGATTTTGATTGGACAAGAAGTTATTTTCAGAGTACTCCTATGCACTGTAAGCAGGGCGGATCATTACTGTTGTGCTAATGCAAATAATTTACTCATTTACGAGCTAGTCCTAAAGAGATTCCATGTATTTAATAGCCAGAAGTAACCCAATTAAGAATGTGAAATGTAAAGGGGACAAGAGTTCTGGTTTTAATATTTCAATATTTCAAGATATTGTAGCGTCTTAGTTTGGGATATTCCTCCAAGCATCTGTCTTCCCACCAATGGATTAATGTATTGAGCAGTTGGAACACTTAAGTTGACTGAGCACTTACCTTAAAGGCTGACTGTGCTGTGTGTGTGATATACATTGGCTTTCAACACTCCACAAGTTTTTTTTTTTTTTGGCTATTTCTTTGGTTGTGTCACTATTGCCGTATGATTTTTATTGATCCTGACCATAACAAAATTACTTTCTCTCAAAAAGTCTACCTTTTATCTTTTATATGTGGCTTCTGCACTGAATTTATTGTACAACTTTTTACATTTGAGGTCAGAGGATAGGGCTTTCATCTGACTTCATACTTGTGTTTTGTCATTTCAGCAAAACTGACCTCATTCCTTCAACTTCAAAAGACAAAATAAACATTTCTCAGTTTTTAAGCTTCTATAGTCTCCTTCAACAGTCAATAAACTAAAGCTCTCAAACTTTTTGGGCCACATACCTCTTACCATGTCAAAGAATCCAGGGATCAACTGTAAGCTATGACTCTACAGAAGCAACAAAAAAGTCTATGACACAAATGTGCAAATACGTATACACAATAGAAAGCATAAGTCACATACACGTACCTATACCACAGTCTGAAAACCTCTGACCTAAAAGGCATAAACACAGACAACATACGCTTTCCAGAAACACACTGCCTAACAGGCATGTATTTCTCCCTCAGCCTTGATGACGTTCTGCAGGCCGTCTCTGCTGCTGTTAACAAGGAGGAGGAATTTCCTCTTACTGTGTCAAGATCCCATGTGGTGGAGCGGGGCCTTGCTCAATGGAAGTGACAAAAGAAGGCATTGCCTACCAGCCAGTTAAAGATCATAGGGTTCATTGGGGAGGCGGGCCTTGATAAAGGGGCACTATGGAGGGAGTTTCTCACAGGCACACACATTTGAAATATAAATTGAATTACCTTTTTTTTAAAAAGTTACAATAGAGTTGACAGTATGAATGGAGTGATTCTTTGTGTTCAGAGGGATGGTTGGTGTTGTGTTCCGTGGTCTGAGTGTCTGGTTAGTCAATTTTAGGTTTCTATCATTTTGGTATGTCAGTTTTTTTAGTCCATGTCTTAGTGTTCACATTTCATTCCTCTCCCGTGTAGTCCAGTCCACGTTTTACCCATGTACTGTCTTTGCCTTCGCCCCGGTCGCGTCATTGTTTGTAGCAGTTTCTGTGTTAATTGATTGTGACACTATTTCGGGTGATTTAATGGATTCTGGGTTTCATCCTTCCTTCTGTTCTCGTTTGCTAGTTTCCCCTTGCTTTTCTATTCATACTAACATTACTAACAGTTTGTTGTTTTCTAAAATTACTAACCAAACTAACCTTGTATATAATACTAATCTACTAACGAGCACCCGGGATTGTATAGCTGCACTTGCTAATTGACTAATTATCTCTCAGCAGTCGCTCTGTTCTAGTCTCCGCCCCTTGCTTTACTGTTCACTGGCCTTGCTAAAGTTTCCTGCAGAATCTCTGAATTCTTATAATCTGTTCTGGCTCTTTTTCTGTACACTTAGGAGTCTTTTTATCCAGTTTATTTTTCCCATCTTTGGGATTGTCTTGTGATCCTTGTCTGTGTGTTAATGTTTATCTGTTTTCATGTAATTGGTTTCCCTCATGTTCCACCCCTTGTTAATTAGATTAAGTTTCAACATCTGTGTCTGTGTATGCCCCTGGCCTATATATCTGAGCAGTTTCTGCACGCGAGCAGATCTGACTTTGCATTCCCACTCCCACTCTCACTCTCCCTGCCCTGTGCACTTCTCCTCTGGTCCCCTCAGTTTTTCTCTGTGCTCTCAGTTCAGCCTCCTACCCCAGCCAGCCTGCCCTTCCTGCCGCCTTCAAGCCCCTGGTGCCCCCTGTCTCCTCCAGTGTCTTCTGTGCCCTTTGTGCCAGTCTCCCTCCACCGTCTCGAGTTGTGCTGAGCACCAGCCGCCCTGCCTGTCCTGAGCTTCAGCGTCCTGGCCCCTGAGCCCCAGCGTTCCTGCCTGCCCTGAGCCCTGTGTCCTGTCTGTCCCCCTCCTTACATTCTCCCTTACCCTTCTCCTGGCCAGCTGTGCTACCCGACTTAGCCATCTGCCAGCTGTGCCAATTGTCTTGTCTTGTGAGTATTTCCAAGCGTCCCGGGTGTCTGTTCCCGAGTCTTCCCCCTGGTGTTTGTTCAGGGTCTGTCCCCCTGGTATCCGTTAGAGTTTTTGAATTTCTTAGTTCTCCTTTTTTCAGGGCGAGGCACGGTGTTTTTGTTGGCCAGAGTGCCCCTTTTTCCCCCCTGGTTTGTTTCTGTATTTATCTTAATAAATATCATTTTGGATCCCCGCATCTGGCGTCTCACTCCCCTTTGTGTCTCCCTCCCGTTCCGAGGTTTTCCGAGAGTTTCCGAGTTTTCCTAGTTCCCCTAGTGTGTTTCCCTCGTGTACCCTTAGCAGTTGGAGGCATTGCGCAGAAGCTGAGGGTGACCAGACTGGAAAATGTCCCAAATATTCCATGTTGGATCTTGATCAAACAAACATCAGGTATGTCATGCTTACATACAGTGGGGTCCATAAGCCTGAGTCCTCAAACAAGATTTTGCTTACTGGTTATCATGGCAATGATTTTTAAGTTCAGTAGGCTGAAACAGAAGCTCCTGCACACTGTCTTAACTGGCATATAAAGTTTCTATGTTATCTGTTACTAATGACGTCACCAGGTGTGGGCTCTAATTGGCCCACGTGGTCCATTGAGTCTATTTAAATTGCTTCCTCGGTTCACACCGTAACATAACCTAATGAAGGTCCCAGCAACCGAAACATTATTCTGATTAAACTTTATATGCAAGTTAAGACAGTGTGAGGGAGCTGTTGGCTGTTCTGGTCCTTCTCCCATGCACCTGTGTGCCTCTGTAGGTGTGCGTAAGTTGTAATTGTTTTATGTTCAGTAGGCTAAATGTTGTGGCTTGTGATCTTTACACAGAAGGTCCTAGTCTCAGGACATGACTATGTTATTACTGATTTATACTGTTTCTTTCAGGAGTGCTGGTGAAATCTGGGCTGTAAGTCTGGCTCAAAGCCGTCCACCACCCGGCTGCCTCAAACTTTGGTGCTAAAAGTACTTGTGTGATGGGGAGATGCAGATACAGCACATTCCAAAGAGGATGTATCTGATGCTCAGTATACATCACTTATCTCCAAGGTAAGAGGTCTTAAAGGTGCCCTCTGCAAGTTTTTTAATTTCACTTCTGCTGACATTCGAACTCAAACAAAACAGAGGTAGCCCACCCCTCCCTCCCATAGTTCCCTCCTTCCCATGCTACCATAACTGTCAATGCTTGTCGGTGATTGGCCGGGACGGTTTGTTATATTATGGGGCACAGTCTGTGCCCCTTGTGTTTATTTGCAGTTTGTGACGCCAGTGCGGTCTCCAGAGCGCGGGTTTTTTTTAACAGTGAATTTAGGGGGAGGCAGCTAGCGGATTGTGGAGAGATGTCAGCAAATTGAGGGGTCCTGATTCAATGAGCTGAGATGCTTTAAACCTCAATATTTTGAAAATTACCTTAGATTTTCAGAATTCACAGAGAGATCATTGAGTCAATATAATGATTTTGAGAATCAATACAGATAGGGCTGGGCAATAAATCACTATTACATCAATATTGTGATATGAGAATAGACATTTTTGTATAGCGCAAGTGTTGTCTTTTCTTGGATTTAAATACTGTATTTTGGAAAAAGGAATCCAATTTCTGAATTTTGCAAACTGTTTTTGGCGATCTATTTTTGCGTCTATCTCCTTAGTCATCATATTCACATTAATAATTACTGTTTATCAGAAATTCCAAGTTTAAATGTCTTATGAAAGCATAGGTTTGATAAAATGGCGAGGGAGAGGGGTCTTAAGTGCCTTACACATTATGTTTCTCAACTACACACTACATATGATGCCGCCAAATCTTGTTTTTGGGTTGTCAAGCTCAGATTTTCAGAAACAATTAGCAAGTGAAATTCCCAAGTAGGGATCGACCGATATGGATTTTTTAGGGCCGATGCCGATTTTTTTTCCATCACCCTAAGCCGATCACCGATTATGGACTGCCGATTTTCTTGGGCCGATATTTGTGGCCGATACCACTTTTGCTCCCTGAATTTACATTAAAAAGAAAAGACACAATGATAAGAAATATCGCATGTCTCAAGTTAGACAAACATTTATTGAAAAGTTTCAGCCAGCCATCGATGTGATAGCTGTTGCTTGCCAGTGAGAGGCGCGCACCCCCCCCCCCACACACACACACACACACACACACACAAACAACAAACACATCAGCTGAGCGGACGTTAACTGAAACTCCACTACTGCTGGATTGATAACGGCAGCAAACGGCTCTAAATACGTTTTCACAAAACACTGACACAAATTAGTACTACATATAAAACATTTCTCTCATCATTTAAGTTCTTCTAGTGCACGCTAAAGACCTCTCTAATAGCAGACATGGCTACGCCACTCCGCTCTGAGGGAGAGAGCACACAGCAGGGCTCGAAATTAACTTTTTTGCTTGGTAGCGCTGCGCTCCTAAGTTCAAAAGTTATGAGCGCAAGCAAAAATTTAGGAGCTCACACACCAAAATAAAAGAGGCACCAATATATATATATATTTTATGTCTGGAAATATTACTATATAACACTCCACATTAACAATACAACTGTCTCCAACAAATTACAATTATTAAACAATATGAGTCTTGAGTTCATTGCTTAACCAAGGTTTCCACTACATTGGCTTCATGCCATATCTGGAGGCCAGGATTTAAAATTGAGTCTCCTTGCTCTCTGCCCTTCTATCCATCTCCTTACTGCGTATGAGGCATCAAATATGCCCAGAGGACCCTCCACACTGATCCGAATCAAATCTTCAATTGTGTTAGGGTTGAATGCAGATCTGACGTAAAGTCCTTTTTTTCACCTCAATATTGCAATATGAGTCAGTCCACAGCGGTAACTTTGCTATTTGTTGGCTTATTATAACATAAGCAGACTTTATAATGAGTTAGATATGTTTGTTTTAAGATGCCACACGCCCAGGCGCGTCTCTCGGACTAAAGATTGGTGCGGCCCAGAGCTCCCCTTAATTACTAACCCTGACTTTCATGCAATCATTTGCATGATTGACAAACAATCCTGCCAGGATTTTCCCGGGTTTTTTATTGTTTTATTTTTAATTAATTTTTTGGGCCGCGAGAAATTTGCATGGATTGGTTGAATTTGCTTATATAATTGCAACCGCGACATGCGACTTCTTGAGGGACTGAGCAATAGATTCACTCCGAGAACAGGCCGGTACGGTACATTTCAGTACGGCGACAAATATTAATCTGGAAGCGTAATTTCGTGCATTTAAATCAGCGTTATTGAGAATTGCACACAGACGTTTCAAATGGTCTTATATTTTATTTAAACAAAACGATCATGAAGCGCCAGTTAAATCACTTGATGAGTGGAAAAGGTAGCGCAGACGTATGAGAGCAGTTTGTCATTCATAAAGCGCTGAACAATTTTTGAGTGGCCTAAATAATTTTTCTGATCTGAATTTATCCCATTATTTAGTCGCCAATAGATCTCACGGAGAGAGAAACCGTAACTTAGATTGCCAGAGGATTATTGTCAAAATTGGAAAACGTGTTAATAACAGAAAATAACTGAGTACAAGCCAGGAACAATCCTTGACGCAAAGGCAAGGTCCGGGCTCCACCAATTATCACTTCCAGAGATGCCACTGCACACGCAATTGTCTTCTAATTTCTGCATTTTCAGGAAAACGTTGCGTGTACTTGCAAATATTTAAGCGTTTACTGGTCTAAAGACGCGCTGTAAAAAATGTTAATGATTTTTGCAGATAGGATACTGAAGATATGAGCGAAGAAACCGAGACGGAGATTTTAGGACTGCGCAAACGCCGCCGCTTAATCAGAATCACCGTCATGATTTTCAGTTTCAGTAGCTAACTTTTGATACCGACTCGACTTTTTTTAATGTTAACGGTAACAAAAACAAAAGAAGTCTTCCATTGCTCTTCGTTTCATTTTCCTTGTGCATAGCTACAATAGTAACTCTCATTCCCGCGAAATGGATTGTTTGATGGCTAATATTAACCATTCTAGAATCATTACTGAGGTTTAGGACGTCAACCTTTCCTTTGATTGGTCAGAATGGTCACTGTCAGCTCGAGGGAACACACTGGGTGCGCTCAGCTGCGGTATGTCCAGTAGATTCATGCACTGCTACGAGACATACGCCCATCTTTATTTAAGCTGCAGCGGTGGCTTGCATGCCTTCTGACTACCAAATGTACCCGAAAAGAGGCGATTAATTGGGGGGAAAAGGCGGTCTGTGCGACTATTTAAATTCGAAGGTCGCATAGTGTTAACTTTGGTTGCAATTACGAGCTTGCACATACACACATACAAACGACACGAAACACATTTAACCTCACCCCGGTGTTCGCTGTATTAAACTCCTACAAACACCATGGAACTGAATTGACAACATTGACATTACTTAATCCTTAAACCGGTGTTCGTTACATCTGGACATATTAGCCTACAACTACGTCAACAGCTCCCTAAATACAATGGTAAGCACTTTTAAAGACAAAGCATTCAGCAGCATTCCTGTTTTTCTGACCCACAAACCTAACAATGTTTGCAAGCACTATACTACATGGCAATTACTTGGCATTCATGTTTCCTATTTCAAAGTGGGTGGCAATATTTCAACTGTTTAACAGTGAGAGGCTAATTGAAATTTTAAAACACCTTCTTCTGAAGCAGCCACTGCGTTCACCACTCTTCCAGTGGGGGAGGGGTATTGCGTCTGCATGTGCTGCCGGGTCTTCCGGCAACACAGAGCTGCCCCTGGATGCCTGTCTGTAAATCATGCCGCGGAAAAATCTATCGGCGAACCCACGCATGAATCGGCCGATGCCGATTCAAGTAAAAAAATGAAAATATCGGCCTAATATATCAGCCGGCCGATGTATCAGTCGATCCTTATTCCCAAGCAATTCAATAGAACTCTGATATATACAAAAGATGCAAAAAAAATTTGGGATGATAGTCATCGACGACTACCTCTAAAATACTAACATTGGGCTCTAAATTCATAGACCAGCCGCAGGCGCGGCGAATAGTGGGAGAGCCGCGCCAACGGGGTGTGTCCAGGCATATGTTGCAATTTCGTGCCCGGCGTAGCCTGGCGCAAGTACTCCTCTGTCCCGCCTCTGCCCCGCCTTCCGGCACAAGTAACAAAGAGGTAGGAGAAAAAGGCTTAAGTGGGTTTAACACAGCCGAGTCAACTCTTCCCCAATAAAATGAGCTCCTCTCCTCACCTTTAAAGTGTTGAAATAAAGAAGCCTCTGTCCTATATCTGCATGATGCGTTAATGTTGCATTTTACTTTGCTGCTTCAGGCTTGTTTTCTGCTCCACCTACGTCTATATTAAGCATTACGAATATGAGGCATTCTCGAATTATTACCATAAGCGAACTTGAATGGAATTTCAAAACGAAAACTACGTCAGATCATTCAAACTCATGTAGTTGGAATGAAATACGATGGTTGCTCATTTATTTCTTCTGCCTGCATCATTGGGAAGAGAAACAATGGATAGCATGGTCCTATTATTACACCTTGTTGCTGCTTAAAATTTTGACATTATCATGCATGGACAACAATGCAAGATAAGATCACATATTAAAATTAAATGTGTAACGTAACTCAGTACGAGATCAGAGCAATCAGGCTGCATTCTTTTCCCCCACTAAAAACGATAAAACCTAAGTGACAATAACAGAAGTCTAGTATTAAGATGCTTGCACACTGGACGGGAAACAAATTTTTCGCACTACAGGTTGTGTTGAACGCAGCGTCTCATGTCCGAAAGTCTGACAGGGTTTTAATATATCTCTGTGTCCGACAGTCGATTATTGTTTTTAATTTCTTCAAACCTACTGGCTCTTTTAAACATGAATTTTTTGATAAGAGGGCTCAGTTCTTCAAGATGAGTACCAAGAATTTCAATCAATGTTTCTGTTTGAGCTCTGCTCAATAAAGTGAGTCGACATTGGCGCGGGACAATGTTCAATGCCTCCAGTGAGAAGGCGAGCTTTCTGCCCAACTCCAGCGGAGACCTTTTCTATGAAATTGTCACTGCGTCTTGATGAATATGTGACACCTCCCCCTATTTATGCCCCCACACCCATCTCGGCGCACCAGCGTCTACAAAATTGCCAAAGTGTCTGCGCACGGTGTTGCACCGCACGAAATAACCACTGCGCGGGCTGCGCCACGCTACGCCACCTGCGCTGCACCAAGAAATTAGAGCCCATTGTGTTTTATTAAGCCGCATAACCAAGAATGGTGATTATTAACCCACATCACTTCTCTCATATTGCTGCGTTTGCAGGAACCTGAAGTTTCCTAGAATACACTATTTTAATTCTTCAGATCCTAGATGTCATGACAAGCATGTAAAATGAAACTAAAGTGATTCAAAGTGACACTATCATTAACTCCTGGATAAGCTGTTTGTGAATTAGTCACCAGTCATCCATGCCAAGATCATACTTACCTTACCACCCATGGTCTGGCTAACAGCAAATCAATTGATTGAGTAGTGATTGACGTTCTTGTCTCATCACAACACTCCTTACAGGCCTACCAAAGAAAACGTAGCCTCAGCACACAAAAACTTTGAAATGCCTACATTAATCGCGGAAATAGCAACAGAAAGATAATACCCCGCTACCGAAACTGCAAAAACCGCAACATAAACAGTTGACTCGTAGCATAAGACTATGAAACTGCAACATCTTCCATTGCATCCATCTTTGCCATTTACTGCGCTTGCGCGTACCGGCCCAGGCTGCTTTCAGAGATGGCGGAATCAGGCGTGTGTCCTTTGGTTGGTAAGTAAAACTTCCAAATATGACGTTATTGTTAATGCAGATGTTTAACAATGAATGAATGAATGCCAACTTGACGACTTTCTCGCTAAATCTGGTGACTTTCCAAATCGGGATTGTTTGTCCACTCTAGACGTATGTATACGTCTTGAGAAAGTCGTCAAGTTGGCAACTCTAAGACTATAGCGAAATCGACAGTGCATCGTTCATTTTCGGCAGGGTGACATGCTAAAATAAGCCAATGTACGAGAATGTGGATGTAACAGCTACTTCTTACAATTCATTGTTAAACATCTGCATTAACAATAACGTCATATTTGGAAGTTTACTTACCAACCGAAGGACACACGCCTGATTCCGCCATCTCTGAAAGCAGCCTGGGCCGGTACGCGCAAGCGCAGTAAATGGCAAAGATGGATGCGATAGAAGATGTTGCAGTTTCATAGTCTTATGCTACGATTCAACAGTTTATGTTGCGGTTTTTGCAGTTTCGGTAGCGGGGTACTATTTTTCTGTTGCTATTTCCGCGATTAATGTAGGCATTTCAAAGTTTTTGTGTGCTGAGGCTACGTTTTCTTTGGTAGGCCTGCCTTAGCAACCTTTGCTTATCCAGGAGTAAAAATGGCAAATAATGTTGACAACAAAATGTTTGATTATTTTGTACTACTGATTATCCCAGGTTAAGTCAGCATAAGGGGGTCAACCCGCTGGCCAGCAAGTAAAGTCAACTGCATCACCAATTTCACCTCCAGTGGACAGTACTAACTAAACCAGCTTACCCAGCTTTGCCCAGCAAGACACCCAATACGAGCAGGCATAGGTGTCCATAATAGAGCATGAATCTTAGACCAGCCTAGGATCCAAGCTGGCGACACCCCGAATTTTCAGCAGGGATAGACTTTCCTTGCAACATTACCATGCCATTTTTACTTTAGCTTCTTTGCCAGCACGGTTGAAGATTTGAAAATGTATGATAGTACAGTCTAGATGTTAGTGTGATCTTTGACCTCAATGACTGATTTAATAACATCTGGGATTTAACTCAATGGGCTCTAATTTCCTGGAGCAGAGCAGGTGGCGTAGCGTGGCACAGCCCACGCAGTGGTAATTTCGTGAGGTGCAACACCATGCGCAGACGAACGTGCGCCTAGATGGGTGTGGCGGCGTAGTAGGAGGAGGTGTCATTTGCTCATCAAAGACGCAGTGACAATTTCGTAGAAAAGTCTTCGCTGCAGTTGCGCAGAAAGCTCGCCAGCTCCAACCTGGTTCACTTTCTGTGCAGTGGTAATTTGGCTGACCGGCACACAGGGCGCACACGTTACCGAAACCTCACAGACATGAATTTCAAGCACATTTCAATACAGTAAATAATTACAGCAACCACTGTTTAATGTAACTATCTGAATCAGCACATAAATTGTATCTATATCGATTGTCCTGATGTCAGATCAAAGGTGGTTGGCACGCGCGATGGAAACTCGACCTGACTTAATCAACGCAACCGAATCAGTGATGCAAATTAACGACTTCACATCTTTCTCCGCCAACCACAAACTGCCTCGGCATCAGGCAGTGTGTATATAATGCTTGCCTTCTATGCTCGGTAAAGCCGTTTGTACACTGGACGCGAAACAAATTTTTCGCACGACTGGTTACAGTCAAAGTCAATGCAGAGCTATTGACTTTTCTTGGTCTTTGTATTCGTCTGTTTTCTTCCTTTGAAGATAGACAGTCTTTATTCGGTCTTTCTTTTGAAAATTAGTCAGATGGATCGAATAGATTCACGCTTTATTTCCACAGCAGAGATAAAATCAATTCCATGACCATTGACAGTGTGAATAAATTATGGCATGCACGATCAAGACTGTCCAACGCGAAACGCAAAATACTTCATGTTCGGCACCCAGCAAAAAATAAAAGTATTGATGTGAGAACAGATTTATACCGGAATAAAAATACATCACCAACCAGCAGAATATCCAAAAAAGATGACCCAAAAATAAATTAAATCGCAGTGTTCGATGGATGTTCTGTGGTTAAAATGTTTTATTTAATTTTCATTCTAATCATTCTCCTTTTTTTTTTTTTTGGGCTGCCAGACACGGAGGCATTGTACATTGTCTTGCGCCAATGTCGACTCTCTCTATTGAGCAGAGCTTAAACAGAAACATTGATTGAAATTCTCAACTCTCATCTGAAAGAACTGAGCCCTCTTACCAAAACATTCACATTTAATATCTAAAAGAGTCAGATTTGAAGAAATTAAAGACAATAATAGACTGTCGAACGCGGAGATATATAAAAACCCTGTCAGACTTTCGGACACAAGACACTGCGTTCAACGCAATCAGTCGAGCGAAAAATTCGTTTCGCATCCAGAGTGCAAGCGGCTTAATACTATACTTTTATTGTCACTTAGGTTTTATCTATCGTCTTTAGTGGGGAAAAGGAATACAGCCTGATTGCTATGATCTCGTACTGAGTTAAGATCACATATTGAAAATAAATGTGTTGCGTATCTTGCATTGTTGTCCATGTATGTTAATCCCAAAATTTTCAGCAGTAACAGGCTGTAATAATAGGAACACGATATCAATCTTTTCTCTTGCCAATGAGCAATATTTGACTTGGCTGTGTTATACCCAAACACGCCTTCTTTGCCAACTTGCGCTGGAAGGAGGGACAGAGGCAGGACAGAGGAGTACTTGCGCCAGGCTACGCTGGGCATGAAATTGCAACATACACCTGGACACACCCAGTTGGCGCGGCGCATCCCCCATTCGCCGCGCCTGGTCTACGAAATTAGAGCCCGATCAGGCACTTTTTCAAGCATGCTACTGGATGATACCTCCTAGTTTGTCATGTGTATCTGACGTACAGTTCAGGAACCACACGCGAGAGACAGGAATCCAAAAAACGTATGCCTTTAATGGGGTCCGAATCAAAGCCAGAAAACACAGGAACTGCCAAGCCAAAATACGAAATCCAAACAGTATTGACTAGACAGACCGGGGTCAGAAAAAGTTAGACAGATGGGCAGAGGTACAAAAATGGTAAAAAGTCGTAGTCGATGAGCAAAGCCAATGGTCATACACAGGGCATCCATACCCAAAACTCCTGGTCATACAAAAATAGGTCAAAATCCAGAAAGACAAAAACAGTACAAAAAGGGCAATGGCAAGAATCAAGGTCAGACTATCCAGTAGAAGCAAAACAATAATCAATGGCATACGAGGCGCTCTGCACAAAGAAATATTGATCAACGTTCTGACAAGAGCTGTGAGTGAAAAGACTCCTATTATACACACAGGAAAGGTCACATGCTATACAGAGATCAGCTGTGGGGAATGAGACTAATTACATCGGGAGAATCACATGAGGGAAACCCTAACCATGAAAATTGGTGAGAGACAAAATACGAACGGGAATCACACCAACAGCCTATGACATTTAAACAGCTCCGGTCCAGGAGTTCTACGTGCACAGATAACAAGCGCAGGAGAGTGATTAAGCACGTGCGAGAGATTCTCGCTGAAGATCAGGGAGAGGACAGCGATAGACAAGGGGCAGAGCATAAAACAGGGCGATTGCGGAGAGGTAATTAGTCTATTAGTAGCGGTGCAGCTTGACAACTTAAACTAGAGTGCTCATTAGTAATCGAATATATATATACGTGGTTAGTTGTGTTTGTAAACTATAATACAAAATACAAATGTTAGTCTTGTTAGTAATCAGAACAGAAGGGTGAAGGAAGAAAACGAGATATGAAGGAATATTTTAAACACCAGACTTCATTTAAATCACCCGAAGTCAGTGAGCACGCAGACAGGGAAGACGGACTGAACCAACTAGATCACAAGATGGGGGAGACAAGTGCAATGGAACTGAACATAAAATGAACCAAAAACCTGAATGTTACAAAAACTGAAAAGAATAAATAAAAGAAAATAATCATGAACACAAAAATAGAACATAAACATGACCAAAAACCAAAACCATGACAATATCAACCTCAAATAAAGCTGCCTGATTGCTGGGAAATTTAACTTGGACAAAGTTACAGATAAACTGTGCAAGAATTTAGAATGCCTTGAAATTTTAATACATTTGTTGAAACCTGCAAAAGTTGGCAACAAAAAATTAGGCCTTCTGTTGACAGGGAAAAATAAACAAATTCTCCCGTTGGCACGCCACCAACCTACAGCAATCACTTACACTCATGTAAAGCACTCACACAAAGGTGAATTCATTATTTCCTCCTATTTTCCTTTAGTCAATAGTGTCAGCCACAAAAAAGCAGCCAAATATTGTTGTGATTCTGCTGTCTGCCATGTTCTGTCCTGCTTTGCCATGCTCATGTTCTGATTTACCTTGCCATGTTTTTATCTGTTAGCCTTATTCTGTTTTATTGGTATTTGATTCATTGCGATGTCTGACTATTCTTTGATACATGTATTGTGATTTGGTAACTCAGATTTGCTCATTTATTGTCTTAGTTTTACTTCTCCATATTTTGCATCTTACCATAGTGTTATTCCGGTCCATGTTTTGTTTTCCTCTATGCATTCCATTTTGTCTCCCCCTGTCAGGTCTCTTTTCTTGTCACAGCTCTCAGCCCAAGCCCCCCTCACTTCTTCGGGTGATTTAATGGTTTCTGGTTTCAATCTTCCTTCCAATCTGGTTTGCTTTCTTCAACCTTACTGTTCTACTTTACTAACCATACTAAAAGTTTGTTGTTTTCGCTAAAAGTTACTAACTCTAACTAACATTGTACATACTACTAACTTACTTACGAGCACTAAGGTATTGTATAGTTTCACTAACTAATTGATTAACAAGCTCTCAGCACGCGCCCTGTTCTAGTCTCCTCCTCTTGTCTCTCTCTAATCTCCTCTGCTGCATTTTCTGTGGAATCTCCACACTTGATCATGCTATCCTTTCTCTCATTGTCCATGCACGTTAGAACTCCTTGACCGGAGCCGTATGTTTGTCTAAAGGAATGTCATGTGCTCCCTGTCCGCGCTTTGGCTTTTGCCCATTTCATGTGATTAGGTTCTCCCTCTTGTTCCATCCTCTGTAATTAGTCTCATTTCCAGCACCTGCGTCTGTGTAGCATGTGATTCCCCGAAGTGTATATTTGGCGTCTTTTCACAGCACTGCCCCGTCAGATCGTTTCCTCAGTCTTTTTGTGCCGCAGTTTCTCTCACCTTGAGTCCCTTGTATTGCATGCCACTCCTTCGGGTGATTAATTGGTTTCTGGGTTTCAATCTTCTTTCATTATCTCATGTTCTTCCTTCCTCCTGCTTTTGATATTTTACAAACACATACTAACAGCTTGTTATTTTTGCTAATTACTAACCAACACTAACATTGTACAAAACCCAAAACCAGTGAAGTTGGCACGTTGTGTAAATCGTAAATAAAAACATAATACAATGATTTGCCAATCCTTTTCAACCTATATTCAATTGAATACACTGCAAAGACAAGTTACTTAATGTTCAAACAGGTAAACTTTGTAATTTTTTGCAAATATTAGCTCATTTGGAATTTGATGCCTGAAAAATGCTTCAAAAAAGCTGGCACAAGTGGCAAAAAAGACTGAGGGAGTTGAGGAATGCTCATCAAACACTTATTTGGAACATCCCACAGGTGAACGGGCTAATTGGGAACAGGTGGGTGCCATGATTGGGTATAAAAGCAGCTTCCCTGAAATGCTCAGTCATTCACAAACAAGGATGGGGCGAGGGTCACCACTTAGTGAAGAAATGCGTGAGCTGATTGTCGAACAGTTTAAAAACAACATTCCTCAACGAATTATTGCAAGAAATTTAGGGATTTCATAATCTACGGTCCGTAATGTCGTCAAAAGTTTCAGAGAATCTGGAGAAATCACTGCACGTAAGCGACAAGGCCGAAAACCAACATTGAATGCCCGTGACCTTCGATCCCTTAGGCGGTACTGCATCAAAAACCGACATCAGTGTGTAAAGGACATCACCACATGGGCTCAGGAACACTTCAGAAAACCACTGTCAGTAACTACAGTTCGTCGCTACATCTGTAAGTGCAAGTTAAAACTCTACAATGCAAAGCAAAAGCCATTTATCAACAGCCGCCGGCTTCGCTGGGCCCAACCTCATCTAAGATGGACTGATGCAAAGTGGAAAAGTGTTCTGTGGTCTGACGAGACCACATTTCAAATTGTTTTTGGAAACTGTGGACGTCGTGTCCTCCGGACCAAAGAGGAAAAGAACCATCCAGACTGTAATAGGCGCAAAGTTCAAAAGCCAGCATCTGTGATGGTATGGGGATGTATTAGTGCCCAAGGCATGGGCAACTTACACATATGTGACGACACCATTAATGCTGAAAGGTACATACAGGTTTTGGAGCAACATATGTTGCCATCCAATCAACGTCTTTTTCATGGGCGCCCCTGCTTATTTCAGCAAGACAATGCCAAGCCACATTCCGCACGTGTTACAACAGCATGTCTCCGTAGTAAAAGAGTGCGGGTACTAGACTGGCCTGCCTGCAGTCCAGACCTGTCTGCCATTGAAAATGTGTGGCGCATTATGAAGCGTAAAATACGACAATGGAGACCCCGGACTGTTGAACAACTTAAGCTGTACATCAAGCAAGAATGGGAAAGAGTTCCACCTGAAAAGCTACAAAAATTGGTCTCCTCAGTTCCCAAATGTTTACTGAGTGTCGTTAGAAGGAAAGGCGATGTAACACAGTGGTAAAAAGGCCCCTGTGCTAATTTTTTTGCTATGTGTTGCTGCCTTTAAATTCTAAGTTAATGATTATTTGCAAAAAAAAAAAAGTTTCTCGGTTTGAACATTAAACATCTTGTCTTTGCAGTGTATTCAATTGAATATAAATTGAAAAGGATTTGCAAATCATTGTATTCTGTTTTTATTTATGATTTACATAACGTGCCAACTTCACTGGTTTTGGGTTTGTTTATTTGACTAACTTACTCACGAGCACTCGGGACTGTATAGCTGCACTTACTAATTGACTAACGATCTCTCAGCATTCGCCCTATTCTAGTCTCCGCCTCTTGTCTTTCCCTAATTATCTCTGCTGCGTTTCTGTGGGACTTCCACAACTATTTCATACTGTCTTTTCTCTCTCATTATCTATGCACTTTAGTATTCCTAGACTGGAGTTGTTTATCTGTCTATAGGTTTGTCTTGTAATCCTTCTCTGCGTTTTGGCTATGCCCAATTTCTTGTTATTAGTTTGTTACCAATGTGTCTCTCCATTGATATCATACCCATTGATTGCACCTGTGTTCCTTTGTCATGTGGTCTCCCGGAAATGTATATTAGATGTCAGTTTGTCGCACTTCCTTGTCAGATTTTTACATCCCTTGCTCCCTGTGCCACGCTTCTCTCGCCTTGTATCATTATGATTATCTTTCTGACTGCACTGTCCTAGACCATGAGCTTTGCCTTCTCCCTGTACTTCGCCGCATTCTTGTTTATTGACCCATTATTGTCTGACTACGATTTTTGTGATTGGTGCCCTGTTTACGAACCTGGATTACGCCCTTTGGTTTCTGACTTTGGATTGTGGACTTTGTACTGTCGCTAGCTCTTTTTTGTATTTTACTGGCTGTTGCACTTGGTTCATTTCGTGAAACCTCACAAACCTGGTCTAAACCCTCTCAAAACCAAGTCAGCGGCAACAGTGGCAAGGAAAATTCCCTATGTGGACCAAATTTTGCCATAAACTTTGGGAGGAACAAGGGTTGAGAGGGGTAGTCCATCCTCCTCTAACCGGCACAGGGTATAAGTTCATGGTTGCCATAATGCAAAATAGTCTGTTGAAAAGCAGTCCAGGATTTTTAGTTTGCTGGATAGATGCCATGGACCACACCATTTCAATGGTGGAGACTGGGCAGCATTTAGCAGAAGGCCAAATGGCGAAGACCAGCAGCAGCATGGTAAGGGCAGGGCCCCGCCGCAGACATGGACAGAGCACAAAACCAGGCAATGAGAGGAGAACAGCAGGTAGAGACAGTCCCGGGAATATACCATGTGATAATATTGTGTACTCCATAAAGTTAATTTCAGAATAAGAAATACCATGATCGGAAACTATAAAGAGCATTCTTGATTCTGAAAGCTGTGAAAAGTGCTTGAATCCCCCCCAAAAAACCAATGATGCAGGCATAACCCAAAGACGCTAATAATAGTGAGCCTTTGGAGTGGTCTTGTATGTATAGCATTTTTGGTTAACCCAGCAACTGGCACATTTAGAGGCTCTAGAACATACTGAGGAGGCAGAGGAATAGCAATTTTGAATGAAATGGATAGCTGACCACAATGCTAGTTTGCTGACGAGGGGTAAACGTTAGCGAAGAATCAGCAACATACCGCCGCACAATATTGCTCAGCATGCGCAAGATAAGCCACAGCTTGCAGACGCGAGCTTAATGTTGGCAAGCACCCTAAGGTTTACTTGCCAAGCAAAAAAACATAGCAATGAAAGTTTTAACCAAACTAGGGTGCTAGTGTATGTACAATTATGCAAAGAACATTGCTGCTAAAGTAACGGGGAAACCTGCCAATTTAGAGTGCATGTAATGCAAATACGATAGTAGTTAAGGTTGAGTATGACGTGCTTGATTGCATAAATTCTAAAGCTAACCGGAATGGCTGCCCTGAGCCCTGATCATCCCACACTATATCGTAGAAATTTTGGTTGGGACCTAATCCACTTATATGAATTTTTTTTTAAATCGCTGAGCACTCTAGTAGCTAGCATGTATCGTTGGTTTATTGTCGCAAGTTGCATGCGATGAGATTGGCGAACCGTTGCCTTAACTTGACACTAGGGGTGCAACGATTAATCGACGCTGTCGACAAAATTCGATAACAAAGTTCGTTGTTGACTAATTTATTCATCAATAATTTGTTGTTACGTCATTGCAATATATATAACGCAAATGAACTGGACTAAACGTCGTTTCACAAGAGCTGGAGATAAAGGCAGCTACAGAGCGAGCCATCTGACTTCCTCGCAACTCTCAGTCATACTTGCACAAATGTGACCGGTGGGAGGAGAGAGGAAAGCGGCAGGATAATGCAGACATGGAGCTGCAAATTTATGCACGCAGTTACAATATTCTATCGGTAGATAATTTATTTAATATTCAAAGCAAGCTGAATACTGAGCACTGTATATCTGAAAATTGATTAAAGAGCACAAGGAGAGAACAAAGAGTGTTTCTTCTTTCTATGTGTACAATGAAAAATACTTTGCAATTTTTCTTGCACTTTTGATACTTAAGTATATTTTTCACAAAATACTTTTGGTACTTAGGTACATTTAATGTGAGCCACTTTAAGACTTTTGCTCAAGTAATTTTCTTTTGGGTGACTTCAACTGTAACCAAAGTAACTTTCAGCAATGGTACTTCTTCTTTTACTTAGTTTTTTTTTTTTCAGTTCTTTATACACCTCTGGATATACCTGGTTTATCATCAAAGACTCCAGACCAAAGAATGTTGATCACAAGATGCAAATAATGAAGGGAAAATTTTTTTTTGCTGCTGGTGCTGCTGCTGCCTGTCCTTGGTGAACAGAAAAAAAAATGTATTTAACTTTTTATATCTGCACTTTACCTGACATTCAAAAACCTGAATTCAAAAATATGAATTCTGACTTTAAGTTTTGTTTACCTTTTGTCTAGAAGTAGCCGAATGAGCAGCGAAGTTTAATAAACATTTTTGGAAGAAGTATCAATCATTATTGTCTTTATTGTTAGTGAGCACATGGCTAAAATGACCTCAAGCTAAATTTAAAAGCTAATAGCTAAGTAACCATGGTACTGAGCAAGTTAATCCGACAAATCGAATAATCGTTTCAATAATCTCTGAAGAATCGACAATCAAAATAATCGTTAGTTGCAGCACTACTTGACACTGCTTCTAATGGCATCAGCTGCTCAGGATAGACGAATAACACTAACAAGGAAGTAGTCTCAGCATGACTATTGGAAACTGGAATTGAAGCAGCATATTGACAATTGATTTTAACATAAGTGGCAATTATGATTTGGTCCAGACATTTGAACAGCAGTAAGGTAGCCATCATCTGAATAACACGTCATCTATTTTCGGCTACGGTTATTCAAATGACAAACTTATTGAAAATTAACCATTTCCTGCGCCAAACATGCCATTGCTGAGGCACTGATGAGGAACCAACTGCTTTAAATATACATGATCAAGACATTGCATTAAGGAATTTTTTTAAGTATAACGAGTCGAAGACAAATCGGAACCGCAGGACATTGCTCGATAGACACTCCACTTGTACTGCATCATGTGTACCTTCATAATGGTCATACATCAGATGCAGTACGCCAGGAAGTTCAATTAAGCAGCTGCAGCAGACTATAAAACGTAAGGTTAGTGTTCTGTCAAGCCAAGCTTAACTGGATAAACTATATATAGAAAATGTACAAATCCTTAGTGAGCAGAACTTGTGCATTATACCATGATGTATAAATAATAGTTCTAGAGATTGCGATTGTGAAACTTAGGTTTGATTTGTTTCGAACACTTAGATCAGTGCTTCCCAAACCTCTCCTGGAGGCCCACCTGGCTTGAATGTTTTAAGGAGCTTTCCCATAGCACGCACTTAGCGCAGATCTCGGCCGCCGCAGCCGTTCATTGTGTATGTGATCGCAGGGCGCGAGGGCGCACAGTTCTGTGCCGAGGAGGGAAAATTTCTACTTGGGTGCAGCGCCCTCTGGCATCACCTCAGCGTGTCTAATAGGAGAGAATATTGGAATCGGAAAAGAATAGGCGGATTCTGGTAGAAAGGCACACCAAAAATGGAAGAGAGCATCATTGTGGCGGTCGCTCTGCATGCAGAGCTGTGGGGCACTAGACTTCAAACCTACTGGGATCTCGTTAAAAAGCCCAATCAATATCCCATCATTTGGGAATACCAGCTGTGTTTAAAAATTGGTAGAAATATAATCGTTAGACTCATAGCATAATTGCCTCAAAGGGCCGTCCACACCGAGAAAGAAACTAGCACGACACTAACACTTCTTATGTAAATGCTGATTTAGCTACTTTGATTAGTTTACAGTGGCTTCACTTTCTGTTCAGTGAAGCCATGTTTGCTTCATTGGAAAGTTGATGTTGGCGTAGCTTCACGGCTACTATTCAGCAAATTCATCTGAAGAGGAAACAATACAAGACATGCTTTTGGACTTAGAATAACGTTATGTAATGGGTTTCTCTGAGATTTAATCTGCCATGTTGATTGAACATGACATGTTGATGTGAAGCCCTTTAAAATCCGACGGATTTGATTGGAGGTCATTTTTTCTATTGTTCATAAAATCGCTCTGAAAGTGATCACAGCGATATCATTTGCCATCATCGTTGTCGTTATAGTTGTGGTGTTGACTTCGCCATCTATGTGAGTTATAGTTTTAAAAATCGTTCTTTCTTTATAGTTATCTTTCTTAGTGTGGAAGGCCCTTTAGGCAGATGTCTCAATTTGTCCAAAATATGACTATGAGGCTAACAATATGATGTCTTTCATTTCCACAATAGGCCATTTCTTTTTTCCTGCAATTAAAGACCAATACTGTTAACTGAAGCAAATTATTTTTAAAAAAGGGACAGGAGGTTTATGTATTTAGAAATCTAGATGATTGACGTCATGAGATATGCACTACTCTTGCAAAGACAATGCAGTATACAATGAATGGCTGCGGCGGCCGAGATCTGCGCCAAGCATGCGCTATGTGAAAGCCTCTGCGACAGTCTGCGCCATACCTGGCACAGAGTGCAGCCCAAACCGCGCGCTATGTGAAAGGCTCTTTAGATTTCTCCCTGCTACAGCACAGGTGATTCAAATGATCAGCTCATTTATCACCCTCTAAAGTTGATTGATGAAAACCTGATCATTTGAATCACCTGTGTTGGAGCAAGGGGAAATCTAAAACATGCAGGACAGGTGGGCCTTCAGCAGAAGTTTGGGAAGAATGGTCTTAGACACTTCTGATAAAGCAGATCCAAAGGGCTTAGTTTGATTGCCACCCTTGTCCTACGCAATCTATCCATGTTGCAACTGAACCATCATGCTTGCTACCCAAATAACGCCATTGGATGCAGTTATTTTTTTTTTAAATTCAATCAGAGTTGAAGCACCATGGGGAGGTGGATAGAATTCAATATAGCATGGCAGCGTTGACGTCACCGCAATTTTGTAAATTTCAAACATGATATTTAAAAAGCATGAAGCAAATCAAAGCTAAGGAAAATACATAAAATAAAGCAGATAGTAGAAGCATGGCATATCTAAACGGAATAACGGGCAAATTCTCTTAATTCTGTCCACGAATTACCATTTATCAGCCTAAGACGAGGCAAATGAAGTTTGGTCCGGAAACCACAAAAACTTAGTACCTGTTTGAGTGAAACTCAGATTGAACATGTGCAGTCAATCCATGTGATGTTATATTCATAAAGCTAGATAGACATAGATTTAACCAGTCAAGCTAATCCAAGCAGTTTGAAACTTAAGTCAATTGACTGAGTAGCATCCATCCCACAGGCTGTTTACCAGTTTACCATCTCAAAATGCTTCATTATAGCTGAGTGCATTGGCCAAAACTTATTACTTGTAGTAATCCGCACATGCACGCAACTCGAAAAAAGCCATCAGCTCGATCAGTACTGTGGTGGAATAATGTTCACCATGCGCTTGCTTGGCTTCCTAATTGTATACCTGTAATGGCTGGTAAGAGTGGAGTTTCAAATGCCGCAGCAGGCGAAGCTGCACTAAGCACAGAGCCGGCGAAGCTGAAAGTGATATGGCGAAATTAGAGGTAAGGAGCTCTCGTGTCTGAATAAACGAAAGGCTGAAGTGCTAGAAACGAAGCAAGCAACCAGATAGAAAAAAGAAATCTCAATAAAAGAGAAAACTAATAAGGCACCTTACAATAATGCCAAATAACCTAAAGAAGCAAAGCTTCCCAGCAACAAAGTAATATATATATATACAGACCCCTGACTAAAGATATATCGAGCCAAGATGAGCAAAGTCATATCAGACACTCCAGTGAAGGAGGCGTGGTGACCTCTGGCTTAAATAGACTCCGGGGAAGGACCGCCCTGGAATTAGCAGCCAGCTGGGTAAAAAATCCGATGTGGAAAGAAAACGATGTCATCGGGGACGAGAGTTACAAAGAAAGTAAAAAGCACATTCACAGACCATGACAATACCCTCATCGCGCAAAAGACACTAGCTTTTATCCCGTATAAAAAGGAAAACGAGGAGTAACTAGCAGCACGGGTAACTTCACAAAATGAGACATTACAGCAGCTTACTGCTCTGCGAGTACAAACACTGCACTCCAGCACAATTTTGTTTGCAAGACATGCAGGTTCATTCGCCACACTCCGGATTGGGATAATAGCTCAGTACGCTTACTGCATTTTTAAAGCATCCAAATGTCTTTGACACCTTTTAAACACTGGCGATTCTCCAAAGAAAATTGCAATTTTTTGCCTTAGCAGTAATAATTCACAGACAAAAAGAGTATTGCCTCACTAAGTGGGAACTGGGATAGTTGAGCGTTTTTGGCTGCATCCGGATTAGCTTGCGCTGCTTTAAATTTACGGTTTAACAAATGACACACTAATTACAAAAAGTTCCTTCAGCAAACACATGGGCAGTTTTTTTGAAACAAGCTACATTTTAAGACAAGTACATTTTTGCGCAGGCTAGCCTTCATAACCGAGCACTTCCAGTGTAGCTCTATAGGCAAGCATGACATCAAAGACCAAGAGCCACATCAACTCCACCGAAGTGCGGTTACCAAAATAAACATTGTTATAAATGTTGCAGCAATAACGAAACCCACAAACCTTGTAGCAGATGGGTCTGCATCCTGTGCGAGCGGTTGTTAAGCGAGCATGCTTAGGAGCCACTTCTCAGGATGACAAGCTTCAGTAAGCCAGCATATTATCGGTTGAGCAATCATCTGACAGCCAACAGATGACAGTCATGTGCTCTCAGGAGATTCTCCAGCAGGAGAAGTGGCACCTCTATGTTAGCAAACTTGACTCTGCGGCCAATCATAATTAATGTCAAAGCTCCCTTTTTTCATCATAAAAAAGGGTTTTTTTTTTTTCACTTTAAGCACCACGGTTATCAATTACAGACTCCCATTCTAAAGTTTACCCCATAGCTAACTGGGAGACAGTGAAAGGAGGCTAGTACTAGAGCAGGGGTGGCCAACCCTGGTCCTGGGGCTTCATTTATCAACCGTGCGTACGCACAGATGTGTGTGTGTGATGAGTGTGTAAGAACATTCCCACACAAAGTATGGAATTTAACAACTTGTACTTGAGCGTTGGAACATGTGTAAATTTAAGCACAACTCTTACCATGCGTACACACAAAAACTGGTGGTAGAACAGTGAAACTCCAAATAGAACGCACTGAGAGTCACAGCCATCTCAAACTTCACACATATTCCCCGTTTCCTCTTAATAATAAAAATTCTCAATTAGTAGACCTAATTTAGCAGACAATTTGAATAATTTGTGTAACAAGTTATAAAAGACAGCTGCGACAGGACAACCGGAAAATAAAAAGTTCCATGGATTATCCTGCACTATTGGAGGGTTTCATTTTCAAAGAGCGTGCTGATCTGTTCAGTGAGAGCACGGTACAGCTTCCCCAAAAAAATACTGATGGATTTATGCCGTGATTCACAACCCATGTTGGAGCGAGAGACAAAACGCACCAAAGCCATCCCAGTGTACATCCAGCTCCTGTCCACTCTGGGATTTTTGGCCACCGGAACATTTCAGCGAGAGATTGGAGACATTTGCGGCATTTCGCAGCCCACAGCAAGCAGAATCATGTTGGCTGTGCTGGATGCAATAATTTCTCTGGCCCCAACTTACATCCAGTTCCTATACAGACATCACCAAGCCAACAAGCCGAAATCAAACAAGGATTTCACGCCATTGCCAGACTTCCAAACAAAATTGGAGCCATAGATTGCACCCACATCACAATAAAAGCACCATCACTCAATGAATTCAGTTACGTGAACAGGAAAGGATTTCATTCAATTAATACACAAATAATCTGCGATAGAAATATTTCTCTGTTAAAATTTGTTGCCCGGTGGCCTGGAGGAACGCACGACTCATTCATCCTGCAGAACAGCTCTGTGGGTGTGCGCCTCCAAGCAGGAGCTGTTGAGGATGGCAGGCTTATTGGTGAGTGTTACAACATTTCAAAATTATTTTCTGGGCTTCGTATGGTTTATTATACCAAACCCAAAACCAGTGAAGTTGGCACGTTGTGTAAATCGTAAATAAAAACAGAATACAATGATTTGCAAATCCTTTTCAACCTTTATTCAATTGAATACACTGCAAAGACAAGTTACTAAATGTTCGAACAGGTAAACTTTGTAAATTTTTGCAAATATTAGCTCATTTGGAATTTGATGCCTGCAACATGTTTCAAAAAAGCCGGCACAAGTGGCAAAAAAGACTGAGAGAGTTGAGGAATGCTTATCAAACACTTATTTGGAACATCCCACAGGTGAACGGTCTAATTGGGAACAGGTGGGTGCCATGATTGGGTATAAAAGCAGCTTCCCTGAAATGCTCAGTCATTCACAAACAAGGATGGGGCGAGGGTCACCACTTAGTGAACAAATGCGTGAGCTGATTGTCGAACAGTTTAAAAACAACATTCCTCAACGAGTTATTGCAAGAAATTTAGGGATTTCATAATCAACGGTCCATAATATCGTCAAAAGGTTCAGAGAATCTGGAGAAATCACTGCACGTAAGCGCCAAGGCCGAAAACCAACATTGAATGCCCATGACCTTCGATCCCTCAGGCAGTATTGCATCAAAAACCGACATCAGTGTGTAAAGGACATCACCACATGGGCTCAGGAACACTTCAGAAAACCACTGTCAGTAACTACAGCTCGTCGCTACATCTGCAAGTGTAAGTTAAAACTCAACAATGCAAAGCAAAAGCCATTTATCAACAGCACCCAGAAACGCCGCCGGCTTGGCTGGGCCCAAGCTCATCTAAGATGGACTGATGCTAAGTGGAAAAATGTTCTGTGGTCTGACGAGTCCAAAATTGTTTTTGGAAACTGTGGACGTCGTGTCCTCCGGACCAAAGAGGAAAAGAACCATCTGGACTGTTATAGGCGCAAAGTTCAAAAGCCAGCATCTGTGATGGTATGGGGATGTATTAGTGCCCAAGGCATGGGCAACTTACACATATGTGAAGGCACCATTAATGCTGAAAGGTACATACAGGTTTTGGAGCAACATATGTTGCCATCCAAGCAATGTCTTTTTCACGGACGCCCCTGCTTATTTCATCAAGACAATGCCAAGCCACATTCTGCACGTGTTACAACAGCATGGCTCCGTAGTAAACGAGTGCGGGTACTAGACTGGCCTGCCTGTAGTCCAGACCTGTCTCCCATTGAAAATGTGTGGCGCATTATGAAGTGTAAAATACGGCAACGGAGGCCCCGGACTGTTGAACAACAACTTGTAGATCAAGCAAGAATGGGAAAAAGTTCCACCAGAAAAGCTTCAAAAATTGGTCTCCTCAGTTCCCAAACGTTTACTGAGTGTCGTTAAAAGGAAAGGCGATGTAACACAGTGGTAAAAAGGCCCCTGTGCCAACTTTTTTGCAATGTGTTGCTGCCTTTAAATTCCAAGGTAATGATTATTTGCAAAAAAAAAAAAGTTTCTCAGTTTGAACATTAAACATCTTGTCTTTGCAGTGTATTCAATTGAATATAAGTTGAAAAGGATTTGCAAATCATTGTATTCTGTTTTTATCTACGATTTACATAACGTGCCAACTTCACTGGTTTTGGGTTTTGTAACATCTCTACAGGTGATGGGGGATATCCTCTGAAGCCGTAGCTAATGACTGAGACTGCTCTTTCCACTGACCCAACAGAATTAACCTTCTCCTATGCAGCATTTTTTCTTTTGTTCATCACACCTGCATTGAGCGGTCCAAACAGTGTTTTTTGGTTTGTTTCAACTTCTCCTACAAGCCCCTCAATTTCTGTGTGGGAGATATTACTCTTCTTCGCCCTCTTTGCCATGATTTCAGTGAGGGGATAAATCCATTCATGCACTCCTATAGTGATTGCTGCTACCATATATGGTCAATTGGAGACATTTCTGAATGCAAATGAACAGGTGGGATGTATCATCACATATTTCTTACTAGTGTGCGTACGACCGGTCTCAGCACGTTTGATGAATATGAATTTTTTTGTACTTATACACATTCGAAGTTTCATTGTTATGAAAGAATTTAAAACATTTTCTACGCACAGGATGATAAATTAGGCGAGAGCCTGGAGAGCTGCAGTGTCTGCAAGTTTTAAGTGTCACTCAGCACTTGATTGATGAATTAAAGCAGTTGATTACACACATCACTTAGCTCACCTGGTGTCTTAAATCGTATGGATAAAACCGAACTCAGCACGCCCTCTGGCTCTACAGGACCAGCATTATCCACCGCTGCTCTTTAAACTTCTATCTGTAGTAGGCACAGTGGTTAGCATTGCTGCCTCACAGCACGAAGGTCGTGGGTTCGAATCCGGCCTGGGGCCTTTCTGTGTGGAGTTTGCATGTTGCGTGGCTTTTCGCCGGGTACTCTGGTTTCCTCCCACAGTCCAAAGACATGTATATCAGGCTAATTGGCGACACCAAATTGCCCATAGGTATGAGTGTGAGAGTGAATGGTGTGTGCGCCCTGCGATGGATTGGCAAGCTGTACAGGGTGGGTCCCTGCCTTTGCCCGTAGTCAGCTGGGATAGGCTCCAGCTCGCCCCGTGACCCTAGTGAGGAATAAGCGGGTATAGAGAATGGATGGATGGAGACTGATAGGTTAAGTTTCAATATAACACGGACACATTGAGTTAACAATAGCCAGCACAGATTACCCACAAACACAGATTTTTATTGCAGAATATCAAAAGTAAGAAAAATTTTTTTGTTCATCGCTGTAGATCGTAATGTGTATGCCTGCTGTTCTTTGAGTGTGGTGTCGGTTTAAAATGACATGGCTTATATTGTTGGGTTCTGTGGACTCCTCTGTCATTTGATGTATCATTTGTATGCATAGCACAAATTCGGCAGAAACGCTATCAAGCTCTGATATTACACTGAACAAGAATATTACTGCAACACTTCTGAATGTGAGAAATATGACCGTGTTCAGAAACTCAATGTACTTTTATTGAGTGTTGACAGACTGTATGACCATATTGCAATGCACTTTGATCAATTATTGAAACAGGCAAACAAGAATCTCATAGTGGCATAGATGATAAAGGGATGGGGTCTATTGTCCAAATTGACATGTCAACATTGGGTTTATCCACCTTTAGCCTGCTGCATTGCTACACATATCTGCTATATGGACCATACCAAATGGTCAGTGGTGACTTTGGGGACGTGTTATGGAGTTGGCAGATATTGGCCAGATATGGGAGACAATGACAAACTCGTTAGTTGAGGATACCCCAAAGATGCTGGATGGGGGACAAAACCGAGGATTAAGTTGGCCTTTCAAGCACACAAATGTTTTCAGGCTCAAGAAACTCTGTGCATCCAAGGGTGACGAGGGTTCTGACATTGTCATGCTGGAATATTGCGTTGTTTTGATGGACTAATGGTCGGACAATTGGCCGCAGATCTCAACTCAAGATCACACTGCATTGTGATGGCTGGTATTTCAAGATGCCAAATGCAGTGGCCGGAACGAAAGGAAGTACCGCAACATGACGAACACAGACAAAATAAAAGAGAGAGGCTCGCACTTCCAGAGGACATAAATCTAGTCTGAGTAAAAATAAGGAAGCAACGGGAGCTACACTTAATGAAATAAAGGAAATAACAACCAAGATAAAAAGATTAAGCACACAGACGGTGCACAGACAGAGGAAAAGAGAGAGAAAGTTTCCCTTACTAACTAACACTTTCCTCTTTGCAACTTATTGCACACCAATTTTCTAGCTAGAGAACAGCGCGATCGAAACACTGACACTCGGGCAAATGTGGCGAGGGAGAACTTAGGCTTAAATACATTCTGGGCGCCGCCCACAAGAGAGCGACAGAGAAAGCGGCAATTGTGGGGACCAACTGTCGTATCTGCAGTGGCAGTTATTGGTCTCAGACACAAAAAAGTCACAGAGATGGAAAGTCCAGATATGGTAGTCTTGGTCGGGGGTGGTCACATGTGGTCGTCATCCATGTGGGAGGTTAGCTGTCGTGCCCAATTCTTCAAATGTGACTCATTGTTGAAACATGGACATTAAGCGACAGTCCAGAGAAACATTCCTGCATCGTGCACGCCAATGGCACACTCCCTGAGGGCTCGGGTCATCTATGGCATTTTGAGCAATGTCAGAACTGGAACTTTTTAGGTGGCCTTTCATTGACCAAAGGACAGGATGTGCCTGGGCTGACCGTACCTGATTTCAATAAGTCTGGATCAGACCCCACCTGTCTGACAGGCCAATTTTGACAAAGGGCATGAACTTAATGATGTGGAGAAGGTGACTGCAGTCCACAGAGGCCACCCAGATAGCAAGCACCTCCGCTCCGGATCTGCCCCGGCTCTCTGTCGACTCCAGCTGATCCGGCTCAGAGCCGGGGCAGATCCGGAGAGGAGCAGCTTGCTATCTGGGCAGTGGCACACAACCTTAGTCATGTAAATAGACCCTACAAAGCCAACCTCAGAAGTAATTTTATGGAATATTGAAATGGCTAAACTGCTGTGTTAATATTTTTGCTAAGTATATTTTATCCTATAGTTTGATAATGCTTATTTGTTTGCTTGGAGCTTGAATTGTGTTCGGTTTAGGTAAAAATGGTCATCTTGTGCTTTTCGCCAAGTTTATTCCCTAGTGGATATGCTGTATGAATGAACGATGTTGCTATTAGGAAGCATTCTGTAATATGCATATTGATTGCCCCCGGTACCTGGAACATTAAGAGGTTAATATTTGTGTCATGGTTATGGTTATTGGTCATGTTTATGTTCATTTTCTGTGTTCATGATTTTGTCTTTTATTTATTCTTTTGGTTATTGTAATACTCAGGTTTTTGTTCATTCCATTTCTCAGTTATATTGCACTTGTCTCCCCTGTCTTGTGACCTAGTTGGTTCAGTCCATCTTCCCTGTCTGCGTGCCCACTGACTTGGCGTGATTTAAATGAATTCTGGTGTTTAAAATATTAATTTGATTCTCGTTTACTTCCTTTATCTTTCTGTTCTGATTACTAACAAGACTAACATTTGTATCATAGTCTACTAACACAACTAATCCATGTATATAGATTACTAACTTATTAACGAGCACTCTAGTTAAATCTGTAAAGTGGCACCACAACTAATTTAGACTAATTCCCTCTCAGCAATTACCCTGTTCTAATCTCCGCCTCTTGCTCAGCTCTCCCTGTCTCATGCCTATTTTCGTGTGTAGGGTTACCCTCATGTGATTCCCCCATTGTAATTAGTCTGATTCAGTTCATCTGATTCCTGCATAGCATGTGACTTCCCCTGTGTGTATTTAAGCAGTCATTTCACTCACAGCTCTTGTCAGAACGTTGATCAATAATTCTTTGTGCAGAGCACTTTGTATGCTATTGAGTATTGTTTCTCTTCTACTGGATTGTCCGACTTTGATTCTTGCCATTGCCCTTTTTGTATTGTTTTTGACTTTCTGTATTTCGACCTATTTTTGTATGACCACGATTTCTGTGTTTGGATGCCCTATGTATGACCCTTGGCTTTGTTCATCGACTACTTTTTGCCTATCATTTTTGTACCTCTGCTCATCTGTCTTACTGGTTCTGACCCCTGCCTGTCTAGTCGACACTGTTTTTGGATTGTGGCTTGGGAATTCCTGTGATTTTTGGCTTTGGCTTTGGCTCCAATAAAGGCATACGTTTTTCGGATTTCCCTCTCTTGCGTGTGGTTCCTGAACGCACCGTCACATTTTTATTGAATAAAAATTTTTTTCTTGACTTTGAAAAAAGTTTTAATTGAAACAAAACTGTTGACTTATTTGTAAAGTTCTGATACTTAAGCAGCTTTCCTCGAAGAACTCCAAACAAAGAACTGAGTGCTTGGTAGGTTTGTAAGGCTTTCCACTGTCAATTCTTCTCAGTTTGACAAGCCATTGTTTCAAAAGGGTGTTATTATATAATAGAAATTGACGGAAACTTATTTTGCCACATTTCCCTGATGTGTTGTGTTTCGATTAGGAACCAGATGCGAGAACCAGGAAATGTAGTTTTATTGGTAAAGGGGGGTGACCCCCGCAGGGCGAAAAACAGTACAAAGTCCACAATCCAAAAGTCGAAATCCAGTTGGGCAAAAATAGAATCAAAAACCAGGGCAGCAATCACAGAAATCGTCGTCGGACAGAAATGGGTCTGGTACACAGGAATAGTACTATCAGAGAGACAAGCCAGAATCCACAGGACGTAATCCGAATCGTTACCAGGGCAGCAAACAGAGATCTCGTAGTCGGGCTGAAAAATGGTCAAAACACACAGATGCAACAATAATCCAAAATCACAAAGGCAAAAATCAAAAGTTGGGCAATCCAGTCAGAAAGATAAACACTGAGAAATCGAGGCGAGAAACGTGGCACAAGAAAACTAGGGAGAACGATCTGACACTGGAAGTGCTTGAACAGACATCTTAAATACACATCCAGGGCGAGCACATGACAAGGGAGAACAGGTGTGATCAATGAAACAATAATCAGGACTGACACATGGGGAATAATCTAATTACATGAATTTGGCAAATGCCAAGACGCAGACAGGGATCACAAGACAATCTTATGAACAAAACAACAGCTCCGGTTAAGGAGTACTAAAGTGCATAGTTTAAAGAAAAGGAAAGCATGAGATCTAAGAGGTAATTCACAGAAGCTGCAACAGAGATAGGTAAGAGGGCGGAGATTAGAATTGGGCGATTGCTGAGAGATCGTTAGTCAATTAGTATGTGCAGCTATACAATCCCAAGTGCACGTTAGAAAGTTTGTAAAAATATACAATTTTAATATTGGTTAGTAATTATCGAAAACAACAAACTGTTAGTATGGATTAGTAGATAGTAAAAGAGAGGGGAAGGAAGCACACGAGATAATGAAGGAAGATTGATAACCCAGAAACCAATAAATCACCCGAATGAGTGGCACGCAAGACTAGGGACCGTGGGCAAAGACCTACACAAGACAAGACAGGGTAGACGTGGTGCACTGCATGGAAATGAAAACATGGCATGAAAATAACTGAACATGAAAAATAATAAACGAGAATCTAACTCACCAAAACACAATACGTTATCCTAAGAATGGTCATAAGGCAGGCAGTGGTCACTTAACACAAAAAGCATACATGGCTAAGCCAGGCACTGAACTTAAACATGACAGCAGAATGCAGAATCACAACATGATGATTTAATGGCATCATTATTGGTGCAACCAACAGCAGCAAAAGACTTTCCCATTTTCACTATGCTGCGATCTACCGGTGGAGTCCCATTAAGGCCATTTTCTGGCCCAAACCACTTAATTCACAATAATTTTCAGTATTGATAAACCATCCCATGGGGTTCATGAATCCACCAGAGACACCTTCGATATCAATTTTCTTTATGACAAAAAATGATATTATAAACATTTTTTTGTTTTTGGGAGGGGCCATCCATTCTGGGGCCCCACAAAGTGTTACCAATGATAATAATCATATGCGTATCAATGCAAATTGTAGCTGATGTATTTTCCTAATGAATAACACAAAAAAGTCGTTGAAATTGATGTCATACGGCTGAGATAGGAAGATATTAGTTAAAATATGTTCTGGAGATTTCCAACGTCCACATGTGTAAACAATGGTACATTTGACAAAGGTCCCGGCCATAACACACTAAGGGAGTTTGCTGAAATTTTCCCTAAGGTATGGTCAACATTCAATGAAAAAAACTAGGATGTGTCGACACCGGTTTCATCTTCATTCGAACACTTACCCATCCTAACATGGGGTGTGTTGATCCGAAATGGATTGTGTGAATATGATTCTCACTTAATTCTTCTAGTTCAAGTTTTTTTTTTTTAAATTAACCATGACCCTAATGATATTTTTGCTTAAAATTATTGCCTATTCTTAGACCTTAAAACTGAAGGAGCCTCAAGACCACGACGAGGTGACAGGTTCCCATGAGAAATAATGACAATGCTATCATTGTGCATATTCAACATATGATATATTTGATCCAAATTTGACTGGATTTCATGCACAAATGAAGTGATAAAACCTTCTTGAAAAATCAGAGTAATACTCTAATCTTAGATTTATACTATTGAGGGAGCCTCAACACCACGTTTACTTGCTGATGAGAAAAGTTCTCAAGCTAGATGGATTGAACGATAGCACAGATGAGTCCTTTCTTCTAGACCAAACCTCTCCTGGAGGCCCACCTGTCCAGCATGTTTTAGATTTCTTCCTGCTCCAGCACAGGAGATTCAAATGATTGGTTTGTTAATCACTCCCTAAAGCTGATTGATGACAAACTGATCATTTGAATCATCTGTGCAGAAGCAGGGAGAGATCTAAAACATGCAGGACAGGTGGGCCTCTAGGAGAGGTTTGGGAAGCACGGTTCTAAACAGCAACCAAGCCTGACAGTTGTGTTCTCTATTTCAAGCGACTTTGTAATTTGTTGCTCAAGATTGCTTCTCTCACAACTCTTTTGATGAGGATGATCCACTCAATGATTATTACTGTGTTAGTACACTTACCTGTTGGGCAATCAGAATGTGTGCCCATGTGGCCAACATCCTGTATTATGTTGGAAACGTCTACCACCAGTCACAAACAAAGATGCAGCCACAAACAGCCAAATTCAAATCTGTGAAAAGTTGTTCAATTTGTGCAAACTCTAGTCAAATGTGTATGAAATATATCATGTTATACAGGCATGATAGCATGGTAGTTCAGTTTGAAGGACTTAGATTTAGGCAATAATTTTAAGCATAAACATCATAAGGGTCATAGTTAATAACTATTTCACTGAATAAACTCAAACTTGAAAATTAAATGAGAGTCATACTCACACAATCCATTTTGTATCAACACACCCCATTTTAGGGTTTACAATGGTCGGCTGAGGCAAGTGTTCAGATGAAGATGTTACTGGTGTTGACATATCCTGTTTTTTTCATTGAATGTCGGCCATACCCTCAGGAAAATTTCAGCATATTCCATTAGTGCAGTGGTCTTCAAAGTCATTCCTGGGGAACCCCTGTGTATGCTGGTTTTCGTTCCAACCACACTTGTAATTGCAGGATTTTAATTAGTCTTAATTAATTAGTCTTAATTAAGTGAATTTAATGTTTAAGACAGTTCTTGCTCTCTTAACCCACATGTTAACAGAAATATTTGTGTGTGCCATCATGAATAAAAATACCATACCTACATTTCGTTGATGGGAAATAACAGCATGAAATGAGAGAAAACAATGTAACCAATCAAATTAAAGAAGTGGTAGGCTCCTAATTGGTGAAAACCAATTGGCACATCCTGACAAATTTATTCGACAAGCAAATAGCAAGGAGTCAAACCAATTTTGTGTAATATTAATCTAATAAAGTGCACCTGAAGTTTTTTGAAAGAACTTTCAACATTTGTGTCCAGTGGCCTAATTTGGGGTTTACTGATTTCCTCAGTGTCTCATTTGATCTGCTTGAAAAGTTATATTACTTGATATTTCTTGCAGTATAGAAATAAACACACTATCTTCTAGGGTACTTTATTCTTCACAGCATATATGGATGTTTCTAAAAACATGTGGCGAAAGAGAGTAATTAACAACTCTTTAACATGGAAAACACCTAATTAAGACATTAACAGCTTGTTACAATCCAGTCATTACAACTGTAGTGGGAACAAAACCCAGCATACACAGGAGGTCCCCAGGAATGGCGTTGAAGATCACTGCCTTCCTGTGTCATGGCCGGGAACTTCGTCAAATGTACCGTCGTTTACACGCGTGGCCGTAGGAAATCTCCATTTCAGATTATATTTTTTGAACAAATATCTTCCTCTCTTGATAGTATGACATCAATTCAACAAAATCTTTTCTCATTCATTAGGAAAATATATCAGCTACAATGTGCATTGATAAGCACATGATTATAGTCATGGGTGACACTTTGTGGAGCCCCAGAATGGGTGGCCCCTCCCAAAAACAAAAAAAAATGTTTAAAATATCATTTTTTTGTCATAAAGGAAATTGATATCGCAGGTTTCTCTGGTGGATTTATGCAGCCCGTGGGGTAAATTATCCATGCTGAAAATAATTTTTAAATCGGTGGTTTGGGCCAGAAAACGCCCTTAATGGGACTCCACCTTTGTATACGTTTTGGTTCGAGGATCACGAAACTACGTACGTTGCATAAACAGCTAAAAACCAGAGCTTATATCTTTGGCTTTCATGCAAAATTACTCACTTTATCCTGGCATTCATTAACATAAAAAAAAAAAAAAAAATTTAAACAGTCATTATTATCATTATTATTTTGTTTACCAGATATAAAAAGCAAATTTGCTCAGTATATACTGTTTCCTGTGCTGCTGCTTCTTCTTTTTATTATTATTATTATTATTATTATTATCACCGAGTTGGGGATTTGCTGTTTGACAAAGATGATGCACCAGGTTTTGAACTTAGTTATGAAGTGAAAACTGCATTTTGAAGCCGTCTTCGCAAGTAAAACCGGCTAATTCAGTCAGCTGTTATCGTGCCCACGCATCTAACCCGTGCATAGCACGGGTATTGGCTATTATTATTATTATTATTATTATTACTTGTGCCTGCAGCTTTTGTTGCACATACACAAGCAACACATTAAAGCACGCATCATTATTGTGATTTGACTTTTGCCTGGGATCGGCCCAGCAGTTTTCCCAAAAATCCCAAAGATTCTGAAAATTTTACCATCTGGAATATTAGGTCATGCACCTCAAGAAGCATTCAAAGACGACAAAACCAATTCTCTTTTAGACCATTTTATTAAGCCAAACTTAAACACACAAATGTGATTGAAAGTTTAAATAGGTCACAAGACTTTGGACTTTACTTGGTATGCGCGGCATATTTATCTCAATTACAATTTTTTGTAATCGCAGTTTAGGTTTTGGGTTATTTTTGGCCTGAGTCAGATTTTACAATGGGTGTCTATGGCATGGAATGTTCAACAGCTGAAGTATGCAACATGATCACTGGATTAGATATTGAAGGCAAGTCTAAACAGGTGTGTTTTGAGAGAGGTTTTAAACACTGACACCTCAGATGCAGATCTCAGTTCCTGTGGTAGACTATTCCAGAGACGTGGGGCATAGACACTGAAGGCCCTGTCCCCTTTCATGGAAAGCTGTGCACGTGGGACCATCAGCTGCCCCTGGGATGCAGATCTCAGTGATCATAAAGGGACATATGGACTTAACATGTCCACTATATATGTTGGAGCACGTCCATGTAATGCTTTAAAAACTGTCAAAGCTACTTTGTACTGGATTCTAAACTTCACAGGAAGCCAATGTAGATCTGCCAATATGGGTGTGATGTGATCTCTTTTCCTGGCTCCAGTAAGTAGCCTGGCTGCTGCATTTTGGACTAGCTGTAAACGCGCAAGAGATGATTCACAAATGCCAGTGTAAAGTGCATTACAATAGTCCAGTCTTGAGGTAGTGAAAGCATAGAGTTTCTCAAGATCTGGTACAGTTAAAAAAGATTTTAACTTGGCTATGGACCTAAGCTGAAAAAAGCTGCCCTTTACAACAGCATTTAACTGCTTATCAAATTTTAGCTCTGAGTCAAATAGTACACCAAGATTTCTGACTAGGAGTTTGCTAAAAGCAGTTAGGGGGCCAAGATCTTTCTTCAGGGCCCCAGTTTTGTTAGGAGGTCCAAATAGTATTACCTCAGTTTTGTTGGCATTTATCTGCAAAAAACTGTGAGTCATCCATGTTTTGACCTCTGTGATGCAGTCACTGAGCAATTGCATAGAGCTTCCAATGGACAGAGGAAGGTATAGTTGCAGATCATCTGCATAAAACTGAAATGAAATGTTGTGCTTGCGCAGGATTTGACCAAGGGGAAGCATATAAAGAGAGAAAAGAAGAGGGCCCAAAATGGACCCTTGTGGGACTCCAGATTTCAAGGTAGCTGGTGTGGATGAAAAGGTCCCAATGTTAACTGTGTAAAATCTGTGCTTAATATAGGAGATAAACCACTGTAGAGCCATGCCACTAATACCCACACCATGTTCTAAACCCTCAATGAGAATGTCATGGTCCACTGTATCAAAAGCAGCACTCAGATCTAATAAAACCAGTATAGAACAATTTCCAGAATCTGCATTCATTAACAGGTCATTTGTAACTTTAACAAGAGCAGACTCTGTGCTGTGGAATGCCCTGAAACCTGACTGAAAAGTTTCAAAGATGTTATTGCTCTGCAGAAAAGATGTCAGTTGGACAGAGAACTTTTTCTTTTTCTTTACTTAGAAATGGTGTTTAGATATAGGCCTATAATTACTTAAGTTTTTCACATCCAAATTATGCTTCTTTAAAAGAGGCTGGACAATGGCCTGAATGAAGCAGTTAGGAACTGTACCATGCGCAAGGCTAGAATTTATAATAGCCAGAACATCATAACCAATAGTATCAAAGTTTGCTTTAAAAAACCAGGAGGGCATTACATCATTTGCAGAGGTAGAGGATTTCATGTGTCTGATAATGTCTGATAGATTAGAATATGAAATCAGTTCAAAACCTTCAAAAGTCACAGTAGCTGGTGTGTAAGTGGGTCTTATTCCAGTGATTAAGATGTTGGACCTGATGCTTTCCACCTTACCAACAAAGAACTTTAAAAAGTCCTCGCAGATTTTGTGTGATGCATTTGGACCCCTACATGGTGTCAGATTTAAAACTGAATTAATTTTCTTAAATAAAAATGCAGGTTTGTGCTGATTTATGGTGATCAACCGAGAAAAATACTTAGCTTTTTAGGATGCAGCCAGCTCTTGAAAAATAGACAGACTTGACTTAAACACCTCCAGTGACACCTGAAGCCTATCATTTTTCCATCTGCGCTCTGCCCTTCTACAAGCTTGTCTTGCAGAACGAACAGTCTCATTCAGCCAAGGTTGAGATTTAAATCTGGGGTTGTAAATTCTAAGAGGAGCAGCCACATCTAATGCTAAGCCACATTTACTCATAAAAACAGACACAAGCTCCTCAGTGCTCGCATGAGGGCTGGGATGTGAGTAGGATAGATTAGAATATTCCTCAGAGAATTGAGATGGAGATGAAGGGGAGAACTTTCTAGAATAGTGTTTTCATAGCTTTCTGATTTGTGGGCAATAAAGCCTTAAAAAAACTGTTTTATGATCAGAAAAAACAGTATCCATTACAGTGACCGCATCAACACTAAAACCATGAGTGAAGACCAAATCTAGTGTATGACCATGTTCATGAGTAGGACCTTTTACATTTTGAGTGAAATCAAAAGAGTCCAGCATATTATTGAATTCATTAACCAAGGGCTTATTTGCACAGCATATGTGAATATTAAAGTCTCCCAAAACCAAAATCTGATCATACTGCACCCTTACTGAGGACAGAAGGTCTAAAAAGTCTTTGAGAAAGTCTTTGTTTATTTTCTGAGGTCTGTATATGAGAATACACAGCAGAGTATTTGTAGTGTCAACACTGAATGTTAGAGATTAAAAGCTCTTGTAAGTATCAGTTGTGAAAACGGAGCATTTAAACTGATTTTTGTAAAGCACAGCGATCCCACAGCCTCGTCCAGCGGTTCGCGGTGAGTTTAGGAAACTGCAGTTTGCAGGGCACAAGTCAGAGAATGGACTTACATCATCCGCACGCAGCCATGTCTCTACTAGGAATAAGAAGTCCACTTCGCTTGAAGTAAAAAAGTCGTTTAAAATAAATTTCTTATTGGAGACTGACCTCACGTTGGCCAAAGCCATCTTCCTTTTTGAAACGGAACTTCCAGGCGTCTGAGATTGATGTTGCAGAAGCCTCAGGTTGTGGTGCTCAACACCTCCGTTCCTGGATGAAAACAGCTTGCGCTGGTGGTTGAGTCGCACAGGAAAACAAGGAGATGTCACCGTTGAGACCGGACAGAGAGAAACAAGGTGAGAGTGGTTTTGATTTCGGTGGAGACGGCGTAGTTTCACCCGTAAGCCAGCACGCCTCTCTCGCTTTCTGTGGCTCTTTCTCCGTGGTAGAGAGCAGCAGGACATAGGCCGAAAGCAGTCCTGGATTTCAGAGTGACGCTGATGATAGAACTGATCCCATCCGGTAGTATGTGAGTGTATATCCACATTTTAGCGTATTGTAAGCAGTGCGTCGCGATCATACCTAATATACAACGCCGTTGTTGAGTGGAGTCCCCGACCAAAAATGTAAACCCGGACATACAAACAGAGAACAGGTACCGGCAGGACAGGTAGAAAGCGACGGCAAGCCGAGAGACATACTGGCACCATGCTTCAAACTCGTCGCACGAGTCACAAAACTGAAAACAAATCCAGACTGATAACTCATCTCCCTTATAAAAATAAACTAAAGTTAACTATAGTACACTACAGTAAAATTGATGTAAACTATAATTTGTTGCAAATATACTATAGTAAATTGCTATAGTATATTATAATGGGGTTTGACTTTTGGGATTTACTTCAGCATTAGTTACTGCAGTTACTGTAGTTAATCTATAGTAATTCTGCAAAAAAAAACCATAGTTGCTATCGAAATACTGTAGTATTTTTCATATGGGCTAACCTCTTATTGAATTACAGCCCAACTTTCACCAGAAACAAGCAACGAGCCGTTTTATCAAACCGCCCTCAATCTAATTTTTTAGGTCATCTGAGCCGAAGGCGTGACCTATTGCGATCCCCTTTTGTCCGTTGTCGTGCATCGCTCCTCGTGCGTCGTCTGTAAACTTTTCCTTGTGAACTAAATAACTTAAGTATTTATAAACCAATTGTGATGAGACTTTGTATGCAGGCTTATATCCGTAAGATCTTGGACGAGTTCGAAAACCAGATTGATTCGATCATATTTGATGGAGTTATTGCCCTTTGTTGTATTATTATCATAAGCAATGTTGTGAACACAATAATTTCAGTAAATTTTGGTCAATTTTCATGAAACTTTGCATGCTGGCTTATATCTATAAGATCTCAAAGTAGTTCGAAAACCAGACCGATTCAATCAAATTTGATGGAGTTATTGCCCTTTGTTATATTGTCATCATAAGCCACATTGTGAACACAACAACTTAAGTAAGGGTCATTTAAGGATGTGTCATGTTTAGGTTTTGGAGGAAACTAGAGTATACCTGGAGAAAACCAACAACCTGTGGTTGGGACTTAGCAACTGCCTGTACAGTTTGAGGGGAAAATGCCCTGCAGGATGCGGTTTTACCTCAGAAGTAGAAAAGTAACTTGACATATGTTAATGAAGGTATTATTCCTTCCTTTCACTGAAGCGTTTTTTGTTTAAACGCAAAATGAAGTTTTTATGAGCATATTCACAGACCGCACCGACCAAACCTATGTATTGTCAACTCTGTTAGTTCAAGCCTATTGTCTTGCATTTACTTCTTTATACATAGATATGCTGGAACCCGTTATCTTTATAGATGGGAGTGTCTTGAGGTGCTTTATAAAAAATGTGAATTTAATGACCCCCAGGCTCCATGTTTGCCCCTGGGGAGGGGGTCAAGTTTACTATAGTTTATATAGGAAAATGATACTTTTGGGTATATTCTGTTCAATTTCTACTGGAAATCATTCACACTTGATTGACATTACAACAATGAGATGATATTATGAAATTTTTGACAGTTTCCCTTACCCAAGGGCTATGGGGCAGGGCCCAAGGGTCAAAATGGCTTGAGAAATCTTCTTTGCTTAAAGAAAATAGCCACAAAGTTATATACATACAATTTAGAATACTCTATTGCTTATGATACTGGTTTCGATTAATCTGATCCCTGGGGTCAAAATTAGGGCCACGCCTAATGGCCAAGGTTTAACATTGGATATATTATACTCAGGTGACCGTTAAGGCCCATGGGCCTCTTGTTTTCATGAAAATTCACAAAATTTATAGAGAAATGTTCAGCAAAGGCTCAGCGTGCCTGCAGTGACTTTCTTTTTGTGTTTGCAAATAGCCACGGGCAAATCAGACGCTTTATACTATTAAGTTGAATACTGTATATGAAAAGATGACTGATATTGTGATTTATTTAAATGTTTATATATTTATTAAAATATTTCTTTGTACTTTGGAGTTTGATAGCCAAAAAGGTTGAATAAGGTTATTCAGTTAAACAAAACAAGTGAAGATCAAAGCATGTGCTTCTATTTTTTTTTTTATACAAATGCAAGCAAAGTTCAACCTATATACTGGAAGGGCTGTGTGCTTGGGATCAAAAGAAAAATATCTTTTTGTTCTCAATCTTCTCCCACCGCTTGAACAGTGAGTAAAAGGAAATGACCTAATACTGAAATTAAGGCACTTAGTGGGTGTCCAGGGAGGAAGGAAGCTATTTGTTTTGGCCACCTTGGCTCCAGCTGCACTCCAGGGGAGCTGACAGTAGGGGGAAAAGGGTTTTAGCGCAGCAGGGAGTGCCCATCTGTATCACCTCAACTCTCAATATGACGTCATCACAGAACTACTGTCCTGCCATCTGGAACTTTCATCCTTGTCGGACTTACGATGCACTAGATGGCTGACTCCTTGTGTGAATCATCACGAAAGCCAGTAATTGCGGGTCCTGTGGAAAAGGTCACTGATAGTTATGGAAAATAGCTGTCAAACTTTTTCCTCCCAAACTTTCATTCATGGGATGTGAGTGACACAGAACAAGCAGCTGGCCTCACACATTGGCCATATGTTGAATCCTGTGCCTCATACCTGTCTGCTGCCTGAAACACTGCAACACCCAGAACGGTACGTAGGAATTTCAGACCAACTGCAGGACTTTTTGCAAATCCTGGTGGAAAAGATAGAACTGGGAATTGGGGGGGACACAAACATGTCCCTTATGTCTACAATTGGTCCTGGCTAGTTCTCAGTCATTTTCTTTCATTGACGCATTTTCCGATTATCGTAATTGGCAAACAAAGAAACGGTTTCCCTCCATATGCGATTTACCAGCGATGAAATCGTGGGATAAATTCAGCAAAGTGGCGGAGTTAGAAACTGAGAATTGGGGTGCACAAAACCATTTAAAACAATTATTAGTCCTGACCTGTTGTCAATCATTTTCATGATTAACAAAAGGTTCACTCCGAGAGCACTCCACACTGAACAGGTGCTGCATGTTCTCTCCGATTAAGTAAGATGGCAGTCATTCATATGTACGCGTATTTGCTGTGTTTATATCAACGTTATTCAAAATTGCATACCTGTCGACTCAGTAGCAAGTAGCTTGAGCCGCACGGTTTTCATAGCCTATTTAAATGCCGAGTGCCACTTTTTTTATCAACCCACGCCATACCGGGAGTGAAAGGCGATATTTCATTAGAATGCGGACCAGTTCAATTAAGGCAAAGCAGTGGCCTATTAATAAGCAAATTAAGTCCCTGTACTGAATATAGCCCATGATTTCATCGCTGTTTGATATCGCATATGGAGAGAAACTGTGTCTTCAGTTGCCAATGACGATAATTGGAAAATGTGTCAATGAAGGAAAATGATTGAGAACTTGCCAAGACTAATTGTTGTCATAAAGGACGTATCCGTGTCCCCCCAATTCCCAGTTCTATCTGCACAACTTTATGTGTAACGCGACCGTGCATCCAAATTTTCTGCATGCGCCGGACTGCCGGTGTTCTGTCAAATTTTGCTACCTATCAAAATATGCTACCTCGCGGTTCTACGCTTGCGCACACCTAAAATCTTGGGCTGTTTCTTCACTCATATCTAAAGTATCTTCAAAAATCATAAAAATAGATTCAGTTTTATTGCGCCATTCTGCCTGTAAGCGTATATATATATTTGCATGTACACACTTGGTTTTGCTGATAATGCAGAAATTAGATGATAATAGCATATATGGGCATATATCTTAAAGCAATCTTATCCAACTCATTATAACATCTGCTTGTTATAATAAGCTAACAAAAAACAAAGTTACTACTGTAAACTGATTCATATTGCAATATTACAGCAAAAACAAAGACTTTACAATCGCTTTGCATTACGGAAGCATTACAAGGCAGCACAAATTGTCAGAACACCAGGACTCGGGATGCCCCGGTTTCGTTTTAACTCAATTCAAGTAGTTCTGCATACGATCGATTCATATTTCAGTCTGAATTCCAGGCCTCCCAGTGCCCACACTTTGCACTACTTTCAGTGCACACGATCAATGCTGGATGCGAGGTTGAGTGCGTAAAGACGCTCTGGGATATCTGACTGACTCTGCGTGCAGAAAAGAAGTGAAAACATCTGTTTGAACAGCTGATTGTAGATGGCTTTTTAAGGTATTTTGGGGAGATTTTAATGACGATTTGGCAAAAATTTGCCAAATATTTTCCTTGGTAGCCAAACATTTTTTTAATTTCACTATTGGTGAATTTGGCACATGCCAGCGGAAGCCCTGATAAATTACTTCACCAAGACACAGTTTGAAATACTGCATTCCCTTATCCTCAGCCATGGTCCAAGGGGCATATCAGTGTTGAGGTGCTTTGCGGTCATGAACCTGTTGAGCTACCTAATGGAACACCCTCGCAGCCATGAACTTCACTATATGCAAGCACAAAGGTATACGGACTGGAACTGTGACCTTTTTTATGCATGAGATCTTGCTGTGAAAAAACAGATGCAGCTGCTTTCGCAGGACACCCTGGATGCCGTGACTTCCCCAGAAGAATAAGATTCAGCCAGCAGAAATCTCTGCACTTCACTCAGCCAACCCCCGCAGCCCACTTCACCTGGACCACTCCAAGCCCTGTTGATCACTCTTCTCCCCTCAATGAATTTGGGGAATCACTGTTGACACCGGGGGAAGAAGGGGTAGACCAACACATTTTTATGGTAATCCCTCCCTGAGAAGGATTCGCCGCAGTCTCCATACGACTGCCTTCTGTTTTTTGCAAATCCTGGAAGAAATGCAGGCTGCTACTCTGCGAGAGAGGAACACATCCCTAGAAGTGGCTGTGAAGTCCCACCCAGAGTGGGGCAGACCCTCCTCCCATAACTTTCAGGACGCAAGAGGAGGGGGATTTATTACTGTTCTCTGCCCCCTGTGTGGGGAATGTTGGTGTGCAGAGCAGGAGTACACAGCACTTCATATGCTGGAACACAGTCCAGGACAGCTCCCCTGACAACATAAATTTCTATATGGCATCTGGGGAGCCACCCAAGAAGACTGAACCTGAGAGAAGATGCCCAAGAAAGCCCTACCTCCCTGTCAGGACATCAGAGGGATCCCATCAGAGGGAGACCAGGAGAACAACGCCTGATCATTTTATAACTTTTCAGGCTCCCAGTCTCCTAGCCCACAGCTTGCCGTGCCCATCAATGCAAGGTAAACCAAGCAAAACTGGAGCCTTGACCTTCTGCACTCTGGACTCTCCACTCCCCAGTTCTCTCGCCCCAAAACTTCAACTAAGCATGTCACTCAAGGATTGTGTGAGAGCTGCTAACCAGCACTTGAAATGGTGGGACAGTGATGGACTGGGTGCCCTCCGGGGACTGTACATCCCTCGGCCAAGAGAGAGAGCCTCTCTGACTAATGGTTTTGACCAAGGGATAGAGAGGGTCTGGTTAACAGGAGTCCAGACCTGGAAGAAGCATGTTGACAGAATCCTCTTCGTCATCTCTCAGATCTGCTAATCTATGTTGTTCTTTCACTGCTATTCCACTCCTAGTTGCAAAGCTGGTGTTCTTGGAGGTAAAACAGGCAGCTTCCTCCCTATATCCTCCCACATCCACTTTTAAACATGGACCCACATGCCACTGAGTCCCTGTTATTCGGCACTGGTGCTATCCACAGCTGGCTGCGAACATCGATGGACAAGTGTAATTTGTCCCTGTATTTTACTGGACTGGTAATCCTATAGACTGACTACCCAGTTCAGAGAATTCACTTTAATGGATGTATAACACTTACATGGGTGGTGCTACCTATTTCCTTCTCACGTGCTGCTATGAGTGAAAATGCCTAAAGTCTAGCAGTCCCCCCCCCCCCCATCTCCAAAAGGACCTCTTTGCATTCAAGTTTTGGCGGATCCGCACACTGCCACTGAAAGCTGGCCTGAGTGGCTGTCATCAGCAGTCACACCCAAAAGAACCCCAGATTCAGAAGCTGAAGAGAATTCTGGGAATTTGTTGCCTCCACACATGGTAGCAAAAAGATCCCACTGCACCTTGCCACCTCTGAGCCATCCGGCCTCCTATCACCCGAGACGGGGCAAAAGCACACTTTGCATGATTTGGGAGAGACACTGTTGGTAATGGGCAGCCTCTCAGTTCACATAAGTGCAAAGCTTGTAAGGGAAAAGCACCAAATGTAATTTGAAAAAAAATCCAGGGAAGCCCTTTTTCCCTTGCTAGTCCAAGTTCACAAACACAGGAAAAGGGACAGACTCATACCAGGGAGTCAGAACTCCGGCAACACAGAGGAGTGTCTTGGAGGAAGCATTATGTCTTTTCACCTTGAGTAATTCTAGGACTTAATTCAATATGTCCATTAATTTTCTGGCCCACAGGTCATAATGGGCAATTTAACTTTGACACAAACAGTATATTTTTTAAATGGATGAGAAATTTTTCTTTGTGTTGGTAAAAATTTGGCTGCATCATAAATGTCACAATGTATAACTAACATTGAAATTTATTTTGTTTTGACATGGTGGTGGAAAAAAAAAAATTTAGCTAGTGCATCCACTTTTTCTCCCCAAGAAAGGGAATGTTGGGCAACTAGTGTTTAGTTTTAAAGGTTTCGGCTGAACTTCAGAGTTGAACAGAAGAATTGATTGGTAATGACTTGTCCCCATTTTATTAAATTTTTCTTTTCATCATCTTTTACAATTTTTTTCTTTCAATTTTCTATTTTTTTTGTTGTTTTGTGCCCAAGATTTTCCCATATTATGAATGTTTTTGGGAGCAGCAGTAAAATTCAGAGATATTTGATAACTGAGCTTCATTGCCTCCTGCCAAATTTATGTTTGGTCTCATTAGAAAGAGAATCTCTCTATAAATATTCCATAGTGCTCAGCTCTGCTCCTAAAAACATCAGGAAATTTTAATTCATAAATGGCCAATGTCACAAGAAGCAATTTACCATTTCTTCGGACATCTACAGTTCCACCAATCACCACAGCCTGCTTTCATCACCACGAAGGGGGATGTCCCCCCCCCACCCCCTGTTCCTAACCACACAAAAATGTGGACCTTTCCTTTTACTTTGGGGGCTTTTTGGCACCCAGAAAGCCAGGAGGGGCTTTTTGGCGCAGAGAAGCTTTGGGACTTTTTGGCACTCGGAAAACCAAAATGGGCTTATTTCCAAACTAAGACCAGCTAGGAATTTTAACATCTGTGCACTGGATTTGAGATTTGTCATTTGCCATTTTCATTGTAAGATTTCGCAGTTTTTTTTTGTTTTGTTTCTGAGACTAAGATCATGGTCTACTTTGAGACAATTTCAGGAGGTACAAGCTTTGGTTTGGTGTTTTATTTCTTTTTCTTCTTCTTCGATTTTTCATGCCTTTTTAATTCTTCTTATTAATTGCAACTTTTATTAAAATTTCCTACTTTTGAATCTCACTCTGAGTTATGCTTTTGATAAAGGCCTTATTTGCCACTGAACTGTCTGAGGCCTTGGCATTTTTTGGGATCTACTAGCCCTGTAGCAGCTTTCCTCAGATAGCTCTGGTAAGTTAATCTCTACCAGGCTACCAGCCTCCAGCTCTGCTACAGCCAACCTCCATCAGGCTACTAGCCTCCAGCTCTGCCACAACAAATCTCCACCAGGCTACCAGCCTCCTGCTCTGCAACGGCCAACCTCCACCAGGCTACTAGCCTCCAGCTCTGCCACAGTTAACCCCCGCAGGCTACCAGCCTCTAGCTCTGTAGTAGCCGGTCTCCTCCAGGCTAGCAGCCTCCAGCCCTGCTGCAGCTAACCTCCACCAGGCTACTAGCCTCCAGCTCTGCAGTAGCCAGCCTCCTCCAGGCTACTAGCCTCTAGCTCTAATACAGCTAATCTCCACCAGATTACTAGCCTCCAGCTCTACTACAGCCAACCTACACCCGGCTACTAGCCTCCAGCTCTGCTACAGCTAACCTCCACCATGTCACAAGCCTCCAACTCTGCATTAGCTGGCCTCCACCAGGCTACTAGCCTCCAGCTCTGCTACAGCTAACCTCCACCTTGTTACAAGCCTCCAACTCTGCAGTAGCCGACTCCCACCAGGCTACCAGCCTCCAGCTCTGCTAAAGTCAACCTCCACCAGGCTACTAGCCTCAAGCTCTGCAGTAGCCTGCCTCCTCTGGGCTACCAGCCTCCAGCCTTGCTGCAGCTAACCTCCAACAGGCTACTGGCCTATCGCTCTGCTACAGCTAACCTCCATCAGGCTAATAGCCTTCAGCTCTGCAGTAGCCGGCCTCCACCAGGCTACCAGCCTCTAGCTCTGGAGCAACCAGCTTCCACCATGCTAGCTGGCTTCTTACAGGCTACCAGCACCCATTAGCCCTGCTATAGTGGGTGTCAATCAGCCCTGCAGCAGCAAGCCTCTATCAGCTCTGCAGCTGCAGCTATTTCCTTACTGTACACACTGACTTCATGAACTACTCTATGCTGCTGTGAAGTCCATACAGAGACAATGCGTTTAACCCTGGCCTTGCTTGTTGTTGCTGTGACTCTCTAACCCTGGCCTTGCTTGTTGTTGCTGTGACTCCCTGGGACTTCACCGGCGCTCATGGGGTGTACAAATCAGGAAATGTGTACTCCCCTCCGATAGTTCCAAACCCTCAAACGGCTGCTTTACTCAGCAATCCAACTGTGCAAGCACCGTTAATATTTTACATGGATTCTTTTAACTGTTGCTGTTACTTCTACTGTTGATTTCTGGCTTACAGCCAAACACTGGCCCTGATATTGCTACATGTAACACCCCTGTTGAGTTTAAGGATAGATCTGGGCTAGGTGTAATCCATCTGAATATTCATAGCTTGCTCCCAAAGATTGATATGCTGCACATTTGGGCCAAATCAACTGATGCAGAGGTTATTGTCTTGTCTGAAACGTGGCTTAGTAAATCATGTTCTGACAAAGCCATTTCTATTAAGGGTTATGATGTTTTCAGGATTGACAGTGCCAAGAAAGGGGGCAGGGTTGCAATTTATTGCAAATCTACTTTTGTAAGTACAATGTGAACGTCTTGCAGTCCAAATCAGACAGTAAACAGTTTGAGTTCTTGGCCATTGATCTTCAGGTATCAACTGGGGTTCCCTTACTGTGGTGGGTTGCTATAGACCACCCTCATCTGTTGCTGAGATGCTCACCTCTCTGACCAAAATGTTGGCTGATTTGACCTATAGTGAATTAATTTTGGCCGGCGACTTAAATTGGGGATCGGCTAAAATCTTCATCTGATGCTTTCAAAGATGTCTGTGTCACAACCAACCTTACACAGCTCATAGAGAGCTCCACACATCCCAATCTTAAATCTCCTGAAAAATCTTCATTAATCAACTTGTTCTTGACCAGTGCTCCACGCAAGTATTCCATGATAGGCATCTTCGCCAATGATATAAGTGACCACTGTGTGATAGCTGCAGTCAGGAATGCAAAGGTTCCAAAAAATAAACCCCTTTTTGTGATCAAACGCAACATGAAGGCATTTGTTGAACAGGGATTTCTTCATGACTTACATGATTTTGACTGGGATCGAATAGAACTATGTAATGATGTACACACTGCATGGGAGTTCTTGTTGACCAACACGCTCCCCTTAGGAGGTATAAGGTCAAAGGGAGAAAGAGCCCATGGTTCATCCCTGAGCTATCTGAACTTTTGCGGAAAAGAGATTTGGTTTGGGCTATGGCCAGAAACACTGGGTCTGGGGTTGATTGGCTTACGTTCAGGCAACGCAGGGTTTCTTTTAAGTCTCATACCGAGAACCTGATAAAAAAACTAAAGCTAAAACTGAGAGTTTTTTTTTTATTGCAACAGGACATGTTTTACTTTTGCCGCCAGGAAAAAGTTAGTAGCTGCCACCTTTCTTCCCTTATTGGATTACGGCGACCTTCCTTATAATCCCCTTCAAATTGTCTTCAATCTCTGGACTCCGTGTACCACAGTGCCCTCAGCTTTTTCACATGTTGCAAAGCCTTCACTCACCTTTGACTTTACATGGCAGAGTCGAGTGGCCCTCGTTGGCTGCACATCGTGTCTCACACTGGCACATTTTTATTTACAAAGCGATCTTAGGTCAGGTCCGCAATATCTATGTGGCTACATTTTGAGAACCCAGAGTACTTACTCCTTGCGTTCCAATGATTGTTATTTGCTTAATGTCCCCAAAGTTCGCAGTGAGTTAGGCAAGCACTCCTTCATATACTTTGCACCTGCTGCCTGGAAGTCATTACAGAGCACTTTGAACTTGAGGGAACTAATTCCTCTTGGAACATTTAAAAACCTTTTGAGTGACTTAGTATCTGCCTCATATCGTTCTTGTTCCAGCTCATGAAAGCCCCATACTAATTCTATGACGTGACCAGATTCTATTTTGTCTATTTTATTGTTGTTTGATTCTGTGTTGTCCTGTTGTAACTCCATGTTTTTAAGCTGCTTTCTTGGCCAGGCTTCCCTTGGCAATGAGATCCTTGTGTCTCAATGGGATTGACCTGGTTAAATAAAGGCTAAATTAAAATAAAGTTTGATCCAACAGATTGCTCTGCCTATCAACAAATGTAGCAATTTATTTGTCCTGGGCATTAAGCGAGGGCATCTAACTGTTAAAACTGCTGGATTTAGACATTGCACGAAATTCACTTCCTCAACAACTGTATATAAATATGAACAACCTAACAGTGCCTCAAATGTGAGACCACAACATCTTGCACAGGGTAGTACAGGGTATAACCCAGTAGCGTGCCATTATTGTAATTTGCCCTAGTGCAAAAAATGTTTTGCCACCCCTCCCATCCCACCCCATCGCAAAGACAAGCGCACGCTCATCAAGCACACTAGCAGACAATAGCTATTTCGCCATGGAGAGGCTCACCATGTAACTCTCATTCTGCAAACTACTAACAGTGGCAATGCTCATGCATTTAGGCCATGATGGCGGCGGTAAGTATTTATATTGGTAAGTAAAAACAGATACTCAATGTTTCTACCTAACGTCCACTGTGGCATTGTTCACAAGCGCTTGGCTAGCGCCAGGCTATGGGTGCACCTTGCCTTGCGGGCAAGCAGTCACAATACATGAGTATCTACCTCACGTCCACTAGCAGTGGCAATGCTTATGCATTTAGGTCATGGTTGCGGTGGAAAGTATCTATATTGGTAAGTAATCAGTAATCACAGACTTTTGCTGTATCTGCCTCATGTTCACTCACAGTGGCATTGTCCACAAGCGCTTGGCAAGTGCCGTGTTATAGGCACTCATTGCCTCGCCGGCAAATGATCACGGATACGGTGCTATTAATGACCTCACGTCCATTAGCAGCGGTACAGTGCATCTGTGCTAGGCTAGCACTGATGCTTGTTAAGTTTTCTTATGCAAATTGTCTTCTAGGTCAGCTCATCTTGAAGACTCGCTGTCTTTCAAGATACTCTCTTTTGGGGATGGCTTTGCTTCTGCCTGCTTCTCCAGCAGATCTGCGTTTCACTTCCCAGCAGGATCTTCCAGAAGGGAATCATCGCCAATGATGATATTGAATTAATTTAATTGTTAATAAATCTTTTCTCCTTTAATTTCATAGTCTTCGTGATTGAACTGTCAAGTGTTGTTAGTTCTCCTCGTTAAGGTAAGATGACAATTATTCATTTGACACACAATTTTATGCATTTCAATCGATCTTATTAAAAATTGTATACAGGCAATTCATATCTTTGTTTTTGATTTTATATCAACGATTTAAATGATAATGAAGCACAGGCCTGAGGTCCTAAAAAAGGGTTGTGGAAGTTCTAGGGCTTTTTACTTTTCATAAAGCAAAGGCCTACTTCTGAGTGAATGATTATTCCTAACTGGATTTAGCCTATTATTTTGTTGCCCTGAAATCGCATTAAGAACAAAGTCGTGTTTGAAATTGTTAAAGGCTCATTTTCATGATTGGAAAACGTATTAATAAAGAAAAATATTTGAAAACAAGTCAGGACTGATAACGTAGACTGACCATGTTCCGTACAACGACCATATTCCGTACAAATGAACTTATCCGTCCGATCGCAAAATAAATTCTTCCAGGTAATTAATAAAATGTATACCTGCGTTATCATCATTTTGTCCCCTTTCGACTCCCCCCAAGAGGAGAGAGGTCACGCGATTTGATCAGGCGCTATTCCGGTAAGTTTACTGGGTGCGCCGCCCACAGTCGAAAGTGAAAGCTAGGGAGACCCCAGCCCGGAGCTGCTGCCATTTTGGGGAGAGTGCGACATCGGCAAAATGTACATTTTTATCTTAACACTGCCTCATAAAGAGCTGTAATCTGTCTAAAAATATTATTTGGTTATTGGAAGTTAAGTAAATTACCATTCTGTTGAAAAAAAATGCTTTTAGATGACTTTTAAACCATTCATTTAGGTGACGCTTGGTGTTCGTTCGCCCAAGTTAGGCAGCAGCAGGTCTCTCACCACGGCATCTTTCTTTTTCTTTCTTCTTCTTCTTTGGGGCTTAACGGTGGTTTACAAACCTTAGGCATATTACCGCCAGCTACTGGTTCTATGACGTTTCATAAGTTTTATTTACGTATAAAGTTTTACTTATGTATAAAACTTCAGAGTGCTAATAATAAAGTTTTGATCATTTGAATACATTCTTTAATGAATGAATAATGCATTAATAATATTTACTTTAGTATTGTGTGTTAGGTTACCACGGAATTAAACTTGCGCATGTTGTACGGAACACTGTCCAGCAACTGTACGGAATACTGCCAGCCCAGATGGTCTTCCGTACAGAGCCGGAGGCGGCAGTTTCTCCCGGTTTTCTCAAATATTATTGGATCAAATGCTGTCAATCAAAGTGTCGCTTGTCCGATGAACATCCCCCCAGAGAGTAAACACACAATCAAGAGGCGGATCCTCTCAACAAAAGAGGAATGGTTGCTGACGTTTGCGGAAAGGAGGAAATGTGTACGGAACATGGTCAGTCTACGTTAATTGTTTCAAAGCGATGTTCTTTGCCTCTCGCAATTTTCAGTGTTGGTTATGCCACCGGCAAAGATGTCACTATTTTCTGGAATTCTGTAATCTGGAGGGGGGTGACAGGAGCTCATTATGTACAGCGCCCTCCATAATTATTGGCACCCCTGGTTAAGATAATAATAATAATACATTTTATTTATATAGCGCCTTTCTTAGCACTCAAGGTCGCCTCACATCATAAAAACAGTAGAAAACATACAAATAAAATACAAATCAACATATTCAATATATACAGACAGTTAAATACAGTTATAATATTTACAGGACAGTGCAGTTGTGGTTATAGTGAGTGTGAAAGTTTGAACAGGTGAGTTTTGAGTCTGGATTTGAAGAGTGAGAGTGTGTCTATATTGCGGAGATCGGGAGGAAGAGAATTTCAGAGCTGGGCGCAGAGCAGCTGATTGCTCTGCTCCCCACAGTGACAAGGCGGGCTGAAGGGACAGAGAGATGGAGCGAAGAGGAGGAGCGAAGAGAGCGAGCAGGAGTGGCAATGTGGAGGAGGTCAGAGAGATATGGAGCAGCAAGGTCATGGATAGCTTTGAATGTGTGGAGCAGGATTTTGTATTGAATACGGTATGTAATGGGGAGCCAGTGGAGCTGTTGTAGGATGGGAGTGATATGGTGGGTGGAGGGGGTGCGTGTGATGATTCGGGCTGCTGAGTTCTGTACCAGTTGTAGTTTATGGAGAGTTTTATGGGGGAGGCCGAAGAGGAGAGAGTTACAATAGTCCAGACGTGAAGTGACTAGGCTGTGGACCAGGATGGCGGTGGACTGAGGAGTGAGGGAGTAACGGAGGCGGTGGATGTTGCGGAGGTGAAAGTATGCTGAGTGGGTGACAGAGTTGATGTGGGAGGTGAAGAAAAGGGTGCCGTCGAGGATGACACCCAGACTCTGACCTGCGGGGAGGGAAAGGTGGAGGAACCATCGATGAGAATAGAGAAATTATTGATTTTACTTAGGGTGGATTTGGTGCCAGTGAGGAGGAGTTCAGTTTTATTGCTGTTAAGTTTGAGGAAATTTGAGGTGAACCAGGACTTTATTTCATGGATGCAGAGGAGGAGGGAGGAAGGAGTGAGTGTGGTGTTGGGTTTGCTGGAGAGGTAGAGCTGGGTGTCATCTGCGTAGCAGTGAAAATGGGTGTGGTGTTTTCGAAAGATGTGTTGTGCTCTGGGGTCCTGGTCTTTGGCCAGGACAGCATTTATGGTTTTAACAGTTTCATGTTCAAGATTCCATAGTCCATAGTTCATGTCATAGTTTTAACAGTTTCTTGTTTCAGGATTTTACATTTCAAGTTTCATTCCTTGTCCATGTTTTTACTTTTCCATGTTTTTGTTTTTGCCAGGTCTGCCAAGCCACTCCACCGCTTGTCTGCGTTCCGCCCCGTGCCTTCGTTGTTGCACATTTCTGAGCTATGGTTGGCTTTGGTATTTCCCCTTCCTTCTGTGCTGTGCTGGATTCGGGCCTTTCTAAACTTAATTGGCAATTAACTGTTTTTAAGTTACTAACACTCACTGGGTGGTGTAATTCTTAGATAGGCACATTACTAATACTACTAATTTAGACAGGGAGTTTATTGTCATGATTCCTGCCCTGCTATTTCAAGATCTTGCTGTGCTTTTCTGTTCTGAACATTCATGCTGGTTTCAAGCTGCATACTTAATTGGTACTTAAGCTGAGCACACTCATTCTCTTAATGAGCAAGTCTTGTCATCCAATCTCTGTCCATGTCTTGATCTTGCCATGCCTCTTGTTCTCCTTCTCCAGGTGTTGCCCCTCATGTGCCATGATTTCTAAGCCTTTATCTGGATGCGGTGGAAGTTGGCTGGCAGACAGTGTCTCGCGTCTCGCTCAGTGTTCAAGTTCTAGTTCTTGTTTGCAAGTTTGGTCGCTCATGTTCACGCTTTCTAGTCATTGTTTCCAAGTCTTGTGCATAGCCCTTGTATATATATATAGCCATAGTTTTGTTATTTATTTTTCTTGGAATTCTGCCTGGAGTTTCCAGTGGTTTTTTGTTTTTGCCTTTTTAGCTCTTTAGTTCTTTGCTCTGTGTAGCGTACTTTAGTTTGTCCTTTTGCAACCCTTTGGGCCAAGTTTTTCGTTGGCCCTCGTGCCTGTTTTGTTTTGTTTAAAATAAAATCCTCATTCCCTTTTCCCGCATCTGGTGTCTAACTGATTCCATATCAGTAGACACTGTCTCCTAGACACCAGCGGGATGGAGCGCAAGATCGCCCAGCAAGAGGCTGAGCTGCTGCGTCAACGGCAGCAGATTCAGGAGCTGACAGCTGCGCTGGCCACACTGCAAGCCAGCCTTCCCCGGGCAGGTCCCAGCCAGGGCCCCATCATGCCAGCTGTCCAGTCCCTTGCTCCTGCGGCACACCAGCCACCCGTCACCCCTGTACGCCAGCCCGGCGCAGAGGCACCTCAGCTGCAGCCAGCTGTCCACCCAGGTCCTGAGCCCCGCCTTCCGCCGCCCGAAAGGTACGGTGGAGAACCAGGGTTCTGCAGGGCTTTTCTCACCTCCTGTGAGATGTGTTTCGTTCTGCAGCCCTCCACCTTCGCCTCAGAGCCGGCCCGAGTCGCCTTCGTCCTCTCCCAGCTGACGGGGCGGGCTCGCTTGTGGGGAACTGCCGCATGGCAGGCTCGGCAGCCCTGCACTACCACCTACCAGGCCTTGGCGGCGGAGCTGCTGCGAGTCTTTGACCACTCCAAGCAGGGGAGAGCTGCAGGACGGGAGCTGCTGAAGATGAGGCAGGGGAGGAGATCGGTGGCGGACTACGCCATCGATTTCCAGACGGTGGCAGCCACGTCAGGCTGGAGCAAGGAGGCCTTTTGTGATGTGTTCCTCCAGGGGCTGTCCGACCCAGTCAAAGACCGACTGCTGTTCTGCAAGATTCCCGAGTCTCCAGAGGCCCTTGTCGACCTGGCCCTGCGTATAGACAGCCGCCTGGAGGAGAGGGCGCTCACCCTTGGTCCTGGCCGACGTTCTGCTCCCTTTGACCGGACCCAACCCCCGGACCTCGGTCGTGCTTCGCCTCAGGACCGGCTGAGGGGGCACGCCACCACACCATCTCCCGAGGAGGCATCTCCCATGGAGATTGAGAGGCTCCGGCTTACCCAGGAGAAGCGCCAGCGGAGAAGGAGGTCGGGGGCGTGTTTCTACTGTGGCCAGCAGGGTCATGCAGTGTGAAGGTGTCCGTTAAAAGACAACACCCACTTGTGTCTGGAGGAGTACTGGTGGGCGCGTCATCTCAAGAAACCTCCTCCTACCGCCGGAACTGCATCCCGGTAACCCTGACCTGGGAGGGCCGCTCCCGTAAAACTTCTGCCCTCATTGACTCAGGAGCCGAGGAGAGCTTTATTGACGCCAGAGCTGCTGCCGAGTGGGGCGTTCCCCTATGCCGACTGCCCAGCCCATTGTCCATCTCAGGGCTGGGTGGGCAACCCCTTGCTAAGGTGTCCTTCCAGACCGCTCCTATCCAGCTGCTCGTTACCGAGACACCTCGCTCTCCTATCGTCCTGGGTCATCCCTGGTTGGCGTTACACGGCCCGGTTGTCGACTGGACTCGCCATGAGGTGCGGGAATGGAGTGCCTCCTGTTCGGCCACCTGCCTCCTTGACTCCCGACCTTCCTCTCCCGCGGGTGGACCGGCTCCCGAGGGGAGGCCTGATGTCTCCAGAGTGCCCCCTGAATACCACGACCTGGCGACCGTCTTTAGCAAGTCCCGGGTGGTGTCGCTGCCCCCGCACCGCCCGTATGACTGTGCTATTGACCTCCAGCCTGGGACAGCGCCTTCTAGGGGCAGAGTCTTTGCCTTGTCCGAGCCAGAGAGGGGGGCCATGGACAAGTACATCCGGGAGTCCCTGGCAGCAGGCATCATCCGTCCATCCTCCTCTCCTGCGGGGGCAGGCTTCTTCTTTGTCAAGAACGATGGCTCCCTGCGCCCCTGCATCGATTACCGAGGGTTCAATAAGATCACGGTCAGGAACCGCTACCCGCTTCCACTGATGTCCTCGGCGTTTGATGTCATCCAGGGGGCGGCCATCTTCACCAAGCTGGACCTGCGGAATGCCTACCACCTCCTGCGCATCAGGGAGGGCGACGAATGGAAGACCGCTTTCAACACCCCTAGCAGCCACTGGGAGTACCTGGTGGTTCCATTCGGCCTAACCAACGCGCCCGCAGTGTTCCAGAACTTGGTGAATGATGTGCTCGGCGACATGATCGGGCGATTCGTCTACGTCTACCTTGACGACATCCTGATCTTCTCCCGGGACAAGACAGAGCACACAAACCAGGTTCGCCAGGTGCTCCGCCGCCTCCTCGAAAACCGCCTCTTTGTCAAGGCTGAGAAGTGCGAGTTCAGCACCACCACTACCTCCTTCCTGGGGCACGTCATCTCCCCTAACCACCTGGGCATGGACGAGTAGAAGGTCAAGGCTGTGGTGGACTGGCCCGCACCCAAGGACCGCAAGGCCCTACAGAGCTTCCTGGGATTCGCCAATTTCTATAGGCGATTCGTCAGGAACTATAGCACCGTGGCAGCTCCCCTAACGGCCCTTACCTCCATCAAGGTGCCATTCCGTTGGACTCCGCAAGCCGAGGTGACCTTCTGTGAGCTGAAGAGGCGCTTCACCACCGCGCACATCCTCACCACCCCCGACCCCGCCAAGCAGTTCATTGTGGAGGTGGATGCCTCCAGTGTCGGGGTTGGTGCGGTTCTATCTCAAAGATCCAGCAATGATCAGAAGGTACACCCATGCGCATTCTACTCCCACCGGCTGACGCCTGCGGAGTCCAACTACGACGTCGGGAACCGGGAGCTGCTGGCGGTGAAGCTGGCCCTGGAGGAGTGGAGGCACTGGCTTGAGGGGGCAAGCATTCCGTTCTTGGTCTGGACGGACCATAAAAACCTGGAGTACCTCCGCTCTGCCAAGAGGTTGACGCCCAGACAAGCCAGATGGGCCCTCTTTTTCGACCGGTTCAACTTCTCCCTGGCCTACAGGCCGGGGTCCAAGAATACCAAGGCTGACGCGCTCTCCAGGCGTTTCGACGCTTCCTCGGCCAAGGGAGAGCCCAGCTCCATTCTGCCCAAAACCTGCTTTGTAAACAACGTGTGCCTCCGGATCGAGGAGCTGGTCCGCAACGCTCAGAACGGCGCAGCTACGCCCAGTGCCTGCCCTGCCAACTGCCTGTATGTTCCTGCAGCTGCCCGGTCTGACGTTCTCCAGTGGGGCCACTCCTCCAACCTGTCATGCCATCCTGGGGTCGGCCGGACCCTGCGGTTCATCCAGCGCCGTTTCTGGTGGCCCAAGATGGCAGCAGAGGTCCGGGGGTTCGTTTCTGCCTGCTCAGTCTGTTCCCGCGCCAAGTCCTCCCACGCACCTCCCTCTGGTCTGCTCCAACCACTGCCCATTCCTCACCGTCCCTGGTCCCACATAGCTCTGGACTTTGTCACTGGCCTGCCCGTCTCCCATGGAAACACCACTGTCCTGACCATAGTTGATCGGTTCTCCAAGTCTGTCCACTTCGTGCCCCTTCCCAAGCTCCCCTCTGCTAAAACCACAGCTGACCTTCTTATCCAGCATGTTGTCCGTCCCCATGGCATTCCTGTGGATATTGTGTCTGATCGTGGTCCCCAATTCACCTCCCACTTCTGGAAAGCATTCTGCACATCCCTTGGCACCTCCTTCAGCCTCAGTTCCGTTTACTATCCACAGACCAATGGACAGACTGAGCGGGCCAACCAAACTCTGGAGACGGTCCTCTGCTGTGTGTGCTCGACTAACCCAACATCCTGGTCAACCATGCTACCCTGGGTCGAGTACGCTGTCAACTCCCACGCCGCCTCTGCCTCCGGCCTCTCCCCCTTCGAGTGCTGTTTGGGCTACCAGCCTCCACTGTTCCCCAGCCAGGAGGAGGAGGTCGGGGTGCCTTGGGCCGGGGCATTCATCCGGCGGTGTCGCCGTGTGTGGCTGTCTGCTCGCCGCGCCTTGGTTTGGGCGGGTAAGACAATGAAGACCACGGCAGACAAGCGTCGGGGCCCAGCCCCTCACTATCGGGTCGGCCAGAAGGTCTGGTTAGCGGCGCAGGACATCCCACTCCGGGTGGAAAGTCGCAAGCTGGCTCCTCGCTTCTTGGGTCCTTTCCCCATCCATAGGATCATCAGCCCCACTGCCGTCCGGCTCAAGCTCCCATCCACCATGCGACGTCTCCACCCAGTATTCCACGTCTCACGCCTGAGGCCTGTTGCCACCTCCCCCCTCCTGCCCCCACCTGAGCCTCCGCCTCCTCCTCGGCTCATCGACGGAGGGGAGGCCTAGACAGTCAAGTCACTGCTGGGTTGCCGACGGAGGGGCCGGGGCCTCCAGTACCTCGTGGATTGGGAGGGGTACGGCCCAGAGGAGCGTTCCTGGGTCCCGGCCAGGCACATCTTAGATAAAAGTCTCATCCGCGACTACCACCAGTCACACCCCAAGCCATAGCCCCAAGCCCAAGCCACAGTCCCAAGCCATAGCCATAGTCTCAAGCCAAGCCAAGCCATAGCCACAGCCCCAACCCCAACCCCATAGCCCATAGCCATAGCCGTTACCATCACCCCAAGCCATAGCCCTAAGCCTTAGCCCCAGCTTGCTGGAGACCTCTAGTAATCTTGTTTATGTTTAGTGTTTCTTGTGGTACTGTTTCTTGGTTAGGTGTTTTGTGTCATAGGGTTTTTGTCTTTAGTATTCTCGTTAGTTATTTGTCTTGTGGGATTTGTATTTAGTTTTGTGCGGCTTCATGTATTTTAGTTCTTGGTGTTTTTTGTCAGCGTCAGGTGCCGCTTTTGTAAGGGGGGGTACTGTTGTGTTCTGGGGTCCTGGCCTTTGGCCAGGACAGCATTTATGGTTTTAACAGTTTCATGTTTCAAGATTTCATAGTTCATAGTTTTAACAGTTTCTTGTTTCAGGATTTTACATTTCAAGTTTCATTCCTCGTCCATGTTTTTACTTTTCCATGTTTTTGCCAGGTCTGCCAAGCCACTCCACCGCTTGTCTGCGTTCCGCCCCGTGCCTTCGTTGTTGCACATTTCTGAGCTATGGTTGGCTTTGGTATTTCCCCTTCCTTCTGTGCTGTGCTGGATTCGGGCCTTTCTAAACTTAATTGGCAATTAACTGTTTTTAAGTTACTAACACTCACTGGGTGGTGTAATTCTTAGATAGGCACATTACTAATACTACTAATTTAGACAGGGAGTTTATTGTCATGATTCCTGCCCTGCTATTTCAAGATCTTGCTGTGCTTTTCTGTTCTGAACATTCATGCTGGTTTCAAGCTGCATACTTAATTGGTACTTAAGCTGAGCACACTCATTCTCTTAATGAGCAAGTCTTGTCATCCAATCTCTGTCCATGTCTTGATCTTGCCATGCCTCTTGTTCTCCTTCTCCAGGTGTTGCCCCTCATGTGCCATGATTTCTAAGCCTTTATCTGGATGCGGTGGAAGTTGGCTGGCAGACAGTGTCTCGCGTCTCGCTCAGTGTTCAAGTTCTAGTTCTTGTTTGCAAGTTTGGTCGCTGATGTTCACGCTTTCTAGTCATTGTTTCCTAGTCTTGTGCATAGCCCTTGTGTATATATATACATAGCCATAGTTTTGTTATTTATTTTTCTTGGATTTCTGCCTGGAGTTTCCAATGGTTTTTTGTTTTTGCCTTTTTAGCTCTTTAGTTCTTTGCTCTGTGTAGCGTACTTTAGTTTGTCCTTTTGCAACCCTTTGGGCCAAGTTTTTCGTTGGCCCTCGTGCCAGTTTTGTTTTGTTTAAAATAAAATCCTCATTCCCTTTTCCCGCATCTGGTGTCTAACTGATTCCATATCAAGATGTGACCGAGGGGAAGGAGATAGATGATGAAAAGGAGGGGACCTAGGATAGAACCCTGAGGAACACCGGTGGTGATGGGGACAGGATCGGAGGAGAAAGATTTAAGTTGGACAAACTGAGTGCGGTTGGAAAGACAAGAATGAAACCAAGAAAGAACAGAGCCAGAAATACCAATACTAGAGAGTCTATTGAGGAGGATGGAATGTGAGATGGTGTCGAATGCAGAGCTGAGGTCAAGCAGAAGGAGGATGGATAATGAACCGGAGTCAGCAGCGAGGAGAGGGTCATTTGTGATTTTGAGAAGAGCTGCTTCAGTGCTATGGAGGGGACGGAAGCCAGATTGGAAAAGTTCATAGAGGTTATTGGAGGACAGATGAGAATTGAGTTGGGAATAGACTGTTTTTTCAAGAAGTTTAGAAATGAATGGAAGATTTGAGATAGGGCGGAAGTTATTGAGGTCGGAGGGATCTGAGCCAGGTTTTTTGAGGATGGGAGTAACAGCAGCAGTTTTAAGGGAAGAGGGAACAGTTGCAGTGGTGAGGGAGGAGTGTATTATGTTGGTAATAAGAGGAACAAGAGTAGGAAGAACAGATTTAATGAGAACAGTAGGAAGAGGGTCGAGAGAACAAGAGGAGGATTTAGATTGGAGAATAAGGGTGGAAACTTCACTGATGGAGGGTAAGGAAAACGATGAAAAAGGGATACCAGAGGAGAGTGATGTAGTCATAAGTGGAGGTGGAGGGGAGGAGGGAGTGAGCTGCTGGTGGATGGATTGAATTTTGGTGATGAAGAATGAGGCCAAGGTATTGCAAAAATCAGAGGAATAGAGATGAGATGGAAGAGGGTCTGAGGGTTTGGAGAAGTTATTGAGGAGGGAGAAGAGGGTCTTGGTATTTCCTGCATTTGAGGTTATTAGGTTGGAGTAATATGTGGATTTGGCTTTGATGATAGAATTTTTATAGAGGAAATGTGGTTATTGTACATTTGTTTATGAATAGCAAGTCCGGTTTTCTTGCTAAGTCTCTCCAGTTGACGACCTTTTGATTTTAACTGTCTTAGTGTGGGTGAGTACCAGGGTGCAGAGTGAGAGAAAAAGACAGACCGGGATTTGAGAGGAGCAAGATTATTGAGAATGTTATGTAGATGGGTGTTGTAGTATGAGACCAGGTCATCCGGAGTTGAAATACTGTCTGCACTGGGAAGGTTATTGACGTGAGAGGAAAGAGTGTTGAGGTTAATGTCCTTGATTTTACGGAAGGAGATGGAGCGTGGAGGGTTGGATTTGGTATGAGGAAGATGGATGTTGAAGGTGAGAAGAAAGTGATCTGTGAAGGGGATGGAGTTCGGTTTGCAGTCTATTGGAGTTATACCTGAGCAGCAAATTAAATCAATAAAGTGTCCTTTAGAGTGGGTGGAGAAATTGACATATTATTGTACACCAAAACTGTCCAAACAGGAAATAAAATCATTGGTGAGAGTGTTGTTGATGTTTTCCATATGAAAGTCCCCTAGTAAAATGATATTGGATGACCGAGTGGAAACAGCTGTTAAAAAGTTAGAAAAGTCCAATAAAAAAATCCTTATTACACTTTGGTGGTCTGTATATAGTGGCAATGATGGCGGGAGTAGGTCCAGAAAGCTGACAGACAATAGCTTCAAATGAATTATAAACAGGCACATTGATGGGCGCTATCCTCAGGAACTCGCGGTGGACCAGAGCGAGACCGCCCCCGCGACCAGTGACACGCGGCTGCGAGACGTAAACAAACCCCAGAGGAGTAGCATCGTTGAGATGGGAAAAGTCATTTAGCTGCTTCCAAGTCTCAACTCGACAAAAAACATCCAACTTACTGTCCACCAAAAGATCCTGGACCAAAGTACCTTTGTTGGTCAGGGAGCGGATGTTTAGGAGCCCAAAGTTGACGGCGGCGCTCTTGTTCACGGAATTGTCCGCCCGCGGGATGCGGGTCAGGACGCGCTCGGGGCGGCGGCTGGTGACAGGCTTCGGGCGGCGAGCAGTGGACCAGATGGACGGTATGGAGCCGGAGGATTTGTACTGGAAGTTACGGCGAGAGCCTCGGTGGATGGGTCTGCGGCGCGGAACATGGAGAATGTCCGGGAGGTGGAGGAGAGCAGGATCTGGCGCAGTGTGTGGATGGAAATGGAGTTTAAACTCAGAGGCGGAATATTGGAACAGGGCTGTCACTGGATGTTGGAAAAATGATAGCCCAAACCAGAGGAGAACCAGCCAAACACATCCGATCCACATGACGAGGGATAATCAAACCAGTTGCTGAAAGGTGTAGCACAGCGGTAGCTTGATGGGACACAGCAGGTAAGCTAATCCGTAGTAAACACACACTCGCACAAAGTGACGGTTCGTATATTGCAGTGGTTTTGGTAAAATAGAGTATAGTCCACAGATGCAGAGCCCTTGAGCAATATTATACCTTCAATAAGTATAAATATTTGGAGCAGCGGCAGCCAAAAACGCGCCAGCATTCTCTCCACCGGAACCCAGATTTAAGATCTGTTAAGATGTGTTAAAAGCCTTAAAATAAATTCAATTTTTATTGCAGGAGCATACTCTCACACTGAAAACTGTAGAAAAATGTAACCTTTAACTCAAGTGAATTTTAAGGGGGGAAAAAAATCCCTGACTAAGAAATAATTATTTTTCATAAAATCACCTGTTCCATAAATATTGGCACCCCTAACAACTTCTAGGAAATAAAAGTAATTTAAGTATTTCTGTCATTTCTACAGTACTTTAAAGTTGACCAGAGTATCTAAGTATATTTATTGAGAAAATCATCACTTCCTGTTTCCCTTGGGTATAAATATGACGTGACACAGAGGCCATTTCTCTTATCCACTCTTCAACATGGGAAAGACAAAGGAACAAACCATTCAAGTAAGGCAGATGTGTGTCGACCTTCACAAGTCAGGCAATGGCTACAAGAAAATAGCCACTCGCCTGCACCTGCCCATATCTACTGCCAGAGCAATCATTAAGAATTTTAAAACAACTAGAGCTGTGGTAAACAAGCCTGGACAAGGACGCAAGGTTATTTTGCCACCACGCACAGTGAGGAGGACGGCAAGAGAAATAAAAAGTTCTCCAAAGCTCACTGTTAAAGAATTGCAGCAAATGGTAGCATTTTGGGGTCACAAAGTCTCCAAAACAACCATTAGGCGCTGTCTACATCCCAACAAGCTGTTTGGGAGGCAAGCACGGAAAAAACCTTTTCTAACTCACAATCATACACGCACATGTCTGGAGTTCGCTAAGCGGAACTGGGACTTCAACTGGGACCATGTGCTTCGGTCAGATGAGACCACGATAGAGCTTTTTGACAACAAACACTGAGTGGGTCTGGCGGAATACAAAAGATGAACATGCAGAAAAGCACCTCATGCCCACTGTGAAGTATGGGGGAGGATCGGTGATGCTGTGGGCCTGTTTCTCTTCCAGAGGCCCTGGAAACCTTGATAGGGTGCATGGCGTCATGAACGCTTCGAAATACTAGGATATTTTAAATCAAAATCTGGTGGCCTCTGCCCGAAAGCTGAAGATGGGTCGTCACTGGGTCTTTCAGGGAGATAATGGCCCTGAACATGTGGCCAAATCTACACAGAAATGGTTCACCAGACACAGAATCAAGCTCCTCCCATGGACATCTCAGTCCCCAGACCTCAACCGCTAGGTGGTTGCTAAGGTGTACTGTGTGGTTGCTAGGTGGTTGCTATGGTGTTCAGGGTGCTTGCTAAGGTGTTGCTAGGCGGTTGCTAAGGCATTCAGGGTGGTTGGTAGGGCGTTGCTAGGTGGTTGCTATGGTGTTCTGGGTGGTTACTAGGAGGTTGCTATGGTGTTCAAGGTGGTTATTAAGGCGTTGCTAGGTGGTTGCTAAGGATTTTTGGATGTTTGCTAGGGCGTTGCTGGGCAGTTGCTATGGTGTTCTGGGTGGTTGCTAAGGCATTGCTAGGTGGTTGCTATGATGTTCAGTGTGGTTGCTAAGGTGTACCGGATGGTTGCCAAGCAGTGGATATGGCGTTCAGGGTGGTTGGTAAGGCGTTGCTAGGCAGTCGCTAAGGTGTTCTGGGTGGTTGCTGAGGCATTTCTAAGTGGTTGCTATGGTGTTGTGTGGTTGCTGAGGCATTTCTAGGTGGTTGCTATGGTGTACTACGTGGTTGTTATGATGTTCAGGGTGGTTGCTGAGGTGTTGCTAGGTGGTTGCTAAGGTGTACTGGATGGTTGCTAGGCGGTTGGTATGGTGTTCTGGGTGGTTGCTAGGGCATTACTAGGTGGTTGCTAAGGTTTTCTGGGTGGTTCCTAAGGCATTGCTAGGCAGTTGGCAAGGCATTCCTGATGGTTGCTAAGGCTTTCCTAGGCAGTTCCTATGATGGTCTGGGTGGTTGCTGGGCTCTGATCAGAGCAGGCCAGAGTGTGGCCAGAGTTCTGCATTCATTTCTAATGGGAAAATTTTTTCCAATTAGAAAATGTGGAATATCTCAAAAATTATGAATTTTTGGAAAATTCTATAACCTATAATTCTATAACCGATAATGTTGAATGGGGCTGGATATTTTAAATGATTTGAATATGTTGAAGTATGTGGACGTAGTTCAGGTCCGTAAAAAACAAAAGAAGAGGAGGGGGAGGAGGAATAATAAATAAACTGGTAGAATAACATATTAAAGGAATAAGCCCCGAGAAGCAGTGGGGTACAGTGATTTTATACATTTTAAGCCTTAGTGCCCCTCCGCCGTTATAAAATCACTGTAAGCCACTGCTTCAAGGGGCTTATTGCTTTTATAAAATGGTTGCCCTACATATAGCCCATTAAAAAAACACACAAGAAAAAAATCAAAAATTTATTGGTAATAATGCAACAATAAAATTGAGAACTATTTCTTCAACTGAGCAAGATTGAGTGGACAGAATGGTTGGCAAGCAACACAGACAAGATTGCTTTTTCATCTAGCGCCGTTATCATGTCACATCAGGCTATTTGGGCTCATTAATGTAGATATACTATGAAAGCAGGCTATTTAAAATGTCTCCTACGGTCTCCCAAAGGCCCTATTAAATAATTTTACGTTCGTTTCGGTTTCAGAGTGTCCTTGTTCTCAAATCGCGCAGATCGGCGATATCATTACAACCAGCAGCGATTGTAGGGAACAAGATTGACTTTTGTCCTCCACACTTGCTGGTGTCCAGGAAATATGTTGAATTGTGCATTAATTTGCTAGCCAGCTTGTCAACTAGGTAGCGTTCACTACAATGGATGTGGTTACCCTACACATAGCCCATAAAATAAACACTCAAGAAAAAAATCAACAACTTATCGCTAATTCTGAAATGGTGTGCTAGTTAGCAACTTCGCTAGCAAGCCAAAGTGATATCGAGCTCCATAATGCTATAGCTAGCTAGGTAGATAGCCAACTGGTTATTGGGTTAAAAGGATAAACTTTGCTAATACTGAAATAGTGAGCTAAAAGTCTTGAAACAAACGTAACCTAACGAGTCAGTTGAGCACAGGGTAGTTGGTTGCTAGGCCAGGCGCACAGGGATATTTTGTGCTGTGGTTTGCCTCAGTGGGTTATTTTTTACCGGCATGGAACATGGCTCAGCCAATCATATTTAAGGATTGGAAGCACCCATTTTATAAAGTGGGATTTGCTTGCAGCAGTCCCACTCAATAATATGTTAGCTATTAATCAAAGAGCTTTGGCCATGAAACTGTTCTTTATGAGATAAAATGCTACAAAGTACCTATCTTGAGCTATTAGTGATGGCTTAAATATAGTGCACTTTACGCAATGTTTAAAAAACCGCATTTCATCTGCTAAATGATCCACTTGAGTGAACACCCCTTTTGCCTGAATCGAGAACATTTGCACTGCGCCAGCTCAGCCATGTGACGTCATAAGTTGTACACAGATTGTGTGTAGGTTGTTAGGCGTAGTTTACGACTCTGGACGGAGAATATTTTAAAGAATGAACCAAGAAAAATCACAGAGAGTGAACGGAAAAAAGGTGTGTAGTGTGAGGATACAATGCAACGCATGCATATGGCATGGAATGTTTCTGTCTCCGAAAGATGCAGAGATATCAAGAATATGGACAAAACAAGTGCAACGTCCTTGTAGTGATAGGAGTGTTATCACTTCCAGCCACTAGAGGGCACAAGTTATAGGAGTAAGCCCTTGGGTACGTATATAGAAGAAGATGGCAGAACTGAATGTACAACGTGGTATGTAGCTATCATTGTAGCTAATAAACTTGCTTGATTGATAAGCATCGTGTTTCTTTCATAATAATTTTTTAAGAAACATTACTGTCCTAGTGCCGACTTTGCTGGCCCAGGCAATCCCGGGTCACTGAAACCTATGATATGTGGCCAACATTTTGAATAGTCATGTTTTTACATATCATTATTATTATTATTTGCGGAACCCAAATAATTTCTCTGCACTGCCTGTTCAATAGCCAGCAAACTGGATATTCAGTGTGATCTATCCAGCTAGGTAGTGAAATGATACTTTTCACGGCTCTCTATTTATTTTCGCGCACTGCGTGTTCGGTCACTAACTAGCTAATAATAGCAAGCTGAGAGGTACGGCTTACATGCATTGTTTCGAGAGCTCATGAAACAGTGCACAGAAATGAATAGAGCTGCAAACATTATCATTTCACTACTGGCTAGATCGGGGGGGGCTAGATCTAGTTCAATCATCACTAACACTATTCTTAGACTAATATATTATACACTGCTCAAAAAAATAAAGGGAACACTTAAACAACACAATGTAACTCCAAGTCAATCACACTTTTGTGAAATCAAACTGTCCACTTAGGAAGCAACACTGATTAACAATCAATTTCACATGCTGTTGTGCAAATGGAATAGACAACAGGTGGAAATTATAGGCAATTAGCAAGACAACCCAATAAAGGAGTTGTTCTGCAGATGGTGACCACAGACCACTTCTCAGTTCCTATGCTTTGTGGCTGATGTTTTGGTCACTTTTGAATGCTGGCGGTGCTTTCTCTCTAGTGGTAGCATGAGACGGACTCTACAACCCACACAAGTGGCTCAGGTAATGCAGCACATTCAGGATGGCACATCAATGCAAGCTGTGGGAAGAAGGTTTGCTGTGTCTGTCAGCGTAGTGTCCAGAGCATGGAAGCGCGACCAGGAGACAGGCCAGTACATCAGGAGATGTGGAGGAGGCCGTAGGAGGGCAATAACCCAGCAGCAGGACCGCTGCCTCCACCTATGTGCAAGGAGGAACAGGAGGAGCACTGCCAGAGCCCTGCAAAATGACCTCCAGCAGGCCACAAATGTGCATGTGTCTGTTCAAACGGTCAGAAACTGACTCCATGAGGATAATATGAGGGCCTGACATCCACCGGTGGGGGATGTGCTTACAGCCCAAAACCGTGCAGGATGTTTGCCATTTGCCAGAGGACACCAAGATTGGCAAATTCACCCCTGGCGCCCTGTGCTCTTTACAGATGAAAGCAAGTTCACACTGAGCACGTGACAGACGTGACAGAGTCTGGAGACGCTGTGGAGAACATTCTGCTGCCTGCAACATCCTCCAGCATGACCGGTTTGGCAGTGGGTCAGTAATGGTGTGGGGTGGCATTTCTTTGGGGGGGCGCACAGCCCTCCATGTGCTCGCCGGAGGTAGCCTGACTGCCATTAGGTATCGAGATGAGATCCTCAGACCCCTTGTGAGACCATATGCTGGTGCGGTTGGCCCTGGGTTCCTCCTAATGCAAGACAATACTAGACCTCTTGTGGCTGGAGTGTGTCAGCAGTTCCTGCAAAATGAAGGTATTGATGCTATGGACTGGCCTGCCTGTTCCCCAGACCTGAGTCCAATTGAGCACATCAGGGACATCATGTCTCGCTCCATCCACCAACGCCACCACAGACTGTCCAGGAGTTGGCGGATACTTTAGTCCAGGTCTGGGAGGAGATCCCTCAGGAGACCATCCGCCACCTCATCAGAGGCATGTCCAGGAGTTGTAGGGAGGTCATACAGGCACGTGGAGGCCACACACACTACTGAGCCTCATTTTGACTTGTTTTAAGGACATTACATCAAAGTTGGATCAGCCTGTAGTGTGTTTTTCCACTTTAATTTTGAGTATGACATCAAATCCAGACCTCCATGGGTTAATAAATTTGATTTCCATTGATAATTTTTGTGTGATTTTGTTGTCAGCACATTCAACTATGTAAAGAACAAAGTATTTAATAAGAATATTTCATTAATTCAGATCTAGGATGTGTTATTTTAGTGTTCCCTTTATTTTTTTGAGCAGTGTATATGGTCTTATCCAACACGTAGTGCACAGAAACAATTGTAGAACCACCCGGAATAATAATCATTCCGCTACTTGGCTGGTAAGCGTGGTACAGTTCGGGACAGGCGGAGACACTGACAATTAGTTGTCGTCATGGCCAAAGTACTCAGGCTGGAGCCAGTATGGTTCTATGGTTCTGAATCCCGTGTAAGGCTGCTTTCACACTGGACGCAAAACTAATTTTTTCGCACGACAGATTACATTCTAAGTCAATGCAAAGACGCGAATACACACGAAACGCGTGAAGTGTAAAAGCAGCTTTATGTTGAGTTTCCTCATCTTCCATAAAAAAATACTCTTCTTCATCAAAATGGACAGATTCAATTGAAAATTCTGAGGAACTATTTTAATTTGACTTGGATGCCTTCGTTGTTGGATGCGCAATCGCCCACCATATGCTACTAATGACGTGACCACACATGGGACTGCTAGAATCACTTTTCTGTGTTGCTCAGAATGTTTGTTGCTGAGGGGGGTGGGGCAAGTAACAAAAAATTGCGATTTTTGTTAAAAATAATTTTCTACATTTTTTTTCTAGGCAGACAATGGGAATTCTTCTAATTGTACCATTTTATATTCATAAACTTCCTCAGTGCATGTCCTAAGCTCTTTAAATAGACGATGCAAAGTCTAATGTAGTTTTCAGACAAAATCATGTCTGAAATTGAAATCAGCATCACCTGTTTTTCTCATAATCTTGTGAATTTCATTGTAAAACACAGAACATACACTTTGCTTATAATGATCCATTTAAAAATAAAAAATACATCGTAGCTATCTGGCTCTCTAACTAGCATTAAATTAGCAAGTTCTGGATAAAGCATGTGTAACATCACTATTTTCTGCTCTCATGCTGGGATGTTTCCATTTCAAGTGGTCTAACATGCAAGTTGCGCTCCTCTGAAATGCCAACTCTATCTCACAGTATTTGTCCTCTGTATTTTTTGGGGGGAAAAAATGCCCCACTTTGCTATATCTGCAAAGTTGGGCTCCAAAATTTTCTTTATGCTGCATCAGGACTAGACTGGACAGCAAGCTCCTTCTATTACCTTATGAGGTTAAAAATTTTAGGTTGAAATGTTCCGTCCCGTTAGTTAAAACAACTCATCGGCAATGAAAATATTTTTCCACTATTTTTTAGAGTCAACATTGTTGATAATGTTTTCTGTTCTTGTCAGTCCTCGTGCATACACTGCTGTCTTGAGACTTATTCCCAGTACTGAAAAGAAGGAATTTAGTCATTATTTTTACTCACAAATGATCCATTTAGCTACTGCAAAGGTTGACACATTTCTTCTTTCTCATTCGTGTCATGCAAGCCTTGCGAAGGTGGAGGGTCAGATAAGTTCCTGTTTAATGTTCCTGTTTTATGCTTATGTTTGCCATTCCTTTATTCCATAAGTGGTGGCCAGTTTATTGGCTGCTGCAGCATAGAGTTAACACTTTGAGTTCAATTTCCATACTTACCTCAGCGGGTAATCAGTTGGAAAAGTACCTAAGTTGAGCAGTCAGGGCATATTTGCTTCTTGCCATTAGCTAAGCCACATGTGTGAGGTAGGAAAAGTCTACATACCAAAGTCCTGTGCTCAGATGCCCTAGTAGGAAAAGCATGAAGCTACGCTAAAGGAAGAAGAGAGGGGGGTGAGCAGACAGTAGCAGGTGAGACTGAGGTCCGATGAGCCATGGAGACTGAGTCATTTGTAATCTCATTCAGTAGATGTCAGAGCAGCTGAAAATAGACAAAATACTGATATGGCTCATCGGTCCCCATGACTCATCAGACCCCAGTCTCCCCTATAGGTCACTGAAATCATGAGGTGGACAGGCAGAGGGATTACCTGAAGTATATGGAAATCTCAGCTCTGCCACAATCAGAAGTGATAACTACTGCGAGCCTTCAAAAAAATCAAATGGAATGTTGTAGATTTTGTCACTGGAGTTATGTACAGTAGACCACAAGACAACAAAGAGTGTTTCCGGGCAAAACAAACCTTGCCTGCCAGCACTTATTTTAGTGCTTTTGACACTGACTCAGTTTTACAAGTGTGACCGTTTTCAACTTATAGTCCTTTGAAAATCTGTATCCTTCACTGTGATCTTTCAGCGTCACTCAAGGTCCAAGGTCATGGTGTCAAATAAGAGCTCATACAGGAGTTCCTACATGCTCAGAAAAATAAACATCTGTCTGTCTGCAACTGTTTTTAAGGTAATAATGGAAAGTGTATCATTTTCACCAATGACCTTGACCCCCCTGACATTTAACCCGCAATCGCTACAGAGAGTATCAAAGCCACCCCGCCATGCAGCATATGGTTGAAAGTAAAATTGAAAGGTGCACATTTTGGTTTTGGTTTGAAGTCATTGTGAAGAATCTGAAGAAAATTTATCGCAAAAAATTTATTTTGACCTTTTTGATTACCTTATAGACGCTAGATTGTTAACACACAGACACACAAACATACAGATAGACCGCACTGAGTACGATACCTTGCCCCGCTGACTTCGTCGTAACAAAGGACTTGGACAATATGAATAGATGTCGTAATTTTTCTAAGTTGGGCTCAGAAATACGATACAGGCTGTAAGTTAACCATTACCACCAACCAACAAAATTATATCCGTGGGGGGGCGACTGGCCATAAGTTATGCATTGCTAAACCTTGGAGCTCAGAAACTCTCTGGAAGATCATGTCCTTGATGAGGTCTCCTATAGATCTGCTTCCATTTCTGAATTGCGTTTGGCAACTAGCAGCATAGTTAGTATTCAGATTAGGAAATTCTACATCAATTTTATGTTAAGTTATGTCATTGCAGGCATGACAAGTTCCAAAAAAGTAGTGTAATTTTCCTCCAAGGATACTGTGAATGGTCAGAACAATAAAACATGCAAATCATTGGGCAGAGAACTCTGTGAACTCACTGTGCTCACACCATTTCATCGGCTGAAGTATTTAGGGACTCAGGTGGCTTGGGGCATTAAAAGTGATTTATTTATATTACTTAGAACATGAATCCTGTTGAGTTACAGTAATAAAGAAGAATGAGTTGTTGCAGAGTTGCAATGAGTTCATTCTTCATGCTTAAAGTATATATGGCTTGAGCTTAGTGACTTTGACTTTGTGTGCCCTTATTTACCCTTTTTGTTTTAATAATGAAAGCAGTTTCTCCCCTGTGCATGACGATACTGGATTACTGTCAAGGGATATAGCCGGAGTGACAGGGACATTCCTGCCAAGTCAGGAAGAGATATTAAAACAGTGGAGCACAAACTCAGTCCTGGTGTCCCCCTGTCATTGCTGGTTTTTGCTCCAACCTCAATTGCAACCCTAGGATTTTTAACCCCCTAAGCCCTGAGCCTCTGGCTTGAAAATGACAAGCCCAAAATGACATTACTATATCTCTGCATTGAATAGGTCGATTTGAAAAAATCTTGATATCATAATTTTTTTGGCATGGTGCAAAAATCAGTGCCACTGAGTCAGAGTAAATGAAGACAGAATACTGCATAAATTAAACATCTTTTTTGCACCAAACAAAGTTTTACTTTTTTCTGCAAATTATTCAGTTGCAGTCTGAAACCCCTAAAAAATTGCAGCACAGAATCTCACCATTATCTGTACCGAAGTTTATTCTAACCAAGTAAATCAGAGGAAAATTATAGAGGTTTTAGTTTGGGAATGTCTAGGTGGCCTCTCCAAGCTGACAGGGCGATTCATTTCTCAGATACCAAACTGAAAAACTCATTTTAATTTCACTAATATGTCACTACAGGCTTATATTCCATCCAAATACAACCACTTTTTAATTTTCAAAATTTTTAAATATATATATATATATATATATATTTGTATATATATAAGGGAATATTTTTGAACATATATATATATATACACACACACACACACACACACACAAAGACAATGAAACACATAAAAAGAACTCCAGTAATTATTCATACAAGAAAAATGCTATTATTGCCTTTGTAAATACATGCCTTGTCTGGAATTTGAACCCTGGAGGCATAGGATGCAGTGCTTCACCCTAACCACAAGGCTACATCAGCTGTGAGTCGAAAGTCGAATTGCCAATATAAAGGATAATTGCCAATATAAAGAATGAGTCAAGAAAATGCATCACTCACCTTGCTTGTACTGTTGTGCTCTCAGTATTCACGCGGAATGGCACAAAGATTCTGTCAGAAAACGACTTGGAAAACAGCTGTTGAATATTTTGCGGATAATCACAAGGAAAATACCACAAACAAACCAGTGAGGCATTTGTATTGTCGCGCTATTCAAGTACATTGGAATCGCCCGTGGACTCAGTTTGACGCACTGGCAACGCATGGCCCAGGCCGTCTAGCCCAGGCTAAAACCTCATTTTCTATGGTGCCCTTTTCACTCCTGCCCCCTCGGAGGTTCCTCAAAAATTACCATATACCTATCTGTAAAAAAAAAATTTGGCCAGAATCTGAGACATGGTGTATCACGCCCTGCCTGAACCTGGGAAAAATTGGTTCTTAATGTCATTGTGCTAAAAAGAAAAACCTATTTAAGTTAAATTCATGCAAATTTTCAAATTATTGAATAATCGTTTTGAATAATTGTGATTAAAATATTAATCAAAATAATCATGATTATGATTTTTGCAACCCTACTGCAACTCAGAACAGTGACAGGTGGTGTGGCAACAAACAAGAAAATGACTTGTAAACTATTTTCAAACTGAATGCGGCAGGCAAGCGAGGACGTGTAATGAAAATAAAGAAAAGTGCAATAGAGAGAGCGCATCAGTCTAAGCGCGCGCACCATAAAGACTGAGTTCCTCCAGTGGCGACCCGGGTTCAAGTGCGCATCAGGTCATTTGCTGCATGACTTCCCCATTCTTCTACCCAACGCTCCTGCCTCTCTCTTCTGTATAACCATCATCAAGGAAAAAATCCAAAAAATCTTAATCTAAACATTTTTTCTGAAATAACAATAATAAACATGAAGATATAGTGAAAATTAAACATTGAAGAGAAAAATAACGAAAACAGATCTTAAAGACACCAGCCATGAGAATGAGATGTGTCAAGAGTCAAATGAATTAGATATTTTTCCCACTCAGCTGGTTTCCTTTCTTCTTCCATCACAATTATGTTCTCCAATCAGGAAATACACCTTGCAATGAAAATAAAAATGGTGGTGAGACAATCTGGTGAATCTGCATGTTGTCACCAGAAACTTGAGACAGATTAGCCCTGGAGTCCAATGCATCAGCCGTCATGATGAAGTGGTGAAGAGGGTCAAGATGGATGAGAACAAGAGCACCTGCAAATCTTGTTCTGAGTCCCTGATAGGTGATTTTAGCCTCACGGCTTCAGGCGAACTTGATATAGGTGGAGGTGAGAACTGTGAGAGGGGCTGCAATGAAGTCGTAATTGCAGATTAAATAAGCAAATTTGCAAAATCTAGGAATCTCTGTAGGTCCTTGTGATTCTCTGGGATAGGCCATTGACTGCCTTGACCTTTGCTTAGTCCTTGGAGATCACCTTATCAGAGACTATAAACCCCAGTAAACGCATTAATAGCTTGCGAAACTCACATATTTCTGCTTTAGAATAGGCGGTTCTGAAGCAGGCATCGCAGGACTTGAAAAACATGGTAGATGTGTTCAGGGTGTCTTCGACCAGAGTTGGGTCCAAGTACTTTCAAGTACTTTTGAGAATTGTAAGCAAGCATTTTTTTTACATACCATAGTTCTAGTATTTGTATCTGAGTACTACCTAATAATGCCTAATATTAGGCATGAGGAGGTATATGTTGGAGGTAGGAGGTATATGTTGCAGTTGTATGGGTGATGGGGGGGGGGAATGGTGGTCACATGGGCCTTGGAAAAGGATTCCTTGAGATTCCAGCAATCTTGAGGCACTTTCATGAGGTCAGGGACCTTCTCAGATGGATAAGTAGATGGAAGTACATCTTTGGTGGCTTCCAACAGGCAATTGTTAGGACTGAAGGGGCTCCAGTCTTGTAAATGGTGCAGACTCCAGTTAATCCAGGGGTTATGACACCAGGGTTTATCGGCCAGGTGTTTATGAGGACCATGTGAGCTTGAGGAGAACAAAAAAGCAGCAAGGGAAGTTTCTCATAATGATGGTTGGCATCTGAACCGTAACCGGAATGATGATGTGGGTGATGCTGGCCTGTGGAGATCCAGAGATTTAATGAACTTGGATCAGTTTCTACAAAGGAAGATGAGAGAGCTGTAGTTTTTGGAAAGCTGCACATCGATAAAGTTGCCATCAGCTCCAGAGTTGATGAGGGTGCTTACAACAAGGTGAGTATTGTTACGAAAGTGCTCGACTGGCAGAAGCGAGTGAGGTTTAGGGTAGTTGCAGCATTGAATTCCACTCACCAGTAATCCCACGTCCACTGGAGAGCTATGAATTATTACTGGGCAGGAGGCGATATAGTGTCCAGATTTTCCACTGTAAAGGTAGGAACAAGTTTATAGGCATTGCTTGCTTTCGGCTGGTGTCAGGTGGGTGTGGCTAACTTGAATCGGCTTGGCTGGTTAAAAAATTGTAGCAGTGTACACAGATGGGCTGACTAGAGGAGCAGGCCCAGGAGATGAGGAACTTCTTCTCAGGGTGTAACTCAACTCCTTGCATTGACAAGCCCAATGGTTGTCAACTCGTATAGCTAGGTTGATAACTTTGTCTGAGTCCCCAGGAAGGGCTCTGGTTAGCAGCTCATCCTTGCTCTCACTTGACAGGCCTTTGCAGTAAGCATCATATTGGGCTTGGAGCTTCCATCTGGAGGTCACACCAGGGTGTGGAAGTCAATGGCATAATCAGAAACCGAGCAGGAGCTTTGGGGCAGTTGCCAGAGTTCTTTAGCTGCCTCATGGCCATGTATTGTAGAGAATTCACGTTCTGTAGTATAAAAGGACTGCTATAATATACATGGAAATGCCCCAGATTTTATGTATTCATTTATTTTTATTTATTTATGCTGCGATTCTGCCTTGTTGTGATGTCTATGTTCAGGTTCTGTGTTCATGATTTTGTATTTTATTTTTTCTTTTTGGTTATTGTTTTATTCAGGTTTTTGGTTCATTTCCATTTCTCAGTTCCATTGCACTTGTCTTGTGATCTAGTTGGTTCAGTCCGTCTTCCCTGTCTGCATGCCCACTGACTTCAGGTGATTTAAATGAATTCCGGTGTTTAAAATATTCCTTTGAATCTTGTTTTCTTCCTTCGCCTTTCTGTTCTGATTACTAACAAGACTAAAATTTGTATTTTGTATCATAGTCTACTAACACAACTAATCCATGTATATAAGATTACTAACTTACTAATGACAACTCTAGTTTAATATGTCAAGTTGCACCACTACTAATTTAGATGAATTCCCTCTTCGCAATCGCCCTGTTCTATACTCCGCCCCCTCCTCAGCTTTGATTGGCTACGAGTTTGGACAAAAGCTCATATTGGTTCAATCAACTGAACATTTTGGGAATGTAGTTTTTTACATACCCGATTTCCGCCAGATTTGTTCTCATGGAGAAAAATTTTAAAAATACGGAAATCCATATCATTACGAACTCTGAGGACCTATTACGCAGGGGTGGAGGAATATCGCGTAAATCTCTCCATTCTTAAATTGCAGGTTTTTTCACTAGGTTGCGAGTTTTCAAAAGAACCTGCTTCTACTGTTTTTATTTTCTACGACCACAGTTCTGAAATAGTTGGGACAAAGTGTAAATTGTGAAAATAATCAAAATGCAATGACTTTCAAATCACACCAGCCAGTATTTTATTCACAGTAGAACAGATATAACATAGCAACTTTTGAAACTGAGAAATTTTACAATTTTATCCACAAAATGGATAAAATTAAAGCTAATTTCAAATTTGATGGCTGCTACAGGTCAAAAAGTTGGGACAGGGGCCTATTTACCATGGTGTAGCATCCCCTCTTCTTTTTAACACAGAGCAGAGGCGTCAGGGCATTCTTGAGTTTAGCCATTGGAATTTGATCCCACTCTTGTTTAATACAGAGTTTTGGGTATCTTTTGACGGGCTTTTCATGTAATTATGCGCCAAATGTTCTAAACCAGTGAAAGATCAGGACTGCAGGCAGGCCAGTTCAGCACACGGAGTCTTCTACTATGAAGCCATGCTGTCATAATAGCTGTAGTAGGTGGTTTTGCAGCTGGTAGACTGATGGGAAAGGCCGAGGACACACTGCAGAATGATAAACGCCTTAGAACTCATTCAGTTTATCTATGCTGCCCTTAGAAACACATCCAAGGCCAAGTTCTTAAACATTGATGTTTCACTGCACCGACAAACACAGAATAACTGTAGAACTAGACAGAAATAAATCGAAGACGTACATCAATCAAACGTACGTTTGTGCACAACAGAACAACTATGAATATTATTAAAATAATAACCATCCAAGACATAACATACCACTTTTGCCTGCTTGTGGCCTAAAAGAGGATTTTACAGCTTGCACTTCTTCCGAGAGTATAAAAGGTTACAACTTGTAGTTCACAACGATAAACTTGAGAGAATACAGCTTGAATTGTCTTTACCAAGTTGCTCAATCCTTGGAACTCACACGGACATCCGTTCATTCATAAAACATTTGACAGGAAGTGACATGTTACATGCATGATGGGAAATTGAGTCAAACATACATCCAACATTATAAGTCAATAGATTACTTCCCATTTTAATGCAAAGTCATAATAAATACTGCATAAATTGTGCAATATTTTAATATGTGAAATAAATTAGTCAAGGTTAATTACTATAATTGTGCCAATTAGCTCAAATGTACCGTATAGTGGAGAACTACTGAAAATCTTTGTGATTGCAAGTACATTGTCCTTTTATAAAAAAACATGCGGTAGATTCTGTACTTGTTCTTTCATGAAAATTACAGATACTCAACTCTTTTGCAGGTACAACGTTTCTCTGTTGTCAGAGTGCAGTTGGAGGAGAAAGCTGCTGGAGATAATCTTTATTGGCTCTTCAATTTCTCCCAATCCCCTGTGTAAGAGGAATTTTCAACAAACCTTCCACATGGTTCGGAAGACTGTGAATATATGCTTTGCTTGTTTTTTTCAGCAATAATGTCTTATTCAGCAAAAACGCATGTATTGTTTAGCAAGTAAGTACTATACGTGTGCTGTCCATTAAATTCATTAGATTAGGGGAGGAGCGTAATATGATTTATCCTTCTAATAATCTATTACATAGTTCAGTATAATTTCTCCACTTGTCACTTCACTCTGATGAAATTATAGTAAAATTTTTTTGTATGATTAAAAAGTGTGTAATTCATTGCATTAACAAAAAGTTGTGGGGTCTTGGAGATTGGGACTTGAACAGGTGGTGATGCCATTGCCTGCTGAAATTCTGTAGTGGTTGAGAGGAGGACCTGTTTTATCTTTTCAGAATCAAAGAAAGTTGAAAACCACTGTTTAACAAGGTTGAATTTCCAAAAATGAGTGGCCAGTGACAGCTTATGGTAATACAAAGTGTAAATTAATAAATATTTGAAGAGTCATGCGATTTTGGTGAAACAGAAAATGTTATGTGGGTAGAAAGAGGTACTGAGGCATTGGCTGGGGGGATTCTCTGAAAAAAGAACAACTTTTGTCACATTGTTGAATGCAAAAAATGATAAGATATAAATACTAGGTAAGATGAATTTACTTATTTTAAGACTTAACACACTTATTTCTATCACCATTTGTCATAGTAACACAAAAAAATGTCTTGTTTTGGGGTAATTTTTACTAGCTTGCCAATGGGGTAAGTATATTTCACTTGTCAAGTCAAATAGTAACTTGTTTAAAAGTTTTTTTTTCTTAAAACAAGTTACTATTTGACTTTACAAGTGAAATGTATTTACCCTGTCGCCAAGCTAGTAAAAATTATCTCAAAACAAGAACATTTTTTTATTACTAAGAAAAATGGTTTTAAGTCTTAAAATAAGTAAATTCATCTTACCTAGTATTTTTATCTTATCCTTTTTTGCAGTGCAGTCCACTGCCAAGAATTTCTCAAGGCTCAGAATTTGATTCTTTGTCACTTTGAAAATTCATAATAGTATACACCAGTCAAAGACCTTCTTCATGTCCTCCATGATTGCCTGCAAACAGGCGCTCTAGCGTTCCACACTGTTGTACCCCACTCACGAACTCGTCCAGTCAGCTAGGTGATGATTGAGGCTCTCCAAACCCAGTTAGTGGGGATAGCAGTGGGCTGAATCACAAAATACAAGGAGCACTGCGATAGGAACGATCTGTAGATTCCAGGATTACGTCGAAAGAGCCAGGAGGAGGAAGACGTGAACTAATGGCTGCTGCTTTGACAGGAGCAGCAAAGCTAGCTGGGTTTGGAGCAGGAGTGGTTGAAGCCGTCTGGAGAGCATGTTCATGCCTGTGGTGAAGGATTCCAGAGTCTTGGTGATACTGTATAATTGCGCTTCAGGCTGTGCAAGCAGAGCTCCCTGTCAGTCCAACAAAGTCTGGAACTGAGCACTTTCCGCTGAGTCAATCCTGTTGAGTATGCACTGATAGAGATGTGACTCACGATGCAGGCGCTGACTGAAATTCAGTTTCACAGGTTTTATTAAAGATGTTGTCAGGATCTGACAAACCGGATCATAGCTAATCAGAAACCATGCAGCATGAAAGGGATAATCCAAATTGTAGTCAAAGAACAGTTCAGATGTTGAGTGGTGAACATTAACAATGTCAAACCCAGGCGAGAACAGAATCATAGGTCATCAGCCAGCCAAAGTCAGAACGTATAATAACAATACACAAAGGATCAGGCAAACTCAAAAACTGAGGCCAAAGGATGATCAAGGATGGGAAATTCCCTAAGATATGGGGAGGCTCACGAGTGACTATGAAGGGCAACAAACTCATAGAGCAGGAGGGGAAAGCAGGGCTATATAAAGGGAGAAACTAATGAGCAGGGAACATTAATCAGATGTGCTGCAAACATGACTCCTGGTGCGGCTAGAAACAACAGAATGAATTGGGAGCAATTTTCTAACAGAATGGGGTGGGTGACTGAGGAAGTGCGATGGAAACTAAAAAAATCTTGCAAGGAATTTTGAGTGTGCCTGATGCTCTTTAAGTTTAGTTTATCAATCCAAGGGAAAAAAATGGAAACCAATCAGATTCGCCCAGCTATTGGTGACATCACCCAGCTATAGCTCAGTGATTGGATGAAATTGTCTTCCTTTAGAGTCGACTTGCATTTCAGTGAGAAGAGAAAGTTTTTTTTCATAATGACAAGTGCCACTAATCAGTTTCCTGTGTGTTCACAGTAAAGAATCAAAGCCCACCTATACAGTAATGGGTTTATAGTGTCAGCACACTGGTCATTTCATGTCCTAATGCCCAATTACCCCCCTCCAGCCCATTTAAAGCCAGGACTGAAAGGTCCCAGGGTCAGTGTTTTTTTCTCTCTGAACATAGATTTTGCTCATTTTTATACCACATGGTTGAATAATTATGGTTATTTGAAAATCCAGGGGATCAAAATACTGGGAAGGGCTTTTGTTTCCTGAACTTGCATTTTCCAACTCTACTTCTGGTTTACCCTTTTCCATAAAATGTGAGATGCATTGATGGAAAACAGATTCTCCTTCAAAGACAAGTCATTTTTCATGGGCTTGGTGGACATGAGCTGCTTCACAGCCAGCAGCCTGACAGAGTGATCTTGAATTCACTACTTTTCCTGAAAGTCTGCATTTTTTTATTTTCATAACCATACCCATGTATTTTTCCAATTTTTCTTACCTTTTTTAATTACGGCAAAAGCATGGTGCTACCAGTGTGGAATTCAGTGCCTTTTTTAGAATTTATAGTATCTTTTCCTTTTAAATGGAATTTCTGTTTTTCTCTCAGACCTTACCATCACATTAATGGTCAGATCATTTTACCAGTACCCATCTGCTCAGTAAATTAGCATATGCATTGTGCGTAAATATTAATTTCCTTATTTTCTCTTACAGTTCGCCAATTGAAAACTTAATTATCTAAAATTATTATAAGACATTATGGCCCAAGTGTCATGTTACATTATAAAGCCAACTTTTAATTTGATATAGAATTTGTGTCCCATGGTGGGTATGGTATTATTTATTTCTATTCCATCTGCATAAACAGGTAGTTTTTAACTGTGTTTGTGTAATCAGAGGACTTTTTAAGAATTGAGAGTCCCATGGGCTGAGTTTATTTTATTGACTAAAAAGAGAGGCATTTCTTTGTATTGTGAAGACTGTGTCCGTAACATTGTCTCCGCAGCATGCCTGCGGCATCAATTTAAGAAACACAAACTCTGGCCTTTGCCTCCCAACTGAACCCTGGGGGTTTCTTTACTTAATTTGTTTAACGGTGAACTGGAAACAGAAAATTGGCAGATGCTGTGAGATGGACCATTCTGACCTCTAGTGGTCATATGCAGTTACTACTGTTGACACAAAAGGAGCTGTTTATTCAGAGTGAGTCTATTTGGCAAATCAAAGCACTTAAGCTTATGTTTGCTCTCTCAAATTGTAATTCCCAGTTTTATTTGTAGTGTAATCTCCTCTCTTGCGGTCATGTCCTCCCTGAATTCTGGACCGAGCAGAGACATGCACACTCTCTTTCAATATTTGCCAATTAACACAACTTTTCACTAAGTACCACCTGAGTTGACTACAGTAATTGCAAAGGAATAGCACACTTATGCAGATTTATGGCAGCTGTGTAGTGAGAAGCAGACAGTTCCACCAACTGAATCGCTCTCTCCTTGTGGGATGCCACAACTAATTATTCATTGCCCTTGAGTGCTGTTGGCCACCATCGACACTGGTAGGATTTCATATGATGATAAGGGGAGCATGTAGATGCTGAAGCAGCTTTTTAACATAACCCTCTTGTGCCTTGATATTCTTGGCAGGCTTCAACAGATGGCTTTGATTTCTGCAACCCTCTCCAAAAAGCCTTAATCAGGGGCTGGTGAGACACACCATCCAAGATTAGTGCCGAAAGTGCATTGAGCATTATAGGCGTTCCATTTCTGTTTTCAATTAGGCCCACAGGACTGTACAATTATCTCCCCATTATATACCCCCTGCCAAAAGGAGGCCGGTAATAATTAAAAGACCCCTATTGCGTGCCAGAGGTGGTAGCTCACTGCCTCCTCTCAGAGCAGGTTTCATTTCATGGATGTCTGGATATGGATTTCTGATATTACGGATGGTCATGATGCATGTCCAGATATATTTTTTAACTACAACCCCACATCAGAAAAAGCTGGAACAATACATTAAATTAAATGAATAATGAAAGCAGTGATAGGTAAATGATCATTTAGCTCTCTTATACCGAAAATAATACAACAGCACACATTAGTACATGTGTTTTATTCATTTTACAAAATAAATCCATTTTGATTACTGCAGCATATTTTTTTAAACAAGAGGCCCATGGGCCTTAACAGTCACCTGAGTTGTATAAAAACTGATGTTATTGATGTAAATGAACCAAATAAACCCAAAAGTATAATTTTCCTAAATAAAGTATAGTAAAGTTCACCCCCTCCCCAGTGACAAACATGGAGCCTGGGGGCCATGAAATTAACAATCTTTATAAAGCACCTCAAGACCAGAGTTGGGTTAAAGTGCTTTCAAGAATTGGATTAAAGTTTTTTTTTTTTATTCCAAATTGCTTGCACTTGTATCGGAGTACTTTCTATTAATGCCTAAAGTACTTATACTTGTATTCAAGTACTTTTCAAAGCTCTTGACCAATCTGTCTCCTCAGTGCTGACAGAGATTGGTCAAGTGCTTTGAAAAGTACTTGGATATAAGTAAATGTACTTATTATTAGGTATCATTAGGCATTAGGCCTAACAATATTATTGGGCCTAATGCCTAATATTTGGCATAATTAGGTAGTACTCAGATACAAATACAAGCACTATGGTATGTAAAAAAAATGATTGCATACAATTCTCAAAAGTATTTGCAAGTACTTGGACCCAACTCTGCTCAAGACCCTTCCATCTATGAAGAGTATTGGTTTCCAGCCTATCTCGGTCTGGAGAAGAGGATTGTTGAAATTTTTGGCAATATGACCCCATTTGGGCCGCAATTTTCAGCCCCTGGGGAAGAGACAGGGTAAAAAATGTCATAGTATCAAACTGTCATCTCATGGTTATAATGCTAATGAAGTTTGAATGATTTCCAGTGGAAAACGAAGAAAATATACCCAAAAGTATCATTTTCCTGTATAAACTATGGTAAATTTCACCCACCTCCCCAGGGGCAAACATGGAGCTCGAGGGTCATGAAGTTCCCAACTTTGATAAAGCACCTCAAGAGCCTTCCATCTATGAAGAGTATTGTTTTCCAGCATATGTGGGTCTGGAGAAGAGGATTTTGAAAATTTCAGCCAATTTGACCACTTCCTTCAAAAAAGTCTGAGAGCAATATTTCCACAAATTTGAAAATGAGGCTTAATATCCAGTAACCAATGCGTAAAATTCCTTTTACAATTTTCTGACCAAGAATCCATGCCTTTGTGACAGTGAGGAGACGTTTGTAACTTACCCCCTCATTCACTTTCATTGAAAAAGCTACAGACTCACATAAATATGAACAACCCATTTCAAATCCAAAGTTTTCAACACATCATGATATTTATACACTAAATAATAAAAGGGTCTGTTTCTATTACTTCTTTTGATGTATTTGTACTGATTGGTTTAGACTCGGATTGCACAGCCTTGATTAAGCCTCTTAAACTTGTGGGGCTGAACTTCTGTCTGTGCCTGAGTCCAATCCCTGTCGAGTCTAGACTGGAAATCTTCCTCGACCTGATGAATAGGACAATGGAGAAATCAATGATGTTCTGTTGCTAAGAGAAAACCGCTACGGTCTTAACAGAGACTGAGAAATCGAGAAAACTAAAACAGAAATACTCCTATTTATAAAAACTCTTCTAGTTGTCACCAAAATCGAGTGCACGAACAGGGAGAAACTAAGGAGAATAACTAATGCAAAATATCTTCTAATCCTTTCTCAGTATAAACCCGAAGACCTCACAAACAAACCTACTGCTTATACCCTCTAGCTGTTTCCGTCTCCCATGTATAAACGACGATCAAGCAGGGAGCGAGTGCCACTTTCACATATACAGAATGTAAACTGAACGCAGGTGCGGCGGATCATCAATTAACCAGCTCTGGTAACGCAGACATCTGGAAAGGAATTGGATTAGCCGAGTGGCAAAATCCAATCGGTAACACAAATTTTAGATTTCAATGGCCTTTTGTAATTGCTTCATTACCACTATTGAGGGCAATTTGAATGTCTGAGCCAGTCATCTCTAAAGACTTTCGATCTGATTTTTGGTAACAGCTTGTATGAGGGAGTAATTTGTGTTTGTTTAACTCTGAAAAACATGCATTCATGTGAATGGAGATCAGGTTGTACCTAGACCCTGGTCTGTGTTATAGTTTATGCTATTAAAAATCCGTATACAACACTTCAATACGATACTTTTTAGTAACATACACATACAATGATCACTTGCACTGGAACTGATGAATATTCCAGCTGTTTAGATACTGAGGCAGCCACTAGAAAGCCTGTTTGTACAATTTCACATTGTGGCAGAGGGGCATTTTAACATGAACTGATTTTCAATTGAGATTTTTTAACTTAAGCAAAAAAATAAATAAAAATTGACTAGTTTTATGCATTTATTAATTCTGTTTTTTTTCTGGTTTATTTGCAGGTTATTCAGTGGAGATCAAACATATAATGCCCTAATTATCGCAATTTGAATTCTTTGATTTTTTTAAATTGATTTTTAATTTGCCTTAGTTTTTTAATATTTACTTGCTTGAAGGGTTTGTAGTCTGACATCTTAAAGTTACATCTTCCCTGTCAGGTATATTGCCTTGATTGTGGTATCAATGGGGGTCACCAAAAATATGTGGTGTCTGCAACGGCGTACGGTCAAGCATATATTTCTGTAAAGACTTGGCCAAGTGGGATTAACCTACCTAAATTCAATAATGGTCCTGAGATAAGGTTTATATCCAGTAAAATCAATTCAAGGTATGGGTCCATTTTTGGAATTCAAATTCCGCAATAGTATAGAGCCTGGAATGTTTTCCCCCACATCCTCTCATACTGCATCAACTACTCTTAAAATGAACATATTCATAGAATATGATTATTAAAAGTTAAAACTAAAGTAATTACTTAATGACAGAACTAATCCACACCCACTGAAGATATAGGGGGCATTAAAAAAGAACATTCTAAGGTGAGAATTTCAGCGTTTGATGTATTGAACAGAATTTACTGGTTAAAAAAAGCAATATTTTAGGTATGCGTCACTAATGTGTGAAAATAATGACTTTTTTTATTATTTTGTATTTATATTATGATAAAATTTAGCATGTTATATTGAATAAAACTTAATTTTTTCCAAAACATTAAGCCGTTACATTTATTGCTGTATTGTCCACAACTTCACATGGATCTCAGGTATGCGTACAATTCAGGCCATAGAATTATTGGTATTGGTGACTTGTCCATGAAAGGTGGTGTTGCGTCAGTATGGGAAAATTGCCCATGAAAGTTTTTGATTCCTTACCATACAGACTGTGTGGAGAGATGTACGTGGGCCTAGAAAATGTATTTGTTTTATGTATCATGCATGCTAGGACAGATGTGGGCCAAATTTAGATGAGCACCCCCCTAAAACCAACATATGGGGATAAATCAATGAATAACTCCCAATTATCACAGTGCTAATTCTAAAATGTATAACTTTTATTGTTGCTGCTATCCCAAGGAACAATTTGACACTAAACATGGCTTAATTGCTTTGAAAATATGAGACCCAAGAGGAATTGAAGCAGTAAAAAGCATAATTTGGCTACATTTTTCATCACAAATTGAAAGTTCAACATTAAAATGAATACAGTTCCCAAAGTGACCCCCCTAAATATTTTGTAAAAAGTAGGAGCAGTATGCCAAGTTTGTTTGCACAAAGTTTCAAGAAATTCTTTTACCAGTAACAATGTAGTAAGACGGCTGAGTGATGGTTGGTATTTCGAGATGCCAAATGCAGTAGCCAGAACTAAAGGAAGTACAGCAAACTGACGAACACAGACAAAACAAGACAAAGAGGCTCGCGCTTCCAAAGGACATAAGTCTAGTCCGAGTAAAAAAAAGGAAGCAACGCAAGCTAGATTGAACGAAATAAAGGAAAAATCTCGGAAGCCGAACTAAGCACCCAGACAGTGCACAGACAGAGGAAAAGAGAGAAAGGTTCCCTTACTAACTAACACTTTCCTCTTTTGCAACTAATTCCTCACCAACTTTCTAGCAAGAGAACTTACGGGCTATAGTGCAATCGAAACACTGACACTCTAGCAAAGGTGGCGAGGCGGAACTTAGGCTTAAATAGAGTCCGGGTACCGCTCACAATTGATGCCAGCTGGCCAGAGAATCCGACTGTGGGCAAAACGATATCATCTGGGGCGAGAGCAACAGAGAAAGCTCCCAAGCAAACACCAGCCTCCAGAACGATGACAGGACTCCCCCTCTAAGGGGCAGCTCCAGAAGTCCCTAGGGAACCCCATGCATGGAACTCGAAAATGAGCGTGGGATCCAGAATATCCCGGGAAGGGACCCAGCAGCGCTGGGCCATATCCCTCCCAGTCCATGAGAAACTGGGCCCCACGACCAACACGCCTCTCGGCCAGAATGCGGTGCACAGTGTAATACGGCCCCCCCTCAACCATTCGCGGCGGAGGGGGGGTGTCAGCAGGTGCCAGGATGCTATTGCCAACCGGCTTAATCCGAGAGACATGGAACAACAGATGGATGTGCAAAGATCTAGGGAGCTTCCACTGGACAGTGACCAGATTGTTCTTCCACACTGTTTTGAACAGGCTAATATAGCAGGGGGCCAGTTTTCGTGATTCTACCTTCAAGGGGAGGTCCTGGGTAGACAGCCAAACTCGCTGACCCACCCGAGAAGATGGGACCAAACAATGCCGTCTATCGGTGGTGGATTTCTGTTTGAGCCCTGAGCGAAAAAGAGAAGAACTGACCCTGGTCCAAACCGACCGACAGCGACAAATGAAGTGGTTGACCGAGGGAACCTCGGAATCATTCTCAGTCTCAGGAAACAGTGGGGGTTGGTAACCCACCTGAGCTTCAAACGGTGGAAAGGCCCATGGAGGAATTACTCAGTGAGTTATGTGAATACTTGGCCCATGCTAAATATCGACTGCACGAAGATGGATTATCTGCCACTAAACATCGAAGAGTGTTTTTCAGTACGCTCAGTCTGCCGGTCGGTCTCTGGGTGGAACCCAGAGGTGAGACTCACAGTGGCCCCCAACTGCTTACAAAACGCCCGCCAGAGTCACAAATGGTGAATGCATTTGACGTCTCGAAGACGTCAGCTGCAGCCGCGATTGAAAAGGTTGTTACCAGCCAACAAGATATGCGTTCTAATTTCAGCGAAGGGCTTTCCAGCCTGGGCAACCAGCAGGCTGGTTTGGCTGAGAGACTCCGCCTTCAGGTGAGTTGTTTGCAGAAACAGGAGAGAAATTTTAACCATTAAGTTTACCCGAGAGAATTAAATCCCTGTCTACGCAAGTTTCACAAGATGTCGTACAAGCACCATTGTGACGACTGCGCAGACTTGTGGACGTGGCTGCGCTGCGTCGCTCCTCATTGACAGCGGCACTGGCGGAGAGCATGGCTGCGCTCTCCTGCGTCACTGATTATCACCTAGCCTGTACCTGCGAGCACTTCTATTTAAATTGGACTGCTTCAGTTGCACGTGGCCCATGTAGTAGTAGGCTGCATGTTAGCCATTTGTTTGGTGCCGGTCTTTGTAAACTTGCAAGATTCCTCAGTAAAAGATTTGTGTAAACTTGAATTTTGGTCTGCTCATCGTTTGTGTTTGTTGCGTTTTTTTTTTTTGGAGCCAAGCGTAACAATCATCCATACTCCTTCCCCGATAACCGAAATTGCAATTGCCCCAAAGAAAGTGGTGAAGCCAGAAAAAGTAAAGATTTCATTGCTTAATGTGCGATATTTTGTAGGGCTCAGCCGCCACGGTTTGTAAATGAGGATTCTCAGGTTGCATTTATTTTATCCCTGTTGACTGACAAGGCACTCACTTGGGTCGGCCCACTTATCAGATCTAATTCACCGGTCGTAAATTCTGTGGAGACACTTGTTAAGAAAATTGTGTCAGTGTTTGATCAGTATGTTTGTTGTCAGGACGCGTTTACGCGTTTCATGAATCTGAAACAGGGCGATGAAAGTGTCGTGAAGTTTCATATTTTTATTTCGCTCCCTAGCAACAGAGACAGGCTGGCCAGAGGCTCCTCTTATGATTGTGTTTAGTCATGCCCTCACTGAGGAGGTAAAAGACGCATTGGCTAGTTGGAGCATTGGAGCCGTGTTCGACTTTTGATTCTTTGGTTCGCACTGTGGTGCAAATTGACAATCGAATCCACAAACATAACAGGGAGAAACAAAACAGATTGCCACTTGCTGACAATGGGGCCAAGGCTACTAGTGGCAAGTGTGCGGTCCCTGTTCCACCCACTGAAGATTCCACTCCGGTTGAAGCCATGCAGGTTGATAGCTTGTTTCAGAGTCGGACTCATAAACCTGCTCGCAGAAGAATAATCTGCTTTAATTGTAATAAACAGGGTCATACCCATCCACGTTGCCCAAAGCTCAAAGGTAAATGGGAGATCCCTCTAGCGGTATGGGGGGGGTAGAGGGGCAGGCTCAATATCCCTTCCGAACTCTAATCCCTGTTGAACTGACTGTGGGGAGCAAGAGAGTTATTATCGAAGCGTTCGTGGATTCGGGTGCCGTGAATTGTTTCATGGGTATTAAGTGGGCTAGGAGGCACTCCGGTCCAACCTGTCCTCTTTCACAGCCATGATCTGTGAGAATTTTGGACGGTCACCCGCTAGGATTGGCATTTATAACCGAAGTTTCTTAACCAATAAATATGTTCATTTCCTTTGGTGGCTTTCCTGAGGAGGCATAGGCCTTGCATCACTTGGGGGAAACAGAATAATCCTATTGTCCACTGGGGTACCAATTGTAGGTCCCATTGTAGAAAGAATGTGACTCATTTTCCCAGACATCAAGCTATGGGGCAGACTGTAAACTAGAAAAAGAGGCAGAGGAGGGGTTGGAATGGGATCCTTAGGTTGATTGGCGACAGCCAGCGGACGATTACCTTTTAGAGGATTTTTTGGATTCTGAATCAGTCACCGAGACGTTAGGTTCTGAACAGGGTGAGGATTTGGGGGCCACCCTGAACTTTGTTTTGCCTTCTAATGTTCCTAATGATTATGCTGATCTCACCTAGGTTTTTAGTAAACAACAAGCTTTACCTCCTCATCGCTGGTATGATTGCGAAATCAATCTCTACCCAAGTGCTACTCTTCATACGGGTTCGCTATAGTCGCTGTCAGGGCCTGAGCGGAAGGCCATGCGAGAATATATTCAGGAGGCTCTTGGTAATGGTTTTATTTGGCCATCAACGTCTCCTGCCGGAGCGGGGGTTTTTTTTGTGGGAAAAAAAGATGGCGGTCTGAGACCCTGTATTGATTATAGGGGTTTGAATAAGATCACCATTAAAAACCAATACCCCCCTTCCATTGATGAATTCCACGTTTGAACGTCTGCAGGAGGCGTCATTTCTTAACAAGCTAGATCTCAGTTATGCTTATAACTTAGATCGCATTCAGGAGGGGGACAAATGGAAAACGGCATTTAATTCGCTTGACGGATACTACGAATATTTGGTCTTGCCGTTCGAATTGGTTTACACCCCCTCAGTGTTTCACGTACTCGTTAATAACTTCCTCCGAGAAATATTGGAGAAATTCGTCTTCATTTATCTTGACAACATTTAGATTTTTTCTTCAATGCTCAGAGCATAAACAACATGTCAGACGTGCTAGAGGCCCTCCTTAATGTCAAGCTTTTTGTCAAGGCTGAGAAATGTGTCTTTCTCGCCCAAACTGTCTCGTTTCTTGGCTTTATTGTTTCCAGAGGAACGGTCTGTATGGATCCGGACAAGGTGGCTGCGGTCAGGAATTGGCCTGCCCCTCAAAGTGTTAAGGAGGTCCAACGCTTCTTAGGCTTTGCTAATTTTTACAGGAGGTTTATCTGTAATTTTAGTGCGGTTGCTCCCCTCATTATTGCGCTCACCAAGAATAATACCTCCTCAGCGTTTTTCTGGGTCTCCAGCAGCTGAGGCTTTCTTTCAGGAATTAAGGAAACGCTTTAGCGCAGAGCCCATTCTGGTTTTGCCCGATCCCTCCCACCCATTTGTGTTTTCTCCTTTAAGATTCTGATGGTGGGGAGACTGGGGGTTTGGGCAGGACACTGGCGAGTCTGCACATGACAAGGAAACCACAAGAAAAGCTTTGATCCAGCCGGGGATCGTCGTCATCCAGGGATCCAGAACTCGCTCGCTAGCTATGTATCGTTACACCTGGAACTTTATTGACTTTATTTCTTTTTCCTGAATATTTCACATTTTTGGTCAATTTTTTTGTCTTGTCTGCCTGGGAGCCACTCTGCGTCCATCTTTGGTCCCCTTGAGTCATTGTTTGGTGACTAGAGTCAACATTTAAGGGAGTCTGGTGTTGTGCAAAAAAGCTTCATCTCTGGAGCTGCTGGATACCTCACTCTGTTCAGGCACTGCGTTGCAGTGCAGAAGTGACTATCACGACGCGGGTTTGAGCCCCTGTCATACCAACTGGCAGTGGTTGGCAGCTTTTTAAGAGTAGCACACAATTGGCTATTGCGCTACAGGGTTTCAAATTGGGAAGGGACTGCCAGGAAAGGGGAATAAATAGCTTGGTTCATTGCTCAAGCACCTCCTGTTGGCCAGACGGGCGTTTGTCAGGAATATTCTAAGCCTGTTCATGTCTGGGTTTCCTCCGCCCTTGTTCTGAACTTGCGAAGATTCAACCAATGAGTGTATCAGAAGCAGTGGCTGACAGGCACATTCTTCAGAGGAGAGCCTTGAACTTGTCTTCACTCTCCTACCACCCTGTTGTCCTGGCCTGCTCTTCTTGTTTTGGATCAACTGTTTGATAAAGCACGTGATAAACTGCTTTTTGTAATTAAATCTTTATAACCACGTTGTTGTCCCATTTCATGTTGCGATCAGTCAGTGGGCTGGTAGTAACAGCTTGTTTTATTGAAAATCTGCTCAAACTTCATTTCCTTTATATGTATTATCTTTGAATGGGAAAATGTATACAGGACTGGTTGCAATAAAATAATAAAAATGAAAGGTCATTCATAGAATGATGACTTGCCGGAATTATGCACAGATCCCTGAAAAAGAATGAACGGAATGGAGTTGGTCTCTAGCTGTAATAGTAGTGAAGCTATGAACCAAAATATGTTTTTGACCTTGACCTTTGGCCTCAAAAAGACACCAGTCTCTAGCCACAAGGCTCGTCAATGTTGTCACCAAGTTTGGTGAAGATAATGTGAAAATATTAGCCTAAAGAGTGAACACAACAGACTGACAGACGAATACAAAAACCAAAATAGAGCACTGCTTAGGTGACCTTGACCTTTCACCTAGATTCACCAAAATAGTGCAGGACCTAGTAAGATAGACCTTTCGTTTTCAAACCAAGTGCATATTGTTGATAGTCTCTACAGCGATTAGAAACAAACATATGCCTTCTTATGTGTTTTTGACCTTCTGTGTCATTGACCTTGACCTTTGATGTAGATTCACCAAAATAGTGCAGTACCTGCCCAGTGTCTGTCCTACCTTGATCATGAAATATGAGCTAAATTGAGCTGAAACTGTGGATGCCACAGTGCAAACAAACAGACAAACCCACCAACAGAGAAATATATATAAGTAATAAATTAAAAGGTTGTTATTACATGGAATGTATGGATGTAGTGACATATCTGAAGTTAAATGAGTTTCACAGTTTGGTGCCTGAGAATTCTAAAATGTCGCAATGCCCAAAAAGATGCCCAAATGGTGGAGATGCCAGCTGGACATTCCTAAACTAAAACCTCTCTAAGTTTTCTCTGATTTACTTCATTTGAATAAACTTTGGTGCAGATAATGGTGAGATTCTGTGCTATAATTTTTAAGAGGTTTCAGACTGCAACAAAATTATTACAAACGGGGTAAAAGTACAATTTTGTTAGGCGGAAGTGAGAGCTTTCATTTATGCTGTATTCTGTCATCATTTACTTCGAGTGAGAAATATACTGATTTTTAAATCATGACAAACGTCCCTAAGGTGTTACCTTTATCATGATGCCCGGATTATTCAAATTGACCAAGTACTAGTTACAGAGATATACTAATTTTATTTTGGGCACGTCATTCTCGGGCATTTGGCTCAGGATGGATGAGGTTATTTGATTAATTATTGTCTAGTTCCTTCATGTGTCCTTGTTTGCTCACATGCTCCCCAATCCTTAATTGTTAAATGGTATGGTGAGTATTAGTTTCTGTCATCTCATCTTCACTTTTCTGGACTTTCTTGTTCCCTTCATTGTGCTTGAGCCTGTTCCTAGCCAAGCACGCTGAAAACCTTCCTTCAACAATGTTTGACAAGAAAGACTATTACAAGTGCCAATTTATTAGGGATAGTCTCCCCATCTCCAGTGGCTCCTTGAGTGGCAATCTCACCTGTTCCTCCAAGTCTGGGACTTTGAGAGTGTTCACTCTTATCATGGATTGCCTTCCTGGTGCTGATCTCAGACCAATCACTGACTACAGCTTGACAGCTCCTCCAGAATCCTGTTCTCAAATCTCCTGACCTGAACTGCCCCAAACCTTTCTCTTGCCATGCCCTTTTAAATTTCTGTTTGTGCCAGTAGTGGCTTTGAAGTTTTCATTATTAAAATTGCCAAGAGGCCATCTGTTGATCTGCACCTGGTTCCCTCCCTGTAACTTATAACACAGTGCCTCACAAATAAAGGGAAGAATCAACATAGCTATCTTGTCTTATTCAGGATTACATTTATATCCCCTGGCAAATCCCCCTATCAACATTTTCTGCTACTATGATCTATACCCAAACTGGAATCTTTTTTCCTTCATAAAAATATTTGAGACTTTTCAGTGAACAATAAGCTTGCCAATATTTGCATGTTAAGGGGAAAAATCTAACCGTAAATCTGTATACATATCAAAGTTTGCGATACATTTTGATTGAATCCAGACTCAAGTTTTTCAGTTAGTCTTCAGGAAAATCTCCCTCCAGTGTGTAATTTACTGCAATAAAGAACACCACAGAGATTTGGTAGATTTAGTTTCTGATATACAGCCGACATTCAATGAAATGAGAAAATAAAAAAAATTTAAAAAACTTTAAAATAAAATGCAATGGCACTTTTTATGTCCTATAAGACAATGATTTTGACTGGGGAACATAATGGATGCAGCATATTAAAATGAATAAGCTGTCAGATAATTGGTGAAGAAAAGACTTCTTATCATCAGACCCACTGAACTTCAAGCAATGCGCACAAAAGTATGAATAGAACAGTGTGTTTTAAAATGAACTAAGACCATTACAAAGTTATATATTTTTTCATGGGGAGAACAACATTTATGAGCCCACGTTGTATGTTATGAACATATTGTAGATTGTGATCGTGCAGACCCACTGCAAAAATTCTGCAAATCAGCAGTCTGTCAGTACCATTTCTTTCCAGCTTTTTTTGCCAACCCTTCAACACTCCCCCGCCCCCCTCCACACCGCCCAGCACAACAAATACACAGGATTTTAGGATACCACACCAGGCCAAATTTAATCCTTGCCCAAAACCATAGACTGACTTAACTTTCTTTAATAGCCTGTTTGAGGCATAGACCATATACTTGCTATCAGTTCTATGACCTTAATCAGTGTAAAAAAAAGTACAACCTATGTATATTGTATGTTTACTTATGAAAGCAGTGCTGATTGTGGGGTACCTTTCGCTGAGTTGTAGTGATGTAAGAGGAGTGGAGGATCCCTTGGCTCTAACTGAAGTGATTGCAGTTCACACTATGTCAGAGAGGAGGAGGTGGGGTTTCGCCTGACTGGATTTTGCAATGTGCTGGCCATCTGCTGACAATCTTCATTATCTTCCAGTTAATCTTCCGAACAGCAGGGATTGTGCACGCCATGGTATTAGTAGCACAGTAATTGTAAAATAAGAACATGGATGGTGATAATCATTTCACAGTTCTTTGTTGATTTGTGTCCTCCATAATGTCTTTTTATGGTGTGGACGAAAGGAGCGTTCCTCGCCATAATTGCGTATCTGTACCTGGCTCCCCCCTTCCACTGTTATGATGCGAATGTCTCTCCGGAACCCCCAATAGGTCATATACCTTTTTTCCCCTCCATTTATGTTTCCATGTCCAATCAATGTGGACTTACTGTAAAGAAAAGCCCACTTTGTTTTGCTTTAAATCTCAAAGAGCTTATATATAGGGTTCTCTTTTTCCTGGTATCCGTCAGGGGAGGCACAGTTGGTATATGTTCGTAGTTGTTCATTTACTTTCTCATAATTTCACCATCATAAATTTGATGAAAGACTATTGGCCTCAATCACTTGGTTCCGCAATAATTACTGGCATAATTAGCAGGATAGACAAATTGGAAAGCCATTCATCTCCCTGCTACAGACAACTAGGTCTGCCGGCAGAACAAAGAAAATGAGGAAAGGAACTTTGCCTTCCTCTATGTTTTCCTGTGGCTGAGGTGTTGAAGTTCTAACCATTTTTACCACTGCTGATTTTGTGTTTAATATGAATAGGCAACAAAAATAGCTGCCAAGCTTCCCACTAGAAAAAAGGAACTCATGAGTCAATGATTATTTACGAAGTAAGTAGTACAGCAGGTGGTCAGTAAGTACCACATCACGGTCTGTCAAAGCTGTGAGAGCTTTCTAGTCCGTTGGCTTAAAGTATGTTAAGTTCGTATACCCTTAACCAACATGAAATGAATCTATATGAGAATATATGCAAATATATGCAACCTATATGCCGCATTCAAGTAAGCATGCCTTTCAAAAGTCATTTTCATCCCCACATCTATTTGAGCATTTCACTGTGGTTAATGAATTTGAAGACAAAGTCTACATTTCTGTTCACAGTTTTAATGAATAGACACTTGTCTTTTATTTGAGATGCTTGTATTGCAACTAAAGGTCCCAGAATTTTTCCTACATGGATGAAATAACAAGGATTCTTAAATTCCCACACAGAAAATACCTATATAAACATGTAGGTTTTAATCCCCGCCTTGTATCAACCAGCAGTAGTCAGCAACTCTTTTCAAAAGGAGCATGCAATTGGCCAATGCGCTACAGGGATGCAAATTGCGAAGGGCCTGCTGGGAAGGGTTATGTAGATTAGAGTTCCTCTAGGTGCGTCCTGTAGGCTAGACGGCCAGTTATATATAACATTCTGACTATCAATTACGGTTAGTATACTTTCCCTCATCCTAACTTTGTGAAATTTTGTCTAACCCATATGCGAAAAGCAACTGCTAAAGATTGAGGGCTGTGTACACTCTCCGGAATGTCAACAGGTGGCCGCATATGAAAAGAAACCTGTGTACTTGTGCATAATTCCCTAATTGGATATCCCAGAATCAGGTGGGATTGGAAGAAAAAAAAACTAAAAAGTTTTAATTGGCCGTTTTCATGTATTATTAGAAAATTAATGAGCTATGCGATCACGAGATCCTGTGCTGTCATACGAGCAAATACAAAGCGGGATATGCAACTGTTGCGGCAAGATACGCGGTAGTTCCGGGAGCAATCGTCGATTGTTTCCAATTAACCTGTGCACCCATGGAATGTTCCAAACGGGTGTTTTTTGAGCATTCCTAAACTTTCCCAGTCTTTTTCTGCCCCTGTCCAAGCTTTTTTGGAATGTGTTGCAGGCATCAAATAAATAATTAGTGAATATATCGTCTTTGTAGTGTACTCAACTGAATACGTCAAAAAGTATTTGTAAATCGTATTCTGCTTTTATTTGCATTTTACACAACGTTCCAAATTCATTGGAATTGGGGTTTGTCATATACAGAAGTTCACTAAAGGGCGCTTGCATTACATATGTCTCAACCAACTATCAGATTAAATCTACGCCTTTTAATCCCAGATACTGGTTGCCTTTCTCAGTTGGTTTCAATGTATAGTTTTGCTAAAACAGAAATGACTTATCATGCAATGGACGGTGACTAGCACATTAGGTTGATGACAGTGCCACTTTAAATCTCTCACTAGAACATTTTCAGGGCAGAGATAGCCTATAATGTACCCCTAACAGGTCATATTCATTTCAAGTGGTACGAGTGGGCATTGCGCAAATCGTGTGAAAATTAAACTGTACCCTACCTGTCATGTTTTTTTCCCCCTTTTTTGCAGTGGTTAAACTAACTCATCCATTCATTTAGAGGATTTTAATTTGTCTGCAAGCTGGAAGCTTGCGCAATCATGTTCTTCCCATTACCATCATTTATTTCTTTCTTTTTTTGTCCCTGTTTTTTTCTACCAAACTACTCCAACATACTTTTGCGTAGAAACTTCACTCAAACTTCGTAAAATTCAGCTTGTTTTGAATTATGTTGGTTGCATTCAACTTTTTGATATCTTTCATACCTTTTGAGTAATTAAATTGTATTTCAGGTTTTTCACCCATCGGCGAACAATGTGACAGATTCTTCAAAATTCAGCGAAATTCAGCCATTTTTCACTCTGTCATACTTTCAGTAAGAAAATTAATTCAAACTGGAAAATGTTAAAATAAACTTCCATGATTTCTTTACCCTTCAACTTTTTCCTAACTGTTATAATTTTTTAACAATAACTTTTTCAGAATTTTGCTTACAATACATTCTGGGACCTTTGAGTGAGGAGACATCACTGCTACAGGGGAAAACAGCTGTAAAATCGTCAAAATCTCTTAAACTTGCTTTAACTCCCACAGTTTTCATTCCCAATACATAATTTCACCTGCAAGTTGCAGAAAAAGTCATGCTGGTTATGAAAACATAACTATCGAAGTAATCGGATAAACGGTTTTGGCAGCATGAGCTAAGAAGCGACGGGAGCGCTAAACGAAAGTCCCCACTGACTCCTATATTAACTGAGACAAGAAAATTCATGTTGGGAAGCCAAAACCCACAGTTGTCCTACGTGCTCCTGTTCCCACATTTTTCGCACTACACTTAGAATTTTGGCATATTTTCCTCAGCAGGTTCTCCTCTTTCGTATGGTACCTAAATTTATAGATTGGACTTACCATCTTTGAGGTTGACTTTGAGGTAGAAGAAGGAGCACATAAGAAATCTCTGTTGGACTAACTGTTTTAGCCATAAGCTCAAATGGCTCAGTATGACTCAGCGATATTGTAGCATTGCGGTAGTGCGCGTATCTTGAGCACGGAGTATTAGCGGTTAGATTCTGCCTTCTGCTGGACTTTCTCAAGCCTCAGCATTATCATTGTTCAGAGTAAGATTGATGTGACTGTAGTGTTAAACTCTGTGAAAGAATTTTCTCTCTCGCCCTCGCTACTGCATTTCGAAGAGCTGCAACTCCAAGAGATCACATTACATGCTTTGCATAAACCAAACAGGGGCGCAGGAGGCATGGGGGACGGGGGACGTGTCCCAAGCAGCTTTGAGGAGACAGCGGTCCCCCCCTCTTTTGATCAGGAAAAAATACTCTGCTCATAACTCCAGATCATCTTTGGGCTATCAACCAAATGAACAGCCACTGCTAATATTTAACTCATTTTCAGTTTCGGCATTGAAATGATGAACTAAATGATTAATTACTGATCAATTTTATTTCTAAAACATTTATTTCAAACATCTATTAGCGAAATGTTACAGATCTTTCTGTTGAGTTACCTAAGCCTGGATGTGTGTAGTTTTGAGTGAAGTCCCCGGAGGAAAATGAATGGGTTATTGCACAAATCGGCCAAAAGAAGGAATGAGCAAAACAACAGCAGCAGAAAACATAGGCAAACAGTTGGATGAGTGAAAATATAGTTACCTGTCAATCTGTGCAGAATAAAATAATAATGCCAACCTAGGCAATGATTTCTTTGTCATTTAAAGGTGTAAATCTGTTCACTCACCTGACATCCTCAAAACAAACGTAAGGCTTAGTAAGTTAACGAGCTAAGTGTCACTATGCAAGTTTGATTACTTTCACTTCTGTTGACATTCAAACTCAAACAACACAGAGGTAGCCCGTCCCTCCCTCCCATAGTTCCCTCCTTCCCATGCTTCCATAATTGTCAACTCTTGTCGGTGATTGGCCAGAACAGTTTGTTATGTTATGGGGCACAGCCTGTGCCCCTTGTGTTTATTTGCAGTTTGTGATGCTTGTGCGGTCTCCAGAGCCCAGGGTTTTTTACAGTGAATTTAGGGGCAGGCAGCAAGCAGATCGTGGAAAGATGTCAGCAAATTGAGACAAAAATGTAATCACGCAGAAAGTAAACAAACTTGCAAAGTGCACCTTTAATGTTGTAATTTGTGACTTTGAGCCCAACTAATTGGGAGCGGCTGCGCAAGTTGGCTTAGCAAGTGTTAAGCTCGGATGGGAGGGGTTGGGGGGAGGGGCTTGTAAATACTGGACTCATTTACTTTTGTTCATAGGAATAGGACATAAATCTTATCCGCAATCAAATCTATCTTTACAACGTCCTGTACCATTCTTTTAGGAGGGGTAAGTAAGCCATTACGTGTCTTTGTACTAATCTTCAGGTTGGATGGAGTTTCAGGCGTTTTTGCACATTTCAACCAAAAGAGGCTGTTTAAATTCATTTGCATTTGAATTTGTCATCCAGCCTGGCTATGTTTGACATAAAAAACAAGAAAAGGATGTGTGTCAGGGTGCACTGCATGTTTCATATGTTGTAGATATGATAACATGCTTCATGTGAAACATGCATAAAAAATTTTTTTTCAGCTGCATAAAGCCATGAGAGGGGGAAAATATCATAATAAACCTCTTCACGGGATAGAAAGGGCTGTGCATCAATCCTCTAAACTCATAAACTCTAGTTGATTTAAAACTAGAATTCATGATAAGACTTAGGTGGGGGCTATCTGAACGTGCCCAGCAAATTAAGCCTTTTGATGTTATAACCGGAGGCGGAGGGCGCGGAAGTGTATCAAAGGCATATCTGTATACCTCAGCAAATATTTAGGTAAGGGTCCCAATATTGCATATTCCTTGAGTAGACATCTACACTTATGAAGCTTAGCGGAAATTCAAGCAGGAAGACTTTCTCTTTGCGCATGCCCATAATGCCTTTAATAGTTTCTATTTAAGCAAACTAAGCATAGTTTCTGCTTGCCTTTAAAAAATTACTCTGCCTAACTTATGAACCAATCGGATCCTACTCCGAGTCCCTGACCAATCATTCACTAGCTGTCAAATTTTAAAAGTACTCTCTCTCCCTGCAGTTAACCAGCTGTCAAGCGCTTTGATATGCTCTGCAACCTACTCGTCATCTTGACCTTGCTGTTTACCTTCGTTATGTCAGATTCTGACGATGAAATTTTTTTGGAGGAAAATATTCCCCACAGCGAGCTCTTGTCGGATCCAGCCCATTCTTCATCGGGGTTGTGCAGAAGCCTTCGCATTAATACTGGATCTTCGCAGCGTGAGTTCGCTCTCGCGCATTTAAAAAATCTAGGGAGTCACTCCAGCCCCAGGTCTCCAGCTGTTCCAGCTTCAGGAGTTGGCCAGTCATGCCATTATTACCGGTTCTCTGGGTTCGCCACTTCCTGTGGAAGAAACTCCAGAGGTAGCGTGTCCAGCCGCCGAGCCCCCTCCGGGGCACAAAAGAACCAGGAAAACTGCTGCTCCCCAAGCTAAACAGGAACCGGCCAAAGCTTCCTCTGCCTTACATTCCTGCCCTGCTGTTCCAGCCGTCCAAAACCACTACCTCCGCTGATGTAGCGATTCCTAACACCTTAATGTCTACCATGCAGTCCACTCTGGGGGCATTATCCAATATGAATGATAATATCAAGTCCCTGGGAAACTCCTCTACATCAACGTCCCATGCCTCAACCTCCGCTGCAGTCCATCCTTCTACGTCTCCGCCTTTCACTTTTCCTCTGTCTGAGCTGCTCCTGCGGCCCCGGCTGCCTCCTGTCATTCCCTGGCTTCTGCACTCCCTGCGCCTTTATTTGGTAGGCCTTTCATTTCGTCTGCCGCTAATATATCATCTCGTTTAAGGTCCAAAATCCTGCAGGGTAAATACATTAATTTAGTTAGTCTTATTCTCCCCTCTCCCAAATGTGACCAAAAAATTGCGGTTACCGAGAATTTCACCGCTATTTGCAAATCATCTGATCCACTTCTGGATCAGGATCTATCCATTGGCGAATTTCTAGTTGCTTTTGGTATTTCAATCAGGAAAGACTAGATAACAATGAGATATGAAATTTAACAAAGTATTTATTTATAAACATGAACATGAATTTTGGCCGTTAGACCCCGGCATTGAACAAATAAAGCATTTCAAGAATCTGAGGATTGGATGCTTTGTAGAGATGAATTTCCCCCGGGGTCTAAACACTGGTGGTGGTGGTGGTGAGAGGCTGCTGCTGGGATGAGTCCTGGGACCAGAGTGGTAGGAGAGAAGAGGACTCTTGGCCGACCTCAGAGGATGGTGGTGGGGAGGAGGAGGGTCGCAGAGCATATCAAAGCGATTGACAGCTGGTTAACTGCAGGGAGAGAGTACTTTTAAAATTTGATAGCTAGCGAATGATTGGTCCAGAGACTCGGAGCAGGATTCCGATTGGAGTATAAGTTAGGCAGTGTAATTTTTTAAAGGCCAAGCAGACACTATAAAAAGGCATAGTGGGCATGCACAAAGAGAAAGTCTTTCTGCTTGACGTAATTTGTTCAGTTTTCTCGGACCGAAAGCAAGAACTCGACAGCTATCTGGCTCTGATAGGGGATCTTAATCTAACATACGGGAAGAATATCTTCTTTCAATATCACTAAGCCTTCACCAGCAAATCGGTTCTACTCATTGAACAATCGAACATTCATTTAAACTGGTCCGTTCTGGACATGGAAATAATGGTAATGCTCATCGGAGGGTCCCAGGCCATTTCCTGTCAGATGTGTGGGAATCTTGGTCACCCCGATTCACTCTGCCCTCAGTTACCTTTCCAGCCTCCGGCCCCAAGACCGCCTCCACCCCAGCCCTCATCCCAATTTAAGACCGATGTCCGTGGCCGTAAGGTGGAGTTTTACAATAAGATGCCAATATGTAATAATTTCAATGAAAGCGTGTGCACTTACCCGAATTGCCTCTTTCTGCATATTTGCAGTGGTTGCAAAGATGCGCACCCGAAATCAGTGTGCCCTCGCCGAGTGTTTTTCCCTCAAAAGGGAAAACCTTGCGCGGCTCTCAGACATCCTGAAACTGCACCCTTCAACACCCGTTAACGTCCAGGCTTTGGCTGCAGAGCTGTCAGATCATCCCGACCCCGTTTTCGTGGATCACCTACTCACGAGACTATCTCAAGAATTTTGGGTTGGTGTAGTGTCCTTTGTCAACACCTTCGTATTGAGGAATCTCCAGTCCGCCCTGATGGATCCCAAGACTGTTTCCTGGCTGCTGGAGAAGGAACTCAAAAAGGGTTTTTTATTTGGACTCATCGATTATTCTCCTTTTCCAGTGTTACGTAGTGATCCCATCGGTATAGCTACAAGGAAATACTCAGGGAAGAAAAGACTGATTGTAGATTTGTCTGCTCCACATGTTGGTCTTTTTGCCAGTGTTAATAATCTCATTCTCCCCGTTCCATTTTCCCTGCATTACGCCACCATTGATCACGCGATTAAAATGATTAAGTTGGCAGGTCGGGGCGCTCTGCTGTCGAAAGTCAACATAAACGACGCTTTCAAAATTGTCCCAGTACATCCGTCCCAATGGCACCTCTTCGGGATTAAATGGGAATCTAAGTTCTACTTTGCAGTTAGACTCCCATTTGGTTGCAGGAGTAGACCTTGCATTTTCAATTTCGTATCTGAAGCCCTCTGTTGGATTTTGTTGAATAAAGTGCATGTTCCATGCGCGCTTCATTTGCTGGATGAATTTCTGTTAATTGATTCGCCAAGCGATAGTTCTGGCTCTTCGTTAGCCAACTTGAGAAGCTTGTTTGGTTACCTCGGCGTTCCCCTCGCAGACGAGAAAACTTTCGGCCCCGCGACTAAATTGGAGTTCCTGGGCATTACTCTCAACAGGGTCGAGATGAAGGCTTCTGTCCTGGCAGATAAATTGCAGCGCATTCACCAAATCTTCTTCGGTTCCAAATTTGCTGTGACCTCATTGTATTGGACGGAGGCTGCGCTTCCGATGTGAAATTTTGGTCGCGATTACTTAACGAGTGGAATGGAATCTCTTTTTTTTATGAGGACTCTGTGCAGTCCTCTGACTTGATAAATTGTATCCCCCAAATGAAGGTCGGAGGAAACTATGGATTTGGCCTCGTCACGCGTCCGCGTCTGCAGAGATTTTCTTGTGAACGCTCTACAGCCCACATAAGTGCACTGATTCTTTTCAAATTTTGCAGGGACATGTATTTTGGTAAGTTCACAACACCTATTGATTTTGGGTACTCTGGGACCATCTGGGCCCAACTGGGGGGCCTTCGGGGGATACATGTGCTCGGTTGTAGTTTTTTTACAGATGCTGCTCCTTCTGTAGGTTTTGGGGGGTTCTACCAAGGCCAGTGGTTCACCAGTGTTTGGCCAAGCCAGTTTTCAGATTCTTTCAGTTTTTGCAATTCTTCCTCCGCTCTTTACGAGATTTATCCCATCGCTGTCGCTTGTCATGTTTGGGGACATTTATGGCTTCGCAAATGCATAACGGATCTATGTGATAATGAGGCGGTAGTGGGCATAATCAATATGGCCGCTCTTCAGCAAATGATATCATGCCATTCATGAGACGTATTACCAGGTTATCCGTCAAGTACAATTTCATAATTACTGCTCGTCACGTGCCCGGTCAGTGTAATTTAATAGCTGATTCTCTGTCTCGTTTCAATTTCCAGACCTTCCAGAGTCTCTGTCCGGCCGCCACCCAGTTTCCCATACCGGTTCCTCCTCTCAACGAATTAGCTCTGTACTAGTCGAGGAACCCATCCAAAGTACTTAATCTCAGCCGGGTATTATATGAGAAAAGGTTTAGCTGCTTCCACCCTTAAATCGTATGATTTCGCTTGGTCTACTTTCGCTTTATTTTGTATGTCCGTTAGCATTCCCTTAAAACCCGTTCTGGTTAATACTGTGTGCGCCTTTATCTTTTTTGCACAGACGTACAGCATTAAAAGCCTCCAAACATTCGCAGCTTGATTGCAGGGATTCAGTTTCACACTAGATGCTATGACCCCTCCTTTCCTAGTCTTTTTAGTAACCATACAATAAAGTTGTTGTTGAATGGAATTTCTAAGTGTTCACTGTCTATTCCCGATCGCAGGCATCCCATAACTATTTTGCACGAAATTATATCGGCCTTACGGAATGGTTTTATTTCTCCGTATGTCGATAATCTTCTAGAAAGTGTATTTCTTTGGGCTTTCTGTGGTTTTTTAAGAATCGGCGAATTTACTAGCATTTCAAATGAATTTAATTCGGGTAGAGACATAATATTCTCAGACTTGTCGTTTCATCCAAATTATTTTAATTTATACCCTAAACATTCTAAGGTGAGGGGTGCTTGTTCTATAATTAATGCTCGCATTAGCTCCCCCTTTTGTCCTGACAAGGCCACTCGAGTAAAATTCTCAGGAAATGTAATATCTCCCCTCTGTACTATTCAGGGCATTCATTTAGAATAGGTGCTGCAACTACAGCTGCATCCCAAGGGATCGCTACAGCTTCCCTTCAGCAACTGGGCCGCTGGTCATCATCTGCCTATTCTACATACATCAGGCCGGATGCTGCCTCTATCCTGGATGCTGAAAGGTCTCTAAAACCTTGATTCCAGGTAAGTCATGCATATAACTGGTGGTGGTTTATCTGCACTTTCCTGCTCTTCTCCACGCTTCATGTTGCTACTCACCATTCATGTATTAATCTATTCTGACTGCATCGCATATTCATACTGCTGTTCATCAAACTGCATTGCCAGCCATTCATTGCCCAGCATCCCCGCATCGCCAGCAACTCATTGCCCAGCATCATCCCGTATTGTTAGCCGCCCTTTGCCCCGCAGTTTCCCGCATTGCAACTGCTTATTGATCAGTCATCGCCCAACTCTGAATCGTATTTACCTTTCTTTGTATATTGCTTCGTCAATCAGTTTCCTCTTTTACATCACTTTTCCTTCTCATTCACTTTGGGCTCTTTTGGTCTTAACCCATGGGCTAATTCCCCCAGTGTATGTTATATCTGTCTGCTCATGTATTTGGCTAAATTTGCTATTTTGTTTCTTGGATAGGTGCAGCTGTCCATTAACGTATGGTAATTCTTCTTTTTTGGGGGGAAATTCATCTCTACGAACCATCTAATACTCAGATTCTATAAATGGTTTATTTCTTCAATGCCGGGGTCTAAATAAACACTTTATTAAATATTATATCTCATTGTTTTCTAGTCTTTCCTGATTGAAATGGCTTAAAATAAAATTTGTCTTGTCCTGTCCAGTTTTTTCTTGTCAGCGTCTGCATTAATCCGGCATGTCCAGTATGTCTGTAAACTTGTCCGTTGTACTATCTGCCATCATACTTGTTTCTGTGTCTCGGTATGTCTGTCTAATTATCTATTTCATCATGTGTCATGTCACGGTATTAGGGTGGGTAGGTGGTGGTTACTGAACGGCTCTAATAAATATACTTGAACTCAGTAATAGTTTGAAATGAAAATAAGTTGTCCTACAATAGGGTGGGGGCATTGTGGGCCAATAAAAGTAGTTTTTTATGAAAACTGCTATTTTCAATTGTGTGCAGAAATGTAGGGATATGACATGATTGCTTATTCACCGATCACAAGGGTTCTTTTGTATTTTTCCAAGAGTTTTATTGTCCTACTCTACATATCACTGCATTATAAGGAGATACAGATGTATTTATGCGTTTTAGGGACATGGGGCGAAAGGTATGTGTACTTTCTTTTGGTTAAAACTGACCAAACTTTGATAAGCAGTCACGCAAAAACAAAAAATGATCTTATCTTCTGGTGTTTCGCATGTGATAATTTAGGTCTCATTGATTAGGAAACAAGTTAAAAATAAGTTCAAGCTTTTCTTTTGCAATTTTTCATTTGCCTCCCCCCGGTTCCCTGTTTGTGACCTTTAGCTCTATAATGGAAATTTATTTCAAATACATTTAAATTTCTTGATCTCTCCAAACAATACTGTATCTGCAGCAATAAATAATTCTTCATTACAAGAATTGACTTGGGGAAGGAAACTGTGGAAGATGAACACAGGATAGGTCGCAGAGGGCTTAGAAAATGGAATCGGAATCTGAAGAAAGGTGAGATGGGAGTGGGTATTAGTTCCTCAGGGGAAAGGAATCGCATGTGTTGAACATGTGTGCATGTGTGTGTGTGTGTGTGTGTGTGTGTGTGTGTGAGAAGGTGTGTGAGCGGTGGTCAGATGTTTTGGACAGTACAACTGGTCTCTGCTGTGGCTTTGGCTTTTCACAATATGCAGGCTGTGGGACATTCTTCCACACTTTTTAATGGTCACATGGTTTATTGTTCAATTCAAGTATGAAAGATCAGCCAGAAAACACATCACAGGCAGTTTTAAGAATCGCTAAGGGATTCTTACAACACTCATTAAGGCTGTGAAGTGTTTTTTCTTTTTTTTTCTTTAAGATGAGGGATGCCAAACATTGATCCAACCCCTATATGGTGCCAGATGTGCATAATGGGTCAAGAGATGGTGCCATCCAAAAAGAAAAGCAATAGTGTGATCTTCCACACTTTTTTGGACACAAAAAATGACTGGAATACTATATTACGAGAGACTGGAATATAACTTTATTGTAAGCAGCTCCGTGTGTTTGGTGCCTTTATTTCTTATGTTTTGTCTTCCCCAATCTGCTCAAATCAGAGACCAAAATTAGTTTGCAGCTGATATGTTACTTGCTGACAGCACCTGATATATGACATCTCTCCCATATTTTTTGGAATGTATGCTTCTGCCTCCTAATGCCCTTCTAAAATGTTATATTTTGCGCAGATGGCAAACCCCCAAACTAGAACTCCATCAGAAAAAGTGAATGTAGTCGCAAATTTTTTGACACTTCTTTCTAATATGTACAGTATTATTCCCAGTTTGAATCATTGGCTCAGTTAACACAGCAGAGGCCTTCTGTATTTAAATATTACTGAAAGCAATAGACTGTCTGCTGCCACTAGATCTTTTCAAAGCATGCTTGAAAAAAATCTGCTGTTTTTCAAGGCTTGAAGTTCAAACTTAGCTCTCTTACCAGATGGAAAAACTATCAGTCTAAAATGTGGCCATAGCAGACTATTGATTTTTTTCCCCAATATCCTCAATATTCTCTATACTCAATGGCTTGCAGAGTCAGCATGCAAACCTGAGCCTGAAGTTTGAAGGGCACTGCACATGGTAATTGAAGGACATTGTGCAGAAGAAACTGGGCCCATGGGCTCATGGCACTAGGAGAGAGAGAGAGAGAAAAGTATTGAGTCATTTACATTGACATAATGCACCATGTTAAGCACCACAGATATAAGCGCGGGGGATGGGTGGGTGGCTGGGGCGTTCAACATACATGCATGCAATTTTTGTTGCTTGCTCTGAATTTGACATACTGCCGAGGATATGCCTCTTAAAATGCAACATAAAATTTTGAAAATTAAGAAATGAGACAATGTTTCTATTTTGGGATTTTAGGTGGATATTCATTTTAAGGTAATTCCACTGGCAGTCAGCATGGGGAAAAAAGAAAAACAATGAACTCACTGAGACATATTTAACTAGAGTGGCAATCAGCAAGTGCAGACCTCCACCAAGGCCAGTAGCCTACTTTTTTATGTTGCACAAATATGCAAGGGCAGCCACTGTATTTTTACTATTGGCTAAGCTTTGTTACACTGAACCTCACTACAGTCTAGTAGACTTTACAATGAGTGGCATTTATGGCCTTATCTCGCAATCCCGCAAAGGTGAAGAATCCTTTCAAAAATTCCTAGATCCAGGTGGTGATCTGCATTATCACTTAAGTCTATGTTATAATTCTGCCTGTTTGCCATGTTTATTTTTGATTCTGCCTTGTTTGATTATTAATTCTGCCTTGTCTGATCATGCTCTGGATTTGTAATTTGGATTCTATGCCATGTTTCATTTTACCTTGTTTCTATACAGTGGCTCCAATAAGTATTTCTACACTACTTGAAAATTCGACTACATAACAGCTTTTGTATATTCAGCTAAATGCTTGCTATTGTGTGTAAAAGTGATTAAAATATTTGATAATCAATATGTTTTAATCAAATATTTAATGTCAAAATGGCATATTTGGTCAGAAAGGCGATTATCTGACCCAATAAGTATCTGTGCAGTTCCATTAGTGAGTCACAAAACTTATAATACTCACCTAAAATTGACTCAAGATGTTTACAGGACATTGTTGACTCACTTGGTCTGATTTGGTCAAGCGTGTCCATACTGGACACTCCCTCTGAACACAGACTGCCCTAGGTAAATGGCCTGACCATGCCCATAATGTATTCCTGTGAAATATGGCTAAGACAGGCGAGATACCCCGTCGAATGCGGGAGCAAATCATTCAGCTACATAAAGAAGGCCAAAGCACCAGAAAAATTGGAACTCGGCTATCGTTACGCCACACGACCGTGCAGTACATCATGAAGAAGTACAAACAGTCTGAACGCATAGCCAATGCAGCCAGGAAAGGACGTCCCAGGTACATCTGACCGGTACATCTCCCTGCTGGTACAGAGGGAGAGACAGTCCTCGGTCTCCAGTCTTGCCACCAAAGTGGAGGAAGCAACTGGAAGCCATGTTTGTGCTCAGTCCATCCATAACCGGCTCTATGAAGTACAGTAGTGTAAAGATACTTATTGGAGCCACTGTATATTTCATACAGAATTGTTCATAAGTTAAGAAATTGCCATTCGTGTCCATCAAGTCAACTAGAGACCATATCCTCTCATACCAATCTTCAAAAAATATGGATTTACAGTGGCTCCATTCATTTCTTTGGAACACGGACCAGTTCAATCACGCGAAGCATTGGCCAATTAATAAGCAAATTATTTTCCTGCACTGAATTTTGCCAATGATTTCATCGCTGCTAGATCGCATACGGTGAAAAACCATTTCTTCAGTTTCCAATTACGATAATCGGAAAAGACGTCAATTAAGGAAAATGATTGAGATCTAGCCAGGACTAAAAGGGACGTGTCTTTGCCCCTCCTGCAGGACCGCCACTGCTGTTACCCCCTCTTTTTTCCTTTTTTTGGACCCTCTGCTTCTGAGGCTCTTCAAGTAAAGATGTAATTAATTAGCTAGTCCCTGAATGCGATTGAGAACATTTTTTCACCTAGAAGTGGGGCACCTGGTGAACCGCGTTGCCTGGACGCGACTTTTGCTGCTGGCTACATTCGGGACGCGTGGCCGAGATGGCAAGTTCTTTGTCTGGCGGCACTATCCCTTGAAGACATGGAGAATATTTACCTTTTTGGATTTATGGTGACGGGATTTCTCCTAATTGGCATGGGAGTTGCTCTGATCTACCGCAAAGTACGCGAGCAGGGTGCAAGGAAAATGCCCAACGCACTGCCTAGCACCGAAATTATTATGGAGCGCTTCAATGGAGTATCAGAGAATGGTGAGATGCTCAAAAAGACTCTGGGATCATCAGCAGAAATGCAAAGAAAGATGGACACTGTTTTGAGTCAGTGTGGGGAGTTGTGTGTGTGTGTGTGTGTGCGCGTTTGACTGTGAACTTGTGACGGTGCGTTCAGGAACCACTCGCGAGAGACAGAAATCCAAAAAACGTATGTCTTCATTGGAGTCCGAATGAAAGCCAAAATACACAGGAATTGCCAAGCCACAATATGAAATCCAAAAACAGTGTAGACTAGACAGGCAGGAGTCAAAACCAGTAAGACAGATGGGCAGAGGTACAAAAACGATAGGCAAAAAGTCGCAGTCGATGAACAAAGCCAAGGGTCATGCACAGGGCATCCAAACACAGAAATCGTGGTCATACAAAAATGAGTCGAAATCCAGAAAGACAGAAACAAAACAAAAAGGGCAATGGCAAGAATCAAGGTCGGACAAACCAGTAGAAGAGAAACAATAATCAATGGCATACAAGGCGCTCTGCACAAAGATTTTGTGATTCTGTATTTGCTCATGTTCTGTTTTGCCCTTGCCCATGTTCATGCCTTGTTTATTCGGACTGACTTTTGTGTATTTTGATATTTGCCATGTCTGACTATTCAGAATATGTATTGTGTTCTGTTAGTATTGGTTTATTCATGTATTGTCTTGATGTGTACTTTTCCATGTTTTGCATTTCGCCATAGTCACAATTCGGTTCATGTTTTCCATTATGCATTGCACTTTGTCTCCCCCGTCTGTTCTTTTGTCTTGTCATTGCACACAGCCCAGTCCTGCGTGTCACTCTTCGGATGATTTATTGGATTCTGGATTTCAATCTTCCTTCTGATCTCGTTTGCTTTCTTCGCCTTACTTTTTTAACTAACCAACCATACTAACAGTTTGTTATTTTCGCTAGAAGTTACTAACACCAACTAACATTGTATATAATACTAACTTACTAACAAGCACCAAGGGTTTGTATAGTTCACTTACTAATTGATTAACAAGCTCTCAGCACTCGCCCTGTTCTAGTCTCCGCCTCTTGTCTCTCCCTGATTGTCTTTGTGTTTTCCCCAATGCGTTTAAGCGTATCGGTACTGATACGTTTCTTTTATCGCCGATACACATCAAGTTTTGCCGAGAAGCTTTTATGAATGCCGAGATGCTTGAAAAAAATTATGCACGAAAACAATTTCCCCCAGGATTTCCCCCCGATACAAGTCCCATGTGGTGCCGTGAGTCAATTGCATGCTGTTCCGTGTCTCGTGGACCATCACTCATCACGGCAGCCGCGGTCTGCGCGGGTGTTTGTTTATCTATCACACCCGCCGTGTTTACACAGGTATCGGTGCGATAACAATAAAAGAACAAAGCTGGTTGTGGTTTTTCTATGTTTGAGGGATCCGCATGTGTAATGTATACATGTATGGACGGTAAGTGTACATGATACATATTGTGTATTAATTAATATGATGTGTACATGATACCAGTCTGGTAATAGTACTAGGGATGTTAACCGATGACCGTTCAACCGATGGTTGACCATATCAACGTTAACCGATCAAAGTTGTCGGTAGTCGGTTAAAAAAGGGTGATCTCGAAATTAGGCAATTATAGACAGTGGACTAAACGGTACTACAGTTAGCCATCTCATTCCTAGATCTTTGTGTGTGAACAAATTATCCCTCACACTCAATTTTTTAGTAACTCGTCTGTTTGTACTTAATAAACCAATAAAAACATTTGGCGCGAAGTCACAGCGTTTGGGTTCGCACACTCACAATCATTAATAAGCACATGGCCATCGCTACCGATGACAGGCCTCAGGTAGCGGAGTTCAAGGCACGGTTCGACAGTCATTGAGTGAACGCATGGAGGTAGGTTATAATTTAGTCTTTAGGAGTAATCGTTTTTTTTATAATTCATTCATCGTACGCTACACATTATGGGGCGCCAAGAGTAACATGCCCTTTTCGTGGACGAAATTGATTTCTGTGCCACGAAATCCATGTTATCTGCACGAAACTAGTTTATAAGAATTGGATATTTGTCCACGAAATTTATAAAACTGTAGGGGTTTTGTGGAAGAAATTCATAAGAGATTAACTCCTCTTGTGAACGGAAGACAAAACTGGTATATTCTTGTCGTGAACGGAATTGTCTTTAATGCTTGTCATTCACTCGACATAATTGGAGACACTTGGCTTTCGTGGACGAAACAGATGACTCAAATACGTAACTATTTCTGTCCACGCAATTATATTTTCATGGCACAATTGTCAATCCCTGATCACAAAATTTAATTCAAAAAGAATTAATAGAAAAGAATTGTTCTGTCCATTATTAGAAGGCACACAGTGAGTTAGACCTGCCTTGGCCGGTGCGTCTTTTACGCATTCTGAAGGTGCCAGTTTTATCCATTGGTTTTACCGTGTTGCAGTCTATTAGGCAACATTCCGCATAAGATGGGCTTAGATTTGGAAATACATTACATCTACATTTCAGGAAGGATCATCAATGGTAACAGATAAGGTGATTATGATCATCTTTCTTTATTATTGTTAGCACTACCTCAAACTAAAGCGGCTTCTCTTCGGAGCAGTCATTTTCTTAAATGACCCACGGCAATGTTTCAAATGAGCCTCTAACGCTAGACAAACACCTTTATTTTCAACGTGATCACCTTGTATCCAAACCATTTCGAAACTAAGGGACCATTTGTCCTCTGATTAGATACAAGCTCCTCAGCCATGCGTTTGCGGGACTCATGTTTCCCGCTGTAGGGGATTTTAAAAAAGTGACGTGGAAGGGCAGCGCCGGAGCAGTGCATGTGAGAGCTGGAGGCAGAGCGGCAGAGAGATGCGACAGATTTGCGAAATTGCAGGCGCGGCTCGAAATGGCTGTTATTTCAAATAGCGTGGCATATTTTAAACTAATCGGTTGACCGGTTTCAACCGGCTGATGGGCTCGGTGGTCGGTCAAGAAAATTTCTGGTTTTCGCCATCCCTAAATAGTACTAGTAGTGTATGTGGACGTCCTGTGACGCTACACGTTAGTGTGGCATCTGTGATCCCGCCTTTTGCGACAGTGCGCGCACGCAGCAGACATGTGTTTACATAGTTCCATGACCTGTCTGTATTGCGGTCAGTGATTGGCATCGTCATCGAAGCGTGAGGACAATAACAAACACGCACGACACTGCACGTGGACTAATTATAATGTCAGCGAGAAAAATAACAGCCTTTTTTGGGAAAAAACGGACCCTGGATGCTGAGTTAATACCCTCTGGCGCAATCACAGCAAAATGCAGTCCTCCTAGTACAAGTACCGGTAGTACAAGTGAGCGTCGAGGGCCCACCTGTCCGGGAAATGTGGTTGGAGGCTGCGGCAGACAAGTGGGCGGCCCAAAAGAACAGGAGGCTGAACATTTAATTTCTCAGATTGTTATCACATTGTATTTGAATTCATGTAACATAGTGTTTCCCATTATTCCTTGAGCTAAGTATTGGAGAATAAACTAGTCCTCCCGCTTCTACTTGGGAAGTTGTGGCTCTTTTGAGTCACCTGACTTTAACCTGTTTTTTGTTCCATTTGTGCAGAAAATTCCAACATTTTGGTAAAAGTGCTATGTTTTCACCAGAATTTTGTGATCAAAATATACCTTCAGATGTTCCCAGAATGCGCCATTTTAGCTCTAGAAATACAAAATTTTCCCCGGCATTCCCCCGGACCCCCCTAGTTTGCGCGCGCTGCTGTGCGCATCCCTATGTCAACTTCATATTTCACAATAAAATTTAAACCCTCCTTTTTATTTCTGGGGAAAAGACTGTTGTCTCCACATCTGATCACGCTGTCCTTCTCTAATTATCTATGCACGTTAGAACTCCTTCACTGGAGCTGTACGTCTTTGTATAGGTTTGCCCCATGATCCCTGTCCGCGTTTTGACTTCTGCCAAATTACATGTGATTAGATTCTCCCTCATGTGCTGCTCCCTTGTAATCAGTCTGACTGTTTGCGCCTGTGTCCCTTACCATGTGATCTCCCTGGAAATGTATATTAGGTGTCTTTTCACAGCCATTCTCTGTCAGATCGTTTTTCTCAGTCTTTTTGTGCCACGCTTCATTCGCCTTGATTACTCAGTGTTTACCTTTCTGACTGGACCGCCCGACCTTTCGAATTTTTGCCTTTGTGATTTTGGATTATTGTTGCATCTGTGTGTTTTGACCTTTTTCTGCCCGACCACGAGATCTATGTTTGCTGCCCTGGTTACGATTCGGATTGCGCCCATTGGATTCTGGCTTTCCTTCTCTGACATACCTGTACCGGTGAACCAGACCCATTTCTGTCCGACTACGATTATTGTGATTGCTGCCCTGGTTCTCGTTTCTATTTTTGCCCAACTGGATTTAGATTTTTGGAGTGTGGACTTTGTACTTTAGCCTTCTGCCCTGCGGGGGTCCTCCCCCTTTATTAATAAAACAAGTTCTACTGCATTGCCTGGTTCCTGATCGCACCCTCACAAAAGAAGTATTGATCAACATTCTGACAAGAGCTGTGAGTGAAAAGACTGCTAATATATACACAGTGAAGGTCACATGCTATACAGGAATCAGGTGTAGGGAATCAGGCTAAATACATCGGAAGAATCACACGAGGGAAGCCCTAACCATGAAAACTGGCGAATGACAAAATACGAAGGGGAATCACACCAACAGCCTATGACATTTAAACAGCTCCGGTCCAGGAGTTCTACGTGCACAGATAACGAGTGCAGGAGAGTGATTAAGCATGTGCGAGAGATTCTCGCCGAAGCTGAGGAGAGGACAGAAACAGGCTAAGGGGCGGAGTAAAGATTGTGGAGAGGGAATTAGTCTAAATTAGTAGCGGTGCAACTTTTCATATTAAACTAGCGTGCTCATTACTAAGTTAGTAATCTCATATACATGGATTAGTTGTGTTAGTAGACTATGATACAAGATACATTTGTACAAATGTTAGCTTTATTAGTAATCAGAACAGAAGGGCGGAAGAAGAAAACGAGATTCGAAGGAATATTTTAAACACCGGAATTCATTTAAATCACCCAAAGTCAGTGAGCACGCAGATAGGGAAGACAGACTGAACCAAGGAGATCACAAGACAGGGCAGACAAGTACAATGGAACTGAGAAATGGAATGAACCAAAAACCTGAGTGTTACAATAACCAAAAAGAATAAATAAAAGACAATAATCATGAACACAGAACAAGAACATAAACATGACCAAAAACCATAACCATGACAGAACTTGGGCAAGAGACAGGATGAGATGATGGGAGAACTTGTGGCCCTGAAGCATGAAGTAAAAAAAAAAAAGAATCGAAATAGCTTGTTCCACCCGAAATTGGATACAATTTGGCACACCCCCCGAAACAATTCCTACGCGTTTCTAGCGTGTCCTGTTATAAACCTGATGTGAATTATTATGTATGATGTCTTCAATATGTTCCTTTTCTGTGTTAACTGCAACCTTTAGTTTTGAAAGAAGGAAGTGGAGTTGGCAGCCCGGAGCACTTTCTCTCCAAACGTAATCTCGTTAATATTCTGTAACAACGACAATAACTTCATCTGAATCTAAATCTGAATAAATTCATCTGAACTTCCACCTCATTCATTGAGGAGATTTGTTTGAAATCATGCGCCATTTTTGAATATTGAGGTTTTCATTCCCATGGAAACAGTTGTAGGGTTCTAATTCCTTGGCGTAGCGCAGGCTGGCACAGCCCATGCTATGGTAATTTCATCTGGTGCAACACCTTGCGCAGCTACTTTGGCAATTTGGTAGACGGACGTAGGCTGAGATGGGTGTGGCGGCGAAGTAGGTGGAGGTGTCACATATTCATCATGAGGCAGTGACAATTTTGTGGATAAAGGCTCTGCCGAAAGTGCACAGAGAGCTTGCGAGCTGAAAACTTTCTGTGCAGTGGTAATTTGGCAGACCGACGCACAATGCGCTCACGTCACCAAAACCTCACAGGCAGGTTTACATTTCTGCATTTCCAGAATGTCAGGCACATTTCAATGCAATAAAAAACTACAGCAATCACTAGTTAATATAACTATCTGAATCAGGACATAAATTGTAGTATCTATATCGATTGTCTTGATGTCAGATCAAAGGCGGTTGGCACACGTAATGGAAACTCGACCTGGCTTCATCAACGTAGCTGAATCTGTGATGCAAACTAATGACTCCACATCTTTCTCAGCCAACCACAAACTGCCTCAGAATCAGGCAGTGTGTGTGTGTATATATATTATATATATATATATATATATATTGGTTGCGTTCTATGCTCAGTAAAGTCGCTTGCACACTAGACGCAAAACAATTTTTCGCACGACTGATTACATTCAAAGTCGATGCAAAGATGCGAATACACACGTCTTTGCATTGACTTCGAATGTTTTCTGTTGTGTGAAAAATTCATTTCGCATCCAGTGTGCAAGCGGCTTAATACTACTGTAATTGTCACTTAGATTTTATCCATTTTAGTGGGGGAAAGGAATACAGCCTGATTGCTATGATCTCGTACTGAGTTAAGATCTAATATTGAAAATGTGTAACGTGTCTTGCATTGTTGTCCATGCTTGTTAATCCCAAAATTTTAAGCAGCAAAAGGATGTAATAATAGGAACATGGTATCCATCGTTTCTCTACCCAATGATGACGGTAGAAGAAATAAATGAGCAGCCGTCGAATTTCATTCCAACTTCATTAGTTTGAATGATCTGACTTAGTTTCGTCTTGAAATTCCATTGAAGTTCGCTAATGGTTATAATTCGCAAATGCCCTAGCTAGCCAGCTAACTCATATTCGTAATGCTTAATATAGATGTAAGTGAAGCAGAAAACATGCCTGAAGCAGCAAAGTAAAATACAACATTAACGCATCATGCAGATATACAGCGCCCTCCATAATTATTGGCAGCCCTGATTAAGATGTGTTCTTTAGCTTCTAATAAATTCAGATTTTTTTCTAAATTATATAGGACCACAATGAAAAAGGGGGAAAAAATCCAACCTTTAATTCAAGTGCATTTATTCAGTGGGAAAAAAATCGCATTAAGAAATAATTCTTTTACATCAAATCATGTGTGCCACAATTATTTGCACCTCTGATGTTATTACTTTGTACAACTCCCTTTTGCCAACAAAACAGCACCTAATCTTCTTCTTTAATGTTTCTCAAGATGGGAGAATACAGAAAGAGGGATCTTCGACCATTCCTCTTTGCACAATCTCTCTAAATCATCCAGCGACCTGGGTCTCTCCTCTGCACTCTCCTCTTCAGCTCACTCCACAGGTTTTCAATGGGGTTGACATCTCAGGACTGAGATGGCCATGGGAGGAGCTTGATTCTGTGTCTGGTGAACCATTTCTGTCTAGATTTGGCCACATGTTTAGGGTCATTATCTTGCTCAAAGACCCAGTGACGACCCATCTTCAGCTTTCGTGCAGAGGGCACCAGATTTTGATTTAAAATGTCCTGGTATTTCAAAGCGTTCATGATGGCATGCACCCTAACAAGGTTCCCAGGGCCTCTGGAAGAGAAACAGGCCCACAGCATCACCGATCCTCCCCCTTACTTCACAATGGGCATGAGGTGCTTTTCTGCATACTCATCTTTTGAGTTCTGCCAGACCCACTTAGAGTGTTTGTTGCCAAAAAGCTCTTATCTTGGTCTCATCTGACCAAAGGACACGGTCCCAGTCGAAGACCCAGTACCGCTTAGCGAACTCCAAACGTTCGCGTTTATGATTGTGAGTGAGAAATGGTTTTTTCTGTGCATGCCTCCCAAACAGCTTGTTGGCATGTAGATAGCGCCTGATGGTTGTTTTGGAGACTTTGTTACCCCAAGATGCTACCATTTGTTGTAATTCTTTAACAGTGAGCTTTGGAGAACTTTTAATTTCTCTTTCTATCCTCCTCACTGCGCGTGGTGGCAAAATGACCTTGCGTCCTCGTCCAGGCTTGTTTACCACTCTTCTTGTTGTTTAAAACTTCTTAATGATTCTTCTGACAGTAGATGTGGGCAAGTGCAGGCGAGTGGCTATTTTCTTGTAGCCATTGCCTGACTTGTGAAGGTCGACACACATCTGCCTTACTTGAATGGTGTGTTCCTTTGTCTTTCCCATGCTGAAGAGTGGATAAGAGAAATGGCCTCTGTGTCAAATCATATTTATACCCCAGGCAAACAGGAAGTGATGACCAAATAAATGTTCCCAGATACTCTGATCAACTTTGTAAACTACTGTAGAAACGACAGAAATACTTCAATTACATTTAATTCCTAGGAATTGTTAGGGGTGCTAATAATTGTGGAACAGGTGATTTTATGAAAAATAATTACTTCTTAGTCAGGGATTGTTTTTTCCCCCTTATAATTCATTTCAGTTGAAGGTTACATTTTTCTACAATTTTCAGTGTGAGAGTATAGTTCTGCAATTAAAATTTAATGTATTTTAAGGCTTTTAACACATCTTAACCAGGGGTGCCAGTAATTATGGAGGGCACTGTAGGACAGAGGCGTCTTTATTCCAACCCTTTAAAGCTCAGGAAAGGAGCTCAATTGATTGGAGAAGATTTGACTCGTCTGTGTTAAACCCACTAACGGCTTCTCTCCTCCCTCTTCGCCACTTGCGCCGGCAGGAGGGACAGAGGCGGGACAGAGAAGTACTTGTGCCGGGCTACACCGCGTTGGTGTGGTGCCACCCCCATTCGTCGCACCTGCACCTGGTTAACGAATTTAGAGCCCATAATGTTGTAACACTAATCACACTTTGTTGCAATTTCACAACCTTAGAATTACAGGGTTCTAACTAAGATTTACAGTTTTGAGGAATTAGCTTGCAAAGTTTCGCCTTTTGAAGTAGGAGATCTTTATATTGACACACGTAAGTAAAATACCGAATGTGTTAATCAACTGAAACTTTATCTCACTGTCAAAAGATTCTAGTAATTTAAATGTAATTTAATGGATTATTTAGGACAACAAATAGTACCATGTAGCCTTAATGAATGGGCAATTAGACATGAAATCAACGAGTTTTTAAAAAAATATTGCAAAGATTGAACAAAGTTCTATTGTTAATCTGCAGTAAACAAAACTACAAAATTCAATCACTGCAGATTGATAAGAAAATACAGTCTAAAAAATGCTACAGTATCTGACAATTCAGTTAGAACTGTTGAAGAAGACTTTAACTCAAACTGTGTAATAACAGCCTTCATTCCTTACCGACCATCACAAATACAATATGAAAAAACCTGAGATACAGGAAAAGAACAATAGTAAATAGGCATAAAGCAACTATTAACTAATGTCAACTACCAAGCTTTATTTGTATCATCAAGTCAGATGAAATATTATGATGGACATTTTCTATGTAGCACTACGTAAAATAACACATTTGCTTATAATACCATTGACCAACCAAAGGCATGAGTTTCAGCGTTTCCTTCAAATCTGCTACTGTTTGGGTGGGGAATGTATCGTAATTGTTTCCACATAGCGTTTTGGGTGCCTCAAGGCCCAACTCGTTAACATGCCTTCCCCTTCTCATGGATTTGATGCTCTGAACTTTAAATTCTCAAGCAACGGGGAAGTTTTGTGCAGAATTATTTCAGTGTCATCAAGGTCACCTTAGAGAAGGGCACTATGTTGTAATAAAGACATTGGGTACATAATTGGAAATCCATGAAGTCAGCTGCTTTCATTTAGAAAACAATGCATGGGTGCTTTCTGTTGGATTTGAGAATGGTGTGAAGTAGTGATGGTGGAAAAATGAACTATGATACAGACTTTTATCTCTCTAGGACACGATGGACATTGTCCGTTTCCTATATGGCAGAACGACCAGGAGTTCAAGACTTTGTGGTTTTAAATTCAATTGTTGGATGTCTGCTGAGAAACTCTGCCACAGCAAATGCCATGTCGCTACTTTGGTTTTGCAAAACACAGCAATCATTCCATGTTCTAATGTTTTTTACATCTTTCTGATTAACAGCAATTCTTTCAAAAATTTTGATGAAAGCACAAGCAAATGTCATTACATTCATTAATGTACCTTCTTGCAGTGAGGTGGCAGTGCTAACCACCAAGTTTGGCAGGCTTGCTTAGGTTCATTATATCTACCTTCCCCAAAAATTAGGAGATTGATACAGAATCAAAAGAATTGATTTTGTATACCTTGACCATGTGAGCTTGCACCCCCAAAAATATCTGGGAGTTAATGCTGCAGATCAATTTTGGAGCACTTTTTGCAATGAGCGACTTGTAAAGGAACATTTTGCTGTTGGTCACATGTCTATCATTTTCAGAAGCGACATTTTGGCCAAAATGCATTTTTGATCTTTTCACCAACCGTAACCTTGACCTTTGACCTTGATCTTCCAAAATTAAACTCCTTCGTCCTTGGACAGTTGGCTTCCTGTGGTATTAATTTCAAGCCAATACCTCAGTAATGGTGGACACTGGACTAAGCACAAGCAGATGATCTTGACCTTTGTCTTTGACCTTCCTCAGATGTTTGCGGTCCTGTGGTATAAATTTAATTCAAGAATTTGCTTTCAAGAATTTGCGTCAAGAATTGTGGACACTAGCGTGATTGCAGACAGACTAATGTGACAATCAACATACTTGCGAAAGTGACACTCCCAAAGTAGCAAGCAAGCAACACTCCCAAATGATCAACTAGCTTGCCAAAATAGGAAAATGGGAATTTGGAATTGGAAATGTCGGCTACCAGAAATCCCCAACTGAGCAACCAGCCAGATGAAATATGTAATTGGAAATTTGGAATTGAAAATTTTGGCAGGCAAAAAATTAGGCATTTTGGCTAGCAATAAACGCGGGCAAAAACCTCCTTGGCAGACGTAATGATGAAGTGAAATGTATAAACAGAATAACTGTGTTGGTACCAAGACCTTCATCTGATTGTTCCTTATGTGCATATGCCTGAACAAGTATTGAGAGATGTAGCATCAACGGGGATCATAGTCCCCCCCCCCCAAGGCCTTATCGGAGCATACAGGAAGATGCGGGGTAGGAAGCAGAATAAAATTTGCAGCAGCAGTATAGCAGGCGCCAAGCAGCAGCAGTGTGAAGGAGCCAAGAGCAAATAACCACGATTTGGTGGTTTAAATAGACTCGCTTTTTGGAGTGGAAAACAGTTGTGGCTGACATGAGCAATGTGGGTCATGTGATGCAGTGCAGCTCAACTAGGTCACAGGCAGGTTCATTTTTTGACTCGTTTAATGGAATCTTTTGGCAGTAAACGGCATATGATTTTTCTATACTGTTTTGAGATTGAGGTGGACATTAATCAAAATAGGATCAGAGCACCTGGATTGATGTTTATATGAATGCTCACTCCCTAGAATCAGGCCCTTTATAACAGATTGGGCATGTGCCCTGATGGATTTTCTTAAAATGTTTTGCACTCTTGATTGCAAAATTAATTTACAACCCAAATTCTGAAATAGTTGGGACAAAGTGTAAATTGTGAAAAAAATCTAAATGCAATGTCTTTCAGATCGCATCAGCCAATATGTTATTTACAATAGAACATAGATCTCATCTATGCTTTCAAATTATTGTAATTGGCAACTGAAGACACGGTTCCTCTTTATATGTGATCTAACAGCATCCAGCGATGATACGGTGGGGTACATTAAGTTCAGAAAATTAATTTACTGCTTGCCTGTGACTGGACAAGAAAGCAATTTTGAATAAGGTTGATTTAAACACAGCAAATACGCATCCCGATGACCGATTGCTGTCTTGCTTAATCGGAGAGAACAAGCACCTGTTCATTATGGACTGCAAAAAGTTCAGGGTTGCATCAACACTCAAAGAGTAGAGTTAAATCGCATATGAAGAGGAACCGTGTCTTCAGTTGCCAATTACGATCATTTGAAAACGCGTCCATGAAGGAAAATACTTGAGAACTGGCTAGGACTAATTGTCATAAAGGCCGTGTCAAAGTCCCTACCAACTCCCAGTTAAATCTACGCCCCTGGTTGCTGGCTTTTGTCACGCGCTAGACACACAACCTTGTGCCCGGTTACCTTGTTACGTAGTGTCTTGAGCGTGATGGCGGTAACTACGCGCCGGCGGAGACTGCTTCCTGGCCAGTAACTCAACTTTTTGTATTGACAAATACTTGTAGTACATCTACACCAGGTGTCAGGTCATTTCGGCCTGATTTCGAGTTATTTCGGACCCTACTATCAAGTCATTTCGGCACTTGGCCTCGGGTCTTTTTGGAACTTGTGATGGGATGCCTCGGTATTTATTCGGCATTCGGTTAGTTAATATTGTAAACATAATATTCATGGTTTATTTTTATTTTACAATTAAACTTTGTGTTTATGATGTTGTTTCAAACAACTGTCCTTTATTCATGCGTTGTCTTCACTCTCCAAGGACATTATGTGTGAGTCTCTCTCTCTCTCTCTCGTGGTTTTGAGTGCCGAGTGTTTTTTTTACAGAGGTGCCGAAATTTCCTACAGAAGTGCCGAGGCGTCTCGCACAAGTGCCGAAACGTCGTGTGCAAGTGCCGAAATACCCGGCCAAGTGCTGAAATAACTGGGTGCTGAAATGACTACTGGTGGGCGACCAGATCTCGTCATTTATTTTGAGTTTTCCGTTATTTATTTTTAAAATGTTCAGTATTTTGAGCTGGGAAATGACCGCAATATTCCACGCCAGAATGTACACAATATCACAGATGTCATTTCCATAACCAGAACTGGGCGACTGCCACGCTTTGGTCTGCAGCAGACGATATTCTCACCCATTTGGGACATGAATACTGGACCAGTTCTCGCCACCCAATGTCCCACTCAATAAATGCAATATAAAAAAAAATTTCAATGATAAATTGATAATGTAATGTAAGAAGAAAATGGGAAAATAATTTTTTTAAATATACACCGGTCGTAAGGTACGCGTGGAGCGTGATGATGTGACCACCCCCTCCCCTGTCAACACTACATACTTTGAGATATTGACATTGGAAGTAAATAGTCATGCACTGCGTCAAAACTATCATCCACTGATGAAAAGGAACAAGATAAATCCACATCAACGCATTCGAAGTCAGCATCCGCCATTGTTACTTCTAGTCTACTCTCTTCAGCAGCCCTCGGCGTGTTCCGCCCGTGACGTCATCCGGACACGTGACTGTCCAGCCTCGCCTGCCTCCGTTATTCATGCGGTCACCGAGTGGGTTGTATAAACATCAAAATAATGCGGAATAACCGCATTTTCTGCCCATTTGGATATTTTATTCGTTTTCAGCAATGTAATTTTTATCAGCTTAAAACTAACAAGGCAGGTGGCCCGTATTTCCTCTTTAATTTTGAATATTAATATCGCGCACGCATATGCTGTAAGTGCCATACCAACCCGATGTGTCATCTGTAACATGGATTCCCCAGTATAGCAGCACAAGAAATTAAACTCGACATTTTCTTGACTGTGGCAAGGTTTACATGATGACGGTGTGAACAGAAGACGCAAAAGTGGCGTCGCGTCTTCACTTTTTATTTCGCGTTCAGACGAGCGTTCTCGGGAGGAAATCTGTGTGCATATGGTGACGCAAAAAGTGTGTAGAAATCGATTGGGTATGCATGCCAGACGGCTAGGTGGTGCTGTGATACACTAACACAAATGCCTATGCGCATGCGTTGAATCTTCCTTTTTCTCGTCACTGTGCCGCGAAATCACAAAATACGGCTACCGGTAACAAGAAGAACGAGCTATTGCTCCAGATTACTTTAAACTATAAAACCTCGAAGGTTCAGCAAGGCATTGACTGGGAGTCCTGTCAGTCAAAATATACAAACATACGGTCAACATTCATGTATTATGGCTGCCAGAGTAGCCTGAAGGTCCGAAGCATGGATGTAATCCGACAGGCGTTTTCGTCACGCAGTAAACAAACATATGTGTCGTGAGCAGAACAGCAGATCTGAGCCAGTTTTGCGTCTTGGCCAGTTTAGACGGAAACGCTGCGCTGGAGAGTATTCAAGTTTTCCACTTTCGAGGGTGGTTTGAGATTTTTGCGTCTTCAAGCCCCAAAAATGCCGTCACCATATAAACAAAAGGCACTTCCGTTAAAATATTTTGTCGTCTTTACTCGCAAGCGTCTTCGTGTAAACTGGGCCTGAATGCTTGATGTTTTTACACCTCCAAATCTTTCTCTGGGTACCCAAACACCTGGGTAAGCCGAAAATGTTCTGATTACATTCGACATTGGTGGAAGCTGCTAACGGAATTATTTTGCCCATGCGTGTTTTTTATTTGTCCGCTGCTTTATACCACCAGGGGTGTGAGAGGGGTTTAGTAAAAAAAAGAGGAAGGAAATTATGGCCCCTTCCCGGCAGCGTAAAGTTATCGGTGGGAGGGCGGCCCTCCCATTGGTGGGGGTTTGGGGGCTCTCTGCCCAGAAACGTTTTGAAAAATTGACCTAAATTAAAGCAATTTTAAGCCGATTTTAAGTCAATTGAGTTAGAAGCAATTATCAAAAAATGTCCTTTTTTTCAAAGGAAAATAATGATCTCTGATTCAAATTCATTTGTTTAGAATAAAATCAAGAATCAAGGCATATAGTTTCACTGCTTAACAGTATTTAATGAGTGAAATTAGGACATGCAGGAAAACCATGACTTGTGAAGCACAAGTGGGTCAATATTGAAAAAAGCTACATTCAGTAACATCCATTAAGACCTTGTCCACACGTAGCCGGGTATCTACTAAATCGAAGATATTTTCCTACGTTTTGACCTGTCGTCCACGTGACAACGCATCAAAAACGAATGATTAGAAAAACTCTGGGCATAGTAAAGATTTTTGAAAACTCCATTTATGCAGTTGCGTGTAGACAGAGATAACCGGAGTTTTGGGTTTTCGAACGTCACAACCTGCGCCAAAATGACAACAAATCTGCTCTGACGTCGAACATGCGACCTTTGTTTATTGCAGAAGCCAGAGCAGAAGCATGGATAAAGAGTAATGGATCGGAGTAGTGCCTTGAAATCTGTGATAGCGTTAATTATTGTGCAGGCGCTTTATACATGTTTAATTATAGAAGCCCAACTACTGCTCCAAGAGCACCGGCGACGGACAGCATTGCGGTCTGTGATTTACCCCATCATTACCATTGGGTAGGATTTGGGGAAACAATGCCATCTACAGATTTGGAGGCTTATTGAAAACGCAGATGTTCGGTTATGTGTGGAAGGAATTTTTTTCTGAGACGGGGTCGTGTGGATAAATTTTTTTTTATAAACGGGGGGGGACATTTGTGTTTAAAAATACCCGGCTAGGTGTGTACATGGCCAAACATATGTCGTAAAGGTGTATTTCTATCAAAAAATTAAAAATGACATTAAGTTCATTTAACCACAACAAAAATAAGGAATTCATTGCACCAATAGAAAATAGCATAAAACAAACATGGAATCATTTGACTTATACTGGAAATAACATTGAATATGATAAAATTATTTATTTCACCTTTGTTTTTTCTTTTCACATATATATTTCTCTATACACAATATGCTTTGTTATGCACTTGAGAGTCCAATGGAATTTAATAAAGCTTGATTAACCTGAGGCCAAATTGAATCCAAATTAGCAAACAAAACCTTAAATAATTTCTAATAATTAATTTTAATGAAATTGATCTCACGGATACATTAAGTACAAAAAAAATTAAATTATAATTAGGTCTATGCACCGGCATTTCAGAACTCCTCAGCTAATGAAGGTAATTTTGCCGACTAGTGGGCTTCGTGGTTTCGTCCTTTTACATTTTTCAATCAGTCTGCTGTCTCTTTTACAGCGAGTTGCCTGACCATGCTGCAAAAACAGCTGAACTAACTTGTTGCCAAAATTACCTTAATTCGCTGGAGAGGTCTGAAATGCCGTTACGGAGCGCCGGTGCATAGACTTAATTATAATCAAATTATTTTTCTGTACGGAATTCAGTCCATTTTTTTGTTGCTTTTAGATCACATGGCGGAGAGAAGCCGTGTCTTCAATTTCCTCTCGGTTACTCTTGAATTGGAAAACGTGTTAATGAAGGAAAACCATCTGTAATTAGCCGGGACTAATTGTCGTCAAAGGGAGGGACATTAGCCCCGCTAACGCTGACCCTGATAAATGTGATCGAAATAGTGTTCAGTACAATTAAGTAACATTACAATAAGATAGCCTATATACATACCTGGTAATGCATAATTAGTCTTTTGATTATTCACACGCTCCCCGTGTTTCGATGATTTGACATGATCCTCCAAAGCTACAGACCTGGAATGGAAAAGTTGATATTCTTGCTACATCTTGCAAAGTGCAAAATCAGCTATCATGATTTTCTGGATGCAAACACCTAATTGATGTCCATCTATTTCTTTCTTGGGCCAACAGAGATGCCAAGGCTTACGCCTTAGGCGTGAGTCTCTCCTCTTAGTGGCATTCACGTTTCTGTGCCATAGTCAGCAATTATTCAATCAAAGTGCACTGAAGAATTTCACTCGCAGAATTTAAGTCATTGTGCATCAAGTTAATCAGTTTCACTTGCATTAAGGCGGATTTCCCTACTAATGACACGGAAATCGATTTTGACTCGGGAATTCTCAGGCTTGTCTTTACTGAGGGTTTAAAAGCAATAGAATTGCATAAAAATGTTTCAAGTAGTCTTATTTCATGAAAACAATTTAAGCAATCATGAAACACATGCATTATTTATAATCCCTGAGTAAAGAGAAGCACGGGAAGTCCGGAGTCATAATCGCTTTCCATGTTACTCGTGATGAGGTGCGGCTTTTCGCAAGTGAAACCGAAACTTCTACACACAAGGATTTTAATTCCGCATGAGAATCAAAGTAAGCATTCAATGAAAAGTTACGGACTACGGTGAACAAGCCTAAAAATGCGTGAGACCTACGCCGAATGCGTGAGACTTGGCATCTCTGAGCCAAGACCAATTCCCACACATTTTTAATCCCCACATCAATTTTAGTTACATTAGATTTGCGGTCAACAAATTTCTTGCTATTGTTTGTGACTAACCACGTCAAACATAGCCAGCGGAAATGCTGACTAAACTGGTTTCCGCGCATTGTGTAGCGCAGCTGGTAAAGAAAGGCTACAAGGCCGTGGAAAAATTCGAGATCGCTAGTATTTATTTATTTATATATTCATTTTTTCAAAGTCACGCGGAATTTCTCTCATTTAGGAGGAATCAGGTTTTTAAAAACGCGAATTTCCGCGTTTCCGCGGAAATTTCACACGCCTGTACCGCGAAAATGTATCTGTTTCATAACTTGAGCTGCTAGACTTGCGCACGGCGTCCCGCACTTTGAAATATCGCAGCCGTATTTTTAGTTTGTCACGGCACGGATCTGTTATTCTTTGATAACCACTGAATGTTACTACTCGCAATTTATTCCATAATCAAGTTTTTGTGTGTTATATCCAGTTGTGATCGTTTGTATTTGTCCACTTACATTTTAAGCAAATACTGAAGTATTTCTTTGTTTGAATGGAGATTGCTTTTCGCTGCTGCATTTGTTAGAACAAGAGAGGCTTTCCACATAACTGTAATCTTCCCTTTTTGTCAGTTGTCAGTTCTTTTTTTTAGCGATTTTAGGCTTGCTATAAATCAGCCATAAAAAATGGGAGTGTCACCCAAGTACACTAATAGCATGAATGGGTGGGACAGGAACTCATTACATTTTATTTGATAGGCCTATCTTATGCGTTATTATACCCCGATAAAATATGAGTGAGAGAAAAAACATTGGGTCTCATTCATGAAACGTTAGTAAATCTGTGTGTAGATTTGCACATAAAAGCCTGCACTACTAAAACCCTACTCCAGATTCATGAACGGCGCGAGAAACTCAGATTTGATTGTAATCACGTGTGTAAGATCATGAACAGGGCCGGCGCTGGCCTAGACGATTGCCTCGGCAAAAATCCATCCCTTTATTGGCAACAATTAATCCTGGCTTGTTCTTAACGGTTTTCCTTGATTAACACGTTTTCCAATTTAAGAATCATCAAGTGGCAATTGAAGACACGGCTTCTCTCCCCCTATGCATGTTAATAAAGGAAAACCATCTAGAATTAGCCAGGACTAATTAGTCAATAAAGAGTTGGATATTTTCCCCCAAATTTTCAGGTCTAGCGCCAGCCCTGATCACAAATGCCAACCTAATGTACAAAACCCAAAATCAGGGAAGTTGGCACGTTATGTAAATCGCAGATAAAAACAGAATACAATGATTTGCAAATCCTTTTCAACTTACGTTTAATTGAATACACTATACAGACAAGATGTTTAATGTTCAAACTGAGAAACTTTATTTTTTTTTGCAAATAATCATTTAACTTAGCATTTAAAGGCAGCAACACAGGGGCCTTTTTATCACTGTGTTACATCGCCTTTCCTATTAACAACACTCAGTAAACGTTGGGGAACTGAGGAGACCAATATTTGAAGCATTTCAGGTGGAATTCTTTCCCATTCTTGCTTGATGTACAGCTTAAGTTGTTCAACAGTCCAAGGTCTCCGTTGTCGTATTTTACGCTTCATAATGCGCCACACATTTTCAATGGGAGACAGGTCTGGACTACTGGCAGGCCAGTCTAGTACCCGCACTCTCTTACTACAGAGCCATGCTGTTGTAACACGTGCAGAATGTGGCTCGGCATTGTCTTGCTGAAATAAGCAGGGGCGTCCATGAAAAAGACGTTGCTTGGATGGCAATATGTTGCTCCAAAACCTGAATGTACCTTTCAGCATTAATGGTGCCTTCACATATGTGTAAGTTGCCCATGCCTTGGGCACTAATACACCCCCATACCATCACAGATGCTGGCTTTTGAACTTTGCGCCTATAACAGTCCGAATGGTTGTTTTCCTCTTTGGTCCGAAGGACACAACGTCCACAGTTTCCAAAAACAATTTGAAATGTGGACTCGTCAGACCACAGAACACTTCTCCACTTTGCATCAGTCCATCTTAGATGAGCTTGGGCTCAGCGAAGCCGGCGGCGTTTCTGGGTGCTGTTGATAAATGGCCTTCACTTTGCATTGTAGAGTTTTAACTTGCACTTGCAGATGTAGCAACGAACTGTAGTTACTGACAGTGGTTTTTTGAAATGTTCTTGAGCCCATGTGGTGATGTCCTTTACACATTGATGTCGGTTTTTGATGCAGTACTGCCGGAGGGATCGAAGGTCACAGGCATTCAGTGTTGGTTTTCGGCCTTGTCGCTTACGTGCAGTGATTTCTCCAGATTCTCTGAACCTTTTGAAGATATCACGGACCGTAGATGATGAAATCCCTAAATTTCTTGCAATAGCTCGTTGAGAAAAAGTTGTTTTTAAACTGTTCGACAATCAGCTCACGCATTTGTTCACTAAGTGGTGACCCTCGCCCCATCCTTGTTTGTGAATGACTGAGCATTTCAGTGAAGCTGCTTTTATACCCAATCATGGCACCCACCTGTTCCCAATTAGCCCGTTCACCTCTGGGATGTTCCAAATAAGTGTTTGATGAGCATTCCTCAACTCTCTCAGTCTTTTTCGCCACTTATGCTAGCTTTTTTGAAACATGTTGCAGGTATCAAATTCCAAATGAGCTAATATTTGCAAAAAATTACAAAGTTTACCTGTCCAAACATTAAGTAACTTGTCTTTGCAGTGTATTCAATTGAATATAGGTTGAAAATGATTTGCAAATCATTGTATTCTGTTTTTATTTACGATTTACACAACGTGCCAACTTCACTGGTTTTGGGTTTTGTAAATTGACAGCACGCCCCCAGCGTTCATCATTTAGCACAAATCCCCACCCATGAATAGCGAATGACCACCATATAAGGCCATACGTGCATCTGGTTGACCTGATCATGGCGCAAGGGAAGAAAAATGAACGTTTCCGAGGCGGAAATTGAAGTAATTTTGGGAGAAGTGGAGTTGAGAAAGCATATTTTATTTGCTTCTGTTAGTAGTAGAATACAGGAACAGGGAAAGCAAAGGCCCAAAAGGAAGTCACAGATGCAGTGTCTCCTCTGTTGGAAAGACCATTCAGTAGGTGAAACGTAAATAGTTCGATATAAAAATTGATGCGAAGAAACGTATGAAGATTATATAAAAACAAAACAACAGCCACGAGAGGAGAAGGACCTTTACTGCACCTCTATGTGCAACAGACCAGTGCATCACAGGCATCATTGGGGAGACTTCTTTGTCAGGAATCATTCCTGCTGGAGCCACCGACATACCTCCATTGGAGCTCTCACCATCAAACTCAGAAGTTAAGGTCACGTGAGTTATATCACAATACATTCAGTGCTTTGTCAGTAGGTTATGGCTCCAATAGTCCCACCAAACAAACAGAAGATGCATGGGGTGCTCTCTGAATTGAATGAATAGGAAACCAGAAATTCTATTTTGTGCTAAATAGATAAACTCTCAATAAATCTGTGTTGGCTGTCAGAATGTATAGCTGTTTAACACTTCTAACAAATGATAAAGACAAAATTTAGCCCACAGCATTTTAATGTTCATAATTGTAGGTCATTTAAAAAAGTTTTGTAGTGTTCAAATTAGGCCTAATTAATTCTTAACACAAGTTCTGTTTTTTCACATTCAAATTAATCCACTCTGCAGCCAACATAAATCGTTTTTCCTCAGCATATTTATTGATGTGTTCTTAATTGTTTCATCCAGCAAGCGCTCCTCCCGAGGTCTGAGTCCTCCACCTGCTGCTCCTTCCACTTCTTTACCCAGACGCCGAGACAGGAGAGGTGACCCGGCCCTGACAGACGAGGTCCTGAGAAATCTAGCGGACATTGTTAGGGCAGTTGAACAAATTAACAATTCCCTCCAAGAGATCAACAAATAAACAATTCCCTCCAATCCCTCCCTCCAAAAAAATAAAATGTACTTTTTTCAGTGTGATGTTTGGGATGTTTGGTTATTCTGGGTAAAAACATTTCGAGCTGTGGAAAACAGGATAATCAGTGTACTGCTTACTGCAAGAACAAAGGCAATATTAAATTAAATTGATGAACTAAAATAAACAGGATGTTGGATAGAAATATAAAATAAGTTTTTGCAAACAAAATAAAAATGTTCAGAGTTGGTTGTGCAGTACTTGTGCAAGCAACACTTACCTTAAAAACGCTCTTTAAGTTGCTGGCATGTCTGAACAGCAGCCGCATTTCTGACCTCATGAGCTGGTTCTGGAGGCAGTCACGCAGGTGGATTTTGGACCTCAGGCAGGGGAGGGCCCTGCTTAATTGAAATGCTGTGCAGGACACAGCAGGCCATGATAATCTGTCACACTTCTCGGGTGTGTAAAGAAGAGGGCGCCTCTGTCATCCAGACACAACCATCTGGCTTTGAGAACGCCGTGTGTGTTCTATAATGGCCCTCGTGACAGCGTGGGCTTCATTATATGCCAGCTCCCGTGGTGTCTGTGGGCTGGCCAGGGGTGTCATTAACCACTGGGTCAGAGGGTAACCCCCCTATGGATATGAAAGGTTAAGTCTCTACATGTAAAACACATGCATTTGTACAGACAGACTATATTCTTACTGACAAGCCAGCCGTCTCTCACAGCTCCATTCTCCAAGCAGGTGCCAACTGCACTATTGCGCAGTATGAAGCCGTCATGCATCTTGACAACATTGAGCAACACGTAGTTTGCGTCATATCAGCTGCACACTCACGAAATGAAAGTTTTTCCGGTTTATGTATGCAAATGTATCCTCAGATAGAGCCTTGATGCATACGTGTGTGCAGTCCATGGCAGTGTTTCCAAAACTGAGTGCCATGAGAGCTTCTTAGGTGTGCCGCGAGAAAACCCACTTACTGTTTTTTTCCTGATGGCCCAATAATATAAAACGGCTGAACTTAAAGGACATAAAAATAACAATTCATGTCATTTTCAATTCAGTTTTTAAAATGCCTCATTAAAATTCTTTCTCAATATTTCCGTATCATGTATTCTACTGTGCAATTCCTTCTCGTGATTGAACCACCTCACTCTTGCAGCGCCGGCCAGAAAAAGTAGACTTTAAGCAGATGTAATATCGCTCCCCATCTGCCAAATTTGGAGCAGTATATTACCTGCCCAACGAGGATGGCTAAGACTCTTGATCAGTGGTTTGGCAACATCGAGGGAGCCTATGTGTCCAGATGCAGTCCTCCTTTAGGACGGTCTGATCATAACGTTATCCACCTCTTACCTAAGTTTCGTCAAAAATTTAAAAGGGAAAAACCGGCTATAACAGACATCCAGGTCTGGTCAAAAGAGGCTAACCAACCGGGAAATGTTCTTTATGGAGGAAGTAGCCTGTAATAATTATGAACTACTAACAGACACAACCACCAGTTATCTTCAGTTCTGTGTGGATACTGTCAAAGCAAAACAGATCAGAATCTATCCCAATAACAAGCCATTGGTTAACAAAGGACTAAAACATAACTTAAATCAGGAAATAACATGCTTTTTTTAAGGGGTGATCAGCAAAAGGTGAAAGAACTACAAAAAGAACAAAGGAGTTTGACTAAAAAGGCAAAACTGGACTATAAAGACAAAGTTGAAGGGAATCTACGAAATAGGAATGCAAGAGATGCCTGGAGGAGACTTAACAATATGATGGGAAGGAATCACAAAGTAGTACCCCATTGTGAAGACCCTGTCAGTCTTTCAAATGATTTGAGTGTTTTTTTTAATTCTAGGTTTGATCAGTATGACTTCAATGACAAATGTGATTTGGCCTGTGAGGGGATGAGAGCTATTCCTGTGACACCAAGGATGAGTGATGTGACCTCAGTCCTCTTGTGTGTTAACCCCCACAAGACACCTGGACCAGACGGCCTTAAGGGAAGGGTATTGAAAGAGTGTGCCTCCCAACTAGGTCCCATCTTTACCCACTTATTCCAGCTATTCCTCAACGCCAGTTTTGTTCCTCAGGCCTGGAAAATGGCTACCATTATCCCAGTGCCTAAAATAACACGCCCCAAGTCACCCAACGACTTCAGACCCATCGCCCTCACCTCCTTATTAAGTATGTGTTTTCAGCATCTAGAGTGCAGAGAACTGAAACTGCAAACATCGGGACTCATGGACCCAATGCAGTTTGCCTATAAAGCTGACCGAAGTGTGGAGGATGCCACTCTCACCCTTCTGGAGAGAGTACACAGTCACATAGACAAGGCCAAAACATATTCCCATGTACTTTTCATTGACTTCTCCTCCGCATTTAATACTGTCCTGCCCCACCTTCTCTTAGAACGCTTAAGTGCCTTGAATGTCAGTCACAACGTCATTCTATGGATTAGGGAGTTCCTGAGGGAGAGGCCTCAGCACATCAGTATGAGCATTAACATCTGTGAATTTCTTGTCTTAAACACCGGTGTCCCACAAGGATGTGTCCTGTCCCTCCTTCTGTTCTTCATATACACATATGAGGTGAAGCTCAACAATGATGACTCTATATACCTTATCAAATATGCAGATGACATGGCCCTTGCTGCCTGCCTACAGGATGCTAACTGCCCCTATTACTTTCAGCATACCAACCACCTTGCCACCTGGTTTGACAGGAGTTACCTTGACTTGAATGTCAGCAAGACCAAGGAACTGTGCTTTGGAGGTAAGATGGGAACAAGCAGCAAGGGACCGAACTTCATGCCCATCAACATGAAGGGGAGGGATGTGGAGCGGGTCACTAATTTTAAATACCTAAGGACAATAATAGATGAAGATCTCTCATTCCATCCCAATGCAGACCACATTTATGAAAAGGCAAGACAGCGTCTCTCCCTCCTCAGGAAACTGCGACGCTTTAACACCAGAAAGCACACCTTGACCATGGTGTATAGGTCACTCACTGAGAGTGTTCTCATTTAGCATCACCTCCTGGTATGGGAACCTCTCAGTGAAATACAGGAACAAGCTGGCTGAGGTAGTGAAGCAAGCCAGCAAAATCATAGGAGAAAACTAGCTACAACTCCACACCTTATACAGTCACACAATAACACTAACAGCCACTCGGATCTTTAATGACCCCGCCCACCCCCTCCATCCATCTTTTCAGCTGTTGCCATCTGGTAAAGGTTGTGTCCCAATAGCCAGGAAAAACGGGTACAAAAAGTCATTTCTGATAGGACACTTTGTCAAAGTGAACATTTATTAAAAGCATACAAGCATTCATTGAGTTTGGCAGTATGGCTCTGTTCGAGAGATCCCTGCCCATCCAGCGTGGAACCAAAGGCAGGGAGCTGCTATTAACCCCCCTTCCATAGAACAGAGCCAACAGCAACAATGACCTCAAACAGAAGAGACTTTGTTATTGAACGACAGTTTAGTCATGAAAGAACAGGATTACAGAATGCTGAAAATGACGGAAGGAGCTGGGGAGGAGGAGGGATGTTAAGCGTACATGCTGCAGAGTCTCTGCTCAGAATGCGAGCTTAAGTAAACTAGCATATCAATCAAGCAATCATGTGACGGAAAATCAGATGACATCCATGAGCACTCAGGTGATTCTCAAGCTCGAGAAGCCGCTCCTATAGTTAGCAAGCTTGACTCTGTGCCTATCAGAATTTACGACAAGCTCCATTTGTGCCTTCTGCTGTGGCCGCCCTGAATCAGGGCAAACTAAAATAACTCTCCTCCCCTCTCACCCACTATTGTAACTATGGGAAAACAAAAAACTGCACTAGTATGGTTTATGCTTATTTTTCAACTTGGTTTTATATGGTGTCTATTTATTGACTGTGAGCTGTCTTTATATGTTTTTATTTTTTCATGTTACCGGAGTGCCAAAGGTGATTTTCCAGTGTATGTAAATTCAGTGGACAATAAAGTTTTTATCCATCTATCCTTACAGTGAGGAGTATCTGACTTATGGGTTTACATTCACTAGAGGTCCCGCTACCCCAATACCACTGTATCTTGTTTGCGGCAAAAAGCTAGCGAACAAAGCTATGATGCCAAATAAATTAAAAACTCACCTCTCAACCAAACACCCTTCTCTCGCAAAAAAAAAAAAATACTGTGAATATTTAATGCGGTTCATTAGCCAGACGAACAAACGAGCTGCTCTCATGATGAAAACCACTAGTGTGTCAGAAAAAAACATTAGAAGCTAGCTATCTGGTCGCAGAACTAGTAGCAAAATCAAAGACGTCTCACACAATTGCCGAAACTCTTATCGTGCCAGCATCCAAAGCTGTCGTCGGGACCATGTTGGGTAAAAATTCTGCCAATGAAATATCGAAGGTTCCCCTTTCAAACAATACAACTGGCAGATGAAAAGGAAACGTCGGCAGATATAGAAGACATTGTAATGTCATTGTAAAATAAAAGGGAGTTGGAAATTTGCGCTCTAGGTGGATGAAGGGCACATGTCAGAGGGCATGAACAATTACTGGCCAATGTCAGATATGTCAATGAGGAGACATTTAAAGAAAATTACTTTTTTTTCCATCAAATTTTGCCGGAGAAAACTACAGATGAGAGGTGTTTCAAGTCATATCAGAGTATCTGGAGAAGTGGGGGCTGAACTGGAGAGACTGCGTAGAGTCATTTATTTTATGATTGCAAAATAGCCTGAAACCTGGTTGGAAAGCTCGAGTGGTTGTCTCGTCACTTGGTCGAGCTGCGGGGTAGGTAGCGCGAGCGGAACGCTATAATATAGAAAAAAGAAAAAAGTTTGGGAAATACTGATGGCATGTTGCCCAGCGAGCAAAACCCCTGCTTTACTTTGATTTTCCGTTGCATGCCATGGGGAATTCAGTGTAATTCAATCATGCCTGTAAGTAGAGCCTGTAAAATGCGGCTCATTGATGGCTGGGAAATTCCAGATCTGTCTGCCACTTCCCACTGGAAGGTCCCCGTTGCTAGGAATCTCAGCACGGAGAGCACCTGCAAATGTGTGGGGATGGCGTGGCTTTTTTTAGTCGACCTTGTCAGATTAGGCTCGAGAATGTTTCATAAACACAACAGCATTGGTCTCGGTAGTCGGAAATGACTAATCAACCATCATCACTCTCAGCCAACAAATCTGCCTGGTCCCTGAAAGTCCTCTCTCTCTAGAGAGCACCTTGTGCCAAATCATACAGAACTGCAAGTTCAGCCATTGTTACCATTGTCTAAGTCTGAAGTCTTTTATACTGCGGTAGATTTCATTATAATTGACACCACCTGGTGAGCAATATGTTGCATGGCCGTGATAATGGTTCACAAACTTTTTTGTGATTTTATTATAATAATAATAATAATAATAATAATATTTTTATTATTATCATTAAACATGTAAAAAGCACATGTAGTCTGTGTGGTTTAAAACAAGTAGTTCACATTCTAAACCTAACCTGGATCTCAAACTTATTTGTTGTAGATATATGTTATATTTATAAAATTTTGTCATGTTTAAATTACGCGTTTCAAAGGCATCTGCATATTGTGTACATAACAGAGAACAATACGAATTAAAATTGTAATTTCAAACACTGGCAAGCAATATTGTGCAAGGAATTCCAGCCCGGGACCCTAGGGCCAGATCTTCTCCTGGTCTTGTAGGTCCACTGCCAAAGAACGAACGCTATTTTCAGAGTGTGATGTAATCGGGTTTATTGTATTCCAGTTGTCTGCTCAACTCAGCATAAACATATAATGAGTCAATCGGTGCCAACTCCGAAACACTCGTAAAATAAAAAGATATGTCAGCACTCGTAAAATAAATATTTTATTGAATGGAAAAAATCACCGCGTACATAGAAACGAACGAAGGCTTTCCTCAGCGTTTCAAATGAATAGGGTGTGGTACCATGTGACTTAACTATCGGCACCAGACACAACAGATGGAGAACCCATATGACAGAAAATCATCCAGAAGTGTGACAATCCCAATTAGTAATCCAAAGAAATAATGATCTGATAAAAAACAGAGAAATCACCCCAATACATAAAGAAATTGAAAACAAAATGATAATAATATTACTTTACAAATCAAGTACATACAAAATATCTCAAGACCTATAACTCACTAAATCACTTGGTCAAATCAGTAAGGGGTCTATTCTCCCATGCGCGTGAGTCGAAGTAGCGCATATTCTCCCCTCGACTTGAGTCTGCGCATTACGCGCCCCGAGGGCAGTTATGCACTTCAGGCGGAGCAAGGCCAAAATCGGGGCGTTTCCGGGTGTTTCTCAGGCAAATAACACTTAGGCATATTCTCCCCCTGGCTTACGCGCTTTTTCTGTTAAGCGTTTTTGAGGGCTGTTTTAAGGTCAAGCGCCAACATAAGGTGAAATGGAATATTGCATTTTGATGTCGGTTATAGGCCAAATTTTAACATTAATTTTATTTTTTTTTAAATGGCAAAGGTTGAGACATTCAATATTTGATTTATCATCCTTATTTCTAAACTACATTTCTCATAACCATAATAATTATCAAACAATATCATCATACGATATTACGCAACAGCCTGTTCTCCAATTAGTTCAATTACAAACACATTACAAACAATTCCAAACTTACTGGTGGTCATCAAGGTCACAACTGCGCTGTCGTTCCTGGCATCTGAGTCGTTCCAGTGAGTGGCTGGTGATGTCACGCACATATCTCAGGTGTCTGTGTCAAGGTGTCTGAAACAGTTGTTTGACGCTAAGCTGCACCACATCAGCCGGGTCGCCAGGTTCCCCAGTGTTGTGGGAGCCATTGATTATACTCATGTTGCAATCAGAACCCCTTCCACTAATAAGAATATGTACAGAGACCGCAGACGTCGGCACAGCATTAATGTTCAGGTTGTGGGCGATGTTGCCGACACTCACCTGTAGCGCTAATTCCCAATGAGACTGCGCGCGAGTATTAAAATGTAGTTGTGATGTTAGGCTGCAGTGTAGCTATGTTGCTACACAGTCATCGCAATGGACATAACCACAGCAGTTTGTAAGCATGTTTTTTGGTGGAAAAATTACATTTTGGAATATTGGATTTTTCGAGTTCGACAATCGACCAGTGTGGACTTCATCGGAAAACAGGAAGTAAACAGAGGTACGTGCACTGAGTAAATTAGCACAATTTTTATACATTTCTAGTTCAGCTACTGTAGTCAAATTCATTGTGGTCACTTGGAAGGGTTAGGTGAACATGGCTATGGACTTGAAATGACATCACGATCGTGTTAAGACGCTAAAAGCACGTTAAAAGCCTGCCCCATTGGAGCCGCTTAGGTGCGAACTTTAGCAGGAGCATAACTCGGTGTAGGCAAAACCAAATTTCTTCGTTTGTCTCGCTATTGACAGCACTCCTTCACCACAAACAACAAAGATATGTGTTGAAATTGACCGGAGTTCCCCTTTAAGCATCTGTGCCAAATTCCCTGGCTCGGCCCATGACGCCTATGTACTGCGCGACTGCTTGAAATGCCAAAAAATACAATAAATATTTGAAACCATATTAAGCTTGTTTCCAGTATCTATTACAGTGATACTTTGAGTATAGGCAAATAAATATGACCATTTTACGTAACCCTCCTTCATCCGTATCCACTCCAAGTTATTCTCCATGCACTTCCACTACAGAGAGAGTGGATGCCACCAACCCCTTAGTGCAGTGAAATGCACCGGGGATGATGGTTCCTCACTTCCTGTTGAGTGCACACTTCTCCGGTGTGCAGAGAGCCTGTCTTTTATAGTGCCCCGCAGATTTTTCCGCGTGCGGGGTAAGATTCCTTTGTTGAAGCATTGCCCTGTCCTAGTTGCAAACCAGACATCGGAGTTGTTTGAAATTTCAAGCACGCAATTGCTAAATGAGATCTTATAAACTGTCATTGATTGTTATTTTTGTGTGACTAGAATGTTCCCTTTGTCTTCTTCCCTGTCTTCCATAGAAAAAACAGGCTGGTGTAGGAGGGGCACATTTTCAATGCTCTGATTACGCTGGTTGAGAAGGGCTAAATTCTGTATTATTTCATTATTGCGGCAGTTAGTTTGTTTGCATAGCTTTAATGCCATGGTGGCTAGAGTAAGAAATAAAAAAAGAGATTTCTGTATCACTTCTTGTAATTGGCACAGACATACATAGACCTACTATTACAGCCGCATATCGTGGGCCTGCTGATAAAACCTCGTATCTTCAAAATGATAAACTACAGAGGAAAATAAATAAATAAAAAAATATGTATAAATTGATAAATATAATTTAAAATATGAATAAAATAAAACATGTTTAATTCTGTGTGTAAGAATAGTGGACATTCGAGTTTTTGTTTCTTATCAGTTTGGAGATAAAACCTTGTATCAGCAGGCCCATGATATTCAAATTTAAAGTCTGGTTTGCGTTTTCCTTGGACCACAACTGCATTTTCATGGTTAATCAGAAAATCCTTGTTCCATGTTTTCCTGATAGCCATAATCAATGAGCTTTGTACAGAGTATGCCTCTCTTTTGGATTAGTCACACCTCTTTCATAAGGCTTCCTACATTCTGAAGTTAAGCGCTGTGGTCGTGATTGAAAAATGAGTAAGGGTGAATATGCGTAACTCAAAAGCGCTTAACTCGAATCGCGTAAAAAAGGACTTACCTGTTATGGGAGAATAGACCCCATAGTGATTTAGGGGTCTATTCTCCCATTATGCCGACATATCTTTTTCTTTAAAATACAGAAAACCCCAGGCTGGTCTGCGCAAACCACGAAGCATTCAAATCCATCAATCGCCCAACACGACTGCCCTTCGGCTGTCCGAACCCTCATTTTCATTGTCCTTTTGGCATGTTTCTTCAGGTAGGATTAAATGAGACTCTCTCCATCTTCCCTAATATTACTAATTCTGATTGGTTAATTGTCCCATGGTGACCCTCCTCCCTGAGCAACAGGTTTGCTATTACATCATAGTGCACTTTCATTTTTGGCCACAAGGGATGCTCGAAGACCACACCTATGTCTCCCAAACCTTGGGTTCAGCTGAAGTTCAGTAACTTATCTGGGTCATGGATGGTTCCAGAACACTCAGGTGTGCATGCTCACCTGGGACTGAGCTAAAGGGTATGACCATTCTGGAAGGTTAACTCATTAAGCTGGCCTTGAGGGCCTGGACAGAGTTTGGCTTATCTGGGTTTCTTGGCAGGTTCATTGATTTTTGTCTCGCCCCGAAGGGATTTGCGAGACAGAGGCGCCGCTTTTTCCGTCTGTGGCATCGGCGTCCGTCCACAAAAACTTTAACCAAGGGTAAGGTTTTCGGGAGCAGCCGGGGGGATACATACCCGCAGCGTTAGTGCTTGTTCTCCTACACAGCTCCTTCTTTTTCAGCAGTTCTTTTTTAAAGGGTTTTCTTGTTGAACTGAGATTATGGTTTTACTTTGAATTTAGAACATTTCAGGATATTTTTCCCACCACCATATTTATGTGTATTCCTATATTTACTCAGGCACTACCCACAGTCAGGAGCAGGTGTACATTTTAAGTTGGTACGAAAAGATCGACACTACTAAAAGATTGATGAATGCGGAAATCCATGTAAATTTCCTGCTGCACACAGTTTACGCACAAATTTGTGCGGCTCATGTTTCACAAATGAGACCCATTGTGTCTGTCCGAAGCACAATTTAAATGAGAAAAATATCTGACTTTGTTTACACACAGAAAGCAGAGAATCACTATGTTCAATCCAGACATATCATAGTTGTTTCTTACCCACTTGATCTGATAATATTTGATGGGTAAAATCCAGTATGTTACCTCCAAAAACGTGATGTTTTCTGGGCGTTCTCACTGTTTCGCTGTTATATGTGTGGTGGACCCACGCAATTGAAGGTTGGCTGAGCTACCGAGGTTGTCAGAGGCAATGCGGCTCTCGCAAATACCCTATTCTGGGGGCTCAGTCTCTGGATCCACGGATGACTTGCAGTTGTTGCTCGGGCCCTAATAATAAACTCTGCCGCAAAAACATATGACTGAACTGATCCCTGGTGACAAACCAAAACAATTACTTCACCATTCCCCAAAGTACGCTACTGTTGAGAGGGAAACATGGACAGTTGGGGGCAGCTAAAAGTGGACCAACAGCTTATGGACTGCTTCGGTGTGTATTAGGACCTGCTGGTTTGTGTGCATAGCTGTGGTGTGTTGTTAGTGTAGAGAAACGAGCAGCTTCCGCGCTGGTATATGACGGAGGGGCGAAAGCTCCAAGCTAAAGGGCCTTTTCGGACATTGCCTGTGGTAATGGTTTACTTATTACTTCGGAATGAACAGCTTTTCCTCACGGAAAATGGGCGCATTATGGATAGCGTGCGAGAGCTAGACAGAGCTCTGGTTATGTCATGAACATAATACAGGTTTTACAGACTGTAAGTTCCGTCTGCGTGAACCGTTGCTACATTCAATCGATGGCAATGCAGCGCTTGTTATACCGAACACGTTAGCCTGTACACTTTCCTATTGTTTTCACCGGTAGTATCAGAGAGCTTGCCCAGCCATTGGAGATGTATTAGGCTTACCCTGATCATGGATAAGTGAAGCAATCGTTTCATGAGCACCCAAAAACGCACCCCAAGCTCTGCAAAATCTATGTCTGGTCTAACTTCAGCCCAACTCAGCAGACACAAACATACTCTCGGGTTTGCTTCAACTGTAGTGGCGACAATCAGGTAACGTTAAGATGAAACTGCCACATTGATTCTTACCAAAGTAACGCAAGCATGCGGATCATAATTGCTGCAGTTAACCAGGAGCATTTTTAATTAGCAGAACACGTGAACTAACATGCAGTGGCTGATAAGCGATCATGACTTTAAATGTAATCTGGTGCGTGAAAAATTTGTTTGGCGTCCAGTGTGGAAGCTGCTTAACTCGCCTAAAATGTCTATATTTGTGTCTTTGCATTGATTTTGAATGTAGCTAATCTTTCCCGCGAAAAATTAGTTTTGCGTCCGTTGTGAAAGCTGCTTGACGTGCCCATAACGTGTATTCGCGTCTAGAGAGAGCTTGGTTATGTTATGAACATAATACAGGTTTTGCAGACCATAAGTTCTGTTATAGCGAACAAGTTGCTGTGGAGCTAGCGAATTGATCACCTCTACTGGAAAGAATTACCTATTTAATCTCTGCCTTTTTCGCCTATTTATTAGCCACAACAATTTGTAAAGGGGGATGAAATTATGTGAAGGTAGTGCAGAGAAATCATTTGTCAACCAGCAGAGCTTCTGTGTTTCGCATTGCTTCCATGGCAGCACCAGAGAGCTTGCTCAGACATTTGTGAAGTATCCGGCTGATCCCAGTCATGGATAAGTGAAGCGATCACTAACTGTAGTGGCTAGAATCAGGCAACGTTATCATGAAACTGCCACACTGATGCTTACCGAAGTAACACAAGCATACCGATAAGAATTACTGCATAGAAGTTAACCAGGAGCATTTTATTAATTATATTGAGCATAATTAGCACGGCACGCAAACTAACATGCAGTAGCTGGTAACTGAGCGGTCAACCACAGAGACAAACCCTTGCAATACAGGTTTTACAGACAGCAAGTTCTGTTACTGTGAACAGTTGTACCAAGCATCCAAATTACAAACAAATTAAAAGTTAGCTTCAAATGAGGTTTATGTTCACACACCTGTAGAATTTCCCCAGATATCACTCTTGCATAATTAACATTAGCAACAGTAACTTGGCTACGTTAGCCGCGGTGCTACAGCCATAATCAACTGGCTATCGCATCGGGTTGGCTTATGCAGTAAAAGCAACTTACAGCTTCTCTATCTGTGAGTCACGGACAGTTGCGACAGATACAGGCTTTATCTTCAGATATTTTACAAAGCCTGCGTTTGAGGCCAGTTGTTAGTGCTAACTATTGCTAGCAGTCCTGCTAGCCACCCGTAACACGTTAGCTTCACTTACATAATTTGCTGTTATATGGTTATTTACAGCTTGTGGCTCCAAGCGCTTGATCAATGCAACTGCTTCAGGTTTGAGAAGCAGCTGAAACACTTATCCTGTGCCGAATTATCCTTTATTGACAAAGCTGTCTTTGGTGAAATGCTGAGCACTAACAGCTAACATTCCCTTTGGCCGTGGCTGTTTGCTGCCAGCAAACAAAACAGCTACCCACTGATTTCTGCTGGCATTGTCTTTTGGAAGAGAAATATTAGTTTTTTTTTTCGCATCCAAAATTAAATGGACAAGTAGCTTTGGGAGCGATACTGACAAAATTGCCCCTAAAATGATATGCGGTTCTTCTTTTGTATTTCCAAAAGTGTAGACGCTAGATGCCGTTGTTAGTGCCTGCTAGAATAGTTTCCGGTGTGGGCAGGTCCAGCGCCGTGGTTGGCTCAGGCTAGGTCTGTATTAATTGGACAGCACAACCTGACTTCAGGTTTTGCCCAGATCTCGTGAAGAACTCAGGAGGGGCTTTTCAGAGAGGAAAGCACGTTCACGAAATCACGTTCTTGGATTACGGCAAAACCCCTATATCTTATTTTTCGAAACTTTTCAGAGGTTGAGAATGGACAACCAACATTATAACTTTACTAATATGTATTAAAAGAAGGATCAGCATAATAGGTCCCCTTTGATTCCAGCCCAGTGTTGAGAATGTTCCTCACAATCCCAGTGACGACATGTGCCTGTGAAAGGTCTTTCTACGAGATGTGATGGCTCAAGACATGGCTAAGAGCAAGCATGTCAAATGAACGCGTAACAGGACTGGCACTCATGCACGTCCAGTGGAAAGTGAAGATTGACAGGGAGAGAGTCCTGAGGTGGTGGGAGGCGTCTGGCCACAGGAGGATCCAGCTAGCTTTTGACTCCTAAAGGTAATGCATTTTGTTAGAAAACAAAAATTTAACTGTCATAATTGCACTTAAAATGATGATTTCAACATAAGTTTTCGTGTTCAATGTAATTTCAGTGGGCCAACACAGACAGGTGAACAGAGTGGAGCACAGGGAGGAGAACAGCGTAATTGACAAAACAGACTAGTGAGAGAGGAGAAGCAGGGATGTAAAATATATAGAAGTGTAACAATGCATTATAATGCATCATTTTATGAAAATGTGACAATATACATTGTTCAGTTGAAGAAATGTATCACAAATTTTTATTTGGCCCTTTAATTACTCAAACTGCTCTAAGAATGTCCCTTAGCAAAACTTTTTGTTTATAGCCATTCATGATTATAAGCTATATAAAATGTTACCATCATACGACATCAAGTTTACAATTTCATTAAAATTGGAAATACGGTGAAAATGGCCTCATTTTGCATACTTTAAGCCTTTAAAGATAAAATAAAATATTTTTACAATCCTAAGTCTTTTTCATTCAGGTATGGTATAGTAAATGTAACACGTGTGTACATGCAATTTTACATTTAACCAAAAATCCACTTCTGTTTGCACATTATTATTCTTTTCCTCTTATCTAAGCATATATTTTTTGTATTTTGGGGAGTTTTGTTTGTTCGTATTTTCATAGTAATGCTATTTGACCTTTGGCATTTTGGCAACGCAACTTCATCCAGATTTGCGGTATTCTTCTCAGTTATAGTGATGGAGGTTACGATTTCTTTCAAGGACACAGATCCTTTGACTCAGTTCCATAAGCGGAGCTACCGCGGGGCGGCCGCCCCAGGGCTCATGGCCAGTGGGGGCCCCCGCCGCAGCCTCGCTGAGCTACATTCTCATTATGTCAAACAGAAAAAACAACCACAGTAGTCATCAGGCATACTGTGACTACATTTACTCTTGAGTAATGACATAGGCATGATGGTCTATATATAAACCCTCATGTCGGTAATCTAATCACTATCATGGGTTTTTTTTTTTTTTTGAATAAGTATTCATAACTATTATATGAAGTTTTCATGCTTAATATACCCACGTTTTAAAGATGCCCAATGTCAAGTCTGTATTTGATTTGCTCATGTGACCACGTTAATGTCTGTAACCTCTGAGTTCAAAAGCAAAATCTGAAAATCATCATATTTGCAAACTTGCGAGCAGTCATTCCATTCAAACATAAAAGCATAAGTCAAAAAAGAAAAGAAAGAACTGGAGTAGAGGGTAGCAAAGCTACCAACACTAAAGTTCATTTGGCTTCAAGCAGTTGCCACACCACAGACGACCCCTCGTCCAGCAGCCAACAAGTTTGACATAAATAACGATAACGTCTATGGCTGCTGTTTTAATTTCAAGACAAGACAAGGATTTTGCGGAGCGCAAAGTTTGACAAATGCCATTCAAATAGGTGAGTAGGCCTACAAGTGACTTTTTGTCTAGTCCAGAGTCGATTGTTGTATATATGAGATCTATGGCAGAAATTAAGCAGTTAGTATGCAGTTAATTGGTCATTTTATGGGGTTCATGCAGACGCTTTAGGGGACATTGTGGCGCTGTTTTAAATATATTTAAAAATCGTTAAATATTGCAGCTTTTGTCCATCGCATGCTTTTTCAAGTCACTTATGTCCTGTCTTTATGTCAGATATTGCACTCGTGAGGTAACTGCACGGAAATGCGTTTTTGGAAATTTTAACTGACCCAATTATTGCTGTACAGGAATTCTTTCCAAGGTAATTGCCAATTTCGTTTTGTTTCCATAAAATTGACATTCACTTGGGCCTCTATGAAATATTAACTGCTTACAGTGGTACTCATACAATGTTTTTCACAGTAACCCAAATATTACTGGCGGTATTAACTCCTAGCAGTGGTATTCGTACAGTGTTTTTCGCAGTAACGCTGTTACTGACCGCGCTGCCACACACTTGTGCATGTGCAGGTGACATGATTATGTTGTGGTGCGCACCAGAAAATGGGGCTCCCCGAAAGCCAGTCCGTGGGTTCATGGCCGCTTTGTCAGATTGCCCATGCCTGAAGATCAACGTCATTATCTCACTCTTTGCAGTAACATAACGTTTCTGTTTTTTAACTCATGTATACGCTTGTGGTCGTTGTCTTGGCTGGGTAGTAAGCTACAATATTTACATCTCTTAAGCAAATCTGAATTTACAGCTCTTAATCGCAGTTCTTAACTTAATTTCAGTAGTTTCAGAAATCTCTGTTGTTTTCTTTACCTCATACAGGCCAATAATTTGACCCTTCTGAAACAGTACAACAACACCATTTCCATGGCCGCAGGATATGATCTGACATCGCTGCTTAAAAATGAGAAGCTACTCACTGCATCAGTTAGGGTTAAATAACTCATTACCAGCTGAAACACATTAATCACTGCAGTAATTATCCAATGGAAGGCTCTTATTTTCTTGTTTGTTAAATCCAAGAGGTGAATTTTTTGGCCGGGCTGTGTACGAACTCAAGACATAAAATAATTAGCTTGATTTAAACTGTTAGTGTTTTTTATTTATTTAAATTTCTATTAGATTTGTATTAAGTGTTTTAATCACGTTTGTAGCCTACCTGTGCAATTTAATTTAACGTCGGGCTTTTTAAACCTTCTGAGGGCTAGTGCCTCTTTCTCTCACAAGCTCGACCGGCTTGTGGCAAAAAATGGAAAGATCCAGCTTTGCCGACAAATCAAATTAACGAAACTCATGTGGTAATCCTTACTTTTACCTGGCCGAAGGCTCGGAATAAATGAAAAGGACTACTTTTGTCCTCGCCAAAGGCTTGGAATAAATGAAATGACTATTCTCGTTTAACATAAGTCTGGCAACCATTCCCTATATGCTTTTAATGCCAAAGCACTGGCACCTTTTTTCTTCTTCCCTCTTCCTTCTGAACCATTTGATTGACAAAGTGGCTTCACTGTATTTTATCTGAAACATACGTTTGCTTGGCTTAATAAGTGACGATTTGTGTTGGTAAGGATAGAATATGATGCAGACCTATCCATTATTTTACATTTCACTGCAATGACGATCTGAGGGGCCCCTTGTAATGCTTCGCCTCCTCTGGGGTGAGAGCTTAGCTCCGCCCCTGCTCAGTTCCTTAAGTGGATTGATTTCGGATGATATGGGGATCACAGAGTGCATTGATTGTTTGTTGAATTGAGCGACTGACAGATGATTGTGAAATCCCTGAATTGTCCGCGTTGCAAAGTTGCATTTTTCCGGTGGCCAAGTAACAAAGTGTTGTCAAACATTTTATTTTGGCGCTTATTAGGTTGTTTCTCATGGTTGGAGATGTAATTCTCTCCCTCATCAAGTCAACAACAAATAAAATTCCCTTCATGGTCGATCCGATATCTTTTCAACAACTGCTCATCATTCAAAATTTCCAAGTCATTCCATCTTTCAACAGTCAGCAGCCATTTTCCGATTCTTTGTGAATCGGTTTTAGCGAGTTAGGCGTCCTCTTGACTACTTTAAGCTCTTCCAGACGTAGGAGCTACTTTAAGGCCTTTGTGAATAACACTTAGTGAACATAATTAGGAGTCCTACATTTACGACTGACACGCCACTTTTTTTTAGGAGTTTCTCCTAAATTCAGCAGTTAGGACCTACTTTTAGTGCTAAGATGCTTTGTGAATGCGGGCTCTGGACTTGAATTGAGAATTAGGCTACAGGATTTTTCCTCTTGCATTTAAGTCCAGGCTAATGAAGCAACATGTGGTTTCTCATGCAGTTCGCCATTTCTTCTACAAAACCCAAAATCAGTGAAGTTGGCACGTTATGTAAATCGTAGATAAAAACAGAATACAATGATTTGCAAATCCTTTTCAACTTATATTCAATTGATTACACTGCAAAGACAAGATGTTGAACTTTTTCTTTTGCAAATAATCATTAACTTAGAATTTAAAGGCAGCAACACATTGCAAAAAAGTTGGCACTGGGGCCTTTTTACCACTGTGTTATATCGCCTCTCCTTTTAACGACATTCAGTAAACGTTTGGGAACTGAGGAGACCAATTTTTGAAGCTTTTCAAGTGGAACTCTTTCCCATTCTTGCTTGATGTACAGCTTAAGTACAGGGGTCTCCATTGTCGTTTTTTACGCTTTATAATGCGCCACAGATTTTCAATGGGAGACAGGTCTGGACTACAGACAGGCCAGTCTAGTACCCGCACTCTTTTACTACAGAGCCATGCTGTTGTAATACGTGCAGAATGTGGCTTGGCATTGTCTTGCTGAAATAAGCTGGGGCTTCCATGAAAAAGACGTTGCTTGGATGACAACATATGTCGCTCCAAAACCTGAATGTACCTTTAAGCATTAATGGTGCCTTCACATATGTGTAAGTTGCCCATGCCTTGGGCACTAATACACGCCCATACCATCACAGATGCTGGCTTTTGAACTTTGCGCCTATAACAGTCTGGATGGTTCTTTTCCTCTTTGGTCCGGAGGACACGACGTCCACAGTTTCCAAAAACAATTTGAAATGTGGACTCGTCAGACCACAGAACACTTTTCCACTTTGCATCAGTCCATCTTAGATGAGCTTGGGCCCAGCGAAGCCGGCAGCGTTTCTGGGTGCTGTTGACAAATGGCTTTCGCTTTGCATTGTAGAGTTTTAAACTTGCACTTGCAGATGTAGCGACGAACTGTAGTTACTGACAGTGGTTTTCTGAAATGTTCCTGAACCCATGTGGTGATGTCCTTTACACACTGATGTCGGTTTTTGATGTAGTACCGCCTGAGGGATCGAAGGTCACGGGCATTCAATTTTGGTTTTCGGCCTTGTCGCTTACGTGCAGTGATTTCTCCAGATTCTCTGAACCTTTTGACGATATTATGGACTGTAGATGATGAAATCCCTAAATTTCTTGCAATAGCTCGTTGAGGAATGTTGTTTCTAAACTGTTTGACAATCAGCTCTCGCATTTGTTCACTATGTGGTGACCCTCGCCCCATCCTTGTTTGTGAATGACTGAGCATTTCAGGGAAGCTGTTTTTACACCCAATTATGGCACCCACCAGTTCCCAATTAGCCCGTTCACCTGTGGGATGTTCCAAATAAGTGTTTGATGAGCATTCCTCAACTCTCTCAGTCTTTTTTGCCACTTTTGCCAGCTTTTTTGAAACATGTTGCACGCATCAAATTCCAAATGAGCTAATATTTGCAAAAAATTACAAAGTTTACCTGTTGGAACATTAAGTAACTTGTCTTTGCAGTGTATTTAATTGAATATAGGTTGAAAAGGATGTGCAAATCATTGTATTCTGTTTTTATTTACGATTTACACAACGTGCCAACACTGGTTTTGGGTTTGGTATCTCTATTTCAAATGCGCATGTTGAATCATGACATACAAAGTTTCTGTACTGATGTAAGCAGTCATCTTTGCCCCTGTCTCGCTTAAACACTGATGTCAAAAATGATCACTGCACAGCGCGGATCGAGGGGATAGAGAAAAGTTTTCTCTCCTGATTTCTAACAGCCAAGCCTTTCTCCCCTCCTTGTCTTTTGGAACTATGTATAAAGAGACAAAGCGACTTGTCCACTGTTTTAAATATTATGCAGGTAAGAAGTACTGTCACTGAATGTCAATTACAAATAGCTAGTACGTTGGCCACCTTGTTAATTTTATTAACTGCTAAGTCAATTAAGTCCCCGCAACGGTAGGGATACCAAGCTAGCTCGCTGGTGACTGCTATTAATGGCTCGCGTTTGCTTTCAGTCAGCGGTCTATTCAAGTGAATGGGACAGCTAATTAGCTTGCTAGTATGGGAACGCTATTTTTTTCTATTAAAGTGACAAATTTCCGTTTAAACGTTAATTTACCCATGAAACATTTTATTAGAGCCCTTCAAATGAATATTGGTGCAAAAGGCAGCCGCACATTTCGGCATTTTATCGCTTTTATTGACTTATTTGAAATTGGCCTCATAGGAAACCATTCATTTTTATGAGGAAGTTGGGTGTATCAATATGGTGGCTGGGTACATCACTTTGGGCAATGTAAATATGACATCATCAGCAATCTAGGGTTCTAAATATACTCAGCAACAAAAGTTTCTGTGACACCATTTATGTGTATGTTATAAATGACACGCAAAGATCTCAATGCAATCAATATGTTTATTTAACAGGAGAAACACTGACTTTTCAGTGCCAACGTCACTCAAAACGAAAAATGTCATTTTCATGAGTCATGAAGCACTTGTCTGACGTCTAACCAATTGTGACCTTCACACTTCAATACCGGGTGTGACTTCCTCGTGCCATGATGCAAGCAACGCATCTCCGGCGCATGGACCGAATCAGATGTGCCAGAAATTGCTGTGGGATGTCATTCCAAATCTGACGTAGACGTTGTCGCAATTCCTGGAGTGTAGCTGGCGGGTTATCCAACCGCCGCAAACGTCGATCCATCTCGTCCCAAAGATGCTCGATTGGGGACATGTCTGGGGATCTGGCTGGCCATGGCAGGACATTGACATGTTGTTGCATCAGATACTGCTGTACAATCCTTGCAACGTGTGGTCTGGCGTTATCATGTTGCAGCGTTATTCCGGGACCATGTTGCATCAAAAACGGTACCACCAATGGCCGTTGCACTTCATCGCGATATCTTTGACCTGTCAGATTTCCATCAATAACAAGCAAATCTGTTCTGTTTCTAGCCGTGATCCCTCCCCAAATCATGACACTACCACCTCCAAAACGATCAAATTCCTGAACACAGTTGTTGGCATAGCGTTCTCCACGTCGACGGTATACACGTAAACGACCATCACATCGGTTAAGCATGAATCTTGATTCATCAGTGAAGAGTACAAGATCCCACTGACATTGGATCCACCGTCGATGTTGTTGTGCCCACTGTAGACGCAGTCGTCGGTGTTGTACTGTGAGTATTGGACGTCTTGCTGGCCGACGTGGGACAATGCCAAAATGACGGAGACGGCGACGGATTGTCTGTGCAGACAGTCGCCTCAAACCAGGTATCGTTCTTGCAGTTATGGTTGCAGGTTGGAATCGATTTCGGAGATGGGTTGTTCGAATCCAGTTGTCCTGTCTGGGAGTGGTTACTCGTGGACGGCCGCTGCGAGGACGGTCTCTGACATGTCTTGTCTGCTGAAGACGCTGCCATAAGTTCCAAATGGTGTTTCGGTGGACATTCAGGCGATGAGCAACTTCCCTCTGCGAGGCTCCGGATTCAATCATCCCAATGGCCCTCCACCGATCATTTTCAGACAGTATTGGCATTTAGAGGGTAGAGTTCCTGATCCGAAATGGCTGTGTTTTCGATAAGTGATGCTTCCGTCGTTCATCAGGCACAATGTGAACATTCCAAAAATTCTCCTCTTTTATTGCCATCCACAAGCATGATTTACGCACATTTTCACGTGCAAAGTCATTTTCTCGCATTTTCATGATTTCCATTTCAATGTTGTGTTTACGTGTACTGTTTCAGTCTGATATCACCATGTATGACAATTTCATAATTGCGTTATGAAAAATAATTAACAATATTGGTGGCACAGAAACTTTTGTTGCTGAGTATATATATATCTATGGGCGGCGCTCGTTTGTGCAGCAGCTCTTTGCTCTCTCGTTCGGTGCTTTTGACTATGTTTAGCTGGGATTGCGTTGGATAGGTATGGCGATTTCTGCCAAGCACAACATATATATAGTCGTACAAACCTGATTACCAAGCTGTGTTCCAATTACGGACTATTTTCAGCAAACAAACAACATACCACTCAAAATATCAAGGACACCGGGGTCTCCATGGATTGTTGTCGGCTCCTGCAGGCAGCGACGTCAGCGGAGGGACAGGAAAAAAAAATGAGAATGTCGAGCCGGCCTGCTGTCAAGGCTAAAAAAGCACCCACACAAGCCCCCGCTTCTTAGCGTCTCCCTGGTAAATGTAAGATCCATCGTACACAAAATGGATGACCTAGAGCTGCGGATGGCAACCAACAACTTTGTCTGGGATTGTTGTGATGATCATGACTGAAACCTGGCTTCATCCTGCTATCCCCGATAATGCCGTTCAGTTAGCAGGCCGAATCATTCACCGACACGACAGAAATAGCAGCTCCGGTAAGAGCAGAGGAGGCGGACTCTGTATCTATATTAACAATGTCTGGCGTTCACAAAGCCACGCAACTTATAGATACTCTTCCACCCATCTCGAAGCATTGACTGTCATCTGCTGCCCGTTTTACTTGCCCAGAGAAATAAGTGTGGTAACCATCACGGCTGTGTACATCCCTCCAGATGCTAACGTTAGTATAGCCCTCAGCTATGTCCATGGGTGCATAAGTAAACAGCAGCAGGCGCACCCAGATGGGGTACACATATTAGCTTGGTATTGACTAAATATATGACCTTCACTCGCGCTCGCTCAAAGATCATTGATTTCACATTATCAACATTAGAAGGTAGAGGTATAGAGAGAGTTACCTCATACAAATATTTGGGCATTTGGCTTGATGATAAGATGGCATTTACCATGCATATTGTTAATCTATTGAAAAACTTCGGCCAAAGCTAGGCTTTCTTTTCCGCTTAAAGAACTGCCCTTCATTTGAGGCCAGAAAGTAAATTGTGCAAAGCTTATTTTTATCAGTTTTAGATTATGGTGATGTAGTTTATATGCACGCAGCTTCATCCTTTCTGAAAAAACTAGATTCTGCATATCATGCTGCATTACGCTTTGTAACAAATGTTGGTTTTCACACTCACCATTGTACTTTATATGAACTACTTGGGTGGTCTTCTCTATATCAGAGGAGAAAAACACATATGTTGATACTTATTGCCAAGTCATTACAAGGTAAAATGCCCACTTATATCTCCAACCTTTTGTCTTCTCATATAGGCAACTACTGTACAAGATCGACCAATCGTATTCTTTTATATGTGCACTCAGAGCTTGGTAAAACTGCCTTTTCCTTTTATGCACCCTGGGCCTGGAATGAGCTGCAAAAAAGCACTAATTTAAGAGCATTCCCTTCATTATATCTTTTTAAAAGACTTTTACAAACCGCCCTGAAGGAAACGTGCTATTTTACTTAATCTGCGATTTTGATGTTGAGTGTGTAACAGGTATATTGGACTGGCCTGTACAATTCTCCTCCTGCTGTTTCCTCTGTGCTGCTTTGATGTACTGTAAATGTCAAATTGTTTTTTTTTAATGTTTTAAATGTCTTGTATGTATACATGTGAAACTGCTCATGCTGCTGTCTTCACCAGGACTCCCTGGAAGAAGAGATCTTGTATCTCAATGGGACCTTCCTGGCTAAATAAAGGATAAATAAATAAATTAATACATTTCAGTTGGGCATTTTTAAAGGCTGTCATCCCTAAATTCACCGAATATGTGAAGTGTGCCACCAGGGAGAGCAGCACACTTGACATTGTCTACTGTAAAATCAAATATGCATTTCGAGCAAGGCCCCAACCACACATTGGCATGTCAGACCATCTCTCATTGCATCTCATACCAGCCTACGCCCTCACATCAGGAAAAACAAGCCCACCACCAGAAAAATCAATACCTGGCCAGAGGACGCCCTCTCCAAGCTCCAAGACTGCTACTCAACCACGGAGTGGAGTATATTCGAGAGCTTGGATCTGGAGGAGTATACAGAGACCGTCCTATCCTACATCACATTCAGCGCAGATAATGTCACCATCACAAAAAGGCCTAAGATATTCCCCACCCAGAAACCCTGGATGATGAGTGAAGTGCGACTGCCTTCAGGTCAGGAGATGGGGCACAATACAGCACTTCTAGAGCCACCCTCAAGAGGGGCATAAGGGCTGCAAAGGAAAAATAGAGGGCTACATCCTGGACAGAAACCCTTATCAAATGTGGCAGGGATTAGAGCACATCTCTACCAGGGCCACAACACAGGGCTCAACAAGTACATTGGTCTGATGGCCCCGGATCTGTGGAAGTGCCGATCGGGCCAGCGCACCTCATCCTGTGCTTGCCTGATCGGGTCAGCGCATGCCAAGAGATGGGCGCGATGGCACTGGCTTTCGTAAATGCCTGTCAAGTCCTCCTCACTGGCGCGGTTTAACACGTCCGTCAGTCACTTCACCACTTTTTAATACAAGCATTAGCCTATTTCACCTACCTCGGTAGACCATGAAGATGACGACAATGTCATAATCAAAACTAGCAATAGTTAGCAGCTTGAAAACATGAATAGAGCTGGCAGAACATAACAGTGTTTAGGGAACTAAATCACTGTTAGACAAAATACCAATGGGCACTATTGGGCAGTTCAATCATCTTAATTCAGCAAAACTGCAATGCAAGTTATTTGTTTTTTTCTTCAGTACCACAATCTGTGGTGTAGAAATAAACTTGTGACTATTATTGCTTACGCATTGCAAGAGAGCGTGTCAATATGTGTTAGTCAGACAGCATCAAAGTAATGTTTAACAAAAAAAAACTTTCATGAGCGTGATCTCTGTCTTTATTTAAGAAATAGACTGATTCTGTCATCATGGCCCAAAAAGATGCAACAGTGGTGGCAATTACATGTAATTTCAATAAAACAGGTTAATAAAAGAATTTACGTACCATAAATTGACTTCATGATAACCTTGGCCACTAGGATCTTGCCTTGCGAATATCGGGTAGGAAATTATCCGCAAGGCTGCTTTGCGAATAGCAGATAGGAAATTATCCACAAGGCTGCCTTGCGAGTAACCACTTCCTAAAAAGAATGATTGGTCACAACCTGTTTTCAATCAGTCATTTAAATTACCATTACAGAATCTCCTAAAACTCTCAACATTATCAGGGGTGGCCAGTTTTCATTTATAACGCATACCTGTCAACTCTCACGCATTTGTTGTGAATTTTAAGCCGCTTTCACACCGGGTGTGCTAGTCCAAGCGCTGATCCTCTCCCGCCTGGACTACTGCAACGCCCTCCTCGCCGGCCTCCCAGCATCTGCCATCAGACCCCTGCAGCTCATCCAGAACGCTGCAGCTCGTCTGGTCCACAACCTCTCAAGACACTCCCACGTCACCCCCCTGCTCACAAAGCTCCACTGGCTCCCTGTTGCTGCTCGCATCAAATTCAAGACTTTGGTGCTAGCCTATCAGGGAGTCAACAAGACTGCTCCAGCCTACATCCAGAGACTGTTCAGATCCTACACCCCTGCCAGAGCACTCCGCTCTGCTACTTCTGGTCGCCTGGCTCCTCCCCCTCTCCGCTCCTCCCCTTCCCGCTCAAGGCTGCTGTCTGTCCTGGCACCTCGTTGGTGGAATGATCTACCTATCGAGGTCAGAACGGCAGAATCCTTGAGCATCTTCAAGCGCCGCCTGAAAACCCACCTCTTCAGGCTCCACCTCTCCCCTACTCCACTGCCTTGATTCCTGTCCCTACATCCTTTTGATTTGTTGCACTTTATTCTGTTTACTTCCTGACTGTATCACTTGATTTGGTTTCCCTTCATTTTGTTGCACTCTTGTCAGTTTACATGATTTTCCTGCCCCTTTGTTGCACTTGACCTGTTGCCCTTCTATTGCACTTATTTTATTGCTCTTTGTTGCACTTGCCTCTGCACTTAACCTTGTTGCCATTTTGTTCACTTGCCTTTGACCTTGCCTTTTTGTTAATAGTCTAGATCTGTAACAATGGAACGTGTTCTGTCACTTACTGTTAGCACTTTTACTTGTCTCCTAGGAGGTCTGCACTTTTGTACTGTTCTTATGCACTTTTGTACGTCGCTCTGGATAAGAGCGTCTGCTAAGTACCTGTAATGTAATGTATATAATGGGTGCGAGACGAATTTTTCAGACAGACAGATTCAAAGTCAATGCAAAGACGTGAATACACATTGACTTTGAATGTAATCTGTCGTGCGAAAAATTATTTTCGCGTCTGGTGTGAAAGTGGCCTAAGTGGCATATTTACGTTCCTCTGCTCTAGTCAGCAATGACTCAATCAAGAGTAAATAAGAGATTCAATTAAGAGATTCTCGCACAGAATTTAAGTCCTTGTGAATGGAGGGGTTGGAGGCAATGGAATTGCATAAGACGTTTCAAATGATCTTATTTAATTTAAACGACTGCGAAACACATGCATTGCTTCTAACCGCTGAGTAAAAAAAAAGCGTGCGAAGACCGGAGTCGCAATCATATGCATTGTTAATGAAAACTGGCCACACCTGATAATGTTGAGAGTTTTCGGAGACTGGTTATTCAAATTAATGATTGAAAACTATTCATTCTTTTTAAGGGATGGGTTTCACCCTCCCCTGTAGCCATTTCACAATCTGCCACTGGTTCCCTGGCAATCATGTGACACAGGCAGTTTGAGGCGGTCTAGGGTACAGAAGTTTCAGGCGGTATTGGTCAGTCCAAGTGCTATTGGGTTAATTTATAAACAATAAGATATTAATGTTTTTCAAGGCAATTTGTGTAAAATCTATGGGAAAAAAAGTCTTTTCTTTATTGAAAAACAAAAAGATTTCCTTGCGCAACTAAAAATCCACATTCTGATAAAGGGTCATGAAAATTTGGGCTAGTGAAAAGTCGGTTCAGGCTAGTGGAAATGACCAGTCACTGACCCTATGGGGACAGTGAATTTTTCAAAACGTGTCGAGTCCTGCAAAATCACAACTATCTCATCCGACGCTAAAATCGCAGAGGAACTGAACCCGGTTTGAGGTGTGGAGACAACCAATGCCTACCCCCGCTTTCAACAACCCTCCTAACCCTCCAGGAACACCAGGTGAGAAAGTTACTGAAGCAAGTAAACCCTAGGGTTTACTTGCTCCCTGACCTGAGCCACCGTCCCATCCTGCTGAAAATCAGCGACCATCATTTTAGTCCCAAAAACACCAGCTGGCAAATCCTGAACCACTTTAGGCCTATAGCACTCACTTCAGTGGTGATGAAAGGCTTGGAGAGGCTGGATGCCCAGCACATCAAGGCCTGCCTCCCACCATCATCATTCGACCCTCACCAGTTTGCCTCAGGGCAAACCGCTCCACTGAGAATGCCGTTGCCATTACCCTCCACTCAACACTGGCCACGTTTACATGGGTAGTTTTCCTCAATCTGATTGAAATCGATCGAAATAAGTGAATCTGATTTGATCTGTATACATGAAAAAGAGTAAAGAGATCCACGTTCAATCCGCGTTGACATGGCCCCAGCTGAATCTGATTGTATTGTGTTTTTTTCCCTGCGCATTACGTCACTCTGCGTACGTCACTTCACTCACGAGCCTCTTATGTACTAAGAGCGCATGCGCGGACCGAACAATCCTCTTTATCAACGCAATCCGCTCCACTCAGTCGTTTACATGGAGCATGGAGCGGATTATCAATCGGCGTAGACTACCTCTTACAATCCGATCCGAAATACAATCGGATCCCGGTGAATCAGATTGGCTAAGGTGTTTATATGAGACATTTTGAATCTGATTGACCTTTCAATCGGATTGTAAATAGGATTTTTGGACCCATGTAAACGGGGCCACTGAGCCACCTTGCACACCTAGGTAACTATGTAAGACTGCTCTTCATAGATTTCAGCTCAGCTTTCAAGACAATAATCCCCTACATTCTATCAATAAACTCTTGGGCCTACACCTCCCGCCCTCCACCTGTGCTTGGATTAAGGACTTTTTCTCTAACAGATCACAGCACGTGAGACTCGGCCCCAATCTCTCCTCCTCTCTTACACTTAGCTCTGGCTCTCCCCAGGGCTGTGTGCTTAGCCCACTTCTGTACACACTATATACATTGGACTGCTCCCCCTCTCACCCCTCCAACCTTATTATAAAATTTGCAGATGACACCACTGTGGTCAAACTCATCTCAGGTGGAGACGAGATGCAGTATAGAGATGAGATCCAGCAGCTGTCAACATGGTGTGCTTCCAACAACCTGCTACTGAACACAAGTAAAAATAAGGAGATCATCATAGACTTCAGACGCAACAGTCCAGCCCTTGCACCACTCCTCCTAAATGACGACTGCGTGGAGAGGGTTTCATCATTCAAATTCCTAGGTGTACACATCTCTGAAGAACTCTCATGGTCCACAAACACAAAAACAATAACAAAGAAGGCCCAGCTGTGACTGCACTTCCTGAGAATTCTGAGGAAAAAAACCACCTCGAACAGAAGCTGCTGGTGTCCAACCAATCAGTCATTGAAAGCGTACTCACTTATTGCATCACAGACTCGTATGCTGGGAGTTCGGCGACAGACAGGAGGGCCCTGCAGAGGGACATCCGCACAGCCTATGTGCATCATAGGGTGCCCTCTGTCCTCCCTGGAAGAGCTCGCCACCTCCCGCTGCCTAAATAGGACCAGATCAATCCTCAGAGATGCTGCCCACCCTGCTCACTACCTGTTTAACCTGCTTCCCTCCAGCAGGCGCTACAAGTCAATGAAGGTACGCACTACCAGACTAACAGTTTTTTCCCCTGGGCCACACGATCACTGAACAGTAGCCCGTGCAATACCGCCCGTATCCCGTATCCCACATACCCCCGTGATGAACACAACCTTTGGACATTACTTTCCTGCCATGATGTAACCTGCTGCTATTTTGCATTTTATACATTGTGCATCTGTGTGCGGGAGGGTGTATTTTATAGGGAGGGATGGGTAGGTGTTAGAATTTATGTCAGTGTCCCGTATTTTAACCTGTATGAGTGAGCGTGTGTGAGAGATAGAGAGAGAGAGAGAGAGAAGACAGAGTGAAGTGTCTCATTTCTTACATATTTATTGTATTATTTATTCTTACACTGATCAGCAATGGTACCTTGAATTTCATTGTGTTAATACACTGTATTTAATGCAATGACAATAAAGCTTCTACCTACTGTTCTATCTATCTATGAAAAGTGCCAGATTTTAACTGTTCACATTGAAAGAAATATTTGGTAAATTTGGTAAACTTACTGAAGATGTGGAGTAATTTTCCAGACCTATGGTTTAGGGTCAGGTGTTGGGAAGGCCACGCACCAAGCACAAATGGCGTATAAAATCAAAATATGGCACATTATAAAGCTACTGAGCGGGCCTAGAATGTGTCTGTGTGCCAATTAAATCTTAATGTTTTTTTCTATTATACAGTACCAAAATTCTTTTCAGGGGGCGGGGGAACTCCACTGATCGCAGATGGTCAAGTGTATTCTGATGCGCAATTGATCAATTCTTATTCCAGGCCCTTGTGCAGTCCATCACCATTGTGAGGCTACGAAAATGCCCATGGGGTGAAAGATTGATTTGGAGTGTATTTTCTCAGCTTTATGAGTTCATGGCAAAGTCCTTTGATATCACATCGGGTTTATATCAGAATGCAATACCAAATAGCACTGTCCCGGAACAGAGTGTTGCAAAAGTACTGATGGGGTATGTATTTGAAAATTATTACCTCAGCCAGGAGGTTATGTTTTCGGCAGCGTTTGTCTGTTTGCTTGTTTTTTTGTTAGCAAGATAACTCAAAAAGCAATGCACCGATTTTGATGAAATTGCCAGAGAAGGTGGGTATAAAGTCAAGGAACAGGTGATTAAATTTTGGCATATCTAGGCCAAAGTACAGGTGAGATATACGCCAAAGTTCAAGATTTCAAGTCTTTCCGATTGGCTAGTTGCACAAGATGGCACTGTGTACATTCTGAAATACGTTGGGAAGCTTAACTTTACTATCTCCGGTTTGCTACTGATGATGAGCCAATGACAGGTATATCATCCCGAAAATGTGATTTTAGCTATAGCCATATTCCCAGGATTTGGCTTAATTAACCACGAATGATGTTCGCATGATTTGTCTTGATTACCTGCTACTTATGGTCGTTCATTGGCACTCTTAATGAAGCATTTGCCGCTCCAACGAGAAGCAAGAGGATTTCTAACTAGCAACACATTTCCAGCCGTTCTCACTGGTGAGTGATGAACTGGCTTTTAGCAGCAGATAAAATATGTGAAAATATCTGATAATTAATGTGTAAATAATCCATGACTTCGAAATGCTGTTTCATAAATCTAACATTCGATCCACGCATATTTTAATATTGTCGATACTTTGTTTCCCTTCCCACTCGGCGTCAGTAGCACTCTCAAGACTATCACATCTGGAGCTATGGTTAGCTGAGCACATCTAGGAAAACCATAACAATATCGCAGTACTAGCAAGCCAGTTGCATCAGAAGATGTAAAAGTACATTCAATTTAAAACCTAAACAGAAAATCTTGCTAGCTCTCCAGCAAGCCTTGCTAGCTACTCTACTTTGCTACTGCTCGATGAAAAAATGAAAGCTTGCCCCAGATATTAATCTAATGAGGAAATTTAGGTCGTGCGACACGGGATGATTGTCGCTTAAAGCCAGTTCATGACAGTCACCAAAGCAAAAGGCTGGAAATGATGCTAGGTAGAAGCATCGGAAACCCTATTTATCAGTGGGGCAGCTAATCTCTCATGAACAGTGCCAATGAACAAACAGTAGCAGCTAATTGAGACAAATCACGCGAACATCATTCACGGTTAATTAAGCCAAATCTTGGGAACAGCGGCAATAGTTAAAATCACATTTTCAGGATTTTATTCCTGTCACCTGCTCAGGATCTGATGTAGACTGATAAATGACAGAAGCAAACTTAAAATAGTAAAGCGAGCCAGTGTATTTCAGACTTTACATAACCCCATTTTGTGCACATAGCCAATTAGAATTGCACATCGGATAGAATTCACCGGACGTATGCTTGCTCACCACAAGCCATGTGTCCATCTACACGTTCTTATGCGAATTAAGTCATATCGAAGTAAAATTGCCTTGTGTAAACGGTGACATTCAACTTGATTTGAGGAATATCGACACAAAGATTATACGGTTGATCTGATCGGAATTTCTTTTGATCGGTAAAAGGCTTATGCGATAAATGATGATGGAAACGTTATTTGCCGAATAAATCTGCAACTGCATCGTGACAGTATTTTGATGCTGTCGTTGCCTTCTGATAATGGTTTGCTATGTTGCTAAATAGCTGGCACATAAGCACGTACAATTTGTGCAAATTATCATCATTTGAATGGTAGACGCAATTCATTTTGGCTTACCAGCTAAATTAGTCGGCTAACACACTACTTTTGTTCACTTGAAAGTTCTGCGATTCAGTGTGAAAATGAATGGAAACAGCTTAAAATGTCAGAAATCCATTTGATACACCAGTTTGACCGCATAACAGCATGTGACGTCATTACGCACAACTTTTTATTTGCTTTAATGACGTTAGATGGAAATGCATTTTCACCTGCTTATTTCGCATGAATATTTTTGGCGAACTTCAGATAGTTCGATCGACAAGTGGATGGAAACATAGCTATAGACAACTCGGAAATTCTATTTCAATTGTTGTGCAATGGGCCGGAGTTCCAATCACCGTGCTTTAGGGTTTGCTGCCACCTGGCGGAGGTCTGCACTCTCTGAGTGCTTTTCTAGTTTCTTAATTTTTTTCTTAGTCAGAGACTGTTTACCTTGTTGTCAAATTGTCAGTTGCTGACGGAAAAGGTTCAGGGTTCACTTTCAATCATCATTTACGGGTGTCTTACAAAAGAAAGCAGTGACCATTTTCGTGATAGAAGTCATTGTAATTTCACTGTCAAGTTTCACCCTCAAAGGTTACTGAAAGTCAAGTTGAATGTCACCAAATTAAAGTTTATATGTGACTTCCTAGAAGTCAATAACACAAATCTGTGACCATTTTAGTGATACAAGTCACTGAATCATCCCTAGGTCATATTAGACCTTCAAAGGTCAATATGAAGGTCAACAAATGAAAACTCATATATGACTTCCTATACCTCTAATACAAACCTAGGCTCCAACCATGACTCTTTTGGAAATACAAGTCATTGTAATTGCATTATGTCAAGTTTAACCATCAAAGGTAACCAAGTCAAGTTGAATGTCACCAAATGCAAATTCATGTGTGACTTCCTTTCAGTCTGTGATACAAGCATAGGCTCTATCGGTGACCTTTTTAGTGATTGAAGTCATAGAATTTTCACTCGGACAAGTTTGACCTCCAAGGGTCAGTATGAAGGTCACCAAATAAAAGTTCGTATTTGACTTCCTATATGTCTTTAATACAAACCTAGACTCTATCTGTGACTGTTTTGGGAAGACAAGTCATTGTAATTGTATTATGTCAAGTTTGACCTTCAAGTGTCATCAACAGTCAAGCTGAATGTCACCAAATCAGAGTTCATATGTGACATCCTACATGCCAGTAACACAAATCTAGGCTCCATCTGTGACCTTTTCAGTGACAGAAGTCACTGAATTTTCTCTAGGTCAAATTCAAAGGTCAAAATGAAGGTCACCAAATGAATGTTCATACATGACTTCCTATACTTCTCCAATACAAACCTACACTCAATTTGTAACGATTTTGCTGATATAAGTCATTGAAATTTCACTGTATAGTTTGGCTGTTCAAGGTCACTGAAGGGCAAGGTCAAGGTCACCCAATGAAACTTCATACATGACTTCCTATATGGCCACAGTACAAATCTACTGTAAACTCTATCTGTAATAGTTCTGGTGATAGAAGTCATTGAAATTTCACTATGTGAACTTTGACCTTCGAAGGTCACCAAAGGTCAAGCTCAAGACCACCAAATGAACGTTCAAACTTGACTTCCTATAAGTATTCAATGCACATATGTTCCCAATCTTCAATATTTTCAAGCCTAGAAACCTTTGAAAATTGTAACATTTTGCTTGACCTCAAGTTTGACCTTTCAGGGTCATCTGAGTTCAAGTTCAACACAGCCAAAATATAGGTTATATATTACTTCCTATATATCAGTAATACAAACTTAATCTCTACAGTGCCCTCCATAATTATTAGCACCCCTGGTTAAGATGAGTTCTTTAGCTTCTAATAAATTCAGTTTTTTTCTAACTAATATCGGACCACAATGAAAAAAAAGGAAAATCCAACTTTTAATTCAAGTGCATTTATTCAGTGGGAAAAAAATCCCACATTAAGAAATAATTCTTATACATCAAATCATGTGTGCCACAATTATTAGCACCCCTGATGTTAATACTTTGTACAACCCCCTTTTGCCAACAAAGCAGCTCCTAATCTTCTCCTATAATGATTCACAAGATGGGAGAATACAGAAAGAGGAATCTTCGACCATTCTTTTGCACAATCTCTCTAAATCTTCCATCTACCTGGGTCCTCTCCTCTGCACTCTCCTCTTTAGCTCAGTCCACAGGTTTTTAATAGGATTGAGGTCTGGGGACTGAGATGGCCATGAAAGGAGCTTGATTCTGTGTCTAAGGAACCATTTCTGTGTAGATTTGGCCACATGTTTAGGGTCATTATCTTGCTGAAAGACTTTTGTGTTCCGCCATACCCACTTAGAGTGTTTGTTGCCAAAAAGCTCTATATTGGTCTCATCGGACCAAAGCACATGGTCTCACTTGAAGTCCCAGTACCGCTTAGCGAACTCCAGACGTTTGCATTTATGATTGCGAGTGAGAAAAGGTTTTACCTATGCATGCCTCCCAAATAGCTTGTTGGCATGTAGATGGCGCCTGATGGTTGTTTTGGAGACTTTGTGACCCCAAGATGCTACCATTTGTTGCAATTCTTTAACAGTGAGCTTTGGAGAACTTTTTTTTTCTCTTACCATCCTCCTCACTGTGCGTGGTGGCAAAATAACCTTGCATCCCCGTCCAGGCTTGTTTACCACTGTTCCATTTGTTTTAAACTATAAATGATTCCTCTGACTGTAGATATGGGCAGGGGCAGACGAGTAGCTATTTTCTTGTAGCGATCGCCTGACTTGTGAAGGTCGACACACATCTGCCTTACTTGAATGGTGTGTTCCTTTGTCTTTCCCATGTTGAAGAGTGGATAAGAGAAATGGCCTCTGTGTCACATCATATTTATACCCCAGGGAAACAGGAAGTGATGAATCACTAATTAAATGTTCTTAGATTCTCTGATCAACTTAGTAAACTACTGTAGAAATGATAGAAATACTTTAATTACATTTATTTCCTAAGAATTGTTAGGGGTGCCAATAATTGTGGAACAGGTATTTTATGAAAAATATTTATTTCTTAGTCAGGGATTTTTTTTCCCTTAAAATTCACTTGAGTTGAAGGTTACATTTTTCTACAATTTTCAGTGTGAGAGTATGCTTCTCCAATAATAATTGAATTTGTTTTAAGGCTTTTAACACATCTTAACCAGGGGTGCCAATAATTATGGAGGGCACTGTATCTGCTTCCACAGGTGATTTGACCCATTCTCCATAAGATCCAGTGTTAAAGTACAGCGCCCCCACTAGACCCACTTCCGCCAATTCAATCAAAATGACATTCGCACTGTACATATCATATCTGATCATATCATATCATATCTTTCAACATTGTTAATATATTCCCTGACCTTTCAAAGTCATGTCTGGTCAAATGTAATATTGCCAAAATATAGGTCATATATCACTTCCTATAAGTTGATAATACAAACTTAATCTCTATCAACCATTTGGCCTCCACAGGCCATCTTGCATATTCATAAAGTACAGCGCCCCCAATAGACCCAATTCTGTCGATTCAATCAAAATGGCACTCGCAATGTATATTGACGGTACCAAGGTTAATTGATTGGCTTATTTAGAAAAAAATTTATCCCGCAATTTTTGAGAGGTAATTTTTTTACATTTCTCAGCCCTATCTTAAACATTAGAGCCAAAATTTCAAGGGCTCATAAAACGGACAAAAATGATTCAATCAAAAATCCGAGAAAAGCCTCTGGAGATATTGTCTAGTAGTATGTTATTGCAAATTTACACGGAATTTCATCAAGCCAAAAAGAAATAAAAAATTTTCCGGACGACAGACGAAGGATGCCAGACGCCACACCACGACAATAGCTTATCCACCCATAAGCTAAAAACAGCCAGCTTATTGTCAAAGAAAATTCTGCAGTTGTGCGACTGTTAAACAGCTAATCGAAATGCTGAGAAAAAATGAATATCTTTTGAAAAAATCTCAAAATCGCAGTCCAAATATTTTGCATAAGACAAGTAGTAGTCCTATGGGTTTAGATAAAGTTTGATAGCATTACTCATCTTAGCTTGGCAATAGTTTTGTGTGAAAGGAATTCAAGACCTGTCCAATGAAGACACTTGTCCCAAAAATAGGCCACCTGAGTTCAGTGATTGAAGTGAATGAAAGCTAGGGCTATTAATTGAAGTTTTGTGACAATAGTCTAGATAATACAGAAAGGAATAGTTTTTAATCAAATAATGCAAAAATTCTCTTTGCAGCACACACAAACCAGGACCCCCACCCCACACACACACACACACACACACAGATGTTAATCTCCGCCAATGGTCATGCTATAATGACAGTGTGACTTTGCATAACTAGCTACCACATCTATCACATTCAGTATTGTGTGTGAGTGCAAGCTATAAGATGCTGTTCACTAAATCGGTGTGAAGAATTTCTGAAAGTTACGACATAGCACCTTTGGTGTTGTATTGCACCTTGAAAGTATGAAAAGGCACATCCACGCAATAAGATGCTGTCATATATTTTATTTTGTTGAGAAATATTCAACAGTTTTGGAGCTCTGGCCCAGAAAAAAACAGGATTACTAATATCTGTCGTGGAAACAAAACGCAGTTGACAGACTGACAGACAGACAGGACGGGCGGATGTATGAAAAGGCACATTGACACAATGCAATATATTCATATATGAAGTTCTGTTGAGAAATATTGAATGGTTTAGAAATTCTGACTGAGAAAAGACAAGGATTGCTGATATCTGGCCTGGAAACAAAACGCGGTGGATTGACGGACACAAGGACAGGAAGATGGACAAAATTATGAAAAGGCACATCTGCACAGTGAGATGTATCCAAATATACAATTTAGTTGAGAAATATTGATCAGTTTAGGAGTTCAGGGCCGAAAAACTGTGATGGACAAGCTGACATTCGTCTGAACAATTCTCATTCCTATATCCCTATCCATTATGTGGCAAGTTATTAAAATGGTAATCTTAGGTATAAAGTCTACTCTCCCAAATATTAGCCTCTTAAGTAAGAATTGCTCTGAAAGTATTACAATAATTACCTGAACTGTTGAGTAATAAGATGCAGCTGTTTTTATCAGGACTCCCAGACTGTCAACTGAGACAGCTTTTCTGTTCTGAAAAATATTTATGATTTGAAGCCACATTCTCTTCTGAAAATTACATTACAAATACCCCTGGTAGTTGAAAATGACAGATTTGGTGCTTTCAATACCACCATTTTATCCTCAAAAAAACAAATAAATCATAAAATTCAGTCCAAAAATGTACAGAAGGAATAAATACATGTGAATAAGCCACTAGTATGTTAAAATGATATGAGTAATATGAATGTCCTTCCATAAATGGTTTTAAAACCCTTTCACAAATCATGTTTTTGTAAAATCTTAGTATACAAGAAAGACACTATGCTTCTGGGCAGACTTTAAATGATTTTTTACTTTCATAAATGTAGTTTTTTCAATGGTGAGGCATTGCTCCATTCTGAAGAAATTTACTTTTCTAAAGTTGAGTAAGCTTTGCTTTTCTGGAAGCTGGTCTGTATAACAAGTCTCTTGTAATGTGGCTGTTTATCAAAGCACAATTTTCAGTTGATTCTTACAGTAAACAGTGCCCGCTTAAAGATCCTTCGACGAAGGCCTGAGGGGTATCTGTCCCAAATAAACAATGGAAGCCCATACATTTTCTATTTTCCAACCTCAAAAAGAGTATATAATTTCTTTTTTTGTGCCCTTTTCTGTTAACTTCCCTCACTCCTGAAACCTTCTCAAGGTTTTGCATGACATGGTACTGTTCTGTGTTTGCAAGTGTAATGGAGATAAATGGTGGGCTTAAAATTGGGCCCCTCGCTGTTTGTAGGGAACATCAATATATAATTAGCTTTCGTGCTGAATACCAAATGCACCCAGTTTTTTTAAACAAGTCATGCCCTCATGTATCTCTGTATTTTAGGGATATGCAATCTTAATGTGAGGGTTTTTTTATTTTTTACATGGAATATGTTAGTCACTTCAAACAAGTGACTTTTTGGGTGGCTTATCCAAGTGGCTGATGTTCCCTAAAGAACTGGAAAAATGAGGAGTGTGGCGACGGTAATAACTTTCATGAGGAAGATTCTTTCCATCCTTGGGCGCTCTCTATTTTCTTTGTGATCTAATTGCTCTATTTTAGTGAAAATGCCCATCATCATTGTTGATCATACTGAGCTATTGTTTCAGGCTGATTTTTCCCTCATTGTTCACACCTCCATCTCCTCTTGAATCACATTTGTAGTGCCACGACTCCATCTCTAGAAAGGAAAATAATCCTAATTAAAAATGGCAAACACTTAGGAGAAAACATTAATTAACTAGAAGGCACTCTTAGAGTGCAAACCTCTGCCAAGGCAGCGCAATCCAAATCGTTGTGAGTGGGAGCAAAGTTCAGTGATCGCATGTCATACAATTTCAAGTTGGCTGCCGTGGTGGCTATATTGTTTCACTGATCGCGGTGAAAATTGATTGGGTTCATCCTTGATGTAATAGCAATGCACCCACAAAATTTCAGACAAGGCCATGCATTACGTTTTGAGTTATATTGTTCACAAACACACATGAAAACATAACCTCCAGCCCAACTTCGTTGGCAGATGTAACAATGAGAAGGTGGCACCGGATCTCTAGTGAACTGGGGTTCAGGACAGGGTAATTTGTAAGAATAAGGGAGATCCTGATTATGTGAGCACGGTTTGCTTCTTGTGTGTAAGCTATTGGTTATCTTATTTTAACCAAACCTATATTTTGGCAATTTCTGGCTGTGTTCTTAAGATCTTTGAAGTGATCTCATGAACTTTTGGAACACAGCCAAATCATTATTAAGTTCGAAAAGTACGGAACAATCCAGCCTTTTCTGTCTACTTTTCTCCATTTCAAAATATATGCTTATCTGCAAAATGAACACTTTCGTAGGTGAGGCCATAATTATAGTGATCTCAACTTATCCATGAGTGCCCTGAATTTCTTGTTTCATATTATTTATGAATAGAATGTCATGCCAGTGTCACAACCTTCATGTGTTGATAACTATCCCCCCCCTCTTCAGCAACTTGCATGTGTTTTGCAGTATTGTCTCCTTTAAAACCTCTCAAAATGAGTATATCTCATTAACTACTTAGTCCATTCTAATATTGGTGTCAAAATAAAGGTAACACCTTGGGATTTTTGTCACAGTGTAAAAATCAGTATATACAGTACTGTGCAAAAGTCTTAGGCACCCGGCACTTTTTAAAATTTTAATCTGCATTAGATTTTTACTTTTTGATTCCATATTAGAGTTCCTGAAGATAAGAAGTAAATTTGAGATTCCAAATGCTAATTTGAAAGTTTCATACATAAATATTTGCATTCCAGTAAAAATAGTCGATACAGATATTATAGTCTTGACAGAGCCTGGATGTCAACATCATCATGGCTGTTAGTAATTTCTTGGAGGGAGAGGAACAAGTGAGACAGTCAGCCTGTGGAGGAATGGTGGCAAGTTTTCCACTCTGCTTGAAACAAGCAAAACGCCAATCATCTTATAAAATGTTGCAATTGTATGCAAAAGTTTGGGCATCCCAGATCAAAATTTCTGTTTCTGTGAATAGCTAAGTGTGTGAGGTAATGCTCTGGAACCAAATGCGAGAACCCAGGATTGCAATAAAGGAGATTTTATTGAGCGAGGGGGGTAACCCCGCAGGGCAGAAGGCAAAAGTACAGAGTCCGCAATCCAAAAGTCAAAATCCAGTGGGGCAGAAACAGAGTCGTAACCAGGGCAGCAAACACAAAAATCGTAGTCAGGCAAAACAGATTCGGTACACAGGCAGTGGTTTGTAGAAGAAGCAAAAATTAAAAACCAAAGGGCAATCCACAAAATCGTTGTCGGGCAAAAAGGGTTTGAATACACAGATGCAACAGTAATAAATGAAGGGCAAGCCAAAAATCAAAAGTCGGACGGTCCAGTCAGAAGAGAAACGCAGCACAGGTAAACACAAGACACGTTCTGACAGGGAAGCTCTGTGAAGAGACACCTAATATACACTCCAGGGAGATCACATGAGACTAATTACAAGGGGTGGAACAAGAGCAAGAACCTAATCACATAAAATAGGCAAAAGTCAAAATGCAGACAGGGATCACGAGACAATCCTATTGACAAACATACGGCTCCGGTCAAGGAGTTCTAACGTGCATAGATAATGAGAGAAAGGACAGCGTGATCAGATGTGGAGAATCCACAGAAATGCAGCTAAGGAGATTAGGGAGAGACAAGAGGCGGAGACTAGAACAGGGCGAGTGCTGAGAGCTTGTTAATCAATTAGTAAGTGAAACTACACAATCCCTTAGTGCTCATTAGTAAGTTAGTATTATAAACAATGTTAGTTAGTATTAGTAACTTTTAGCAAAAACAACAAACTGTTAGTATGGTTAGTAAAATAGAAAAGTAAGGTGAAGTAAGCAAACGAGATTGGAAGGAAGACTGAAATCCAGAAACCATTAAATCACCCGAAGAGTGTCACGCAATACCAGGGCTGTGAGCTGTGACAAGACAAGAGAACAGACAGGGGGAGACAAAGTGCAATGCATGGTGGAAAGCAGAACATGGACTGGAAAGAAACCATGGTAAAATGCAAAATATGGAAAAGTAAAACTAAGAAAATGCAAGGGCAAATCAAAGTACCAAATCACAATACACATACCAATGATTCAAATACCAATGAGACATATCATAAAAAGCAGAGCAAGAACATGGCGAATCAGAGCATGAACATGGCGAGACAGATCAGAATCATAACAAAGTGAGTAAAGGATGACTTCTCTCCAAAAAGCATAAAGTTGAAAAGGACACATTTCCTTTATATTTTAAGTACGATTACTTTTTAATTTCCAACCTTTCCTTTTTTGTCATTTTGAAACTGTAAAAGGGCCAAAGCAAAAGTTTGGGCACCCTGCATGGTCAATTCTTAGCAACACTCCCTTTGGCAAGAATCAAACCTTGCAAACACTATTTGGTGCCAGCTAAGAGTTGTAAAACACTGGTTTGTGGGATTTTACCAATTATTTTTTGCCAAAAGTACTAGTACTGTGAGATTCTTTGGACTGTCTTGCATGCAATGGTCTTTGGAGGTCCATCCACAGATTTTCAATGATGTTGAGGTAGGGGACCATGAGAGCTTTGGTGAAACCTTCAGCTCGCACCTCTTGAGGTACTCAGTGGTGGATTTTGAGGTGTGTTTAGGATCATTATCCTGTTGTTGAAGCCGTCGTCTTTTCATCTTCAGCTTTTTTACAGATGGTGTGAGGGTTGCTTCAAGAAAGTGCTGGATTTTAATTGAATATTCTTCCCATGAAATTCTGCATCCTTTTTTTCCCAAGCATACCTCTGCTGATTGCAGCTTATGACTTATATTTTCACTTCATCAGTCCACAAGACTTGTTTCCAAAATGCATCAGTCTTGTTGGGATGTTCCTTAGCAACCTTCTGATGCTGAATTTCATGGTGAAGATGCAGGAAAGGTTTCCTTCTCATGACTCTTCCATGAAGGTCATATTTGAATAAGTGTTGGTGAACCATTGGGCAGTGCACCATGACTCTACGGTGTGTTTAATCTTGCTGAAGGTCTTGTTGTTAAACAGGTGTTTAAATTTGCCTTTCTAGCAATCCGATGAGCAATTTTGTCAGGAAATTTCCTTGGTCTTCCAGACCTCAACTTGACCTCCACTATTTCTGTTGACTGCCATTTCTTAATTATATTATGAATTGAGGATATACAATAAGAAAATCACAGATGTGTAGGTTCAATCAGCAAACAATTTGGGATCATATTTTCTACCTGTGATCTCTGCATCGTGCAATTACAGCAAACTCCCTGGTCAGAGAGGTCTCGACTTAACGCGTTATTTCCGATGCCTTATATTGTTCAACCAATAAATCAGAATTGTGGATGCCCTTACGAGGCACAGAAGACATCAGATGGGCAAACTGAATCAATGTGATTGCTGGATTTAAAATTCTCAGAACACCTCATTGGGTGTGAATGAGTAACTCAATAATACGTTTTATTTGTTTGGGCTGTGCCATGGTCCTCTATTGTACACAAACCCCTTAAAGTAGCCAAAGGGTTTTATTTAATATTATCTTTATTTATTTGCATGAGAAGCAGAAGGTGTGGAATGAGAGCTTGTGAAGTGGGCCAATTGCATGCATCTCTCTTAATGCATGAGAGTTGGCAGCTATGTTCTTTCGCATTTAAAATTCAGTGACGCATAAAGTACCTGAAGACGTCCAAAGTTTGTAACGCACCTAGCTTGTTGGGCTGAGCAGCACATTTCAGTTTTTAAGAAATGTATCACATTTACACAAATATATTTTTTTATTGCCAATATTTCAATAAATCATGACAAATAGACATCAACTTTCAACTAGAAAAGTCAAAATTTCACAGGATAGGCTGTGAGGATATTACCATATGGGCTCAGGAACACTTCGGAAAAAAACCACTGTCAGTTAACATAGTTTTTCGCTACATCTACAAGTGCAAGTTAAAACTCAACCATGCAAAGCGAAAGCCACTTATCAACAACACTGAAAAATGCTGCCATCCCAGCTACATCTTTTACAGGGATGTCCCTGCTTGCTTCAGCAAGACAATGCCAAGCCACAATCTGCACGTGTTACACAGACTTCATAGTAAAAGACTGCGGGTAATAGACTTGCCTGCCTGTAGTCCAGACCGGTCTCCCATTGAAAATGTGTGGCGCATTATAAAGTGCAAAATATGACAACGGAGACCCCGGACTGTTGAGCAACTGAAGTCGTACATCAAGCAAGAATGGGAAAGAATTCCACCTACAAAGCTTCAACAATTATTGTCCTCAGTTCTCAAACGCTTGAGTGTTGTCAAAAGGAAAGGTGATGTAACACAGTGGTAAACATGCCTCTGTCTCAGCTTTTATGGAACAAGTTGCAGGCATCAAATTCAAAATGAGTGAATATTTCCAAAAATAACAATAAACTTTTTCACTTTGAACATTAAATATTTTGTCTTTGTAGTGTACTCAATTGAGCATAGGTTTGAAAGGATTTGCAAATCATCATATTCTGTTATTATTCACCTTTTATACAACGTCCCAGCTTCTTTGGGATTTGTATAATTTCTGAATCAGAGAGGGTCATGAGATTTTAGATGGCCAAACTGATTTCTGAGAGTTGGTTTGCCTGCTCTAAAAAAAAGACATACATCTTCAGCTCGGTCACCAGTCCTCTGCTAAATGAGTTTTCTGAACCTGGTAGTGTGTGTAGTGATTATGGTCCACCATTTCAAAACCACAAGTACTATCAATATGTAACACAACATGATACATAATTACTGCCTATAACACCTATTGTATGTTTTATAAGGCCTGTTTCAGACAGAGCACATTGGAAACTACTGCGGCAGCCCTCATATCCGCCTCCATCCATGGCAGTTACCCGCAAGTATCAACCAAAGCAGCGGTCTGGTTTGATAGGTCCATGTGGTTAAAAAAAGGTAATTCCGTGTACTATGTTTGATTAAATTTGACGTTAATGTATGAAACTCGGCAGACTATGGAGAAAAGAAATAATACACCAACAGTGAGAAAAAAAGTGTGGCACCATGCACTGAAATAGGTTTTTTGGTGAAATGGAGAAATTATTTTTTTATATACCTCGTGGAAAATATCCTTTTGTTCTTAAAGGGGGTTATCCAAGAATCCATGGAAACATTGATGACTTCTGGTGCACATTGTCACAGATGGGTGTGTCTTACAGTGCAAGGGCATGCTAAGATGTGAAGCCCTGTTGAACTGCCTCTCTCTCCTCAGTTCTGGGAAGAAATTCTGCCAGAAAAAGCTGTTTCTGAAACATTTCTGTTTCTTCTGGGGGTTGGGGAAGGGGGGGTGCACATTCTCGCTATCTGCAAATCGCTTACATATGTTTAACAGAGGCTTGAAATAATGTGCACATGGTTTAAAATGACTGCCCCTTTCATTTTTGTAAATACTCAAGGCCTCATTTGTGAGGATGAAGTTTTGAAGTAACTCTCCCACAGACACTGACTATTGAATGAACAGATGATCTTAAATTTATGAAAAAGACAGAACTTCAGTACTAAATGAGAACAGTGTATGAAAACAAGACTAGGTGCAACCTTGTATATGGCTGGGCCGCCAAGTGCTGTATGAGAACGTGTGCCCAAGAAAAGGATGATAAATGAGGCAAAGCTCACAGAATTTACAACCCCAATTCCGAAATAGTTGGGACAAAGTGTAAACGGTGAATACAATCAAAATGCAATGACTTTCAGATCAAGAGCCAATATGTTATTTGAAATAGAACACCGATAACATTTCAAATGTTGAAACTGAGACATTTTACATTTTTACCAACAAAATGAGCCTACTTCAAATTTTCTGGCTGCAACATGTCTCAGAAAAGTTGGGACACAGGCATAAAGGGTTGAAATAGCTATTCATATTTAAGAGAATCAGCTGAAAGGATATTTAGCAAAAAATTTAGTTAATTGGCATCAGTAGTGTAACATGATTAGCTGTATAAAGGATGTCTTAGAGAGGCGGAGTCTCTCAGAGGTAAAGATGGCCAGAGGCTCCCCAACCTGTGAAGGCTTGCAAAAAAAAAAATTGTGGAATACTTTAAAAAAAGTGTTCCTCAATGTCAAATTGCAAGGGCTTCGAAGGTCTCATCATCAAAAGTGCATAACATCATCAAAAGATTCAAAGAAACTGGAAAAATCTCTGTGCTTAAGGGACAAGGCCGAAGACCTTTACTGGATGCCTGTGATTTTCGGGCCCTCAGACGCCACTGACATTACTAAATGGGCCCAGGAATACTTCAAGAAACCACTGTCTATAACCACAGTCCGCCGTTGCATCCACAGATGCAACCTGAAACTCAATCGTGCAAAAAGAAAGCCATTGTCAAGCATGATCCAGAAGAGCTGCTGTGTTCTGTGGGCCAAGGCTCATTTATAATGGACTGTAGCAAAGTGGCAAAGTGTCCTGTGGTCAGACGAGTCCAAATTTGACATTCTTGTTGGAAATCATGGGCGTTGTTTCCTCCGGGCTACAGAGGAGAAAGACCGCCCCTCCTGTTATCAGCTGTCCGTTCAAAAGCCAGCGTCTATGATGGTATGGGGATGCATTAGTTCATATGGTGTGCGACACTTGCATGTTTTAAAAAGCACCATGAGTTCTGATGGGTATATAAAGGTTTTAGAGCAACATATGCTCCCCTCCAGACAACATCTATTCCAGGGAAGGCCTTGTGTATTTCAGCAGGACAATGCAAAACTACTACAGCATTGCTTTGTAGTAGAAGAGTCCTTGTGCTTCACCGGCCTGCCTGCAGTCCTGATCTTTCACCGATTGAGAACATTCAGTGCATAATTAAACGAAAAGTCTGTCAAAGGAGACCTAAAACTCTCCAGCAGCTGGAGGCCTGTATTGAACAAGAGTGGGATCAAAGTCCAATGGCGAAACTCAAGAAACTTGTCTCAATGCCCAAACACCTCCACTCTGTGTTTAAAAGAAGAGGGGATGCTACACCACAGTACACAGACCCCTGTCCCAACTTTTTTGAGACCTCTAGCTGCCATCAAATTTGAAATGAGCTCATTTTGTGGATAAAATTGTAAAATGTATCAGTTTCAACATTTGCTATGTTATCTCTGTTACTATTGTGAGTAAAATACTGGCTGGTATGATTTGAAAGTCATTGCGTTTTGATTTTATTCACAATTTATACTTTGTCCCAACGATTTTGGAATTGGGGTTGTATTAAGTGCAAGTTTTTATGTGTTTTCCAATTCAATCTCGCAACTGATACTGTCTTCCATGCTTGTTAACTGTCATATCGGTTGCAACATTGAATAGGGAAATTAAAAATAGGACCAAGGGCCCTGAAGCTTACCGGCAAGCAGTCTTACAGCGATGATACAAATTATGAAAATTTCATGTAAAGTTATACAATCCTAAGCTTTGAAGCAGTTTAGGTGACACAAGTCATTAAAATATGTCAATATGTGTTCAATATGTCAAGTGAGAACTTTAAAGGTCACAGAATGTCAAGTTGCGGTCAGCAAGTGGATTGATATATTACTTTCTAAATGTCTCTATACAAACCTTGGCACAATCTGTGACCATTTTGGGGGTACAAGTCTTTGTAATTTCACTGTGGTGTTTGACCCTCAAAGGTCACTGACAGTCAAGTTGAATGTCACCAAATGAAAGTTCATATGTGACTTCCTAGATGTCAATAACATAAACTTAGGCTCCATCTGTGACCGTTTTGACAAGACAAGTCATTGTAATAGTATTATGCCCAGTTTGACCTGAATATCATCAACAGTCAAGCTGAATGTCACCAAATGAAAGTTCATATGTGACTTCCTATGTCACTAACACAAACCTAGGCTCCATCTGTGACCTTTTCAGTGATAGAAGTCACTGTCACTAGGTCAAGTTAGACCTTCAAGGTCAATATGAAGGTCAACAAATGAAAGTTCATACATGACTTCCTATACTTCTCCAACACAAACTTACACTCAATCCGTAACAACTTTGCTAATATAAGTCATTGAAATTTCACTGTATAGTTTGGCCGTTCAAGGTCACTGAAGGTCAAGTTCAAGGTCCCCAATGAAACTTCAAACACAACTTCTTATTTGGCCACAATACAAACCTAAGCTCTATCTGTAATAATTTTGGTGATAGAAGTCATTGAAATTTCACTATGTGTAGTTTTACCGTCGAAGGTCGCCGAAGGTCAAGTTCAAGGCCACCAAATGAAAGTTCATACATGACTATCATATGTGTTGTTACGGACTGGAATATGTTCCAGAATATTCTGGAAGATTCCAATTTAGAAGAAGGATTAAATTTAAACAATTTATTAAATAACTGAGTGAATGAACATAGCAATTACAATTATACAGGAATGGGTGATGAAATTACTACATTGAAGATAGAAATACTGTTCGCTAGCCCAAACTGTCCCTCCTTGCTATGTTCCCACAACGATGGCGAAAATCCATTAGAATCTGTCTTCGGTGAGATGATCCTGATCACCGCAAAGTCCGTATCCAAGAGGTTACGGTAATTGGACTTTGGTAATCCAAAGTCCGATTGCACCCAGCAAAGCCAGTCTAGCTTTCAGGTGTAGCAGACTGGAGATTTCGCGATGGAAGAATCTATGGTGTTCTCCGGCTAGTCATAATGTTTACAAGCACTCATGAATATTCATTGCCCTTACATAAGCATATAGAAACTACTGGTTGAGCAAAATAATACAATCAGGTATTATAAATCATCATAACTTAACACCTCCCTCTGAAAAAGAAAAAGCTGGAATGTATGACATTTTTTTATGACAAAAGTGCTATGCATTGTAGGTAAATACAATAACAAAAGAACACCAAATCTCGAAAGCAATTCACTTAACTATATACAAATGAATACCAATCTTAAAATACAAATTCAGACTTAACAAGAAAGTGCATCTGCACAGAAGTGTCAACGTGTCAACACCATGAATATGCTTAACAATCAGGTTGTACTCTTGCAGCAACAAGCACCAATATTCCTCTGTTTTTGTTTTTCATCTTGTTCAGAAACGTTAACGGATTATGATCAGTATACACTAGTATAGGTTGAAGAGGAAAGATAGACCTCAAAATGTTACACAGCTAGAACCAGAGCTAAGGTTTCCTTCTCAACAGTTGAATAATTTCTTTAGTGAACATCATTTAGTGAACTTCTTAGAAAAATAATAGACTGGATGTTTGATACCATTTTTGTCCAACTGTAACATTAAAGCTCTTGCACGTACATCACTGGTATCTACTGCCATGGTGAAAGGTTTGCTGAAATCAGGAGCCTGAAGAACTGGTTGTGCACATAACAGGGTCTTGAAATTGCCAAACGCCTTTTGACCAGACAAATTTTTTATTTTTCTTCAGAAGATCAGTGAAAGGGGCAGTGACATCGGCAAAGTTCTTGCAGATCTTCCTGTTTTAACCTGCCATGCCTAAGAACCGCATCAGGCTTGTTTTCAGGGACAGGAAAATCAACAATTCTCTGAACGTTTGCTGCAATAGGACCTACCTGACTATGACCAAAGACATAGCCCAGATAAATGACACTGGCCGGACCAAACTCGCTTTTTGCCCAGTTGATAGTCAGATTGGCCTCAAACAACCAATGGAAAACTGCCCTAAACCAAGACAAATGATCATTCCAGGTGTCACTATACACAACAATATCGTCTATATAAACTCCAACACCCTCAAGACCTGCAAGGCATTGATTCATCATCCTCTGGAAGGTCGCTGGCGAGTTCTTCATTCCAAAAGGCATGACCTTGTACTGGAAAAAACCACTGGGGGTGACGAATGCTCTCAGTCAGTGGGACACACCAATATCCTTTCAGTAGATCACACTTTCTGATGTACTTGGAATTGGTGATCTGATCAATGCAATCATCAATCCAGGGGACTGGGTAGGAGGTCGTCTTGGTCACGGCTTTCACTTTCCGATAATCTGTACAAAATCTGATGGAACCGTCAGGCTTCAGTACAAGGACACAAGGTGAAGCCCAGTCACTCTGACTCTGTTCTATGATGTCATTCTCCAGCACGTAGGACACTTCCTTCTCCATCGTGCGGGCTTTCTGTGGGTTGACGTGGTAGGGATGCTGCTTTATAGGCGGGGTCTTCCCAACGTCCACATCATGTTTAGCTATGTGTGTCTTACTTGGAACATCTGGAAATATGGCCTTTTATTCCAGGAGGAGGTCTGTAAGCTTCCATCGGTCCTCAGGAGGTAGGTAACTCAGCTTCTGTGGAAGGTTTTCCAAGACCTCGGAGTAAGTTAATCGGACAGGACTATCGTTTACCAGCTTCACCGCCTGAGGTTCTTTGGTCCTTCTAGCCTGGGAACAAATGCTGACAGTTGCGGCCTCACCAGATCTCTGATGGTACTCCTTCTGCATGTTGATGTGGCACAGCTGCGAGGCCTTCCTCCGATCAGGAGTCCTGATGATATAGTCCACATTGTTAACCTTATGGATGACCTCATACGGTCCTTGGTACCTTGCCTGCAGAGGGCTTCCAGGAATAGGCAATAATGGGAACACCTTGTCTCCAGGGTTGAAGCTCCGCTCTTTGGCATCTCGGTCATACAGCTGTTTCATCTTTCGCTGCGCAGATTTAAGGTTTTCTTGTGCCTGATGTAGTCTCTCTTTGTTGGATTATGTGTCCAGGTTCAGACTCACATCCTCACTGGGCTCCTGCAGCCATCTCTCTTTCAACAGCTTCAGTGGACCTTGGACTGTGTGACCAAACACCAGCTCAAATGGGCTGAATCCCAAGGATTCCTGCACCGACTCTCGAGCGGCAAACATGAGCAGTAGGATGCCCTCGTCCCAGTCCTTCTCATTCTGGAAGCAGTAGGTCTTCGTCATGTTCTTCAGAGTGGAGTGGAACCTCTCTTGTGCCCCCTGGGACTCCAGATTGGAGGCGCTTGATGTTATTTGCTTGGCTCCAAGTTGACACACCACACTTTGGAACAAGCCAGACATGAAGTCGGATCCCTGATCTGACTGGATTTCCTTCAGCACACCAAACAAAGTAAAGAAGTTGATCAGAGCCTTCACGACCTTGGGAGCCTTGATGCTCCTCAGCGGAATTGACTGGGGAAAACGTGCAGATGCACACATAATCGTCAGCAAGTAGTGGTTGCCGGATCGTGTCTTCGGCAAGGGTTGACAAAGTCAATGATGAGTCTGCTGAATCGCTCCTCAGAGGCTGGAATGGGCTTCAGTGGTGCGACAGGGATCTTCTAAAACAGTTTTCCCACCATCTGGGATGTGTGACATGTCCAACAGAAGGAAGCCACATCCTGTCTTATCTTTGGCCAGTAGAAGTTCCTCATAATCTTGTCGCAGGTCTTGTTCACACCGAAATGACCTCCAAAGGGAACCTCGTGTGCCAATCTCAGAACGTCCAGACGAAACGTCTAGGGAGTCACGATCTGATGTATGACTGCCCAGTCCTCAGAGGCAGTGGAGAAGTAGCTACCTCAATCACGGGTGGGGAATCCAGCTAGGCAAAATCTTTTAAACTTAATATTTTCTTAAATTTATTGTTTTCATTGGTGTCTGTTAAAATCGCTCTCATAGATACAATAAAAGCGGCCACCACAACTGCTTCCTTTCAAGCGAAGCAACTCATGAATACGCAAGGTTATAAGTTAATTTGAAAATCAGTCTGGGCATCATACCAGTGTTCCAATTTCAGATTACCCCCCCAATCACCATACCCCTCGGTAATCTGAAATTAACTTCAAATTACTCAAATTACCCTCGGTACGTTGAAATTGGGTTAGGGTTACCCCCTGGTAATCTGAAGTTAACTTCAAATTAGCCCCCAGTGCATTGAAGTTTTGTTAGGGGTTAGGGTTAGGTTTAGGGGTTAGAGTTTTAGGTTGAAGGGGGGGGGTTAATCTGAAACTGTTACACCGGTATTCTTGATATTACAGAAACATAATAGTGCCGGTGTTCTGTCAATTTTTGCTACGTATAAAAATATGCTACCTTGCGGTTCTGTGCTTGCGCAAACCTAAAATCTTACTTTCTGTTACTCCGCTCACATCTTAAGTATCTTAAAAAATAATTTTTTTTTTTTCAGTGCGCCTTCTACCTGTTCTCCTATATATATTTGCATGTACACGCTGGGTTTTACTGAAAATGCAGAAATTGGATAATGACGTGCGGCATATATCTTCAAACTTATCCAACTCATTATAACATCTGCTTATGTTTTAATAAGTCAACAAATAACAAAGTGACTAATGTAAACTTATTCATATTCCATTATTAAGGCAAAAACAAAGACTTTACGTTCCCTTTGCATTAGGCTACAGTAGCATTTTTTGACAAGGTAGCACAAATTGTCAGAACACCGGCGCCACTTCCACCGTGTACGTAAATAGTCCAGCTATAGTGATAGAACCGAGGAAATGACCAAGAAACCACCGATAGGCTACATTGACAATACATAAGTAATACACACGGTATTGTAGGGATGACAAGTATGCAAGTAATTAATTAATCCAAAACCTTCTCTCAAAAGAATTCCATTTTCAAGCTCTCCCAATATTGAGTGAAATGAGTACTTTTTCGGCTTCCCTCGATATTTGGGTACCCAGAGAAACATTCGGGTAGGCCTATATAAATGTCAAGTTTACATCCAGTCAGGAAAATGTAGTTCAAATAGTGCCTCTGCATGCGGTATTAGCATATATGGGCACCAGCCATGTTACTGATTATAACCCGAATTGCTAGGGCATGCGCAGCATATGCATTGACGATATTAGATATTATTCTGAAATTATAAATTCCGTTCTCCCTCCTAAAAGGGAGCCCCTTTTAAGGTTCCTTGACATGAGGCACACCAACTGAAATTGTTGGTTTATTTTGTTCTATATGATTATTTCTCTGTACACTCCAAAGTTCTGAAATGGCTGAAAAATCCATCAATTTCTAGGAATAAAAGTGATTTTTTTGCACTCTTAGGCCCTGCCCCCTGAAGTAGTGGGAAGTTTCCGAGATGTAAGTCACATGAACCTATAACGTCATCAAAGGAAAGCACCTCTGCCATAGCAATCTCTGCGGTCCGTTTACACGCTTGTTTACACGTTTTCTCGTGTGTTTGTTTAGTGTATGAGCCAGCAATCAAGATATATATCTATCTATCCATCTATCTATCTAATTGTTACACTTGACAAACCGTGTTACGTAGGCTAACATAGCTAGATAGCTGGATACATAGTGGATATGAGGACAACTATCCAAACTCAGGTATAAATCTAATGACAAGTGTACAACAAGGCATCAAGATAACTCGCCGATTCATTAAAAAAAAATTTTACGCATGTTGTGACTAATGTCACAAGCCTTTAAGCCAGCGTTACTTCCACAGTGATCATGGATCACTGATCACAGCCGGCAATCAGGCATCACAATACAGCCTCCTGACTTCATTTGGCTCATGATGCGACAGCAGCTGTTGATAATCCAGTTACTCTCCAGCTGTGGCAGTTACCCTCACCTGGTAATTTATCAAAGTTAACCACCTATGGCATTAAATTTCAGGATTATTCGCCAGAATATTTGCTAGATTAGGCGCCCCAAACCCCTCTTACACTGGACGTGAAACAAATTTTTCGCATGACAGATTACATTCTCAAAGTCAATGGAAAGGAGAGAATACACGCGAAACGCACTGCTCATAAAGCTTGCTAACTGCCTGAACTGAGACCGGGCCGATTGGATAGAGGGAAATACACGCAACTGTCACTAACTAACGTTAGCTTGCTAAATGGGTAAGGTGGTTAGTTAAACTGGTAGGTAGATAGTTAGTGTGTAACTTGGCAGTACTCTCAACACTGGACTGAACGCTTGCTGTACAATTTCATAAACGAAATTCATGAAAATCTGAGTACTGCAGGAAATTGTCAGCTAGCCATGTGAAAGCAGCTCAACGCCACCTATTCTGGCAAACGCCCAGGCGAATAATCCTGAAGTTCATAGTATTACAATAGCTTTTTTTCTGTACTGTTATTTCATTAGCTATGGTAGCCCTGCAATATTTCAATAGTAACACTCAAATCTATTTCATGCGTTCCAAAAAAAAAGACAACAATTACAGTAATACTATTGTTTTTTGGTGGTAAATTTTATGGTATTCCAACAGTGGTTTTTTGTAAGAATCTGTCAGCTGGCAAATGTAAATAAAGCGTAGTTTATGTACATTTCGATGTCGAGCGAGCGAGATCTGACCAGCTCGCTGCCTTGTGTGACATTAGTTGCCATATAAGGCCAGTTCCAGACATTTGGAGGGGTGCGTTCCCGATCAAAAACAACAAATTTTCATGGAAAAGCCTTTGCATCTTCCTTTTCATCACGAAAAAAATTCTATGGCAAGTTCTAAATGTCAATTTCGGCCTATTTAATGTAAGGGAACCTTTAAAATTGTTCTGGCGAGTAAAAAGCCAAAAAAAGTGGAGGTTTGATACGCAATTCTTTCCCTTTCTCTGAATCATATCTTCCATTTCAGTACTTTTAGCTTACTGGCCCTATAGGCCGATGAGCTATTGTTGTGGTGTGGCGTTCATTGTCCGATGTCCAGAACATTTTTTATCTTTTTTTCAGCCCAATGAATTTTTGTGTAAATTTGCCATTACATACTACTTGGCCATATCTCCTGATATATTTTTCGGATTTTTCATTGAATAATTTTTGTCCGTTTTATGGGCCCTTGAAATTTTAGCCCCAATGTGAAAGATAGGATTGAAATTTAAAAAAAAAAAAAAATTTCCCAAAGACCTTGCGATTAATTTTTTTTCTAAATTAGGCAATGCCATATTTTAGACATATATGAAATCATATATGACCTATACATTGGCTATATTAAAGTTGAAGTCAGATGACTTTGAATGGTCCAACTTGAGGTGAAGGAAAATAGTATCTATGTTAAAAGATAGGACTTGAAATTTCAAAAAATGATTTGTCAAAAACAGCAGGATCATTCTTTTTCTAAATCAGGCGATCAACTTCTCTTGGTACCGTCAATGTACACTGCAAGCGCCATTTTGATTGAATAGACAGAAGTGGGTCTAGTGGGGTCAAGGTATCTTTATTATTCCCCAAGGGGGCAATTTGTTTTACAGCCAGCTAACAACTGCTGTTCTTTTTGAATAAGCAAGATTGCCTGTGGAGGCCAAATGGTTGCAAATAGTGGTTAAATTTGTATTATCGACATATAGGATGTCATATATGACCTAAATATTGGCTATGTTAAAGTTGACCTCAGTTGACCTTGAAAGGCCAAACTTGAGGTCAACGCAAAATTTTACAATTTTCAAAGGCTTCTAGGTTTGAAAATATTGAAGATTGGGAACATATGTGTATTACACAATTATAGGAGCATATATAAAACTTCTTTTGGTAGCCTTGAACTTGACCTTGGGTGAGCTTTGAAGGTCAAACTTCACATAGCAAAATTATAGTGACTTCTATCACCAAAACTATTATAGATAGAGCCTTGTATTGTGGGCGTAGAGGGATTCATTTATGAAGTTTCATTTGGTGACCTTGAACTTGACCTCAGTAACCTTCAACGCCCAAAATTTACAGTGCAATGTCAATGACTTTTATTATCAAAATCGTTACAGATAGAGTGTAGATTTGTATTAGAGACATACTGGAAGTCAAATTTGAACTTTCATTTGGTGACCTTTATATTGACTTTTGAAGGTCAGACTTGAGTGAAAATTCTATGACTTCTGTCACTAAAAAAGGTCACCGATAGAGCCTAAGCTTGTATCACAGACTTAAAGTTATTCACACATGAACATTCATTTGGTGACATTCAACTTTGTGAACTTTGAAGGTCAAACTTGACATAATACAATTACAATGACTTGTATTTCCTAAACGGTCACAGATGGAGCCTAGGTTTGTATTAGAGATGTATAGGAATTCATGTATGAGCTTTCATTTGTTGACCTTCATATTGACCTTTGAAGATCAAATGTAACCTAGGGATGGTTCAGTAACTTATATCACTAAAATTGTCACAGATGGAGCCTAGGTTTGTGTTACTGGGTTTTAGGAAGTCACATAAGAACTTTCATTTGTTGACATTCAACTTGACTGTCAGTGACCTTAGAGGTTCAGACTCAATGGAATTACAATGACTTCTATCAGCAAAATGGTCACAGATTGAGCCAAGGTTTGTGTAAAGACATATAGAAAGTCTGTGACCTTTAAAGGGTTTGTGAGCAATAAACTTAATATGTTTTTAAAAGGTATATTTTGTATATATAACCTCATTAAAATCAATAAAAATATATATAGGCAGTTTCTCTTTTCTATAAATAAACAAAACAATGTCTGTGTCTGCACAGCCACAGGGTTAATTAGATGCCCCTGACGTCACCCGACGACGTCACAGAGGTCTTCATCTTCCCTCGCCGCTATCAAGGTCTATAGTCGAGGTGGTGTTATAGCGTGTCTGATCGTCGGCGTGTGCAGAAAATATGGGTGACTATGATGGCTATCTTGGTAATAAATTTTAAAGGCACGAGAAAGCAGTAAGTTCTGCTAGGTAATTTTGTCCACAGGCACAGGTCAAATAAATCAGAGAGAGAGAGAGAGAGAGAGAGATTTTCCCCACAGACACACGTCAAATGTCCTGAGAGAGAGATGGTCACCGAAATAAAAAATTCAACTTGACCTACATGTAGCCTAGAGACAACGAGAGAGCTCAAGTCGAGAACCTAGTAAGAGCATGGCATTCCGCAACACTCGGTGAACTCAATACACTACAGTAAAGAGACTGCTCTGCTTGAATCAGCACCCAATCAGCCAATCAGAAAATATTATTTCTTGTTGCTAGGTGAAATAGCAGCCCCAAATCACGTTCTTCACTCGCGCTCTCCATGCAGTATATTTTGGCTTCGATCCAGTGTCACAGGTGGTACCGCAACATCCAGGGCCGGCCCTTGCCTATACGATTGCCTAGGCAAAAATCCATCCCTTTATTGGCAACAATTAGTCCTGGCTTGTTCTTAATAGTTCTCCTTTATTAACACGCTTTCCAATTTAAGAATAATCAAGTGGCAATTGAAGACACGGCTTCTCTTCCCCTATGCGATCTAACAGCGACAAATGGGCTACATTCAGTTCAGAAAAATATAATTTGGTCAATGCACTGGCACTCAGCGGCGTAACTTTTTTTTCCTGCGAGAGCGGCATTTCAGAAACCTTCAGGTTATTCTGGTGACAAGTCCGTGGTTTCGTCCGTTTACATTTTCCAATCGGACAGCTGTCTATTTTTGACAGCAAGTTGCGTGACCGTGCAGCAAAAACAGGTGTGCGCACTTGTCGCCGAAATTACCTTCTTTCGCAAGGGAGTTCTGAAATGCTGCTCTCGCTGGGAAAAAATTACCGTTGCTCTGTGCCAGTGAATAGACTTATTTATAATTAAATTATTTTTCTGTACCGACTGTAGCCCATTATTTTGTCGCTGTTAGATCACATGGGGGAGAGGAGCCGTGTCTTCAATTGCCACTTAGTTAATCTTGAATTGGAAAACGTGTTTATAAGGAAAACCATCTAGAATTAGCCAGGACTAATTGTAGTCAATAAAGGGTAGGATATTTTACCCCAATTTAGCCGTCTGGCGCCGGCCCTGGCAACATCTCTTGTTTGGGACAGACAAAACGAAACAAATACACAAAATAATTATTTAATTTAGTCTTTATTATACTGGGGAATCCCACTGAAATAAAAAAAAAAATACAGGTATGGCTAAAAAATTTTTTGTCCAAAATCTATCAACTACTCCAGGGGGAAACGCTCCCAAGTTGAAATAAAATTTTTAAGCTCATGTCAAATAGCATTCGCGAATGCCGTAGCTGGCCAGCAAACTCATATTCGTGACGCTAAGCACAGCTGTTAGCTGTGTTGTAAAATGCTTGATGTTGCAAAGTAAAAGGAAATATACACGCAACCTGCAGATATGAGATAGATAGTTGTATATGGCAACGTTTAATTGCTCACCTACTTGAGCTACCACTTCTGACAACAAGATGCGACGAATAAAGCGGTCAGCATTCATTCTGCAAATAGCCTACAACGCGCTCAAAACTTCCGCGACCGATCCTGGTGTGCTATCTAGTGATAGGCTATTGTAACTACGCGCATAAGTTTGCAGCTCCACGTCCACTTGTGCACATCTGCACAAAGATACACCTTTGTTCATCGCAAACACGCAAAATCCGGATAATCCGTAAATTATTAATTAAATTAATATTTAAATTTGAAACAAGTAACTAAGCTGCAAGTGTCAACGTAACGAAGTGAAAGTACACTTTTTTTCTTTAAAATGTAGTAGAGTAAAAGTCCCTGTTTAAAATAAAGTAATGTACAAATCCTCAAACAAAAAAAAAAAAAAAACTGAAGTGCTGCAACGAAGTACAAGCACTTAAATTGCACCTTTGAAAACGGGATTATCAACCCCCCCAGAGAAAATCTCACACGCGCCTGCATTCAAAACTTGAGAGCCCTGTGTTTCCATCAATGCGATTTTCACCCAGCTCTTGGAGCGGAGCCGCATGCGTATTTTTCCGATGAATTTCACAATAATAGCGTAGTTTAGCCATTTATATGGAAACAATGAGGACGCACCATGGGCCGCATGCGATGTCCAGAGAATGTCCCACAGCCTGTCGCAACCGGACTTCAGTCGTATTAATGGAAACATAGCTTTATATGGCTGCCCCGAGTCATCGAGTAAGACCTCTCTGACGTCACTCGGGTCACGTGACACTGGACTGGGCAGGTTCTTGCATAAACGCTACAGAGGGCACTGTCGTGTACATTTGGCCCGAGAAAAAAATTATTTTGAAAAATATTTTTCTAAAACACACACATTTTGTATTTTTACTATACATATATTGGATTTTATGTATTAAATGCAGTAAAGGAAATTTAGTTCAGAAACCCTTTAAAGTTCACTATTGACATATTGAATTTTCAATGGCTTGTGTCACCAAAACTGATTCAGAGGTTAGGATTATATTTAAGTCTTATAAATGTTGTAAATTTTTATTTGGCGACCTTGACATTGACTTTTAATGATTCGAATGTCAAACTTAACATCAAATTGTCATAACTTGTATCATCACTATAAGATTACTTGCTGGTAAGCTACAGGACCCTTGGTCCTATTTTTTACTTTTAAGACAGATGTTCCTGTCGCACCTTATGAAACATCGGCACAAAAGGACATGACTTTGTAAGCCTTGCTATCATGTGGCGTTTTATGAGCTACTCGAGGTCTGCAGTCCCAAATATAAACAAATAATCCTCGGACAAAATCCTTAATTTGAATAAAGTGATTCATTGCATTATATATGACTTACTTTTTTTAATTAAATCAACTATCTTTAATGAATGTAACTTGTCAGTTTCGCCAACATAAATACATCCAGGCAGCAGGCTAATCCCATGAAAGGCATAAAATAATGATAGCCCGATAATCGTTCCCTTTCGGCCCATCATCAGCATTCTTACAATGCTCTGAAACTGGCAATTTTATTTTATTTTTTTACATCTTCTACGGCAGGTAAGAGAAAGCCATTCTAGAGCTTTCTGTAATGAGTGCATTCTCTCACACAAGCTGCTGCGGTACATGTCGCGATGACTGTGCCCTCTGAGCGGTATTCATAGCTCAGGAATTTAGCCGATCTGAATAAATGTTCCAACAATGTCCTTGCAGCATGTCGATTCCGAGCTGAAAACTCCCAAAACATAGCACTGACTGGAGTTATTTAAAGCATTGGTAAAACGCAATGAATCAGAGTACAAGTCTCATGCTGACCAAGTTCTTTCATTTGCCTTTTCCCAGTTGCGAAATCCCCCTTAAAGCAAATTAATCGTCACTGTGGTTGTGCAGATAGCAGAGCAAAGAATATTGTTGGTTTCCTAAACACAATGCCATTTTTCAAACAAACCTCATTGAATGGATTTGTCAAATCACACTGTGCTGAATTTTCTTCCAGGAAATCCAATGCTTGGTTGGAAGGATTCCAAGAGCACGGCAGGGCTGAAGTTCATGATCTGCTGCTGATATTCTTCACCAGAGTGACAAGCTAAACCTCGGTGCAAGCTATTGTGATAGTATTGATGCTTGTATCATTTGTAATGTTATTTTCATCACTGTCCTTGCGTCCACAAGTAAAAGTGTTTTCTTTGAGTGCTGGTGTACTTCTATGGAGGTCAAGGATGATTTCAACTCACTAAAAGAGATGGTGTTAGTTGAATAATTCAAGAACTGCGTTAAGGATGATATTAAGACCTACCTTAACGAGAAGCAAGCACTGAATTTGCAATCAGCAGCCAAATTTGCAGATGAATATGTTCTCACACATAAGTCCAAATTTCAGTCTAGCAGTAACAATAGATGGTTCCAATTTCAGAAAAAATGGAACGGTGATACCCAGGATTCCTCACGCAAAGACAAAGACAAATCTGGTGATGGTGCTCAGAAATCCAGTAACAGGTCTGATCAAAGTGTGAAAGCTGACAGTGACAAAAGTGGTCTAGTTTGCAGTTATTGCAAGAAATCTGGTCATGTTACAACTAACTGTTGGATCCTTAAAGCTAAGAAAGAAAAAGAAAAGGATACCAAACCAAATGCCTTTGTGAAAACAAGGTTAAAAACCCCTGTAGTAGATAACCGATCAGCTAAATTGCCTGCTTATTGTGGGGCTAAAAATGATGAGACCGCTTCTGGGGATTTCATACTAGTACAAGGTATTGAAGGGAGGACTGTGTCTGTACCCCTGCGCTCTATATTCTTGAAGTCAGATTTAGTTACAGGACAGGTAAAGGTGGGACTTATGTCAAGTCTACCTATCTAAGCTGTTTCTCTGTTGCTAGGCAATGACCAGGCTGGGGGCAAAGTAGTTCCCTCTGTACATCTTACTTCACAGCTGAGCACTGAAGATGGCGATGAGGACCCATCTCTGTTTCCTTCTTGCGCAGTGACTCGTGCTATAGCCAAGAAGGCTCAAGAAGTAGATGATGTGGTGCCGTCCAGCACATTGAATAGTCATGACTCAGGTGGTTCGCCTCATGTCTCTGTTCAGCCTACTATGGTTTCTCCGTTTGAGGACTTATCAGATACTTTTATCAGTTCTCTGTTCAGCCAGCCAGATGGGTCTGGTGATTCTGATGTTTCTGGAGACTTGTCTCTGTCCAGAAAGCGGTTGATTGAGGAACAAACTAATGATCCTGAAATTTGTGTACTAAAGAGGAGAGCCCTTCCTGATAAAGAAATAGACGCGGTTCCAATTGGGTATTATCTCAAGGATGGTGTGCTGATGCGGAAGTGGCGCCCTCCTGATATCCCTGCCAATGCAGATTGAGCAGTGGTCAAGCAAATTGTTGTTCCAAAGGTCTACAGGAATGAGATCTTAACAATGGCTCATAGTTTACCTTTAGGAGGTCATCTTGGTGTTAACAAGACTGTTGATAAGATCATGAAACACTTCTTCTGGCCTGGGCTTCGGAAAGATGTTTCCAACTTTTGCAAAACCTGTCACACTTGTCAGGTAGTTGGAAAACACCAGTTAGACCTACCTGTAGCTCCATTGCAGCCTATCCCAGCATTTGGGGAGCCCTTCTCTAAGGTCATTGTTGATTGTGTTAGTCCATTACCCAAAACTAGATCGGGAAATCAGTACTTGTTGACAATCATGTGTGCATCTACCAGATTCCCTGAAGCCATACCTCGCGGCAACATCAAGGCAACTGCAATCTCAAAGGCTTTGATAAAGTTCTTCACGTTGTTTGGCCTTCCCAAGGAAATTCAGTCAGACTAAGGTAGCAATTTCACTTCCGGATTGTTTCAGCAGGTTGTGTATGAACTAGGTGCAAAGCAGATTCTTTCTAGTGCCTATCACCCAGAAAGTTAGGGTGCCTTAGAGCGGTTTCATTCCACTCTCAAGACAATGATGAGGACTTATTGTTATGACCATGAGAAAGACTGGGATGAAGGTGTTCATTTGGTGTTGTTTGCAGCTGGAGAAGCAGTGCAGGAGTCCACTGGATTCAGTCCATTTGAGCTAGTGTTTGGTCATGAAGTGAGAGGACCTTTGCTATTGTTGAGTGAACAATGGCAAGAGGAAGAGCCACACATCAGACTGTTAGACTATGTTAGCAAGTTCAAGGACAGATTGCGTGCAGCATGTGACCTAGCCAAAGAGAGCTTGAAATCAAGTCAGGGAAAAATGAAAACTTGGTATGATCATAAGGCTAGAAGCCGTGAGTTTAAACCAGGAGACAAGGTCTTTGTGTTGTTTCCCCTGTAGAACCTGAATATTTGATTTAGCTCTAAACATGGGTCAAAAATCCTAGTGTTGGAACACATGCTCATTACGCTGGTAAAATCTGAATGTTTGGGTGATCTGACACAATCCGGAGCGAGCAGTTAACTTTTACAATCCTACAGCCTGCCGGTGAGAGTTGCATCCTTGTACCCCACGGCGAGGGGTGGGAGCCATCAAGTCTAGCAGGCCCAGCATCTCTGGAACTCAAATTCACTGGTTTCATTGAAGTTAAAGCGCAGCTACTTCAATTGGCTTAAAACAACTTAAACCTCTATCAAATTCCTATTTTGTTTATGTTCAATATCCTAAAAGGAACCTCTCATATATTTATCACAATATTGGGCTATAATATTCCATTTTAAGGCTTTTCCATGACAACTGCATCATTTTAGCACACATTCCTATCATGTTTGGTCTCTTTATTCTCGGGGGAGTCCAAGGAGTTGAATGGAACATGTCTCATTTCCATTGGAATTATGGTTCGTTTGTAAGCTTCATTCAAGCAAGTACCCTAGTCTCCCTGTGCAAATTATCTTATCACCTAGGCCAGTAAAACTCTGATTCGGCCAACCTTCCCTCTACCTTGTTCGGAGGTGTGGTTTGGAGCCTTTAAAGGTACGAGATCCTGAGGGGGGGGTCTTCTCTTCTTTCCTGTCTCTTACTATCCTGTCTTGGGTCTTCTCTGTCAACGTCTGAATCGTGTTGGTAAGTGAGGACGGGTGACATGTTGCCTTGTTCCGGAGCGCGGGAACATGTGAGTTCTCCCCGACCACGTGGAGCGACTTTAGCTCTACGTGGTCATTCATCTTTTCCAGGTATGAAAATACTCTAAATCCTTCTAAATTATATGTAACGGTAATTGGCTTATCATTGATTTGTTTGATTCAAGTTGTGCCTACCTGGTGAATTAAATTATTGTTATTCCTTTTCCAGCTTGCGTGTTCTCATTGTATATTCTTTCTGGCCTTGTTGCGATTGGGACTTAAGGGGAGACTCCTACCAAGACATGTGTAGGTAGCGATACTTCTAAGTTAGATTGAGATTGGGTTCTACCTATCAAGGGGTTATGAAATTATCGGCTCTTAAGATTTAGCTATTGGTTAATCTTTCTAAGGGGCCCTTTGATATACATAAACCAAGGTTCGCGGTACGTTCATACTCAGAGCTATTTGCCTGATGTTGCTACCGTGCCAGTCTCCTCTATCCAATGGAAGTATTGTCGAATTAGACCAGGCAGTGACGCCTATTTTAACCCTAGGGGGTGTTTTGCTTAGTGACAATGGTTTTCGCAGATAGAGTTCGGGTGCGTAACTGCCCTGAGATTCACGCATGCTGTTTCAATTCTAATTCTAATTTGGAGTCAGATTTTTAACGAGATTATAGCTAAATTTTGTATTCTAACTGTTATATGGAGTCAGATAAATCGTAACCATTGCGCTTTCATGCCCCGTCCTCGGACGGTGAATAATATCCATAATATTGTGATTCACCCCAGCCAGAAGAAGAAGACAAATCTGGTGATGGTGCTCAGAAATCCAGTAACAGGTCTGATCAAAGTGTGAAAGCTGACAGTGACAAAAGTGGTCTAGTTTGCAGTTATTGCAAGAAATCTGGTCATGTTACAACTAACTGTTGGATCCTTAAAGCTAAGAAAAAAAAAGAAAAGGATACCAAACCAAATGCCTTTGTGAAAACTAGGTTAAAAACCCCTGTAGTAGATAACTGATCTGCTAAATTGCCTGCTTATTGTGGGGCTAAAAAGCCTGATACTGCTGACTTTGTGAGGGAGGAATTTCTTCCATTTGTGTCAGAGGGATTTGTTGCTCTGAATGAGCATACCACTCCTGTCCCCATATATATCCTAAGGGATACCAGAGCTTCTCAGTCACTTTTGTTGATTGACTCCTTGGAGTTACGTGATGAGACCGCTTCTGTGGATTTCATACCAGTACAAGGTATTGAAGGGAGGACTGTATCTGTCAGAAAGCGGTTGATTGAGGAGCAAACTAATGATCCTGAAATTTGTGTACTAAAGAGGAGAGCCCTTCCTGATAAAGAAATAGACGCGGTTCCAATTGGGTATTATCTCAAGGATGGTGTGCTGATGCGGAAGTGGCGCCCTCCTGATATCCCTGCCAATGCAGATTGAGCAGTGGTCAAGCAAATTGTTGTTCCAAAGGTCTACAGGAATGAGATCTTAACAATGGCTCATAGTTTACCTTTAGGAGGTCATCTTGGTGTTAACAAGACTGTTGATAAGATCATGAAACACTTCTTCTGGCCTGGGCTTCGGAAAGATGTTTCCAACTTTTGCAAAACCTGTCACACTTGTCAGGTAGTTGGAAAACACCAGTTAGACCTACCTGTAGCTCCATTGCAGCCTATCCCAGCATTTGGGGAGCCCTTCTCTAAGGTCATTGTTGATTGTGTTGGTCCATTACCCAAAACTAGATCGGGAAATCAGTACTTGTTGACAATCATGTGTGCATCTACCAGATTCCCTGAAGCCATACCTCGAGGCAACATCAAGGCAACTGCAATCTCAAAGGCTTTGATAAAGTTCTTCACGTTGTTTGGCCTTCCCAAGGAAATTCAGTCAGACTAAGGTAGCAATTTCACTTCTGGATTGTTTCAGCAGGTTGTGTATGAACTAGGTGCAAAGCAGATTCTTTCTAGTGCCTATCACCCAGAAAGTTAGGGTGCCTTAGAGCAGTTTCATTCCACTCTCAAGACAATGATGAGGACTTATTGTTATGACCATGAGAAAGACTGGGATGAAGGTGTTCATTTGGTGTTGTTTGCAGCTAGAGAAGCAGTGCAGGAGTCCACTGGATTCAGTCCATTTGAGCTAGTGTTTGGTCATGAAGTGAGAGGACCTTTGCTATTGTTGAGTGAACAATGGCAAGAGGAAGAGCCACACATCAGTCTGTTAGACTATGTTAGCAAGTTCAAGGACAGATTGCGTGCAGCATGTGACCTAGCCAAAGAGAGCTTGAAATCAAGTCAGGGAAAAATGAAAACTTGGTATGATCATAAGGCTAGAAGCCGTGAGTTTAAACCAGGAGACAAGGTCTTTGTGTTGTTTCCCTTGTAGAACCTGAATATTTGATTTAGCTCAAAACATGGGTCAAAAATCCTAGTGTTGGAACACATGCTCATTACGCTGGTAAAATCTGAATGTTTGGGTGATCTGACACAATCCGGGGCGAGCAGTTAACTTTTACAATCCTACAGCCTGCCGGTGAGAGTGGCATCCTTGTTCCCCACGGCGGGGGGTGGGAGCCATCAAGTCTAGCAGGCCCAGCATCTCTGGAACTCAAATTCACTGGTTTCATTGAAGTTAAAGCGCAGCTACTTCAATTGGCTTAAAACAACTTAAACCTCTATCAAATTCCTATTTTGTGTATGTTCAATATCCTAAAAGGAACCTCTCATATATTTATCACAATATTGGGCTATAATATTCCATTTTAAGGCTTTTCCATGACAACTGCATCATTTTAGCACACATTCCTATCATGTTTGGTCTCTTTATTCTCGGGGGAGTCCAAGGAGTTGAATGGAACATGTCTCATTTCCATTGGAATTATGGTTCGTTTGTAAGATTCATTCAAGCAAGTACCCTAGTCTCCCTGTGCAAATTATCTTATCACCTAGGCCAGTAAAACTCTGATTCGGCCAACCTTCCCTCTACCTTGTTCGGAGGTGTGGTTTGGAGCCTTTAAAGGTACGAGATCCTGGGGGGGGGGGTCTTCTCTTCTTTCCTGTCTCTTACTATCCTGTCTTGGGTCTTCTCTGTCAACGTCTGAATCGTGTTGGTAAGTGAGGACGGGTGACATGTTGCCTTGTTCCGGAGCGCGGGAACATGTGAGTTCTCCCCGACCACGTGGAGCGACTTTAGCTCTACGTGGTCATTCATCTTTTCCAGGTATGAAAATACTCTAAATCCTTCTAAATTATATGTAACGGTAATTGGCTTATCATTGATTTGTTTGATTCAAGTTGTGCCTACCTGGTGAATTAAATTATTGTTATTCCTTTTCCAGCTTGCGTGTTCTCATTGTATATTCTTTCTGGCCTTGTTGCGATTGGGACTTAAGGGGAGACTCCTACCAAGACATGTGTAGGTAGCGATACTTCTAAGTTAGATTGAGATTGGGTTCTACCTATTAAGGGGTTATGAAATTATCGGCTCTTAAGATTTAGCTATTGGTTAATCTTTCTAAGGGGCCCTTTGATATACATAAACCTAGGTTTGCGGTATGTTCATACTCAGAGCTATTTGCCTGATGTTGCTACCGTGCCAGTCTCCTCTATCCAATGGAAGTATTGTCGAATTAGACCAGGCAGTGACGCCTATTTTAACCATAGGGGGTGTTTTGCTTAGTGACAATGGTTTTCGCAGATAGAGTTCGGGTGCGTAACTGCCCTGAGATTCACGCATGCTGTTTCAATTCTAATTCTAATTTGGAGTCAGATTTTTAACGAGATTATAGCTAAATTTTGTATTCTAACTGTTATATGGAGTCAGATAAATCGTAACCATTGCGCTTTCATGCCCCGTCCTCGGACGGTGAATAATATCCATTATATTGTGATTCACCCCAGCCAGAAGAATGCTCAAATTAAAGTTAGACTAAAAGAACACGTAGGGCCTTCAACCCAGGCAATATCCGCCGTTTGGTCATTGCTCTTTTGGGGTTTTACTACCTTGCAGTCCAATCCATTGCAGGCTAGATTTCATGGTCCTTATGAAATTCTGACAAAACTCAATGATCTCAATTTCATTGTGAAGACTCCTGTTTCATTGTGAAGACTCCAGATAGGAGAAAGCCAAAACAGTTGTGTCACATTAACATGCTGAAGCCTTATCATGACAGAAATGCTAGGGTTGCAGCTGTCACTTCAGATTCTCCTATGGTCGAGACGTGTGAAGATGAGGGGGAGTTTCAAGATGATGGACCTAGAATTAAAGCTGAAGTTTTTTCATGTAAATTGTCAAATTCTGAAGTGTTGCAAAATCTTGATGTAAAACTCCAGCACTTAGAACCCTCACAGAAAGATAAGTGTGAGAGGTTGATTAAGAAATATAAAGATCTATTTCCTGATGTTCCAAAGAGAGTTTCTATAGCTTCTCATGATGTAGATGTTGGTGATGGCAAACCAATTAAACAGCATCCGTACCGGATGAATCCTGAAAAGAGAAGGATTGCTGAGAAAGAGGTTGGGTACATGTTAGAACATGATATTATCAGACCCTCCAACTCAGATTGGAGTTCACCCTGTGTGCTAGTTCCAAGACCTGATGGAAGTACTAGATTCTGTACAGATAATCGCAAAGTCAATGCTGTAACTGGAACTGATGTGTTTCCAATACCTAGGATTGATGATTGTATTGATAAAGTAGGGCAAGCAAAGTTTCTGACAAAGATTGATTTAGTGAAGGGTTATTAGTGTGTGCCTTCAACTGAGAGGGCCAAGGGCATCTCTGCTTTTGCCACACCATCTGGGTTGTACCAGTCTGAAGTCCTACCCTTTGGCATGAAAAATGCCCCAGCCACGTTCCAAAGGATGATACAGTCTACAATCACCGCATTGCCACACACGGGTGCGTACATCAATGACCTGATCACATGGAGTGACTCCTGGGAAGAACATCTAAAAGATGTAGAGACGTTGTTCCAGCGCCTGACCCAGGCTAACCTGACTGTTAACCTGAAGAAGAGTGACTTTGATTGTGCTACTGTCACCTATCTTGGCTACGTCATAGGCCAGGGTAAGGTGGCACCCATAAATGCTAAAGTCCAAGCCATCATGGACTTTCCAGTTCCTGACAAAAAAAAAGCTTTGCGCCGCTTCCTTGGAATGATCAGGTACTACCGCAAGTTCTGCAAGAGCTTTGCTGACATTGCTCTCAGTCTCATTAACTAACTGAAAAAAGGCATAAAGTTCACTTGGGATGATGCATGCCAGAGAGCCTTCGATCGCCTGAAGTCTCTGCTGTGTCACTTCCCCGTGCTCTAATCTCCTGACTTCAACAAACCGTTCTCCATGGCGGTCGATGCTAGCGACTAAGCTTGTGGATCTGTGCTCCTACAGAGAAGTGACTCTAATGATATTGAGCATCCCGTGGCATTCTTCTCCAGGAAGTTCAATCGCCACCAAAGGAACTATTCCACAATAGAGAAGGAGCTGTTGGCTCTGGTTCTATCTTTACAACACTTTGATGTTTATGTTTGTACAGGGCAAAAGCCAATGATTGTGTACACTGACCACAATCCGTTAATGTTTTTGAGTAAGATGAAAAACAGGAATCGGAGATTGTTGAATTGGAGTTTGATTTTACAGGAGTTTGACTTGGAAATTAAGCATGTAAAGGGTACTGACAATGTAATTGCTGATTGCTTATGCCGTGGTTGAGTATGTATATATATCATGCGTTTATTCAAATATTGTATTACATGTATATATAGACAAGTGTCCACTTAACCATTTTGTACTGAAAAGAAAAATTTTGCCTTTGAGTCAAAATTTTTCCCTTTTGGAATGGGGGTGTGATGTGAATATTGGCCACTAGATGGCTGTATTTACCTTTTTTTTAAAGCCCAGACTGGAGCTTGGTTTGGACATGTTCTGGGCATGTCTGGGGCAAGTCTCAGAAAGTTTAAAAAAAGAGGTCTAAATGTGGGTGGGGTCTGCAAAAGAGTATATAAGGGGGAGAATTGAGACAGTGGAGTAGGAGGAGAAACTGCAAGGAGAAGGATTCAAGTGACCAGACCTGTCATTCTGTTTAAGACCTGTGAAGCTTTTAGTGGATTTTTGCCTGTGTTAGAGCATTTTCCTCACCCAGGACATCACCAAGCAACCCACCAAAGGGACTGTAAATACACTGCCCGGCCAAAAAAAAAGTCACCATTTAGAAATTAACGAACAAATTCTATAATTGGATCATTATTGTGGTTATTAATATGTTTCAGCTGGCAATAATCATTTTACCCTGACTGATGAAGCGCGTCGCTACTCATTTCTTAAAAAATCATGTTGGAAGACACATCCCCTGATGGTGGAAAAGATGTTACAATATTTCAGAACGGGCAAATTATAGGCCTGTATTTAGCAAAGAAAACCATGAATGACAAAAACAAGTATGAGGAATCATTTTCACAAACAAATTTGCCACCACAAAATCCTGACCTTAAACTGGGATGTGCTCAAGAAAGACCACAGTGGTTCAACCATTATGTCGAGAAGACAAGATCTCGGCTAAAAATTATGGCATTTCTGATCTAAAATAAATGTTCTGGCATTGCATATAGATGTTAAAACAATGACAAGAAGAATATGCACCGTAATCAAAGCTACAGGGGTTCCAACTAAATATTTCAGTGTACGACTTTTTTTTTTGGCCGGGCAGTGTATTTCTGTTTTTGTATATAATCAATCTTGGTCATTAGAGTAGATAGTAGATTTGTTAAAAGTGTTTGTTTATTAAATGTGTTTAAGTTTTAAAATTTTGTCTGTCATCCTTTGCTGTCGTTGATGTCGCAACAAATTGGGGCCATAACAATTGAATCTGCTTTCGGTATGTCTCAGTTTTGTCATATTGTCATTGGAAAATAATCCGTGCCTCCTTGATCCAATTAGTTTTCCTTGCAGTTTTAGCTGCTGCCTGTAAGATTGCAATATAAGGATGGAATTTTGTTGTGTTTACCTGCTGAAAAACAAGAAGTTAGCTTGCTGATGTTTACGGAAACACTCAAATCTAGGGGCTGATATACTGAACAGTAGATTAGCTTGCTACATCATTTACCCTTTATTAGCCTAAGCGACGTGAATCAGAATTCCTACCGAGCCAAGTGACTTGCTGTCTTTTCCTTTCTAAAATTCCGAGACGACAGAACTGGAGGCTAAAGGCTGAACCTACTGCGGCACTGGCTCAAAAAAGTTCGAGTACATAAGCACGACATTATATGACACAGTGCTGTTAACTTCATTCAAAAGCTTACCTTAATAGGTATTCTCTAAAATTAAAAATGTATATTTTGCCAGCTATGAATGGCTACCGATCACCATTTTACCTCATTTTCATCTTAAACGTCTGCTTCTCTGCTTGCTGTCTCAACGTAGCCAAGGTAGCCAGCTTACTTGGTAATAACTTAACTGACCGTACAACGTCAACAAAGCAAAAAATAAAATTAACTTACCGGAAAAACTGCAAAGATCCTTTCCATCGGTCCGGATGGTTAGTGAAATTTACAGCAGAGCAACTCATTTCGTCGTTTTTTGTTGCAATCTGTCCTGCTTGAAGCACAATGGCTGTTAGCTATGAAGAGTTTCAGATAACGTTACGCCTCCTGTCGACGTTCCCACTCCAGCTCTACATGAAATTACTATTCACGAAATGAAGTCCGCAGGGGGTAGGGGCTATAGGGACTAAGTCCACGCCCACTGCTGTTGTCAATCACTGCTGTTTATTATAACTACACGCCCCTTTTGCATAATATCAAATAAAAGTCTTACAGAAAACTTATTAGAAAAATTGACGCTCGAATATATATCAGTATGGTAAGAACTTCCTAAAAATGTAGAAACAATCTTCAGAAATAAATAATTTTAACATGTATACAATTTTTCCTGTCTCACATTTCTCCCCTTCACCAACATGGAGGGGGCTGGCTTATAATTTGTACTGCAGCCTGCCAGTGGTTGGCAATCGAGACGCTTTTGCTTCACTTTTCAGGAGACATTCAGCCGCCCATGTTTTATACAGTCCTTGGTTTGGAGGCGTTGAGAGCTTTCTTTGTTGCTCTCATCTGGGACGATATTATTTTGCTCCCAATCAGATTCCTGGGCCAGCTGGCATTATTTGGGGGCCTCGCCCAGATTCTATTTAAGCTCTAGTTCCGCCTGACTTCCGTTGCTAGAGTGTCAGTGTCATATATGCTCTTCAGCCAGTAAGGTGTCTAGTAAGAGAGTTGATCAGGGTTTAGTTGCATATTGGAGGACAAGTTCTTGTCAGCAAGGGAATCTTTGTTCTTTTCCCTTTCTTTTCATCCTACCAAGCTCACCTTGTTTCCTTGCCTCGGACGACATATAGGTCCGTTGGAAGCGCGAGTCTCGCTTTCTTATTTTATTCGTGTCTCTCTCTCTCAACTGCCGTTTCCCCTTTTATTCTGGCCACTGCGTTTGGCGTCTCTAACTCACCAGCCATCACAGTGCACTCAAGCCAAGCATGGAGACATCAGCGGTGGCTGAGATTAAAGGGCTGTCATGGTCATATGCTGTCTGTTTTCACTAAAGAGCTTACAGGTTTCAGCAATCAGCAGTCTGAATTAGATGAGAGACTCCGCCTTCAAGAGAATTCCCTTCAGAGTCAGGAGAGCTTTCTGTTAAGCTTGACAGAGAGTGTTAGGTCTCTGTCTAAACAAGTTTCACAAAATGTTGCACAAGCATCATCTATACACCTTCCCCGAGAACCCAAGTTACAATTGCCTCAAAGATATAGTGACGAGGCCGGAAAACATAAGGATTTCATCGCCTAATGTGAAATATTTTTTAGGGCTCAGCTGTCATGATTTGTTAATGAGGATTCTCGGGTGGCATTTACATTATTCCTGCTGGCTGGCACAGGACTCACTTGGGTCGGCCCACTACTCAGATCAAATTCACCGGTTGTAACATCTGTGGAGGCTCTTGTTAAGGAGATGTTGTCAGTCTTTGATTAAGATATTTGTGGTCAGGGTGCGGCCACACTTTTGATGCACCTTAAACAGGGTAAAGAAAGTGCGGCTGAGTTTTCTATTGCATTTCGCTCTCTGGCTACACAGACAGGCTGGCCGGAGGCTCCTCGTATGACTATGTTCAGTCATGCTATGAAAGCATGAGAAGAGGCTGAAGATCCTTAATCTCTTTAGTCTTAGGAAAAGGAGACTGAGGGGGGATTTGATTGAGGTCTTTAAATATGTTAAAGGGATAAACAAAGTGAATTATGTAGGATTCCTTCAACCAAGTGTTGTGAGTAGAACTCAGGGTCACAAATGGAAGTTGACCAACGGTAAATATTAGGCACTGATATTCGGAAATATTTCTTCACCCAAAGAGTAATTTCAATGTGGAATAGCTTGCCCGACCATATTGTTGAGGCAGAGACCTTGGGGGTTTTCAAGAGCAGGCTTGACTTAAAGCTAGATACCATTGAGTCATTCAGTATCTGAAGGGATATATTCACAATAGTATAAAGAAACTGGCGAGCGTAGTTGGGCTGAAAGGCCTGTTCTTGCCATTCATGCTATGTTATGTTATGTCATGCTCTAACTGAGGAGATAAAGGACATGTTGGCTAAATTGGAACACTGTTCAACTTTAGACTCTTTGGTTCGTACGGTCGTGCGAATTGACAACCGTATAAGCGAACTAATAAACCTACTCGAAGAAGAATAATCTGCTTTAATTGTAATAAGCTGGGTCATACCCGTCCATGTAGATGTGGAGGATGTTTATCTTTTTGGACTTATGGAGACAGGATTTCTCCTAATTGGCATGGGAGTTGCTCTGTCTACCGGAAAGAAATTGAAATAAAATCCGGCAGTCTACCTTCCCCAGTAGACTGGAGAAACTGAATTGCCTTTTGTAGGACAAATAAAGTCGTCTGATTCTGATTCTGATGTTGTCCTAAGCGTTAGGGAAAACAGAAAACCCCTCTAACAATGTGGGGGGCGATAGAGGGGCAGACCCAATTTCCCTTCCGAACACTAATCCCTGTTGAACTGACTCTGGGGTGCAAGAGATTTACTATTGAAGTGTTCGTAGATTCGGGCACAGTAAATTGTTTTTTTTGATATTGGGTGGGCTAGGAAGCACTCTGTTCCCACCGTTACGCTTTCACAGTCACACTCTGTGAGAACTTTGGACGGTTGCCTGCTTGGAATGGGAGTTATAACAGAAGTTTGTGAACCACTAAATATGTTTGTTTCCTTTGGTGGCCACTCTGAGGAGGTTCGGTTTTTTATTATCAGTTCCCCTGCTTTTCCCATTGTTTTAGGGCATTCTTGGTTACGAGAACACAGACCTTGCATCACCTGGGAGGAACAGAACAATCCTATCATCCGCTGGGGCTCCAATTGCAGCTCTCATTGTAGAGATAATGAAACTTGTTTTCCCAGACATCAAGCTATGGGGCAGGCTGATCCCTGGAGCGAGTATGAGGAGGCTATCTCACCGTACTCTCCGAGACTAGAGAAGGGGGCAGAGGAGGGTTTGGAATGGGATCCTCAATTTGACTGGCGACAGCCAGAGGATGATTACCTTCTAGATGATTTTAGTCATTCCAAATCAGTCACAGAGACATTAGATTCGGAGCAGGGTGAGGAATTTGGGGCCACCCTGAACTTAAACTTGCCTTCTAATGTTCCTATGCTGATCTCGCCAAAGTGTTAAGAAAGCAACGAGCATCAACGTTACCTCCCCATCGTCCGTACGACTGCAAACAATCTTTACCCTGGTACAACTCCTCCTTGGGGTTTGCTATACTCGCTGCCAGGACCTGAGCGTAAGGCCATGCAAGAATATATTCAGGAAGCTGTCGCTCATGGTTTTAATCGACTGTCCATGTGTCCTGCTGGAACGGGATTTTTTTTGTGCGGAAGAAGGATGGCGGTCTGAGACCCTGTATTGATCATAGGGGTTTGAATAAGATCACCATTAAAAACCGAATCCCCCGGCTGCCGGGTGGCTCACACGGTTAAGGCACTGCGCTGCAGTGCAGAGGTGATCACCACGTCGCGGGTTCGAGCCTCGGCGTACCCACCGGCAGGGGTCGGCAGCTTTTTCAGAGTAGCGCACAATTGGCTATCGCGCTACAGGCTTACAAATTGGGAAGGGACTGCCAGATTTGGGTATTCGATAACAGCTTTGTTCATTGCTCCAGCGCCTCCTGTTGGCCAGACGGGAGCAAGTCAGGAAGACTCCGGCTTGGTTCATGTCCGGGTATCCTCCGCCCTCGCTCTGAACTTGCGAAGATTCAACCAGCGAGTGTATAAGAATCAGTGGCTGACAGGCACGTGCTTCGGAGGAGAGCCGTGAACTGTCTTCACTATCCTGAGTTGGCAGCAAGGGGTCGCATACGAGCAAGCTTTGTACATTGTTCCCCAATTGGGCATTCCAAATTCGGTTGGGATTGGAGATGCCAAATTTCTAGAAAAAAAAAAAAAAAAAAAACCGAAACCCCCTTCCATTAATGAATTCCGTGTTTGAATGTCTGCAGGAGACATCATTTTTTATGAAATTAGGTCTTCGTAATGCGTATAACTTGGTTCGCATTCGGGAGGATGACAAATAGAAGACGGCATTTAACACTCATGACGGTCACTACGAATAATTGGTCTTACTGTTCGGCCTGGTTAACGGCCCCTCGGCGTCTCAGGCGCTCATTAATGACATCCTTCGAGAGATATTGGAGAAATTCGTCTTCCTTTATCTTGACGACATTTAGATTTTTTCTTCAACACTCGCAGAGCATAAACAACACGTCAGACGTGCTTGAGGCCCTCCTTAATGCCAAGCTTTTTGTTAAAGCCAAGATATGTGTTTATCATGCCCAAACTGTCTCATTCCTGGGCTTTTTTTGTTTCTAAGGGGTCGGTTCGGATGGACTCGGACAAGATGGCTGTGGTCAGGAAAAGGCCTGCGCCTCAGAGTGTGAAGGAGGTGCAACGCTTCCTGGGCTTCGCTAATTTATATAGGAGTTTTAACCGCAATTTTAGCGTGGTTGCCGCCACTAAAAGGCGAGAGACTTAGGCTGAATGCGTGATACTTGATATAATATGAGAAATTCAGAATCAGACAGATCAAAGACAATTGCTCCAGACAATATGACACCCACTACCAATTGGACGGGGGTGTAAATTACATTCTGTCAGAATGATGGACGGCCTTCAAAATTTTCCGTCAATGTTAAAAAAAAATCCGTTGATGACAGAAAATATTCGGTTAACGCGACCTCTGGTTGGGACATTTACAATATTTAAGGCGTGAGACAGAAGCCTAGAGCTGCAAATGTGATTCTGATCTGGCAGATCAGCACCAGTCGTAGAGATTTCAGATCCCATACAGTTAGATTATTAAACCACATTGTAAGCAAGCTGGTGAGGATACTCTGAATAGCTCCTCGGTCGAAGTAACATAAAACTTGGCAATTTGTTTTGCGTAAAAAGTAAAGGTGTTGCAGCGATTTTTTTAACAATAATACTGGTATTCAAGGGCCAGCTAAGATCGTTGGTGATAGTAACTCCAAGAAATGTATAACTACTCAACATCTCAACCTCCGAGCCTTTAATAGTGACAGGGAGATAGGTTGCTTTCTCTCTCTAAAAAGCTCCTCTGTTTTGGAAGCTTAAGTTGTCCATCTCGCTCCACATGACAAAATTTTCCACCTCAGATCTGTATTGTGACTCGTCATTAGATTTTATGACAGTAATATCGTCAGCATACTTAACGATCAGGGCCCAGTTGTTCAAAACTCGTTTATTTTTTAACCAGTCGATAAGTACACTTATCCGACTGTTAACTGTAACAGAGCTGTTATTTTGTTGTTCAAAACTCAGTTAACTTTAACAGGGTCTTAACTTGACGTTAAAGTTAATACACCTAAGCACCACCGCTAAATTCTTAACAGTGTGGTTAACTCTCAAAATGGCACTGATTGCTTCCGCTGCTTTCATGATGCCAATTCAGCAAAGGAAGGATAGGGGGTATTGTGGACTGGACTTTCATATTGGAGATTACTCAAATGAAGAGTTATGTACCCACTATCGATTTGGTAGAGAATCTATTGCTTACCTTTGCAATATTTTTCAAGGTGATTTGCAGCGTCCAACAGGCAGTGGTCACGCATTGAATTAAACAATTTAATTGATTTTACATGAGTAATTCATTAATAAATATTGGCAAAACATAATGTAAGATATATGTGAAGCACCCTTAAAATCCTTTTTTGACTGATTTCCATTTCCCATGTATCCATACAGTTTAAAGTGCGAAGAGTTGCAATAAAATAGATGTGACAATAATAAAACAAATAGCCCAATAATTTCCAAGTAATTAATTTAGTTATTTATGAAATATAATAATACAAAGAAAGCAGTGAAACTGATATTTCCTCAATCAATACTAAAAAAATATAAATATATGTTTACTCTCCTTTTTTCCTCTTTTCCTGGTTTGATTAAACATTAGGCCTACCCCTAATTTGATTCCATGAATTCAGTCATAATCTTGGTTTGACATTTTTACAGTATACACATCTGAAGCGCCCATTAAATATTTACAACAATTTGACTGATGTCCCCCTCTCTGTGTTTATCCTTGAACTACATTAGAGAGTATTATGTTTGCGTACATATAAGGTTTATATTAAAATAATATTATGCTGACAACAAAATATGACGACCTTCATTACGACCGTCATAAGATATAATGTTCCCAAACACTTTATAAGACTTTGCATTTACGTAACCTGCATGCAGAGGTCATTCTTTGGTCGAGTTTCAGGCATGCGCAGTTTGGATGTTCTCCAAGCTTCGCAGTCGTGCGGGTGCAAATTTGCCTCATGAGTGAATGAGCGAAAAAAAAATTTATTTTTCAGTTAACACTGACCAGTTTGCCACCACCATGAATTGTATTACATTTTCCTTGTCAGCAGAGAAATTTCTGCTTCTCTTTTTCCTTGGGGTTCCATTTTTGATAAAACAGAAGTAAACAAAACTTGGAATTGTGGGATAGGGGAATACAAACCAGTGATGTTAACCACGCTGTTAACTTTGACGGTGACGTTAGCTAACGGCATGACTAACCACGTTTTGAACAACGCATCTTTAACGTTCGGTTAGCTAATGGTCGGTTAAGAATCTAACTGGCCATTAAGAGTTAACCAGCAGTTAAAATTACCAGGTTTTGAACAGCCGGGCCCAGATTGTTGTGATGAGACGCAGTGCAGTCATAAGCAGAGAGAGAGAACAGAGGGCTGAGCATCCAGCCTTGAGTTAAGCCAGTATTTAAAATAACTTCATCAGATAAACAGTCACTGATTCTTACTCTTTGAGGTCTCAAGGATAAGAGGCTAAAAATCCATTCGCTGTCACATAAGCCAAGACACTGCAGTTTGTATTTGAGATTTGAAGGATTTATCTTATTAAAAGCAGAGCTTTAATCTAAAAAAGCATTCTGACAAAATCTTATCCAAGTGTTCATACACAAAGTTCAAAGCAAAAGAAATCGCATCCTCAACAGATCTGTTTTTCCTATAAGAGCACTGCAGAGGAGTTACAGAAACAATAATCTGTTTGATATTATCCAGCACTTGCTGTTCCATGCATTTCATTAACACTGAAGTAAGAGCAATAGGCCTATAATCAGTGTAGCAGGTCACAGGTGATTTCTTTGGTACTGGTATTTTAATGGAAATTTTAAAACTATGGAATAAGACAGTATTCCAATGACACTGAACAAGTCTGAAGGCACAGGGGAAAGCTGGTCTTGACAAAATTTAACAATGCGAGAGAAATGCTGCCTGGTCCGGCAGCCTTCTTCACCTTAGTCCTGCATAATACCTGAAGGACCATGTAGTGTCACAGTCAGACCACTCTGGTCACTGGCGTTAAAAGCTTTAAAAACAGGAGTCGCAGTGTTCAGTGCATCAAATCTAGAGTAAAAGTTATTAAGCTCATTCAGAAGCGAGTCGCTGCAAGCTACGGTGTTGTGCCCGCTGGGTTTGAAAGAAGTGATAGTGTTCAGACCGTGCCACACACTTCGAAAGTCACTGTCCCAGAAATGACCTTCAGTTCACGCTCCATAAGAGCGTTTAGCGGCATTTATAAACCGCTCCAGTGAGTATCTGCCAGCCTATAGCCAGTAACAGGGACAATTTAAAAGCAAAGGCACAATCCTTTGAGTCTTATATCAGCATTGAGCCAGGTTTTTTTAGCCAGGCTGGAATATATTGTTTTTCCACCTTACAAGAAATACATAAATTGATATAGCCAGTGAGATCACAGTATTGGTCCAGGTCTTCTGGTTAATAACAGCCCAATCTGCGGCATCAAAGCACCCTTGTAATTGGTAATGCATCATGAAGTGGTCATAGAAAAAGGTTGGATTTTCAACATCACCCCTAAAAATTTGTCTTTTAGTCTTCAATATTTTGGGACTGAGAAAGCCTATCATGACAAATTAGGTGTCATTTGAAAGCTTATTTAGTCCTCTTTCTATTTTTATTTCTGAATTGCAGCCAAGCTAAGGAATCAAGAACTACACAGGATTTTGTCAACATTGGCAGGGGTGGATGGGAGGTGGAGGACCAAAATATGAAGTCCATTGCAAACTTCCATACCAATCAAATTTCTTCATATTTCTGTTTGTTATGTGTCCTGGTACTTTTCGTCAAATATGAGGAAATATAACTGCAAACCATATTTCAACAAAAGTTCAGTGGAGAAAAACTGTAGTTTCACTAGGCAATATTTTGAATAAATGAGTTATCGGTTTAAGAAGTATGCTGGGCTGTTCTAGTTTGTTAGCTAGCCAGAATATCAATCTCAACTACTATAAAAAATAATAGGTAGCTCTTATATCCAGATATACAGAAAACAAGGCCTTTCAATTAGATTGTACTCTTATTATTAGTCGGGAATCCAAACATAGACTGAACAATTTTTCTTTCTACCTGTGGCAGGCTGAAGGAGGGCCCAGTCGGGGAATTGAACCCCTAACTCCCAGGTAAGAGTGACACACGCCAGGCTCGTTGGCAAGGTAACCAGGGCGCGTACTTATTAGGAGGCATTTGTAGTGATAGGACCCATCAACTGTCACATCTCTCACCCACTTTCAAAAGCGTGTCCTCACGCACCATGCTTTACGCATGCTGCCATCTATTAGGATTCCAGAATAAAAGAATACACCTCTCTGCCTGTCCAGACCCTGCTCGCAGTGCCAAAATGTAACACAGGTGTATACAGCCAGTATTTCTGGACCGTCTACTTACACAAACCTCACCAAGGCCACATAACACAGGGACCATAAAATTCATCAGAAATCAAGACAGAGATGGGATTCCATTTCACCAGTATCACAGCACGCACGTATCCGCATTCAGTGACGAAAAGTCAATAATAACCCTGCGTCAGGCCGAAGGACGGCCCGGGCAGGAATTGAATTCCAAACTCCCAAATAAGAGGCGCATGCACTGCCCACATTGCCAAAGAGCCAGGCTGGTCGGCAAGGTGGCCAGGGCGCGTACTTACTGGGAGTAAAACTCAGCCAGAACTTTACATGTTCATACCTGAAAATAGGAAATAGCCATGGCAGGGACCAAGGACTGCATAAAAGATGGACGGCCGAACGTCTCCTTAAAAGTGAGGCAAAAGCGTCTCGATCGCCAACTACTGGCTGGCTGCATTACAAATTATAAGCCCGCCCCCTCCATGTTAGTGAAGGGGAGAAATGCGAGATAGGAAAAATTGTGTACATGAAAAATAATTAATTTCTGACGATGGTTTCTTCATTTTTAGGAAGTTCTTACCATGCTGATATATATTCCAGCGTCAATTTTTCTGATCAGTTTTCTGTAAACCTTTTATTTGATATAATGCAAAAGGGGCGCGTAGTCTTAATAAACACAGTGATTGACAACCGCATTGCGCATGGACTGAGTCCCGATAGCGCCTATCGTATAATATAATAACATGGGAACCGAAACGAAAAGACGCATGCGACCTGCGGAAGACGCAACACAGCAGCAGGCAGTGTGGCCCGGGCCTTAGGCCCCGCACGGCCTGCTGCTGCGTTGCGTCTTCCGCAGGTCACATGCGTCTTTTTGTTTCGGTTCCCATGTTATTCAATGAGAGCGGCCACACTGCATGCCGAAGCTGCGCGTCTCACGCATGCAGAACACGTACTGCTCACTTGCGGAAAATAGAGATTCGGACTCTTGCCGAATTTTTCCGCTAGACACATGCGGAAAAAGGCAAACCAGAGCTGAAAACGACTGTCAGAAACAGTCATATCGCCATAAATACATAAATTTCGATTAACTGCCGAGGGTGTCTGTTGCAAGCATGAAGCAGACAACCAAAAGATGTAACAACATGCCACGATACACACGCGTTCTGCGTTTCTAATCGTGGGTTTTTATTAATAACTGAAACAGCGCATTACAGCGAACTCACTCCTGTCTGCTGGTAGCATGACTTGTTAACCAACATAACCGGAATCACGTCACTTCCCCATATGTTCAAGGGCACACATTATTGGGCACGTTCGTGCATCACATTACATCTCCCCCTTTAGAGACAATAAACTAAAAGTCATTTACCAGTACTCACTTTCATATGTTCAAATAAACAATACCTATCCTATTGCAGATAAAGGTTAAAGTAAACTAGGTCCTATTCAAAACAAAATCTATTTTCCCCAAAAGCATTTTTTTTTTCAGAAACCAGTCATACTACTGTACTGTAGTATTTGCAACATTTCCACATGTAACATGTAGCATTCCCTTGAAGTGAAGTAAATCAGACGTTGAACCTGAAAAGAGCAACAAATCAGTTAACATAAATCAGTCATTAAGTCTGAATCGGAGAGGTGGTCTGATTTCACGGCCCCTGGAGGTCAGTCTGGCTGTGCCACCAGACAGGGTAGGCCGTGCCGGTGTTCTCTGTATAGTTACTGGTGCATAGGGCCTCGGGGATGCACCGTGGCCCCAGGTGACCATCACCGGAGGTGGACTGCTGGGACGTGTTGGGCTGGTCTCAGGCTGTAGCTGTGGTTCTGCAGGTCCGGTAGTCTCAGGAACCGCCTGCAGGTGTCTCCTGTTGCGCCGCAACACTGTGCCGTTGTCCATCTTGATCATGTAGGATCGGGGTTTTCCCGCCTTTCCCAACTCCTGTGCAGGATTTTCCACCCCTTTTCTGTGTCCAGCTTGACACGCACTGGCTGGCCTGTCGGCAGCTCTGGGAGACGGTGGGTGGAGTGGCGGCGCTTATAGAAGTACTCGTAAGATATCTTGGCTTTAGAGTCATTTAGTCTTACTTGTTCAGGGCTTATTGGAGTCATCCGCAAGTTTTGCTCCAATGTGGGGACTGTGGTACGAATCTGTCGTCCCATCATCAGTTGAGCCGGACTGGCCCCTGTTGCAGCGATGGGTGTTGCTAGGTAACTCATTAGGGCGAGGTACGGTTCTGGTTGTTTCAGCAATCTTTTTGCAGTCTGAACTGCTCTCTCGGCCGCCCCGCTGGCCTGTGGGTAGTGGGGGCTCGACGTTGTGTGTGTGAACCCGTACTGTTTGCAAAAGTCAGTGAATTCTGCAGACGTGAACTGCAGGCCGTTATCGCTGACCAGTTCGAGAGGTACACCCCATCTGCTGAAGATGCCTCAGAGGCGCGTGATGACCTGCTGGCTTGATGTAGAGGGTAAGTGTGCCATTTCGATGTACCTGGAGTAGTAGTCTACTACGATCAGATACTGCTTCCCCTCCAGCTTGCACAAGTTAGCAGCGATCCTCCGCCATGGCCCCTCTGGTAGGGTCGTTGTGATGAGAGGCTCACGCCTCTGCTTGGGCTTGTGCTCGATGCAGAACTTGCACTGCATCACTGTTGTTTTGATGTCGCCACCAATGCCGCGACACGCTTTTGGCACGCTCACGGCACTTTGTCAGTCCTTGGTGACCTGTGTGGATTCTTTTCAGAATGTCTTCTCTCAGCTGTTTTGGAATCACAATTCTGTCATCATACAGAACTAGTCCCTTGGCTTCAGACAGATGATGCCTGGCAGGATAGAATGCAGAGAAGGAGGGAAAGTTGCGAGTCTTACGCCAGCCGTTTCACACGCTGGAGATGACCGCCTGAAGGTCTGGATCCATCTGCGTTGCTCCTCTTATCTCCTCCAACTTCTCTAGTGACATGGGCTTGTTTTTCACCACTGCATCGACGCACGCCTTAGCGTGGCGCTCTGTCTCTGACTCTGTCTTGTGAGCCAGGTGGCTCCTGGACAGCGCATCTGCCACGATCAGCTGTTTACCTGGAACATGGACAGCTGTCACACTGAATCGCATCAGGCGCATTAAAAGTCTCTGGCACCGCACCGGCGCTTTGTCCAGGTCACATACATTTATCAATGGGACAAGCGGCTTGTGGTCTGTCTGGAGGCAAAAACTGTCTTGCCCCTGTACGTAGCGTACAAATCGTTCACACGACCACACCGCTGCCAAGCACTCCTTTTCTATTTGGGAGTAACGTTTCTCTGACTCTGTGAGTGTGCGTGTGCAGGAGGCAACTGGTCTTAACTCGCCGCTGTGCTCCTGAAGTAGTGTGGTGCCCAGGCCGTAGCTGCTGGCGTCCGCGCTGACGACTGTGCGGCGGTTGGAGTCATAGTAGGCCAGTGCTGGGGCTGATGAGAGGATGTCTTTGGCTTTCTGCAGCGCTCTCTCCTGTTGGTCACCCCATGCCCACACACTGTCCTTCTTGAGCAGGTCAGTGACTGGGTGTAGCACAGTTGAGAGGCCTGGCAGGAACCTCCCCAGGTAGTTTTTCATGACCAGGACCTGGCGCAGCTCTCCCACATTGTTTGGGCTGGGCATCTCAGTGTTTGCGCTCACCTTACTTTTGTCGGGTTTCATGTCCTCAGCGCTGATTATGTGTCCGAAGTAGTCTATCTCCGACTTGTTGAAACGGAACTTTGCTTTGTTCAATTTCAGTCCAGACCGCCTGATGGTCTGGAGGACTGCATTCAGCCGCCTGTTGTGTTCCTCCTCGTCCGCGCCACAGAAGAGTATGTCGTCCATCACGACGACGACACCGCCGTGGCCCCTGAGCAGGTCGGTCATCAGCCTCTGAAAGATTTCAGGGGCTGAAGAGATGCCAAATGGGAGCCGCCTGTAGCAGAACCTGCCCATGGGTGTGATGAAGGTGGTCAGTTTTTGGCTGTCGGGGTCCAGGAGAATTTGCCAGAAGCCACTGGAGGCATTTAATGTGGAGAATATCTTGGCTCCAGCTAACTTGGGAGCGATGTCCTCCAGTGTCGGCAGTACGTATCTTTCCCTCTTGACGGCCTTGTCGAGCCACTTCAGATCGACACACACCCTGACCTGATCCTTGTTCTTCTTCTCTGCTGGCACCATGGGTGCACACCAGTCAGTGGGCACTGTCACATGCTCGATGATGCCAAGCGCTAGCATGTGCTCCAGCTCCGCTTCGACCTTGGGCAGGAGGGGAAACGGCACTCGGCAGGGCGTTGTGATGGCGTAGGGGTTGACGTCAGGTTTCAGTTCAAATTTGACTGGATCGCACTGTAAGAGCCCGATTTCCCCAAATGTGTTGTCATTCGCCACAGTGCTGACTGCATTAAGTCTTTTCACTAGGCCCATTCTTTTGGGCACTCCTCCCCCCAATAGGTTCTGTGCAAACTGTCCTTTGATTACAGTGACCCAGAAGGCATACTTTTGGCCCTTGTGCCGGCTCGTGGCCAGGAATTTGCCTATGCACTCCACTTCCCCTCCTGGGCTTGTGGCACTGACTGTAGTCTTGGCTAATTGGGGCTTGTTTGGAAGTTTGTTGAACGTTTTCTCAGTCATTACTGTAATTTCTGCCCCCGTATCAATTTTAAAGTCAACTAGACTATCATTAATGGGAAGTGTGACGCGCCAATCATCACTGAAATCTGGCTGCTTAACTACTGCATGGGCCTGATTTGTCACTGCTCCAATGAAGAAAGCTTGATCATTATCATCATCCATTACGTGTGTCACTGCGATTAGCTGTTTAGTCATTTTGGTTTTACACAAAAGTTCAAAGTGTCCAAGCTTACCGCATCGTCGGCATTTCTTGTCACGTGCAGGGCAACGTTCCCCTTTCTCATGTGTTCTGCCGCACCGTGAGCATCCATTTTGTTGACTGGACTCATCTCGTTTCGGACCGTTGTGTCCATCTCGCTGGCGCCTGCCTTTGCCGCGCTTCCAGCCTGCTTGTCCTCTTCCCACAGCATTCACGGAGCACTCGCCTCACTCCACGCTCTGATTCTTGATCAGCTCACTCTGTCGAGCTAGCTGGATAACTTTCTCCAGCGTGAGATCCGCCTCGAGCTGTAGCTTTTGCGAGACCTCGCTATCTAGGATGCCAATGACGAGTCGGTCTCTAATTTGTTCATCCTTTGTTATGCCGAATTCACAATATTGTGCTAACTCATAAAGGCTTCTCACGAAAGATTCCTCAGTTTCCCCCGCCTTCTGTACACGCCTTTGGAAGCATGCCCGGTCATGGATTATGTTGCGCTTAGGCACGACAATAGGAATGGTTTCATCCTCGACTAGGCCTAATGTAAATCAGTTAGCCTTTGAAAGCACATTCCACATCCCGATACCCTCCCCTTACCCCGAAAGTAGAGAGCAAGACCAATTTAAACGGGTTTGCTGTGTATTGTAATATGATCGTGTTATTAGATTGTATGATACGAGCATGCTTCCCCCACTGTCAATACAAAATATAAATCACGTGAAGTAGGCTATAACGACGCAAGATGAATTAATATATTATTTTTTTCTAGGGCAAAATCATGCAGAGCCAGAGTTGGAAGGAGGAGCCCGCGGCAGACCTGCCGCAGCAGACACGCAGGCAGTGTGACCGAGACGCATGCGACCAGCGGTTGCAGTGCTACGCTTGCGGAAGACACAACGCAGCATCAGGCAGTGTGGCCCGGGCCTTAGGCTAATAAAGGGTAAACGATGTAGCAAGCTACCGTTCAGTAGATAAGTTCCTAGGTTCGAGTGTTTCCGTAAGCAACAGCAAGCTAACTTCTCGTTTTTCAGGGGGTAACGATTCGACTAAAGTCCAACCTTATGTTGTAATCTTACGGACAGCAGCTAAAACTAATTAGACCGAGGAGGTATAGACTATTTTACCAACGAAAATGACAAAAATGAGACATACCGAAGGTGGATTCAATTAATTCATAATTTCAATGTGAATTCGGCAGGTTTCGGATGAACTTATGGCTGGAATCAATGCATCTACTTCAGTGGAATTGGCAAGTTAATGGGATAACTCTTGAAAGATTGATCGGACGAAGTATTGAGGAAAAGCTGACATTTCGAGTTTGACCTGGAAGGTGATGGACACAAACTGTAAATGAGGGGAGTGGTATAAACTGGGAGCAATAACATTTAAAAATTGTTTGTAGCTCAATGGATGTTGCGCTATTAAATTATACATTAATTATTGCTGCGTTTGCTATGGAGTCACCTTAACGTTAACTAGCGAGCTAGCTGACTTCAGTTAACGTTAACTGACCTTGCACACGGCAATTTATCATTCATTAATTCAGCCAATGAAACACATCTGTTAAGGTAGTGCTGTCACTATCTTAATTTTGGCGGTCAGAGCTGAGTTTGGGCGTTCCACAATGACAAGATAATATTTTCCTTGATCAGCTTTATAATTTCTCCAAAAATAGAGTAAGTTATTTTGAAATGTTATGTCTCTTCATATACAAACTATGTTTGAGACACATTTCAAATAAGCCGGAATGGGTGCATGTATTTCTCAAATTCATTCAACTATCTGGTGGTCAGTACAAGATCTCAGCCATAGTTAATGCAATTCCGACTGAAGTAAATGTTCTGACCTTGCATACAGTTGTCAAGAGGGTAACACAAAGAATTTGTGCTATAATTCAAGCTATAATGGTTTCAGCTAAATATTTGACTGTGCAGCTATTTTTTGACTGGCGGAGTATTTCTGTATCAGGCTTGCTGTACTGTGTAACCCAACATAAAAAGGAACATAAATTGGTTGTAGGAAGAATTGTTTCTAAGTATTTAAAGCTGCATATCACTCCATTCTATTTTTTTAATGTACATCAAACCTGCCATATGAAAAATTGTATGGGTTAGAATTCTATTTTACTGCTGTCATGGTAGGGCAGACTGCACTTAAGGTTTCAGACAAAGGGCTCTAATTTCCTGGCGCAGCGCAGGTGGCGCAGCCCGCGCAGTGGTAATTTTGTGAGGTGCGCAGCCTTTGGTAGACGAATGTGCGCCGAGATGGGTGTGGCGGCGTAGTAGGGGGAAGTGTCACATATTCATTAAGACGCAGTGACAATTTCGTAGAAAAAGTCTCCGCTGGAGTTGCGCAGAAAGCTCGCCATCTCCAAACTGGTTTAATTTCTGTGTAGTGGTAATTTGGCTGACCGGCGCAGAGTGCGCACACATCACCGAAACCTCACAGGCAGGTTTCCAGAATGTCAGGTACATTTCAATGCAAGAAATAATTACAAGAAGCACTAATTAATGTAACTATCTGAATAAGCTCCGTGTCCGGAAGTCAAAAAAGTTCTAATTTTTCCGAGTATTCCAGGAATTATTAGACGTGCAAACTTATGTTTGCGTTCGACCTTCACAAAATGCAAATTGATAGCTATCGACTGTTCTTGGTCTTTTTAGCCTGTTTGTCTGTTTTCTTCCGTTGAAGATAGACAGCAGTCTTTATTCGGTCTTTCTTTTGAAAATTAGTCAGATGGATCGAACACATTCAAGCTTTATTTCCACGGCAGAGATAAAATAGTCTGTGAGTAAATCAATTCCATGACCACCGACAGTGTGAAAAAATTGTCGCATGCACGATCAAGAGTGTCCGACGCGAAATGCAAAATACTCCATGTCCACCAGCCAGCAAAAAGTGAAATAATTGATATGAGAACAGATTTATAACGAAATAAAGAATAAAAATATATCACCAACAAACGGGATATCCAACAAAGATGACCCGCCAATAAATAAATCGCAGTGTTCATTGGATGTTCTGTTGTTATAATGTTTCTTTTTATTCTTTATTTTGTCATCAATCTATTCTAATCGTCCTCTTTTTTTTGGCTGTCTGACGCCAATTGTCTCGCGCCAATGTCGACTCACTTTACTGAGCAGAGCTTAAACAGAAACATTGATTGAAATTCTCGGTACTCATCTTGAAGAACTGAGCCCTCTTATCAAAACATTCACGTTTAATATCTAAAAGAGTCGGTGGATTTGAAGAAATAAAAAACAATAATAGACTGTCGGACACGGAGATTCATTAAAACCCTGTCAGACTTTTGGACACAAGACGCAATCTGTCGAGCGAAAAATTTGTTTCGCGTCCAGCGTGCAAGCGGCTTAATACTAGGCTACTATTATTGTCACTTAGGTTTTATCGTCTTTTGTGGAGGAAAGGAATACAGCCTGATTGCTATGATCTCGTACTCAGTTAAGATCACATATTGAAAATAAATGTGTCACGTATCTTTCATTGTTTTCCATTCATGTTAATCCCTATTTTTAAAGCAGCAACAATTTGTAATAATAGGAATACGCTATCCATCGTTTCTCTAGCCATTGAGCAAGATTTGACTCGGCTGTGTCGCCTTCTTTGCCAACTTTTGCTGGAAGGAGGGGCAGAGGCGGGACAGAGGAGTACTTGCGCCAGGCTACGCCGGGCACGAAATTGCCACATACGCCTGGACACACCCCGTTGGGTGGGTGGGGGGTGTGCCGCGCCTGTGCCTGGTCTACGAAATTAGAGCCCAAAAGCTTCACAAATAATTCAATGGTTTTTTTTTTTTATCAGGCGATTACAGAAGCCGCCCTCAAATTCAGACGTCAGCGTTACCCAGTGAAGACTGGGAGCATGCAACAAGCAATTATTTTGTTGTTTTGCTGGAAGATACTTCTGAAGTAATTCGTAAATGAAAACCTGATAAAAATGCTTGTCAAAAATGCTCAACTATGCATTGTCACAGAAACCTGCAATGGTTTTGTTTGACCATAATTTACAAGGAGGTAGATAAGTCCATGTTGACTGAGTAATATTGGACTTCTAACTGGCTTCTCTTATGTATGCTTGTTCCGTCTGTGTCACCTTGCTTATATTCCATCGTCTTCAAAGATTGGCATAAACTGTCTTCTTCTTTTTTTTTTATTAAATAATGCATTCAGAAGCTGTTCATGTTCACTACTGGGCCCTCAGTATTCCAACAAAGACTCTAGTCATCTGTCCTTGGACTGGGAGCACATGAGAAATGTTACTTAGTTGAATGCACATTTCCTGTGATGGTGGTAAATTAAACCTGTTATGTACAATAAAGGTCTTTACATTTACATGGAGCAAAGACTTCACTCTGGAATTCTTTCACATATAATATGTCCTCTGCTGCAGTAAATTAGACATGCAATTGAGTGTTAAATAAAAAATAATTAATTAAACAAAAACCACACTGCATGTAGTTGTCTGTGGTCCATCCACAACCTACTGGCTACGTTTGCCGTGGGGAAACATGAAGGAGGCCCATCGGGTGGGAAGGCTGGGGGAAAGCAAATGGTTTGGAGAAAAGATTGAAGAGAAAGGAAGGTGGATGGAGAGGAAGAGCAGTGAAAACAATTGGTATGATGGCTAGTACAAAATAAATGAATAAAAAGTACATCAAACATCACATATAGCAAACAAACTGACCTTTTTTTGCGCCCATAACAGATGTTGAAAATCCAAATCCAGCATCACCCTACTGGATTTGGTCTTTCAGACGCAAGGCAATGTTATTTAAAAATGTATCATTTCCCATAGGTGTGAAATGAATTCTGTCATGCAAAAATTGGCCAGGATCTCTATGCTTTATCTGATGATGATACAAAATCTCTCCACCTATATGCGAAACAAAGGTAGCCATCACACAGTTGACATATCGCTGGGCTTTTTCAATCTTCTTTGGATGGGAAGACCTCCACCGGCATCGCTGGGTGATGGCAGAGAAGATAATCTTCATCCAAGGGAACTGCCGATGAAGATCTTCCAAGTCCTGCTTGATCCCTGCGACAAGCTTCACTCTCTTGATTTTTCCAAGGTCATTCCCGCCACAGTGGACCAGCAGGACCTCCGGCACAGCTCTTCCTCTCAGGTACTGGTGGATAAAGGGGAGAAGGTTTCCCCAAACCACGCCACCCCAGCCAAACCACTGGACCTGGGCATCCAGACCGAGGTTGGTCCCAATGGTCTCCCTTGCACGGTTTTCCCCATGGCAGGTGTAGCTGTCCCCTATGATATAAACTTTTGGCCATGTTGGTTGTAAAGTGCAAATGTCACCTTTAAATGATACACTTCTGCCGGCTTTTTATGCAATTTAGCACATTTAATATTTATATTCTATCCGGTGGTATTGTGCTTTTTATGCATGAAATGGATGTGATTTAATGTTATAAATCAGTTTTTATGACATTCTCCCATGAAAAGTCTAATGCATAAATTACCACAAGCGTCAGTTTTTCAGATATTCCCATGAGATTTATACATACTCTTGGCCACTGTGGAGGATGCCGAGTCCATTTCGACGTCTAAAACTGAGGATAACAAAAACTGAACAATTACTATGCATTCAAATACATCGAGTCCTCATAAAAGAACGTGGAGGGGGGTTGCATTGCTAAGTTAACTATCCCAGAGAATGAATTGCCGGTCCCCCAAGCATGGTCATCTTCAACTGCAAACATTTTAAGAAATACAACATTAGCTAGCGGTAAGTTATCCGACTTCTTAAACATAGCAAACTTACTTTGGTTAGAAGGACAGTGTATTTTAATTCAAATCTCGATCTAATGTTCTAACATGTTGAAAAATGACAGGTTATGAAAAAATTAAAAGTTCAACCCATTACTCAGCTAGTAAATGCGCACACGAAAAAAAGTTTTAGCTCATCCTATTCTCGTTGTGCCCAATCCCTCCCTCCCGTTTGTGGTAGAGGTTGACTCATCGGAGGTTGGTGTGGGGGCCATTCTGTCCCACCGCTGTCCTCAGGACAACAAATTTCACCCCTGTGCCTACTTCTATCGGTCATTGTCTGTGGTTGAGTTCAATTATAGTGTTGGTGACCAGGAGTTGTTAGTGGTTACGTTGGCGCTGAAAGAGTGGTGCCACTGGTAAGAGGGAGCTGAACACCCTTTAGTGGTTTAGACAGATTACCTCCAGTACATCCAGCAGGCTAAAAAGTGTAATTTTTGGCAGGCGCGTTGGGTTTTATATTTTGACCGCTTCAACTTAACATTGACTTATCGACCTGGCTGTAAGAATACAAAGCCGGAGCCCATGAATCCGCCTGCTCAGTTTGTGGTTCCCGTTCTGTGGGAGGTTGAGTCCGTGGTGCGGAAAGCCTTACCTTACTGGTCCTGGAGCCTTCTGGCTGTTTGTTTGTCCCTTTGGTGGCGCGATCTCAGGTTCTCCAGTGGGGTCACTCTTCCCGTTTGGCGGGTCATCCTGGGGTTCACAGGATGAAGCTGCTTCTGGCCCGACGCTTTTGGTGGCCCTATATGGAAAAAGACATCCGGTAGTTTGTGGCGGCCTGTAGCATTTGTACTCAGAACAATGGTTCTCATCTTCTTCCTTCTGGTCTGCTGCGGCCATGCCTTTCCCCAAGCGCCCTTGGAGCCATATTGCATTGGACTTCATCTCGGGTCTGCCGGTTTCTGATGGCAAAACAGTTAATTTGGTGGTAGTCGATCGATTCTCCGAGGCCACCTACTTTATCGCCTTTCCTAAACTGCCCTCAGCACAGGAGACTGCTCTCCTCCTAGTTGACCATGTGTTCCGGCTGCATGGGTTGCCTCAGGATGTGGTCTCTGACCGAGGCCTGCAATTTATGGCAAGGTTTTGGCGTGCTTTCTGTAACCAGCTAGGGGTGTCTGTTAGTCTTTCGTCTGGGTTTCACCCTGAGACTAATGGGCAGACTGAAAGAACCAATCAGTCATTGGAGAATACACTTCAGTGTTTGGCTTTCGATAACCCTATGTTGTGGAGTTATTTTCTAGCTTGGGCTGAGTACTCCCACAATTCCCTATGTAACTCTTCCATGAGCCTTTCACTATTTGAGGTCCGGCTAGGCTATCAGCTGCCACTTTATCCGGACGTAAAGAAGGATTCTGAGGTTCCCTCCGTCAATTTTTTACCTTCGTGCTGGTCGGTGTGGAATAGGGTCCGGTCTTCCCTTCTACACCCTGCGCAGAGGCAGTAGGCCGCCGCTGATAGAAGGCGCCGTCTGGTGCCGTCATATCAGGTTGGCCAAAGAGTTTGGCTTTTGACTCGGGATCTTCCATTGAGGGTGGAGTCATGGAAGTTAGCCCCCCACTTTATTAGCCCATTCAAGAATATTCGTAAGATCAACCCTGTTACTGTCTGGCTGTAGCTCCCTAGATCTTTGCAAATTCACCCTGCCTGTCATGTGTCCAGACTTAAACCCCAGTTAGCACGCACACCGGCACACCGCTGCGCATGGTTGACGGGGGCCCGGTTTACACAGTACATCACATCCAAGCACTCTTTGCATCCAACCAGAGGTCAAAACTTATTTTACACACAAATTTGAATATGTGGAAAATGTAATGCTATAAACAGCTCTTCAGTGAACATTTTTCTGAGATTTTGTTTCCTTGCTTGCTCATGCAATACATACTTTCCTGGTTTTTAATACGAACATCGGGTCTGCTTCTTTTGGACGATGGTCATGATATTTGTTCCTGGTAAGACTTTGGATTCACTAACAGTGTCATCTGCGTAGGCAGGGGGCACTGGCAGAAGATTGAAGTAATGCAAAATTTTGCATTTCAAATATCAAATGTAGCCAGTACTGTGACAAAAACTCAATTGGCAATAAAAATAATAAATGCATGGGACCAGCGCCTCCTGAATAGACTAAGCTGAAGTGGGCAATAAAGTCTTTCAGGATATACAATAAATGATCAATAGAAAAATAAGTGCTTATTCAATTATGTATTTTCTTGGGCAAAATATTAGGAAAATATTGATTAAAATGAATGTTATAAAATAACATTCACACTCAGTTTCATGGTCACGCATGTTAGTATATACATATTAAAAACGATTATGGTCATTACATATGCAAATAAGCATAATTTAGGCTGTGGCAGATTTATAAATTTGGGGGCCTAGGCAAACACAGGCATGGGACTCCGCGCATCCGCTCCCCGTCTTTTTCAATCCTTATTTATCTAAGAAGTCCTACTTGTAACTTCTGGGTTCACACAGGAATTTTTCTTTATTTTTATTCTTTATTGAAGGGTGCTAAGTGTATCTTTCATAAATGCGGCAGCGAACTGAGGTCAACATTCTGCTGCTCACACACCAGACTGAATGACATAATTCACGAGGTAGCTAACTTAGCTAGTTAAGTTACTCTGTTGTAAGACTTTGACTAATATAGTTTTTTCAAATTAGATTTATTGAGTGTAGTATGATAAGCAACCACATATAGACAAGAGATGGTGAAGTAATCCATTCTCTAGAGTTGTTACCGTGGCATTGACTGCATTTATAAGATACATCAGCGTTAGTTACAGTCAGCTTTAGGGGTCCCAGTTTGTCAATGTGTGCCTACCTGAATCCACTTGATATCTTGACAGTAAATTATTTCATTAGAGATATTTCAGAGGAAAATGAAACATAGATTAAACCGGTGTACAGTGGATGACCATCAGCATTAGCCTTTAAGCAGAACTCACAGACCACAGACAATACCACTGCTTTTTTGCCAGCATAACTACATATATTAAACATATTTACTAGAGGGACTTTTGCTTCAGAAGTGACAAAGAGGCTTGTAAATGCTAAAAGCACCCTAGTAGCTTTAATCATGTGAGGCGCTGTGGAAGAACTGGAATCATTCTGTTGTTTCTGAGACACAGCTGGACATTTCACAAGTACGCTATGGGAGCAATGTGTTGACAAATCCATGTTGGAAAAAATGTGAGTGGTGGAAACTTCAAGCCAAAACACATACTGCTTTTTCCTGTCTGCAGAAATCTGGATGTTCTCCAAAATAAACCACAAAGTCTGACTATACTCTCTCACCAAGCACATCAACTACTGTTCTATACTCATTCCAGGAGGCAGTAACTGAATTTTCAGGTGAAATATGCTGCTACTTTGAAACCATGTTTCCTTCAACAGACATTTTTATCCACTCAATTATTCCTCTTGCTTGGAAAATATGAACTTGGACTCATTAAATATTTTTTCCAACCATTTTCCAATCCTATTTTCTGACTTTGTTATAATAACACTATCTTCAATTTCATTTCAGACAGGCATTTCTCAGACTTCAAAATGTATGCATGCAGCCAGCTTCTCCTACTGCAGTCTATCAGCTGAGCTCCGACATCATATCTGAGAAGCATGCTTAAAATGCACAAACTTTATTAAATAGACATACCCGGATTAAACCATAACATACCCTCACTTTCGAATAAAAAGAATCTGGTAATAAGTACAGAAAAGCAGAACCTGTCTGGATTTCCATGGCTAGATTTGTTTCAGATCTACACATACAGGATACAAATCACACACTTCAATATTATGACATTTTTCAATAATCTGAAATGTTTAAGAGTTATATTTCACAGCCGTATACACAGTAGATTTGCTACATTGCAGTGATATGAATGTGAAGTGAATGATGCAGATTAGCATGAAGATCAGCAGACTGCAGATGCCTATGACATTAGACCTTCCCTAATCCCATTTAATTGAGCTCAGTCTATCCATATTATTAGAATTGGTAATGGACATTCAATAAAAAATATTAAGTAAAAAAAAGTGACCCAGTTTTGTTTCATTTCCTTTTAACCATACAGCTTGACACTGGCAGATTCAACAACATTAGGGTCTATTAATCTAAAATTAGACTTAAATGACACATAAATGCGGAATATTATTGTTCCCAAAGGTGTGATTAATTAAGTTAATGGAACAACTGACTCAACTTGTCCTCATCATTCACTCCTGAGCAGAGATTGAGGAAAAAGCAAGGCCAGCAGTGAGGCATATGCTATGTAAGCAAAGTGCTGGGAAACTTGAAAATCATCTTGACTCCTAATCTGTGGAGCCCATGCCCTGTGATTGACCTCAGGCAAGTGATGAAGCAACTGTTTGTCATTTTGAATAATTTACTGCATTCTTATTCCTAGCCTTAATAAATCTTAAATTATAACACTTTTGAATACCTTTAAGGCTTGATAAACCAAGTAATAATCCCAAAAGTTATTCCAGTTGAACTCTGGAAGCATTTTAAACAGTGTGTTAATGTGTTTACATTATGCAACACAAGATGTGAGAGTACTGCAGATGCAGAAGAGGCTTCACAGCTTGTAAACAGTGATTTCTTTCTTCAGCATCTGAGAACAGCCAACAAATTTCCTCTCACTGCACCCTACCAAAGAACTTAAGTTGGACCCCGCAGTACAGTTTGTTCATTGGCATTGTATTATGGCTAAAATTAAGTAATAATTTGTAAATGTTCATTTACTATTACTTTTAGAAGGATTCTAACCCATCCAACAGCTCATATGGGGGCCGCCAAGCTGTCACAGAATTACAGCCCCACTACATTTTGGGTTGTAACTCTGCGACTAAATAAGATAAAATCAAGTATGATATGTCATATTGAAGGCATTAACTTGTTCTTTAATATTATTACGTGAAAATATATTTTTAGAGAAATTTTCATAGAAGAAACAAGCAAAAACTACTCCGTCACGGAATTACACAAAATTGACGTGGTTTTTTTTAAAGTTGTGTTTAACTATCCAGAAAGTGATGTTCCTATCATAGTTAAGCTATGAAACTTCAATATGTTCATATTTAAGGTGCTTTTTGTTAATACTGTTAGTTATAGAAACAAATATTGACTTTAACCCTGCTTTATGGGCAAGAAATTTCAAAAAGTCAATGTCACGGAATTACAAGAGGCAAATTGTCACGGAAGGACAACAATAGTATTAATTAGTTTCAATGTATTTATTTCAATATATTATACATTTATACATAATTATTTACAATTTTACAGTTTAGCAATATATTACAATGAGTTTTCCACTTATAATGACCAATCATAATACATACTTCAAATTTTTTTTTTAATCTCCATGTAAACATTGGCTTGGCAGCCCCCATATGCCATAAATGATGGGATGACTAACCAAGAGATGATAATAAACCGTGTTGCTAAACAACCAGAGAAATATGTCGCCTACATATTGTGGATTCCTCCGAATAGCCATACTCCCTCTGTACGTCCAAAAGTAGGTTTGATACCTATAACTCAATCGTCAATGTAGTGGGTACCATGGTAATATGTATCAGCACTATATACATGGCATCTGACATACTACAAACCTCAATTCCAATGAAGTTAGGATGTTATGTAAAACGTGAATAAAAACAGAATACAATGATTTGCAAATCATTTCCAACCTATATTCGAGTACACTACAAAGACAAGATATTTAATGTTCAAACTGATAAACTTCATTGTTTTTTTTTGGAAATTTTCAGCCATTTTGAATTTGATGCCTGCAACATATTCCAAAAAACCTGGAACAGGCAACAAAAGACTGGGAAAGTTGAGGAATGCTCAAAAAACACCTGTTTGGAAAATTCCACAGGTGAACAGGTTAATTGGAAACAGGTGTGTGTCATGATTAGGTATAAAAGGGGCATTCCCAAAAGGATCAGTCATTCACAAGTAAGGATGGGTCGAGGTTCACCACTTTGTGAACAACTGTGTGAGCAAATAGTCCGGCAGTTTAAGAACAACGTTTCTTTACATGCAATTTCAATGAATTTAGGGATTTCATCATGAAGGTTTAATGAAGGAAAAGGGAAAGCTCAGATGTTCGCCTCATGGTAGCTTGTGGTGGTAGTACGCATTTAAAAAATTGCGGTTCCCCTAGTGTGCATAATTAATGAAAGCTGACCACACCTGTTAATGTTGAGAGCTTTCTGAGCTTTTGTAATGGTAATTTAGATGAATAATTGAAAACGGGTCATGACCAATCATTATTTTCAAGGGATGGGTTTGAGCCTCCCCTATCACCAGTTCACTAGCTGCCACTGAGATATATATATATATATATATATATATATTTTTTTTTTTTTTTTTCACGGAGATTTAGAAGGTTTTTTTGCCCCCCCAAAGAGGACAAATGCCCACCCAAGCTTGGCATCCTGATATCGCCTGTGCTAGGAGGGCAAATTTTCAAATACAGCGCCCTCCATAATCATTGGCACCCCTGGTTAAGATGTGTTCTTTAGCTTCTAATAAATTCAGTTTTTTTTGTTCAAATAATATAGGAACACAATGGAAAAAAAAGAGGAAAATCCAACCTTTAATTCAAATGCATTTATTCAGTGGGAAAAAAATCCCACATTAAGAAATAATTCTTTCACATCAAATTATGTGTGCCACAATTATTAGCACCCCTGATGTTAATACTTTGTACAACCCCCTTTTGCCAACAAAACAGCACCTAATCTTCTCCTAAAATGTTTCACAAGATGGGAGAATGGAGAATGCAGAAAGAGGGATCTTCGACCATTCCTCTTTGCACAATCTCTCTAAATCATACAGCGACCTGGGTCCTCTCCTCTGCACTCTCCTCTTCAGCTCATTCCACAGGTTTTCAATGGGGTTGAGGTCTGGGGACTGAGATGGCCATGGTAGGAGCTTGATTCTGTGTCTGGCGAACCATTTCTGCGTAGATTTGGCCACATGTTTAGGGTCATTATCTTGCTGAAAGACCCAGTGACGACCCATCTTCAGGTTTCGGGCAGAGGGCACCAGATTTTGATTTAAAATGTCCTGGTATTTCTGAGCGTTCATGATGCCATGCACCCTAACAAGGTTCCCAGGCCCACAGCATCACCGATCCTCCCTCATACTTCACAGTGGGCATGAGGTGCTTTTCTGCATACTCATCTTTTGTGTTCCACTGGACCCACTTAGAGTGCTTGTTGCCAAAAAGCTCTATCTTGGTCTCATCTGACCAAAGCACAGGGTCCCAGTTGAAGTCCCAGTACCGCTTAGCGAACTCCACATGTTTGTGTTTATGATTGTGAGTGAGAAAAGGTTTTTTCCATGCATGCCTCCCCAACAGCTTGTTGGCATGTAGATAGCGCCTTATGGTTGTTTTGGAGACTTTGTGACCTCAAGATGCTACCATTTGTTGCAATTCCTTAAAAGTGAGCTTTGGAGAACTTTTTATTTCTCTTACCATCCTCCTCACTGTGTGTGGTGGCAAAATAACCGTGCGTCCTCGTCCAGGCTTGTTTACCACTGTTCCAGTTGTTTTAAACTTCTTAGTGATTCCTCTGACAGTAGATATGGGCAGGTGCAGGCAAGTGGCTATTTTCTTGTAGCCATTGCCTGACTTGTGAAGGTCGACACACATCTGCCTTACTTGAATGGTGTGTTCCTTTGTCTTTCCCATGTTGAAGAGTGGATACGAGAAATGGCCTCTGTGTCATGTCATATTTATACCCCAGGGAAACAGGAAGTGATGAATTACTAATCAAGTGTTCCTAGATACTCTGATCAACTCTGTAAACTACTGTAGAAATGACAGAAATACTTCAATTACATTTATTTTCTAGGAATTGTTAGGGGTACCAATAATTGTGGAACAGGTGATTTTATGAATAATAATAATTTCTTAAACAGGGATTTTTTTTCCCCTTAAAACTCAGTTGAGTTGAAGGTTACATTTTTCTACAATTTTCAGTGTGAGAGTACGCTTCTGCAATATAAATTACATTTATTTTATGGCTTTTAACACATCTTAACCAGGGGTGCCAATAATTATGGAGGCCGCTGTAAGTTTCATCAGATAACTAGTGAATTTGTTTCAAACAACTATTATTCTACTTAAAGACAGCATATGCCAATTTCAGAAAAGTTCCATACTGGGGAAAAAATTTTTCAGTTTCTTTCTCAAGTCCTTTTTCACCACTTCTTGATGTATGGGTCATTCTTAAAATGAAAGTCATCTTTTTGGGATTTGGATGACTGTCAAACTCAGCAGCAGAAATAATCTATTGTTGAGGTTTTTTTCAACTTTTGCACCAAAAGTCACGCTGACAAAAATATAGCCCTTTTTAGGGGATCAAAATATATGGTGGTGAATGATGTCACGCACATGACACATGGTGACAAAAGTTTTTATAAAATTAATAAATCCAAGGGAAGATATGAAAAACCTACTATTAGAAATTAATCCATGCTTGGAAGGCATAACTTTCTCAGTCCCACAAATAGAATCTGTTTTATAGCCAAAAATATACCTGTCCCATATGTAACATGGTGTTACGTGTGTGACATTCATGAAGTTACGTGTGTGACCAAAGTACTAAGCCTATGTCTATTATTACATTAATGAACTGATTCCTTTATCTTTAGACTAATAAAGGTTTGGTTCACACTTCTCTCAAAAGGTGGTCTAGGTTATCTCTATCCAGACCAACAAAGACAATGACTAAAACCTTCAACATGAAGGTCATCACTTGACCTTAATATTTTGCTGGATATTTATTTTTGCAACTTTGATGTCTATACCCATATGCAAAGCAGATAAGAATTTAGATGTAATATCTGGAATACGCTCATCTCTCCAGGCTTTGTTCTGGAAGTCTTTTTTCCGTGCAATCATGTCATTCTCAGCTGTGCAAAGTTGAGAGAATACAACCTAACTTCTGTTACACAAGTATTTAAATATGTTTCTGAGGGTCCAAAGAATGCCTTTTTACAATTAATGTGGAAAGCTTAAACGTTCTGGAATTGGACAAAAATCATGTCAAGGTAATTACCGGAAGAGTTTCACGTGAGCGTGTACCAAAGCTCTGATGTTACACTGATACCATTGAAGTGACTGTATTTCCATGAGGGCTAGTATAAGGCTTGAAAAAACAGCTGAATTCTTCGACAGACAAATCTACACTTAAATACACAGTAGGAAAGTACGTGTTTTTGAAATCTGATGACTATAATCGATAGTAGAATGACACCAGTCAGGCATTTTTGCTTCAGAATACTGATTTTTTAAACTACTTAATTGGGATACCATTGGCCTACTATAGCTGAAGTAGTTGTTACAGAGGACAATGATTTTTCAAGAGATCTCTTTTTAACTGCTGGACAGATACTATGGGCAAGTGTATTGAGCAGTTTGCACATCAGGCTTAGCTGAGGAGTTTAATTCATGCAACTCCTGGGAAACAGGGATGGAACATAACTTGTCCTTATTCTAAACGGTACTCGAACTTGACTTGCTAGTTTTATTCAATTACTGATCCGGGAGTGCTATATAGTGATCGAATAGTGTAACTGGGTGCATAAATAGAGCGGCCTAATGTCCACAGGCATCTACACCTGCACAAAGAGGATAATGCAAGTACGTTGTACGTCAGGCACCTTGGCTAAGGTCATAAAGGTAATTTCATCAGTTCACTGTATTTTTTAAATTGTACGTTCAATCTCATATTTTTACAGTATTTGAAGGTGAATAAAACTAACCTGTGAAATGTTTATGTTGTTGTTCACTTCTGTCCACCATGTTCATACTGCCGAACCCGACATTCTTATCACGAGCATTGGCTAGTACAAAGAATGTATGTTAAACACTTTCATGCTTGCTTACAGGGAGCTAGAATAGCCACAGATACGATTTTATTTAAATGAAGTGGACTAACGCATTGCAAGATTTCCACGCGGTCACATACGTGCCAAAGGTTTCACACAAGTAACGCATGCAAATGAGGTCATGGTATGCAAATGAGCTTGGTATTTTTATTAAAGTTTTAATCAATGCAAACAGGAATAACTATTGCTAAAGTTGATGAAGCCAAATTGTTATAATCTTTCATCAAATCACAGAACTTTTGGAATCTAAATTAACTGTAGCGAGTAACACGTTCTGTGTAACGCAGTCTCTTTCTGGTCCTATACTTCCAATGTGTCAGGCAAATATCAGGTTGACGTACCACATTGATAGGAAAGCCCAGCTATTTTGTGGTTGTCCTCTATTGATCCCCATCTCCAACCCAATTAAACAATTAAGAATACCTTCCAAATGCCACACATATAACGGGAGAATCACCTATTAATTTTACATTTATCTTTAATTAGCTACAATACTGCACGCACACACAAAGACACGCATATATATATATATATATATATATATATATATATAATATTGGTTATTTATGTTCTTGCCCGCATACAGTAAAATGACCTGCCAATATATCTTGTTTTGGCCGACCTGTATTGGCCGAGTTCAGCACAGGTAACCATTGGCGACTGTGGCATTCGCTCTCTTCAGAGAAGCAGACAAAAGTCGTGGACCAAGCATTTCGCTTTTTAAAGAATCTTGAAGTCGTGTACTTCAGAAGTCATAGTCAAAATATTGTCAAGATACCACACCATACTTAACCTATTAATAAAAATATTATAAATTGCTTATTTTCGCATTGCCTTGGTATTGGCCTTTCAGTCGCGGTAACTGTGGCATTCGCTCTCTTTAAAGAAGCAGACAACAGTCGCGGACCTAGCATTTAGCTCTTTAATGAGTCTTGAAGTTGTGTACTTCAGACGTCATAGTCATATTGTCATTATAGCACAACATACATAACTAATTAATAGAAATATTATAAATTCCTTGTTTTCACACTTCCTTGGTATTGGGCTTTGGGTTGCGGTATTAGCCCTCGGCCTGCTGCCTTGGCCAATACGGCGACCCTCAGGCCAATACCAAGGCAGTACAGAAATAAGCAATTAATAACATGTATATATGTATAAGCGCAGTGGTCCCTGATCTCCTACCGCAAAATGGCCGCTATTAATAATAATGACCGATAATATGCCTTCCCACAACTGAATGGATGAAGTAGGTTGGACTTGGCCGTACCATGTGATAGCTTAAAACAACCTACATCATTTATTCAGTTGCAGAAGTCAGATTACTGGTTACTATTATTCATGACAGCCATTTTGTGGTAGGTCAGTTTACATCATGGACTACAGTATATATATATAATAATGTGTGTGTGAGTGTGTGTGTGTTTTCAAAATACTGGAGAGATTTCAGGCACAGTTATTGTTCATTGTTTTTTTATCGGCCGGTAATAATTGATGCATTTAATTCAAGTTCATTTTGTTAAGCACATGTTAGATGTATAGTGAGGATAAAACTACCATTTGAACCCAAGTAGTTTTTTAAAAATTAAATTAATTCAAATTATTTTTTGGCTCAAAGAGGACACCAAAATGTGACAGAAAAAAAAAATTTTACTGAAAGGACGTGGCGAATTAAAATTAAAAAGTATCATGTAGTTCTCTTTCATAATATTTCGCTCGATGTCTCACTATGGGATGCACGCCTCGCTGCAGCCTCAGAAGCATTAATCTCATTACGCCAATCCTGATTGGCTGGTGAACGTGTCCGTCCGCCCAGGTGGTACACCCACCTTAAATAGCTCATGCGGACGGCACCACGTCATTCAAACACCTCTTCTCACTCGGAGCATATCTCGCGTCCAGGGCTAGTTAGCTGAACTGCCCACAGACGGATTTTCTGTCGCCGGGCGCTACTAGCTTTGGATACCTTTTTGCTTCGTCGGTCACACCAGACCGGACTCAGTGCTCTCCCGCCCTACACGGCTTGGTCAGCTTGACCTAGCCGCGGATCCCCCGTGTGAGGGAGACGTCCTAGAACTGGACTATGGGGACGATGAAGATGGCGTCTCTGAACTCCTCATATCAGAGGATGAGGAAGATGACGACATCTTCATTACTCCGGCTCGGGCTGCGCAGCCCGCGGCCTCCGTCACCTCTCGGGATGGAGATGAGAGTAGCATACCAGCTTCTCCTCTCCCCAGCTCCGACATGCTCGACGTGTGCAAACGCGCTGCTGTCCGGCTGGACATCCCCTGGCCCGTTGTCGTAGCTGAGACCACCAGATCCCGCTACGAGGGGAAGAAATTGCCCTTGGCTAAGAGTGCGACGAAACAACTTCTCCCCATCTTCCCGGAGCTGCTAGATGAGGTTGCGCGCTCTTGGAAAGACCGCCCTTATAGCAGCAGGAGCCCAGTTCCCGGTGCCTCGTCCCTCGATTGTGAGGCGATGGAGAGCCTGGGTCTGCTCCGCATGCCTCCGATGGAGCCACTCGTGGCAGCGCACCTTCACCCCCGCTGTCAGCAATGTCCTACCGGAGCCCCAGTCTGCCGTCCAAGTCGGACCGTTTTTAGTCAGCCTTGACTGAGAAGGCATATAAGGCGGCTGCGCTTTCGGCCAGAGCGCTCAATGTCCTCTCCCTGCTCACGGCTTATCAGGCTGAGTTGTACGAGGATTTTGTGCTAACTCAGGACCCAGCTACATGGGAGGAAATACCGGTCGTCACCGACCTGTGTCTCCGTGTCCAACGCTGCGCGGTCCAGGCCACGGGAAAAGCGCTGGGGACCATGGTCCTACAGGAACGGGCGCGATGGCTCAACCTCGCCAACCTGTCGGACAGGGAGAAGGATGACATCCTGGACATGCCTATTGTCCCGGAGGGGATCTTCGGTTCCGCGTTGGCTTCTATGCAACGGCGGTGCGAAGCTAAAAAGAAGGAGGATGAAGCTCTCAAGCTCTGCCTCCCTCGAATGCCCCCTGCTCCTCTTCCGCCTGCTCAGCGTAAGACCTTTGCACAGGCTGCTTCACAGGATTCGCAGTTTAAAATGCCGAAACTGCGGAGGTCTCAGCCCGCCCCGCCTGCCCCGCCAGGTCGGTCCGGCTGGCCCAAAAAGCCCTCGGCCCCGGCTGCGGCTGCGCCTGCGTGACCCGCGCATACCGCCAGCAGCCAGGCCAGGAAAAAGAAGAGAGCGGCCTGACCCCCCCTCTCTCCACTGGTGACGCAGCTGGAAGTTCCCCGTTCTCCGGCTCCACCTGTTTGGCTTTCGGCCGTGCACCCAGGGGCTCCCCACGCCCCTATCTCCCAGCTGCCTCGGACCGTGCCAGTGCAAGCCGGGAGAGATGGACATTTGACGTTGCGGGGTTTAGCGGTTGCCCCCCTCTCATGTCCACAAGCACGCACATACACAAAAGTTTTCTCAAAGAGAATAAATTGTGTCCCGCTGTCGCAGCCAGGCCGAGTGCCGAGGGCGCAGCTGAAAATAAAGAAAGCCAAATCTGTCAAAATAAGCACGCCACCCGGGGGCCTTGTCATTCCGCCACAGGAGAGCGCCACCGCACTGCGGCTGGGCCCTCTTGTGGTGGGAGGACTGCAGGGCACGTCACCCGGGGGCTGTGTCATTCCGCCACAAGAGGGCGCCACCGCACTGCGGCTGGGCCCTCTTGTGGTGGAAGGGCTGCAGTGCACATCACCTCTCGCCCTCAGATGGCGGAGATGGGTCGCACTGGCAGCCCCACCCTGGGTGTTGAGGACGATTTCGAGGGGGTACAGGCTGCAATTCGCCGCTGTCCCCCCGCGATTCGCCGGCGTTATACACTCCCAGGCGCGGGGAGAGTCAGCTCGTGTTTTGCAGGAGGAAATTTTCTGACTGTTAAACAAAGGAGCAATCTGTGTCGTCCCTCCCGCACAATGTCAGAGCGGTTTCTACTACAGGTATTTCCTAGTCCCCAAACGGGGGGGGAACGGTATTCGCCCTATTCTGGATTTACGGGCTCTGAACAAATATCTCAGGAAGTACAAGTTCAGGATGCTCACACACGCATCCCTGTTGCGTCTTGTACGTCAGAACGATTGGTTCACTTCAATCGATCTGAAGGACGCGTACTTCCACGTCCCAATCTATCCTCCCCACAGAAAGTTTCTGAGGTTCGCTTTCCAGGGGATCTGCTACGAGTATCGCGTGCTCCCTTTCGGTCTGTCATAAAGCCCGAGGGTGTTCGTGCAGTGCACGGAGGCAGCAATAGCCCCGCTGAGACGGCGGGGCATCCGTCTGGCCACTTACCTGGACGATTGGCTGCTTTTGGCGCAATCGGAGCAGGAAGCCAGGGCGCACACGCGTATTCTCACACAGCACCTAGTCGATCTGGGTTTTGTGATAAACGCGGAGAAAAGCATGCTGTCCCCAGCGCAAGATGCTATCTTTCTGGGGTTATCCCTGAATTCGGTGTCTTTCACAGCTCGCCTCTCGGCGGAACGGGTGAGAGCTTTCAGGGCATGCCTCGCGCTTTTTTATCCAGGCAGGTTTGTTCCATTCAGATTGTGTCTTCGGTTACTCGGTCTGATGGCGTCTGCCATCCTCGTGATCCGTCTCGGTCGCCTCCACATGAGAGAATTCCAGCTTTGGGTGGCCTCATGCGGGCTAGATCCCGTGCGTCACGGCACGCGGAGAGTCTTGGTCACACTGGAATGCGCCAGGGCGCTGCGTCACTGGCGGACCCCGATCTTTCTGACCCAGGGGGTCCCAATGGGCTCGGTCCTGTCCAGGAAGGTGGTCACTACAGACGCCAGCCTGACGGGCTGGGGCGGAATTCACGGGGGCCGGTCTGTGAGGGGCCGCTGGAGTGTGGGCCTCCAGCAGTCTCACATAAATTTTCTGGAACTTTCAGCAGTGTTCCTCTCCCTGAAACATTTCCTTCCATCTCTCATGGGTCATCATGTCCTGGTGAGAACGGACAATACGACGACGGTGGCGTACATCAACCGTCAGGGGGGGTTGCGCTCCCGTCAGTTGCACATGCTGGGACGCAAACTGATCCTGTGGAGCTGCGGCCGTCTCCTCTCCTTGAGAGCGACGCACGTCCCGGGGGTCTTGAACACAGGCGCGGACCTGTTGTCCAGGGGTGCGCCGGTGTATGGGGAGTGGACTCTGCACCCGGAGATTGTGGAACAGATATGGGCCCGGTTCGGTCGGGCCGCGGTAGAACTGTTCGCGGCGAGAGAAAACGCGCAGTGCGCGCTGTTTTACTCTCTGCGCGGCATGGATGCTCCCCTTGGCATAGACGCACTAGCGCACGTCTGGTCGCACAAGCTTCTTTACGCGTTCCCTCCCCTGGCCTTGATATCCCCCAGTCTGTCCAGAGTGAGGGAACGTGGTCACGCACTGATATTGATTGCTCCGCATTGGCCGGCGATGCATTGGCTAGCGGAAATATATCGGTTACTGTGCGCTCAGCCTTGGCAGCTCCCGCTGCGCAGGGACCTGCTATCGCGGGGGGGGGGGGGGGGGGCGATCCTCCACCCGCACCCGGAACGCCTGGCGTTGTGGGCGTGGCCCCTGAGTGACTCAGTCTCTCGGCTGTGGGATTGTCACAGCGTGTGATTTCCACTATACAAAACGCTAGGGCCCCATCCACTAGGTCTTTGTATGACTGTAAGTGGAGGGTGTTTGAGGGGTGGTGTCACAGGAACGGCCACGTTTCTTTTCAGTGTCCGGTGAGTGCTATACTGTCATTCTTGCAGGACCTGATTGACAAAGGCAAAGCCTTCTCCACGATTAAGGTGTACTTGGCGGCGATCGCCGCCTGTCACGTGGGGTTTGAAAAGCGAACGGCGAGTCAGCACCCACTGGTTTGCCGTTTTATGAAGGGAGCGCGCAGGCTTCTCCCCGTGTCCAGACCACTGGTGCCACCGTGGGATCTGGCTGTGGTTCTGGAGGGGCTTAAGGGCCCTCCTTTTGAGCCACTGGAAGGGGCAGACTTGAAGCACGTGTCTTTCAAGGCTGTGTTGTTGCTGGCTCTGGCTTCAGCTAAGCGAGTTAGTGACATCCATGCGCTTTCGGTGCATCCGTCATGCGCTCAGCTCTTCCCGGGAGATGTAAGGTTGATTTTGAGGCCCAACCCGGCTTTTGTGCCTAAGGTGGTGGGCTCATGTTCTCCAATTGACCTTCTGGCCTTTGCTGCCTCAACAGAGGAGCAGCAGTCGCACGCGTTATGTCCAGTCCGTGCGGTGCGCACGTACATGGACAGGACTAGGGGATTCACGAGGAGCGATCAGCTGTTCGTCTCCTGGGCTAATCCTCATAAAGGAAAACCTATCACTAAGCAGCGCCTATCCCATTGGGTGGTGGAGGCGATTGCTTTGGCCTATACGTGTCGGGGTTTGCAGCCGCCTGTGGGCATGCGGGCGCACTCGACTCGGGGCTTGGCTGCATCCTGGGCCTTATTCAGGGGAGTTTCTGTTCAGGACATCTGTGCAGCGGCGAGTTGGTCCTCGCCTCTCACTTTTGTCCGCTTTTATAAGCTGGACGTTTCCGCCCCCTGCGTGGCACGCACGGTTCTGCTGTCCTGACTGGAACAGACTGCTTCTCTGTGGGTTGGTGGACGCTGGATAAGCTTGTCTGGCAATACGGGAGCTACGATATCCCATAGTGAGACATCGAGCGAAATATTATGAAAGAGAACTTTAGGTTATTTACATAACCCCGGTTCTCTGAGTAATATGAGTGAGATGTCTCACCAGACAACCCTTCTTGCTGGGGCGAGTGAGAAGAGGTGCTTATCTTGAATGACGTGGTGCCGTCCGCATGAGCTATTTAAGGTGGGTGTACCACCTGGGCGGACGGACACGTTCACCAGCCAATCAGGATTGGCGTAATGAGATTAATGCTTCTGAGGCTGCAGCGAGGCGTGCATCCCATAGTGAGACATCTCACTCATATTACTCAGAGAACCGGGGTTATGTAAATAACCTAAAGATTTTCCTGTATGTTACTCACAGTCCAGTGAATAAATTCCACTTTGTTACAAAACTTTTCAAGTCAGAACACAGGACAATATCAGAGTGAAATTATGGTGTAACGGTTGATGCCCGACGTAGCTGCTGTGCTGATGACTGTTACTACGGCTTGAGTGAGTGGCGCTGCTGTAATGTACTGCTGCTACACCGAAGAACTGACTTCTTTCATGCCAATGAACCCACTTCTCCTCTGCTAATTTCAGTCGATTTTTGGAATAATTAACTTAAACACTAAAAATGTTTTGTGTCCAGTAAATCAAGACCCTTACAAAAAACATATTTTGTTTTGTATACTACGATTATATGCATCAACGTATTGATTTTTTCTAGTTTCCTGAAATGAATAAGTAAATGCCTTTGATTGGCAGCAAAAGTTTTCCAGTGTGTTGCTGTGAGTCGACTGATTTCTGCTGCTGAGCGTATGGTGTCCACAGTTTTGTTTGCCGCAACGACAGTTACTGAAAATGGAATAATGATGAAAATCTTGTGAATCCATATTTATTGTTGATCATCGTTTTGGAACTGGCCATCCATCAGCTAGGTAAGGCATTACTGACTGCTATTTTTGTAATTTTTCTTAATAATTTGCATGATTGATCTGAAATTGTGTGGCAGCAATATTTAAAGGGACTACCACCGTTCATCTGGCCAATCACGAATGAGCAAGATGGGAAAGAGACACATGATCACCTTGCAGTCTAATTCTCTAATTAGCACACTTCTCCTCCTACACCCTTATGAATCCTGCTTCACACTTTTCCTTTACTTTATCACGCTTTCCTCAAAGATTAAAGAAAAGTGGTTAGAAATTAGTGGATAGGACGTGATCTACTACATCCAGGGGCGTAGCACAGGGGGACGAAGGGAACCGATTACCCGGGCCCACAGTGGGAGGGGGGCCCTTGAGAAGCCTGGAATGAAAAGTCTAATTTTTTTATTAATTTAATTTTTTCTTAGTAATTAATGCCATTATTGAATCAAAAGCAACTAAAATGGATTGGTCAAAAGATTAAAATTGGTCTCAAATAGAGTAAAATAATACTGCGCGCCAAACAGAGGAATGACATAAAGTTGTACTAAAAATGGCGAGCAAGCGAAAACTAAACCAGAGTCTCCGATAGGATATATGTGGCTTTTATTCAGGTGATTGCTCGTGTGAGTGCACCAGATTGGTGCCAATTATTGTTGCGTCGGCATTGTAATTCTCAACTTTGCCTCTCCTTGTTATTAAAACAACGTGCATCCAAACAACTTTAGCTAATGCAACCTCCTGTGTCAGTGTTGCTTTACGAATACAATAGCATATTGCCGGATTATCAAAAATTTTTAAGTGTGTGCGTCTATGTTGAATACTTTTTACTTTCACTTGAATTGATTTATAGACCAGTACTTTTAGTTTTGCTTAAGTTCATTTTAACCAGAGTAACTGTACTTCTACTTGAGTACAATAGTCGTGTACTTTTTTCACCTCTGAATAAAACCCAGCAGTTGGAATCTTGTTCAAACTTGAAAAACCTGGTGTGTTGAGATTTTATAAAGTGCAACAGTGTGAGGTACACAAAGAACCACAAGTGGTAAAATTAGATGCTTAAATGGTAGATATTATGTCCTACTTTGGGAATACGCTAATAAACACAAAGTAATGCAAAGGAAATAAACAACTGATTTTAATACAAGGAAATTAAGAGTAAAAAAAAACCATAAAAATGCATAAATATTTTTAGGAAAAAAAAACCACACTTTTCTTGTTCGGCTGGCCAGCTGGTGGGGGGGGCCTAATTTCCTTTCTGGGGGCCCAAAATCCCTAGCAATGCCCCTGACTACATCTAAAGGAAGCAAAATTCTCCTTTAACCTATACAGTTCATCATATTTACACCTACAGTGCTGTCCTTTCATATATTGATCATTGACATACATGCATTCTAGCAGGCAACATTTTAAAACATAATCAACCACCCACTAATGTAATACAAGGCAAATGTCATTTCCGTTAGCGCTCATTTTATGTTAGCACCGCAGTAACTACATCGTTCTGCTTAGTCAGTCTCTTCACAGACATCCACGGCTGAATGGCAACGGTATGTAAATTCGGTCAAGTGAGTAGCAAGCTAACGTTAGATTGCTAGCTTACCAAACCATTATGTAACATTGGTTTGTTAAGTATTGCATGCACACTACCTAGTTAAGTTATGTGAATTTAGTTATGTGAGTGGCGCTTAACTAGCCTGCTACAGTGCTGAGCCATACCGAAGAATGAACACAGTCAGTTCAATCACGAAGACTTTGGAATTAAAATGTAAAAGATTTGACAATGGAATTAACAATAAAATTAATTTGACAATGTCTTTGGCGATGACTCCGTCCTCATGGACCCTCCAGCAAGGAGGGGTGCTGATCTGCTTGGGTAGTAGGCAGGGGCTAAGCCACCCCCCAAAAGGAGGTCCTTGGTGGACCGAGAAGTCATCGCAATGAACATACCTGAAAGACAAAATACACACATTAGAGAAATTACAAGCATTTTACGCTAGCTTAGTGCAGATGGATTTTGCCACTGCTTGTCGGCGAGTCCTCTACCCTGCCAGCAGGGGGCCGGACATCGGAGGATATGTTTGGGAGCTGTTATACATTGGATGTGAGGACAAATGGTGTGGAGACCCATTAGCTTGAAGACAGGGGCTCCAAAGTGACCACAATGACTGAATCGCACGTCAAGCAACAATTCGGAGCAGAGAAGCTGTCCACTGCGACATGAGTCATGTTGACTGCTGCAAATGGGCTGAACATACCGGTGGTCACTGTCTTCATGCGGATGTGGAGTGTTTGGGAATGAGGCTCCCAGGGAAGTGGGTGTTTGTGCTGCGGGACGGCCCAGAAGGCGATGTGAAAGCCAGCGCAGTAATGAATAAACATCCTGAGCGAAGTTTATGCACTCTTCGAAGGCTCAAGGGGGTGCAGAGGATGGGCAGCCACTGGCAGGTCACTGGAAATTTAGCCTTGTGCCGTGTCATTGCTGCAGTAGAGAAAGAAGAGCCATGCTGTGGGTGTACAGGAAAGATACACTATGTTAAGGTGGCCAGCAAGGACCCACTAGTAATTCCCGTCACAGTGAGATTATTGTTGGCAGTAAAGGTACGCCGCCCGATGGTGGTCGAGGCAACTCCGACAGTGGCCTATGTGGTGACCAGTAACGAACCGTGAGGTTTGGGTCGAGGTAGGCAGTGGCAGACCGAAACGTAAAAACGAATTAATATTTTATGTATAAAGTCAGCGGTAAAAACACCGGCAAAATAAAACATAATTACTCCAAAAACTGTTGAATGCTGTACATCAGAGGTGGGCAGCGAGGGCCGTATCTGTTCCTGGTTTTCACACCAACGTCTGGTCTTTAATTAGTTGATTGTCTCAATTAGCCAAACCATTTATGAAATCTGACGTTTCATGCGCATTTCTTTAAATTATCATGAAACTACAAAGACTAGTCTTGTCTCCCTTCATAAAACATTTTCTTTTGATCGAATCATTGCGAAAAATCTATATTTGTGCATGCAATCAATTAACTCAATTAGTCAGGATAATTGATAGGAATAAAAACCTGCATACACACCGGCCCTCCAGGACCGTGATTGCCCACCCCTGCTGTACATAGTAACACTGCGAATCTGGATTGATGACATCATGCATTTGCGGGGATTAACGAATTTATTGGGACTTAAAGGACACTTGAAAGACACCGGACATGCACAAAGTCGCGTTTTTCGTTAGATTTTGACTTTTAGTTTATTTTGAAACTGTTAAGAGTGAAATCAAATCCGTGTTTGAGTTATCAGTGTATTATTTAACTTGTCACACTATGTGCGCATAGGAGGGAGGTTTAAAACCAATTTAATGTGAATTGTTTGAAGTTTTTGACGTTTTCTAGCGAATTTGATTTATTGTATGCATTCAGAATGAATGTGTACTTTGTTTTTAAATAATCTTGAAGGTTCAATTTTTTTTTTAAATTTCGCTTTTATGTCTGAATAAAAGTTGAAGGCTCTAGCGAGAGAAAGTTGATGAAAGCGCGCAAAACAACGTAACGGCTTGCCTGCACCGATGCATGCTTAAGTGGATCTCCTCCCTATACTTAATGCAATTAATCTTCCTATTGCAAAACCATATTAACCAGACAAGCGAAGTACACTTCAAACACATTTCATCTTTGACCACATCTCTCTTCACCGCAAAATGATGTCAACACACACAAACTTCAAAACCTAAAAACCCACAGAATTCTATCAAACAAACAACAATTAAAAAAAAACTTTAGCCACAAGGTTGTTATTAGATGCATAACGACAGACATGACAGTCCGGAAAGTTCTTGTGTGCGTAAAAGAGAGCGGAGGGGGAGAGAAGTGGTTAAAGCGCACTTAAGGCTATTTGAATATGAAGTCCATGCGTCTGTCCTTTTTGACAAAGATGTTGATGACAGCGTTGTAAAACTTCTGTTTTGGCCTTCAGCTTAACAAGTCCCTCTTTCTCAATTGACATGATAGCGAAACATGAAAGTCTCCCCTGTTCCGTACTGTTGCGGTTGCAGGTCTTGACGCGTTTTTTCAGGCAGAAAAAAGACAGCTCCACTGACTCTGTGGTAGCTGGAATTGTCGGCACCAATTTCGGCAGTTTTGTGGCCTCGAACAGTTTGTTCAAGGTCATTCTCCACCAATAAAGCCAGCAGTTGAAGCTAGGGAGATTTTTCCTTGACCATAGCAGGGCTATATAAGCCGATGAGGTTGGCCTTTAGCCTGACAGAATCAAAATATTTGCTGCGTTAGCGATGTCATCTTGTTTGTTTTGCCAAAACAAACAAGATTACATAACACTAGTTAGGTGGTTTAATCAAATTTAAGCCTTAAATTTGATTGATGTATGTGTGAATCAATGAGTGTATATAGCCCCAGCTAGGATTGCATTATCGTAATTAAAATAAATAAATACAAAAAATCAAAGCTTGCTCACTAAATAGTACCCAGATAGGCAGATGCCTGATAAGGATGCGTTTATTTGTACAATTCATCCGGAATGAACACCACTAACGTTACACGAAGTTTACGAGGTCATTCGCTATGGCTAATGCTATATGTAGATATGCAACTTGGCTAAAATTACATGGGCATAGGAGCTAAGTGACCATCACCATTTGTAAGCAACATGAGTTTATGGTGCCGACTAAGTTTATCTAGCTAGCTAAATTACAGATAACGTTTGCCATCACAGCCGTTGACAGCGACTCGATTACCTAACACGCCAGCAACACAAGTGGCTAGTTAGTGCTGTGCTTCCCATTCTGACATGTTTTGATATTTTCGACGTCTCGAACAGTGTCATGTAAAACTGCGCATTAAAGTTTATCCTTGTTTTCCGATCACAAATATGTTGAAATCTTTTCGGAAGACCCCTTAGTTCGACGGATAATAGCTGGAATTTCTACATTACAGTCAATGGGGAATTGAGGAGTGCGGTGCACTTGACGCCATATTGGTTTCTTCAACTGCGCTCGTAGAAAGAAGCAGCGGCCTCTCCAGTATACTCATTGGTGCGAATTCACAAAGACACCGAACGTCCAGATTGAATGACTAGCCTGTGACACTTACGCATAAAGGCAGCGTAGCGTCCTGCCTTTTTGCGTACATAATAAAGCATATGAAAAAACACTGCGCATGCGCGAACACAACGTATCTGACAACGTGTCATTTAAAGGCATGTCAGAGCTGTGCCTACCCTGCAAAGATAAGCCTGATTTGAAAGCCCCTGCCTGGCCAGAGGCAGGCGCTGTAGTGTCATTATAACACAATGACTTAAAGCAACATCATAAAGACAAACTAAATATCAAATATCAAATAATCAAAATTTGATTAGATATTATAATGATCAATAATTGTTAACAACTTTATTTTTGATGATAGCCTGGGGTAGGCAGTGCCTACCCTGCCTACCCTGACGGCTTATCCCTGGTGGTGACACAATCCAGAGATGGCAGGGTACCTGTGAGGCTGCTAAACCCTGGCAGCGAACCCATTACCTTGCAACCCAAGACTAGGCTGGCAGAACTGAGCAAACCACAGCTGGTGTTGCGTGTCACAGTGGAGGAGGCAGGGGAAGGGCTGTGGGTCAACCTGAGCGATAGTGTGCCTTCAAAGGGCCCTGCCGGGGAGGTCAGACAATTGACAGTACCCTACTCTGTTTCTACTCTGTTTGATAAATACACTGCTCAAAAAAATAAAGGGAACTTAAACAACACAGTGTAACTCCAAGTCAATCACACTTCTGTGAAATCAAACTGTCCAGTTAGGAAGCAACACTGATTGACAATCAATTTCACATGCTGTTGTGCAAATGGCTAGATAGACAACAGGTGGAACTTATAGGCAATTAGCAAGACACCCCCAATAAAAGAGTGGTTCTGCATGTGGTGACCACAGACCACTTCTCAGTTCCTATGCTTTCTGGCTGATGTTTTGGTGACTTTTGAATGCTGGCGGTGCTTTCACTCTAGTGGTAGCATGAGACGGACTCTACAACCTACACAAGTGGCTCAGGTAGTGCAGCACATCTAGGATGGCACATCAATGCAAGCTGTGGCAAGAAGGTTTGCTGTGTCTGTCAGGGTAGTGTCCTGAGCATGGAGGCACTACCAGGAGACAGGCTAGTACATCAGGAGACGTGGAGGAGGTCGTAGGAGGGCGACAACCCAGCAGCAGGACCGCTACCTCCACCTTTGTGCAAGGAGGAACAGGAGCACTGCCAGAACCGTGCAAAATGACCTCCAGTGGGCCACATATGTGCATATGTCTGCTCAAACGGTCAGAAACCGACTGCCTAAGGATGGTACGAGGGCCTGACGTCCAGTGGTGGGGGTTGTGCTTACAGCCCAACACCGTCCAGGACATTTGGCATTTGCCAGAGAACACCAAGAGTGGCAATTTCGCCACTGGCGCCCTGTGCTCTTCACAGATGAAAGCAGGTTCACACTGAGCACATGTGACAGACGTGACAGTCAGGAGACGCTATTGAGAATGTTCTGCTGCCAGCAGCATCCTCCAGCATGACCGGTTTGGCAGTTGGTCAGAAACGGTGTGGGGTGGCATTTCTTTGGGTTGCTGCACAGCTCTTCATGTGCTCGCCAGAGATAACCTGCCTGCCATTAGGTACCGAGATGAGATCCTCAGACCCCTTGTGAGACCATATGCTGGTGCGGTTGGCCCTGGGTTCCTCCTAATGCAATATAATGCTAGACCCTCATGTGGCTGGAATGTGTCAGCAGTTCCTGCAAGACGAAGGCAATGATACTGTGGACTGGCCTGCCTGTTCCCCAGACCTGAATCCAATTGAGCGCATCTGGGACATCATGTCTCGCCCCATCCATCAACGCAACGTTACACCACAGACTGTCCAGGAGTTGGCGGATGCCAGAGGCACCGCAATAGGGTAGGCATACTAGGCAATTGCCTAGGGCCCCGAACTGGAAGGTGCCCCAGGACAGCACTGACATTGGTCCATTTATCAATGGCAAAATGACTGAACTGCTTTAGACACTGCAACGTCAATGCATTGGAAAACCCCCCGCATAGGGCCCCCACTAGCTGTCACTGCCTAGTGTGTTAAGGGACCCCGAGATATGGCCAATATCGATCCATATCAATGACACAACCTGAAACCTCCATAGACAGTGCAGCGACACGTTTGGAACCCCCCTAATGGGGCCCCGACTGCCTGTGGCCGGCTTTCTGCGGTACTTCAAACTCGAGGAAAAATGAAGCAAGCATATCAGTCAGGGCATGCAAAAGGAAAAAGAAAACGGGAAAGTGGTAAGTTCAAACGTGTATAATGTAAGAAGGGAGCCGGGAACACCAGGCGCAGGGTGCAGAAGTGTTTATTGAACACAAAAACACTAAGGGAAAAGATGGCTGGCTCGCCAGAAACAAAACACTGTGCACATGCACTGAACAGCAGGGAGAACTAAGGTACCTACTCAATGAGTGGCTAAAGTACAAAACAAAAACTGAACCTAGCTAACTGACGGACAACACTGGGAGACTGAACGAAAAGGAAGACAATACAAGGGCGCAGCAAAATACAAGACTCAGGACAGGCTTGAGGAAAACACTAGGACACATGAGCAGAGATTTCACCATGTGGACTGAGTCAAACAAGGATCCGTCTGATGAAAGCTTCCAATACTGCCACATTTAAAGTCACGAGAGGAGGCGGGGACTCGGAATGTAATCACAGACTGAAACAGAAACACATGGGATTGATAACCCGGTTCTCGTGTAATTGTTTAACACTAATGACTCGAGACAAGATGCTGAGACGAGCAATCAAGCTAGACGGTTTAGATTTAAGGCAATCTAAACGTGACAAGTAAAAAAGCACCACAAGGAAAGCGAAGGAAAGCACAGGGTTTAAACTGCAGTTAATCAGAAAGCTCAGACTGAAAGCAGAAAAGCCGGAAACGCATACGCTCGCTAAATGAGTTAATCAGTGTTAATACTACGTGACAAAATATTTACAATCACCCTTAAATAAGTGCTGGTTAGTACAGGTTAGTAATATCCTATCAGAGAGCGCATTCACTCAGAGTTTCGCGAGACCCGGAATTAAACACAGCTGGAAGCAATGAATGAAATACCAAGCCAAACCGAAAGAAGAAAGGTGATTGGACGACGAGACACAGGCATGCTGAAGGCAGTCACGCGACACCACTGAAGGCAGATTGGAAGCGGATCATCGGACGGCTGAGCTAAGGGCTGGGAAAAAACGAAACGAAAGTGATTAACAAGCACAAATACGCACGGGACAACACACGAAAGGGCAGAATCACAACATATAATCTGACATTATTTTTTAAAAAGTTTACTTAGCTTCTCGCTAAGTAAATGTTTTTCTGCTATTTGATGTTTCTACTTACCTAGCAACACAGATTACGAGTCCAAACTCCAGCTCAACCATTAGTCTCAAACTCAATCGCTCATCCAAATCAAAGTATTCCAACAAATTCTCCAACGCCTTCAGTTCAGATGATGTCTTCGTTCCAGATTAGACAGACCATCTTCCAGACGGCGGATCAAAAACAGCTGCTCGCCGCCTCTCACCGGGCTTCTCTCCCTGGCAAAGCTGCACTTCACTGCCTCCAGTCAGCGTCTCCCGCTCCGGCGACTCCCTCCTGCGAATGTAACACGCTCCAAATTAAAGGATTTCATTGCCGGGGTTTCACAAATTAAAATGGCAAGAGTACCATACACAACCTCCACTTTTTTGGGTTCTTTTTGGCCAGACTAATTTTAAAAGGGGGACAAATATTTATTGGGGGGTTTTATGAGTGAGAAGGGGGTTTATAATGATGGGGGTAAAATGTTAAAAGGAAGGGGTAGACGCGGCGCGAGTAAAAAAAATTTTTTGCGGTCATTCCACTTTTCACATTTGTATTGTTCCCTTGTGTCATTTACTCTATGTCCTATTCTCTTGAACTACACTGTAAAAAAACTAAAGTTGTCTCAACCGAAAAAAGTTAGTGTCCAGGCTGCCTTAAAATTTTAAGCTCATTGAACTTGAGATGACAAGTTGAGGTAATACTCAACTTATAATCTTAAATTCAGTTAACTTGAAATTTTAAGGCAGCCTGGACACTAACTTTTTTTTTTACAGTGTACTTATGTTTTTCTTCTTTTATTATGATGTTTTTTCCTTCCTCTGTTGATGAGGCTGTGAACAAAGGTTTACATGTTAAGTTAGACATTACATTAGTGTCTACAGCAGGATTCGAACTAGGAAACCTGTGGAGAAAGCAATGTTAATCACACCTATTCACTGTGGACTTTCATTTATTGTTGTCAATGAGGAGACGTCGAGTGAATATTTATTTTGATGTTTTTCATGCTGGTGACTTGCCTGATCTGTTGACCCTGGGTAGAATAATTTGAGCAGAACAAACCATTGTTTGCGCCTGAGTTGGGTTAAGGTTAGGGTTTGGGACAGGGATAGGGATAGCATTCCCTTTGAGTTGGGTTAAGATTAGGCACAGGGTTAGGGATAGTGTTCCTTATGAGTTGGGTTAAGGTTAGGCACAGGGATAGGGATAGTGTTCCTTATGAGTTGGGTAAAGGTTAGGCACAGGGTTAGGGATAGCATTCCCTATCAGTTGGGTTAGGGATAGAGATAGTTTAGTTCGTACTAGTGTCAAATGTGAAAGCAACCATACTTCAGCGCAGCAGCAGATTACCATTATGTGTCGCGGTTGTCTTGTTCTTAAGAAATGCCGCAGCGGAGAAAGGATCTCTCCATTCAAACGAAGAAATTCAATACTTGCTTGAAATGTAGGTGTGCGAAAACACAATCCACCACTGGGTATATATGTATATATATATATATATATATATATGTATGTTCTGTTATTTAAAATAAAAGATATCTGGATTGAATGATCTTCTTGGTGTTTTTGGGCCGGGAAGGCCCCCATGGTCACTTTTGCCAAGGGCCCCCAAGGTGACTAGAAACACCCCTGGCGGATGCTTTCGTCCAGGTCTGGGAGGAGATCATGCCCAGGCGTTGTAGGGAGGTCATACAGGCACGTGGAGGCCACACACACTACTGAGCCACATTTTGACTTGTTTTAAGGACATTACATCAAAGTTTGATCAGCCTGCAGTGTGTTTTTCCAGTTTAATTTTGAGTGTGACTCCAATTCCAGACCTCCATGGGTTAATAAATTTGATTTCCATTGATAATTTTTGTGTGATTTTGTTGTCAGCACATTCAACTATGTAAAGAACAAAGTATTTAATAACAATATTTCATTCATTCAGATCTAGGATGTGTTATTTTAGTGTTCCCTTTATTTTTTTGAGCAGTGTATTTCTTTTAGTATGAGGTCCAATGATATTTCAAGTAGGTTTAGTGTGGGAAACTGCTTATGTGCCTGAGGAAAGAGCAGTTGCTTTAGCAACAGTATTGTACTGCTGAAAGCAGCAAGATACAGTGCAAACCGTCTGATTATTTTATCCATTGTTGTTTTTAGGTTCACCATGTGAGTCCGTAGTTCAAACCAGAAAAATGAATCAGGCAAATTGGAGAAATAATACAGAAAAGATATTCATAATGCTCCACTTTACTTTTTGAAAGAATAGTTCATAGTAAATTCAACCGCAACATAAGATTGCAGTGGAACTTTCTGTGTGGAGTTTGCATGTTCTACCCATGCTCATGTGGGTTACCTCTGGGTACTTTGGTTTCCCCCACTCAAAAAAACATAGGTTCCTAAGCCTTGACCTGAATTTCCCGAAAGGCTTTACCCTGAAACAGAACTTGACGTACCCCCTGGACAGTATTTTCTCATCCAGAACCAACCGTCTTCAGACCTGCTAAAGTTCTTAGGGGCTCTTTTGATCCCATCACCCACCCCCCAAATCAACTAGGTCCCAGGAGATTTTGTTACTCATGATGCGGTCACCTGGAAAGCCCAGGCACTCTTTTGTTTGTCTTGGATGGCGGTAAAGAATTTTCCAGCCATGCTGGTTTTTAAAAAATCTGCCACACATGGAGAATATTGGTTTCAGATTTCCATGCATGTGGTTGTCCAGACATATTGATATAGTATCCAGGGTGAAAATTTGCCTAATCAGAGTTTAAAACAAGTTGCATATGATGGTGATGATGAAACATTAAATAAATTACTCCTCTTACATAATGAAACACACACACATAAGCACGCATGCACACAAAGACAAAATAAACCACTGTTTAGAATGTCCTTGATGGCAGCAAAATGAGTGATGCTTAAATATCCATATTACAAACTAAAGGGGAATCCCATTTTGAAGACCAAAAGTGCCATGATTTAGATAAGCATGGGGAAGCTTTTACTGTTTCCAACCTCCAGATTTATTAGTTTGCTTTTCCACTATGGAACATTGAAGTTACAAGGCTGAGGGGTAGAGTAAGGAAGCCTCCCAAGAGTGCAGTCTCTCATACCATTTTGCTGCATCAGGTATTACCAATGTCTGGGTTAAACAATCTGCCATAAAAGCTGTATTTACACAGCGAAATATAAAAGCATTGGAACAATGTATGCTGTAATAGAATAACTGAAAGTATGTTGAACAGAAGAGAAAAATTTGTAGATTTTCATTATACATTAGTATAGTGATTTGCCCCCTGTGTAGGCTCGTGTCCATTCTAACCTCTGTTACGAACACAGAATATGGACAGGCTCTTAATTTTTCCAAATTAGGCGCTAAGAGGAATAATGTTCCATCTCATGTGCATTCCAAAAATAGCTTCACAATGGCACGAAGAATGGCAGGCCATAATTCCTTTAGTGTGTATTGTACTATGCAGCCCACAGTCACAAAAACAGAAATAACAAATAAAATACTGAGGTTAATGGGCCCCAAACTAGGTTAACATATGATCATTTTGTCATATTTTCCATGCATAGTCACCACAATGCATGTTTGGAGTATTATCATTTCGTCACTGTCGGGCGCAAACCTCCAATGTCCAAAACTCCTACTTTTCAGGAAAAAAAAAAGTGTGGTTTTGTAATAACTATACATGACGTCATCAGATTTGGTGTTCTGTCTTTACAGATAGTCAGATATTTGAATATTTTTCCCATATCAAGCTCACTTGGAGTTAGAGGGTTTGTAACCAACGAAAGTGCTGATAGAAGGTTTTTCCCGTCACTGATTATGACGGGCGCATCGGCTGCTGTAGCTCATTGCATTATGTTATCATCAACTTAGAGATAGGAGCGCTTTTGGAAACTCTTAGGTCCACCGTAAATCTTGAAATAATGATAAAGTAAAAAAAGCGAAGCACTCATATTTAGGAAAATAGATAAAATACCTTCTTCTATGGCAAGTTTTAACATCAGAACATGATTAAAAACTATTTCTTTGTGGGCTACCGGATGGCTCACTCGGAAAAGCATCACGTTACGAAGCAGAAGTGCAGGTTCGCTGCCCGCCTCATATCAACCAGCAGTGGTCGGCAGCTCTTTTCAGAAGTAGCACGCAGGGATGCAAATTGGGAAGGGTCTGCTGGGAAGGTTTATGTAGATTAGAGTTCCCCGAGGTGCTTCCTGTTGACGAGACAGGCGGTCATAAGGAAGATTCCGAGCTCTCCATATTTCGAGTAGCCTCCGCCCTCCTTCTACCCTTGCGAAGGATTAAGCAATGAATGCATACAAAACATTGGCCAATGGGATAACGGCGGGTGCCTGCAAACTGCGTGCATTCTCCTGATTTGAGAAAAGGGGGCCGCACATGCGAAAAAGCCGAAGTAATCATGCAAAGTTCCCTGATTGGGTATTCCAGCTTGGAGATGCCGAATTACAAAAAAAAAAAAAACTTTTACTCTAAAACGTGTCGGCTTCCAGCCATCAGACCGGTGTACTGTGATTACTGCACAGTTTCACCTGCTAATGACTCACCGTCTGTGTAGAAGTTTGATTTCTGTAGAAGGCTAGACGCCCGAACGTGTTTAAATAACAGTTTTGATTATGTTCTGCCTGTAGAACTTGCCATGGAATAAATGTGTTTTTAAGAAGTATAACTTTCGATGAAGTATCGATCTGAAGTTAGCTAGCGAGAGACAGGCTGTAAATAATGTTGCTCTGGTAATTTCTTATCACATCGCTAGCTAGCTCAGCACTTCGACACGTTGTTAAAATCAGGTACACTACATACTTTTTAATTGAATTTGCAATCACCTATGCCTTATAAAAAAAAACTCCGAGCTGTTTGCCTCAGTGAAATCCAATAGTAATGTATCCACACCTCTTGTTGACATACTTTAAAATATAGCAGAGGGGTAGGGGTGGAGTTAGGAGGTTTGGTCTCCTTTAGAGAAGGAGATACACTGCTTTACCAAGAATACCTCGTGAATTGTGAATCAGAATAAGCCACCGAGTTAGGGTCAGGACATGGTGTTATTACCGAAAATTAGCTGAAAATGTGTTTACTTAACTCGAAAAACTTTGGGTCCATTTTGTTGAATGCTGAGTATGCTCCAAGGATTATTCTCAAAGTATGTCCAAAGACACTGTTCACTCCTCAGTGCTTATACACAATCGGCTGACTCATGAGTTAATTTGCATAAATTAGACCAATCACTCTCACTCCTCTAAAAGTTGAGAGTACTCGATCTTCCGCCTGCCATTCTCGTTTCCTTCGACATATCCTATTCCACTGATTAATGCTGTGTGTGTATAAGTCGCTAAGTCGGTGTAAATTTTCGCTAGATTGTTCTGCTTGACTGAAGTTTCCTAGCCAGCTGTTTATCTTGAGTCCTAGTGCTCTCCGTCTTCAGTTATCTAGGTAGAAGTACAACCCCTATTCTGAAATATTAAGGACAAGGTGTGAATTGTGAATAAAATCAAAATGCAATGACTTTCAAATCACACCAGCCAGTATTTTATTCACAATAGAACCGAGATAACATAGCAAATGTTGAAACTGAGAAATTTTACAATTTTATCCACAAAATGAGCTCATTTTCAATTTGATGGCAGTTACAAGTCTCAAAAAAGTTGGGACAGGGGCCTGTTTACCATGGTGTAGCATCCTCTCTTCTTTCTACCACACAGTGGAGGCGTCTGGGCATTGAGGAGACTCAAGTTTCTTGAGTTTAGCCATTGGAATTTGTTCTCACTCTTGTTTAATACAGGAGTTTTGGGTCTCCCTTGATGGACTTTTCTTTTAATTATGCACCAACTGTTCTCAATCTGTGAAAGATCAGGACTGCAGGCTGGCCAGTTCAGCACATGGACTCTTCTACTAAGAAGCCATGCTGTTGCAATAGCTGCAGTATGTGATTTTGCATTGTCCTGCTGAAATACACAAGGCCTTCCCTGGATTATTTGTCATCTGGAGGGGAGCATATGTTGCTCTAAAAGCTTTATATACACCTTTCAGCATTCATGGTGCTTTTCAAAACATGCAAGTGTTCCACAGAATATGCACTAATGCATCCCCATACCATCAGAGATGCTGGCTTTTGAACTGAACGCTGATAACTGGTGGGGTGGTCTTTCTCCTCTTTAGCCCAGAGGATACAACACCCATGATTTCCAACAAGAATGTCAAATTTGGACTTGTCTGACCACAGAACACTTTGCTACAGTCCGTTTTAAAAAAGCCTTGGCACACAGAACACAGCGGTGCTTCTGGATCAAGCTCAACAATGGCTTCTTTTTTACATTAGAGTTTTAGGCAGAGGCTTAGATTTAACTGGGAGTTGGTGGGGACGGAGACTTGGCCTTTATGACAATTAGTCCTGGCCAGTTCTCAATCATTTTCCTTCATCGACGCGTTTTCAAATTATCGTAATTGGCAACAAGACACGGTTTCTCTCCATATGCGATTTAACTCTACTCTTTAAGTGTTGATGCAACACTGAACTTTTTGCAGTCCAGGTGCTGCTTGTTCCCTCCGATTAAGTAAGACGGCAATCGGTCAGCAGGATGCGTATTTTCTGTGTTTAAATCAACGTCAAATTGCTTACCTGTCGACTGACAGGCAAGCAGTAAATTAATTTTCAGAACTTAATTTACCCCACCGTATCATCGCTGGATACAGTTGGATCGCATATGGAGAGGAAGCGTGTCTTCAGTTGCCAATTAGGATAATTAGAAAATGCGTCGATGAAGGAAATTGATTGAGAACTGGCCAGGACTAATTGTCATAAAGGCCGTGTCTCCGTCCCCACCAACTCCCAGTTAGATCTACGCCCCTGGTTTTAGGTGGTATCTGTGGATGGCACGGTGGACTGCGTTTACAGACAGTGGTTTCTTGAAGTATTCCTGGGCCCATTTAGTAATGTCAATGAGAGAATCATGCCAGTGAGTGATGCAGTGGCATCTTAGGGCCCGAAGATCACAGTAAAGTAAAAGCATCAAGTAAAGGTCTTCAGTTTTTGTACAAGAATGAATTTCACACCTTCAATTAGTAAGACTAGTATACCTACTCCCAGTATAATTAGAAAAATGTATTCGACCACAATTTTACCCAAGTTACCCAAATAGTTAGGCAACTTATAAAGAAAGCATGCACCTGATTAATGAAGGCTGTGGGTGTCCCAGGTCGCGTGGTTTGAGTCAGCCTTCAGTAGTTTTGGTCGTGTCTGTTGGTGATGGGCACGGCTTAGCACGGGAGTGGTGGATCCAGACCGGTCTGTAACTCAAAAGAGCAGACTCGGAGCAGTAAATGCATCTTCACACTTATGTGTCCAATCAACTGATTCCAATGGGCAGCACGAGCACTTCAAAAGAGCATTGATTGGTGCTGAAATAACAGAAAAGTCAGGTATGCAGTTCCTGCAGAAGTTATAAAGTTCCCAAATCTTACAGACATCTCGTACAGTGCGGGTACACAGAGCTGTGGCAATTGCAGCTCTCTGTTCAAGTGGGTGTAACGGCCTTTGGAAGCATTCGCCTTAGGTAGGGCAGCTGGACATTATGGTGCTCTGTATCCTTTTTCTCCGCAGCAAAAGCATTGATCGTCATCCAGGTTTTGATGAGTATAAGGCCTGTTTTTCCTGTGGTCCCTTCCTCTTCACTGGTTAGCCTGATACCAATTTTTCCACAATTATCACAATGTGTTTAACCATTCGAAATATTTTCGCACACGACCATGATGCGATGAGGGGTGAATGCATTTTCACAGATCTGTTCCTATAAGCCCACGCAACAATATCATTAAAGGTGTTACCTGGGTTTACACCAATTGCCAAAGCATTCTGTACATGTGGTCCTGTATCCACCAGCAACCTGCCGCTCATGTAAAACACACTAAAAATGTATAAAATTAAATCTGACTCCACACCAGAGCCCAGGGAGGGAGGGTGGCTGCGCTGAATTACCCCCCGCAGCCAGGGGAGGAGGGGGAGGTGGCTGAGGGGGTGATACAGAATAAACTATTATAACCTCATTGAAAAATGAACTCATATGAGCTCATCAACTCATCAAAAATCCATCAATCAAATTTTGACAGAAACCGTATTATATTATCTCTCTTTCGCTCTTCTTGAATTGGTCAGGAAACTCACGGAGTGTCATGATTTGGTCCCGCCGGCAAAAGGCAAGAAGCCGGTGGGCACTGGGACCATATACCCAAAACCAAGTAAGGGACCCACACGTACAGGCTGAGTGAAAATAGAAAAACATATTTAATTTAAAGAATTAAAGCAGAGAGGAGCAGCGGCAACCAACTTAGACAGGGCTCCTGGACACAGAATGCAGCTCTTATATACTCTTCACTGCACCACCACCTCAATGAGCAGCAGATGTGGCTCGTTGAAGTGGAACTGCAGACAGCAGAAGGGGGGAAGGACTGCAGGGCGGAACCATCACACGGAGGTCCGAAAACAAATCATCCCTGCTTCCAGCGCCAAATTTGTTTGTAAATCCAAAGTTTTATTTCACTTTTATTTATGAGCCAGCACGGAAATAAAATCCCAAAAAAATGTTCATTGAAGCACTGTTTATAGCATCACATTTGCATATTTTCAAATTTGTGTGTAAAATAAAAAATGCATTGTTTTTGGGCAGAATTCATGCATATTTTCTTGCAAAACTGCTGTCATAACGTCTTACCTCACCAAAATTGTCCCGATAATGTTAGTGATTAAATTAGGAGTAGTTGCAGCTGTTTTGCAGGCTAACTTTGTTGAGTACCAGTTTTGTCTCTACTGCTCTGCCAGAGAAGCGCATGACTCGCAAGCGGTGACAGCGGTAGGCAACTGTAAGGGATGCGGCGACGGACGAGAGACAGTCGTCCAATCACGATTCCCCTTTCGGTTTCGGCTCTAGTATTTCATTCATTGCTTCCACCTGTGTTTAAGTCTGGGTCTCGAAACTCTGAGTGAATGCGTTCTCGGATAGGATAAGTACTAACCCGTACTAACCAGGACTTATTTGAGGGTGATTGTAAATATTTTGTCACGTAGTATTAACCTGAATTAACTCATTAGCGAGTGCATGCGTTTCTGGCTTTAGTAAATTCTGCATAAGCTATCCCTGAATAACTTTTTTAAAAGCTGTGCTTCCCTTCGCTTCTCTCGTGGTGCTTTTTTACTCGTCACGTTTAGATTACCTTAATCTAAACTGTCTAGCTTGATTGATGGTCTCAGCGTCTTGTCTCGAGTTATTATTGTTAACCCAGTTCTCGTGTAATTGTTTATTAATCCCATGTGTTTCTGTTTTCAGTCGAAATTGCATTCCGAGTCCCCGCCTCCTCTCGTGACTTTGAATGCAGCAGAGAGGGGAGGGGCCATCAGACGGAACCTTGAGTATGACTCTGATCTGCATGGTAAAATGTATGTTTGATTTTGTGTGGTTGGGGAAAGGGGGCAGCTCACTTTCCTCTTTGAACATCTGAACGCAGGGAAATAAGCTATGAGATGCAGTATCCGCCTGTATATTTATGAAAAATAAGATGTACTGCTCCTGCCAGCTTGATAAATATAATGTACTTTTGTACTATGTATTGCTTCCCTCCCTTTCTAAAAATACTTCAGTCACACAATGTCTGTTTTAAGAAAATCAACTTCCTATCCTTCCCTCAGTGTGTGGAAAATGTGACTAGCTTACTTTTAGTTCTGAGCTCTTCAACTGTTATGTTAGTGCTGTAATGTGAATATAGGCCACTGGATGGCAGTATTTACCTTTTTTTTATTCAGCTCAGACTGGAGCTATGTTTAGACATGTCCTGGACATGTCTGAGGCAAGTCCCCGAAAATAAAAAAAAAGAGGTCTAAATGTGGGTGGGGTCTGCAAAAGAGTATATAAGGAAAAGAACTGAGACAGTAAAGTAGTAGGAGAAATTGCAAGAAGAAGTTTACACGTGACCAGACCTGTCATTTCAGTTCAAGACCTGTGAAGTTTCTTTTGTGGATTTTTGCCTTTGTTTTCTTCATCCAGGACATCACCAAGCCACCCCACAAAAAGGGACTGTAATTATTTCAGTTTTTTTTATGTATTCAATCTTGTTCAGTTAGTTAGTTGTTATTAGTCTTTGTCTGTTTAATTAAATGTGTTTAAGTTTTAAATTGTGTCTGTCATCCCTTGCTGTTGCTGTTGTGTTATAAATGTAAGAACAAATTGGGGCCATAACAGTGCAGAGTATTAACTCTTTTTGTCTCTTCATCAGATGAGGTAATGAGATTGTTCCGACCTTATTCACAAAGTCAAGGTCCTCGGAGATTCGCAACACCACCCATGTCTGCAAAAAAAAAAAAAATTACCTACACACATCTCTTCAGCTGTCTTGCTAGAAGAAAACACTGTGAGGTTCCCAGTCCTGCCTATAGACGGGACCTCGAGAAGGCAGGCCTTGGGGGAAAGAAAATCACGTTCCCCTGTAGGCATCTCTCTTGTCCACTGAAAGGAACCGTGCCACTGTAAGATAATATATTCATGCATTATACATGTAATTTTTTTTTCTCCCTTAGACAAATACTGCCACGCATCAGAGTTTGCTGATTACCTCCCGAAGCAATTTTCTTTACTTCAGGGTTGTGGGGGGTTTCAGCTCCTTCGCTGTAGAGGCTCTACAAGGTCCAAATTTTTGGACGTAATCCCATGTCCGTCAGATATTACCCTGAGCAGTTGTGCAGCGAGTTGGCATTAGGAGCGGCTGTCATTTACATACGGCCACTTCAGAAGGACATCAACCTTGAGGTAATGTGTTTTTAAGCATACTTTAGTCCTCGACCGCCCAAAGAGTTGGTCGGTGGGCTTTTCATTTAGGCTTTGTCGGTCCATCCATCCGATCGTTGGTAAAGGGGACTTCAGCAGGCTCTGACCAGCTTGTGGTATTATTAGGCGTTATGTAATGTATCAAATTATCCTTGTGGTAATTGCCAGATTTGTAATCTGAACATAGCCTTGCAGTGCAGCAACTAGTACAGTAATGCTCACCAACAACAGACCATCTTTTTTATCTGTGAAATTACCAATGGAGTACTTGGGTTTATGTGCATTGCTGCCCTCAGAGTTGATGGGACACAGTGTGTAACTCTGGGAAAGCAATTTCAAATGCAATACAGTGGTAACACCACCTGCTGAAGACAGCACTATTTCACCCTGAAGTCAGAAGTTACACATTATCACTTGCATAGCCAGACTCTGGAAAGGCCTATGAGAATTAAATTAATGTAAGATGCAAGATAATTTTAACCCAATGTGACACATCATTACATTAGAGACCTTTGAGTAATTTCATGGGAGCTTCCCAAAAGTGTATGTGTGTGTGTGTGCTTGTGTGCAAGAGAATATAGAGAGGATCCTAGATCTTACATGAGTTGGCGTGTCATATGAAAGTTATGAAACAAGTTGAATAAATTTTGCTTCAGGTTCGCAGCAAACCCAAAATTTACTCAACTCGTTTCATAACTTTCATATGATATGCCCAAGAATAAGATTCTGTTTCTCATAACTGAATCATGCAATTAAATAGAAATCAAATGTCATTTCCGTTTCCATTTCCGCCTTAGTGGTAATTCCTGTTATGTTACCATTGAGCTAACGCCATCACTGTGCTGCTCTCTGTCACTGAGTCACAGATATTAGCGTTTGAACTAGGTAGCTAGCATAAACTATCATGTTAACAAAGTATTCGCTACATGTTTCTGGGAAGTTGTTGCAGGCACGCTAGCGAGCGAGCTGAGCGCTGGGCTTTAGAAGTACCTCAGTCATAAATATGTTTTACTAGTTTTTGCCCCAGTGAAGAATGTGTTGTGTGGTGGGTTCCCCCCCTTGGTCTGAAAATACAGTTGAAATGCATAAACATTTCTTGCATTACCAAACACAATACATATAACTGGGTAACTTGGCAGAAGGAAGTATCAGAATATTTTTGTGCTGGCAATTGTATATGTTTCACTCATGCACTGACCTGTATTTACTTTTTTCCTAGCAACATTCTATGGAGTCCCACACATGTCTGAGAACTGGACCAATGGTAGAGTGTATCTACTGTGGAGAGAGCTTTGTGTTTGTGGAGATGGAAAACCACATTGACAACTGTGAAAAGTTAGTACAATTGCATTTCATATTTCTCCTAATTTATTATTTTTTTTTTTGATAATACAGGAAATGACTGACATCGTATTAAAATTTTTGTGTTTCGCCTGTGACACCATGTTTAATAATATATGCCTTGCTGTGATAAATTCCATTAGGAGGTAATTATGTAGCCCCTTATCCGACCTCAAGTCAGCATGGCAATGGCCAGGCTATGGTGTTCAGAGATATGGTGAAAAGGCGTGTAACAGCAATTATTGCTTTGGCGGTAATGTGCCATTGCATATCAGTCCTTACTAAGTAAGCCTTCAAAGTGTTTCGCTGATGAAAACTGGTATGATTTTACTTGAACTACTGTTGAAGGCATTACATTACTCTGTTAGTGAGGATGAAATTGTATGCTAAATTATTCACTGATATGAAACAAGTCCAAGCGCTCCATGTGAAACATCATTTTGATGTGCTGTAACTTTGCATAAATGTCATAATTCTCTTCTCAAATATTCAAGAAAAAATTCTTCAGAGGAAGTGCAAGAATGTGAAGAAACCGTAGAAGGTCTGTTGGGGCTGCACAAGGAGCCCCAACAGAAAATGGTGGCAGAACCCCTGTGAACAGCTTGCATGGAACATCTGAGAGAGCCCGTGCCAGCAATTCAAAGAGAACCCATGGGGAAACCTCTGGGGGAACCCTTGCAGGACCCTCTAAGGGAACCATTGCAAGCACCTCTGGGGGAAACCTTCCGGAAACATCAGGGGGAAATCCCAGAGGAAACTCGGCACAAACCTTGCTGGCTCTTGGTTTGTATAGACACTTGGAAGTTGTATATTGCTGGATAGAGGAGAAAAAGTAAATTGACCGCTGAATGTGAACAATATTAAATTGATACCTTTTGATTGTCTGTACATATTACCCTTTTGCTGGAATTTTTCTGAGATCATAAACTTTTTTTCAGTCCCTTGTTTCACCTAACAATTTGGGCTACAAATCAGGAGTCGAATCAAGGAATAGCAACATCTTGAGGGTGCATTTAATTTATCAGCAACGCAACAATTTCCTGCATTTAGCTTAATACAAACCTATCTTACGTGATGCCATCAGCTGGCTGGCACATTTTTTGCATTTCACAATCAATGACTATTTCAAGACTTATCAGAATAACATGGTAAAAAAACTTGTGGTTTTGGCTTAAAAAATTGTGTGTGTTTTTAGTGTTACTCCCTTTTTATACATTTTATTGGAATGTAGATCATTCGGTTGCATCTGCTGGGTATATTTTAGTCCTCCAAAGGCTGCAATCAGCAATGATTTACATTCTTTTATCATGCATACTTGTCATTTCTTTAACTAAGCAAGTGCTGCTACTATTATCGCTTTGCTTTTAACAGAGTGGATAACCGAGCCTGACCTTAACTTGGCAGCCAGCATCAAAATGCCAGATGCTGACCAGTGCTCAAGAGGGGCCAGACCTGGTGGCAACACTTGACATGGCAGGCACGGAAGAAGATCGGGAAAGACAAATCTTAAGTTTCTACCAACTGCCAGCAATAGACTGGACAAGCCCATTCTCGGATACTCTCAAGGGTATGTATCCTTTTAAAATATTTTCTTTTTCTCCTCAGTCCACTGCCTTTTGATAATTGTAGCCCCTGGACGAAGTTGGGTGGCTACTATGGATTCATGCTTGTCATCGGCGCCGCCGCGTCTGTAGACACCTCTTGTGGACACTGTACAGGCTGCAATTTTTGACCGATTACTTTCATATTTTGTATGTACATGTGCTATACTTAAGTTATGACACCTATTGTTTTTGGTTGCCATGGTGACAGTATTGGTCAATGTGCAAAAAAGGTACGCAGGCTTTTGGGGGCTACACCTATGCAGTAGGAGCCGACCAGACTGTTTGATTTTATTTTCTGGAAATGCACCCAAGTAAGCTTAATTTTATTCATAGAAGTAGCACATGGTGTCCACCTCTTGATTGAGATATTGCAGTTTATCATATTGCTATGGTTTATGCCTCCTTATTTTTAGCGATAGCCATGTCCGTCCGTCCGTAATCTCCGGGGCAGAACTCAAAAACCGTTCAATATTTCTTCACGAAATTTGGTGTGTAGATCTGATATATCATGTAGATGTGCCTTTTGGTATTTAGGAATTTCTTGAGCAGTTAATCCATGAATGTGGGGGGCCGGGGGATACGCAATTGCCAGATGGCTCTTGATCTCTCTGAGATCATTCCTAGTGCGATCTTCCATTCAAAATTCAATTTATTCATATAACTAGCTAAATAAAGTGAATGACACTGAGAAAATTACTCTGAATAGTATTCCTCTGACTTACATCATTTTTACTCTTCATATGCTACAAAACCCAAAACCAGTGAACGTTGCACGTTGTGTAAATCGTAAATACAAACAGAATACAATGATTTGCAAATCCTTTTCAACTTATATTCAATTGAATACACTGCAAAAACAAGTTACTTAATGTTCGAACAGGTAAACTTTGTAATTTTTTTGCAAATATTAGCTCATTTGGAATTTGATGCCTGCAACATGTTTCTAAAAAGCTGGCACAAGTGGCAAAAAAGACTGAGAGAGTTGAGGAATGCTCATCAAACACTTATTTGGAACATCCCACATGTGAACGGGCTAATTGGGAACAGGTGGGTGCCATGATTGGGTATGAAAGCAGCTTCCCTGAAATGCTCAGTCATTCAGAAACAAGGATGGGGCGAGGGTCAGCATTTGGTGAACAAATGTGTGAGCTGATTGTCGAACAGTTTAAAAACAACATTCCTCAACGAGCTATTGCAAGAAATTTAGGGATTTCATCATCTACGGTCTGTAATATCGTCAAAAGGTACAGAGAATCTGGAGAAATCACTGCATGTAAGCGACAAGACCGAAAACCAACATTGAATGCCCGTGACCTTCGATCCCTCAGGCGGTACTGCATCAAAAACCGACATCAGTGTGGAAAGGACATCATCACATGGGCTCAGGAACACTTCAGAAAACCACTGTCAGTAACTACAGTTCGTCGCTACATCTGCAAGTGCAAGTTAAAACTTTACAATGCAAAGCGAAAGCAATTTATCAACAGCACCCAGAAACGCCGCCGGCTTCACTGGGCCCAAGCTCATCTAAGATGGACTGATGCAAAGTGGAAAGGTGTTCTGTGGTCTGACAAGTCCACATTTCAAATTGTTTTTGGAAACTGTGGACGTCGTGTCCTCCGGACCAAAGAGGAAAAGAACCATCCGGACTGTTATAGGCGCAAAGTTCAAAAGCCAGCATCTGTGATGGTATGGCGGTGTATTAATGCCCAAGGCATGGGCAACTTACACATATGTGAAGGCACCATTAATGCTGAAAGGTACATACAGGTTTTGGAGCAACATATGTTGCCATCCAAGCAACGTCTTTTTTATGGACGCCCCTGCTTATTTCAGCAATACAATGCCAAGCCACATTCTGCACGTGTTACAACAGCATGGCTCCGTAGTAAAAGAGTGCGGGTACTAGACTGGCCTGCCTGTAGTCCAGACCTGTCTCCCATTGAAAATGTGTGGCGCATTATGAAGCATAAAATACGCCAACGGAGACCCTGGACTGTTGAACAACTTAAGCTGTACACCAAGCAAGAATGGGAAAGAGTTCCACCTGAAAAGCTTCAAAAATTGGTCTCCTTAGTTCCCAAACGTTTACTGAGTGTCGTTAAAAGGAAAGGCGATGTAACACAGTGGTAAAAAGGCCCCTGTGCCAACTTTTTTGCAATGTGTTGCTGCCTTTAAATTCTAAGTTAATGATTATTTGCAAAAAAAAAAAAAGTTTCTCAGTTTGAACATTAAACATCTTGTCTTTGCAGTGTATTCTATTGAATATAAGTTGAAAAGGATTTGCAAATCATTGTATTCTGTTTTTATCTACGATTTACATAACGTGCCAACTTCACTGGTTTTGGGTTTTGTATTTACAGCTTTAATACAACACTGCTATTTCATTGAGCCCATGTATTTTAAGAGCACATGCATGCATGTTCTGCATGAGACCTGTCTCATCCATTTGGAACATTTTGCATCATTACAGTGCATTAATGAAAAATGCTACTGTAGTTGTAATGGTACCAACTGCGCAGCGTTAAACTATACCTGATCAATACATAGCAACTGCCTGTGAACTATGTATGCGTACGTAAACTCATAGTCAAGTTCAGAAAAAAAAAGTGTCAGAAAAAAAAAGTAGTGTTGGTTTTAAATACATTATTGTAATTGATGACCAGAGATGAATTTAACTTCGTTCAATGCATTGTGGTTATTGTAGACATAAAATCTCCTGAACAAGTGGTGTTTGTATCAATTTTTTTGTAAGTCCACTTTCAATTACAACACTTCTTCAAGAACCTTTCTGCTCTTTTAGAGAACACTGGCAAAACACTCCTTTTCAATGGGACTGCCGATGTAATGTGAATATAGGCCACTAGATGGCAGTATTTACCCTTTTTTTTTGTTAAGCTCAGACTGGAGTCATGTTTAGACATGTCCTGGACATGTCTGGGGCAAGTCTCAGAAAATTTAAAAAAAAGAGGTCTAAATGTGGGTGGGGTCTGCAAAAGAGTATATAAGGAAAAGAATTGAGACAGTAAAGTAGTAGGAGAAATTGCAAGAAGATGACCAGACCTGCCATTCTGTTCAAGACATGTGACGTTTCTTTTGTGGATTTCTTTGCCTGTGTTTGAGCATTTTCATTATCCAGGACATCACCAAGCCACCCCCACGAAAAGGGATTGTAAATATTTATGTTTTGTACATAATTCAATCTTGGTCTTTAGGTTAGTTAGTCGTTATTGTCTTTGTTAAAAATTAAATGTGTTTTAGTTGTTAAAACTGTGTCTGTCATCCCTTGCTGTTGCTGTTGCTGTTGTGTTGTAATGTAATAACAAATTGGGGCCATAACAAATTGGGGGCTCGTCCGGGATAGACCATTTTGTGAGTAATTTATTGAAAATCTAACATTTCAAATTGTAAAATTGATTTTTTTTAATTGAATACATATATATTGACAGCAGCAATGGATGATTTCTTGGCATCACCAACCGTAGGGGTTTTGAAGTCTTTTAAAAAGACAGAACTGCTAGAAATTTGCAGACATTTAGAGCTGACAGAGGTGAAACCAGCCATGCGAAAAGCAAGACTGGCTCGAGAGATAGTTGAATATTACATTGATGAAAATGTGTTTGCACCAGGAGATCTGGAACAGTTTCCAGTGGAAAATCCAAATATAGAAATGGAACTTAAATTAAAAATGATAGAGATTGAAAGGGAAGAAAAAGAAAAACAAAGGCAGTTTGAGTTGGAAAAATTAGCAAGAGAAGAGAAAAAAGAAAGGGAGGAAAGAGAAAAAGAAAGGGGGGAAAAAGAGAAACAAAGAGAATTTGAGAGGGAAGAAAAAGAAAAACAAAGAGAATTTGAGTTAGAAAAATTTGCAAGACAGAGAGATTTTGAATTAGAGAAATTCGATAGAGAAGAAAGACTCCAAATGGAGCAACTAAAAATAAAAATTCAAACTGAAAATAAATTTCGGGCCAGCCAGGAGGTAAAACTGGTGCCTCCATTTTCGGAAAAGGATGTTGACAACTATTTCCAGTGTTTTGAAAAGGTAGCAAAGAGTTGCCAGTGGCCAAAGGAACACTGGCCTCTGATGTTGCAAACTGTCCTTAAGGGTAAACCTCAACAAGCCTATTCGGCTTTGTCTGCAGATGATTCCTCTGATTATGAGGTTGTCAAAAAGGTTATTTTGAGAGCTTATGAGTTGGTTCCAGAGGCTTACCGACAGAAATTCAGAGGTCTGAAGAAATCTGAAAATCAGACTTATGTTGAATTTGCTAATGAAAAGCAGGTTTGCTTTGAGCGCTGGTGTACTTCTATGGAGGTCAAGGATGATTTCAACTCACTAAAAGAGATGGTGTTAGTTGAAGAATTCAAGAACTGTGTTGAAGATGATGTTAAGACCTACCTTAATGAGAAGCAAGCACTGGATTTGCAATCAGCTGCCAAATTTGCAGATGAATATGTTCTCACACATAAGTCCAAATTTCAGTCTAGCAGTAATAATAGATGGTCCCAATTTCAAAAAAAGGGTTATGGTGATACCCAAGATTCCTCACCCAAAGACAAAGACAAATCTGGTGATGGTGCTCAGAAATCCAGTAACAGGTTTGATCAAAGTGTGAAAGCTGACAGTGACAAAAGTGGTCTAGTTTGCAGTTATTGCAAGAAATCTGGTCATGTTACAACTAACTGTTGGTTCCTTAAAGCTAAGAAAGAAAAAGAAAAGGATACCAAACCAAATGCCTTTGTGAAAACAAGGTTAGAAACCCCTGTAGTAGATAACCAATCTGCTAAATTGCCTGCTTCTTGTGGGGCTAAAAAGCCTGATACAGCTGACTTCGTGAGGGAGGAATTTCTTCCATTTGTGTCAGAGGGATTTGTGGCTCTGAATGAGCATACTACTCCTGTCCCCATATATATCCTAAGGGATACCGGAGCTTCTCAGTCACTTTTGTTGATGGACTCCTTGGAGTTACGTGATGAGACCGCTTCAGGGGATTTCATACTTGTACAGGGTATTGAAGGGAGGACTGTATCTGTACCCCTGCGCTCTATATTCTTGAAGTCAGATTTAGTTACAGGACAGGTAAAGGTGGGACTTATGTCAAGTCTACCTATAAAGGGTGTTTCTCTGTTGCTAGGCAATGACCTGGCTGGGGGAAAGTAGTTCCCCCTGTACATCTTACTTCACAGCCGAGCACTGAAGATGGGGATGAGGACCCATCTCTGTATCCTTCTTGCGCAGTGACTCGTGCTATGGCCAAGAAGGCGAAAGAAGAAAATGATGTGGTGCCGTCCAGTACATTGAATAGTCAGGACTCAGGTGGTTCGCCTCATGACTCTGATTGGCCTACTATGGTTTCTCCGTTTGAGGACTTATCAGATACTTTTATCAATTCTCTATTCAGCCAGCCGGATGGGTCTGGTGATTCTGAGATGTCTGGAGACTTGTCTCTGTCCAGAAAGCGGTTGATTGAGGAGCAAACTAATGATCCTGAAATTTGTGTACTAAAGAGGAGAGCCCTTCCTGATAAAGAAATAGACGCAGTTCCAGTTGGGTATTATCTCAAGGATGGTGTGTTGATGCGGAAGTGGCGCCCTCCTGATATCCCTGCCAAAGCAGATTGGGCAGTGGTCAGGCAAATTGTTGTTCCGAAGGTCTATAGGAATGAGATCTTAACAATGGCTCATAGTTTACCTTTAGGAGGTCATCTTGGTGTTAACAAGACTGTTGATAAGATCATGAAACACTTCTTTTGGCCTGGGCTTCGGAAAGACGTTTCCAACTTTTGCAAAACCTGTCACACTTGTCAGGTAGTTGGAAAACACCAGTTAGACCCACCTGTAGCTCCATTGCAGCCTATCCCAGCATTTGGGGAGCCATTCTCTAGGGTCATTGTTGATTGCGTTGGTCCATTACCCAAGACTAGATCTGGAAATCAGTACTTGTTGACAATCATGTGTGCATCTACCAGATTCCCCGAAGCTATACCTCTACGTAACATCAAGGCAACTGCAATCTCGAAGGCTTTGATAAAGTTCTTCACGTTGTTTGGCCTTCCCAGGGAAATTCAGTCAGACCAGGGTAGCAATTTCACTTCAGGATTGTGTCAGCAGGTTGTGTATGAACTAGGTGCAAAGCAGATTCTTTCTAGTGCCTATCATCCAGAAAGTCAGAGTGCCTTAGAGCGGTTTCATTCCACTCTCAAGACAATGATGAGGACTTATTGTTATGACCATGAGAAAGACTGGGATGAAGGGGTTCATTTGCTGTTGTTTGCAGCTAGAGAAGCAGTGCAGGAGTCTACTGGATTCAGTCCATTTGAGCTAGTGTTTGGTCATGAAGTGAGAGGACCTTTGCTATTATTGAGTGAACAATGGCAAGAGAAAGAGCCGCATATCAGTCTGTTAGACTATGTTAGCAAGTTCAAGGAAAGATTGCGTGCAGCTTGTGACCTTGCCAAAGAGAACTTGAAATCAAGTCAGGGAAAAATGAAAACTTGGTATGATCATAAGGCTAGAAGCCGTGAGTTTAAACCAGGAGAAAAGGTCCTTGTGTTGTTTCCCTTGCAGTCCAATCCATTGCAGGCTAGATTTCATGGTCCTTATGAAATTCTGACAAAACTCAATGATCTCAATTACTTTGTGAAGACTCCAGATAGGAGAAAACCAAAACAATTGTGTCATATTAACATGCTAAAGCCTTATCATGACAGAAATGCTAGGGTTGCAGCTGTCACTTTAGATTCTCCAATGGTCGAAACGTGTGAAGATGAGGGGGAGTTTCAAGATGATGAACCAAGAATTAAAGCTGAAGTTCTTTCATGTAAATTGTGAAACACTGAAGTGTTGCAAAATCTTGATGTAAAACTCCAGCACTTAGAACCCTCACAGAGAGATCAGTTTAAGAGGTTGATCAAGAAATATGAGGATCTGTTTCCTGATGTTCCAAAAAGAGTTTCTATAGCCTCTCATGATGTAGATGTTGGTGATGCCAAACCAATAAAACAGCATCCGTACCGGATGAATCCTGAAAAGAGAAAGATTGCTGAGAAAGAGGTTGAGTTCATGTTAGAACTTGATATTATCAGACCTTCCAACTCCTATTGGAGCTCACCCTGTGTGCTAGTTCCAAAATCTGATGGAAGTACTAGATTCTGTACAGATTATCGCAAAGTCAATGCTGTAACTAGAACTGATGTGTTTCCAATACCTAGGATTGATGATTGTATTGATAGTGTAGGGCAAGCAAAGTTTCTGACCAAGATTGATTTATTGAAGGGTTATTGGTGTGTGCCTTTAACTGAGAGGGCCAAGAGCATCTCTGCTTTTGCCACACCATCTGGATTGTACCAGTATGAAGTCCTACCCTTTGGCATGAAAAATGCCCCAGCCACGTTCCAAAGGATGATACAGTCTACAATCGCCGGATTGCCACACAAGGGTGCGTACATTGATGACCTGATCACATGGAGTGACTCCTGGGAAGAACATCTAAAAGATGTAGAGACGTTGTTCCAGCGCCTGACCCAGGCTAACCTGACTGTTAACCTGAGCAAGAGTGACTTTGGTTGTGCTACTGTCACCTATCTTGGCTACGTCATAGGCCAGGGTAAGGTGGCACCCATAAATGCTAAAGTCCAAGCCATCATGGACTTTCCAGTTCCTGACAACAAAAAAGCTTTGCGCCGCTTCCTTGGAATGATCGGGTACTACCGCAAGTTCTGCAAGAACTTTGTTGAGATTGCTCTCAGTCTAACTAACCAACTGAAGAAAGGCGTAAAGTTCACCTGGGATGATGCATGCCAGAGAGCCTTCGATCGCCTGAAGTCTCTGCTGTGTCACTTCCCCGTGCTCAAATCTCCTGACTTCAACAAACCGTTCTCCATCGCGGTCGATGCTAGCGACCAAGCTTGTGGATCTGTGCTCCTACAGAGAAGTGACTCTGATGACATTGAGCATCCCGTGGCATACTTCTCCAGGAAGTTCAATCGCCACCAAAGGAACTATTCCACAATAGAGAAGGAACTGTTGGCTCTGGTCCTTTCTTTACAACACTTTGAGGTTTATGTTTGTACAGGACAAAAGCCAATGATTGTGTACACTGACCACAATCCGTTAATGTTTTTGAGTAAGATGAAAAACAAGAATCGGAGATTGTTGAATTGGAGTTTGATTTTACAGGAGTTTGACTTGGAAATTAAGCATGTAAAGGGTACAGACAATGTAATTGCTGATTGCTTATCCCGTGTTTGAATGTGTATATATATATATCATGTGTTTGAATATTGTATGACATGTATATATAGACAAGTGTTCACTTAACCATTTTGTATTGAAAAGAAAAATTTTGCCTTTCTGAGTCAAAATTTTTCCCTTTTGGAATGGAGGTGTAATGTGAATATAGGCCACTAAATGGCAGTATTTACCTTTTTTTTTGTTAAGCTCAGACTGGAGTCATGTTTAGACATGTCCTGGACATGTCTGGGGCAAGTCTCAGAAAATAAAAAAAAAAGAGGTCTAAATGTGGGTGGGGTCTGCAAAAGAGTATATAAGGAAAAGAATTGAGACAGTAAAGTAGTAGGAGAAATTGCAAGAAGATGACCAGACCTTCCATTCTGTTCAAGACCTGTGACGTTTCTTTTGTGGATTTCTTTGCCTGTGTTTGAGCATTTTCATTATCCAGGACATCACCAAGCCACCCCCACGAAAAGGGATTGTAAATATTTATGTTTTGTACATAATTCAATCTTGGTCTTTAGGTTAGTTAGTCGTTATTGTCTTTGTTAAAAATTAAATGTGTTTTAGTTGTTAAAACTGTGTCTGTCATCCCTTGCTGTTGCTGTTGTTGTTGCTGTTGTGTTGTAATGTAATAACAAATTGGGGCCATAACACCGATCATAAGGTTCCATCTACCGCCAGAGTTCTTGTGGATGGAGATCTTTTTAGAGTGGCCGGACGAATCATTGGACATCCATTTCTCCATGGGGGTCCCCAGTTTACTGGAATGAGCCCAGCAATAATTCAACAAATTGTAGGAAATAAAGACTGCTTCCCTGTTTTGGAGCTCGCAGACTGCCCTGAGACAGACGTTATCGATGTTGTGTCTCTGGTAAGAATTCCTTTCTGTACTGGATGATGTGGAGCTGTGGGTGGCTGTGCCAGTTTCTCAATCTTCTGTTCCTACAGTACTTGCCGGAGAAAATACCAACATATTTACCATATATGTCTGCATAGGTTTGATCTGGCAAGCCATATAAGTTCATATATAGGCACAACTGAGCACTGAAGAAATGCATACCTCAAGATGCATGCTACTGGCCACTCCTTACATATACAGTGCGTGTGTTTTGGTGATATGGTGATGTTGCACAAACTTAAATCACTGCTTTAGATTTTGATTTTAAGTGTTACACTGAAAAAAAAAAAGAATACAGCGGCACATTATTTCTGTTGTTCTGTGTGCCTTTTCCAAACAGTCCAACCTTTTTTTGTGTTGGTAGTGTAGTGCGTGTGTGCAGACGTATATACAAAACTAATGTTTTCAATAAATTGCTGGTGGAAAGTGAGAGGGAACTCACAGAGGCTGAAAAGTCCCAAGTGAACAATCTGGCAGTCAGTTGGGATCTTCCATTCTTCCACAGCGATCAGAGGAGGTGGTTTGCAGAGGCAATGTTGCACCATGCAGCGAGTAAATAAGCAAAGGGGCATTTACCAATTTCTCTCTATTGGGTGACATTTCTGTATTTTATTTATATATATATATATATAAATATATATATATAATCCCCCCCCCCTTATGTGGGATTGTTGATGTCCTTCTACCAGTCTTGTGTAGAATACTCGCAGCAGAATCTATAACGTTGTATTTAGTCCTACTTATGCCTTACTTTAATTGGACCCTAAGATCTATTACAGCAATAAACTCATTGCCTAGGTCATTGGTCGGCGAAAGAAACAAATCAAGCAACTGCGGAAACTCCGGAAAGGTCTTCAGGACACGGGTGTTCTAAACATGATAAAGGAGCTTTGGCCGCAGTTCTGTTTCCAAGATCGGCAGCGCAAATTATGGACTCTGAGGTAATTTTCTTAATCGTTTTAACACACTGACTGCTAAGTATGGCCTGCATGTATCTAATGCTGCAATCACTGGTGACTTTTGTTGCGGAAGGATTTTTCTGCAATCATATAAATGAGTATGATAGAAAAAAATCTAAGCTGTCATAAACATATTGGACCAAAACAAATGTATTGGCAGAAACCAGCTAGCTATTTCATCACCGTTAGTGAAAGTAGGTGAGTCATTGTAGTTCTTGTGTTTACACCTTTCTTAAATTATGACATTTAAAGGATGTACCACGTGGTAGTGTAGATCTAGTATTCCAATTACTGGACCAGTTGGAGTTCCCTTTGGAAGACTTTCAAATATTGGATTTTTCTCAATTTGATTTTGCTCATGCCAAAGCATTCTGAAGAGATTTTGCTATTTTCTCCATTTCCTCAAATATTTCTTTGTGTTCCAGCTGATTTTAAAAGGAATCATTTGGCTCATGGAGGATAGTGAAGATGAAAATGTCGATGGCAGTGTGGAAGACGCCTGCTTGGTCACGGGCTTTTTACGATGTTACATTGAAAATGGTAAGATGAATATAGACATTGATGACGTGAGAAACATCACCTTCACATGGTTGTTTCCATCACACAGTTAAGAATATGACATTTGATCCAAATTTCAGAAGCTTATATAATTAGAATACTGTTGTTCATTCACAGCATTTAGTGGTCTGTAAAGGTCAGAAGCTTGCTAGTTATTGTTATAAAATTGTCAGTGTGTGGTAATTATGTATTACATGAGACCAGAACTGTTAGTCTCAGCAATTCTGACAACTAAAGGGCAGAATTGCAAAACTTTTTATTCTTGCCGTGCATGTGGACTGACAGATTTGTACGGAGCAAGCTTTGTACATATGAAATCTACACTAACCCATAGATGTCATTTGATTTTTGGACGAGTATGCATTCGACTTGCGTCTAACTACTGATGAGAAATTTTATTTATTCATTTTTATTTAGTTACATTGTACATTTTATCGTGGTTCGCCTACCATCAAGCTCAATCTGTAATACCCAATTTATCATGATGAAATTGCTGTGATATTCAGGGAATGTCAACTTTGGTGACCTCTTGAACTTTCATCTAGCAGCACTTTCAGGTCAAGATTTATGAAGCTATGGTGTCAGTGTGGGTCAATGAAAAGTACACAGAACGTTATCTAAATGCAAGTATTTCCCCACGAGCAAGGACCTTTGACCATCTGTTGAGCACGACTCCTTGACCAAGTCAAGACTAGTCAACACTGTATTGGTAGTTCAGTGGACCACCGGGAGTGTTACAGTGCGAACGTATTTACAGTAGCTAAGATACCCGCTCCTGTCATTGGTCTCAACAGTAGAGAGAAGTGTGAGCATTTAACTGATTTTCAAATGTCTCCTTAGGCACTTCTGAGGAGCTGCTAAAACTAATACAGTTTTGGACTGGATGGACAATCCTGCCCCAGCACCGATACGTCGGAGTTTCTTCTGACCTGACACTGCTTATAGCTTCTACTTGTCTGACCACTTTGAAACTGCCTAAGTGCTGCAGCTTTGAGGCATTCACAGAGAACCTCCAGGCCTCTGTAAGGAGTACTAAATTTGGATTTGGTATAATCTAATTACTCCTAAATTTTACTCAATCGCATGCGCACACACGCATACACATGCACGCACGCGCATACGCACACCCGCACATGCAAGCGCATGCACACGCGCGCACACACGCGCGCACACTCACTCCCGTGCACATACACGCTCGCACTCTCTCAAACTCTCACTTACATGCGCATTATAGTTACACGTTCTTTGGCTACAGTGTTTCGAGTTGTAGTTCAACCTTTGACCTTTGTTTTTTGCATCCAATCAATTTTTTGAGCTTTGCTCCAACCATGTAATATCGTGGACCACTGGTTCTTAATTTGGGTCCTGGTGGCCCCCAGTGCTTGCTGGTTTCAGATCCAACTGAAACTGCATTATTGGATTTAATAAGCTGTTTAGCCCTAATTGGATGCATTTCAGACATAATTAAGTCACATTTTGACAGTAATATGCACATGATCATCTTGGTCTAATATGATGTTTTAAAAAAGCTGTTCCCAGAAATTGTGTGCAATATAGAAGTATAAACACAGTAAGTAACATGGTCTTGTATTCTTCATAGCATGCATAGAGTTTGTTAAATGGCCTTTCATTCTTTCTGTTGAAATATGGCTGAAGGTGGTTCACGACTGCTTTAAATATGAAATGCGCTTAATTAGGATAAATCATCAGCATATGAAAATCCTGCCATTGTAATAGTCATTGGAAGAAAAAAACTGTTTATACAGAGGACATCCTCAGGCTGTCTGTGAAATGTTTGTTCTGAACATTCCTGACATTTCAGCTGGTTTATGGTAAAGAAGTTACTTCCCTGTATAATTGGAAAGTGCCTGAGTAGCTTCTCACTGAGCAGGTTAGTGAAAGGCATGGTAGGCAGTCATTTATGTGTGAAAGTCATACCTCAGACAGGTAATTTCTTGATTGACACTCCAGTGTTTACCAGGGAGAATGCCAGATAAATGAAAATGGAGAAAAAATTAATAGGCCATCCTTGTTTGGATATTTAATTTATTTTTATTTGCAAAATTACTCCACACAAATTTGGGAGTTATGCGAGGCACAAATTCCATGAAATTCACAGAAAGCTAGGATTGCCTCGCAGTTATATACCTCTGCCAACCAGTCAGTTGCAGCTTCCATCCATTTCTTTACAGACTCATTTAGTGAAGACTTTAATGACAGGTAACAATAAGTTAAAAGGTATTGCATTTCCTGGTGAAATGAAAGTGAACTACAAACATATGCATGCACACACTATTCCAGAGTTATTTCCAGTGAGTAAAAAAAAAAAAAAAAAATGCTGTCTTCACTACCAGGCTCTTCAACGTGGGAAAACCAACAAGTGCATGAACTTATAGCTTTGAGCCAATTTTAATCCCAGAGATGCTATGTTCATAAGATCGACCAAACGGACACACACTTCGAGGGACAACCCAAAAACTGGTGTTGTCTCTGGTGTGGGTGCATGGAAATGCCAATATTTTTAATCTGGCAGGAAGTATTAAAAAAAAAAAGGTCATTCCGCTTCAACAAAGTCATGCTCAAACTTCTGATGAGGTAAGAAAAGGAAAGCTGTGACATTAATAAACAGTCAAAGAAAAGTAGACACAAACAACATAATGGCTGTTGTGCACAATGGAATTTTTCAAAATATCCATTATTCATATGTAGCCTCATCTCAGCTTTGATGTAAACTTAATGACTGACTAAGCTCCTCCAATGCTGCTACGTACAGGTCAACTGCATCAGTCAGAGGACTCGGGTCTGGCAATCTGGCAAGCTCTTCTGCAGTCAGATTGCGTGGTAGCTGCACTTCTGGGACTTGAGTTTGGTCTCCTTGTAGGTTCTGATAGCTGTATGGTCCTTCCCAGTCAATTCCATAGTCATCTTGTACCTTTATCGGAACAAAAGACAAAGATAAATTGTATGGAAATATTTCATCCAACAGACAGGGCATTAAAAAGAGCTATATAAATTAATATGATTTCATGAATGCATAAAGTAGAGCTGCTAAATATATTTACACAACTATTCATTATAGATGTTTTGGCTCAAGAATGTTTGCTTATGTTTTATTGTGAAAAACATCCTGTGCACAGAGGGAGCCTGTCCATTCTGAAGTCAAGATGACATTTCTGGGATCCTGAAATGAAAAATCTTCACCATGCAGTCATTATTACAAGCCTGCACCGTCTCACTCATTACAGGGCATTATTTGTCAAATCAAAACAGCCCCAAATGAGCAGAGCTCCTGAAAGTATAATGATGGTTTGATGTTTCAAGGCAATACCTCTTGTCTCCAGCATTACAGCAAGAGTGAAGTTCAGAAAAAACACTGCCATAAGCTTAAAGATGAAATGTAATCATTAATGTCAACATTTGTATTTTTTAAAATTAATTTGCATGATTAAAAACTTCCAGTGGCTATACAACCAACTATTTAGCTACTTGCCTCATTAGAATCCTCAAGGTTTCTGAATCTGTTCCAGAGCAGGTATGGAGACTGATTACTTGCTGTTCTCAGACTGTGCTGGTTCCATGCATCCATGAAGAAGTCAAGTAGTCTCTGTAACTGGGGAAGGTAACACCAGTGCGGTGCAAACAGATGTATCTCATCATCTGCATTCAGCAAGCCTTCTCTCTCAAGGTTGTGGAAGAGATTGTGAAATAAGTCAAAGAACTGTATATATAAGTCTCTCCATAGTCTTTCGATTCTGAAAAAAAAAAAATTATATACATATAATACAATATATAATAAGGGATGAATTCATGGAGACCAATTCCAGTTCTGAAGCCACACACTGGGTCAGTGGCACTGATAGGGTTCCTATAATGCAAGTATTTTCAGGATGGAGGAAATGGGAGCATCTGAAGACAAGTCTCGCGCATTCGGCGTAGGTCTCACGCATTTTTTTAGGCTTTTTCGCTGTAGTCCGCAATTATTCAATGATTATTTCAGTGTTTCCCAACCCTCTCCTGGCATGCCCCTTGTCCTGCATGCTTCAGATCTCTCCCTGCTTCAGCACAGGTGATTCAAATGATCAAGTCATAATTAACTGGAGAAGCTGCTTGATAATAAGCGAATCCTTTCAATCACCTGTGCTGGAGCAGGGAGAGATCTAAAGCATGCAGGACAAGGGGTACGACAGGAGAGTTGTTTCCCTCAGTCGTCACCAGTGGGATTCATTTGCAGCATGCTCCATGTATATAATCTATAAGCTTCACTTGTTTGAAAAGCCACATTTCTGTCCCTCTGAGCATACTGCTATAATGGAGCTGTAAACGACCCCGTCATTTTGGCATGCTGACTGCTTGCAGTGGCTCCTAGAAGTATGAAGTTAGTATGTATCCATCTCAGCAAAAAATTAAGAACCACCAAATTCAAAATGTGAAATTTTCTGTAAACTGACAAGTCCTGAACCATGCTTAATTGCATATGCTGAATGTCAACAGTTGAGTGGTACTTCTGAAAAATTTAGTTTCATCTTGGTCAAATACTGATTTTGCTTTTTCCAATTAAAGTTCAGACTTCAGAGGACAGTTTGTGGCAAATACAGCTCTCCTCGCCATTTTTAAAGGACAGTAGGCTCATACATTGCACAGCAATGTTGGAAAAAAAAACTACCTTTCTTTGAAAGCTAATAAACTGAAGTTCAAATACTTTTCAAACTGATGTTGAATGCCAGAAAAGGCATGTCACAGCCATATTTCCTTGAGATTTTGTTCATTGGTTAAACAAAAATTAATTCCCAGAACATTAAACTTTCCATTGGATCAAAAGTCTTTAGAAGAATGCATTACATTGAAACAAATGCAAAAACATTGCAGTTTAAAACAGCTTGCACATTCCTGTATTCAGATCAGTATCCAGATGTCTAGTTTCGTGTTCTTCGTTAAGGAGTGGGTCTGTGACCATATATTATGGAAAGATTAAAAGAGGTCACAGAGATCATGGAAAAGTTGTGATTTCTGTGATAACAATGCAAAGACACTGGGTGCTTTGTGGGATAATTATCAGTGACACTATACAATTAGCTGTTATACAAAACTATTTTTCCCTCCTGCTGCTGGTGCCCTGCTGGGTAGGTGCAAGTGTATAGTGGGAGACATTAAAGGCAGGTAGACTGTGCATAATAAATGTTTTTACTGTGATGATGGTGCTGGAGAAATGGTAAGAAGGTAACCTCAATCAAAAAGGACATCCTTCTTCAGATGTGCACTCTCAAAACATCATTAGTCTAGTAATCATACTAGAATATTTTGAATGCAAAGATGAAATTTAGGCTGAGCGCAGAACTAGAGGCAAGGTTACTAAGAGCTGTACATGGAAAAGTCTGATCTTTGCAGTGCCTAAGCTTTTTGATAAATCTCACATGCTTCATGCTAGCAAGTATTAAAGTCTAAATAATGGAATACTGTGTGCGGTCTCATTTGGCAATTACTCACCTCAAAGACAGGGGAAAAAAAAAAGGTTTTGCACCACAGACAAGATCCCAGACCAAAGCATGTCAGTGAGGTACTGTTAGGAGACTTACCGTTGGTTGCGGACACTTGTTCCTGTTATGTGGGAGTTCCTGTTGACTCCTCTGGTTTCCACCATAAAAGTAGCCACCTCAATGTTTTCCCCACCCTTGTCTGATCGTACACTTGATGGTAGACCAAATCTATTGACTGCACACATGAAGCTCCCTAGAACTGTGGAAGCACGATTGTTTGTTGCAGGGGACAGATAGACAATCAAACGACTGAAGCCATCTATGCCTCCATGAATGACAAATCTCCAGCTTTAGAAAGACAGAAAAAAAAAACAACAATAAGAGCGACTGACTGATACCGTGTAAATTAGCCATAGCACCTCAGATGACCTTACTGTCGAAGAACTTGGGCGATTGAGCTCAACAAAATGAGGTTCAAGGCGTCTTTCCGTGCCAGGTGCAACAGATTAACGTCCCTTCTGATCAATAACCAATGACACTCCTTCTACTTACTAATATCCAATCCGTACATAATTGTGGGGGAAGTTCCGCCTTCTCATCGACAGGGCACACCCAACAAGGGAGAGTATTTTCTTTTTAATTTTGTTAGGAAAAGCGCGTGGGACCTCGAAATCGAAAATGCAAAGCCAGGCAGGGCAGTCTGTCACGAAAATTAAAAAGAAAAGTGGCAAACTGCTTTAGCGATTTAATTATGTGACAGATAGCGCGTCTGCTTCTTGAAAAAGAAAAATCATTTCCGAGAATGTATTTGCTTTTTGAGATTAGCGTTTTCGATTTAGTTTTGTTAGAGATACTGCGGAGCACGTCTTGTAAATGAAAACAGTGCCTACATGGACCTGAAAATGCAAACGCAAAGTGGAGGATTACTTTAGCATTTTCGTGATGATACAAATAATGCGCTTGCTTCTCGAAAACGAAAAAGCATTTCCGAGAATGTATTTGCTTTATACGATTAGCGTTTTCGTTTTGTTAGTGATATTGTAGGGCACTTCTCGAAAATGCAAATGTAAATGAGGAATGTATTGTCATTTTCCAATTGTTATAAAAGTTGCACACATGGACTTCAAAATGAAAATGCAAAGTGGAGGATTACATTTGCATTTTCATAATGATACAAATAATGCGCTTGTATCTTGAAAATGAAAATGCATTTCTGACATTGCATTTACATTTTAATTTGTTAGCTATATGCTTCGATACACCAGCCAGTACTTTCTTCACAACAGAACAGAGATAACATAGCAAATGTTGAAACTGATAAATTTTACAATTTTATCCACAAAATGAGCTCATTTTAAATTTGATGGCTGCTACAAGTCTCAAAAAAGTTGGGATGAGAGCCTGTTTACCAGGGTGTAGCATCTCCTCTTCCTTTAAACATAGTGGAGGCATCTGGGCATTGAGGAGACAAGTTTCTTGAGTTTAGCCAGTGGAATTTGATCTCACTCTTGTTTAAAGCTATAATACGTAACTTTTACATGTCCGTAAATGTCTGTTTCATCCAAGCCACTCCTAGAGGAGATAACACAATGCCGATAAAGCGGATCGGCTCCTCTAACATCTCGCTGTATTTTTCAGTATTTGTTGCTTTGTATTGCAGGTCGACCGGTGACATTCCCGCACTGGCACGCAGGAAATGACTTCTTTTATTTCAAAACAAGAAGGGAGGGGGAAGAAGAGCAGAGAGTCTCCTAGTAAGAGAGCTCTGGGCCCTGCATGACTTGTTTAGTTTGGACCAGCGCCGCAGATTTCAAGCCTTCTGAGTTCACAACTCACTTTAATTCGAACGACATTGGACTCCATGTTGAAAAACTAAATCCGTTAAATATTATGGACTCGGAGATTAATGGAATAATTTGTGAGTACTTGGATTTGCATAGTTACCAGAGAACAGTAGAACAGTGCCGTGACAAACTAAAGAAACTGCGGCTGCGATATTTCAAAGTAGGATACGCAGTGTGAAAAGTCTGGAAGCTCAAGTGATTAGAAAGATAATTTTTTGTGGTAGAGGCAGTGGACAGCATAATCGCCCAAAAACGCAAGGGCGAAAGTATTCCGTTTTTGACCTCCATCAACTGTTGCAGCTACGGTCATGTATGATTATGATAAACTATCACCATGATACGAACCAAAATAACACAAGCATTATAACAGTGCGAACTCTCGTCAGTCGTCATCGGCCTACGGCTGTGTGATCCAGTGCTGCATCCTTCTAATTCAAGTGAATCTGCCTATGGCCGCTGTGGTGAGTACAGCGGTGTTTCTACTCTATATGATTCAGGGGAAGCTAGAATCCCCATATAGACAAATTTGTAGAATGGGTCGACATACCCAAGTATAGACCAGAGACTCTAAGATCCAGTGGGTTTGATTTAAGAGGGAAACATGGACAGTGAGGAGCAGCAAAAAGTGGATCAACAACTTATGGACTGCTTAGGTGTGTACCATGCGCATAAGTATGGTGTGTTGTTTGCGTGGAGTAAGAGAACAGCTTCTGTGCTGGTATATGACAGAGGGGCGAAAGCTACAGGCTAAAAGGTCTTTTCAGAAATTGCCCGTGGTAATGGTTTACTTATTACGCTGGAATGACCAGCGTTTGCTTGCGGACAATGGGCGCGTTAAGGATAGTACGCAACAGCTAGAGAGAGCTCCAGTTATGTTATGAACATAATACAGGTTTTGCAGACTGTAAGTTCCGTTAGCTTGAACAGTTGCTTACGTGGAGATAGCAAATCGATAACATGGGCAATAGTCATAAGTGTTGTGATTCTGATTATGCTCATGTCTTGTTTAAGTTCTGTGCCTGGCTTTGCCATGTTTATGGATTTCTGTGTTTAGTGACCATTGCTCTGACTGACCATTCTTAGGATTATGTATTGTATTTTTGTAGTTTGGATTTCCTTGTTTTATTATTTTTCATGTTTAGATTATTAGTTATCTTGCCATGCTTTCCTTTCCATGCATTGCACTTTGTCTACCCTGTCTTGTCTTATGTAGGTCTTTGCTCACGGTCCCTAGTCTTGCGTGCCACTCATTCGGGTGATTTATTGGTTTCTGGGTTTTCAATCTTCCTTCATTATCTTGTGTGCTTCCTTCCTCTCTCTTTTAATATCTACTAACTGTACTAACAGTTTATTGTTTTCGATAATTACTAACCCATATTAACATTGTATATTTTTACTAACTTACTACCATGCACTCGGGATTGTATAGCTGCACATACTAATTGACTAACGATCTCTCAGCAGTCGCCCAATTCTAATCTCCGCCCTCCTTGCCTATCCCTAATTATCTCTGCTGCAGTTTTCCACTTATATCTCTTGTTCTCGTTTTCTTTAGACTATACAGTTTAGTACTCCTTAATCGGAGCTGTTGTTTGTTCATAGGATTGTCTTGTGATCCCTGTCTGCGTCTTGGCATTTGCCAAATTCATGTAATTAGATTATTCCTCATGTGTCACTCCTGATTATTGTTTCATTGATCACACCTGTTCTCCCTTGTCATGTTCTCACCCCGTATGTGAATTTAAGATGTCTGTTCAAGGACTTCCAGGGTCAGATCGTTCTCCCTAGTTTTCTTGTGCTTCGTTTCTCGCCTCGATTTCTCAGTGTTAATCTTTCTGACTGGATTGCCCGACTTTTGATTTTTGCCTTTGTGATTTTGGATTACTGTTGCATCTGTGTGTTTTGACCATTTTCCTGCCCGACTACGAGATCTCTGTTTGCTGCCCTGGTACGATTCGGATTACGTCCTGTGGATTCTGGCTTGTCTCTCTGATAGCACTATTCCTGTGTACCAGACCCATTTCTGTCTGACTACGATTACTGTGATTGCTGCCCTGGTTTTTGATTCCATTTTTGGCCAACTGGATTTCCACTTTTGGATTGTGGACTTTGTACTGTTGTTTTTCGCCCTGCGGGGGTCACCCCCCTTTACCAATAAAACAAGCTCTACTGCAATTCCTGGTTCTCGCATCTGGTTCCTGATCGCAACGCAACAATAAGGAAGTGCCGGCTGTATTGTTCTAATAACGCAAAATTCCTCTAGGGGGCGACAGAAGTTATGTACTATGGCTTTAATACAGGTTTCCAGCTGCTTGAGAGTTTTAGGTCTCCTTTGATGGACTTTTTGTTTAATTATGCGCCAAATGTTCTCAATCAGTGGAAGATCAGGACTGCAGGCAGGCCAGTTTAAGCACAGGGACTCTTCTACTACGTAGCTATGCTGTTGTAATAGCTGCAGTATATGGTTTTTTGCTGAAATACATAAGGCCTTCCCTGGAATAGATGTCATCTGGAGGAGAGCATATGTTACTCTTAAACCTTTATATACCTCTCAGCATTCATGGTGCTTTTGAAAACAAGCAAGTGTCCCATGCCATATACACTAATGTATCCCCATACCATCAGAGATGCTGGCTTTTGAACTGAACGCTGATAACAGGAGGGGTGGTCTTTTTCCTCTTATGCCCGGAGGACACAACACCCATGATTTCCAACAAGAATGTCAAATTTGGACTCGTCTGACCACAGGACACTTTGCTACAGTCCATTTTAAATGACCTTTGGCCCACAGAACACGGCGGTGCTTCTGGATCATGCTCAGCAATGGCTTCCTTTTTGCAGGGTCTACTTTTGAGGGTCTGAATTGCCTACAGTGAGGGTGAAAAACATTTTGTTTATGTTATAGCCCCAATTTGCTACGACATATAAGACAGCAAGGGATGACAGACAACATTTAAAAACTTAAACAGATTTAATTAAACAAAGACCAACACTAACCTACAATTTATACTACTGACCAAGATTGATAATATGCAAGAAAAAAAGTATTTACAGTCCTTTTGAGATGGGGTTGCTCGGTGATGTTCCGGGTGAAGAAAATGCTCCAACACAGGCAAAAAAAGAGATTCACAGGTCCTGAAAAGAGTGACAGGTCTGGTCAAATGTATCCTTCTCCTTGCAATTTCTCCTACTACTTTACTCTCAATTTCTCTCCTTATATACTCTTTTGCAGCCCCCTCCCACCTTTTAGACTTTTCTTAATTATCTGGGATTTTCCCTCTCAGACATGCCCCAGACATGCCCAAACCTAGCTCCAGACTGGCCCAACAAAAAAAGTCATCACTGCCATCCAGTGGCTGTTTTCCACATTACATTAAACTATATGGAATGTGACATATAAATTGTTATTGCATTCGCATGCAGCAGCCAAATGTAAAACTAGAAACAATGTAGCAATCACCTTCAGGTAAATCTGTCATGTTTCATGCTCATTTAAAGTTCAAAATGTGACAAAACAAAATGGACTATTAGACCAGGGGTTCCCAAACTCGGTCCTGGGGCCTCCCTGTGTATGCTGGTTTTTGAGAATGCCTGTATTAGACTGTTAACAGAGTAAATCATCTGCTTGATTGCAAATTGAGCGAATTAAATGAGTAGGGGGTGAGAGCACTTGTCGGCTAGAAGGTGATGATGTTGCAGACCTCAACTTTGCTCTCTTCAGCCTGTCGCTGTTAAATGCTCGAGTCAGTGAAGATAATATTTCCAGAAGCATTTCATATTCTTTAGGATGGCGGCGCGCATGGACACAGCTGCTTACGGCTCTCTGATACAGTGCTTTCTTCTTTTATTGTTAGTGTGAACAGTGTGTACTTGAGGGCTCAAAGGACTTTGGACCGTTGAATGTATTTATTTCATATCGAATTATGCTGCCGCATGGACATAACAAGCAATTTCAAGCGGACACACATCACAGCACCAGATCCAGCTCGACCAGGATCTCCCCGGCTTGCTGTTGGACTAGAGAGGGGATGCAGACAGCGGTGGGAGTGCAGGCAGCAGCAAAGATGCAGGGGGTGCTTGCTAGCCAAGCATATGGAAGCAGCCATTGAAACCACCACGACCCAGCGTTTTCCTCCCAAACATCAGATCCCTTGTCCACAAACTTGACGAACTGGAGGTATTCATGGCTGCAAACCCGTATGTTCGAGACTGCTGTGCGATGATTATTATGGAAACTTGGCTCAACCTGCTGATCCCGGATACCGCAGCACAGCTAGCGGGGCGTACCATTCACAAACCAAAAACCATGGATGACCAGTGAGGTCCAGTCTCTGCTGAGAGCCCGAGACACAGCGTACACGTCAGAAGACAAAGCCCGACACAGTGCAGCGAGAGCAAACCTGAGACGTCGCACCAAGGCTGCCATGACAGCGTTTATGTGCAAAATGGAGGATCATTTGTCAAATAACAATTATGGTATGCCAGCTGAACAGTGACAGACAGGAAGGGTCTGCAGAGGGTGATCTTGATGGCAGAGAAAATCATCGACTGCTCCCGGCCATCCATAGACGACATTTCCCGGTCCTGGTGCCACAGTAGAGCCAAAAAAATCATAAAAGACCCCACCCACCCAAGCCACACCTGGTTCACTTTACTGGCCTCAGGGAGGAGCTACAGAAGCCTAAAGACTGGGTCAAAAAGACTGGCAAACAGCTTCTTTCACAGAGCAATAAGAACTTTGAACTCTCTTAAATGACTCAGTGCAATAATGTTAATAATTCATACAGTGCAAAAACCCCTTTGGCTTGTTTCTTTGAGTTTCATTTATTTATCTTGCTTTATTTTTATTTGACTGTATCTTATTTATCTTTTTTACTTATTTAACTCATTTATGAGTGGTTTACTTGTGAGGGTTTGCTATTTGCACTGTTTTCAGCTGTGGCTTTTAAATTTCATTGTACTGGCTACAATGACAATAAAGCTTCTATTCTATTCTACATATATATCCTCTGATTTTTGGCAGCCGTTCATTCAAGTCTGCATCAGGTAGGATTCGTGGAAAAGAAAAGGAGCGAGTTTGTCTGTACAGTTTGGCAGGTACTTTAATTGCGCTCAAAATTATTTTGATAAATTTATCTTGCAGCCCTAAATTGAGGGTGGATGATTATCTGAAAAGAAACTGACCAGTCATGCAGCAGTAGTAGGAAATAATTGGCTTTGAAGTTCAAAAAATCAGTGGCAAATGAGCAATCAACCAAATTTAGTCTCTTTAAAGAACCATAGTAGAGCATGCGTTTAGCTTTTAAAATAACAATAAAGCCTTATTTATCAGCTCAGACTACAGAGTGTATGATGTAACTTCCATCCAAAACTGAAAAAAGTATACGGTAAGCTCTAAAAACACTGAGTAACAAAACTGTCAAAGTAGCGAACAAACCATGTAATCAGTAACAATATCATCTCCCTAACTGATCATTTCATTTGACTCCTGTGACAACTGGAATATTACAGTTAACATTTTGTTCTGCAATGACCGTAGAGTCATGAATATGCTCTTACATATAAAGTACATCACCAACAGTCCAATTAAGGTAATAAATGGCCCAATGACAATTCAATTGTTTTACTCATCAGAGTAACTGAGTAACATTTACTCACATGCAAATGTGATTCATTGCTTTTCCATTAACTGACGAATAACTGCAGCCCTGTTAAAATTTCACGAAGACACTGTGAAATCATACCCTTTTCAGAACATATAAATCTGGGGGCAACAGCTTTGCTCTGTAGAATTTTTTAACAAAGCTTAGTAAAACTAAATTTTTTTCTAGTATAATGACAACAATTTCGAAAGGATACATCAGAGTAGTGCAATCATAATGATTCATGACATATTAACCTGAATCCTCCTTAAAAATTGTGAATTTTTTTTTAGCAAACTGGCTGAAGCCCCTTGGCATTAAAGCCACAATTGGCTAAAAGGAAAAAATAGAGCTTAAAGAGCAGCTGGGCAGTGGATGCAGTACAGGAATGAAGGCAGGATTAAAAACTAGTGATCAAGCTAAGTCGTAGCCAAAAGTAAACTGACAAAGACAGCAATCCACACTCATGAATTGGGAGTAAAGAAAATCGAGAGATAGTAAGTCATAACTCGGGATTAAGCTCATGAGAAACAGGAGAGAACTGAGACAAACTTGTGATAAAGGAGAGAAAACAAAGGGTGTAAATAATAGAGGAAGTGATCAGAGAAACTCAGGACAGGTGGAAAGGGAAGCAGGAGCGAATACAGGTGGGGTTACAAACAAGGTTGTGAAAAACAATAAGTGAACAAAGTGAGGAAGAAAGGTACACAAAGACACATCAGAGTCACATGGAAAGGAAAGCAGAAATGCAATAACAAAATGAAGATGACTAAAACTAAACAGCAACAAGAGTCATCAGAAGATGACATATCCCCCCGGCCCCTGATTATTTGCGAAGGTCATGTCAATCCTATACCTTCAGAGAAATTCAAACAAGAACGTTGAGGTGATTTTCCTCTGGAATTGTCTGGAAGTATGTACTGGCAACATCTACCAAAGACTATAAACCACATGTTGACAAAGGCAATTAAAAAATGAGTCATTAATGAACAGTGTTTTAGTTCTGCACCGTAAACAAATGCAGCCCTGCGACTGAGTCCAAATCCATCTCGTTTCCATGGTGAGGAAAAAAAAAAATTATTTCAGAAATTTGAAAATATGAAAAGGCACCACTTCAGTACTTGGGTAATGCATATACAAAGTAACAGAAAGATATAATGAACGGTTTTTGAGTTCTGCTCCGGAAACCAACCCATCTCTGCACAGAGTCCAAATCCAACTTGTTTCCATGGAAACGAAAAAGAAAAAATTTTCAGAAATCTGAAAATATCAAAAGGCACCACTTCAGTATGTGGGTAATGCACATGCAAAGTTTCAGTAAAATATATTTAATGGTTTTTGAATTCTGCTCCGGAAAGGAATCTAACTCTGTACAGAGTCCAAATCCAACTCGTTTCCATGGAAAGGAAAAAAAAAGAAATTTTCAGAAATTTGAAAATATGGAAAGGTACCACTTCAGTATGTGGGTAATACACATGCTAATTTTCAGAAAGATATATTGAACGGTTCTTGAGTTGTGCTCCGGAAACGAAGCTATTGCTGCACGGACTCCGACTGCAACTGATTTCCATTGAAACGAAAAAAAAAAAATTTATTTTTCAGAAGTCTGAAAATATCAAAAGGCATCACTTCAGTATGTGGGTAATGCACATGCAAAGTTTCAGAAAGATGTAATAAACGATTTTTGATTTCTTTTCTAGAAACGAACACAGTCTAATTTGCACAGTCCAGATTTGTTTCCATGGAAACAACAAAAATAGGAATCCCGAAATTTCCAAAGTAGCAAAAGGCACATCTAGACTATGCATAGAATAAATGTACCAAGCTTGGTGGTGATATCTTGCATAGTTTCAGAGTTCTGCTCGGGAAACAAAATGATTACGGACGGACGGACAGACAGACGGACAAGGCGATGCCTATATCCCCCTGCATTTTATGCCGGGGGGGTAATAGTAAAAGTGAACTCAGTAACTTTCTCTCCACTGAAATGCATGATGCTACTCAAAGAAATAGCCCAATGCAAAGAGAGAAAATATTTGCAAGGATTTCAAACCTTATTGTGTATACTCAAAAAAATTTAACTGTCCTGGATTAAAAATTTTGTAATGTTCAAGGCTGTGGGTCAGCTAAAATGCCAGCAATCAGGATTAAGGCAGCATGGTGGCACAGTGGGTTGCACTGTCACCTCACAGCAAGATGGCAGTGGTTCAAATCTGGCCTGGTTTCTCTGTGTGGAGCTTCCATTTTCTCCCATGTTCGCATAGGTTTCCTCCAGCTACTCCAGTTTTCATTCCACAGTTTAAAGACATGCATGTCAGGCTAATCAGAGAATCTTAATGCCCGTAGGTGTGAATTGTGTGTGAAAGTGCTCAGTGGAAGAGATTAAAGCCTCACCACGTATCTTTCCTTCAATAGTACTCTATGCTCTAAGGTCTACAGCGGCTAACCCCACACCTGAGACAGCACTCCGACTGACTGACTGCATCCGAATGAACTAGGAATGTGCATAATCTGAATAATTTTGCTTGTTATTTCATATCAGGTTTGCTTTTATGAATCAAAAATTAGCAAAGAAATTGGTGTATGCAAACTACACATTATTTTTGGGTCTACACACCGTTTATGATTATGATGAAACCCCTGGTCTCTTATTTCTCTCCATTGAAAAAGATTACTCTCAAAATGTGAAGATTCTCAACCACAAGACATATCCACAAGTTGTCTCACAAACTATTTATCCCTCTGTGGGTTTCTGGGAAATGCAACATTGTCTGTTTCCATCAGAACTGCTGTCTCTTTCCCAATTTTTGGCAATTAAATATTTCTCAATTTAAGCTTTATTGAATGTATTTATTTGAATTTGCTGGGAAATGAACTGTTTTAATTTAATCCGCCTTGAGGAGTTGTGTTATGTTTTTGTCACAATTAAAATGATCCATAGAAAGGCACACAGACATGAATGAGAGAAGATTGAGTAATGCTTTCAGTAACAAACATCTTATATAATTTAACATTGCAGGGATCAACTGACCTCAAACCAAAAATGGTTTATTCATGTGAACACAGAGGGATGAACTTAATTTAATCCATTATATTTCAAGCATAAATTTCAGATGGAAAGTGCGATGAGACACTTACAACACTCAACTATCCTTTGAAATCTTCATTCCTTAATTTCTTAGATTTTTTGAAAACTGAAAGCGCGTCCCATTCATTTCCCAATAGTTTTTTCCCCAGTCCAGCCTGCCATCTCAGCTCCCAGTGTTGTTTCCCTTTATTGTTCAATTGCTACCCCATTTCCAAAAAAGCTGGTGTAAGGCCACGCCTCCAGCCGTCCAGCGCGCCGGTCTACTACGACCTGGACTGCATTTATTCACGCCACTGCATCATTGTTTGCATCTGTGTTTAATTGCCACTGGGATGGAAGTAGTGCGTATATAAGACAGAGCTTCCGCTCAGTCTCATTGTGAAGTATCGTAAATCCAGGCCTGCTCAGCATTGTAGCCTTGTATAGGCTTATCCTCCATATTCGCAAATATACTGAACTCCTGAAAATTTGTTCTCTTTATGTTTTAGCCGGCACGAGCACATCATTATTTAAGGAATCTACTTTCATTTTTGTTTTTCTATTTGAAATACATTGTAACTGTAGCCATAAGCCAGACTTTGTATTACTCATAATGCTGTTGCTTATTGTTTTGTCATGCAACGTCTGTGCTTTCTGCAGTGCAGTTGGCATAATAAATACAACCAAGTCCTTCCTTGCACCTGAGTCCAGTCCTCAACTTCATGTCCTCCGTGCATCTGAACTCTGCCCACAGCACAAACCTTACAGCAGGAATGCTGTATAAAATGCTGTATATAAAAACATGTTGCTGGCATCAAATTCCAAATGAGCAGATATTTTTACAAAGACAATAAAATTTCTCAGTTTCAACATCTATTATGTTGTCTTGGAATGATTTTCAATAAAAATAGTGTTTAAATAATTTGCAAATATTGCATTTTGTTTTTATTTATATTTTACACAGCACCCCAATTTTTTGGAAAAAGCGTTGTACTGTTGTTTCTCTTCCCTTCATCTGTGTGTACTTGTGTGCTCGCATGCGCCCCATTCCTTGATTGTTAATTTGTGTGCTGTGTAATAAGTTTCTCTCTTCTTATTTTCCCTTGCTGGACTGTCTTATTCTTTTCACTGTGCTTTCAGCCAGTTCATTGTCAAGTTCGCTGAAACCTTCCTTACTTGGTTTTTATTAAAAAAACTAAATAACCAATACCAATTTATCACGGATAGTCTGCCAATGTCCAGCAGCTCTCCGAGTGGTTATCTCATTCGGTCCTCCAAGCCACGGGGTTCGAGACTGTTCACAGTGCCTCGTGCCCCATTACCCACAGAATACGTTCCTGAATCAGACCTCGGACAAATTACTGAGGACGATTTGGCCACTCCTCCAGCACCCTATTTGCCGATTGGCAGACCTGGACTGCCCCAGATCATTCTCTGAAGCTTGAAGGGAAGTTGTTATTAAACGTGCCGAGTGGCTTTCTGTGGATCTGCTTCCGGTTCCTTCCCTGAAAATCATACCAAATCTATTCTGCATTTTACAGAAACTGCTTCATCCTTGAACAATGCAAGAGCCAATTGTGTTTTCCAACTTCGGGCTGCCAGACAAATTTGGCTCTCTTCAAAAATCATGAGGTGCATCTGTGTACTTAAATAGCACCCAAACAGAAAGTGCCGCACAACCGCCCATATATACGGTTTTGTGTTGAACTGTTAATATTTGCAATTTATTTCACATTATGAACATCTGGATTATGGCATAAATAGTTAATTTTCAAAAAAAATGTTTTCATTTATTTCAACCAGGCTTTTAATATACTATGGCTGTCAATTGACACTATGGGGAAACTAGGCAGAGATAATTTGCTTAGTCTTTCCTGAGAATCATATTTTGGGTTTGGAGAAGAGTTTTAACATACGTGTCGGCTAACAGGATTAACATCTTCTGTTGATGCGTTATGGAGTTGTCCCGTGGAAGCTACCACTCCCTGGAGGATAAATGTTCCAAAGAGCCTTTCAACGTAGTATAAAAATGTCCTCCTGCCTTGCAAAACAGCAATGTTTCTAACACTCTTATAGCAATTTGGTGGCATATGAAGAATACTGCAGCTGACAATAAAAATCACTGTATTTTCCTTGACCGAGAGGATTTCCTGATTGCAGAAGCTTCTAAAGCTTCTGTGATGTGCTTTCTGGAATGTGCAGATGGGAACTTGAAAGAGTAAAGAAAAATCTCTGAAGCAATTTAACAGATATGTTTCACCTAGCGTGCAACTGGCAATGACCTAGACATCTCTAAAGGGCTATGATGACATCTAGTGGCGACATACGAAAGGTCCAGCTTTTCAATGGTCTAATTCAGTGCTTCCCAATCCTCTCCTGGAGGCCCACCTGTCCTGCATGTTTTAGATCTCTCCCTGCCCCAGCAGCGGTGATTTAAATGATCACTTTGTCATCAAACAGCTTTAGGGGGTGATTAACGAGCTGATCGTTTGAGTCTCCTGGGCTGGAGCAGAAAGAAATCGAAAACATGCAGGACAGGCGGGCCCCCAGGAGAGGTTTGGGAAGCACTGGCCTATTTTATTGCTCCAGATAGTAAAGTATGTACAGGATATATTATGAAGTTAGAATACCCACGCCAGTACATATAATCATATATAAAAATTTAAAAATAAAAAACAAGTGTGAAATGTAATACCCATTTGATGCAAAAGGCTTTTAAAACACAGAGCTATTTGTGGTCGTTCACAGCTGATATAGTCACTAGTAATACTTCCCTGGAATTTGATAGCAAGAATTACCATTGGCAGAAGGCATACAATGTGGAAACACAAGAACTAAAGTGGCTAGTAGCTGTTGGGTAGCCTTATCTTGACTGCGTTATGATTCAGTGAGATGAATATCAAGTAAACATTTTATGAGACATGGTGTGAGGTTATTTCCTCTAAAAACAGTAGCAAAGCACCATTTAGTTCTGCTTAGGCTTACAGTCCAAAGATAAAATAGTCACAGTTGTATACCAGCTCATGATACTAAAATAATCAACATTTCCATGTACCGCAAGGCATGTGTTGGATTTTCATCAGGTGCAAATCTCTAGGTGTTGTCCTTGGTGTTTCTTTGTCTATCTCTCATGGTAAAAATAAGGTAAAAACATGATTTCCCTGTTACCTTACTGTGTAACAGGTTCTGATTGATGATCAAGCTTGCCTAGGTAGAGTCAGAACATGGGAATCATCCATTCTGGAAAAGCTGCAGGCAGGGGCTCAACTTTTTTTTCTGGAGTAAGCTTAGTTGAAACAAAAATATAGTATTCTTGTGCAAAAGCATGATTGAATGTAATTTGAAAAAGAAGAGTTTGACTGCTCTTTTTGTTACCATAATGCCAACTCTGTTCAGAGGCTGCTTCTACCATGCTTTAACTTGTGTCCTTCATTATAATTAATGTGGTGAGTACTTCAAAGACAGGAGACGCCTTTGACCCCTGAACTCTAAACCAGCTGGGATGAGCTGCTTGAAAGTTCTGTGTTGAATAACTCACTTTCTCGTGGATTGATCCTTGACAGGGTCATCTATAGGTTACAGCCAAAGTGACAGTCATTTTCACTGCTGTCATGACCTGAAAAGCGTGTCATAAAACTTAGGCCCTAAAGCATGCACGCAATAGCTTCGCAAAATTTGAGCAAAAACAGTCCTGAAAAACATCACAAAAATAATGTTTTAGCTTTGCTCTGCTCAATTTTCCGTTTTCATTTTATTTTATATAATATTTTAGGGCGTAAAAAAATCTCTGAACAGCTGTCATGAACAATATAATGAACACCTTTAAAACAATATCTGGTCAAGCCTAAAATCATTACAAATAGAGCTGGGTATCAGGGCTAATTTCCTTAATCGATTCAATTCCGATTTACAAGGTTCTGAATTGATTAATCACGGTTCGATTCAAAATCAATTCGATTCAGTATTGATTCAGTTAGTGATACCAAAACATGATTTTGAGCTGTAACCTGAATTACATGACTACCCCAACCATGCAACAACTCAATACTGGTATCAATATTGACATGTGACAGTGAATGAATGGGAAATATTGGCAATTAATGGCTGAATCTGTTTTTAAAAAATGAAAATTACTCACCTGTGAGGATTCAACTTTTTATGCTCTTAGAATGCAGGCCAAATTAAATGACATGAAACTGTACTTTTGGTACACTGTACACCTCCATGTCACATGTCACAGTAGCCTGCCAACAGCGAGGTCCAAGCCCGCCCCTGGGAATATTGAAATTTAATATTTTAAAATAATGCTGAGGGCTGATTTAGCCTCAAAACTAGTGATTAATCACTTTTTACAAATTTTACTTAAATATGAAAAAGATTGTCAGAGAAAGATTGTCTTCTACTTGGTGCATTATTAAAAATATCAATGTTTGCAATAAGAATTCACCCCGAAGCAGTTACAAAATACAAATGTACTTTATTTTTTTGCCTTTTTGACCACTGGCCGATAAACAATCAAGAGTCACATGAAACTAGAGCCTCTGGCCTGAACAACACAATATTGTAGGATATATGATGCAAGTTGTGCAGACTACCCAGTCAAAATCAGCCTGACAATCAGAGTGACTCACCACCAGACAGGTTCTTTGTTTAGTAGGCAGTCACTGCTCAATATAAAAAACTAAAAACAAAGATTCAGCCAGTGTTAAATTTAAGTACTCATGTCTGGTACTGGCTAGTGCCTTACGTAATATACCTATTACTTCATGCAAACAATCACACAGAGGTACTGCATTAGCTTTAAGTACAAACTTGTAAATTAGGCAGTTTAAACTTGAACCGTAAACTAAACTGAGTAAAGTCACAAAAGCTTTTGTGCAATATTAAAAGAAAATAGAAAGGCTGGGCGGCAAATGAAAGTGTACTTGAACTGCAAAATTCCATCACTGCTCGAGTGCAAACTGCATTTAAAATAAATGCACTCTTAAAGTGCAAAAATAACAATAATAGTAACAAAAATAAAAGTAAACAAACTGTATAAAATCCTGTCATATTGACTTTGTTCTCACTTGGGAATCATGAGATTCCTTTGCAGGAAATGGAGCTCATTGACACAATCTTGAGTGAGGCAGCTCCTTTTTGCGGTGACAGTATCACCAGTGGTTGAAAAAACCCTCTCAGATGCGATACACTAAGGTATCGCTTCACTAGGCGAGCCAAAATGGGATACTTCCTTTCATTTGACCTCTGCCAGGTCAGAGGATTGTCCTCCAGCCCAGCAGGTTTCGCCGCCCTATATCTTCTGATCTTGTCTTCAGCCTTCTCTATCGGAATTTTCCGTGCTCCTGCCTTTTCTCTGGGTGAGTAGACTGCCCCAAGGAGAGACTCCAAGGTGCTGGATTCCTTGGACTTCTTTGATGGAGGGGCTTCTCCCACCTTCTCAGTCCCATCATTAGATTCAACACCATCAGTATCTAGTTGTTAAAAGAGAGACAGAGAGAAAATCAGGAACAAATTTGAACATTTTTTAGGAACTCACTTAAATTGTTCAATATTACTCCTAATCCAATAGGAGGTCTTTGAAAACATTTTTATTTAAATTGAGCAGTTGTTTTTATACAGGGGAGACCGGGGAGAGTTTGAACACATTTGACAAAATTTGCAGTCTATATAGATGTTTGGCGTTTCCTGCCAAGTGAACATCACCTTTCGGTTGTACTCCAGAAAGCTACATTACGGCATGTATAACTGGTAAAAAAAACCAAAAAAAAAAACGTGCGTTCTTACAGGGAAGAAAAAAATCAATTTTTGTGTTCGAACTATCACCATATGTGGGGTAAGCTGAAAGTTGGAACATCTTAAGTTCAGCATAGAAATATGGCGTATATAAAGGATAAAACTATTGTTGATCAGCACTGTGATTTATTTTGGTAAACAGCACATCTACTGTATGCAAATTAACTTTAGTCAGCTTAAAACTCATGGGGTTATATCTTGTTAAACCCCAATTGAGCTTGATGATGGCGACAAAGCACACGCCATCATTTCTGCTATATAAACAACATTGCCAAAACATTACACAAATGATAAAAGAACATACTAACACTGCTTTCCAAAAAAGGAAGAAAACTCAGCATTTGTTACCGGTATTTTTACAGGGGGTCATAGGCAGATAAGTCAACACCGAATTTTAACTGAGATCCACATTGCTTTGTACCCCTCATGGACGATTGAAACAGAAGTTTCATCTCCGGATTGATGAATCATTATCGGAATATTACGATGGAATCGATCCAAAATCGATTAAATCAATTTTTTTTACCCAATTCAAGTTACAAATGAATCATCTGACCACTTGCACAATTGCAGTTGTATGACCACGACATAAAACAGCTGAGGACTGAGCTCAGTTTTTGTAAAATATTGCTGAAAATTTAAAGCTTCGTTTGGTATGTCCATTGCATTTCAAATGCAAGCCAGGGACCGGTTTCACAAAAAATTAGCAATGCGAGGGCTTAGCGAAGCGATTGCGACCAAGCAACTTTAGCAAAGTGAGGGATTCACAAAGCCTTTGCTAACTATTTCTTGCTTTTATCAAAGTCGCAATTCGTGCGTGGCCTCGTCTTCCTACAATTTTCAAGCACAGTCTCATCACGATGCGTTATATATTGATGCGACCTGACCAGTATGGAGGACCAAAACTGCCAAAATTAAAAATAGTAGGAAAGTATGAAAATAAAAAAAAGTAAAATACATTGTGATGGCCCCAATTTGTTATTAAAATTTACAACACAACAACAACAGCAAGGGATGACAGTTTTGACACAGTTTTAAAAACTTACATATTTAATTTTTAACAAAGACAATAACGACTAAACTAATATTCTGACCAAGATTGAATACAAAAAGACAGAAATATTTACAGTTTCCTGGTGATGTGCCGGGTGAGGAAAAAAAAAGCTCAAACACAGGCAAAAAAGAAACTTCACGGGTCTTGAACAGAAATGACAGGTCTGGTCACATTTATCCTTCTTCTTGCAATTTCTCCTACTACTTTACTGTCTCAATTCTTTTCCTTATATACTCTTTTGCAGACCCCACCCACATTTAGACCTCTTTTTTTTTTACTTTTCGGGGACTTGCCCCAGACATGTCCAGGACATGTCTAAACAAAGCTCCAGTCTGAGCTGAATAAAAAAAAGGTAAATACTGCCATCCAGTGGCCTATATTCACATTACAATATGCATAAATAAAAGTAAAAATAAATACAAAAATGAAAAACAGATTTCAAAAATTAAATATAAATGGAAAAATAAATGTGGAAATAAATACTAAAATAAATGTATATCATTAATATATTACCTATCAATAAAAAGGTAAACGCGTTCTGCTCTTATTTATTTATTTTTTGCTGTCTGCATGTAATGCAGAAGGAAATGTTATTCAAATGAGGGGGCGGTCCTAAGTGTGCCTTGGGTTGAACTGTTCGCCTATAGGTTATGCAGAGGTTCACCTGCCAACAGCCACACTTTTGTCTCACAAACATTGACGGACTAATAATTGCGGAATCCACGCTGCCACTCGTTTGGATGATTTGGAACGCGGTAAATATGAAATATGTTATATGTGTTATGTTTTTACTTCAGTCCACTTCAGGTGTGTTTACTTTTTCTTTACTTTCTGCTTTTACAAGCTTCGACTTCGGACAAATCTCAGGAAGTTTACTCATATAACGTTAAAAGGTTAAGTTCCCTGGGGATTAGATGATAGGATGCGATTATTTAACTATTCGGACGCAGCTAAGGTTCCGCGGCAAGCTAAAGACGGAAGTGTCATAGTGCACCGATGATGCATCAGAGCGAATTACGTTAGCAGAAACCAGCAGTAGCCGATGAGATTTTGTCATTAGCTTTAAATCCCCCCATGAACTTTCACAATTGGTTACTGACAGATAGAAAATGCCCTTATTTGCATTACACAGCGTTGTGCAGGAGAATCAGAGCTTTACAACGATACCAGACATGACAGACTTCAGTGAAGAGGCGAAGTACTGTTCTTTGCGTCGGAATGCTAACTTTTTGGAAAATTCGGAAGAAACTCACTGCCGCAAGTAGACAAAATGTAATAAAATAAACATCTAAATGTATCATTTTAATGTCTTCTTTACAGCAGTTTGAAAGAATACATATTCAAGAAGTAAACTAGCCCAAAATCTCAAACTTTTGACCATTGCATCAAAATCTATGTTTTTGCCTGCCGTGTCTCGCCTTAAGTGCAATGTGGATCGCTACACAGCGCCATGGTTAAAATTGACTAAGTTTCAGTTTCGTATCACGTAACTCCCCGGAACTAGTCACGACTATTCCGAAAACAAACGATCGTCAGCGTGAACCTTACTTACTGAAATGTGTCAATTTCGCACCGCTAATATGCGTGAAAGGACCACAGATTGTCTGTCCTTGTGGAAACAAATCCCCAGGGAGCTTAACGGTGTATGAGTAAACTTACATGTGCCCTGCCATCGCCCCCCTTCCTGAGATTCGTCCGAAGTCGAAGCTTGTAAAAGCAGAAAGTAAAGAAAGAGTAAACACACCTGAAATGGACTGAAGTAAAAACATAACACATATAACATATTTCATACTTACCGCGTTCCAAATCATCCAAATGATTGGCAGCGTGGATTCCGCAATTATTAGCCCGTCAATGTTAGTGAGAGAAAGGTGTGTGGCTGTTGGCAGGTGTACCTCTGCACAACCTATAGGCGAACAGTTCAACCCAAGGCACACTTAGGACCGCCCCCTCATTTGAATAACATTTCCTTCTGCAATACCTGCAGACAGCAAAAAATAAATAAATGAGAGCAGAACGCGTTTACCTTTTTATTGATAGGTAATATAATAATGATAAACATTTATTTTTGTATTTATTTCCACATTTATTTTTCCATTTATTTTTAATGTTTGAAATCTGTTTTTTATTTTTGTAATTATTTTTACTTTTATTTATTTTCACTTTTATTTATTTATGGATATATTTTTTTATTTTTGCTTTTATTTTTACTTTTATTTATTTATGTGTATATATTTTTATTTTTGTATTTATTTTTACTTTTATTTATTTTCACTTTGATCTATGCATATATTTTAAATTTTTGTTTTTATTTTCATATTTATTTATTTTTAATTTTGGCAGTTTTGGTCCTCCATAGACCAAGCGTCGATAAATGGGGTAAAAGGATGCTTTTAATGAACCCTAGCCCCTGACCCTTAATCCAAACCCTAAAGGTCAAACTAGATGATGCGCACTCTATAGAGTAGCTAACCCACGCCTCCTGCTGACCTTGACCTTTGACCTTTCGACCTCAAAATGCAAATTTGGACAGGGTACCCTAGGATCATCTACCCTACAAAGTTTGGTCAGCCTAGCTTCAGTGGTGGCCGAGCTGTCGCGCGGTCAGACACGCACACACACACACACACACACAGACCGACAGAAGGTGCTAAACTGTATACCCACGCCGCCTCGTCGGGCATCGGTAATAAAGATGCCAAAAGCGTCCTTTTGTGTCATATATCTGATGCAGTCAGATTGTGAAACCAATCATTTCGTGAAATTACAACATTTTTTTGTAAATTCATGAAATGACTGGTCTCACAATTTGACTGTATCATATCGATGCTTGGTCTGGTAGCGTCACTACATGACAAGTCAGGATGAGAATGTGTTATCACATCATGGCCATTTAATGTGTTCATTTAGGTGATGCAGATAGCGTACCTGCAACTGGCCCAAACAACTTGATTCAGTCCAAGCACGGATGGGGTTGTGGTGGTTTGCATGATAGCGAAAGATTTGGGTCATTATCGCTAATCCCTTGTCAATTAATCATGTGATAAATGAAAATGTCTTCATTTTGGAACAGTCTCGTTGTAGCCACAAGGCTGCCATCAATACAACCAGTGGCCATCGGGCACAAATCCCGGCCGGCTGCCGCATAATTGACCCGGTCCACTGCTTACGTCGGCCCGACATTTCTCTGGTTCTATCTACCTAACAGCCTTCTCCTTATCGTTAAGAGTGTCATGGCTCCATCAACCACTTTTGATGGTTGAACTTCACTTTGATGGTTTTCAGTAACAATAAATTTCTTGATATCTGTTTGTACATTTGGCTTACGCTGTACGTATTTCCAAAATACAATTTTCTTGCACATAAATGATGTACTAGTTTAGGCTTTCCACCATTTAAACATTTGGTTGTTTTCACCCCAGAAGTTTACAAAGGCAGGCTTGCTGGGAAATTTGTTTGACTAATGCCCTTGCTTGTCCCCTATTGCTTTAACAGTCTAGAAAATTAGTATGGAGATCAGACGAAAATGTCAAAAAGCAAAGAGGAGCAGTAAAGCTTGGAGAAAACATGAAGCAGGCATCGTCGGCTCAGGCTTCCAAATGCAAAAAATGTCCATCTGTTTGGCCAGAATGATCCTCATGTGGCAAGCAGTTTTCATTTGGAGGGGGACACAGAAGTGGCAAGACTGACGTTAGATTAATTGACTATCGCAAGTATGCGTGCCATTCAAATACGAAGAGAAAAAACTAGACTGCGCAAACCCCCCTTACTCAGGGTAAGTTGGCTAAAACACCTGGGCATGGCAATACAAAGCATGTAGTGTTTTAACCAATTTGGATGTATATGATTCATGCATCAAAATGGGTTGTTCCTGTTTGATCATATTGGTTATATCATGAAAGCTTTCACTTATAAGTACTCATACATTGTATGTCCACATTTGAACAAGTGCCCAATAGCAACCTTTTTTTTGGATAATTTATTTCTGAACAGAGGTGTCTACTATGTTTACTATGCATTGATTTTGCCAAGACCGGAAGCTAGCACCTATATGACCATGGCGGAATCCACCAAGAATAGAGAGCATGCAGTATAGTTTTTTCTCTACGTCACTGGTCTGGTTAAAATTTGCTTGAGCTTGATTGAATGAATGAATGACTTTATTTTGAGCCAAAATTTAAAACAATGTTATGACAAAAGATACGAAAATATAGCCGCCGGCAATCCCGGGGTTCAAGCCAAGAGAGACCATTAGTAGTTGAAAGCTTTTATATCTTAATTAAAAACCACTTTGAGAGTATGTTACAGGTATTTATGTGGACCTATTTGGCCAGTGTAATGATTGGACCAACAACTTATGAAGTATGGTTTGGTTTTTGTTATGTTAGGCTATTTTGTGCATTTGTAGCTCCCCCTTGTGGTTGATTGCAACGAAACTGTTCAGGTATGTTTTAAGTATTTTGTGGAGATATCCTACAAGTACTGTGGTGATCGGACAAACAATTTCTGATATATAATCCGATTTGTGTAATACCACGCCCCTTTATTTGCATTTGTGGCACCCCCTAGAGGTCGATTTGATTGAAACTTTCAGGCTATGTTTCAGGTTAAGCAGACATATCCTGAGTTTTGTATTGATTGGGAAAACTATTTATGATTTACAGTGTGATTTTTGTTATACCATGCTACTTTGTTTTGCATTTATAGCACCCCCCTATCTGTCAATTTGAATGACATGTTCAGGGTATCTTTCAGGTACTTATATAAATATACCCTGTGAGTTTTATGGCTATAGGACAAATAATTGCTCATTTATAGTCAGATTTGTGTCATGACATGCCCATTTTTTGCATTTATAGCACCCCCTATGAGCCGATTTGCATACAACTGTCAAGTTATGTTCCTGGTACTTATATGGACATATCCTGCAAGTTTTGTGATGATTGGCTTAATGGTGGTTGACTTTTGTCCTTTTTAGTGCTAAGCCACGCCCCTGCTGAAGTTCATTGTTCAATATCTTGGAAACAAAATGAGATTTCAACAAGCCTTACGTAATTAGTGATAAGCTTGGTCCAATGATGATCAACAGTGAAATTCGCAGGAATTGGACCTACGGCCTAGGAGAAGGTGTCAAAGAATATGTTTTTTTTTTTAATTCAAAATGGAGGAAAATCCAATATGGCGGATTGAATTTAAAATGGCTTGGGCAGCATTTGCACGCAACTTTCAACCAATGTGCAAAATTTTAATAAATAATTTTAAATAAAATATCAAAGGTAAGACAAATTTTTGCTCATCTCTATAGACTGTAAAGTGTATATCTGCTGTTCTTGGAGTGTGATGTCAAGGAGTTGATGCTTGCTTTGGCACCAGTTTTGAGAGCCAGGGGCCTAATTTATCCAGCGTGTGTATGCACAGATGTTTGCGTAATGAGTGCGTAAGAACATTCGCACACAAAGTATGGGATTTATCAACTTGTATTTGTGCATTGGAATTTGTAAATTTAGGCACAACTCTTAGCATGCGTACACACAAAACCTAGCGGTAGAACAGTGAAACTACAATAGAACACACTAAGAGAATCACAGTGTTCAGCCATCTCAAACCTCACACATTCCCCGTTTACTCTTATTAATGAAAATTCTCAATCAGTAATTTAGCAGACAATTTGAATAATTTGTGTAACAAGTTATAAAAGACAGCTGTGACAGGACAAACTGAAAAGAAAACTTGAAATGCAAGTGACATGGCTTATCTTGCACTAGTGGAGGATTTGGAGAACCGTGCGCTCTGCCGGGAGCGCGTTTTCAAAAAGCGTGCTGATCTGTTCAGTGAGAGCTTAGAGTGGCTTCTCAGCTGGTACCGCTTCCACAAAAACATACTGAAGGATTTATGCCGTGATTTACAACCCATGTTGGAGCGAGAGACAAAACGCACCAAAGCCATCCCAGTGTATATCCAGCTCCTGTCCACCCTGGGATTTTTGGCCATCGGAACATTTCAGCGAGAGATTGGAGACATATGCGGCATTTCACAGCCGACACTAAGCAAAATCATGCCAGCAGTGTTGGATGCAATAATTTCTCTGGCCCCAACTTACATCCAGTGCCCATACAGACGTCACCAACAAGCCGAAATTAAACTTATTACTTATTAAGTTAAATTATTTCACGCCATTGCCGGATTCCCAAACATAATTGGAGCCATAGATTGCACCCACATCGCCACAAAAGCACCATCACACAAATAATTCAGTTACGTGAACAGGAAAGGATTTCATTCAATCAATGCACAAACAATCTGCAGTACAAATATGCCTCTGTGTAAACTTTCTTTCCCGGTGGCCTGGAGGAACGCACGACTCATTCATCCTGCAGAACAGCTCTGTGGGTGTGCGCCTCCAGCAGGAGCTGTTGAGGATGGCAGGCTTATTGGTGAGTGTTACAACATTTCAAAATTATTTTCTGGGCTTTGTATGTTTTATTATAGCATCTCCATAGGTGATCAGGGATATCCACTGAAGCCGTAGCTAATGACTGAGACTGGTCTTTCCACTGACCCAACAGAATTAACAGCAGTCGTAACCTTCTCCCATGCAGCATTTTTTCTTGGCAGTAGCTACGGGTACGGCAGTTTTCCAATGCATTTCAATGTAGAGAGGTACGGCAGTCCCAATTTCAAACCATGCCCTAACCTGACAATGACCCTAACCTTAACCCTTCCCCTAACCATAATCCCGAATCCTTATCCTAATCCCTTCAAATCGACTGCCGTACCCGTAAAACCATATCTCTAGACACTGCATTTTTTCTTTTCTTGATCACACCTGAATTGAGTTTTTCAAACAGTATTTTTCGTGTATTTCAACTTCTCCTCCAAGCACCTCAATCTCTGTGCTGGAGATATTCCTGTACTTTGCCCTCTTTGCCATGACTTCGGTGAGTGAAAAAAATCCATTCACACATTCTTAAAGGGATTGCTGCTACCATATATAATCAATTGAATTGAATGCAAATGAGCCTAACCGTGCACGAGCATGGTAGTTTAGAACATGTGGGATTTATCATCACATATTACTTACTGGTGTGTGTACGACCGGTGTCTGCACGTTTAATAACTACAGTTTTTTTGTACTTTCACACATTCTAAGTTTCATTCCTATGAAAGAATTCAGAATATTTTCTACGCACAGGTGTTACACTATGTGTTTTTGTTACATGATGCATCAACTATCTTATGCATAATGTAACAATATGATGCAAAGTGTAACATTTTTACGCATAATGTTACCATTTTTGACGCATAGTGTAACAACATTTTTAACGCATACCCCTTCAACGAATAAAGTAAGTTCAGTACACTTATCCCACAGGATTTTTCGTACAAAAGATCAACATGGTCAGGTCGTCCCAAAAATGCCCCAGTTCAGAACTTGTGCTGTCGCTGATAGCAGACTCTGCTGCATGGATTTTAACATTACTTATTAGGTGACCCGGTGTGGCGTCCATCATCCGTTGACATGGTCAACATTGCAAAGCTGCATGTTTTGTTTTCCTTCGGACGCTTTCTTTGGTCCAAGACTTCTGATTTTTGGCGTGTGTAGGCAAAAGGAGAAATACCAGAAATCAAGCAGCTCTAGGACCCTCATTCTTTGAGCTATACTTTTGATATATGGAGTATGCAATTTTTCAAAAAATCACTTTTTGTCATATTTGTTAAAACTGTTACTATGACCTGACAGTGGGATGTGAGTCAGATGATCTTTGAGAAAATCAGAGTCATCTGGCTCTATCTAGCGCTTCTAATTCCTTCTGCAAGATTTCACCGTGACCGGGACAAAACAAACAATCAGAGCCAGGAGGAGTGACTGACGATGACAATCATTTCCCCTGCACACGCAATGCAATCAGCCTAGTTGTGGGTGTTTCTTTACAGCTGGACAAACGCTAGCCAGCATAAGCATTGCCATTTCTCACGGACTACCTTATTTATGAGTTCAAACTTGAGAAGTTGAGAATGGGAGTATAAATTTCCAAGAACGCGAGGACATGGTAAGCTGAATCTGCAGATTGAGACAGTAGCGTTCTTGTCTACTTAACATTTCAGCGCAAGAATTTATTTGTTCACCTTTCTCACAATTTTAATTTTGTTGAAAATAAACAGTTATTTGCTTCTTTCCTAGGCGGATGCTGTTGTCGCTGACTGAGAATGCTGCCACATTAGCTGCAAAAGCCATACCGAAAAAGCAGGCTACACTTGCAGCTGATAGGCGTTGTAAGCTCAGCTCAATTATAACTTTGTCGGTAGTTGCTTGCTAAAGCAAGTGGGTGGCTGGTAGATACATTTTATATCACCACAGATGTATCTGAAATGCAATATAGCTTCAAATGTGGGACGTCAATGGTTGCAGTAACACTCCGTTGAGAATATCTCATGTTACAAACGTTGTGCTTGTGGCTGACGCTCACTTGTTTCCAGTGCTAAGGCTAGCTCAGTGGCTAGCTGTGTTTTATACGTAATATGCTGTAGCTCTATTTCTAATATGCCCGGGTAGTCGTATTGGTCTGGTCTTTGACCTGAGGCCACATTAATAGGATACTTGCTAATGGTAAAATGTTATTTTTATTATTTGCTGTGTTTGCACCTAGCGTTCACACAGCTCTGCTGACAATTCAGACATACAACACTGCATCCAGATAACGGGATGCGAGACTCGCGCTTGTGCATGTGAATCAGGGGGCGTGGCTTTGGTCAGAGACTTGAGGGGAGGCTACATTCCAATCTTGCTTGCTGTTCCAAGATTACATACTCCAGCTTTTAAAAAAGCAACGCTAAAAAACATGAAATGCCTCCATATTGCTTGTGTGACATTTTCGAAGTGTCTGCAAGCCTCGACAATGTGATTTGACTCAAAAAGACGTCATTTTCACTGTTTTTTGCCTAAATGTCCAATGTAGCCACTTGGAGCCATGTTGTTTTTTCCGCGTTGATATAAAAAAAACTAGAGTGGACAACGTCATTGGCTGGACCAAAGTGCACATGGCAGAATAGATCCGCCATCTTGTGTATGTATAAATGTCCAATGAGGCGCATTGACGTGGGTGTGGATAAATTATTTTTTTTTGGGTCGGGGACTTTGTTTATCCCGTGTTCTTTTATATCTTTTCATACTTGAAAAAAGACATGAATAAGGAATCGTAAATCAACAATATTTATGTTCCATTATTTGGCAAAGCTAAAGAGGAAGCTCTACGGTTGCCTGACCCTGTATATCATCACTCAGTTACCGACGTTTAAGTTTCGTTCAAAGAAAAAGCGTTCACATTCAGCTGTGTCTGTGAGTCTGACTCAGGTCTCATTTTTATATGCATTTATGAATTTATATGTGTGCTTTGTGTTTTAAGATCAGAACAACTTCATTCATGAAGTGTTTATACCTACTTGTTGTCTTCATTTAGTGCGTCTTCTTATTGCGTGTTGCCCCAACTGGTATCAATGTAGAAGTCTAATGAAACCAGGAATACACCATTACTAATAAACAAGTGTACTGAAGCCTTTTTTTCCGGGTAATTTAGCTGGCACCTTTCTGCCAGTTATTTTAACTATAATTTTACATTAAGCTTACCGCAAAAGTCTGTGCATGTTCACTGTAAACCATGGTTGAATACGCGCTGGACTCCACTTACAGTTAAAATGACAAGGAGACATTGCGTTAATTTAACGGTTAAATCCAGTCAGTTTATAACAGTGTAGGAAGGTGAATTTCATTTCGTTGCTCTGTTGCGACTGCGTATGTGCATGGTGCAAACCAGCTTGTCCAGTATACACTAGTGCTTTTGAATGGAAATGCATTGTGAAGGGACTGGACATTTTGTCTGATGTAAGTGAAAATCTGTGATATTATATATAATATATCTGGTATATTCAATGTTTATTTAATGGAAAAACATTACAGAAAAATTGGGTGTCCGGTATGAGTAGGTGTCTGTTTTATACGAAGATGGTTTAGGCGAGTTCTTGTTGTATTGCGATCAGGAACCAGATGCGAGAACCAGGAAATGCAGTAGAGCTTGTTTTATTGGTAAAGGGGTTTACCCCCGCAGAGCAAAAGGCAACAGTACAAAGTCCACAATCCAAAAGTTGAAATCCAGTTGGGCAAAAATAGTATCAAAAACCAGGGCAGCAATCACAGTAATCGTAGTCGGACAGAAATGGGTCTGGTACACAGGAATAGTACTTTCAGAGATACAAGCCAGAATCCACAGGACGTAATCCAAATCGTTACCAGGGCAGCAAACAGAAATCTCGTAGTCGGGCAGAAAAGTGGTCGAAACACACCGATGCAACAGTAATCCAAAAACACAAAGGCAAAAATCAAAAGTCGGGCAATCCAGTCAGAAAGATAAACACTGAGAAATCGAGGCGAGAAACGTAGCACAAGAAAACTAGGGAGAACGATCTGACAACTGGAAGTGCTTGAACAGACATCTTAAATACACATCCGGGGTGAGCACATGACAAGGGAGAACAGGTGTGATCAGTGAAACAATAATCAGGACTGACACATGAGGAATAATCTAATTACATGAATTTGGCAAATGCCAAGACGCAGACAGGGATCACAGGACAATCCTATGAACAAACAACAGCTCAGATTAAGGAGAACTAAAGTGTACAGTCTAAAGAAAAGGGAAAGCCTGAGATATACGTGGAAACTGCAGTAGAGATAATTAGTGATAGGCAAGGAGGGCGGAGATACAGATTGGGCGAATGCTAAGAGATTGTTAGTCTATTAGTATGTGCAGCTATACAATCCCGAGTGCAAGTTAGTCAGTTAGTAGAAATATACAATGTTAATCTTGATTAGTAATCTATCAAAAATAATAAACTGTTAGTAGGGTTAGTAGATAGTAAAAGAGAGAGGAAGGAAGCACACGAGATGATGAAGGAAGATTGAAAACCCAGAAACCAATAAATCACCCGAATGAGTGGCACGCAAGACTAGGGACCGTGGGCAAAGACCTACACAAGACAAGACAGGGTAGACGTGGTGCACTGCATGGAAATGAAAACATGGCATGGAAGAGAATACTATGAACATGAAAAATAATAAACAGAAATCTAAATAACCAAAACACAATACACAATCCTAAGAATGGTCAAAAGTTAGGCAGTGGTCACTAAACACAAAAGCATACATGGCAGAGCCAGGCACAGAACTAAAACATGACAAGCAGAATGCAGAATCACAACAGTTCTACTGTATTTTCCTTTGAAAGTCTGCCCAGACATCCATACACAAGATGGTGGCCGAGTGCTGCCACAGATACTTTGGACTTTGCCCACTCTAGTGTTTTTTATCTCTGTGGTTTTTTCCTTGGGTAGAGTGAAGTTCCGTTGCTTGGAGGACTCAAAATACGAAGAAAATGAAGATGAAGAAGACTTTGAAGCACCCGCCATAAACTAGAAGAAGGGGACCTAGAAAACCTACAGCTTGTGTTTACATGCAAGCAGTGAATTATGCCGCACGTGATAGGAAGATCTGTGGGCATTAGTGATATGTGGGTCGAGGTTTTTTAACACCCGTGCCAATCCGACCCGACGTGACAGCTAACCCACCCCGCCTGCCCCGCTAAAACTGATTTTCAACCCGAACCCAAACCCAACCCGACCCGACACAAAAAGGAGGCAAGAGAAAAAGAATACAGTGTGTCTTTGTGACATGATTTGCAATGGAAAAAAACTATTCCTCTGTCACGCTATGGATTTGAGTGGAGCACAACATACATTTGGCTTTTGGCTGGAATTCTTAGTACAAAGTTTGGGCTCTGTCTATTAATTGAACCTTACCGTGATTTCTGATCTATGCAACCAAACGAAATGCCATCAGGCAAAATATTGCAAACAGGTTGTTTTTATTGGAACAAAATTAACATGACAGTGGTGAACTGGCGCTATCGCCTACTCTTCCATACAGTGTTGCGATATCCTGTCTACGACGATTTTTTTTCCTCATATATTTATTTCAAGATTGTTTTGGGGGGGCTTTTAGGCTATTTTTTCAACACAGCTTACAATGTAGGCCTAGGCGTATTTTTCCCAAACTATGCCAAAACAAAGCCGCGTCAACAGTGCCGGGGTTTAAGCGATTACGGCGCGCTTCCTGGACACGGCCAGCCGAACTGAAGGTTCGCTCGCTTGTCGCGGTAGTTGCTGGAACGCAGAGAACTGCTTTGGCCACCATGGAGTTTTACACGATTATTCTTTGTCTCATGGTATGGTAATTAATAAGAGCAAGACTTATGTTTATGACCATACATGCTCCAGTAATGATAAGTTACCTATTCATTTGGGTGATATGTGTATAGAATGGTGTTATAGAAATGTATATCTAAGAAGTGTCTTTACTGCCGATGGCAGCACACGCTCTGCTGTTAGAGAACATAAACGGAAGCACCTCAACAAGTTGATTTTATTTTTGAATAAGAATCGTGATATGCCTTTCACTGTAAAGTGGCGAAAAAATGTTTTGTCCATGTGCTGTTTGGACCCACAGGTCAATAAAATTACTACTACTGTATAATATTTCGGTGCTGACTGCAGAACGATTTATAAGATGAGCTATCATTCAACCTTTAGATCCTTAGTCTAACCATGGAGGATTAAACGCACCAGTGAGTGCGTGTACATAGAGAGTAGGAAGAGGGAGAGGTACAATTGGCATTCTATCCTGCTTAAGGTAGCGTTACATCATTTGACAAGAGCATATGATCTTGGTTGTATGACTAGATCCCTCAAGTGGCCGATAGCCTATTATACTTTTTATTCGCAATTTCATGGGACTTAGATGTCGCCACTGTTCGGCCCTACCCGCCCGCACCCGCTTAATGTTATGAAAATATTGACCCGCCCCGCCCGACCCGTGGGTAAACCCGCGGGACCCACGGGTTCCGGGCCGACCTGCGCATCACTAGCGTGCATCACGTTTATAGTTTACGAAGCTAGTTTTTTTATTTCAATATTAAGATGCTTACACTCCAGATGCAAAACAAATTTTTCACATGACAGATTACATTCAAAGTCAATGCTAAGACGCTAATACACACGAAACGCAGATATTTGCATCCTTGCATTGACTGTGAATGTAATCTGTTGTGTTTTGCGTCCGGTATGAAAGCGGCTTTAGCTGGCAACCTTTATATTCAGTGCATTTTAATGCCAGCTAGCGAGCTAAATGCTCTTGGTCCAACTCCAGCCAAATTAGTTTGCATAATAATGGCTATACCCATTTTAAATGGACTAAATTTCAATGCATGAAATATAATGTTTGCTAGCTAGCAAGATAGCCTTTATGCCAACTTAGCTAGCTATATTTAATGTATGTATATGCGAGCTAGGTGCTTAAATGGAAAAGTTATAAGCATTCACTCATCTATTGATTTCTATGAGCAAATCCAAAAATAATACAGCTGCGCATGTGTACTGGAGGGCACAGTGAAATAGCTGTTGAAATGTAAAAACGGTTCATGGCAAAATATACACTTCGTAAACTGTAAAAGTGATGCGCGCAGATCTCCCTATCGCATGCATCATAGTTCACTGCTTGCATGTAAACACAACCTCAAGGCTAGGTACTCTTCCACTAGTTTTATGGCAGGTGTTTCTAAGTCTTCTTGTTCTTCTTATTCTTCTTCTTCGTATTTTGAGTTCTCCTAGTAACGGAACTTCACTGTTCCCGAGGAAAAAAAACATGGCTCCTGGCTAAGTGGCTACATTGGACATTTAGGCAAAAACAAAGTGAAAATGACGTCTAATCATAATGTCGGGGCTTGCAGACACTCTGAAAATGTCACATGAGCAGTATGGAGGCATTTTACGTTTTTGAACGTTGTTTTTTTAAGCTTGAAAATGTGGCCTCCATAGGATTCCATTCATTTGGTTTTTTCTTCAATGCACTTTTCCCTTAAAACTCCAAACTATTTTGAGGACAAAAGAAATTAACCGACCCTTCATTTAGCCTTGGGGTGGGTATATTATGAGTGAATTTTCATTTTTGGGTGAACTTTCCCTTTAAGCCTGAGTGCATGAAGACATACCAGTCTCTTCTTTTCTGGTCAATATCAGGCTCTACATGTAATTTGCTCTGTGTAGGCATACACTACACAATTTTATACTGTCATCTTTCATACCCAGCTCAAGCTCAGGGTAGATGGATCTGAATTGCCATCCCTCACAGTTCCAGTCGCACAAAATCATCTGAGATGAGCACATGGTCTGTGGACCGTTGTTAATTTGACTGATCTTGATGCCAAAAGACTAGTTTGTATAGGCTCGAGTTTGTAGGTAAGGTGCAATAAGACGGAGTCATAATATCGCTCCGACTTCTACTTAACCAGTCCTTACATTTTTGGAAAGCGCATGTCTTCGAGATTGATTTAACGCTACTCATATCCCCCAAAAATCTTTTCATTAAAATGAGGAGGGCGAGTATGGGCTTATTTTTTCACCCAATTCGTGCCCCAAGACCAAAAATTAACTCTGCGCTTGGAATAACACCCCTTATGTACTAAGGTTTTGAAAATAGTCCCAAATTAAAGGGTAAGTCACGCAGATTCAAATTATGTATGCATTGCTAATATGGCAGTCACAACAGAACAATTCTAGTTTCCCACCATACCATTCACTGCCTTAGGATGCCCCTAACAATGACACAGGAAATAGGTAAGTGCCACCCAAATGAGGTCATCTGCACGCCTTCATGATATTCATGCACATGAGCTACAGCATCTGTAGTAATCAACTTGACTCTCGTTGTCTTCTACTTGCACTCTCAACGGTTTAGGCCTGCTCAAGCCTATGTCATAGGCCTATTGTACTTGATGCTGTATTGGTAAAGAACACACAAGTACAGAGAATTCTGGAAATTGTACTAGTATATTTACAGTCCTTTTGAATTTTGCCCTCGTAGGTGCTTCTTACTTGTAGGAGAGTCGTAAGTGCAATGTAATTTTCGGCTGTGCCAATTCCTAAAGGCCTACTAGCAGTGATCCAGACAAAGAGGGGGCTGACCCCACCTTTTGGATTGAAATTCATGGTCAATTTCAAAGAATTCCTGCATCTGGTCAAATTCAAAGAATTTTCACCAAATAGAGGGGCGTTGCTAGGTCAACCCCTTTTGTATGCCAGCCTGACTACGTAGGCCTATGCCTGCAAACTTGGTACCACTGAGCAGTGTTATACCAATATAATATTTGATTTTGGCAGTAGTTGCCACCATAGGCCTAGTCAGTTCATGGGGTCTAACATCTCTGGTTTTTGTACGCTGATCGGTGAGCTTATTAAATATTAATGAGAAGGCGCGAATTGCCGATTTCCGAACTTGACACAGCCAATCAGAAGAATTCATGGGACACGTGGCTACCTATGCACTTGTTTGTACGTTCCTACTGTAAAATGGCTATAGGGGCATGCTATAGTGCTAGCTGAGAGAATAGGGGTAAGACATAGATAAGAATGATCTGACTGATTTTGCTTTGCTCTTTGGAAATCCCATTGGCTTTGGCACCAAAATCATGGAGAAATGGGTTAAAATCATTGATGATATATGTGAGTTGTCAACAATGTAGTTTGAGTTCAAACAATGTAAGTCCATGGCACATGCACAGTCTGTTCTAAAGCTCACCGTATCACACAAGGAACTTACAAATTTTCCTCAATTTTGCGGAATTGTGCTGGTGAGACCCAACAATGATGTCAACCCTCTTTAAAAGAAAGGAAATGACAACTTTTTTCCTGGATTTAAAGATCAGCCCCTGGTGAGGGTTTACATATGTGCAAGTATTCATGAGCCCGACAAAATGTAAAATTGATACGTATTCCTGTTTTATTGAGTTGTTGATACGTTTCTTTTTGGTCTGATTACTGTTTTGGTAGGGTTTTTGTTACCTTATGCGTTGAAGGGGTTGAAACATTATGCGTTAGAAAATGTTGTTACATTGTGCGTCAAAAAATGTTACATTATGCGTCATATTGTTACATTATGCGTAGGATAGTTGATGCATCATGTAACAAAAACACATAGTGTAACACCTGTTACATTATGTGTTGTTGTTACGTTACTAGTTGTAACAAGGCTGTGGAAAAGCAAAGAACTGGTGCTAAGTCCGCCTCTGGCTCCGAAACAGCACTGAAAGCAGCTCGGTGGAAAAGGGGTATGGGAGGGAAGCTTAAATCTAACATGACCCTCCCAGCACTCACATAAAATTAATTTTTTCAGACATTAAATTCGGACTTTAACCCCTTGTTTCCCGTATATTTACATCGCAACTGTAAGAGGGAAGCCAGGAGATAACATGGACATCCGACCAAAAGTGCCTATTGCCCTCTGTTCTTAACATAGTGGGATAATAAAGGCATAAGAACTTATACTTCCTCCACAGCTGGCATCGTTTCCAGTCAGGCATGGCTGGGAGCTGTGGGGTAATAAAGTATCCAGGGTCCAGGCGTCCTCGACAGCTGCCCCCCACCCCAATTCTACCACTGAGATAAGGGAGCCTGGAACTGGGCACTTCAGCATGGGTGCGTGTGCGTGCGTGTGTTGAGCGCATCAAAGGCGGGGGAAGGGAGTTGCACCCTGGCTTGGTTGTTGCAAGGAATTTTTCTCTCAGCAGGGTGTGACCTGTGCTCTCTGCCCGATTAGTGCCATAGTGACCTCTTCTGGACACACTGTCACTGCAACCTTTCATTTCATCACTGAAACTGTTCTGAGTTATGAGTTTCAATTTAAACAAACCCCACTATTACACTGTTTTAACTGCCCTCATGTCATCACTGAATTACTATATTATATCTGGGGTAATAGTGATGAGAATTTCATGGGGAATGGGTCTGTTGGGAAGGAAATTCATGACAATTACATCCTCATAATTCTGTATGTAATCGTGTTTGGTATGTATCTCTTCAGCTAAATTCAAGAAGTTGAATGAGATGCATTTAATTTCCACAATATTTCAAGAAAACATAGTTTCGGCTCCCCAGCAATAATTTGTCCGGAACCAGAGTTATCTCTTGAGGTGTATTTAGAATCATCTTACCCCCTTTGCAGAAAGTGCTTTGCGACCCCCCTGAGGTCTGTCTCCTAGGTCCTTGCACTGATCTAAAAACTTTTACTATCCTATCTCCTTTGAATAATAATTGTTTTCTTATTTCCTCCGAGGGGGGGGAGGGAGAGTCTAAATTCCGATTTGGACCATCTATGCGGCCTGATCAAAGGCGCCACTAACCTTGAATCTGAGAGAGACGACCTAGTCTGGGAAGCCCGTACCCGACTTCCCATTCTTTGGTCCGTGCGTATTTCTAGCTGAATGAAGTTTCATAATTCAGACTTTTGCACAACCATTTGTATGTTGCCTTTTTTGCAAGGTATGACTTTTCTCTCATTTTCTAAACTGTGTGCAACTTGTAATTGGGGTAATGTTGATTTCTTAGATTTAAGCTCTTGCCTACCTGGTGAATAAACTATTGTTCTTTCTTTACACTTGCGTGGTCTCAGTGGCTCTTAACCCTTGTACATTCTTTGTAGCCATGTTACGCCGGAGACTTAGGGGTTAAGCTCAACCAAGGACTGACTGATCAGCAGCTTTGGGATGAGAATCGGTTTTATTAAGTTGGAGAGACAATCATGATCTACTTACATAAATGGTGTATGTATTGCCGGTTCTGGGATTTTAACCTCAAGGAAACCCATGGACGAAAAGTTGGTTATCTATTAAAATTCCCTAAAGGAACCCATAAGCATGCAAAGATCTGGTTTTGCTGTATTTTAAGCCAAAAGATGTTGTTGCAGTGATGGCTGACTTCCAATCCTCTGGTATTACCGATGAACCTAAGCTGCGGAAATAATGCCAAAACCCGGGGGCAGATATTTTAGTGATGCAGGTTTGCCTTTATGAGTCTGAGGGGTAATCACCCCGAGGACCACGCAGGTTCTCCCTAAATTATAAATTCTAATTATATGGGATAATTTTTTTGGTCCGGCCGCCGCCGCCACACTACGTGTTTACGCGATAACTTCAGTAATATTTCAATTCCAAATTCTGCACATAAGTAAGTATCATAAAGAGGAAGAACTGGTTCAATTTTTAACAATTTACAATTTCTACATTGGCCACCAGGGGCCAAAAACTGAAAAAAATCACTGTTCTGCAATAACTTCAGTAATATTTCAATTACAAATTTCAAGTTTTGCACATAAGTAAGTATCATAAAGAGAAAGAACTGATTAGATTTTGGACAATTTATGATCTCTAGATTGGCCACCAGGGGCCAAAAACTGATTTACATGTTAACGCGATAACTGCAATTATATTTCAATTAGAAATTCCAAGTTTTGCATATAAGTTAGTATCATAAAGACGAAGAACTGATTCGATTTTGGACAATTTACAATTTCTAGATTGGCCACCAGGGGCCAAAAACTGAAAAAATCACTGTTTTTATCATATCTCTGGAAATATTTGTCCCATTGACCTCAAATCAAGTGCAAATGAAAGGTCATGACCTGGGGATGTGTGTCACGATGACATTTTACCTGTTTGGTTCAAAATTCTGACACAAGGTGGAGCTTTGTCACATAAAATTCACAATTTTTGCTATATCTTTGGAACTATTTCTCCAATGGACATTAAACTATGTGCAACTGCAAGGTCATGACCTCACAACGTGTCACATGATGACATCATACCTGTATGGTTCAATATTTTGCCACCAGGTGGCGCTTTGTGATGGAAAATGACCATTTTGGCCATATCTTCAGAACCATTTGACCGATTGACCTGAAATTAAGTTCAAATGAAAGTCTACTCAAAGTCTATTCAAGGATTGGGGAATTGGAGGATTGGGGGCGTTCGGGGATATACCCCCAGCCGGCACCTCCGACGGCATAAGCCTAGTTTTAAATGGAGTCAGATTTGAAACAAGAGTGAACATTGTAATCGGTATGCTTAGTTTGTTTGAATCACTGATATATCTGACGTTTTCAGTTGCTGCGTGTGTTCCGACGTGCACCTTGGATTATTCGCAGCACAACATTAAGTTAGATGAATCCGTGATGTCGGCATAGCCCCGTTTTCGAATGGAGAACTACTGAGAATACCTCAGGTAAGTCTCAGGCTGAGTCCAAGGCGGGACACAGGCATGAAAGATTTAATTGACATGTTCCATTGCCTCATAACAGCCGGAATCCACACCCTTAAACCTTCGCTCCTGGCTCCTCCGCCATTGGTCGAGCTGCGTGAGTTCTACATGATGACCTTACCTTTGCTGTCTCTTTATCAGTACGCTTTTCGCACTGGCCCGGAAATGTGTGTACTCGTCTTATCGCTGGCCTTATCATGATGCTCGCTTTGCATCTAAACACGCGGAACTGTAATGAATGTTTTTTTTTGCTTTGCATCTAAACACAGACAATGGTTTGAGTTCATGAGACATTATGATTGGTCTTGGGTGATATAAGAAGTCACGTGCATACACAGAAAGAAGTCTTGTGCATACATTCCATTACTTTGAGTTTGTCAATTTCATTTAGTTCATTTTCACTGAGACCACATGGTGACAGCCAAACAAACTGATACTGGTCCAGCTGTGACAGGACAAAAAGCTTGAGAAGATGCTGTCAACCATGCACCGGGCCACCATGTGTGAAACTGAAGAGGAATTGTCATGGTGAGCAAATGGTGAACCACGTCGTATCCTTGATTACAACTACGGAATGATCAGTGTTAATCGCAGTAACCAACTTGCTAATTCACCCGCTGACTGCGAAAAGGTTGAGACCGTGTGAGCCTTGCGTAGTTAGCGCCAAGAACGGAGTAAAGAAAGAGTCATACTACATATGCGTGAGTTATGAGATTTCATTATGCGTTGAAACGTGCTTCCAAACTTACCACACTGTCAAGAATTTCTAATGTAAGTTTTTTTTATGTCACGTCATTTTGTCATCTCAAAATTTGTTTGTATGTAAATAAAAAAATGTAAATAGCGTAATTGATTGCATCCTTATCGTACATCACATGAACTCAAGCCACTGTTTGGATAGTTTAGATGCTAAACAGCACAGTTGTTATCACCCATTACCCCGACAACCATAAGTGAAAATAATCTGGGACAGCGCTCACGGCAGCATTCACTGCTCACTGCTGTTTATATGACGTGCGTGAGCTATTGTTCATAGATGGATCCGAGACTCGAGCATGGCAGTTTTTCATGAGTAAAAACGGCTCAGAAGGCTTAGGGGTTGAATCATAAGGTGGTGACTCGGCCTCGGACTCTGCTTCGGAGGCTGGTGACTCGGACTCGGTCTTGGCCTTGGAGGGTGGTGACTCGGATCGGGTCTCGGCCTTGGAGGGTGGTAACTCAGATTCAATCTTGGCCTTGGAAGTTGTGGACTTGACTACAACACTGCTGGCCATCCAAACCACACCCAGCCTTCATCACAGAGATACGTGTTCTCCTCAGCTCAATATGTTCTTCATCTTCCAATAATACCGTATTGACCCGAATATAAGACGACCCTGAATATAAGACGACTCCTCTTTTCAAGACCCTTATTTGGAAAAAAACTTTTTATTTGAACAAAATTTCAAAAAACATTTCATTGTTTTTCTCGCACATTTCAACATCTTTGGTGTTTATTATGGGGGAGAAAATCATAAAATCATCCATAGCCCTGCAAATAGGAAAAGCGCAGAATGCACTTCACGGTTATATGCCATGAAAACAGTGCAATAAAACGGGCTTCGGCCTACTGGCCTAACTTGTGCAATAAACGGCGCTCATTCGCTTGACAAACACTGTCAGAAAAGTCTGCAAAATGTAAGAGCATTAACATCCAAAAACACTATGAACAGTTTTTTTCCAAATTCATTCTGAATGACGTTGATTTAAATACAGCAAATACGCGTCCAGATGAATGATTTGTCCCACAACAACAAGAACAAGGAACACCTGTTAACTGTGGAGTGCTCTCGGAGGGAACCTTCTGTTAATTATGAAAATGAGTGAAAACAGGTCAGGACTAATAACTGTTTTAAACGGAGGTTTTGTACAGGGGCGAAGCTAGAACCGGGAATTGTGGTGGCACAGACACGTCCCTTTATGACAATTAGGATAGTCCTGGCTAGTTCTCAATAATTTTTCTTTATTGACGCGTTTTCCAATGATCGCAATAGGCAACTGAAGACACGGTTTCTCATGCGATCTAACAGCGATGAAGTCATGGGGTAAATTCCGTAAAACAGAACTGGGGTGGACGTAACATCTGTTTTAAAGAATTATTCGTCTTGACCTGTTCGCAGTCATTTTCATGATTAACAAAATGTTCACTCCGAGAGCGCTCCGCACTTAACAGGTGCTGCTTGTTCTCCCCGATTAGGTAAGACGACAATCATTCATCTGGAAACGTTCGCTTAATTTTTCGGTTGCCAATTACGATAATTACGTTGCGCTCTGTCATACATCTTTTTCCTGCCCTCACGTTGTTCGTTCTCTCAGCTTCGTTTACAATCGTAAGTTTAAATTTCACATCATAACTTCTCCTCTGATTTTTATTCACCTTACCGATTTTGGAAGCACTTTTTTCAAGTGGATCTTTGTGCCTTGGCTGCATCTTTCTGTCATTAAGTAGCTCATGCAAATGTAAGCTAACACACCCACTCCAGCCGACTTGTTTACAGGATCACGCTAGGGTCACACTGCTCTAAACACTGACAGAGAGAAAAGCGCTCATATGGCACCACATATTGTTTTACATGGGTAACTCCTTAGACCCCGAATATAAGACGAGGTGTCATTTTCAGGCATTTTTCAAGGAAAAAAATATCGTCTTATATTCGGATCAATACGGGTATTATACTTGGTGGCCTTAATATTCACATTGATAATCCCTCTTCTCCCATGGCAGTTGATTTCATTCAAATGTTGGACTGTCTCAACCTTACACAGCACGTTGATACCCCCACACATGCTAGGGGCGAACTTTGGACTTGGTGATATCAGATTCTGTTCCCATCAAAGACCTGGTAGTTTATGATCTGGCGTCTCTGATCACTGTGTCTTTTCAATGGAAGTTCTCTTTCTGTCTCCCTTTTTCAAGCCCAAACGTCAAATCCATTTCTGTAATTTAAAAAACACCTACCCAGAAATCATTGCCTCAGATCTCCAACTCCTGTAGTCTGTGAACTCCCCATCTGTAAATTCATCAGTAGATTACTACAATAATTCTCTTCGCTCTCCTGGATATCCATGCCCCCCTAAAAACAAGAGCTGTGTCCTTCTCACATTCATCCCCATGGTTCACTGGTGAGCTGCGTAAGAAGACGGTTGCGGGCCCTACTACTGAGAGATGCTTCAGATCATCTGGTCTCCCCGTTTATAGGCTGGGTTATAAGGACCATCGGAAGGCATATGCCAAGTCTCTAGAAGAAGCACAGTAAAATTTTTTCTCCAAAAACATTAAAAACAGTCCATGAAACTCCAAACAGCTCTTTTTTACAACCCCAATCCCGGGGTCCCGGGAAAAAGTTTAAATTGTGAATAAAATCAAAAAGCAATGATTTTAAAATCACTCCAGCCAGTATTTTATTGACAATAGAACAGAGATAACAAAGCAAATGTTGAAACTGAGAAATTTTACAAATTCATCTGCAAAATGAGCTCATTTCAAATCTGGTGGCAGCTACAGGTCTCAAAAATGTTGGGACAGACGCCTGTTTACCGTGGTGTAGCATCCCCTCTTCTTTTTAACACAGAGTGGAAGTGTCTGGGCATTGAGGAGACAAGTTTCTTGAGTTTAGCCATCGGAATTTGATCCCACTCTTGTTTAATACAGGCTTCCAGGTCTTCCCTACAAAGACAATAGACCTTAACTGGCCAGACTGTGAAACTGTGAAAAATGACTTTAAAGTTTCTGCTTTGTCCAGATAAAGGTATTGTAAATATGATGCTCAAAATCTGGCAAGTAGTTGGTATAATATTGAAAAGTATGTAAACAAAAATTGTGCTCAAGTCTGACCTTTGACCCTGATTTGTCAGTTACTCTGCCTTTGTATCATGTTCTAAAATAAAGGAGTCGTGCAAAGGCAAAAGTCAGTAACTTGCATAAATTCAATATTTGGTTGCAGTTTTCTGAACACAAGACCATTATAAGAGTACTTACCTCAGGTCTAACCATCATGACATTTTTTTACATGATGAAGAATGAATTAGACACATTTAATTGTTGCTATACAGACTTGTGGTGACATTACATCATATCTTCATGATAGAGAATCGCTCCAGTTTGGTGTAAGGCACCAGAAACTGAATCCCATCAGATAAGTTACTTTGGATTATACAGTACGAATAAATACAGGAAATTATTTTTAATTATTAGTATAACAATTTAATTGCTGAACACACAGCTTAATAATTAAATACAAAGCTTTAATATGTTTTACATTTTTGGATATACTTAACACTCCTCAAAAAGAATAAGCAGAGGTGTATAAATTACTTGAAAAAAAATAACTAAATAGAAGTACCATAACTAAAAGTTACTTTGGTAAAAGTTTAAAATTTTGCGTAAAAGTACAAGTACAGAGTATTTTTTACAGTACGCCTAAAAAGAAGCAAAACAACCACACATTGTCCCCTCCTTGTTTTCTCTAATCAACTTGCAGATGAATGAAGTATTCAAAAAACAAACAAGCAGTCTCTGCTTGATATAATTCTTCTTCTTTTTCTTCGAGTTTACCGGCGGTTTAAAAAACCACTATGATTGACGACAATTAATAGTAGTATGACATAGGATCAATACCATGTTGAATTTTTGCTTCAGAAAACTGATTTCTCTGAACTACTAAATGAGATACCATTGGCTCACTGTAGCTAAAGCGGTTGCTACAGAGGACAACGATTGTTTCTGGAGCAAGAGAAAATTTTTTTAAACTGCTGGATAGATACAAAGGGCAAGTACAGTACCAGTCAAAAGTTTGGACACACTTTGCTAATGTCACAGCACTCTGTTTTTAGAGAAATGTAAATGGCTTGACTTCTCTATATAATCTCAAATTGAGTAATGCGAACCACGGAATTGCGCAATTGATATCAGATAAAAACGGCGGAAATGCGCCGATCGGCAAAAGATTGCCATGCCTGGCTTTTTAAACTTGCATGTATCCTACACCATATGCACTAATGCATCCCCATACCATGATGGGGGGGGGGGGTCGGTGTCTTTTTCCTCTTTTGTCCAGAGGACACGTTACCCATGATTTCCAACAAGACTGTCAAATTTGGACTCGTCTGACCACAGGACACTTTGCCACTTTGCTACAGTCCATTTTAAATGAGCCTTGGCCGACAGAACACGGTGGCGCTTCTGGATCATGCTCAACAATGGCTTCCTTTTTGCATGATAGCATTTTAGGTGGGATCTGTGGATGGCATGACAAACTGTGTTTACAGACAGTGGTTTCTTGAGGTATTCCTGGGCCCATTTAGTAATGTCAATGACAGAATCATGCCGGTGAGTGATGCAGTGGCGTCTGAGGGCCCGAAGATCACAGGCAACCAGTAAAGGTCTTCGGCCTTGTCCTTTACGCACAGAGATTTTTCCAGTTTCTCTGAATCTTTTGATGATGATATGCACTGTCGATGATGACACCTTCACAGCCTTTGCAATTTGACATTGAGGAACCTTGATTTTAAAGTATTCCACAATTTTTTTATGCAAGCCTTCAGAGGTTGGAGAGCGTCTGGCAATCTTTACTTCTGAGAGACTCAGCCTGTCTAAGACATCCCTTTTACAGCCAATCATGTTACACAGCTGATGCCAGTTAACTTAATTAATTGCTTATTGTTCTTTCAGCTGCTTCTCTTATATATTAATTGTTTTTTCAGCCCTTTTTTGTCTGTGCACATTGGTTTTAGTGGTCTGGTATGCAAGTTTTTAGCCCCTGGCATACCAGGACTTTTTACGGCGTACTGGGACTTCTCACAAACTCGTAGTACTTTGTCCTGTTCTAGTTCTCTCTTGGCGATTCATGATCCGATGGCTATATTTCATTACCCACTGTGCACTAGAGCGCACCACACACCTGTCACTTTACTCGCGAGACGTTCAGTCGCAAGGAGATCTTGCGAAGTCGAGTCTTCTGTCGAAAAGGACGTGAAGAAGAAGTCGAAGTTGTGCTCGCTGAAAATCGTGGTCTTTTTCGGCGTGTTTTGGTGTCGTGGATTTGCGGTTGAAATTGTGCACTTATAATGATATCTTAGTTCACATTCCCTGCATTTGCCTCGTGTCTTAATTTTATCAAACAGATTTATGAGTGTCGCAATTTTCCCTCACACTCTCGGTGTTGGTTACCTGTCAGAACTGCCTTTGATTTGGTAAAAGGTAATTAAAGACTCTTTACAAACCCATATAGACTATGTTCTTTCCTACATTTGTGCTGATTTTTAAGAGGATCCAGCACTCAGTCTTGGAGTTCTACCTCCAGCAGGATCCGGTTCCCATGTGGCTAAATAGCAGTTTCATCAACGGACCTTGGATATTCCCACAAAAAATGAAGAGACTCAGTAATACACACATTTATGAACATGACTGGATTGTCAATTGATTAGTAATCAAGTAATTAATCCGTTAAATTAAGATTAAAGCAGTGGATGAAAAACTACCCTAAATCGGCCAACTTAAATGCCATAGCACCCTTAATAATTGCCCTATGTTAAAACTTCATAGACCATTTTGAAGGTCTTTCCAAGCTCTTTCAAATAGTATCAAATGCACGGCAATCCCTTGGATCTGTTTTCTTTTTCTCACTTACCTATTAAAGGATGATTTTTTCTTAAAATCAGCGTCACGTTCTAGTATTTGAATGTATCACTTAATGATCTGCTGGTACCGACCATCCACTGCCTAATTTACCAGCCAGCAGTTGAAAAGGGGGAGTATTTCACTTCTTTTTTTCCAGTTAAAGCAGTGCCTGTGTCCCAACTTTTTTGAGTCTGGTTGCAGCCATAAAATTTTAAATAAGCTCATATTGTGTTTAGAAATGTAAAATGTCTCAGTTTTAACATTTGAAATGTTATCTTTGCTCGATTGTAAATAACACATTCATCATGAGATCTGAAAGTCATTGCACTTTGATTTCACAATTTACACTTTGTCCCAACTATTTCGGAATTGGGTTGTACAATAAACCACCTCCTCAATCCTCAGAACCAAACCCTCATGGAATCCACAGTGGAACAGTGCAACAGCTTCCTTATATTTTTCAAAAATAAGATATACACCATCCAATCTCAGTTCTTCAGCTGTCTTTCTCCACCCCTGTCATCAGTTTCTCCGCATCCGGCAACTTTCAGCTGCTTTGCTGAGGTCACACAGAGTGAGTTTGAGAGCCTTGTAAGGAAAGGGCCTTGGATGCTTTCCTTACAGCCCTCATTAAATCCAACCTCCCTGCCTTAATCTGCCTCATTACACAAATAATAAAACTGTCTCTGCAGTCTGGCCATGTCCCATCATTATTGAAAATTGCTGCCATCAAACACCTGCTGAAAAAACCCAACCTGGACCCAGAGGTGCTCTCTAATTACGGGCCCATTTCCCACCTTCCATCCCTCTCAAAGGTGCAGGAAAAAGCTGTTACCTCTCAGCTACAGGACCACCTCCATTCTATTAGACTATTTGAAAGGTTCCAGTCTGGTTTTCGCTCTGTTTATAGCACAGAGACAGCTCTGGTGAGGGTCACCAATGACCGCCTTATGGCAGCTGATGCTGGTTCCCACTCTCTGCTCATTCTTCTCGACCTTACAGCTGCCTTCGATACTGTCGACCATCACATCCTCCTTAACCGCCTACACACTGATATTGCACTTTACCATACTGCACTGGACTGGTTTTCATCTTACCTCACCAGTAGGACTGGGTATGCCAGCCTGGGAAATGCCAGGTCCCAGACAGCCCTGTTTCCTGTGGTGTACCAGAAGGGTCTGTCCTTGGCCCATTACTATTTATTCTGCACATGATGCCACTGGGCCGTGTCGTCAGCAGGCATGGCATCTCATTCCACTGCTATGCTGATGACACAAAGCTGTACTTACGGACAGATCCAAACCCCTCTTCCTCTCAGGCACCTTCCTCCTCTTCATTATCGCCCCCTCTTCCGCTCACCACCCTCACTTCCTGCCTGGAGGAGATAAAGGCATGGATAAGTCGTAACTTTCTTCGATTAAACAGCTCCAAAACAGAAGCCATGCTAGTTGCCACCCCCCATCAGGTCCTACCATCCACCATAACAACCATCTCCTTCTCTGGTCAAGACGTCCCTCTTTCAACTACCGTTACAAACCTTGGCGTGAGACTGGACCCTCACCTCACATTCAACAATCACATCAAACATCTGTTTAAGGCCTGCTTCTTTCACCTCAGAAACATCTCCAAGCTCCGTCGCTCCCTCACCCTCACTGATGCTGAAAAACTCGTCCATGCCTTTGTCTCCTCTAGGCTTGATTACTGTAATGCCCTGCTCATTGGGATCTCTGGTAAAAACCTTCAAAGGCTCCAATACATCCAAAACAGTCCAGCTAGAATTCTGATGAGAGTACGTAAACAGGAACACATCACACCTATTCTCCATAACCTTCACTGGGTCCCCATCACCAACAGAATCCATTTTAAGATTGCTCTCATCACCCACCAGTGCATCCATGGCAATGCCACCGCTTAGCTCAAAGACCTCCTCACTCCTCGCACATCCTCCCATTCCCTCCGCTCTTACAAAACTAATCTTTTCCATCCCCCTCGCACTAAACATAGCACCATGGGAGGCAGGCCTTCTGTTCAGCTGCCCCTCTTATATGGAACTCCCTCCCCAACCACCTGAGGGCTCCATGAACTGTTAAAGCTTTCAAAAAAAGCTTTAAGACTTACCTGTTGAGACAGACGTTTCACAGCTCTCCATAATTTTTAACTGTTCATGTCTTATTCTTTATATTGAATTTTATTATCTATTTTATGATTTCTACCTTTTTTTAACTTTTTGAAACTTATGTTCTATTCCATTCTACTGACTGTTTTATCTTAAGATCTTACTGTTTTTAATCTCTTGTTGATCCTTGGTTTTTATTTTCTTTCCTGTAGCACTTTGAGATTTTTTTAAATGATAGGTGCATTACAAATAAAATATATTATTATCTTATTATTACCTACGTAGATTGCAACAACCTCATTGGTAGAGATGAGAGAGTAAACTCTCAGAGACTGACAGCATTCAGAGTCTCAAATCAAAGATGACTGAACTAAAGGAGGACACCTGGGCCAAAATTACACAGTTAGGAAAAAGTCTTAATGGTTTACGAGTTGCAAATGAGATGCTGAAAGTGCAACTGAAATAAGTCAGAGAGGAGCTGGGACAGGGAAAGAGGCAGATCCAAGGCTTTAGGGATCAGCTGCTGAATGTGCAAGGAGCACAATCCACAACCAGGCTGCTCACCACCAACCCAGCGCCACAGTCTGAGAACAGCCAGGCAGGAGCACAGCCACAGGCCAGCACAGAGCCCGGCAAAGAGCCCAGCACAGCCCTGTCCCCTAACCCCCCACTCAGTGACAGCAGCCAGACAGAGCCCAACGCAACCTCCTCAGGCCCCGCCCCCTTCCGTTCAGGCCCCACTGCTTCCTGCTCAGGTTCTGCCCCAGCGGTTAAATTCTGGTGTCCTACCAGTTGGACAGCACTTCAGCTCCTCTGCCGTTCAAAGATAGGGGACCCTAATAATATAATCTTCTACACGGGCACAAACGACCTGCGTGCTCGTAGTTGGAGAGTTTCACAGTTACTGACAGATGTGGCTCAGAAAGCATGCTGGGAGTTTGTTACAGCCAACATTACCCTATTCGCTCTACTGCCACGAATGGACATCCCAAATGAAGTCATCAGAAAAATTAATCAAAAGATCACTGCATTGTTCATCACCTGACTCTGGCAGCTGAATACCTATATGACCACGTGCACCTGGACCTGAGCAGCGTCTGGATGTTTGCAGAGGACTTAAAAACCGCAACCTCCAGCCTGAGATCTTCAACTCCCCCGCCCATCACAGAAGAACCACACCCCCACCAAAGAGCACCACAGCCCCGCCATGGAGCACTGCACCCCCATCATGGAGCACAAAGCACAACACAGAGGAGCAGCAGCGCAGTGCCCAGCACAGCACTGCCTTGGCCAGTTAACACTCTGCTGCGACTAAATACAGAAGACAACACAGCACTGCTCAGGTCACAACACACGGCCTACTTATGCCCAGGTACTGTCTGGAAACAAGCCTTCAGATCATACAGACTTTTGGGAGGTGAGGCAATTACTGCTGCTCATCTGCAGGATTATTGGATAAAAATATGAAAATATTCCCCTAGTGCTGTTATATGGCCCTTTGTGTTTTGTTTTATTTTATTTTATTGTAATTTTTTTTTTAATTGTACAGAGCCATAAACAGTGAAATTGAATTGAAAATGAGATTATTGTCAATTTTTGTTCTTGGAATATTCAAGGTTTTCGTTTGCATTTGAACATACCAAATGGATTTTTTAAGAAACATCTCTGGACATGACATGATTGTCCTAAGGGAAACATGGTGCAGAGATGATGTAAACACTTACTGTCCCTCAAAATATTGACAAATTTTACTTCCATTTGTAAAACATAAAAATATCAAACATGGCCGAGACTCAGGGGGGGTGATGATTTGGTATAAAGAGGACCTATCATCCAGTTTATCAGAAATTCAAAGAGCACCAGCTGCCGGATAGCTCACTCGGTTAAAGCACTGCATTGCAGTGCAGAAGTACTATTACATCACGGGTTTGAGCCCCGCTTCGTAACAGCTGGCAGTGGTCAGCAGCTTCTTAAGATTAGCACACAATTATCTATAGCGCTACAGGGTTTCAAATTGGGAAGGGACTGCCAGGAAAGGGAAATAAAATAATAGCTTTGTTCATTGCTCAAGCATCTCCTGTTGGCCAGATGGGCGCTTGTCAGGAAGATTCTAAGCCTGTTCATGTCCGAGTATCCTCCGCCCTTGTTCTGAACTTGAGAAGATTCAACCAATGAGTATTTAAGAAGCAGTGGCTGACAGGCATGTGCTTCGTAGGAGAGCCGTGAACTGTCTTCACTCTCCTGAATTGGCAACAAGGGGTCGCAAATGAGCAAGCCTTATACATAGTTCACCATTTGGGCATTCCAGATTCGGGTGGGATTGGAGATGCTAAATTTAAACAAGAGCACCAGGAGCTGGTACATTATACGCCGCTGACATTTTGGTATAAACTTGACCTTTGACCTCGATGTGTGACCTTGACCTTGCAGCGACGGAGCCGACAGTCATTTGGTGTCTAGACCCTGACCCCGGTAATGTTCCTGTGGAGTTTCGTCCTGATCGGCCTAAAGCTTTGCACACAAATGTGCGGACAAGGTAAATGTTAACAGACGAACGGACGGACGGACGAATGGACGGACAGACGGAGCGGATGACGCCAATAGACGACCGCCTCTGGAGGCGTATAATAAAAAAAGAAAGAACTTCAAAGAGCACCAGCGTATGTGTGCATGAAATTAAACAAAAACATGCTTAATCACAGTTATGACATAGGCAACAAGCCTATGTACCTATAATATAAGAAAACAGCCAATTTTATGTATGTTGCATATATGCGAAACCTATATGTGGCCCTATATTAAAACCTATATGTTTGTATAAGTTCTTTCCGTGTGGGAATTTAAAAATCCTTGTTATTTCATCCCTGAAGAAAAAAGTCTGGGATATTTAGTTGCAATACAAGCATTTAAGATAAAAAACAAGTGTCTGTTCATTAAAACTGTGAATAGAAATCTAGACTTCAAATTCATTAACCACAGTGAAATGGTTAGATTTATGTGAGGATGAAAATGTTTACTTGAATGTATGTTCTTTTATGTACTTTTATTTTGTTATTTTTGTTTCATTTTGCAACATTTAGACTAATGACCTCTGAGCCACATTCATCAAGAAACTGCATTACAGACAAGATGGAAAACATTGAATTTGGTGGATGTAACAGTGTAGTGTATAACCTTTCAGTGGTTATGAGTTGTAATGATGTGAATTCTGGCAGTGACTTAAACTTAAAATGCTTAATTGATGAAATAAACATAATCAAACCATTTTACTTTTATACATTTCCTTCTCTTCCACAATACACAACTCAATCTTCACAGAATGGAAATAAGTATGGTCAAGAAAGAATTAATGACCGTGTTATTGTTCATGTTTCAGGAAAAAAATGTTATAGTATTAGATATTTGTGTTGATATCATAGCTTTTTGTCTCCTCTCACTTGCCATAGCTAATAATGACTGGTTTACACATAACATGCCGTTGTCACATGTCAACATGTATTTAGGATCAAATGTGACGCCAATTGCACGTGTTCACATGCGATTAATAAGTCATTGCGTGAAATTCTTGTTATTTCTGTGGACTAACTTTGGATATTACCCTGAGAATAAAAATATGAGCCAGGCATCATGTATGATAGTTGCAAAAGTGAGATATGAGCTGTACAATATATATGACATACAGATCCTGCCACTGGGTATATGAGCTATACAGGAGACATACACCTTGTACATACATATAGGTATATACATATAGGGCCTATATGTGGATTAAAGAAGTGATATAGGAGACCTATATGCACATATATGTACCCGAATTTGGCCTGTATATGGCCTAAATGCGGCATTTATGCACATAAATGTTCTATAAATTCTTTCCATGTGGGACCACTACCCAAAGAAGTAGTCTCCACAGTTATATAAACAAAATGGTAAAGAGTTGGTGCATCTCTGTCAATCCTAAGGTCTGTACATGCTTAATAGTAGGATCAAAGGGGACTCTTTCGGGAGGTTCACTTGTTGTTCATCTCTTGGGACTAGTGTAGTTGATTATGTGATCACTGACATGGGCCCTCCTTCATTAGTGCATTCACCGTTAGACCACAGGCACCTTTCTCAGATCACTGACAGATAAATTTGTATTTTAAAAGCACAGGACCACAGATATCAAAAGAATCTGAGCCCTGCAAAACATTTTGGCTTGAACAACTTCCTCTTTAAAACATTTCAACCTAATCAATCAAGTGTAAATTTGGCCGTAACAACTTGTCTCCAACTCTATTCAATATGTAAATGAGTTAGCGGTGTTACTGTAACAATCTACAGCCCCTGGCCTAACATTAAATAAGGTGGAAGTTAAATTCCTGCTCTATGCAGATGAACTGGTGCTGCTGTCACCCACTGATCAAGGGCTACAGCAGCATCTGGACCTGCTGGAGCAGTACTGCCAGAACTGGGCCTGACAGTCAACCATAAAAAATATTAAGTAATGATCTTCCAAAAAAAGAAGCAACATCTCAAGAAAGCATAGAACACACACTATCTTATGACTACCTAGGACTGAAAATCAGTACCTCAGGTGGTTTTGGTCTGGCAGTGTATTCACTGAAAGAAAAGGCTTGCAGAGCCCTCTAAGCAATCGGGAAAAAATTTCTACCAAATCAAAATTCCAATCAGAATTTGGTTAAAAATATTTGACAGTTATTCTGCCAATAGCTCGATATGGGAGTGAGATGTGGGCTAAATGGGACAAGCACCCAACTGAAGCCCTGCATGCAGAATTCTGCAGAACAATTTTACATGTCCAGAAGAAAACACCAAACAACGTATGCAGGGCTGAATTTAGACAATTTCCATTGGCTTTAAACATACAAAAAAGGATGATCAAATTCTGAATGCATCTCAAAGCAAGTCCCAAAACAACGCTGCAGTTGCATGCGCTTCAGACCCAAGAGCTGAACCCTGAGAAGAATCCTCTAAGTCAGCTGGTACTGAGACTCACTAACCACCTCAGAGCTTACAATTACATATCTCAGGCCAGCATTGCTTCACCACAAATCAGAATAAACCAAATCGATAAACAAAATAAAAGCATTTATCTGGAACATTTGAAGAACCAAACCAAAACCCAAAACAAACTCAACTGTTATCTGGCCCTAAACCGAGAATACAAACTGGCAAACTATCATGTATTTGTCCAAGATACGAAGCACAGACAAATCCTGACCAAATACAGGCTCAGTAAGCACAGCCTCGCCCTTGAAAAAGGCAGGCATAAAAAAACATGGCTAACAGCTGAGCAGAGAATATGCGATCACTGTATGACAGATGAAGGTGAAACAGAGCTGCACTTCCTTCGAAAATGCCCAAAATATACCCACATCTGAGAAAAGTATTTTATGAAATTTAAAGCCTATATCCAAAATTTTCTTAATATTGAACAAAAAGCTCAATTATCAGCAGTCCTGGGAGAGGGAGCAAAAGAGTACTAAAGTGATGATGTCACCGCTACTTAGTTTCTGGTGTCAGAAGTAAAATCATTATGTTAATTTATAATAGAGTTTGGACACTTTCTGGCATTGCTCGAACTCGTATTAATTTTATGAGCTGCCTCGCACCGAGATTAGCCTATGGGGTATACAGATACAAATGATCATATCAAATTTGTTGTTTGTTGCCAAAAATTATATCCTTTTGCACTTGTAGTCCAGTTTGTAGTTCTTCTGCAAACTACATATCCATTGCATAAGTGGGCCAGTACCCTGTGATTTGTTCCCATATAATGGGGTACCTCAGTTTCAGCAAACGTTCTCAACGTACAATGACGGTAGCTGATTAGTGCCTCAAATTGCCGTTGTCTATGTCCATGCATCTGTTGCCACATTGGGGGTCACCATTACCTAGTTACATGCCTAGAAATGATTGAATCACGATGAATTATTTTGCCATTTAGCTAACTAGAATTTAGCTATGCTAGCGAACCACTTAGTTAGCCAGCTAGTGAGCTTATTACATCTTGTGCACATTGCTAAATCGATAGATAGAATACTGCACAGCCTTTTGGATGATACCAAATATGACCATTTTTTTCATAAAGTTTCAAATCAATACAATCAAAACGGACATTAGCAACTGTAGGTGCAACAGCTTAAAAGGGAATTACAATGGCTATTAAATGTAATTATTAATAAATAATTAACTAATTTATTAGTTAAGTCTTTAATTCCATAATTGAATTTCCTAGGGGCACCACCCTTCTAGAAAAGGGAAAATTAATAGCAATTGAATGACTTAGTCTCATTAACGTTTCACCATAAAAGCCAAATTAATATAATCACAATTTATGTTATAAATGAATGGTTACAATATTCAACAAAAATGGGAAAACTGGCTTAATTATCAATGCTAAAATTCAATAGCACTATAATTAGCATCAATATCCAGCATCAATAATATAGCCACACACTGAAGGAAATTGGAGCTCTTGACCTGGCAGAGGTTAGATTCAAGCTAATATTCAGGCAATATTCAGACAACCAGAAGCACTTGTTGAAAATATATAAAAGGTTTATTTTATTTCAGTAGCAATGAACAGGCAGTCAATACTACTTGAATAAAACAATAAACACACAGGAAGGATTAAATAGCGGTTATATTATGAAACAGCATATACAAAGGGACTAAAGGTAGGATGTGTGAGTGTTTGTGTGTGTGTGTGTGTGTATGCGTATGTGAGTAAGCCTGAGTACCCGAAAGGGAGGGGTTAAAATGGAAGTTTGGACTCAGACTTAAAATGGTGGACTCCGATCTAAGTGGGTGGACTCAGATCTAAAATGGCGGACTGATGATGTGGCAGTCTGAGAACCACGTGTGCTTGAGAGTGGAGAAAGTGAGAGGGGGAAAAAGAACTGGATGGCAAAGGCGGGAGAATTAGAAAAAGACTCCGGCACGAGTTAGGCCAGAGTCAGTGTTTCCTACTCAAAAAGCAATGCATGGTATACAGATATTGGCTGGAAAAAAATTATGAGAATAGGGAGAGAGAGAGAGAAAAGAGCTGAAAAGAAAGTGCAGGCAAAGTCTAATGAGATTGAGTAGCACGCCACAGTCAGACAAGTTCAGTTCACATTCTCCATCCATCCATTTTCTATACCCGCTTATTCCTCACTAGGGTCACGGGGCGAGCTGGAGCCTATCCCAGCTGACTACGGGCAAAGGCAGGGACCCACCCTGAACAGCTTGCCAATCCATCGCAGGGCACACACACCATTTACTCTCACACTCATACCTATGGGCAATTTGGTGTCTCCAATTAGCCTACTATGCATGTCTTTGGACTGTGGGAGGAAACCGGAGTACTCGGCGAAAACCCACAAACTCCACACAGAAAGGCCCCAGGCCAGATTCGAACCCACGACCTTCTTGCTGTGAGGCAGCAATGCTAACTACTGTGCCACCGTGCCGCCCCAGTTCACACTCTCAAGAGTTCCAATGATTTACAAAGACCGCAGCAACAATGTGAAACAAACAATCCGCTGGTTAACGGAAGTCATTCAAAGATCTGATATTTAACGGCTCAGCAATGCAACAATATAGAGTAAATATCCGCGATTTCCAGACAAATTCTCTTACATACAAAAGTTTTCAACGAGTACAACAGTAAAATCCAGCACATTAAAAGATCAAGTACATTACAACATCAAGCAAAGAAAAACACAGCTCAGAGTATACAGAAATTATTACGTTTAAGCATCAACAATTAGCATAGAATTGCACGTTTTATATTCTAGCTAAATCTGCCCAGATGCAAATTGCCTGACTTGGGATCACTAGCGAGTGAGTGATCCAGTTCTTCCAGTGTCCGCTTCGGGCGTGGTCCCTTTGTTTCCAGAGCTCAGCGGACAGGAAACGGTGTCTGCTTTTCAAGGCACAATGATGCACGAGAGAAATGCAGAAAGTTTGTCGACTTGTTGATTGGGAAAAATAGCAAAAAGGGAAGTTGGTCGCCTTTTCGTTTCTTCCAAAAGTTAAAGATGTTGAAACAAAAGAAATTCCACTGCCGTCTCCCAGTGTGAATTCTTTTACTGGTTCTTGAATAAATGCGCCAATAGGCAAGAAAAGTAATTATGATACAGAATGTAGTTAATCTTTAACTCTACCGTGGCCAACTGGAGAGGTCCGAAAAACTTTGTTCATTGTTCTATTCAAAGGAAACTTTTTAGTCAAATAGAAGCGCACCCCTTTGACCCCCCTTTAAACTCGCCGTGGCAGAAGTCCAGAGAGAAAGTACAATGGGTTGCCTGATGCTCTTATAAGGGATTTGACATCATTAGGCTTAATTGCATTAGAGATAATGTTTTTGGAGTTCTGGAAAATGTAGTTAAAATTAGGGATGCTCGATATTATCGGGCCTCTGATATTATCGGCCGATAATAGCTTCAAAATTCAATATCGGAAAATATCGGTATCGGTTTTGAAAATGATGACTAAATGACTTAAGTGTTTTATACTGTAGCTGAGCGTTCTTTTTGGAAAGGTGAAGTTTAAAAAGATTAAATATGGCACTTTTCCATATTAAGTAGTTGTCTTGTCATATTTTGTCCAGATAATGTACATAGATATCTTTGTTATATGCATCCACTGTAATTCACATGATAGCAGCCTATGACCTTTATATTTATGAGCAAATGTATGACTGTTAATTCTCTAAGTCTATGTGATATCAACTGAAATTGGTGTGAAAGAGAAATCACGCATATATCGGTATCTGTTAATATCGGTATCGGAAATTAGGAGTTGGACAAGAGCGGTGTATCAGATATCGATAAAAAAAACAATATCAAGCATCCCTAGTTAAAATGGCTGCTGTTTGGTTTGCAGCCATTTTGGCGGGCCTCGGATCTTACACAACAGTAACTTGACTACATCAGCCGCAGTGCTAAAGCCACATTCAACAGGCTATTACGTTTGGCAGGCTTGTAAAGCAACACAAAATGCTAACACTTACTGCTTCTGTATCTGTGAGTGACAGACAGTTGGTACCGATCCAGGCTTTATCTTCAGATATTTCACAAAGCCTGCGCTTGAGGCCAATTGGTAGTGCTAACAATAGTTTGCAGTCCTGCTAGCCACCCATAACACGTTAGCCTCACTCACATTATTTGCTGTTATATCGTTACTTACAGCTTGCGGCTCCGAGCGCTTGATCGATGCAACTACACCAGGTTTGAGAAGCAGCTGCGACACATATCCAGCGTCAAGTTATCCTTTATTGACAAAGCTGTCTTCGGTGAAATGCCCAGCACAAACAGCTAATGTTCCCTTTGAGTGTGGCTGTTTGCCGCCTGCAAACATAAAAGCTACCCACTGATTTCTGGTGGCATGGTCTTTTGGAAGAATAAGTAGTTGTGCTTTTTTTGCATCCAAAAAAACACGTACGATCACCTTTGGGAGACATACTGATAAATCTACACGTTAAATGATTTTGGCTCGCTTGTGACTGATATAATGAATTCCAAGGTGGGCAGGTCCAGCGCCATGATTGGCTCTGGCCAGGTCTGTCCTGATTGGACGCAACAACCTGAAATCAGGTTTTGCCCAGATCTCATGATCTCGGGACGATCTTGGGACAAGCTGTTCAGAGAGGAAATCACGTTCAGGAAATCGCGTTCTCGGATTACGGCAAAACCCCTGTATCTTATGCTTAGAAAACCTTGCAGAGATTGAGTATGGACAACCAACGTTATAACATTACTTGTATGTATTAAAAGATGGATCAACATAAATGGGGACCTTTAAGAATTGTGAGAAAGAATGGCAACATTACAAAGTGGTAATTACTGTCCCAAACTTTATGAAATATGTGGCAAGAATCAAAAACGAGATGGGCATTTATTTTGTAAAGATAAAATTAATGTAGCAAAACATCAATCAATGCATTGTTGTATTGCTTTCAACATTATCCAGATCAAAGGTAATTTATAAAGCACTGCTCTCATTTTCAATTTTAATTTGACACGTCTTCCCAACTTCTTCTGATTTGGGGTTGTAGGCTCATGACAACTGACAGTGAAGACAACAATACATGCAGACAAAGGGCTTTTTGTGCGACTCATAGACATCGGCCTAGTCCACAGATACATGGGCATTTTAAAGAAACATCAGTTTTTTCTCTGCGGTTTGGCCTCTGGTACACATGCAAATGGTGTTTTAGGTCACTAAAAACAAACATGTTTGAATACTCCGTCCAGGATTAAAATTTTCTAAAACGCCAGTTTCTGTGTATCCGTGTGGACATGCAAAACAGAGCTTTTGGAAAACGATGATGTCTTTTGCACAAGCTCACTGTAGCCCAGCGTGATTTTCTCCTGTGGTAAAACACCGCTTAAATGTAGACGTTATCGTCTCCTTCTGGCTCGGAATACTTGATTTGAACGTTTGTAGCGGTTTTTGCATTCTCGTGTGGACGGGGATAATTTCTAAAACGGGGTTTTGTGGATAGAATTTTTTTTTTTCTAAAAGGCATAGAAAAATATCCATTAAAAATAATACCCATGTAGTGTGGACGAGACCATAGTCTGCTTATGCTCATGTCCTCTGACATTCTGGCAGTTATCCAAGCTATGCATGTAACAGCAGTAGGTCAGCTGTGCTTGGTGCGGTAAAAGGAAGTATGTTAATCTTTAATATAAAATTACTGTAGAGTTGTCTGTAGTACATGATTTTCTCTTTGTTACAGTTCAGAAAAGCCAGCTCAGCTGGTGAGAAAGCAACTTAAGTTTTTAGGACTCTTTCACAACCCACATGTCTGCTTAATTGGTTCCTCCCTTGTTCCAGCAGTCTTGCAGGTTGTTCCTGGAAATTGGTTGTTTATTATTCCCTTACTGCAATCAGCTATAGCCACTGATTGTGCTGTGTTTATAGCTTGTGGATTTTGCCTCAGTTGGGGTCGGTTCATCTTACTAGAAGGGGTTATTTTAACTTCTTCCACTAAGTTTTCGGTTTCTAGGTGTCTCTCCCTAGGAGTTAAAATTATTAGTGAACAAACTATGCAGTAAAGCCAAGTTCTCATTCTTCCATTCCTTCTTTTTATATACATACCCTGTTGGCTTATTGCGGATTATGCAATTGGCTCTCCATCTGCCCAGTTCATTTCAGACTGATTCACACTGTATGCGCAGCAAAGAAGGAAAGATCCAAAAAAGAGGACTGGAGTGATTCAGGGGAGAGGAGTATTGGTATGTTTTGTGATTTGATGTTTCTTTTTTTTTGCATTAATTCTGAAGATGTTCCAAGTAGGAGCAACCTTTACTCAAAGAATATGTATCTTTTATTTATATACATCAGAAACTTAACAAGAGGTTAAAAGAAACTCTTAGAGAGCTGTCAGGAAGAAAGAGCCCACTGCATGGAATAAGTTATCGTGTTCGGCTCCATATGCAGCTCCCCTGGTCTATGAAAGACTGCTGAGGCCAGAGCAGCACCTGTGGATTGAAATGCCCGAAGGATTTGGTTTATTTAAACTGATCTTTGCACACCACACACAAACACACGCACAGTGCAAACACACACAAAACTGAGCCTGAAGAATTTATGAAGAGGCTGATACAAGTGATTTACAGAGGCGAGAGTTACAGCGGCTCTGAATCCACTGACCTCATTTTCCATCCAGATGGACTCCTAATGCTCTGTTTCCAATCACCTCTTGCATGTTTTCAAATGGAAACCATGCAGCTCTCGAGCTTCTACATTGGCATTGGGCTTAAGGGTCATTAATTCACAGCCAAAATAGCTGTTCTACTGAGTTAAATTCCATTCATTCAAGACATTCAATTCCATGTGTTATACAACAAGAGAAACAGATATCCAGGGAAAAGCTATGAGTTGTTGTGGCTTTTTCATCAAACTGAACCAACTCTCGCCAAACACTTCTTCCAAATTTCATTTTTCATAAAATTTTTACAAAACATAGGCACTGAATTACCTAAAGGGATTTTTTCCTCAGCAGAGAACAACATGTCTCAATTTGTGTCAACATACTTTGAGGGTCTGGCGTGTAATGTTGAATGGAGTAGTAGGCCATATAGCTATGTGACATCATGGTTTTTACTTTGGAGCAGTGGCGGCACCAGAAATTAGATGGCAGGGGGGCACAGAACATCCCTATATAACGACAATTAGTCCTGGCAAGTTCTCAATCATTTTACTTCCAATTATAGTAATAGTCCATTGGAAATTGAAGCCACGGTTTTTCTCCCCATGTGATCTAACAGCAACAAAAAATTATTAGTGAATTCAGTACAGAAAAATAATGTACTTATAAATAGGCCTATGCTTTACAAAAGACAAACTGCTCTGGAAGTTCCACGCTACCTTTTAGAAACCTTCATGATCGTTTAAATTGATGAAATAAAACAAAACATAATTTGAAATGGCTTCATGCCATTGGCTTCATTGTCTTTAACAGGGAGAACTAGCAATGCCTGATGGTGTGGAGTGTTTTCGGAGTGAATGTATTGTTAATTTAGAAAATGATTGGGAACATCTCGGGACAAACAATTGCTTTAAAGGGATGTTCTTTGCCTTCCCCCGTCCCCCAATTTACAGTTCTGCCACTGCCATTGCTTTCTTGGCAGATAAATTACATCATGTTGGTGGGGGTCTTGTAATATCAGCCCGGAAATCCAGCAATTCAGACTTCACTGTCATCAGTTTCATTAAAGACTTCGATCCTGACTGTCGTTGACCGGCATGACCACCCAAATAATAATTATACCAGTCTCCGTTCAGCATAAAGACAATAAAATAGTGCCATGGACTTGACTTGTTTTATTTCAGGCTTTGGTGTTATTTAAGCTCACAAGTGGCAGTATTTTCTATGCTTGGGTCCAACACTGGGAAAATGAAGACACCTTTTGTAATTTGTGTAGGAAAAAATAAATAAATTACAAGCTGTCACGGGTAGTGGCAGTACCCAAATGCAACAAAATCAACAGGAGTGTAGATTTACTAGGCTTTAATGAGATTCGAGCAGAGGTTGCCTGGTGCAGGTCAAGATCAGGAAGTTGTGGAGCTCTTACAGGAACTCGAGGGAACAGGCGGCAATGGTGGGATCTGAACCCAGGTCATCCACACAGCAGGCAGGAGAGTTACCACTGGGACACCAGGGCAGGCTGGTTTATGGCTGGGTCAACTGGACAGAATCCAGTCCGGCAGGCAGGGGAGCAGTAAGCTGGATGGCTTGGACAGGGGCACAGGAGATGGCAGACAGGAACTTGGAAACACACAGCCAGAACTCAGGAGTCAGACGCAGGAGGCTTTCAGGTTTATCGGTCCAGGAACGAGAAGACGTAGTCAGTGGCAGGCAGAGTCGATAACTGGACGTCAGAACGAAGACAGAGGCTGGAGACTAGTGCATGCTGCAACGACAATCTGGCAAGGAGTTTGTAAAACAGAACTGCTTATATGCTGGCTGGGTAACGAGTCTCAGCTGAGAACAATTGCAGTGGAAGGGGTGTGGCCAGGCAGAGGGAGAGGCGGCGGCAGCAGCAGCAGAGCAGATTGTGACACAAGCATACAAAAAGAAGTTGCAGATTCTTCTCTGTCCCAACGTTCCAATATGGGGAGGAGCGGGACTTATCAAATTGCAGTGCAGAAGGTCGCCAGTTCAAGCCCCGCTCCCGGCAAAGAGATAATAGTGGGGTATGACAGAAGGGCAACATCACACGATATCCAAAAAAAATCCTGTCAAACTTCCCTGAAGAAGGAGTGAAACAAATCCTGGATATAGCCTGCCATCTGCACTAATAACTTGAAACTGAAGAGGACTGAGGAAACAAACAAATACTTCTAGCTGTAACCTGACAAGCAATGAGGAAGCAGGAGGAATGTCTTACTGACATAATACAAAGGAATCCTGGAGTATATAACATGACAAGTGAAGAGTAACTAGACAGCCGGAAATATCCATATCCCTGATGGAAACAAATCCAGATAGTAAGTAACAGAGAAATACCTCCTACTATATCCTGACAAGTGATGAGGAACTAGGCAGCAGAAAATACATCCTGATGCCAGGGAAACAGACCTCTGTCACTCAACAGGACTTAAGTGAAATGTAATTATAAAGTTATATGCAGTTATTGTGAATAAAGTATAGTAATACTAATAATAATATAGTACAGTAATAAAGTGTTAATAAACATTTAAGCATTAAATGTCTGCATATATTGAGGGTAGCACAGAGTGATTTAAATTAAACTAGGGACTTGGGGGGCAGGAAGGTTAGAGAGTGTTATACAGAGGGATGCCCTAATGGAAGCTAACAGCGTTACATGCACTATTGATGATATAATTTTAAAGCAATAAAGCGTAGTGAGGGGCTTGGAGCATCGGGCACATGGGAAATCGAAGGGGAAGAGCATTTTTGATAAACTGAATTGTTTTTATCTAAATGCAAGAAGCACAAAAAAGAAATTTCCAGAACTTGAGGCTGTTATGATTAGTGAGGGCTATGACATAGTTGGGATTACAGAGACATGGCTTAGTGAAGAGGATGGAGATGAATATAATGGAGAAGGTTATGAGCTCTTTAGGAGGGATAGATGCAATAGGCAAGGAGAGGGTGTAGCACTCGATGTGAGCGAAAACATAAATGCGCAGGAAATTCCTGAAATTGAACATTCCTTGTCCTGTGAAGATATCTGGGTCAGGCTCATTGGCAAACACAAGGCTGGTTTAAACATAGGAGTATGCTATCAACCACCAGCTTTGGACAGTATTGTCAATGAAATGCTCTTTAAGAGGATTAAGCAAGCTTGTAGAGGAGGAGGGACTATTATTATGGGAGACTTAAATTATCCTGGTATCGATTGGAAAATGGTGAAAGGACAGGGTAGGGGGGAGGAAGAATTTCTTGATTTTTTACATGATAATTTTAGACTTAGTGCTCTGTAATGATAGAATAGATAGAATTAACAATGTTGAGGTACTGGAGCCACTTGGGACAAGTGATCACTTTACTGTTAATTTTGATGTTTCATGGGAAGTTAAAAAGGTGTCCTCAAAAACAAAAATTTTCAATTTTAGGCGAGCAAACTTTGACAGGATGCACTCATATCTAAGCAAAATAAAATGGGAGATACTCCTGGACTGAGTCTGAAAATGAGATTTGGTGTAGTGGGCGGTGACAGGACGCCAGGTGCAGCAACCAGTGAATGAAAGAACAAAGAGCAGCCCAGATAACAGACAAACACAAAAGGAGGTTCACACCTTCAGTAAAAGCTAGCACTTCCAAGGATGAAACACATGCTTAAACCATGACAGGTCCCCCCCACTCTAAGGAACGGCACCAGAAGTTCCCCGAGAACCCCGTGCACAGAACTCAGAGATGAGGCTGGGATCAAGAATATCCCGAGAAGGGACCTCAGACCTCAGGCCCATATCCTTCCCAGTCCACTAAAAATTTGGCTCTGTGACCTGCATGCCTCTCGGCCAAAATGCGGCGGCGGAGGTTTGTCAACCGGAGCTAGTATGCTAGTGCTAACCGATTTTAGCCTTGAGACATGTAATGAGGGGTGGATACGCAAGGACTTGGGGAGTTTTAACTGAACAGTGACAGAGTTGATCCACCGCACTATTTTAAAAGGGCCAATGAAGCGAGGAGCCAACTTTCGTGACTTTACCTTTAAGGGAAGGTCCTGAGTAGAAAGCCAAACTCTTTGGCGAACCCAATAAGATGGGGCCAACCGGCGCCCTCTATCGGCAGCGGTCTTCTGTCTCTGCCTAGATCGCAACAAAGAGGACCGGACCCTTGCCCAAACAGAGCGATAGCATTGAATAAAATAATTGACAGAGGGGACTTCAGAATCCTTTTCAGCCTCTGGAAAAAGGGGGGGTTGATAGCCCAACCGAGCCTCAAGTGGTGAAAGGCCTGTGGAGGACTTGTTCAGAGAATTATAGGAATATTCAGCCCAAGGTAAAAAATGACTCCATGATGATGGATTATTAGCCGCCAAACATCGAAGTGTAATCTCCAAAGACTGGTTGGTCCGCACTGTCTGTCCATTAGTCTCTGGATGAAAGCCAGAAGGAAGGCTCACAGTGGCCCCCAACAGACTGCAAAACGGCCGCCAGAACTTAGCCATGAATTGAGGGCCTCTTTCAGAAACCACATCTTGCAGGAGGCCATGCAGGCATAAAACATAGTTCACAACAAGAAGGGCCATCTTCCACGCCGAAGGCAACTTCAGCAGACCAAAAAAATGAGAGGCCTAAGAAAAAAAGTCAACACACGACCCATCGGACAGGAGCCGCAACATAAAGGGAGATGCACACTCTTCACTCATTTTAGACAAAATAGGGGTATGTTTAATAAACAAAATAACAGATGTGCCAACAGGTTTTTTTGAGATAATCAAGTTATTAAGCAGTAGGCTAACGGGAACGAAGTGGCGCGGACAGTTTCTCAAGGTTTCTCTTCTGGGACGTGTGTGCCTCCCCTGGTGTGGCATGTGGCTATGGCCACCAGGACTGGGGGATGTAGCACACGACCAAGATGACAGTGTTCCCTTAGGCAGAATTAGGCAGACTCGTAATAAAATCAAGAGTGACATGGCTCCACGGGCGTTTAGGGACAGGTAACGGCTGCAACAAACCAGAGGGGGGGAGGTGGGAAGTCTTATTCCTAGCGCAGACGCTCCACGCTGCTACAAACTTTCGGATATTTTCAATCATGCTGGGCCATCAAAAACCTTGGGCCAAGAACTGTTTAATCCGATGAACCCCCGGTGACCCGCCAGACGAGAAGAGTGCCCCCACTGGAGAACCTGGGCGTGTACAGAAGGTGGAACAAACCAACAGCCAGGTGGCTTCCCACCAGGACCGGGATCGGACCTTAAGGCCCCCCGCACATCAGACTCAACGTCCCACTGAATGGGAGCCACAATCTGATCAGTCGGGATAACAGGCTCTGGAATGGGGTCGTGACCAGAGCAGTAATGAATCCATGATAAGGCGTCAGGCTTTGTGATTTTAGACCCCGGGCGATAAGTTAACTTAAAGTTAAAGTGATTAAAAAACAACGACCACCGCGCCTGCTGGGAATTACGTCGCTTACTCTGTTGAATGTATTAGAGATTTTTATGATCCATCCAAACCACAAACAGATGCTCAGCCCCCTCCAACCAATGGCGCCATTCCTCTAATGCCAGCTTAATGTCTAGCAGCTCTTGGTCACCAATACTGTAATTCCGTTTGGCCGCCAACAATGACCGGGAGAAGTAGGTGCATGGGTGCAGCTTATTGTCCCGAAGGAGGCGCTGGGACAAAATGGCACCCACCCCGACTTCAGAGGCATCTACCTCCACAACGAACAGGAGGGAGGGATTGGGCAAAACAAGAATGGGCTCTGAGCTAAAACATTTCTCCTGAAAAGCAGCCTCAGCTGCTGGGGACCAATCAAACAGTGAGGAGGCATTCGTCTTGGTGAGCGCAATAATGGGGGCAGCTACTGCACTAAAATTACAGATAAACCTCCTATAAAAATTTGCAAACCCCAAAAACCATTGCACCTCCTTAACATTTTGAGGGGCAGGCCAATTCCTGACCGCTGCCACCTTGTCAGGGTCCATGCGGACCGACCCCTCCGACACAATGAAACCAAGAAATGAGACAGTCTTGGCATGAAAAACACATTTCTCAGCCTTGACAAAAACCTTGGCTTTAACTAGGGCCTCAAGCACTTGTCTGACATGTTGCTTATGCTCTAAGAGAGTTGAAGATAAAATCAGAATGTCATCAAGATAAACGAAGACAAATTTCTCCAACATCTCTCGGAGAAGGTCATTAAAGCTGTAGTATATGATTTGAGAGTTTGATCGTTATTAATAACCTCATTTAGATGGTGGTTATGGTCCTATAGTACAATCTGAACAATGTGAAGAACAAAAAGAACGAAAAAAATCCATTCACTCTAGTGGCTACAGGGCTGCAGAAACGTTGACCAATGCAAGCCATCCGGCCGGAGGCCTATATTTTTTAAACTATGAGGAATTGAAAGCTAATCTTTTGCATGGTGGGTAGAGCCATATAGATCTACATTTAAGAATTTTTCCAGCAAAATCTGAGGTGGTGACCTGGTGACCCCTAGGTGAGTTGGTATGGAATGACTCTTTAGCAATGGTCATACTGGTCAACTTGCTCCTCACTCTTCTGTGTGGTTAGCCCACTAAAGTCCATACTGTAAAATGCGTAAAGAATGAATGAGGACTCATTTGACCAATGTACTGTCTCAATTACATTTCATTTTGCCATAATGGCTGTGCTAATGTTGGAACGGTTTCCACAGCGTCTCAGCATAATGCCAGAGAAATGGACTAATAATGCATTACTAATGTTAGCAATGAAGAGCTACAGTTTTTATTTCTCAATTTGTTACCTAGTCAATTCGATGACCCACCTGCGTACGCACTAACGTACATAACTTTATTCGACTGTTGAGAATATTTTAAATGTCTGTGCCTACATTAAATAGAATTAAGTGAGCCAAACTTTGCTGAATCTTACCTGCCCAGGAGAAAAATAGCAACTTCGGCATCGATCTTCAAATTCTTCTCTGCTTTCAGCCATCTGCATCTTTCAAAGTCATGTCCTATACAGATCCTTGTTTTGTTTCTGACTTTGGCATGACGTAATTCGGAATCATAACGAGGCCTTTTAGGTTTAGTAACGTCAGACATTTGTGCTCTGAAACGCTGGTAGCTGCAGCTCTGTGGTAACTGGCAACCCGGATGTCGAAATGCACACGCACACTTCCCAAACTATGACAATAATAAAATATGAACATTTTTGGGGAAAAAAATGTCATCAAAATTTTATTTCACTGCACTTTTCTTGCTTAGCAGCAAACAGCAGACAGACACAGGTAAGAGATAGGCTGGTAAACATGATAAGCTAGTAAACATAGTACAGCAATTACCAGCTTTAGAGCCAGATACGTATTTCCCTCAGGAACTGGTAATGTCCACAGAGAGTTTGAATATTGAGCTCAGATTCATTAGGTGTATACAAAAACCACTTAAAATCCAAAAAAAGTGTGTTCATAAGAAAAACAATGAAGGATTCATTTTTAAAAGTTAAAAATGTTACTGAAAAAAAATACACTTTATGATTTTGCAAAAAGAAAGACCAAAAATGGCATCCATGGAAGAGCTGCAAGCCAGGAACCACTGCAGACTAAGAAGAATATAAAGGCTCGTCTCTCATATTTCTTTACCTTCAATAAATGAAATTACTTTTTTAAAAGCTGCAGGTCCTGTTTACTTATGTCAAGTCGAAAGTATCTTAAATATAAATAAATATGCCAAAACATACAGACACACCAGAGAAAACACTGATGGACAACAATCAACACGCATAGTGGTCTTCATTTATAGTGAAATTAGTAGGATGATTTGAGAGATATAACTCTGATTAATTAGCAAAAACAGGAGAAACTGGGAAGGGGGATAATTGTTTTTCTGAGCTCTCTAGCTTTTGCTGTCCGAGAAAGACAACAATGATATAAATAAAAAAGGACCACAGTCTTCCCTCCCCGCTCAGTCCCCAAATTGTCTCCATGTCACATCCTCCCTCTACTCTTTCACAGATTTGCTGCCGACAGTGGCACAGTAGCACACACGTGCGATGTGAGTGCAGCTGATGTCGATCCCCTTGGGCTGGCCACACTTGCTGCAGGTGCACTGCAATGTCTGCCGGCGGGCTTTGCTCCCCGGCGGCGTTCCCACCGCTGCGGCAGCCCTCCTCTTCCTGAACGCCGTGGTCCTGGGGACGCACTTGAGACTGAGCAGCAGAGCCAATGATGGAGCGGGAAAAGCCGGAGGGAGAAGGTCAGCACACGTGGGTCCCTGAAGAGGAGGAGGAAGCAGAACTCTGGAGGGTCCTAACTGCTCCTCCGGGACGTCACAGTGAAAGTGAAGGGTCCCACCTGCAGCAAGCATAGCCCGTTCGCTGGAGGGAGGGGCTGGGGAGAAACAGGAGGAGCAAGGTCAAAACTGATCCGTCATTTTAGCATAGCTCTCCCCTCTCTCTGGCACTGAGAATGCCTGAAAGATAAAACACAGGCTGGTTTTAGGCCCTTCAGTTTTCATAAGAAGTTAAAGCGCAGTACAGATCACAGCACAGAAACACAGAAAACATGACTGTTTTATGTCTTTATTCAACGACTTACAATTACTTAACCACTCTCATAACTGTGTAGTTATTGTGATCAGCAAACCAAAAACAGACATTAAAACTCAACTAAGATCACAACACATCACCACAGTTTAATATTAAACTCACCACTGGGACAGGGTCCGCTGATTCAGCTCGTTCACCTGAGTGACAGTCTGAGCCATCAACCATGGGCTGGCCAGCACTGCTTCTGTAATGTCCATGAAGTCCGAGAGGATGAGGGACCACCGAGTCCTGGTCATCCCTCCAGACCACGTGGCCGCGGGGTGGAGATGGCAGAGGAGGCTGCAAATGGCCTCAACCAGGCGGTTGGCACTGGGCTACCTTGCAGGGCCGGAGCTTCATTTAATGAGAAAACTAGTTGTGTCTCACAATTAAAAAAAAAAATTCCTTTGGTACATTGCTGGGGATAGCCAGTACTTGTAATCAGCCTACAGCGCCTCCTGGGGGCGAAATGTTCTGACTTTTGATATTGAATATCATCTACACTGAAAATACCACCTTTTAGATTTTACCAGTGACGTGTTGTCGGAGGTCAGTTTGGGTAGGCAGAATCCTCACCATTACAAAAACGATAACTCAATTGCTTTGCTTCATTGGCAATCTGAGGATTGATTAACTAATTTACAGGACTAAACAGCAGAATGGCGCGCCAGTTCCATCCACGACATTATTGCTCAGTGCATCAAACTTAAGATGCTCACGAAACAGCAAGTTAGTTCATATTTACTTCGAGGAAGCTAACGCAATGCCATTAACAAATACTAAAACCTTTCTTATGCGGTGTTCAATATGTGGTCAATATGTTTACGATTATATTTCCCCCCTTAAACACGTACTTTTCAATGCCATTTTAAAAATATTGGGAGTTTATTTTCAGTTTTCTTTCATAATCCAATAAACAAAAGATCAAAACAATATACGGTATTACCGAGAGAGTTGAGATTTTTTCCTCATTATTAAGATTTACTTCCTTGTAGTCTCGAATCAAAGCATAAAGGTAAATTAATCTTTTTGTCACTATCACCTCTTAATCATTACAGGTTTAATTAACCAAAAAAAAGGTCAAATTGATTTATTGACAACTCAATATTTATATCACATGGAAACAGGTTGACAAAATCTAGCGATAAAAAAAGAGAAGTCACTGTCTAACTTGAAAGTGTAGATGCTCCCAAAGAAATGCTTGTTATTCCTGAAAAGAGAGTTCCAAAAGCACAACAAATGGTATTTACAACCACAGTATATATCTGGGTTACTGAGAAAATATACTGCAAACATAAAATAAATACATGTATACTCAGTCCAAAAACAAGAGTCCATCCTGAGGTGGGGGCGTGGCTCCACGCCAGCGTGGTGTGTCAGCAGCCCCTGACACTCCTTGCCTGATTGGTCCGACAATGCTCCTCGTGTCAATCCGATGCGAAAGATGCAGGAATCAAATAGTCACAATTACTGTCGGGCTTATTCACACTCAGCAACTCATGCACGCAAATCCCACCCTCACAGGTTGATTATCTTCCCTTTACTGGCTCATCACTGAACTCTGGTCATCTGTCGAGCCGTCTCATCTGGGCACACGCTGCGGTCACACAGGAGCTTGAATGGAGGAGCGACACACCACTACCATGATTTCTGGGTCATCAAAGTTTTTCTAGCGGCTGGCTGACTGGTAGGTCGCCCAGACAGGAGCAGCTGATGCACGTCTGAGAAGAGCAGGTACAGCTTGACACGCCCAGGGAAGCCCGGAAACCAGGCAAATGCACCCAATTTATTTCAGAGCAGGCTGACTGCAGGTCAATCCTTGAATTGTTGAATTAGAAATGTGCAGGATGCGGGGGGGGGCATGTATCATTGTCCATGATGTCCACAGTGGCTTTTTCATCAGTCTAGACATTAAAAAAAAATGTTACTCCACAACAAAATTTTCACACAAAGTATATAATCCACTACACTTCAATTTAAGACAACACACACACACCAAAGATAGTGAAATTAACCAAAATACCCAATAAGGCGCAAAAAAGTTAATACTACACATAAAACTATAGTGTCCATAGTGTCATCAAAATATAATCTGGATGTCTGCTGTCAACCCATGACATATCCTTAAATCATGATAGCTGATGTAAAGTGTGGTGTCAACAGCAAAACTAAGCCACTTTAATGGCCTCCGAGTGGCGCCACAGTCAGGCGAAGTGAGATACAGAGTTAAAAAGTTGGCTTTTCTTGTGAGACACTCGTTTTCACCAATGTGCCAAGTTTCATTCAATTCCAGCAGGGTCAACTGCGCGCAAAATGTCAATCTCTTGTGGAATGGCTTAATTTGTCTTGAGTTGCTACTTTCCACATTTAGAGCAGTTATTTATCATCTTAAGCCCCATTTTGATAGACATAGTCATTGTGCCATGAAGAATAAAATCCCTTGAAGATATTGTGCTTATTTTTCTACTTTGTGGGGATTTTCAGGCAAAAAGCATTTTTGAACAGACTGAAAAAATCAGAAAGATGCAAATTAGCTCGCTGGTCACAGGTGTTTTCAGTTCTTTCAAAATAGCCCGAACTTAATAAAATGAACATGACACCAAACAGGTGTGACCTTATTATTTGCGAAATAAATTATTAGTTTTTGCAACCATATGTCAACAGTCTCACCAATGAGAAATCCTTTGATACATTTTTGAATAAATTGTTTCCCTCTGCAGTAATTCATACTAATTTTTTCAAATATATGTCAATGTGGATATGAAATTTTTATTCTTCGTGGCATGCATAGACTTGTCGAATGTAGCTTAAGAGGATAAATAAATGCTCTAAACATAAATGCACACAATTAAGACAAATCAAAAGTTTCTTAAAAAAGATTGCTATTGCGTCTGGAACAAAAACCAGCATGCAAAGTGGGGCGCCATGACCAAGTGTGAGAACTGCTGGATTATATAGATGAGAAAAAACACAATGTTATCTGTACAACTAATCCTCCATCCTAACTATGAAATAATCATCAGTGGTAAGTTTGGCCTACTTTTAGAACTACAATGATACTTATGTAGATGTTATTAGTTTGTGGTTAGAAATCAAAAGCTCATTCCAGAGTATTTCAGAGGGGCTACTTGGAGTCAAGAGAAGCAGACCTCAACCCCCTTTGGATAACTCATGAGATCCTCAATTTGATTGATACGAGAAGCAAACTCAAGAGTGATACGATGACAGACCCATCAAAAAAGCCTAAGTATAACTACAAGATAAATAAAGTGGAAGTGCAAAACGAGGAAAGTGGAATGGATTAAAAGAATATGTGAAGGTGTAGAGCCCAGCAACCTAACAAAACTGCAGAAGTATACTCAGCCATCCAGAAACTAACGGCGAAGTCAAATCCAAGGATACAGTCTGTGAAGGGAAAAGACGACGAAAAACTGACAAAGGTTAGTCAGGTAAAGAATAGATGGAAGGAGAACTACCAGGAGTTGTAAAACACTGAAAACTCACATAATGTAGACATTCTTCCTGAAATCCCAGCATCAAATAATTGTGAAGAGGAACCTGGAATCTTGAGCATGGAGGTTGAAAGGGCCATCAAGCTTCTAAAAGAAGGCAAAGCCCCGGGATACGACTCTATCTCAGCAGAAGAACGGAAAGCTGCTGGAGAAAAAGGGATTGATGCCTTACACATACCACGCAATAAAATATGGGAATCTGAAACCTTTTCAGAAGATTGGGGGAAAGCTGTGATTACTTCGATATACAAGAAGAAGGACAAATTGAACTGCAACAACTACAGAGAATCAGCCTTTTGTCTCATGCAGCCACAATCATGACCTCGATCTTACAAAGCAGGATCAGAGAGAGAACAGAATCCATCTTAATAGAGGCACAAACTGGATTTCGACGAGGCAGAGGCACGATAGCTATTCACACTAAGACAGCTAACTGAGAAGTACCGGGAGAGAGGGAGGAAACTCTACATCTGTTACATCAACTTTGAGCAGGCTTTTGATAGCCCTCTCCAAAATTTCACAAAGTGCAGTGAGAGTGAATGACTCACTAACGGACTGGTTTGCAACAAGTGTCGGAGTCCGCCATGGCTGCATCATCTCTTCGCAGCTTTTCAACATTTTACTGGACGTTGTCATGTTACATGCCCTTTACAACCCAGACCTTGGTGCACATATCAATGGACACAACATAAATAATCTAAGATTTACCCACAACATAGTCTTGATTGCAGAATCATGTCAAGGTTTACAAACGCTTGTCAGGGCTGTTAGTGACAGTAGTTCTCGACTAGGCCTCAAGATTAACATTAGAAAGACTCAAGTACAGGTTATAAGTAAAGCACCGCAGCAAATAAGCATCGAAATTGGAATTCAAATCCTGGAGCAGGTAAAATCCTTCACTTACCTTGGTGGTGTGGTAACTGAAAACTCCACCTGTGACCAGGACACCAAAAGAAGAACAGGTCTAGCATAAGCAGCCATAAACAATCTGAACCCTATATGGGGGTCAAGCAACATCGGTACTTCAACTAAAGTAATTCTTTACCAAACCCTCGTGCTGTCCATACTATTGTATAATGCAGAAACTTGGACCCTCAAAGCCAGCGATGATAGGAGACTTCACACGTATGAAATGTCATGCTAGGAGTCAACAGGACGGATAGGCTAAGAAATGACGACATCAGGGCTACACTGGCTGCACAACAAACCATTCAAAATAAAGTTCAAATGAGACGCCTAACCTACTTTGGCCATTTCACTAGAATGCATGGATCTAGATACCCAAAAATTGCCTTTGAGGGATCAATCCATGGAACTCACCTCAGGGGCCGCCCACCTAAGAAGTCGATTGACTGCATAAAGCAGAGCTGCAAGTCAGAAGGATTGCACTCATTAATCCAAACCAATCATATGGCCCAAGATCGGAAGAAGTGGAGAGCCCTCATCAGTAGCTGCCAGGGCCTGTGGAAGGACGGTATTAGAAAAGATTAGAGAATCGTCCATTCTCTCACCGCTCATTATGACTGAGCACCAGTGTTAGCTAGCATTAGATATGACCGGTGATGCGCCATCAGATATTAAGAAGGCCCTCAGTAACACCACCCTCTGGAGCATTGAGTTTGCCTGATTAACAGTCATACAATGTATTGACTGAACAACCAAGACCAATGCATGATCAGTAATAGTTAAGAAGTGCAAATCACAAAGTGATTGCCTATTGGCTATGGTGATAAAATTGATGTGACTCTGCAAGGATGGCAATAAATGCAAAAAAAGGTTATCTGACTGAATTTATTAGGCCATATTGACATTTTACAGCGTCTTATATATGCAGAAGAAAACTTTGAGATGGAATGTGAAACATTCACCCAATTGGTCCAAACAACTATTGCTAATCAGACATAGTAAATTGTCAGAGGATTAGGCATTGAAAGGTGAGGTTACCATCGACGGACAGCTATTTCGTAGGACATTTTATATTGAAATGCCAAGCTATAGATACACGTTAGTGTTCATCCGTAAACACTTGACCCGATTTAATTCAGAAACTCTGAGGGTAAGAGGGTAAAGTGCATTTAGACATAGCAAGATAGCTACTTACACTAGCATTAATGCACATGCGTACATGTGAGTCGAAGATGGGAGTGGGAATGACACAGGCAGACGAGACATTTCACAAACATCAATGTTTAGAAATGGTATGGCCAACTTTAGGGGCGTCTGAAATCATATTACAAGATTCTTCCAGGCATATATAAAAGAAATACATTGTAATATTTATGATGACAGGTAAAATAAGGATAAATGTTTTGAACATCCCAACCTGTTGTTTTTACCTCTTTTGGTAGGGGGGTTTAAGTGTTAATTAGGGGGGGTCAGACCTCCCAAGCCGCCCCGACCCTGAAATTCGAACCATGGCTACATGCTTTCACTTAGCAAAATTCTGTTTGCTGGGATTTTTGATTTTGGTTTGAAGATAATCTCTACAAAATTTTGTGCGGATTGATCTGGGAGGACATAGAAATTGTTTTACAAACAATTCAAAATGGTGGAAAATTTGTATATACGCAAATGGGTGGGGCTTATATGGGTATATTCGTCTTATTCCACAGAATCTAACAAAAAAAAATTTCTACGTCTTACAGTTCAGAAGATATAGCCTGAAAGGCATTATACCTCTCTAAAGCGCCATCTATGGACAGATTTGCACCAATCGAACAATTTATAATCTGTACATCCATATGTACCCCCACAGTAAATTTCACATCGATCCCTTCAGTGGCTTGGGAGAAGATGATCAAAGTTAACGCAAATGCCGGTTCCACCGCATGATCGCAGAAGCTCCCTTAGTCCCATTGGACCAAGTGAGCTAATAAAAATGAAAGTGATTAGTGGTCAGGATTGAAAAGAACAGTGACTTTCAAATTATTGTATATCTCAATTAATTTTAAACTTTCCACCAACTTTATGATTATTGATATCTGAGAATAGTTACATTCATAGCAACTTATTCCGATAAACCCTAAACCAGAGGTCTTACGCTGTAAACTTGGCTGAATGCAAGTCAGGGCTTCATTGTGGGTGACTGAAACCAGAATATACCGCATTGCTAGATATCTGTACTGCTGTGGAGCCGCGAGGGTCATCCGCAGTTATGGTAAATTCAGGTCAGTAATCTGATGAATATTTCTGTGGAAAGGCTTTGGTTGATGGTACACAGTCCATACTTGTGTGTTTGAATAAGGAAGAGTAAAAGTCTTCTCTTTTCTTGCATGTGTCGGTAACAGTCCTACATTAGATAGATCTGACACCCAGCAAAATATGTCTGATAGTAAATTAGACAATGTAAAATTTTGATTACTCCATAATGACGATAATGCATATATCTTTATTCAAATGTCGCTTATTCCCATCCTATTTTATTTATTTCCATTTCTGCCAGTTAGATCAACAGATACATCCTTTCACAAAACTGATTCAAGCTTGCTATGTAGTGGCTTAAAATAAGAAACACTACGGATGGGGAGTGTGACTTTTCAGACTCAAATGCATGCAAGAGTAGAAAGTAAGAGGAGTTCAATGAAACTAAGGTTTATGCAAGCCAGAGGCTCCTTTTTAACTATCTGACCGCGAGGAGAAATTTTCTGTTTCAGAACCAGCAGCATTTGTCTTTCTGTGCAACAGATAGAAGAGATTATACGGCATATTCCCTTTTCTTATTGTTTTTAATATGTATTTTGATGTACTACGAGCTAATTTTACCAAATTTCCTCACGTTCTGCTTCTCAATTGAAGTCATCGGGACCATGGTATTAATTGTGTTATGGCGTCCTCTGCTGGTATACGTATTACATCATTTCCGTTCTCTCGTCAGTCTGCACTGAGCTCGACTGCGAGAGGTGAAGGATGTATTCAGGCTACTTGTTCTTTTTTTATCAATACTTTACTGAGTTTTAAATAAATATGAGAAACAACTGAAAAAATTGAAACAAAGAACACAAACATGACATCATTAGGTAGAAAAAAGGGGCAGGGGAGAAACATTACATACGCACATATTGCAGCACTACACAGCACACAGTATGGACATTACATAAAGCTAAGATACGTCACATAGATCAGGGAATACAGCACTGAGGTATAACAGTAGGATACTCTGAAGGAAGCATGAGACATTCACAGGGGTACTGGAGGGACACCCTGCAACAGTGTAGTGCCCCAAACGTATGAGGTCCGCTAAACAATCTGGGAGATGGTTTAGAAAAGACATCCTCAACTTGTTAAAAAAACCCTCTCATTCCCCTCCAGAACTGCATTTAATGGTTCCCTTGGTAGAACTTTAAAAATTCCTCCGAACCACTGATAGTTGGAGGTCTAGGCTTAATCCATTGAAATGAAGTGCATCTCCTGGCTAATAGAAGACATTTATTCAAAAGTTTTTTCTAGACTCTAATCAAGGAGAATAATTCATCAGAGAGACAAAATTGGGACAACGTCTCAGCGATGTTGCCCCAGCTTGTTACCAACTAATGTCCAATTTTTCATAACTGTTATGTCTCCAGTTCCGCCCATTGCATCAGCAGGGTCGGACTAATGAGATGCAGCACCAGAATCCCTTAGGCCCAGATATTACAATACAAAAACAAAGATCTTCAAAGAAAGATTTGATAAATAAGTTAAAAAAACACACACAACTCAATCGGTGTTTGGGCCAAAGCAGGGCCCCAGAAGACTACACCCTTGATCCAATGAAGTCAGTCTTTCTGCCGACTAAAAATAAATTAGGGTGAGTCTTCCAAAGCTTCCTACTCTGGCCTAAACCTAAATCAAACATGCACAAAAACAAACAAAAGCCGTCCAAACGCCACAAGGAAACACAGATATCATAGAAAGTATCAAACAAAAGTACAACCCCAATTCTGAAATAGTTGGGACGAAGCGTAAATTGTGAATAAATCAAAATGCAGTGACTTGCAGATCACATGAGCCAATACATCATTTATAATAGAACATAGATAAGATTTCAAATAATGAAACTGAGACATTTTACATTTTTATCCACAAAATGAGCTTATTTCAAATTCTCTGGCTGCAACAGGTCTCAAAAAAGTTGAGACACAGGCAAAAAAGGGCTGAAAAAGCAATAAATATACAAGAGAATTAGCTGAAAGAACATTCAGCAAGTAATTAAGTTAATTGGCATCAGGTGTGTTACATGATTGGCGACAAAAGGGATGTCTTAGAGAGGCTGAGTAGATCAGAAGTAAAGATGGCCCGAGGCTCTCCCACCTGTGAAGGCTTGCGTAAAAAAAAAAATTGTGTAATGCTTTAAAAACAATGTTCCTCAATGTCAAATTGCAAGGGCTTTGAAGGTCTCATCATTGAAAGTGCATAACATCATCAAAAGAATCAGAGAAACATGAAAAGTCTCTGTGCATAAGGGACAAGGCCCATGATCTTCGGGCCCTCAGACGCCACTGCATCACTGACTGGCATGATTCTGTCATTGACACTACTAAATGGGCCCAAAAATACTTCAAGAAACCACTGTCTGTAAACACAGTCCCATGTGCCATCCACAGATGCCACCTAAAACCTTATCATGCAAAAAGGAAGTCTTTGTTGGGCATGACCCAGAAGCGCCGCTGTGTTCTGTGGGCCAAGGATTATTTAAAATGGACTGTAGCAAAGTGGTAAAGTGTCCTGAGGTCAGACGAGTCCAAATGTGATATTCTTGTTGGAAATCATGGACGTTGTGTCCTCCGCACAAAAAAGGAGAAAGACCACCCCTCCTGTTATCAGCGTTCAGCTCAAAAGTCAGCATCTCTGATGGTATGGGGATGAATAATGCATATGGTGTGGGACACTTGCATATTTTGAAAAGCACCATGGATGTTGAAAGGTCGACCTGCCCCCAGTCTCGCCCCCGCACTGCTGTGCATCAGGATGAATGAATCATGTGTAGAGCCGGGCCACCATGCCACTACATTCGTTATGAACTTGTCGGCGTCACATATGATTTGGGTATTGATCGTATTGTAATGTGAATATAGGCCACTAGATGGCAGTATTTACCTTTTTTTTTGTTAAGCTCAGACTGGAGTCATGTTTAGACATGTCCTGGACATGTCTGGGGCAAGTCTCAGAAAATAAAAAAAAAGAGGTCAAAATGTGGGTGGGGTCTGCAAAAGAGTATATAAAGAAAAGAATTGAGACAGTAAAGTAGTAGGAGAAATTGCAAGAAGATGACCAGACCTGCCATTCTGTTCAAGACCTGTGACGTTTCTTTTGTGGATTTCTTTGCCTGTGTTTGAGCATTTTCATCATCCAGGACATCACCAAGCCACCCCCACGAAAAGGGATTGTCAATATTTATGTTTTGTACATAATTTAATCTTGGTCTTTAGGTTAGTTAGTTGTTATTGTCTTTGATAATTAAATGTGTTTGAGTTTTTAAAACTGTGTCTGTCATCCCTTGCTGTTGCTGTTGCTGTTGTGTTATAAATGTAATAACAAATTGGGGCCATAACAAATAGGGGGCTCAAGGTCCGGGATGACCATTTTGTGAGTCATTTATTAAAAATCTAACATTTCAGATTGTAAAATTGTTTTTGTGAATTTTCCTATATAATTATATTGACAACAGCAATGGATGATTTCTTGGCATCACCAACCGTAGGGGTTTTGAAGTCTTTTAAAAAGACCGAACTGTTGGAAATATGCAGACATTTGGAGCTGACAGAGGTAAAACCAGCCATGCGAAAAGCAAGACTGGCTAGAGAGATAGTTGAATATTACATTGATGAAAATGTGTTTGCACCCGGAGATCTGGAACAGTTTCCAATGGAAAACCCAAATATAGAAATGGAACTTAAATTAAAAATGCTAGAGATTGAAAGGGAGGAAAAAGAAAAACAAAGAGAATTTGAGAGAGAGAAAGAGGAAAGAGCAGAAAGAGAGAGACAGAGACAGAGAGATTTTGAATTAGAGAAGTTGGATAGAGAAGGAAGACTCCAAATGTAGAAACTAAAAATTAAAATTGAAACTAAAAATAAATTTTGTGCCAGTCAGGAGGTAAAACTGGTGCCTCCATTTTCTGAAAAGGACGTAGACAACTATTTCCAGTGTTTTGAAAAGGTAGCAAAGAGTTGCCAGTGGCCAAAGGAACACTGGCCTCTGATGTTGCAAACTGTCCTCAAGGGTAAAGCTCAACAAGCCTATTCAGCTTTGTCTGCAGATGATTCCTCTGATTATGAGGTTGTCAAAAAGGTTATTTTGAGAGCTTATGAGTTGGTTCCAGAGGCTTACCGACAGAAATTCAGAGGTCTGAAGAAGTCTGAAAACCAGACTTATGTGGAATTTGCTGATGAGAAGAAGGTTTGCTTTGAGCGCTGGTGTACTTCTATGGAGGTCAAGGATGATTTCAACTCACTAAAAGAGATGGTGTTAGTTGAAGAATTCAAGAACTGTGTTAAGGATGATCTTAAGACCTACCTTAATGAGAAGCAAGCACTGAATTTGCAATCAGCTGCCAAATTTGCAGATGAATATGTTCTCACACATAAGTCCAAATTTCAGTCAAGCAGTAACAATAGATGGTCCCAATTTCAGAAAAAGGGTTACGGTGATACCCAAGATTCTTCACCCGAAGACAAATCTGGTGATGGTGCTCAGAAATCCAGTAACAGGTCTGATCAAAGTGTGAAAGCTGACAGTGACAAAAGTGGTCTAGTTTGCAGTTATTGCAAGAAATCTGGTCATGTTACAACTAACTGTTGGTTCCTTAAAGCTAAAAAAGAAAAAGAAAAGGATACCAAACCAAATGCCTTTGTGAAAACAATGTTAGAAACCCCTGTAGTAGATAACCGATCTGCTAAATTGCCTGCTTCTTGTGGGGCTAAAAAGCCTGATACAGCTGACTTCGTGAGGGAGGAATTTCTTTTATTTGTGTCAGAGGGATTTGTGGCTCTGAATGAGCATACAACTCCTGTCCCCATATATATCCTAAGGGATACTGGAGCTTCTCAGTCACTTTTGTTGATGAACTCTTTGGAGTTACGTGATGAGACCGCTTCAGGGGATTTCATACTTGTACAAGGTATTGAAGGGAGGACTGTATCTGTACCCCTGCGCTCTATATTCTTGAAGTCAGATTTAGTTACAGGACAGGTAAAGGTGGGACTTTTGTCAAGTCTACCTATAAAGGGTGTTTCTCTGTTGCTAGGCAATGACCTGGCTGGGGGCAAAGTAGTTCCCCCTGTACATCTTACTTCACAGCCGAGCACTGAAGATGGGGATGAGGACCCATCTCTGTATCCTTCTTGCGCAGTGACTCGTGCTATGGCCAAGGAGGCTAAAGAAGATGATGTTGTGGTGCCGCCCAGCACATTGAATAGTCAGGACTCAGGTGGTTTGCCTCATGACTCTGATTGGCCTACTATGGTTTCTCCGTTTGAGGACTTATCAGATACTTTTATCAGTTCTCTATTCAGCCAGCCGGATGGGTCTGGTGATTCTGATGTGTCTGGAGACTTGTCTCTGTCCAGAAAGCGGTTGATTGAGGAAACTAATGATCCTGAAATTTGTGTATTAAAGAGGAGAGCCCTTCCTGATAAAGAAATAGACGCAGTTCCAGTTGGGTATTATCTCAAGGATGGTGTGCTGATGCGGAAGTGGCGCCCTCCTGATATCCCTGCCAATGCAGATTGGGCAGTGGTCAGGCAAATTGTTGTTCCGAAGGTCTACAGGAATGAGATCTTAACAATGGCTCATAGTTTACCTTTAGGAGGTCATCTTAGTGTTAACAAGACTGTTGATAAGATCATGAAACACTTCTTTTGGCCTGGGCTTCGGAAAGATGTTTCCAACTTTTGCAAAACCTGTCACACTTGTCAAGTAGTTGGAAAACACCAGTTAGACCCACCTGTAGCACCATTACAGCCTATCCCAGCATTTGGGGAGCCGTTCTCTAAGGTCATTGTTGACTGTGTTGGTCCATTACCCAAGACTAGATCTGGAAATCAGTACTTGTTGACAATCATGTGTGCATCCACCAGATTCCCTGAAGCCATACCTCTACGTAACATCAAGGCAACTGCAATCTCAAAGGCTTTGATGAAGTTCTTCACGTTGTTTGGCCTTCCCAGGGAAATTCAGTCAGACCAAGGTAGCAATTTCACTTCAGGATTGTTTCAGCAGGTTGTGTATGAACTAGGTGCAAAGCAGATTCTTTCTAGTGCCTATCATCCAGAAAGTCAGGGTGCCTTAGAGCGGTTTCATTCCACTCTCAAGACAATGATGAGGACTTATTGTTATGACCATGAGAAAGACTGGGATGAAGGGGTTCATTTGCTGTTGTTTGCAGCTAGAGAAGCAATGCAGGAGTCTACTGGATTCAGTCCATTTGAGCTAGTGTTTGGTCATGAAGTGAGAGGACCTTTGCTATTGTTGAGTGAACAATGGCAAGAGAAAGAACCGCATATTAGTCTGTTAGACTATGTTAGCAAGTTCAAGGACAGATTGCATGCAGCTTGTGACCTAGCCAAAGAGAACTTGAAATCAAGTCAGGGAAAAATGAAAACTTGGTATGATCATAAGGCTAGAAGCCGTGAGTTTAAACCAGGAGACAAGGTCCTTGTGTTGTTTCCCTTGCAGTCCAATCCATTGCAGGCTAGATTTCATGGTCCTTATGAAATTCTGACAAAACTCAATGATCTCAATTACATTGTGAAGACTCCAGATAGGAGAAAACCAAAACAATTGTGTCACATTAACATGCTGAAGCCTTATCATGACAGAAATGCTAGGGTTGCTGCTGTCACTTCAGATTCTCCTATGGTCAAAACGTGTGAAGATGAGGGGGAGTTTCAAGATGATGAACCTAAAATTAAAGCTGAAGTTCTTTCATGTAAATTGTCAAATTCTGAAGTGGTGCAAAATCTTGATGTAAAACTCCAGCACTTAGAACCCCCACAGAGAGATCAGTTTGAGAGGTTGATCAAGAAATATGAGGATCTGTTTCCTGATGTTCCAAAAAGAGTTTCTATAGCCTCTCATGATGTCAATGTTGGTGATGCCAAACCAATAAAACAGCATCCATACCGGATGAATCCTGAAAAGAGAAAGATTGCTGAGAAAGAGGTTGAGTACATGTTAAAACATGATATTATCAGACCCTCCAACTTCGATTGGAGTTCACCCTGTGTGCTAGTTCCAAAACCTGATGGAAGTACTAGATTCTGTACAGATTATCGCAAAGTCAATGCTGTAACTAGAACTGATGTGTTTCCAATACCAAGGATTGATGATTGTATTGATACTGTAGGGCAAGCAAAGTTTCTGACCAAGATTGATTTATTGAAGGGTTATTGGTGTGTGCCTTTAACTGAGAGGGCCAAGAGCATCTCTGCTTTTGCCACACCATCTGGATTGTACCAGTATGAAGTCCTACCCTTTGGCATGAAAAATGCCCCAGCCACGTTCCAAAGGATGATACAGTCTACAATCGCCGGATTGCCACACACGGGTGCGTACATCGATGACCTGATCACATGGAGTGACTCCTGGGAAGAACATCTAAAAGATGTAGAGACGTTGTTCCAGCGCCTGACCCAGGCTAACCTGACTGTTAACCTGAGCAAGAGTGACTTTGGTTGTGCTACTGTCACCTATCTTGGCTACGTCATAGGCCAGGGTAAGGTGGCACCCATAAATGCTAAAGTCCAAGCCATCATGGACTTTCCAGTTCCTGACAACAAAAAAGCTTTGCGCCGCTTCCTTGGAATGATCGGGTACTACCGCAAGTTCTGCAAGAACTTTGCTGAGATTGCTCTCAGTCTAACTAACCAACTGAAGAAAGGCGTAAAGTTCACCTGGGATGATGCATGCCAGAGAGCCTTCGATCGCCTGAAGTCTCTGCTGTGTCACTTCCCCGTGCTCAAATCTCCTGACTTCAACAAACCGTTCTCCATCGCGGTCGATGCTAGCGACCAAGCTTGTGGATCTGTGCACCTACAGAGAAGTGACTCTGATGACATTGAGCATCCCGTGGCATACTTCTCCAGGAAGTTCAATCGCCACCAAAGGAACTATTCCACAATAGAGAAGGAACTGTTGGCTCTGGTCCTTTCTTTACAACACGTTGAGGTTTATGTTTGTACAGGACAAAAGCCAATGATTGTGTACACTGACCACAATCCGTTAATGTTTTTGAGTAAGATGAAAAACAAGAATCGGAGATTGTTGAATTGGAGTTTGATTTTACAGGAGTTTGACTTGGAAATTAAGCATGTGAAGGGTACAGACAATGTAATTGCTGATTGCTTATCCCGTGTTTGAATGTGTATATATATATCATGTGTTTGAATATTGTAGTATATGTATATATAGACAAGTGTTCACTTAACCATTTTGTATTGAAACGAAAAATTTTGCCTTTATGAGTCAAAATTTTTCCCTTTTGGAATGGAGGTGTAATGTGAATATAGGCCACTAGATGGCAGTATTTACCTTTTTTTTGTTAAGCTCAGACTGGAGTCATGTTTAGACATGTCCTGGACATGTCTGGGGCAAGTCTCAGAAAATTAAAAAAAAGAGGTCTAAATGTGGGTGGGGTCTGCAAAAGAGTATATAAAGAAAAGAATTGAGACAGTAAAGTAGTAGGAGAAATTGCAAGAAGATGACCAGACCTGCCATTCTGTTCAAGACCTGTGACGTTTCTTTTGTGGATTTCTTTGCCTGTGTTTGAGCATTTTCATCATCCAGGACATCACCAAGCCACCCCCACGAAAAGGGATTGTAAATATTTATGTTTTGTACATAATTTAATCTTGGTCTTTAGGTTAGTTAGTTGTTATTGTCTTTGATAATTAAATGTGTTTGAGTTTTTAAAACTGTGTCTGTCATCCCTTGCTGTTGCTGTTGTGTTATAAATGTAATAACAAATTGGGGCCATAACAGTATGCACATTTTTGCGATTCACATATACAAATTCATTCACCGATGGTGCCATAATCATGATGTGAGTGCAGTCAATGGCTCCAATTACATTAGGAAAACCAGACTTTGCTGTGGGTTTGATTGTTCTTTTAAATATGCTTTAATCCGCGCTCCTCTCTCCCTCACACACTGCAATTCTCTGACTCAGCAGCTGCGTTACCAATTCCTCCCGTTCTTCAAAAACGGTGTAAATCACAGTACGCCATGGTCAAAATGGGTGTAAATGTTCACACTTTTTCCCGTCAGGTTTGGGTTTGATAGATCCCAAATTTGGCGGAGAAAAGTGTGTACGCTCAAAACGGGAGAAAAAGGATGTTAAAAAAAAAGGTGTATCCACAATGATAAATGAGGCCCCAGGAGAGTAAAGGTCATGGTGGCATGCTGGATCAATCTCCAGGGGCACTGTGACAAACATCCTGCCAAGAGTATCTTAACAGACTGCTGGGAACACAATTAAACTAATTTCATAAGTTTTGGTTGGATTTGTGATACGAAGGCACGAAACATAGGGTTAAGTAAATTACAGTATAGCCCCACAGTCCCAATTTCTTCCCTTCCTCCCTGGTTATTCCCTTTGCCAAATGTAGACTTCAGAATACATCTAGAACTGAAGTTAAAGTCAGAACAACTTCCTGAATGGCGCATAGTCCAGAATTATTTTGACCAACATTTCTCAAATTCAGTGTTTATTTTTACAGATGGATCTAAATATCCAGATACAGGGTGTGCTGGTGCAGCTGTATACATCCCGGTGAGTGACACGCGTATTAATAAAAGGGTATCAGACCATTTATCAGTATACACCACAGAGCTGTTGGCAATACTACTGGCATTAAAGTGGATAGAAGAGAAAGAAATGCAAAATTCAGTTATTATATCTGATAGTTTCTCAGCACTATAAAGCATAAGATCAGGCAGATCTGCATCCAGAATGGATATAATCAATAAATATTCCTATTGATGTTAAGAATGCAAGTCAAGGGCATATTTACTCCACTCATCGGGGTCCCGGCTCATGCGGGTGTGGAAGGAAATGAAGAGGTGGATATTTCGGCTAAGCAAACACTCCGAGTTACACAGATAGTCATTCAAGTTTCACTAAGCAAAGCTGAAGTTACATCATCCATTAGGAAATATACACAATCTGCATGTCAGGAATACTGGGACAGCAGTGAAACTGGAAGGCATCTGTATGAAATACAGATGTAAAATAAAGGCATGTGAGTGATAGTGGGCCTCAAACGTTGAGAGGAAAATATAACAACACATTTGAGAATAGGTTATATAGGTCTTAATAACACATTACACAAAATAGGCAAGCACCACACTGGAAACTGGACACACTGTAACCAGCCAGAAACAGTTGGACATGTAATACTTCACTGCAAAAAATGACGATAGCCAGAGGAAAAATTTTGTTCAGTCACTAAAGAAGGCAAAACACCACAAGTTTACATTAACAGAGCTTTTGGGAAAATCAGTAGATGAAACAAAGCATGACATTATTAAGTTGCTGAGAGAAACTGAATTGGATAAAAGAATCTTGTTGTTTTTTTGTTTTTGTTTTTTTACTGCCTAATCTCTTGTTCCACTCTCCATTCCAGTTGGTGGCGGTAATGCACCGATAAGGAGGGAATTTCCAACGCCAATAAAATACATAGAAGAATAATAAATAGACGGAGAAGAAGAAAACCACTCCGTTGTGTGATAATGACAACATTGAGGGCTTTCACGTGCGATGATCTATTCAAATTTAACAACATGTGAGTTGACATATTTTGGGTTGATAGGACATAGTTGAACAACGATTTATTGTGACATCACGTTAGCCTAACTAATACGATACCAAAGTCTACTGGTAGGTGTACATCTAGCTAGCTAAATTAGCTAACGTTAGTACTTAACTTAACCAGACAGTAGCTTGTCAGTTTGTGAGCTAACTATGTTGATAAGCTTTCAGTCCCTCCTTCATTGAATGAATATAACTTAACTCGTTGCAATGACTCATCATACTTATCATTCTACTGCTTGAACAGTCCGCTTACATGTGTAACTTTACGCCCCAGGTAGCTAGCTAGCTATACGGTATAGTTAACGTTAATTCAAAGTTGCAGTCGTATGCAGTTAATCTGTTCGTATACATGATGATGTTCACTTTTTTCCCTGCCTGCCACTTAGTCATCTAACTAACGTTGGTTACTGTTCCCGATGTCCTGTCCTTTCAGTTGAAGTACTTTAACTCGCTCACGTTTGCGAGCTGGCACGGTGTCTTCTATCACGCTTGCGCGGTCACCTCGCTTGCTAATGTTACGAAGTTGGCTGATCTAAATTATAAATATGCTTTTTGTATTGCTGTTGAGGAGCGGTATATGTCTTTTGTGATCTTGTGCTATTCTTTTCTTTCACAGTAATCTCGACCCACTGACCGAAACTGTATCCTTTCAGTACAAATGAAGTTTATTTCCAGTTTTCTGTAGGTAGTTTGTGTGAGGATGCATTGTTGATCCTGACAGGTTTCTGAGTTGATGACCGCGTAATTGATAAAAGTAACTTTTCTCAGAGGCAATGAAAACGCAACAATAGTTTGGATTCAAATAATTTTGTGACTCAAATTTATTTTCTTATTTTAACTATTCAAATATGTTGGGTGGGTTTACTTTGATGAATTAACTGTGTTCATGGGCCGATTTGGACAATAATAAACAGATTTATTAAACGAGCACAAGTTGAAAATGAAGAATCACAACAAGACTGACCGGAACACACATTTTAAAATGAACTCAAAAGAACTGTCAGTATCGGGTGTGACCCCCACGAACATCCACACAGGCACTACAACGTCTCCTCATGGACCTGACTAAGCGTCTTAGGTTGTCTTGGGGAAGATGTCGTCACTCTGCCTGTAGTGCATTCTGGAGTTGCTGCCTGGTTTGAGGTCTGGGTATTCTTGATGAAAGAGCTCTTCCCAGGTGGACGTACTAAACCCCAAACATACTTATGCTGGACGTACTACTCCCACAACGGTGAGCCACTTGCCAGGCACTTGCTCCTGCCTCTAGCATATCCAGGGCCCTGTTCCATTGTTCAGTCGGTAGACCTGGCATTATGACACTTAAAATCCACACAAAAATCATTTTTATCATGCCTTTATATAGGGAAGACAACCCCTCCTTCATTTCAACCACTGTACTTGCAGAACTCCTAATCCCATGTGTTGTACTCAGTATGGATTGATGAGAGTCCAACTCACACTGTTGAGTCACATGATGATCGTTCATGTGTAACAAGGTGCACATTGTGACCCCAATGGTCACTTAAGAACTCAAATTGGACTACTCAGGTCCTGAGGAAAAATAAACCAAAATTTAGAGTGTTGCGTTTTCATTGCCTTTGAGTAAATTTATAAGCGGTAGTTATTTTTATGCCAGTTGTATCTAGTCTTTTAGGCCAATGGTTCCCAAACGCGGCCCTGGTGGCCCCGGTGTATGCAGGTTTTCATTCCAACCACAATTGCGATTCCAAAATTTTAACAAGCTGTAAATTTTGCTTAATTGGGTGCTTTTTATGTTTGGATATGTAGTGTACCATCCTAATCCACAGAATGCCAAACATAGCTTTGCAATGCCCTAAAGATGATTAATTTCACATTGAGCTCATTGCAATATTAGACAAAAAATTACAGAGGTCATAGAGTCCTGATGTTAAGAGCCAGTTTTTCTAAGAATCAGGCAGTTAACCAGCAGGGGGTGATATATGATGGTCTCAGATTTGCCTTAAACTTTTTTTGGTGAAAGGTGGTTGGTTCAATACAAAAACTGCAAATTTACGTGCCAGTACCCTTTGGTTTATTTTTTAAGGGTACCAGAAGGGTCAAAGATTCAGAGATGAGAAATGAGCACTGAAAAAAATTCAGTTTTGAAATGCAATCATATCATTGCGCTGACATCAGCCCACATTCTTTTTCACATATGGTAATCTACTGTGTGTTGGGCTTGCAGTAATCTGAACATTTTTTGTGGAATGTTCAGGGAGCGTCCCATGGGGGGCAAGATGCTAGTTTTGCACATTTGAGCATCAATATCAGGGGCATTTCTAGACTGTGCCCTCAACAGTCAAAGATGGTTTCTTCATAATATGATACCATGGGAAGTCCTTTACATAATCAACAGAAATGTGGGATGTTGAGGGTGCAAAAGTATAGGTGGTGCTTCAGTCTGGGAAAAACGAAATTTGGCATTGTGGGAGGTCAAAGTTCTCCACCAGCCCTCATCCAATTTTGATGAAACCTTTTCTGTTGATTAGCCCTATATGTAGCAACTACTATATGCGTCCATCCCATGCAAAGGTGAACACGAATCCAATGTGAAATGAGCCATTATTTCCTACCAATTCTGTGATGATGCATGCAATTATTTATTATTGTCATAAAGTACATCACTGTTGGGCAAAACTATTGTAGTTTCAAGTTGCTCTATTGTTTTATGTTTTTATAGGAAGAAAAAGATATATGAACAAGGGTGAGTTTTAAGACCCCATTTTGTGACATTTTTTGTGCTGTATTTTTTAAGCTTTCTTGAGAATGATCCAAAGCAGGGGTCACCAACCCTGTTCCTGGAGAGCTACTATCCTGTAGGTTTCTGCTCTATCTGCTCTGTAACATTTCTGCTCCACCTCCCTCGTTCTGTGACCACAAGCCATCCCCCCTCACCATCCGCCTTCGCCTCCTCTCTCACCTACACTTAGTGACAACATGGAGACGGAGTGCGTTGCAGAAGAGGGGTTGGTCAGTAAACGCATATAGTTTGTTTGCAAACGAGCTACCGTTAGTTGTATCCCCCGAACGAAGTTCGAGGATACTATGGATTTGGCCTCCTCACACGTCCTCCGCATCCGCAGAGATTTTCTTGTGAACGCTCTACAGCCCACATAAGTGCACTGATTCTTTTCAAATTTTGCAGCGGCATGTATTATGGTAAGTTCACGACACCTATTGATTTTGGGTATTCTGGGACCATCTGGGCCCAACTGGGGGGCTTTCGGGGGATACATGTGCTCGGTTGCCGAGTGCTCTAGTCAACTACTCTGTTTTCTGTGCATTTTAAATCCATGAACGTTCGGTCAAAAGCGAATGAGAGACAGAGTCATGGGATTAGCACACTGCTCAGATCACAAATGGGAATCTGCAACCACTAAGGTACAAACGAAATTAAATTTGTATAGTAGTAAACAAAGCTGTTGAGAACCGCTCACCTCCCCCTAGCAAGTGTCTATTCTGCAACTGGCGTGAGAGTTTATAGTTGATAAGTTCAAGCGCAAATAGCTAGCGGTTTGTTGCTTAAAGATTACGCAGTGACTTTGCCACTCATTCGCGTTTGAACGAACTTTGGCGGATTTTGAATCCCCAGAAAACTGAGTAGTTGACTACCGCTGGCTCGTTTGCAAACAAACTACACTGAACAAAAATATAAACGCCCCATGTCAAATATTGATGCCACAAGGAGTTAACATCTCTAAGTGAGCATATGCTGTCTTTTAATTGTAAAATAGGGATATTTCTCTTGATTTGTGTGCCATTTTTTAATCCATCTCTGCCAGTGAGCATTTTCTCAGAGATGCAGTGATTTCAGTCAGTATATGGGTGTGGCATTTCCAGACGGTGATCAGACAGAATGAGTAGTACCCAGACACTCCTTATACTGGGGACAATAAAAGGCCACCCCAAAAATGTCAGATTTTGTCAAAAGTCATCATGCCTCAGATGCTTCTGGTCATGCGGGAACAAGCCATCGGCATGCTGGATGCAGGGATGTCCACCAGAGCGGTCTTCATGCAGGTCCTTGAAGCAGAGCACATTCCAGTTCTGTACTGGCCTGCGTATTCACCGGACATGTCACCCAAAGAGCATCTTTGGGATGTTCTGGATCGACGTGTCCGTGACTGTGTTCCAGTTCCGGATAATGTGTGCCAGCTCCATGTGGGCCTCTGGGAAGAATGGAATAACATTCCACAGGCCACGATAGACAACCTGATGAACTCCATGCGAAGGAGATGTGTTCCTCTGAGAAACTCAAATGGTGCACACAAGACTGAACATTCAATTTCTTCAACCTGACCCCCCAACGTGTTCAAATGATTGTCACGCCTTTGCGGATGCCAATATCAAGATCTAATGGACAGTGATCTGAAGATTAGTTATTAACAAAAATGAATTTTGTTCATTTTTGTTCATTTTTGTCCAAAAAAATATTGATTATCGCCATTCAGCTAGAAAATATCGAGATGTGACTTTTAGTCCATATTGCCCAGCCCTACAAGGTAGTAAGTTAGTGTTTTTGATGCAACTCGCCCAGTGGAGCCAAGGTTGACGCTCATTGAAGCTAAGATTGAAGCAAAAAGCATTTAGATGGCGACCAGGCAACTTTTGTAAGATTTTCCGTCAACAATTTAGCAAAAAAATCAGGTTTCTTCAAACTGACGTTGTTCATAAAATGTAATCTTCAATGGATTATCGTGTGAAGGTTTGATGTGACCTTCTAATATAATATGAGCAGGAATAAAGTCAAACTTATCCATGTAATCCCAATTGTGCTGCATCCGGGAAGTGTGTTTACTGTTCAACAGTGTGTTTTGACTGAATGTACGAACGTGATGATGGACAGTTCGCAGCGGTCAAACGCCATTATGGTTATAAGATTATTCACTTTTTCTGCTCCCAGGGCCTGTAACAAGGTGTCCTGCATTCTGCACCAGTTTTTACCCCTCGGCCGACTCTGGCCCGGAGGGTAATTGTCGTCACCTGCGTGTCTGTCCGTCGTCCGTCAATGATTTTGTCCGGGCCAGTACTCGGCTACTAATGATCGCAGCTTCGCCTAATTTGGTATGGTAACTCACTAAGACCCATAGATGTGCAACATTAGGTTTTTTGCTGGATTTAACCGTTGACTTTAGCGCTGTGACCTTGACCTTGGAAATCTTGTCCGGGTGACATTTTCTGGGCCAGTACTCAGTAACTAATGATCGCAGCTTCACCAAATTGGTATGGTAACTCACAATGATCCATAGATGTGCATCGTCAGGTTTTTTCCTGGATTTGACCTTTGGAGCTCTGTGACCTTCACCCTGGAAATCTTGTTCAATTAAGAATTATTTTGATAATTCTTAATTTAAAAAGTTAATATCTTGGAAAAATGTTTGCTTAACCATTAGTTACCTTAAAAGGAGTGTTTCTATATTGAAAAGGACAAAAAAAAAGTTTCCTCTTGTTGCTAAATGGAATTTTTAAGGGTATTTATTTGTCAATATCACGCAAGTGATGACTTCAGTCAATCACGTATCAAGTAAAATCACAACTTTCCAAACATTATTCTTATCTTTTCTTTGATTTCTCCTGAAAGTAAACTGAATGAACTAATTAAACCTAAAAGTGGATTACCAAGGAGCATATTCTGAAATTATGCCTTTGTGCCTTTGTCACACTTTTCAACTTTTTTGAATGGATGCACCCATATGTGTTAGCAACTACTAATTAATGTTAAATGCACTTTGGAAAATGCAATTTGTCTTCCACCAAATTGTGTTTGATGTTTAGTACTCCTCTTCAGTAATTCACTTTACTGATAGATGTCACCCATCTGAAACCTGAGGTAGATGGCGGCAGCGGTCCTTTGGCATGTCAGCCATTTTATAGTTCATTGTGATGCAAATTACATGATAAATATCAACAGTAATCTCAACCATAACTTTTCTATTCAGGAACACTCGGGTAAGACAGTATACAGAATTGACTACCAGTCCATGTTGGTGGGTTATTTTGCAAGCTATACCTGAGAAACAAAGAGAAAACCTCAGAAAGCTCCGAGAAAATCAGCAACATATTGATGATGTCCTCCTCAAACCTGATGCACCACAGTTGGATAGAAGGGGCCATTAATCTTATTCAAGAAAGGATGTAGTCATAATGAAGAAATTTGAAATGCTGTGAACACTGGATGGAATGCAGTTTCAGTTCTCTAGTGCAAAGTAGCCTGAATGCCCTTTGGAAGTAGCTTATATTTCGCATTATGCACCCCATTTAAAGTTCATAATCATTCATTCATGGCTGCTAGTATTACATGTGTACTTATGTGTGTTATATCCTGCATTTAGTACGGAGGTAATAAAACCTTGCAATTCAGTATACAGTTTTGTAAACCTTTCTTACTCTGATGGACTGTAAAGGGTTAATGCGGCCAAAACCCAGAGTAATCTTCAAATCACAGTTATTAGACATATAGGGCTAGCCAACACAAAAGGTTTCATCAAAATTGGATGAGGGCTTGTGGAGAACTTTGACCTCCCACAATGCCAAATTTCATTTTTTTCCCTGACTGAAGCGCCACCTATACTTTTGTACCCTCAACATCCCACTTTTGTGTTGATTATGTAAAGGATTTCCCATAGCATCATATTATGAAGAAACCATCTTGGGCTATTGAGGGCACAGTCTGGAATGCCCCTGATATTAATGCTCAAATGGCCAAAACTAGCATCTTGCAGTGCCCCCTATGGGATGCTCCCTCGGCAGTCCACAAAAATGTTCAGATTACTGCAAGCCCTACTCAGAGTAGATTGCCATATTTGAAAAAGAATGTGGGTTGTTGTCAGCGCAATGATATAACTGCATTTCAAAACTGAATTTTTTTCAGTGCTTATTTCTCATCTCTGAATCTTTGACCCTTCTGGTACCCCTAAAAAAGAAACCAAAGGGTATTGGCACGTAAAAATTTGCAGTTTTTCTATCGAACCAACCATCTTTCACCAAATCTGAGACCATCATGTATCACCCACCGCTTGATTCTTAAATAAACTGGCTCTCAACATCATCATGGCCATCTGCAATTATTTGGAGGGATAGATGCAAGTGAGACTGACAGTCTGCAGAAGAACAGTGGCAAGTATTCCACTTGGAGCAAGCAAAAAAGCCAAACTTCTAAAACTATCATGCAACAGGACGATGTCCTAATGTTTTAGGCAAAGAATAGTCACGACAAATATTGATTTTATTTAGTTTTTAACCTTGCAGCTCTGTGTTGTACATTTCTCGGTTGTCAGAAACTTCTCGTTTTATTATTTTTGCAAGTACATTTGCTCTCCAAAATCGCTTTGAATGTACCCAAGACTTTTGTGCAGTAATGCCTGCCCACCCCTTAAAAATACAGTTGTTTAGAGTTATGTTCTGTAACAATGCAACACAGTATGGAATCCCATTTTACCTGCAGTATCTCGCCCATTGGCCTGAGTATTTTATTGTGGCCGAAGCTCCTGGGGGAGAGTTAATGGGCTACAGTAAGTATGCCATGTGGTGACTCTCTGACATTAAAATGCAGCTGGAGTGCCCGTATGAGCTGAATGCAATATTTAGCTATATAGCCATGTTTCCACAAAACACTTACTCTATAGAACCCTTATGATTGATATGTAAACTGCAGTAACAAAGACATCAATCTGGTTTGTGCTTCCACCACAGACGGTACTCCTCCATGTTGGGATTGTTACTGGATGGTGATAGCCACATCGGAAGTGTCATGTTTGTGTTTAGATCTTGTCGAGCAAGAGTGACGATTCTTTCTTGACCAATCACAGGACTGCCGTGTTTCTAGAGCCACCTTATTAGTATCAAATGGGTGCGCTTGGTACCTCAGATGAGGATATTGGAAAATCAGGATGAATTGGAACGGTTCTTCTGGTACCATCCACAGTTTTTACAGTGGAAATGCAGAAATAGCCCACTTTTTTATGTGTAATGAACTGAACTGAGCCAGACTGCTTGGTGGAAGAGATGTTTATGACAGAGTTTAACCCCTTTGCGCGGAATACAAAATTTTGCCAATTTTTCCGAATTGTTTAGGAATTAAATTTTGGAATTTACGGACGCCGGCGTCTACATCTGCAGAAAGGGGTTAAGCAAGCTTTGGTAAAATAGAATTCCTCTTGGGCTAATGCTTTGCATCTCTCTAGAGATATTGAGATCAGAACTTTGATGCAATATGATAATTTCTCTATTTGGACAGATTTATATTTGTACATCATAATTTATAACTTTTATCTTAATTTCAGCAATGCAGATGCATAGTTTTTTCTAAGACAAAAATTATCAGTGACTGAAATCTATTGCAGCATGTGTAAACTCTGAAAAGTGCTGGCAATCTTGGACCAGAATTGCGTCTGCCTGATGAATGATCGAGATGGTCACACTAAGCAGTCTTGTGATGAATTTTGAAGGCTGCTTTGTGCTGAAAGCAGGTCTTTCCTGTATGCAGTTATGGGGAAGGCGGAAGGATCTGTGGCTAGGGAGGAGTGGCATGGTCATGTGACTGCACTGTCAGTTGCTCCCGAATTTCGGCGACTGGGACTTGCTGGAAAGCTGATGGAGCTGCTTGAGGAGATCTCTGAGAGGTGTGTGTTTGCTCTTGCATGAGATAAAATTCATTTAATTATAGGAACGTAACGATACATTGAACTCACAATAAAAAAAAATTCTGATGCTGGGTTCATGCTAATATTTTCTCATGATTTTCTAGGGATAGGGTAGAAGTCAAATTGTGAATAAAGATTATTCTTTTACTTTAGTTCTTACATAAGCTAAGTTGCAAAATATATCTTTTTCTTATGATTTTTTTAAATTATTGCAATGTTTTTTTTTTTTTAATTATTTTAAGGTTGTTTTGTACTTGGAAAAAGCAAAAAAATTTCTTTCATTACAAAGTAATAAGTAGGGGTTGACCTTTTAAAATCATTATTTACTAATTTCTTGTATGTTCAACTTATCGACCTCCAAACGAGTGTGAAGTGCTTATTTTGGCTGAGTTATTATAGATGAATTATTAACTCTTATCTTGTAACATCTACCTTTCAGTCCTACAGTCCTCCTCATTCGTGTAAACTGTTTTATGAGAAACTTGAAAAGCACTCAGAAACCACGGACCTCTGCCAGGGGGCAGCAAAACCCAAAAGCACGACGATTGGAACTCTGGCCCATTGGAAAAACTTGAAATCTTGAATTTAGGCGTATATCTCAGCTGTACTTTGGTCTAGATATGCCAAAATTTAATTACCTGTTCCTTGACTTAATACCCACCTTCTCTGAAAATTTCATCAAAATCGGTGTATTACTTTTAGAGTTATTTTGCTCACAAACAAACAGACAAACTCTGCCTAAAACATAACCTCCTTGGCAGAGGTAATTAAGAATATATCGGCATTAAATCGGCAAAACTCCAGCCGATGATGATTATTTTAAGAAGGGCTATAATCCACAGATTAAATCGACCAGCCGATAAATCGGTCGGACCATAGGAAAAAGTGAACCTGTGAATGTTTGATAAGAACCCTCTGTGAAAGTACCTGTCCATTAGAAAAAAGAATTGATTTTTCTATTTTTGAGAATTTTAATTTTAGGTAATTTGAACATTGCTGGAAACACACTTTGCAGTGCATAACAGAAAAAAAAGAACAAATATGAAGTGTACACCCCCATGACCCATCTACCCACCCACCCGGAACTTTAAAAAATAAATATAATACTCAACTCAAGCTGTGCCATGACTTTACGATCTACGAACACCAATTCCAATGAAGTTGGGATATTGTGTGAAATGTGAATAAAAACATTCACATTCACATGTGAAAAAAAAAATTCCTCTCAACCTAAATTCAATTGAGTACACCACAAAGACCACAACATATGCCAAGATTCATTCTAAATTCAACGGCCTGTTGGGGGAAAAAAATGCTTAAATTATTTGTGTAACTGAAATGAACAATGATATGCAGTGAGGAAAATGCGTATTGAGCGCGTTAACATTTTTCTCAGTAAATATATTTCCAATGGGACTATTGAAATGAAATTTTACCTAGATGTCGGTGACAACCCAAGTAATACACATTCAAAGAAATCAGAACAAATAAGACCATAAATTAAGTTTAATAATAATTAATTAATGTGTAATAAAGTGGAACGACACAGGGAATATGTATTGAACACACAAAGAAAAGGAGGTGCAAAAAGGCATGGAAAGCCAAGAAACCTGCTGAAATCTGTCAGTTTTTAGGAAGAAATCCTGCCCCCTATCAGTGCAAATTAATATCAGGTGGTTTTGTCCAAATTTATGGCCTATAAAAAGGTTGCCTGTTACCAAGGTGTCACACAAGAAGCATCTCATGATGGGTAAAAATAAAGAGTTCTCTCAAGACCTTTGCAGCCTTATTATTGCAAAACATAATAATGGCATTGATTACAAATGTATTTCTAAACTTCTGAATGTTCCAGTGAGCACCGTTGGGGCCATAATCCAGAAGTGAAAATAACATAATTTAACCATAAACTGGCCATGACCAGGTGCTCCTGGCAAGATTTCTGACAGAGGAGTCAAAAGAATAATCAGAAGAGTTATCCAAGAGCCAAGTACCACTCGCAGAGAGCTTCAGAAAGAGCTGGAATTAGCAGTTGTTTCAAAGAAAATAATAATGAATGCACTCAACTGCCATGGCCTCTTTGTATGCTTACCGCAAAAGACTCCATTGCTGAAGAAAAAGCATTTTGAAGCTCATTTATAGTTTGCTGCAAAACATTTGGACAAGCCTATGAAATACTTGGAGAATATATTCTCGTCAGCTGAGACCAAAATTTTACTCTTTGGATGTCATAGCCCAGAACACCAAAGCAACTGCCTAGCAATGCCCTAGCAACCACCCAGAACACCATAGCAACTGCCGAGCAATGTCCTAGCAACCACCCAGAACACCATAGCAACTGCCTAGCAATGCCCTTTAACCACTCAGAACACCATAGCAACTGCCTTGCAACGCCCTAGCAACCACCCAGAACACCAAAGCAACCTCCTAGCAATGCCCTAGCATGCCCCCGGAACACCATAGCAACCACATGGCAATGCTGTAGCAACCACCCGGAGCACCATAGCAACCGCCTAGCAATGCCCTGAGAGCACCCTGAACACCCTTTCAACTGCTTACTAGAACCCTGGCAAGCACCTCCAACACTGTACTCGTACAGCAGCAAGCACATTCAAAATTTCTCCTGGAATATTCTAATTTGTTGACTATTATTTGATTGCGTCCATTGCCATCATATATTGTAACATTAGTTTGTTTACTAGTGAGGTAGATCAACATTGGCTCATTACTCAGCAGACCAGAGGTATTCAGCGTCATTCCTGAAGGCCCACTGTATATGCTGGTTTTTGTTCCTATCACAATTGTAAGCACTTGATTACAAGTTGTTAATAAGTCATTATTAGGTGTATTTCATGGTTAGAGCTGTTCAATACTCTCTACAAAATACAATACAAGTACAAAATTGCAAGGAGCAAAGAAATACTGAGCTGGATTTGAATTCAGATTCAAGTTACAGATTTGGTGATCCCTGATGTATCTTTTTGACTATTAACTTGCTGTCTATTTTTGGTTAGCTGGTTAGTAAAGAAAAAAAATCCTTAAAACTCAAGAAAGCTTCAGAAAGCTTTTTATACGTTTAGCACGTTTTGTTGTTTTAAGATTCCTTAGCATGCTCCATTGTAGGCTTTCTCCCACACTCCACAGGTACTTTTAATGCAACCCTTTATCTCCTCTGGACTCTAGCAAGTGATACATTTTTGAAACTTCACTGAAGGATTTTTTTTTTCTCTGAACCCGTCCTTGCATGCAGAATTTGCAGAGCAGTACTAAACGTCCAAAGAAAAACGGCCACCAATGCCTTCAGGGCAGAATTGGGCCCATACCCATTGATAATAAACATTAAAAAACGTGCACTTAAATTTCGATTCATCTAAATTCAAGTCCTGAAGACTCACAAACTATCCCACCAATGTTTCTTATTTGCTAGAAGGGCTTATGTAACAATTCCCAGGCGTAATGGGCATCAGTGGTAGTTAGGCCCTTTTTATAAACAATATGCATTTCAGTCCAGGTGTATCTGCCACTTGCACCATTTTTGCATATTGCTAGTCCCAGTTGCTGCTACAAAAAACTGTACATTCGCCCACAGTCAATGTACACCGTATTATCCGTCTTTGTATTATTTTTTGTTTTTGGCTTCAGTTATTAGTCTCAGCACTGAGGTGACATGGTGACCTTAGTTCAGATATACCTTGCATTGCTTTTAGTCACTGAGGTGTATCGTGTATCTTTAGATCAGAAGATTTTTTACACCCTCAAGTTTATTGCAGTTTGACAGCAATTTCATAGTGTACATTGACCAGCTGTCTTACAAAATTCTTCAAAATTTTTACAATGGAAACCAAAATGTTTATCCTGCCATACAGTATCCATGTATTTTTATGTTTCTAACATTTAAAACATTTACTGAGGAAACAGGAAACTATTGTGTGAATTTAGAAGTTAGAAATTTAGAACATTGAACACACTCTGGGCTCTTTCACTACATCACCTTCATTTCTGTTTGCAGAGCGTTGCAGATACACTCTTTGAGGATGTGGGTTTCATATATTAAACTCCTCATCCAGAAGGTGTAAATGGCATAATCTGGATTATCTCTTCATTGGCTAATGATTAGGAATCAAGCTTTTTCAGGTTTCAGTATCATCTAATGACCCACTCACTGATCATGGAAATTTTAATCCATATAGTAAAGATTTACATGGAACAGTTTTTTTGCCTCTCCTGTAAAATTAGTAAAATGTCACTCGCGGCCTTCTTGCATGAGGGTATTGATAAAATGCCTAACACAGATCAAACCCTGATCAGCACAGCTTTACCACCAGAAATTAGAATAAACCACGTTATCAAACTAACCAAGGATGAATAACTGAAATATTGGAATAATCAAACTACGACATTGAACAGATTTGATTATTATTTGGTCTTAAACAAAAATTAAAATTTGGCTGGATACCTCTTCATCAGTCAGAGATGGAAACCAAGTACAGTCTCAGTGACCACACCTTAGCAATTGAAAAAGGAAGACACAAAAAAAAAAACATGGCTACTGAAGTGAGAACAAATTTGTGGTCACTCTAAGACAGGAGAGGTAGGGACAGAGATGCACTTCCTTCTCCTTTGTGAAAAATATTCAAAGATCAGAGGGGCACATTTCATTAAAATATCATAAATCTAAAATAAATTTTTAAAGCTCAGCAATGAGGAAAAGCTGCGAGTTTTCCTTGGAGAAGGCCCAATGTCCTCATTCGCAGCTCAGTATGTTTTGGCCTGTCATAGCCTGAAGTACTGTGGGTAACATCAAATATCAGAGTAAATAGATTCTGTTATTTAATTGAGAACTGTGTAAATGTTATTTACTGTGTTAAATTTTATCACAAGACTACTGTTCATTCTTATTAATTCATAAATGATCATCTTTAACTTTTTTTTTAAATTTACTACTACTTTATTAGTATGTTATGATATTGTTGCTATATTTTTGTCATTCCAGTGTGCTTAGGCAATATGTATTTTTGAAATGTATCATGCCAATAAAGCCATTGAATTGAGTAGAATATGGGGTAAAATTCTGTGATTCTGGTTAGGATTCTGGACCCCCTCTCTGGAATGTTGTCAAGCCCATTTTTTTGTGTTTTGTCTTTCTAGGAAAGGAGGCTTCTTTGTGGATCTGTTTGTACGAGTTTCCAACCAAGTAGCAGTGAACATGTATAAGCAGCTGGGATACAGTGTCTACAGGACAGTCATAGAGTATTATTCAGCCAGCAATGGAGAGCCAGATGAGGATGCCTATGGTAAGACATTGGCGGTCTTTGCACGAATGCCGCAATTAATGTGTGGTTATTTTTATGAAGAAAAACTATGCTAAGTGTTTTACAGGATCCGCTACAGTTGCTTTCCACTCCTGCCCATTGACACACGGGGAGGGGGCGGAGGAAATCGGGTGATGCGTGCAGTGTCTTTACACGCAGATTAAGGTCTGCTTTCTTAAAGTCCATTTCCACTTTATTCTGCTTTCTAAATTAAGCATTTTTAACGTTCATTTGCACGAATCCAACATTGGTAGATAGTCTGAATAAAATCCAAGTAAGGCTGCTTTTACACTGAACGCGAAACAGATTTTTTGCGCAACAGAAAAAAGTCAATGCGAACTTGTGAATACACGCAAAACGAGAGGGAAACGGCAACAAAACTGTTAAACTTTCCTGCTGCGGCTCCCTGACCATGGTCAAGAAGCACAGGGGAGTTGCTTTCACCTGCAGGGCTGTAGCTACCTAGCGTGGCTTGCTTGGGGATAAGTCCCTTTGTTCTGACAGTGGTAGTGTAAAATCAACACATGGAGGCTCCGCTTTGGTCTTGCTTGTTAATTTGAATAATTGCGGCCATTCGTACTGCACTAGTTATTTACTGTCTCTCACACCACTCCACATGTACGGCACGCACATGCTGCCCCGCCTCTCACTCTTAATTTTAAGGCGATATCTATGCCAAATGCATTACATATTTCAGTGCAATTTTGCCTTACACTGAGCCAAAATTGGAGTGCTTTTGTTGAAAGAGTTTTATTTATTTTGGAATATTAAAATTATTTTTTTTAAACATCATATTTTCAAAATTTTTTAAATAATAAATGTTCATGGATATTCTAAAGTGTGTACTTGCATTATTATGTTTATCGGTGAACGACAAATCAATTTTATGACTGGTTGTCCACGGACAAGCTCTTCAATGAAAATCAGTTGCCCGTCTGGAATGGTGGTTCTCCGGAATGGTTCTCCGGTACATTCCTCTCAAAAATCACCAACCGATAGAATGCAGATCTTTTAGTGACTTTCTGTTATCTGATGTTATGATTACAGCCTCAGAAACTCCTGCAATATGCAAGGAATCACATAGAAACAATGAAAAACAAGCATTCACTAGGCGTTGCTAAAAAATTCATAACTATTTAATGAAGATTTGCACCACAACCACCTTTGAACCAAAGATAGCCAAGATGCTTCAAGATGGTGATGATTTCAATAATTTACAGGTTGTCACACTTCGGCAATTTGCTGTCAAATTTAATGAAATTTTGGCTTTTTTAGGAGTTTGCTGAAAATTTTGTGGACAACCATGAAATTGCTTGCTGTTTATTGTACCAATAGCACTATGCGAGGAGAGCTTGCCCAGAAAAAATCTTTGCCTGCATAACTTTGTCAAATAAATTAGAATTTTCAAACTGCCTTTGCTCCCTAAGAAAAAGAGAAAACCTGTTGAAAATGTGCTTGCCTTTCTTTACTGGGCCTAGATGCTACACTGTGGATGATCTTGAGGCAATGGCATAAGTATAACAGGAGATATTGCCTCCTAAAAACTCCCTTCTATTTGACGTTGCAAATGAATGACCCATTACAAACACGGCCCCAAGGTGCACATTCACTGTTGGGCACGGGCAAGCGATTTGTCGTTAACCGGTTTAACATTACAGCTCTGGCACAAAAATTTATTAAAAATATATATATTTTTAAAATAAAATGTCAATAGTATCGTTAATCCTGGTCAATTCTGGGACAAAACTATTGAGTAACAAAAAATCGTGTTATCGTGTATCCTGTTAGACCTGACAGGCCTAGTGTATCTTTCCGATCCCCAAATTTCGGACAAAATGGCCTCCAGCAGCCATATTGGACATCAAAAATTGCCGAAAATTGGTCTTGACCCTTGTCAAATAAATATCTTCGCCGGTGCAAAATTAGAAAAAAATCCTGTAATAATTGTCGCTTCGAGAGCCCAGAACAGAAAATCTCTGCGGGCGCAGCGGAGGCCCCCGGAAATAAACCATAGTATCTCCCGACTATCATCATCGGGGAGATACAGTTATGTATCATATAATGGTATTTTCTTTTAAACCCACAGGCCAGGTTTTCGTCGGGAAAAAGCTTTGAATGGAGAAGATGTATTCCAAAAGAATTTTTTGCAGTGCTGTGTTTGAATTCTAGGAATTTTTATTTGATCTTTTTCAATTTAAGGTTTTTAAATATTTTAATTTTCCTCTTTTCCTCCTTTTTCATGTTTTTATTTTTTTAGATTTAACGCTGCCCAACCATAAAAGTAGCCATTTGGATTTAAATTTGGGAATACAAATATTTAGCAACTACAAATATGATTGGATCAGTATTGCAGTAATTGTGTTTCCGCTGGCAACAATTCCTTTAACCTTGACTGATGCAGTGTGTAGCTCCTCATTTCTTGTACAACCTTGTCAGATGCCATATTTTGTAATAGTGGAAAAGATGTTACTGTGTTAAAGAAGGGGCAAATTACTGGCCTGCATCAATCAAAAAGAAAATTGCAGAAATCACTGAAATTGGCCTAAGAACTGTCCAACACATGATTAATTCCATTGAAAGTCTTTTGTATGTGCTGGAGAAGACTTTATGTTGTGGTCTAACTGTCTGGTCATTAATGCAAGATCTCTGTGAAAAATTAATGTAACGCTGGATTGAAATAAATGTAGTCATGTTGCATAAAATGCTGCGACAAATGCACACTCTAATCAAAGCTAATGGTGGTCCAAGGCAATATTAACTTACAACTTTTTTTGGCCAGACAATGTATTTCAAATGTATGAGACTTCTAGCCCTGACCAAGCTCTAAAGCGGTGGTGTTCAATTTTAGCAAGAAAGAGTCGGTGTTGATTAGGGCCCTATGAAATCCATTTTATTTTTTTCCAAATTCCGTTTTATTTTTCCTCAAATTCAGTTTTTTCTATTTAAATTTTTTGGAATTCTGTTTTTTTCCTTTCACACCAATTTTACCATCAGAGATAGTGTGCTATTTATGTAAATGAGTAAAATGTCCACTAATTAAATAGAAATAACCTTAAATTTGTTGATGCAACACTACATAGCTCAATTTTCCTCAGTACATAAAGTCAGAACAAATACTGCATAATGACGCAATAAAACATTGCACTGTGAGGAAAGTAAAATTTTGTTTTGCCTGAAATATTACAAAATAAAATTGTCACTTGAAACAAAGTGTAAGCTACAGTCAAAAAGGCAGACAACGGCTTTACTGACATGTACTTGTCTGAATGCCCCCTTTTTATTCATAACCATTCATAATTTTACTGTATATATGAATGTATGTATGAGAGCGGCAGTAATGACACCCAGTCTCCCCGAGGGATGGTTATGGATTAGATGTGATGAACGCATTACCACACTCACAGCCAGAATGCTACATTGATACAATTTACCAACATTTCGACGCAGGTTTTCTTCGGGTCAACGTGAGTCGATTGAATGCCTTTAAAACTAATGTTGAAAACGCTGGAAATGTAATACATTTGATTATGGCATAGTGGCAACGAATGTCCCCAGGTTGAACACTGGGGAATGTGGTTGTTGGCTTCTACTGCTCTGTATGGATATATGGGCGTTCACTGTATCATCGCATATGTGCTGACCTCTGAGCAGAATTGCCCCATCAGTTCAGTTTATTGTACTGAAATTACCTTTCTTTTCGAATCCTTGGTGCAGATGTGTCTGCCCGCAGACCTGGAGCTGCAAATTTATGCATGGAGTTACAATATTCTATAACTAGATGGCACACCCGGATCAGATATTGAATATTCGCGAGCAATCGAACACGATTTCGAATATGGACGACTTCACTCCAATCCCTTGTTTTCCAGGAGTTGCCTGAACTAAACTCCTCAGCAAAGCTGGATGTGCAAACTGCATGGGTGGTTGCTGCTTCTTATATTGTTGCGGGTGGGTTACTGCTTGTTATTTTGTCGACCGGGGGAGCATGGCACTAATATTGCGCACATTACGCGTCTTCTAGTACTTTTAATTTTGCTGGGCTTTTTTTTTTTTTTGCGCACAGGCAGATGAGAATGCAATGGAGAAAATCGCGTTTGGGCGTAATAAATCTGTGGTGGTCCGAGTTGATTCTGTGGCGGCCCGCCACACAATTGTCTCTGTTTGGGAAACCCTGTGTTGATAGCCAATAACTCAATTATTCACTTAGGCTCGTCTGCGTAAGGCACACTTATAGTTCATACCCATGTAAAACTTCCGTGGTAATAATGTATTGAGTGACTACTTTCTTATCCAAATCCAGAGAGTTTAAACTTTCCACCATAACTGAAAAGTGTAAAAGTAAGGTTAGTTGTATTCTAATGTCGGCATTGTAGTGCATCTAAAAATGATGCGATTTCAAAGAAAAAAAGACAACCAAAAGCGGCCTGAATGTTCAGTTTCATTTACGGGATTTAAATGAGGTATGGACATGGTCAATGGGAATTATTCCGAAAGAAACAGTACTGGAGGGTTCCTTCTACCCGATACATCTATCTCTGGAGGAAGGATTCAATGATAAAAGTTATATTGCTACTCTGTTTGCATTTTGCTCAGTGTGGCTTTTTGTTTAAGAATTTTTAAACTGTGTGCACCGAAATGGAATGCCAAGGTTTTTGTTTCTTCAAAATGCAAGCAGCTCACGCAGACCCCCTGGTAGACCGCCTGGTACCAGTATTGCACGATTCTGTTCAATTTGGGGTACAAAATTGGCTGATTATTCCTGATAACGGAATGCCTATTCTGATAAAATAAGGTATATTTCAGATACTTCTGAGTTAATGAATTATACTAGTTCCTTATAAAGTGTGGTAAGTGTTTATATAAGGTTGCGAGTTTGGAAGTGGGAACTGCTAGCTTTTCATTGCATGGTGAATGTAGTTACCGCTAAATAAGCAGTTCAGGTAATGAGTATGCATGCTGGCTGGTGGGTCTTTGAAGTGAAATTGACAACATTCTAAACTTCATGCAGAAAAGGCATGTTTTGTGTTTGGAGAGTTTACTGGTGACCAGTGATGTGCAAATGCACCTATGTTGATAAATTCATGCTAAGTTCAACAAGAAAATTCATATTAAATTTCATTTGTCAAATGTTGATTTGTGTTTAATGTATGATTATTTTATGATCTGACAGTGCATCGTTTTGGGGAATGTTAGAGTTTGGGAGGCCACCTAGATGGTTGTCCTAGAGAGTAGGTAATCTAGAAATCAATTGTCAGATGACTTTCACTTGTGGTCAAGGAGTTTATAATCCCAGAAATGTAAAGTTTTAAGACCTAGCAATTTTTAGCTCGCCGGGACGAATGTCCGGACAGCTATTGTCGTACCCCCGGCGTCTGCGTCCGTCCGCGTGCAGAAAAACTTTAACCTTGCCCCGGCAAGCTTTGTTGTCTTTCTGACAACTCTTGTTATTAGCTCGCCGGGACGAATGTCTGGAGAGCTATTGTCATACCCCCGGCGTCCGCGTGCGCGTCCGTCCACGTGCAGAAAAACTTTAACCTTGCCCCGGTGAGCTTTGTTGTCTTTCTGACAACTCTTGTTCAATTCTTGGTATTATTTTTTTTACAATTTCAATGCTAAATTTTCATGAAGATTTTTTGTGTTTGCAGCCCTTTTTCCTCAACCAAAATCATGAAAATAAACTGAAATACGATGAAATTCAGCCGGGGCTTGTGGAACACCCTGCTATCCTCAGGGACAGAAGCTTTTCGAGCCGGATTTGGCAGGCACAGATGACGAGAAATAGCTATATTAATCGGAGACTGACCAGCCCTCAATATTGCACACATCAGAGTACCATTCATAACACAGCCATCAGTGAGCCATTTGGCTAAAAATATGGAATTTAGTGTCCCAGCAGGAGAAGGCCCTAATATACACTTAAACAGTTTTACTCTAAGGTCCGCAACAGAAATGGATAAGTTCAGCGGGCCTGAAGACTGTAATAACTTAGCGTGGTTGCTTCATTTAGGAAGCCCAAGAGCACTCTTAATTTTATCCAATTGAAAACTTTCAAGAGATTTAAGAGCCTTAGCACATGACTCTATACAGTGACATCCATAAATCAGAACAGGTTTGACTGCTGCATTCCACAGGTACCTCTTCACTCTGGTTGCAAGACCAGGGTAAGAACAAGAGCAACGCAGAGCATGGCATATGCCCCCGCCTGTATGTTGATCAAGGGCATATTGAGATGGCTGCTGTGGCGGCAATATTCGATATCACATGACGCTGGTTTTCGAAAGGAACCTTCCTCTAGCCACTCCCAATTCGCCATTAAGAATGGCATCAATCCGATGAGGGATTCTATAGTTATCCCACGGAAACAAAAAGTTAACGGACGACAGACGGACATGGTGTCGACATAATGTCCCCTTTCCTCATTGGAGGGCGGGGGCATAAAAACCATCCCCAAGGAGACCATAGACACGCCATCTGGCAGGGCAGATTCTCTTTTCAACATGCATTGTAGACAGGGTACCAGACATGAAGGAAATACCCAGAACATCAATGACATCTGAATACCCCTACAGCCTAGATGCCATTGAGGAGATTTCTGCAGTTTACAGTTACCAAATGTTGTGCACTTTTTTTTCCCCCATGCCAAAACTAAAACGCCATCTATTAGCATAATTATGACACTTGTCAACCAGGGCCTGTAACCCAGGAGCACTAGCTGCAGACAAAGCTATGTCATCAGCAAAGGCAAAATTATTAAAAATAAAGGTTGCAGTCCTCAAACCCCATTCAGTACATGACAAATCTTGTAGCAGATCGTCAATAAACATAGTGGGGAAAATGGGGACAGGATTCTAACTTATCGAATGCTTCTAGTCACCCGAAACTCTTCATAAAATTTACCATTTTCCGTTTAACTATAGCCACCAATTTACTATACCAGTCGTGTTATAGTAACGAGTGATCAAGTAGAATTCTGGACAGGAGATGATTAAAATAAACCATCATGCCATACTCTATCAAAAAATTTTTCCGCATCAAGGCTGCAGGCGCACTGGGCTTCCTTTAGAAGTAAAATACTTAACACAGTCATGAAAAAAGAACAGGCATGGCCAATACCCAGGCCATTCCTGAATCCAAATTGGGAGGCACCACAAACATCACCCTACAGTAACATCACTGATTCAAGCATCTTTGAGTAGTTAGTGCTAGTAGTTATAGGTCTAAAACTTGTTGGGTCATTAAGATTTAGGGTTGCTTTCTTCAGAACAGGAACAGTAGCTCCAGTTAGTGCCAACGCATCATAGCAGTAAAAATATTGCTTAAAACAACACATAACTGGTCAGACAGGCCATATAACAGGTTTTCAGAGGTCACACCATCGATACCTGGGGCTTTCCCTCTCTTAAGTGATAAGATCTTCACTTTCTGATCTTCACTTCTGAGACCAAGCTGGCAGAATACAGGTCCCCATGAGACAGAAATGCACTTCTCACTGATTCCTGACTGGAGGTTTGAAATGTATCTGAGTCAAAATCATCAGTCATAATATTACTGAAGTATGAGGAGAAGTCTTAAGCTGTTAGGCTGGATGAATTCACAGTAAGCTTTTTACCCCTCAACCCCGAATAATTCGGGCTGTGGGGTATTGTCATCATGAGTGGCGTCAGTCCATCTGTCCGTCCACAATAGTCTTGCGCGCATGAAGTCAAAAACGCCACTGCCGATCCACTTTATTTTTTGCTGTGGGTGTTGGGGGTGGGTAGCTACATAAGTCTATCGATTTTCTTTGCGCTCTGATGTCTAATATGGCTGCCACGGCTGCCATCTTGAATTTGCATTCCGCGCATTAAGTCCAAAACGCCATTGCTGATCAACGCCATTTTTGGTGTGGGTGTTGGGAGTGGGTAGCCTCACAAGCCTATCGATTTTCTTTGCGCTTCGATGTCTAATATGGCTGCCACAGCTGCCATCTTGAATTTGCATTCCGCGCATTAAGACAAAAATGCCAGTGCCAATCAAAGCCATTTTTGGTGTGGGTATTGAGTGGGTAGCTACAGAAGCCTATCGATTTTCGTTGTGCACCAATATCTAATATGGCTGCCAGGGCTACCATCTTGAATTTGCATTCTGCGCATTAAGTCAAAAATGCCAGTGACGATCAAAGCCATTTTTTGTGTGGGTGTTGGGAGTGGGTGGCTACAGTAGCCTATCGATTTTCGTTGCGCTTCGATATCTAATATGGCTGCCACGGCTGCCATCTTGAATTTGCATTCCACTCATTAACTCAAAAATGCTAGTGCCGATCAAAGCCATTTTTGGTGTGGGTGTTGAGTGCATCGCTACAGAAGCCTATCGATTTTCGTTGCACTCTGATATCTAATATGGCTACCACGGCTGCCATCTTGAATTTGCATTCCAAGCATTAAATCCAAAACCCCATTGCTGATCAACGCCATTTTTGGTGTTGGTGTTAGTGGTGGGTACCTACAGAAGCCTATCGATTTTCATAGCTCTCCGATTTCCAGTATAGCTGCTACGGGTGCCATCTTGAATTTACATCCCGTGCATTACAGTTGCAATCAAAATTATTCAACCCCTGTTGCAAATTAGGTCTACTGGCAAAATTTACAAACTAACAGCTGTTTGCTATGAACAGATCAAACAGGAACAATTTGAACAGCTCAACACAACAAATATTACATGTGGCATCTCCAAATTCAACACAAAATGCCACTTTTAATGACTGCTGCATGCTCAAAATTATTCAACCCCTTCAAGACAAGCATCTTTAATACTGAATAGAGCAGCCTTTTACTGCTAAGACCCGCTCAAGATGTGATGCATAGGCTGACAACAGCTTCAGGCAGCATTCCCAAGGAATCTTAGCCCAGTCCTTATGGACAGTGGCCTCTAGTTTACCAATAGTCTTGAGTTTGCGTATTGCAACTGCCTTCTTCAAATCCCACCAGATATTTTTTATGGAACTTCTTCTGAAACCAAGCCTTGGTGGATGTTGGGGTATGCTTAGGATCATTGTCATTTTGGAAGGTTCAGTGATGCCCAAGCGTCAGCTTCCCTACAGACGGCATGACATTTTCTCCTTGGATATCCTGGTACTTGACTGAATCCATCTCCCCCTCCATACTTCAGATTTCCAGTGTCAGAGGAAGCAAGACAGCTGCAGAGCATCAAAAAGCCCCCAAAATTCTTCTTTGTAGGCAGGGTGTACTTTTCAGCATGTGCTTCTATATTCCTCCTGCAAACATACAACTGATTCATTAGCCCTACATATTCCAGTTTTGTTTCATCACTCCACAGAACAATATCCCCAAACTTATGTGGCTTATTTTTATGGTTTTGAGCATGTAGGAGCTTGTGCTTTTGGATCAGTTGTGGTGTATATCTTGGAGACCCTCAACGTTTAGAATGCACCCTACTGTGCAAAGTGAAACATCAGTGCCTCTTGCCTCCAAGTCTTGCTGCAGGTCTCATACAATCACTCAAGGGTTTTCAACCATCCGTCTCATCAGGAATCTGGTGACAGCCATTGATAGCTTCCTCATTCTGCCACATCCTGGTACTGTAGCCTCTCTTCCTTTAACGCTTAACTTGCGAACTATGCGTCTAACTGTATCTCTACGAAAATGTAGTGCCTGTACTATCTTTTCGTATCCTTTTTCTTGTTTGTGCCAGGCAATGATCTCCTCTATTAACTTTTTGGACAATTCTTTTGACAGCCATATATCTATTATGCAGTCAAATGTCACTGTCAACAAACCCCTAGCGAGTGCAAGTATTTGATGTGTTCTGTCTCAAGCAAACCTGATGCAACTAATGAAGCTCTTGATTAGCTACAGTAGGTGTGCTTTAGACAACACCTGATTTGCAGTTATGTTCTTATGACAGATTCTATTCAGGGGGTTGAATAATTCTGAGACTGCAGTAGTCATTAAAAATGGCATTTTGTGTTAAATTTGGAGAAACCACTTGTAATATTAGTTGTTTTGAGCTATTTAAAATGTTCTTGTTTAATGTGTTTATCACAAACAGCTAAAATTTTGTAAATTCAGCTATTAAACCCAATTTGTAATGGGGATTGAATAATTTTGATTGCTACTGTAAGTCAAAAACGCCATTGCCAATCAAAGCCATTTTGGTGTGGGAGTTGGGAATGGGTAGCTACAGAAGCCTATCGATTTTCATTGTGCTCTGATATGCATCCACGGCTGAGGGGTAATGCCCGCTCTGCGGGGCTATTTTTGTGTTTGATATTCCAAAATTTTCTGCAGTTACCAGCAATAAAGTGTTTGTTAAGTTTATCAAACGATGCATTGAAAACATTGCGAGGACAGCAGCGTGATGCTTTACGAAACTGCTTCTCGCAGTACTTCCAGCAATCAAACATGGCTCCTTGTCTAGGCAGACCGTTAGCCACCCAGAAGCACCACGAAAACTGCTTTGAGTCCTTTAGGTGACTTAAATCAGCACACCAAGAGGACTTTGGTTTAAATAACTGTTTACAAAGACAACCAGACTCAGCCGCAGTGGCAACAGCGTTGTTAAGCTCCTTGAATACCTCATCAACATACAATTGTGCAGAAATGTGATTAGATATAGTAGAGGAGTCAGGGAGAGAGAGTTCGCACAGTTTCTCTTCTAAAATATGCTTTAACTTCACACACTTTTCTGGGTTGTAATACCCCTGCTCAATAGGGGCGCATTCATTTTGTTTTTGGTTGGGTTACATGACTAGCCTTGACATCATTTGTTGTGCAGATGTAAATGTCATTTTTGAATTTTTAAGTACGAAATGTGTTTAAAGCAAAGCAAAAACTGCCTAATTTCAAGGGAACCTGTATGCATTCTCTGGATCACATTTTCATTTATACAGAACCTTTTGTTCACCGAATTGCTTGCCATGTACAACTGAACACTTATATTTCCATGTATGTAACTTTACTGACAGTATAGTAAGTTTCACTTATGTTTGTCAGATTGGACCTGTACTAAATTGCATGACTCTTTGTGGTTCCTCTTTGCAGATATGAGGAAAGCGCTGTCCAGGGACACAGAGAAAAAATCCATCATCCCTCTTCCGCATCCTGTCCGACCTGAAGATATAGAATAACCCCACGCTGTGACTCTCTCAGCCTCTAGTCTCCTCCAAAATTTTGCTTGGTGTTCCCTTGAAAACAGAATCACCAAGCTTTGAACGAGCATTGCAGGTAAAACGTATTGCATTTTTCCCCCAAAAAATCATTAATTTGTATTGGAAAGAAACTAACTTGCAGTTTCAAGGCCATGCGTCCTGTTTGCTGGAGAGCGCAAACCAATCGATGCTGAAACCTGGCAATTCAGTCCTGGTCATTGTCACGCTATTGGCTGCTCCTGCACAAATCGTCTATATAGTCTGTAGATGGCAAGAATACCACGTATGAACTGAACCTAAAAATTTAGCTGATGTATTTTGATTCTTCCTTCCAAATAGGGATAGCAGGCTGTACCTGTCTTGGAGAGTCACAGTGTTACTTTTTCCTCTCTTTTTTTTTTTTTTTTGCTTCATTGTAAGTTGTGTGTACTGGTAAACCAAAATAAAACATTTTCAATAGAGTAATCCGTTCCTGTTTTGCATTGAAGACCAGACAATTTTACTTGTTAAGAAAATAATATCTCACGCTGCCACTCTGGTAGACAATATATTCACTAACAATATGGATAACAACACTGTGAGTGGATTATTAATGAAGGATATTAGTGACCACCTGCCTGTCTTTACAATATATGACTGTGTAACCTACATGGTTACTAAACCAATATTTGTGATTTAAAATGTAGTGCCTCAGTTTCACTCTTGGTGGCGCACCACCCCTATGCGTAACGTCAGACGCATTGAACGTGATCACAGCAAGGACTGTATACAGACTTTTATACAGTCCTTGGATCACAGTCTGCACCGAGCGTCATCTTCAGAGCTGAGCCACTGATTAGAGCACTCGCACATGGAACGAGCTGACGAACCAGGGTATGTAATGTGACGAAAACCATGCAAAATAATCATTGATACTCGAGCAGTATCTTTATAAGTGTTCTGTTTACCAGGGAAAAGTCGTGTGAATATGCGTGAGCGACAGCGGAGCCGAGTTTCACCGCGTAAGCCTCTGAGAACTCCGGTAAGGGAAATGCTGTGTTACTGGGCTAGGCCTCAGGTTAGCTGTTGGTATTAGCATGATATGAGAAAATTCCTGTTACTGAAGCATGTTCATAAAACCAGTCGGAGTCCATGATATGTTTCCTTATTGTTTTAAACCTACTCTTGTCCCTGTGGTATCGTCGTGTACACTGTAAACAAGCTGTAAAAAGATCGCTAACGACCTAGCGCGAAGCTAATGGTAATCGCGGCTAATCGCCGTTAAGCTAACTCTGGGTTTTGCCTGAAAAAGGTGATGTGAATGCAAATTGTGAGGCTATACAAGCTAACGTGCTATTAGCTGGTTAAGCTAATGCGCCTTTACTGTGATTAATGAGGAGAAATGGAGACAGCTATGTGGTTAAATGTGGTTAATTGGTACCAGTTCATGTTAATTATTTTCATGGTCATTGAAAGTAATGTATTGAGTGTTTTGCACTAAAGTTGGTTAAGTATGTATGTTGTTAAAAAGAATAAGCTAATATTGTAACTCTATGGTTAAAAAGAGATAAAATCTATGGTTGAAAGGATAAATACTGTTGTTGGAAAGATAAATATTGATTTATAGAGCTGTTTAGTAAAATAAATAGAGCTTAACTGAAATAAATACGTTTATGTTGAGATCGAAGTTCATGATAAATAATAGTCATGGTAAAAATACTTATGTTGTACTGTAAAAATATGTAGACTCATTTAAAACATTTAAATGCAGTTTGTCCTGTATTTGGGTATATATATGGAAGAAATGGAGTGAAAAGTGAAAGTAAAAAGATGTCATTGAATAGAGAGTAATGATTATCTGTTCTACACTCTACGTGTAGACTGGTTTTCCTTTTGGGTTCTGTTGATGAATTGAGACTTCATTCCGATTCCGGACCGAGGAGGTTCGGTGGCGAGCCATAAAGACGAGCGATTCAGACGGAACGGTGCACGGCCTGGCCAGCTGTGGGATCCACTCCGAGGAGCTTTTGACATCGACTCACTCCACTTGTGATACAGATAAGAACATAACACAAAAATCTACCCGGGTTGTAACCTTATGGACTGAACATTGAACATTACACACACAGAACACGAACAGAAACTGAACCGAACTCTAACCGTCTACAAAGAAGGAGGGACATTTCTTTTGAACTTTTTTATTTTTTTTCTATTATATTTTATTATTTTTCTTCTATTTTGAAAGAGCTCTATTTTCTGTATATTTTATTTCCATTTACTGCAAAATAATTGCTGTTGTGGCAATAAATTGTCAACTGTTAACCTCATGGTATCGAAATCGTCTAACTGTTACCAGCTCTCCGAACCTAGTGAGAATGTTAGTGTCATTGTTGTTGCTAATCAGACTACAGGCGCTACAACTGTAATTATCAAAAGAAGGAGTCTAATGAAATCGTATACTGGAGAGTGAGGAGTGTAGAATCGATATCTGCATTGAGAAATGATTTGCGTTTTAATAATTGGGAGTAATATATTTAAAGAAACCAATGTAAACAAAGCATATGATTTATTTTTAGACATATACATAACTTTATATGACAGGAATTGCCCATCAAAACAATATAGTAACAACAGTCACTTTCCAGAAAACCCATGGATGTCCAAAGGACTGCAAAATGCTTGTAAAAAAAGAACTCTCTATACAGGAAATTTATTAAACACAGAACGAAAGAGGCAGAGCTAAAATATAAGAAATATAAAAACAAACTAGTTAGTTTGGACATGTAATAAGGACATGTAAAAGGGATTATTATTCCAAAATATTAGAGAATAACAGAAACAACATTAAAGGAATATGGAATACATTAAAAGGAATTATTAGGAATAAACAAACCAAACTATCCAGACCTTTTTACTGATAACGACATGGCAATTACCAACATGAATGAGGCGGTTGAAGGATTTAATAACTTTTTTGTGAATGTGGGTCCAAAACTGGCAAGTGTAATAAATAATACTGGAGAGAAATATATAATTGAGGACTATGGAGAAAGAAATCCAAACTCAATCCTGTTGGGAACAATAGAAAAAAATAAAATTATGAAAATAGTTAATGGATGTAAAAATAATACGTCCACCGATTGGAATGACATGACATGAGTTTGATAAAGAAAACAATTGAAGAAATTATAGATCCTCAAACTCATATATGCAATTTATCATTCCAAACCGGTACATTCCCAGATAAAATGAAAATTGTCAAGGTTATCCCAGTATACAAAGCAAATGATAAACATCTTTATAATAATTATCGGCAGATATCTCTCCTTTCCCAATTCTCAAAAGTACTTAAACTTTTTGTTTTTTGGTTGGACAATTTTATTGAACAAAACAATTTATTAATGGATAGTCAGTATGGGTTCAGATCAGCCAGATCAACCTCAATGGCTTTAATGGAGTTGGTTGAGGAATTAACGAGTCGAAAATGAGAAATATGCTTTGGAATATTTATTGATCTAAAAAAAGCATTTGATACAATAGACCATGAAATGTTGCTTGAAAAAAATGGAGCAGTATGGTATCAGAGGTTTAGCTTTTGACTGGCTGAAAAGTTATATTGTAAATAGGCGACAATTTGTGCAGATGGGCCAACATAAATCAAAGTGCCTCAAATATTACTTGTGGGGTCCCACAGGGCTCAGTACCGGGTCCCAAATTGTTTATTTTATATAACAATGACATTTGCAAAGTATCAGATTTGCTAAAATTTGTTGTTTTTGCTGATGATACAAATATATTTTGTTCTGGAATGGATTTACATCAGTTATTAGAGGTGGTCACAAAAGAAATGGGTAAAATTAAATACTGGTTTGATAAAAACAATTGTCCTTAAACTTGAACAAAACAAAATACATGTTGTTTGGTAAGCGTAAAATAAATGCAGAAGTACAAGTCAAGGAAATGATAAAAAGGGTTTATGAATATTAGTTTCTGGGTGTTGTATGAGACCATAAGCTCTGTTGGAAATCTCATGTTAAATATCTGTGCTCCAAGATCTGTAAAAGTGTTGCGATATTGTGGAAAACTAGACATATGCTGAGCCAAAAAACACTGTACATGCTGTATAACACTCTAATTCTACCATATCTCAGCTACTGTGTGTAAGTCTGGGGTAATACTTACAGAAGCAACTTACAAAAAATATGCACACTGCATAAAAGGGCAGTAAGGGTAATGCATCATGTGGGTTACCGAGAACACACAAATGTACTGTTTTTAAAATCAAACTTTCTGAAATTCATGGATCTAATAAAATTTAAAACTCTACAAATCATATTTAAAGCAAGACACAATCTACTACCAAGAAACATTCAAAAATTATTCAGTGACAGAGGGGAAAGATATGAGCTGAGAGGGAAATTAAATCTGAAACAAGCTTGCGTCCGCACGACACAAAAAAGCATGTGCATAAGTTCGTGGGGTGATCCTGTGGAATAGCCTTGATGATCACATTAGGCAAAGCAATAATATTACACAGTTTAAAAGCAAATATAAGAAATTAATCATGGACAAATACAGAGATGAGGCGGAGCTCAAAAAAGAGAAAAAAAATCATGATTTAATGATGTGGGGAAGGTTGCAATTGCAATGATACAGATATCATGGTGAGTATTACTTCGGGTCTAAAATAACGATCTTTAAGTATACTGTTACTGTAATGATGGGGTAGGACTTGATAAGCATTCTTGCTTCTTCCAGCTCCTTCTCGAACATATTAAAAATTTTCAGTCTTCTAATGAATACCAAGTGATGTATTATATTTTGTGTTATTTATACTAATTTTTATCTTTTATGTACTGAAGCTTATTTTCTGTTTTTGCTGTTGTTGTTGTTCGAGATAAATAAACTTTAAAAAAAATTCATGCATTCATGTATTCATGCAGTAGCAGATTTAAAAGCACAGAAGAGTGAAATATAGAGTGAAATACAGCAGAGACTCGAGCTGACCATTCAAGGTCAGCTGTGTAATTGAGGGAGACTGTGAGGGACCCTTATGCCTAGATTCCACAAGGCTGGTATCTGTAGTGTAACATGAGTGACACCATTTTGCTCCATCTTGCAGGCGACCTCTTGTTCCGCTGAGCAAGAAACTTCAGCGCAGCTCCTGCCAGTTGATACAATCAAGCTGCTCAGATTTTGCATATTTTCTCATTTTTACCAGGATATTTGAGCAATGTACTTAAATGCTCTCTGTTGTTTTATAATGCTTTCATTGCATTTTATGTCATTTGACTTTGTCGTATAGCCTACTACAGTCCAGCTGTGAACACCACAGATTTAAACAAAATTTGTGCCTGTGTTGTAGTTAAAACAAAATCACAGACAAGTAGTTGAAAAGTAAGTACCCTCAATAGTAACTTCCTGCCTGGCACAATCTGATGTGTGATTCCCATTAGCACGAATTCTGACGTAGTTGGATCCAATGACTACATGGTCGAACTATGGGAAACCTATCCCTGCTATATTCAGATCAGCACCACTGCGGCCCGCCAGCGCCGGAAATGGACTCTGTGCATATTCTCGGCAGAGCAGCGCGCAGAACCACTTCCAGGACGTTGCCGAGACATGCTGTGGCACGGCCGGTGGAATCACATGCATTGTTTAGAATGGCCGCGATCAACTCTGGCAACTGTGTCGCGGCAGTAACGTGGCCAAGATGCTCGGTGGAATCAAGGTGTTAGGATTCTTTGCCAATCATGAATGCTCCTCTTGTCCACAAAAGATGTGTTTATATAGTGAATTTCCACATATTCCCTTTAATTCAGCAAATTCACTCAGCCCAAATGGATCAAAGGATCTTTTTTGAACCAGCAGTTGTATGTACGCAATCTTTCAAACGTGGAATGACAGTAGTGCAATATTCAGAATGGGCTCTAGATGGCTCTACTGATTATGTGAATGGACTTGAAATGGAACACTGCACAAATGATGGTCCTGAATTATGGCTAAAGGCCAGTCTTCTTTTTGTCTGTTTGATATCATCCCGGAGTGCAGCTAAGAATTCTTCCGTTGAAAATTAGAAATGAGGTGTTTAACTGGGAATGAATGGACTTAATTTTTGTGGCTTTTATATTCCTGTTAGTGGACTTTTTTTTCCCCTTAAAAATTGAGATACGACAAGATTCAATAAAGTATCTCACCCCGTCAATGACTGGAATTTTATTGGTTTTTTTTTGTTTAAAGGTAACCAATTTTTGCATTATTTGCTAGGCTGTTTCAATAAAAAGATTTTTGTGTAAGTTTTAATGTCGTCTTTGACTCCTAATATGGATAAATTCCGAAGGAAAGCAATCACTCGACCGTTTAGATCAGCCATTGTGGCTGCTGGATCTCGGCCATTTCGATGTGTCTGCTACTTAACCCCTTTGTGCAGAAGCCAAATTTGGCTATTTATGGGTTACCCAATTTAATGCTTTATAATTCAAGATTTAAACGTCATAAAGAGGAAAAATGTGGCTCAACTCAGAAAAGACCCTTACAGCATTTAGAATTACATTGTATTTCAGTTAATTTTCATGATTTTGGTAGAGAAAATGAGCTGCAAACATAAAAAATCTTCATGAGAATTCATCATTGAAACTGCAAAAAAAAAAAAATAATTCCAAGGATTGAAAAACTGCTGGGGCTTAAAACTTTACATTTCTGGGATCATAAACTTCTTGACCACAAGTACAATTCATCTTCAACATTACATTTTATATTACCTACATGCTATTAGCCAAATTATACAGCTATCCAAGTGTCTCCCCAAAGTCTCAAAATGAAGTACTGTCAAATCATAAAAAATCATGTATTTAACATAAATAAAGTTTTAAGGCATGAAATTTAATATGAAAAAATTCTAAACTAGTTGAGTTTAGGATGAATTTATCAATATCAGTGCAGTTGAACATCAGTGGTCACCAGTAACCTCTCCAAACACAAAACATGCCTTTTCTTCATAATAAAGTTTGGAGTTTGGCCATTTTTCTTCAAAGTCCCCCAAGCCAGCACAAACACGCATTAAATAGACTGCTTATTAAACGGTCAGAACATTCACCCTGTAATGGAAGCTACCAGTCTCCTCTTCTAAGCTCACGAACCCATTTCAACTCTTATAAAGAACAAGTACAACTCACTAACTCAGTAATATCGGAATTCTGAAATATACCTTATTTTAACAAAACAGACACTCCACTTTCAGCGAATATTAAATGATTTGTTGCCTCCCAGGATTCAACAGAACCGTGCAATGAACGTACCGGGGGGTCCACCCAAATGCACGGGCAGTTCGCGTTTCAAACAGGAAAAAAACTTTGACATTAGACTTTGTTGAGTATGGTGCACATTCCAAAACAAAAAAACAAAAGTAGCAGCCTGACCTTTTTCATGAATCCCTCCTCCAGTGACCGATGTATCCAGTAGCCGGAACCCTTTGGTCCTGTTTCATTCTAAATAATTACAATTGAACATATACTTATCTCATTTAAATCCTGTAAATGTAACCGAACACTTCAAGGCCAGTTTTGCGTGCCGTTTTTTCTATAAATTGTGTCTATTTCAGCCGCGTAATGTGCACAACGTAGACAGGATACAACTGAGCCTACTGATACGCATAGGCTTGTATGCTCTGTGTTTGTCCAATCAATGTGTCTCACTTACTCTAAAATGTTTAAACATTCGGGAATTGGATAAGAAACGCGCCAATCAATACATTGTTACCAGGGAAGCTTCACGAGGGCATGAGGTGTAACTATACAATTACGCAGAAGAGTCTGAGTGTATGATTGAGGGATTGGCTATCAATGCCAGTACTCGGGTGGATATAAGGAAACGGTGAATTTGTCAATGAATCTACACGTAAATCCGCGGTAGGGAACTACGAATTTTTTGTATGTGCGGACTGTAATTGACAGTAGAATGTGAGAGAATCAATACCATGTCGAATTTTTTGCCTGAGAAAACAGTTTTTTCCGAACCACTAATTGGAATACTGTTGGGTCACTGTGGCTAAACTGGTTGCTGCAGAGGATAACGATTTTTTCTGTGTCAAGATATCATTTTTTAAACAGCTAGATCGATACTGTAGGCAAGGATACCGACCAGTTTGCACATCAGGCTTAGCTGAGGAGTTTAATTCATGCAGCTCTTGAAAAACAGGGAGTGGAGGGAACTTCCCCATATTCAAGACTGCGTTCGAGGTCTGCTTGCTTGTGAACATTCAATAACTGATCCGTGGGTGCCATTTAGTGATCAAGTTCTGTAACAGCGTGCTTAAATTTGCAGGTTTATAGACGCAAGCGTCTACATCTGCAGAAAGGGGTTAATCTGCATGAGCAATTTGCATGAAAAGTCACGTGAGATCAGTCATCAGATTCGACTGCTAGCAAATAAATTACATTTGAGCATCAGAAATTCGTTACTATAAATATGTCTAATTACAAATAAGGGACGATTTCAAGTACATTGATAATCTGAAACTGCTCGGAAATGGGGAAATCAGGCATTTTGCACCAGGCATCAAGTGTACTTGCGTATCCAGCAAAAGTTTGGCTACATCTTCTTTCCAAATCTGTCTTTAAAAGTTTACCAGCGATCACTTTGGCCTTTTTTATTTATTCTGGCCTTCAGTCGATCTTCTTCCTGACCTTTTCTTGCTCTTTTATGGGCTGAATCAGTCAGATATTTCTTTGGCCGCAGCATTTAGCAGTTGGCCAACTTCTTCATTTTTGCGTCCGCCGCACACATCCGCTTTCGCGTGACATCTTTTTGCTCATGAATACTAATGAGGCATTTCAAATGGCGCGGGGAGTTTTTGCGGATCACAGAAAGTGTCTTCACATTCAATATTCGGGGGATTGCCAACGTTCTTGGAGAAAACATTTATTTATTCCCGTTTGTTTCGGTCCTATCTAAGAAATTACATTTTAAAAAAAGAACAGGTTGGTTACCTTTTAATGGGGTGAATTTGGCATTTTAATATAGCTGAAATTAATTTTACTTAGCCACAGATTAACGCTGGGATCTTTTTGAATGTGTTTCATTGAGTTTGCATTGGTCAGTTTCGGGGTGAATTTTCTTGCGGGGAGTATCCCAAGTTTATTTGCACCACGAGTATGGTGGCCAATGAAGGCAAACAGGCTGCAACGGCCCAAAACATCTCCAACTGGAGAAACGCTCTACAGAAACTGGAATGAATCAAAGTCAAAAAGGCACAAACCTCAAAAACAAACGCTTACCCACTGCTTATCAGGGGCCAGGTTGCAGGGACACCGACTAAGAGAGGCCCAGGTGCCCCCCTTCCCAGCTACTTCCTCCAACTCTACTTGGGGGACCCCAAGCCATTCCTAGGCCAGCTGGGAGATATAGTCCCTCCAGTGTGTCCTGGGCCTGCCTTGGGGCCTCCTACCAGTTGGACATGCCCAGAAAACCTCTGAAGGGAGGTTTTAGGGAGGCAACCGAAATAGATGCCCCAACCACGTCACCTGACTCCTCTCGACAGGGAGGAGCAGCGGTTCTACCCTGAGCCGCTCCCGGATGTCCAAGCTCCTCACCCCATCCCTAAGAGTCAGCCCAGCCACCCTGCAGAGAAAGCTCATTTTGGCCGCTTGTATTTGCGATCTTATTGTTTTGGTCACTACCCAAAGCTTGTGACCAAAAGTGAGGGTTGGAACATACATCGATCAGTAAATCGAGAGCTATGCTTTTATGCTCAGCCCCCTCTTCACCACAAGAGACCGGTACAATGCCTGCCTCATGGCAGACGTTGCAGCAATCCATCTGTCAATCGGTCCATCCTACCCTCACTCGTGAACAAGACCATGAGATACTTTTAACTCCTCCACTTGGGGAAACAACTCGCCCTCTAGTTGAAGGAGACGATCCACCTTTTTCCAGGAGAGAACCATAGGCTCAGATTTGCAGGTACCGGTCCTCGTTCCAACCGCTTCACACTCTGCTGTGAACCACTCCAGTGTGCGTTGGAGGTCACAGCATGATGATGCCAACAGGACCACATCATATGCTAACAGCAGAGATTCAATCCTGAGGCCACCAAAGTGGACACCCTCCAAACCGAAGCTGCACCATGATATCCTATCCATTTAAATCATGAACAGAATTGAAGACAAGGCACACCCTTGGTGGAGTCCAACACCAGCTGGAAACGAGTCTGACTTTGTGCCGAGAATGCGGTCAAAACTCAGGCTTCGATTGTACGGGGATCAAATGGCCCGAATTAACGGGCCTTGAGCCCCATACTCCCGCTGCACCCCCAACATGATACCTCGTGGGACACGGTCATAAGCCTTCTCCAAGTCCACAAAACACATGTAGACTGGATGGGCAAACTGCCAGAGCGGAACCCGCATTGCTTCTCCTGAGTCCAAGGTTCTACAATTGGGAGGTTTTTCCTTTCCAGCACCCTGGCATAGACATTTCTTTGGAGACTGAGCAATGTGATCCCCCTGTAATTGGAGTACAACCTCTGGTCTGTTTTTTTTTTTTTTAAGTGCCTAGAACAGCTTTTGTTTTTGACCCTAGCAAGACCAGCTGGCGTATTTTGTTTTTACACCGCAGTGAAGGGTTCGCTTAGGTTTGCGACCTTGTGACCATGCGCAAAGGGTTCACTTGCGATTACAGCCTTACGTATCATGTAAAGAAATCAGTGGGATAGCAGTGAATAGTTATAACTTCGCCATTTTGATAGCTGGTCAGCATTTATATGCACCAAAATTAACTAACCAAGTCAGCAAAAAGTGTTTTTAGTTCACTAAAGTCAACAGAAAATAAGTGAATAAAAATTAGCTGGAGTTGAACCGTGAGCATTTGGCTTGCTAGCTGGCATTAATATGCACCAAATGTAAAGTTTGTCCACTAAAGTTGACTAAAGAAAACTAGCTTAAGAGTGAGAAATTATGCCCTGCTGTACTTGATTGTCTAGGTGACACTGTGCAAATTAGTAGAACACTCTTGGGTCTACTCTACTTAGTTGGGCTAACCAACTTTAGCAACAAGTACCAATTTACATTAAAAACAAAGTATCTTTGCCAACTTAATATGGCATACAAACTCAATAGCTAGTAAAGGATCTAATCAGCTTCGTCAATGCGTAACTGACCTAGATAGCAAGTAGTCATGAATTAGCTGTGTAATGTAGCTCTAGTGAAGTTATTGCGATTCATTCATGCACCGCATATAGCTAGCTGAGCAGGGAAACTAACTTCCTAGCGTGCAAACTAGTTTGTTCGTTTCTTTAGTCAGCAATAGCTGGCAAACTTTATATTTGGTGCATATTAATATTAATGCCTGCTAGCGAGCTAAATGCTTGCTGTTCAACTTTAAGATAGTTAGCAAAATAATGTCTAATTTTTCATTTATTTACTTTTATTTATTTATTTATTTTTAATTTTGCATCTCCAAGCCCACCTGAATCTGGAATGCCTAATTCGAGAACTATGTTCAAGCTTGCTCGTATGCGACCCCATGTTGCCAACTCGGGAGAGAGGGACAGGTCACAGCTCTCCTCTGAAGTACACGGCCGTCAACTGCTGCTTCTTAACACTCTTAGGTCAAACGTCGCAAGTTCAGAATGAAGGCGAAGGATACCCGAACAGGGGCAAGCTTAGAATCTTCTTACGAGTGCCTGGCTGGCCGGCAGAGGGCGCTTGAGCAACAAACAAAGCTACTATTTTAATATCCCATCTGCCAGGGCTAGGCTATGGAATGGCTGGCTCTGCAAGCAAACTCATGTTAGCTTGCTAGTTAGCTAGAGAGCCTTTTTGCTGACCTAGCTAGTTATATTTGGTGTATGTAAATGTTATTTAGCTAACTAAATGGTGAAGTTATCACGATTCACTGCCCCCCCCCCCCCCCCAAAAACACTATTAAAAGGTGCAGAGTTGGCTGTTAAATCTTAAATGGTACTTTTGTAAATGATTACACCCATTTCACTGAACTCACTTGGGCATGGGAGGGACCCCATCAGGAGGACTGAAAAGATGATCTTCCTTCCATCTTCCTGGAAGTCAAGGTGGCATGTTTTTACTGCACATATAGTAGATGAGGTGTAATATTCAGTCGGGGCTTACCCACATTGACCATCTTGTTCCAAGACACCTGTGGCCTGCTCAAATTGCATGAATGTGTGCAATGTTCAAAACCACAAGCAGCAATACAAAGCAATGTGATGGTGGCCCATGTTCTTTTCTCTGAAGGGACTGAGTTCATATTTTGTTGCTGTCAGTTTCTTCTCAGCTGTTATATTCATATCATATTAGTCTGCATAGCTACGTACGTAAACTTTGATGTAAAAATTTTTACTTATCACCCAAGCACCTGGAAATGGAACTGTATGCGGACGTGGTTAAACTTGGTCGAGAGAAAGAGGTTATTGGGATATCCTCCTGGGACCATGTACAGTCAGGTCTATAAATATTTGGACAATGACAGAGGTATTATTTTGCGTGTCTACCACTGCATATTGGTGTCCACTGATGGCTGCAAAGTGTAAAATAGATGATGCACGAAAGATTCCTTTAAAGTGATGATTAGACTTGACCTATTTTCAATAACGTTCCTTGAACAGCTCCAAAAACACTTCTCTCTCAGGTGCAGCCAGTTATCGTGATGGTAAGACGTGAGATAGAACACTTGCACACAATGCACACGATTTTTCATCCAATCAAAAGTATTAAAAATTGATGATTAATGACAAAATTGTTTATATTTTAAATGATGATGATGGGAATGGTAAATGGCCTCAGGGGTGTGACTGAGTCGTGGAAAAAAGGCTTAATTTCAAGTGAAGAGGGTATTTTGTGACCATACCGTTGGTGTAGGCGCCCGTGGGGCAGAGTAGGGAGGGGGTATCCCTCTCTTGATGTGGGCCCTGTGGGAGCTCCCATGGGAAATTTTTTAAAAATTTGGGATTCTGAGATGGCTTGACTCCCCTAACTTGACTGTTATTTTCTCCAGCATTTTAGAGCATTTGAGACCCCACAGAGATCCTATTTAGTATTCTCTTTCATCAAATAAAAAGGGAGGGCCGCATATTGGTGAATTCAACACATATTTTGTGTATTATTGCTCGGGGATTATTTATACAACTAATTTCCTTAGGCACAAAATATTCAGTGAAGTTAAAAACTAAGCTGTGTAGCATATTTGAACCATATTTCTTCCAATTAATGAGCAATTTAATGCTCATAGTGAAAAAAATGAAACTACACAATCCAAAATGTGTCGCAGAAGCCCTTTCTGAAATAGCCCTGTCTATTTCAATCATCGCCTTTTGGTGACTCCAAATGTCAACATGAGACTAAAGCATGACATTTTATAACGCATTAGGAATGCTAATATCCATCATATTTGTTGTTTCTAAGGCCGATTACAATGCATTTTTGAACTGAATTTACCTTCAACTTGTCCTCCATGATGGATTTCAAGCATGCCGCTGTCTGATTGGAGGGGACAGGTCACACGGCTCCTGAAAACTGGCAGAAGTACAAGAACGTTCTCTGCAAGTTTTAAAATGGCAGTGGCCGTACAACACCAAACGTGTATCTCTGCTCTCTTATATGCATGTTCTTGCTACTCTATCCTCATTTGAACCGGAAGCGGTTGCTGATCTGCCATCTTGCTGGTAGTCTCAAGGGCTTATTTCTGCTGAGATTTGGGAGGTCTGAGGTGCTTTGAGCGAAGCAGCACAAGTGCAGCCTTCGTGTAACAATTTTCGCTGAAAGCTTTGACATCAATCGGTTGCGACATTAGCTGGCAGGAAAAAAGGGTCCAACACATCACAAAACTCATGGTTCAGACTATCATTTTTAAGCCAGGGATTGGATCATTTTTCAGATCAACAAAATCAATTGAAAAAGGGGACACTTAAACTTTCCTTCCCATTTAATCTGGCAAACACAAAGTAAGGACCTACGGCACATCATCTTTATTGAAAACATTAAAGATGTTCTGTGTTTCTATAATACTGATTTCTTTTATTTTAGTGTCATGCACATGATGTGGCCAAACCTCATGGATTTATAAGACACCAAAATTGCAGTTGTAGCAGTCACTTAACATATTGCAATAAATTCTATTACAAGAGTTACAGATTCTTTTACAGCACAGTCTTAAACATAAGATTTTGCCCTCTTTCCCAGGCTTGAGTCAGGTACTTTGCAACAAAAAAGGTTCCCCTCCTGAAGCACAATTTTTTCATACTTATCCAACCAAAAGAAATTGGCATGAATTGATGACTTTTTAAAAACGATTTTTACATTTATTTGGTTGTTATACAGTGGAGAGAGACAGGAAAGTCAGGGAGAAGAATGGGGCAAATGACCTGACCCGAATCGAACCCAGGTCACCATGGGAAGGACACAGCCTTTATGGTGCACGTATGGCAAGCCGTTTTAACATTAAATAGCTAGACTGGATATGTATTACAGATATCTGTAATTCAATTCTTCCTAGTCAAAAAGAACATTTTAGATATCCACAATGACATTCTTCCTTGGACAAATGACGTCATTTTTGCCATTCATGTGTATTGGGCTTTCAATTTCAGGTATCCCCAATTACATTCTGCATATCTATAATGAACATTCTGGATGTCTGCAATTGAATTCTTACTTGGAAAAACTCCCTTTTCAGATATCATCAATCCAATTGTTACTAGTCATAATTTTCATTTCAGATATCCAGAATGTAATTTTGAATATCCAAAATACATTGTGACTAGTAAAAATGTAATTATGGATATCCACAATTCCTATTTATGGCTCGTAAAAATGTAATTTCAGATATCTACAACCAGAATTATGACTAGCAACAATACAATTGCAGATATCCATAAAAGTATTGTTGATATCTGTTGACGGGTAGACAGGACTAGTTTTAAAATTTTTTTAGCACTAAGTTATCATAAAAAAGCATAAATAGTGCCTCAAATTATACATCAGATTATCTTGTTGTCTGGATCTATGATAACCACCTGAAATGGACTGATGCATTTGGCCTACTTGTGCACTTTACTCTAGACCTCTAAACCTGGTACAAGCAAAAAAGGAAACACAATGAATCTTTATGAAATATTTATTGTAGCAAACATATGTAAATTGAGCATTTGCAACAGTACAGTAAAACAAAAAACTAAAGCACCCCTGTAACTGGGTTTTAAATTATTTCTATTTCAGTAAAGTGGCCCGTGCTATTGCACATACAGTACACAAAACTATAAAAAAAAAAATACACAAAACAATAAAGCCATATAGTAGTGCATTAATCAATAATCAGAGAATCATTTTTGAGAAGTAAGCTGTAACGTCTCATTTTCATTTTTAAAAAGCCATCAATCAGTGTTGGCTATAACAGTAGGCTATCTTTAAGTCTTTACCAAAACTCTTTGTTATCCTCAGTGTCTTATAACCAAAATACTCGATGAGCCCAATTCTCTGTTCATACAGAACCCATGTTTTAACGTGAAATAGGTCATATTTGCACATCAAACATCGATAGCAATCTCCAGAAACCGAGTTGACAGTACTAGGCTAACCATTATATATCAACGTTATGCCTATGATGAGCCAGTTAGCTATAAGGCAGCAGCTAACGTCTGCACTACGCTACTTCAATTTACAGCCAGAGCTAGCTGGCAAGATGGTAGCTGAAAGTTTAAACAAAGTTGTGGCATTTAAATTCCAATGAATTGGTGATACAGAGGAGAAAAAAAAAATAAGGACAGGCAGTTGCCCAGCACGAACCTGAAGACAGGTGGAAAGAATGACGGCGAGAGCAGTCAGCACTGACAGGCACCGTTGTGTGACCTTGTGTTCCGAAGTTCTGAAGTGAGCACTAGCTGAATCACAGCCAAAGCCACGTGAATATTAAGTAGCCACATGCCACTGTGTACTATACGGAGTGAAATGAATAAAGTAGCAATTAATTACAGTTATCATAATAAAAAATTTTGTGCCTATGCACTTTCTGTTACTGTAGATTCTCTTACTGTAGATTATGTGGACATGTAGACTTAAAATGTGATTTTTTTTTTATCCCATGGGGAAAATTATACTGGGGCACTGCAGACCAATACTGGGGCACGTGCCCCAGTAAAATATTTGGTTCCGCCGATGGCTCTAACTCACCATTGTTGTATCTGTGCCACCAAGACCTTTAGGCATCAATAATTATCAAAGGACCTTACAAGAAATGCCACTGCCCAGACTCTCTGATGTCCCAACCGATCTGAAATGACTGCTCTGCATGGATGCACCCCGATCTTGGTGACAGTTTTGAAACCAGAGTAGCCACCAGAAAAAGAACAGAAAAAGAAAAGGAAAAAAACATGGGGACACTAGTAGACTGGGTGCTAGAAATATACATACATACACAAAAAAACCACACATAGCCCAGATAGCTAAATTCTTCTGGTCTATATCCAGCCCACACCTGACAGTTCATCCAGCCCACATACCGCATAGAATGATGGCACTTGAGCGCTCCACTCCCCTTTGCCAGAATTTGGTCACAACCAAGCCATCACGATGCCAGATGTCAGCCAAGCATAGAAACATACAATCATACATTAAGTTTGGCGACATGGCTCTGTTCTAAAAGGTCCCTGCCCGTCCAGTATGGAACCGAAGGCTGGGAGGAGCAATTTGACCCCCCAACAGAACCATGCCGGCATAAGATAAATTATGCTTTTCATACATTTAGCGGCGCGACGCTGCAAATTCCTTAGAAGCCGATGCCAGAGGGTTAATAAACATGGAGTGCGCTACGGTAATCCCGACCCGGTGGCTGGCGTTTTTTTTTTGGAAACCAAATTTTACAGAAGTATTCTGGAAGAAGTGTATTATGTGTTGTGACAACCCAGCGGCTGGCACAATTTCTCTTGACGTCAAACTCCAGAGAGTATGTGGAGAGTAACATGTAAAACTCAGTTTACACACCTTTGAGCGCATGTGCATGCATTGACCAGCAGTAAGGAGTTTAGCATCTCTGATTGAGGCTTTGTTTTATGTAAACCGAGTGAGTGTCATTTGGATGTGAGTACTCAGCCAATGCCAATCTGATATGGATCTCCTTTATCTTGCCCTGTTGTGGTTTTTATTGTACTTTCTGCTGGTGAGCTATGTCAGTGGAGCTGTCATCCCAGAGAGGACACATCAGGCTTACACTCTTGACATGTTGCTGCAAATGAACTGTGCAAGCACTCGAGTGACAGATGTCATACTATGCTTGCTAGCGCTTTTTCGGCGGGATCATGGTTTTCACACAAACGGTACGAGAAGAATTAGGAAGCAGGGGAAAAGAGGAGGTGTTAGACTGCGCTTTAAGAGGCAGCAGCTCAGCAGGATTCCCCTGCCCTCGATGATCATGGCAAACGCGCAGTCCCTCAGGAATAAAGTGGATGACCTCCAGGGGAATGTTCGCTTCCATAAGGATTTTAAAGACTATGCTGTCCTAGATTTCTCTGAAATATGGCTCAGTGAGCGGGACTACGACTCCGATCTCTCCCTTGACGGCTTTGGGACCCCCTTCCACCTGGACTGCAACGCTGAAGTGACAGCGAAAACAAAAGGGGGCGGGGCATGTCTATATGTCAATAAACGATACTGCAGCTATGTCTCTGTCACCATCAGAGAGCAAATCTGTGCACCAGACGTTGAACTGTGTCTGTGTCGCTGCGCCCCTTTTTCCTTCCCCGTGAGTTCCCCCAGATTTTTATAACCATCGAATACATTCACCCAAAGGCGAATGGCTCCTCTGCCTCCCGCACCATATATGATGTCATACAGAGACCGGAGACTATATCAACAGAGGCCCCGAAGTTCATATTGGGCGATTTTAAACGTTTCCCTAGAAAAGACCCTTACAAACGTTTTTCAATACGTCTCCTGTCCAACTGGACGTGGCAAGATTTCAGACTTATGTTATGGGTCTATTAAAAATGCTTTTAAATCACTTCTTAACTCCCCCCTCCCCCCCCCCCTGTTGTCTGTTCATATTCAGCTTTCTGCAGAGGCATGCTTATACCCAGTAGAAGAGGGTCAGAATATATCCCAATAATAAGCCATGGATAAACAATCTGTGAAGTCTTTTATAATGAAAAAGAAACTGGCATTTCAACAAGGAGAAGCATCAGATCTACACTCAGCTAATAGAGAACTTGAAATAGGGATTTTAAAGGCAAAACAGAGCTATAAAGCCACACTGGAGAACAAAATGGCTCCTAACAGCCTTGGTTCAGCCTGGTCCAGTATGAAAACTATCACCGGCCTCCAGAACACAAGCGAGAGCACTAATGTCATTTTAAATGGCTTCAGCTCAAATACTGATTTTGCTAATAATTGCTTCAATAATCATTTTGACATGTTTGATTTTAGCAAGGAGATACAGGAACTAAAGCTTTAACTGTGTGACAGTCAGCACTTCTCTGTATCACAGGAGGATGTTGAAAAAGCTTTTTTCTGCACGTAGGTTAACAAAAGTCAGGGACCAGATAACATCTGTGGTCAGTTACTGAAAACCTGTGCAAAAGAATTGAGTCCGGATTTCCATAAGATTTTTAACAGATCCTTAGAAGCGCAGCAGGTCCCCAGGATTTGGAAGGAGGCTGTGGTTGTCCTGGTCCATAAATCCAGTCGCCCCGCAACACTGCATGATTTTAGACCAGTGGCCTTGACCTCAATTATTATGAAAATACAGGGAGCGGATTGGATCAATTGCAATTCGCCTATAGGCCTAAAAGAGGAGTGGAGAATGCCACACTCACTCTGCTTAATCTGCTTTTTAAACATCTTGAAGGAAGCGGGTGTCATGCCCGGATTTTATTCATTGATTTTTCCTCTGCTTTTAACACAATCCAGCCGCATGTTTTAACACAGAGGCTTTTAGAACATTTTAATTTGAGTACAAATCTTGTGGGCTGGATTTTAAACTTCTTAACAAACAGGACACTGAGGGTCAGAGTTCATGGGTTTTATCTGACAAAGTGTGCTCCTCCACGGGCTCACCACAAGGGTGCATGCTCATGCTTGTTATTCATTCTCTACACTAATGTGTCAGAGCACTTTTAAAAACAGTCTTATTTTTAAGTATGCAGATGACTCTGTGATTGTTAGCCGGCTGCAGGGAAGTGAAAACAATCACGGTCCTGTTGTTGACAATTTTGTCAAGTGGTGTGAAGACTCTCACCTTCAGCTTAATCTAAGAAATTGATTTTAGAAAGAATGCCAAAACACCTGAGCCTGTTAAGATCAAGGGACAAGTCATGGAACAAGTTCAATCATATATCTGGGGACAATTATTGACTCCACTTTAAACTTTAAAGATAACTGCAATTCTGTGAGCAGGAAGGGACACCAGCGGCTGTTCTGTCTGAGGAAGTTGTCCCGTTTCTATAGGACCATGATGACACTCTTTCATCATGCTTTTATTGAATCTGCTGTAACTTTTTGACTTGTATCATTGTTCGGAAACCTGCCTCCGAAAAGAAAGGAGCTCATTCAACTAGATCATTAAATGGTCTGGTCTGCTGATTGAAGCCAAATACAAGAGAAATCTCCTATGTGGATCAAATTATGTGTAGTGACAGCCCAGCGGCTGGCACGAATTCTCTTGAAGCCAAATATAAGAGAATTATCCTATGTGGGGTGTATTATGTGTCGTGACAGCTCGGCGGCTGGCACAATTTCTCTTGAAGCCAAATACAAATATAAAGAACGCAGGGCTTCTTTTTTTGAATATATGGTGGTGGGGGAAATAGTGCTCTGAGGAGTGCAGATGCGAGCCTTGCCTATGTGATTGTAATATATCTGAACAACGCGTGAACAGATTTAGTTCAGTGAGTTTGAAAGCAACCGTGAACAATCATTACAATAGAACACAATTCACACAACCTTACTCATTAGTTTTTGTGCTTCCACAATGTCCTCAATCCCTGGGTGAAGGTATCGCTCGTATGCAGAGGAAGACCAACAAGCCATGGCCTTTAGTGTAGTAACAGAGACCATGGAGTGGACCAGTTGTTGCTGCTCAGATTCGAAAGGAGTGAGGGGTGTAGAGCTGAGGGGACAGGCCGCAGTGCTGACAAATGAGCCGCAGTTGAGAGGCGAACCAGGACCGAGTGATGGGTTTTCCGGCCTCCATGATGAGCAAAGGATCTTGCTCGCTTGCGCCATGCCAAGTATCGTATCATAGTAAACAGGGGACAGAGAGTGGAGTTAGTACTGGAGACTATGATGTTAACCCCTTAACACTCCGGCGGCCTGTGTAAAACAAGAAAAGATTTCAAGTTACCCTGAGTTTGTCCTTTGTAGGCATTTTAAGAAACTGTTACTGGAGTGGTAGGGGGTTAATTCCCTTTTTATCTGTGTCGGATTTAGAGCGCTTAAAGAGAAGAATGAAATGGTGGGATCTGATGGTTATATCGGACATAGTTAAATCACGTTTTGGATCAAAAATGCTAAAAAGGATGGTGAACTCTCCACACCTTAAAAACCCGTAGAATGCTGTGAGGAATATTGCCTCTAATAGTGGATCTGTGTAAGCACCGAAGCACCCATCCCTTAACCGTGACACTAATGAGTAAGAACTAGGTGAACTAGGAGTAAGGTAAATGGAAATAGTTTATCCTTGCTTGGTGGTCTTTATTTTTTAAGGCCATTAAATAGAAGGCGTACCGAGGGGTTTCCGAGAATGCTGGGAACTGAAGGATTTAAGCATCTAAAATGAAACTGAATACCGGAGATAAGGCCCTGGATGGAAGAAGGCTGAATTTTCTGGGAGATGAAACAGTGGACTATAAGGGCACATACCATTTGAATGTTGACGGGTAAGACTAGAACTGAATAGGATTGACAAAAAAAGACATAGTACATCCATGCTGAGTCATACATTTTTAATGTCAATTCAGCTAGACTGGACCTCATGATGGTGGAAGCAGATGATAAATACGCAGGGCGAGAAGTTTTTAAACTAGGATGGTTTGGTGGAAGGCTGGACATTCCTGAGGAGAAGGGGCAGCAGCTGGGCATAGGCATTTGAATTGCTGAAATTTGAATCGGGAAAGTGCATCAGCTATTTTGTTATTGAGACCAGGAATGTGAGTGGCATTGAAAATGAAATTGGCTAAAACACAAATAAAACAAAAAGTCCATGTCAAACGTCTAATAAACTTATTTATAAAGGGAACTGATGAACGGCCTTTGTTAATTATATTGATGGCAGTTTCATTGTCGCAAAATACTTATTTTGTATGCCAATGTCTTCCCCAAATAAGGCTTGCAACTACGATAGGAAACAGTTCGAGCATAGCTGTGACAGAAGTATCTGATGGCCGAGAAGACAATTCTGAAGGCCATTTTTCAGCAAACCATTGCCCATCGAAATAACCCCCAAAACCTACGGTAGGAGCTGCATCACTAAAGAAGTTTAATTCTATTGAAGATTCGACAACATCATTGTAAAAGAAGGAAATGCCATTCCAGTTATTGCATAGTCTTAGCCAGAAATGAAGCTCAGATTTGCAACCGATATCTAGTGTTACATTGTCTAGTAGATTGGGAACAGATTTGCAGACATCTAAAAGCCTGGAAATAATACGTCTCTTTTTGTGGACTCTAAACTGAGGAGAATTTGGATTGACTCACGAATGCGAGCGAGCTTCTCTTGAGGTAGAGAGGCTTGCATTAAGTTACTATCTAATTTTATTCCTAAAAAAATGACAGAAGGGGTCCTTAAGGTTTTTTCTCGGAGCGGGGAACACCCAAATGGAGAAATGTTGCTTTGAGAATTTTGATGCAGCGTGATGGCTGTGAATCCGGAAAATAAATTACGAGGAAGTCATCTAGCAAATGAAGGACAAATGGCAGTCTACAATTATTCAACAAGATCCAACAAAGCGCCTCGGATAAGCTACGGCGACCGAAAGTGAGCTTAATAGAAAAATACATTTTATTGCGCCATTTCACTCCGAAGAGATGCCACTGAGAGACCAGAAACCAACGGCAGAATCGGCGAGAATAATGCATTATTTACCGTTAACTTTACTTGCGCTAACATCATACCGAGCTCGCTATCTAACTTAATAGCAACACAGTTTGGCTCTAAGCGTTTGGCCGTCTCAGACAGCCATTTCATTCTTGGATTATGACAACATAACATTGAGACCGTGAATAGGTCTTGTTTCATGAACCAAAACAGGGCTTTTAAAAAGTTCGCTGTTAACTTAAATAGTGTGAAATTCGCGGGCAGTGTAACACTAGAAGCTACAAGCTAGCTGAGGTGGTTCGGCTGTCTCTCACAGAGATGAACAGGGTGCCAATTTCATGATGGCTATTAAGTAGATATTACAATCTGTAGGGAGTAGTGCTACAACGTAATTTCCATTCAAAAAACTAACCAAACATTCATCTTGTTGTTGCTATAAGTCACTGATACCTGGGATTTTCTCCATGACAGAGCGAATGGCCTCCAGTGTATCCATGTCCGTGGCCATTGTTGATTTCGGAGACTACAATTTCAAACTCGACTCAGCGGCTACATAATGGCTCTCAGCCACGCCTTCTGTTTGTTGGTTTGACCGGCGTATTTTCTGCAGATGGTAAACGAGGCAGAGTTCCGAGTGATCAGACTGAGTATTGAAGTGAAATTAAATTAAGCACAAGTCAGGCTAATTTTTACCTCCGCCAACGAAGTCGGGGCGGAGGTTATGTTTCCGTCCCGTTTGTTTATTTGTCCGTCTGTTTGTGAACAACATTACTCAAAAAGTTAAGAACGGATTTGTCTGAAATTTTGTAGGTGGATTGCTATTACATCACGAATGGACCCTATTGACTTTCACCGCGATCACTGAAACGCCACAGCAGCCATGTTATAATCCTATCCCACACGATAACTCAAGAATTAATGCACGGATTTGTATGAAATTCTGTGGGTGGATTGCTATTACATCAAGGATGGACCCTATTGATTTCGACCACAATCAGTTAAACAATATGGCCACCGTGGCAGCCATTTTGAAATCCTATCACACGCGATGACTCAACTTTGCTCCCACTCATGCACATTTGGATTGTGTTGCCCTGGCGGTGGTTTGCACTCTACGAGTGCCTCTAGTTTTTTTTTGATGATTCTGCCACTCTACACGACCTGCAATTGGATTTGAATCCAAAAAGAAACAAAAAAATGTGTTTTGCCAGGCCATTCATGTTTTCTTTAAAAAAATGTAACCTATTTTACAAATTCTGCCGGGGTATGCAAACATTTGAGCTCAACTGTATATCAGTTTTTTACACTAATCAAAACAGAAACAAATACTATTTGGGTGTAGTGAAACACCCTCAGATGCAGCAGAAAGTATCTGGATCCTGTTGCATTTTCTTCCGTCAGTGCCCTTACTACTAAGCTCAAAATCATTCCATTCATTTGGAACCATTCATTCATTTGAATATCAGAAGAAAGCTGCCGGATAGCTCACCTGGTTGAGGCACTGCATTGCAGTGCAGAAGTTACTATCATGTCGCAGGTTCAAGTCCCGGTCGTACCGCTTTTTTAGAGTAGTGCACATTTGGCAATTGCGCTACAGGGTTTCAATTTGGAAGGGACTGCTGGGAAAGGGAAATAAAATAAATTGCTTTGTCCTTTGCTCAAGCGCCTCCTGTTGGCCAGACGGGCGCTCGTCAGGAAGATTCTAAGCCTTTTCGTGTTGGGGTATCCTCCACCCTCGTTCTGAACTTACGAAGATTCAACCAATGAGTGTATAAGAAGCAGTGGCTGACAGGCATGTGCTTCAGAGGAGAGCCGTGAACTGTCTTCACTCTCCTGAATTGGCAACAAGGGGTTACAAACGAGCAAGCCTTCATAGTTCACCAATTGGGCATTCCAGATTCGGGTGGGTTTGGAGACGCCAAATTAAAGGAAAAAAAAAATTAGATGAGAATTGAACAAATAATTCTCATCTGGCTCAGAGGAAGATATAAATCATGTCTTTGTGGCAGTTTTTTGGGTGATTCAGGGATGATACAAGACTTCTTGGTTGTCAAAAGTGAAAATGCTGGAGCGCCCCAGTGGCTCATCAGCCTGAGTGCGCGCCATAGAGGCTGTCCTTCCTGTGGCGACCCGGGCTCGATTTCGGCTCAGGTCATTTGCCGCATGTCCTCCCCAACCTTCCTGTCTCTCTCCACTCTGCAACTGTCAAATAAAGGTGAGAAGCCTTCTATAACAGGCCCTGATGTGTTGATAAGAAGATGATTCTTCAGTAGTTTACCATAAAATTAAAATTCAGTAGTTACCTTTTATCTTGTTGTGTGCGCATCTCTAAAAACTGAGTAACTCCTGAAAAATGGAAAAACTGTCTTTTTCCTTTTATTAGGCTATGTCTATCTCTCATTCTGTCCTCATCTCCCTTCACCACGGCACAGGTACAGAGGCCAGGTTTGTGCCGGCCTGTATTAAGATGTAAGAAAAATGTCCAAAACTATGCAAACTTCCTCCTTTAAAAATTACCTCCAGCAATAATTGAGATCTGTTGGATTTGGGGTGCACATATAATTACTGTAATAAGAACAGACCACAGAAAGAGGGGTTCATCATCTGAGAACCAGGTAGGAAGAACTTGCCAACCAAAGCAGTGACTGCACACGGGAGATGAATTTTAATGTGATGGAATTGCACGACTTTGCGATTAGCTCTAAGAAAATACCCTCCTGGGAAAAATGATTGTACATTATTATCCCATAAATCCAACCACTTGTTTTTCATCCATTCTCAGAGAGATGGTAATGTAATTAAGCCTGTAATACATCAGTGCCACTCACTGGTTCACTAGAGCTACAGAGGTCAACTCATCAGGCCATAGCCTGTCATGATTTTCACTTAAAAATAATAGTAACAGTTGAGATCTGTCAGATGTACCCCACCAGAGCAGCATGAATGTCCCAGTTTTCTCAATGTGCATACGCCATACCACAGACCTGCGGTGACAGTCGATTTCTCTCCTATAGCCTACCACAGCAGCACAAGAAAAATCCCTGGCCTCTGAATGTCCTAACCCCTTTGTCAGAATGCCTTTTCCCAGTTTCTCACATCTGCCTTGTGCCTCATGGCTCCCATGTGCCCGCAGTGACAGATTGCAAATCTGCTTGAGGAGCCTGGCACAATCTCACCCCCCAGGCCTGGCTCCCAGGATCAGGTGGGCTCAGGAGGCAGCAACTGGCAGCTGGTGTAGCATGAGACACCATGTGCCAGGCACTGCAGATGGGCAAATACCACTGTCGTGGGCTCTTGGAAAGAAGGCTCTTAATTAAGGATTACCCATTGAAAAAGTAGGAGAAACAACAGATCTGCTTTGTACTCAAAAATGATTCATAATTATTAACCACACTTCAATGTGGCAAGCAACGCATTTTAGCTTGTGGAGAATAATAAGGATTCTGGCCAGCAGCCTAATAGGGATGATCCACTTTGCAGTAAAGTTTTGCTAGAAGAATTTGCCTCCCATAAATTTACATAAACTTCCAGAGTAGGGTTAAGTACTGATTAGAAGTAACTAGTTACAATAAATACAATTCCAAAATAGTTGGGACAAAGTGTAAATTGTGAATAAAATCAAAATGCAATGACTTTCAAATCACACCAGCCAGTATTTTATTCACAATCAAACAGAGATAACATAGCAAATGTTTAAACTGAGAAATTTTACAATTTTATCCACAAAATGAGCTCTATACAAATTTGATAGCTGCTACAGGTCTCCAAAAAGTTGGGACTGGGGCCTGTTTACCATGGTGGAACATCCCCTCTTCTTTTTAACACAGAGTAGAGGCATCTGGGCATTGAGGAGACAAGTTTCTTGAGTTTAACCATTGGAATTTGATCCCACTCTTGTTTAATACAGGCTTCCAGCTGCTGGAGAGTTTTGGGTCTCCTTTGACAGACTTTTCGTTCAATTATGCACCAAATGTTCTCAATCAGTGAAAGATCAGGACTGCAAGCAAACCATTTCAGCACATGGACTCTTCTACTACGAAGCCATGCTGTTGTAATAGCAGCAGTATGTGGTTTCGTATTGTCCGGCTGAAATACGCCAGGCCTTCTCTAGAATTTTGGTCGTCTGGAGGAGAGCATATGTTGCTCTAAAACCTTTATATACCTTTCAACATTCATGGTGCTTTTTAAAACATGCAAGTATCCCACACCATATGCTCTAATGCATCCCCATACCATCAGAGATGCTGGCTTTTGAACTGAACGCTGATAACAGGAGGGGTGGTCTTTCTCCTCTTTAGCCTGGAGGACACGACACCCATGATTTCCAACAAGAATGTCAAATTTGGACTCGTCTGACCACAGGACACTTTGCTGCAGTCCATTTTAAATAAGCCTTGGCCCAAAGAGCATCATGCTCAACAATGGCTTCCTTTTTGCATGATAGAGTTTTCGGTGGCATCTGTGGATGGCATGGCAGACTGTGTTTACAGACAGTGGTTTCTTGAAGTATCGAGTCTTGAATTAAGATCATGGGCATCCAGTGAAGGTCTTCTGCCTTGTCCCTCACACACAGAGATTTTTCCAGTTTCTCTGAATCTTTTGATGATGTTATGCACAGTCGATGATGAGACATTCAAAATCTTTGCAATTTGACTTTGAAGAACATTGTTTTCACAGTATTCCACAATTTTTTTACACTAGCCTTCACAGGTTGGACAGCCTCTGGCCATCTTTACTTCTGAGACTCAGCCTTTCAAAGACATCCCTTTTATAGCCAGTCATGTTACACACCTGATGCCAACTAACTTAATTACTTGCTAAATGTTCTTTCAGCTGATTCTCTTACACTACTTTGGGATCACATGGGATCACTTGGAAATTTTCTTGTTTCCATGGAAACACATAAAATTAGTCTGAATAGGAAATATGGCAAATGAACAGAACATGCTTACATTGTCTGAGTTGGAAATAATGATTTTAATGGAAAATGATAAATATGCACTTCAAACTTTGCCTTCATCAAAAAAACCCACCTTCACCTTCACCCACCTTCACAAAAAAAATGGCTGCAACAGGTAGCTCAGGTGCTGGTGGCTCAGGAATACTCCTGACACTATTAATATATTGCCTGCTTTCAAAGTTTATAGATACTGGAACAAAATTAGTTGATTCAGAACCTTATTCTAAGCAATGTTTCTCCCAGGAGCGGAGTAAATTCGGTAAACCAAATCACAAACATTTTGGCTATGGCAGTTTTACGCTACTGTCCACTTTCGTGTATCCAGGTTGGCAAGTAGCGTTAGCCTCTAAATGTCGTGGTATGAAAACTATCAAAACCGTATCTAAATGCCAAAGCTTCGAGGCAGTTATAATTGCCATCTGCCTTCTGATGTCTGGGGATATACACCAGTGTCCTGGTCCATCTCCCACATGTGAAATGAGAGACCAATATGGAAACCAGCAAAGCAGACGACATACAGGTCTACCTGAAAATAACATCAGGAGCAACGCTGTGATCCCTCAGGTAAGATCAGTGGAATGGGGCTACTCCGTCGGGTTTGCTTGCATTTCAACTAACGCGGATATTTCTGCTGATTTAACATCTATGGGAGATGTGAAAATATTGGCCGAGGTCAAGATCGGAAGAGCAGACGGGAGTGAACGTGCCTCTGAAGATTGGCTACTGGAGCCGGGGTGCTCGTGGAGGGGAAGTGTGGAAGTAGAGTCAGACACGGCTGCCAGCCTGGATCTGGGGATCAGTATCGGTGAAGAGGCGGCGAAGGACGAGACTGGTTGTCCGGGGAGCGATATTGGACAGACGGCGACTGAAACAACTCAACGCTCGGAGGATACTGTTAATCATGGGAATGTGGTAACTGAAGTCCTACGGGCAACTAGGTCTAAACGACGCATAAATAAAGCCATAATCAAGCATCGTAAATGGAAAGTTTTTAAAACTGTGAACAATTCTAAATTAATCTGGGACTCACGTAGCAAACCTAAAGGACTTTTAGGTGGTCACATAAATATAAGAAGTATTCTTTCCAAATGTGAACAAGTACGACATCTTTTACAAGAATCAAATTTGGATTTTCTAGCAATATCTGAAACATGGTTAAATGAAAACTCGCCTCATGCGGCTATAAATGTGCCTGGTTTTAACATCTTTAGGAATGATCGCAAACATGGAAAAGGTGGGGGAGTTATGTGTTATGTGAAAGACACAATCAAATGTAATGTAATCAAAGACATAGCATGTGAACTAGAATGTCTGGGTCTAAACATAGTACTCTCGCCGGAAATGTCATTAACTCTAATTGTAATCTACCGTCCGCCCTCATCAAATGTTAGTTTCTATGAAAAATTTAGAGAAACGTTGCATCAATGTGATTTGAAAAGAGAGGTGATTGTAATAGGATATATGAATGTGAATTGGGAAGATAAGTCTTCAAGAAAACAACTGAAACAAGTAATGGACAGTTTTAATTTAACACAAATAGTTAGTGGAGCAACCAGAATGACCAATTCCTCCAGTACACTGATTGATCTCATTTTAGCAATAAGTCAGAAAGAATAATTAAATCCTATAATTTTATAACTGGGCTCTCTGATCATAATTTGATACTAATGGCAAGAAAAGTAAATGGAAAGAAATGCTCTGTCTCTGCACAGAGCATGGATTACATGAAGATACCAAAGAATAAAAAGGAAGATTTTAAAAATGCTGTGCAGAATATACCTGTAAAGTGGGATGAATTAATGAAATCAGATAATCTGGACTTTACTAGCCAGTATTTTGTGGATGAATCGCATAAACTTATTAAAGAATTTTCAAAAATGTTTAGAAATAAAAATAAAAGGGTTTCTCTTCCATGGATAAATGAAAGTATACTTCAAATGATGAAAGAACGAGATCAGATCCTAAAAGCATCACTGAAGTCCAAATTGAATACTGATAGGCTTAAATTTACATCAGCTAGGGATAAGGTGACAAAAGAGCTTAGAAAAGCAAAGGCAAACTACTTTTTGGAGATAATAGTAAATAATAAGGGAAACTCCAAAATGACATGGCAGCAAATAAAGAAACTATCTGGACAAAACAATTCTAGAAAACAGATCGAACTGAGGCTTAATCACATGCTAATAAATGGGGCAATAGATGTAGCTGAAGCATTAAACCATGATTTTGTAGATTCTGTAGCTACCATTGCAAACAGTTTTTCCTTGCACCAGCAATATGATGTAAAGGAACCAATGTCAGGACCCATTTTTAATTTTGAAAGATTCTCTGAAGAGCAAGTACTAAAGGTGATTGATTCACTCAAACCTAAATTTTCAAAAGATGTTCATGAAATCGACTCTGCTTTGAACAGGGAGTGTGCCAGCTCTTTCATTAAACCTATCACTCTCATATTGTAAATATCTCTCTCTCAGGGTCAAGGGAGCTTCCCCCAATACTGGAAGCCTGCAGTTGTTGTACCTATCTTTAAGAATGATGACCCTCTGCTAGTTTCAAATTATAGACCAATAAGTATCCTCCCTGTCATGTCCAAAGTTATAGAGAAATTAGTGGCTGACCAACTAATTCTTCTTCTGAATACTAGCCAACTCCTACATCCGATGCAACATGGATTTAGGGCATACCACTCAACAGAAACGGCAACTGTTTATTTTATAGAAAGAGTTAAGTCTTTAATAGACACAGGGGGTGTGGTTGGGGCAATATTTTTGGATTTACGAAAAGCGTTTGATACAGTTAATCATAACATTCTTCAGTCAAAATTTGTTCAGTTTAATTTTTCTCAATATGCATCCAATTGGTTTAAATTATATCTCTCTAACCGTTCTCAATGTGTTAAAATACAAATTACAAGATCGTCCTTTAAAGATCTAGCAACAGGGGTACCCCAGGGCTCAATTTTGGGTCCAATTCTCTTCAGTCTTTATATAAATGATCTTCCATCTGTGTGCCAAGGTAGTGAGATCCTTATGTATGCAGATGATACTGTCCTTTTTATCAAAGGTAATAATCATTCCGAGGTTGCGGTACAGCTTACAAAAGTTATGATTGATGTTTCAAATTGGTTGAATAATTGTCATTTACAACTTAACACTTCTAAAACTGTTGCCATGTTCTTTGCTAAAACAAAAAAATCTTACACAGAGCCTGATGTTTTCTTTTCAGGGCAGAAAATTCAAATTGTAAATGAATACAAATATTTAGGCATTATTTTGGATAGTAACTTGTCTTTCAAGCAGCACGTTAAAAAGGTGAGTAGGATCATAAATTTTACACTTGCAAATTTTAGGCACCTCAGAAATTATATGTCAACAGAGGCTGCAAAAATGTACATGTTCTCTCTCATAATATCACATATTAACTGCTGTCTACCAACAGGGGGCACTGCAAACTCCATCACATTAAAGCCGATAATATCTTTATATAAACAAGCTGTCAAAATTCTAGATAAAAAACCAAGATCTTTTCATCATTGTATAATACTTAACAAATATAGGCTACTAAGCTGGAATAATCTTGTTATGTTCAAAAATTGCTGTCTTGTATAGAAAATCCGACACCGCTTAGCCCCACCACCACTTTGTAGCCTCATGCAATTTAGATCATCTGTAACCAGTGTTACTAGAGGTGCTGCTACAGGTGATTGTGCAGTGTCTTACAAGAAATCAACTCTTGGTCAGTCAGTTTTCTCTTATAAAGCAGCTGGTGAGTGGAATACAATCCCACAAAATATAAGAGAGTCCAGTTCCTGTAGCTCATTTAAACTAAAATTAAAGAAATGGCTAATAGACAACCAAGCATGTCAGCATTAATTTATGAGATCAGAAGAGTGTGAGTGTTGGGGTGTGTGTGCGCGTACCTCTGGTGTGTGTGTGTGTGTGTGTGTTTGTGTATGTGTGTGTCTGTGTGTGTGTTGTGGGGGAGAGAGAGAGAGAGCATGCGTACTTCAGGCGTGTGTGTGTGTGCCTCTAGTGTGGGGATGTGTGTGTGTGAGTGTGTGTGTGCCTATAGTGTGTGGATGTGTGTGTCTGGGGTTGGGGGGGATTGCTGACTGATTTGTAATGCATCTGTTTTATACAAAATTGTAATTGTTCTATTTTTTTGTTTGCTCTTTTGCTTGTAATCTATTTTTTTAATTAATAGGTAACTTTGCCATGCTCCTCCCTTCTGGCAGGGGGACTACCAATGGAAACTAGCCTTTTGGCTAAAATTGGGTGCATTTACATTTTCTTTGTAAAATGTTAATTAATGTACACTGTCCCTCTATAACAAATAAAAAAATAAATAAATAAAAATAAATAAATAAACTGTTCATACTGAAACTGTTGTTTGACAGGAAGTACTTAGTGTTGCTGCTACTTAAGAACCTGTGAGGCGTGTCATGGCTCCAATCTGTTATGACCCCAATTTGTTATGACATACCGCACACCAAGGGATGACAGACAAAATTTAAAAATTTTAACAGATTTAATAAAACAAAGCCTGACCAAGATTGACATAATAAAGAAAATGAGATATTTACAGTCCCTTTGTAATTGAGATGGGATTGCTATGTTGGGATGTCCTGGGACAGGAAAATGCTCCAACACAGGCAATAATCCACAAAAAGCTGCACAGGTCTTGAAAAGAGTGACAGATCTGGTCAAATGTATCCTTCCACTATTTCTCCTTGCAATTTCTCCTACTACCTTACTCTCTCAATATTTCTCCGTATATACTCTTTTCCAGCCCCCTCCCACCTTCGAGAAGTTTTTTTAATTTTCTGTGACTTTCCCCTCTGTGGCATGCCCAGGACATGCCCAAAACCTAGCTCCAGACTGGCTTAACAAAAAAAAACACTGTGTGGATTGAATAGTGGCAAATATCGGGGTAATCCACGGCTGGCAGCAAAGATATATCTCGGCTAAATGCAACTGAGTCAAATTTATATGGATCGACGCCAATCAATCAAGTTTTCTCGTCGTAGCGCGATGAGGATGCCATGACGGCTCGTTTAACTCAGTTGAAATCTTCGCTCTGCTCCTCAGCGGCATGTCAACAATATGGCTGCATTGAACGTTGATGACACGCATCGAATACCATCAATTGATTTCAGAGAAAGAAAATAAAGTTGCTAGACTGGCCAAGTCAATCACCCTTGAATCCAACTGAAAATCTGTGGAAAGCACTGAAGATCAGAGTTCATAGAAGAGGCCACTGGAACCTTCAAGATTTGTAGACAGTTTGGGTGGTAGAATGGGCCAAAATCATACCTGAGCAGTGTATGCGATTTGTTTCTCCATACAAGAGGCATCTTGAAGCTGTCATTACCAACAAAAGCTTTTCTACCAAGTACAGAATAAATTTCAGTAAACGTGTGCAATACTTTTTCCTTGTGTCATTCCACTTTATGACACAAGGGGGTGAGCGTGACTGAGTGAGTGAATGCTGCAGTCTAGAATCTGAACGCTGGATGTCACTGTTTCCCCCCTTATTACACACTGGACCTTTAACTGAGAAAAATGTTGAGGCGTTCAATATTTATTTTCCCCGCTGTAACGAATTACTTTCATATTAGAATGACTTAAAAGAAACTAAGTTATTTTTTTGTAGAAGTAACTGCAACCCCAATTCAAAAATAGTTGAGACGAAGTGTAAATTGTGAATAAAATCAAAATACTTCTGGATCACATGTGCCAATATATTATTTACAATAGAACATAGATGACATTTCAAATTTTGAAACAGAGTCATTTCGCATTTTTATCCACAAAATAAGCTCATTTCAAATTTTCTGGATGCACCAGGTCTCAAAAAAGTTGGGACAAAGGCAAAAAAAGGCTGAGAAAGCAGCGAATATATACACTACCACTCAAAAGTTTGGGATTACGTGCAAATTTTTGTTTTCCAAAGAAAAATACATTCTCATGGATTTCACAAACATTTTTATCCATTTCACAAACAATTAAAATTAATCAGATGATTTTCAAAGAACAATCTACATTTTCTTGCATAGAGGCCTATTATCAGCAACTGTCAGTCCTCTGCATCAATCACCTGGTATGGCTGCTAATCCAAGTTAAACATTTTATAAGGCTTATTGATTATTAGAAAACCCTTCTGCAAATGTGTTCCACAGCTGAAAACTGTTGAACTAATAAGGGAGTGCAAAAGGGAGCATGGCATTCTTGAGGTTGGTTTCGTACCTGAAGCATCAGTAGTTGTTTGTTTACAGACTGAAAGAATTCCTTTAGAGACCCGTCAGTCTATTGTTGTGCTTAGAAAATAAGGCTATTCAATGCGAGAAACTTAAAATCTCTTACCATGCTGTCAACTACTCCCTTCAGAGAGCTGCACAAACTGGCACTAACAAGGACAGAAAAAAAGGAGTGGGAGGCCCTGATGTGCAACTGTGCAAGAAGACAAATATCTGAGAGTGTGTAGTTTAAGACAAAGACGCCTTTAATGTGGGAAAAAAAGCCACTCGATGGTAGTATTGACATTTTTTTTTGTTCAGCCAGTCTGGAGCTAGGTTTTGGGCATGTCCTGGGAGAAAAATTGAGGAGGAGCTGGAGGCGTAAGGAGTCGGATAACTATTTCATATAACTAAGCTAACATTGTCTGCCTCCCAAAGCGCCTGAATTAAATCCTCGCTCTGTAAACTTGCGTTTGGTCCAAAATGTCGGTTTTTGTGTTCGCATTAATATTTTGTATTTCTGTGTCTTAACTGGCTATTTCTGTTGTACAATAAGAGAGTGCTAACCGGGCATTTTATGGCGTCTTAAGACACAAATACAAAATCTTAATGCTGACGCCAAAACCAAGGTTTTGCCAGTGTAGCTACAGAACGAGGATTTAATTTTGGTGCTTTTGGATGTAGCCATCTACTCCACTCAACAGTAACTTAGCTCACCTTGAATCTCGTAAGTCAGTAATATCGACTGTCAGATCAGCTGTCTTGATGTCACCTCCTACCAGAACGATGTTAAGGCGCCGGTAGCAGCACCTTGCATCATTTATTACATAAAGCGACATTCACTGTCTGACAAAACGATCTCTGACTTATAAAACCGCTATCTACCAGTGATTAACCCCTTTGTGCAGAAGCCAAATTTGGCTATTTATGGGTTACCCACTTTAATGCTGTATAATTCAAGATTTAAGCTTCATAAAGAGAAAAAATGTGGCTCAATTCAGAAAAGACACTTACAGCATTTAGAATTACATTGTATTTCAGTTCATTTTCATGATTTTGGTAGAGAAAATGAGCAGCAAACATAAAAAAAAATCTGAGAATTGAAAAACTGCTGGGGCTTAAAACTTTACATTTCTGGTATCATTAACTCCTTGAGCACAAGTAGAATTCATCTTCAACATTACATTCTAGATTACCTACATGCTATTTGCCAAATTATACAGCTACCCAAGTGTCTCCCCAAAGTCTCAAAATGATGTGCTGTCAAATCATTAAAAAATCATGTATTTAACACAAATAAAGTTTTAAGGCATGAAATTTAATTTGAACAAATTATTTTCTGGTTTAGTTTAGTATGAATTTATCAATATCAGTGCAGTTGAATATCAGTGGTCACCAGTAACCTCTCCAAACACAAAACATGCCTTTTCTCCATAATAAAGTTTAGAAAACACGCGTTAAATAAACTGCTTATTAAACGGTCAGAACATTCACCCTGTAATGGAAGATACCAGTCTCCTCTTCTAAGCTCACGAACCCATTTCAACACTTGCAAGGAACAAGTACACCTCACTATCTCAGTAATATCTGAATTCTGAAATATACCTTAAACAGAACGGACACTCCACTTTCAGGGAATATCAAATCCATTGCCTCTCCCAATTCAATAGAAACGTCCAATGAACGTACCAGGGGGTCCACCCAAATGCACGGGCAGTTCGCGTTTTAAACAGGAAAAAAAACTCGACATTCGACTTTGTTGAGTACGAATACATTCCAAAACAACAAAAAAAACAAAAGTAGCAGCCTGACCTTTTTCATGAATCCCTCCTCCAGAGACAGATGTATCCAGTAGCAGGAACCCTCCGGTCCCGTTTCATTCGAAATAATTCCAATTGACCATATCCTTATCTCATTTAAATCCTGTAAATGTAACTGAACACTTCAAGTCCAGTTTTGCGAACCGATTTTCTATAAATCGCGTCTATTTCAGCCGCGTAATGTGCATAACGTAGACAGGATACAACCGAGCCTGCTGATATGCATAGGTTTGTATGCTCTGTGTTTGTCCAATCAATGTGTTTCACTTACTCTAAAATGTTTAAACACTCGGGAATCGGATAAGAAACGAGCCAATCAATACATTGTTACCAGGGAAACTTCACGAGGGCATGAAGTGTAACTATTACGCAGAAGAGCTTGAGTGTATGATTGAGTGATTGGCTATCAACGCCAGTACTCGGGTGGATATAAGGAAGCGCTGGATTTGTCAATGAAGGAATCTACGCGTAAATCCACGGTAGGGAACTACGATTTTTTTTGTATGTGACAACTGTAATTGACAGTGCAATGTGAGAGAATTAATACCATGTCGATTTTTTTGCCTCAGAAAACTGATTTTTCTGAACCACTAATTGAAATGCTGTTGGGTCACTGTGGCTAAACTGGTTGCTACAGAGGATAACGATTTTTTCTGTGTCAAGATATCGTTTTTTTAAACTGCTGGATCGATACTATGGGCAAGGATACTGACCAGTTTGCACATCAGGCTTAGCTGAGGAGTTCCCCATATTCAGAACCGCGTTCGAGGTCTGCTTGCTTGTGAACATTCAATAAGTGATCCGGGGGTGCCATCTAGTGATCGAGTACAGTGACAGCGTGCTTAAATTTGCAGGTCTATAGGCGCAGGCGTCTACATCTGCAGAAAGGGGTTAAATGCAATGCACACACTTCACTGGGGAAAGTGGCTAATCTAAATCCAACGTTACCTGAGGTAAAATGACCGGAACAGAATTTGCTGTAAGGAGTAGCCTGAAGTCTCTCCTATTGATTCTAGCCACAGGTCTCTCTTCCGCTGGCTCAACTCCTCTCTGTCTCTCCTCTCTCTTTTCCTCACAGTGGGTATTGCAAAGAAATCTAACGCCGTTTTTTTTTCTTCTTTTTTGCTGTTATTAGAGCAGCCGTGAACCACACAGCAAACCATGTTGAACCAACCAGGATTGATACGATGGCTAAAGAATGTGAGGTAGAAGCCTCTTGATATAGTCAGGAATATTAGTGGGGATGTCAACAATATGGCCGCATCGAACGTTGATGACGCGGATCGAATACCATCAATTGAGCGTTTCCTTAGCTATGTGTTCGGGATCATTAGACGTATTTCCATCCATCCAATTTATTGAGCATTTTGAATTTGCACTTCAAAACACCTAAATGGTAACACCCAAAATGCGCATCAACTGGAAATATTGCATCAATTTTTTATGCGCAAGAAGGAGGTGGAAAATTAGTTGTATTGATAAAGATGAATGTGCTTTAATGCAGTGGAATTGGGTAAGCAAACAAGTTATGCAAATAAACGATGTTTAGCAACTGTGTCATTTTTGCTTGCCAACGTTCCCATATGTAGGAAGGGCAATGAGGCCCTGGGGCCATGTAAAATCTAGTCCCCTCAGGGCTGCATGCATGTGGTGTACTGTAGCTTTATTAGCAAGCTAGCTGGCTAGTTTGCTTCCTTGCTGTACTGGTGTATAACCTATAACATTAAAGAGTTTGTTATCACTTCAGCTAGCAAGTTAGTGTTTATTACAACAGAAGCAAACTGTAACCTTATCAGCAGGCTAGCTAGCTAGCTACCTAGCAAGTTTGCTAACACTGTTGTGCTAGCTGTAAAATTAAAGAATTTGTTGTCACTTTAGCTACCCAGCTAGCTAGTGGTAAATACAGAAGAAGCAAATTCTTTATTAACATGTTAGCTAGCTAGCTCACTACACTGGTGTGCTGGCTGTAACATTAAACACTTTGTAAGCACTAGCTAGCCAACGAGCTAAAGTGATTACTTTCTTTCGAATACTCTACCAGCTTTCCCATTTCTTTTCCTTTTTGTTTGTTGTCACTTATTGAGGTCATTGTGTGTGCAGTCTTCTTCTGCAGAGACAATGGCAACTGACTTGAGCATTAGGGCCATCTAATGGCACCTAAGCTTATCTCGTGAAAAAAAGCCCATAACTGTAGTAAATGGAAACACACACAAATGTGCATTTTCTTTTGCGATACATTTGGATGGAAACACAGCTACTGTCATGCTGAATTGTCCACCCTTGTTTCATCTTCAGCATCCTGGAAGATGGCCGCAGATTCTTATGTCATGTAAGAATGTCTCAGAACATTTTCTCATTCATCTTACCTTCAATTATATGAAAAAAAAAAAATCTGAACAGACTATATTCTCCTAGAATTTCATCAGCTTGTCTAAATTTTGTGCAGCAAACTTTAAACGAGCTTAAACATACTTTTTCGTCGCAATAGAGTCTTGCACAGTGAGCGTGCATAGAGGCCATGGTGGTTGAGTGCATTACTTATCATTTTCTTTGAAACAACTGCACCTGCTAATTACAGGACTTTTTGAAGCTCTCCTCAAGTGGTCTTTGGCTCTTGCACAACTCTTCTGATCTGATTCTTCTGATATTCTTTTGACTCTACAGTCAGAATTCTTGCAAGGAGCACCTGGTCGTAGCCCGTTTATGATGAAATGAAGTTCTTTCCTCTTCCGGATTAAGGCCTCAACAGTGCTCACTGGAACATTGAGAAGTTTAGAAATATGTCTGTAACCAGTGCCATCAGTATATTTTGTAATAATAGGGTAGCGAAGGTCTTGAGAGAGCTCTTTGCTTTTATTGAGATGCTTCTTCTCTGACACCTTGGTCATGAGAAATCTTTTTATAGGCCATCAATTAGCACTAAATCAGCTAATATTAATTTGCACTGATAGGTGGCAGGATTGCTTTCGAATACTGACAGATTTCAGCTGGTTTCTTGCTTTTCATGCCTTTTTGCAGCTTCGTTTCTTCATGTGTTCAATACCTATTACCTGTCATTCCACGTTATTGTAAGGAGAGGTCAGAGGAACACCAGGTGCAGGATGCAGAAGTTTTGATTAAACACAAAAAACGAAGGGAAAAATGGCAGACATGCCAAAAACAAAACACCGTGCACAAGCACTGAACAAATGGGAAAACTAAGGTACACTGCCAAAGGCAGGGGGAAACAGAAATACTCTCTCCAAGAGAGGATAAACTAAGAAAACAAAAACTGAACCTAACTAAACCGACGGACACACTGGGAGACTTATACACGGGGCAGACAAGACTAGAGCGCAGCAAACAGAAAGACTCAGGAACCATACACGGGAGACACTCAGAACGCACAAGGAGATGAGACTTCACCATGTAGCACAGAGACAATACGGAGGATCCGTCTGACAATCACATCCAATGCCGCCACATATATAACCACGAGAGGAGGCGGGGACTCGGAATGCAATCTCGGACTGAAACAGAAACACATGGGATTAATAAACAATCACGCGAAAACCGGGTTAACAATGACTCAAGACAAGACGCTGAGACGATCAATCATGCGAGACAGTTTAGATTAAGGCAATCTAAACGTGACGAGGAAAAAGCGCCACCAGAAAAGCGAAAGGAAAGCATAGTTTTAAATGTAGTTAAACAGGGAGCTCAGACTGAATGCAGTGAAGCCAGAATCGCACACGCTCGCTAAATGAGTCAATTAAGGTTAATACTACATGACGAAATATTTACAATCACCCTTAAATAAGTGCTGGTTAGTACATGTTAGTAATATCCTATCAGAGAACGCATTCACTCAGTTTTGCGAGACCCGGAATTAATCACAGCTGTAAGCAATGAAATACCCAAGCCGAAACCGAAAGAGGTAACGTGATTGGACGACGAGACGCAGGCATGCTGAAGGCAGTCACGCGACATCACTGAAGGCAGATTGGGAGTGGATTGTCAGACGGCTGAACAGAAAGCTGGAAATACAAAACGAAGCACAAGCACAAATAAACACGGGACAACATACCAAAGGGCGGAATCACAACAGTTATTACACTTAATTTATTTTCACCGCTGAACTTGGGAGTCCGCTGTTTAAGTATGGCAATGTGGGACTGCCAAGACTGCCAAGTTTTATCAGTCATTGTACGCCCATTATCACTCTGATGAAACTTTTTTTTATCAACCCACGCAATACTCTGAGTGAAAGGCAATATTTTATTTGAACACAGGCCAGTTCAATCAATGCGAAGCATTGGCCTGTTAGTACGTAAATTTCTGTACTGAATTTAGCCCATGATTTAATCGCTGTTAGATCGCATATGGAGAGAAACCGTGCCTTCAGTTGCCAGTTACGATAATTGAAAAATGCAGCAATAAAGGAAAAATGATTGAGAACTTGCCAGGACTAATTCTTGTCATAAGAGGACATGTGTGGGACATTGATGGTGCTCATATTGGGATCCTGGCTCCTAGTAATACAACCGCCGACTACTTCAATTGCAAAGGGTTCTTTTCTGTGCTGCTGCAAGGAGTGGTGGATCATCGCATGATGTTCTGGGACATGAACATAGGCTATGCGGGTAAAATCCACAATGCAAGAGTATTTGCCAATTCCTCACTCTACCGCCACGGCCAAGCTGGAACCCTGGTGCCTGGATGGACCGAGATATTGGAGGGGGTGGATGTGCCTCGAGTCATCCTTGGGGACTCCGCTTACCCCCTTCTCCCATGGCTCATGAAGCCGTTTCCTGAGGGAGGAAGCATTACACCAGAACAAGTCCTGCTCAATCACCGTCTCAGTCAGGCTCGGATAACCGTGGAGAGAGCATTTGCTAGGCTCAGGGGTGGTAGGTGGAAGTGCCTGTTCAAGAGAAATGACAGTCACATCACTTTTGTCAGCTGAACAATAATGGCCTGTTGTGTGCTTCATAATTTTTATAATTCACAAATTATTGCACAAAGGAATTTTTGCGCATATTATGTTGATAGTAATAAAGGCTTCAGCTCATCGGTGTAGGCAACACAATGGCCCTGTTTCCTGCCAGGTTGGACCACCATGTCAAAATCAGTACAATACAATAAAGAGAAAATTTTGCGCATTTTCTCGACCGCGAATTCACAATTTCAATCTTCCTACCACCTTTAACAAAAGACAAAGGATTGAAAACGTTGGGGACGGCGATAATGTTTGCTAAGCACCGTGGCTACACTGCTAATGATGGCCGTGACATTAGAAATGTACTGTGTGCCTATTTTGCCAGAGTTTAGGAGAGGAAGAGGAGGAGGGATTTGCTTTACTCGGGTCCAGATTGCAGTCATTGCTACAGTATGAAAACAACTGCTACATCAGAAAAAAGAAAAAACAAAAAAGGTAGCAATATTCAGCGTCCTCCATAATTATTGGCACCCCTGGTTAAGATGTGTTCTTCAGCTTCTAATAAATTCAGTTTTTTTTTTCTAAATAGTATAGGACCACAACGAAAAAAAGAGGAAAATCCAATTCTAACTCAAGTGCATTTATTCAGTGGGAAAAAAAACCGACATTAAGAAATAATTCTTTCACTTCAAATCAAGTGTGCCACAATTCTTAGCACCTCTGATGTTGATACTTTGTACAACCCCCTTTTGCCAACAAAAAAGCACCTAATCTTCTCCTATAATGTTTCACAAGAAGGGGGAATACAGAACGAGGGATCTTTGACCATTCCTCTTTGCACAATCTCTCTAAATCATCCAGCAACCTGGGTCCTCACCTCTGCACTTTCCTCTTCAGCTCACTCCACAGGTTTTCAATGGGGTTAAAGTCTGGGGACTGAGATGGCCATGGGAGGAGCTTGATTCTGTGTTTGGTGAACCATTTCAGTCTAGATTTGGCCACGTTTAGGTTCATTATTTTGCAGACGTTTATATTTATGATTGTGAGTGAGAAAAGGTTTTTTCCATGCATGCCTCCCAAACAGATTGTTGGCATGTAGATAGTGCCTGATGGTTGTTTTGGAGACTCTGTGACCCCAAGATACCACCATTTGTTTCAATTCTTTAAGAGTGAGCTTTGGAAAACGTTTTATCTCTCTTACCATCCTCCTCACTGTGCGTGGTGGCAAAATAACCTTGCGTCCTCGTCCAGGCTTGTTTACCACTGTTGCAGTTGTTTTAAACTTCTTAGTGATTCCTCTGACAGTAGATATGGGCAGTAGATAATCCTTAGTCAAGGATTTTTTTCCACTTAAAATTCACTTCCGGCCGGATGGCTTACATTGGTCAACGTTTCAGCAGCCCTGCAGCCACTAGAGTGAATGGATTTTTTTTGTTTTTTTTGCTCTTCACATTGTACTATAGGACCATAACCACCATCTAAATGAGGTTATTAATAATGATCAAACTCTCCAATCGTATACTATAGCTTTAAAGTTATATTATGTTAAATTATCCATCCTCATGACAGTGTAAGTACGGGGATAAATTTACTTGGAAATTATAGCGGATCAACGGTACTTATAAGTACAAGCTCACTATTGATAACATGAATCTTTCCCTCCAAAAGCTATGACATGATCTAAGTAGAAAGAGCATGACCTCTATAAACATGGATGTAAGTACTGTCATTCATTAAAGGGGACCTAATGTGCAATTTTTCCAAGTTTATATTTTAACCTTTGACTCCCCTAGAGTACTCCTGATCTCATAAAGTAAAAAAAGGGTACTCATTTTGCTCGTACTGCCATTCTCAAAAAACCCCATTTGTAGTCCATTGTAGTCTCTGCCTGTAACTCCTCTTAGGGGTGGCTCTTCCGCTTTTGCCCCCGCTCCCCGTGTGCCCACTTTCTTCTGACTGGCCAGCTCTGTGGAGGGCGGATCTAGGCGGGATGATGCAGTATGTCAGTGAAACGTGAGACACGTCTGCCATCTGAGCTAAGGAATCAGCAGGGAAATTCTGCTATAAAACGCAATACATGTGTTTGGATTTAATGAAATTAGCTTGTTCTAATAAACGCAACGGCGAAAGTGGAGGACGCAGTGCGAAAGTCTGGCAGCTCAAGCACAAATTTGCTATCGGCTACCACCCCACCCCATATAGACACATTTGTAGAACGGGTCGACATACCCAAGTGTAGACCGGAGACGATAGAAATCCAGTGGGTCTGAGTTTAGAGGGAAACATGGACAGTGAGGGGCAGCTAAAAGTGGACCAACAGCTTATGGACTGCTTTGGTGTGTATTAGGACCTGCTGGTTCGCGTGCATAGCTATGGTGTGTTGTAAAAGTGGAGAAACGAACAGCTCCCGCGCTGGTATATGACGGAGGGGCGAAAGCTCCAAGCTAAACAGCCTTTTCGGAAAGTGCCCCTGGTAATGGTTTACTTATTGCTTCGGAATGACCAGCTTTTCCTTGCAGAAAATGGGTGCATTATGGATAGCGTGCAAGAGCTAGACAGAGCTCCGGTTATGTCGTGGACAGAATACAGGTTTTACAGACCATACGTTCCATCTGCGTGAACCGTGAATGTGGAGCTAGCGAAATGATCACTTTTACTGGAAAGCATTTAATATTCAATCGATGGCAATGCAGCGTTATACCGTTACACCGAACACGTTAGCCTGTGCGCTTCCCTACTGCTTTCACCGGTAGTATCAGAGAGCTTGCCCAGCCATTGGGGATGTATCAGGCTTACCCCGGTCATGGATAAGTGAAGCGATCATTTCATAAGCACCCAAAAACACACCCCAAGCTCTGCAAAATCTAGGTCTGGTCTAACTGCAGCCCAACTTGGCAGACACATACGGCACCCTTCCGCTTAGCTTTAACTGTAGTGGCTACAATCAGGCAACGTTATGATGAAACTGCCACATTGATGCTAACCGAAGTAACACAAGCATACCGATCAGAATTGCTGCATATAAGTTAACCAGGAGCATTTTAAATTAGCAGAGCATGTGAACCAACATGCAGAAGCTGAAAAGCAGTCATGACTTAGAATGTAATCTGTCGCGCGAAAAATATGTTTTGTGTCCAGAGTAAAAGCTGCTTAACGCGCATATAACGCCTGTATTTGCGTCTTTGCATTGACTTTGAATGTAGCTAATCTGTCCTGTGAAAAATTTGTTTCGAGTCTGATGTGAAACCAGCTTTATGGATAGTATGCGACAGCTAGAGAGAGCTTGATTATGTTATGAACATAATACAGGTTTTGCAGACCGTAAGTTTGGTTAACGCGGACAAGTTGCTTATGTGGAGCTAGCGAATTGATCACTTCTACAGGAAAGAATGACCTATTTAATCTCCACCTTTTTCGGCTTTTTATTAGCCACAACAATTTCTAAAGGGGGATGTCATTTTGTCAGGGTAGTGCAAAGAAATCATTTGCAAATCGGACGAGCTTCTGCATTTCGCATTGCTTTCCTGGTAGCACCAGAGAGCTTGCTCAGACATTTGCGAAGTATCTGCCTGATCCCAGTCATGGATAAGTGAAGCGATCACTAACTGCAGTGGCTACAATCGGGCAACTTTATGATGAAACTGCCACATTGATGCTTACCGAAGTAACACAAGCATACCGATCAGAATTACTGCATATACGTTAACCAGGAACATTTTTAATTAGGACAACTCGCAAACTAACATGCAGTAGCTAGCTGGTAACCACAGAGACAAACCCTTGCAATACAGGTTTTACAGACGGCAAGTTCTGTTACTGTGAACAGTTGCACTAAGCATCCAAATTACAAACAAGTATTAAAAGTTTGCTTCAAATGAGGTTCACACTCCTTCTGTAGAATTTCCCCTGATATCACTCTTGCATAATTAGGACACAAACATTAGCAACAGTAACTTGGCTACATTAGCCGCTGTGCTACAGCCACAGTCAACTGGCTATCGCGTCAGGTTGGCTTATGCAGTAAAAGCAACTTACAGCTTCTGTGCCTGTGAGTCACGGACAGTCGCGACAGATGCAGGCTTTATCTTCAAATATTTTACAAAGCCTGCATTTGAAGCCAGTTGTTAATGCTAACTATCGCTAGTGGTCCTGCTAGCCACCCGTAACACATTAGCTTCACATACGTTATTTGCTGTTATATGGTTACTTACAGCTTGTTGCTCCAAGCGCTTGATTGATGCAACTGCTTTAGGTTTGAGAAGCAGCTGAAATGCTTATCCGGTGTCAAATTATCCTTTATTGACAAACCTGCCTTTGGTGAAATGCTGAGCACAAACAGCTAACGTTCCCTTTGGCCGTGGCTGTTTGCTGCCAGCAAACAAAAAAGCTACCTACTGATTTCTGGTGGCATCCTCTTTTGGAAGAGAAATATTTGTTTTTTTTTGTGTCCAAAAGTAAAGGAACAAGTAGCTTTGGGAGAGATACTGACAAATTTGCACCTCAAATGATCTGCAGTTCCAAAAGTGTAAATGCCATAAGGCATTGTATGATCTGTCGTTGTTAGAATTTCCGGTGTGGGCAGGTCCAGCGCAGTGGTTGACTCTGGCTGTGTCTGTACTAATTGGACGGCACAACTGACGTCATCTCGTGAAGATCTCGGGAGGAACTGTTCAGAGGGGAAATCACACTCACAAATTCACGTTCTTGAATTACATCCCTGTATTCTGTATTAGAAACTTTTCAGAGGTTGAGCATGGACAACCAAGATTATAACATTACTAATACGTATTAAAAGAAAGATCAGCATGTTAGGTCCCCTTTAAGATAAACACATGTACGGCAATTGTGTAAGGTTTAAGTAGTATAAAACTTTCATTAACGCAATTGTTGCTGTCTGTCCCATAGGAGATAATGCCAGCGCGGCATTTGTTTGGAAATATAGACCACTCAAACAACGAAATCAATGGTTGTCGCCACTCTGAGTTATCTACCGCTCTGGATTCGTCGAGGCAACGTAACTACTTACGTCGCGGCAACCGGAAAAGTGAAATTCCTGGATTCGTTGTGGCAACGTAACTTCGTAACGTTCTCAGTTTGTATTCTGCAAGTTGTGGCATCTTAATTTATCATAGGTCGCCAGTTGCTAACCTATTATCTTGCGAAGCTTGCACTCTGCTCTTCCTATCTTATACTTATAGGACGGAGTCCTCGTGCCTTAATTAGTGTTTGCCCTGCACGACTTAACAGGCCAAGTATTCAACTTGCGAAATGGAAAAAAAAAAAAACATTTAAAAAAAAGAAATAAAAGACAGTCAACTTGGCTTACATTGTCGCATGCTTAACCCTGCTCAGCTGAGAGCACAAAATTGCAATTCTGTTAAGACAAATAATTACATTTTCCACAAAACTTCTTCAGTCCAGGAATAACCATTTCGGGTGGCTCAGGATGTTACGTGCATAACATGCACCGCAAAACTGTTAAATCCCCTGCTAAGTCACGCATTTCAATTGATGACAATTAATACATAAATATAAATTTATATGAACTGTATACATTAGGTCCATTTTTAAATAGTACATAATATTTCAATATACAAAAATAGCACTTTAATGAATCACTGGACAGAAACATGCATTTTGCATTACAAAATATTTTTTAACATTAAAAATGGAATATTGAGCCTGCAGAAGTATCCAACACTTTCCTTTTTCACTAAAGCAAATATCAGTTCAGTTAGGTATACAATCTTACATTCAGAGAGAACTTGATTAGTTTGGTGGGTATTGTAGTGTATAATAGTAAAGGTTCAGAATGAGCCATCACAGATTTAAGTTGAATTCACCAGTTTGAAAGAGGATGCCCAGTCAGTTTATGAAACTTGAGGCAAAGACTCAAAAACCATAACTTTCCAAAAAAGAAAAGGATCAGGGGCCTTATTTATAAAAATTTGTGTGAATTTCATACCTAAATGATATGTACGCACAAAATAAGACATTTTGTAGAAAATAACCTAATTTATAAACCTAATGGGTAAAATAAACTGCATGGAATTTTAATTTATTTAATTCTTATGGACTTGGAATTCATTGAAATTGTGCATAGTCTTAATAATTTCAATGTCAAGTTTGTTTTTATAAATCAGAAATCTGCAAAGACAATGATATACGCATCTTTTTTGTGCCTACGCACCGTTTATAAATGAGGATCCTGGTGTGGTTCAGTGTGAAGCTGTAGTGGTTCCGAAGCTGAAAGTAGACGTTTAAACCATATTCTGTAAGAAAGAGTATGACCAATAGTTTTGAAACCGACCGTTAATTTCAGGTAAGTTTGCCCACCAATATAAGCCGGGCTCAGACTACTTGAGTTTTAGGCTGATGTATCCCAGATTCACCCCTCCCAACAATCACAGAAATCTGGCCTGGGACCTTGGTCAGAAATGATCTTCAGCCAAGATCATCTGGTAATGTAAGGAGTTTACAGATCCAGTCTTATTCCTCCCAAACTGCTCGCACACTCAACAGGGCAGCCCAGATAATGTCAAACATTTTTGATATTCAGGATTTAGAACTGGAATATTCTGTCAGAAAATACATTTTAACATCCCATTCAGGGTTTAAGAGCTGATGGAATCAAACAGCAATGGTAAAACCTTAGCCGCTGAGAGGCTAGCCAAGTATCAAAAATTATGAAACCTAATTAAAACTGACCATTAAATTCTCACCCCCAGCTGTTGGAGAAAAAATTAACTGTGTTGCCCACTTTCCCTGACCGCTCCCTCAAAATCTTTGTCTTGTGATTTTTCTCCTCCACGTTTATTAAACATCTGCCTTCTGCCTCCCCACGGTCACCTGAGTCCTGGCATACAGTAGCTCTTTCAAGGCAAGATGACCTTAATCATAACTTGTATGGTATGATGTATTGCTAATCTCTAAATGTGCTGTTTGAGCTTGTTTGGAAATTGAGAGAAAAAAATAGGAAAAGTTCATCCTTTTCTGTGAGCTTTAAGACAATTTCAAATCAGTGAGGACTTTAGTCTGAGCCTGGCTCGATGAGGATCAGAAAAGCCATGGCAAGCAAGGTCATGCGTGCTGCAATTCTGGAATCACCGCAGTGGATGTTCATTTAGCTTGTTTTTTTCATAGCAAATCAACAAATTGCAGACATGACACAAAACTGTTTTTGTTCATTAGCTTAACATTCAGGCTTCATGAAACACACAGCAAAGAAATAAGATTTTAATAAATGGCATTTTATTTCATTAACAAGGAGAGGAAATATATGGCATCACTATAATTTGAGGAAAGAATTATGGAATCATCAAAAATTCAGAATTAATACTTTTTTGCTCTACCCCGGGCTTTTCTTATGGTCTGAATTCTTTGAGGCAAGGACTTCACTAATAAAAATACTCCCAACAGCATCTGGCTATCCTTCTGATGAGTCAGAGGTGGTGTCCTAAGGGACCTCCTCCCTGGCATCTGTGAGTTCCTGCACAGTTTGTGGTTATACTGATCAGCGTTGGATGCACTGATACATAGCAGCCCACAGGAGCTCAATTGGGTTTAGGTCAAAGGAACGAGAGGGCCAATCCATGGCATCAATGCTTTTATCATCCAGGAACTGCCTACATACAGTGACCACATGTGGCCAGGCATTGTCCTGCACCAGAAGGAACCCATGACCCACTGCCCCAGCATAAGTTCACACAGTCACTCTAAGGATTTCACCCCAGTGTGCAACAGCAGTCAGGGTAACGTTGTCAATGACATGGAGGGCTGTGCAACCCCCTAAGGATATGCCTCTCCAGACTATTACTGATTAACTGCCAAATCAGTCATGCTGGATGATGTTACAGGCAGCAGAACATTCACCACAGTGTCTCCAGACTGTTTCACGCCCATCACATGTGCTCAGTGTGAACCTGCCCTCATCTGTGAAGAGAACGGGGTGCTAATGCCGATCCTGCCAAGTCTAGTGTTTTCTAGTGAATGCCAATCAAGCTGCATGGTGCTGGGCTGTGAGTTCAGGTCCCACTTGACGACATTGGGCCCTCTTACTGCCCTTACAGTCTGTTTCTGACAGTTTGGTCAGAAAAATGTGCACCAGTAGCCTGCTGGAGGTCATTTTGTTGGGCTCTGGCAGTGCTCTTCTATTCCTTCTTGCACAAAGGAGCAGATACAGTCCTGCTGCTGGGTTGATGCCCTTCTACAGCCCTGGCCAGCTCTCCTCATGAAACGGCTGGTGTCCTGATATCTCCTCCATGCTCTTGAGACTGCGTTGGGAGACACACCAAACCTAGCAACTGCACATATGGAAGTGCTGTCCTGGAAAAGCTGGACTACCTGTGCAACCAGACTGGGCTGCAGGTACTGCCTCCTGCTACTAGTTGTGACAGCAACACTAGCAGATCATAAAATCAGAATCTGTCTGGCCCTTATTTGGTATGGAGTAAAATAGCTGAATGTACATCATCTGTGAGGGTTTTCCATAATTTTTTCCAGGGGTTCCACAAGCCGACTTAAACTTCAAAACAGGTGTCATTTTGCTGTTTTATTTTATTATTTAAATAAATTGTGTAGAGCCTGTAATTGTTTGTCATCTCTCACAAGTTCTCAAAATGTAATGTAAGAGGGCTTAAAATGAGTTTGGAAACTCTCAGTTCATTATAATTATTAACATCATTATAGGGTTCTGAGATGAAATTTCGGGGTGCTTGAGCATCCCTATAAAAAAGTCTAAAATCACTATTTCTTCATTCAGTTTAGTTTTTTTTTTTTTTACACATTTACAAGTCGTCCTCCTCTTCTTTCGCCAAGTTTGCTGTGCATTGCGTTTTCTGCAATGAACAACACAAACACAGCAAGAGAGGTGAGTGGATGAAATTATTTTACTTTTTCCTCAATTATTTTAACCCTCGTCTTGTCTTCCCATTTACTATGCACCTGTTGTCCTCCCGGGTCAAATAGACCCGGTATCTTTTGGCTGCTTATAAAGCATAAAGTGTAAAATGATACCAAGTTTTTTTGATTTCACCTTTTTAGTGAACTTGTTTCCAAGTTCCAAGTGTGTGTGTGTGTGTGTGTGAGAGTGCGTGTGTGTGTGTGTGTGTGTGCGTGTGTGTGTGAGTGGATGAGTGAGTGATTGAATGTTTGTGGGGGGGGGACACGTGCAGAAGAGTGAGTGTGTGTGTGTGTGTGTGTGTGTGTGTGTGTGTGTGTGAGAGAGAGTGTGTGTGTGTGTGTGCGTGTGTGAGTGGATGAGTGAGTGATTGAATGTTTGTGGGGGGGGGACACGTGCAGAAGAGTGAGTGTGTGTGTGTGTGTGTGTGTGTGTGTGTGAGAGAGAGTGTGTGTGTGTGTGTGTGCGTGTGTGAGTGGATGAGTGAGTGATTGAATGTTTGTGGGGGGGGGCACGTGCAGAAGAGTGAGTGTGTGTGTTTGTGTGTGTGAGAGAGAGTGTGTGTGTGTGAGAGAGTGAGTGTGTGTGTGTGTGTGCGTGTGTGTGAGAGAGAGTGTGTGTGAGAGAGTGAGTGTGTGTGTGTGTGTGTGTGTGTGTGTGCGTGTGAGTGGATGAGTGAGTGATTGAATGTTTGTGGGGGGGGACACGTGCAGAAGAGTGAGTGTGTGTGTGTGTGTGTGTTTGTCTTTATTACATTGTGGGGCCCGTCATCTGACAGCACAGTCACAGCGTGGGGACCAAAATTTTTGTGGGGACCGAAAACCCGGTCCCCACGAAAATAACCTCAGATTCAGCGAAAAAAGGGTTAAAACAATGCCCTGTCAGATTTTCCGGCATTTCCCCACGATGCACGAAAACCAATATTTTGTGCTTAAGTGTGCGTAGTCGAGGTAACTCAGTATTGCCCCTACGTGGCCGAGAGCGGTAATGCCTCGATACACACTTCTTAATTCGGAATACACAATGAGTGAAAATGCGCATGCTCGAGCAGTCGACTGCCAAGTTATGGATTTATGGATGACCTGATTTCAAGGTAAATACAGTACACTGCAATGATCGGCGAAATAGTATCAGTCATGAATAAAGGCAAAACCTAAGTTTATACGAAACAAAGTAACTGCATCCACTCAAATAAAAAAAGGTCCTTTTCAGAGCCTAAACTTCTTTATAACAGAGATGCTAATGCTAAGCTTCGCCATGATAATGCTACCTTAGCTGCTAAGATGGGTAAGGCCAAGACCAGCTGGTGATTAATCATTCTAACTTTGAAAGGAAAGAATGACGTGTTCAACCTCAACAAGTAATCGATATTTTTTTCCCCGATAACTTAATTTTTCGGCTTGCCTTAATGTTTGGGCACCCAAAGAACGGGTGTTTAAGGACTTCAAAGTGCATTCAGTCAAGAGAAATTTTTGAGTTTAACGTTAATTGCCAGAGCTGCTACAGGTGGTAATAACATGCGACTGATGACACAGGCACCGGGTTGCAAGGGCACCCGCAGCATATTGATTCGCAATATTAATTTTCGGTCATAATATATTCAACCCCGGTCTTACGAATAAACCCCCCGAAAAAATTAGGCGCCCTTTTAAAATCGTTCTGGAAAATAAAAATCCGGAAAACGTTGAGGATGGATACGGAGTTATTTCCCTTACAGATGTAATTCAATTGAAAGAGACTACTGTTAACCTACATTCATAAATTTATTGTGCAGTAATCGCATTTATTTGGAACAAAAAGGCATGTTTGTTTGAAGATGGAGAGATTGGGTTGCTCGGTTAGAAGTACAGTGACATGCCTCTGGGCGGATATTGAGAGGTTGGCATGAGATCATGACCACTCTTACAGGCCCTGCTCTACTCAAAAAACTAGCCCAGGTTAACTCAGCACGGAGGAGTCTCGGAGGAGAGATCGACTTCGGCGTTTTTTTGTCGGCACGTGGCACTGAAGTTGGTGTTCATTAAAAGGTAAGACTTGCTTTCATCAAATTTAGAGTTATTTCAGCGAACTGAGCCATTTCTAGGTGAAGTGCAGCTTGTGCTCAGAATCATGAAACGTTTTTTTTTTTCTTTTACTATTAGAAGCATGAATCTGACTAGCTGAATATGAGGCTGGTAAATTAGCTGATGCGAAAATTCAAGTGAATGTGAATTATCACATTTTGCATATTGTTATAACTGTCTTTTTCAAAGATGCTGTGTTAGAATAAAATATCCCTTACAGAAAAACCACATGAAAAATCACATGTGATTTCCCATGTATTCCACATGTGATCCCATGGGTTTCACATGGGAATTCACGTGATTCACATAAAATTGGGCCAAAACCACATGTTTCCCATGTGCAAATCACATTTTTTTCATGTGGTTCTTCTGTAAGGGACCTGTGTGAAACCCATGAAAAACATGTGATTTGCACATGGGAAACATGTGGTTTTGGCCCAATTTTATGTGAATCACGTGAAATCCCATGGGATCACATGTGGAATACATGGGAAATTCATGTGGTTTTTCTGTAAGGGATTTATGCATGCTGCCGTCATAAACGGTCAGAATTGCATAAATTGGATCTGGCTGTAAAGCTGGATCACTTGTAGATTCATAGGGCTCAACAGGGCCCATAGATACAGTCAGCAACATAGGGAACGCCCACAAAAGTAGAGCCAAGGGGGAAAACAAACCAGTCTCTGCCATTAGTCATAATGCCAAAGAGTTGCTGTGTGCCCTTTTGTACCGCAAATAAACAAAAAAAAATCACCAATTAAAAGTTTAACATTTTACCAATTAATAAAATGGAACCACAAAAGAGGACAAAATGGCTTCAAGCTATCAGAAGAGAGGACGAGTTTGGCAGATTATGGCGGGACCCCACAACAGAATGTGTATGTCTGCAGGACACTGAGTCAGATCATTTGCCCAGTCTTTTAAAACATATGGACAACAATCCAACCCCAATATATTTAATTTTTTAATATATCGATCCTTGTTAGCAGGCAGTAGCGACTCAAAGTACATCATGACAACTTCTTAGCGTTAGCAAGACGAGCATAATTTCCGCGTTTTTACAGTATAACGGACCGGGGGGGATTTGACGTTGGACACCCCCAGATTTGACGTTTGGGGGCCTTCCCTTTGTTGCCGACTGTATCTATAGTAGCCGTTTCATTGTAGTGAGACCATGTTTTGAAACTTAACCTTACTGTATAAATAACTTGTGACTTCTCTGAGGATCACAGGCTCATGAAACTTTTCAGCCACAAACTAGAGACAAAGTGCATTCACTATGTTTATGGCCTTCCAAAATATACTGTCTTCTGAGCAGTTTCCAGAACAGAGGTGCTTGCCATTCAATCGCTTAAAAAAACAAGTCTTACAGAAATCAAGTGTCAAAAGTATTGGAGACCATATCACCTCCTAAATTTTTCTGTGGTAATCCTTAAGGTCTTGGTTCATCAATGTATCAACAAAATAGTTGTGGTTAAATCATTGAAATTTGTGTAACCAAAACGGTGTTGACAAATTTATGACCCGTAAACATGACCTGCAGTGCTGAGCCGCTGGGGATATGGTAGAGAGGTTTAGGCTGATTTAAAGCACCTTGCAAAAGCTAGTTGATCATTTCTCCGCTTGGGATTGTAAATGGTGGCTGGTCACTAATTAAATGAGACTTGAAAATGTTTTGCTTTTTTCACTCAATATAGCTTTGGTGATAGGGAGAGCATTGCATGTTTCTAATCCATTCAGGAATTTTCTGTGGCTTGAAACTGAGCTAGATAGACCACATTAGTGCTCAAATGTACTAAATTGTAACCAGCAGCAGCATCCTGTTATTCTACAGTGGTCTAGATGTGGTGAATACATTTTAGTGGTCTCATAATATGTATATCAGTATTGCAATTTGTTTGATTACAGACTTATCGATTTCTACAATGAGGCGATCCAGGATCCCCCCACAAACAGATGCAATAGAACATGCAGCCAAGGCCCTTGACAAGACTGCAAAGTTGGATGTTAAGTACATCAATTCTTATAAAGGTAGGGTGTGTGTCAGTGTGTATTGTCATTGTAGCCCCCAGAAGTCGGGCGGCTACGAAGGATTCATGCTTGTCGTCTCCGCAGCCATGTCCACATCCATAGAAACTTCCTTGTGGACGCTGTACAGGCTGTAATTTCCGTCTGATTACTTTCATGTTTGATTTGGACATGTTATGCTTAAATTATGAGACCTATCGATTTTGGTTGTCATGGCAACAATATTGCCCGAATGATATGCAAATTTGTGCTGAAACATAAAGATTTCCTTGTGGACACAGTACAGGCTGGAGAAGCCGGCTTTCGGGGGCTACATCCATGTGGTCGCGGGCGAATTGACTGTCGTTTTTTACCTTGGTTTTGTCATTAAAGGTTGTATCAGCAATTCTGAAAAGCTTTGGTCTCTGTAGGCCACCTACAGCCAGGTAGACACTGAGAAAGATACACAAACTCGTGGGGACCTACCCGCGTCCCCAAACATCAAGAGAAGTGTTCCAACGAATCGGAGGGCTGGGGTGGGTCTTCTGCCCCAGTTCTGTGCTTATGCACGACAAGTGGGTGGGACTCAGTAACAAATGAATTGGCAGTGGCACTAGCGATGCGGCAGGTTGAAGCATGGTGGAAGCTAAACCAAAAAAAAGATGCTCGAAAGGGTGCATGTGGAGGGAAAAGTCCCAGATAAACATTGGGAAAGAATTCAGGGAGTTGAATGGTTTTAATTCTGATGCCTAGGTCACCTTGTTTCTACTTGAGGTGAGTAGAGCTGGTGCTAACTTTGTTGGATGTGAATTGTAAATTGTCATCCCAAGCAAAATTGAGGGAAGCTTGTGTATTGTTTTTATTAGGCTCTCCTGCATAGATCATGCTGGTCAGAATGAATCAAACAGTAGAGAGATTGATATTTCCTCTTTAGAGCGAGTTGCCAACCTTTGCTAACCCTCGGTTGGCAAGCTAGTGAGTTTGCCTCTCTCTGATCAAACCATAGTTTGTGTTTGTGTAATAACATTTTTTCTCTGGTCAGTACTCAGAGTTGAAATTTGTTTTTCGCGCTGCAGATTACTTGAAAAATTGATGCAAAGATGCAAATACACGCGGTGTGAAAGCACCTTTACTCAGAAGTTTCACTTTAAGAAAAGTGCGTTCATGTTCCAAGCTTCCAAAGGGGAGGGGCGAGCAGCTCTGTTGTGTTTTGAGAACGTTCAATAGTCAACAGTAGTGATGTCAGATCGCTGATACAGCCTTTAACCCAGAGTGTACCTTTTATTAATTCTCAGAGGGTTGATTAAGAAAAATGATGGAAAGTTGCACGAAATAAAGCACCAGATTTTGTTTTCCAGGCTAGCTCCGCTGTCGTGGCCTGCCTGAATATGTGCCATTACCTTGGACCGTTTTATGACACTGTTTCATTTTTTGCCCAGTACCGAGGATGCACAAACAACAGTTGTCAAATTATTTATTTTTTGGGGGGGGGGTCAGTAATTGAAGTTTGTGTATGCATTACTGTCATATGTGACTTTATCCCATTACATGGTTTTTGATATGTTTTGAAAGGCAAAGCTCCAACTTTTGCAGCTTGTCGGGATGTAAACACTGTAAAACTTTCAATAGTGTATGGTATTTGTATGTGTGCACTAGGTCGAGGGGTGTTTGCCAAGGCCCCTTTCCAAAAAGGAGACTTTGTGGTGGAGTACAGAGGGGATTTAATAAATTTTGAAGAATCTGAAAGGAGGAGGAGGATATATAATAAGTCGTGTGCTACATTCATGTTTGACTTCTTCTGGAAAGAAAGGAAATGGTGGTAAGGCTTAGACTGAAAGTAACATTCCTGAACCGTTCTTGTCATTAAACCATTGTGTATTCTATTTTTCACAAATTCACTTGAATAAAGCCTTAAAGTCTGGTTATTTATTTATAAAAAATCTGTCCTCTTTAAGAAATATCACCTTTGGAAGCTGTGTTACTCAAAATCAGATGAGGACCGATAGTACATTGTTGACAAACAAAATAAGTAAACTAATTTTCTGAAGCCTAATCAGTACATTGTCATCTTCTATAAGTATTGATGCAGCTCGAGAGGATGACAGTCTAGGAAGACTAGTGAATGATGATCACATCCATCCAAATTGCCGGATGAAGAAGGTCATATCAGAGAGAAAGCCACACCTTTTTCTCTTTGCTCTGAGGGACATTGACATTGGAGAAGAAATAACATACAACTATGGAGGAAGTGACTGGCCTTGGAGGCAACAGGTTTGTCAAAACTCAGTTGCTGAATGTCATTGTGAAAGTGTAAAGTTGAAGAAAGATTGTGCATATTGGCTGAAACATCAGCAATTTTTTTCGTTCCTCAGAATTAACCCAATTCTGGTGTTGTGCTTGTAATGATTTTCTGTCAAATCATTTTACACTGAGCATGAGGCAATGTGTGCCTCCTTCATTTTCTGATCCTTAAATGTTTGTTACTGCATCATGCTATTTACAAGCCCAACCCTTCCTGGATCTGTTTCACATTGAAAGCTCCTTGCAGAATTTCAGTGTACAGAATCCTTTCATTTCCTAATAGTGGTGCAGATTCGTACAGATCCCTCTTAACGGTTCGGTACGCATATGATCTGCCGATTGGTTGATTGGTGCTAGGGTGTGACGTTATCGAATCGCGATGATCGTAAAGCATAATGAGACAACTTGCTGCTATGGGGTGTGTAAACAGTTGCGTCCCATTTCTTCTTGAAACATACAACCGGTCTGAAATAAACAGCAATCATTTGAAGTGCTTCTGGCAAGACAAGCTCAAGTGTAATATACACATACTTAAGTGACTTAACACTGCCTCAGCGGTCATATTTTTGGACATTCTGAAAAACAGTTTATAGATAATAATGCTCAGCTTCTCAGTAATGATCATGTGAAACTCATTGTTCAGGTTGGATCAGAGTCGAATGTCACAGAGTCTCCTGAGGCTGAATGCTCCAGAACCAGAGATCAGAGTCCTCCCAGATCTTCGTCCTCCCAGAATCAGGTAAGCATTTCTGTCTGGATTTCTTGTCCTGTCTTCCATTTGTTCAGACTTGAGTTAACAAGACTTTCCTGTCTGTCTCAACTTGTAAGGATATTACCTTTTAACCTTGAATTAATCTGACTGGAGTCATCAGCATTGTGTCAACATCGGTCTGGTTTTTATGCTTTAATGGGGTCCAGTCAGTGTGCTTTTAGAAGACCGGTCTCACACACACACCGGCCAGGTGTAAAGTTCTTTTGGGGTCCACTAGGCTTCATCTGAATTCTGTTAAATGTTTATTGATGAGCAGCTTTCTTATTACTATTTTTGCTATTCATACACTGTGACTTTCATGTGAAGGTCACAGTATGTCTTGAAAATAATTTGCACTGAGGTTGTTGAAACGCAAAAATATCAACAGATGTTCACTGGATCATGTTTCTGTTGATGTTTAGCCTTCATCTTAACCTATCACCATCACTTCATACCTCTTTAGTTTTTAATCAATAATTTGCGGCAGGGAATGATGTCACCTTAGTGACAACACTTGTTCCTAACTCTGACAGTTACAGTTGTGCCACAAGAGGCCACCTGTTAATAACAGAAATCAGAGCCATCGATGATTTGAAGCAACAGAGGGGAAAAGTTTTGATAATTCCTCAATTGTGTTACTGCCACTCAGCTTCTGAGTAATGCTGTGAAACTCATTGTTCAGGTTGGATCAGAGTCGAATGTCACAGAGTCTCCTGAGGCTGAATGCTCCAGAACCAGAGATCAGAGTCCTCCCAGATCTTCGTCCTCCCAGAATCAGGTAAGCATTTCTGTCTGGATTTCTTGTCCTGTCTTCTATTTGTTCAGACTTGAGTTAACAAGACTTTCCTGTCTGTCTCAACTTGTAAGTATATTACCTTTTAACCTCGAATTAATGTGACTGGAGTCATCAGCATTGTGTCAACATCGGTCTGGTTTTTATGCTTTCATGGGCTCCAGTCAGTGTGCTTTTAGAAGACCGGTCTCACACACACACCGGCCAGGTGTAAAGTTCTTGTGGGGTCCACAGTAGCTGAATGATTTCCTCCAATTTTACTTACTTTTTTGTTCATTTTTATGTGTATAATCTTAAACGAACAGCTTGTGTGACACGTGTTTGTGAAGCCAAGCTCAGTTTTCTCTCTTCTACTTACACCATCTTTTGGTTTCAGGTCAGTTTTTCCTGCCAGACGTCACCTTTGCTTGTTCCTAACTCTGACAGTTACAGTCACCTGTTAATAACAGAAATCAGAGCCATCGATGATATGAAGCAACAGAGGGGAAAAGTTTTGATAATTCCTCAATCGTGTTACTGCCACTCAGCTTCTGAGTAATGCTGTGAAACTCATTGTTCAGGTTGGATCAGAGTCGAATGTCACAGAGTCTCCTGAGGCTGAATGCTCCAGAACCAGAGATCAGAGTCCTCCCAGATCTTCGTCCTCCCAGAATCAGGTAAGCATTTCTGTCTGGATTTCTTGTCCTGTCTTCCATTTGTTCAGACTTGAGTTAACAAGACTTTCCTGTCTGTCTCAACTTGTAAGGATATTACCTTTTAACCTCGAATTAATGTGACTGGAGTCATCAGCATTGTGTCAACATCGGTCTGGTTTTTATGCTTTAATGGGGTCCAGTCAGTGTGCTTTTAGAAGACCGGTCTCACACACACACCGGCCAGGTGTAAAGTTCTTGTGGGGTCCACTAGGCTTCATCTGAATTCTGTTAAATGTTTATTGATGAGCAGCTTTCTTATTACTATTTTTGCTATTCATACACTGTGACTTTCATGTGAAGGTCACAGTATGTCTTGAAAATAATTTGCACTGAGGTTGTTGAAACGCAAAAATATCAACAGATGTTCACTGGATCATGTTTCTGTTGATGTTTAGCCTTCATCTTAACCTATCACCATCACTTCATACCTCTTTAGTTTTTAATCAATAATTTGCGGCAGGGAATGATGTCACCTTAGTGACAACACTTGTTCCTAACTCTGACAGTTACAGTTGTGCCACAAGAGGCCACCTGTTAATAACAGAAATCAGAGCCATCGATGATTTGAAGCAACAGAGGGGAAAAGTTTTGATAATTCCTCAATCGTGTTACTGCCACTCAGCTTCTGAGTAATGCTGTGAAACTCATTGTTCAGGTTGGATCAGAGTCGAATGTCACAGAGTCTCCTGAGGCTGAATGCTCCAGAACCAGAGATCAGAGTCCTCCCAGATCTTCGTCCTCCCAGAATCAGGTAAGCATTTCTGTCTGGATTTCTTGTCCTGTCTTCCATTTGTTCAGACTTGAGTTAACAAGACTTTCCTGTCTGTCTCAACTTGTAAGTATATTACCTTTTAACCTCGAATTAATGTGACTGGAGTCATCAGCATTGTGTCAACATCGGTCTGGTTTTTATGCTTTCATGGGGTCCAGTCAGTGTGCTTTTAGAAGACCAGTCTCACACACACACCGGCCAGGTGTAAAGTTCTTGTGGGGTCCACAGTAGCTGAATGATTTCCTCCAATTTTACTTACTTTTTTGTTCATTTTTATGCGTATAAACTTAAACGAACAGCTTGTGTGACACGTGTTGGTGAAGCCAAGCTCAGTTTTCTCTCTTCTACTGACACCATCTGTTGGTTTCAGGTCAGTTTTTCCTGCCAGACGTCACCTTTGCTTGTTCCTAACTCTGACAGTTACAGTCACCTGTTAATAACAGAAATCAGAGCCATCGATGATATGAAGCAACAGAGGGGAAAAGTTTTGATAATTCCTCAATCGTGTTACTGCCACTCAGCTTCTCAGTAATGATGTGAAACTCATTGTTCAGGTTGGATCAGAGTCGAATGTAACAGAGTCTCCTGAGGCTGAATGCTCCAGAACCAGAGATCAGAGTCCTCCCAGATCTTCGTCCTCCCAGAATCAGGTAAGCATTTCTGTCTGGATTTCTTGTCCTGTCTTCTATTTGTTCAGACTTGAGTTAACAAGACTTTCCTGTCTGTCTCAACTTGTAAGTATATTACCTTTTAACCTCGAATTAATGTGACTGGAGTCATCAGCATTGTGTCAACATCGGTCTGGTTTTTATGCTTTCATGGGGTCCAGTCAGTGTGCTTTTAGAAGACCGGTCTCACACACACACCGGCCAGGTGTAAAGTTCTTGTGGGGTCCACAGTAGCTGAATGATTTTCTCCAATTTTACTTACTTTTTTCTTCATTTTTCTGCGTATAAACTTAACCCCATTAGCGCTGAGCCTCTTTTTTGAAAATGGCAAGCCCAAAATGAAATGAGTATATCTCTGCAACAATTTGGTCCATTTCAATAATTTTGGTCTCAGAATAAAGGTAAAACCATTTAGGATATCTGTCATGGTGTAAAAATCCGTGTCTATGTCACTGAGTCAGAGTAAATGAAGATGGAACACAGTATAAATCACAGATCTCATTTTGCATCAGACAAGGTTTACTTATATCCCTTGTCAACATAATTGGTTGCGGTCTGAAACCTCTAAAAATTCCTTCACAGAATCTCACCATTATCTTTGCCAAAATGTATTCTAATCAAGTAAATCAGGACAAAATTGGGGAGGAATGTCTAGGTGGCTTGTCCAAATTGGCAACACCAGTACCTTTTAGCTAAATCATATTTCTCAGATATTAACCCCCTAAGAACTGAGATCCTTTAGAACCCCAGTACCGGGGACGGTTATTACGCATTATAAATACAGCATTTTTTCAAATCGCGACATTGTCAAGCGGCATATCCACATTTCGTGAAGAAACTCGGCCAAAAGCTCATGTAAACCATTTTTACCTCAACCGAACACAATTCAAGCGCCAAGCAAGTAAATAAGCATGCAGCAGAACACAGGATAAAATCATATCAGCGCTGAATCGCCAGCATTTCTGCTGAATTCGTGCTATGCATAAAAACGATACCTCAAATAAAAGAGGAAAGTCCACAGAATGCAACGATATGAGCCCTGTCATTTTAAACCGACACCACATTTAAAGAGCAGCAGGCATGCACTTTACAGTCTACAGAGATGAGCAGAAAAAATTTCTTACCTTTGATATTTTGCAATAAAAAAACTGTTTGAGGGTAAATCTGCGCTTGCTATTGTTAGCCCAATGTGTTCGCGTTATAACGAAACTAGATCTGCCAGGATCCTAGCATGTTCTTTCCCAGGGCGTTGCTTCAAATATCTCAGCTCCGTAGCATTCCGCCTCCTTACAATGTACTTTCCAATCTGCTTTCAGCTTGCGATGCTGTCAGGAAGACTATGCCTGTAGGAATTTGATTGTATGAGTCCTGGTGATTCTAACGAACTCTAAACCACCTTAATCGTAGAGACCGAGCCTGAGCTACAGCCTTGCATTCCGAGTGCGTCAAGCTGAGTCCATGGGACATAATGAATGTTCTTGAATAGCGCGACGATATAAACGCATAACTAGTTTGTTTGAGGTATTGTCCGAATAATTATCCGCTAAATATTCAACATTCATTTTCAAAGTCGTTTTCTGACAGAAGCTTTGCACTATTCCGCACAAATACTGAGCCTACAACAGTACAGTAGCCTACGTATTTTCCTTACCCATTCGTTGAATGGGCAATTTCACCATAGACTGTTGTCGATTGGCGCAGCCTATTGGATAAAATGCTGCGCTGCTGAAAGGAAATTGTGAAGGTACGATTCCTGATCAGGGTACCTTTTTTTTATTTTATTTATTTATTTTTTGGAAATAATCGCAGTTGCCTTCTACAAATAATCGCTGGGGTTTTTGTTATTCTTACTTTTCTTTAACATATTTTCACATTTCCTTTGTATTTATCATTTTACTTATTTGTTTTGTTTTTTTAATAAATATGCTCCAGTGGAGTCAAACTTAATTTTCATTGTATATATTATCTTTGAATGGGAAATTGTACAGGCAACAAAACTGGCAGAAATAATAATTTTTTTTAATTCTAAAAATTAAAAAATGTTGTATTTGGTTGGAATGGATGCCTGTAGTGATATATAAGTGAAATTTTATGGGTTTTACAGCTTGGTATGTAAGAAATCTGAAATTGAACACAAGGTACCTAAATTTCCAAAATGGAGAAGCCACATAGACATGCCTCTCTAATTTTGTTCTGATTGACCTGATCAGAATAAACTTTTGCACAGATAATAATGACGTTCTGTGCTGTAATTTTTAGAGGTTTCAGGCTGCAACTCAACAAATTTACAAGGGATCAAAGTAAAAATTTGTTAGGTGCAAAATGAGATCTTTCATTTACACTGTGTTCCAACTCCATTTACTCTGACTCAGTGACATATATAGTGATTTTTACACCAGGTATGAAATCCCAAATGGTTTTACCTTTACTACGATACCAAGATTATTCAAATGGACCATGCAGTCTCAGAGATATACTCATTTATACTCATTTCATTTTGGGCTTGCCATTTTCAAAAAAGAGGCTCAGGGCTTAAGGGGTTAAACTGTAAAACTCACCTAATTTCACTTATGTTACTACGGGCATACACTCCATGCAAATACAACCAGTTTTTAATTTTTAGAATTTATATATTTTTAAATTGTTATTTCTGCCAGTCCTATGGCCTATACATTTTCCCATTCAAAGATAATAAATACAAAGAAAATGAAGTTTGGCTCCACTTCATTCCAGCATTCACGCGTTTCTGTCAGACAACGACGGTTTAATATTTAGTGGACAATTTTACCGAAAATGCCACAAACAAACCTGTTAAGGGTTTATATTGTTGTACTATTTATAATGGCCCATGGACTGTGTTTGATGCATAGGGAATGCAATGCTCTAGCTCAGGCTTGCTTTGTGCGATAAAGATGGTTTAGGGCTCGCTGTGAAGATCAGAAGCCAGACAATCAAATGACTACTAGCAAAGCCTTACTGACAGCATCACAAGCCGATCACAAAGAGGAAAATGCATTGCAAGCAAGTTGAATGCTGAGGACCTGAGATCTTAGAAGTAATGCTGGAGAAGAAAAACATGCTTTGAGACTCGCAGATTTAGTTTCGTTATAAGACGGATACATTGAGCTAAAAATAGCAAGCGTGGATTTACCCTCAAACAGTTTTTAGCTGCGACCAAGCAGCTCTATGAACGCTTCTGTCTGTCTGTCTGTCCGTCTGTCTGTCCGTCTGTGACACCTTTTTGACCATGTTCCTGTCGTCGTATCATCATGAAATTTTCAGGAGTTATTGACCTTCACCAAAGTGATGTCCATGCACAAGGTCGAGGTCAAAGGTGAAGTTCACAGAGGTCACGACCTGGAATTGAAATGAAATTTTGGAAATAGCTTTTAGGCATAGAGGAGGCGTTCCCTGTTGTTTTTCAAGGTCATCCGTCAAATCCCAAGGTCACAAAGGCAAAAAAAGTGTCAATTTTGCCCGATTTGATGGTTTTCGCAACGTAACTCAAGTTTAATTCAATGAATGGCTATGAAATCTTGGAACAAGCTTCTTGGTATAGAGGAGGGGTTCCCTATTGTTTTTCAAGGTCATCCGTCAAGTCCCAAGGTCACAAAGGCAAAAAAAGTGCCAATTTTGCCCGATTTGATGGTTTTCGCAACGTAACTCAAGTTTAATTCAATGAATGGCTATGAAATCTTAGAACAAGCTTCTTGGTATAGAGGAGGGGTTCCCTTTTGATTTTCAAGGTCATCTGTCGAATCCCAAGGTCACACCGGTCAAAAAAGTATCGATTTTGCCCCGATTTCACAGTTTTCGCACCGTAACTCCAGTTTAACTTGATGGATGGCAATTACATCTTAGAACAAGCTTCTTGGTACAGAGGAAGGGTCCCCTATTGATTTTCAAGGTCATTTGCCAATTTCAAGATCACACTTGTACAAGAAACCACCAGTCATGGACACTAGGCCATGTAACGGATGCTAGGCGAGGTCGCAGCTATTAGATCCTTCTGATCTACTTGTTTTATTACAAAATATTAAAGGTAAGAAATTTCTTTGCTCATCTCTGTATACTGTGAAGTGTATGCCTGCTGTTCTTTGAGTGTCGTGTTGGTTTAAAATGACAGGGCTCATATCGATGCATTCTGTGGACTTTCCTCTTTCATTTGAGGTATTGTTTGTATGCACAGCACAAATTTAGGAGAAATTCTAGTGACTCTGCGCTGATATGATTTTATCCTATGTTTTGCTGCGTGTTTATTTACTTGCTTCATGCTAGAATTGTGTTCAGTTGTGGTAAAAATGGTCTACATGATCTTTTTGCCGAGTTTATTTGCGCAAAGTGGATATACCGCATGACAATGTTGCGATTAGGAAATATACTGTATTTATTGTGCGTAACCACCGGCCCCCGTAACGGGGCGTAGGACTTATGGGGTTAAACGAACAGCTTATGTGACACGCGTTGGTGAAGCCAAGCTCAGTTTTCTCTCTTCTACTTACACCATCTTTTGGTTTCAGGTCAGTTTTTCCTGCCAGACGTCACCTTTGCTTGTTCCTAACTCTGACAGTTACAGTCACCTGTTAATAACAGAAATCAGAGCCATCGATGATATAAAGCAACAGAGGGGAAAAGTTTTGATAATTCCTCAATCGTGTTACTGCCACTCAGCTTCTGAGTAATGCTGTGAAACTCATTGATCAGGTTGGATCAGAGTCGAATGTCACAGAGTCTCCTGAGGCTGAATGCTCCAGAACCAGAGATCAGAGTCCTCCCAGATCTTCGTCCTCCCAGAATCAGGTAAGCATTTCTGTCTGAATTTCTTGTCCTGTCTTCCATTTGTTCAGACTTGAGTTAACAAGACTTTCCTGTCTGTCTCAACTTGTAAGGATATTACCTTTTAACCTCGAATTAATCTGACTGGAGTCATCAGCATTGTGTCAACATCGGTCTGGTTTTTATGCTTTCATGGGGTCCAGTCAGTGTGCTTTTAGAAGACCGGTCTCACACACACACCGGCCAGGTGTAAAGTTCTTGTGGGGTCCACAGTAGCTGAATGATTTCCTCCAATTTTACTTACTTTTTTGTTCATTTTTATGCGTATAATCTTAAACGAACAGCTTGTGTGACACGTGTTGGTGAAGCCAAGCTCAGTTTTCTCTCTTCTACTGACACCATCTGTTGGTTTCAGGTCAGTTTTTCCTGCCAGACGTCACCTTTGCTTGTTCCTAACTCTGACAGTTACAGTCACCTGTTAATAACAGAAATCAGAGCCATCGATGATATGAAGCAACAGAGGGGAAAAGTTTTGATAATTCCTCAATCGTGTTACTGCCACTCAGCTTCTCAGTAATGATGTGAAACTCATTGTTCAGGTTGGATCAGAGTCGAATGTCACAGAGTCTCCTGAGGCTGAATGCTCCAGAACCAGAGATCAGAGTCCTCCCAGATCTTCGTCCTCCCAGAATCAGGTAAGCATTTCTGTCTGGATTTCCTGTACTGTCTTCCGATTGGTATACCCCCGACGACAAAATGCCGGGTGTATATAGTTACAGCGCCCTCCATAATTATTGGCACGCCTGGTTAAGATGTTTTCTTTAGCTTCTAATAAATTCAGTTTTTTTCTAAATATTGGACCACAATGAAAAAAAGAGGAAAATCCAACCTTTAATTCAAGTGCATTTATTCAGTTGGGAAAAAAATATCACATTAAGCCCACATTATGAAATAATTCTTTTACATCAAATCATGCGTGGCACATTTATTAGCACCCCTGTTGTAAATACTTTGTACAACCCCCTTTTGCCAACAAAACAGCACCTCATTTTCTCCTATAATGTTTCACAAGATGGTAGAATACAGAAAGAGGGATCTTCGACCATTTTTTTGCGCAATCTCTCTAAATCATCCAGCGACCTGGGTCCTCTTCTCTGCACTCTCCTCTTCAGCTCATTCCACAGGTTTTCAATGGGATTGAGGTCTGGGGACTGAGATGGCCATGGGAGGAGCTTGAATTGGTGTCTGGTGAACCATTTCTGTGTAAATTTGGCCACATGTTTAGGGTCATTATCTTGCTGAAAGACCCAGTGACGACCCATCTTCAGCTTTCGGGGCAGAGGCCACCAGATTTAGATTTAAAATGTCCTGGTATTTCAAAGCGTTCATGGTGCCATGCACCCTAAAAAGTTGCCCAGGGCCTCTGGAAGAGAAACAGGCCCACAGCATCACAGATCGTCCCCCATACTTCACAGTGGGCATGAGGTGTTTTTCTGCATACTCATCTTTTTAGTTCCGCCAGACCCACTTAGAGTGTTTGTTGCCAAAAAGCTCAATCTTGGTCTCATCTGACCAAAGCACATGGTCCCAGTTGAAGTCCCTGTACCGCTTAGTGAACTCCAGACATTTGCATTTATGATTGTGAGTGAGAAAAGGTTTTCTCTGTGCATGCCTCCCAAACAGCATGTTGGCATGATTTAGCATGAGCTACAGTGAGTGGATTCATCGGGTTTATGAATTGTAATGTATATTTGAGGTGCTAGAAGCTTTAAATGTGCAGAAATCAGATCAATAATGTGTTAGTTAATTTATTATTAATCTCAAACTTGTTGTTTAGGACGTGGGACAATCGACTGTGGCTGAATTTTCAGAGGCTGAGATCTCCACGAGCACCGAGGAGCCTCCTCAGGGATCTACACACACACAGATAGAGGTACTTATCCTAGCTGATCATCCTGTCTGGTCTTTAGGTGTCGAAGCTGCAGTTTTCAAGACTCTGCTGATTGGTCAGGTCCTTAAAATGTATCTGATGTTTCAGGATGATAGTCAGTTAAGCTGTTTGTCTGCTTTAAGGGTCCCTCAGGTTGATTTTGTATTGTGGGGTCCAGTCAGGTTATTTTGGCTATCTAACAAACACAGTTGACAGGTTTACAGTGTTTGTGGGGTCCACGTAAAGTCGGGTACATTGTTGACATTAATGAGAGATAAAAAACTTTTCTTTCTTGTTGTATGAAAAAAAACATCATATGCAGTTTATGTCCTCACTGTAATGATCTAAGAACCTACTAGTCATTCCAGCTGTGATACTGGGAGACTCAAGTCTCTTCCAGTACTTCCTCAGGTTGATTTTGTGTTGTGGGGTCTAGTCAGGTTGTTATTTTGGCTATCTAACAAACACACTTGTCAGGTATACAGTGTAAGTGGGGTCCATGTAAAGTCATCAGCATTAGCAAACCTTTTCATATGAAAAAAACACCATTTGCAGTGTATGTCCACCTTACTGTGTGATGATCTAAGAACCTACCAGTCATTCCAGCTGTTTGACTGGGAGACTAAAGTCTCTGCCAGTCTTTCCTGTTACCTATTTTTGTTGATTAAAATTGCAAATGTTTGGACGACAGAATGACTCGATTGTCATTGTGGTATATATTGCATATTATTGTTTGTTTGTTTTCATCCCTATTAGCCACAGATCAAACTGACACAGGACTGCAATGAATCTCCTCATATTGACTAACAAGACTTAGTAACAAGTGATAATTCTTTCATTTTACTAATTTGGTCACTTATCAGGATAGTAAACTAGAATAACTCAAATGAACCTTTTACCAATTTATCAAGACAAATGATAGTAGTAGGCAGTCGTCGGACCATGTCCATGACTAGCGCAGTTGCGACAAGCACTTTCTCTCATGACTAAAAAGCCCAATTCTAGAACGGCAGGCACGGCCACATCCGCTGCAGACAAAGACACATGCCGCTGGAACACACGCTGCTTTGCTCATTGCTGCTCTTCTCTTTGCTCTTCTATCATCGGCTTCAGCTTTCAGCCTTTCCTCTCCCGCCTGGAGTGCCAGACTGCACAAGGACCTCCAATCACTCCGATCTGCAGCATGCGACTCCCAGGTATCTGTTGACAGGCCAGTGGCGAGCATATCTCTCTTGCAGACGTCCTTAAAACGCAGCTTGGGTCTGCCAATTGGCCTCGAACCTGATTCCAGCTCGCCATACAGCAGATCCTTAGGGATTCGCCCATCCTCCATCCGGTACACGTGGCCAAGCCACCTCAGTCTGCGCTGTCTTAGCAGGATGAACATCGATGGCATATTGGCTCTAACGAGTACCTCATTGTTAGAGACCTTATCTGTCCACGAGATGGAGAGGATGCAACGAAGGCATCTCATATGGAAGTTGTTCAAGCGCTTCTCCTGGCGAGCATAGGTGGTCCTAGACTCGCTACCATACAGTAAGGTGCTCACGATGCAGGCACGATACACAGCTACTTTAGTCTGGGTAGTTAGCTTCTTGTTTTCCCAAATACATCATCATCAGCAAAGAGGTGGTAACGGATGGTTACTTTGCGTACTTTGGTCTTTGCTCTAAGGCGTGCAGGGTTGAAGAGTTTCCCATCAGAACGAGGTCGTATCAGGATGCCTTCTTCAGTAGACTTGAAAGCATGATTCAGAAGAACTGAGAAAAAGATGTTAAAGAGAGTTGGGGCTAGCACACAGCCTTGTTTTACGCCGTTGTTTATATCGAATGCCTCAGACCTGCTTCCATTGTACTGCACTGTTCCCCGTGACCCATCATGGAACGATTTGATGAAGCTCAAGAGTTTAGGAGGACAACCAGTTAAGGGCAGGATCTTGAAAAGGCCGTCTCTACTGACAAGGTCAGACGCCTTTGTCAAGTCGATGAATGCAATGTAGAGTGGCTGTTGTTGCTCTATGCATTTCTCCTGAAGTTGTCTCGGTGAGAAAATCCTGTCCACAGTCGACCAACTAGAGCGGAAACCACACTGGGATTCAGGGTACACCCTTTCAGCAATCTTTTGAAGGCGGTATAGTGCTACTCGGGCAAACAGCTTTCCAGCAGTGCACAGAAGTGAGATGCCACGGTAGTTGTTGCGATCACTGCGGTCTCCCTTGTTCTTGTATAGGGTTGAGATAATAGAGTCCCTCATCTCCTGGGGAACGTAACCCTCCTCCCAGCACTTGCAGAGTAACTGATGGAGATTGTCGAGCAAATTGTTTCCACTGCATTTGAAAACTTCAGCCGGGATACCATCTAGCCCAGGGGCCTTTCCAGATGATATGTCACTGATTGCCTTTGAGAGTTCTTCCTTGGTTGGGGGCTCATCTAGTTCGATCATGATGAAAGCCTTTGAATGCAGTCAAGGACAGAGGGTGAGACAAAGCTCTACCATAGAGCTCGCTATAATGTTCCACTCAGCACTCCATCAGTCTTGATTTATCAGTAATGGTTTCACCAGTTGATGTTTTGAGTGGTGCGGACTTTGACTGTGTGGGTCCAATTGCCTTTTTGATGCCCTCAAACATGCTCCTAGAATTTCCAGTGTCAGCAGCTGACTGGATTTCAGCACAGAGATTCATCTAGAAGATGTTAGCACAGTTCTTACATTCTTTCTTCGCACAGCGCCTGGCCTCCCGGAGTGCTTCCAGAGAGCTATAGGATGGATTATGTTGGTAGTTCTGCAGGGCATTCCTCTTTTCTTCGATGAGCGGCTGAAGAGTTGCGATGTTTGCATTGAACCAATCCTGGCTTTTGGGTATATTCTTGCCAAAAGCCTTTAATGCTGCAGCATGGGTGGTGTCCTTGATGTGGCACCAGTGGTCCTCTGTATTAAGCTCCAGGCAGTCTCCGAGTTTCGAGCTCATGATGTCGTTAAATACAGAGACATTTTCAGGGATGGCAGTGGCAGAAGCATTAATGCAAAGTTTAGCAGGTTGTTTGGCACGATGGAACTTCTTTGAGTGTAACTGGATCTTTGTGCAGACAAGGGAGTGATCAGTGTCACAATCAAGACAAATGATCAGTCGATTATATTTAGTATTCAGTAGTATATTTACATGAGATGTTGTAGATAGTTGTACTTTCGGTAAAACTTTCTCTCTGTTGTGACCGTAAATTTAATCCAACTTTTCCTCACAAATGCATGCATTTCAGTAAAAAAGTGCTACCATCTGATTGATTTTAATTATTTTTGAGTATAGGCCTTTTTTTCTTACCTCGATGACATGCTTCAGTATTTCATTATGTCTTTATTTCCTCTAGGACTCAGATGCAGCTTATCCTCTTCCCTCAGCGGAAAAAAATGGGCTGAATCTTCCTCTGGTAAACTACACAGATACTGATGAACCCCAGAGTCCGTCCTCTAATCCTGACTCTGAACTTTGCCTCTCAGAGCAGGACCATATTACTATCCCCAGGCTCAGGAGGACCAAAAGTATACTGGTAAACAACACACACACATTGCAGTGAATGTACAGCACCCTCAATAATTATTGGCACCCCTGGTTAAGATGTGTTCTTTTGCTTCTAATAAATTCAGTTTTTTTCAAAATAATATAGGACCACTATGAAAAAAGAGGAAAATCCAACCTTTAATTCAAGTGTATTTATTCAGAGGGAAAAAATCCCACATTAACAAATAATTCTTTTACATCAAATCATGTGTGCCACAATTATTAGTACTCTTGATGTGTTAATACTGTGTACAACCCCCTTTTGCCAACAAAACAGCGCCAAATCTTCTCCTATAATGTTTCACAAGATGGGAGAATACAGAAAGAGGGATCTTGACCATTCCTCTTTGCACAGTCTCGCTAAATCATCCAGTGACCCGGGTCCTCTCCTCTGCACTCTCCTCTTCAGCTCACTCCACAGGTTTTCAATGGGGTTGAGGTCTGGGGACTGAGATGGCCATGGGAGGAGCTTGATTCTGTCAGGTGAACCATTTCTGTGTAGATTTGGCCACATGTTTAGGGTCATTATCTTGCTGAAAGACCCAGTGACGACCCATCTTCAGCTTTCGGGCAGAGGCTACCAAATTTTGATTTAAAATGTCCTGGTATTTCAAAGCGTTCATGATGCCATGCACCCTAACAAGGTTCCCAGGGCCTCTGGAAGAGAAACAGGCCCACAGCATCACCGATCCTCCCCCATACTTCACAGTGGGCATGAAGTGCTTTTCTGCATACTCATCTTTTGTGTTCCGCCAGACCCACTTAGAGTGTTTGTTGCCAAAAAGCTCTATCTTTGTCTCATCTGACCAAAGCACACAGTCCCAGTTGAAGTCCCAGTACCGCTTAGCGAACTCCAGGTGTTTGCGTTTATGATTGTGAGTGAGAAAAGGTTTTTTCTGCGCATGCCTCCCAAACAGCTTGTTGGCATGTAGATAGCGCCTGATGGTTGTTTTGGAGACTTTGTGACCCCAAGATGCTACCATTTGTTGCTATTCTTTAACCGTGAGCTTTGGAGAACTTTTTTTTTTCTCTTACCATCCTCCTCACAAAATAACCTTGCGTCCTCATCCAGGCTTGTTTACCACGGTTCCAGTTGTTTTAAACTTCTTAATGCAGGGTTCCCGCGGTCATGAAATTCCTGGAAAAGTTATGAAATTTGAAAAAATCCTTTTCAATCTGACAGCAGCCTACATCTGGCTCATTCAATCGTCAGTGTGGTTTAAGATTAGGTATGCTCTCAATTTGATAATTACTGTGCAACAATGAGAAAAATGTGCTCAATTGAAAAAAAAAAGATCATGTGGATTGAATGTTGAGAACATTCAATTGTTTATACAGTCGCGTGAATATTTGTGTTATCCGCACTAACGCAGTCCAGAAATGGTATTGATAGTCAAACGGTGTGATAAAAATGCTTTTATGCACTTTAGTGTTCGGTGATTGTCGCAAATGACTTTAAAGACTGTTAATGCCTTTCATATTAACGCAAATGAAAGTACTTTTGCTGTATTGTGTGCCGAATGACGCTAAAGATTGTCCGAAAAGGATCTGCTGCAGAGGTGGACAACTCAGGGGTCGGAAAGTGAAAATCCAGCTCGGTCCCCCCCCCACAGAATGAGCTGATCACTCATATTAGCTTTATCTCCTGTCAAGAGTAAATCCAGGTGGTTGGAACAAAGTTCTGGGGAGGATTTTTACTTTCTGTACGTGGACTTTTTGCGGTACGCACAAATGTTCGATTTTTGGCGCTGATGAATGTTTCTTTCGTACTGAACAGCAAAAGGTGTACAACTAACATTATAATTTACGAGGCCTATTATAAAATATATAGGCCTTCTATTATTATTACAAATATATATTAGCCAACTATTATTACGATTATGCCTATTAATTATTACAGCCAATTTTAATATTTTAGTTTTGTTTCTTATCAAGCACATTTCCTATGCTTATAATAAATCTGCCAGATCATCATCTGAGGATCATGGTAAGGTCACGGGGGCATTTTCTCAAAAAAGGTTGAGAACCACTGCTCTAAATAATAATTAGTAATTGTTCAACATTTGTCTCAGAAAATATTAAATGCCATGTGTTTGTCACCTCTTCAATGTTTTTGCCTTCTTGAGCATTTAAATGTAGCACTAGGTTATTTATTCTGCCCTTCAAAGCCTAAGTGCAGAAACTACATATTGGGTAAAGTGTGAGTAACTCAGTTTTGGGCCTAAAAGTACTATTGAGGTCAGGATTTATTTGGACAGAAATTATACCAGGGTGAATCAGTTAATCTTAATCTGTCATACAAAACCCAAAACCAGTGAAGTTGGCACGTTGTGTAAATCGTAAATAAAAACAGAATACAATGATTTGCAAATCCTTTTCAACCTATATTCAATTGAATATACTGCAAAGACAAGTTACTTAATGTTCGAACAGGTAAACTTTGTAATCTTTTGCAGATATTAGCTCATTTGGAATTTGATGCCTGCAACATGTTTAAAAAAAGCTGGCACAACTGGCAAAAAAGACAGAGTTGAGGAATGCTCATCAAACGCTTATTTGGAACATCCCACAGGTGAACGGGCTAATTAGGAACAGGTGGGTGCCATGATTGGGTATAAAAGCAGCTTCCCTGAAATGCTCAGTCATTCACAAACAAGGATGGGGCGAGGGTCACCACTCAGTGAACAAATGCGTGAGCTGATTGTCGAACAGTTTAAAAACAACATTCCTCAACAAGCTATTGCCAGAAATTTAGGGATTTCATCATCTACGGTCCGTAATATTGTCAAAAGGTTCAGAGAATCTGGAGAAATCACTGCACGTAAGCGACAAGGCCGAAAACCAACATTGAATGCCCGTGACCTTCGATCCCTCAGGCGGTACTGCATCAAAAACCGACATCAGTGTGTAAAGGACATCACCACATGGGCTCAGGAACACTTCAGAAAACCACTGTCAGTAACTACAGTTTGTCGCTACATCTGCAAGTGCAAGTTAAAACTCTACAATGCAAAGCGAAAACCGTTTATCAACAGCACCCAGAAACGCTGCCAGCTTCGCTGGGCCCAAGCTCATCTAAGATGGACTGATGCAAAGTGGAAAAGTGTTCTGTGGTCTGACGAGTCCACATTTCAAATTGTTTTTGGAAACTGTGGACGTCACGTCCTCCAGACCAAAGAGGAAAAGAACCATCCGGACTGTTATAGGCGCAAAGTTCAAAAGCCAGCATCTGTGATGGTATGGGGGGGTGTATTAGTGCCCAAGGCATGGGCAACTTACACATATGTGAAGGCACCATTGATGCTGAAAGGTACATACAGGTTTTGGAGCAACATATGTTGCCATCCAAGCAACGTCTTTTTCATGGACGCCCCTGCTTCTTTCAGCAAGACATTGCCAAGCCACATTCTGCACGTGTTACAACAGCATTGCTCCGTAGTAGAAGAGTGCGGGTACTAGACTGGCCTGCCTGTAGTTCAGACCTGTCTCCCATTGAAAATGTGTGGCGCATTATGAAGTGTAAAATACGACAATGGAAACCCCGGACTGTTGAACAACTTAAGCTGTACATCAAGCAAGAATGGGAAAGAGTTCCACCTGAAAAGCTTCAAAAATTGGTCTCCTCAGTTCCCAAAGGTTTACCGAGTGTCGTTAAAAGGAAGGGCGATGTAACACAGTGGTAAAAAGGCCCCTGTGCCAACTTTTTTGCAATGTGTTGCTGCCTTTAAATTCTAAGTTAATGATTATTTGCCAAAAAAAATAAAGTTTCTCACTTTGAACATTAAACATCTTGTCTTTGCAGTGTATTCAATTGAATATAAGTTGAAAAGGATTTGCATATCATTGTATTCTGTTTTTATCTACGATTTACATAACGTGCCAACTTCACTGGTTTTGGGTTTTGTAGAAGTGCTGACTATGAATTTGCTGGGACAGCAAACAAACTCTGAAGCCATTTTTTACTGTTTAAATTATTGCGTAGTTACTGCACTTAGCCTTTGTAGGGTAGTATTGTTGTTTATTTGTTAAATATAATTGAGAAAATACAAGAATGGTGCCATAGGCTCTTATGCCATTGTGTGATGCCACAGGATAGGTGGTAGATAGACACAATATCCCTTCCATTCTCCGTGCTACATTTGTGCCACACTGCTTAGGTCATAGCACACTGTAGAAGCTCATTATGGTGCACTTTTTTCGCTATTATAGGCCTTACCTATTTTAAACTAAGTCATGGAAATTAGGTAAAATATTATGGAAAAGTTTTGAAAAATCACTGGTAAAAAAGTGTAGGAACCCTGTTAATGATTCCTCTGACAGTAGATATGGGCAGGTGCAGGCAAGTGGCTATTTTCTTGTAGCCATTGCCTGGCTTGTGAAGGTCGACACACATCTGCATTACCTGAATGGTTTGTTCCTTTGTCTTTCCCTTGTTGAAGAGTAGATGGGAGAAATGGCCTCAAGGTCACGTCATATTTATACCCCAGGGAAACGGGAAGTGATAATTTACTAATTAAAAGTTCCTAGATACTCTGATCAACTTTGTAAACTACTGTAGAAATGACAGAAATACTTCAATTACATTTAATTCCTAGAAATTGTTGGCGATGCCAATAATTGTGGAACAGGTGATTCATGAAAAATAATTATTTCCTAGTCAGGGATTTTTTTTTCCCCTCTTAATATTCACTTGAGTTGAAGGTTACATTTTTCTACGATTTTCAGTGTGAGAGTATGCTTCTGCAATAAAAATGTAATTTTAACATATCTTTACCAGAGGTGCCAATAATTATAGAGGGCGCTGTATTACAATCCAATTGCAGACATTTCATCGGTCTTATGCCCTCTGTCCATCATATTTTTATTGTTTTCTTTAGATGAAAAACCAGATTCACTTTGATTCGGATGAGCTTTTTGACACCACCTCAGCTGACACTGAAGAGGAATACATTCCTAAGACAAGTGAGGACTCTGATGATTCGGAAGGAAGTGAAGTCCTGGAAGTTGCGGACCCTCTCTTCAAGAATAATGATGTCAACACAGATTTTTCTCCCTTACCCCAAAGATCTGAAGCCTCCTCACAAGTTACAAGAGGGCGTTCACCTGTTAGGAGGAGAAGTAGCTCTGGTCTGATGCGTAAAAGGCAACGCTTCACAAGTGTGGTTCATCATTCAACACTAGCCAGCCATGACTCAACTAACCAGAGTTCTGTAGGAGACACTGATGCCCTCTTCCAAAATTCAGTGGTGGATTTAGACCAGGACCAGGAACAAAGTCTTCCTGACAGTACCTCTTCCCTTCTTAGAAATGATAATGATTCTGGTGGTCCACTTTCCATACCCGCTGTTTGCAAAAACAAGAATGGGTCAAGAATTTATAACAAGAGGCAGTACTGTTTGTATTGCAAGTTGGGTGTTTTAAAAATTGCAAGACATTTAGAGCGAGCACATATGAATGAGGCAGAGGTAGCACGGGCTTTTGCCTTCAAAAAAGGCTCCAAAGAAAGGCAAATGCATCTGGAACTTTTAAGAAACAGGGGCAACTTTTCACACAACGTTGAGGTACTCCACTCTGGGGTCGGTAACCTTGTTCCCCGCAAGCAGCCAAGGCAGGATTCCAGAGCGCAGGATTTCCTACACTGTGCATATTGTCAAGGCTTTTTTGCCAGAAAGCTCCTTTGGCGGCACATGCAAATTTGCAAGCTTAGGCCTTGTGTACCACACAAACCAGGTAAAACCCGTGTCCAGGCCCTTTGTGCATTTACTACACCTCCTCCACCTGGTGTCAAACAGGACTTATGGAAACTCTTAAACAACATGGTCCAAGATGAGGTTTTTTCAGCAGTTAAATCTGATGCCTGTATCCTGGAGTACGGGGACCATCTGTACAACAGACTGGGACATGATCCTGGAAAACATGAATATATCCGGCAGAAGTTAAGAGAGCTTGGAAGACTTCTGCTGTGCTCCAGAAAAACCACTTCCATGAAGACCATTCGAGACCACATCAGACCATCCAACTTCATGCAAGTTGTTCAGGCTGTAAAAGAGGTGGCAGGTTTTGATAGTGCAACCAACACTTACAAGTGTCCAAGTCTGGCCCTCAAAATTGGACATAGCCTGACAAAGGTATCAATGCTTGTTGAAAGTCGTGCAAATTTACGAAACAACTACAGTGCTGCCAAAGATGCACGTACATTTCGCAGAGTGTACGAAACTCGCTGGAATGAAATGGTTTCGGCTGCATCGCTGAGGACACTGCAGGAAGCCAGGTGGAACACCCCTCTGCTGCTTCCTTTCACAAAGGATGTTCAAACTCTCCACTCCTATTTGGATGAGAAACAGCAACATTACAGCTCAAAACTATCCACTGAGACATCCCCACAGACATGGTCACAGCTGACTAAGGTCACGTTGACTCAAATCATCCTTTTTAATCGTCGAAGAGCCGGGGAGGTGTCAAAGATGCCCATGACAGCATATTTGTCTAACAGTACATCAGATCCTCAAGATGATGTGGTTGATGCCCTGTCACCTGTTGAGAAGAAACTCTGCCAACACTTCAGACGGATCGAGATCAGGGGAAAAAGAGGAAGAAAGGTTCCTGTTCTTCTGACCCCGGCAATGCAGCACGCATTGGATTTACTCACCAGCAAACGGCAGGAATGTGGGGTTCCTCAAGAGAACAGGTACCTTTTTGCTAGACCATCTGCCTTTACATGCCTCCGTGGTTCCGACTGCCTTCGACATTTTGCAAAGATCTGTGGTGCAAAAAGTCCCGAAAGCCTCACCTCCACAAAGCTTCGCAAACAAACAGGCACTCTTTCGCAAGTTCTCAACCTCAGCAACACAGAGTTGGACCAGTTGGCTGATTTTCTCGGCCATGACATACGAGTTCATAGGCAGTTCTATAGGCTTCCTGAGGGCACCCTCCAGCTTGCTAAAATAAGCAAGGTTCTGATGGCTCTGGAGAAAGGACGCCTGGGAGAATTCAAGGGAAAGACCTTGGATGAAATCAACATTGACCCTGAGGGTACTATTTGTCTATCTCTCTTGTCTCCTTTTAAAAGAAAATGTTCTTTCCTAATGTACTTTTTGTAATTAAGTTTTATGGGCATTATTCACCATGTCTAAAACAAATGATCTTGAATAACATTCATTCCCCCTCACCCCCATACAGAGAATGTGCACCCTGACAGCGACCCTGACGAGGCATGCGAGTCAGACTCTGAAGGTTGGTATTTGCATACAATTTTATATGTGACCACTGCTGCATATTTGTGGACACCCATGTGCATTATCAGTTTACAGAATCCATATGGAGTCTGCTTTTGCCCGTCAACAACTGGTCATATAATGTTTTTGTTAACTTTAAAGCTTCATGTTCATTTGCAACATCAGAGAGGTGACTATTGAAATACCCATCGCAGTTCGACCAACGGCGGAGGAACCGGGGGCGAAGGTTTATGCATGTTCTTTTGAGTTAGTTTTTGCATGCGCGACCCCTGGCTGGTGCAAATCACTATAAAATGGATATATTTCCTCCGTTCAAACAACGGGGCACAAAAGCACAACGGTTACAATTAATCTGACTCCATAATAAATTTAGAATACCAAATTTGGTCATCCTCTCCTTAATTATCTGACTCCAAATTAGAATTAGAATTAGAATTCATGATTTCCTGATCTCAGGAAAGCATGCGTGAATCTAGGTGAGACTACACCTCAACCACTTTGGGGACAACCGACATTGCTAAACATGCACTCTCGGGTTCTAGTGCTGTTACCGGATTCTAGGTTCGTCAATTAAATTACAGGTTGGAAGTCATCCATCACTGCAACAGCATCTTTTGGCGTGAATACAGCGAACCCAGATCTATGCACGCCAATGGGTTCCTTTAGGGAATTTTAACAGATAACCGACTTTTCGTCCATGGGTTTCCTTAAGGCTAAAATCCCAGAACCGGCAATACTCAAACCCTTTATATAGGTAGATCATGATTGTCTCTCCAACTTAATAAAACCAATTCTCATCCCAATGCCGCTGATCAGTCAGTCCTTGGTTGAGCTTAACCCCTAGGTATCTGTCTTAACGTAGCTAGAAAGAATAAGAGGATTAAGAGTCACAGAGACCATGCAAGTTTAAAGAAATAACAAGAATTTAGTTTATTTACCACGTAAGCTCTTTATTCACCAAGAGCTTAAATAAAACGAATCCAAGTTAAACCAATTACAAGTTACAAACAATTTAGAAAAAGAGAATGAAGTCATACATGGCGAAAAAGGTTACTCAAGTGGGGAAAGATTGGATACCATTCTCCATAATTACAGGCTCTACTTACACATGGATGTGCGCAAGGAAAGACCGGATATCGTCCCCGAATATTCCCCGAACGGTCTGTCTCTCCTTGTTTTTAAGCCAAAATCCTTCTTTGATCCAGGCGGCGTGGCCATAAACACCCGGTAGGGGGGTCGAATCTGGTTTTTGGGTTTCCTCCATTTAGAGGATGTAATAAAACACTTTAGCACAGAGAGGAGAACGGGTTGATTACCAAAAAGTGTTCTGACCAATTTTCAGGAGTTTCCAAAAGGGAATGAACCATGATTCCAATGGGAATGAAACATACTTCATTCAATTCCCTGGATTTCCCCGAGAATAACAAGACCAAACATGATAGGAATATGTACTAATATGATGCAGTTGTCATGAAAAAGTCTTAAGATTCAATCAGTATACTGGGTTATCCGTACAGAAGTGATTTCTTTGCAAGATATTGACCATATAAGCATATTATGAAGTTCTCATAGGTTTAGATTATTTGAAACCGATTAATAACTTAGACTGGGGACAGTAATAGGACTCTCACCGGGGCATTGTGTCTGCCAGAGCCCTGTACCTAACCCCCCGTGGTGAGATCATCAACACCTTCCCCATGCAGGCTGAGTGAAAGTCCACAAAAGTTTTATTACTATCTGGCCTGGCTCTGCACTGAGCTTATCAGCCATTCTACACTTTGTAACAGCTGTGACAGCTTCATTTTAATCTCTGCACCAACGTTGAGTTTGAGCTTTTAGATTGCTGTTGTAAGCACTGCATGTCAAGCACAAGCATGGTGTTAGAGGTGTTGGGGGGGGCAATAGGGTAGGTGGGTTCAGCTCTTTTAGGTTAGGATATAACCAGGGTGGTGTATCCATAGATATAGATGCCACACGACCCTGCCCAGGATGCTTCAAGACCACCGCCATCTTGGAGCAGTGCTTGTCAATGGTTTTCCGTCAATTGAAGTTCTGGAAGCCTGTGATTCACCTTACAACAGCATTTGTTTACATTCAACAAAAAGGAAAAACTTAGGTTATGTCATTTACTCGTTTGCAATATCACCTCAGAATGTGCTTAATGGCACAGAAAAACAGTAATAAGTATGTATCAACTCCATCAACTGTATTTATGTCACAGGCTTGAAACTACAACACTTCTAAGCACTATATAGCTGTGTCAAACAGCTAGTTAAGAGTTATTGAGTTAATTTTTTCAGTTTTTTAATAATTTTTTCAGTTTATGTGAATCAAAATAGTTTATGATCTAATTTCAGGTAAGTCTTAGAAAGTGTAGGTAATTTTGCACATGTATTTGACATTTTGGTTTATAGTTTAACCTTTCTTATCTGCATTGAGAATCCATACTGCAGTGAACCGAGATCTTGTGATTTTGTGGAGGAGACACTTATGCTGCAGTTTGCAGTCCGTAGACTTCCAACATGTCTGTGTGTTTTGATTACCCATGCCTTATAGTGAAGAGCTTCAAATTATGACCAAAATGCAGTCAACCTTTATGTTAACATTTTAATGTTAATGGATGAAAAGTCATGTTAACACTCAGTTTTACTATTCTTGACTTCATACCATCAAGTGACTGGAAGTGCCTTACTTCCTGTGAATTCAGTTTAGAAGTACTTCAAAAGAAAAAAATTTCCTGTTAACCAGATAATCCCAAATCTTTCAATTTAGCAGGTAAGTTGACAAATACCCTCCTAAATAATTTAAATAATGTATTTTAACATGTAATTAGGAACATATTTAACTAAATTTGACAAACTATTCAAGGAAAACCATTTTCATCATCCTGTATACAAATTTTAAAATGTATCAACAAATATACTTTTCCTTTTTAACACGAGAAACTTGATCAACTTCTGGAGTCTATTGGTTACAAATATTAGATCAAAAAACTTGAATTACTAGCATAGAGGGGTTGAATAGCTGGTGTCACGTGTGCTTCACAATCAGTTTGAGCACCACTACGGTCACAATAGCCGACTGGTTTTTCACCTATTGCACAAAGGATGGAGGATGTTTAGTGAGCTGTGGTGGATTTCTTTGGTTATACAGTCTATATTCTTCTGCTCTGTTGTAGGGAGTAAGGTAACATCTAGTCAGATGGAAGAGGATGCACCATCTAATGTGAACCTTGATGATGCATCACCACAGCAGAGCACCATCGCACCTCAACACACCAAACAACCAAGGTCACCAAAAAGGGAGAGAGGCAAGTTCTCTGAGACTGGTCTGAAATCAGGTTAGTTTATGGTGTGGTTGTAAGTGTGTATTCTTGGCATGTGCTGAAATTTGGATAGTAGAAACACAAGATTAAGATTTTTTTGGGGGGTGGGGGGAGTTTCTGAGTTCTCATTCACCTATGTTACTTAAATTGCTTCTAAATCACTCCTTGGTTAAGAAACAGAATTGATTATGTGTTTGTTCTTTTACAGCTCGGCAGCCTGTTAAAAAGAGGCCTTGGGGGAGAGAGGAGATCCTGGCTGTTGAGAAACACATGATGTCCTTCATCACCACATGCCGTGTCCCAGGGAAACGCGACTGCGATAAGTGCATTGAACAGGAGAATGTAGCACTCAAAAACAGGAACTGGTTGGCTATTAAGTTTTACATCAAAAACCGAATCACAGCTCTGAAGAGAAAAGTTTAAAGGGGCCACTTATTGCATGCTGGCACATAATAATAAATAATAATAATACTGTCGCAAAATAAAAATCATATTCACTGAAAACTTAATTGATTTCTACAAAACAGTGTAGCTACTTTTCAGCATTTCTCTAAGGTTTGTTAATATTGTGCAATAATAGGATGTTTGTTTTCTACTACCCGTATTCCGAAATAGTTGACACAAAGTGATATTTTGTGAATAAAATCAAAACAAAAATGACTTTCAAATCACACCGGCCAGCATTTTATTCACAGTGGAACAGAGATAACAGCAAATGTGGAAACCGAGTTTTACAATTTTTCAATTTCACAATTTTATCCACAAAATGAGCTCATTTCAAATTTGATGGCTGCTACAGGTCTCAAAAAAGTTGGGACAGGGGCCTGTTTACCATAGTGTAGCATCCCCTCTTCTTTTTCCCCTCTTCTTTTTAACACAGAGTGGTGATGTCTGGGCATTGAGGAGACAAGTTTCTTGAGTTTGGCCATTGGAATTTGATCCCACTCTTTTTTTAGTACAGGCTTCCAGCTGCTGGAAAGTTTTGGGTCTCCTTTGATGGAATTTTTGTTTAATTATGCGCCAAATGTTCTCAATTGGTGAAAGATCAGGACTGCAGGCAGGCCAGTTCAGCACACGGACTCTTCTACTTCAAAGCCATGCTGTTGTAATAGCTGCAGTATGTGGTTTTGCTGTGTCCTGCTGAAATATACAAGGCCTTCCCTAGGATAGATGTCATCTGGAAGGGAGCACATGCTGCTCTAAAACCTTTATATTCCTTTTAGCATTCATGGTGTTTTTTATGTCCCCGTTTCGAAAGAGTTAATCGGGGGCATTATGTTTTCGGTCCTTCCGTCTGTTCATCCGTCCAAGCGTCCTGTCATAAACTTTTCCTTTGTCGGGCTCTAATGTAAACGCTGCACGACAGAGGTTTATAATTTTTGAAGGGGTGAATGGTCATACATAGGGGATGATGCCTATCAATTTTCAGCTTGCTTTACAAACAATATGGCCGCCACGGCAGGCATCTTCAAATCCTTTGTTGTGCTCTAACCTGAACACCGCTCGACTGAGGTTTATGATTTTTGGTGGGGTCAATGGTCAAATCCTTTGTTGCGATCTAACGTGAACACCACTCAACGGAGGTTTATAATTTTTGAAGGGGTGAATGGTCATACATAGGGGATGATGCCTATCGATGTTCAGCTTGCTTTGCAAACAATATGGCCGCCACGGCAGGCATCTTCAAATCCTTTGTTGTCCTCTAACCTGTACACCGCTCGACGGAGGTTTGTAATTTTTGGAGGGGTGAATGGTCATACATACGGGATGTTGCATATAAATTTTCAGCTTGCTATGCCAAACAGTATGGCCGCCACGGCAGATATCTTCAAATCCTTTGTTGCGTTCCAACCTGAACCCTGCTCGATGGAGGTTTATGATCTTTGGTGGGGTGAATGGTCAAATCGTTTGTTGCGATCTAACGTGAACACCACTCAGTGGAGGTTTATACATTTTGAAAGGGTGAATGGTAATACATTGGGGATCATGCCTATCGATTTTCAGCTTGCTCCGCTAAATGGTATGGCCGCCACGGCAGATATTTTCAAATCCTTTGTTGCACTCTAACCTGAACACCGCTCGATGGACGTTTATCATTTTTGAAGGGGTGAATGGTCATACATAGGGGATGATGCCTATGGATTTTCAGCTTGCTCCATCAAACAATATGGCCGCCACGGCAGACATCTTCAAATCCTTTGTTGCCTTCTAACCTGAATACCGCTCAACGGAGGTTTGTAATTTTTGGTGGGGTGAATGGTCATACATAGGGGATGATGCTGATCGATTTTCGGTTTGGTACGCCTAACAGTATGGCCACCATGGCAGATATCTTCAAATCCTTTGTTGCGGTCTAACCTGAACACCGCTCGATGGAGGTTTATGATGTTTGGTGGGGTGAATGATCCTACATGGTGGACAATGCCTATCGATTTTGAGCTTGCTCTGCCAACCAATATAGCCACCACGGCAGCCATCTTGAAATCCTTTGTCACACTCTCCAGAGGTTTTTGCTTTTTGGCGACCTGAAGGGTCACACATGGCGGGTGATGCCTAACACTCGCTTTCTGTAAATGTTCATCAACTGTTTCAGTCGGGGGCATATGCCACGCCTTGCATTGCTCTTTTTAAAACATGCAAGTGTCCCATATTATATGTAGTAATGCATCCCCATGCCATCAGAGATGCTGGCTTTTGAAATGAATGCTGATAACAGGAGGGGTGGTCTTTCTACTCTGACAAGAATGTCAAATTTGGACTCGTCTGACCACAGGACACTTTGCCACTTTGCTACAGTCCATTTTAAATGAGACTTGGCCCACAGAACATGGCAGCGCTTCTGGATCATGCTCAACAATGGCTTCCTTTTTGCGTGATAGAGTTTAGGTGGCATCTGTGGATGGCACTGCAGACTGTGTTTATAGATGACTTTTGCAAATTTTGATGTTATGCACTGTCGATGATGAGACCTCCAGAACCTTTGCTATTTGACGTTGAGGAACATTGTCTTTAAAGTATTCCACAATTATTATTATTATTATTTTTTTTTTTTAAAGCAATCCTTCACAGGTTGGAGAGCCTCTGGCCATCTTTACTTCTGAGAGACTCAGCCTCTCTAAGGCATCTCTTTTATAACCAATCGTGTTACACACCTGATGCCACTTAATGTAATTATTTACAAAATGTTCTTTGAGCTGATTCTCTCATATATTATTAGCTTTTCAGCCCGATTTTTCCCTGTGTCTCAACTTAATTGAGACATGTTGCAGCCAGTAAATTTGAAATAAGCTCATTTTGTGGATAAAAATGTAAAATGTCTCAGTCTCAACATTTGAAATATTATCTATGTTCTATTGTAAATAACATATTGGCTCATGTGATCTGAAAGTCTTTGCCTTTTAATTTTATTCACAATTTACTTTTGTTATTGGTTAATCTGTCGATGTCACCAAATCTGTTATTAGGAAATAGGGTGGCAAAAAAAAGTGATTTAAAAAGGAGAATCCTTACTTTTGGAAATGATGACTGACATTTTTGTCAGAACATTTTTTGTACTTGAAGGCATGTGCAGACATGTTTTTGTTTATTTGAAAATTCAATTGGTGTTCAAATTAAAGTTTTGAACTTGAAAATTCATCAAACTGCCTAGGTCTCTCTCTCTTTCAGCAACTTATGTTAAATAGAACTGATTAACCTTAAGGTTATGAATTTGTCATGCTTAGTGTTGTAATGTTTGTAAAGTACGTATTACTTGTATGCAAATTTTTTGATGAAAGATGCTTTTGTACTGCTTTGCGGTTAATAGATCATTTGAAAGGCAACTTATTCGATTCTTGAGATCTTTTGGTGCGCATAAATGCATCTTGAGGTACATCTAGCTTTGATTTTCCATTTTTCAATGCTTACCTTTGTACGCTGGGTGACATTTTTCACATTTCAGATTAAAGTGAAGCATCTATAAGCAGGGAGTGAGTTTAAATAAAATGCTCTAAGACAGTGGTCTTCAATGTAGGTATGGAATTTTTTTTATGTACAGTAAGCAACAACCGCATGTAAATCTTACTGGAAGAATGATTTTGATGTGCGGCTCCCATCGTCACGCGGCGCTGGTCTTCAGAGTACTTCTGTGACCACAAGCCCATGAATAAGGCCATGTTGTAAGAGGTTGATACATAGGGATAAGAACTTTATCTCATATATATATATGGGTTGATATCTTACATCCTTCCAAGTTGAGAAAAATCAGCTCACATTATGTTTTAAGCGCAAGCAATTAAATACTGTTGGTGTCAAGTATAGATGTCTTTTTGGGTTGGGTGAAAACGGTGGTTGTAAAATTTCCTTAACAGAAACTGAACTTTGAGAGGTAGCTGGAGAGGGCATTGGCTATAAACATAGGCCTGTGCAGTGCGTCTCTATAGTGTGGCCATCGAAAAAACCTCATCTTTCAATGCTTGATTACCAAAACCTCTCGCAGTTTTCCTGGATAGCTACAGTTAATTTGTTGAATGACTGCATTCTAATTTATTTATTTTCGTTGGAATTGCACCATAAAATTGAAGCGTTTTCTTCTGCACATAATGACAATGTAAAATATTAATATGTCCTTATAATTATTGCGCTTGCGTAACACAGATTTGCGTAGGTTTCCGATACTCATTAAGCACTAAGCCATGAGAATCCAATGTAGATTCTGAATGTAGTCATGGCGAAAGGGCGTTGTCTGGCATGATGCACAGCTGAGTGACAACTGTAAGGATGGAGAAAATTGATGCCGCGAAGTCAACGAAAGTTTTGGATTTTTGCATACATATTATTATCCTTTCAATGCCAGTTATATAAATGTAGGCAATAGACATTCACTTTTTCATTATCATTTCTAATTATTGGCCATGTATTGGTCTTGATTGTTCTCTTGATAAATTGCTGCAAGTTAAATAAAAAATTTAACCATTTTAAAAATTGATAAAATACTGGTTTTCAATGCGCTCCTAATTATTGATTCATACCGTCTTATCCACATACATTGTAATCATCTCTTATTTTTCTTGCAAAATTGATTAATTTGGTTTTGGCCATGGTGCCCTACATTTTGGCCGTGATACCCCACTTTCAAAAGGGCAAGTGGCCTTGCTCTAAAAATAACTTAATTTGAGGCCTGGTTTACATTTTTGCTGTATTTTTACAGAATTATTCTTATTTTTTTAATGTAAAAACAACATATTTTTTACAATGTAATATAGCACTGGGTGTATAGACAACCTGAAGCATGTAAGGTTCGTACAGATTACATTATGATGGCTTGAAATTTGTCTTACATTTCCATCATAAACAGTTTCTGTATTCAGTGATGGTGATCTGACATTTTTCAGACATTATACTTTTATCAGTCAAATGTTTAGTCATTGCTTTGACTTCTGTCCTGCAATAATGCTATTGTGTGCGCTTGGTACCAGATGTCACATTGTAGCCAATATTTAATCTCTTAAGCTTGTACAGTTACTTAAATGTGCTCCAAAGCATTTTTAACTGGTTGCCAAATGATCTCAGATTAATAGCTTTTACAGAACAAAATTTTGGTATGTATTGCCAAGCTTCAGCCAGTGAGTATCATGGTGCAGTACAGCTGCACAGCACTCATCTTTACTGTAAAAAGTGTTGAGTGTTTCCCCAAAGTGAGCTAAACCTGAAAGTGTTAAGTGGTACTCAGGAAGAAATAAAAACCAGAAAGTGTGTTACGTGGTACTCAGGAAGACATAAAAACCAGAAAGTGTGTTACGTGGTACTCAGGAAGGAATAAAAACCAGAAAGTGTGTTACGTGGTACTCAGGAAGGAATAAAAACCAGAAAGTGTGTTACGTGGTGCTCAGGAAGACATAAAAACCAGAAAGTGTGTTACGTGGTACTCAGGAAGGAATAAAAACCAGAAAGTGTGTTACGTGGTACTCAGGAAGGAATAAAAACCAGAAAGTGTGTTACGCGGTACTCAGGAAGACATAAAAACCAGAAAGTGTGTTACGTGGTACTCAGGAATGAATAAAAACCAGAAAGTGTGTTACGTGGTACTCAGGAAGGAATAAAAACCAGAAGGTGTGTTACGTGGTACTCAGGAAGGAAAAAAAACCAGAAAGTGTGTTACGTGGTACTCAGGAAGACATAAAAACCAGAAAGTGTGTTACGTGGTACTCAGGAAGACATGAAAACCAGAAAGTGTGTTACGTGGTACTCAGGAAGGAATAAAAACCAGAAAGTGTGTTACGTGGTACTCAGGAAGGAATAAAAACCAGAAAGTGTGTTACGTGGTACTCAGGAAGAAATAAAAACCAGAAAGTGTGTTACGTGGTACTCAGGAAGACATAAAAACCAGAAAGTGTGTTACGTGGTACTCAGGAAGACATAAAAACCAGAAAGTGTGTATGTATTGACCTCACATGTATATAAATACCAGACAAGTCCCCAGAAAGCACTTCCTGGTCTGGTCTGGGACCTGTACTTATTCTGATTGACAATTTGAAGTGATATTCCTGTTAAGGTTCGCTCCAAGATGTTGCCTGATTTTTCTCAGTGCTGTACAACCAACAGAAAAGGTGGTTCCCAGAAAGCATGTTCTGGTCTGGTGTCCTCACAATGCCACAAAGACAAGGCTGTGTGTGAGAGTGTGTGCGTGTGTGTGTGTGTGTGTGTGTGTGAGAGTGTGTGTGTGTTTGTGTGTGTTGTGTGTAAGAGTGTGTGTGTGCGTGTGTGTGTGTGTGTGTGTATGTTTATGTTTATTGCGCTGGGAAGCGCAATAATGCGTCCTATTCCATCATTAAATTTGGCCGGGTCAAATTGACCCGGGAAGACCACAGGTGTTATAAATTTTGATAAAACGCTCATAATTCATCAAAGATAGTCATAAATTATTGAGCTTGCAAAGAGCATAGATGGGGATCATCCATGTAATTTTCAGGCAATTTTAGTGAAGAAAACCAAAGTTATGACATTTTAAATTTCGAAATCGGGTCAAAATGACCCGAAGACAACAGGAGGGTTAAGCAATGAAGGTCACATCTGATCCATCTAATTATTAGGCCCAAGAATGACTTGTGTAACCTTGTCATATAAAATTGAGGACTTCTGTGTACATAATCATCACAGCACCATACGTGTTGAACAAAAAGAATGCAAATACTGTCGCAGGTTCTCAGTCGCCTAATTTCTAAACATCGTTGTGGAGCATTTCACTGATCAGGCTCCTCACATCTTTCTCCACCAGCCCTTGCTTGTATCTCAAGACAGTCTGTGCAAGGCATAGGACAGATATCTCAACAAAAGTTTTATTTAAAATAAATAAAACTGTGCCACAAAGCCATGCACTAAAAGTGAAACAAAATAACGTATACACTTAACTACCCAATATTATTGGTTTTGCAAGGGAAATTATATCCAAAAGGTCTTAATGAGTCAGGCCCGTTTTGTACTCGGTGTCATCAATGATTTTAATAAAATTAGAGTCTGAACTTCATTTTTGCTGGCTAATTATATTGGCTTTCGCAGATGATGTATCAGTATGGTGCCTAATTCTCATCGTTTACCCTGAATTTCTAAATATAAAAGGCACAGCAAACTAACCATAACTGTGACATGAAATAATGCCAAAACATAACCCCCGATAGGACTACACTCAAACCTTAGCTACATCTGACGGCGACTAAAATTATAGCGCAGTGTTACTCACCCTTACGAAAAAGAAGTTTATTCAAGTGTGCTATTAGTATACTTCTTCTAAACTAAGAAAAGAAGAGTATACTTTCAGTTTTCAAAGTAATGCTGAAGTATACTTACCTTATACTGAAAAGTACACAGAAAAGTCTAAGTATATTTGGCTAATTTTTGTACCTAAACTTTTGATTATTATACTTGTCTTGAGTATATCTCAAAGTGGTAAACTATTCATGCTTAATGTTCAAGTATACTGGCTTGCAGTTAGGCTACTATCAAAAGAATAAAGCACATAAAAATGTTTTTACCTTACATATTGGCTTCTTTGAAGTATACTGCACTATATTTTTACTCAGTTTTTACTATCTCATGGACTTACATTTTCCACATGTACGTTTCAGGAACAAGTGAGCTTTGGGGCAGCATAGCAGAGTAAATAGCACATGGGTGGAGCTGAACTTGATTTTTACGTAGTGTTATTAACCCACACAGGGAAAGATAAACACTTGTCTGATTTTATTTGAGAACAAACTTGACAATTATTCCAGTATTGACAGACTTGGTACATACTCTTTCAAAAAAGTATGCTTAGAGTTTAAGCAACATAAACTTGAAGTACCCATCTAGTTTACATCTAAGTTTAATTTTGTACTGCAAGTACACTACAAGTGAATTTTTAAGTATGCTGTGACTTAACTAGTTGCATACCTCTAGCATACTTTTCCATTTTTGAAAGTACACATTTAAGTATACTGCAAGTAAACTTACAGATGTACTGCTAGTCTATTAATTATATACTTCTACCAAACTTTTCAGTTCATGAAAGTATACTTTGAAGTATACTGCTAGTAAACATAAAGATGAACTATTATTTCACTAATTATATACTTCTAGCACTATTTCTAGTTTATAAAAGTATACTTTGAAGTATACTGAAAATAAAGTCAGATGTACTACAACTTTACCTGTTATATGCTTCAAGCCAACTTTTTAGTTCATAAGTACACATTGATGTATACTGCAAGTAAACTTAGAGGTAGACTACAAGTCCACAAGTTCTATACTTCCAGCCCTCTTTAGTTTAAATTTAGTTTTGAACTTTCAGGGAGCTAAAAGTTTTTTTTTTTTTTAAATGCAAGTATACTTCAAAGTACAGAGAGAGGGATCTTCGACCATTCCTCTTTGCATCTCTCTAAATCATCCAGCGACCTGGGTCCTCTCCTCTGCACTATCCTCTCCAGCTCACTCCACAGGTTTTCAATGGGGTTGAGGCCTTGAGACGGAGATGGCCATGGGAGGAGCTTGATTCTGTGTCTGGTCAACCATTTCTGTGTAGATCTGGCCACATGTTTGGGGTCATTATCTTGCTGAAAGATCTAGTGATGACCCATCTTCAGCTTTCAGTCAGAGGCCACCAGATTTTGATTTAAAATATCCTGGTATTTCAAAGCGTTCATGATGCCATGCACCCTTACAAGGTTCCCAGGGCCTCTGGAAGAGAAACAGGCCCACAGCATGACCGATCCTCCTCATACTTCACAGTGGGCATGAAGTGCTCTACTGCATACTCATCTTTTGTGTTCCGCCAGACCCACTTAGAGTGATTGTTGCCAAAAAGCTCTATCTTGGTCTCATCTGACCAAAGCACACAGTCCCAGTTGAAATCCCAGTACCGCTTAGCGAACTCCAGGCATTTGCGTTCATGATTGTGAGTGAGAAAAGGTTTTTTCCGTGCATGCCTCCCAAACAGCTTGTTGGCATGTAGATAGTGCCTGATGGTTGTTTTGGAGACTTTGTGACCCCAAGATGCTACCATTTGTTGCAAACCTTGAACAGTGAGCTTTGGAGAACTTTTTATTTCTCTTACCATCCTCCTCACTGTGTGTGGTAGCAAAATAACCTTGCGTCCTCGTCCAGGCTTGTTTACCACGGTTCCAGTTGTTTTAAATTTCTTAATGATTCCTCTGACAGTAGATATGGGCAGGTGCAGGTGAGTGGCTATTTTCTTGTGGCCATTGCCAGACTTGTGAAGGTCAACAAACATCTTCCTTACTTGAATGGTGTGTTCCTTTGTCTTTCCCATGTTGAAGAGTAAATAAGAGAAATGGCTTTTGTCTCACGTCATATTTATACCCCATATTCATCACAGGAAGTGATGAATTACAAATTAAATGTTCCTAGATACTCTGATCAACTTTGTAAACTACTGTAGAAATGACAGAAACACTTCAATGACATTTGTCTCCTAGGAATTGTGGAACAGGTGATTTTATGAAAAATAATTATTTCTTAGTCAGGGATTTTTTCCCCCTTAAATTTCACTTGAGTTGAAGGTTACATTTTTCTACAATTTTTAGTGTGAGAGTATGCTTCTGCAATAGAAATTGAATTTATTTTAAGGCTTTTAACACATCTTAACCAGGGGTGCCAATAATTATGGAGGGTGTTGTATATTATTGTTGCTATTCAGATATTATTTAACATAATTGAATGAGAGGTTAAAAAAAAATACCTCTTTCTCTCATATGGAACCAGGAATATGCATAAAATATTAATTAGCAATGCCTTCAAGCAAAGGCTGATGAAGTATTCCAAATGAGTGCACCGATGAGCTTTTTTTTGGTTAATGGAGTTCTGTATCGAAGTGTTTAGGAAAAAAAAACAGATCGTAATAATTATCTAGAGTTTTTGAGCTATCATCCACCTGGCTTGAAGAGGGGGCTCCCCTATAGCCAAGTGTTACGCGTAAAGCGCATTTGCAACACAAACGAGGTTTTTGAAGAACAAGCTTCTGAACTATTAAATCATTTCAGAGCAAAGGTTATGATGTAACAACATTACAGAATTGCTTATGAAGAGTAAGGGATGTTGATCGATCAAATTTGTTGGTCCCCAGTCCTCCGAAAGCAAGAGATTCCACATTAGCTTTGGCAACCACATTTTTATAAGAGAATCGGTCCTAAAACACTGGTATATTTCATCAAGTGCACAGCGTTGGACACACCTTCAAACACCCGCCCATGTTGGCACAGAAATCTGAGGGGTTCTTTGGTGCGTGCTGATAGCTATGTGCCACCCAAACATATTTTAACAGACCTACCAACAGGCAATTTTCCTTGCCGTAATTGTGTACATTGCAATGCAATGATTCGTGGAAACAAGTTCATACAATTTCCTGCAGCCCAACACATATATTGTACCTTTTGAAAAGTCCTTGTGGTCTCTGCTATGTTAGCCTGCGTTGCTGGCAGTCAGCGGCTGGCGGGAGAAAGGAGAGGAAAGACCGCCTGCATGATAACACAGGGATTTTGAGTATCCGCCCACTTCCTTACGAAACGAGCCGCGACGGGCCACCTTTTTTTAAACCAATGAAACTCGAGTGTAATTTGAGAGCACAAGTGATGCATGGAGATCAAATCATCTAGTAAATGATTGATCGCCTGTAGTTGTTTGTTCTTTAGAGTAATCTTTCGGTCGTGAATTTCAAGAATTTCAAGAATTTCAACCGCAGTTGCAAACTGCTGAGGATAAGGGTATATCAGGGCTTCAGCTGAGGTCCTAATTATGAATTATAGTAAGGAATTAGGGAAAACATTAAAGTTAGTCTCGTGAGGTTCAGCAAATATAACTTTGCCTTAGAGGGGAAAGGGAAAGAAACAAGTTATCGTAAATCTAACATGATCCAGTTCGATAAAACGCTCGGCTTGTCCAACTCACAGACCATCAGTGGTCCATTTTGAAGTGTTTATCTCGGTTGCAGTTGCGTTACCACGCAGAAAGATGCTTTATAGACATAAATTGATTTTAACATATAATGATTTTAACACTCTCGAATTATACAACATACCATTATGTAATTAAGTAATTTCTGAATTGGTATGAGTTTTTCAATTGTTCGATATTGCTAACCTTCATAATAAATGTTAATAACATTAGTAACAGTTGTAAACTTGTATTCAAAAATCCAATCAAAAGTATTTAAATGGAAAAAAAATAGAAACAGAAGTTTATGTATGTAGCATCTATCTATGAAGATTATGGAGGTACCTTGCTTAGCATCATAAAAAAAACAAAGAAACACTCATTCAGATAATCTCCACATATAGAAAAGACAGTATCTGCACTCAGATTTACAAAAATTATCCAGCTTGCGCACTATGCGGACTCACATTACATATCTGTCCCTACCAATTCTCACATTAAACCTATGCCCTTGGCCAGGTGCATTTGAAGCTTATTGAGTGAAACAGACAGGAAATAAGTTAGATGAAATAATGTATAGAGAAATTATTTCAGTTGGACTAGTCTACACATGGGATGCACACGCCACAAGGATGTGCAGATTTCTGAGGATGCGTGCACCATGACTTCATGCAGACTTGCCAAAAATGCTCATTAACAGTAAATTTGCTTGTAAACGGCTTAAATTTGGGCAAATTGAAAAAAACCGATGTTTTGTCGGTCCCTGCCTATGCAAGTGCTGAATGCTCATGTGCAGTTTCAGGTTGACTGTTCAACCAATTGAGAAGAAAAACGGATTTAGACATAATCAAGGATGGAGTTTTTCTAATTTTATAGTAGGATATTAAATCAAGCACTTTGTGTGGGCTGTAGTCTCAATAGAGCTTGAACAGACATGTCTATTTTGCCTGGTTAGACAACCCCAAAGATTCGATTTGGACACAAATACAGGGTCTGTTTAGACATCCCCACGGGGTCAGGCAATACACAACATTCGGGCCTGATTGGTCACTCTCACTGGCTGAAGTTACAGACCCACAGCACTAGAGCCAGAGAATAGACATGATCTGACAGGCTGAAAAGACACAAATACAGGTGCTTCACAGTTGGTCTAAGCACAAAAGATAAAAGTTATAGAAACCGTTGTCTGACAAAACTTAAAATGAAAATTAACTCTTTTTCTGACAGTTCTTTCATAAAATATTTGACCGGAGGCATTTTTTAGAATTTGTTGTCAGATATAATGGCAATTTTCTTGCCCTTGACCGACATAACAAATATTGACTTTTGAAGTAGTTGAGAGTGCAACCATGATTTGATTAGGTCCCACTATAGATTTAGTCTATAATTTCTGATCGCATGATGGTAGAGAACATGCTGCAGCTGAGTCCACAGAATTCAGTCACCACAGTGAGTAAACAGTCATTTGATGGTTGAATACTCTCAAAAATATCATTTCCCTCTTTACTGGAATAATGACTCTCAAAATTGAAAACGTCAATAGATGTGATTGCAGTGAATGACAATTTAAATTGCTTATTGCAAAGGATGCATTGCCCTTCTGTAATACGTGAAGCATATTTCATGGAAAAGAAATTATGTTTACAGTTCTCTGTGTAAATGACTCACCTTTGACTTCCACATAGCAAGATTACTGTGACAGCTGTTGTGTAATCAAGGCAGCGATTTTCGGCAGATTAAGCACTCACTCTCTCATCTTTGACCATGAGAATAGCCTAATGATCATCAGTATTTGTACAGAGTACACGTAGGTCACAGTCATATGATGCGTATCTGGAGTTGAACTTGTTTTTTTATCACCCTTAGAACTTGCAACAGATCATTGGTCATCATCCTTATTGAAAGATGGCTCACGCAGCTTTCAGCTGCTTTACGTAGACTGAGACATTACAGAGATCCTCACTGTGCTCATGGTGGCATAGCGGTGACATGTTTGCCATTTTGGGGGTGATTCATGCTGAAGATATGGACTACTGAAGAAGTAGCGAGCTAATGATTAAACTACTCAATGAGTATGGAGAAGTTACATCTGCTGGTTAAGCAAAGACGGCAGTTACATTCTTAACAAAATTCAGCAGGCAGTCACACATTTGGAATTCAGTCTCGAACAATTAAATTGATCTATAGTTAGCACCTGCGCGGTAGCATCCGTTAGCTAGCTTACATGTAATTTATTGGAATGGCGGCACTGTTCTCTTGAACTGAACTCATCCAATCAATTCGTTCTTGTGAACACGTCTCCTTCATTACCTCTGGCTAAACAAGACCAGTCAGCTTGGTCAAAGCCAGGTTGGCACATGGCTTAACTGTTACTATTTTCGCCATCGCAATGCTAAGTTCCGTTAGTGCCTTAATGGCAATCCCCACTATGTGCTTGCATTGCTAATTTCCGCTAGCTAATTTCCCATTATGTACGAGCATTGAGACAACTCAATCGCTCTGCTATTCAATCATTAAGGCACGGTCATTCTGTTGTAAGCACAACAATTTCTTAACCCCTTAACAATTTCAATTTACCTTGAGTACGTCCTTTATAGGCATTTTAAGAAAATGTTACCAGAGTGGTATGGGGATATTTCACGGTCAATTGAATTGCTAGCTCGCTTTAAACACTCAGTTGCCGCTATTTTTACAAAATTAGCAATGTGGCTAGTTTAGCCTGCCAGCTAAAAAGCCACAAATTGGTTATCGGAACATTGAATGGAACACAAACCATTCTGCTGACATAATCAGAACACTAACACAGAATTATTAAATTTGTAAACATTTGTTTTATTCTTTATCAATACAAACCCAAATTCCGATGAAGTTGAGACATTGTGTCAATTGTGAATAAATACAGAATACAATGATTTACAAATTCTTTTTGACCTATATTCAGTTAAGCACACTATGAAGATATTTAATGTTTAAACTGATAAACTTTATTGTTTTTTTGGAAATATTCACTCATCTTGAATTTGAATTAGTTCCAAAAAAGCTGGGACAGAGGCAACAAAAGACTAGGAAAGTTAAGGAATGCTCAAAAGCACCTGTTTGGAACATTCCATGGGTGAACAGGTAAATGGGAAACAGGTGAGTGCTATGATTAGGAATAAAAGGAGCATCCCCGAAAGGCTCAGTCATTCACAAGCAAGAACATGGCGAGGTTCGTAACTTTGTGAACAACTGCATGAACAAATAGTCCAAAAGTTTAAGAACAATGTTTGTCAACGTACAATTGCAAGGCATTTAGGGATTTCATTATCTACAGTCCATAATATCATCAAAACATTCAGAAAATCTGCAGAAATCTCTACACGTAAGCGGCAAGGCCAAGAACTAAACTTGAATGCCTGTGACCATTGGTCCCTCAGGCAGCACTACATTAAAAACTGCCATCATTCTGTAAAAGATATTACCTTGTGGGATCAGGAACACTTTGGAAAACCATTGTCAGTTAGCACAGTTCATCGCTACATCTACTAGTGCAGGTACCATGCAAAGCGAAAGCCACATACAGTGCTGTGAGAAAGTATTTGCCCCCTTCCTGATTTCTTTTTTTTTTTTTGCACGTTTGTTACGCTTAAATGTTTTAGATCATCAAACAAATTTTTTTTTAAACTTTATTTTTCACTTTGAACAGAGAAAAACAAGCATTTCAGGTAAACAAAGCAAAAAAGGGGGCGGAGCAACATAAGGGGGAGGATTAAGGAGACACTACTTTCTCTTAAATATATGCCATTTTTCCCATGGTTGTTGATGAATTTCTTCATTAGTCTTTAGACGATAGGTTAGTCTTTCCATGGAACATAATTGATCCTCAATGTCCATCTATAGTGCCCGCTCAGGGGGTTCACTTTTCAGCCAGTTCTTTGTGATGGCTTTTTTGGCTGCAAGTGTCAAGATTTTGAACAAGTAGATATCCTTTTTCTCTTTTATACCCTCCGGTATCAGTCCCAGGTATACAACCCGGGGCTCACAAGGAATTCCATAGCCCAGGATTTCCTCCGCATTTTGAAGGACCATTTCCCAGAATGTTTTTATTTTTACACATGACCAGAAGATATGTAGGTGACTGGCACTCTGATGTCCGCATAGTCTCCAAAAGTACTGCTGTTTGCCCAATAGTTTAATTTTAATGTGAGGTGTAATGAAAAAGCGAATTAGATTTTTCCATCTGAATTCCCTCCATCCTCGAGAGCTGGTTGAAGTGTGTTGGGTCTTGCACATGGACTGCCAGTCACTCACAGACAATTCTGAATTTAATTCTAATTCCCACTTCATTTTTATATGCAGTGTGTAATTTCCATTTAGTTTTTGTAGACCTTTGTACAATTTAGGGACAATTCTTGAAGGTAGTTGTTTATATGCACCTGTTAACACTTCCATAACCACATTTCCTTCTATTGAAATTCTTTTCTTAATCTCTGAGTCATAAAAATTTCTTAACTGAAAATATCTGAAAAGATCTGCTTTATCTAGGCCAAACTCCCTCTGAAGTTTTTAAAAGGATTTGAAATGTTGTCCCTTTACAAGCGTGCACATAGCTGTCATTCCTTTGTCTTTCCACCTTTCAAAGGTCCTATCAAGTTCTGCAGGCTTAAATCAATGACTTTGGAGTGGCCATATTAGAAGTTTACTATCATCTGTCAGATGATATTTTCTAATCAATCATACCATATTCTAAACCAGGGGTGGGCAATCACGGTCCTGGAGGGCCAGTGTGTATGCAGGTTTTTATTCCTATCAATTACCCTGACTTATTAAGTTAATTGATTGCATGCACAAATACAGATTTTCGCAATGATTCGATCAAAGGAAAATGTTTTATGAAGGGAGACAAGACTAGTCTTTGTAGTTTCATGATAATTTAAAGAAATGCGCATGGAACGTCAGATTTCATAAATGGTTTGGCTAATTGAGATGATCAACTAAATTAAAGACCAGACGTTGGTGTGAAAACCAGGGACAGATACGGCCCTCGCTGCCCACCTCTGTTCTAAACTTTTCTTTCAGTATTGAATTTTCTTCCTCTACGTGCTCTTTCTCACCTAGCCTGGCTTGTGGGGGAGTTTGACCCAGTTTCATCTCAATGTACCTCCATCTAGCTTGGTAATAAGGGGAGCACTAGGAAGCAATGTACCTCAATTGAGCCGAATAATAATACTCTTTTAATTTTGGCATTGCTAATCCCCCATTTTCCTTGTCTATTTGGAGGGTCCTCAGTCTTATCCTCGGCCCAGCTCCTGCCCAGATAAACCTGGATATAAGTTTATCCCAGACATCGAATTGTGAATGTGGTACTCTAACCGGGAGGGATGAGAAAATATACAACAACCTTGGCAATAGGTTCATTTTTACCACTTCAATCCTTGAACTAAAATCCAATATTAATTTAGACCATTTTGTCATGTCCTTTTGCATTTTATCATTTATTACCTTGTAGGTAGTATTATAAATAGTATCAACTTCCTGAGTAATGACAACTCCCAGATATTTTATTGATTTTGCATCCCAACCTAATTTATACTGCTTCCTTATTACTTTGTTTGGTTTGCAGTTTAAAGAGAGTACCTGTGTCTTTGAGATATTCGGTTTATAACTTGACATTAGACCGTAGTCCTCCATAATTTTTACGAGTTTTGGAAATGTTGTATTTGGGTTTTGGAGGTAAGTGATAATGGCATCCGCAAAAAGCCCTATCCTGTGTTCATCTCCTGAAATAGAGATTCATGTCAGCTCTTTGTCCTGTCTAATGATTTGAGCAAGCGGGTCTATGTAAATTGCGAAGAGGGCGGGGCTAGCACAACATCCCTGACGGGTGCCTCAAACAGCTTAAAGCTGTCTGTCAGGTTGCCATTGATCTTTAATCTGGCAGACGGGTCGCAATACAGAGACTGTAAACATCTAATAAATTGTACATTAAACCTCATTTTCTCTAACACTTTATAAAGAAAAAGCCAATTGACCCGGTCAAATGCTTTCTCCACATCAAAACTGATCAGAGCAGCAATCAAATTATGTTGATCAAACAAATTTTAACATTAGACAAAGATAATCCAAGTAAATACAAAATGCAGTTTTTAAATGATGATTTTATTTAGGAATGGAAAAAAGCTTTCCAAAACTACCTGACCCTTTGTGAAAAAAGTAATTGCGCCCCCCCCACTTGTTAAATGATTAATTAACTGTGATTAACCACATTTCTGAGTTCATTTTTAGTAACCACACCAAAGCCTGATTCCTGTTGAATCAAGAAATCACTTAAAATCACTTAAATAGACCCTGTCTGACAAAGTGAAGCAGGCTAAAAGATCTCAAAACACATCATGCCACAATCTAAAGAAATTCAAGAACAGATGAGAAACAAGGTCAATGACATCTATCAGACTGGAAAGGGTTACAAAACCATTTCGAAGGCTTTGGTACTCCAGCTAACCACAGTGAGTCCCAGTATCCAAATGGAGAAAACTTGGAACAGTGGTGAACCTTCCTAGGAGTGGCCGGCCTACCAAAATGACTGCAAGAGCTCACTGAGGACTCATACAGGAGATCACAAAAGAACCCAGAACTACATCTAAAAAACTGCAGGCCTCACTTGCCTCAGTTAAAGTCAGTGTTCATGATTCAACAATAAGAAAGAGAGTGGGCAAAAATGGCATCCATGGCAGAGTTCCCAGGTAAAAACCAATGATGAAAAAAAATAGCATAAAGGCTCGTCTCACATTTGCAAAAAACATCTTGATGATCCTCAAGACTTTTGGGAAAATATTCTGCAGACTGTCGAGACAAAAGTTGAACTTTTTGGAAGGTGTGCATCCCGTTACATCTGGCGTGAAACTAACACAGCATACCATAAAAAGAACAACATACCGACAGTCAAACATGGTGGTGGTAGTGTGATGGGGCTGCTTTGCTGCTTCAGGACCTGGACAACTTGCTGTAATTGATGGAACCATGAATTCTGCTCTCTACCAGAAAATCCTGAATGTCTGACCATCAGTTTGTGATCTCAAGCTTAAGCGCACTTGAGTTATGCAGCAGGACAATGATCCGAAACACACCAGCAAGTCCATATCTGAGTGGCTTTACAAATAAAAACAAAATGAAGGTTTTGGAGGGTCCTAGTCAAAGTCCGGACTTAAATTCGATTAAGATGCCGTGGCATGACCTTAAACAGGCCTTTCAAGCTTGAAAACCCTCCAATGTGGCTGAATTAGAACAACTCTGCAAAGAGGAGAGGGCCAAAATTCCTCCACAGTGATGTCAAAGACTAATTGCCAGTTATCGCAAATGCTTGATTGCAGTTGTTGCCAAGGGTGGCACAACCAGTTATTAGGCTTAGGGGGCAATTACTTTTTCACATTGAGCAAGGAAGGTTTGGATAGCCTTTTCCCTCAATTGATGAAATTATCATTTAAAAACTGCATTTTGTATTTATAAACATTTAAGTGTGACAAATATGCAAAAAAATAAGAAATCCAGAAGGGGGCAAATATTTTTTCACAGCACTGTATTAACAACAACCAGAAACGCCACCAGCTTCTCTGGGCCCGAGCTCATCTGAGATGGACTGACGCAAAGTGTAAAAGTGTGCGGTGGTTTGACAAGTCCACATTTCAAATTGTTTTTGGAGATCATGGACGTCGTAACTTCCGGGCTAAAGAGGAAAAGGACCATCCAGATTGTTATCAGCGCTAAGTTCAAAAGCCAGCATCTGTGATGGTATGGGGATGTGTTGGTGCTGATGGCATGGGTCACTTGCACATCTGTGAGGGCACCATTAATGCTGAAAAGTACATACAGGTTTTGGAGCAACATATGCTGCCATCCAAGCAACATCTTTATCAGGGACATCCCTGCTTATTTCAGCAAGACAATGCCAAGCCACATTCTGCACGTGTTACAACAGCATGGCTTTGTATTACTAAAGAGTGCAGGTAATAGACTGGTCTGCCTGTCTCCCATTGAAAATGTGTGGCGCAGTATGAAGCACAAAATATGACAACGGAGACCCCGGGCTGTTGAGCAACCAAAGTCGACATCAAGCAAGAATGAGAGAGAATTCCACCTATGAAACTTAGACAATTAGTGTCCTCTGTTCCCAAAAGCCAATTGAGTGTTGTTAAAACAAAAGGTGATGTAACACAGTGGTAAACATACCCCTGTCCCAGCTTTTTGGAATGTGTTGCAGGCATCAAATATAAGTGAATATATCCAAAAAACAATATACAACCCCATTTACGAAATAGTTGGGACAAAGTGTAAATTGTGAATAAAATCAAAATGCAGTGACTTTCAGATCACGAGCCAATGTGTAATTAATGATAGAATGTAGATAACATTTCAAATGTTGAAGCTGAGACATTTTACATTTTTATCCACAAAATTAGCTTCTCAGATTTTCTGGCTGCAACAGGTCTCAAAAAAGTTCGGACACAGGCAAAAAAGGGCTGAAAAAGCAATTAATATATAAGAGAATCAGCTGAGAGAACATTTAGCAAGTAATTAAGTTGGCATCTGGTGTGTAACATGATTGGCTATAAAAGGGATGTCTTAGAGAGGCTGAGTCTCTCAGAAGTAAAGATGGCCAGAGGCTCTCCAATCTGGGAAGGCTTGCGTAAAAAAATAGTGGTATACTTTAAAAACATTGCAAAGGCTTTGAAGGTCTCATCATCAGCAGTGCATAACATCATCAAAAGATTCAGAGAAACTGGAAAAATCTCTGTGCATAAGGGACAAGGCCGAAGACCTTTACTGGATGCCCATGATTTTCGGGCTCTGACGCCACTGCATCACTCACTGGCATGATTCTGTCATTGACATTACTACATGGGCCCAGGAATACAGCAAGAAACCACTGTCTGTAAACACAGCCCGCCATGCCATCCACAGATGCCACCTAAAACTCTGTCATGCATAAAGGAAGCCAATGGTGAACGTGATCAAGAAGCGCTGTGTGTTCTGTGGGCCAACACTCATTTAAAATGGACTGTTGCAAAGTGGCAAAGTGTCCTGTGGTCTGAAGTCCAAATTTGACATTCTTGTTAGAAAATCATGGGCGTCATGTCCTCCGGGCTTAAAAGGAGAAAGACCTTCCCTCCTGTTAATAGCGTTCAGTTCAAAAGCCAGCATCTCTGATGGTATGGGGATGCATTCGCACATTTGGTGTGGGACACTTGCATGTTTTAAAAAGCACCATGAATGCTGAAAGGTATATAATGGTTTTAGAGCAACATATGCACCCCTCCAGATGACATCTATTCAAGGGAAGGCCTTGTGTATTTCAGCAGGACAATGCAAAACCCACATACTGCATCTATTACAATAGCATGGCTTTGTAGTAGAAGAGTCTGTATGCTGAACTGGCCTGCCTGCAGTCCTGATCTTTCACCAATTGAGAACATTTGGCGCATAATTAAGCGAAAAGTCAATCAAAGGAGACCCAAAACTCTCCAGCAGCTGGAAGCCTGTATTAAACAAGAGTGGGATCAAATTCCAATGGCTGAACTCAAGAAACTTGTCTCCTCAATGCCCAGACGCCTCCACTCTGTGTTAAAAAGAAGAGGGGATGTTACATCACGTTAAACAGGCCCCTGTCCCAACTTTTTTGAGACCTGTAGCAGCCATCGAATTTAATTGAGCTCATTTTGTGGATAAAATTGTAAAATTTCTCAGTTTCAACATTTGCTATGTTATCTTTGTTCGATTGTGAATAAAATACTGGCTGGTGTGATTTGAAAGTCATTGCGTCTTAATTTTTCACAATTTACACTTTGTCCCAACTATTTTGGAATTTGGGTTGTAGCTTATCAGTTTGAACATTAAATATATTGTCTTTGTAGTATACTCAGTTGAATATAGGTTGAAAAGGATTTACAAATCATTGTATTCTGTTTTTATTCACGTGTTACACAACATGCCAACTTCATTGAAATTGGGGTTTGTATTATCCTCAGTTATCTCGTTGAGCTAGCCAGCACACTAATGATGGCTCACTTGGGACAGCAAGAGGGCAGTAGTGGTGGCCTACACATTGTTACCTAGCAATGCCAGAAAAAAAACCTGCTGAGGCCTAAATAAAGGCGATTTTTATCAGAAATGTTCATCACAAATACAAAACCCAAAACCAGTGAAGTTGGCACGTTGTGTAAATCGTAAATAAAAACAGAATACAATGATTTGCAAATCCTTTTCAACCTATATTCAATTGAATACACTGCAAAGACAAGTTACTTAATGTTTGAACAGGTAAACTTTGTAATTTTTTGCAAATATTAGCTCATTTGGAATTTGATGCCTGCAACATGTTTCAAAAAAGCTGGCACAAGTGGCAAAAAAGACAGAGAGTTGAGGAATGCTCATCAAACACTTATTTGGAACATCACACTGGTGAACGGGCTAATTGGGAACAGGTGGGTGCCATGATTGGGTATAAAATCAGTTTCCCTGAAATGCTCAGTCATTCAAAAACAAGGATGGGGCGAGGGTCACCACATAGTGAACAAATGCGTGAGCTGATTGTCGAACACTTTAAAAACAACATTCCTCAACGAGCTATTGCAAGAAATTTAGGGATTTCATCATCTACGGTCCGTAATATCGTCAAAAGGTTCAGAGAATCTGGAGAAATCACTGCACGTAAGCGACAAGGCCGAAAACCTTCGATCCCTCAGGCGGTACTGCATCAAAAACCGACATCAGTGTGTAAAGGACATCACCACATGGGCTCAGGACCACTTCAGAAAACCACTGTCAGTAACTACAGTTCGTCGCTTCACCTGCAAGTGCAAGTTAAAACTCTACAATGCAAAGCAAAAGCCATTTATCAACAGCACCCAGAAACGCCGCCGGCTTCGCTGGGCCCAAGCTCATCTAAGATGGACTGATGCAAAGTAGAAAAGTGTTCTGTGGTCTGATGAGTCCACATTTCAAGTTGTTTTTGGAAACTGTGGACGTCGTGTCCTCCGAACCAGAGGAAAAGAATAATCTGGACTGTTATAGGCGCAAAGTTCAAAAGCCAGTATCTGTGATGGTATGGGGGTGTATTAGTGCCCAAGGCATGGGCAACTTACAAATATGTGAAGGCACCATTAATGCTGAAAGGTACATACAGGTTTTGGAGCAACATATGTTGCCATCCAAGCAACGTCTTTTTCATGGACACCCCTGCTTATTTCAGCAAGACAATGCCAAGCCACATTCTGCACGTGTTACAACAGCATAGGTCCGTAGTAAAAGAGTGTGGGTACTACACTGGCCTGGCTGTAGTCCAGACCTGTCTCCCATTGAAAATGTGTGGCGCATTATGAAGCGTAAAATATGACAACGGAAACCCCGGACTGTTGAACAACTTAAGCTGTACATCAAGCAAGAATGGGAAAGAGTTCCACCTGAAAAGCTTCAAAAATTGGTATCCTCAGTTTCCAAGCGTTTTCTGAGTGTCGTTAAAAGGAAAGGCGATGTAACACAATGGTAAAAAGGCCCCTGTGCCAACTTTTTTTCATTGTGTTGCTGCCTTTAAATTCTAAGTTAATGATTATTGGAAAAAAAAAAATCAAGTTTCTCAGTTTGAACTTTAAACATCTTGTCTTTGCAGTGTATTCAATTGAATATAAGTTGAAAAGGATTTGCAAATCATTGTATTCTGTTTTTATCTACGATTCACATAACGTGCCAACTTCACTGGTTTTGGGTTTTGTACTTCAAGTGTGGCATAAAAATAATCGGAAGACCTTTGGCTAACTGATAATTGTATTGATTGGGTGCCATATAACGCAGGGGTAAAATATATTTGAGAAATTTTCCTCTGTCTTCTCAGTCTACCATTGACCTGAATACATTGAAACATCTGCCTGTACTCCTGAATGTTTCTTGTCACCACTAGAGTTTGTTAACTCTCCGACCAGGAAGTTGCCTCTTCTGCTCTACCTTGATATAAAAGAAGATTTTGGTGTACTACAGGCGGCATGGAGGTGACACGTCTGTCATTTTGGTATTTTTTTTCCTTAGCGGGTGGTTAACATACGTTTGGACATATGTGTGGATAAGCGTGTGGATAACCTACCTATGGATGTCCATGTGGATTATGGAATGCCATTTACGCGACTATCCTCTCAGAATTTGTCTTAACATATTGAAATGCGTGTTAACACAAGATATTTTGTCATGTTAATGTGTAATATTTTTACGCATAAACAAGACAAAAAAATTACAGGTTAACATGTCAGATTTTCTACATATTTAGGCGTGTTGATAAAGCAAATACCTGTCATAGCCAATGGGTTGGTCTATTCTCATCAAATAGGAGGTTCAGAAGGAAGTCTTAGGCGCAACGATTGTTTTGCTTTTTTTTTTTTCCCCCAGCCAAGAACTTTATGGAACAATAACCAAAATATTATGCTTAACTGTGGCTCACCTTAAATGCTTTTAGTTAACCTTATAGTGAGAATGCTGTTAATACAGTTAAATTTCAATATGGATAACAATTATTTCCAAATCTGAATCCTTGTAATGTTACAAATCCTACTACTGAGCATCACTATGCACATTTGCTTATTTAATAAATTAATGAAGATAAGTGAGTTCTGACCATGGACTGTATATAAGGATGGACGACACGTCTCTATTTTCTCCCATTGATCAAAAATGGAGCCAAAATATCCCAGATACGGGCACTGCCATGTTGTACATTTGGAGCCAGAGTTTGCACAGTAGTGATCGGGGGTCGAGCCCGGTATTGAGATCCCACCCATTCACCCACCCAAACTCCTCCCCCTGAACTTATGACCTGGCCTGACAGCTGCGCTATTACCATAAGTGCCTGTAATAGCTCATACATAGAGACTGTACCGTCTATTTAAGTGAACGGCAACGGCTGCGTTGCAGTTTGTAGGCTCGTTAATGCAGTCTATGGATTAATAGACCCCCGCTGCCATCTGCTTTGCAGTTTATGTCTCACTCAACTCGCCAGCATTGTCTTGCCACTGAATCTTGCGTAGCAAGCTAGCTAGGTAGCTCACTACATTTTCTAACGCAGACAACAGATTTTTGCAATTTCTCAACCATACGGTCGCAATCGGTGTTCTCAACTGTAACTGACCACATTTTGCAAGTGGCGAGCATTTTAACGCCAACTTTTGTTGAATTTTATAAATCACATTCCACCAGGAAAGTGTCATGTAGCTAGCCGGGTAATTGGGTGAAGAACTTTTTTCCAAGTTAGGACTTAGTTCAAATTTTGAATAACAATGAAAAGCCTGTCTAACCATGTAGTTAGCTAGGTGTATTTAAAAGTCGCACATCTTAAAAATAATGTTTTATTTTTAAAATATGTGTAACATAATTTCATCAATGCAAGTCAATGCAACCATAATAACTCGGAAGGCATTCTGCGTTGGCAAACTTAACGATGCAGCCCCCCTCCACTTCTCAGGAGGACTCAATATACTCAACGTCACACATGAGTGAGCACAGGCTAATTACACAAATTGTGATATATCTGTTTTGTGCAAAAAGTGCTGGGATGAAAACAGGATCTGAGACCATATGAAGCAACATTAAGTATGTCCTTTGTTTATCACAAATTTACATTACTTTTGAATGAACCTTTTCACACTTCCAGTCCTCAACATGTCCGCCATTTCTTTCCTGGCAGATTTGGGCCCTCCTCAGCATATTGTAAACTGCACTGTGGATCAAAGCTCTGTCCCTTCTTAGAACATTGACTTCTGCTGTTACGCATTCCTCAAGGTCGTCCAGGTCCCTAGGTGGAGTGACATACACTTTTGACTTAAGATGACCCCACAAGAAAAAGTCAAGGGGGGTTAAGTCTGGTGACCTCAGGGGCCATTCCACATCGCGGTGTCGGGCTATCACTCGTTCTCAGAACAGTTCTGTAAGTTGGTCTATTACAAATCCTCCGTCCGTGGGGTGGGGCATCATCCTGTGCCCATCACGCTCTCTGGTTTTGCACCATTCTGGGGACGTCCATTCATTGATTACATAACAGGACTGTTAGCCACCTGGAGAGCAATGGGTTAAAGCAATTTCCTGAAATTTTTTTGCACACTTAAGGGCATACCTAACATTGGCTCTGATGGTCTCAGAGCCTGTTTTCATCCCAGCACTTTTTCGCGCAAAACAAATGTATGGCAATTTATGTATTTCGCCTTGTGCTCACTCATGCGTGACATGTTGACTTTGTGAAACTGCACAAAAAAGCACTGAACCATCTATCAAGCTATGTAAAAGGATTTTCAAAAAATTATGGAATATTAATTTTAGGGCACTTTTTCAAAGTGGGACATTTTTTTTGATACACCCTGCAAAAAGATGGATGCAGCACCCGCGTCTGAAAATTGAGGCTGATGCGGAAATCTCTAAAAATTGCATTCTATTAAATGGCCAGCAGATGGCGATGTCGATGGTTGCATAATGGAGTTTCATGCTATAGAAGTCTAAGAGAAATCACCCTACTTTCCCACCCGATTTATTATTTCAATAATGATTTTCCACATTATTTTATGGTATGCTTTAAGCGAGCGGAAGTGGCCGAGCGGCCATATTGCTATGACCGGTAGTAATCAACCGTTATACAGCATCCTGTGGCAGAGAGGCATCAATGTCCAGCTTTCCAATGCAGAGTGACATTTTTCGGGGATGTGGCGAGACAATGCAGAGGTGGTAGTAAACACAGATACACATGAATCATTTTCAATGAATACATTGCTTATTATAAGCCATTGGTGATGTACCTTAAGGGCAGATAATGTGTCAACGTTAGCCCAGCTAACGGTTATAATTAGAAAACTTCAAATTAATGTTAGCTAACATGACCCATCACATTAGACTAAAGCTACCAAGAAATGAAATTAACAATATCAATCAATGTCACACACAATAAACAGAAATGGAAATTTTGCACTGCATACGTGTTTGTTTGGTTTTCCTTGGAACTGAGGAAGGAGAAGGTCACTTTTAAGCTGCACTCCAGTTTTCCCTTAGGCCGGGCGTAACAGACTGCTATGGCCCCGGATTTATATAGCTAATGAAGTTCAAGTACAGAAGAATGACATGTTATGACAGAGTACAGTTAATTTCATTGAAATGCTTATCTTCATGGGTATTCATAGGTAGTCCTGAAATGAAAATATCTATAACGCTAGATCTGACTGGCTACCCATCACCATTTTCCCCCACAATACACAAAAACATTACACTCCTTGCTGTTTAATGTTTGCCAAGTTAGCTTGCTCCTTAGATGATAACTTAACTTAGCTGACCAGTATTGCATTCGATTCTGTCCCACTTTGGTATTCCTGTTCTCCTTTATGGCAACATACCTCTAGTCTTTGTATTTGCTTGGTAGCTGTACGTATCAACCTTCTTGGAAAGCACTATTTTATGTCTTTCAGTACCGCTAGAAAAGTCTATGGCCCAATCCCAAACCGTTTCCTATCCACTCCCCCTCTATTCGCACATTCTGCGGAGGGTCCGCCACATTGGGTGCCACCCCAAACCAATTAGCGCGGAGTGTAAATGGCTTATTAAACCCCCAGCAGCGAGTCTGCACCAATGCAAGCTTACAAACCACCAGCCTTTCAAGTGCAGCACCTCTTGTGTCCGAGATGGTAGAAGCGCAGCATATCTACAAATGTCAGTTCCATGCGGCTATTTCCGAAAGATAAGTAAAACATAACGTAACCTCAAACGGACATTTGATTTACTCTTTCATTCGCACATCACGGAACTAATGGTTACTTTGTATTTTAAAATGAACAGGCAGATGTGCATCCGAGAAAACACCAGAGTCATTTTCTTTATTGAATCAATGATTGCTCTTTTTCACAATGTGCCATTTCATGCACAAACGCCTTCATTTTTGTCAATGCTGTGTATTCAATATTTTAAATATAAATTTTATTTAATTACATTAATTACATCCTCTCTATAATATTTTTTGTAAGAAGTGCATCATTAGGGAACGAGACTGTCATATACAATGCAAAGCACCTATTGGTAGGCATGGTGATGATTATCTCCAAGGGCACCCCAAAGTTTATACACGTTTTTAAACCCTCCCCCATAATGTAGCTCCCTCCATAGCTGCGAGGGAGACTGCACACAGAGTGTAACTAAGAGCTAGTGAATAGGCCTGGTTTGGGATTGGGCCTATGACTGCATCCAAATAGTCTTTATTGCCTAGGAAAGTTCCAAACTCCTAGAAAATGATCCAGAAACAATTACATTGCAGCCATGATAAGTGGATTGTAATCCTTTCATTGTAAAGGAAAGGTGTCTCAGTGCTTCCTAATTTATTTCCTTTGGCATAGGGTACACAGAACCATCTTTTTCAAAAAGAAAGGAAGTAATGCTGTCCCACAAATTATGCGCTGGAGCAATACTCAAAGTGGCGACCATTCATCTGGCCAATCGCATTAAAAAATGTATATGATGGGAAGGGGACTCAAGATTATGTTGCCTTGTGTAAGTCGGATCGGATTCTCTATTTTTAGTGCGGTTGTCTTCCTAAGCCATTAGGAATTCCCTTTAGCACCTTTCCTTTATCTTTTGGTGTTTCCCACAAAGTTTATAGAAAATTGGTTAGGGATTTGTGTAGAGGACGTAATTTTTTTACTATTCGGACTCAGCCTATGTCTTGTTTTGAATAAATCTGATTTCAAATGTATGTTCTCATTGACACTTTCATGCCTGACGTGAAACAAATTTTTCGCGCGACAGACTACATTCAAAGTCAGTGCATTGTCTTTGCATTGACTTTGAATGTAATCTGTCGCGCGAAAAATTTGTTTCGCATCCGATGTGAAAGCGGCTTGACATGCCCATAACGCATCTATTTGCATCGACTTTGAATGTAATCTATCATGCGAAAAATTAATTTCGTGTCCGGTTTGAAAGTTGCTAAACGCTCCCAAAACACATGTATTCGCGTCTTTGCATTGACTTTGAATGTAATCTGTCCCGCGAAAAATTTGTTTTGCATCTGATGTGAAAGCACCTTTCTGGATAGTACGCGACAGCTAGAGAGAGCTTGGTTATGTTATGAACATAATACAGGTTTTACAGACCGTATGTTCCGTTAGCGTGGACATGTTGCTTATGTGGAGCGAGTGAATCAATCACTTCTACAGGACAGAATTTCCTATTTAATCTCTGCTGTTTTCAGCTTTTTTTTTTTTTAGCCACAACAATTTTTAAAGGGGCATGAAATGATGTCACAGTAGTGCAGAGAAATCCTTTGTTATACTAGACACGTTACAGCGTCAGTGTTCCGCGGTTGCTTTCACGGTAGAATCAGAGAGCTAGCCCAGATATTTGTAATAGGGATCCGGCTGATGCCGGTCATGGATAAGTGAAGCGATCACAAGCAGCCATAAACAAACCCAAACAGGTATCCCAAGCTCTGCAAAACCTAAGTCTCGTCTAACTGCAGCCTTTTCAGTCCAACTTTCGGGACACATACAGCACCTCTCCAGTTAGCTTCAACTGCAGTGGCTACGATCGGGCAACGTTATGATGAAACTGCCATATTGATGCTTACCTAAGTAACAAGCATACCGATCAGAATTATTGCATATAAGTTAACCAGGAGCATTTTTATTTAGCACAGCGGCACGCAAACTAATATGCAGTTGCTGGTAACCGAGGGGTCATAAACAGAGATAAACCCTTGCAATACAGGTTTTACAGACAGCAAGTTCTGTTACCATGGACAGTTGTACCAAGCATCCAAATTACAAACAAGTATTAAAAGTTAGTTTCAAATTAGGTTTATGTTCACAGACCTTCTGCAGTCTTTCCCCTGACATTATGCTTGCATATTTAGGACACCAACATTAGCAACAGTAACTTGGCTACGTTAGCCACTGTGCTACAGCCACAATCAACAGGCTATAACGTCAGGTTGGCTTATGCAGTAAAAGCAACTTACAGCTTCTGTGAGTCACGGACAGTCGTGACTAATAGAGGCTTTATCTTCAGATATTGTAAGAAGAGGTCAGAGGAACACCAGGTGCAGGATCCAGAAGTGTTTATTGAAACACAAAACACTAAGGGAAAAGTGGCAGACACGCCAGACACAAAGCACCGTGCACAAGCACTGAAAAATGGGAGAACTAAGGTACTCTGCCAAAGGCAGGGGGGAACGGAAATACACTCTCCAAGAGAGGATACACTAAGAAAACAAAAATTGAACCTAGCAAAATTGACGGACACACTGGGAGACTTACACACGGGGCAGACAAGACTAAAGCGCAGCAAACAGAAAGACTCGGGAATCATACATGGGAGACACTAAGAACGGACAAGGAGCTGGGACTTCACCATGTGGACAAATACGAGGAACCGTCTGACAATCGTGTGGAGAACTGGAGCTTATATAATCACGAGAGGAGGCGGGGACTTGGAATGCAATCACACTGAAACAGAAACATATGGGATTAATTAACAATCACATGAGGACCGCTGAGATGAGCAATCAAGCTCGACAGTTTAGATAAGTCAATCTAAATGTGACGAGGAAAAAGCACCACAAGAAAAGCGAAAGGAAAGCACAGGGTTTTAAATGCACTTGATCAGATTCAGCTCAGATTGAAATCTCAAAAGCCAGAAACACAAACGTTCGCTAAATGAGTTAATCAAGGTTAATACTACGTGAAGAAATATTTACAATCACCCTTAATAAGTGCTGGTTAGTACGTGTTAGTAATATCCTATCAGAGAACGCATATACTCAGTTTTGCGAGACCCGGAATTAAAGACAGCTGGAAGCAATGAATGAAATACCAAAGCCAAACCGAAAGTAGGAACGTGATTGGACGACGAGACACAGGCACGCTGAAGGTAATCACGCGACACCACTGGAAACAAATTGGGAGCGATTTTCAGACGGCTGAACTGAGAGCTGGAATGAAAGAAACGAAAGTAAATCACAAGCACAAATAAGCAAGGGACAACACACGAAAGGGCAGAATCATAACAGATATTTTACAAAGCCTGCGTTTGAGGCCAGTTGTTAGTGCTAACCAGGGCTGGACCGGGACCAGGGGCGAAGCTAGAACCGGGAATTGGAGTGGCACAGACACGTCCCTTTATGAAAATTAGGATAGTCCTGGCTAGTTCTCAATTATTTTTCTTTATTGATGCGTTTTCCAATTATCGTAATTGGCAACTGTAGACACGGTTTCTCATGCGATCTAACAGCGATGAAGTCATGGGGTAAAGTCCGTAAAACTGAGAATTGGGGTGGATGTAACATCTGTTTTAAAGAATTATTAGTCCTGACCTGTTCGCAGTCATTTTCATGATTAACAAAATGTTCACTCCGAGAGCGCTCCGCACTTAACAGGTGCTGCTTGTTCTCCCCGATTAGCTAAGACGACAATCATTCATCTGGACGCGTTTGCATAATATAAATCAACGTCAAATAGAGCCGCATGCTTTTTATAGCCTATTTCACTGGCTGCCAAGTGCCACTTTTTTCCCACTCAATACCAAGAGTAATTTTGAATAACGTTGATTTAAATTAAGCAAACGTTTCCAGATGAATGATTGTCGTCTTACCTAATCCTAGTTAATAAAGAAAAATAATTGAGAAATAGCCAGGACAATCCTAATTGTCATAAAGGGACGTGTCTGTGCCACCCCAATTCCTGGTTCTAGCTTCGCCCCTGACTGGGACAAAAAAACAGCTCTGGCATTTTTGGCCATGGTGGCCCAACCTGATCGTGAAGTGACGGCTCGCCATACGCGCACAGTGCACAGTTTGCTGTTACCAAAAGTTAAAATTAAGTTCAGTCATAGCCTACATGCCCTAAAACCACACAAAAAGGCCCCAGGCCAAAGTCGAACCCACAACCTTCTTGCTGTTTGGTGGCAGTGCTAATCACATAACCACCATGACAAAGAATAAGTCATAATAATAACAATAATAATAATAATTATTATTAATAATAAAAATAATAACAATATATTTACATGAATGAATGTTAAAAAGAAATGTGACTTTGGGGCCATTTATAATTTTTCAATAAGACCATTGCACTATGTGGATTGATTTATGCATAACTTTTTAAAATCGTGTTACATACCTTACAGACTCAACAGGGCATAGAATAGCTCACTAGCTTCAGAACCGCGGTACTCACTGGATGCAAGTTCACTGGCAAGTGAATCTGATTGTCAAGACAGGGTTTTAAATAGGAAAATTTGAAAGTCTTCCGTGCTGTATTCCAGGACAAATTCTATTTGCCACCGTAAAACAACAAATCAATATGCATCAAATAGTAGATTATTAACAGCTGGTTCATCAGAGGGGGCCTTTTGTAAGCTCGAGCAAATTTTAACTAAATACATACTTGCGATAGCCTATCAATGTAATGTCAGTCTTACCGCTTTCTGTATCCCCCTCCAAATGAAAACTGCTTGCCGCATGAGGATCATTGTGGCCAAAAAGCAGGTCAATTTTTTTACATTTGAAAGCCTGAGGCTCCAATGTCTGTTCACTTTATTCTCGAAGCTTTTCTGCCTCTCCACTGCTTTCTGACATTTTTTTCTGATCTCATGAAATGCGTTTTTAGGCTGTTAACGCAACTGGGGAAAAGCAAGGCCATTGGTCAAACTGATTTCCCAGCAAGCCTGCCTTCTTAAACTATCAGGACGAAACAACAACATTAATAAACTGTACATGGCTTAAGCCTTTGCATTGTTTTTTTTAGCTGCAAGAATACAGTTTTTTGGTAATTCCTATATCCTAAAACAAATACATAAATACATACTAACAAATGGCTAAGATACAAGTTAACCAAAACCATGAAGTAGAAGAATAAAAAGCAGAGTATAAAGCTTGCGTCACCGATTAAGCAAAGAGCAGGAAATCTCAAGGAGAGCTTTTCAAGTACATCAGTGTTGAATTATTCTGCATGTACTTCACCTTCGAGTTACATACTACTGTCTTGTTGTGTGCTCGCCTTAACGTGGGCCACTGGCTAACAACGAACTATACGCCTATATGAACAATATGAGGGATGGCTCAGAGCTTTCATTGGGCCTGCCCTGTGTCAATGTAGAAAATAAACCAATGGGCCGCTTTCTGTGTTTAAAAGCCGGCGCGGTCGTCCAAAATTAACAATGTTATTATAATTTTATAAACTACGATTGCATCGGCCCAAAATGTGCGTCGACCCACCGGGCATTTTCCAACACGCCAGATTACCAGTCCAGCCTTAGTGCTGACTATCGCTAGTGGTCCTGCTAGCTACCCGTAACACGTTAGCTTCACTTACATGATTTGCTGTTATATCGTTACTTACAGCTTGTGGCTCCTAGTGCCTGATCAATGCAACTGCTTCAGGTTTGAGAAGCAGCTGAAATGCTTATCCAGCGTCGAATTATACTTTACTGCCAAAGCTGTCTTTGGTGAAGTGATGAGCACAAACAGCTAACGTTCTCTTTGGCCGTGGCTGTTCGCTGCCAGCAAACAAAAACAGCTACCTACTGATTTCTAGTGGAATTCTCTTCTGGAGGAGAAATAGGTTTTTTTTCTTTGCGTCCGAAAGTAAACGGACAAGTAGTTTTGGGAGAGATACTGACAAAACTGCACCTCAAATGATCTGCGGTTTTTCTTTTGTATTTCCAAAAGTGTAGACGCTACTAAGGCATAGTATTATCTGCCGTTGTTAGTGGGAAAACAATATATCCCAATGGGTGAAACCATCCAATGGGTGAAACCAGAAAAGTTACCACGATAATTTATGACAGCAGTCTTACCCATGGGTGGTTAGGGTTAGGCGTTCATAAATTATTGTGGTACCATTTCTGGTTTCACCCATTGGGATATAGTGCCTTCCTTGTTAGTGCCAGCTAGAATAGTTTCCGGTGTGGGCAGGTCCAGCACCAAGATTGGCTCTGGCAAGGTCTGTACTAATTGGACGGCACAACCTGACGTGAGGTTTTGCCCAGATCTCGTGAAGCTCTCGGGAGGAGCTGTTCAGAGAGGAAATCACGTTCACAAAATCACGTGCTTGGATTAAGGCAAAACCTCTGGATCTTATGTTTAGAAAATTTTCAGAGGTTGAGTATGGACAACCAACATTATAACATTACTAATATGTATTAAAGGAAGGATCAGCATAATAGATCCCCTTTAATGAGCCTCTAGTTGAAAATATGAAAAAAGTTGAACTTTGACCTCTTCTTAAATAAAGAATCCCGCATTTTATACATTCTAAAGCCCAGTTCAGACCAAACATTCGCGACGAGACGAGCTGAGATTTGCAACTACTTGCGACGCACCGGTCTGCGACGTTCTGAAACCTGCCAGTTCACACCGATTCAACGAGATGAGACCGTTTCCACAGCAACGAATCTCTGTACTAACATTCTAACTACGGAGGGTTGACCGATTCCGTAATTTGCAGAAATCAAACTTTATTTGTGGGGAAACGACTTCGCTGTCAGCCTTGAGTTTGACACCGCTGGAACAGTAAATTATTGTGGATTTAACTCTTAACTATCGTTTCAAGCTATTCGGCTTGATAGAGAAATAAATGACCGATAACTGTTGCTTGCCGTTGCCGCAGTACCAAATCAATGCCTGTGATAAAGCGCATTGCGCAGTGTGTGGCCATTAAACGCGTGTATTCCTGGGATTCATCACGTTTTAAGTGTCATTATAATCGGAAATTATCGTATAATTGACCATGTAAATCCCAATTTCGTACTCTTGATACTTTTTCATCAACACCCATTAGAGTGACTGTTTGTCGTTTGACTAGTTTCGCAAACGCCATTTGTAGGTTTTCAAACTTGTAATTTATGAGACATATTCTTGTTATTTTTCTGAAAGAATTTTATTAAAGTTTAATGTAGTCAATGTGAAATGAAACTTCTTTTCCCCCACCACAACTGTTTTTTGGTGGCTCAACGGGTTGATCATTACTCATGTCCTGTATTAATCTGAATTTTTGGTCTCATCCTGATAATTTTAATGTATACTTGGCATGTACTTGAATTGGAAAGAGTAGAAAGAATCAATCATAGTCACTGATAGCAGTTGAATATCGATGGAAGTACAAAATCGTCTTAAACTGAGGCCAGCGCACGTGGATTCCAGCTGATACAATGTCGACACGGAACAATTATCCATAAATTTGACCAATTATTATGATAAACACTGCAGAGTAATGCTGGCTAAAATTGGTGGAAAATACACTGCGTCTGTTCCTTTGTGGCCAGGGGCACGCAATTATGCCAATAAACGAAAAATATAGGCTAATAAGTTTGGCCTGACAAAGGGCGCTGTTCGCAAAACTGGAAATTATTTGCGGAACCGGTCAAAGAACGTGCCACTGAAAAATGACTGCAAGGCTTTATTTCTAATGACTGAAGAAAACTAGTTGACCCACAAACTGTGTGAGTAATTTCCGCAAATTGGTGAACAGATAACTTTCCGCCACTGAATGCTGTATTGATACCAGAGGCTTCAGACAAATTCCGTTTGCGGAACTCAGGGCCGGCCCTAGGCATAGGCGACATAGGCGGTCGCCTAGGGCGCCATCTGCTGGAGGGGCGCACTGCCGGCGCCCTACTCCTCTGGAAATTTTTAAAAATAAAAATCATAAAATGACTTGTGACGCCCACTTGCGCCCCATTTCCGTTTTTGTCATATAACAAAATAACTAGGGCTGTCAAAATTAACACGTTAATGCGGATTAATCCATCATCATCACTATTAATCAGATTAAAAATTTTAACGCAATTAATCCATTTGCAGCGCAGAATTACTCAAAATCCCTGAAACGTCGCAGGCTATTAAATAGTGTTCTGGCTCGGCTAGCATGTGAATATTCAATAACTGATCTGGGGGTGCCATCTTGTGATCGAGTACTGTAGTAACTGTTCTTTGTTTGGGCTACCAAATCTTATATTTTGGCAGAGGTTTTGTTGTTGAGCTCAAATTGCTAATTAAGAAGCTAATTAGTACTAATTTATATGCTATAAGTTCAGTTATCCAAAAAAATCTTTGTTCTTAAGATGTAATATTGTAAGAAGTACATCAACATTACTCCATTCAAGGAAAAAATATATGTTCCACACCTCACACTTTTCGGGCTCAAATTGCTAATTAAACTCTCACTGGCTCCCAGGCTATAAGACCCTAATGATGTGCATAGCTTTGATGACAAGACGCTGATTAGTCGGCACCGGCTATGATTTTGCATTTAGCCGAACAACTGTGGCTAGCCTTGGAGAGACCGACCAGGCGACACGGGGCGCTCTCGATTGTATTGTAATTTAGCAATGCGCTGCGTTTTTGTTTTTTTTTTGCAAAGGGAGATTTTCTGACTGAAGTCGCTGATCTGGCAAAAATATCTAAGTCAGCAATGTCACGCAACTTGAATATGTGATTTAGCTTTCGATGGAAAGCCCATACTATGTAAAACTATCAGAATACAAATGTAATACGGGAGATCGGTAAAGACAAGAAAACTAGCAACTACGTAGGCCTATTAACATTACAAAATTACAATATTACAACGCTGGCTTCAGTTATTAACGTGACTTCATGATTTGCTTTCCCGAGGCGACCAACAATACGGGCTACCGCGGGAGTAAGTGAGGGGGCACAGGAGGAGCCACCGCCAGTTTTTTTCTGCTCTTCTTCTCTTTTTGTAGGCCTATCGCTTGTAAGCGTTGTGTGAGGACCACACTGGAAATAGGTTTGGAGCTTTTGTGTGTTATCCGCCGCAATTCTTGTTTTAGGTATTTTACATGCACTTTTAATGCCAATAAAATAAATAAATAAATTGCGTCAACGCTCTGCTGAATTCTGGACGTGGCGGAGACAGTCTTGGCTATCCTCTCTCTCTCTCTCTCTCTCTTATTTCCTTTGTCAGTGTGTTGGAAAACAAGCATATCTTTGAATTTTTCGACAGATGATAACAACACTTCTAACTCATCCGTTTTACAGTTTAGCGCCCGTTGTTTTTTGCTCCTTTAGTTTCTATTATGTTTTCAATACTGAAAAAAACACGAATAATTGATAATAGTCCTAATACAATGTTAAGCTGGGCTCGGGGAGAAAAGAAGCGTTGGTTGCTAGGTAACAGACAAAAAAATGGTTAAAATGGTTATGTATTACCTAACTTCAGGTAAAATAGGATGAAGTAAGATAAGATATGATTCCTAAAGCTAGTTCGGATTTGTTTCTGTAATACCAAACTAGGAAAAATCCTCTTAAACTCTTCCTATCCTAAATTAGGACTTAAGATGGGAAGTTTCTGTAATACGGCCCCAGTTTCCTATTTAATATCAGTGTCCATCTTTCACAAAATGTCACTTTCACGTTGAACAGAATTGACCTCCTTTAAGGTTACAGGGTACATATTTATTTTGGCGACAGGAGACTGTGGGCCTCGATTGTTAAGATCAGTAGGGCCTAAGGCGTTGCTGCCGGTAACGCTGTGATTGATTTCATTTGATGTACCTTATTATGCAAAATACTCTCAACTTTCACCGTATAATGAGGACTTAATTAATTTGAGCGAAATCTTTCTTCTGTCTGAGGCAGGCTGGTACAGCATTTACAACATGATATTAATTTTGGGAGGGCGCAGTTCTCCGCTGATGAAAAGACTGATATAATTAAATAAGTCCATTTTTCTGAGAGCAAGAAGCGCACAAGGCAGAGTTTGATTAACGCTATTATATAAACTAATTAGGGGATCGTTTCGCAATCAAAGAAGTAGTCCAATTAAGAGAGAATTCAAATTACGGCATCTGGTAAGGAGGATGTCAATTTAGAATATGTGTTGTTTGGATAACGTGACATTCCGAATTTCCATAATACACGTTTTAGAATGCTTGCGCGCGAGATCAAGGAGCAATTTTAGGTGTCCTATCATTGAGGAAGTTGGTTCACACCGCATTTGTGTTGGCCACAGTCGAGAAGGGCATCAGAGATGCTGAATGTGAAAAAACAGGTTTTAAATTACAGCATGTCCAGTAGCCTTCCACGACGTGATCAGTTGTTCAGACTTCCTCGACTCTAGGATTAGTGCATGTCGGATCGAACATTCTAGAGGCTGACTATATTGACCATCAGATTCTTAGACATTGCGCGACATATCCATCTTGAACAACAGAGGATAATTTAATAATTTTGCGACCAACATAGCGCAACCATGGGAAATCAGTTCACAAGAAAACGAAGCTGAATGCATGCAAATACCGACCCGCATTTAAATTAGGGATGATTAGGCCCTCATTCATTGCTGCAAACATATTTAATGAAGGGGGAAAAAACCGGTGCACTGTGTCGACGCGTTTGGAGTTCATAATGCTGATGAACTCCCTTGAACACATTCGCTTTACTTTTCAGCACCATGGACTGCGATCTTCCTCAATTTGTGGACAGAGTTGCATTTATTGAAAGTCTGCTTTACTGTTTCGACACACAGAGAAAGGGTTAATGCGCATCGGTGCAAAGGATCAGGTCGGACTGTGAGAGAACAACGAGGGAGCGACGTGAGGTTGAGAAAGTGCGTCGATGGCAGTGCCGTAGACGCATTCGTCATGAGAGGGTGGATGAGGTCAATTAACCTTTCCATCCAATATCTTTCATGGTTCAATTGATGATCCAACTGTCCGCTCTGGTCGCATCAAGTTAACGATTACATCACCCGGTATTTCTGCAGTCAATCCTGATAGTCGAGCCTGGCATTTATTAAAGAGGGCAGATATCACTGTGATGTTCATTTCATCCTGAAAACAACAGAACTATTGTGGAATAGATTACACTCTGTACGCAGTCAGATTTGCCTTGTGAGATCCAGACATTTCATCCTTTGACAAGCTTCTTAACAGAGATACATCAAAAAGTTTCATGTTTGTTGCTTTCAGGGTTTAAATCTGAACCAGTATCGTTCTGTCAAAGAATAGTGCATGTTACTCACATAGACTACCTAAAATAATACTCCATGTATTTAGATAATCATCAGCAGAAAAAATGCATTACTGTAGAGTCGGAATCCCCTCTCTCACACCCCTCTCTATGATATTGATATCTATTGATATCGGTTACTCATTCCCTCTGTTGTTTTGCCCTCTATCTTTACTTGTATTTATCTCTGCTACAGTCGAAGATGGATGAGAAGAATGAGACAGGTCCTTATCTCTCCATCACTCTCCAACTATCCAATTCAACACTACTACTTACCCCAAGTGTCCTTCTATTTAACTATTCCATGCTACTCCCTCCATCCTTGTATTACTCTCCTGTCCTCATTCTGCATTAACACTTTGTGTTCCACGCTTTAATTTGTCATTATAACATGCTTTGTCAGTATAACACCCCCCCCCCCCCCCCCCCCCCAGGTAACAGCTGCAGTGCATTGAATGTGCAAGAAGGAGAGCAGTGCAGTACAGAATATATTGCCACAGCTTCTTTATTGTCCATCAAAAAATAGCCTTTATACAGGAGCTTTGTGTCTGTTCATGAATACTGAACTAAGAGTGTAGCATTTACAGAGCAGAGCGGAGGCAGGGGTGGGTGTGGGAGTGTGTATCAGGGCAATGAGGGCTGGCAGAGGCACTTATTCCATCAGCTAAATCAGAACAAGGACTTCCTATACTCACGAATGCAAGGTACATTGCTGTGAGAAAGTATTTGCCCCCTTTGTGATTTTTTTTTCGATTTTTCCTTATTTGTCACATTAAAATGTTTCAGATCATCCTATACATTTTAATGGGTCAAAGACAACGTGAGTAAACTCAGAAATACAGCTTTAAAATGATCATTCCATCTAATGAAGCTAAAGAGCTAATCAAAACTTAAATCATCCATGTGAAAAAATATTTGCCCTCCTAAACACAATAACTGGTTGTGCTGTCTGCTATTCTATTTGGCATTGTTTTAATTCAGCCACATTGGAGGGTTTTCAAACATGAACTTCCGGATTAGGGTCAATGCACAGCATCTAAATCACATTTAAGTAAAGACTTTGACTGTGCCATTTCAGAACCTTCATTTTTTTCCTTTTGAGCCATTCAGAGGCGGACTTGCTTGTGTGCTTTGGATTTTAGTTCAGCTGCATAACTCAATGTTAGGTTACAAACTAAAGGTTGGACGCTCTGTAGAGCCCACATTTGTCACCCGTGCCACTTTTGTCAAACCTCAGCAGTATTGTCACGCGATGTTAACCACTTTTGTCAAACCTCATCAGTTTTGTCAAACCTCACCAGCTTTGGTCACCCCAAAGGTCCCCACTTTTGTCACCCTGCTCAACCATTTTTGTCCCCAAAAAACAAGGCTACCACTTTGGTCATCCAGCACCTACCACTTTGGTCACCCATGGATTTTCATGTACTTTTCATCAAACAAAGTAATCTTCAATGCTGATCCAAATATATGGCACTGGCGGCCCCAGAAGCTCCTGCCGTTTGCTTTGGTGATACTGCTGAAATATGTTTCGTATGAAAAAACACGCATGGCAACATACATGGTGAATATTATCAGCCTGTATTGTGTTATTTCAGAGTGGTGATTAAAACCCCTTTCTTGTGTTAAATAAACAGAACTCATGAACAAACAATTTCACCATGTTCAATGTTAGCAAAATTGACATATTTGGCTCTTTAATACTGTGCCAAAATTTCCTTGTTATTTTTCTATTCAGAAGGATGAAAATCTCACAGAATTTGTTTGCATCCTGAGTGCCTGCAATGTTTCCAGTTCCAAAAACACATCATTTTTAGGCCTTTATGAGGTGCATGTCTGGTAAAAATGATAAGCCTCTGACCGAAATAGTGTTAAGGTCTGGTAGGGAAAACACTAGGAACTCGGAAACAAGGAGACAAAGGGGGATGAGACGCCATATGCAGTGATCCAAAAATATTTATCAAATAAAACCAGAAAACTCGAAAGGGGAAAACGGGGCACTCCGGCCAACAGAAACACCGTGCAACTGCACTGAAGGAAGGAGAACTCAGGAATCCAAAACTAATAGAAGGGAACACCAGGGGGCAGACTTGGGAACTGACAGGGGCAGACTTGGGATGGAGCAACTCGGTTTAGGGGCAGACTCGGGAACTGGGGAGCTCGGGACAGAGGCTGGAGACAAAAGGCAGAGGGCAGGCACAGGACGAGAAGACGGGCACAGCTGGCAGGTGGCTGACTCGGAAGGCACAGCTGGCCGGGAAAAAGGTAGGGGAAAACATCAGGAGGGGGCAGACGAGGACGACTGGAACATCTCGGGGCGGCGACAGGAACAGATTGGAGCGGCGACAGGAACAGCTTGGTGCGGCGACAGGAACATCTTGGGGCTCGGGAGACGACTTGAACACTTAGGGCTCGGGAGACATCAGGGGGCACCAGGGGGCTCAGAGACGACAGGCAGGGTGGACAGGACTGGATGGCACAGCTGGCAGACTGGCACAGCTGGCAGGAAGAAGGCTCAGGAAACAACAGGCGGGGGGCAGACTCAGACGGAACTGGAGCGGGAACGGCAGGCTGGGCTGGGGCATGAGGGCTGGAGAACACAGAGAAGATAATGGGGACCAGAGGGAAAGTGCACAGGGGCAAGGAGTGGTGAGGCGCGGGCGAAGTCAGATCTGAAACTGGCTGCTTGCTGAGAACAGATATCGGGCAGGGGCACGGGCAGACACAGGTGCAGAAACTTAATATTATTAACAAGGGGTGGAACATGAGGGAAACCTAATTACATGAAACAGATAAACATTAACACACAGACGAGGATCACAAGACAATCCCAAAGACAGGATAAATAAACTAAATAAATATTTCACAGTGAATAGAAAGAGACAGGACAGATAAGATATATGCAGAAGGTTCTGCAGGAAAACACAGCAAAGCCAGTGAAAGAAAAGCAAGAGGCGGAGACTAGAACAGGGCGAATGCTGAGAGATCATTAGTCAATTACTAAGTGCAGCTATACAATCCCGGGTGCTCGTTAGTAGGTTAGTCTAATATACAATGTTAGTTTGGTTCGTAAATTATAGAAAATAACAAACTGTTAGTAGGGGTTAGTAATAGAGAAAAGCAAGGGGAAATTAGTAAATGAGAAAGGAAGGAAGGCTGAAACCCAGAATCCATTAAATCACCCGAAATAGTGTCACAATCAGTTAAGACAGAAAACTGCTACAAACAATGACGCGACCGGGGAGAAAGCAAAGACAGTACATGGGTAAGACGTGGACTGGAATAACACGGGGGAGGAATGAAATGTGAAACACTAAGATGTGGACTAAAAACCGACATCACCAAAATTATTAAAAACCTAAAATTGACTAACCAAACACACAGACCCACAGAACACAACAAATAGTTGATAAGAGAAAGCAAAATGTTGAAGTTTTTGGCGATATTTTTAGCCCTCGATCTTAAAAAAATAGGCCAAGGTCACCTTTAGGAACGTCCTTTGTAGGCCTTTATGAGGAGCATCTCCAGTAAAAAATATAGAGCACTGGCGGCCCCAGTAGCTCCCAACATTAAGATAAACTAAATGTCAAATTTTTTGTTGACGGACGCTCGCATGGACGGATGCATGCACGGATGGAGTCCGATTCCATACCATTATTAGAAATAATAATCTGGTGATATTTTTTGGCTAGTGACCTTGAAAAAATAGGCTAAGGTTACCTTTAGACACGCCATTTGTAGGCCTTTATGAGATGCATGTCCAGTAAGAATTAGGAGCCTGTAACTGAAATAGTTGATGAGAGAAAGCAAAATGTTGAAGTTTTTGGTGATAATGTCATTATCGTGAAAAAATATCTCGCAATGATATTTTGTGGAATTTGCCTGGTCTTGCTTGTTTGTGGGGTAAATTGGGCTTTATTTACCATAAAGTTTGGTGATATGCGCCACTTTTTAACTTATTTATTCAGCAAAATACTCTTTCGTGCTGACTTATGCTTTATGGCCTATATTGAAAATATGCATATTGGAGTTTTATTATGAATGTGATTTGCGTTCATTACGCTAATAATTTTTGAAGAAATTAGCTGTTTTAAAATAAAAAAATGATCCATATTAGCCTACGTTGCAGGTAATATGGCCAGGCCCATTGGGATATATGGCCATGTGTGGCGCATGTTCTTAAATCACTCTAGCAACATGCGCATAGTGTTTAGCTGTTGTTAGCAAGAGTGTTAAAGTGCCAGTAAATACCTTGCATGTGTTTTTTTTAAAAATTCCAAAAGTCAAGCTATCTGCAATATGGCCCAAAAAAAATTAAAAAAAATATTTGACCAAAAATAACCTTAGAAAATGCAATTTTTCAAAAAAGGGTTTCCCGGTCTAAAAATAGATCGGCTAAATTATGTACCGAGCAAAGCCTTGTGGGTCAAAATCGCGCACTGTAAACAAAGACGGCTTCGTGCGGACGAAAAAGAAGACCGACAGGAACGTTTTTGGAGAATGTGGAGGCAAACACGATAAGCAAAACATAATTCCCCCATTCGAGGCACACTACCATTTACGTTGTATACTTTTTATGAACTCGAGTAGCGCGAGAAATGTTGCTAAGAAACACCAACGCGGTATTTCAACTAACTAATCCATCAAAGTTAGGGCCAACTCATCATTGTCAATGCCCAGTCGCTCTCTCAGACTCTTCCACCGTTCAATAGCACTCCCAATATATACTAGGGATCGTCTTCTTTTGGCATCAAGGGCAATTTTCCGGCGTTTTCTCTCCAAGGCTGTCAACTTGATTCTTTTCGCCATTGCTTTTGTGTGTGCTACATCACACTTCACGTGGTACACAAGACAGGGAACTTACTCTAATGACACCACATTTTTGCTCGTGCGACAGTTTGAGGGTTGAGTGAGTTTTTAACATCAAAATCCATATTTTTCGATGTCGTAAAAATTTGTATAACATATCGACGTGAAGATGAATGATTTCCCTACCTACTGATACCATTTTTATATTTTGTCACAATTGAGATATCATTGAAGACATGCAAGGTATTTACTGGCACTTTAATTAATAACACTTCCTGAAAATGGCCAAATTTAGTCCTACAATATTTTTTTTTCTGCAAAAGGTCTTGTATTAGGTTCGATGCAATACTAGGCCTACTCCCAACATTAAATGTAAACCTTCATCCGGATTAATATATCGGATTTCTTCAAGACAAATGTTCTTGAATTTGGCCTACCTCGCGCGGAACCTGAGTAATGTTATTATCTGTGGAGAAATTCTTTTAAAATCCACCTCTATTGAGCGTTCCTTTACAGAGGACACCCTGTGGCACTCGTATTCCCTTAAAGCACAAGCCAGTAGGATCTACCTGCAATCTTCCCCATAAAAATAACTGCAGTGGCACCTGTGTGAGTCTGAGAAGATCCCCAGTGGCATTCCTGCCTGTTTAGATTTAGGACGGGGTAATATGGGCCACCCCAATATAAACATTTGGATGGGTAATATGGGCATATGGCCATATTACCCAATCTCAAGGTGGCCCATATTACCAACAAGTTTAGTTAATATGTATAAATGCACTCAAGGACGGTATTATGGATCATACACAATGAACTTCATCAGTTGGCAATTGGAAATCCAACACACTACCTACATCAAAATGTGTAACTGTCATGTTAAATTAACGTGCTGTCAAAAATAACAAGAAAGTCACAAAATTTTTACCATGTGCCTCAGCCAAACCGGTCACCTTGAATCTGCTTGGCAAATTTTATGTTCCATGTGACCATTCTAATGTTTATGACCATTTTAATGTTTGAAGATGGGGTCAGCTGCAATGACTTTGTCTCTTTCATGCGCATGGCCCATATTACCCACCTTTCCCCCATATATGACCGGCTTACATGGAATTTCTAGTGTGAAGCTCCAATTAAGTTTGGGTAACGTATGAGGACTGCATTCTTTTAGGCTAATTATATTCACAGAGTGTCTTAGAAACAATTGAAGCACCTATTACTAAAACCCCACAAGTCACACTTGACATGACTTGACTTGTGGGGTTTTAGTAATCAGTGCTTCAATTCTAGTTGATATTGAAATTCGCAGGTGTGTTTTGAATTACAAAATATAGGCCCCCCACAATAGTGTTCATTTTTGAAAAGTAGGCCTACTAAGCCAGAGAATAGCGCTGCGCCAGCCGCCAGGTTATTCTAAAATCTGAGGTAATGTATTTTTTCAACTGCTCGAATGGTCTTAGATTTTTTGGAGGGTGGGGTATTGGAATTTGTAAGGATTTTAGGCCCATGACTTTTGACATTTTGGCCGTGCATGGGCGTCTTTCTTAAAAGTTTCTTAATTAGGCCTATACATTGCTCAGATCCTTTCCTATGTTCAGGTCCTATTAATGGGGTCAGATCAGCATTGTTCTGCCCATAAAATCATTATTTTTTTGGCTGGTGAACTGCTTTCAGTAGGCCTAAATGTGATAAAACTGTGCAGATGAACAAAATGAGCAACAAAAAAAAAAAACAAATGGCAGGAACTTTATGCAAGGCTAACGTCCATGCTTTTCACGTCAAAACAACGCGACCCAGTTAATGTATGACGTAACTGATTTATAAAAATAGAGGCCAGACACCACAGCAAACTCTTCGACGCCTGCTCACACTGTCACAGCTGAAATTTCGTTTGTCCGACTGAGAAGAAATGCGTAAGTTAGGTGTTGTCTCTGAATCATATGCACATTTAAATATCAGAATTCTCATTATAAATTGTGCTTTTGATATGGAACTTTCGACCCATAACAGACTTTTCATACCTGTAAGCTGAGTTCACATGCTGGGCGATTTGGTAGCACCAGACTCTCAGTCTCAGCAGATCTAGTCGGCAGTGAATAGGCTAACGCTATGCATGTACAAAAAGTCCCTGGATGAATGACTCGAGTTCCACTTTGCTTGCACATATTTATATATTTTACATATGTTTCAACAACAAGCCTGAAGGTTTTCAATTTTTATCTGACAATTTTCGTTTTGGGCTAGGTCTACATTCTGCATGAAAAAAAGTGCAGTGAAAACTCCAGCCGCGAGCCTCAGGCTTTGACCTACTCAGTCCAGGCAAGGACCAGTGAGGACTCAGTGTCACCGCCGTCAAGCAAAAATGGTGTGTTCCCAAGTCATGTTAGTAGATCTAGTTTTGAGGTAATCGAGAAAACTCTGTTCGGGGTATTAAATTTTCATTGCAAATCAATCACAATAGGCCCGTTTCCACCGCAGGAACTTTGTTGCATTTCTCCACTGCTGGAACCACCCCCGAAGGACAGGGTGGGATATGTAACATCTACAGAGAGCAACAGAATAGCCACCATTTTTAAGACTCAGCAGACGACGAGGGGTCGCAATTTTAAAAGGAGTTCTCCTTCTTCGCCCTCTCGGTGGAGACACAGCAGTTGAGAGGACCGAGTGAGAGGACGTTCCTGTAGTAGTTCCTGCCCCGCAAATACCACCAGGAACTTCTTCGGTGGAAACGGGTGTAATAACTCTAGTAAACATTTAATAGGCTTCATAATGTAAGCTTGAGATGTAAAAAATGATAGGCCTATATAATTGGCCTATAATATCCTATAGTATACAAGTTTTCTGCCTACTGATGTGACTTTACGCCAAATTTGATGAATAATGCCTATTATTCAATTTTTGTTTACTTAATATACAACCCCAATTCTGAAATAGTTGGGACGAAGTGTAAATTGTGAATAAAATCAAAATGCAATGACTTTCAGATCACGTGAGCCAATATGTTATTTACAATAGAACATAGATAACATTTCAGATGTTGAAACTGAAACATTTTACATTTTTATCCACAAAATGAGCTTATTTCAAATTTTCTGGCTCTCTCAGAAGTAAGGATGGCCAGAGACTCTCCAACCTGTGAAGGCTTACGTTAAAAATATTGTGGAATACTTTAAAAACAATGTTCCTCAACGTCAAATTGCAAAGGCTTTGAAGGTCTCATCATCGACAGTGCATAACATTCAGAGAAACTGGAAAAATTTCTGTGCGTAAGGGACAAGGCCAAAGACCTTCACTGGATGCCTGTGATCTTCGGGCACTCAGACGCCACTGCATCACTCACCGGCATGATTCTGCCATTGACATTACTAAATGGGCCCAGGATTACTTCAAGAAACCACTGTCTGTAAACACAGTTCGCCGTGCCATCCACAGATGCCACCTAAAACTCTATCATGTAAAAAGGAAGCCATTGCTGAGCATGATCCAGAAGCGCTGCCGTGTTCTGTGGGCTAAGGCTAATTTAAAATGGACTGTAGCAAAGTGGCAAAGTGTCCTGTCGTCAGACGAGTCCAAATTTAACATTTTTGTTGGAAATCATGGGTGTTGTGTCCTGGCTAAAGAGGAGAAAGACCACCCCTCCTGTTATCAGCGTTCAATTCAAAAGCCTGCATCTCTGATGGTATGGAGATGCATTATTGAATATGGTGTGGGACACTTGCATGTTTTAAAAAGCACCATGAATGCTGAAAGGTATATAAAAGGTTTAACAGTAACATATACTCCCCTCCAGATGACATCTATTCCAGGGAAGGCATTGTGTATTTCAGCAGGACAATGCAAATCCACATACTGCAGCTATTAAAACAGCATGGCTTCATAGTAGAAGAGTCTGAGCGCTGAACTGGCCTGCCTGCAGTCCTGATCTTTCACCGATTGAGAACATTTGGTGAATAATTAAATGAGAAGTCCATCAAAGGAGACCCAAAATTCTCCAGCAGCTGGAAGGCTGTAGTAAACAAGAGTGGGATCAAATTTCAATGGCTAAACTCAAGAAACTTGTCTCCTGAATGCCCTGACACCTCCACTCTGTGTTAAAAAGAAGAGGGGATGCTACACCATTGTAAACAGGCCCCTATCCCAACTTTTCTGAGACCTATATCAGTCATCAAACTTGAAATGTTTAGTGGATAAAATTGTAAAATTTCTCAGTTTCAACATTTGCTATGCTATCTCTGTTCTACAGGTGAATAAAATACTGGCTGGCGCGATTTGAAAGTCATTGAGTTTTGATTTTATTGACAATTTACCCTTTGTCCCAACTATTTCGGAAATGGGGTTGTACTTAAGTGCTATGTACAAAAAATATTTTGGTGCTATATATAAAAAATGCAACAAGATATCAATGCCTTCATTTTTAGAACAAAACCAGTATAATGTCTTAAAAATACAACTCAATATGATCAATTCGTTAAGATAAAAATCACGTGCAGAATATACTTTCAATAAGAAAAGCAAATCATATGCATTCAAGTGTCAGTCCCTATAGTCTATTCGATTGTGAATGTAAGGAGCATTCACATAATAGGTGTGATTAAAGGATTAGAATACTATAGAACATGCGTGAAACAGGCCTACCAATAATTCGATTTTTAGAAATACGCCACAAAATGTTTAATTTGATCAGAAATCGAGTCAAAGTTTCATGTAGGATAAATTAAAGTCGAGCTGAAACTGCATTTCCAGAGTATCTAACTTCCGAATCGTGACGTATTTCTGAGCGAAACAGCGTAGACGGGCGGGACATAACAAACACGGAGAATTAAAGAAATTCAGGGGTGGATGCCGGCCAGTATCCGTCAGGGAGAGAGAGGCGAAGCCCATCCTCTGCTCCATGTAGTTGCTGAAGCAGTCCACTGTAAAATTATTAGCAACTTATTACCAATGAGAATATGCTGCGATCGTTTAAATGTTGGGCTGTTCAAGTTTGTTTGCCTTAAACTGTCATGGATGAAAGCAGTGGCCGGCGGTGGACGGAAAACTGGTGGGGCAGAAAACATCCCTTGAATCGGATGAGATTAGAGACCCGATTTCAATCATTGTACAGGGTCAACATGTTAGTTTCTCTTATAATGACATGTTTAGGCGAGTGAATAATAAATTCTATAAAATGTTTAATTCACATGCCTTAATAGGCAACTCTTCACGAAAAAACCACTGTGGATTTTCAGTGTTAAATTTTGTCACATCCTAAGCTAGTTGTCAAACCTGTGCGTAATGATTGTTTAATTGAAAAAGATTGAAATGCGCTCTTTTTTTGGGCATTCAACTGGTGCGTTTGATTTCTTGTCTTAACGAAGACAATTAGCTACACCTTAGAGGGGAGAGTTATTGTCTTTTACCAGGGAAATTGACTGAAAACAGATCAAGACTAATAAGCAGTTCAAAGACATGTTTATCGCCCTCCTTGTTCTCTGTCCACCGCCTGCCACTGGATGAAAATTCAAAAAGGACGCGAAAGCCCAACTGGAGCCACGACCAGTTACTGCTGCTGGCCCAGTTGGTGCTGGAGTGAAAGCATGCAATCAAAGGGAAATTTGGCTCGGGGGTGAACAGCAAATCCAAGCGGGATGTGTGGGATAATATCAACCTACGGATCAATTCTGCATTACCCTCAGTGTCTCGGACAGCTGACGACTACGAGAAGCGGTGGTATGGGCTGCAATCGCAGGGGAGGTCTGAGATTGCAGCCTATAAACAGGTTATCCTTCAAACAGGAAGGCATACTAAGCTTTGTTTGTAATGTAGGCTATAGCCTACAATTTAAATATACATACAAAATATGACGTATTATTATGATGATGTATTAAATGTAACCCTTGCTCAATAGCCTAATAAAATAATTCATGCATAGCAGGAGGAGGTAGACGCCAAAGCCACTGTCCCCGAGCAAGTGGTATCCCGCAGGCACATAATGCCTGTCAAATAATTGGCATAAGCTGCTTTCCACTAAAATGCGAGACTCGTGCATGGATCCTGGCCATTTTGCAACAATGTCCAAAATACTGTATTTGACATTAAATACTATCTGGGTGTTAATGGAATGAACTTTGTTTACAAATACCTCTTCATCTTGGGTAAGCAAAATAATTTGATTATGGGTCCCGTCAATAGCACCGATGATACTGGGTATACCTGAGATGTGCAAGAATTCAAGTTCGTGTTGTGATTCTGCATTTCAGCCATGTCTTTTGTCTGTTCCATGTTTAAGTTTTGTGCCTGGCTTGCCATGTATGCCTTTTGTGTTTTAGTGACCACTGCCTGCCCCTGACCATCCCCATGATTATGTATTGTGTTTTGTTGTTTGATTTCATATTTTATTATGTCTCATGTTTTGTATTATTTATGTCTTTGCCATGTTTTATAGTCTTGCCATGTTTCACAGTCTTGCCATGTTTCTTAGCCTTGCCATTCTTTCATAGTCTTGTTGTGATTTCTAGTCCTGCACTTCGTTTACCCTGTCTTGTCTTGTGTAGGTCTTTGCCCACGGTCCCTTGTCTGACGTGCCACTCATTCGGGTGATTTCCTGGTTTCTGGGATTTCAATCTTTCTTCATTTCTCATTTTCTTCCTTCCTCTCTCTTTATGCTATCTACTAACCCTACTAACAGTTTATTGTTTTCGATAATTACTAACCCCGATTAACATTGTACATTTATACTAACTGACTAACTTGCACTCGGGATTGTATAGCTGCACATACTAATAGACTAACGATCTCTCAGCATTCGCCCAATCTGTATCTCCGCCCTCCTTGTCTATCACTAATTATCTCCACTGTGGTTTCCTCTTATATCTCTTGCTTTCCCTTTTCTTTAGACTGTACACTTTAATACTCCTTAACCGGAGCCGTTTGTTCGTTCATAGGAATGTCTCGTTATCCCTGTCTGCGTTTCGGCATTCGCCAAATTCATGTAATTAGTTTTCCTCATGTGTCACTCCCATGTCATTGACTACACCTGTTTACCCTAGTCATGTGTTTAACCCGGATATGTATATAAGGTGTCTACACTTTTAGTTCCTTGTCAGATCGTCTTTACTCCTTTGTCTTGTGCTACGTTCCTCGCCTTGCTCACTGTGATATTTTCTTTCTGACTGGATTGCCCGACACTTGTTTTTTGGTTTGCCCTTTTGGATCTGATTGCCTTCGTGAGTTTTGACCTATTTTTGCCCGACCACGTCTATTGTCTTTGCTGCCCTGGTATTTGGATTCGGACTGTTTACGGCTTATGAGTTTGTCTCTCCACCAAACCCACGCCTGTGTACCGAACCATTTTTGCCTGACCTTGAGTTTTGTTATTGGTGCCCTGGTTACAGTTTTGGACTTTGCCCTTTGGATTCTGTTTGTGGATTGTGGACATTGTACTGTTGCCAGCTCTGTTGGGGGGTTTCCCCCTTCAGAAATAAAGCCTCCATTTTGCATTTATCTGGTTTTCGCTCTTGACTCATTTCGTAAAACCTCACATTACGATCTGACCATGACGGAGCCAGCGTCAGACCAGTCTCTGCAGGAGGCAGTGCACCAGCAGGGCACTCAGTTGGAGTTTCAGGAACGTCAGCTCCGTGCTCTGATGCAGCACATGCAAACCATGAGCCTCCAGATGGCGGACCTCACTCGCTCAGTACAGGAGGCGCAGCAACTACAGTCACCCCAGCCTACCGCCTATACTCCTCCTGCTCCCGCTTCCGCTCCGCCCCTACCCAGCTGCGAGCCACGTCTACCACCGCCGGAGAGGTACGACGGGAACCCGGGAGCATGTCGGGCGTTTCTCACCCAGTGCGAGCTCATCTTCAGCCTGCAGCCTTCGTCCTTCCCCACCGAAAGAGCGCGAGTTGCTTTCATTATCACGCAACTGACGGGAAGAGCTAAGCAGTGGGCTACAGCGGCTTGGGAAGCTGATCTCCCCTGTGTACAGACTTTTCGTCTACTGGGTGAAGAGATGAGGTGGATCTTTGATCGCACCAAGTTGGGTCACGAGGCAGGACGAGAGATCCTGCACATGCGACAAGGTGGGCGTCCCGTAGCCGACTACGCCATTGATTTTCAGACGTTGGCCACCAACAGCAGATGGGGACAGAGAGCTCTGTACGATGCCTTCTTCGACGGATTATCGGAAGCACTTAAGGATGAGCTAGTGTCGCGGGATTTACCGGAGAACTTGGACGACCTTGTCGACCTGGCTATTCGCGTGGATTCGCGATTGGAGGAGCGCCGACGCCTCGCTTCCCGCAGACGACCATATCCAGCTCCCCAGAGTGCTCCGCCTCGATCACCCCCTACTGGCAGCCGCTCCCCTGAGCCTGAACCCATGCAATTGGGACGTACGCGCATTCCTGTGGAGGAGAGGGATCGCCGCCGCCGTGATGGGGCCTGCTTTTACTGTGGCAAGGGAGGACACCTTATCGCTCAGTGCCCTAACAGGGAAAAGAAAAAGAAGAGAAGAGGTCCTCCTGGTGCCCGCATAGCGACAGTAATAGGGGTGACGCCGGGACAGGAAACTAACAATCGCACATGTGTTCCTGTAACTTTGGAATGGGGGGGCGAGAGCAGATCCACCGAGGCTCTCGTGGACACCGGAGCGGAGGAAAACTTAATTGATGTGGAGCTGGCCCGGAAATGGGGCGTTCCCACAGAGAAGATCTTCCCTGATCGAGTGGCCAATTCGCTCAGCGGCCAGAGGATCGCTCAAATAACCCATACGACCAGCCCCGTCAAACTCAAGGTGTCAGGAAACCACCACGAAACCATTCAGTTCCTCCTGTTACACTCTCCCCATGCTCCTATCGTCCTGGGCCATCCATGGATGGCCAAACACCTACCAGAGATCGACTGGCGCAAGAATGAAATTAAGGGATGGAGCCCCAACTGCTCCCTGACATGCCTCCGCAACGCCCTCGACCCTCTACACAACCCATCTCCACCGGAGATTCCAGACCTGGAAAAGGTTCCTCTTGAATTCCATGACCTCAAGGAGGTTTTCTCAAAGTCTCGGGCCACCAGCTTACCACCTCACCGACCCTATGACTGCACCATAAACCTGAAGCCAGGTACTATGCCCCCTAGAGGCCGACTCTACTCACTCTCCAGACCAGAAAACCAAGCTATGGAGAAGTATCTCTCAGAGTCTCTCGCTGCTGGCCTTATACGCCCGTCATCATCCCCTGCTGGTGCGGGTTTTTTCTTCGTAGCCAAGAAGGATGGATCATTAAGACCCTGTATTGATTACCGGGGCCTCAACGAGATAACTATTAAGAACCGCTACCCACTTCCCCTCATGAACACCGCTTTTGATCTCCTGCAAGGAGCCAAGATCTTCACTAAGCTCGACCTCCGGAATGCATACCACTTAGTGCGAATCAGAGAGGGGGACGAATGGAAGACCGCCTTTAACACTCCTACGGGGCACTGGGAATATTTGGTTCTTCCTTTCGGGCTTACCAACGCTCCAGCAGTGTTTCAAAACCTCGTCAATGACGTCTTAAGAGACATGTTAAACAAGTTTGTTTTTGTCTATCTTGACGATATTCTGATTTTTTCTGAATCCCAGGAGGACCATGTTAAGCATGTTCGCCAAGTGCTCCGTCGCCTCTTGGAGAACCGCCTTTTCGTAAAGGCCGAGAAGTGTGAGTTTTTTGTTGAAACCACCACCTTTTTGGGTTACATTATTTCTCCTGGCACCATTCGCATGGACCCAGTAAAGGTGGAGGCAGTTACCAAGTGGCCCCGACCAGAGGACCGTAAGTCACTCCAACGTTTCCTAGGATTTGCCAACTTCTACCGGCGGTTCATCAGGAACTATAGTTCTGTTGCGGCTCCTCTTACTGCTCTCACCTCCTCCAAATTCAAGTTTCGTTGGTCGGAGAAAGCAGAGGACGCCTTTAAAGAATTAAAGACCAGATTCACATCTGCACCCATCCTCACTATTCCCAACCCAGAGCTCCAGTTCATCGTCGAGGTGGACGCCTCCAATATTGGAGCTGGAGCCATTCTGTCTCAGAGGTCCACGGAGGATGGGAAAATCCATCCATGTGCCTTCTTCTCTCGCCGCCTCAGCTCAGCGGAGAGAAATTACGACATCGGCAACCGGGAGCTGTTGGCGGTGAAGTTGGCCTTGGAAGAATGGAGGCAATGGCTGGAAGGATCCAAGGTTCCCTTTATTGTCTGGACTGACCACAAGAATTTGGAGTACCTGCAGACAGCCAAAAGACTCAATCCGCGGCAAGCCAGGTGGGCGTTATTCTTCTCCCGCTTTAACTTCCACATTGCCTACCGGCCTGGAAGTAAGAATGTGAAGCCTGATGCCCTATCCCGATGTTTTGAGATCCAGGAGGAGGAACTTAACAAGGATACTATCCTCCCTAAGGAAGCGTTTTTCAATGCCATATGTTTTGACATAGAGAGAGAGGTTAAGAATGCCCAGACCAATGCTGCTACCCCTAGTGCGTGTCCCACTAACTGCTTATTTGTTCCAGCTGCCCTGCGCCCCAAGGTCCTGGAATGGGGACACGTATCTAGACTGTCCTGCCACCCTGGGATTCGCCGCACTAAGAGCTTCATTCTCCAGAGGTTTTGGTGGCCAGAACTTAGCCAAGATGTCCAGGGTTTCGTTACAGCTTGCTCGGTCTGTGCCCAGGCTAAGTCCTCTCACCAACCACCACAAGGTTTACTCCAGCCCCTTCCGACACCACATCGTCCCTGGTCCCACATTGCACTAGACTTCATCACAGGTCTTCCCCCATCCAACCACCACACCACCATTCTCACTATTGTTGACAGATTTTCCAAAGCCGTTCACTTAGTTCCCCTCACTAAACTTCCCTCCGCTCAAGACACCACCAATCTGGTCATTCAACATGTCATTAGGCTTCATGGCATACCCACCGACATCACTTCCGATCGTGGTCCCCAGTTCACAGCACTTTTTTGGAAAGCGTTTTTTAAAGCCCTAGGCACGTCAGTCAGTTTATCCTCAGGTTTCCATCCCCAGACCAATGGCCAGACCGAGCGAGCTAACCAATGTGTGGAAAGTGTTCTGCGTTGTCTCTGCATTAGGAACCCCTCCTCCTGGAGTTATCAGTTGCCATGGGTAGAGTACGCCTTGAACAGCCACACCTCTGCTGCCTCCGGCGTCTCCCCCTTCAAGGCCTGCCTGGGCTACCAGCCTCCGTTGTTCCCGTCCCAGGAGGAGGAGGTAGCTGTTCCATCTGCCAGCGAGTTCGTCCGTAGGTGCAGACGCACCTGGGTCACCACCCGCCAGGTCCTGCTCAGATCGGTCGCCCGGATGAAGGAACTGGCCGACAAGAAACGCACAGCGGCTCCGGCGTACCGACCTGGGCAACGGGTCTGGCTGTCCTCTAGGGACATCCCCCTCAGAGGTAACGGGGGTAAGCTTTTCCCCAAATACCTGGGCCCTTTCACTATCGAGAGGGTCCTTAGTCCCACTGCCATTCGCCTCCGTCTCCCCCTATCCATGCGACGTATACACCCAACTTTCCATGTGTCACAAGTAAAACCTGCTGTAACCCACCACCTGTCCTCTGGACCTGATCCCCCTCCACCCGCCCGGATCATCGACGGAGGCGAAGCCTACACGGTCCGTGCCCTCCTGGACTCTCGTCGACGAGGCAGAGGTCTACAGTACCTCGTCGACTGGGAGGGTTACGGACCAGAACACCGCAGTTGGGTTCCTGCCCGACACATTCTGGATAAGACTTTAATAAGAGACTATCATGCTGCATCACGCTCTTCGAATTGAACGCCAGGAGGCGTTCGTTGGGGGGGGGGTTCTGTTGTGATTCTGCATTTCAGCCATGTCTTTTGTCTGTTCCATGTTTAAGTTTTGTGCCTGGCTTGCCATGTATGCCTTTTGTGTTTTAGTGACCACTGCCTGCCCCTGACCATCCCCATGATTATGTATTGTGTTTTGTTGTTTGATTTCATATTTTATTATGTCTCATGTTTTGTATTATTTATGTCTTTGCCATGTTTTATAGTCTTGCCATGTTTCACAGTCTTGCCATGTTTCTTAGCCTTGCCATTCTTTCATAGTCTTGTTGTGATTTCTAGTCCTGCACTTCGTTTACCCTGTCTTGTCTTGTGTAGGTCTTTGCCCACGGTCCCTTGTCTGACGTGCCACTCATTCGGGTGATTTCCTGGTTTCTGGGATTTCAATCTTTCTTCATTTCTCATTTTCTTCCTTCCTCTCTCTTTATGCTATCTACTAACCCTACTAACAGTTTATTGTTTTCGATAATTACTAACCCCGATTAACATTGTACATTTATACTAACTGACTAACTTGCACTCGGGATTGTATAGCTGCACATACTAATAGACTAACGATCTCTCAGCATTCGCCCAATCTGTATCTCCGCCCTCCTTGTCTATCACTAATTATCTCCACTGTGGTTTCCTCTTATATCTCTTGCTTTCCCTTTTCTTTAGACTGTACACTTTAATACTCCTTAACCGGAGCCGTTTGTTCCTTCATAGGAATGTCTCGTTATCCCTGTCTGCGTTTCGGCATTCGCCAAATTCATGTAATTAGTTTTCCTCATGTGTCACTCCCATGTCATTGACTACACCTGTTTACCCTAGTCATGTGTTTAACCCGGATATGTATATAAGGTGTCTACACTTTTAGTTCCTTGTCAGATCGTCTTTACTCCTTTGTCTTGTGCTACGTTCCTCGCCTTGCTCACTGTGATATTTTCTTTCTGACTGGATTGCCCGACACTTGTTTTTTGGTTTGCCCTTTTGGATCTGATTGCCTTCGTGAGTTTTGACCTATTTTTGCCCGACCACGTCTATTGTCTTTGCTGCCCTGGTATTTGGATTCGGACTGTTTACGGCTTATGAGTTTGTCTCTCCACCAAACCCACGCCTGTGTACCGAACCATTTTTGCCTGACCTTGAGTTTTGTTATTGGTGCCCTGGTTACAGTTTTGGACTTTGCCCTTTGGATTCTGTTTGTGGATTGTGGACATTGTACTGTTGCCAGCTCTGTTGGGGGGTTTCCCCCTTCAGAAATAAAGCCTCCATTTTGCATTTATCTGGTTTTCGCTCTTGGCTCATTTCGTAAAACCTCACAGTTCGCTTCTGTGTTGTTGGCGAATGTCCATTGGAAATCGGATAAACTGTCGGATGATATGAGGTTCCCAGAACACATTGATTGTTTGTTGAATTGAGCGACTTACAGATGATTGTGAAATTCCTAAATTGTTCGTGTTGCAAAGTAGCATTTTTCCGGTGGGCAAGTAACGAAGTGTTGTCAAACATTTTATTTCGGGGCTCATTGGGTTATTTCTGGTTGTAAACGTAATTCTCTCCCTCACCAAGTCAGCAACAAATAAAATCTCTTCACGGTGGACCTGATATCTTTTCAACAGCTGCGCATCATTCAGAATTTCCAAGTCATTCGGTCTTTTAACAGCAGCAGCTATTTTCCGATTCTTTGTGAATAGGTTTTAGCGAGTTAGGCGTCCTCTTGACTACTTTTAAGCTCTCCCAGACTTAGGAGCTACTTTTCGGCCTACAATGCTTTGTGAATAACACTTAGTAAAAATAATTTGGACTCCTAAATTTACGATTGACAAGCCCATTTTTTTTAGGAGTTTCTCCTAAATCCGGCAGTTAGGACCTACTTTTTGCACTAAGATGCTTAGTGAGTACGGGCCCAGATCCACATACGCCACAGGCAATGGGTGGCCTCGCGAAGCTCCCGACGGGATGTGAATCTGGGATAAATATATCAGGTACCCCTTTGCCTCAAGAATATATGTCATTGCTAGCTAAAGGCTTAAGCTTTGCACCAACAAATCATGTAAGTCATTTTCAGACAAAGGTTGATTTGTTAAAATTTTTAAGAAGCACGTTAAAAGCCTGGTATCATCTCAGTCCACAAAGAACTGCATTAAGAACGTCCCAACTTCCTGGCTCCCGCAATAGACCAAAGATAAAAAAAAGAGTTCAGACCCAAGTCTGTCTTCTGCCCCATAATCAATAATGTATGTCTGCCTGCATTGACTAGGAAAGTGTCAAATGACATAGACTCCCTTTTCCAAACACCAAAACAAACGTCTCGGTGTAATCTGTCCAAGCATGAAAATGATGCGCTCCATTGGCTCTCCAATAATGATGACCTCATCATCAAAAAAGCTGATAAAGGTGGAGCTGTGGTCATCTGGGGAAGAGACTAATACATTGCGGAAGCTGAAAGGCAGCTTTATAATGCAGAATACTACACTCCTTTGTCATCTTATTCAATGGAACATATGAAATGTGAACTGAGGAACATACTGGATAATGCCATGGAACATCAATGGACTACTGACAAAGAATGCGATTTTTTAATAAAAACTAATCCAAGAATTCCTGCATTTCACATGCTGCCAAAAATTCACAAAAACTTTGAAAATCCTCCTGGGCGACCGATCATCAGTGGCCTAGACTCCATTTCAGAGCCTGCTTCCCAGCCTGCTTCTCCTCCTTACCTTCCTTCACTCAGGACACCACACACATCCTCAATAAAACTGTAGAAATTAAATACATTGGGGATGCATAATATGGTCACGACGGATGTTGCATCATTATATAGTAATATCAAACATGAAGAGGGTCTGGAGGCAGTTCACCATTTCTTACACAGCAGGAGAGATGAATGCCTACCCAATGAATTCATATTGTCGCTGATAGAATGGGTCCTCAATAACAATGCGTTTCCATTCCAGGATAAATTATTCAGCCAAAAGCGTGGCACGGCCATGGGGGCTACTTTCACACCAAATTATGCTGCTTCTTTCTTGGACTTTGGGAGAAGTTCGTCTTGGATCCTGCCAATTCCTTTTCAAATAAAATCATCTGGTACGGCAGGTATATAGACGATTTCATTTTCTTTTACAAGGGGGATCTCAGTAGTCTTAAGGAAATGCACACATTTTTTAATTCCACCAGTGATAGTGTTGGGCTCTCTTTGGAATACAGCCAAAATGTAATGAACTTTTTGGACTTGAAAATCACACTCAGGAGATTTGCACATCACAATATTTCATAAAGACACGGATTGTAACACTGTCCTACATGCAGGAAGCTATCACCCTCTACATCTCATCAAAAACATTCCATTTGGACAATTCCAACGCCTCCGACGCATTTGCGATCATGAGGAAGACTTTGATTCAAAAGCTGGTGAAATGAAGCAGCGCCTGGGTCAGCGGGGCTATAAATCCAAACACATGAAAACATTATATAACAAAGTCAAATTAATGGAAAGAAGGAGCCAGCTGCAAAAAAAACAAAAATCACCACAAAACGCGAGTGTTTACTTTGTGATCACTTACAGTAAACAATATCCTCAAATGTCTAATATCATCAGAAAAAACTGGAATATTCTACAGGGTGACTCATCCCTACAGGAACTGTTCCCTAACCTATCTTCTTTTGCCTCAGCAGGACAAATTAGTCCACAGTCACTTGGCCCCAAAGAAATCTTGGCTCAGCAGACCTATTGGTACTTATCCTTGTGGACACTGCTGCCATTGTGAGAACATCAGCAGAACAGATGCCTTCCTGGATGTGTTTTCACCGACAACATATAAAATAAGCCAGTTTGCCAACTGCATCTCTGCATTAGTGGTGTATCGGCTGGAGTGTCCATGTGGACATTTTTATTTTGGCAGGACAAAGCAGAGGCTCAAAGACAGACTTGGAGAACACAAGACTGCTATTCACAAAAATAACCAAAACTACCCCATGGCTGTCCACTATAATGAGGCGAAACATGGGAGTCCCTCTTCTCTTAAGGCTGTTGCCATCGAGGTCATCCCTCATCACATTAGAGGTGGTGATAGACTGAAGAAACTTCTTCAGCGGGAAACACGCTGGATTGTTACTTTACAGGCCAGTAAATCCCTCGGACTTAATGATGAAGTTGATTTTTCTCCTTTCCTTCAGTCATACTTATGTGAATGTCTCCTACACATTTCTCGAGTTGGCTAAATGAAATGACAGGCATATTGTGTACATTCACATCTTTAATTGAATGCATTTATCCTACATGAAACTTACATTTGATCAGAAATTGTGTCAAACATTACGCTGCGTATTTCTAAAAATCTCATTATTGGTAGGCCTGTTTCTCGCATGTTCTATATGTACCTATTATGTGAATGCTCCTTACATTCACATCGAATAGACTATAGGGACTGACATTTGAATGCATATGATATGCCTTTCTTATTGAATGTATATTCTGCATGTGACTTTATCTTTACGAATTGATCATATGGAGTTGTATTTTTCCGACATTATGCTGGTTTTGTTCTAAAAATTAAGCCATTGATGTCTTGTTACATTTTTTGTTGTACTAAAATATTTTACATTTTTTTATATAGCACTGAAGTAATTTTATGTCACTTGTAATTGAAGATTGTTGTTATTTGGCGCCACCTGAGGGCTGAGAGGGTACGCTCAGTCGGGCTGGGCACCAGCTGATATCAATCAGACAGACCTTCAGCATGTTAGACCAAGACGAAGACTTGAATGGTCAAAACACGTTGTCTGTTCCCGCTCTTCTTTACATAAAGAATTAACACATTTAATACAGAGTGCCTTAGTTTTTTCTTCTTTTTTTTGATATTATTTCCCACATGGACTAAAAAGAACTTGTGTTTCAATGTTGGATTGAGCCTATACGGACCCATTGCAGCGCTTCATCAGCCAACTATTTTTTGCACACATCAGAACAAGTTTGTTTCATTAGATACTATTCACTCAAAAAATAAATTCAATGCATCATTTTATTACACATTGGAGAATCACAAATCAAGTAGGCCTAAAGATCCCATAGAGCAGGTTGAGCGAGAAGCAGCTGCTGGACCTTCAGGGCTTCAAAATGGCTTCAGGTTCTAAACTGATACTGTGATGAACCCTCTGACCTTGGGAAATTTTTGCACTTTGCTTTCTAAATTTTTTGATCATTTAGCTGCATTTATACATATGAAATTAAATTTCCCCCAATTTTTCAATTTTTTGAAAACTTTTTTTCTGCCTAAATTTCTTTTAATATGTCTACGGGGTGCTGTGTTACTCATTTTGTTATGTTGGGTTTCCTTAGTATTTTTTCCTACCATTAAAACCCCTTAGCTTTGTCTTGTCTTCAGTCTTATTATTTTGACGATTTACCACAAGATAGCACTATTAAATTGTGTGGGGCACATGGGGCAAAAGACCGCCATTTCCCTGGTTGTGGACTATATGTGGACCACGACCTGGTGCCACAAGAAGTCTTTGTAGGATTGTATGAAGTGCCAGGGACAACTGGTGAACAGATAGTTAAGGAGCTGTTGATGTTCTCTTGAGAACAAACCTTCCCATTTCTGGCTTAAGAGGTCAGGTGTACGATGGTGTTGCAAATATGGCAGGGAAGTGTTCTGGGGCACAGGCAGCGTTGAAGAAACCACAGCCACTGGCTCTGTATGTGCACTGTGGTGCACACTGTATGAATGTTATAACACAGAGTGCTTGCAGTGCTTCTCCTCTGGTGCGTGATGTACTTCATTGGGTGCATGAACTTGGAACTCTCAGCAATCAGTCGGGAAAATTCATGGGAATATTGGCTGGACAGTCAATATCAAAGTTGCGTGCCAAAACTGTGTAACCTCTTCGTCCGACTCAGTGGACAGTGGGTGGACAAGCAGTTAAAGGTCTCCTATTATGCTGATCCTTCTTTTAATACATACAAGTAATGTTATAATGTTGGATGTCCATACTCAACCTCCGCAAAGTTTCCAACATAATCTGAGAATGTGATTTCCTTAACGTGATTTCCTCCCTGAACAGCTCGTCCTAAAATCTTCACGAGATCTGTGCAAAACCTGACATCAGGTTGTTGCGCCCAATCAGGACAGACCTGGCCAGAGCCAATCACGGTGCTGGACCTGCCCACTCCGGAATTTATTCTATCAGACACAAACGAGCCCAAATCATTTAATGTATAAATTTATCAGTATGTCTCCCAAAGCTATTCATACGTGTTTTTTTGGATGCAAATAAAAAATCACAACTATTTTCTCTTCCAAAGGACAATGCCATCAGTTGGGTAGCTTTTATGTTCGCTGCCAGCAAACAGCCACACTCAAAGGAAATTTTAGCTGTTTGTGCTCAGCATTTTACTGATGAAAGCTTTGTCATTACCCCTACTTGGCTTTTGTCCATCAAAATCAGAAGCCACAAAGTCAGATTGCAAGGGTGGATTTTGTTAGTCACCCAAGACTAGAGCAAATTTTAGAATGAATACCAAGACACTCCGAAGCTTAATTGCCTTATTCCATCTGAGTCCTTCAAAAATCATCTGTGGGAGATAAGATGTACTTGCCTTTAGTTTTAACTTTAAAAAAGTTTGTTTTCCTTTAGTCTGCAATTGTTGTATGTAATTGTGTGAATTCTACTGTGTTCGGTGTTGTTAACCTACATTGTAATTGTTTTATTGTATTCAGGGCTCCCCTGAAAAGGAGACCTCCGTCTCAGTGGGACTTCCCAGAAATACAGGAAAAATAAAATAAATTTAAAAAATATATATCAGTTACAATCGGCTTTGCTTCATTGTGGCCTTAAACAAAGTCTATTTATCATGTTTTGTTGTTTACCTTCATCAAGGTCTGTGTGTATGGGGTTTGTGGGTTTGTTAGCTTCTCGCTCGTTCAGGTTTTTGGGGGTCTTCGACGTCTGGTTTCTAAATTATGGCAGTGTAGTTACTGTCAAGTTTTCATCATAATAAAGTAAGCATTGAATAATTGATATCTTATAATTACCTTCTTTTGTTCTTCTATAATCTCATGTATTTCAGTTTTCATAAAATTATGTTTCGTTCATTCATTGATTTTCCTGTTGCATTGCATTTTCTCTATCTTTTGAACCATCGCCAAGGAGAAGCATGGGCTGCGTTTCGACTGGCTGGTTGTTGGCTGAAATTAACCCTTTGTGTGCCATCTATAATTCAGTGCACCATAGTGCACTGGGCGACACTTTGGTGTTATTTGAGAATCTGAATCCCCCTATCCCGCACCCATTGTAGTTGTCAGGAAACACAACAATGCCGACTCTGCATCGATTACCGAAAACTCAATCTCCAAACAGCAAAAGATGCTTATGCCCCACCCAATCTTGAGGATACCTTTTCAGTGTTAACAGGCTCTAAATGGTTCACTGTACTCGATCTAAAGTCAGGATATTACTAAATTGAAGTCGATGAAGCTGACAAACCCAAGATCGCTTTTGTCACTCCATTAGGTTCTGGGAATTTAACCGCATGCCTCAAGGGATCACAAATGCTCCAAGTACCTTCCAGAGACTAATGGAAAAGTGTGTAGAAGACATGAACCTGCGAGAAATCCTAGTTTTTCTTGATGACCTCATTATCTTCTCTAAAATCCTAGAAGAACACGAGAGCAGATTAATTTGAGTATTGATGCATTTAAACAAATATGGCCTAAAGTAATCCCCTGAAAAGTGTAGAATCTTTCATCCGTCCGTTACCTTGGGCACATAGTGTCTGAACACATAGCTGAAACAGACATAGAAAAAATAAGTGCATTGAGAACCTGGCCAGTTCCCAAAAATCTAAAAGAGCTGAGGTAATTTCTTGGCATCTCTGGCTACTACCGCCGATTCATTAAAGACCACTATGCAATTGTCAGACCCCTGAATGAGCTCACCCATGGATATCCACCACTCCACAAAGGTTCAGGACCCAGAGGGAAACCAAAGAATGATTCACCAGCAGTTGAACAGCAACCACACCAATCCAAAGCTCTGAAAGATTCCTGTTTCAACCCATAGGAGCCCTTCGGCACTCGTTAGTCATCAGAGTGCCAGCTGGCATTTGAAACCATCATCTCCAAACTCACCTCAGCTCCAGTCCTCGGCTTTGCAGATCCAAAGTTACCGTACATACTGCAGATAGACGCCAGCACCACCGGCTCGGGAGCAGCTTTGGACCAGGAGCAGGAAGGCCAATTTCGAGCTATGCCTTTGCCAGTAGAGGACTGTCACGGAGTGAGTCAAGATACCCAGCCCACAAATTAGAGTTTCTTGACCTCAAGTGGGCAATGACAGAAAACTTCTATGACTACCTCTATAGCCGTGAATTCACTGTGTTTACAGACAGCAATCCACCGACCTACGTACTGACCACTGCAAGGTTAGATACTACCAGCTACAGATGGCTTGCTGCCTTGTCCAACTATACTTTCAAACTCCAGTATAGAGCCGGTAAACAGAATATTGACGCTTATGGTTTATCTAGGCGACCACATGGAGAGCTCTTCAATGACATCCACTTCATGAAAGAACAGGAACAAATAAGGCACTTCAGTCAGCATCGTCTGGCTGACATGGAGCCCCCAGATGCAGTGGACTTGGTTGTTGTCATTTGTGAAAGCCGTCTCGTCATCACTGGTGATCAGTGTTCAATTATCAATGATCTCAATTACTCTGTGAGGACTCCAGATAGGAGAAAGCCAAAACAGTTGTGTCACATTAACATGCTGAAGCCTTATCATGACAGAAATGCCAGGGTTGCAGTTGTCACTTCAGATTCTCCTATGGTCGAGATGTGTGAAGATGAGGGGGAGTTTCAAGATGATAAACCTAGAATTAAATCTGAAGTTCTTTCATGTAAATTGTTAAATTCTGAAGTGTTGCAGAATCTTGATGTAAAACTCCAGCACTTAGAACCCTCACAGAAAGATCAGTTTGAGAGGTTGATCAAGAAATATAAAGAACTATTTCCTGATGTTCCGAAGAGAGTTTCTATAGCCTCTCATGATGTTGATGTTGGTGATGCCAAACCAATAAAACAACATCCGTACCAGATGAATCCTGAAAAGAGAAAGATTGCTGAGAAAGAGGTTGAGTACATGTTAAAACATGATATTATCAGACCCTCCAACTCAGATTGGAGTTCACCCTGTGTGCTAGTTCCAAAACCTGATGAAAGTAATAGATTCTGAACAGATTATCGCAAAGTCAATGCTGTAACTAGAACTGATGTTTTTCCAACACCTAGGATTGATGATTGTATCGATAGAGTAGGGCAAGCAAAGTTTATGACCAAGATTGATTTATTGAAGGGTTACTGGTGTGTGCCTTTAACTGAGAGGGCCAAGAGCATCTCTGCTTTTGCCACGCCATCTGGGTTGTACCAGTATGAAACCCTTTCCTTTGGCATGAAAAATGCCCCAGCCAAGTTCCAAAGGATGATACAGTCTACAATCGCCGGATTGCCACACACGTGTGCGTACATCGACGACCTGATCACATGGAGTGACTCCTGGGAAGAACATCTGAAAGATATAGAGACTTTGTTCCAGCGCTTTCTCCAGGCTAACCTGACTGTAAATCTGAACAAGAGTGACTTTGGTTGTGCTACTGTCACCTATCTTGGCTACGTCATAAGCCAGGGTAAGGTGGCACCCATTAATGCTAAAGTCCAAGCCATCATGGACTTTCCAGTTCTTGACAACAAAAAAGCTTTGCGCTGCTTCCTTGGAATGATCGGGTACTACCGCAAGTTCTGCAAGAACTTTGCTGAGATTCTTCAGTTGGTTGGTGAGACTGAGAGCAAAGGCGTAAAGTTCACTTGGGATGATGCATGCCAAAGAGCCTTTGATCACCTGAAGTCTCCACTGTGTCACTTCCCCGTGCTCAAATCTCCTGACTTCAACAAACCGCTCTCCATCGCGGTCGATGCTAGCGACCAAGCTTGTGGATCTGTGCTCCTACAGAGAAGTGACTCTGATGACATTGAGCATCCCGTGGCATACTTCTCCAGGAAGTTCAATTGCCACCAATGGAACTATTCCACAATAGAGAAGGAGCTGTTGGCTCTGGTTCTATCTTTACAAGACTTTATGGTTTATGTTTATACAGGGCAAAAGCGAATGATTGTGTACACAGACCACAATCCGTTAATGTTTTTGAGTAAGATGAAAAACAAGAATCGGAGATTGTTGAATTGGAGTTTGATTTTACAGGAGTTTGACTTGGAAATTAAGCATGTAAAGGGTACTGACAATGTAATTGCTGATTGCTTATCCCATGTTTGAGTATGTTTATATATCACGTGTTTATTCGAATATTGTATTATATGTATATATACACAAAAGTCTACTAAACCATTTTTGTATTGAAAAGAAAAATTTTGCCTTTATCAGTCAAAATTTTTCCCTTTTGGAATGGAGGTGTAATGTGGAAAGAAGCCACTAAATGGCAGTATTGACCTTTTTTGTTAAGCCCAGTCTTGAGCTATGTTTCAGCATGTCCTGGGCATGTCTAAGAGGGGAAGGTCCCAGAGGAAAAAATAGTCTAAATGTGGGAGGGGGCTGCAAAATAGTATATAAGGAGAGAAATTGAGAGAGCAAAGTGGTAGGTGAAATTACAAGAAGGCGGATACATTTGACGAGACCTGTTACTCTTTTCAAGACCTGTGAAGTTTTTTTGTGATTTTTGCCTGTGTTGGAGCATTTTCCTGCCCCAGGACATCATCAAGCAACCCCATCTCAAAGGGACTGTAAATTTTTTTTTTTTTTTTTGTCAATCTTGGTCAGTAGATTAGATTGTAAATTAGTTTGGTGCTTTGGTAAAATTAAATCTGTTTAAGTTTTGGAGTTTTGTCTGTCATCCCTTGCTGTCTTATGTGTCATAACAAATTTGGGCCATAACAGATAAAAATTCCATCTGTAATATTCTTGTTTCTTAAATTGTAATCATCTGGTGAGATTCATCACCAATGAAAAAGACACTAATTTCACAGCTGTTTCAGATCTTTTTTCAAATTAGGTTAGGAATACATTAAAAAGCTTATTATGGTTTTGGAAATGGAATAAAAAAAACACGCCTTTAACACGGACGGCATATTGAGTGTCTGTTACATGTTACATCGTTTTACCATCGTCAGAAACCCAAAATGCCTAATTTGCCTGGTGAAAGTTGTCCAAGGTTCGGTCTGACCTCCGCTTGCCCCATTGTGACATAGCCGAAAATGGGCGGGGCTTAGGATTGGTCAATTAACCTTATCAAAAGCTTTCTCAGCGTCTAGCGATGTAATATGGTGTTTAGATTGTTTCTTTGAGAAATATCAATCAAATTAAATAAACATGCATGTTTGAAGATGAATGCCTGCCTTTTATGAAACCTGTTTGATCTGGATGGATTATGTCAGATATTACTGATTCTAGTCTGTGCGAAAGTGCTTTGCTTATTATTTTAATGTCGCGGTTGATGAGTTTCATTGGTCTGTTGCTGGCTGTGGGAGTCGGGTCTTTGTTAGGTTTGAGCAGAACTGAGACCAGAGCTATATTCATATGTGGTGGCATTTTTCCTAATTGTTTGAATTCTGTGATCATTCTAAAAAACAGGGGATATGATGTTCCAAAATTGTTTATAAAATTAATTGGGATAACCGTCTGAGCCAGGTGATTTATTGCTTGCCATAGAGAAGACAGCTCTTCTGAGTTCGTCCAGAGTTATGGGTTGATCTAATGCATTTTGTTGTTTTATTGATAGTTTCAGCAATTCAATGCTGTTAAAAAAAGAGAAGATATTGTCAGTGTCACATTTATTGTAAGCGTGATCGAGATCCTTATAATGGTCATGAAAGATTCGGTTTATTTGATTGGGTTGTGACTGAGGTTTCTGTGCTGGTCTTTAATTATGCACCAAATAACTGATAACCGATAAACAAAAAGTCTGTCAAAGGAGACCCAAAACTCACCAGCAGCTGGAAGCCTGTATTAAACAAGAGTGGGATCAAATTCCAATGGCTGAACTCAAGAAACTTGTCTCCTCAATGCCCAGACGCCTCCACTTTGTGTTAATAAAAAAGAAAAAGGGATACTACACTATGGTAAACAGGCCCATATCCCAACTCTTTTGAGACCTGTAGCAGCCATCAAATTTGAAATGAGCTCATTTTGTGGATAAAATTGTAAAATTTCTTAGTTTCAATACTTGCTATGTGACCTATTTTCTATAGTGAATTCGGGATTGTGTATATATGTACGTTTTCTTAGTATATTCAGTATTCAGCTAATATTGTTTTATGCAATACACTCATTTCTTATTGCAGAAACTGCACCCATGTACAAAGTCAAGAGCGTCATATCTCTATGTAATTCCAAAGAGTGTTGCTCCATTCTTGTTAGTGGTAAAATAAAGACCAACATTGAGTTTACTCCCTAGATTGCCAGGGCAGTCCATCTGACCAAGGAAGATTCGGGGGCTGCACAATCCAATCAGCTGCTAGACGCACCCCTCCTTTACAGCTTTTGACCTTGCTAGTGTGAAAGGACTAATGCCAAGAACTAAACATTCAGTATTCCTTTTTTTGGATCTGGAGTGTCTACTTGTGGGCTTCTGACATCACTGCATAATGTCTGTCAGTTTACTGGAGCGCAGGCAACTGATGCTTCTTTTTTTATGTGGTGACCCACAGAGACAGCAGGTGTAGGCATATCACTGGTGTCCAACTGACAACAGTCTTCTCAGGTGTAGAAGGAGATGCTGCCATGCTGAAACCATGTCTTGGCAATGCAATAGCCAGGCAGCCACAGATGGCACTGGCATGGCCGCAATTTAGTTCCAAATCATTATGTACCTCTCAACACAGGAACAGTGCCTAAACTTAATTAATGAGTTCCTTGGCAGCTCAAATGCTCATATTCATGAGCCTGCTGTGGCTGTCTAAGTACAGCTTCGTCTGGATGGACTACTGAGACTCACAGAAAACCAGAGCCACTCACTTGATACTAAGGAAGAATGAATATAACCTATTCTCATAAGCATGTGATCCTCTCGATAGATTTTTTTAATTGGAATAGAATGGAGCGGTTTACCTAACTTCATTTAGACTACTGTGTGACAAAATTGATTTGGGCAAAAAAAAATTAATGACATTGAAAAACATGCCCACATACACATACACACAATGACCAAAACTTAGATAATCCCTTGTTTTTTCTTGTTATGATCCAGACCAGGAATCAAGTGCAGAGGCAGAGAACAGCAATCCAATGGTAGGGATTATCGATAGGAATATGATAACAGTGGGATGAAGCCCAGGGGAGAATAGTAATATTGAAATCATATTTTATGGGAGAAGCAGTGTAGGCATAATCAATGACCAGAGCGCAAAACCTCCTATCTCTAGAATTTTTCTGATTGGCGGATTTCACTTTGCATGATGAGATCAACGAAGGCTGCTTGCCAGTGGCATTCTGGGATGACTGCCTGGAGTGCACACTTTACCAGAGCTGAACTGTCCGAAGGCAGGAAGGAGTATCTAAAGAGGAGTGTAGGCCTGATAGCTGTTGAATGATTGGGAGCTTGTTCATAATACACAGGACAGAGGAACAAACTGGGAGAGGATTATGAGGAATGTGGTCTCAATTCTGCAACCCCGTAAGAAAGGCTTGGGAACTTGTTCTTATTTACTGAACTTGGAAGAAACTTCCATTAATTACAATCATTAAAGATTAAGTTTTACTTTTTTTTTTTTCTTAAAAAATGGGCATCTCAAATCCCACCCGAATCTGGAATGCCCAATTAGTGAACTATGTACAAAGCTTGCTCGTATGCGACCCCTTGCTGCCAACTCAGGATAGTGACGACAGTTCACGGCTCTCCTCCAAAGCACGTGCCCTTCAGCCACTGCTTCTTATACACTCATTGGTTGAATCTTCGCAAGTTCAGAACGAGGGCAAAGGATACCCGGACATGAACAAACCCAGAGTCTTCCTGACGACTACGCTGAAAAAGCTGCTGACACTGCCGGCTGGTACGACCGGGGCTCGAACCCATGACAAAACAGTCACTTCTGCAGTGCAACGCAATGCCTTATACGAGTGGGCAATCCAGCAGCGATTAAGTTTTACTATGAAAACAAAAAAGCATTTAAGACATAGCATTTAACCACTGGTTCTGAGCACACATAACAAACTACAATACTGCAACTCAAAACGGGGGTTGAAGGGTGCGGGTGCGTTAGAAATGTGTCACACATACATGAGGTCATGTAACTATGAAAGAAGACACAGCTGGGGATAAAGGGAGCATGCAAGACGCAAACCAATCAAAGGAAACATTACTTCTAATAGACATGCAAGTTGTTGATTTGGAGGAGACGGAGGAGGCATTTGCAGGAATGACAGTTGTAGCGACTTTCCTCCTGTTTAAAGTTGCTCGAGAAGATGTGAATAGGTCCTTTACGTTCGTGTGACGCGCTGCGGCTAGTTATGTATGCATGCTGAGTCCAGGTAAAGTTTCAAAGATTTTAATAAAACGATAGCTACTCGGCGGCTCTCTCGTTACACACGCATTAGATGGATAACGTGTACACTGATGGCGAATGTGCAACAAAGTAACAAACTAAACAAAAGCGGTCTACAAAAATTACAGCTACCTACACACACACACTCCTCTCTCCTCCCTAAGTGCAGGTGATTCCGCCCGCTGTATTACCTACGGCAATCATCCCCAGTACCCACACCGTGTGCATCACCGTGGCAACCAGACCAAACAAATCAAACGATGAATAACCCACCCATGCAAAACATATGACTCCTACACACCAGCCCCTTAATTATGGAGTTAATCTCAATAATTACTCACAGACCAGGTAGGAGACCTACACGAAGGAACCTTCAACAATAATAAAGCTCAACAATTAATGAAACTCCATAATTAATGTCCATTAGCAATCCATGTTCGAATCTTCTTTCTTCATGAGCCATATTCATTGACTCTTGAGACTGTGGACTTTTGAGTCATAAGTCAAATAGCCAAAACCCAACAGGGTGAGTCTCAGTCCAAACAAAAAGTCAGCTGAAGCCAGGATGTCCTCAAACAGCTTCAGCCTCCTGCAGCAGGCAAACCTTTGTGATGGGCCGCTGCAGGCAGTTGTTCCGGGTTTTAATCCGCACCTGACGGACGAATCCCCTTTGATCTGGGAGAGTTGATATCACTCGTCCCACTGTTATAACGATAACGAGATCCCCCACGACCAGATTCCTCTTAGCTCCTGTCCATCTCTGACGCTCCTGTAGTTGAGGTAGATATTCTTTAACCCATCTCCTCCAAAATAAATCAGACATATATTGAACTTGTTTCCACCTCCTACGTATATATATGTCTGAGGGTTCAACACTCCTGGTGGTAATGTTGGCGAGGTCTTCAACAATAGCAGGTGGTTTGGTGTTAGTGCTTCCAGGTCATTTGGATCCAGAGAGGCTTTGGTGATTGGCCTGCTGTTTATTATGGCTTCAATCTCACAAAGCACTGTATGGAGGCTCTCCTCATCCAAGCTCTGCACTTTAAAGGTTGAGTTGAGAACCTTCTGAACAGATCATATTAAGCGTTCCCGAACCCCCCCCATGATGCGAGCCAGCAGGTGGATCAAACCTCCATTGGATTCCCTTCTGAAGCAAGACATGAATCTGCACTTGGTTCCACTGCTCAATGGCCCTCTTCTGCTCCTACAAAGTTCGTTACATTGTCAGAGCGTAGCTCTCGAACTTGACCTCTCCTAGCAGTGAAACGTCTGAGTGCATTAATAAAAGAGTCGGTGTCCAATGATGATGCAACCTCAATATGTACAGCTCTGATGGCGAGGCAAGTAAATATGACACCATACCTCTTTACCATGCTCCTTCGACTCTTTACTTCGAAAGGTCCGAAGCAGTCAACTCCAACACGAGTGAATGGTGGTTCATCTGGAATAATTCTCTTCCAGAGCATATCAATGCGGCTGGCCATGGTTGCAGCGACAAGCTCCATCCTGGGGATTGTGAGACATTTGAAAGGTGCTACTTGAGCCTCTCCCAAAACAAAACCACTGTGTATTTCCGAGTTCTTTGTTTTCAACAACAGATAAGTAACTGCTCCGTATCCATGTTCACTGGCATCACAGAAGTGATGTAGCTGTGCTGAGGTAACTTCTTCAAAGCCTGGTGGCTTCATACATCTGCTGACCTCAAACCAGTCCAACAGATGCAACTGCTGCAGCCACTCCAATCAATCTTTGGAGATGGACTCAGGCACAGTATCATCCCAGCCTATACCCGTCCTGCACAGGTCTCTCAGGATCTTCTTCGCTGTTAAAACCACAGGGCTCAGCATTCCGAGGGGGTCGAAAATGGAACTGACGGTGGTGAGGATTCCTCTTCTGGTAAGCGGTCTATCCTTAAGTACAATCTTGAACTTAAAGGAGTCTGATTTAATGCTCCATTCCACACCCAGCACTCTCTCCACAGATAATGAATCCAGCTCCATGTCCAGCCCTTCAATGCCTTTTGCTCTGTGATTCTCTGGAATGGATTCCAGCACTCCAGGCCTGTTACTTAACCACTTTGTGAGAGAAAATCCACCCTTGGAACACAAAGACACCAGGCTCGTGTAAAGCACCACTGCTTCCTTCTCTGTGGCCACCGACACGAGGCAATCATCCACATAAAAGCAGTGCAGTAATTTATCCACTGTTTCCTCACCGTAGTGATGCCCGTAGTCCTCTGCACACCTTCTGAGAGCGAAATTGGCACAACTGGGAGATGATGTCGCTCCAAACAAATGCACCTTCATCCTATGCTCAGCAGCTGGTTGCGCCATGTCTCCATTTGGCCACCATAGGAACCTGAGGAGATCTCGGTCATCAGGAGGAACCTGCACCTGGTGAAACATGGACTCAATGTCAGCCATAATCACAACTGGTTCTTTCCTAAACCGGGTCACTACTCCAATAAGAGAGCTGGTAAGATCAGGGCCCTGGAGAAGTTGAGCATTCAATGATGTTCCTTGATATTTCGCTCCACAGTCAAACACAACTCTGATCTTTCTCTTAGTGGGATGGTAAACACCATGGTGCGGTATGTCCCATACTTTTCCATCACAACGGTCCAGCTCCTCTTCAGGCACCTTCTCAGCATAACCTTTAACCAGAAGGTCATTTATAAAAGTGTTATACTCACTATGCAACGTTGAGTCCTTCTCAAACCTTTTCAAATAACACAGGCGCTGCTCAACAATTTTCTTGTTATTTGGCATCTTGATGTCAATGTTCCTTAAAGGCAACGCAATCTGACAATGCCCCTCCACCTCTTTTACCAAGTTAGTGACAAATTCCATGAATCTTTGATCCTCTCTGGACATAACAGGTTGCTCCTCAGTGCTGCTTTCAGGGAAGTCATTCTTAAACTGTTGCTGCCAGAGGTAATCCAGATTCACGATTGAAACTCTGTTAACAGTTATTTGCGAATGCTCCCAGTTAACAGCTTCTCCACTGGCTCCTAACAGTGGACCATTGACAGTCCAGCCCAGCAAGGTTCGGATAGCATATGGTCCATCATTAACGCTGCACACTACTTCCAACGGTTCCAATGCTTTAGGAACATATGTTCCTATAAGTAGCTCTATTCCTGCATCAATCTGAGGTAAGTGAACATGTTTCAAATATCACCATTGTTTAATATCCCTTTCAGTAGAAATATTTCCTCTGTTCACAGGCATGGACTCCTGTGTGTAAGCTCTTGGCAGCTCAAGAAAATTGTCCCCCTCCAGTGCTGCAACCTCCAGCCCTGACACAATGTTACTGCGTACAACTTTCCCCTGGCCCATGGTTCGAAGGAGAATGCGCCCTTACCTCCCTGTGAGGTGGAGCTTTTGCATTAAACTCTCGGTGCAAAACACAGCAGTACTCTCTGGTCCAAGAAAGCGTAAGTGATAACAATTTTGGTTCCTTTATTTGATTTAACCTGTACCGGCACAATAGGCAGTTTGCAGTCCTGGTCACCAGCCCCTGTAAGACCACTTGACACCAATGTGTTGTCAACATGCAACTCTGGGCTCCTCTCTGTCTGCTCAGCATCTTTAACGGATTCCTTGTGCAGTATAGTGGGATGTTTAAGGTTACACCTTGAGCAGGAAATCCTTTTACGGCAATCTTTATTGATGTGTCCTGAACACAAACAGCCAAAACAGATACCATTTTCCTTCAGGAAGACTATTTTCCTCTCGTGAGTCATTCTTCCCATCTGTACACATACATCCAACGTGTGACCTCCTCCACAGCAAATGCATGCTCTCCTTCCCGTTTGTTTAATTTCCCTTTCTTTCCTTGCCGATAGATGTTTGTTTTCCACAGGGCCTACAGTGGTGGCGAAACTACTCCACTTGTTTCCAGGACGAAGCTGTGGCTTTGGTTTGTTTGTTCCTCTATTCATGGATATTGTTTGAGAGTCCTGTATGTTACCAAACACAGGATCAGTCATAATTTTCACTTGCCTTTCAATAAAGTCATCAATATCTGTGAACTTAGCTCTGCGGTTATATCGTTCTTGCAGCTCACAGGCACGGTTTCTCCATTTGTCCCCAAGTTTATAGGGCAATTTTTTAATTATGCTCAACATGTTTGAAGGCATATCCATATCCAAAAGGTACTGCACGTCTTCCATGGCGTTACAGCAGCCTCTGAGGAAGAGGCTGTAATCTTGCAGGGCCTTTACATCCTCCGCTTTAAGTGGAGGCTATGAGAGGGCTTTGTCCATATAAGCAGAGGCAATCTTTTGTTCGTTCCCGAACTGTTCCTTTAATAGAGCTTTTGCCTTTTCATAACCTCGCTCTGGATTCATGTGTTGACAGCTTCTCACAAGCTCTTTAGCATGACCCTCTGTGTGTTGTTCCAAAAAATACAGACGATCACAGCTGTTAATTGTATTCCTCTCAACTCCATTCACAAAGGCTTTAATGAAGGTGTGATATTTTAATGGATCACCATCATAAACTGGGATCTCTCTCCTAGGTAGAGCTAAAAGGCATTGCTGTTGCATTAGCAATGTGGTTATTTCCTTTTGTTTCCTCATGATGCCAAGGATGTCATTGCTGGTTTCCATATCCACTGTGTTAAATCCTTGTTGTCCACGTGAATCTTGCGTGTTAACTGGTATTGTATGAAGTTGGATTTCTATTTGTTCGTATGAAGTTGCGTTTGTATTTGTGTCCATATTCAGCTCAGGTTGTTTTGAAATAAATTAATCTGCATTAACATTGACCAACTGTTTAGATTGTGCCTTTTCCAGGTATGATTTCATTCCATTCCGGACGTTTGATGTTCTTTTTCCACTTGTTATACTTTTTATCGTGAGAATCTCAAGTTTTGCCATTTTTTCAGCGATTTCAATGTTCAGTTTAAGTTCTTCTCTCCTTTTGCGCAGGCGTTGTTCCTCTTCTTGCAAAGCGTGCTTTTCCTTTAATAAATTGTCTTGTGCTTAAAGCTGCCAGCTCAGCTTCTGCCTTTAAACGTGCAGAAGAAGCTGAAGAGCATAGTGAACAGTGGCGGCTCGTGAATTGGCAACAGGGGAAGCCCAAACAATCCCTTAATGTTAATGATTGTTCATCACCTGTTTTCAATCATTCATTTAAACAGTGGAGGGTCGTCGGCTGTAACAAAGTTAAGCCAAAACCTCGCCCTTCAAAGCTTAATGTCTTAAACCTATCGCAGTTGACTTTTCTTGATCAGCAGTTGCTCATACTAATTGTTAGAAGAACAGTCAGTTGAGTCAAATTTATTTTTGATAGCATTGTTATACATTGCACCACGAAATTGTGAGGGGTTTTCTTTCACACATACATTACGACATAAATTACCATAGGCCTACGCTATAAATTCCGCGCTCAAGAAGCTCACGAAACGGCATAGATGCGCAAATTGATTTGTGAGGCTCATTAAGCAATAAGCTGTGCAACATCGCATTCCTTTCTTCTATATTAAGATGGTAGAAAATGGACTGTCGTGGCTTCCTGTGAAAGAATCCTTACAAACTAATTTATAAAGACGTGTTGATAATTTGCGTCGTCATTTGCTATCGAAAATAAATTTGATTGCCCTTCAACCAATTCGTATGAGCAACTGCTGATAAAGAAAAGTGAACTACGAAATGTTGAAGTCATTAAGCTTTGAAGGGCTGTGTTCTGGCTTCCTTTTGTTACGGCCGACGAGCCGCTGCTGATAGTGAACGAGAAGTTCTGTGGCTTCCAACATTCGAAACACTGTCGCTTGGTTTAATATCATCCTCGATTTCATTTGGGTCATTCATTTCCACAAAGAGTAATGACATATCTGGTAAATCCTGTTGCACTTGGATTTTTATATTCATTTTCAACAATCCATTTTTCAGCATCCCATTGAAATGTATCGCTATACTTCATAATGCTTGAAAACCATTCCTTTTGTTTAATAAGTTCATCCTCAGGAAGTAAATGTTGTGATCTGTGCATTCTGCTGTCATGTTTAAGTTCTGTGCCTGGCTCAGCCATGTTTAGGATTTCTGTGTTTAGTGTCCACTGCCTGTCCTCTGACTATTCTTAGGATTATGTACTGTGTTTTGGTAATTTGGATTTCATTGTGTTATTATTTTTCATGTCTTAGTAATTTAGTTTCCATGCCATGTTTTCATTTCTATGCTTTGCACTTTGTCTCCCCTGTCTTGTCATGTGTGTATCTTTGCTCACGGTCCCTTGTCTTGTGTGCACTCATTCGGGTGATTTATTGGTTTCTGGGTTTCAATCTTCTTTCATTATCTCGTGTTCTTCCTTCCTCTCTCTTTTACTGTCTTACTAACACATACTAACAGTTTATTGTTTTTGCTAATCACTAACCACACTAATCTTGTATATTTTTACTAACTTTCTAACATGCACTCAGGATTGTAAAGCTGCACATACTAATTGACTAACTACCTCTCAGCAGTCGCTCAATTCTAATCTCCGCCTCCTTGCCTATCCCTAATTATCTCTGCTGCAAGTTTCTGTGGATTTCCACTTATACTTTGTGCTTTCCTTTTCTTTTATCTTGGCACTTTAGTACTCCTTAACCGGAGCTGTTGTTTTGTACTTAGGTTGGTCTTGTGATCCCTGTCTGCGTTTTGGCTACAGCCAAATTCATGGAATTTGTTTATTCCTCATGTGTCTCTCCCTGATCATTGTCACCATTGATTGCACCTGTTCTCCCTGGTCATGTGTTCACCCCGGGTGTGTATATAAGATGTCTGTTTGGTACACTTTCTTGTCAGATCGTTCTCCCTAGTTTTCTTGTGCTACGTTTCTCGCCTCGACTTCTCAGTGTTTATCTTTCTGACTGGATTGCCTGACTTTTGATTTTTGCCTGTGTTTTTGGATTACTGTTGCATCTGTGTGTTTTGACCATTTTTCTGCCCGACTACGAGATCTCTGTTTGCTGCCCTGGTAACGATTCGGATTACGTCCTGTGGATTCTGGCTTGTCTCTCTGATAGTACTATTCCTGTGTACCAGACCCATTTCTGTCCGACTACGATTACTGTGATTGCTGCCCTGGTTTTTGATACTATTTTTGCCCAACTGGATTTCGACTTTTGGATTGTGGACTTTGTACTGTTTTTCGCCCTGCGGGGGTCACCCCCCTTTACCAATAAAACAAGCTCTACTGCATTTCCTGGTTCTCGCATCTGGTTCCTGATCGCATCACAACAGTAAAGGCAACAGTTCATTGTGTAAAGTTGTGGCATTTTGACAGTGTATTTAATTTCGCCAAACATTCTTTCACTTCAGACACATCTTTCTTTTGTTTCATGAGCTCTTTCATTTTTGGTATCAAACCTTTAATTTTATCCACAACACATCTGCTTTTTTTTTTTTTTTTTTTTGCAGTTTTTCAATTTTATTCCCCAGAGCCTTTTCAGTGAGTTTCCTCTCCCTTTTGTCAGAGCACGAGGCAGCATCATTTGTTTGACCACTTTTTTCATTCAGTTTTCAGCAAACCATAGCATTTAAATCGGTCTCCAATACCCAAACAATCGGAATATTTCACTTCAACAAGGCAGCATCAGCATTCCTTCTCAAAACATCAGAAAGCTTCGCATTTACAAGCGACAAAGAGCGGACGTCGTGCAAAGCACGGAGCAAACATAATGCACAGACAACGCATATCTGACCAGCATCCCTTTATGCGACTGTTCCAAACGGAGAAACTTCGATATTGATGCAATCCGGATTTCTTCTCCACACACACATGCACAGGTAAGCTTACCTGTCCTCCGCGACAGATGCGTGACGTACTTTCTTTTGTTTGATGCCACTGCACTTACTGTGCGTCTCGTGGATTCCTTTGCGCTGCGAGCGATCACTTTCTTTATGCCTTTTTTGTTGACAAAATGTAGTGACTTTCCTCCTGTTTAAAGTTGCTCGAGAGGATGTGAATAGGTCCGGTACGTTTGTGTGACGCGCTGCGGCTAGTTATGAATGCACGCTGAGTCCAGGTAAAGTTTCAAAGATTTTAATAAAACGATAGCTACTCGGTGGCTCTCTCGTTACTCACGCATTAGATGGAAAACGTGTACACTGATGGCGAATGTGCAACAAAGTAACAAACTAAACAAAAGCGGTCAACAAAAATTACGGCTACCTACACACACACACACACACACACACACACACACTCCTCTCTCTCTTCCCTAAGTGCAGGTGATTCCGCCCCCTGTATTACCTACGGCAATCATCCCCAGTACCCACACCGTGTGCATCACCGTGGCAACCAGACCAAACAAATCAAACGATGAATAACCCACCTATGCAAAACATATGACTTCTACACGGTTCTTTCAAAAAACTTTTCAAATATTTCTGTATTTAAAGGAGCACTAAGTAACTTTTCAACCTTCATAAAATATTTTCATAACTTTTGTGATGATACATCGACTTACAACAGGCTGAATTACACCTCTGTCATGGCCTGAGGGGGTCTGTATCGCTTTCACTGGCACTAAGCAACTTTGAGGAGGGTGGCAGCAACCCTGCCTCACAAAAAACTACAAATGTGCTGACAGCTTTACGGCATATGTCACTTTCCCCTTTCCCCATTCGTTACAAAGACGGAAGTCGATGCAAACGCCTACGCGAAATTACTGCTATCATGGCAGAAGCTGCAAAACAACCAAAGAAGCGAAAAGTTTTGTCTGAGGAGACAAAAAAAAAAAGAAAAAGGGAGGCGACGTGGATAAAAGGACAGTCAAGGATCAACATTGGCCCAGCTTTCACTCGCTGGCGTGAGCTCGAAGACGAGGAGGGATTTCCGACCAATGCTGCCTTGGCTCTGTTCGTGCTGGACTAATAAGTAGCTTTCGATGCTCAAATCAAAATGATAATGCTAATGTTAGCTATCGGAAATTTGCATGGTAGCAATAAATAGCCATCAGCTTGATAGTTCGCAGTTCCACACTGACACGACCAGCCATGCAACAAACTCAAAAGTACTGTATAAAAAAACCAATGCAATGACTGCAAACCGGAAATATAAATTTTGAGTAAAATATGTAGATTCCTGCTGTGGAAAGATCAGTCATACTAAATCATTGTGGTATTATTGTATGCGTTTGTATGTATGTGACAGTAGTTTCTGATGATTTTTATGTAATAGTTTCAGAGAAAAATGGGATTCTTGTCGTGTTTTTGTTGAGCTGACTACAGTGATTGCAGAAGAAGTCAAACCGTGTTGCTTGCTCTGAATAATCAGTAAAACAAAACCCGTGTGCAATGTGCATTGAGTTATGACTTTTCGTAGTCCTGCTTATCAATAGCACCTTGCGCTGAGTGTAGCTGGTCCTCATGGGAAATGTGATCCTCCTTCAGGCAAAACACTACCGCTTTGGTCCACCGGCGCCGCCAAAATCAACCAAAACTGAAAGTTCTTAAGTACTGCTTTAAGTGCATAAAAATATGTAGCATTATATAGTTCTCCATGAATTTGGACATAAAAATCCACAATTCTGAATTCTGAACAAAACTGGCGCTAGGTAATGGGTATTTCACCACAGCCACCAGGACGTCATCATTTCCATATTGAATTCAGAGGTACATTTGTGTATAGGGGGTACGTATGGCTCCTGGGGGAAGAAGTGCCAGACAGGAGCTTAATCGAACAATCCCATGGACGATGAAGAAGTAACTGGGTAGCGTGGGCTTTACTAAACACCTTCTGCAAATCCCAGTCCTCTTCAGAAATTTCTGGCTGGTCTCCACAGTCAGGACTCTCGACAGTTGTAGAGGGGCCATACTACTGGCGACAAGATGGTGACCGGTAACTGAGACGTCTAGTGCACCAGATGATGGTGGGATAGTGTAATATCAGCCACAGGAGGCCTAGGATTATTGAATGGCTTCAGTGGGGTAGTAGTAGCAGTGAAAGTTCCTCCAGGTGGTACTCTTTAGTGCAAAAGAAGAACAGAGCCTCTAGTGGATCACACTGCTGTTGCCCAGAGGTTTCCCATCTATAGCTACCACTATGAGTGGGGTGTAGAGTTGGTGAACCGAGGCACCGAGTCGTCGCACGAGCTGGTGGGAGATTCTTTGCTTCACTGGAGTCAATCGGACAGGGTCGCACCGTTACAGGATATCTTGACTGGAATCCAGAAATGTTGTCCAGTAATAGCCGTGGCTGACACCTTTACCACGGGGTCGCTGTTCCTCCTTCTTGACTCACGGTGCAGGGGCCGGTCTTCTTCCAGGAGAGACATCTGTTGGCTTAAAATGCCCCAGTTCCATGGGCTCTGGTCCCTCAGCTGGCAGCTGAGTGGGGCTTTTGGGGTAAGCCTGCCGTCTCTCCTTTATGAGATGGTCCAATCTGATGGGTGCACTAATGTAGGTGGGCAGGGACATCTCCAAGTCCCTGCAAGCCATCTCCACCTGAAGCTCTGGACACAACCACCTCCAGAAGATGGTTATAAGTACAGGCTCATTCCACCGCTGGCTGCAGTCAAGGTGCAGAATTGAAGGGGGTAGTCCGCTGCCTTCCTGCTTTCCTGAATCAGGTCCAGCAGTTGGTCTGCAGCCTTCTTCTTCTAAGGGTGGTCGAAAACCGTGTAAAACTGCTGGCGGAAATCAGCATAGTTGCGAAAGCCAGATTCCCCCCAGAGAGCCGTCGCCCAGTCCGGTACTTTGCCAGTGAGGCGGGTCACCACTGCCGCGATCTTCTCTGTGTCATTCAGGGCTCAGTAGTAGGTACACTACAGAGCACAAGGAAGGATTAAGTCTTTGCACGCAGTGGGATTTCCGTCATAGCACTTAGGCAAGTGCATTAGCAAATCACCTCGGGGAATGGCTGGCAGAGCCTGCAGTCCAGCAGGAGACACAGAGGGTGGCGTTGGTGGCGGTGCATGGGAGATGGAAAGTTTATGAACTTCGCAAACTACTTCATCCAGGGTGGCCCCCTAGATGGGCAGTCTCCCTCTGCCAATCTTCCACCAGCTGGTAGAGGTCAGGAGGTTTGGCAGCGAACTCTCTCACCTCCTGAGACAATGGAATTCTCGCTGAGTCCATGCTGTGAGTAATGCTTGTGTTGCGTGCACAGGTCAGATACACAGAGGACAGGAAGATAAGGACTGGACTCAGGTGCAAGGATGGACTTGGCTGTATTAATCATGCCTACTGCACAACAGCAGCCACAAACATTGCAAAACTAAAGTGGAAACGAGGTTCCTTTAACACTATTAGTAATACAGACTCTGGGCTTTAGCTGCAGTAACAATGTTTTACAAATAGGAAAATAATGCAGTGCTGCAATAAACATAAACAGCACCAAGCTTAAAGAGTTTAGAGTTTTGATACGTAAATACATAGAAAAAATCGAAACAAGACTTAACAATGTCACACAGATGTGGATTATACAAGACATCACAATAAGACTGAAATTAAATACACACTGCTACCCCCGAGTGGTAATGAGGAACAGGTGTGAGTGATAATGGGATAATGAATAAAGTGTGGCCCTGGATTTAGTAGACCGGTGAGCTGGACGGATAAAGGCATGTCCTCACAATTTGCCAACTTGTTTTGTCCAAAAGGTCATCAATGAAAATACTAAAAGAACTTAAGAAAATAGAATGCAGTGATTTGAATGCTATTGATAGTTGCTGAAACAACAAGCCAGCATTCAGTAACCTAAACGTAAAAATAAAAAAGATCATACGCGAAAAGATAAGTGAACCTATCAGCACAAAAAATTACATCATGGTCCACCAAACTGCAGAGATCATGGAACTTTGATCTCTCATCCTTCCAGGTTGGATAATTGTAACTGACGCTGGTAATGAGCTCTTTCTCAGGGGTGGTAGTGAAAGAAGACATGGGAGTACCTAGGAAAAGCCAGATAGCCATGGGCAGGGCCAAAAGGGTGGTTGGGGGGTGGCACGGGCCACCTCTGAACTCTAACTGGCCACCCTATGTGCCACCCCAACCAGGGGCCTCATTTATCATTGTGGATAGACCTTTTTTTTACACCCTTTTCCCCCCGTTTTGTGCGTATGCACTTTACTCGGCAAAATTTGGGATCTATCAAACCCGAACCTGGTGGGAAAAAGTGCAGACATTTACATCCATTTTGACCGTGGCGTGCCGTGATTTACACCCTTTTTGACAAACGGGAGGAATTGGCGACGCAGCTACTGAGTCAGAGAATTGCAGTGTGTGAGGGAGAGGAGCGTGGATTATAGCCTATTTAAAAGAACAATCAAAGCCGCAGCAAAGTCTGGTTTTCCTAATGTAATTGGAGCCGCTCAAATCATGATTAGGGCACCATCAGTGAATTAACTCGTATATATGAATCGCAAAAATGTGCATACGATCAATACCCAAATCATATGTGACGCCGACAAGTTCATAACGAATGTAGTGGCACGGTGGCCTGGCTCTACACATGATTCATTCATCCTGAGGCACAGCAGTGTGGGGGCGAGACTAAGGGCAGGCGCTGCGCATGACGGCTGGCTACTTGGTGAGTGCATGTAGGCTACACAGTATACTCACTCATTGAAAGCTGCTGCTTATAATCATCAATTCAAGGCTGATACTCACCCCATCGTGTTGACTTACAGGAGATAGTGGCGACTCAGTTGTGTCATCAGGTTTCTTATTCTGGAGGTGCACAAGGGGCGCACAACAGTTTGATGAGGGGGCATGCAATTTATTTTGTTCACGGGGGGTCATCTTCATTTCGTTGACTGTGGCTACTACAGTCGCTGCTAGTTCCCATCCAGGACCCACAGGGTGGCCAGGAAACCCAGTATAATGAGATCCATGCACGTGCGCACTGCGTTGTGGAGCGCGCTATGTTGTCACTGACTGGATGTGTCGAGTGTTAGGCTCCTCTACCACCCCATAAAAGGTCTGCAGGATCATCTGTGCCATCCTTCACAGTGTGGCAGTGAGGTGTGGGGTTGCGCTTCCGCCGGGCCTCCCTCCACCCCAGCGTGTGGACCCGGACCCACAGCTCCCTCACCGTCACAAGGGTTTTCAACGGGGACTAAGGGCACAAGCTGCGGTGATTCAGCGGTTGTGAAGCATCCCCCCCCTCTCACCCCTCATGTTGAGATAAAGAATGTGTGTATATAGCCTACGAGTTTCTCAGTTTTAGGCTTGCAAAGTTGTGTTTAGTTTTCAGTACTGCAAGAACCTCATAGTACATTCCTCGCACATTTGATGTCCACAAGTTGAGACAGAAATAAATTCATGTATATCAAACACGTCCTTTTAAAAATGTGACCCCTCGTCCTCTGCTGAGTTTTAATAATGCGGGTATTCTGTCCCGCCCTGAGTAAATCCAGTCAGCTCCAAGTAAACCCCAAGCCCCACCCTGGAGTTTTTCGGGGCCGTTCAGAGTACCTACTCCAAGGCAGGGACTTTTTTAGCCCCTATAAAAGTTCCGTAACTCTGTCCTTCGGGGGTGGTTCCGGCGGTGGAGACGCGCAAGAACGGCCCCGGCCCCATAAAATTACCCCAAAGTTCCTGCGGTGGAAATGGGCCTGTAGAGCTACTGTTCTGTTCACGTCCTTTTCTCCCCACGAGAGTTTAGAAATTGAAGACTTGTTGCTTATTTCTGCTCTGCTCCACCTGTGCCCACATTCGAAGTGAGATCAGTGGAGCTTCAGATTCATTATATCCGGCTCCATCAGACCATTGGTGTGGTGGTGCCTAGAAGTGTCTCTTCTTGTTTGTTCCGTTTACCCCCCGGGTTTTGGTGCTGGCCTGATTTACAGAGGCTCATGTTTAGTGTTCAATAGGCAGTGGAGTGGCTGCGAAGCATAGGTGAACATTTTATTTCTTCTCGTTGGACCCTGATAAGGGGAACCAGGTACAAAACGCTCTCCCTTATCTCCATGTAAAGTACGGGCCTTTTCAACATCACAAAAGAATAGTAACAGTCTAGTGCCACGAAGACAGTCTCTTTAAGGAGAGTTTGAGTTCATTTACTTTTTGTGTTCTTTTCCTTGTAGTGGCATCGACTGTCTTTTGTTTCTTGCTCTGTTTTATAAAGGTTAGTTTTTTATTTGTCCCTTGTATTGTCTCCCCAAACATTCAGTAGTTATTTTCGCGGTGGCGAAAATAACTTGTCGACTCCCCCCCCCCCATTCGATCGCTTCTGGTTCTCCGAATATTCCCCCCATAACAAATAGATTGTGAGATCTACAGGAAAACATTTGTCATTGTCAGCACTGCCATTATTGGTCACATCCCATCTGTTAACCGCTATTAATCTTAAAACCACAATTTAAATTGGTCACTTTAAATCAGCAATGCAATTTATTTCTGGCTGAGTTCAGAATTAAGATTTTGAAATAATTTTTTACCATAGTAGCTGCAAAGAAGCTTTTTTGGGTTATGGGGCTAAAAAAATTCTGAAAATTGGATTTGAGGTGGGCAGGTGGGCAACTGCTGAGGGTAATCAAATTTCAGAGTGACTTGCCCGCAGGGCAATCACTTTTTTGAAAATTTTGTGAGCCCTGTTGACATATCCCACCTGTTCAATAGTGTGGCCAAGGTTGAATACCATAGATGGGGTAGATCAGGACTTGCAAATTCAGATGTGGAATACTTATAATCCATCTCCATATAGCAGGGCTATTCAACATTATCCTGTAAGCGCCAGTGTGTGTGCGGACTTTCATTCCAACCAAGCACCTACACACCCGATACTACAAATCAAGCTCTTCACCAAAGACTCTTGGGGTTGATTAATGGTGTCAGATGTGAAAGTACTTAGTTGGAATGAAAGCCTGCACCCACACCGGCCCTTTCTGGATAAGGGTGAATAGCCCTGCCATTTTCCATTTTTGAATTTGAGCATGAGCAACTCCAACGGACATGCAATTATATCAAAAACATTAAGCTGAAACCATGTTGTCTAACTATCAGACCACCACAACTATTTAATTAAAAATAAGGACTTGAAATCTTGAAATATCAAGGTGAGCTCTGACAGAGGTGAGGTGCAAGAATTCAAGTATTCAGAATACTGAAATTATTCTTCACTCAGCAGTGTACAAATTTTTTCACTAAACATGTAGCCTATGATATTGTAAATCCTATGTATTTAATTTAATATTGAAATACTACCATTTCATGACTAAACTCAACAGGAGATTACACAATGTGCAAGTAGTCTAATCTCCAGTGAGGCAGAGGTCCAGATAAATGTCAAGTCAATTCATAAAATCTTTGCTATGGGTCAAGTAAGGTGGATCTGCACTTTGATTTCTATGCTGTTCCTTTAATTTAGGAGTGCACATTAACTAAAATGTGGCGGGGATGCTCACAACAGCACTTCATTACAATTACGACTAAATTGGTACAAACAAGTGTGTTATGAGTTTTAACATTCAAGTTACCCGCTAATTGCTAAAGTTGGTCTTCAAGCAGAAAATGTGCAAACATTTAGCGCCAATGTCAAGTGGGATTTAACAGTGTGACCATTATTTATCTTCTGTGCCTTTTCATGTCAATATCAGAAAAATTACAGAGTTACTGTTGTTGCTGTGCCTAGATGATGTCTGCAGGGCTCTCAACTCTCATGCATTCGGCGTGAGATTTAGTGCTTCATTCACGTTCTTGTGCTGTAGTCAGCAATTATTCAATCAACGCAATGCCTGTTTCACGATCGTTCAAATTGTTTAAATGAAATCAGACAATTTGAAACATTTTTATGCTATTCCATTGCTTCCAGCCCGAGTGGGAAAAAAGCATGAGAAGTCCAGAATCATAATTGATTTTCATATTACTGGTGGTGACATCCACCTTTAAGTCCCATTCAGAGTGGGGCGAAGCAAAAAAGTGGCACGGCCTTGCGGAATATTCGCCACAAGAAAATTCCATGTGAATCCGTGCACACTGGACTCGGTGCGAAATTCCGCGATCTTGCGTTCAAATTTCATACAACAGACAATCAAATCCGCAGGATATTTAATCAAATTGGACCAGAGCAGCAGCAGCAGCAGCAATAATATTTTTTCTGTGTATCTAAATGATAACATTAGTGTAGCAGGCCGAAGGAGGGCCCGGGCGGGGACTTGAACCTCCAGACTCCCTGGAGTCATGCGTGCTGACCACATCGCCAAAGAGCCAGGCTTCTTAGCCAGATAGCCAGGGCACGTACTTATTAGGAGACACTTCCAGTGACAGGACCTCTCTACTGTCACATCTCTCCCCCTCTTTCGTGAGTGTGTCCTCACGCTCCATGCTTTACGCATGCTGCCATCCATTAGGATCCCCCAGATCCTGCCGATTACGCCAGAATGTAAATAGCGTTCAGCTCTACCTACTCCACTCCTGGCTGGCTCGCCACGAATTATGTAGCATGTGCGCACTAAATTTGGAACCCTATGGGTGCTATGTTGCACAAAGCAAGGCAGTATAAATTGTTGGGCTAGTTCAGGAGATCTAAGTTTGGCTCTAGGAGTGGAGAGAGGAAGAGACTGAGACAGAACTTGCGGTTTAAAATGGTACCATGTATTGGAAAAAATAGAACAAACAAAACAAAAGGAATAATTAACATTCAATACATTCAATGCAATCAAATGAATTCAACAAGTTCAATCTAGTCAAATGAGCCCCATCAGTTTGGTGAGTTCAGTCCATTCACATAATGAGCTCAATAAAAGTTCAGGTTGCCCACAACGCGAAGGGTTGTGAACACGATGACTTGAGGCGGCTCGAGTGTCCAGCGATAGTGTCCAAAGTGGGGGAAGGGAATGTGTGAGTGTGAGTGTGTGTGTGTGGGTGACAGGCCGCTCAAGCGTACGAGTTGCGGGGCAAATAATAAGGAAAACTGGCTGCAATAAAGAGCCTCCTACCAGCCCGACCAGAGCAGGAGGATCAAGTCCTGGGAAGTGAGTAGTGTAGCAGGTGACTTGCAGACTCACTGCCCAAGGTGCATGGACTTCACATGGATTCAATTCCTAGTTCTAGCTCGCCATCAGACCTGGCCTGAATGAAAAGGAGCAGGACCAGTGTCAGTTCCCGGTGTACACCAACATATATATAAACAAATAAACCAGTCAATAAACAATGCAGGTCGCATCACAATTAATGACATTTCCCATATTGTACAATATTAACAAGCTATATTATAATAAATAACAAATGCATTCAAAGGTATTCATTATCAGTTCAAATATAAAAATACAGTGCATAATATTAATATAATAGAATAGAAAAAGCAGCACTCGGTTTACCTTTAAAGTGCACTGAAGTGCATGGAAATGCATATGTAAAATGGCAGCAAACAATTATTACGTTTGGCCTTTTTTAAAGTGCTTTCAATTGCAACATAACAATAACCAACAGTAAACACCTTAAAAGTGACTCGACAGAAGTTACACTTCATTGAATAGCATGCATTTTGAGAAAACGGGCATAAATGAGCATGCTAACCGCTCCAGCTAATGTAATGGAAGTGGCTAAGCTAAATTAACCCCATAGTATGAATGCAATGCAAAGCTAACTGTTAACACGACTCACCAGTTCCGCAGTTTAAACTAATTTAACTGCTTCGTCTTCCAGCGCTGGTAGTCGGCTCCTACAAGTTGACATTAGTTGAACAAGTTAACGAAGTTTCAGACGTTGACATAGCGAAATTATAACTTTTAAAAGTAATGTACCTGCAGCGTTTGTCCGTCTCAGCGTGGCCCGCTCGCATCACCCGACTGACTTCCTGTAGCGCCGTTTTAGGGACACGGATAGACAGCGCGTGGTCATGTGATGGCGTGACGTAACGACGCCCAGACTAACGCTAGGCGTGACGTAACGACGCCCAGACTAACGCTAGGCGTGACGTAACGACGCCCAGACTAACGCTAGACGTGACGTAACGACGCCCAGACTAACGCCAGGAGACCTGAATGAACTCTGTTTTTTCCACCCGGGTTACACAAGCCTCACATCTACTTTTGCGTGACAGACCGTCATCTCCGCAGCGACCAAACGTTTTCATTATTGAAGTCCGGAGCTAGTCTTTCAGCTCGTTGTTCAAGTAATCATCCCACCTCTAGTCATAGAGGACAGGATGCTGATGCTGGAGAACGATACTGATGAGACGCATCTAGTTTGTGACTTCGCAGTTTGACGTTTGAATGCTGTAACTTGAATATAAATAAAGCATTTAATTGGCTAGAAGTCTACTTTAGTAGACGGATTTTCACAAAGCTTTACCAATTTACCACTCAAAACGTTGCCTGCCATCGAGTGGTTCTCCGTGTCATCTCTAGCCCACCTGTCGTTGTGGTATTGTTGGACTGTGAACCAGTGTTCATTCAAATTGTCATCTTCTTCTGTGAGTTTTATTGACAGTTATATGCCTATTTTGCCCAGTACTGCCGCCAACTGTTGGGCATGAAATTGCATTCACCTATAATCTGATCGTCATTCTCGGACAAAACGACAGATGACTGACAGGACAGGGGCACTTCAGGGGCCCAATTAGATTTCAAATGGGGCCAATGCCCCCGTGGCCCCGCCCCTAGAACTGCCACTGATATTTACAACTGAGATAATTACCAGCAAATCAATGACTTAACTTTGCATATCCAGCTAGTCCATCAGGCGGCTGTGGTGGTGGTAGCAGGGCCTTCCCTTGTATGATAACCCTTCTGTTCAGCACAGAGACATTGAAAATTCCCCCTTTATTATGAAGCTCCGTGCGTACTTATTTAGGGCCTGATGCTCAACGTTTCACAATATGCTCACAGACAGATAGGCACATCTATTCCTGTCTTTCAGCAGCTGCAAAGAATAACAGGTAATTTCCTCTCAGCTCTACTGGGTGATGAATATCCAGTATGTTGTTCTATTTCACAGGGCATCTTCCATGTGAATTACATGGCACCAATTGGAGTGTAATTTGAAAAATCCCTTAGATGACAAAAATCATTCAACAATCACTATTCTATGTCTTTACTCAAAAAATGTGCAAATGTTTATGCACCTCGGAACACTCTGTTGTCTGATGAGTTATTACTGCAAAAAAAAACAGGAGGACCTCTTCAGTCAGTGAATCACGTTTTCTTTCTCTAACCCCTTTCATAATATGGTATTTACAGATAACTCACTCATTAACATAAATATAAGAGTTTAATGATGCTAGGTTACAAGTTCTGAAAAGAAACATTCTTGTGATTTTTAAGAGCCATCTTCTGAAAGAGTGGCACTGGCAGTGGAGTTGACATCTCAGAATTGCATGAAATTTGGCAAAATGGTGCCCATACATGTGTAATGGGAAATCCCGGAGTTTGAGCTCACAATTTTTATCGATATGGCTACAGCGCCACCTAGATGTGGGCAAGTCAGCTACTAAATTGATCATTTTTGAGGAGAAATACCCATTTTTGAAGGAATATTGTGGATAACTGCTTCAATGTGCAAAATAAGTTATGACTGTATTTGATACTGGGATAACAAATTCTTTAAATGTGAAAGTGCCAGCTGGTGATCATGTTGGTTATACGTGCAATGACAAGAAATATGTGTACAATTGGAAAAAATATTTTTTACAAATTCAGGCTTATTTTAATTTTTAAATAAATTTTTCCTGTTTCCTTTCCTGTTTCCTTTTCAGACATTAGAGGTGAGAAAAATTTAGAGGTGTTTAGTCTGGCACTTTTTTTGGTTTCTGAGGCACATGTCTGGTTTTGCAAGATCTGAATAAGGTGGTATGGTGGGGCGCCACCTACTGGCATTACTAGCTAAACTGACATAGTGGCAAAACAAAATCAGTGTTTTCACATTGCACATATGACACATACTCCATACCAGAAACTTTTCAATGGCATATGTCTGGTTTTGTCAGGTCTGACATATTGGTAACAGTGCCCCCTATACTGACATGTTTTTGAAAATTTGCCCCCTTATATCAAGACATTGGCAAAAAGTGCCGTAAAACTTCCATTGGCATGTTAAAATGTTTTGAGAGGGCTGGAGATTCAGCTAATTTCAAGGCTCTATATTCTTGGTTAACATTTTCATGGGCCCCTGAACATCGCTGCAAAAAGTCAAATTGGAAATTTTGTCAAAATGTCTGTAGCTGCTTCTCCAAGATAGAGCATAGTGCCAAAGATGTTTCTAGTGTCCTTTGTTTAGCCCAAAGGAAGGTTCAAATTAATGGTCTACCCATCCTGACTGGTGTCTGGTTAATAATGTTAATGCACTGTACAAACAGGAAAAAATTACCCCACACCCAACTTTGGGAGAAAATATCTCGAAAAACCAAAAATTGCCAGACTAAATACCTTAAAAATTTTCTCTCCTTTTAAGTCTGAAAAGGAAACAAGTAAGATGAATTTGGCACTGGTCCGATTTAAAGGAAAGGAGTGTCCTCTCATGGAAGTTGGCCAAGTGATACGGGTCGCTGGACTCCCAGCACCCTCCCCGGTCCGGTGGGGCATGCAGCGTTTCAGTGAGGATCCAGGGGCGAATACATCGGCAATGGTGGATTTGGGCTGTATGCAGTCCAAGATTCACTAAAGAATAATTCAACCCGGGGCATGAGCAGAGGCTCAATGGGTAAAAATAAAGTGTGTGCATACTGCATAGAGACATTCACCAATATCCCATGGTTCCAGTGGAAGTTCATAACCAGGGCCCCTAATTCTGGGAATGGATTGGCCTGGGTTAAATAGGCTAGTGGGGAAATTTGTGGGGTGCACTCACGGGCCAACAGGGCCTGATGATATGTGTGTTGTGTGCTGTGATGAGGCAGTGTTGGCAACTGCTACGGGTATGGAGGGCAAAAAGGTGGGACCTTCCTAGGAGGCATTACAGTTCCCCAGGTTTCACTTACAAGAGGATTTTCCTCTGGAACAGTATCGCGACGACACCCTACACTTTTCCTTCGGCTAAGAGATTAAAATTGATGGTCACTTGGTGCGCTCTGACTCAGAACCAGCATATTCTTTTCAGTGACTAGGGATGGATTATACCAAGTGAGCATAACCTAATTATAAGTGCCAAAAAGTCATTGGAAAATGATTTTCCAGGCCACTTACTATAACCCAGTGGCTGGTCACATGGGATACGATTGGATGTTGCAGCGGATAATAGCCCGATTTTATTGGGCCAGCATTCAGGGGGATGCACGCCACTAGCGTGCATCCTGTGCTGACAGTCAGTCAGTAAACCCCTCGTCCATTCCCCGGGCACCTTTGTGCCCATTCACTTTGATGATAATTCCATTTTAGATCATTGGCATGCATCTTATCAGGTCCTTTAATTGAAGCGCGCAGGGATAATGTTTTGTATTTGTCTTAGTAGGTTATGCAACTCGATATCTCGAAGCTGTGCCCCTGTGCAACATTTCGGCAAAAAATCTTGCACAAGCACTGTTTCTGGTCGTCTCTTGACTCTGAATCCAGAAAGAGATTCTAACGGACTAGGGCATTTTGTTCATGCCTCGCACACTTAAAGAACTGTCGGGATTTCTGGGTATCAGATCTATTTGCAGCAGTGTGTATCACTCCCAAACCGATAGCCTTGTGGAGCATCTGAATAAAACTTTGAAATCCATAATCCAGAAGTTAATTCATGAGGATGAACGCAATTGGGATAAATGGCTTGTCCCTCTATTGTTTGCAATAATGGAGGTTCCCAGACCTCCACGGGATTTTCCCCTTTTGAATTACTTTAAGGCAGAAAACTACATGGGGTACTGGACCTTGTTCAAGAAAGTTGGGAGGAGGGTCCAAGCCCCGGTAAAAATTAAATCCAATACGTCCTGGACCTGAGCGCGAAATTCCATACACTAAGGCGATTATCATGGGAGAATTTGACTCAGGCCCAGAAACAGCAATAGTATCTGTACAACAGAGGGGCTAAGCTGCAGAAATTTTTGCCAGGAGAAAAAGTATGTGTATTGCTACCCTCGTCCTGTTCAAATTTACTAGCTAACTGGCGAGGACCCTTCGTGGTCCTTTTGCAGTTGTGTACTTGTGTTGTTCAATACATGGAGAACTTTCTCCAACTGTATTTTTGTTTCTGAACCTGTCTGCCTACGCTGGTCGAACCTTCATGACAAGAATCTTGTTTCACACACCTTTAGACTTTTTTTGCAGAAAGAATGAGATGAACTTACACTTGAAAAACTTAATTGCTTGGTGTCTGCAGTCCCTCAACATTTATGACGTGTTAAGAAAAGGAATGGCAAACTTATAAAGTGGTAAATAATTTACTGTCTCAACTATTTTTTCAAATATGCAGCAAAAAATCTTGAAAGATTTTGAAAAACCAATAATATTCATGTGCTTCAGATATTTTTGTGTCTATTAGAGGTCATGTTTCCTTTGATTGGTTTGCGTCTTGCATGCTCTCTTAATTCCCAGCTGTGTTTCCCCACCTGTTGTATCAGTGACCTATTTATACTCCCTCCTCTGAGTTGCACATTGCTGGATTGTAATTTGCTATGTATGCACTGAACCAGTCAGTATGCACTAGTAAAACTCTTTGACCTTAAAAAGTAAAATTAAATCTTTAATGATGGCAATTTATGGAAGTTTCCTTACTAGTTCACCTAACCTCATGCACCCGAGACTTGCAATCGGTGGTATTGTTGCCATGCTTCCACCGCACCTTAGAAAGGCATTACATCTTTCCCATGTCCATGTTTCCGAATTGGCAACTGAGTGATAATTTGTTCAGCTGCGAGGATCAATCGGTAGAATTACTGTCCATTTGCCCTTAGCTCACATTATTTATTCATTGCAATGGTTACTTGGCATTTTCCTGTCTATATTAATGGTGACAGTAAGGTAAATGTTTTTCAAAGCTTCTGAACTCCTGTGGCTCACAAAATGCTAAAAGTTTTTTTTCTTTGTCAATGTCCGATTGGCTTGCAACAACAAAGAATATATTTTTTAAAATGTGGTTTTGCTGACTCGGGTTTGCGTGTTAAGTTTGCTTATGTAAAAATAAAACTCTCTCAACAACCAGTAATGTTACCATAATGCAGTTTAACACCCAACTTGTTTGGGTTTGTTTGTATGGAAGTCCATCATAAGCAAAGATGATGATAGTGACGCGGGAGGTGAGAACGCAGCCCAAAGTCAGAAGCACAGAGGTGTCCGCACTATGGGCATATAACAACAGAGATTGGGTCAGGTCTCCTCTCCTTGTGGGCTTAGCACTTTTGATCAAGGACTGCCAGACGATTTTCCTCAAAAGTCTGAACGCCTTTGTGGATGGCCTGTTTCCAGGCAATGCGGTCAGTGGCAAGGATTTGCCAGCCTGTGGAGGGTATGCCACAGGCCCCCCAAGGATGCCTTTAGGCAGTCTTTGAAGTATTTGTGCGGTCATGTGATGCACCAGAGGTCACCTCGAAGAAGAAAACCATCTTCAGGAGGCGTGTGTTGTCCATTCGAGCCACATGTCCAACCCATAACAGCTGCGCCTTTGGAATGAGTGCCTCGATACCAGGCATGTTTGCTCTGTGCAGCACTCGTGTGTTGGAGAATCGGTCTTCCCATGAGATATCCATTCATGATCTTTCTCAGACACCGGAGATAGAACTGATCCAGTGTTTTTAGCTGGTCCTTGTCGAGTGTCCACGTCTTGCATTTATAGAGCAGGGATGTGCTGATGGCTGCCTTGTATACAGCTAATTTGGTGCTCAGCTTGATGCCGCTTTTCCCTAACAATCTTGTCCGCAGCCTGCCGAAGGATGCACCTGCTTTGTTGACCCTGCTTGACACTTCTTTATCCATGCTACAAGTGGAGGTCAAAGTGCTGCTCAGGTAAGTGAAGCTGTCCATGTTATTTAGTTTTGTGCCCACAATTACCGTATTGGGCACTGATGGAGTGAGGCCAGGTGTAGGCTGAAGCATCACCACTGTTCTCTGCAGGCTTATAGTGAGTCCATAGACTCTGGCTGCTGTTGCCAGGCAACTGCTGATTCATTCAATGCTGCAAGGGCATAGTCATCTGCAAATAGGAAGTTGCGCGCAAGAGCCTCAAGGACTTTGGTCTTAGCCTTAAGACATCTCAGGTTGAAACAGCAATCATTTCCATTGCAGATGGTGATACCAGCATCCGTTGTGGAGGCACCAAACAGCATCATTGCAAATATTGAAGAGTGTCGGTGCCAAGACGCATCCTTGTTCGAGACATCACTTACTGGGACTAGGTTGGAGACAGAGGCCCTTTTTCACAGCACAAGCCATTATACCATCATGGAAGGATCTGAAGATCTAAACAAACCTCGGTGGACATCCTAGCTTCGACAGGATGGCCCACAGACTCTCCCTGCTAACGGTATCGAAGAGAAGGTAAAGGTTCTGGTTTTGCTCATGGCATTTGTCCTGAATCTGCCGGAAAATGAAGATCATGTCTGTCATTCCTCTGTTGCTTCTAAAGCCATGCTGGCTCGCAAAAATGACATTTTTCTACAAATTGTATGTGATGCAGTTCAGGATGACATGAGCCGTGATTTTCTCTGATGTTTGGCACGGAGATGCCCCTATGGTTGCTGCAAGATGCTCTGTCCTCTTTGTTCTTGAAGACATGAATAATGTTGGCATCTCTGTTGCACAGAACCCTCCTCCCAGAATTGCTGCATCAACTCGGTAAGCTTCATGGCGATGGCCTCTCCCCCCTCCTTGAATACTTCAGGGGGTATCCCATCAGGTCTCAGAGCTTTCCCCACTCGATTAACTCTCAACAGTTTCAGAACATGAATCGGACAATTAATTGAATTAATTTACCCCGCAAATAGGCTGCAAAATGCTTAACCCCTTTGCGCAGAAGCCAAATCTGGCTATTTAGGTGTTACCTGATTTAAGGCTTTATAATTCAAGATTGCAGCTTTACAGACAGAAAAACTTTGGCTCAAGACACTTGAAGTATTTAGACTCCCATTGTATTTCAGTTTATTTTTATGATTTTGGTGAGAAAAGGGGCTGCAAACACAAAAAATCTTCATGAAAATTCAACTTTGAAATTGAAAAAAAAAATAATACTGACAATTGAAAAACTGCTGGGGCCTAAAACTATACATTTCTGGGATCGTAAACTTCTTGACCACAAGTACAATTCATCTCGAACATTACATTCTAGTTACCCGCATGCTATGAACAAAATTAAACAGCTATCCAGGTGTCTGAGATTTGATGAATCTGAGATTCATCAAAATGGCTCACTGTCAAATCATACATTAATCATATATCTAACAGAAATTAACTTTTTGGGCATTAGATTCTGCATGAACTAATGATTTTCTGGTTGAGTTTAGCATGAATTTATCAATATAAGTGCAGCTGAACATCAGTGGTCACCAGTAACCTCTCCAAACACAAAAAATGCCTTTTCTCCATAAGAAAGTTTAGAGTTTTGTCCTTTTTTCTTCTAAGTCCCCCAAGCCAGCACACACAGTCAATAAATAAACTGCTGATTAAACGGTCAGGACATTCACTCTGCAATGAAACCGGCAGTTCTGACATCCGAGCTTACAAACTCATTTCAACACTTATAAGGAACAAGTACAACTCACTAACTCAGTGATATCTGAATTCTGAAATATACCTTATTTTAACAGAATAGACATTCCACTTTCAGGGTAGATAAAACTATATATTTCCTCCCTGGATTCAACAGAACCGTGCAATGAACGTACCAGGGGGTCCATCCAAATGCATGGGAAGTTCACGTTTTAAACAGGAAAAAAACCTCGGCATTCGACTTTGTAGAATACGGTATTCATTCCAAAACGAAAAGCAAAAGTAAAACGCAAAAGAAGCCTAACCTTTTGCATGAATCCCTCCTCCGGAGACCGATGTATCCAGTAAAAGGAACCCTCCAGTCCTGTTCCATTCGAAAAAATTCCCATTGACCATGTCCGTATCTCATTTAAATCCTGTAAATGTAACTGAACACTTCAAGGCCAGTTTTGCGAGCCTTCTTTGCTCTAAATCGCGTCTATTTCAGCCACGTAATGTGCGCAACGTACACAGGATGCAACCGAGCATGCTGATACGCATAGGCTTGTATGCTCTGTGTTTGTCCAATCAATGTGTTTCACTTACTGAGAACGTTTAAATACTCTGGAATTGGATAAGACACGAGCCAATCAATACATTGTTACCGCGGAAGTTTCACGAGAGCATGAAGTGTAATTGTGCAGTTACGGAGAAGAGACTGAGAGTATATTTGAGTGATTGGCTATCAACACCAGTACTCGGGAGGATATAAGGAAGTGCTGAATTTGTCGATGAAGGAATCTACACGTAAATCCATGGAAGGGAACTACGCATGTTTTGAAAGAGATTACTGTAATTGACAGTAGAATGTGAGATAATCAATACCATGTATTGATTGCAAGTGGTTGCTACACAGGACAACGATTTTTTCTGTCGCAATAGATCATTTTTTTAGACTGCTGGATCGATACTATGGGCAAGGATATTGACCAATTTGCACATCAGGCTTAGCTGAGGAGTTTAATTCATGCAACTCCTGAAAAACAGGGATTGGAGGAGGATCTCCATACTCTAAATCGCGTTTCAGCTCTGCCTGCTTGGGAAAATTCAATAGCTGATCCGGGGGTGCCATCTGGTGGTCGAGTACTGTAACTAAGTGCTTAAATTTCCAGGTCGATAGACGCGAGCATCTACATCTGCAGAAAGGGGTTAAGACATATAGCTTTGCGTCAAAGAGGAAGGCTGCAATACAAGATTGCATAGACTAAAATTAACTGACATTTCTTGAAATACCATCTCGAAGTAGAATGTTATGTAGTAAATGCTGCTGAAAATAGTACTTGTAGATAAGGTGTAGATTTTGTTTCCTATTAATTAATTGGATAATTGCCATTCATACAATCTTTTAATGTAGCCTTACTACAACTTTCCCAGAAAATGAATCATAAAGACCTCATCAGTGATTTTGCTACCATGAAAGTTTGACCCATGGCGTGCGTTTTAAATTATTTTAAATGCATGCCATGCGTCAAACCTTTAAGCTGCACAAGTAGCCAGTTTACTCGATTATTCAATTACCAACTTCGTTGGCAATTTAATAGATTATTATCACATTGTGGAGTGTGCAACTGCTCTTCCCCACAAATGTAGCCTTTTCTTTTAAATGCTGAAAACATTTTCATTTTGTGCAATCTTAAAATAAATTAGGTCGCACTGCTGAAAAAATTGCTAAAACAGGATGGAATTTAGGGAAAGTTGTGGATTCATTCATTCTATTTTTGCATCCCAACCGTATCACTCTTGAATACACTGTCAATATAGCCCATCAGGGATCTCTGTCATTTCTAAATAATTTCTTAATAATTACAGGCTAAAATATTGGCCTTGATTATTCAGTAAATAAATTGTGTGATTACTAATCAAGCAGTCTTAAATGAGAACAGTTTGAAAGCAATTGAAGACGTGTGTGCAATAAATACCTAAGTCACAAAATAATACTTGTGAGATTTTGGGGGTCAATGTTTTCAAAACATGTTGCAGATCTTTTTTTTTTTTAATGGTAGCATTAGATGGAGTCCATTGCTGCCTCCAGGGGCTATGTAGATTTGAGAAAACTTTTTTTTTTTGTGAAAAAATACTTATTTTTTGTTTTTACTTAGAAAAAAATTAGTTTTGGGCTTACATTTTTCTGCTAAATACTTCTGGACTACTACTGGACTACAGCAGGGGCAGATGTAGGATGGTAGGAGATCCGGGGCTTAGTCCAGAGGGAGGAAAGAAGTGTGCACGTGAGCTGCGATACAGAAAACCTCAACTTACCACCAAATTAAAGCGGACAAAAGATACTGGAGAACACTTGTAAATTCACACCCTTTAATGAAGAAAAAAAAATCGTAAAATCACTCAAGATACAGTCAGCAGCTGGTTGGAGTCTCTTTTTTCTGAAGGTCGGTTGGTACCATTACGTATATCAGCCAATCACAGCTCTGGTACAGGCTGTGGATCAATTGTATGTGCCAACAGCCAATCACAGCATGGCTGTACTCATGCATCAATGAGAATGGCAACACATTTGACCTTGTCTCTGTCAGCTGAGTTATGCACGCGGAAAATTAGTAAATGCCCGTCTGAGAATCACGATTAAAGTGCTCCACAATATGCAAAATAGCAAGTAAACTAACCTGTCAGCTGCAGAAGTCCAACAGTCTTTTTTTTAGGGGCCAGGCAGCCTAAGCTGCCAGGACCCTATTGTTATCCTGCATGTTCTTCTTCTTCCGAGGAAATCCTACTTCCCATGCAAAAAAAATCACTAAACTTCACACAATGGTCCAGTCCCATGCCCGATTGACTCAGCTGCAAAAACAGGCTAATAGTCCTGATGGTGGCACTACAGCAAGCCTCTAAATTAAATTAACCATATGTGCTACAGATTTGCAACTTTCACCAAACTGTAGCCCCAATAGTGAAGAAACTTTTGTACATTTAAACCTATTGCAAATGCAAAAATGGCATTTTTAAACATCAGTTTTTCGCTTATTGAGTCAATAAATCATTGTTAAAAAAACAAACCAACATCTCCATGCTGTCTAGATTCAATTTGTGTATTTTAGGATTTTTGTCTTAATAACTGAATTATTGACAGCCTTCTGAAATCTGCCTTTACACGCCAACAGCTGCTGTCTTGCACACAGGTGACTGGCTTAGTCAATTTGTGAAGCAACATGTGATATTTCCATTTGCCAATTAGCTCAGTGAGATAGAGCATAGTCTCTTGTGCCAGAAATTGTGAGTTCAAGCCTCAACTGATGTAAAATGCACATTAGAATGCCACGTTTTTTCATCTTCCAACACTCAGAATTGTCTAATTTTGCCAAATTTTGCTAAAATTGCTCGACCGCGACCATTGCTGCTCAGCAGCTATAATTATACCATGGCTTTGGTGACTAATACTGCGAATCAGAGAGCAAATATTGTGATATCAGAAAGTGAGGACGATGAGCAACATTATTAGCCCAAAAACACAGAATTCTTTGTGACCGTAGACTGTTTGTGACACAGGCTCCTAGTTGAGGCATTGTGCTGATAAGCATATGATTGTCACTGGAATATATTGGGGAAGTGTAGTTAGTTTCTGAACCAGTATTTTGAACATCTGCTGCAAATCGACAAAATACTTTTCAACTGACCGCTGGATAATTATCAGAACCTGAACGAAAATAGAATTTAAATCTAAAAACCACCACTTTTCTCATCTTTATCATACTCCAATGAAAATAAATCACCTTGCATCCGGACCACCGACTTCATACAGTATATGCTGCGTGAATAATCATGTACATGTGGGACTTCAGACTAGAGTCGAAGAGCGCATCCGATCTAATCCATTAGGATAGAGGGTTAGCCGTTGATGTTGATATGAGCTAGCCAAATAATACCATTTGCCACAGGCGCATGCATCCATGGCTCATGTCAACATCAATCTTTCATCTTCTATCATGGCAGATCAAATTGGATGCTTCCTTCCACTGTGATCTGAAGTCTCGCATGTTGAGGATTATACATGCAGCATGTATGAAATCGGTGACTGCTTGGTTCAGGTGCAAAATGATTAATTTATTTTCATTAGAGTATGATAAATATGAGAAAAGCTGCAGTTATATATTTATAGCCTATTTTCTTTGGGGTCCCCATAATTGGCCAGCAGTCAATTGAACAGTATTTTGCTAGCTGATGTCGCGGTGGATAGCCACGACAAGAAAAAAATCACTGTTCAGTTTGCCAGATGCAAATGACATGACGTATTCATTTTATCAACAATGGAAGGCTGATATCTAATAAATAAGCATTACCTTTATCGTTTTATGTTTTTCTCGAGAGCTTTTTTTGGTTGCGCTACTAGGTAGCTCCTAAATGTCACGTTTCAGGCATCAGGAACTTTGCGGGTGCAAACATAGACATATACAGGTGGAATACACATAAACATCCCCATAACTACGTTAACTTTCTAACGCATGCCGCGAATAAATTAGTACAATATAGGCTAAAGACTCAGTGGTTGCAAGAGCTCTAAGCTCATACTCAACTTATTTTTTTAACTATAAGAAAAGACCCCGGGCTAAAGAAAAAATACTCCGGGTTATAGCCCAGTAGCCAGGCCCTGAACACACCCCTGGACTTCAGTACTTTTTAATACAAAATGGCTGGACTCGAGCACTTTTAACAGATGAAGCCAACTATCCAGCCTTCATGTTCGACATTTTCACAGCTGGTCATGTGACACACACTAGCGTTTTTATTTGACAAACATGACCTTAGATATTTCTCGCTCCAAAGTTTAGTAAACTTAACAATGGCAGCACACCAATACACAGGACTTGAGTGCTTCAGAGAAATCTCTTGTATTAGAAGATGCTCGAGCTATCGTGAAATTTAGTACTGGTGTTGGCTAATTTTTTTTCCTAATGTGACTTTCGTACTTTTGCACGCAGGTGTTCAATTATGCTTTTAAGGGCCAGAGGCTCAGGGCATGCCACTGAAAACCCTGTAGTGCTGGTGTTACCACGAGGGGGATGTTGGACTTTAGGAATGTTAATAGGACCAAGTCTTTCTCACAGTCTCCAAGATTGGGACCATGTTCCTGTTAATCCTTTCCTAGTCTGTTCCTCTGTCCAGTTTATTAGGAGCAAACTTCCAATCCTTTTATAGCAGGGCTGCCCAAATCTGGCCCTTCAATCCAAATACAGCCCTGGTTTTCTCTCCTTCTAAACAACTAATTGAAGAGTTATTTCCACTGATCAGCCAGGTGGAAACCGAGCAGTTCTTTGCATTCAAGGATCGTGATTCGGGCAGCCCTGTGCTGCGGTCATCAGAATTGGAAGTATGTTTCTCCTTAGCTACTCCTTTCTGCCTTCAAACAGTTTGGCTCTGGCCAAACGTTGCTACAAACACAGAAGCATATGCTCACGTGTCTGTGCATATCACACAGACATGAACACACCATCCAAGTGTTTGTGCATATGCAAACCTGCATGTCTCTTTCCCTCTCTTTTACGCTCACACAAACACACACATCCAGGTGGGGGGAGGGAGGTATAGATTGAAAGATAATTCTAAAATGTCCCATTTTACCTTACTTGCTGTCTCATTTTACATTAACATGTCATTGAAGTGAGGTAGGGGTTTTTGATGTATTTGACGGTCCAAAGTTTCTGTTGGACTTCTGTTCTGTATTTGTTCTTTACACAAACACAGTAGAGATCCCTTCAAAATTCTAAAAGAAACATTTAAGGTAGTCCTCAGGATTTTGAGTGGTTTTCTTGGGAGACTACCAGAAAGAGTCCCTAATCACCTGACTTCACCCTAGGTTAACATGAGAAAAACAGGCTACTTGGAAAGTATATTCAGTGCACAAGAAACAGCATACAAGTTCAAAACCTTCAATGTTCAGTGAACACGCACATTGGTTCCAAAGCATTAGCTTCTGTAAATCATGATAAACCTATACATATAGCTTATGAAATTCAACCTTATAATGATCGAGCATTGGCCTGCTCCCTTGCCTGTTCCCATCAGGGTTCAGTGGGGGATCACCGTAGATCGACCCTCTTGGATCAGGTCTTCTTTGTTTAGGAACCCTGATTACACATAGCAGGCGCGTATCTTTTGGCCAGATTGTGAGTCCCATTTCATACTGAAGAGGTCTATTTGCATTTCAAAAGCAAACGGGATGCACAGCTTGGGCCGGTGAGCTTCACATTCTGTAAAGCCCCTTTATTATTCATGTATGCCTAAGACCTCTGAGTAATAGGTGCTGTTAAACTGTGGAGTGGGACACATGCTACTGTGTTCACCATAGTTTAACCACCGTGGCAGTGATTTTATGGACCTATCAGTGCCCCGTGGTCGACCACACACACATTATAACATGCAGTTGGCTCCAAAATTAGAGGTACCATTGACTGGCAATGCACCAAAAAGATGAAAACATATTTTAAAAATTATAGGGAAATGGATTATACCAACAAGTGTGAAACACTTTATTAATGTTTTGATTGAAACAACCATAGTCATAATAATTTAATGCAAAATAAATTTAAACAAAAGCAAGGTTTCATAATAATTGGCACTTTTCATTTAATGGAATTGTAAACGAAAGTTCAATCATGAAACGTAGGATTCTCGTGAAATTACACTTACCCAATCAGCGCCTTCGTTGTTCTCTATATATGCTTCTGACGCTTTCCGGTCTGCTATTGCACAGATTCTGCATCACCCACCACCACCAACTTCTGACTCCAGCCTCTTCAGCATCTACTTCATCCGTATGACCCTTCTGTCCAACGGGGGATGGCTTCGCCCCTGCCTGCTACCCAGGCAGATCAGCGCCCCACCTCGCTTGAGGGTCCTCGAGGATGGAGTCATCGCCAAATCCTGAATTTCTTTCATGTCATTGCATTGTTAATAAATCTCCTTTCCTTAAATCCGAAGTCTTCGTGATTGAACTACTTAGTGCAGCCACCTCTGGCAAAAATAACAGCATGGCATCTTTTCCTGTAATTTTTGACAAGGTTAAGGCACACATTTGGGAGGATTTTGGACCATTCCTCTAAGCCATTGGTTCTCAAATTCGGTCCTGGCGCCCCCCCGTGTATGCTGGTTTTTGTTCCAGCCACAACTGCTGTTGATTTGTTTTAATTAGGTGCATTTATGCAAATACCCACATTGGCATGTATTGTAAATACTGGCAGAGGGAAACAATTTAACCAAACATTTAATCAACATAAATAATCAAAAGATTCCTCATTGGTGAAACTCTTGACACATGGTGGCAAAACCCGACGATTTACTTGGCAAACAATGGAGTCACACCTGTTTTGTTTTCTGTTGATTTTATTTGGTTCAGGCAGGTTATTTGGGAAAAACTCAAAACACCTGTATTCAGAAACCTAATTTGGAGCTTACTGATTTTCTCAGTCTAATTTGATCTGTTTAAAAATGTTTTCACCTGAAAATCCTGGCAATATTGAAAATTAAGCACAATATATTCAAGGGTTTTTATTCTTCATAGCAGAATGGATATGTCCATCCAAATGTGACTTTAGATGGTAAATAACTCTAAACATGGAAGGCTGCTAATTAAGACAAAGTAACAGCTTTTCAAAATCCTACAATTGCAGTTATGGCTGGAACAAAAACCAGCATACACAGGGGGGCGCCAGGACAAAATTTGAGAACCACTGCTCAAAGCAGATCTTTTCAAAATCTTTCATATTCTTGGGTTTGCATTATCAATTGCCCTCTTCGACTCAGCTCACAGGTTTTCAATTAGATTGAGATCTGGAGACTGAGATGGCCATTGCAGAACGTTGATTTAGTTGTCACGGGAACAGTTCTTTGTGGATCTTGACGTATGTTTTGAGTCATGATCTTGTTGGAAGGTACACCTATGGCCAAGTCCCAGGCTTTTGGTGAAGGCAACCAGATTATCAGCCAAAATATCCTGACACTAGGTGGAACTAATTATGCCATTAATCTTAACCAGTGCCCCTGATCCCCTTGAATTAAAACAGCCCCAAAACATGACTGACCCACTAACATATTTCACCATGGGTATGGGGTGCTTCTTTCTGCATGCATGCCTTTTGCAACGCCAAACACGCCAATGCTGTATCTGATGTAAATGTGTCATTTTGGTCACATCTGACCAAAGCACCCTCTTCCAGTCATAATTTAAATGAGGTTTGGCAAACTCTTAAGTGCCTGCTTTTGTGTCTTCTGGTCAAAAAAGGCTTTCTTCTGGCAATAATTCCAAACAGCCTGTGTTTGTGGAGGTGGCACCTGATGGCGCTTTTCAAAACCTGGTGATGGCAAGATGCCACCAAGCCCTACAATTCCTTCACAATGATTTTTGGGGATCTTGTTGCTTCTCTCACCATCCTCCTCAGTATCCTCGGGGGCAAAATGCAATTATATGTCTTTATTTCATACTCTAGGCACAACCAACAGCAACATGAACAATTAAAAATAGACAAGAAGTTAACTTTTAATTTGTAAATATGTTATCAGTTTACACATGTGTCATTCATCACATAATCACACATTTCCCTCGAAAAACCTGGTATGACCACAGACTGAGAGGACATATCATGGTACATGCTGACAATAGAACTCTGGTCAGCAGTTAAAACATGTGCATTGTGTATCCTACGGATATTCAACAACAAATCATCATAAAAAATTAGTTTCATATGCTTAACAGAGATGAGCAATGTTTCTGCCAAGTGGAGACATAGCACATGAATGAGCAACCTTTGCAATGTACGAAACCACAAGGTTTACATGGTGAAACATTGTACAAAAATCTGAGGGACTTGATTTGCAGTTGGACAGAAATATGCAGTTGATTGGTTATCGGTCCTAATAACCAGCAGTGTGTATGGTAAACAAAAGTTCTCAACGCCTTGTTCCATTGAACACAAGATTTAAAACCAGTTGATGAGAAGTCCCACAACTGAGATCCATAAAAAGAACAAAAAAAAGTATGAAACAGATACACAATATTTGGTGTTTGCAATTTACCATATGATACAACCAGTTTATTTACAGCAGCATTGAAAACACCTTTTTTCACACTGCACTCGCGGTTATCCGGCAGGTCAGAGTCCACATAGTGACCAAGGTGTTTTACATAGTTAACACACTCGATCACAGAGCCATCCAGATAAACCTTTTCAGTCTCCTTCACATTTGATCCAAATTTTATACAGGCAGTTTTCTTAGCATTAAAACATGTTATATTTAACAGCAAAGGTGCTTCATATGACTAACATTTCATTGAGTGCCGTTAGACTGGGGCTGAGCAGCGTCAAGTCATCAGCGTAGCCCAGAACGCCGACGTAGTGACGCCCAACGTGACAGCCCAGACCGCTCCAATGTCACAATTAGTTCATCTATATACACAAACAGAATTAGTGACAGTACCCCACCTTGTTTGACACCATTAGATACAGTAAAACATCTGGATGTACATGCATCCCAGCAGACACGTGCCCGTTGATGAGTGTATCCATCCAGCAACAGGCGAATAACAGGCAGGAGGTAAGCCACGAGTAATCAGCAGTGTGAACAATTTACCGTAGTGGACTTTGTCAAATGCCTTACTTGCGTCTAGTAACTGTAGACATCGCTATTTCTGCGTATATAATAGTTGATTGTATATATAGAAACTCACACACACAGCTGTACACAAAGTTGTGGACAGACCAGTTTTGAAACCGAATTGCAAGTTGGATGTATGCAGGAATCTGCTATATATATATATATATATATATATATATAAATATCAATAATAACAACCATGTCCAAAACTTTACACAAGGAACAACACAAAGCAATTCCACGATAGTTGTCTGCAGAACACAGTGAAGCTCTGAGGTCTTTAGGAATAGATACAATTGTTGAATAAAGTAGATCATTGGCAGTATGTGTTACGAAAAACACGGGTGGAACACACTAGGGGAACATGAATGTGGAAACGTGAGCGTGAACTTGGAAACATGAGCTAGAACGGAAGGGAGACACAAGAGGGGAGTGAGACGCCATGAGCGGGAATCCAAAATAAAATTTATTAACAAACACAGAAATAAACCAGGGGGAAAAAGGGGCACTCAGGCCAACAAAAACACCGTGCCTAGCACTGACGCAGGAGAACTCAAGAATCCAAAACACAACATACCAGGGGAACAGACTCCGAACAAGACATGGAACCAGACTTGACACATGGAACGAGACGAGACAAACAGAACTCTGGAAGCTAGGCATACTCACAAGACAGTTGGCACAGCTAACTCGGGTGGCACAGCTGGCCAGGAGAAGGGTAAGGGAGATCAGGAGAGGGACAGACAGGACACAGGGCTCAGGGCAGGCAGGAACGCTGGGGCTATGGCTTGGGCTATGACATGGCTATGGCTTGGCTTGGGCTTGGGACTGTGGCTATGGCTTGGCTGGTGCGCTTGGGACTGTGGCTATGGCTTGGCTGGTGCGCAGGACAGGCAGGGCTTGGCTGGTGCGCAGGACAGGCAGGGCTTGGCTGGTGCGCAGGACAGGCAGGGCTTGGCTGGTGCGCAGGACAACTCGAGACAGGAGGAAGACTGGCACAAGGACACAAGACGCTGGAGGAGACAGGGGGCACCAGGGGCTTGAATGCAGAAGGGCAGGCTGGACAGGGAAGGAGGCTGAACTCGAGTCACAGAAAAACCTGAGGGGACCAGAGGAGAAGTGCACGAGGCAGAGGGAGGGGGAATGCGTGCGAGCGTGATGCGTGGGTGAAGTCAGATCTGCTGATGTGCAGAAGCTGCTCAAACATATAGGGCAGGGGCACACACAGACACAGGTGTTGAAACTTAATCCAATTAACAAGGGGTGGAACATGAGGGAAACCAATTACAAGAAAACAGATAAACATTAACACTCAGACAAGGATCACAAGACAATCCCAAAGATGGGATAAATAAACTGGATAAAAGACTCCTAAGTGTACAGAAAAAGAGCCAGAACAGAATATAAGAATGCAGAGATCCTGCGGGAAAACTTTAGCAAAGCCAGTGAACAGTAAAGCGAGGGGCGGAGCTAGAACAGAGCGACTGCTGAGAGATAATTAGTCAATTAGTAAGTGCAGCTATACAATCCCGGGTGCTCGTTAGTAGATTAGTATTATATACAAGGTTAGTTTGGTTAGTAATTTTAGAAAACAACAAACTGTTAGTAATGTTAGTATGAATAGAAAAGCAAGGGGAAACTAGCAAACGAGAACAGAAGGAAGGATGAAACCCAGAATCCATTAAATCACCTGAAATAGTGTCACAATCAATTGACACAGAAACTGCTACAAACAATGACGTGACCGGGGTGAAGGCAAAGACAGTACATGGGTAAAACATGGACTGGACTACACAGGAGAGGAATGAAATGTGAACACTAAGACATGGACTAAAAACTGACATACCAAAATGATAGAAACCTAAAATTGACTAACCAGACAGACACTCAGACCACGGAACACAACAGTATGACCATGTACTAACATACAGTTGAACAGAATAGAAACTTATTGGTACAACATTGAAGTGCCATTCAACAGATGATCAGAGTCAAAACCAGCTCCACCGTCACGTTTACCTGATTTTAATTTCAATATACACTTTTCTACAACATTACTAGGGATGTAACAATATGTACTGCTCTCAGTGATACCTTTTGTGATGGTACTGTGTGTAAATCATTTTATTTCACGTTGATTCGTGGGCACAGTTATACAGCGTGTCATATCTGGATACAAATAATTCTGCTATTTCGCTCGGACAAGAAGCATGTTCGACAGATATAGGAATAGTTTTTCACAGAGGGTTAATTTTCTTCAGTTCTCTCCACATATCTGTAGTGCCACAAACACAGGAAGCCAGTTTTTGTTTTCTTAGAGAAAATTCCTCAGCTCTTGCCTTTCTCACTGCATAATGGTACCAAGCGCGGGTTTTACGCATTGTGTCCTCTATCCTTGAAGTTTTCAACAGTTCCATATCTTTGGAATTTTTTATTGGCCTGACAGTGCTCAGTAGCATACTCAATTGTCTGTGAATCTTTTTGTAGCCATTACCAGATTTATGAAGGTTTATGACCATCTGCCTCTTTTGAACCAAAAGTTGTTTTATTTTCTTCATGGTATTGGATGACAAAGGGATATTGCATGTGTGTTACCTCTTTTTTATACTCTAGTAAGACAGGAACTGATGTAATGGCTCAATATAGTTCCTTGACGCTTTGATAAAACTTTAATTAGTGGAGTTTAGTTCCTGGTTCAATTTTGGTAGATGTTATTGCCTCTGCGTGAGGCCGTAGACCCACGGTGATTTCTCCCAGCCAATGAGAGAAAATCAGGCTATATCGCAGGCAGTGGCATCAGTGTGTTCGACCAATCAGCAGTGGCCTAGAGTGTCTCAAAACTCTTTTCTTCTCCAGACCTGTCACAGTGCGGTTGTGTGCCCTGACCCAGTCCCGCTCACAAGGACCTAACATCATTTCTTATAAAAGAAAACTGATGAAAACTCACGCAATAAAAAGTTAAAAAGGTTTGCTAAAATTTGAGATAGGTGTTGTTTGTGTAGGATTTCTAGAAATTAGTGAGATTTTGCATGAAAAACGAAAAATTTGGTGATGAGGCCATATTTGAGCATACGCCCTTTTCACCCAAGTCTACAGCAAGTGATGGTAAGACTATTTATGGATATATGCCCAACGCACAGAACTTTTTTACAGTCAGCTTCTTAGGGTATTTTTTAGTGCCATATAAAGGGTTAATTCTGAAACTTTGATTTGGAGGAAATTTATTTTTAATTTAATCAGTAAATGATTTTGGTTGGTTCCATTGGAACATTAATATCTTACAGTATTTCTCACACGGTTATTCAGAGTTTCTCTATGAATAATTTTTTTAAAGTGTTGTTTGTGCATTGCCAGTCAGGGGTGTCAGTAATTTTGGAGCCCATTGTAAATGCTTACTCATTATTGCTGAGCTTCGTATTATATTGAACTAGCTGCTACCCACTACCCAGAGTGAAATTGCCATTTTTTTGCGTGCATGACCGTTTTTCAAAATTCGGGCGGCGTCAAGTCCTTTCTGGTGTCCAAGTGGATATTCACACCAAATTTGGAGATAATCGGTTGAGAAATGTGGGAGAAAAACGTGTACATACACACAGACAGACAAACATCGACCTCAAATATATTATAGATTAAATTGCCAGTCATTAATTAATTGCAATTATTTTACCCTCATCGACCCTGTTCTTAATTACCTATATTTTTTACAATCAAACTTTTGCGACATCCTTTTAATTAAAAAATCCATTGATTCAGATCTTTTTTTTTTTTTGCCTTGAGGATTTTAGCATGATTTTATAATTTAAACAAAAGTGTATGTAATCCTAACCTCAGGATTGTTATATTTTGTTGTTATACCCTTACCCCGTTCCCACTTTAATTTTAATTGTAAATTCTGATGATTCAAGAATTGACAGACATTTTCTTTTGGCAGCTCTGCAATCCTTGAAGGAGACGCACAAAGCTGAGGCACGTGCGTATTTGTATGGAAACTCCTCAGACCGTAAAAAGAGGAGGAACACGGCGTGTGCCTTTATCTGGGCGGGGCACAACGAAAAAAACGCACAGTATTATAATAAGCCGCAGGTACATCTGCTTAGCAATCTGCAAACCCTCCGACATTCCCCTCGAAACCAAGTCTGTCTACCCTCCCACTAGCAAATCCTTTGGGATCTTCGTTTCATTTGATTGGTCGGCAATGTGGCAGCAAGGGGCGAGAACAATGGCATCATTCCTCCTTAAAAAAGAGTGCAACAATGCCTTGGAGACGAAAGCATTTTGGAGGAGAAAGATCAATAAACGATATAGTCGGATTCAAAGTTACAAACGTGCCTCTTGTTCCCCTTAAGCCTGGGCTTTATTTTACTGGCTTATATCTTTTTCATTCAAAAGTGCCTTTTTGGTTTCTAAATCGCAAACATGCCTAAGGGTTTCCTAGTAAAAAGGAACAAAAAGGTCGCTCATGTCTCATACAGGATTCGTAATGATGAAGAAAACGACGATAAAAATTTGCCGGTTTTGCGGAGAAAAAGCCTGTCGCCCTCTCATTTGCCCGCCACATCCATCCCCGACCACGATGGAGCATCACCAAAGCCGCCGGGAGACACGCTAGTCACAACTGCGGATGCTAAACCTATCCAGTTTGGAAACCCAGAAGCTGTGTACCATGGAATCTACAGCCCCACCCGGCCCATCAGCAAAGAGCACGACAAGAGATTTTTCGAGAGAAGTCTCAATTTGGGCTCGCCAATTTCCGCCGAATCATTCCCGACTCCCGCCTCTCTGACCACTCTGGATCAGCTTCTGTTTGCTCCCGTGGACTTAAAAATAGGCTCCAGCCACAGCTACCGTAGCGGTACCAGCAGCAGCATCCCTGTCTCTGCTATTAGGAATAGCATCAAGAGGCCATCATCGGACGATGAAAAACGGAGGGTTAAACCTGTTACAAAGAAACCAAAAGCAATCAGAAAGCTTAATTTTGAAGACGACGTTACAACTTCACCAGTGCTTGGTTTGAAAATAAAGGAAGGTCCAGTCGATCTAAAGCCAAGAACGCTTTCATCCGGAGGAAACAAGCCTTTGGGCGAATTCATCTGTCAGCTCTGCAAGGAAGAATACGTTGACCCTTTCTCCTTAGCTCAGCACAAGTGCTCCAGAATTGTAAGGGTTGAATATAGGTGTCCTGAATGTGACAAGGTTTTCAGCTGCCCGGCAAATCTTGCCTCGCATAGGCGTTGGCACAAACCGAGACCACAAAACCCAACAATATCAGCTGGCCAGAATGCCAAATCTGTTATCGCCAAGATGCCACGAGTCAAATCCATGTCCGAAGATGAAAAGGAAACGAGAAGTGAGCTTGCAAGTGACAGAGACACCCCAAGCCCCGTTTTTTCAGACTCTGGATCGGAAGATGGTCTGTATGATTGTGACCAATGCGGAAAAAAGTTTAAGCGCCAGGCGTGCCTAAGAAAACATCTTCTGGGACACCAAGCTTATCAGAATAAAATGCACGAAGGGCACAAATTCCAAAACGAGGATAATAAAGAGACTCTCACTCAGGTTCCCGTCTCAGACGAAATCCAAAGCCTGGGTCCCTTGAATCTAAGCCCAGTGGACTGCCTGCTGTGCCCGGTGTGCGGCGAGAATTTTCCCAACAGGACAAGCCAAGAGCGTCATCTTCGCTTGCTGCACTCATCCCAGGTTTTCCACTGTAAATATTGCTCCACAAATTTCTACAGCTCGCCGGGGCTTACAAGGCACATTAACAAATGCCACCCCTCGGAAAATCGGCAGGTGATCCTTCTGCAAATGCCTGTTCGACCTGCTTGCTAAACACGATTTGTGCCTTTATAGGAGACGAGTAGCCTAATACCACTGTGACAATAAGAACTACAAACAGCACAAAAGTTCATGTTGTCCGAGTGTTAACGGGTTTGCATTTCCTTTCAACCCAATAGCTAATAAAAATTAACGGAACTACAACTTGAAAATATTTTGTTACCTCCTTTAAGTTAATCATTACAAACAAGACGTTCGTTCGATTGTTTAAAGTATTTTGATGGGACTGCTGAACACTTGTTGATGTATTAGCTTCTAGACCGAATACCTTATTTTGGTGTACCAGTTGGCATAAAAGGCTTTAATTCACCTGCTGTAAATGTGTTATCCAATTTAGCTTTATCGTGGCTTGTATGTCGCCGGCCATCTAGAATTTAAATCAGAATAATTAAAATTAGTTTCGCCACAAATGCCTTTAGAGTTCAACACGTGAGAGACGCTGTATTACTGCCTTAAAAAAGTTCATCGTGTAAAAAAAGAGATGTTTTTCGAACGAAGTTGGCACATATTTTATTATGGTTATAAATCATGTCGCATTGTTTCCTCATAATATTTATTAATTCAAAATGGATTAATTTATGTAATTTATTGTGTGATTTATACTGTGAGTCATCACGGAATTTACGTCGTATTGACAAATAGTTCTTCTGTCATATTTATTTATATGTTTCAAATGTTGTAGATGGTTAACAAATTTTCCACAACCTACAAAGTAATGCTCTTAGACGCCGTCTTTTTTCTATACACAGCATATTTTCCTAAATGTTAGCTTTTCTAGCGCTTAAATAATCGTGCTTCAATTGTATTGTCTATCTATTGAAATAAAAAAATATTTTCCAAAATTAGACGTGGTTTTTGATATGGCCTGCACCTTCCTCAGCCTGCTTCAACAAAATGTGATCTATGGAAATTGTTTCATCCAGGCCGCGTCAGTATGAACCCTACATCATATTTCTTTTATCCCTACGTCTGGCACTTGGCCACTAACTCTGCTTTCAAATAAAGTTTTTTTTTAAAAAGTTGTCTCAACAAAATATTTTCTCCCTCGGTCTGACACTGCTGGAAATGCAAGGCGTAAGGTCATCTCGTTTAATCCCACTGGTCACATTTATGACAGATTTTTTTTTTTTGACTTCTAGAATCTCTAAAAGTGTTGTTGTTGTTGTTTTTGTTGGCTTTTGGCAAAAAATGCAACATTGAACGTAACCATCATGAAATCAAAACATAGGCTACATACAGTTCATGTGTTAGGGAGGTCTAAGGAGTAAAAAATGCATGCGCTTACATTGCAAGATAAAATTTGGGATTAAACAGTGTAGGCTATACCTGGATCAGAACAATTGCAATAAAGCCGTAATCACAGATTCAATATCAGAGGAATAATTGCTTTATGACGGGGGGTTTTCAACGCAGCATTGACTTTTTTATATTAGCGCTGACTAGGATATCATATTGAGCTCAATAGGCTACAACTGGCAGATATGATACAACGACTCAATTTGGAGATGTGGCCTACGACTTTTGTGGATCAGTATAGGCCTAATTGTGGCATTTGCTATAGAATTATGAAAAACAGCCTCAAATACAACAACATAGGGCCAACCGGTAAAACTTGTTTGGAAAAATTATCAGCACGTCATTAATGAAACCAAAGAGTGCAAGACAGTGGGGGAAAAGGGGGAAATGTTGATTTCGCATCTATGGGCCCACATAAGCAGCGAACGTTAATAAAATAGTTTGTTTTATAATTTTTTAAGTATTAACTTTTTAAAATGATTTAACGGCCGAAAACAAAGTTTGAAAAGGCCTATGCATTGGCATTAATGCGCTTTGGTCAGGAATTTTCTCCGACGTCCTCTCTGAAGCTCCTCGACATAAGCGAATGAACCCAGTGAAAACAATTTTGAGCTTTGTCGTGATACTGTATAATTTCTAATCGTTAATTGCTGCGGAGGATTCACTATCGGTATTATAGGGTCATGATTTCTGGCGGACATATCACTTCCACCCCCTGGCATGTCGCATTAGACTTAAGAAGAAACCCCTGTGACACTGGGGACGGTGTTCGAGGTATTTGTAGGGGATGAGTGCAGTTACGCTGCTGAAAGATAGCTTCAAAACTATCTAAACACCGAATAATAAAAACCGCCCTCTTCTTGAAGTTGGAGAACAAAACGTAGTAAATGGCAAAGAGGAATACCAATCCAGATAAACTATAACGGTTTTTTAAATTGCCCGCCCTGTGTATTAAAATTTCATACACCTCTCGTCCGGTGGATGATGCACTCTTGGCGGTTTTTAAATCTCTTTAAGTTCAGATGCTGTTATAATATCTAAGGTCGTCAAATTTTATGTTTGCCAATTTCAGTCATGAGTATTTATATCATGAACTTAATGCTGGAACAAAAAGTCTGACGTGCAGCCTCCAGAAACATGTAACCTAAGCCTACCGGACGTGCTCAATAATCATTTAATAATTTCGTTCATTTATTTATTTTGCTTTCTTATACAAGCACGTGAACAGAATCCAAATTGCAGGAAGTACATTTTCAGAAATTTCCATACAAATCTTGAATCCTCTTCATCACAAACGCAAGCTGCGTCTGAATAAAACAAATGTGTAAACTACCTGAAATAATGAAATAGTCAAATCTATAAACGCCCATAGAAAATAAACTATACCTATAAAGAATAAATAAAAATAACCACGAGGCTTTAGCCTGTCAGCGACCAGAATGAAAGAACAAATTACTAACTAAAATAAGCAAATGACAGACTTAAATTGCGAGTTTTGCAAATTGCAGCAATATTAGCGCTTCCTGTTATTTAAATTGAGTTTTGACTCCGAAGAGGAAGAGAAAAGAAAAAAGACGATATACACTGCCAGGCCAAAAAAGTCTCTAGCAGGTTTTAATTAAGCAAATAGATAGGAGTCTTCCATTGGATAATTACTGCAATTATTAGTATGGTTCAGCTGGCAAAAAGTTATTTAACCCTCCTCATTTCTTAAACAACCTTGTCGGAAGACATATCCTGTGGTTGTAGATAATATGTTACTCTGTTTTAGAAGGGTCAAATTATTGGCCTGCATCAAGCAAAAAAACAACTAAGAGAGATTGCTGAAACTATTAAAAGGGTTTGTCCTGAGATTCAATATCTCCGGCCCACTTTTGTAAACTTGCCCTAAGTTCTTCCAATTTTGAGTTAGAATGAGCAATACATGTTGAAAGATCATATTTTGATTTTTTGACTTTTTATGTCTCTTACAAAGTGTTGATAAAGAATGAGAGACAGTGAAAGACACCATTTTCGAGCAGATCTCATGTCAGTTGAAACTCTTCAAAAAAAAAAACCTAATTAGAGTTATCCTATTTTCTTGCCTATTTTGCAATAACGTATCCAAAACTCATATGGCAATATCTACACATAATAAATGATGAAAAATAGGCAAAATTATCACATTTTATTTCATGACTTCTGACCTTGATAAAGTTAGCAGCAGCCTACATGACTATCGGAAGTCACTGCATCATGCACTTTCAAAGTCAACATCAACTGTGCCCTTCTCTAGGATTCTATTGCTTGAAATAACATTTTAGATATGATAAGTATGCACAACATATATCAAAGATAAGAATCCTGGAGGAGGGCAAGTAAATATATTGGGGCTATACATGAGTAAAAAAATCTTGATAGTTTTATTGATATACAAAATATTCACAGAAGTAATGATGCGTAAGAATTTTTCATACTAATTAAAATGAAATATTGGCTTGTTGGGGAAAAAATGTACAGTATATACCATTCTTTGATGTCTTTATTATTATATCTGACAATTCTTTGAATAAATAAGAAATTATATATTTATCTTCATTCAAATCTATTACTGTTCTATTCTACAAAAACTTTATTTTTTTGGGGGTCATTTTCATCATTATCTCTTCAGTTTGTGACTTTAATTTTAAAAAAAGCTAAATCATAGGCCTACCAAAAACTTGTTTTTGAAAAGATAAACTAGCACTACACAGTGTTGTTCAGGAGTTGGAGCCATCCAGCACCAAGAATAACCTTTCACCCTGACACCAAGCATTACATATTACGCTGACACCAAGCATTAGGTCTGAGAGCACAATGATAATCTACTTCTCTTTCAAAAATCATGGTTAAAGGATTAATGGTTTTTGAGTTATCAAGCTCACAAGAAAACTGAAGACAGACTCACATACACACAAATATTTTCACATTTACAAGCCCTGTTGCGCTGTCATGTGGGGAAAATTATTCTAGATAATATTCCAACATATATACAGATGAGAAACTGAAAGTGGGCTGAAAGGATAGGAAAACAGGGCTAAAGAACTGTCCAACGTATTAATACAACCTGGCAGGATGATGATATGAGGCCGGAAAAAAATACTGAATGATTGTGATCGGTGATCATTTAAACATTTGGTGAAATCAAATCCCAAGAAGTCAACAGTAGAATTCCAGACAATGCTTAACAGTGAAAGTAAGAGCATCTCCAAACCCACAAAATGCGAAGAGAACTCAAGGTATCGGGACTAAACAGCTGTATTAAAGAAAACCACTTAACAGTGAGGCTAATTGAAGCCATTATTAGACCGAGGCGGCACTAGCCCACACTGTACACTTCCCCACCCATCAATGAAATAATTTATTTATTTAAAAATGATTGATTTATGAATTATATATATATATACCTCAATTCCGAAATAGTTGGGACAAAGTGTAAATTGTGAATAAAATCAAAACGCAATGACTTTCAAGTCACACCAGCCAGTATTTTATTCACAATAGAACAGACGTAACATAGAAAATGTTGAAACTGAGAAATTTTACAATTTTATCCACAAGATAAGCTCATTTCAAATTTTATGGCTGCTACAGGTCTCAAAAAAGTTGGGACAGGGGCCTGTTTACCATGGTGTAGCATCCTCTCTTCTTTTTAACACCGAGTCTGGGCATTGAGGAGACAAGTTTCTTGAGTTTTGCCATTGGAATTTGATCCCACTCTTGTTTAATTCAGGCTTCCAGCTGCTGGAGAGTTTTGGGTCTCCTTAGATGGACTTTTCGTTTAATTATGTGCCAAATGTTCTCAATCTGTGAAAGATCAGGACTGCAGGAAGGCCAGTTCAGCAGAAGGACTCTTCTATTACGAAGCCATGCGGTTGTAATAGCTGCAGTATGTGGTGTTGCATTGTCCTGCTGAAATACACAAGGCCTTCCCTGGAATAGATGTCATCTGGAGGGGAGCATATGTTGCTCTAAAACCTCTATATACCTTTCAGCATTCATGGAGCTTTTTAAAACATGAAAGTGTCCCACACCATATGCACTAATGCAACACCATACCATCAGAGATGCTAGGCTCATTTTGTATTGTCAATGAGAGAATCATGCCGGTGAGTGATGCAGCGGCGTCTGAGGGACCAAAGCTCATGGGCATCCAGTAAAGGTCTTCGGCCTTTTCCCTTACGCAGAGATTTTTTTCCAGTTTCTCTGGATCGTTTGATGATGTCATGCACTGTTGATGATGGGACTTTCAAAGCCTTTACAATTTGACGTTGAGGAACATTGTTTTTCAAGTATTCCACAATTTTTTTAGGTAAGCCTTCACAGGTTGGAGAGCCTCTGGCCATCTTTACTTCTGAGAGACTCAGCCTTTCTAAGACATCCCTTTTATAGCCAATAATTTTACACACCTGATGCTTGTTAACTTAATTACTTGCTAAATGTTCTTTCAGCTGATTCTCTTATATATTAATTGCTTTTTCAGCCCCTTTTTGCCTGTGTCACAACTTTTTAAAGCCAGAAAATTTGAAACAAGCTCATTTTGTGGATAAAAATGTAAAATGTCTCAGTTTCAACATTTGAAATGTTATGTTTGTTCTACTGTAAATAACATATTGGCTCATGTGATCTGAAAGTCTTTGCAATTTGATTTCATTCACAATTTACTCTATGTCCCAACTATTTCAGAATAGGGGTTGTATATAATCAATACACAATGTAGTTGTGTGTGTGTGTGTGTCCTAATTTAGTTTGTATTCAGGATAAGGGGAATGTTCACACAGAAGGCTGTGCACATGACTGTAGACTCAGGGGCGCCCAAACAACGACAGAAGTTGGCTTTAAACTAACATGGTACGATGCATCGTTAAACTAACAAACATCAGAAGAACGATGGTTTCCCAAAACCTTCGTACCTTGTTTGTACCACAGTAGTCTGAACCATGTTGGTTTGAACGACGTTAGTTTGGACCATGGTGGTTTGAGTGACTGTCGCTCGAACAGCAATGTTACCAGGAGCACTCCGTCCTGATTTTCACCACAGGAAGCTTAAAAACTTGTTATTTGTGCTTAAATACGGCAATTGTGATCGATATTACAATACTAATTCTTCGTTTTGGCATATTTGCCTATTTTGTGATCGTATACAAACTAGCTGCAGTACAATTACCATTTAAATAAAAAGACACGATTCCCTAACATGAGTGTCTTCCCCCCTCTGCTCACTTCCTCTAAGCCCATTTATGCCTTGTCCCATGCAGTTTGATTCCCAGGGCCCCCCAACATGGGGCACCCACACGCAGGACCCCTCAACATCCACCTTCCTCTCACTGCCCCCCCCCCCCCCCCCGAGTCTCCAGAATCCCCTCAGACTGGCAGTTTGTCTACGTCCTGCACAGCATGGCCGTCACAGCAAATGTCCAGCTCCCTGAAGATGAGGCGATCTTTGTAAAGGATGCTGAAGATGACCATGCATTCCACAGACCACAAGGAATGACAAATGTTATGCAAAAAGACCTACATCTCCCCCATCCCCTTTCTTTTTTTCTACACTTTCTCTTCCACTGTCATATATGTAATGATTTCTACCATAGATACAGTTGCAGGTGGGCAAACAACATCCTCTCCTATCGTTACATAAAAATACATGAAGGTAAATAGCAAAATCATATGTTCTTCCTATGATTAGCAACACAAAGTCACAAGCTTTTCAGATTTACTCAACAATACTACCGTCTTGAATCATGATCCCGTACTGTAGGCTAATTAACCACCTCCCGCTCAAATGACAGTGGGAAAAAAACAAGTGTTGAATTACTAGACTAGCGTAGTTCATTGTTGCCGAAAATTTAAGTTTCTTTGCTAACGCATGCGAGGGCTACAAGAGATAGCAAAATCATATGTTCTTCCTATGAATAGCAACACAAAGTCACAAGCTTTTCAGATTTACTCAACAATACTACCGTCTTGAATCATGATCCCGTACTGTAGGCTAATTAACCACCTCCCGCTCTAATGACAGCGGGAAAAAAACAAGTGTTGAATTACTAGACTAGCGTAGTTCATTGTTGCCGAAAATTTAAGTTTCTTTGCTAACGCATGCGAGGGCTACAAGAGATATAATTCCAGAGATCCAACCATATGCCCACTCATGAACAGAGAAATACAACAAAAAAAGTGTTTTTCCCGAGTAGCTACATTTTCAAATCACTGTGTTGATGTTACATATGTCTGTACAGCAAGATCACCAAACATTTTCAGTTACTGACCTAATGTTTACCTTTCGTGGGCTGCACTTTCCGACGCAAACACCCGCTGGGGAGCAGTAGTTGGAACTACACAACTTAACGACAGTGGTTGCGAACGTTCGTTTGTACTACAGTTTTGGGGAACACCAGCGTCGTTTAATGATGGTTCTCACTACATAAGTTACCTTGATTGTTCGAACGATGGTTTTGGAAAACACTGGCGTCACAACTACATAGTTCAAACTATGTAAGTTGCTAGGTTGCTAATGTTGTGGATTTTCTTCAACATACTGAGATTACCCCATCCTCAAGCAACTGGAGAGAGACAGATTCTGAAAAAGAAAATTAGGCTTTATTGTGTCATGTTGAAAAATGCTAAGCCGAGTTCCTCTTGCGCAATAGGAACTGCCCCCAAGAAGAACTCCCGATCTCCTCCCTGATGAACTGCAAGACGAACTGAAAAACTGACTTGTACAGGCCCTTTTATACCTCTGATTCCCGCACTACCATTGGACAGGTAACCTGAGATCCCAGTAAAGTAACCCTTCAGGAATGCAGAGCAAAGACGCATGCGCGTCACCTTAAGAGACCTACAGTCAGATGAAAAAGAAAAAGATACCAGTGGATGAACTCGATGCATATCAAATTATTACAAACAAGTCGACATGGTCTACAACATCCCCCGCCAATCGTGCGCTTCTCATTTTCGAACTCAATCAAGGCCTTTATGGTATGAAGCTACACACCAAATTTGGTTGCTGTATCTGTAGTAGTTTCTGAGTAAAGCTGTCCCCTTTATCTCGGACGGACGGACGGACGGACGGAGATCAAACCTATATCCCCCTCCCACTTCGTGTTGGCGGGGGATAATAATTCAATTGAGTATGTTTTCAGTAGCAAATAATGATTTTGCTGAACAAATATTGATCAAAGCTACAGAAATCAATCTGATTATGTTTTTTGAATCAAGAAAACAGAAGCTTACTAATCAAAGCTACAGAAGCGTGCTGCTTATGTGTGTGAGCTGCTCATGCAAGTGTGAACTGAATTTTTTGTATATGTGTGTCTGTCTGTGCGTGAACTGCTTGTATGTATATTTGTGTTATGTTATGTGTGTGTCTGCACTGCAGTATGTGAACCACTTGTATGTATGTGTGTGTGTGTTATATGTGTGTGTCTTTTTGCTGCCTCCATAATATGGTTATTGATTATGAGTATGAGCAATGAATGAATAATGATAAAAAAATATATAATCAATATTAGTAAATAAAATGAATAATGCTGAAATAAAATCTTCAACACTAACTTACTTAGCGACTTCGCTTTTGGGAAACGCACCCCTGTATAGCATTGCTATGTAGTTGTGTTGATCTTGACATGCCTCCGGCAGGTACAGCATGCAATAATACAATTAAATGTATGTACAACGACATTATTTGAACAAGCAAGTGACTTTGGGGTGCTTGTATCCAATGACCAGCGTTATCATCGGAACTGATTACCCAGGGAGAACAAGCAGCACAAGCAGTGTGGACTGCTCTGGGAGTGATCCTTCTGTTATGACTAATAATTGTTTTAAATGGATGTTTTGTGCAACCAAATTCTATGTTCTTGTTCCACAACTGCACTGAATTTTCCCCCATGATATAATCACTGTTAGATTGCATATGGAGAGAAACTGTGTCTTCAGTTGCAAATCACGATGATTGGAGAACGTGTCAATAAAGGAAAATGATATAGCCAGGACAAATTATTGTCATAAAGTGACGTGTCTTTGCCCACCCCCTGGCTCCGCCACTGGTTTTCACCAAAATCAATGTCCAAGAACGTGGGGCAACACTTTTTACATGGCAACAAAACTATTTCCTACATTGGATCTAAATTGACATCACTGGTATTGGGTATAAACCAACATTGAAATGAATGGGGAGAGGATTAAGAAACGTTTTACGCCTTTGGTCAGTTCTCCGACGGTTGCCCGACGTGGGCCCTATGGACATTCCGCCGTCAGGTTGACGTCGGTTTGCGACGTCAGCCCGACGGAACTGATGACGGCTGCCAATGGAAAATCGACGTTGGCCCGACGTGTGCTTGCTATCTGGGTAGTCATGTGACAAAAGTTTTGAAGCAGAGTCGTAAACCTGTGTCAAACCCGTGAACGTGCTCGAAACAATTCGAAACTGCATGTCGAAATTGCCATCTCTATTAAATCTGCCCTCGTGATTGTCGAAATGGACAAGGAGCAGGAAATGTCCATAGTCGAGATTCGTTTGTGGACCGTGCCACATCTTCAGGACTTTCTTTAGTGATCAAATCTTTTACCTTCTGTTAATAACAGACAAAGTGTGATACAGCTACACACATTATTAAAAAAAGAACATATCAACGCACACATCCTACACACAACATTCATTTAAAAAAAACCCCAACTCAAATAAAAACAATGCAAATCAATATTGAAAATAACACCCAAACTCTCCCACCCCAGGACTTGTAGGACAACAAATGCTAGATCATTGTACAATCAAAAATGAGCACAGTTGATGAAAATCAAATAAACAATTGGTCATAAAAGACAGACATAGTTGAAAAAAGTTGAAAAAGACTCCTCAACGCCTCAGCTGTAATGAGCCACATATTTAGGTTTGCCTCTTTAACACCAGTTATGCGAGCTGTTGATATTTCTAAATAAACAACATCGAGAAAGGTCAAAACCCATTGTCTGATGGTTTGTATGTGAGGGGGTTTCCGGTGCACTGTAATCATTTTCTTAGAGGCTGTTAGGCCTGAAAGTACTATTCACTTTTTATACTCAGTGATCGAAGCAAAGAAAAGTCATTCAAAATAAAGACTGATATGGCCACAGGCACCGTCTCTGAGATAAGATCTGTCAGTTTGGAAACAATCTCCTGCCAGAGTTTGGCAACAGGCGGACATTCCCACATCATAAATGTGCCGCGGGTCTTCAAAGGACACAAAGTACATCAGGGATCATTAATCATTTTCATGAGATAAAGCTTACGAGGAGTCAGGTAAGTTCTGTGTATAAAATTATGATTAATCTGCTGATGATCGGGATTCCGTGAGGCCAATTTAACATTACTCCATACCTTGCCCCAGTCAAAAATATGGTCCAATGCTGGGACGTCCTTCCTCCATACTCTGTCTAATTGTAATGTTTAATAAGAGGCCTCAATGAAATGTTGATATAAGGTGGACACTAGACCTTTCGGACTTCTTTTTGTAACTATCAGTTCGTGAAGGGGATGTATCCTTGAGAGCGGCCCGTAATTGAATGGAAATAGATTCAAATAAAACAAGGCTTCAATATGATCCCTCGAATTTTGCCTGGACTGAATTATTACTCCAAATATTTATTAATTCTCAGACCTTGCCCTCCCTCCACTGTCCACTCCTTCCTCCGCCATAGCTGTTGTTGTTATTTTCTTCGCCGCCGTGCCTCCTCTTGGGACACAGATTTGTGACGTTTTTCGGATTTCAATGAGGTAATGGTCGGAAAAATGCGACCTGGCCATTCAGAGAGCAGTCGCATTGCAAAATATCAGATATGTATTGGATTTAGGACCACGTATGAAAGTGACCTGGGTTGGATTTACAAAAATCGGATTTGTACTGTTCAAACTGTCTTTAACAGATTGGATACAGGTCACGTATGGGCAAAAAAATCAGATTTGAGCCACATTTGCCGGCTGTCTGAACGTAAACTAAGTTAGCACCTATGCTTTTGGGAAACACACCCCAGGCTGGCTTTGGTAGCAAGAGCATCAGCTATAGTTCTCGCTTTTTTTGGGTGACACCGGCAGGCAAAGTTTGCGTTAAAGGCAAGTTGCAGTAGGACTGCTTGCGAAGTCATGGAAATGCACCTATTAATACTGTTTCAAATAAATAAGCTTAAATAACTCAGTTCGCTTTACCAGCAGCAGACAAATACGACGTGATCTTATTGTCAGCCTACAAATCAGTGCTTGTTGGTGTTAAGGAATACGTCGTAATGCAAACTCATTTAATGAAAATGCTTCCAACTTGTCTGCTCGCTTAAATTACGATACCTTCACGCTTCTAGTAATGAACAGCAAAAGGAGTAATAAAAAATATTAGATGGCCCACATTAATTGAATTACCCATATTAAGGACAGTTACAGCCACTCCACCTATTAAGATGCAAATATCAAAATATACATCTAATCCACTTAATTCTTGAAAATCATACATTATATTTACCAGTATGAAATTCTGAACAAATTCTCGCTAATGATAATCTAGGAAGCAGCTAAGCTCATGGGCAGAGTAATTTTCAACCTTGATATTGTTATTCAAAGTGGGCACACCATTACAATCAATAGCTGAAAAAGCTGTTTTATTCGCGTTTATTTACAAATGACCTTTCGTGAAAGGTCAACTCAGGGAAATCGTGCATGCACAGAGTGTAATTACAAAGAGCCTTATTCAACTTCGGCCACTCCCCCAGCCCCCCCCAGCTGTTTTGCCCGCAAGTTTTTCCGTGCGTTAGTGTTCCCAAGGGGACACAATTCAACAGCGCACCTCAAACAAGTGGTTCTCCACCACTACAGATGGAGGCGGTAATAAACTCGACTTGACTTTTATAAACCAACGCAAATACAGAAGAAAAAGAAGCAGTAGTTGCGGTTCATGTGCTCTACGCATAAAACATGCTTTGCTCTATGGGTTATGGTGCCAACAATATATATATATACTGATCAAAACTTCCAACACAACATTTGAAATTTCGAAATATTTTTGGTATGCCTAATTTTCAAACAAATTTCGGCCTGTATATCCAAACTGCACCTTAAAAGCTCATAAACTTTTGGATAGTTTTTCGTTGGGACAGTCCATTCCACCTGAATGCACACTGCTGAGATGTTTGCCACACCACTCAGACAGAGCAGAACTCACCGACCAATCCTTATGAAATGTGGCTAATAAATAGCCAGAGGAATGGGGAACTTAAATATTCCTTGGCATTCTTCTGGTGCAACTTTATACCATGGGATGTCTTCAGCAAAATGAGTGAGAAAGAACCATTGGCATGCTTGGTAGTGGAATGTCACAGATTCGTGTTGCAGTGGATAATGGGTGTCCATGTGTCAACCATTTCGCATCTCCAGAGGCGGTTCCACGACACAGGAAGCACAAACGACTGTCCACGTGCTCCCAGGTCACGTGTAACCACCCCTCAACTAGACTGCTATATTCATCTCCAGCGCCTCCGTAATCACTTCCGACCAGCCACAGTTACTGCTGCTCTGACCACAGGTCGTCACCAGAACAGGATAAACGACCAAACTGTATGCAATCGCTTGCGTGAAGCTGGACTGAACAACCGATGTCCACATCGTGGTCTGGTGACTCCTGTTCGTCATCGTGCACTTCTGCAGTGGGCAAGGGTACATTTGGGCTGGAATACATTCAGGTGGAGCAGGGTCTTGCTTTCAGGCGAGTTCCGGTTCAAACTGAGCGTGGGTAACGGCTGAGTATGTGTTTGGTGTAGGCAAGGGGAACGTTATGCCGACGCCAATATCTTGGGGTGTGACCGCTGGGGTGGACCAAGTCTCATGGTGTGGGCTGGAATAAGTGCCAGGCACAAGACAGAGCTAGTTTTCATCGGTGGAAACCTGAATGCGGCTCATTACCGCAACGACATTTTAGCCCCCGTTTCTCTTGTGAGTCGCAACTGCTAGACGCTACAACAGGACAACGCAAGACCACATGTTGCCAGGGCCTGTCAGGATTATCTGAGGCAGTAAAATGTTCAGTGTCTTGATTGGCCTGCGTTTTCCCCAGATTTGAACCCAATCGAGCACCTTGGGGACATTCTGGGTCATCAGTTGAGAAGGCGCGATCCAGAACCCTCAACCCTCCAACAGTTACGCCAGGCTCTCACTGAGAAATGGGACCGTATCACACAGGTGGAAATACGCAACTTGATTGACTCCATGCACAGGAGAATTGAAGCACCTATTACTAAAACCCCATAAGTCACACTTGACTTGACTTGACTTGACTTGTGGGGTTTTAGTAATCAGTGCTTCAATTCACACTGTGTGTGATGCTCGAGGTGGGCACACCAGATACTGACTTCGGCGATCCGGAAAACCCATTCAAAGTTACTAAGCAAATTGGAATTGGGACTGTGTTATTCCTCACTAACTGTTCTAAAACATGGCATTAAATTGAAACTTGCAGGCACGTTTGACAATGCAATTTCCCTCATAATAAAATAGCTTGTATTAAAATAAACCTAAGCGTTGCGTTGGAAGTTTTGGTCAGTACATATATATATAAAGAACACTAGATTGCTGACAGTGTTTGCTCAAGCAACAATGCTGAGCAACAAAAGAAATGCAAATTTGTTAGTTAGTTATAATACTCTTATGGTTACTCAGTCAAATTGACCGCAAAACAAAGAGAAGTTTGATGAAATGAGTGTAAATGTGCATGCGGTAGTAATAAATTTGATTTTCAATAATAATTAATCAGAAACTTTTTTTTTCCAGTCTGTCTTTAACTTGCGTTTCTTTTAATGCTCACTAGCTCGTTGCGCTCAAGTGAAGCATCTGCTCCAGGAGCGTGTACACCCGGAAGTAAAATTTGCACGTAGACTCCCATTCATTTTCGCCAACTTTAAAATTACATTTTCAAAAACACTTTCGTGCGAGTCGGTGTTATTTTGGTATCGCTGTGCAGAGCGACATTTTGTCTCCCTAAATATTCGCTTTTTGGAGGATGGAAAGTGGTACACTTCTAATGGGAAGATCGAAATGTGACTCGGTAATCCGTTAAAGTGCGAGCGGAAAAGTTATGTTAACTTGACCGAGGCTTTTAGTGACCCTCTGATAAGATCATTGCTGGGATGTTATCGCCATTATAAGCAACGTCAATGAATGTCTGTATGCCTTATGAAATTACTCTCTGGTTTCCTCAATTCATTGTACCCCGGTCGAGCATATTTGCCGAACCCAATTGTTTATATTGAATCATATGATAAAAGGAAGTGCTACTCCTGTACTAAGCGTCATCTTTGCCCATGTCCCGTTAAAGCACTCCTTTCAAAAATGATCACTGCACAGCATGGATGGAGGTGATAGAGAAAAATTTTTTCTCCTGATTTTTGATTCATGATGAGTCTTGATAGATAAAATATGCAGGTCTGCCTGGTCCAGGGGTTCAAATGGCAGCCCAGCCAGACCATCCAACACTGTCTGCAGATCCAACTGTGGGATTAAGCGCTGTGTGCGGGGGCATGGTCTGCAAACACCCCTCAAAAAGTGCTTCACCAGGGGGTGACTAATTGCCGTGAAGCGGTCAAACCCTTCATGTCCAGCCACAGTCGCTGCAGCAAACGCCCCCAGAGTGGATGCTGTGCGACCCCCCTCAAACAGTCCCTGTTGGAAATCCAACATCCCCTGTAGGGGGCACAAGCACGGATCCAAGCTTCTCGTCTGACACTGATCAGCAAAAAACTACGCCAACGGGCCGCATGAGCCTTGGATGTGGCTGGGGCACATGCACTCTGAATTGTAGACATCACTGCATCAGGCAGGCCCAACTCGCTCAACCTCACCTTAACAACTTCCAACTTGTCTCCTCGCTTAAATTACCTGACGTTTAACTTCACAAACCTTAATATCTGGAAACACATCGGCCTGTGGAGCAGAACGAGTAAAGACCTCCACAGGTTCATAAGTGCTGGTACGAGAATTACATGGGTGTAAACACCCCTCCCTTGCCGTCGTATGGCACCTCAGGAGCCATGGAGCCAAAATGGCGGACAGCCCCACTTCCACGCAACCCGGAAGAGGATGGAGCATGTTGACGTGGACTAACCACACCACTGGAGCCAGTACAGCTAACAGTGTTAGTACAAACCCAAAACTAGTGAAGTTGGCACGTGATGTAAATATCAGATAAAAACAGAATACAATGATTTGCAAATCTTTTTCAACTTATATTCAATTGAATACACAGCAAAGACAAGATGTTTAATGTTCAAACTAAGAAACTTTTTTTTTTTTGCAAATAATCATTAACTTTGAATTTAAAGGCAGCAACACATTGCAAAAAAGTTGGCACAGGGGCCTTTTTACCACTGTGTTACATCGCCTTTCCTTTTAACGACACTCAGCAAACGTTTGGGAACTGAGGAGACCAATTTTTGAAGCTTTTCAGGTGGAACTCTTTCCCATTCTTGCTTGATGTACAGCTTAAGTTGTTCAACAGTCCGGGGTCTCCATTGTCGTATTTTACGCTTCATAATGCGCCACACATTTTCAATGGGAGACAGGTCTGGACTACAGGCAGGCCAGTCTAGTACCCGCACTCTTTTACTACAGAGCCATGCTGTTGTAACACGTGCAGAATGTGGCTTGGCATTGTCTTGCTGAAATAAGCAGGGGCGTCCATGAAAAAGACATTGCTTGGATGGCAACACATGTTGCTCCAAAACCTGTATGTACCTTTCAGCATTAATGGTGCCTTCACATATGTGTATGTTGCCCATGCCTTGGGCACTAATACACCACCATACCATCACAGATGCTGGCTTTTGAACTTTGCGCCTATAACCGCCCGGATTGTTCTTTTCCTCTTTGGTCTGGAGTACACGACGTCCACTGCTTCCAAAAACAATTTGAAATGTGGACTCGTCAGACCACAGAACACTTTTCCACTTTGCATCAGTACATCTTAGATGAGCTTGGGCCCAGCAAAGCCGGTGGCGTTTCTGGGTGCTGTTGATGAATGGCTTGCGCTTTGCATTGTAGAGTTTTAACTTGCACTTGCAGATGTAGCGACGAACTGTAGTTACTGACAGTGGTTTTCTGAAGTGTTCCTGAGCCCATGTGGTGATGTCTTTTACACACTGATGTCTGTTTTTGGTGCAGTACCGTCTGAGGGATCGAAGGTCACGGGCATTCAATGTTGGTTTTCGGCCTTGCCGCTTACGTGCAGTGATTTCTCCAGATTCTCTGAACCTTTTGACGATATTACGGACCGTAGATGATGAAATCCCTAAATTTCTTGCAATAGCTCGTTGAGGAATGTTGTTTTTAAACTGTTCGACAATCAGCTCACGCATTTGTTCACCAAGTGGTGACCCTCGCCCCATCGTTGTTTGCGAATGACTGAGCATTTCAGGGAAGCTGCTTTTATACCCAATCATGGCACCCACCTGTTCCCAATTAGCCCGTTCACCTGTGGGATGTTCCAAATAAGTGTTTGATGAGCATTCCTCAACTCTCTCAGTCTTTTTTGCCACTTGTGCCAGCTTTTTTGAAACATGTTGCAGGCATCAAATTCCAAATGAGCAAAAAAAAATTACAAAGTTTACCTGTTCAAACATTAATTAACTTGTCTTTGCAGTGAATTCAATTGAATATAGGTTGAAAAGGATATGCAAATCATTGTATTGTGTTTTTATTTACGATTTACACAACGTGCCAACTTCACTGGTTTTGTAAGTTGCCGGCAATTTGCATCTGTTAATGAACGTTTTCTCACTGGAGCTGGGCGGGTCGGGTTTGCTGTCACGTCGGGTCGGGTTGGTGCGGGTGTTAAAAAACCTCGACCCGCGCATCACTACAGCCTTGATAATATGCTCTTGTCAAACGATGTGAATCTACCTTAAGCAGAATAGAACGCCTAATAAGCCTCTCCCTCTTCCTACTCTCTACTCTCGATGTGCAGGAACTCACTGGTGCGCGGCTTAATCCTCCACGGTTAGACTGAGGATCCAAAGGTTGGATGATAGCTCATCTTATAAATCGTTCTGCAGTCAGCACCGAAATATTATATAGTAGTAGTAATTTTATTGACCTGTGGATCCAAACAACACATAGTCAAAACATTTTTTCGCCACTTCACAGTGAAAGGCATATGACGATTCGTATTCAAAAATAAAATCAATTTGTTGAGGTGCTTCCGTTTATCAGCTACGTGTTCTCTAACCGCAGAGCGTGTGCTGCCATCGGCAGTTAAGACACTTCTTGGATGTACATTTCTATAACACCATTCTATAGGCTACACACATCACCCAAACGAATATGTAACTTATTACTGGAGCATGTATGGTCATAAACTTAGCCTTGCTCTCATTAATTACCATACCATGAGACAAAGTATAATCGTGTAAAACTCCATGGTGGCCAAAGCAGTTCTCTGCGTCCCAACAACTAGCGCAACAAGCAAGCGAACCTTCAGTTCGGCTGGCCGTGTCCAGGAAGCGCGCCGTAATCGCTTAAACCCCGGCACTGTTGACGCGATTTTGTTTTTGCCTAGTTTGGAGAAAAATACGCCTAGGCCGACATTATAAGCTGTGTTGAAAAAATCGCCCAAAGCCCCCCCCCCCCAAACAATCTTGAAATAAATATATGAGGAAAAAAGAATTTCCTCGTGGACAGGATATCGCAACACTGTATGGGAGAGCAGGCGATAGCGCCAGTGCGTCACTGTTAATTTTGCTCCAATAAAACAGCCTGTCTGCAATAATTTGCCTGATGACATTTCGTTTGGTTGCAAATATCAGAAATCACGGTAAAGTACAATTAATAGACAGCGCCTAAACTTTGTATTAAGAATTACAGCCAAAAGCCAATGGTATGTTGTGCTCCATTCAAATCCATAGCGTAACAGTGGAATCGTTTTTTTCCATTGCAAATCATGTCACACAGACCCACTGTATTCTTTTTCTCTTGCCTCCTTTTTGTGTCGGGTCGGGTTGGGTTCGGGTTGAAAATCAGTGCGAGTTGTAGCGGGGCGGGTTTGCTGTCACGTCGGGTCGGGTTGGTGCGGGTGTTAAAAAACCTCGACCCGCGCATCAGTACTAGCCAGCGTTTCATAAACAGGCCATTAGCTGGTGAAGTGCCGATTTGTAGATCTGGGTTGAGGAGAAATGCTGAGAAAACACGAGGCTCACGCACCGTGTCCCTCTTATTAACCCCATCAACGGAAGGGAGAGCCATTCTGCTTCTCCCGGCAGGGTGTCCCAAATAACCATGAATGCTAACATCTGAAACAGTCAGTGTGTGTAGCATGAAAACATAACGATCCTGAAGCCATATACAAATAACGCCTTTTATCTGTAAACTTTCCAGAAGCAGGGCGACCAGAAGCTGCACACCTGGCGCGGCTCTGGCGAGGCTACGGTGGCAGTAGACGGCGTGCCGCTGGCTGGAGCCCGCAGATGACTAGCCCTCTGAAGACCTGTGATGGCAGCTGCTGAGGGTGAAGACGGGACCCCAGCTGCTCGCGGGCAGACTCTAGGCGGTCTACCATCATCTGGACACGGTGGAGAAGGGCTCATAGAAGATCACCAAGGATTTGGCTGCCATCGGGTTCGTCCAATCACGCTGGGTATACCCAATGATGGGCGGCATCTTCAGACACACTACCCGGGGCCACCGTCTTGACTTCAGCTGGGCCAGCAGGCGGATGGTGAAGTCGCGACTCGAGCACGGGAGGGATGCTGCAGGGGCAGGGGCATCTCCATCCACTTTGCCACCGACTGGAATAACTTGGGTAGGTCGTCGAGAGGGTGGCAGTGTTCCGGGGGAATTGTTCGTCCCTGAAGAAGACCGCTGTCAAGGCTTTGAACAGACCGCCACCTGCTCCCAGACTGGCCCCGAGCCAGCCTGAAGGGTGCATCAGGCCTGCACAAACTGTAGCTGCTGCTCACGCTCCTCCTGGGGGGAGCACTTGCACACGCAGCACAGGAAGCAGCCTCCACTTGGTGCCGCCAGCCCAGACAGATGGACAGTCATCGTGCTGGTTCGCGGGTTGCCATGGGGGAGGCAGATTGGAGACAACCTTTATCCATATCTTTCACAACACAAGATAGCGACTGAAATTCGCGAGAGTCCAAACTTTCATTAGGCTGATTGCAAAAGGGGGATGGGCATTGGCAGCACTGAGGCTTTATCGGAGGTGAGTATGCTACCTCCTCCTACGGAGCAGGTGAGTCCAATTTTCTTTCTCAGGCACCAAAGCGGGGCTTCGGAGGGGTAACCAATAGAGAAGTCCGTTAGAGGGCGGAGCACGAATAAAGTAGAACAGGGGACAAGTAAGGCTATTAGTTAAACAAATTTCCCAGCAAGCCTGCCTTTGTAAACTTTTAGGATAAAAGCAACCAAATTAAATAAATTGTGGATAGCCTAAGCCCATACATCGTTTTTTATTTGCCGTCTTTTATTTGCAAGAAAACAGCTTTGGTCATTCCTATAGCATAAGGCAAATATGTACATTGGTACCAACAAAATTGATCTTATCGCAAGACAACCAGAATCGTGAAATACAACCCCAATTCTGAAATAGTTGGGACAAAAAATAAATTGTGAATAAAATCAAAATGCAATGACTTTCAGATCACAAGCCAATATGTTATTTACACTATAGGTAACATTTCAAATGTTGAAGCTGAGACATTTTACATTTTTATCCACAAAATGAGCTCATTTCAAATTTTCTGGCTGCAACTGTTTTCAAAAAAGTTAGGACACAGGCAAAAAAGGGCTGAAAAACCATTTAATATTTATGAGAATCAGCTGAAAGAAAATTTAGCAAGTAATTAAGTTAACATGCATCAGGTGTGTAACATGATTGGCTATAAAAGGGATGTCTTAGAGAGGCTGAGTCTCTCAAAAGTAAAGATGGCCAGAGGCTTTCCAACCTGTGAAGGCTTGTGTAAAAAAATTGTGGAATACCTTGCAATTTGACATTGGGGAACATTGTTTCAAAGGCTTTGAAGGTCTCATCATGGACAGTGCATTATGTCTTCAAAGGATTCAGAGAAACTGGAAAAATCTCTGTGCGTAATGGATGCCCGTGATCTTCGGGCCCTCAGACGCCACTGCATCACTCACCGGCGTGATTCTGTCATTGACATTGCTAAAAGGGTCCAGGAATACTTCAAGAAAGCACTGTCTGTAAAGACAGTCCGCTGTGCCATCCACAGATGCCACCTAAAACTCAATCATGCACAAAGGAAGCCATTGTTGAGCATGATCCAGAGGTACCGCCATGTTCTGTGGGCCAAGGCTCATTTAAAATGGACTGCAGCCAAGTGGCAAAGTGTCCTTTGGTCAGTCGAGTCCAAATTTGACAGTCTTGTTGGAAATCATGGGTGTTGTGTCCTCCGGGCAAAAGAGGAGAAAAACCAGCTCTCCTGTTATCAGTGTTCAGTTCAAAAGCCAGCATCTCTGATGGTATGGGGATGCATTAGTGCATATGTTGTGGGACACTTGCATGTTTTAAAAAGCACCATGAATGCTGAAAGCTATATAAAGGTTTCAGAGCAACCTTTGCTCCCCTCCAGACAACATCTATTCCAGACAAGGCCATGTGTATTTCAGCAGGACAATGCAAAACCACATACTGCAGCTATTACAACAGCAGGGCTTTGTAGTAGAAGAGTCTGTGTGCTGAACTGGCCTGCCTCCAGTCCTGATCTTTCACTGATTGAGAAAATTTGGTGCATAATTAAATGGAAAGTCTGTCAAAGGAGACCCAAAACTCTCCAGCTGCTGGAAGCCTGTATTAAACAAGAGTGGGATCAAATTTCAATGGCTAAACTCAAGAAACTTGTCTCCTCAATGCCCAGACACCTCCACTCAGTGTTAAAAAGAAGAGGGGTGCTACACCATGGTAAACAGGCCCCTGTCCCAACTTTTTTGTGACCTGTAGCAACCATCAAATTGGCAAAGAGCTCATTTTGTGGATAAAATTGTAACATTTTTCAGTGTCAACATTTATGATAACAGATAACATTTATATTATCTTTGCTCTATTGTGAACAAAACACTGGCTGGTGTGATTTGAAAGTCATTGCGTTTTGATTTTATTCACAATTGACACTTTGTCCAAACTATTTCGGAATTGGGATTGTAGAACCTGCAAAGGTGGAATATAAAACAATGAGATTTCATATATGGTGAAGCATGATGTTCTATCCAATGTTTTATTTATTCATGCACCAAGTCGAACTGATATGAAAATTGTACCAGTGAAGAGAATTGGCGGATTGGTGGGAACCTGGTGGCGGCTCATCAAAGTTTGTACCGATGGCCTGTATACTACTCTTGACGGAATTCGATGGGCCAAGTCTAAAGGGCAATGTTTCACTTTGTGCTGCCCGCGGCTGCGATGGCCAGGGATAAGACAGGCCGCTTCAGCCTGGAATGAACCCCCTGCTCGGGAGCCCTCCTGAACGTCCCAATGGCCAGCTCGCCCCTGCTCATACTATGCTCTAATTCACCCTATACGATCATGTATGCTGGCTTTTGATCTGTGAGCTGACAACAAGCCAGATGGTCCCTCTCCTCCTTACCTTGGAGGATGCAGCAACCATGATTTCCAAAAACCATTTCAGATTTTGATTGGTCTGACCACAGTCTGGACAGTTTTCCCACTTTGACTGAGGTCATCATAAATGTGCTTGGGCCCAGAGAAGGTCACTGCATTAATCGATTTTCTTGGTTAAATGTCTACATAGCTGAGTTTTAACTTGCAATTGTGGATGCAATGACAAATTGTGCTTACCGTCAATGGTTTACAGAAATGTTCCTGAGCCAGTGCAGCTATTTCTGCAACAGAATCCTGTCTGTTTCTAATGCAGTGCTGCCAGAGGGGCTGAAGATCATGGCCTCTCTGTACTGTTTCTTGCCCTTGTCCCCTCACAATGTGCTTTGACAAAATGCAGAATTAAAAAAATTTCCTTGGTATCTACAGTTTTTTGTTATCAGCTGCATACATGTTTATATCTTGTGTGAAAAATGGATGGTCTGATGGATATCCTTCAAAATGTAGTTTGGGGAATAGATCAATAGACAAAATAATGTAGTCATTAATAATAGCCTTAATCTCTCCACAAAATCATTACAGACCTCAATTGCATATTACATATTACATAATTACATAAATGTACATACATATTGCATATTACATAAATGTACACTACATACAGTACACTGTACATACAGTACACTGCCCAATAACCATATGTCCATTTATTGCTCCCACAATTCGCAAAAATACTGGAAAAACTTTTCAACAACAGATTGGACACATTTTTAGAGAAACACAAAATTCTTGCAGAAAATCAGTGTGGGTTTAGGTCAAACAGATCAACATCATTGGCAATAATAGAGGCATTAGAAGAAATCACAAATGCATTAGACCGCAAGCAATATGCTATTGGAGTATTTATTGATTTGAAAAAAGCTTTCGACACAATCAACCATGAAATACTAATTAAGAAACTGGAACGATATGGTATCAGGGGAATAGTGCTGGATTGGGTGAAAAGTTATTTAAGTGGGAGACAGCAGTTTGTGAAACTGGGTGACTGTGTTTCTTCATGTTTGGACATTGCTTGCGGTGTCCCCCAGGGGTCAGTGTTGGGCCCGAAGTTTTTCATTTTGTATATTAATGATATATGTAAAATCACAAAGGTATTGCATTTTGTGTTGTTTGCTGATGACACAAATATTTTCTGTTCTGGGGATAATTTACAAAAATTACAGAAGGATATCACTTTAGAAATGAACAAACTTAAAAAATGGTTCAACAGTAACAGGTTATCATTAAATCTGAGCAAGACAAAAATAATGATATTCGGTAATTGCACTCTTAATACACAAGTACTCATAAAAATAGAGGAAGTTGAAATAGAACGTGTTCATGAAATTAAATTTTTGGGGGTAACCATAGATGACAGAATCAACTGGAAATCACATATTAAACATGTACAAACTAAAGTATCAAGAAGCATTGCAATAATAAACAAAGCAAAAAAGGTTTTGGATCAGAAATCACTCCACACTCTTTACTGTTCCCTGGTCTCACCATACCTTCAATACTGTGCTGAGGTTTGGGGTAACAACTACAAAACATCACTATGGCCGCTAACCACTATTCAAAAAAGAGCAATACGAATCATTCACAATGTTGGCTATCAGGAACACACAATCTTACTATTTCTACAGTCCAAGTTACTAAAATTTACAGACATTGTGGATTACCAAACTGCTCAAATAATGTACAAAGCTAAAAACGATCTATTACCAATAAATATACAGAAATTATTCAACATTCATGAGGGGAGTTATAACTTAAGGGGAAAAATTTATTTTAATTTAACTTTGTTTCGTACGACCAGGAAAAGTTTTTGTGTTTCAGTTAGCGGGGTGAGACTATGGAACAGGTTTGCCATGGAGCTGAAGCAGTGTCCAGACATGAAACAGTTTAAAACGAGGTATAAAGACACGATTTTCAAGAGGTATAGGGATGAGGCAGTTGTTGGGTGATGTACTGTATGTGAAGGTGTATGCTTACATTATGTGTTATCTGGGTGTATATAGGAAGGTATGCATATGGGGAGGTGTGTGTATATAGGGATATATGTGTGTAGATTGGTATGTGTGTTATATGTATATGAATGTGCATGTGTATAGATATGGATGTATGTATATGAGTATGGGTCTAGGTGTATATATTTGGATAAATGCAAATCACATTTAGTTCTTCTCAATACAAAGGCATAAACACACAATGAGAAGCGCACGATTGGCGGGGGATGTTGTAGACCAGTGATTCCCAAAGTGTGGGCCGTGGTGGTACTGCAGGTGGGCCGTGAGAGGTCATTAAAAATAATTCATTTTTGCAAATATGATTTTTTAAGTTATTTTTATAGTAAAATATTAATTGCTCAATTTTAAAAAATATAATAGTAATAAGTAATAACCTATTGAGTGTTATTGACCTCACAATATTTTAGGAACCTTATATAGTTTATCATCGGAACGTAGCTTTCTGGTCATCATGACCGGGGGTCATAATCGGAGGAGCACGTACTGTGTTCGATAATTAATTCTGTCTTGTGTGTACACCACAGATTAAAAGTTTGGGCAACCTTTATCCCCCTGCTTTCATTTCAATCCTGAATCTTTATAACAATAATTAATTAAAACAAACAGTTATTGTTGTTTTTTATTTATTTTATTTTCTTAACAACAACAACAATTATTGTTGCTGTTAAGTGTTCTGAGAATGCATAATTTTGTCTATGTACAGTTTATAGGACAAAGGTGGGCCGCGGACATTTTTTAGATTTTCAAGTGGGCCCTGATTTGGAAAAGTTTGGGAACCCCTGTTGTAGACCATGTCGACTTGTTTGTTATCTTTTCAAGGGGCAACATTGCAGAAATAAACCCTGAATATATTCTAGAGTAGTCATCTTACAATGTGTGTAGCAGTGTAGATTTACTGCACTGTCCAAATGACAGAACAAACAGTCACTATTTCCAAAATGGGTGGCAACAAAAGTTAGTTCAAATCACCGTCAACATGCCAAATTGTGTCCATAGTGTCAATATTTAGTGTGACCATTATTGTCCAGCACTGCCTTGATTCTCAGAGTAATCTGGTACACATGGTTATAAGGCAGTGTACTATATGTAGTGTACATTTACGGAATATGCACTTGAGGTCTGTAATGATTTTGTGGAGAGATAAAAGCTATTATCAATAAATATTAACTACAAAACCCAAAACCAGTGAAGTTGGCACGTTATGTAAATTGTAGATAAAAACAGAATACAATGATTTGCAAATCCTTTTCAACTTATATTCAATTGAATACACTGCAAAGACAAGATGTTTAATGTTCAAACTGAGAAACTTTTATTTTTTTTTTTGCAAATAATCATTAACTTAGAATTTAAAGGCAGCAACACATTGCAAAAAAGTTGGCACAGGGGCCTTTTTACCACTGTGTTACATTGTCTTTCCTTTTAACAACACTCAGTAAACGTTTGGGAACTGAGGAGACCAATTTTTGAAGCTTTTCAGATGGAACTCTTTCCCATTCTTGCTTGATGTACAGCTTAAGTTGTTCAACAGTCCGGGGTCTCCGTTGTCATATTTTACGCTTCATAATGCGCCTCACATTTTCAATGGGAGACAGGTCTGGAATACAGGCAGGCCAGTCTAGTACCCGCGCTCTTTTACTACGGTGCCATGCTGTTGTAACACGTGCAGAATGTGGCTTGGCATTGTCTTGCTGAAATAAGCAGGGGCGTCCATGAAAAAGACATTGCTTGGATGGCAACATATGTTGCTCCAAAACCTGTATGTACCTTTCAGCATTAATGGTGCCTTCACATATGTGTAAGTTGCCTATGCCTTGGGCACAAATACACCCCCATACCATCACAGATGCTGGCTTTTGAACTTTGCGCCTATAACAGTCCGGATGGTTCTTTTCCTCTTTGGTCCGGAGGACACGATGTCCACAGTTTCCAAAACAATTTGAAATGTGGACTCGTCAGACCACAGAACACTTTTCCACTTTGCATCAGTCCATCTTAGATGAGCTTGGGCCCAGCGAAGCCGGCGGCGTTTCTGGGTGCTGTTGATAAGTGGCTTTCGCTTTGCATTGTAGAGTTTTAACTTGCACTTGCAGATGTAGCGACGAACTGTAGTTACTGACAGTGGTTTTCTGAAGTGTTCCTGAGCCCATGTGGTGATGTCCTTTACACACTGATGTCGGTTTTTGATGCAGTACCGCCAGAGGGATCGAAGGTCACGGGCATTCAATGTTGGTTTTCGGCCTTGTCGCTTACATGCAGTGATTTCTCTAGATTCTCTGAACCTTTTGACGATATTACGGACCGTAGATGATGAAATCCCTAAATTTCTTGCAATTGCTCGTTGAGGAATGTTGTTTTTAAACTGTTCGACAATCAGCTCACGCATTTGTTCACTAAGTGGTGACCCTCGCCCCATCCTTGTTTGTGAATGACTGAGCATTTCAGGGAAGCTGCTTTTATACCCAATCATGGCACCCACCTGTTCCCAATTAGCCCGTTCACCTGTGGGATGTTCCAAATAAGTGTTTGATGAGCATTCCTCAACTCTCTCAGTCTTTTTTGCCACTTGCGCCAGCTTTTTTGAAACATGTTGCAGGCATCAAATTCCAAATGAGCTAATATTTGCAAAAAATTACAAAGTTTACCTGTTCGAACATTAATTAACTTGTCTTTGCAGTGTATTCAATTGAATATAGGTTGAAAAGGATTTGCAAATCATTGTATTCTGTTTTTATGTACGATTTACACTGGTTTTGGGTTTTTACATTTACGTAATCGTAATCCCAAAATAATCCCAAAAAAACTGTTGTGTACGTGATCCGATTACGACCAGTGATAAATAATTAATTAATTAGCATCTAGGGAAGGAGTGCACACCACCCGAAAATATTCATATTTTGACAAAATTAAACTATTTGTCACGTATTGTTGGCTCCTTGACCTTCACACTCACACAAACATCAACTTACTTGCCGTATAGTTTAAGCTTGTTATGTCTGTTGTCGGTGTCATGGCGAGACGCACTTCTAGTTCGGAAAATCCTTAAAAATACATCCAAACTAGTTTGAAAAAGTGTGGAAGACATAATTCTATGCACCCTTTTTGAAATTATCACGTGCAATCTCCATTTTATGTTGTGTATGTCATCTGTTGTGTCCGTTACCCAGAACAACCTCGAGGCTTGCTCTTTTTGAGAGTGCTGGTGTTTTACCTTTTTCCAAGGACTTCCTTTTCATGTCAGACATGTGAAAGTTTAACGAGTGGTTTTGCCTGAAATTCTTGACTTTTGAGGTAAGTTTTTCGGTTATTTTTGGGGGGGACGTGTGAAAGTCATGCTGTAATCATGTAAATCATGTAATAGAGACTCTGTTTACTGAAGGTCCGGCAATTCTGCATGGTATATTAATGATTTAAAGCAAAAAACAAAATTTGTATTCAATAGCAGCTTGATTCAAAATGACGATATAAACATCGTCCAGTTCGGATAACGGACACAACAACGGGTAACGCCCACAACATTTTGATCTCTATTTCTCTATGTTATCGAGTTTGAGTCAACAAATACCTGCCTTGATTTTATTATAATAATATCTACTAATGGCATATGCCTATTTCTTGTATAATTGCTCAAAATGCGGATTAATTACACAACATTTTTGCCGATCGCCACAAGGCTATTTCCAACATGTTATTTCTTTGATATATCTGACTCTACTCAATATTGTTGTACTTAACAGTTTATGCAGACATCTTATTTACTGTTATCTAGGGTTGTGGATATGTTAACAATGTTTTTATTAGGTTAAAAGCTCTAACATCGGATAACGTGCACAACAAATATTTTTTTGTAGGATGGTCAGACACTCTGCCGAGAACCAGGCCAGGTACCACCTCAAACTTCAGGAGACAGATCCCAACTATCATGAGAGGGAGGCAAAGAGGAGGAGGGACAACTACACCCCCACAGCCCTTTTCACTAAAGAACAGAAGGAGTGGAAGTGAGCCAAGGCACAGGAGAGTATGCAGCGCACCCGTGAGCGCAGGAGGGCTGAGCGAGAGGGGACGCACGCCCCTGCCACAACTGCAGTAACAGAAGCAACAGCAGTAGCATCAGCAACAACCACCCCCAGTATTGCCACAAAGGTAAAAAATTTTCTTTATTTCTTGGGAGTTGAGCACTTGTTTAAATTAAAAATGAAAAGATACCAAATTTAATTTTCTTTTCTTTGCTGCATAACATGTGAATCATTTTTTGCATTGAATGATAATTACATAAAATTTTTGTTCAATTTATTAATCACATAAATATTTATATAACATTAAAAACTTTTTTATTAACAATTATTTTTAGGGTTCTCAGCGAAGCAGAGCTGCAGCAGCCGCAGCAGCACCCGCATCAACGCTGAGATCCACACCTGCCTCCTCATCATCAGCGACACCTGCCTCCTTATCGTCAGCGACCCCTGCCTCCACAGTCGCCTGGACACCGGCCTCCAGAGCAGCACCAGAGCCAGTCCCAGGACCCACTGCCACCCCTGTGACCGACCAAGATTTGCAGGATTTAACAAGATACGCTTGAATTTTCATTAGGTTTACTTTTTCAGGGGTGATGGGATTTCCTATTGTTGTGCATCCATACCATTTAGTACCATTAATACATTAATTGTAGCGTTAATGCATGCTAATCATTTTCTTTTCAGTTACGTTGGAGAGGTGATGCTGGGATATTTTAAGGATCTATAAATAGGAATGTTAATAAGTTCTAGTTCGGATATTTGTGATTCTTCAAGTGACAATCAGTGATTCTTCAAGATTATTACAACAATCTTTAATGTCCAATGTGTGATCAGAATTTATTCAGACAATTTTTAATTTTCAGTGACAATCATTTAATCTCCAGTCAGTGGCAATCATTTAATCTCCAATCAGTGGCAATCATTTAACTTCCAATCAGTGACTATTATTTAACTTCCAATCAATGACAATCAGCATAGAATAATTGTGCATGGATTTACGCGTAGGATGAGCATGGATGCCGTTTTAGGATGAGCATTGATGTACGATATAGGATGAGCACTGATTAACAGTGAGTATAGATTTATATTTTTAGCTGCAACCAAGCAGCTCTACGAACACTTCTGTCTGTCTGTCTGTCCGTCCGTGACACATTTTTCACCATGTTCCTGTAGTCGTATCATCATGAAATTTTCAACAGTTATTGACCTTCACCAAAGTGATGTCCATGCACAAGGTCGAGGTCAAAGGTCAAGTTCACAGAGGTCACGACCTTGTTTGCAGGTTTTCGCGCTGTAACTCCAGTTAGAATTCATGGATCGCTATGAAATTTTGGAAATAGCTTCTAGGCATACAGGAGGTGTTCCCTATTGTTTTTCAAGGTCATCCGTCAAATCCCAAGGTCACAAAGGTAAAAAAAAGTGTCAATTTTGCACGATTTGACGGTCTTTGCACCGTAACTCAAGTTTAATTCAATGAATTGCTATGAAATCTTACAACAAGCTTCTTGATATAGAGGAGGGGTTCCGTATTGATTTTTAAGGTCATGTGTCGAATCCCAAGGTCACACCGGTCAAAAAAGTGTCGATTTTGCCCCGATTTCACAGTTTTCGCACCGTAACTCCAGTTTAACTTGATGGATTGCTATTACATCTTAGAACAAGCTTCTTGGTACAGAGGAAGGGTCCCCTATTGATTTTCAAGGTCATTTGCCAATTTCGACATCACACTTGTACAAGAAACCACCAGTCATGGACACTAGGCCTCATGACGGATGCTAGGTGAGGTCGCAGCTAGTAGATCCTTCTGATCTACTTGTTGTTTATTCATATGTGCTAAATGTTTTGATTTCACATTGCGCATGCAGCTTTTGTTCGTGAGACCTCGAGAGAAGACCCGCAGGCGCATAAACCGTGAAGTTTCCCGACAGAAGCGTGTGGTGAAACAACTGAAAGACACAGCTGAGAAACAGCGGCGGGAGATTTGGAGGCTCCGGAAACAACTCCAGCGCTGAAAGAAGAGGAGTCAAGCGGAAAAGAAAGCTCCAGAAAAGCAGCAACCAACTCCGGTAAAGGAAGCAGATGCCCAGATGCGTGAAGATGGACTGTCTTCAAGGAAGCACATGAAAGTCCGAAAGCAGCTCATCCTGCAGAGGTCACTGCTTCAACACTCAAAAATGCTGGGCAAGTCCCACAATAAGACTGCTGTCGCTGCTGCAGTTCGATCAAAGGCGGCACGACTCCTTTCTAGGTGCCTTGGAGTCAGACGCAAACTCCATCGTCCCAGCAATGACCTGAGGCAGCAAGCAGCCCGGCAAACCCAGGCCAGGATTAGTGCATTCATGCTGAATGAAACCAATTCTGTCTGCATGCCAGGAAAAAAAAGATGTCATCACAGTAAAAGGGACAAAACATCACATCCTGAATGATACAATGGACATCCTACACCAAAAATATAACGCTGAACACCCGACGGCTAAGGTTTCTCTGCCCACCTTCAAGCGTTACCAGCCCCTGAACGCCCTGCCACTCACTCAAATGCGCCGGAACGTGGCACTTTGTAAGACGCATCAAAATTTTTCCCTTCGACTGGACGCCCATCAACCTCTCAGCATTACTGCATGTCCTTCCACGTTTATTGCAGCAAACAGAGACGAGGAGGCTCAGATGATGCAGGTGCACACTGTCGTCCCATGTCGGGGAAAACTCATGGCTCCATCTGTGTCTTGCCTAGACACCTGCTGCTGGCGGGATGGAGTTTTCCAACAAACGTGTGAGGGTGGGACCACCGCATATCCACCACAGCCTGCACCATGCCGGCCTGACTCACCACAGCCTGCACAAGCCCAGCCAGAACAGCAGGGAAGACCTCATGCGATGGATGACCCTGAAGTCCATACAATGGAAGTGGAACCTGAGCCGGCCGAGCCAGAACCACTGGCTGTCAATGATTTTGTTGCGGCCACCTACGGTGGGAAAGCATATGTTGGGCAGATAATGGAGGTGGAGGATGAAGAGTTCCAGTTGATATTTATGGAATTTATTCCTAGAAATCCACACCATGTGCGGTGGCCCTGTACACAAGACTTCCTGTGGGTTCGCCCAGCGGACATAGTCCACAAGATAACCGCCCCAATACCAAAGGGTCGCTCTGGACGCTCATTTATCATTGGGGAGGGGGACGGGGATTTGTTTCGGTTTTACATTGTGGATTTTAAATTATGGTTTTAAATTATTGCTCTATATTAGGGTGATGCAGTTAATTAACTTTTTACATGTGATCCTCAAGTTCAAGAACATTTTTATATTTTTTAAGTTTTTTGAAAGGTCCATCCATTTATTTATAGATTTTTTGCTCAGCTGTGCTGAAACCTAAAACAGACATTTAGTTACGTTCTTTGACTCAAAATATTGTAAGTCATATTCTTATTGCTATTTCGAACATTATGGGCTCTAATTTCCTGGCGCAGCGCAGGTGGTGTAGCGAGGCGCAGCCCGCGCAGTGGTAATTTCGTACGCCGCAGCCCGCGTAGTGGTAATTTTGTGAGGTGCGCAGCCTTCAGTAGACGAAGGTGCGCCGAGATGGGTGTGGCGGCGTAGTAGGGGGAGGTGTCACATATTCATCAAGACGCAGTGACAATTTCGTAGAAAAAGTCTCCGCTGGAGTTGCGCAGAAAACTCGCCAGCTCCAACCTGGTTTAATTTCCGTGCAGTGGTAAATTGGCTGACCGGCGCAGAGTGCGCACACGTCACCGAAATCTCACTGGCAGGTTTCCAGAATGTCAGGTACATTTCAATGCAAGAAATAATTACATGAAGCACTATTTAATGTAACTATCTGAATAAGGACATAAATTATAGTATCTATATCGATTGTCCTGATGTCAGATTAAAGGCGGTTGCCACGCGTAATGGAAACTTGACCTGGCTTAATCAACGCAGTTGAATCTGTGATGCAAACTAACGACTTCACATCTTTCTCAGCCAACCTATATATCGAATGGTTGCGTTCTATGCTCAGTAAAGCCGCTTGCGCACTGGACGCGAAACGAATTTTTCGCGCGACTGATTACAGACAAAGTCAATGCAAAGTAAGGGCGAAGCTAAAACCGGGAATTGGGGTGGCACAGACGTGTCCCTTTATGACAATTAGGATAGTCCTGGCTAGTTCTCAATTATTTTTCTTTATTGACGCGTTTTCCAATTATCATAACAGGCAACTGAAGACACGGTTTCTCATGCGATCTAACAGCGATGAAGTCATGGGGTAAATTCCGTAAAACTGAGAATTGGGGTGGACGTAACATCTGTTTTAAAGAATTATTAGTCCTGACCTGTTCGCAGTCATTTTCATGATTAACAAAATGTTCACTCCGAGAGCGCTCCGCACTTAACAGGTGTTGTTAATGACAGGACATTAAAAATTGATGCAGTATTTCCAGTTGATGCGCATTTTGGGTGTTACCATTTAGGTGTTTTGAAGTGCAAATTCAAAATGCTCAAGAAATTGGATGGATGGAAATGCGTTTAATGATCCCGAACACATAGCTAAGGAAACGCTCAATTGATGGTATTCGATCCGCGTCATCAACGTTTGATGCGGCCATATTGTTGACATCCCCACTAATATTCCTGACTATATGCTGAAAAAACCAGCATGCACCAGCATCAAAATAATGCTGGTCAGTGCTGGTCTCTGCTGGTTAAATGCTGGTTTGTTGCTGGCCCAAGCTGGTCCATGCTGGTCTGCCAGGACGGACCTGCATGGACCAGCATTATCTCCATGCTAGTCCTTGTTGGTTTTGTGCTGGTTAAAGCTGGTCTATGCTGGTTCATGCTGGCTGACCATCAACCAGCATGAAGAGATTGCTTGTCAATGCTGGTCAATGCTGGCAGACTAGCATAGACCAGCACAAACCAACATTATTTCCAGGCTGGTTGATGCTGGTCTGGTGCTGATCAATGCTAGGAGACTATCAACCAGCATGAAGATAATGCTGGTCAATGCTGGTAGACCAGCATTATCTCCATGCAAGTTGATGGTCAGCCAGCATAGACCAGCGTGCACCAGCACAGACCAGCATTATATCCATGCTGGCCTATGCTAGTTAATGCTGGTCTGCCAGCATGGACTGGCATAGACTAGCTCAGACCAGCATCATATCCATGCTGATTGGTGCTGATCTACGCTGGTCTGCAAGCATAGACCAGCACAGACCCGCATTATCTCCATGCTGGTCTTTGCTGTTATGTTGCTGGCGTAGCTGCGAGTGAACCTGGTCCACCATCAAGAAACAGCCCAGCAAAAAGGCCTGTATGGGCCCAAAAATGGGTTGACTGTATGCAGTTTGGGCAGAGGCAACCCTCGTTAATCCCATGCGGGACCCCAGTAGATTAGCCCAGGTGTAGCCTACAGCAATTTGACCCCTTTGAGTCTCTTTGTGGGCTTTCTGTGGGCAGCCCTCAGTTGAGCTTGCCCACTCAGGCACTACATTGGCAAACCCCTACCTCACTCTGGTACTGCATTGGCTAACCCCTAACCCACTTAAGCACTACACTGGCTAACCCTAACCCACTCAGGCCCTGCACTGGCTAATCCCTAACCCACTCAGGCACTGCACTGGCTAACTCCTATGAGCCTACAGCACTTCTACTCTTTGGAACCACAATGGGGTTTAGTGTGGGCTAACCCCAGCGTAAACAGTTCCATTGTTTTAAGATTATACTGTAGATGTGCTAGGGCTAGAGGTAAGAGTTATTTTCTTATTAACAGTCCCCATGCAAATGTTGCATAAAAAATGTCAACATTCAACAACCAATCACACTTCAACGGCCCATTCTACACAACTAAAATTGCACACAGTCAATAAGACTGCAAGACTAGTACTGTCTCAGTATTTTATTTGTAGCGACTTTAATATTATTTTTAGAGAGGAAGAATACGATACAGTTTTTTGTTAATTTCTTTCTTTTTGTTTGTTTTGAAACTCAGATAAGTAAACATACCTGACTCAGGTTGCCAACCAAATTTGGCTGACGGGAATGTAGCACAGGGGAAGGTGGACCTGCCGTTACAAGTAGGTCTGGACCATGCTTAATCAGAATTTAGCAGAAAATGATGCAGGAAATTACCTCTGAACTCATGTCGTATCTTTTAAAAGAAGACAAGTGCACACGCACATGCACACACAATTGGTAATAATTGGGCTTACAGGCCAAATTACTGAAGCATGAATAAGTACTATTAATGACACAAAATACATTCTGACATTTTTAATATCATCTCATTAAATTATATTTATTTGGCAGAGGATTTGATCAAAAGAGACGGGCAGCAAGTGCAAAGAATAAGCCATGTCTCTGAAACGGTAACACAACAGTAACACAACTGCGCGTGAATTGTACTTTATGTCTCTGTCTGCAACTTTGTGTTTTTACTGCTGCTGACCGTCTTGGCCAGGTCTCCCTTGAAAAAGAGATTCTTAATCTCTACGGGACTAACCTGGCTAAATAAAGGTTAAATAAATAAAAAATTAAAAAAAACAACAGACTAGACATCATGAAGTCTGGAATATGTCATTGGAAGAATAGTGGACTCATGAAAGACTTTCACAGCTATAATTGCATTTCCTTTCTCTGCTTTGAGATATTAATATTTATCAATAAATATTAAATTCAGTATTTGACATTAATTTAAAATGTCATAATATCAATTAAAAAAAAAAAACTCAAAATCAAAGTAATATTTATTATGTGAAGTGAATTATTAATATTTGCAAGACATTAAGACGGAACATTTCTGCTTGGCAAATCGATGAGAGTCCCACTGTTTTCTATGCTGCATGAACAAGTCAACATCAAGAAGGAACTACCGTTTTTAGTTGCGCGCCCTGCTCGAGAGAGCGCGGTGGGAAGGACGGTTGATGATCGTTCATCGGTCTTCGTGGTGCCGGAGCGCGTGCATCACTGATCCTAATGAGCTTCACCTCTCATTCAGGTGACGCCAATCTAAAGAAACGGTAATGTTTGGGATTTTGAGGTCGTAAGCAATTTTATTTCCCCGTATGTGAAAAGTCAGTCATTATATATTTTGTATTTGAGGCTTAAATCCTTTAACGGCTTTCTAACGTAACAAGCTAGAGGCATTAGTTTAGATGTACTTGCGCAACTTCGGGCGAACGTAACGTTAGCTAGCTCGTCAATCGAAATTCAAACGTGCCTAACACTCAACGTTAAGTCAGCTGGCCGGTAGGTCGCTATTATGTTCAAGTCGCACCGTGTACTAGCTGATGTTTGGGAGTTAAGCTGATGTAGCTGGCTAGAAATGTGGGTATTTCCTGCTTTTATAATCAAGCATCATGAAAATATGTAACGTTACAGCTGTCTGAACACCGCTAATGCTAAGCATTGTGCGAAATTGGTTAATGACAGGCAGGATAACGTTAGCTGTAAGCGCGTTAGGTCGATGTGCAGACGTTTCCACTACAGCAACCTGAAGCTAACATGGCTACCTTGTTTACTTGACTGTCACAAGCTAATATCAGTTAGCTTTTGAGATTGAGCTTTTAAAATATTGTTTGGTGTGTAAGGAAGGTGTCTTGTTGTGTATTAGTCCTTACCTTAACTACTCAATTATATTTGACATGGCATATAACTTTAATTCTGCTTTTTAAAAATGTGTATCTTCACTTAATGACACTTTTTGTAGTCAAAGAAAGGAACCGATTAGCTAACACATCTTAGCTGAAAACAGTCATGATAATGTTTATACAGGATGCTAAAGGTGATACAGAACATGTGTATACATATTATATTGTATTCTGTCACTAAAGAGGATAATTTGCAATGAAAACCCCACTGAATCAAAGTTTTATATCTTCTCTTGGAACTGAATAAATGTTTCTGTAGGAACAGCAACGCGTGCACACTTGGTTTTTAACATTCAGAAGCGTAACTGAAAGTCTGTAGTTTGGCTTTACAGAGCTAGCTTGTCAATATTGTTGACTGGACGAATCTAAAAACATTGAGAATTGTTCCATCAATAACAATAGCATTTTGGACAAAGAGGAAGCACGATTGTTTCATTTCTGTCAACATGCATGATACTGCTTGTGAGTATTGATCACATGACTTCTCAAATGTGATAATAATTATACAGCATATTAGTAGTTTCAGGGGTATTTACATGCTTCAAACTTTGAAAATCCTTTGTCCAGCCCAGTATTCTACTTGGTCTCAAGCCTGGGAAATATCCACTGGCAGTAGGTTTTCATTACATTATTCCAGTCTCCTTTATGTCTTTTAAAAACGTTGAATAAAATTATGCGAGATTTTGTAAAACAATGACGAATTTAAAATGGCTGGGATAAATAACAGATGGGGTGATAAAACTCAATTTGGCTCAGATGTGACTAATTGTTTTTGCCATATGTTCTTCAAGTGTATACTTTGTTGCTGGACAAATATGGTTTTTTGTTCTACCTTTACATTTGAATTGCTCTTCTCTTTCAAATTTACAGCGCCCTCAATAATTATAGGCACCCTTGGTTAAGATGTGTTAAAAGCCTTAACATAAATTCAATTTTTATTGCAAAAGCATAGTCTCATACTGAAACTTGTAGAAAAATATAACCTTCAACTCAAGTGAATTTTAAGGGAAAAAAAATCCCTGACTAAGAAATAATTATTTTTCATAAAATCACCTGTTCCACAATTATTGGCACCCCTAACAATTCCTTGGAAATAAATGTAATTGAAGTATTTCTGTCATTTCTATAGTAGTTTACAAAGTTGATCAGAGTATCTAGGAACATTTAATTAGTAAATCATCACTTCCTGTTTCCCTGGGGTATAAATATGACGTGACACAGAGGCCATTTCTCTTATCCACTCTTCAACATGGGAAAGACAAAGGAACACACCATTCAAGTAAGGCAGATGTGTGTCGACCTTCAAAAGTCAGGAAATGGCTACAAGAAAATAGCCACTCGCCTGCACCTGCCCATATCTACTGTCAGAGGAATTAAGAAGTTTAAAACAACTGGAACAGTGGTAAACAAGCCTGGAGGAGGACGCAAGGTTATTTTGCCACCACGCGCAGGAGGATAGTAAGAGAAATAGAAAGTTCTCCAAAGCTCACTGTTAAAGAATTACAACAAATGGTAGCATCTTGGGGTCACAAAGTCTCCAAAACAACCATCAGGCACTATCTACATGCCAACAAGCTTTTTGTGAGGCATTCATGGAAAAAACCTTTTCTCACTCACAATCATAAACGCAAACATCTGGAGTTCGCTAAGCGGTACTGGGACTTCAACTGGTACTGTGTGCTTTGGTCAGATGAGACTAAGATAGAGCTTTTTGGCAACAAACGCTCTCAGTGGGTCTGGCAGAACACAAAAGATGAGTATGCAGAAAAGCATCTCATGCCCACTGTAAAGTATGGCGGAGGATCGGTAATGCTGTGGGCCTGTTTCTCTTCCAGAGGCCCTGGGAACCTTGTTAGGGTGCATGGCATCATGAACGCTTTGAAATACCAGGACATTTTAAATCAAAATCTAGTGGCCTCTGCCCGAAAGCTGAAGATGGGTCATCACTGGGTCTTTCTGCAAGATAATGACCCTAAACATGTGGCCAAATCTACACAGAAATGGTTCACCAGACACAGAATCAATCTCCTCCCATGGCCATCTCAGTCCCCAGACCTCAACCCCATTGAAAACCTGTGGAGTGAGCTGCAGAGGAGAGGACCCAGGTCGCTGGATGATTTAGTGAGATCGAGCAAAGACGAATGGTGGAAGATCCCTCTTTCTGTATTCTCCCATCTTGTGAAACATTATAGGAGAAGATTAGGTGCTGTTTTGTTGGCAAAAGGGGGTTGTACAAAGTATTAATATTAGGGGTGCTAATAATTCTGGCACATATGATTTGATGTAAAATAATTATTTCTTAATGTGGGATTTTTTTCCCACTGAATCAATGCACTTGAATGAAAGGTCGGATTTTCCTATTTTTTTCATTGTGGTCCTATATTATTTAGAAAAAAACTGAATTTATTAGAAGCTAAAGAACACATCTTTACAAGGGGTGCCAATAATTATGGAGGGCTCTGTAGATGCAGCGACGAAAAGCCGCAGGCCGCAGTATCCGAGATGGAGGCTTTGGTAAAAACGTTACTCTTCAATGAGAGAAGGATAAAATTGCTGTGGTCCATTTTTGCACCTCAGGAGATATATTATGGACAACCTGTGTTCTTATGTAGTTCCCTATAGCAATTGTTCTGGATTATGAAAATATATCTATTTTTAGGGTCTTTTATTATCCCCCGCAACAACGTTGTTGCGGGCGATATAAAAATGGGTCTTCAGTCCGTCCGTCCGACACGTTTGTTGTCCGGGCTATAACTTTGAAAGTAATCATCCCATTCTGATCATATTTGGCATCGAGGTGTAAAACCACATAAAGGTGTGTCATGAAAAACAATTTTGAAAATAATTTTGTAATTTTTCACGTTTTGGGGCAAAAAGCGACAAATTTGTGGGAAATCTGTAATGTGTTGTGTCCGGGCTATAACTTTGAAAATAATCATCCGATTGTGATCATATTTGGCATCAAGGTGTAAAAACACATAAAGGTGTGTCATAAAAAACAATTTTGAAAATATCTTTATAATTGCTTGCGTTTTGGGTCAAAAAGCGTCAGATTTGTGGGAAATCTGTAATGTGTCCTGTCTTGGCTATAAATTTGAAACTAATCATCTGATTGTGATCATATTTCGCATCGAGGTGACATAAAGGTGCGTCATGAAAACAATTTGGTACAATTTTCCGAGTTTTCTGATGCATACTCTCTGGCCTATTTTTTTGCAAGGAAATGAACAGCTTTGCGACTAGTACAGTTCTTTAGAAATCTAAATGCATATAAACATTCTCTATTCAAAAATGCAATGCTAATTGCGGGGGATATTGCTTGACAATGTCAGCAGCTTGTTCAGTATTCAATCCACATGCCCAGTTTAATGCTCAATTATCAGTATATTTTCTTATTTTTTCGAACAATCTGTCAGTAAATGTTTGTATTTGAGGCACGTAGCTTCGTTTTTTACTGTAATTTTCAACAAGTGCTGTTTTTTTTTTGTGTTTATTATTGTAATGTGGATTTGATCGGCAGGTACAAAGTAGGACCAAATTATTTTTATATCCTGCTGGTGGTGAAGATGGTCCAGCGGCATGGAACAGCACCAAACACACAACATATGCTGGTCATGCAGATCACCAGCATAAACCAGGGTCCAAAACACAACATTTGCTGCTCACCAGCATAAACCAGCATACATGTGTCCAAAACACATTTGCTGGTCACCAGCATGAACCAGCATACATATGTCCAAAACACAACATATGCTGGTCACCAGCATGAATCAGCATGTGCTGGTCACCAACATGTGCTGGTCACCAGCGTAAACCAGCATGTGCTGGTCACCAGCATAAACCAGCAAGCGCTGGTCACCAGCATAAACCAGCATGCGCTGATCACCAGCATAAACCAGCATGCGCTGATTACCTGCATAAACCAGCATACATGTGGCCAAAACGCAACATATGCTGGTCATCAGTAAGACCAGCACATGCTGGTCTGTGCTGGTTTTTTCAGCAGGTACCTCTGACACCGGATCGGAGCAGGGTTTCTTCTCAGCCAAAATACACAGAAGGCAGAGAGCCCCCACTCTCCCCGTAACAAGATAGAAGTCAATTCATCTAACCATAGCTGCCCAAAGTTGTTAAATTGAGGTAAAAAATGATCCATAAAGCAAATATATCCTACATAGTTCCTAGACTTTAATAAGCACTTTTGGGGAAAAAAAGTGATGAAGTGATTATCTGATTTCGGGCTTCCATTTCCAGCTCTACTTTCACGTGAGCACACAATAACATTCGCGCGCGTTTGAAAGACGTGATTACGGCGGTGCTATTTCACCTGGCAACAAGAAATCCTATTTTCTGATTGGCTGATAGGTTGCGGATTCAAACAGAGCCGCCTGCCTTTGCCTCATCCATTCATAGATTCCTAATCTCTTTTATTGTTCATGTTACTAATGTGCGGCGAGTTTTATCACTTCTCAGCGTGAGAAATGACATGTGTGGCGTGAGAGCATGAGAACTTATTGAAATGCAACTTATTGAAACTTATTGAATTGAGTGTCACGCCCAATGTGAGAGACTTGAGAGCCCTGCCAGTGTTAAATCTGACCCATGGCTAAGTCGCTTTTCTCGCACTCTAGGAGAATTAGTTGCAAATACAATTCTATCTGGGACTATTTTTTCGGCATTTGGATAATTAGTCTTTTATCAGCAACTTTAGCTCCGTCACGAACTGATCAAACGTTTCACTTGGTCCTTGCATTTTCTCCAGAAATTTATATTGTTATGGCCCCAATTTGTTATGACATTAACGACTGCAAAGGATGACCGACAAAAATTTTAAAACTAAAACGCATTTAATTAGACAAAGGCAACTAACAACAAACTACTCTACTCTACAGACCAAGATTGATTATATACAAAAACAGAAATATTTACAGTCCCTTTGGTGGGGTGCTTGGTGATGTCCTGGGGGAGGAAAATGCTCTAAACCAGGCAAAAATCCACTAAAAGCTTCACAGATCTTGAACAGATTGACAGGTCTGGTCACATGTATCCTTCTCCTTGCAATTTCTCGTACTACTTCACTGTCTCAATTCTCCCCTTTATATACTCTTTTGCAGACCCCTCCCACCTTTTAGGCTTTTTTTTAAATTTTTCTCTGGGACTTGTCCCAGACATGCCTAAAACATGCCCAAACCTATCTTCAGTCTGGGCTTAACAAAAAAAAAGGTAAATACTGCCATCTAGTGGCCTCTATTCACATTACAATATCTAGAAAAGATTGGGTTTGCCTTGGGCACAACATAAGCTTCAAACTTGTCACAATAACTTGCAAGTGACTTACGTTCATTTCTGGAAAGCTGCCATGTATTGAATATATCCCTGCCCTTATCGCCGATCCACAACAGTAAATAACTGCATTTTTCGGGCTCAGACTTGCCATGAAATGGTCCTGCGAACATTAATTCCACGTTCTAGAGAAACTTTCTCCATGCGTCAGGCAAACTGCTGGACTCCCAGTCCAATCTTGGTATCTGAACACCCGCACTTTCCATTTCATTGTTTCATTTTCTTTCTTCTTCTTTTGAAGGCATTACTCTGACACCATGTTCCATTCCCCTTTTTGCTCTCACTCAGTCAGTGTGTAGTGATGCCTCGTTTATTTTTCTAGCTTAATTCAATAGGCTACAGCCAGTTCACTTCAAGTTCACGTACATTTCTGAACTCTGAACTCCAATCACGTGATCTATCGATAACACGGTGATCCACCACAGACATCCCAAGGATATTATAAAAACTACTTTTTTCTTGGCTGAATGGGCATCACAGCTTGCTAGCTAACTAACTGTTAACATATAAATAATTGTAGCCTCAAGCTAACTATTTTAAACTAGGACTACCTAAAATGTAGTCGGTTTGTTATAATAGCTGGCATTGGTGAGCATTGAAGTTATTGTGGCGATCCTGCCCCAGTTTGTGTTTGTTGTGCATGTTAAACTTAGAAAATAGCGGAGTATCGCTATTGGCTGCACCTGGGGGGGGGAGAAAGAGCCAATCAGGTCTGGGGCGGGGGGTATAAGAGGGCTGAGTTGCCAGCATGAGAGTAGTTAATGTTGTGTGTTGTTGAAAAAAAAATGAGTCTGTTTGGGAAAGGTGAAGAAACTGCCCTTTTAAGGGCCAACCTGCAAATAAAATGAAGCCCGCCCCGGGCGATGCGAGAACCGCTATTCCTGCCCTCAGTCTCAGTCCTTCAGTAGCGAGACCGCTACATTATTTTAGTAGGTAGGCTACTACTTGTAAACTTATCAGTTGATATTAAAGATATGGTTTACTAGTAATGTGCTAGCCATTAGCAATAGCTAACTTCCAGGCAGCCAATTCATTTTTTGAGCGGCTGTGAGAGCAACTAAGTAGTGCTTTGTAGGTACGCATCAGCCTGTGTCTCCCATTAGGCTTATCTGAACAAGTATAACACAACCTTGCTTTAAAGGAGCTATATGTAAGTTTGTGTGAAAACTGGTAGTGCAGTCATATTTAAAATAGTGGAAAGCGCAGTATCCCCTCCTCCTCTCCCCCAGACGAAAGGTTGCCAGCTAGGTTGCCGGATCCAGCAAGAATGTCTACTACACGGAGCTACCATGGCTACGTTTCAATATCACCAATGATTTGCTCTCACAGGGTCATGTTCAGTGCAGTTCAATTCAGTTCAGAAAAGATCGAGACTAATAACTAACTTTAGCAATGATCATATTGGTCAACTTGCTCGTCACTCTTCTGTGTGGATAGCCCACTAAAATCCATACTGTAAAATGAGTAAAGAATGAATGAGGACCCATTTGACCGAGGTACTGTCTCAATTACATTTCATTTTGCCATAATGGCTGTGCTAATGTTGGAACGGTTTCCACAGCGTCTCAGCATAATGCCAGAGAAACGGACTAATAATGCATTGCTAATGTTAGCAATGAAAAGCCACGGTTTTTATTTCTCAAACAATGTGTTACCTAGTCAATTCAATGACCCACCTGCATAATCACTAACGTACCATGAACAAACATACATAACCTTATTCGGCTGTAGAGAATATCTGAAATGTCTGTGCCCACATTAAGTAGAACTATTAACTAAACTCAGCTGAATCTTACCTGCCCAGGAGAAAATTAGCAACTTTGGCGTCAGTCTTCAAATTCTTATCTGCTTTAAGCCGTCTCCATCTTTCCATCTTTCAGAGGCATGTCCTATACAGATCCTTGTTTTGTTTCTTTGTCATGAGGTATTTCCGAATGATAACGAGGCCTTCTCGGTTTAGTAACGTCAGACACTTGTGCTCCGAAACGCTGTTAGCTGTAGCTCAATGATAACTGGCAACCTGGATGCTGAAACGCAAATGACTTCGTGATTGGGAGATAGTTGGAGGGCGGCGCAACAGGCCAAAACACAAAATGAAAACATAAACATTAGTTGTGGGCTGCAACTTCGGTTTTGTAATGAGATTATTCTGGCTGGACTACTGCTGTCAGTGATATGAGTATTTGAAATGAGCATCATTCCTTAATGTCTGGTGATATATTAGGGCCATTTCATGGCTAATCAACATAAAATTTTTAAATATTGCCCCTTTAAATGAGGTGCACATGGAGATAGTTGAGTGGTTGTCTTTCATATTGCTGACAAGCTATCTGGATATCTGGTAGATCTAGACATGGTAACTGAGAGGCATCTAGACAAGAGAGACTGACTTCAAGGATGTTTCATAATACAGGAGGCAACCTGCTGAACTATAGATAACTGGAAGGCAGCTTGTTGTAGGTTTAGACAGACCAACTTCCAACTAGCTTTTAAGGCTGGCTGCCTCTTAGGTAGCCTGTTGAATTGTAGACATCTGCAATGCAGCTTGGGTGATGTTGACATTCTAGAAAACTCACAGGTATCCAGTTATTGCTAGATATCTGGGAGGCCCCTAGACATAAGTGGGTTAAGACAGACTAACTTTCAGATAACTGGAAGGCAATGCAGACATTGTAATACTTGGTAGCTCCCAGGCAGCCAGTTGTTGTTAGATTACTGTAAAGCATACAAACAAAAATAAGTACTGACAGGCTGAATTACAAGCAGCTTTGTAAGCCAGTTGTTGTTAGATAAATGGAAGACAGACAGATTGACTTCCAGCAAGCCTTGTAATACTGGCCATATCTGAGGTAGCCTGTTGAGTTGTAGATACCTGTAATGCAGCTTGGGTGATTCTGTCACACTCGATAACCCAGTTGTTGCTAGATAACTGGGAGGCACCCCAGACAATTTAAGGCAGACTAACTTCAATGCAGCTTTGTAATACTGGTTACCCTCTGAGACAGCCTGTTGAATTGTAGATAACTGGAAGGCAGCTGCGATCGTGTCGTAACACTGGCTACCTTGCAGGCAACCATTTGTTTTCAGATAAATGGAAGGCATCTAGACAGAGGTATGTATATTGATTTCCAAGCAGCTTTGTAAAACTGGCCACCTCTGAGGCAGCCTCAGATAGGCCTACCTGCAATGCAGCTTAGGTGATGTTGTCACTCTTGGTAATGCACAGGTATCCAGCTGTTGATAGATAACTGGGAGGCATCTAGACATAAGTAGGTTAAGACAGACTAACTTCCAACTAACTCTGTAATACCAACTACCTCCGAGGCAGCCTGGTGAATTTGATAAATGGAAGACAATGTAGACAATTTCTTTGTAAAACTTGGTAGCGCCCAGGCAGCCAGTTGTTGTTAGATTAACGTAAGATATCAAGCCTAAAATAAGTACAGACAAACTGATTACCGAGCAGCTTTGAAAGGCTGGCTACCCCTGAGGCAGCCTGTTGAATTGTAGGTAACTGGAAGGCAGCTGAGGTTGATATGGTAACACTGGCTAACACGCAGGCAGCCATTTGTTGTTACATAAATGGAAAGGATCTAGTCAGAGGTAGGTACAGACAGACTAACTTCCAACTAACTTTGTAATGCTGCCCACCTCTGAGGCAGCCTGATGAATTGTAAATAACTGAAGCAGGGACGTGCGGTCAGGGTAGGTAGTGACTTATTTTTTATCGCTAGATTTTGTCAACCTGTTTCCTCGTACTATGCCTGATTGTCAATCAATCAATTAGATCTTTTTTTTTCTGGTCAAGCCTGTAATAAAGAGGTGAGAGTAACAAAAAGATAAATTTACCTTAACGCTTTGATTCGAGACTGCAAGGAAGTAAATCTTAATAATTAATTGGAAAAAATCTCAACTCTCTCAGTAATATCATATATGGTTTTAATCTTTTGTTTATCGGATTATGAAAGAAGACTGAAAATAAACTCCCTATTTTTTAAAAATGGCATTAAAAAGTGCGTGTTTAAAGGGGGAATATTATTGGGGCGAGTGCAGCGAGTCCCTAATGGCGCTTTTCCACTACATGGTCCCGGCTCTACTCTACTCGGCACCGGATACTTTTTTGGGGTTGCTTTTCCATTAGAGGATAGTACCGTCTCTGTGGTACCTGCTCGTCATTGCGACGCAGCATAACTTCTGCGATGGCATCCTTAGTTATATCAAGTGTACTTTTTTCCCGTCGGTTTTGTTAAATATGTATGTGTTTAAATCAGGGGATGCGCACAACCGTCACCACGTTTTGGCACTTAAGTCCGCAAGTGTTTAACCCCTTAAGACCTATGCCCTGGTACCGGGGGGGCAGTTGTTACGCACTATGAATACAGCATGTTTCCAAATCGCAACATTGTCAAATCGCAGCATATCCACATTCCGTGAAGAAACTCGGCCAAAAGCTCATGTAGACCATTTTTACCTCAGCTGAACACAATTCAAGCACCATGCAAGTAAATAAGCATGCAGCAAAACATATGATTAAATCATATCAGCGCTGAATCGCCAGAATTTCCCCTGAATTAGCAGGAGCTTTCATAGTTTTGTTACAAGCCGCAATATTTACGCCTCTAACATCTCGCCTGCACTATGAAAGCGCCAGAAGCGGGATGGGGGGATCAAGTGATCCCACCTCTGTAGATGCTTTCATAGTGCGTTCCCGCGAATGTCCCACAATATTGCCATAAAGATCTGTGCCGGCTTTTTTACCTTGGCGCATTCATTGTGATTCCAGGAAGGCGTGATATTCGGGACGTTTCATAGTGCAGCCTGGCATCGCGGAATGAGAGGGGACTGAAGAATTGAACATTGTTTCTCACTGTACAGATACTGCATATTCAGGCAAAGATGTTTTGCATTTTGATTAACATGTTTCGTTTGCTGTCGGACTTGAATGAAGGGCGTGTTTCTGCTATTAAAAATGCCCTGGAGGAGAACATACGGAGCAGCCAGAGACAGTTTGAGGAAGAGAGGTGAGCTGATTCTGCACGCCGGAGACAAAGAAGTATGGTTCTTTTAAGTTAGTTGGCACTGGTCACGGAAAGAAGAATTTGTCACGCGCGACATCGTATTTTACGCCTTGCTGGGATGGCCAATTCATAGTGGTCCCGCTTCCAACAGTCCACCAATTTTACGCCACTGAAATGCACAACATTTTTGCCTGAATATGCAGTATCTGTACAGCGAGAAACAGCACAACATTCGGTTCTTCAGTCCCCTCTCGTTCCGCGACACTGGGCTGCACTATGAAACGTCCTGAATATCACGCCTTCCCGGAATCACTATAAATGCGCCAAGGTGAAAAGCCAGCACAGATCTTCACGGCAATATAGCGGGACATTCATGGGAACGCACTATGAAAGTGTCTAGTGCTATGCATAAAGACGATACCTCAAATGAAGGAGGAAAGTCCACAGACTCCAATGATATGAGCCCTGTCATTTTGAACCGTCACCACACTCAAAGAACAGTAGACATACACTTAACAGTCTGCAGAGATGAGGAAAAAAAATTCTTACCTTTGATATTTTGTAATAAAAAACTATCCTGGGGTAAATCTGCGCTTGCTTTTGCTTGCCCATGTGTTCGTGTTATAACAAAACTAGATCTGCCAGTATCCTAGCATGTTATTTCCCAGGGCGTTGCTTCAAAGATCTCAGCTCCTTAGCATTCAGCTTGCTCGCAATGTATTTTCCTCTTTGCGATGGGCTTGTGATGCTGTCAGTAAGACTATGCCAGTAGGCATTTGAATCTATGAGTCCTGATGTTTTCAACGAACTCTAAACTACCTTAATCGCAGAAAACTAGCCTGAGCTACAGCCTTGCGTTCCCAGTGCGTCAAACTGAGTGCATGGGACATTTGCATGTTCTTGAATAGCGCAACAATATAAACGAATAACTATTTTGTTTGAGGTATTTTCCGAATAATTATCCGTTAAATATTCAACATTTATTTTCAAAGTTGTTTTCTGATTGAATCTTTGCAGTATTCCACACAAATACTGAGACTACAACAGTACAGTACATATTGTCTTTACCCATTCGTTAAGTGGGTAATTTGACCACAGAATCATCGTCAGTTGGTGTAGCCTAATGGTTAAAATGCTGCGCTGCAAGGGAGGGTCTGAAGGTTTGATTTTTGGTCAAGGTACATTTTTTGGAGGAAATAATCGCAGTTTTCTCCGACAAATAAGTGCTGGGGTTTTTGTCATTCTTACTTTTCTTTAACATATTTTTCACATTGCCTTTGTATTTATAATTTTATTTCTTTGTTTTGTTTTTTTTTAACCCTAGAACACTATCGCCGGGTGATTTTCACCTGAGCAAACGTGTTTACGTGATTTTCATTATGTTGCGTTTGTCTGAGTGTTATGGGTCCCTGGGCAGCTTCAGCATTGTCTTTGACATCTTTGAAGGCATGGGTGTTTTGTTTACCTCAGGGTACTTTTTTTCATTTTGTTTGAAAATAAAAGAACACTACTCTAATTTGTCATGTATTGTCATATTTTGATGACAAGTACTTTTTTTTTTTTTTTTTTTTTTTAAATTTGGCATCTCCAATCCCACCCGAATTTGGAATGCCCAATTGGGGAACTATGTACAAAGCTTGCTCGTATGCGACCCCTTGCTGCCAACTCAGGATAGTGAAGACAGTTCACGGCTCTCCTCCGAAGCACGTGCCTGTCAGCCACTGATTCTTATACACTCGCTGGTTGAATCTTCGCAAGTTCAGAGCGAGGGCGGAGGATACCCGGACATGAACCAAGCCGGATTCTTCCTGACGAGCGCCCGTCTGGCCAACAGGAGGCGCTGGAGCAACGAACAAAGCTGTTATCTAATGCCCAAATCCGGCAGTCCCTTCCCAATTTGAAACCCTGTAGCGCGATAGCCAATTGTGCGCAACTCTGAAAAAGCTGCCGACCCCTGCCGGTGGGTACGCCGAGGCTCGAACCCGCGACGTGGTGATCACCTCTGCACTGCAGCGCAGTGCCTTAACCGTGTGAGCCACCCGGCAGCCCGACAAGTACTTTTTATTGGGTATTTTACTATATCGGGAAAAATCACCCGGCGTTAGTGATGGTGTTACTAATTTTAGCAGTAGTGTTCTAGGGTTAATAAATCTGCTCCAGTGGAGTCAAACTTCATTTTCATTGTATGCATTATCTTTGAATGGGAAATTGTATAAGCAACAAAACTGGCAGAAATAACAGGAATTTTTTTTTATTATTCTAAAAATTTAAAAATGATGTATTTGGATGGAATGGATGCCTCTAGTGAAATATAAGTGAAATTAAATGAGTTTTACCATTTGGTATCTGAGAAATCTAAAATGGAACACAAGCCACCTAGACATTCCTCTCTCATTTTTCTCTGATTTCCCTGATCAGCATAAACTTTGGCACAAATAATAATGGATTCTGTGCAGTAATTTTTAGAGGTTTCAGACTGAAACTCAACAAATTTACAAGGGATAGAAGTAAAACTTTGTTAGGCGCAAAATGAAACCTTTCATTTATACTGTGTTCCATCTCCATTTACTCTGACTCTGTGACATATATACTGATTTTCACACCAGGGCAGAAATCCCAAATGGTCTTACCTTTATTATGATACCAAGATTATTCAAATGGACCAAGCAGTTGCAGAGATATACTCATTTCATTTTGGGCTTGCTATGTTTAAAAAAGAGGCTCAGGGCTGAAGGGGTTTTTTATTTTATTTTATTTAACCTTTATTTTACCAGGAATAAATCCCATTGAGATACAAGTCTCTTTTCCAAGGGAGTCCTGGCCAAGACAGCAGCATAAAAGTTTCACACAGAAAACAACAACAGACGATGACACGGCAATAAATACATTAACCAGTTTTAGCATTAAAGCATGTACATGCACTGGTTAAATAAGCCTTAATTCTGGTTTTAAAAACATGTAAACTTATTTGATGATCCAGTTTAAGATAATTCTGTAGCCCGGACCAAGAGGAGGGAGCAAAAACAGAGAAAGCTTGATTTCCAAAAACAGAGCGAGTTTGAGGGATGGCAAACATGAGTTGTCCATAAGAACGCAGATTTAAACTGCTTACATTTTTTGGAGTCAGCAGAGAACATAGATCCAAAGGCAGTCCATACAGGATGACCTTACTCAGGAAGATGTACCAATGCCCCATTCTTCTATTGTACAATGAAGACCAGCCAACTTTCTCATACAAGGTACAATGATGCGTTCGGAAACCCAGATCAGAGATAAATTGCAGTGCAGCATGGTACACAGAGTCCAACATTTTCAGAGATGATGCAGTTGCATATATAAAAAGAACATCACCATAGTCGATTACAGCCAAAAATGTTGCTTGAATCAGTTTTTTCCTTGCAACAGAAGAGAAGCAGCTTTTGTTTCGATAGAAGAATCCTAGTTTTGCCCTCAACTTTTTTGTTAGATGCTCAATATGATGATGAAAAGACAGTTTTTCATCCAAGAGGAAACCCAAGTATTTATATGTTAATACACATTCAATCACCTAATTTTTCGGTTAAGATCCGATAACTGTCTTTCATTTCCCTTTTTGACCTTGAGAAGAACATCATTTTGGTCTTGTATGCATTAAGAACAAGCCTTAATCTACGTAAATTCTGCTGAACTACATTAAAAGCATCTTGTAGGTGGTGAACTGCACTCCCTAAAGAAGGCGAAGTAGTATATATAATTGTATTGTCAGCACAGAAGTGGAACTTTGCATCAGTAACATTTTTACATTAATTATTAATATAAATAATAAATAAATAATAATTAATTGTAATAGATTATTAGTTAATTAATTACATAACTAAATAACAAATAATCAATTACAATTAATTAATCATTAATTAATTATTAAAATCAATTGATTAATTATTAATTACCTAATTTTAATTTCTGTTTGACATTCTCCTGATGCTTAGGAGAGCAGCTGGTGTCCAATTCGGTTGCACTGTAAATAACATACCACCTAAAAACTCAAAGCAATGATATAAGTAAAAGGCATAGAGTAATATTCAGGCTTCATGAAACATTTCACTTTGAAATGGAAGGCAAAACACATAGCAATTGCGCAAATCACAAATAGCAGAGTATCAGAATTTATCGCATTACGATGCGTCATCTCATCTGATACCTTTCCTTAGAACAAAATGCTTCATCAGCATCCGTAAATTTATTTTCTTGGCAATTTTCATAAAATAGAGGCAGCACAATAACTTTCTCAAGGAGAATTAGGGGAGCAGAATTGGACACAACTCGGTTGTTTCTAATTTCGCCACAAACAGGGTCACAGACAAAGAGGTGATTAAACGCATCCTTGTTTGAAAGGTAAGGTAACGCACATTATATTTACCTAGCTGCCGAAAACAACGCACATTTCAAAAACACAATTTGAAGACCTGTTTCAATGATGGCAAGTGAAGCTAGTTTCCTAGCGATAATGTGGAAACAAGTTGTCTTTTGCAGAGACAATTCTCTCTCACCAATCAGTGGGCAGCAATGTTGCACGTCACATTTTAGTACCTACTAGTACCTGGTCGGCCGTTTTTTGGAACTCCAGGAGAGCAGGTAACAGAAAAAGTACCTACTAGTACCTGGTACTTTTTCCCTAATGGAAAAGCAAAAAAGGCGTGCAGAGTAGAGCCGGTACAGTGTAGTGGAAAAGTGCCATAAGTCAGCTCAACTGCCCCCTCTGTTTGTATGTATGTCATCAACCGACCTGCTGCTTGATCTCACGCATTTGGACTTTCACATTTATCGCCTGGGGCAAGTGCAGCGAGTTCACTGGTCAGCTCGATGCTCCTTCTGTCTGTATGTATGTATGTCTGTCATCAACCAGCTGCTCGAAATTCGCTTTTAAGCTTTCGTGTCTGACAACCTACGTAGCATTGCGGATGCGCAGATCCAGATTCATACACTTGTGTACATTATTTCTGCTTGGGCCAGTAGGCCACGAGTCTTAGTTTCGGTGTCACAACGGTGGTTATAATCTGTCTTTGTTAACCTCGGCTTTGTGCTTTTCATGCCGTGAGTGCTCTCAATTAAAGGGCATTCGAAGCATCAATTTAACTAATTTCCCTTCACAAAATGACTGATTGCGTGCTGAATATTACTCAGAGGAAGCTGTCCCAGATCCAGGATCAGGAAGACTGTGGGGTGTCTCCCCCCGTGGCACCAGGGGGCGCCCCAGCGGGTTAATGAGAGACATGAATTTCTACATTGATTGGTTGGACACTTTGAAAGACTGCACGATTACGCATGCACTTACTCGGATAGACACTTGGGAAATTGTAATTGAGATTTATGATGGTATAAATATTGTTGTTGGTTGTAATAAGGCCAGAGAGGAATTCTGGCGGAAAATTGCTGACCGTGTAAGTGCGTCAGTCCTCTGATGAAGGACTAAAGGACTAATGCAAATAACTTAAGTTTCTCCGCCAAATGAGAAAAAGTGAAATTTAGTTATAGATTGAATATTATCTGACTGATAAATACCAATAGTAAACTCTGTTTTACTCATTTCTTCGTTTTTGGTTTAAATTATTTTTCCCATTGCTTTTCTTATATACAGCATGATTTTAATAAAATCGTACCCCACCACTAACCCTATCCAGTTGCTCCATTGCAAATTTACAGTAGTCCTGTGTCATAAAATACTATTTAATAGTTGAGTATGCTTTAATAGTTGCAGTACCAGCACTGTCAAGAGGACATGGCAGCAAGTTAAAACAAAGCATGAGAACATTTTTCAAAGTGGTACGCCCTATACCGCTTTGCATTCATGTAATTATTCAAATAATTTGAATGGTATGCTTGTAAAATGTATAGCGCGGCATACAATATTCTTGCTCATATTTTCAGCTTCACCACCTGAATATTGTCAGTTCCCGTGGCAATACTGTTTGTACAACTTAAGTGCCTCTCTTTGCTACATTGCCAATATTTGGCTCCAGTAGATGGCATAAGTAATGAATTCCCTCATCTGAGAATCTGTAGCCTTCATAGAGAATATCGTCAGAAAAAGCAAGCAGATCATGCCAGTCTAGCCGGGAATCCATCCATATCAAGCTTTGGTCACTTGTTTATATACCTGGCCTCAGTCGGTAGGCCAGCGTTTGACTTTCAAATATTTGCACAAAATCCATGTGAGATCTGTGATTGGCTCATAGTCACAAGGGTGCCCCGCCCCTTTAGACTGACTTAAAAATAAATAAAATACCACAGTTCTGCATTCAACGGAAGTCCTGCCTCGTGTTGGCAGCAGGGTCTCTGGGCAGTGAACGAGCCGGGAGGCGGGACTTCCATTGAATGCACAAGCTTACTCGAAGCAAAACTGTGGTATTTTATTATTTTTAGCAAAAATAACTGTGTCTCTCGAGCTCTGAGGATACAAGTGGACAAAGCAGACTTGGATTACACTGGACGATGCGTTGGACGATGGTTTGAAAGTTAGTCAACGGACGTTTTGTGGAGTTTTCCCATTGCTACTGGGTGACCCCATTTGCTTCCAGCAAAAAAAGAATTTGCATAATTTTTTAAAACTCTCCAGTTGCCATAAAGTTGCGCCAGGTGAAGAACAATTTTGTCCCTTCAAGACATGTAATGGTGATTGATTGATATACAAGTTACAGTTTTTGGGTGGAGTATCACTTTAATCTAGCTGATGCAATCATGTCCTCCAAGCTATAGCTAATGCCAATTACAGTGAAATACGTTATGTAATTTGAGTATTATTTAATTTAGCCTTTATTATACCGGGGAATCCCACTGAAATAAACAAAATGCAGATATGGCCAAACATCCTGTTCAAAGCCTTAGAACCACTCCAAGAGTAAACGCAAGCAAGCCACAATCTAATTTTTAAGCTCATGTCAAATAACATTCACAAATTCCATTTCTGGCCAACTAACTCATATTTGATTTGTGGTTCTCGCCAAAAGGTCATCCAATCAACCCAGAGCAGAAAACACGAATATTCATATATTCTCTTCATTGGTGACGTAAGGGCTAAACGCTGGCTATATGACTGAGGCCAGACTGATATCAGTCAGTGACCGTTGGGATCGACCAACACTTGATGTGTATGCAGGGCGACCAACACTTGATGTGCGCAGGGCAGGCGCTACCCGTTCGTCAATTCGCAATTGACGATCTCTCCTGCAGTTTGACGATCTGTAAGGCACATTTGACGGTAAATTTGACGAAGACCTTTCAAAAGTGGGGTCACGAGATTTGCGCAAATCTGCAATAATATTTGTGGGGGGTTAATATATAATTTTGGGTCTGCCAAGAAAACACAACTCGCAAGGCTCTCCGACTCCGCGTACCGCCCTCCATCTCCCGTCCGGGGCACAAGCTCCAGGAACTTCATGAAGAAGCGTGAAACGAACTGCGTGTAGCCTACTGTACCCTTATTAGGACGGAATACTCCACCCACCAGCTCATGCTCGAGCCAGGAGACTAGCTGTTAGTTGGGCTGAATGGATCGCGTAGTATCGTGAAAAAAATGCATGCTACTAGCACAGGAAAACAAGGAAGGCGAGACTAAGGCCCGGGCCACACTGCCTGCAGTTGCGATGCGTATTCCGCACATCGCATGCGTATTTTCGTTTCGGTTCCCATGTTTTAATGAGAGCGGCCGCACTGCATGCCGAAGCTGCGCAACTCACGCATGCAAAAGCCGTACTGCTACCTTGCGGAAAATATAGATTCGGACTCCTGCCGAATTTTTCCGCACTACGTATGCAAAAGGCAAAGCAGAGCTGAAACAGTCATATCGCCATTAATACATGAATTTCACTAAATTGCCAAAGATGTGTGTCTGTTGCAAGCATGAAGCAGACAAACAAAAAATGTAACAACACTTCTGGCATATTTATCATATTAAAAGCCCGTTTATATGGACATAATCCCTTCCGCTCAATTCAGCAATGCTTCGTGAAATATTGAAACATATAGTGGGAAATTTGTGACTTTCATCATAGGCTGCTGTCATTAAAGGGGATTCTTTTTTCCTTTTTTTATTTTGATTGTGTGCCCTGTGGGTTCTGATTAATCAGGTTGGTGTTGGCGTTAAGCTGTGTTGCTTGGCTAGGTAGCTTAGTCAGTCCTGGGACTGGTGGTAAGTTTAGGCTATCCTGGAGTACGTATTTCTTTGTTATGGCATCAGCTGGGGAGTTTATCGCTCAGCCCTCTTTGGAGTTGTTGGCTGCTCTAACCAAAGAACAGCTTTTGGCTGTGGCTGAACATTATGAGCTGAGCATTACTGCTAAACAAAGGAAATTGAAGGAGACTTTGGTTGTAGCAATTAAAAGTCAGCTCATTGAGAAGTCCATCGTTAAAGAAGAGGTAGCTGAAGGTTACAACGATGGGGATGATGATGATGATGACGACGACTCCATAGAGGGGTCTAAAGAGGTAGCAGTTCCAACTGGGGGTGCAGCTTCACCTGTGGGGGTCGCTCAGTTAGGTGACGAGGTTGAAGAGTTGCAGTTGGAGGAGAAGCAAGGTGAGGGGAAGGCAAAGGAATTGCGTAATTTGGAGTTGGAGCTAGAGCTCCGGAAACTTGAGCAGCAGGTGATGCTCCAGCGCATGGAGTATGAGGAGCGCAGACATGTGCGTGAGCACGAGCTGTCCCTGAGGAAGCTTGAGTTGGAGGCGAAACCACCTGAGTGTCCCCCAATAGCTGCCTCTCCTGGCCCTTGCCATAGTCATTTTGATGTTTGCAAGAACATTCGCCTGGTTCCTCCCTTCTCAGAGGAGGAGGTAGACAAATATTTTAGCCACTTTGAGAGGGTTGCTGCCACTCTAAACTGGCCTAAGGATGTTTGGACCCTCTTACTTCAGTGTGTGTTGACAGGGAAGGCACGAGAGGTGTTTTCAGCTTTACCTATAGATGAAGCTAAGCAGTATGATGTGGTGAAAAGTACGGTTTTGCACATCTATGAGCTTGTCCCTGAGGCCTACCGTCAGCGGTTCAGAGATGCTAAAAAGCTGGATCAGCAAACTTTTGTGGAACATGCTCGTGAGAAGGAGCGCCTGTTCGATAGATGGTGCAGCGCACAACATGTTCAAACTAAAGAAGATTTAAGACAGCTTATTCTTCTTGAAGATTTTATGAATGGTCTTCCTGAGCCTGTCGCTGTCCATCTCAAAGAGCAGGAGGTGCAACAGTTGGACCAAGCTGCTGTATTGGCTGACAAGTATGTGTTGACGCATAAAAGCATTTCTGATGGCCGTTGGCCTCGCTATCAGAGTAGGGGTAAACCTCTCCCTAAAAGTAAACCACCTGATAGTGGGGGCAATGCTCCACAACCGTTTCAATCAGTTTCTTCTAGCAATCCTCCTATTAAGGTAATCACCTGTTTCTATTGCAAGAAGGTGGGTCATAAAGTGATTGACCGTCTGGCTCGTAAGAAAGGTAACAATCCAAAGCCTTCTGGCTTAATAACGTCTTGTGGTACTAGGCCATTCTTTTTGCATGAGTCTGGTAAGAGTAAGAACACAGTGGAAATGGCTAAAGTGGGTGAGGAGAAGGGTGATTCTGATTATTCTCCTTTCATTACCCATGGCTTCGTCTCTTTGTCTGGCCAGGCCCCTGTTAGCATTCCAATTCGTATACTTAGAGATACTGTGGCTGCTCAGTCATTTTTACTGTCTGGGATCTTACCACTTTCAGATGACACTGACACAGGAACTCATGTTGTTGTCAAGGGTTTTGAGATGATTCCCATCTTGGTGCCTCTACATAAGATCCACCTAGTGTTGGAGTTAGTCACTGCTGATGTTGTTGTTGGAGTACGAACATCCCTTCCAATTCCAGGGGTATCTCTTATCTTGGGCAATAATTTAGCTGGGGCTAAGGTCTGGGCTACTTCAAATGTAGTGTCTCAACCTATTGTTGGGCCAGTGCTTGAAATGTCACGGGTGCCAGATCTTTGTAAACGCCAGTATCCTGCCATATTTCCAGCATGTGTTGTAACTCGTGCTATGGCTGCGCGTGGTGTTGACTCAGACATTGTGCCATTAAATGATACTTTCTTTGCTCAATCATCACCTGAGACCACAATTTCCCCACAGTCACCTGCAGGGGAGCCAAAGACTGATGTTGACTTTGGTTCTGTAGGGGGTGTTAAAGGCTCAGATGTGGAAGGTGAGTCTCTTGAAGTAGTTCCTTCTGTTGAATCGGCAAGTAATGGGTCTACACTTACATATTTAGACTGTGATAAGTTTGGTGTCTGTTCATTGCCTGAACTTTTCAATGTTTCTCGTGAGGAACTGATACAGGAACAGTCTAATGACCCTACCCTTGAACCTCTCTTGACCATAGCATTGACTAAAGACAAGCCAGATGAGGAAACGACTCATTATTTTATGCAGGATGGTCTGCTGTGTAGGCAGTGGGTGTACCGGCAGGACACCTTTTCCAACACTGTGTTGCAGGTTGTGGTTCCCCATAGGTTTCGCAGGGCTGTTCTGGATCTTGCTCACAATGGTGTGGCAGGACATACTGGGGTGAGAAAGACGTATGACAGGATTGTAAGGCGATTCTTCTGGCCTAGATTGAAGAAGGATGTCTCCTCTTATGTAAAATCATGCCATATGTGCCAGATTACTGGTAAGCCTAATCAAAGCATTCCTGTTGCTCCATTACAGCCCATTCCAGCCATGTCCAATCCATTTGAACACCTTATCGTTGACTGTGTAGGTCCACTGCCTCGTTCGAAGGCTGGACATAGTTTTCTGTTAACAGTAATGTGCCAGTCTACACGCTATCCAGCAGCGTATCCGCTTAGGTCCATCACTACAAAATCTGTGTTGAAGGCTCTTGTTAGCTTTATGTCAATTTTTGGCATCCCAAAAGTCATTCAGAGTGACCAGGGATCTAATTTTACATCAAAACAGTTCGCTAGGGCTTTGCGACAACTTAAAGCCCACCACAACATCTCTAGTGCTTATCACCCCCAGAGTCAGGGGGCCCTTGAACGATTTCATCAGACTCTCAAGTCCCCCTTGCGGTCTTACTGTGTGGAACTTGGGTCTGATTGGGAGGAGGGGCTTCCTTGGCTACTCTTGGCAAGTAGAGAAGTTGTTCAGGAGAGCACGGGCTTCAGCCCTAATGAACTAGTTTTTGGGCATTCTGTAAGGGGGCCGACCGCTGTACTGGCAGATGAATGGAACACTGCTGCTGAGGCGCCAACTAATGTTTTGGATTATGTTAGCGGTTTCCGCTATAGATTGTATGAGGCTAGGGCTGTCGCAAAACGTAAGTTGGGCAAAGCCCAGACAAAGATGCAGAATCTTTTTAATCGCAAGGCTGAACATCGCAGTTTTGAGCCAGGTGAACAAGTCCTGGCATTGTTGCCTCTTATGCATAGTCCATTTCAGGCAAAATTTTGTGGTCCATATGAGGTAGTGAAATGTTTGCCTGACTACAATTATTTACTCAGCACTCCTGACAGACGTAAGAAATTTCAGGTTTGTCATATCAACCTTTTAAAGCCTTATGTTGTGTCTGAGTTGCCTGCCACTGTTGGTTTGATTGCTTCGCTGCCTGCTGAGGGCACTGAAGCTGTTGCTGTGGATAGTGGGGATGGTAGTCTGAGTTTTGTCATTGATGAGTTGGATGACGGGGTGATGTGTCCATCACGGGCAGTTGTAGAAGGTCGCCTCAAAAACTCAGAATATTTGGGAGAGTTGTCATTACATCTCTCTCATTTGTCTGACTCAGAGAAAAGTGACATAATTGGGCTTTTTCAATCTTTCCCTTCTCTTTTTCCTGACGTTCCTTCTTGTACATCAGTGATTGACCATGATATTGACGTTGGTGGGGCCCCGCCTATGAAACAACATGCATATCGGGTCAATCCTAAAAAGAGGGAATTGTTGCGAAAGGAGGTTGATTACTTGTTAGCCCATGGTTTAGCAGAACCGAGTTTTAGTGCATGGAGTTCCCCCTGTTTACTGGTGAACAAACCAGATGGGACATATCGTTTTTGCACGGATTACAGAAAGCTTAACTCTGTCACAAAACCTGACTGTTACCCACTACCAATATGCGATGATTGTGTGGATCGTGTGGGGTCTGCAACATTTGTGAGTAAGTTTGACCTTTTGAAAGGCTACTGGCAGGTCCCTCTAACGGCCAGAGCTAAAGAGTTGTCTGCTTTTGTCACACAAGATGACTTCCTGCAATACCGGGTAATGCCATTTGGGGTTAGAAATGCTCCTGCTACTTTCCAAAGGCTCGTTAATCGAGTCTTGGTGGGAATGCGCGGTTGTGATGCTTACTTAGATGATGTGGTCTTATACAGCTCTACCTGGGCCGACCACCGCGACCAGATAAAAAAACTTTTCACCCGTCTTTCTAAAGCTAACCTCACCATAAATCTGGCTAAATGTGAGTTTGGGAAGGCTAGTGTGACTTATCTGGGTCAGGTAGTGGGAGGAGGTCAGGTTCGTCCCGTAGAAGCTAAAATTGAAGCCATCTGTAACTATCCTGTGCCAGGAAGCCGCCGAGAGCTCCGGAGTTTCCTTGGCATGGTTGCCATGGTAGTTGCACCCCTTACCAATCTCCTTTGCCCCAAGGTTCAGTTTGAATGGTCTGAGAAGTGTCAGGCTGCCTTTGACAATGCCAAGGCTTTACTTGCTGCAGCCCCTGTTTTGTCTGCACCAAACTTTGACTGTCCCTTTAGCATTGCAGTTGATGCCAGTGAGAGTGGCGCTGGCGCTGTTCTTCTTCAGTTGGGCTTTGATGGTGTAGAGCACCCGGTGTGCTATTTTTCCAAAAAGTTTAATCGGCACCAGCGTGCCTATTCCACAGTGGAAAGAGAAGCACTTGCCTTGATTCCAGCTATTCAATATTTTGAGGTCTATTTGGGCTCATCCTCTAGTCCTATAGATATCCATACGGATCATAATCCTTTAGTGTTTATTGAACGTATGCGGAACAAGAATCAACGCCTTATGCGTTGGAGTTTACTGCTCCAGCAGTACCCACTGAGAATAACGCACATCAGAGGCAAGGACAACATCGTTGCCGATGCATTGTCTCGGGTTTAGAGTTTTTCCTTTTGGGGGGATTATTTCCTTATGTATTGGGGTTCTTGTATATTTTTATGCATCCTTTGTCCTAGGGCCCAGGATATTGGATGGGGCTGGTGTTGTATTTTTGGTGTACTTTTCTATCGGTTTTGGCAAACCTTTTTTAGGATGGGAGGTGTGACGTCCCTGTGTGCCCTCTCCAGGCCGTAGCTAGCCAGTGCATGGGCAGAGCTAGGTCTGATTACAATTTTGTTAAAGATGCGCACCTGGTTGTAACAGGTGGGGTTATAAGAATCCCCTCACCATCTCTCGAGAGGCACGATCTTTCTCCTCCCTCACTTTTACGCTCACACTCAATTTCTCTTTTCGTTAACATACTGATACTGACTACATGCATTGCGACCAACATTCACTTACATACACCCTCATTTCCCCTAGACACTGGTATTATTTCTGTTTTTGGTATATTTAAAATAAATGATTATTGAATTCATTGCTGTTGTTGTCTCCCTCATTTATGTTGTGTCCCTAAATGAGTAGGGTCGTAACATATCAGCAAGTTCAGGTGATTGATTCCGCGTGTAAAGAGAGAAAATAAATTAAGCTGGATACAGCATGGACCTATAAAACATTCTTTGGATATAATGGCCAGATGAACGTACAGCACATCAGCCAGTTTCTGAATTGTCTGAGACTCTGACTGGGGGTAAAGTTATTTGACTAATTGACATTGCTTTTTGGCTAATCATTTGACTAATGACTTCAGAAGCCAGCTCTAGCCCTATGTATGGATTCCAGGCTAATGCCTGTCTCCCTCCGAAGAGAACCGCGTTTGTTTCGTGCACCAAAGTCCACAGGATTATTCAAGAAAGGTGATGCCAGCTTCAAAGGAGGTGCTATAAAGCAGCACATGTACAGCAGATTACAGCCAAAACTCGGCACATAACCTGCTACCGACCAGGTTAATTTTGCAGCTACCATGGTTTCCATGGTAATCTAGCCATGTTAAGTGAGGCACCTTTGTGACATTGAAAAGCCGAGGTTTAGGCTCGGCATACATTGCTAACCCACTTATCTTGCTTCGTAGTATACCCGCCAGGCTCTGAGGAGCCTCTTGTTTTTTTTCCAGTGTCGCGATTTTCCTGCTCATATGCGCACGCGGTTTCACGATTGGCCCAGGCCTAGACCCGGCCCGAGTACAGGCTCTGAGGAGCCTTTTATTGTTTTGTTTGCAGAGTTTTTGCTGTTTTATCATTGCTACGTACATTTAGCTCGCTAAAATCAATACTCAGGACGTCCAGGATAGAGAAGAAAGGCTTTGCTGCTTGCTTTGCTTGCCCCAAACATGCTCTGCATGCTACTAATCGTAAACATACTGACCACACATTGGGTCTCATTCATGAAACATGAGCAGAATGAATTTGTGTGTAAACTGTTCGCAGACGAAAATTTGCGTGCATCTCTGCATTCTTCAATATTTTAGTAGCTACGATCTTTTCGTAGGCACTAACAAAATCTAAACATGCTGCATACCACGCGTAGTGCTTGTGTAAATTTAAAAATCCACATAAATAATGCATGTCACTATTGGAAATTACAATTTTGTGCAATACGCAGATGCCTTTGAAACATGTGATATAGCCTAAACATGAGAAACGATTAAAAATATAACACATTTAGTTTGCAATTGGCAAGTTTAAGATCCAGATTAGGTTCATGATTGTGAATTATCTGTGTGAATCAACTGAATAGATTACCCATTCTTTTTACACGTTGAATGATGATAATAAAAAAAATAAAAGTGGAGGCATGTCGCTGTCTCCGTCAGGTATAATTCCTGACAGACAGGTCTCCCCAATTATGCCAGCGATGCGCTCGTCTGCAGTTGATAGTTTGTTCCATGAAAAACAAAAGGTCGCAAGTGACATCTCTGATGAAACCTGTTTTTGCACCCATGGTGGGAAAAACTAGGTTTCATCAGGAATGTCATTTGCGACCTTTTCATCAGGAATGTCATTTGCGACCTCCTCCTCCTGTGGCTGATGTGTTTTTTTTTTTTGTGTGCGCTTATGCGTTTTTTGCCTCAAGTTTCATGTCAAACCATCCACCTCGGACATGGTTGTTTGGTCTACAGAGACAACATTAATAGCATCTGTCACCTTCCTCCAGGCCTTCACTCTGCCTGCCCCTGTCACACCACTATTGACAGAGCAGTCCACTTCACCCAAAATTATTTCTATCTCCTCTTCGGAATAATTATTTTTTTTCTCCCTCTTTCTTTGTTTACGCCATGACTGACAAGTCGACTGGATGCATCTACACCTCCTTATATGGTAGTCATTGGCAATTCATGGGCGGGAATTTATGCTGATAATAGCTGATTTCTGGGAGTACGCTGTCACATTACGATGGATTGGCATTCATGATCATACAAATGTCTTTACGATCAGATCTGAGTTTCCTGCAATGTTCACAAATCCGAAGTAGGTTTTTAGTAGCGTAGGCTTTTATGTGCAAATCTACGCACATATTTACTAACGTTTCATGAATGAGACCCATTGAGCGCCACATAAGAAAGGTTTTAATATTTGTGAATGGCATTGCGTTAGCTTCCTCTTAGCAAATATGAACAAAGTTGCTGTCCCGTGAGCATTTTAAGTTTGATGCACTAGCACTAGTTTACACGTGGCCGGCTATTTTCATAAGGGAAAATTTCACCGTCTCCGTTTTCAAAAATACCATCATGCACACGTATTAACTTTTCTGAAAACTTTCATTTACACGTTCCCATGTATATATGCCGTCAAGAGCATGCCAAACCTGTAGGTGGCAATGTAACGAGAAGCTCAAGCCCATGTTAGCCAATCAGAATCCTGAACATAGCAACAACAGAAATGAATGTAACTAGTTCAGGCAGGAAACTTGAGAAGAGCTACATCAGCTGACAGCAGCTTGGTAAGCTACCAGCGCGTCACCATCAGCAGGCACACAATTGGAGGATACACATCTCAAGATCATACAGCGGTCTATTTGAGAGACGTCAAGCTCACTTACTTCTGCTGCTGTTTGCAATGACTGTTCATGCTATGCAACATGCTGTTTGGTTTTTTGCTTGCCGCCTCCTCCCCAACCTCCACCTGTTTGGTTCTGCTCACATCAGGGAGATTTTGATTTCTGTTCATGACTATGTATGTTTGCTGTGCCTAGGTAGGACATTCCTCCAGAGCAGAACCGCCGCCAAAATACAATGTTATGCTTATACCCATGAATAAATTGTTCTATTTTATTGAAACGTGAGTTTCGTGACTGAAATGAAACATTAACATCCATGATCACCACAGCCAAATGAAAATGTAAACATAGGTCGCACTTTTGGCGCAGTTGGAATTTTTGGCGCAAACTGTGATGTCGGCTGCCTTAAACTCAGTTTTTTTCAATTTACATGCAAATTTGCAACAGAAGTTTTCCAAAATCTCCACTCTCGCCGGAGTTTTTAGAAAGAATCGTTTTCAGAGGCGAATTCTCCGTTTGCGTGTAAACGAAGGGCACAAACGCGGAGAAATGTATCTGTTTGTCAAAATAATCGTGTACGTGTGAACGGGGCTGAGCAGTAATGTCATGGATGGGACTGGCACGCCATTCTGCAATTTAGTCTTGTAAATTAGTTGATTAATCCTCAGATTGCTAATCAAGCAAAGAAATAGAGTCATCGTTTGTTTACCGGTGAGGACTCTGCCTACCCTAACTGACCTCCGACGGCACGTCACTGACTGAAAGGCAGCTTGAACGATGTCAACTTTGTTATAATGGGTTACTGGGAAGGCTAAGGCATCTAGACCTAGATTAAAACAGACTAACTGCAAGGCTGATTAGATAATATGTTGTAATATTGGGGGAAACAGAGGAACCCCATTGTTGCTAGACAGCTGTAAGGCATCTAGGCAGAAGTAGGTCAAAGCGTAACTCCGCTGTTATGCGACCCATAGCCCTGTTAGTAGGAAAAACAAGGAGCACATTTGGTATAATATAGACTAAAAGGGTGACCCGGTATCTACCAAATGGGGCACTTTAATTTAGTTTTAGTTTCACTAAAATTGCCCTATTTGGTTAGCTTTAGCTGCCAGGCCACTGTTTTCTCTATTGAACCAAATTTTGCCATTGTTTTTCCTATGCACACAGTGGGTGACCTTGAACAACAGGGTCAAATAACACCAAAGTTACACTTTAAGATAAACTGACTTCCAGCTAACTTTGTATGGCTGGCTAACTCACAATGGCCAGCGTGTAGATAACTGGAAGGCATCTAGTCATAGGTAGCATAAGACAAACTCGCAGCCTGCTTTATGATAGTTGCTACCTCTGAAGCAGCCTGTTGGATTTTAGAGCACTGGAAGGTAGCTTGGACAGTGTTATTATACTGGCTAACTTAAAAGCATCCAGCATGTAGGTAACTGGAAGGCATCTAGACATACCGACTGACTTCTGGGCTGTTTTGTAATGCTGGCTTACTTTGAGACAGTCTGTTATGTTTTAAATAATGGCATTGGCAGGGCAGATATGTCAGAGACTCACAGAAAGCCAGTTGTTAGATAACTGGGGGGCATCTTCCACTGACTTCTGCTGCTTTGTAAAACTAGCTATCCTTTTGTTGATTTCAGATAACTGCAAGGCATTTTAAGTAATGTTCTTCTATTGACATAACTGGGACTCATTGAGTTAGCCTACTGCATATTGCTAACCATTTACTCTAATGTTGGTCTATTTTCTGAGAAGATGCCAGTTGTTACAAGAGGTAAGGGTTGTCCTGAATACATTTTAGTGTCATTCTAAATTTCACTATCAATTTACTATTTTCAAAGTCACTTTTATTATTATTATTATTTTTTTGTGGTACTTGTGTTCATGGTAGGGTGACCAGACGTCCCTGTTTTACCAGGACATACCCGATTTTAAGTTGCGTGTCCCGAGTTCCGGCAAACGTCTGTCGGGACACTGATATGTCCCAGTTTTGAACAGTTACTGTGAAATTGTCCTGGATTTCATTGCTTACACACTGTTCTGACAATGTTGTTTTCACATAAAGCCAACCTATACACATTCAAAACTCACCAACTGCGCAGCATGCATCTGAATTTAACACGTTTGTATTGTAATGTGAATATAGGCCACTGGATGGCAGTATTTACCTTTTTTTTTATTCAGCTCAGACTGGAGCTATGTTTAGACATGTCCTGGACATGTCTGGGGCAAGTCCCCGAAAAGTAAAAAAAAAGAGGTCTAAATGTGGGTGGGGTCTGCAAAAGAGTATATAAGGAAAAGAATTGAGACAGTAGAGTAGGAGGAGAAATTGCAAGAAGAAGGATACATGTGACCAGACCTGTCATTTCTGTTCAAGACCTGTGAAGTTTTCTATTGTGGATTTTTGCCTTTGTTACAGCATTTTCTTCATCCAGGACATCACCAAGCCTCCCCACCAAAAAGGGACTGTAATTATTTCTGTTTTTCTTATTTATCAATCTTGGTCATTTAGTTGTAGGTTATTGTTAGTTATTGTCTTTGTTAATTAAATGTGTTTAAGTTTTTAAAAACTGTGTGTCATCCCTTGCTGTTGCTGTTGTTTTAAATGTAATAACAAATTGGGGCCATAACAAATTGGGGGCTCAAGGTCCGGGATAGACCATCGTGTGAGTAATTTATTGAAAATCTAACATTTCAAATTGTGAAATTGTTTTTGTGAATTTTCCTAGATATATATTGACAACAGCAATGGATGATTTCTTGGCATCACCAACCGTAGGGGTTTTGAAGTCTTTTAAAAAGACCGAACTGTTGGAAATATGCAGACATTTGGAGCTGACAGAGGTAAAACCAGCCATGCGAAAAGCAAGACTGGCTAGAGAGATAGTTGAATATTACATTGATGAAAATGTGTTTGCACCAGGAGATCTGGAACAGTTTCCAGTGGAAAATCCAAATATAGAAATGGAACTTAAATTAAAAATGCTAGAGATTGAAAGGGAGGAAAAAGAAAAACAAAGAGAATTTGAGAGGGAAGAAAGAGAGAAAGAAAGGGAAGAAAAAGAAAAACAAAGGCAGTTTGAGTTAGAAATATTAGCAAGAGAAGAGAAAATAGAAAGGGAGGAAAAAGAAAAACAAAGAGAATTTGAGTTAGAAAAATTTGCAAGACAGAGAGATTTTGAATTAGAGAAATTCGATAGAGAAGAAAGACTCCAAATGGAGCCACTAAAAATTAAAATTGAAACTAAAAATAAATTTTGTGCCAGTCAGGAGGTAAAACTGGTGCCTCCATTTTCGGAAAAGGATGTTGACAACTATTTCCAGTGTTTTGAAAAGGTAGCAAAGAGTTGCCAGTGGCTAAAGGAACACTGGCCTCTGATGTTGCAAACTGTCCTCAAGGGTAAAGCTCAACAAGCCTATTCGGCTTTGTCTGCAGATGATTCCTCTGATTATGAGGTTGTCAAAAAGGTTATTTTGAGAGCTTATGAGTTGGTTCCAGAGGCTTACCGACTGAAATTCAGAGGTCTGAAGAAATCTGAAAATCAGACTTTTGTGGAATTTGCTAATGAGAAGCAGGCTTGCTTTGAGCGCTGGTGTACTTCTATGGAGGTCAAGGATGATTTCAACTCACTAAAAGAGATGGTGTTAGTTGAAGAATTCAAGAAATGTGTTAAGGATGATGTTAAGACCTACCTTAATGAGAAGCAAGCACTGAATTTGCAATCAGCTGCCAAATTTGCTGATGAATATGTTCTCACACATAAGTCCAAATTTCAGTCTAGCAGTAACAATAGATGGTCCCAATTTCAGAAAAAGGGTTACGGTGATACCCAAGATTCTTCACCCAAAGACAAAGACAAATCTGGTGATGGTGCTCAGAAATCCAGTAACAGCTCTGATCAAAGTGTGAAAGCTGACAGTGACAAAAGTGGTCTAGTTTGCAGTTATTGCAAGAAATCTGGTCATGTGACAACTAACTGTTGGTTCCTTAAAGCTAAGAAAGAAAAAGAGAAGGACACCAAACCAAATGCCTTTGTGAAAACAAGGTTAGAAACCCCTGTAGTAGATAACCGATCTGCTAAATTGCCTGCCTCTTGTGGGGCTAAAAAGCCTGATACAGCTGACTTGGTGAGGGAGGAATTTCTTCCATTTTTGTCAGAGGGATTTGTGGCTCTGAGTGAGCATACTACTCCTGTCCCCATATATATCCTAAGGGATACCGGAGCTTCTCAATCACTTTTGTTGATGGACTCCTTGGAGTTACGTGATGAGACCGCTTCAGGGGATTTCATACTTGTACAAGGTATTGAAGGGAGGACTGTATCTGTACCCCTGCGCTCTATATTCTTGAAGTCAGATTTAGTTACAGGACAGGTAAAGGTGGGACTTATGTCAAGTCTACCTATAAAGGGTGTTTCTCTGTTGCTAGGCAATGACCTGGCTGGGGGCAAAGTAGTTCCCCCTGTACATCTTACTTCGCAGCCGAGCATTGAAGATGGGGATGAGGACCCATCTCTGTATCCTTCTTGCGCAGTGACTCGTGCTATGGCCAAGAAGGCTAAAGAAGAAGATGTTGTGGTGCCGTCCAGCACATTGAATAGTCAGGACTCAGGTGGTTTGCCTCATGACTCTGATTGGCCTACTATGGTTTCTCCGTTTGAGGACTTATCAGATACTTTTATCAGTTCTCTATTCAGCCAGCCGGATGGGTCTGGTGATTTTGACGCGTCTGGAGACTTGTCTCTGTCCAGAAAGCGGTTGATTGAGGAGCAAACTAATGATCCTGAAATTTGTGCACTAAAGAGGAGAGCCCTTCCTGATAAAGAAATAGACGCAGTTCCAGTTGGGTATTATCTCAAGGATGGTGTGTTGATGCGGAAGTGGCGCCCTTCTGATATCCCTGCCAATGCAGATTGGGCAGTGGTCAGGCAAATTGTTGTTCCGAAGGTCTACAGGAATGAGATCTTAACAATGGCTCATAGTTTACCTTTAGGAGGTCATCTTGGTGTTAACAAGACTGTTGATAAGATCATGAAACACTTCTTTTGGCCTGGGCTTCGGAAAGATGTTTCCAACTTTTGCAAAACCTGTCACACTTGTCAAGTAGTTGGAAAACACCAGTTAGACCCACCTGTAGCACCATTACAGCCTATCCCAGCATTTGGGGAGCCGTTCTCTAAGGTCATTGTTGACTGTGTTGGTCCATTACCTAAGACTAGATCTGGAAATCAGTACTTGTTGACAATCATGTGTGCATCTACCAGATTCCCTGAAGCCATACCTCTACGTAACATCAAGGCAACTGCAATCTCAAAGGCTTTGATAAAGTTCTTCACGTTGTTTGGCCTTCTCAGGGAAATTCAGTCAGACCAAGGTAGCAATTTCACTTCAGGATTGTTTCAGCAGGTGGTGTATGAACTAGGTGCAAAGCAGATTCTTTCTAGTGCCTATCATCCAGAAAGTCAGGGTGCGTTAGAGCGGTTTCATTCCACTCTCAAGACAATGATGAGGACTTATTGTTATGACCATGAGAAAGACTGGGATGAAGGTGTTCATTTGCTGTTGTTTGCAGCTAGAGAAGCAGTGCAGGAGTCTACTGGATTCAGTCCATTTGAGCTAGTGTTTGGCCATGAAGTGAGAGGACCTTTGCTATTATTGAGTGAACAATGGCGAGAGGAAGAGCCGCAAATCAGTCTGTTAGACTATGTTAGCAAGTTCAAGGAAAGATTGCGTGCAGCTTGTGACCTAGCCAAAGAGAACTTGAAATCAAGTCAGGGAAAAATGAAAACTTGGTATGATCATAAGGCTAGAAGCCGTGTGTTTAAACCAGGAGACAAGGTCCTTGTGTTGTTTCCCTTGCAGTCCAATCCATTGCAGGCTAGATTTCATGGTCCTTATGAAATTCTGACAAAACTCAATGATCTCAATTACATTGTGAAGACTCCAGATAGGAGAAAACCAAAACAATTGTGTCATATTAACATGCTAAAGCCTTATCATGACAGAAATGCTAGGGTTGCAGCTGTCACTTCAGATTCTCCAATGGTCGAAACGTGTGAAGATGAGGGGGAGTTTCAAGATGATGAACCAAGAATTAAAGCTGAAGTTCTTTCATGTAAATTGTCAAACACTGAAGTGTTGCAAAATCTTGATGTAAAACTCCAGCACTTAGAACCCTCACAGAGAGATCAGTTTGAAAGGTTGATCAAGAAATATGAGGATTTGTTTCCTGATGTTCCAAAGAGAGTTACTATAGCCTCTCATGATGTAGATGTTGGTGATGCCAAACCTATAAAACAGCATCCGTACCGGATGAATCCAGAAAAGAGAAAGATTGCTGAGAAAGAGGTTGAGTACATGTTAGAACATGATATTATCAGACCCTCCAACTCAGATTGGAGTTCACCCTGTGTGCTAGTTCCAAAACCTGATGGAAGTACTAGATTCTGTACAGATTATCGCAAAGTCAATGCTGTAACTAGAACTGATGTGTTTCCAATACCTAGGATTGATGATTGTATTGATAGAGTTGGCATACGATTGACTCGCAGCACCTGCCGCGCGAGCATTTTCCTCAATATTTAATATTGAAATAATTAGCCGTTTTAAAACCTCATAAACTTTCTGGAGACTGTAGTTTCTGATTCCCTGGAAATTTGAATTTTTCTCCCGCAAATTTCCATCAAGACGTCCGAGGTCAACTTTCTGACTCGGCCTGACAAACCTCATCGGCACCTATCTCGTGTAAGTAACCATGGCTGCTTCTCCTTGTTCCCCGGTGTCTTTTCCCGTCTTGTGTTCTGAATGTAGTATGTTTTGTTACGACACTTCCACCCTCAGTGGCACTTACACTTGTAAGAAATGCATTGCCTATGCCAGTTTAGCCGAAAAGATTCTGGAGTTGGAAGCTCGTATCGAGACTCTTCAGAATATTCGGGCCAATGAGGAGTTCATTGACTCTTTCTCTGTCCAGCCGGATAGTTGCGCTAATATTAGTTCTCTTTCGGTTTCCTACTCCATGCCTGCTGTGGTAGCGTCTCCGCAGCAGGACACATTCGTAACAGTTAGAGGCAAACGGAGGGGAAAGAAACACGTACAGCTACCTGTTCTCTCTCCTGTCGAACAATCTAATTCATTCGCTCCCCTCATAGATCGACAGTTGTATGAACCAGTACCAGAAAACGCACTAATGATCGGCGATTCAATAGTGAGAAATGTTAGGGTGTTTGAACCAGCTACTTCAGTAAACTGTATTCCCGGCGCTCGTGTCACGGACATCGAAGCTAATTTGAAATTACTTGAGAAGGGTAAACACAAGTATTCCAAAATAATTATCCACGCTGGTACAAATGACATTCGTTTAAGACAATCGGAGATAACGAAAAGTGGTTTTAAGTCTGTCTGCGCCCAAGCTAAGAAACTGTCGCATTCGGTGACTGTATCTGGGCCATATTCGATCCGATGTCGTGACGAAATGTACAGCAGATTAGATTCACTCAATCGTTGGTTGTCTGAGTGGTGCGCAGAAAATAATGTTGGCTTCATAGATAATTGGCGAACTTTCTGGCGCAGACCTGGCCTTTTGAGGAGGGACGGTGTTCATCCATCTCGAGAGGGCACCGTCCTTTTGTCAAAAAATTTTACCTACTGTTTAAACCAGTGCAATTGACTGCCAAGTGTCCACTCTAGATCGCAGGCATTTTATACAGTTACTCCTGATAAATCATTGTTTAGGTCAAATTTAATAGAGACGGTGTCTGTTCCCCGAATCCCAATAAAATTAAAAAGGAAGAATCGTGGTGTGGTCCACAATAACCTGACCTTCATTGAAACAAACTATATTAACCCATATATGAATTCAAAACCCTCTCTCAAATTTGGTCTACTTAATATAAGGTCGCTTAACTCGAAAGCAGCTCTTGTGAACGAATTAATCTCTGATTATAGTCTTGATGTACTATGCCTTACAGAAACTTGGCTGAAATCAGATGAAAACACCTCTTTGAATGAAGCTTCTCCACCTGGTTTTATATTTGCTCATAACCCCCGTCTTGACCGGAAAGGAGGGGGCGTTGCTGTTATTTATAATGACTCCTTTCACTCTGTGCCCAAACTGCAACATAAATTTGATTCATTTGAGGTACTATTAATGAATTTCTCATATCTTGATGCAAGTATGAACTCCATCCCTTCTTGGTCTATTGCTCTGGTGATAGTCTATAGGCCACCCGGTCAATATTCTGGCTTCATGCATGATTTCTCGCAGTTCCTTTCTGAATTAGTTTTAAGCTATGATAGAATTGTTATTTTGGGTGATTTTAACCTGCATTTCGAGAGGGTAGATAATTCTTCAACATCCATCTTTACTAATCTTGTGGAATCGGTTGGCTTCACTCAGAGTGTCATTGGCCCAACACATATTCATGGTCATACTTTAGACCTGATCTTAAGCTTTGGTGTTGAGATTGCCAAAGTTGACATCCATTCACACAATCCCAGCTTATCGGACCATTTTCTTTTAACATCCAGTCTACAATTGGCCCACCCTGTATTATTAGAAAATAGGATGTACGTAAGTCGTACTTTTACTGCCACAACATCTTCACAATTCATTGAAGTACTACCAACTTATCTTGATTATCCAGCCAGCCCCCTCTGTATTGATGAAATGGCAGGTAAGTTTGCTAATGCCCTCCGTAGTACACTTGATGTAGTTGCCCCATTGAAATTTAAAAAGGCTACTCAGAATAAGAGACCAGCCCCATGGTACACTGACCGGACGCGGACTCTAAAGCAAAAATCCCGTCAACTAGAACGCAAATGGCGCTGCACTAAACTCCAGGTATTCCATTGTGCTTGGAAAGAGAGCCTTGTTGTGTATAAGCAGGCTTTGTCTGTTGCTAGGTCGTCATATTTTGCAAATCTTATACAGGAAAATAAAAATGACCCTCGATTCTTGTTCAAAATAGTGGCCAAATTAACAAACAACCATGCTGCAAGTTCCCCTCAAATTCCACCATCCTGCAGCAGTGATGATTTTCTAAAATTCTTTAGTGGCAAAATAATTGAAATTAGAGAAAATATTAGTGCTTCCCTGGCAGTTGGTGAAGGCCTTAACTTAAAACCTCATGCTATGCATATAAACCAATTTAATTCATTTTCTCCCATATCCCCGAGCGAACTTGCCAAACTGGTCGCTACTTCCAAATCAACAACTTGTCTCTTAGATCCCATCCCAAGTAAGTTACTGAAGGAACTCCTGCCCATTCTTGGCAGTCAAATTCTGCACATAATCAATTCTTCCCTGATTTCAGGTTTGATTCCGACTTCATTTAAGATTGCTGAAATTAAGCCTCTACTCAAAAAACCAAATTTAGATCCAACAGTTTTGGCCAATTATAGGCCGATCTCAAACCTTCCATTTCTATCCAAGATCCTTGAGAAATGTGTTGCCCAACAGCTCACTTGCTTCTTGCAAACGAATAAGGTAAATGATAGGTTTCAATCTGGCTTTAGAAAACATCATAGCACTGAAACAGCCCTCACTGTAGTAATGAATGATCTACTTCTCTCCATGGACTGTGGCCGCATCTCTGTCCTTGTCCTACTAGATCTGAGTGCTGCCTTCGACACGATAGACCACCATATTCTTCTTCACAGGCTAGAAAATCTGGTTGGTATTACTGGACTCGCCCTTTCATGGTTTAAGTCCTATCTTTCTGATAGATGTCAGTTTGTCAGAGTAAATGGTAATTCCTCTGAGTATTCCAAGGTGAATTTTGGAATACCTCAAGGATCTGTTCTGGGCCCTCTGCTGTTTTCCTTATACATGCTTCCCCTTGGAAGCATCATAAGTAGTTATGATGTGAAGTACCATTGTTATGCAGATGACACGCAGCTTTATATATCTTTTAAACCAGGTGAAATCGATCCACTAACTAGATTAGAGATGTGTCTTAAAGCTGTTAAAGCATGGATGACACAGAATTTTCTCTCTTTAAATCCAGATAAAACTGAAATATTGGTAATTGGTCCCAAATCACTCAGAGACACATTCCTCAAGTTTTCTCTCAATGTCGACAGTCTCCGGGTTTCTGCAAAAGCTGTTGTTAAAAACCTTGGTGTCACCCTTGATTCAGAACTCTCTCTGCACTGTCACATTAACAACATCATAAAAGTGGCTTTCTTTCATCTTAGAAATATATCTAAGCTGAGAAAAATGCTGTCTCTTCAGGACGCCGAAAAAATGGTTCATGCATTTGTGTCCTCTCGGCTGGATTACTGTAACGTTTTACTGTCAGGCTGCACCAGTTCTATCCTGAATCGCCTTCAATTAGTGCAGAATGCTGCTGCTAGGGTTCTGACCAGGACGAAGAAATATGACCACATTAGCCCAGTACTCAAAAATCTTCACTGGCTGCCTGTCAAATTTAGAATTGAATATAAAATTCTACTGCTTACCTACAAAGCCTTAAATGATTTGGCCCCAGAATATCTTAGTGCACTTCTCATTCCTTACTCCCCTCCAAGATTACTTCGTTCACAAGGTGCTGGATATTTGAAAATTCCAACTATATCTAGAGTTACATCTGGAGGGAGAGCATTCTCCTACAAAGCCCCAATCTTGTGGAACAATCTCCCAACGGACATTCGGGCCTCAGACACAGTCTCTGTGTTCAAGAGTAGGCTAAAAACTTACCTTTTTAGTCAAGCCTATGATTAGATCATGATTAGATCATTATGTATAAAACATTACTTGGCTCGGATGGGACTGACTAAAACCTAGTTGATGGGTTCATAAGCTATTGGAAGCCTGAGTTAAGTAAATCCATGTGGAACCGGTGGCACTGAGCATGCGTTAACGGTGCCAGTGGGGCTTGTTACAGCCTTAGTCACCGGGGAGGTCCATATGGTACTGGTGTAGTGTTACGCAAATCCATGTGGAACCGGTGGCACTGAGATAGCACTTACACGGCACCGGTGGGCTTGCTACGGCCTTAGTCACCGGGTAGGTCCACATGGTGTTGGTGGTATTTGATTGAAAAATTACGCAGCCTTGGTCAGATGGAATTCAGGGCCTCTGCGCTGCATTAAATGGATGAAGGTTACTAGCTTTTGGTCGTTAAAATTGCTTAAATCCATGTGGAACCGGTGGCACTGAGATTGCACTTACACGGCACCAGTGGGGCTTGCTATAGCCTTAGTCACCGGGGAGGTCCATATGGTACTATTGTTTAGAAAATGAAAAGTGATCTAACAGCCTGGAATAAGTGTTGGGCCTCTGTGCTGCAGGAAGTGGATGGAGGGGTGTTGACTGTTTCCTGACCAGGCTCACTTGGCACATGCCAGAGGACGGTACTTTTATTATCATGCAGTAGTTATCCAGTGCCTCACACCCCTTTCTTCTGTGTCTCTTTCCGAGGATCTTCCTTCCACTTCCCTGAGTCCTGGACCGTATGAGCCCTGTCCCTCACCATGAGCACTGGCTGCTGCTGTCCTGATCCGATCCGGTTTGGCCCTGGTCCAGTCCTGCACCATCCTCGACTTACCACTTTCTGAAGCTACCGTTGCCACTTTAGATGGACTTAAATGGAACTCTTCCGTCGTTTCACTCCATTTTACTTTTCGTTCTTAATTAGCTAGCCCGCGGAGGATGGGCTCCCCCACTATGGCCGGGTTCCTCCTGAGATTTCTTCCCACTGGGGAGTTTTTTCTCACCACTGTTGGAGGATTTTTCTCCCTACTGGGAGTTTTTTGCCTCATTTGCTGTAGTGGGGAATAGGCTGGGCACTGCCTTTTTATTTCTTTAAACTCTCACTGTAAAGCGTCTTTGTGACAGTCTCTGTGAAAAGCGCTATACAAAATAAATTGAATTGAAATTGAATTGAATAGAGTAGGGCAAGCAAAGTTTCTGACCAAAATTGATTTATTGAAGGGTTATTGGTGTGTGCCTTTAACTGAGAGGGCCAAGAGCATCTCTGCTTTTGCCACACCATCTGGATTGTACCAGTATGAAGTCCTACCCTTTGGCATGAAAAATGCCCCAGCCACGTTCCAAAGGATGATACAGTCTACAATCGCCGGATTGCCACACACGGGTGCGTACATCGATGACCTGATCACATGGAGTGACTCCTGGGAAGAACATCTAAAAGATGTAGAGAAGTTGTTCCAGCGCCTGACCCAGGCTAACCTGACTGTTAACCTGAGCAAGAGTGACTTTGGTTGTGCTACTGTCACCTATCTTGGCTACGTCATAGGCCAGGGTAAGGTGGCACCCATAAATGCTAAAGTCCAAGCCATCATGGACTTTCCAGTTCCTGACAACAAAGCTTTGCGCCGCTTCCTTGGAATGATCGGGTACTACCGCAAGTTCTGCAAGAACTTTGCTGAGATTGCTCTCAGTCTAACTAACCAACTGAAGAAAGGCGTAAAGTTCACCTGGGATGATGCATGCCAGAGAGCCTTCGATCGCCTGAAGTCTCTGCTGTGTCACTTCCCCGTGCTCAAATCTCCTGACTTCAACAAACCGTTCTCCATCGCGGTCGATGCTAGTGACCAAGCTCGTGGATCTGTGCTCCTACAGAGAAGTGACTATGATGACATTGAGCATCCCGTGGCATACTTCTCCAGGAAGTTCAATCGCCACCAAACAAACTATTCCACAATAGAGAAGGAACTGTTGGCTCTCGTCCTTTCTTTACAACACTTTGAGGTTTATGTTTGTACAGGGGAAAAGCCAATGATTGTGTACACTGACCACAATCCGTTAATGTTTTTGAGTAAGATGAAAAACAAGAATCGGAGATTGTTGAATTGGAGTTTGATTTTACAGGAGTTTGACTTGGAAATTAAGCATGTGAAGGGTACAGACAATGTAATTGCTGATTGCTTATCCCGTGTTTGACTATATATATAGTGCATATATATATCATGTGTTTATTTGAATATTGTATGATATGTATATATGGACAAGTGTTCACTTAACCATTTTGTATTGAAAAGAAAAATTTTGCCTTTATGAGTCAAAATTTTTCCCTTTTGGAATGGAGGTGTAATGTGAATGTAGGCCACTGGATGGCAGTATTTACCTTTTTTTTTATTCAGCTCAGACTGGAGCTATGTTTAGACATGTCCTGGACATGTCTGGGGCAAGTCCCCGAAAAGTAAAAAAAAGAGGTCTAAATGTGGGTGGGGTCTGCAAAAGAGTATATTAGGAAAAGAATTGAGACAGTAGAGTAGGAGGAGAAATTGCAAGAAGAAGGATACATGTGACCAGACCTGTCATTTCTGTTCAAGACCTGTGAAGTTTTCTATTGTGGATTTTTGCCTTTGTTACAGCATTTTCTTCATCCAGGACATCACCAAGCCACCCCACCAAAAAGGGACTGTAATTATTTCTGTTTTTCTTATTTATCAATCTTGGTCATTTAGTTGTAGGTTATTGTTAGTTATTATCTTTGTTAATTAAATGTGTTTAAGTTTTTAAAAACTGCGTGTCATCCCTTGCTGTTGCTGTTGTTTTAAATGCATTAACAAATTGGGGCCATAACAGTATGGTCTGTATGTGTGATGGATCATTATGGAAATTGTTCATCCAATATAATGCCTACTCTGTGTGTGTGAGCATGTGCATGCGAAATTCATTGATGAGCCAGGGGTCCTGGTTCTGGGATTTGAAAATGTGGTCACCCTAGTTCATAGGGTAAAATCTATTTCCATTTTTCATGATGATTTATTCTTCAGTATTTGCGTCCAATAAATGTCTATTCATTATCAATTACATATAATGGCAGAAATATACTAATCCATACCTTGTAATGTCCTCATTCGAATGAAAATCATGGAGGTTGATTCAAATGTCAGAAAGTCAGCAATTCTGCTTATTTATACAGGAACACATATACTGTATCTTATATCTTGGTCACTGGGCTGGGGTTGGGGGATCCTTCGACTATCTCTTTTTTTGACCATTGATGCAAAGCCTATATTAATCTAACTCACCATTTTTCAGTTCTTGCTCTATGCTCTCACCCCTTCTTTCACCCATGAATATTATGCCCCATCAATAAATTCATCCATTCATCTACCATTTATATTAATCCATCTATCCATACTTTTACCAAAAATAATCAACCCTTATCTAGTCACTTCCAACTATTCATCTGGATTTTTTTGTTTCTTTCAAGGGCCATTGAAAACTTCGCGAATGGGAATATTTCACTGGTCGCCTAGTGACCACTCCACAAGCCCTCCTTCCCCCACCTCCTGACTCCATGGACACTCCCTAGGAAGAACAAGGCCCCCTCGAGACCCACCCCAGGAAACACAAGACCTCCCGAGACGAACCCCGAGGACCCCCTGGCTTTCTCTTGTGTGCCAAGCCTGCTCAAGGTGTGCTCTGGCCACTGTGCACACAGGTGAAAGGATTATGTTTCACAGATAAATATTTAGGCTTAATATTTTTCTTCTTGGCTACAGAAAAAAAACATTTTTTCATCATATCTTGTTTCATAACAGCAAAATATTCTGGCATCTGCCTGGCATGATGATGATGATGATGACAGTTAATGGGGTTAAAGCCAATTTATGGTAGAGACAAATGGAGCTCAGTAGAAACAACATGTGCCGACACTCTGAGCTTTCATAAAAAAATATGTCTGTAATTTTCTATAATAACCTGACAATGCTAGCCAATCACAAGTTTGCGACAACATCACAAGTTTGCGACAACATCTTGACATTGTCAAGATGTTTGCGACAACATCTTGACAATGACCTTGTCTGTCAGTACAATGACGTCCCTTTTGAGGATGGATAAGAATGAAATGGGGCGTCTTAAGGAAGAGCGAGAGAAAGTGGGAAGATGTTCCCAGGGCCAGTCACCCAGGTCACATCCCTGTGCGCCCGGCTGACAGAGGGTACAGTTCAATTATAACCGGTTGTACATTAAATTCGGTTACATAGTTAGTTATGTTGCTATGTAGTTGAAAAGATACTTTTAAACATAACAGTGTATTGAAAGCTGTGTTCATTCTTTTCACATTTATTTTCTTTTTTTACTTTGTGTTATTCAAGGTGAAGCAAAGGAGCTCTGCCAGACAGTTGGCGCCAAGTGCATAAACTTTGAGGTGGTCGCCATGTCCCTGCCCAGTGACCCAGCTGTTGCAGTAGGAAAGGCGACAGAGTTAAAGTAAGCTTTCGCAAAAAAAAATATATTCCTTATACCCCTGTGTGCTCAGACAGGGATACTACAATTTCATTTGCAGGGCTTAAAGTTCTTTGGCTTTAAGGCTCTGACAGGCTTGCAATGTGTCTCAACTCAGTCATATACATATAGGTTAGAAGCTTCACTATGTTGATATAAATTGCACAGATGAAGCTATATACTGAAAACTTTCAATGTCTCCCTCCAGACACCAGTTGCAACATTTGGCCAAGGAGGTGAAGAAAAGTGGCCGGGAGTTCATTGACCTAAGCCATGCTCTGGGGCCAGGCATAATGGATGCTGTGGTGGGCGTTCTGAGGAATTCTATCGGTGCAAATATAGCAATATTGTAATGCCATAATCCCACCCCTGACAAACAACTTTTTTGCACTGTTTTGTACAGTTCAGTTTTTGCACGTTAGAAGTTTTTTTTTTTAATGTTGACATAATGTCTTTATAAAGAGTTGATCACATCTTCCAGAGTGTGTCTTTTTCATTTATCCTTTGCATAACTAGGTACTATTGAGACACTAGCCTTGGGCACCAATGAGCCCTGGCCAACCAAGGCAGCACTCAGTTGAAAGACATTGCCATACATTATAAAGAACACACAGTATACAACATTAAGCTGTATAAAACACCAAACAACAACAGGAGACGGATATGAGCACGTGTGTGTACGTGTGTATGTGTGTGTGTGTTTATATCTACCGTTTACTGCCAGTGGAAACCTGTGTGTGTGTGTCTGTGTGTGTGTGTGTGTGTGTGTGTGTGTGTGTGTGTTGCTCTCTCCTTCCAATATCTGCCCTTGTTTGTAATTTTGTTACACATGCATTACTTAAATGAAATTCCAATGAAATAATGAAGTCAATGTATCCATCAACTACTTAAATCATTCATCTTTATGGGTTCAGACACATTACAAGACAATCACATTTTTTAAAGAGTACTGAATGAAGGCAGGCTGTCCCTCTTGTGTGTCTTCGCTGTCTCAGGTAAAACATACTTTTGTTGCATATTTCAAATATATCTGTTAAGAAATTTGAACGTAAAAAAAAAAAAACTATATAACCAACTCACTTTGAGCTGAATTTAGAACTAGAAGTTTAGGCTCAGTAAAGAAAGAATAGAAAAATGAAGGGTTGAGTATGCCTCTTGTGTGAATTTATGGGATCTCAAGTAAAATATTAAATATACATAAACAAACAAAAACATAAACAATAATATAAACATAAACCCCACCCTTAACCCTAATCCTCCCTGACATCTCCACTCTGAGCAGAGTTCAGAACTTGCGAACCCTTTTTCTCTGACTACCTTTAGGCTTAAATGCCCCATCCTTATTTACAGTGTGGATTTGTTTTTCTGGATTGTTTGTGTATTTGTGAGCACTTTCAAATTTCCTTTTTGTGAGTTCAATTGCTTTCCTGTATTTATGTAGCCTTTGTATCTTCCTCTTTTTGCTTTGTGTTTGGAACCTACCAAAGGCAAGCTGGTGAGCTGCTTTAAAGTTGTTATAGGGCCAATGAAGGATCATAACTTTCGCTGTCACAACAAATCTTTGAGCATTTTCCGGATACAGTGCTGTGGCTGTACTATGCCTGTGCTGTCCCTTTGAGGCAGTGTATCATCTGAATGAATGTGCTCTGTCGCGTCAATGATCTCATTTCTGACTATCTGACTTTCATAGACTTTAATTTGCCACCATCTAACACACACATAATTCACCCAAACTGTTCATTAAACAACAGCTCTGTTGTTTAGAAACAGAGACTATGCCGGAGTTGTCATGATTGTGGACCACAATTGTGTTTCCATCAATCAAGAATTGCTAGGTTGCACTTAATGCCTGCTTTTTATTGTCACAGTACAATTATGTCCACCTTTTCCTTTGCCATCTCTTGAGCTAATGCTAAGTGCTTGCACTTTTGACCCTGTCCATTGACTTAATATTGGCACAAACAGTGCAGCAAATTACACAGGAAAAAATTGTAGCTTGCTAGCTAGCTATTTAACTCATACACTTCATCCGAGGCAAAACTTCCTGCAATATGTTCTTGTATTATTACAATATAGAGCATATAAAAATATTTCCACTGCTTTCTGTTGTTCTCTTGATTTTATGAATTATTCCTTTACATTTACAGAATATTCATCCATCCATTCATTATCCATACAGCCTCTTCCTCACTGGAGCCTATACCAGCTGACTATGGACAAAAGGCAAGGACCCATCCTGGACAGCTCGCTAATCGATTGCAGGGTGCACACACTATTCACTCACATACTCACATACACACATACCTATGGGCAATTTCGAGTCTCCAAATTACCTGATGTGCATATCTTTGGACTGTGGGAGGAAACTTGAGTACTCGTAGGAAACCTATGCAAATATGCGAACTCCACAAGGAAAGGTCCCAGGCCGGACTTGAACCCATGAACTTCTTGCTGTATATACATATACAGCATATACAGTGGGGAAAATACGTATTAAATGCATCAACATTTTTCTCAGTAAATATATTTCTAATTGGGGTATTGACATAAAATTTTCAATCGATGTAGGCAACAGCCCAAGTAATCTACACAGAAATCAAAACAAATAAGCACATAAATTAAATAGTTTGTAATAAAGTGGAATGACACAGGGAAAAAGCATTGAATACGCTTCCTGAAATTTATTTAATAACTTAGTTGAAAAGACTTTGTTGGTAATGACAGCTTCAAGATGCCTCCTGTATGGAAGAAACCAGTTGCATGCATTGTTCAGGTGTTATTTTGGCCCAGTCTTCCACACAAACTGTCTTCAAATCTTGAAGGTTCCTGTGGTCTCTTCTATGAACTCTGATCTTCAATTCTTACCATAGATTTTCAATTAGATTCAATTCAGGTGACTGACTGGGCCATTTGAGCAGCTTTCTCTGAAACCAGTTGAGAGTTTTCTTGACTGTTTGTTTGGGATCATTATGTTGCTGAAATGTCCACCCTTTCATCTTCAGCAACCAGGTAGATGGCAGCAAATTCCTATCAAGAATGTCTCGGTACATTTCTCCATTCATCCTTACCCCAATTATATGAAGTCTGCCAGTCCCAGACTAAACAAACAGACTGAACAAAAACCTTTGATTGAATCCCTCCTTGTTACGATGCAGTACATGTATGCTGCCCCTAGTGGCAGGAGGACCTTTTGTCTGTCTTAAGTGTTTAATTGCAGGATTGGTGGCACCTGGCTGCACCCTATAAGAAGAGTTTGGTGTTGTGCAAAGAGGGTTGCAACTGCCAGACTGTTCTCCAGCAGCCACTTGTTGCCCTGACCAGCTCTCTTCATTTTTGGGCCAGCCGTTTCTTCAGATGAAGTGTTTTTAAAAATTAAATCCTTTTTTTTTTTTTTACAACCATGTAGTTCTCCCATTTCATGTTGCGATTATTCAGTGGGCTGGTCGTTACAGATTGGGCGCTCGTCTGGGAGATGCAGTCTAGTTAAGTTAAACCCTAGACAGTTTTGCTTCTTTGCTCTGGTATATAGTTGGTCAATGTGGACTTTGTTTTGAGCATTATGGTGCCCTTCCCCAGTTAGTCAGTCGTCGGGCAGGTCCTGTAGGACTTGTCAATTTGTTATGTTGCCTTTTTTGTTTCTGGTGGAAATTCTGGGTGGGGGTACGCTTCGGAGCACGGTTAGTCGACTTCTCAATTGGTTTTCTAACCATGCTCACGAGTTCAGCGTTCAAAGTTGCCTCGAGCCCCGAAGGAACACTGAAGACTAGCTCAGTTCAAAGTTAAGTAGATGGAACTGTGCAGTTAGTCAGGATCTGGTGAAGCATCTGATTACTTGTTGAACATTCCAGAGCAGTATAATGACTATCACCTGTTTTGGTGTTCGCTGATTGGGCTGATTTGAGGTGAAGATAACTCTGGTTTGTTGTTGCTTATGTTACGTAATGATGATTTATAACACCTGATTGTATTATTTTACTTAGCCAGTAGTTCCTGTATACTTATATAAGGGTAATGAATATTCATGAGTGCTTGTAAACATTATGACTAGCCTGAGAACACCATAGATTCTTCCATCTAGAGGGTTCTACTGTCTGTAAGATTCTTCAAGAGCCATCTGGAGAGTTCTATCCATAGATAATATATATTTAGAACACTAGATTGCGAATGTCGTCATATTTACAATATCCAAAATGAAGCACCCGGCCGCCATATTGATACACCCAACTTCTGAAAAATGAATGGTTTCCTATAAGGCCAATTTCAAATGAGTCGATACAAGCGAGAAGATGCCGAGATGTGCGGCTGCCTTTTGCAGCAATATTTATTTGAAGAGCTGTAATAAAACGTTACATGCGAAAGTTAAAGTATAAATGCAAAGTTATCACTTAAATAGAAAAAAATCGCGTTTTGTGCTAGCTAGCTAATTAGCCGTCCCATTGACTTGAACAGATCGCTGACTGAAAGCGAACGCTAGCGAGTGATAACGGCCACCATCACAGGTGTGCCACATCAAGATGCTCATCAGACACCATGATGTAACACTCCTCCAGAGACCAATTTCTCCAGTAGAAGGAACCCTCCAGTCCTGTTTCATTCAGAATAATTCCTATAAATACTTCCCATTGACTAAATCCTTATCTTATTCAAATCTTGATAATGCAACTGAGTCTTTTTATGCCCCCGCCCTCGAAAGAGGAAGGGGGGCATTACGTCGACACCATGTCCGTCCGTCCGTCCGTCGTCCATAAACTTTTAGTTTCCATGGGATAACTATAGAATCCCACGTCAGATTGACGCTATTTCTTAATGGCACATTAGGAGTGGCTAGAAAAAGGTTCCTTTGGAAAACCGGCGTCGTGCGATATTCAATATGGCCGCCACAGCAGCCATCTTGATTTTCGTTTCCGCCTGATAACTAAAAAATGCCTCGTCCGATTGATGCCATTTCATGGTGGCATATTGGGGGTGGCTAGAGGAAGGTTCCTTTCCAAAAACAGCGTAGTACGATATTCAATATGGCCGCCACAACAGCCATCTTGATTTTTGTTTCCGCCCAACAACTAAAGAACACCTCGTCGTATTGATGCCATTTCCTGGTGGTGTATTGGGGGTGGCTGGAGGAAGGTTCCTTTCGAAAACCAGTTTCGTGCGATACCTTATATGGCCGCCACAGCAGCCATCTCAATATGCCCTTGATATGCCACGCTCTGCATTGCTCTTGTTTCCTTTGGAATCACGTCATTTTCAGCTGCGCAATAAATTCAATTCAATTTATTTGTATAGCACTTTTCACAAATAGTGTCACAAAGACGCTTTACAGTGAGAGATTCAGTAAATGAAAGGGCAGTGCCTAGCCTATTCCCCACTATAGCAAATGAGGCATAAAACTCCCAGTAGGGAGAAAAATCCTGAAACAGTGGTGAGAAAAAACTCCCTAGTGGGAAGAAATGTCAGGAGGAACCCAGCTATAGTGAGGAGGCCCATCCTCTGCGAGCTAGCTAATTAATAACAAAATTAAGTTGTTACGACCCGGTCTAGGCCAGGCAGCAACAGGAATAGAAAGTAAGGGAAGGACGGGTGGGGAGAACTGTAAAAGGCACGAATAGCACGCCGCTCAGTTACTCTGGTCCCTAACTGCTTAACCAGAGCTAAACTGTTCCTACGGCTAATCTTCAAAGGTTTGCCAGGCTCGGGGCAGCTTTTAATCGCTGAGCTCCCGAACTCTCAGTCCGCAAATAAAGACAGAGGGAACAAATAGTGTACCCCCTATGGAAACAAGTTTCCACCCAGAATCCGTTCAAAAATAAAGGAAAAATAACAAAGCAAAATAACAATGAAGTGCCCCAATGGAAGGACAGTGAGATCCAGCTGGGACCACGCTAACTAACCAGAGTAAACCTAACAGCCTACAAAAAGGGCAAGACAAGAGGGGTAGTCAGAGGTCCAAGGTCAAACACTGGGAATTCACCAAGCAACCAAACCAAAACGCAAGGGCTAGAATTCTAGTCAAATGGGACAGGCCAAGGGTCAACCACCACAATTCAAACAAACCAAATAAAGGGCACGGCGAGAATCGTAAATCCAAAGGCAATCTAAGTCAACAAAGAAAGCAGTAAAATACACACAGATCGTGAACGCTAGTTACAGTTCGGAAGAGCTAGTCTCCGCGGTTTGACACTAGACCGTGCCTTTTCAAGGGGTGAACCAGAAACGGAAGTATCAGGCCTTAGGCGGAAAAAAAACAAAGATAACAGATTTCAAAGCACAGATTCACAAATGTACGACAGGGGTCGTAACACCCCCACCTTTAAGGGAAAACCTAGGGTCTAGGTTTTCCTTAAGTTAGCAACGTGAAAGGGCATCAGCAACAATATTCTGTGCACCTTTCTTATGCATTATAACCAGATTGAAACTTTTGCACAATTAGAGACCAACGGATGAGTCGGTGATTACAGTTGCACATGCATTGAAGAAAAACTAGGAGGTTGTGGTCTGTATAGACCTGAACAGGGTTTGAGCTTGAGCCGAGGTACACCTGAAAATGCTGAAGCGCCAGAAGAAGTGCAAGAGCTTCCTTTTCAATTGCACTATATGCAATTTGGTGACAAGCAAATTTCTTCAAAAAATAAGAGACTGGATGATCAATACCAAGATGGTCCTCCTGAAGCAACACAGCTCCAACACCAGAACCACTAGTATCCACCTCCAGTTTGAATGGTGCGAAAAAGTTTGGGGCAGCCAGAACTGGAGCACTACATAAAAGGCTTTTTACGGCATCAAAGGCTTTCTGACAAGTTGGAGACCAAATAAAATTCTTTTTTCCGAAGAAGATCTGTGAGAGGCAATACTACATCAGAGAAATTTCAGCAAAAACTGTGATAATATCCAGCCATGCCAAGAAAGCGTTGCAGTTCTCGCTTTGTCTTAGGAGGTGGGAAGTTGTCAATAGCCTGGACCTTAGCATCCAATGGACGAACAGCTCCCTGTCCAACCCTCTTACCTAAATAATCAACGGTTCCATGGCCAAATTCACATTTAGCTAGATTTAGAGTGAGAGAAGCATCCTGAAAGCGTGAAAACACCCTTTTTAAGATACAGAGGTGGTCCTTCCATGTGAATGAATATATTACAACATCATCCAGGTAGGCTTTGCAGTTTTCAATATTAGCTAGAACCCGATTCATCAGCCTCTAAAAGGTTGCTGGGGCATTTCGTAATCCGAAGGCCATCAACATGAACCTCAGGAAAGAGTCAGGAGTGGCAAAGGCAGAGATCTCAGAAGCCCAATCAGTTAATAGAACCTGCCAGTAGCCTTTTAGGAGATCCAACTTTGTCACCTAGTTTGCATTTCCAATTCATTCAACACAATCTTCCATTCTTGGGAGGGGAAATGAATCAGCTTTGGTAATGGCATTAACCTTTCAATAATCCATACAGAAACGGAAGGTGCCATCAAGTTTAGGCACCAGCAAACATAGTGAGGCCCGGGGGCTTGAACTAGGAATAGCGAGGCCATTGGCAACAAGATACTCAGTTTCTTTTTTCATGAAAGCCCGCTTTGATGGGTTCGCCCTGTATGCATTCTGTTTGATTGGAGGATTATCTCCAACATCGATGTCATATTTTAGGATTGTAGTTCTGGACGGGGTATCTGAGAAAAGTGAAGGGTATGCCTCAATTAAATGCAATATATCGGATTGCTCGGAACTGGACAAATGAGACAACTTAGTGGGGAGAGCCAACAGCGTCAACGGGGAGCAGACAGAGAAGTACTGCCCTGATTGAGGCCGTCCACCTCTGGAGAGTACTCAGACAGGGACACTTCAGCAGAAACCAATGCAACTGGACTAGGGGTTGAGGGTGAAGAGCATTTTCATTTACAGCACGAGATATAAAACTGAAACATATTTATGTGGCAAACACGAGATTTCCGTCTTCTAGTGTCGTTACAAAATAATCAGTACCACTTAGCTTCTCCGCGATAACATGGGGCCCACAGAACTTAGGTAGCAACACTAGAACTTTATCACCCTCCCTAAATGAGTGCTGCACAGACCGCTGATCAAAGTGAAGCTTCATTTTATCCTGTGAGGAAGCCAAAGAGGATTCAGCAAAATCCCACGCAGCATGTAAATGTTTCCGGAATGATAATCATGCACACTTTTCGTAGTAGATTGCTCCTGATCTGTTGACAACCAACTCACCTGAAGATTTTTTAATGGGCCACGGATAGTGTGACCAAACACCAACTCAGAGGGACTAAAACCAAGAGACTCCTGTACCGTGGTACGTGCAGCAAAAACAGCAAGGGAAGGCCCTCCTCCCAGTCCTTACCCTGGGCAATACAGTACGTCCGTAGCATGGATTTCAGTGTCTGATGGAACCTTTCCAGAGCTCCCTGAAACTCTGGGTGATATGCGCTTGGTACGCCATGTTTAATTTTTAATTGCTTAACGACTTTGCCAAACCACCCTGACATAAAATTAGAACCTTGATCAGACTGGATGAACTTTGGTAATCCAAAAGTAGAACAAAATTTGATTAACACCTTCACAATGACATGAGCCATAAGTGTGCGAAGTGGCACTGTCTCAGGGTAACGCATCGCAGCACACATTAAGGTCAATAGATACATGCGACCAGACTTTGAGCGTGGAAGGAGACCAACACAATCAATTATAATCCTTTCAAAAGGTTCCCCCATGACAGGAATGGGCTTGAGAGGAGGAGGAGGAATTATTTGATTGGGTTTCCCCGCAATTTGACAGGCATGACAAGAACGGCAATACAGAGAGACTTCATACCAAAAAAAAGTTTTAACATTCGATCATAAGTTTTCCGAACGCCAAGATGGCCAGAGAGTTCATGGTCAAGTTCTACACATAGCACTTCTTGTCTATAGGATTTAGGCACAATCACCTGTATAACAGAACCCCACTCGTTTTCAGAGCTAGGGGGAGCCCATTTGCGCATAAGCACCTCATTTTGAAAAAAATAGGTCACTGACGACTGTGGCCACTCGTGTTTGTGTTCGGCAGGAGAAAAACACGATGACAAAGACTCATCAGCTCGCTGGGCAGCAGCTAGCCATTGTCTCCCAATAACAACTGAGGATTACATTGTCTAAACTAATTTCACAACTAGAGACATTGTCAGAACCAGAACCAGTATCAGCCATCGCAGCGCCAGAGTTAATCGCCATCTTTTCAGACTCAGGATTATCTCCCAGAAGAGTCCAAGTGAGATGAACCGCATCTTGAAATTTGCAAGATTTGCAAGAAATTTGCGAGTTACTACACACGCAGAGAAAACAGAAGGAAACTCTGTAAGTATAAGCAAAACCCCTTTAACCGGCAACTCAGAACAAATCACCACTTTCACGAAGCCTGAAACCAAGTCAGATTGCAAGAAAACGGTATGCAAAGGAGCTTTCATTATGCTTCGTGTAATGCCTTGAACTAACACATCAACACCGCAACTGGCGTGCTCCGAAAATGCCAGTACACTCTCAAGAATGAACGACTGCGCAGAGCCAGTATCCCGCAATTTTCGAAGAGGGATTGAGGTTCCTGAATCTGAAAGAGATACAGCACCATTTAGAATAAACGGTTCGAACGCCGTATCTAAACATGAGTTGGAATTCATAATATCGGAATGGGAAGGTGGGGTGTGAACTGGACCAACACTTTTAAGAGATGACTGGGACTGCTGATTTTTACGCTTAAGCGTTGGACAAGCAGCAGTGAATTGTCCAATTTCATGGCAGTAAAAACACTCCTGCGAGTCAGCAGGACCTCCAGACGGTTAACCTTCCCTACCCGCACTCAGCAGAGCTTCGCTTTGAGAGGCATTGCTGAACTCAGAACGCCCGGAACTGGCAAAGAGTGACTTATGCGTGATGTAAGATTTCAGGGTTTTCTCAGCGTGTTCCCCCAATTGGTCTTTCATCTTTCCAAACAAATGGTGAGCTGTGAGAGCCAATTGCTTTCGGCCAATGCCCTGATTGCCGCAATACAATACAGTATCTATGCAAATCAACTGGGTACCGGCGACATCCTGTAGCAAGACCCGTCTCATCTGGATGGCCTGGTGGGGGGCGGCTTCCTGGCCGGGTGTTATTTGTCACTCCTTCACACTACTTAAACTGCCTATTTTCCTTCATTCTGTGTGTGATGTTGACCTCTCCCGTGGGCACAACCGTTTTCCATCACAACTGAACCTTTAATAAAGCGCTTCACGTGTCTCATCATTACCATTGGCTCCGCACGCAAGTTATTTCCAACTGGGATTAATAGTGAATTATACCGCCCATTTTGGAATCGTCGAATCAGCAATGAAAGAAGAAACTAAACAACAGAGATTTTCTTCAGTGAGCACAAACTCATCAGTAAAACAGCGGCTTCATTTAATGATGACACTTAACCACAATTCTATTTGGAATACAGTTCTTGAATTCCTCAAGCAGTAAAAATTCCCTTAGTTGTTCAAAGGTAGTAACCTTGCTTGCCGAGCACCACTTATCAAAAAGAATAGCTTCCTCACGAGCAAACTCTATGAACGTCTGTTTGGCGACTTTCACGAATTTCCTGAATTTTTGCCGATAAGCTTCTGGGACAAGTTCAGATGTTGTGTTCCATGGTCTGTGTGGCTGGTTAAGTTAATTTTAGGTTTTTATTTTGGTATGTCTGTTTTTAGTCCATGTCTTCGTGTTCACATTTCATTCCTCTCCCATGTAGTCCAGTCCACGTTTTACCCATGTACTGTCTTTGCTTTCACCTCGGTCGCATCATTGTTTGTAGCAGTTTCTGTGTTAATTGATTGTGACACTGTTTCGGGTGATTTGGTTTCATCCTTCCTTCTGTTCTCGTTTGCTAGTTTCCCCTTGCTTTTCTATACATACTAACATTACTAACAGTTTGTTGTTTTATAAAATTACTTACCAAACTAACCCTGTATATAATACTAATCTACTAACGAGCACCCGGGATTGTATAGCTGCACTTACTAATTGACTAATTATCTCTCAGCAGTCGCTCTGTTCTAGTCTCCGCCCCTTGCTTTGCTGTTCACTGGCTTTGCTAAATTTTCTGCTGAACCTCTGCATTCTTATTATCTATTGTGGCTCTTATCTGTACACTTAGGAGTCTTTTTATCCAGTTTATTTATCCCATCTTTGGGATTGTCTTGTGATCCTCGTCTGTGTGTTAATGTCTACCTGTTTTCATGTAGTTGGTTTCCCTCATGTTCCACCCCTCGTTAATTAGATTAAGTTTCAACACCTGTGTCTGTGTGTGCCCCTGCCCAATATCTGTTCCACCTCGGCGGCACTTCAGATCAGATCTGACTTCGCTCGCTTCACACCACTCACTGCCCTGTGCACTTTCCCTCTGGTCCCCTCACCTTCTCTGTGTTTCTCGCCATCCGCATTTTCCAGCCCAGCCTACCCTTCCTGCCGCCTTCAGCCTCTGGTGCCCCTGTCTTCTGAGTCCGGTGTGTGAGTGGCCTTCACCGTTTCTAGTGCCCCAGTGTGTCAGTGGCCTTCACCGTTTCCAGTGCCCCAGTGTGTCAGTGGCCTTCACCGTTTCCAGTGCCCCAGTGTGTCAGTGGCCTTTGTCGCCTTCCTGTGCCCCAGTGTGCCAGTCGCCTTTGTCTTCTGAGCCCCAGCGTTCCTGCCGTCTTCCGAGCCCCAGCGTTCCTGCCGCCTTCCGAGCCCCAGCGTTCCTGCCGCCTTCCGAGCCCCAGCGTTCCTGCTGCGTTCCGAGCCCCAGCGTTCCTGCCGTCCTGTCTGCCCCCCTCCTGATGTTTCCCTGACCCTTCTCCTGGCCAGCCGTGCTGCTCGAGTTAGCCATCTGCCAGCTGTGCCCACTGTCTCTTCTTGTGCCTTCCCTGTTCCTAGGTTCCGAGTGCCCCCTAGCTTCCAGTGTTCCCCAGCCTTCCAGTGATCCCCCTGCTTTCTAGTGTCCCCTAGTCCCGTCTGAGTTGTCCCGAGTCTGCCCCCTAGTGTTCTTGGTTTTTTGGTTTCCTGAGTTCTCCTTCGTTCAGTGCAGTAGCACAGTGTTTCTGTTGGCCGGAGTGCCCCGTTTTTTTCCCCTTTCGAGTTTTCTAGTTTTCTGTTTATTTAATACATTTATTTTTGGATCCCCGCATCTGGCGTCTCACTCCCCTTTTGTGTCTCCCTCCTGTTCCAAGTCCAGTTCCGAGTTTTCTAGTGTGTTTCCCTCCTTGGTCCCGGCCTTAACATCAGAAGCACGCAGTATAGTAGCTTTAACTATGTCTTAGTCCAAACTTTCTTCCAAAGACAAAGTCAAACACACCTCCTGCGCCTTGCCAACTAATTGACCTGAAATCAAAGAACTAATTATGTGAAGAACTGGACCATCAAGGATGGGCAGGAGCTCCTTCATTAACTTGTATCGTGGATCCCATCCCCATAAAGTAGATGATTTGGAAGTAGCAACTAATTTGGCTTGTTTACTCAGAGATATAGGAGAAAGAGATTCAAACTGGTTTTTGTGTATTGTGGAAGATTCCATATCATCAGAAACGCAATTGCAAACTGGTAGGGAAGCAGTGATCTCTCTAATTCCACTAATTTTGCCACTAAAGAAATTTTTAAAGTCATCAATGCTGTAAGAGACTGGAATTTGAGGGCTACTTGCAGCATGATTGCTAATTAACTTGGCCATGGTTTTGAACAAAAATTGAGAATTCTCTTTGTTTTTCTGTATGAGATTTGCAAAATAACAGGACCTTGCACACAACAGAGCATGCTAAAATGCAACAAGGCTCTCTTTCCAAGCACCATAGAATACCTGGAGTTAAGTGGAGTGCCATTCGTGCTCTGGTTGACAAGATTTTTGCTTTATCATGAATATCATGAATACAACCTACCTTGCTGTTACACAAAAGTTTATATACCTTTCAGTCCAATCAATGTCTTTCAGTTACTGTGGAAAGCTTATACTTTGTGAAATTGGGTAAGAAACATGTCAATCTACATCATTACTGGGGAAGTTTCCCGAGGGCATGAACTGCATTATGCAGGTGAGCCTAAGTAAATAATTGAGTGATTGGCTATCAACATCAGAACTTAGTAGGATATAAGGGAGCGCTGAATTTGTTGAATACGGAATGTACGCGTGAATACACGATAAGGAACAACGCATTTTGATATGTGATGACTGTAATTGGTAATGACATAGGGCCCAAATTTCTTGGCACGGTGCAGAGTGGCACAGTGTGGCGAAGCCCTTGCAGTGGTAATTTCGTCCGGTGCAGTCCGCGCGTAGCCACTTTGGCAATTTGGTAGACAGATGTGTGCCGAAATGGGTGTGGTGGCATAGTAGCGGTAGGTGTCACATATTCATCATGACACAGTGACAAATTTGTGGCAAAAGGCTCCACCGAAAGTGCGCAGAGAGCTTGTCAGCTCCAAACTGGTTTACTTTCTGTGCAGTGGTAATTTGGCTGACCGGCGCACGGTGCACACACGTCACCAAAACCTCACAGGCAGGTTTCCAGACTGTCAGGCACATTTCAATGCAATAAATAATTACAGCAATCAGTATTTCATGTAACTATCTGAATCAGGACATAAATTATATTATCTATATCGATTGTCCTGATGTCAGATTATAGGCCGTTGGCACGCGTAATGGAAACTTGACGTGGCTTAATCAACGCAGCTGAATCTGTGGTGCAAACTAATCGCTTCACATCTTTCTCAGCCAACCATAAACTGCCTCGGCATCAGGCAGTGCGTATTATATGTATATATATATATATACAAAAAAAGACTTGCGTTCTATGCTCAGTAAAGCTGCTTGCACCCTGGATGCAAAACAAATTTTTCGCTCGACTGATTACAGTCAAAGTCAATGCAAAGATGCATTGAACTCCGTGTCCGACAGTCAATTATTTTTCATTTCTTCAAATCAACTGAATCTTTTAGATATTAAACGTGAATGTGTTGATAAGAGGGCTCAGTTCTTCAAGATGAGTACCGAGAATTTCAATCAATGTTTCGGTTTAAGCTCCATAAAGTGAGTTCACATTGCTGCGGGACTTTGTGCATTTATGACGAATTTAGCGACTGTCGGATAGAGATCCTACAATACTCCGTTTCCGAAAGTCATAAAAATTCTAATTTTTCTAGTATTTTTATTAGAATTATTAGATGTAGAAACTTGACCATGTTTGTGCTCAACCTTCACAAAATGCAAATTGATAGCTATCGAATTTTCTTGGTCTTTTTATTTGTCTGTTTTCTTCCGTTGAAGGTAGACAAGTCTTTATTCGGTCTCTCTGTTAAAAATTAGTCAGATGGATCGAACAGATTCACGCTTTTTAATAAGAATTTAAAAAATCACCAATTAACGGATCATCTAAAAAAGATGGCCTGCAAATCAATAAATCGCATTGTTCATAGAATGTTCTGCTTATTGTTAAACTGTTTCTTATCATTTTAATGAGATGGAGTTTGAGGGGAGTTTAAAGGACCTCACAAAGCTTATTAGCCTTTATAGAGTCTGCTCCACTGTCCCGTATTCTACACAATTATAGGAGAATGCTCTTCATTGATAATGGTAATAAACAAGGCCCCTATATCACATTTGTTGCACACAGTGTACAAGCGACCGGCCGCCCTCTTTAGCTAATATGTTTAAGTCAGGTTGCCTAACGCTTATCAATGGCAAGTTTGCTTAAGAAACCAACTACACTAACGGTGTTTGCTAACTAAATAATCACAACTGTTATTTACTGCATTTAAATGACATCACAAACACAAAATATTAGGCAACTATTTACAGTGGTGCATGCTGGGTATCCCTGCTTGCGCTTAGCCCAGCACGCTACATTATCCTTTATTTCGTTATCAATCTGTTCTAATCTTCCTCTTTTTTTTTTTTGGCTGTCAGACACAGAGTATTTTGCATTTAATGTCTGACAGGCATTGTAGCCTACGTTGTTCCGCGCCACTGTCGACTTACTTTATTAAGCAGAGCTTAAAGAGAAACATTGATTGAAATTCTCGGTACTCATCTTGAAGAACTGAGCCCTCTTATCAAAACATTCATGTTTAATATCTAAAAGATTCAGTAAATTTAAAGAAAGTAAAAACAATAATCAACTGCCGGACACAGAATTATATTGAAACCATCCGACTGTCGGACACAGAGATATTTTAAAACCCTGTCCGACTTTCGGACACGTAGACATTGTAATCAACGCAATTTGTTGTGCAAAACAATTATTTCGTGCCCAGTGTGCAAGCAGCTTAATACCACTATTATTGTCTCTTAGGTTTTATCGTTTTTCGTGGGGGAAAGGAATACAGCCTGATTGCTATGATCTCGTACCAAGTTAAGATCACATATTGAAAATAAATGTGTAGCCTAACATATCTTACATTGTTGTCCATGCATGTTAATCCCAAAATTTTAAGCAGCAACAGGGTTTAATATAGGAATAATAATAATAGGAACAAGCTATCCATCATTTCTCTTCCCAATGATGTAGGCGGAAGAAATAAATGAGCAACCGTCGTATTTCATTCCAACTCCATAAGTTTGAATGATCTGACACAGTTTCGTTTTGAAGTTCGCTAATGGTAATTATTCGAGAATGCCCTAGATAGCCAGCTAACTCATATCCGTAATGCTTAATATAGACGTAAACGGTGCAGAAAACATGCCTGAAACAGCAAAGTAAAATGCAACGTTAATGCATCATGCAGATGTAGGACGAAGGCTTCTTTATTTCAACACTTTAAAGGTGAGGAGAGGAGCTCATTTTATTGGTGAAGATTTGACTTGGCTGTGTTAAACCCACTCACGCCTTCTCTCCTCCCTCTTTGCCACTTGCGCCGGCAGGAGGGACAGGGGCGGGACAGAAGAGTACTTGCGCCGAGCTACACCGGGCATGAAATTGCAAAATACGCCTGGATACACCCTGTTGGCGCGGCGCTCCCCCCATTTGCTGCGCCTGCGCCTGGTCAACGAATTTAGAGCCCTAGGTTTGTATTACAGACATATAGGAAGTCATATATGAACTTTCATTTGGTGACCTTCGTATTGACCATCAAAGGTCAAATGTGACTTTGTGAAAATGCGATGACTTGTATCACTAAAACAGTCACAGATGGAGCCTAAGTTTATGTTACTGACATCTAGGAAGTCACATATGAACTTTCATTTGGTGACATTCAACTTGACTGTCAGTGACCTTTGAGGGTCAAACTCCAGAGCGATTTTTTTTGGGGAACTTTTTCCTTTATTTGAGAGTTGTACAGTATAGAGAGACAGGAAAGTTGGGGAGAAGAATGGGGGAAAACATGCAGCAAATGACCTGAGCTGGAATCAAACCCTCGTCACTGCGGGTAGGACACAGCCTTTATGGTACGCACGCTTAGACCGATGAGCCACCGGGGTGCCCCAGCAATGATGTTTGTGTATGTAAGAAAATGGTCTAACGATGTCTGGACCAATTTGTGTCCAAATTTTCTTTTTCTTTACAATTTTTATAATAGATTTTGTCTCCCAATGAAATTAGATCAACCAAGCTTAACACTGTGATTAAAGTCGGGTATAACACCGTCATCATGTTCAAAAACATGTTGGAAAATTGTTTGGCCTTCTCAAAATTGAATGTAGCTAAGGTTCCATTACCATCCTTCATACAAGGGATAGCAGAGAAGATTGTTCTTTTTTTTAATATAATTGAATCATTTCTAAGATTTCAAATTTTGTTTGAAGAATAAATTTCCCTCACCCTTATACAATTTTGCAGTTTCCTGATGATTAATATTCCTCATAATGCTCCTGTTTCTGCAGTATCTCCGCCATTTATGCTGTTTTGCTCTACGAAGGCAGTTTAAAGAATTAATATACCATGGAATCATGTTTTTGTTGGGTGTCGTGGTTCTGTGTGTTTTGGTTAGTTTAAATTTAGGTTTACTTATTCTGTGATGTCAGTCTTGAGTCTAGTGTTGCACTTCTTTGATTTCCCCGGTATTATTCAAGTCCATGTCTTACCCAGGTATTGTCTTTGCTTATTCCCCGGTCGCATCATAGTTCGTCAGTTTTCGTCTTAATTGATTGTGACACTATTTTCGGTGATTTAATGGATTCTGGGTTTCAGCCTTCCTTCCGTTCTCGTTTGCTAGTTTCCCCTTGCTTTTCTATTTTTACTAACAATTACTAACAGTTTCTTGTTTTCTAAAATTACTAACCAACACTAATATTGTATATAATACTAACCTACTAACGAGCACCCGGGATTGTACAGCCGCACTTACTAATCGACTAATTACCTCTCCGCGTTCGCTCTGTTCTAGTTTCCGTATCTCGTTTTTTTAACTGGCTTAGCTTTTCATTCTGCAGAATCTCTGCATTCTCTTTATCTATCCTGGTTCTTATTCTGTACACTTAGGAGTCTTTTTATTCAGTTTATTTGTCCCTTTTAGGGAGTGTCTTGTGATCCGTGTCTTTGTGGTAGTGTTTCTTGTAATTGAGTTTCCCTCATGTAATTAACCCTTGTTGAACCCTTGTTGTCGAGCTGTGTGTCTCTCTCCCCTCCCCTTTATATTTCCTTGCAGCAGGCTCAGAGGGCAGACTGGACTTTGCTTTCTTGCCTTACGTTTACCTGCTTTCGTTCTGAGTGTTTCACGCTTTACCATCCAGAGGCGTGTTCTCCGGGGCCAGGGCACTGTGCGGGCGGCATCCAGTTGTTGCTGGGTTCTTCCTGAGTTCCTTGTGCCTGCTGTTTCCCTTCGTGCCAGCTGGACCCCCTTAGTTCCTTGTGCCACTGTGCGATGTACCATTCCACGCCAGTTGGATCCTGATCCCTCCGTGCCGCTGTGCGATGTACCATGCTGCGCCAGCCGGACCCCGAGTGTCCCGTGCCGCTGTGCGATGTACCATCCTGCGCCAGCCGGACCCTGAGTGTCCCGTGCCAGCCGGACCCCGAGTGCCCCGTGTCGCTGTGCGATGTACCCTTCCGCGCCAGCCGGACCCCGAGTGCCCCGTGTCGCTGTGCGATGTACCCTTCCGCGTCAGTCGGATCCCAAGTCCCCTGTGCCAGCTGGATGTTCCGAGTCCCCCTGAGCCTGCTGCTTCCCCGATGTCATCGTTTGAGTTTCCTGACCCACCCCGATGTCCTCGTCTGTGTTTCCTGACCTTCCCGGGTTGTGTGCCCATCGAGTTGCTGATTCCGAGATCCCCGCCTGGGTTGTGTGCCCATCGAGTTGCTGATTCCGAGATCCCTGCCTTCAAGAGCCTCTTCCAGTCCTGTGTCTCCCCTGTGGTCCATGTCCTCTTGTTCCTAGTTGCCTGTCTCCCACGTCCCTGTTCTGTGTTCCCTTAGAGTTTGGTTCCCTGTTCAGTGCTTGGTGCACGGTGGCTTCGTTGGCCGGAGTGCCCTTTTTTTTTTTTTTTTTTTTCATAAATTTGGCATCTCCAATCCCACCCGAATTTGGAATGCCCAATTGGGGAACTATGTACAAAGCTTGCTCGTATGCGACCCCTTGCTGCCAACTCAGGATAGTGAAGACAGTTCACGGCTCTCCTCCGAAGCACGTGCCTGTCAGCCACTGATTCTTATACACTCGCTGGTTGAATCTTCGCAAGTTCAGAGCGAGGGCGGAGGATACCCGGACATGAACCAAGCCGGAGTCTTCCTGACGAGCGCCCGTCTGGCCAACAGGAGGCGCTGGAGCAACGAACAAAGCTGTTATGGAATACCCAAATCCGGCAGTCCCTTCCCAATTTGTCACCCTGTAGCGCGATAGCCAATTGTGCGCTACTCTGAAAAAGCTGCCGACCCCTGCCGGTGGGTACGCCGAGGCTCGAACCCGCGACGTGGTGATCACCTCTGCACTGCGGCGCAGTGCCTTAACCGTGTGAGCCACCCGGCAGCTCCGGAGAGCCCTTTTAGTTAGTTTCCTTTTTCAGTCATGAGTCACCAGTTTTTTCCCCATCAGTGCTAGGCACGGTATTTTGTTTGGCCTGTGTGCCCCCTTGTGGTTGTCCCTGCTTTGCTTCTGTTTTTGTCAATAAATTCTGAGTTCCCGCATCTGGCGTCTGTCCCCCTAATTTATTAACAGTTTTGTTCAGAACAATCCACAAATGGCACGAAGTTATACACAACAGAGTCAATTATTTCTTTAAATACATGATAATAATTGAATACCTGAATATGAGAAGGGCCCAAGTCCATAATTTGGCCAATTTGAGTTAAATTGAAAAATTGTCATTTAGACATAGGACTACCTTGTTGTGTATGAATGATGGGCCCAAGTCCACTCTCTAAGTGCTACTACAGCCTGCTAGAAAACTGGCATGTATAAAAGAAGGCCCAACTCCAGGCCTTGGGTGTTTGTTATACACATACAAGTAGCGCCCTCTGTTTACAAATGTCTATGCCACATATGTTCAACATAGAAGATTTTCAGAATGATCTCAATGATGATGAAATTCATGGAAAAAAAAGACATGAAAATGAGAAAGTAAATAAGTGGAAAAGTTTGAGAGCAGAGGGTAAGGAGTATGTTAGCACAAGTGGGAAAGTTGTAGCAGCCAGAACAACAGGAACAAAATTAAATATAGATATTCAGAATGACGTCCAAAATATGTTTTATGTGTGCATTTTCAATAATAAAGTCTCTAAATACTGTTTATTACCTCCGCCAGGAGGTTATGTTTTGGCAGTGTTTGTCTGTCTGTTTGTTTGTTTGTTATCAAGATAACTCAAAAAGTAATGCTCCGATTTTGATGAAATTTTCAGAGATAGTGGGTATAAAGTCAAGGAACATATTAAATTTTGGCATTTCTAGGCCAAAGTACAGATGAGATATACGCCTAAGTTCAAGATTTCGAGTCTTTCTGATTGGCTAGTTGCACAAGATGGCGCTGTGTACATTCTGAAATACGTTGATAAGCTTAACTTAACTATGTCCGGTTTGCTTCTGCTACTGATGATGAGCAGATGACAGGTATATCATCCCAAAAATGTGATTTTAGCTATAGCCCTATTCCCAGGATTTGGCTTAAACACGAATGATGTTTGCATGATTTGTCTCAATTACCTGTTACTGATATTGGTTCATTGGCACTCTTAATGAGGTATTGGCCGCTCCAACGAGAAACGAGAGGATTTCTAACTAGCAATACGTTTCTAGCCCCTCTCACTCATGATTGATGAACTGGTTTTTAGCGACAGATAAAAAAAACATAAAAAATATCTGATAATTAAACTGTAAATAATCCATAACTTCGAAATGCTGTTTCATAAATCTAACATTCGATCCATGCATATTTCAATATTGTCGATACTTCGTTTCCCTTCCCACTTGTCGTCAGCTGCACTCTCAAGACCATCACATCCGGAGCTATGGTTAGCTGAGCACATCTAAGAAAACGATAACAATATCACACTACTAGCGAGCCAGTTGCATCAGAAGATGTGAAAGTAAAATCAATATAAAAATCTAAACAGAAAATTTTGCTAGCTCTCTAGCAATCCTTGCTAGCAACTCAACTTTGCTACTGCTTGATGAAAAAGTGAAAGCTAGCTCCAGATATTAATCTAATGAAGAAATTTGGGTTGTTCATATTTTTCGCTTAAAGCCAGTTCCTGACAGTCACCAGAGCAAACGGCTAGAAATGATGCTAGGTAGAAGCGTTGGAAACCCTCTTTATCTGTGGGGCAGCTAATGTCTCATTAACAGTGCCAATGAATAAACAGTAGCAGCTAATCAAGACAAACCATGCGAACATCATCCGCGGTTAATTAAGCCAAATCTTGGGAACAGCGGCAATAGTTAAAATCACATTTTCGGGATTATATTCCTGTCACCTGCTCAGCATCTGATGTAGACTGGTAAATAACAGAAGCATACTCAAAATAGTAAAGCGAACCACCGTATTTCAGAATTTACTTAGCCCCATTTTGTGCACATAGCCAATTAGAATAGCACATCGGATAGAATGCTTGCTCACCACAAGCCATGTTTCCATCCGCATGTTCTTATGCAAATGAAGTCATATCGAATTAAAAATGCCTTATGGAAAGGGTGACATTCGACTTGATTTGAAGAATATCGACACAAAGTGTATAAGGTTGATCTGATTGGATTTTCTTTTGATCGGTAAAAGGCTTATGTGATAAATGCTGATGGAAACGTTACTTGCCAAATAAATCTGCAACTGCATTGGGACGGTATTTTGATGCTGTTGTTGCCTTCTGATAATGGTTTGCTTGCTATGTTGCGAATAGCTGGCACATAAGCATGTACAACTTGTGCAAATTATTATCATTTGAATGGTAGATGCAATTCATTTTAGCTTACCAGCTAAATTAATCGACTAACACACTACTTTTGTTCACTTGAAGGGTTCTGCGATTCAGTGCGAAAATGAATGGAAACAGCTTAAAATGTCAGAAATCCATTCGATACACCAATTTGACCGCAAAACAGCATGTGACGTCATTACGCACAACTTTTTATTTGCTTTAATGACGTTAGATGGAAACGCATTTTCACCTGCTTATTTCGCATGAATATTTTTGGCGAACTTCAGATAGTTCGATTGACAAGTGGATGGGAGCATAGCTATAGACAAGTCAGAAATTCTATTTCAATTGTTGTGCAATGGGCTGGAGTTCCAATCGCCGTGCTTTAGGGTTTTACTGCCACCTGGCGGAGGTCTGCGCTCTCTGAGTGCTTTTCTAGCTTTAACTTAATCAAGGAAAATATGATAAAAACTCAATAAGCCCACAATATGATCATAAGACGGGCCAATCCATCGGATAAAATGCGTCCCCTCGGTGCAACCAAATCATATACAATGCCTTTTTACGTTTAGATATGAATTTGAGTTGTCATATAAACAGCAATACCATCAATTAATAATTCAAAAAAATGTGTGTTTTTTTTTTTTTTTTTTCTCAAAACACTATGCTGTGGACTTGGGCCCTTCTCATATTCAGGAATTCAATTGCTAGCAGTAATACATTTTTCAAAAATGCAATCCCAGTCAAGTGTGGCGAGGTAACGGTTTATCAGTACATAATCAGCTTTCTTGAAAGGTTTCAGAACTTTAGGTTTAGATTGTCTAACAAATGCTTGCATGAGAGTTCTGATGAGAAAATGGAGATGACCTGAAGTGCCAGCTAATGATGAATGGAGAGTTTATAATCAGATTGTGGCACCGAAGGTATTTAGACAGCACATTTTTTCTTTAACTCATGAAACACCGTTGGAAGGTCACTTAAGACAAAACAATCCTACTGAGAAGATTTTACAACATTTCTTTTGAATGAATCTGAGACATGATGACGCTGAATTTTGTAGAGCATCATGCATGTCAACTTGTTTGTAAATTAAATTTAAAAAAAATCCCTCCACCTCGACTAAAATTCATTCCTACTTTTGAAAAGCCTTTCAGCAGAGTCATTATTGAATATGTTAGACCATTACCAAAAAGGAAGTCTGGCAATCAGTATCTCCTGATGATTATGTATGCATCTACAAAATTCCCTGAAGCTATCCCTCTGAAAGATTACAGCTCCAGTTATTGTGAGAGCACCAACAAAACCTTTCAGTCTGGTTGGTTTGCCAAAAGTGGTTCAGTCAGACCAAGAGTTTAACTTTATGTGAAGCTTGTCTCAATAGGCTTTGTATGAGCAGGCATTCGGCAAATTAAATCCAATGCTTACCATTCTAAGTCTCAAGGAGCTTTAGAGAGATTCCACCAAACTGTTACAAACATGATCAAGGTTTATTGTTAAGAAACTGAAAAAGAGTGGGATGAAGGCATACATTTCTTGTCATTTGCTGTGAGGGAATCAGTTCAGGAATCTGTGGGGTTTGGTCCCTTTGAACCTGTGTTTGATCATTCAGTGCATGGACCACTAAAACATTTAAATGAGCAATGGATGAATGAAAAGCCTGAAATCAACTTCTTGGAAAATGTTTCAACCTTTTGAAATAGACTGTCAAAAGCCTGTGAATTAGCCAGACAAAGCCTGAAGAGCTCTAAAGACATTATACTGTACAACAATTGAATACAAAATATTAAACATTTACGGTAATATTCATTTGTTTTTCATCTTAGTTTTAATATAGCAAAGAATCTACTGAGACTTGAGGATTTCTTCGTTAATACAGTTTAAAATCAGTACACTTGAAGTGTTAGTTTGTTGATGGTCAGATTTCTGTGTCTACAGAAATAGAAAAATTCCTAAACATAACAATATTAATGTCTTTCCTTGCATTCCAGAAATTTGCTCCCTAGCTTCCCGAATTTTAAGTGAAATAAGTAAACATGCAAATCAGTTGCCACCCTTCAACCGTTTAAGGTGGACTTTATTTCACCAGTTACACAGTACAAAACCTGAAGTAAGTCCTGCTTGGTTTACACAATGGGTCTTATATTGACGACCTAAATGCAGTCTGCAAATGCAACTGCTAACTGTATCGCAGATCAAAACTGAGCGAGGCCAATTCCATTTCAGTAATTTCGTGCCAGGGGGACAATAGCAGAACTGTAGTACTGTGGTCAAAAGGGTCGGACTAAGACAAATTAATTACCTTTGGGTATGGTGGGGATTTGATACCATTAAGGCCAATTAGATTAGCTGTTGTCATTTCCTTTAAAACCATTAATGCCATAGTGAATGGGCACTTTTGCCAGGCTACTTTCGTTACCCCTTCGGTCTCCTTAGAACCGCACGCCAAAGTAATAGTGAGCGGAGGTGTTTGGGTAATAAAAGCCGATTCACCAGGTAATGCATTTTCTACGAAAAAATGTGGGCGATTTGAACATTTGCATTCCAACATGGTTTTGAGTCCAAACACAAAGTCTGTTACATGAAAATTGCACAGAACCAGCTTTATTGACACACCTCCTTTTGCGCTGTCCAACCCCTTGAGAAGCAGATGCTTTTTACCCCTTGGCCAACATTATGGCCAAATAGGTATTATAACCATGATAGCGTCTGTGCGTCAGTCTGTCCCACATTTTGTACAGGCCAGTACCCAGCAGCTATTAAGATAACGCCCCATACCTATCACAAGGTAGGACCTTGGACCCACTCTTATTGGGATTTCACCTTTCACGGAGGAGCTGTAACCTTGACCTGGGAAATTCTGTGCAGGCAACTTCTCTAAAAATTAATCATAGCAGCAATGTGAAACTGGACATATATTAAGTACACTGTATGGACCTGTGCATTGCCAGGTTGTATTCCATATTTGACCTATGACCTTTACACTATGACCTTGAATACCTTTTTACACTCCTGACCTTTAGAACAAATCTCAGAATTTTTTTTATTTCAAGGCAATGGCATGATTGCTCATAGGTAGTAAAAAGATAACTTGGTCGCCACAGGGACCGAGTCGTGTATCTCCCCGATCCCCAAGAGAGATCACTTGCGAATTTTTACAGCCGCAATGTTACTGTTTTTACTCTTGCTATGACATTAATATGCATTCCTGTGCATGTATATACGTAAATGTGACTGAAAATAGGCAGAAAACACAAAATCTGCAAAAAAATATATATTTTTGACAAAATGGCTGCCGCCATCCATATTGGAAGTCGGAAATTGCTGAGAATTAATCTTGAGCATTGCCAAATAAACATCTTTGACTATGCAAATTTAGAGAAAAATACTACTAACTTCGAAGCCTCCAGCCCCTGGAACAGAAAATCTCTGTGGCGGCGGCGGACCCAGAGGTAAACCATAGTATTGCCCGACTATCGTCATCGGAGAGATAAAACAATGCAAAAAATGTGTTTTGTTCAATTTAGGTCACTGTGATCCGCAGGCTTTATTTCAGGTATTCACATGCACCTTCATTATGATTTCAATCTGTTTGATACAATGGCAAGGCAGAGGGGTCTTAAGTGCCTTGCATGTTATGTTATTTTAGAGCAAGGGATTTCCAAACTGAGTGAAGGTGATTAATATGCTGTTTGTGACGGGAAAAATTATGCATATTAGGACCATGTGCATTTCTGTTGGTGAATGCAAAAAAATAAAGTCCAAGTTATGAGTACCTACATTTCTAACTAATAATTTTCAAATTCACTGCGCTGGACTACAACTCAGTCAAGGAACAGGTGCCTTTTCAGGGTTTCTGACAGGCGGCCACCGCATTCTTCTCAAAAACAGTGAAAACTGAAAACCCACACACAGATTATTACAGAATTCTCAAATTTATTCAATGAAGTGCTTCATTTTAATTTCTAATAAACATGACTTATCATTAAAAACAGTTTGATATGTTAACAATTCAAGATGAAATTTTCAAGCTTTTCCCTTCTCCCTCTTTCAAAGATTATATTACAAGCAATTATACATTTTTATATATTTTTTTCATTACAACATGAATCTCCAAATGAAACAATAGTTTCCCATCAGAAATCTAAAATAAACAATTTGAATTTTATGTAGCTTTTCATGAGCTGACCAGATTAAGTAAGAAAACACTCTGGTCCTGATCACATCAAGAACCATGCCCCATCTCTTCATTATAAGTAATCTCTATTTTACCAGCAGCAAAATTTACTTCAGCACTAAGATGTGCAACTGCCACTACTGAATAAAAGGCCAGCCCTGGGAGGACTTGTGACTTATGATTCCTGGTAAGGGAAAAAGCATCAATTTCATTTAGGCCATTATTTGCATACATTCCTTAAAAAACATACAGCCACCACTGAGATCATGCCTCCTATGTTATAAATCAGTACTTGAAAAATAAAATCAAAATAAAATAAAATGAATCAAAACAGCTTAAGAAATCATAAGATGCACCAGTAAGGCAAAATAATAGCACAGTGGGACTGTGCTGCTACTCTGGTGGAGCCTACAAGTGCGTATAATAACTGGCTCCCATGGCAACCACACTGGTCGTGGTGGTGGTGAGGAGGGGGTGGGAGGACTGGGGATTGCAGGAAATGGGAAGATGCCAGAGCGAGTGGTGAGGTGCCAGGGGAGGGAAGAAGGCAGTTTGCCATTGCTACATCGAGTAGTTTCTGTTGCAAAATAATGGCACCGTATTATTAACCTTATCATCATACCCGCCAGCAAAGAGGCAGGGTTGACCCATTTAAATATATGCATACATGTACATACACAGCTGTTGTGCTCATAATATTTCTCATAATTATGGCCTCCCATCCATATTAATCCCTTGAAATGCATGCGAGGATCCCACTGACTGCATTCAGTGGATTACATATGCTGCCAATGCAGATGGAGAGAGTGAAGTAGGAGGGATCAAAATGCCAAGTGTATAGAGAGTTCATCCAGAGGAGAAGTGATGTGAGCAGACCAATCTGGGTACTAGGGAATGGGAGCCAGGTGTCATGCACTCTTTCTCTCTCTCTCTCCCTCTCTCTCACACACACGCACACACACCCACCCACCCACGCACACACACACACACACACACACACACACACCCACCCACCCACCCACCTACCCACCCACGCACGCACAGAGGTTGTCCAGGTGAGGTGGCAGAAACACCCATCAGGACACAAATTCTCCTGAGGCTGAGGTGGAAAGACTCAGATTTCAATGAGAACACCGGCAGACCATCAAACAACGGCTGAACAGCAGTCTCCAACAGTACTTAATATTTACAAAAACATCTAATAAAATTAAAGCATGTCACATCTGAGAAAAGAAACAAGTATTTGATTTTTAGGCTACCACAAGACAAGTGCAAAAAGAATTTGCTGGTCATACCACAAAGTAATAATATCTTGTAGTTTCACAGGACAAGAAACGACAATGATGTCCACACAAGGCCAGAATTAAAACCATATTCATTACAGGTTATAAGTATCCAAAACAGGACAGTCCAATTTCACAATTACAAACGCAGTCTTTTCATTCCAGTACGGTTGCATAAATCAGGCAAAAATAAAAATAAAATAACGTCTAGTGATCTAAATATGAAATGTAAATTAAAAAATGGAATCAAATCAGAATCATCTCAATGGGAAGCACACTGTTATTCAGTCCTGTTGCATCCCAGAGTTCACAATGTAAAATAGGCGTAAACGCAAGAAATCAAGACCCAAGTAGTGCAGAGCAGTGGTTTCCAAACCTTCTGGTCCTTCAAAAGAAAGTATATGCACCTTCAATCACCAGTCTCTCAAAATCTAGCCTGTTGCACGGATTCGTGTAGGCAATTGAACTTGGAATATCAAACCAACCCCAAGTACACTTGCATGAAATAACTAATGTAGAAAGCATCAATGACTGGCATGAATTTCAACATAAAATAAGTACTGCAAAAACAGGCAGGGAACCACAGATGTAGAGTGTTTTTTAGTGAAACATGACAAAATAAATACTTCAACCTCAGGATTGGTTGGGATTTGACAGTGTTTTAACACAGCAGTGCTGACAAGATGCATCTTATCAATAAAAATAAAATCACATTGTAAAGGATCAGGAGGCACCAAAAGAGGCACCACAAACAATCAAAACATGAGAAGCCAAAAAAACCCAGCATGTGAATAAAAACAGACTGGACTTTCCAACCTGTCAGGGTTTGACATTTTGACTTTGATGGGAAACTAGTCCATGTCCAGGTTGCCAGGTTCACCTGTCAACACACGCATAGCATTTTCGAAAGCCAGGAAGCAAGATAAAATTGCACACCTCTAAAACCTAGCTCTTCGTCCCCACATCTATAAAACATCTTTGTGTATGCAGTCTGTTGGTACAGTTGAGAAACCACTAACCATACCAGCATCTCCATAATCAAAAATATCACAAAATTTATCATAAGATACTGCAAAATCATTAAATATTTTACCCAGTTCCCTGAATTATAACTGTATGACTACTTCGGGGTGATATTTTTTTGTTAGGAATAATGCCAAGTCTAAAGTTTATACTCCCCACAATCATTTTTACTTAGCATTTGATTCTTTCTAAATTCAATTAAAACTCACAGTGTCACATCTGAAAATGAACAAAACACAATACAACAAAACAATCAGAAATGTACTCAACAATGACACACATATTCATATTTCAAAACTAAAAACATTACCAGTGTTTGCCCAAGTTACTTTTAAACAAACAGACAAACAAACAAACAAACAAAAAAAAAAGAGAATATTGCAGTTGTTTGGGCGCAAGATTGAAATAACAGTTAAGACCTCAATTACACACCAGAAAAGAAAAAAAATTGTGTGGAAGAGCTCAGTTTGAAGATTTGCTTATCGCGCTGGCTGACCGTCGAAGTTTTCCAGAAACTCTGTTCTTTGTGGTACGCGGCACTGTGGGGGAAACCTGGTCTGCATAGTCTGCTGTCGTGGAGGCTGTGCTGAGCTCAGCAGATGTGCTGCCACAGAAGGAACCTGGGGACGAGGTCAAGATAACGGTCATACTCTCAAAAAAAAAAAAATAGGGCCATAAAATAAGCATGTACAGCAAGTGTAATCTCAATCTGACAAGTGGAACTGGAGCAAAAAGGTTAAAAATGCATCCAGAACCAGAATGTCTCCACTGAAATCCGAATCCAACCAAAAACGAAAACTTCGTCAGGGCCATCGACAATATATGGATGATGGACAATGCATCTCCACTTCCCAGGTCTGCTCAACAATGGCTCAAAATATCCTTCTTACGGACACTGCCATCTTGCACATTTGGAGCAAGTCTCTGAAGTAGTGATTGGGCGGTTATGCCATGGTATTGAGGTCCTGCCCATACACTCACACTACTCGTAATCACATCCCCTGAACCTTTGACCTAATCCAAATGGCTCCTTCTGTTTGAAGTAAACGTTAGCTGCTGTACACCGAAGACGGGCCGGTTCGACTATGACTAAAACAGGGGTGGGGAACCTTATCCAGAAAGGGCTGGTGTGGGTATAGGCTTTCATTCCAACCATACACACATGATACTACTAGTCAACCTCTGGAGAACTTTCTGAAGACCTTGATTCATAGAATCAGTTGTGTATCTGCTTGGTTGAAATGAAAGCCAGCACCAACACTGGCCCTTTCCTGGACTAAAAGCTTGTTAAAGGGTTCAATTGTTTGGATCTTATCCAAGTAAAATCATTTAATGCTAAACCACATTTGCTACTTTCCTCGCCCTTGGCAGTTTGTTGCTTCGCCGATGTCCAGTATTAGCTAGCAAGCTAACCCATTGACTATGAATAAGAAGCAAGCTAGCTACATCATGCAAACCTTTAAAAATCCGAGCTAGCTAACCTTTAAAATAAGGTAAATAGAGTGTATGGGTGAATATAATCCCCATTATGATGGGATTTCATTCAGTTAACTAGCCACCTAGCTAAGAGTGAACCTACTGAATCTCGATTTACTAACGTTAGTTGGGTAGCTGGCTATCAGTTTTTCAGTCACTTATGCCAACAATGAAATTTGATTGTAGAAAGCCCTTTGCTCTGAACATAACAGTGCTGCGATCAAGAGCTACATCATGCTATGTTCAAAGTAAAGAGCTTTTTATCACCAATTTCCATTGCTGCATATAGTGAACTTTTATAAAATGATGCTAAACTAGCTAGCTACACCTTTCTACAGTAACATCTCTGCAAACAGTACATCAAGCTATGTTCAGTGCAAAGACCGTTTTACAATCAATTTTCGGCAGACCAGCACATCACTATGGGTTATATTCAGTTGTACAGGGACCTAGCAACTTATGCAGGTGTAATATTAAAGGGGAACTCCTGTGTGAAATTGACTTGGGATGTATTGAAACATGATAACGAGTACTAACTTTTGTCGATTGACAAGCAAGAACGAATAGGTATGATAGGGGAACAGATTGCAACCTATTGATTTGTGCTCGTCAATCGACTTATCGTGACTTTCAAGGCGGCGGTGGGAAACTACCTCAAGGTACTGTCTGCATTAATAAATTACCTGTGCATTTTCAAAGTTCTCAGTGCCTCGTTTTAAATGTCAGGGCCCTCAGAATTCAACCAATGAAGTGTGGACCTGCTTTGAGCCTTGTTAATGATGTAAAAATAGCGATTTCTTTGCACGGCAATGCTATGCCCCATTCACAACCATTGTAAGCCTGTTGGGAGCTTCAGCTAAAAAGCCCTGTGTTTCGAATTGTTGGGTGCGTACGGAGGTGGGGTATTCAACAAAAGTTAGTACTCGTTATGTTTCAATACACCCCAAGTCAATTTCACACTGGAGTTCCCTTTAAACATTCTCCTCTCCATTGTCGCACTCCAGCTCTGTACGATTCCTGGAAGTAAATCAACAGGCAATGAGTTTGAAAAGAGATGCAGTGAATCAAAGTCATCATGACTTTACACTTCCTTTTTATGATTCAAATGACTAAATAAAACAAAATTTATCAGAAAAAATGAACACTTGAACATATATCAGCATGGTTTAAACTACTTAAAATGACAGAGACCAGCTTTGGAGAAAAATTACCACTTACACAAATATTTTAGTGGGGCCCAGGTCCCATCCACTAACATGTAGGGGGCGAGCTTATAACTTGTACTGCAGCCAGCCACAAGGTGGCGATCAAGATGTTTTGACCTCACTTTTGGAAAGCTATTAGGTTGTCAATCTTCATATACAGTCAATGATAAGGGCCTTCACAGAAACATTTGTAAGAAGCCTGATCCAAATCGGCCTGTAGAACTTGAGAAAAAGTTGAAAATGCACCAACCATTCAGGTACCAGAGAAGCCAATTGGATTTTGAATCAAGGCAAAAAACTGATCCAAATCTGACCAGTTGACCTGGAGAAGCCGCCAGGGAGGCCTTATTAGATTAAAATCGAGCTATTAAAAAACAACATTTAGTCAGGGCCATAAGACAAACATGCAGCAAGTGAAATCCCAAGCAAGTGAAATGGCCCTAGGCCATGGAGCAAAAATCAGAGACCACGGCAGTGCTAATACATTCAAAATCAAGCTGAAAAATAACAACACTTGGGCAGAGTCACCAGCAGCAAAAAAAATACAGGGGGCGATGGGCGATTCGCCTAATAAATCTTTGGAATCGCCACCATGAACCCAAGATACAGGGGCGAAAATTTTTCAGTTTGCCGAAAAAATCGCCCCCGCTCAAAATCAGACTGTGGTCTGTGCAGTTTGCGTAACTGGGCCATGGGCTGCGTCCAAATAGTCTTTTTTGCTTAGGAAAGCTTCTAACACCTAGAAAACGATCCGGAAGTATTTGCGTGTCAGCCATGATAAGTGTGTTCAGATTCTTTAAAATGTAAAGGAAAGGTGCCACAATGCTTCCTAATTTATCGCCTTTAGCATAGGGTACACTGAACCATCTTCTTCGAAAAGAAAGGAGGAAATACTATCCCGCAATTCCACGATGTCCGTCCATTCGGCCAATAATAAAAACAAACAAGTATTTGACACTAACGTGTCTTTGTCCCCCGCCACAAAATGTGAAATCGTGTCAAAATGAACAATTTCTCGGTGAGACCTTGAGAATGGCGCGAAGGTCACCGAAATGGACTGGCGCCGGGGTATCACCCTAATACATGTTGACATAAGATTAGAAGTAAATCCGTCGATTCGTTCTTGAGATATGTCGCTGACAAGGCTATCAGTGTGAAAATCCACAATCTCTCGGTGTGACCTTGAGAATGGTGCAAAGGTCACCGAAATCAACTGGCGCTGGGGTATCACCCCAATATATGTTAACATGGAATTTGAAGTAAATCCGTCGATTCGTTCTTTAGATACCCCGCTGACAAGGCTATCTGTGTGAAAATGCACAATCTCTCGGTGTGACCTTCAGAATGGCGCGAAGGTGACCGAAATCGACTGGCGCTGGGGCATCACCGTAATATATGTTGACATGGAATTTGAGGTAAATCCGTCGATTTGTTCTTGAGATATCTCGCTGACAAGGCTATCAGTGTGAAAATGCACAATCTGTCAGTGTGACCTTGAGAATGGCGCGAAGGTCACGGAAATCGTCTGGCGCTGGGGTATCAGACTATTACATGTTGACATCAAATTTGAAGGAAATCCATCAATTCGTTCTTGAGATATCTCGCTGACGAGGATTCAGGACGTACGGACGGACGGTCGTAAATACTATGTCCCGACGTTTCGCGCATTCCGCGCGGCGGGGGACAATTATGTACTTCCAAACCCTGTCAGTTGAAAGGAATGGTCTGATTTAGCATGAACATGCCAAAAGTGTGAAAATTGACATTCTCTCGGTGTGACCTTGAGAATGGTGCGAAGTTCACCAAAATCGACTGGCGCCGGGGCATCACCATCATACATGTTGACACCGAATTTGAAAAGAATCCGAGGCTTCCTTCTTGAGATATCGCGCAGACAAGCATTTCAGTGTCAGAATCTATCATACCTCGGTGTGACCTTGAAAATGTCGCAAAGGTCACCAAATTCGACTGGCGCCGGGACATTACCCTAATACATGTTGACACCAAATTTGAAAAGAATCTGAGGCTTCCTTCTTGAGATATTGCGCAGACAAGCATTTCAGTGTCAGAATCTATCATACCTCGGTGTGACCTTGAAAATGTCGCGAAGGTCACCAAATTCGACTGGCGCCGGGACATTACCCTAATACATGTTGACACCAAACTTAAAAAGAATCTGAGGCTTCCTTCTTGAGATATCGCGCAGACAAGGTTTCGGGACGTACGGACGGACGTACGGACGGAGCTGAATACTATGTCCCCCGCTTCGCGCTAAACGCGCGGCGGGGGACAATAAACATGACAAGCAGGAGGCGGGTGATCACTATGCCTAGTGTAAGTTCATTCGAATTCTCTTCTTAGCGTGGCACTCTTCCTAAGCTGTAAAAGAGTCCCCTTTACACCTTTCCTTTACCTCATGACGTTTTACACTGAGGTTAAAGAAAAGTGGTTGGGAATTAGATGATAGGACATCATTTTTTCACTATTCTGACGCAGCCTAATAGTCAAACGGGCTGCCTGGACTATGCTGCCACATTGACCATAGTAACCTGTCACTGGGCTGAAGCGCAACTTCTCAGCTTTCACAAAGTTTGAATTTTTTATAAAGCTCAAACCTTGCAGCAATTATGGTACACACAACACAACACGCACATTTGTGTCCGCAACGACACGTTCGAATTAGAAGGGTTAACATGTTCACTTGAAGATATGGGGCTCTAATTTCGTAGACCAGGCGCAGGCGCGGCGCAGGCGCGGCGCATGGGGGGTGCGCCGCGCCAACGGGGTGTGTCCAGGCGTAGGTGGCAATTTCGTGCCCGGCGTAGCCTGGCGCAAGTACTCCTCTGTCCCGCCTCTGCCCCTCCTTCCAGCGCAAGCTGGCAAAGAAGGCGTGTTTGGGTATAACACAGCCGAGTCAAATCTTCACCAGTCAAATGAGCTCCTCACCTCACCTTTAATGTGTTAGAATATAGAAGGCGACCCAACCGAGTCAAATCTTGCTCACTGGCAAGAGAAACGATGCATAGCGTGTTCCTATTATTTCAAACTGTAGCTGCTTAAAATTTTGGGATTAACATGCATATACAACAAAGCAAGATACTTTACACATTTATTTCCAATATGTGATCTTAACTCAGTACGAGATCATAGCAATTAGGCTGTATTCCTTTCCTCCACTAAAGACGATAAAACATAAGTGACAATAATAGTAGCCTAGTATTAAGCCGCTTGCACACTGGACGCGAAACGAATTTTTCGCTCGACAGATTGCGTCTTGTGTCCAAAGGTCAGGGTTTTAATAAATCGTCGTGTCCGACAGTCTATTATTGTTTTTAATTTCTTCAAATCTACTGACTCTTTTAGATATAACGCGTGAATGTTTGATAAGAGGGTTCAGTTCTTCAAGATGAGTACCGAGAATTTCAATCAATGTGTCTGTTTAAGCTGCTCAATAAAGTGAGTCGACACTGGCGCGAGACAATGTACAATGCCTCCGTGTCTGACAGCCAAAAAAAAAGGACGATTAGAACAGATTGATAATGAAACAAAGAATAAAAAGAAAAGTGTACATCCAATGAACACTGCGATTTATTTATTGGCGTGTCATCTTTGTTTGATATCACGTTTGTTGCTGATATATTTTTATTCTTTATTTCGTTATAAATCTGTTCTCATATCAATACTTTTACTTTTTGCTGGCTGCTGGACATGGAGTAATTTGCATTTCGTGTCGGACAGTCTTGATCGTGCATGCGATGATTTCTTCACTCTGTCAGTGGTCATGGAATTGATTTGCTCACGCACTACATTATCTCTGCTGTGGAAATAAAGCGTGAATCTGTTCGATCCATCTGACTAATTTTCAAAAGAAAGACCGAATAAATACTGATGTCTATCTTCAACGGAAGAAAACAGATGAATAGGCTAAAAAGACCAAGAAAAGTCGATAGCTATCAATTTGCATTTTGTGAAGGCCGAACACAAACATAGCCAAGTTTGCACGTCTAATAATTCCTGGAATACTCGGAAAAATTAGAACTTTTATGACTCTCGGACACGGAGCAATATTAAAACCCTGTCCGACTATTGCGTCTTTGCATTGACTTTGTCTGTAATCAGTCGTGCGAAAAATTTGTTTTGCGTCCAGTGTGCAAGCGGCTTTAATGAGCATAGAACGCAAGCCTTCGATATATATATATATATATATATATATATATATATTATACAGTTTGTGGTTGGCTGAGAAAGATGTGAAGTCGTTAGTTTGCATCACAGATTCAGTTGCGTTGATTAAGCCAGGTCAAGTTTCCATTACGCGTGGCAACCGCCTGACATCAGGACAATCGATATAGATACTATAATTTATGTCCTTATTCAGATAGTTACAATAAATAGTGCTTCCTGTAATTTTTTCTTGCATTGAAATGTGCCTGACATTCTGTAAACCTGCCTGTGAGATTTCGGTGACGTGTGCGCACTCTGCGCCGGTCAGCCAAATTACCACTGCACGGAAATTAAACCAGGTTGGAGCTGGCGAGTTTTCTGCGCAACTCCAGCGGAGACTTTTTCTACGAAATTGTCACTGCGTCTTGATGAATATGTGACACCTCCCCCTACTACGCCGCCACACCTATCTCGGCGCACCTTCGTCTACCGAAGGCTGTGCACCTCACGAAATTACCACTACGCGGGCTGCGCCGTACGAAATTACCACTGCGCGGGCTGCGCCTGGCTACGCCACCTGCGCTGCGCCAGGAAATTAGAGCCCAGAGCGTTTCCTTGCATGACAGGACGATCGAGCTCAACTTCTGCCCGGGACCTCAAAAGCAACTACTACCGAAGTTGTAGACAAAGAAAAAAAAAAGAAAGAAAAATGTTGTCAAGAAGGAGAAGATAATCCTACTTGGAAAAAAGACTGGGTTGGGGTAGAAAAGCGAGCCGTTTTTCAAATCATGTGCGGCTTTTTTCATTATTCAGTATTAATGACTATGTCAAGTGTGCGGCTTTTACGACGTAATTGCAATCTGCAGGCGCATGTATGCATAGTTGCCATGGTAGAGGAGAATGCATACGATAAATATAAAAATGAACCAAAATGGATACGCGTTACATTTTTACTAGGTTTAATTGGGAAGTACTGCGCAGTAATATGTCAAAGATTGTGGTGATTGAACGTGATAATGGTGATAAAATTTGATATTTACCACTCAGTTGAGTTGAATCTTATCAAACTGAAAACTGGAACTCAGACAGGAATGGAAAAGCAGATATTTGTTGCATTAAATTTCATTGTTTAATGAAGTTCATTGTTTCTAATGAGTTCTGAGCCAAATGTATCCTTAGTGAGCAATAAGTTATGCCAAGTAATGGAACACTACTCCATTTTAAACAATTTGTGGAAATACAAAGAAAAAAAATGGCCACAGGGAGCCCTAAAATACCCCCCCAGTGATAATTTTCACAAGGGCTATTTTATTTTCACCAGATCTTGAATACATTTTTTTTACCCTGGTCACAAGGCAAATGCACAAAAAAGTTTGATCCAAATCTACACAACACTTGGTCAGAGCCATGAGAGGTAAACTTGAAACAAGTGTGATCCAAATCCACCCGGTAGATCCTCAGAAGACGTCATTTAAAGACAAAGTTTACAGATGGTAGGATGGACAATAGATGGATGGACGGACGGACAGACACTACGCCATGGCAATGGCTCACCAGGGGTGCAAAAAAAAATTCTCCCCTTTTCCGTTCCTTCTGTACCTTATCCAACTCCACAAGCCATGACACCAACTGCTCCATCTGATGGGCCTTACTGGCTGAATCTTCTCCACTCCTGGGAGAAATCAGGTCTCGGACTCATACCTTATTCAGTGCACTTAAGGCTTGTATCAAGCACCAAGCGTGTGGTGGCCGTGGGAAGCACTCCTCATAAACACCTGCAGTAAATCAGCAAAGACAACCCTCATTAGCCCCCCGCCACCCTAAGGGTAGGTCAGGGGACTACTGATTTAAGCACAGTCCATGCGTGCGTGCCTGTGTGTCTGTCCGCATTTATTACTGTCAAACTGTACACACCAGCCTAACCATTTTAGGCCGACTTTATGACCCCAACGAAAGCTTCATATCTTGATGACCACTGACCTTCGAGCGATGGCCTCATCACTATTTTTCATTTCCAGAGCATATCGCTGACACTGGCAACAGTGGCCTTTTGAAATTGCTTGTGTTTATTGCCTTTTTCCCCCGGTTGTGCCTTTTTACATGTCACGTTGACCAGTGACCTTTGACCATTCCCCTATGACCTTAACCTTTTTCTGCAATTTTCAATTTAACAGAAAATCATCCAATCTTTTCATGTAGCACATTATTAAAATTTTCCAACAACCTCTACAGGACATTTGATATGACTTTCGACTTGTAACCTTGAACTCAGTTCGATTTCTGGAGAATATCTCCCAAACTACTCGCAATGGCCTTTCATAATTGCTTTTTAGTCCCCCTTCACTCAGGGATGGGTTGGGAGGCAGTTGATTTAGGGCGTGTCAGTCTGTCCATCCGTCTGTGTTTCCGTTCTTTGCTGGGCAACTTTTATGGTCTGTGACAGGCATGTTCAGAGTTAAAATGAACCAGGGATTTCTTGCAAGCACCATCTTCGATGTATAATGCCAAATTCTTTATAAACTATTGCTTTACATGTTTGCCAGCAAAGTCCGTCTGATGCGGAGTTAGATACACTGTCACTGACGGTCTCACTGCTTCCAGCTCTAACAAAACAGTAAGATTAATCAAGTCCCCCACACTGCCGAGATCTGGTTGCCCCCTTTCCCTTGAATTTTTTGCCCCCTTTGAAATTTCACGTCCTGCCAGCTAAAAAGAATTGCAGGTGGCAAAAAAAAAAAAAAAACTCTGTGGAATGTTAATCAGCACTGCCCACTTCTGCTTGTGAGAGGGATGGGGAAAGACGGGGAGGCGTGGAACCAGTGTTTGCATCAATACAAAACATTTTGTATTTGACAGGATTTTCAAGTCTTCAGGAAAAAAAAGAAATACAGACATTTGGAATAAATGAATGGAATTGTTAAAAATCCGATGAGATATATTATGGCATTTGGATGGATACATATGAAAAAATGCATATGAATACAGATGAAAAAATCTGAATGGAATAAAGTCAGTGAGTTTACTGTAAAAAGCACTCGAGACCAGCTGGGATGGCACCAGCTGTGATAACGAAGCGGGCATTTTTTGCAGTATAGCGCTTACAGTGTAGCTCAGAACACGCCCATCTTTGAACTCAGCCTTCCTTTTTATCACAACTATAAAACTAAACCAAACTAAACTAAACAACTAAGTATGTTTCTTAGAAGGTTGCTATGCTTCTGTGTTCCAAAGAATTGTCCACAAATAGACAAAAATATAATCAATTGCAAAAATGCTCAGATTAGCTTTCCTGGTAGTTTTAAATAGTTTCAGAGCAATTTCGCTCTGGTTACTGGTTTGGCCTGATGCGACACAGATCAACTGAAAACAATTCCAACTTTGCTATTATGGCTGGTAAAAATGCTCTGGGCTAAGTGGTACGTTACATTAAGTTACTTTAGAAATACAGCTGTATTTCTAATTTCTTTGCAGGCTATTGATAGCTACCGCTATACTGCCCTACAAAGCCTAAGTGCAGTAACTACATTTTGGGTTAAATGTGAATTACACAGCTTTGGGTCTGAGGGTATTTCGAGGTCAGGATTTATTTGGTCAGATATTACACCATGATAAGTCAGTTAACCATAATCTATTGTGAATATGCTAACCAATCATTTGTTGGGACAGCAAACTAATTCTGAAGCAATTTTTTGCTGTTTAAATTATGTAGTTACTGCACTTAGCCTTTGTAGGGCAGTATTGAGAAACCTCATAATTGTATCAGTAGGGAGAGGGGATAAGACAATAATTTTTCGGGCTTCATCAAACATATCTCAACCAAATGTGATTAAATAATTTTAATTATTATAATGGCATATTTTTTCTGCTTGATTAAGCAGAGTAAAAAAAAATTACGGAATCACTCATTGTTGAGGAAAAATATTTTGCAATCATAACTAGAACTTCGTAACTCCTTCTTTGGGCTTTTATGATGACTTGAGTTGAGGACTTCACTAATGAAAAACAATATTCTCCATCAAGATGGTTCCAACTTTCTCAAATACCGGTTGACAGATCGGCTTTGCTGAATGGGACCTTGTCATGCACCTTTTTAAAATTGTTTGAATTTCCACCATGAATTTCAAATGGATTCAGACTGCTTACTGGCCATTGATATGTCTTTGTTGATATGTCTTTCCTAATGAAAAGGTGCATTGCCATACTGAAAAATGACGTAATCATCATCAAGCTTATTTTTTATTGATGGAATCAGAAAATTACCAGACATGCACCCCCATATTATAAATAAATGGGGAGATTTGTTTTCTTCAACAGTTGTGCAAAATGTTTCATTGGAACGACACCCGACAAAAGTTCCAGAATCAACACTGGCCGATGCAGATTTGTGATTCATCACTTACCATCACTTTCATCTACAACTTAATTACGACTGCTTCTCTTTTACCCACTGTAACCTTGCTTTCTTCTGTGTAGGTATTAGTGCCGGTTTTCATTTGGCTTTTCCGTACGTAAATCCTATTTCATTAGGCCGATTTCTCACAGTTCGGTCACAATCATCAATTCCTGTTTCTGCCCACTTGCTTTTCATTAGTTTTGTTTTGCATTTTCTCATTTTAAGGCATATTGTTTTGAGTTTTCCATTCTGCTGCATTGACGACTTCTGTGGTCTAAACGTCTGGTTTCCTCATATAACCTTCCAGTTTTGCTCATACATGCACCAAATTTTAGACACAGCTGACTGGGAACAACTATTATAGTCTTCAACTTCCCATGCTGAATTTTTTTCTTGAAGCAGTTTTATACTACCTTCCACGGTTTCAATTGCTGGCTCTGTTGTAAGTGTCATGCTTCCTCTCAATCAGCCAAGTCTGTTACCTCATTAGGGACTGCAAGCACTCTCTTTTAACTGCAAACTACTGTAATTTGCATATTCAGTTACAAGGTGATACTATAATTTTTTCCTCAACATTCAACAGACCAGGCCACCTTCTTTCACTGCTCAGTTCTGATGGACTGTGTGTTCTCACGCCTTTCTATTAGAACCAGCACAAACTTTTCACCCATTTGAGCTATAGTAGCTCTTCGGTTGTATAAGACCGCATTGGCCAGACTTCACTCATTACGTGAATCAGTGAACCTTGGCTGCCCATGAAACTGTTGCTGGCACACCGTTTTCCTTCCTTGGAACACTTTTGGTTGGTACTGACCACAGAAGACCGGGACCACCTCACATGAGCTGGAGTTTTGGAGATGCTCTGACCCAGTTGTCTAGTCATCACAATTTGGCCCTGAACAAAGTTGCTCACATCCTTATACTTGCCATTTTTCTGGCTTCCAACGTGACAACTTCAAGGACAGGATATTCACTTCCTACCAAAGATATCCCACCCATTGACAGGTGCCATTATAATGAGATAATCAATGGTATTCACTTTACCCTTCAGTGGTCATGTAATGGCTGACCTGTAAATATGTAAATATCTGCTCCCATCGCCTGAGGGGTAAGATGCTGTGGCACTCTTCTGACTCACATGACGACTTGCCCTCGCTTCTTCTATACTATTCAGTTGCACTGCCATTCACACGCTGCCTATGCTGTTGGAGGGTAATGCATTCAGTGTACAATTTTGCTCGAAGATAAACATGCGCCTGGCTGACCAGGAGTGGCAGCTTTGAAGCGATTAGACCAACAAATGATATCACTTTTTTAAAAAGTTTTTTTTTGGGATTTTCTCTTCCACTTGACAGTCACACAGTAGAGAGAGACAGGAAAACCGGGAAGAAGAATGGAGAAGACAAATGACCCGAGCTGGAACCGAACCGGGTCGCCTCGGGAAGGCCACAGCCCCCACAGTGCGTGCGGCCAGACCAATGTGCTACCGGGGTGCCCCAAGAAAGACAGCAAATTTTGACTGGCTCAACCTCCAATATCCCTGGCAAGGCTGAAGTATTGGTTGCTTCGCACATGCGGACCTCTGGCCATAGTGATTTATGATGTGGCTAGCATTCAAACACCCAACCACAGGACTCCCAAATTAACTAGAAAATTCATGTAAATAAGTGCATTCACATTGAGATAAATATAGGTCGAGATATCTGAACCCATAGTTTTCTCCCCAAAAATGTGTGGAAAGTTTTTGCTGTGGCCCTGTAGACGTATTTACACTTTACTAAGAAATACAGCTAACAGCACAAATCGCTCAAATTACATAAAAAATTCAACTAAAGGTTTTCCCAGTCAATTTCATAATTTTGTCATTCAAGTTCATATTCCGAGCATTCAATTTCACGCATTTCATGCTTGCAGCACTGAATCAGCTTTCAAATCCCCAATCTGGTCATTCAAATTCACTATCTGAGCAATGATTTGTTCATTAGCGTCATTCAAATTCAAAAGAGGAGCATGCATTTCAGCAATGAGCATTCAAATTCATTTCAAGCTGGCGGCGGAACCTCGTTGGTCATTCGTATTTGTGAAAAGGCAACCATGTTCCAAATAAGTGCATTCAATTTAAATGAATCATTGCATTTAGTGAGCTTGGGGTTTATGTGTGGTTTTTTTACCCATTTAGTTTTGAATAAATTGGCTTCATCATCAATACAGCTGCTTTGGGTAGGGCCTATATCTGTTCATTCTCAAGTATAGACTCATTCAGGTACAATGGTAGCTCAACGCGTTCGCTACAGGTGCATTACAAACGGGGGTAAGGGAAGGTTGATCGACACCTTCAAGAACGAAAATCTTGACTACATTGCTTTGGCCGACACCCTTGGAATAAATCGAGCAACGGGCAGGTCGATAGTTTGTATCTTCATAGGAGGGTTTCAAGCTGGAGACGTCTTTGAATATGTTGAGCAGTGTGTACTTGATGTTATATTTCTTGTTTTAGTTCAATATCTTAGAGAATTATGCGATAAATGTTTTTGTTAAAAGTCATAACACAAACATTTGTTGTTGATTGGTATCTTATTTACTTTCCATCCGTGAGATTGAGATATCATGTTGTTTATCAGTTGGTCTTCGGATTGACGCATTGTGTGGTGTTATCAAGGAGCGCAAGTTAGGAAATGATGTTGTGTTGTTTGGATGTACTGCTGACTTGGCCTTATCATTTAAAATTTCTTGAAATGAAACAACGAGAATACACGAACATATACAAGGACATGATATCACTGTGAAATTACAGAGATACAATAACAGAACAATATAGAACCTAAAAAAACATATATATACATAGAAGACTATAGAATTGGAAATACAAATTTTGCGTGTGTGTGTTGGGGGGAGGGTGTGCCGGTGGGTTTTGTATGCGTGTTTGTTTTATGAGAAACGTTTGCCCCCTTCTCCCCCCAATAACCCCCTTCTTCAAAAATCTATCCTGTATTCTCCACTAAACTGAGGGCATGAAGTAGTAAATTGATCACCTGAGAATTAAATTGAACGCCCCAAACAGGCTCATCGTGATTCTCGCGCGAATTTGAAAGCACAAGTAGGAAATGCAATGCTAGCATTTGGAAATTGAATGGACACGCGTGAATTTGATTTGCCGGAAACTAAATAGAGTTCGCATAAATGAAATTGATCGCTCAGATTCTAAATTTGAATGCCCTAATATTTTTGCGTGCGTGCGCTGTGTGAATTTGAATGCACATTCATGAATTGCAATGACAAAAGAGTGAAATTGACCGAGAAAACCTATATTACCTGAAAAGTCCTCAAAGAGCTAAATTTGGTTGGAACTCTACAACTCTAGATGAAACCGTCCTTTTATGTGGCTATGTATTCAAAATACTGGATAGTCACCTGCATATATCAAAAAGCTTACCATCACATAAAAGGGGGCTAATAGTACACAGTGTTGGTTTAATTCCCTGGTGCCCTAATGCTTTCTGAAACATTTCCCCACAAATCTCATACGATAAATGGCTGTAATGTTTTAGCTACATTTCACAAGAGAGTCTGAAATAAATGTTGCAATAATATTTATTTTATTTAAAAAAAATAAATTTGGCATCTCCAATCCCACCCGAGTCAGGAATGCCCATCTGGGAAACTATGTACAATACTTGCTCGTAAGCAACTCCTTGTTGCCAATTCAGGAGAGTGCAGACAGTTCGCAGCTCTCCGCTGGAGCACATGCCCATCCGCCATCACTTCTTATACACTCATTGGTTGAATCATCGCAAGTGTGAGGGTGGAGGATATCCCAACATGAACAGGCTTAGAATCTTCCTGACAAGCGCCCCTCTGGCCAAGAGGAGGCGCCTAAGCAACAAACAACGGAACCATGTGATATTACCCTTCCCTGCAGACCCTGCCCAATTTGCATCTCTGAAGCGCAATGACCAATTGTGTGCTACGCTGAAAAAGCTGCCGACTTAACTGAATATTTTCCGTCATTGACAAATTTTTTTTAACGATGACGGAACATTTTGAACATCCGTCATTTTGACAGAATGTAATTCACACCCCCGTTCAATTGGTGGTGGGCGTCATATTGTCTCGAGCATCGTCATCGATCTGTATGATCCTGCTTTCCTCATATTTTTATAATATGATCATTTGTTCTTCATTTGTAAACTATGCTGCTCTGCTGCAGGTAGTCGATTGGTCATATGGTACAAGCGCCATTTCTGTTATGTGAACACACAGATATCTAGGGTGGGAAAGCTCCGATTGACATGACGAGTTGATAAGCAGCTTTGTGACCCAGGCCCAGAGCTAGAAATGTGAATTGGGGGGGCATAGACACGTCCCTTTATTTGTCCTGGCTAGTACTCAATAATTTTCCTTTATTGACGCGTTTTCCGATTATTGTAATTGGCAACCGAAGACACCGTTTCTCTCCATATGCGATCTAACAGGAATGAAATCCTGGGCTAAATTCAGTAAAAAAAAATTACTTACAGTATTAATAGGCCAATGCTTCGTGTTGATTAATTGGTCCGCATTCCAATGAAATATTGCTGTCACTCTCGGTATTGCATAGGTTGATAAAAAAAAGTTGCACTCGGCAGTTAAATAGCTATAAAAAGCATGCGGCTCAAGCTATTTGCACAGGTATGCAATTTTGAATAACACTGATTTAAATACAGCAAATACGCATCCAGATGAATGATTGGGGAGAACATAAGTGTGGAGTGCTCTTGAAGTGAACCTTTTGTTGATCATGAAAATGACTGAGAACAGGTCAGGACTAATTGTTTTAAACGGATGTTTTGTGCACCCCAATTATCAGTTCTGGTTCCGCCGCAATACTGAATTTAGCCCATGATTTCATTGCTGTTAGATTGCATTAGGAGAGAACCGTATGTTCAGATGCCAATTACGATAATTGAAAAACGCGTCAATAAAGGAAAATCATTTGTGATGTTTTATAAAGTTCATGCAGTAGTAAGTTCGAAAATCCATGCAGTGCTGTATTTAACACAGTGCACAATGTGTGTCTACATGACAGAGATGCCAAGTCTCACGCATTCAGCAATTATTCTTTCAACGCGCACTGAAGAAATTCACTCGCGCAATTTAAGTCATTGTGCATTAAGTTAATCAGTTTCACGTCCATGATGGTGGCTTTCCCCACTAGCGACACGGAAATCGTGAATAACTCTGGAAACTTCCGGCTTGTCTTTACTGAGGGATTGAAAGCAATGGAATTGCATAAAGACGTTTCAAATGGTTGTCGTCATTTAAACAATTTAAACAATCATGAAACACATGCATTTTTTCCAATCCCTGAGTAAAGAGAAGCACGAGGAGTCGGGAGTCATAATGGCTTTCCATGTTACTTGTGATGAGGTCCACCTTAACGCGAGTGAAACTGAAACGTCAGTGCACAAGGATTTTAAATCCGCATGAGAATCTCATCAATAATGGTTCATTGAATAATTGCGGCCCACGTTGAATAAGCCTAAAAAATGCGTGAGACCTGCGCCGAATGTGTGAGACTTGGTATCTTTGATATGAATCACTGTCGGCATCTATAAATGATTCTGTTTATTTAAAAAAATGAATGATTATCATTTTAAGAATAAAATTACAATGACGGATAATAATTGAATATGACGGAATTTTTATGCCCCTGTTCTTCACAATAGCGGACAATCAGTAAGTGTAACGCGACCTCTGGCCAGGTGGTACGACCGGGGCTCGAACCCGCGTCGTGACAGTCACTTCTGCTTCGCAGTGCGATGGTTTAACCAAACAATAAAATTTTTAGAATTTCTTGAAGTGTTAACACTCACGATAAAAGCCATTTTTTCCTGAGCATGTAACAGTGCGTGCAAACTTATTGCAAGTGTTCAGGCAGCCTAGCGATTAATAGAGCCTGCCAGCCAATCACACCACATCTCCATCTGGAGTGTGTTGATATCCGGTCAGCCCTTCCCCTCAGTCATATTTTCCGACCACCCCCAGCTCCCTACCACCTCTGCCCCTGGAGATCGCCCGGACAAACAACCAGAGGAGGTCACACCAGGCTTGTGGATGAAACTCCGCCCACGCTCTTCCAGGTTCCTGCCACTTGGCATCCTTCTCCTTCCCCCCCCGAGCTGTTCAATACACAGAAGCCCCCATCACCACCCCTGCCTCGGCACACAGAGAAGCCGAAACTGGGAGCGAGGGGAGGAGGCACCTATATTAAGCCAAGCTGATTGCGGAGGGAGCAGCAGCGCGTGCCACAGTTGTCTGCACCACTTCAAGACCGCCATGCGCCATGCCCAGTGCAAAGCCCAGTGCGAAAGGAAAACAGAATAGCGAACCCTCTTTCTCATTGGCTCCCCACGCACCATCAACCTTGCAACAGCTAAGACAAAGCTTAGACAACAAACATATTCTCCAGGACAGTCGGTGTTGGTGTCAGATTCTGGCCAAGGCAAAACAGGCCTCCATGGAGAAGAAAAAATATACAGGAGCAGAGGATGCAAAAAAAAAAAAAGCGATAGAGCCGAGGCATGCAGGAGTGATGAGCCGCGATTAGTGAACCTGAAACCCCAACCACCCCAGCTCTGGTTTGTTCATGCTGGTGTTAATTGTCCGCACTTCAACCAGCCTTGTGTTAATCTCAATTATCAGCCGAACAATGTATTAATACCTTTTAGTAAGAAGGCAGTCCGTGAAGAAAGCTTGTTAGTTAAGATAAAAGAGGAAGAAATGAAGGAAATGGGCGAACTTGGCAAACAGCGCGGCCGCAGTTGGTGCAAAACATTCCATACGGGGCAGCTTACCTTGATAAATTACCGTAATCGGACCTTTAACATATTTTAATCTAAAAGAAAAGAAACACAAAGAAGAGAGTCACATAAGACACAGTGCACTGTGAGAGTGCAGTGGAACCACTGGCATGGGAGGCGGTGCCAAAATGCAAGCAGGCGAGGAAAGCCATTATTAAAATGGGGAGAAAGTAAAAAAGTGCAAGTAAATTGTGCATTCAGTGCTGAAAAATGAAATGAAAAGAACAGAGTAGAATCGAGAAAATATAAGGACAAAAAAGTAAGCGACATACCAAGGTGAACTTTTTAGAGAGATTTTTGGAAATTTGTGGGTTGGAAGACTCAATAATTGGGTGTCAGATACTGTAATGATGCGCTGCTCTGCAGCAGACCCAGCACCAGGCAGCCACAGACAGGAGCTGCTAATCACATAGGGAAGTGCTGAGTTAAATTCACATGCATGAATTTAATGTGCTTTTATTCAAATACATTTACTCTTAATAGCTCAATGTTTAATAACTTCATAGCTAAATCTGGGTCATCAGATTCATTTAATGAAAATGCTATGCGTCAACACGAACGCCAATTATTAATGGTGCAAACACCCATGGCAATGGATGGAAACTGTGTCTTTTCTCAGTTAAGAGTGATGAGGCTTGAAAACACATTTGAAGAGGTCCATTATTGCTCAAGGACAGGATTCTGATAGGATTTCAGTCCAGAGACTAATGATGCCATTTCCGATCATGGATATTGTTTCCAAAAAGAGATTCACAGCCAGATTTTCTCAACCAATTGATAGAGATTTTGCTTTTTCCATGGCGACAGATGCCTAAGGGATCCTGTATCTTTCCTCATTTTTATACCTTAATGCAACACTAAGGTAAGGAGAAACATTCACCTCCTAATGGGAGAAATCTAAAATTTTCGCTCTCAACTCCTCGCAGTTTCATAATAAAAAATATATTTCTGCAACTAAGATCTGGCCCTTTTTGAACAGCTATTTCTGAGGAGCCACTTTCACATGGCTGTATCTAGCAGAGCATTTCAGCTCAGTCCTTCAAATTTTCTGGGGTGAAAATATACTACCATAACTTGAGGAATATGGACTCCTAAAAGCGTCCCTTTAGTTCATTATATTTCTGGGTGAATAAAGTTGCACGAAAATTTGACTGTGTGCTCTGCGGTAGCATATTTGGAGAACTGTAAAAAGCCTAATTTCAAACACAGGGATTCGGTCTTGCACATACAGCTTCCCATATATGTTGTGTATTTTGCATTCTAATTCTGGGCCTGTCTTATGTATAATCTAGGATCTATTAAGCATTTTGTTGAGTTTAAGCTTTCCATCATTAACTATGTGCATTTTATAAAATAATGTTTGAATATGCCTTTGACGCCATTCAATACTGTGTGTCCACAAAAATACCGTACTTTCAAAAATTTATTTTGAGAAAATAAATCAGAACCCCATCCCAAATTTTGTATTTGTTAATAATCGGAATATAATTTTTCAAAAACAGTCATTGTGATGTTGGTGGACGGTGTCATTTTTTGGTATAAAATGTTAAAAATAGTAAAAAATTTTATTTTTTTCATTTTCAAGCCTTAATATTTTCTAGATTATTCATAAGACAGGGCCAGAATTAGAATACAGAATACTATATGGGAGGCTGTATGTACAATATCAAATTCCTGTCTTTGATATTAGCATTTTTACTGTCCTTCAAATATGTTACCGCTGAGCGCACAGTAAAAATTCGAGCAAATTTAAGCACCCAGAAATAGATGATGAACTAAAGAGACACATTCATAAGTCCATATTCCTCAAGTTAGAGTAACAGATTTTTGCCCCTGAAAATTTGAAGGACTGAGCTGACATACTTTTCTAGATGCAGCCATGTGAAAGTGGCTCCTCAGAAATCGCTGTTTAAAAAGGGCCGGAAATTAGTTGCAAAAGTACAAGCCCAATACTGAAATAGTTGGAACAAAGCGTAAATTATGAATAAAATCAAAATGTGATGACTTTCAGATCACACGAGCAAATATGTTATTTACAATAGCACATAGATAACATTTCAGATGTTGAAACTGAGACACTTTACTGAGATGTTGAAACTGAGACACTGCCCAGACACCTCCACTCTGTGTTAAAAAAGAAGAGGGTATCCTACACCATGGTAAACAGGCCGCTGTCCCAACTTTTTCGAGCCCTGTAGCAGCCATCAAATTTGAAATGAGCTCATATTGTGGATAAAATTGTAAAAATTTTTCAGTTCCAGCACTATGTTAACTCTGTTCTATTATGAATAAAATACTGGCTGGTGTGATTTGAAAATCATTGCGTTTTGATTTCATTCACAATTTACACTTTGTCCCAACTATTTCGGAATTGGGATTGTATTTTTTACGACAATGCTATTAAGAGATGAGAGCTAAATTTTGGATTCAATTTTGCACCCGAATTATCCTTTTAGGAGGTGTTTGCACCCGCTGGAATTTTTTCAGCCAAATCTGAGATGGTCAAGTAGGAAGTTTCTCTGGAATTAGGACATTTGACATGGAATGACACTTACAGTATTTTCAGAGGCACAAAAATTTTGACACCTGTTCTTTTTTTTTGTAACTAGAATGCTAAATGAATAAACACTTGAACATGAGAATAAATGCATTGAACCATAGTATATTGTTTTCTCTAGAATTTGACAAATGTATTGTTACAAGAGTTATTTTTATATGCTGACTTTTTTTTTTGCACCTGACAGTAAGCAATTAAAATGGTCAGAACAACACTTATGCCAGAGCCACTAACGGTTAAAAAAACCTCCATTTTCAAAGTAAAGGCTGCTCAGAATCGTGAATGGAAACCATCTCAGGAGTTGAGGAGGACGAGAGAGTTGTACAACGTGATATTCCCAATGAACTACAGCCACACAATTTTAGAAGACTGGATGATGCCTGAAGTGATCGGCGGCTTTGTGTGAAACCCAGAAAGCCATCGCTGCAGGTTGCCTGGTGAGGGAGTGGACCTGAATGCGGGGGGCTGGATGTGGATAGGGGAGTGCGCACGGGACAGGCAAGGCCATACTCTTGCAGCCTGAATGGGGATCCACCCGCAACAGAAAGTGCCAAAGCAGCGGCCAGTCCAGCATCTGAACAGACCCATCCCTGAACTGGACTATGACCAAATAAGACCAATCTTATCTGACAAGGGCCAGTGTGGGTGCAATTTCAACTCTTGACACAGCACTATGATAACTGATTCAACAAATAAATTATCATAGCCTTTGACCAAGGCCATGGTAAGTTTAGCGCTGTAATACAATACCTGCCCCATTCCCAATTTCTTCTATTTCTGCTTATTAATCATATTTAAATGTTTCAGATCATTGAACTAATTTCAATATAAGACAAAGACAACATGACTAAGGGCCAAATGCAGCTTTTAAATGATAAAATAATTCATTGAAGGCAATAAGTTACTCGTAATTTCCTGCACATCACCCATTTGAAAAAATAATAGCTAACATCACATTTCTGGGATGATATACCCATCATCTGCTCAGCATCTGAGATAGACTGATAAGTAACAGAAGCAAACCGTTAATACTGATGCAACCCTGCTTATTTCAGAAAGGACTCAACATCATCTTGTGCAACTAGCTAATGGGCCATATTGAACGATCATTTGTTAACAAATAATGGACTGGGACAATCACACTATCCAACACAATAACATACCCCTAGGCGGAGGGTGACGTTTTGTCATTATCACGCGTTGTAGCAGAGGACTGCTAATTATGGTGAATAAAACCTCATTTATCTATTCTTTGAAAACAAAATTCCACATTCTTGTATTTTACAACATTTATTTACTAATTATATTTGTATAAAACAGCATTATGCATTATACTTGAGTTCCCCTATAACCCCATCCTTTAGTTAGGAGCAGAGTGCTGCCACAGAGCAGCGCCCGGGGACCAACTCCAGTTCTAAAGCCAGTACCTTGGTCAGGGGTACTGGTAGGAGTGTTCCTATGGGGCATGTTTTTGGGGGAAACCGGAGTAATCCCACGTGACCACGGGGAGAACATGCAAACTCCACACAGAAAGGCCCAAAGTCAGATTCAAACCCACAACCTTCTTGCTGTGAGGCGAAAGTGCTGCTGTGCCGCCAAGTTCAAATAACACATTAGACTCATCAGTCCAAAGGATTTTATCCTAAAACTCTAGTTGTTTTTGGTCAGCAGTGGTTTTTGCCTTGCAGCTCTCAATGGATGCCATTTTAGCCCAGTCTCTTTCTTATTGCGGAATTATGAACACTGACCTTAACTGAGGCAAGTGAGGCCAGCTATTCCAAGGATATCAGTTTGGGTTCTTTTCTGAGCTCCTAGATGAGTTGCTGATGCCCCCTCGGACAAATTTTGGTAGGCTGACGACTCCCAGGAAGGTTCACCGCTGCTCCAAGTTTTCTCCACTAATAGATAATGGTTTTACCATTGGTTCACTGGAGTCCCAGGGCCTTAGAAAATGGTTTATACCCCTTTCCAGCCTTATAGATGTCATGGACTTCGTTTCTCATCTGCTCATTAATCTTTTTGATTGTGACACCATATGCTGCTTTTTTCCTCCTTCACAATGCCAGACAGGCTCCACTGTTTAGATTCATCAGGGTAGGCAGCAATCATGCCAGGGTGTGTCAAATAAAATTGAACCAAAAATATCACTTGAATTTGTTTAATTCATTGATTGAGTAACTTAGGGGGTAATTATTTTTCCCACATAGGGCCAAGTAAGGGTGGATAGCTTTTTTTCTACATAAATAAAATACTCATTTAAAAACTGCATTTTATCTTCCACAGGTTATTCTTGTCAACTGTAAAAATTATTTTTGATGATTTTAAAGATTTAATTTTGACAAATATGCAAAAAAAAGCCTAAGAAATTGAGAAAGGGGTAAATTATATTTCACAGCACTGAGGCATCACACCTGCTTGGCCAAAGCAAAGGCCTGCACCCACACTGGCATTTATTTTGAAAAGATTAGACTCTTCTTGACACAAAACCTGAATTGTATGAGTTGTAACCTACTGAACCAATAAATCCTTTGAGCTGTGACACTGAGGTCTCCTGCCGTGCCTTGGCTATGTTGAATGGTGAGTGAGGAGTACCCAGTAGACACTAAGTGAGTGTACTCAGCCTGTAAGATCCTAAATATCAGTCCACTAACAGGCTGACTGCAGTTTAGACTATGGTTCTTTTTATTACGCTCCCGAAATAGAACACCATTCTGGTGCAGCAATGGTGAAGATATGTGATGTCCATTGAAAAACATACACACAAACACACGTTCGCATACACCTACAGTTCCATTCCATAACCTTTTGTACATGCAGACGAATCTCTGCGATCATATCCTTAAACACAAGTTTCTTCCAATTACTGATGTAGTATTTTGCCATTTTTTTGTTTTCCCCAACCGTGTTTGTGCAAGTGCACATATGCATGAGTGGGCAAAGTTTCAGCATTGTACAAAACAAATATTGTTGTAACTGTACAACATAACAATGCAACAACATAGATAGGGAAACTTTTTGCAGTGGGGGGGGAGCCTCCACTGAGAGCAGGGATATGGCTGTGACAGTCAGAACAGCTAGTCAGTTCACAGATGGTCAGCAAACAGCCAACCCCAGAGGTTTTCTAAGCACTGAACCCTGAACAATCATACCTTAGTTCACTCACTGTCGGTCACTTGGTCAACGATTCACTCAGTCACAGCTATCCAATTGTCCACTCACTCAATAATACACCCACTCATTTGCTCAATCACATACTCACCAGCTACAGCAATGAATAAATAATTCTCTCATTTATATGATCATTCAAACCCTCACATCCTACCACTGAAAAATTATTTCCCTGTGAATATTTTCAACACACATAATACCCCAAACCGACAGGACGGCAGAGTAAGAGACAAGTGGAATGCATGCGGCATGTGGCTATAAGAACTTGCTTGAGTAACTTCATACTGTTTCTATTCTTTACTCTTTTGGGGAGGCGGGTGGTGGAGGCGGCGGTGGTGGTGGTAAGGGGGGAGGGAGGCGGGGGGGTTTTGTCAAGGTGGAGAAGGAGCATGCTAAATCAAGGTGACAAGCAAGGGGCTTACAATCAAATCTGGCCCAAGGATACTCCATGTTCCAAAACATCCCTGGCCAACGCCTGGGCACTGTCATGAATGAAACGATAGCAAAAGGGGAACATGAAGCCGCGGACAGAGAAAACATACACAGGCAGTACAAAGACAAAATCATGAAACTTTTAATGGCCACTTCTGTCACAGTCTGCATGAGTTCCCTGTTTTTTTTGCGAGTATTGCATTAGAGCGCATATGTCCTGCACATGAAATATACACTGCAATCTGCAACTGACTGGCCCATGTCAGCTGTATATGCGGTTTGTGCATTGCGTTTTAAAAAAGAAACCCATATTGTTCTACATTAAATAACCAATGAAACATATTGTATCCCTTTCAGCTGATGGAAGAGGGCTTGCATTGAACTGACTGAGCCAAGAGGCTATTTGCATTGGGCAACTTTCACTGTAATAGATGATTAAAAATGTGTACACACTCCGTTTCGCTAAAATTTGAAAAAATGTGATTTGAGACTCTTCTGCAGCCGCAGTTAGTAGCAGTGCAATGTTTTACCATTCCGGTAATGGTTAGCTGTACCTGTTGCAACTCAACAAATGGCAGGTATTTAACAAAAAATAGTATCCTGGCAATCACTATCCTCCCAAAAAAATCTGTGACCTGCCACCCAGAGTAAAATTTAAAAAAAAAAGAAAGACAAAAAGCAGTGACCTGTGAAAGAATCTCACTTCTGCTACTATGTGCTTTCACATATATATACTGCACTAATATAGCACTGAAGCTAGTGATGTATTAATCAGTAAGACACTTCAACCTCAACATAATAACTAGGGAGATCAATGAAAAACACAGAGGCACTAATAACTCAAAAACAGCTCTGTAGGAGCAGGTGTGGGTGTGGGTTTTTTTGCTGCCATGCCCACATTTTTTTTCCATGGAACAAAAAATTTTTTGTTGTGTGTGTGTGTGCGCGTGTGTGTTTGCATGCCCGTGTGCCTGCGTGCCAGCTGATTCCAAAGCCCCAGCGGATGAAAGCCCGAAGATTTGCAGGACACAAGGTGCAAACAATGCCCTGGCCATAATGTTTGCAAATCAATTCAAGCGCACGAGAATCCAAGATAATAAAAAGCTGTTCAAAACAAATTTCCAATGAATGCGAAGAGGGTGCTTACATTAAATCTTGATTATGTTACGAGCAATTTCACGCAGCGCCGAAGCAGCTTGCTGCAAAACCAATTTGCCATTTATGGACAACAGAACGAATTGTTTCTTCCTGAGCTAAAAAAAAAAAAAAACCTCCTATGCCCAGTCAATTGCCACGGAGATGGGCTGTTAGCTGCGACAGTGCACATCCCTCCACCGGGCCGCAAAATGATTTGCGGAGCGCGGTCACATACAGAAATGACACAGGCTGGCGAGAAAAGGAATAAATACCCCAGTTCTCAGTAATTACCAGCTTTTCTCTCACACACTGTGTCCCAGGGCTGTTTAGCAATCTGGTTGGAGAAAGGTCACTGCAGGTCGTCTTGGCGGCTCTCCATGCCTCTCTGGGAAACTGTGGCGTAATTATGCAAATGATCTCTGTTCTCCCTTCCCCTTCTGTAGGGGCTGCAGTCTGCTTATCGCCTCAGCCATACACATGGAGGCAACGGGGTTGGGGTGCATGCAGACATCGTTCACCTGTTTATGCACTCTGGCCCTGTGTCTGCACTAACATATTTCAGTCATATTTTCTTCAAAATAATTGTGTTCAAAAAACGAACATCAAACTGGACACTCTAACCATTCGTAATATGCATTGCCGTATTTCAGTTAAAATTTAGGTTTTGACTATTGTAATACAATTCCAGGATTTTCACCACTTGACATGTTCTGGTTAATTAAATAAACGTTTGCGTCCTTCAATACTTTCTTAAGTGAGGAATTTTATCTTCCTACGTTACTGTGAAGAAGTAATGAATAATCTGCGTAGAAAAAAGGGTGTTTATCATGTTCATTTGAAAAACAGAGAATCTGTTAGAGATATCTCGTTTGTCTGTCAGGAAAATCAGATGTTACATGAATGGTGAATCATGGCCAGTTGCAGTTGATTAAACTTCAAAATGTGTCACAGTTCATATAAATATGTAACCATAAACCTGGCACATGCACGAAGGCCTGGCTGATTATAGACAATAAGGACACTGACAATCATGAATCATGTTTTGTCTGTCGAGATGTCATGCAAAAAAGGTAAGTTACGTCAGGAGTGTACTGGGAGGGAAACTTGGTCCTAGCAATTTCCATCTCTAACTGGCCCAGCGGCTGAAGTTTGGGGGGGGAGTCGGGGTTGCAAGTATGTTTGTGCCAGGGGGATAAATTTTTTTAGGTAAATAACACCTCCACATGTTATTGTTGTTTTACAGTAATATTCAGGGCTGGCAACAAGCAGTATCACATTGCAAAATTGAAATCCCCATCACATTATTTTGCGATACAGTCTTCGGATAGTGTGAATACAAGTTAACATCTAGTTTTGAACAAAAACGGGCCCCTACAGCCTCTTAATATCGTCCTGATTGGCCTTCGCCACTGCACTATGGATAACCTAACGGCGCAATGGTAGCGAGTGGAATGACCCCATTATTTTCCTAACTCAGTCTGCGCTAGTCCCACCCACAGAGCTAAAAAAAAAAAAACGCTAGACTGGACAATGTCATTGGCTGGACCAACCGCAAAACATGAGAGGCGTCTGCCATCTTGTGTAAGGAATCGGAAGGGGGATTGCGCAATCAAACCCAATATCTGTGTATATGCGACTAGATAAAATGAAATGAAAAAAACTGGACTGGTGTCACATCAGCCTATAAGCATGACCATTATGCAATAAATTATTATTATGTTTATGGGTTTTTGTTGTCAGGAAATTCTTAAAAGTTGGTTAAAATTCAAAAAATAAAATTCAACTTAATTGTAAATATAAATGAGTTGTATATTTATGTCTAAGGAATGCTGTTTTCATATTTTGAACACATGTACACAACACAATATTTGTACCTTGTGACGACCCAGAGGCTCGTCAGCTGGGATTTTCTCCATTCCTTGATTGGTTAATTGGGGGTTGGGTATCTGGCTCCTCCTGATTGGGTTTTGGGGGTTTAAAAAGGCGGTCGTAGTCCATGCCTGGGGGCAGCCAGTTTGGGGTTTTTGGCTTAGTGGCCGGCCTTTGTGGTGTGTTTTTAATTGTTTTAGGTCCTGTGAAGAAGGTATTGATTTTGGGGTGAATACATTTGTAAGATTTCCTATAAATAGTGAGTGTTCCCTCTTTTTGTTGCTTCCCTTTGAGCCAGGGTTGTAACAAATGGGGGTTCGTCCAATTGAGTTTTGTTAGATTTTGGAATTTTTTGAATTTTGATTTGGATCTTTGATTTTGTGTTTCTGTGTTTTGATATTGTTTTTGTTGTTTGGTATTTTTGCTAACTCCAGTGGCTGTATCTTGTGGCCCTCTTGGTCAAATTGTAATGGTGAGATCAATCTTGTTGGCTTTGAGGCTTTATTTGTGATAATTAGTGTTATTAGAGGGACACGCCCACTTTTGGACTGGCTTACTTTGTATACTTGAGGTTTGCGGCTGGGGTGCTGTCCTCATCCAATCTGATGCCCAAGATGTTGATCGCCCCGTCAATTTCTTTTCCAAAAAGTTTAATTCATATCAGCGGAATTATTCCGGTGTTGAGAAGGAAACTTTAGCCTTGGTGTGGGCGTTACAGCATGATTGTGTTTATATAAATTCAAGTGCATCTCTGATAGTTTACACCGATCGCAACCCTCTGACTTTTCTCAATTCTTTACAGCACCCGAATCAGAGGTCAATGCATTGGTCTTTGTTTCTACAATCGTATTGCCTTGATATTAGGCACAAAGGGATCTGACAATGTGGTGGCTGACGCACTGCCCAGGGCTTGATTGGTGGCTCCTAAATGCTAATTGTTTTTTCAAGGTGGGGTGATTGAGGGCCCGGAGGAACCAAGCAGGAGTGGGAGGATGCAAGGATGCTTTTTTGTTCTATAGAGGCTCGTCAGCTGGGATTTTCTCCATTCCTTGATTGGTTAATTGGGGGTTGGGTATCTGGCTCCTCCTGTTGTGCTCTTTATTCTAGATTATGACTATTTTTATTTTAATAATAAAATGTTCATCTTGGTTTATAATAATGACCTGTATTAATATTTTTTTTCCGTAAAAATTATGTATGATAAAAATCTGTCCTGAATATTCATTCCTTCACAGCCTGAGCCCGGTGAGCGGCATAAGTAGAACCAACTAAAACTTACTAATTCCCATTCAGTTACTGAGTTACTACATGTTAGCCGTAAGTGGTACCCCATTGGTCAGTCCAAGTAGTTTTATACTGCAATGCTACTGTATCTCAACTGCCTTCATTAGGCTATGTTGATTAGGGTTAGTACTGTTAGCTGTGTACTATGTTTTAAGAGTTGAATATAAAAAGTTAAAATGCATATGCAGATGTTTTTGTTACATTTTTTTTGTACACAGTTCTTTTATTTTTTATTTATTCATTTTTAAATTTGGCATCTCCAATCCCACCTGAATATGGAATGCCTAATTGGGGAACTATGTACAACATTTGCTCATATGCGACCCCTTGTTGCCAATTAAGGAGAGTGCAGACAGTTTGCAGCACACGCCCGTCAGCCACCGCTTGGCTCGTTGGTTGAATCATTGCAAGTTCAGAACGAGGGTGGAAGATACCCGAACATGAACAGGCTTAGAATCTTCCTGATGAACAGCCATCTGGCCAACAGGAGGCGCCAAAGCAACGAACAACGGAACCATATGATATTACCCTTCCCAGCAGACCCTGCCTAATTTGCATCCCTGCAGCGCAATGGCTAATTGTGCGCTACGCTGAAAAAGCTGCCAACGACAGCCGGTTGGTACGACCCGGGCCCGATCCCGCGCTGTGATAGTTACTTCTGCTTCGCAGTGCGATGCTTTAACTGAGTGAGCTATCCTGCAGCTCAACACAGTTCTGAAAAATGTTACAAAATGCGACAGACTTCTAGAGACTGCGTAGCGTTTTTGCTACAAAGTTATTTTTGCTAGCCCCGATATTTGTTATTGTTCTTAGAAAATGTCCAAAAACAAATAATCCCATTTATTTTAAATATCCTATTTACTGGTAGAAGATTCTGAACGTCAAAGTTAGGGATTTGGAATGGAAAGTTTGGAAAGTAGACCGGTATTCCAGGACAAATTTCATTTGGCACTGTAAAGGAAACTTGTAAAATGTGTCAATATGCATTAAAAAGTAGGCTAATAACTTGTCCGTCAAAGGAGTTGTTTTGAGAGTCAAGCAAATTTACGCTAAACATATGGCTGCCGTAGCCTACTAATTTAACGTCAATCTTATTCATACTGCTTCCGTGTCCCCCTTCAAATGAAAACTGCTGCCACATGAGAATCATTATGGCCATGCAACTGGTCATTTTTTTTGCATCTCGAAGCCTGAGCCTCCAATGCCTGCTGCCTCTTCTCTCTTAGGTTTTCAGCTCCTCCTTTTTGACATTTTTGCCTTATTTCTGTAGTTGCTGCTGCGCATTTGTAGATTGTTAATGTAACCGGGGACAAGCAAGGCCATTGGTCACACAAATTTCCCTGTCTTCGTAAACTTCTAGGATGAAAACAAATTAAATAAATGGTGGATAACTGAAGCCTATACATCGTGTTTAATGAGCAAGAAAGAAGTTTTTTGGACATTCCTATGGCCTAAGGCAAAATATGCAATAAATACAGTGCTGCAAAAAAAGTTTTTACCGCCTTCCTGATTTCTCATTTTTTTGCATTTTTGTCACACTTAAATGTTTCAGATCATCAAATGAACATTAATATTAGACAAAAATAACCCGAGTAAATACATTACTTTTTCACATAGGGCCAGGTAGGTTTGGATAGCTCTTTTCCTTCAAAAAATGAAATCATCATTTAAAAACTACATTTAGTATTTACTCAGGTTATCTTTGTCTAACATTAAAATTTGTTTGGGACCTGAAACATTTAAATGTGACATTTAAGCTAGTAGGTAGCAAGCTAGGCCTACTTACCCAATCTTTGTATTAGTCATCTCACTAGCCAGCCAATACTGAACATTGGTATGGGAGCCATGCAATGAACTGCAATAGGTGTGGCATAATGACTGAGCTAAAATGAAGGTCATACTAAAACCTACATCAAAACCTGAATTATATGCATTGCGTCTCGGTACTAAGTATGAACAGATCACATTCTCAGCTGAATTGCGGCAGAAATTATTGAAAAATGAACTGAAACGGCATGTTAAAGATTGCTGCTATGACATCCAAGTAGATTTTTATTCATGAAATATGGAGGGGTGGCCTAATTACTCGGCCCGGTAGGCCACGAGTCTAAGTTTCGGCTCCATTCTTCTTCTTTTTTTCGGGGTCGCGATTGTCCTGCTCATGCACACGCGCAGTTTCGCAATTGGCCCAGGCCTAGACCCATAGATATAAATATATAGAACACTAGATTACTGATAGGGTACGCTCAAGTGAAGCATCTGTTCCTGGAGCGTATACACCTGGAAGCAAAATTTGCTCATAGACTACCATTCATTTTTGCCCACATTAAAATTACATTTTCAAAAACAGTTGCATGCGAGTCGGTGTTATTTTAGTATCGCTGTGCGGAGCAACATTTTGTCTCCCTTAATATTTGCTTTCAGAGGATGGAAGCTGCACACTTACTAAAGGGAACATTAAAATGTGACTCGGTGTCAACATTAAAGTGCAAGCAGAAAAGTTCAGTTAACGTGACCGAGGCTTTTAATGACCGTCTGAGAAGATAATTGCAAGGCATTTTTCGCCGTTATAAGAAATGTTGATGAATGTCCGTATACATTATTAAATTACTCTCTGGTTTCCTCACTTCATTGTACCCCGATTGAGCATATTTCCATCATCCAAATTGTTTATAGTGAATCATATGGCTAATTCCAGCATTATTAAAAAGAAGCGCTGGTTAACTCTAGCTATTCCTTCACTAAGCTTCGTCTTTGCCCATGTCCCGTTAAAACACTGCTCTCAAAAATGATCACTTCATTCATCATTTCCAGGGTGTTCTTTGACTGGCACTTTATACTAGGGCAGATGCCATAGTAGCACTTCAAGGCACTTTATTTTTAATATTTTTATGTTCATTTTTATTTTATTTGAACGGACACTTTATCATGCCTGCCACCCAGCAGAGGAGCTATGGGGGAGGGGGGGGGGGGGGTCACGTCCCTTTTAGGTCCTGGCTAAGATCTCAATCATTTTCCTTTATTGACGTCTTTTCCAATTATTGTAATTGGCAACGGAAGACACGGTTTCTCACCCTATGCGATCTAACAATGATGAAATCATGGGCTAAATTCAGTGCAGAAAAATAATCTACTTATTAATTGGCCAATGCTTCGCGTGATTGAACTGGTCTGTGTTCCAATGAAATGCGGACTTTCACTCGCGGTATTTCATGGGTTGATTTAAAAAAAAAAAAAAAAAAAGTGAAACTCGGCAGTTAAATAGTCTAGGCCATAACAAGCGTGCAGCTCAAGCCATTTGTGTGAGAGTTGACAGGCAGGCTATGCAATTTCAAAAAACGTAGATTTAAATCCAGCAAATAGGCCTACGCGTCCAGAGGAATCATTGTCGTCTTACCTAATTGGGGAGAACAAGCAGCACCTGCTAAGTGCAGAGCGCTCTCGGAGTGAACCTTCTGTTAATCATGAAGATGACTCAGAACAGGTCAGGATTTATAATCGTTTTAAACAGCTGTTTAGTGCAACCAAATTCGCTGTTCCGCCATTGTGCTGAATTTAACCCGCGATTTAATCGCTGTTAGATCGCATGTGGAGAGAAACCGTGTCTTCAGCTGCCAATTACAATAATTGGAAAAGACGTCAATAATGATTGAGATCTTGCCAGGACTAAAAGGGACGTGTCTTTGCCCCCCCCTGTAGCTCCGCCACTGCTGCCACCTGTTCCAGAGAAAGAAAAAATGTTTGTTATTCTCTAGTACAGAGCTTATTCTTTTATTTATTAGGTCTGTTTATTCCTTTTGAGTTGTGCATGTTATGCAGATAGAGATACGTTATTTATTTTATTGGTTTTATTATATTTTATAGTTTGTTATAGTTTGTTTTGTGTTTTAAATATTGTGATGAAGATTTGCACAAGTAAAGAACATATTCTTTTGAAAGCAACAGGTGTAAGCTCTCAAATACTTATTGAATTTTGTTTCTATGTGCTACAGAGGCTGAGATATCAGCTTTTCACAAGACATTGACAACTGGGTTCTGTTTTCCAGAAAACCTCAGGTTTTAGGGGTTCTTTTCAAAAATTGCCCATAGGTTTTCATAGGCATTTTTTGAATAGGCCTCAGGCCTAAATGGGTTAACTTACGCATTAAATGTTTCATTACAGCCCTTCAAATGAATATTGCTGCAAAATACAGCCGCACATCTCCGCATTTATACGCTTATATTGACTTCTTTGAAATTGGCCTCATAGGAAACAATTCATTTTTATAAAGAAGTTGGGTGTATCAATATGGCAGCCGGGTGCTTCACTTTGGATAATGTAACATCATCAGCAATCTAGTTTTCTAAATATATATATCTATGCCTAGACCCGGCCCTAGTACAGGCTCTGAGGAGCCTCGTGATAGAGGAGAAATCAAGGTAAAAACGGAACATTCACCAAAAACCTGGAATTTGCGCATTGAGTCTTGGTACTTAGTATGTATATATTTCATATCAGCAGAATGGGAAAAGGAATGACTGACAAATGAGTGAAAATTGCATTTTCAACATGTCAGCCATGGCTGAATCTTGGTACTTAGTACATACAAATCACATTTCAGCTCAATTTCTGCAGATCTGATTGATTTCGAAGTAAAAAATGCATTTTTGTGAATGGGTCGGAACACCTCAAACAAGCTTTGAGGCGTCCTCATGAATAGGAACACGCACGCCCAGATTCAGCTAAATCGGCCCAATGGTCTTGGAGGAGAAAATATTTACTCATGGATCAAGACCAAAGATCAACGACCGACGATGACAGACAAGCAGGCCATGATATAGGCCCATCAATCCTTTGGTGCTGGTGAGCTTTAAAAAAAATAAAAAAAAATTGATAAAAATTTGAGTGTTTTTAATAGGGTTCCCAACATGGTTGGTGCCGAGAGCCAGCAGTGAGGCTCCCAGCCCCCTGGGGCGTGGACCCTTAATAATAATAAAAAACTCCAGTTTAATTTTCCATGCACTCACTTTTCTTTTCTCAGGTAATGGAACTGCTTGGGCTTGTGGTTCACTTGAAAGGAAGGGTTACAGACTGAGTGCTGGCTTGAATACTGGGGTCTGATAAGAAATTGGCTAAATTGGCTAATCTAGGGGGACAGAGGGGGAGGGAGACAGCACAGCACCCATCACAAAAATCTCACCCCCACTGCATTAACTCAAGGAGGGTGTATCCCAGCTGCATAATCCACCTTCGCTATAGTTTCTCAGCCGTAAGTAGGGCATTGAGATGGGCTATCATGACAATAAATCAGTCTCAATGCAGCCAAGGAATGATGAAGAAAACAAGTGTTTGCCACTAACATGGCAATATCCCCCACTGCCTCAATTTTATGTGTCCGTATGGACGTACGTATGTACGGACGGACGGACTGAGCCTAATGCTATATCCCCCGCTTTGCGCTAATCGCGTGGCGGGGGATAAAAAAGGGAGTGAGTGCTTGATTCACAGGTCTGTAGTGTAAAGTGCATGAAGGACAGTGCCTGGACAACAAGCTCGGGCTGTTTGTCATACATGATCAAAGAGAAGAGAGAGAAATAAGCTTAATGGTCTTGATTTGGAACGGATTAGAGATTAGAGAGAGAAGGGGAGGGGAGGATCAGGGGAAAGCTGGCATCTTTGCAGCACAAACTGAGGCATTACAGCTGTGAGATGGATGTGCTGTGGAGAGAATGGATGTCGCACCATGAGAGACAGAGCGGTAGTTAGGCAGATGTGAACACGTGTGCTGAGAGGCAATGGGGGAGTTGAAGGAAATGCGTTACTGAAAGGAGTGGAAGAATGTACAAGACATTGAGGGTGGTGTCATGATTACGAATCATCAATGGAGGGGCGGAAGGAGTCTTGGATGGAGTTCGTATGAAGTCGAGGCCGCTTGACCATTTATACACATTAAAATCTGCATAATAAAACAGATGGAAAAATGCAAATCAACTTACATGGAATCAGAATCAATTATAGAGGTTATTCAGTTGTTGCATATTTTGTATTTTTTTCATCAATTAATGGAACTTTTTGGAAACCGCACCCTAATAAAATAATTACATAATGCAGAGCAAAGTTCTACATAAATGGTAGAGATTGTGTAAATCGATACTGTTATTTTATAGAATGTAAAGCCTTGATTGATTCTGATTGGACAGTTGCCATAGCCTTTCATGCTCAGCATAACAAGTCAACTGTGTGTGTTCTTGCACAAGATGACAGACAGAAATTATAACCGATGCGATTCATTGTATACAAGTACGGCATCCAATGGTCAACCATCAGGGATAAGTCTTTATGCCAGTCAGTCAGCCAACTTTACCCTCACACTCTCTTTTCTATTTCAATAAATAAAATACTCCATTTTATTTATGGGGGTGAAGGATCACTGGAGGAGTAGCACCTTTCCTAGTGGCTTATAGACATCCTATACTGGTCTCCATATATCCTGCATCTTGTGAAGGGCAATACATGGTCACTCAAGAGCTGACCACACTAGCCTCTCCATGGTGAAGACCAAGCCTGTGTCCTACTCGTGCTGATCTGCTCCAGTCAGATCAAAGAATGGTGAGCTTCTCACATCAACAGCAAATATTAGGAACGGATGGATTGAGCACTTTAACGAGCTTCTTAACCAGCCAACGCGCGCTGACTGGTGTATCTTAGATTATATTGAGGATTACCCGACCACTGAAGAACTCAATGGGCTCTAATTTCTTGGCGCAGCGTAGGTGGCGTAGCGTGGCGCAGCCCGCGCAGTGGTAATTTTGTGTGGTGCAACACCGTGCGCAGCCACTTTGGCAATTTGGTAGACGCATTTGCGCCGACATGGGCGTGGCGGCGTAGTAGGGGGGAGGTGTCACATATTCATCAAGACGCAGTGACAATTTCGTAGAAAAAGTCTCCGCTGGAGTTGCGCAGAAAGCTTGCCATCTCCAAACTGGTTTACTTTCTGTGCAGTGGTAATTTGGCTGACCGGCGCACAGTGCGCACACGTCACCGAAACCTAACAGGCAGGTTTCCAGGCACATTTCAATGTAAGAAATACAGTACAGTCGCCGTTAAAACCAAAGAGACAGCGTTAGTTCACGCCCGGTTATCTCGAACATTTCGCCCTTCTTACCCATTTCTAACCACAATCTAACCAATGAGCCGTATCACAGGACAATTTACCGCCAAAGCACGTGTGGCTCCGTGGAACTGAATGTAGTACCGCGTGTAAGTTATAGAATAGAGGGCATTTTGACGGTTAGGATTACGTTTGTGTTTGCCGTTATGTATTTTAACATATTTTTATTTTCTCTTGCTGTGAAAGTTGAAGTGAGAGCTTATGCGACCTCTGGAAAGCGTGTGGCTGATCCTCTGTTTAAAAAGCCTAGCATGAACAAGAAAAAAAATATTATGATAAATTCGACAGCGAAATGTAAGAAATTGTATTCTTGAGGGAATTTTTTTTTGGTATTTTAAATATGTCTTTTTATTGCAGAAACTGTGATTCTGAGAGTTTGTGGGTAGACCTTCAGCGAAGTGTGCCGCAATTGATGTAGGCCTATTGCCTTTGAAAAGCCAGACGCAATATAAATAAACAAATTGGCAAAATACAACTTAATAGCCTGTGAGCTTATGATCACGTTATTCTCAGAAATTATGCGTTTTCGGACCTGCAGAGGTGTGAGGTTGTCTCTCGCCAATTAAGGAGTCAATCTTAGTCCTAAACTCTGGGGAAATGCGTCGTATCGTAACAGGTTCCATAGTTGTGAATGTGATGTCAGTTTATGGTTGGGCATTTTATAGAAAATTTCTGCCACGCACTGAGCAGGTCATTAATTCTTTAATATTACAATGAGTTTAAAGGGAATATTAGGGTGACAATGAATGATAAATAGAGATGACACGAACTGAGCTGTATTGAATCAGCGCCAGGTGTATCTGCTTTTAATTCCGTGAATTCAGTTTACGAAAGAGCCATTCAGTTTTAAGTGACATTGTCCTTTAGAGATAAGATATTGAACAGATCTTTTTTGAAATTGCGTTTCCTTATAGATAGATATAGCTAGAATAAGCTTACTAAAACATCCTGTGTAAGGTTCCGCAAATAGCTTATTTTACTTGTTTTTTCGTGCATTCAAGAATCGTTATAGTCGAACTAAATTCATATTGTTCACAATTATTTTCTATTTGTAAGCTTTGCGAACATTATGTTTGAACATCTGAATGGTTATCTGAATGGTATGGAGAAGTCATTAAAACGAATACAGACGATGCAAAACGTTTTGAAAAATTGCTTAAAAATGTCCAATAAGCATTTTAAAACTAGGATAAACAGTATCGAAAAATAATGAAGTTCTTTCCCTCAATGAATTTCACTGAGACGAGGTGCGAGTAATCTTCGATATGCAGTGGGTTGACCGTTTCCGCAATTTGACCGATTCCGCAATTTGCAGAAATCAAACTTTTATTGCAGGAAAACGACTTCGCTGTCAGCCTTGAGTTTGACACCGCTGGAACGGTAAATTATTGCAGATTTAACTCTTAACCATCTTTTCAAGATATTCCGCGTCATAGAGAAATAAATGCCCGATAACTGTTGCTTGCCGTTGCAGCAGTAGGCTACCAAATCAACGCTTGTGATAAGGCGCACTGTGCAGTGTGTGGCCGTTAAACACGTGTATTCCTCGGATTCATCACGTTATTAGTGTCATTATGATCTGAAATTATCGTAGGCCTATATTTGACCATATAAATCCCAATTTCATACTCTTGATACACTCCTGAACAAAATCTTAAGACCGGGGAAAAAATTACAAGAATTCATATTTTGCACTGGTGAATCATAACCAGGTTGTAAGCTGTGCTTCAAAGTGCAAAAAGAATAAACTGGAGCAAGAGACAAAGAATAGAAAGCAGGCAATTTATTGAAAACAGAATTTAAACTGAAACAGCCTGTTCATCAGCTGATCAAAAGTTTAAGACCATAGCCTTAAGAAATCAAAATCTGTGCAAAAATCTGGCCTCCATGTCATTTTCTTTCATGCATTTGCACTGTCATGACCAACTGATGGCAAAGGCAAAAAAAGCTTTCTGACTTGGAACGTGGTAGGATTGTTGAGCTGCACAAGCAAGGCCTCTCACAACGTGCCATCGCTGCCAAGGTTGGACGCAGTAAAACAGTGATTTTAAATTTCCTAAAAGATTCTGAGGGTTATGGGACAAAAAAGTCAAGCGGTAGACCCAAAAAAATTTCACCTGCACTGAGCCGGAGGATCCTACGGGCTGTCCGTGAAGACCCAGGCCAATCTTCAACCCAGATTAAGGCCCTTACTGATGCTGACTGCAGCCCAATAACCATAAGACGGCATCTGCGAGAGAAGGGCTTTAAGAACAAAAAACGGCTCCACAGGCCACACCTCCTCCCGCGCCACAAACTTGCGCGTTTGGACTTTGCAAGGGAGCACCAAACATGGGACATTGAGAGGTGGAAGAAGATTTTATTCTCTGATGAGAAAAAATTTAACCTGGATGGTCCTGATGGATTACAACGTTACTGGCATGACAAGGAGATCCCACCGGAGATGTTCTCTACAAGGCACAGCGGAGGAGGTTCCATCATGATCTGGGGTGCTTTTTCCTTTAGTGGAACAATGGAGCTTCAGGTTGTGCAGGGGCGTCAAACAGCGGCTGGCTATGTGGAAATGTTGCAGCGGGCATCCCTCTTGACTGAGGGCCCACGTCTGTGTGGTAATGATTGGGTCTTTCAACAGGACAACGCTACAGTTCACAACGCCCGCCTGACAAAGAACTTCCTCCAGGAGAATAACATCTCTCTTTTGGACCATCCTGCTTGATCCCCTGATCTAAATCCCATTGAGAATGTTTGGGAATGGATGGCAAGGGAAGTTTACAAAAATGGGCGTCAGTTCCAGACCATGGATGCACTTCGTGAAGCCATCTTCAACAGGGAGCAATGTTCCCTCCAGCCTCCTGGAAACACTTGCATCAAGCATGCCCAAACGAATTTTTGAAGTAATCAACAAGAATGGCGGGGCTACTCAGTACTGAATCCTTTTTTTGCTCTTTAGTTCTGTTTTTTTGTTTTTTGGGGCCATGGTCTTAAACTTTTGATCAGCTGATGAACAGGCTGTTTCAGTTTAGTTTTCAATAAATTGCCTACTTTCTGTTCTTTGTCTCTTGCTCCAGTTTCTTCTTTTTGCACTTTGAAGCACAGCTTACAACCTGGTTATGATTCACCAGTGCAAAATATGAATTCTTGTCATTTTTTCCCCGGTCTTAAGATTTTGTTCAGGAGTGTACTTTTTCATCAACACCCATTAGAGTGACTGCTTGTCATTTGACTAGTTCCGCAAACACCATTTCGTAGGTTTTCAAACTTGTAATTTATGGGACATGTTTATTCTTGTTTATTTTTTCTGAAAGATATATAAATGTATAATGCCTGCGTTCTATGCTCATTAAAGCCGCTTGCACACTGGAAGGGAAATGATTTTTTCGCACGACTGATTACAGACAAATTCAATGCAAAGACGCGATAGTCGGATAGGGTTTTAATATAGCTCCGTGTCCGAAAGTCATAAAAGTTTCAATTTTTCCGAGTATTCCAGGAATTGTTAGACGTGCAAACTTGGCCATGTTTGTGTTCGACCTTCACAAAATGCAAACTGATAGCTTTTCTTGGTCTTTTTAGATTCGTCTGTTTTCTTCCGTTGAAGATAGACAACAGTCTTTATTCGGTCTTTCTTTTGAAAATTAGTCAGATGGATCGAACAGATTCACGCTTTATTTGCACAGCAGAGATAAAATAGTTCGTGAGCAAATCAATTCCATGACCATTGACAGCGTGAATAAATTATCGCATGGACGATCAAGACTGTCCGACGTGAAATGAAAAATACTCCATGTCCAGCAGCCAGCAAAAAGTATTGATATGAGAACAGATTTATAGCGAAATAAAGAATAAAAATATATCACCAACACACGGAACATCCAACAAAGATGACCCGCCAATAAATAAATCGCAGTGTTCATTAGATGTTCTGTTGTTAAAATGTTTCTTTTTATTCTTTATTTCGTCATCAATCTGTTCTAATCGTCCTCTTTTTTTTTTTTTTTGGCTGTCAGACACGGAGGCATTGTAGGGTAGACTGAGTACAGTTGAGACAGTTTTTGCTTTTCCCATTTCCACACAAAAATTAGACACTGAAAAGACACTAAAAATCAGTTTTTTTTACATGATATATCCTCTATTTGTGCACTAAAACCAAAAAATGATATCCCTAAGTGGTTTATATTTTTCACAATTAATCAAAAGCAAAAAGTGCATTTTTGTCTCAACCGTACCCATATAGTACACAAATAGAGAGTACAGTTGAGACACCATTCAAACATTCAAACATTCATTGTAAATGTGATACACTTCATCAATTCATCCATTTTGTTTAAATCAACACTAGCATAGGTTGAAAGTTATAAAACAGAAAAAATATTTTAAAATTTCACAGACATTGCAAGCAGTACAAATGTAAACATACAAAATAAAAGTGCAATAACAGTGAGAATTACAAGGCAAACAGTAACAGAAAACAACAATAACAATGAAAACTAAAATTTATTTACTCACAGTGGTGGCATAGTGGCCACCAGCGGTACACTCTACGTGAGACCACATTCTACAGATGGAGCACAACAATTTGCCATTTCTTTTGTCCCTTTATCATTAAGTGTAATCCATATGCCTTTTAATGTTCTGACTTCTAAATGAACTCTGCTGCATAGCCAACACAAGACCCGTCTCAACTGTACTCGTTTTACCACCTTTCATATTTCACGACATACTCTATTATCCTTGGAATATTCATTCCAGAAAAATATATCCATTAATAGTAGACTGTTCAAATATCACAAATATCAAAATGAATTTACCTTGGCCTCTAATTTTGTCTAATTGTGACTTAAAACCAGTTATCATAAGTCTGCACTGATAAACAGCATGCGAAGCAATGGAGTTCTGCGTCGGGTACAGTTGATACATTGTGTCTCAACTGTACCTCGATGACCACCTCGCACATTTCACTGGATTATGTAATGACCTTGAATGCTACAATGTCATGAAATATATACGTCTTTAGGGCACAGAATAACGTTTGCATTCATGCAAGCTACGTTTAGAAGTCACATAAGGACATTAACTGTGGAAGGGACATGGTAAAGTCAAAATCTAACCTAGCAAAAAATAGTTTTGTTGATCTCTTTGCACCAGAGCTTCGCATGAAGTTAAAATTTCACAAGATCAAAGAGGATGCTAATACACATGTGCACAGCAAAAATCACAGCTGAGGCTTGCTGCGCAGTCAAGATATTGACGTTGTCTCAACTGTACACATGATCTAACTGTACTCAGTCTACCTACATTGTCCCGCCCCAATGTCGACTCACTTTATTGAGCAGAGCTTAAACAGAAACATTGATTGAAATTCTTGGTACTGTTCTTGAAGAACTGAGCCCTGTTATCAAAACATTCACGTTTAATATCTAAAAGAGTCAGTAGGTTTGAAGAAATTAAAAACAATAATCGACTGTCGGACACAGAGATAGGCCTATATTAAAAACCCTGTCAGACTTTCAGACACGAGACACTGCGTTCAACGCAACCTGTAGTGCGAAAAATTCGTTTCGCGTCCAGTGTGCAAGCAGCTTAATACTAGGCTTCTATTATTGTCACTTAGTTTTTATCGTTTTAGTGGGGGAAAGGAATACAGCCTGATTGCTATGATCTCGTACTGAGTTAAGATCACATATTGAAATTAAATGTGTAACGTATCTTGCATTGTTGTCCATGCATGTTAATGACAACATTTTAAGTAGCAACAGGGTGTAATAAATAGGAACACGCTATCCATCGTTTCTCTTCCCAATGATGCAGGCAGAAGTAATAAATGAGCAACTGTCGTATTTCATTCCAACTTCATAAGTTTGAATGATCTGACGTAGTTTTCGTTTTGAAATTCCATTCAAGTTCGCCAATGGTAATAATTCGTGAATGCCTCATATTCGTAATGCTTAATATAGATGTAAGCGGTGCAGAAAATAAGCCTGATGCCGCAAAGAAAAATGCAACATTCACGCATCATGCAGATACAGGACAGAGGCTTCTTTATTTCAACACTTAAAAGGTGAGGAGAGGAGCTCATTTTATTGGTGATGAGTTGACTCGGTTGTGTTAAACGCACTTAAGCCTTTTATCCTACGTCTTTGTTACTTGCGCCGGAAGGCGGGGCAGAGGGGGGTCAGAGGAGTACTTGCGCCAGGCTACGCCGGGCACGAAATTGCAACTTGCGCCTGGACACACCCCGTTGGCGCGGCGCTCCCACTATTCGCCGCGCCTGCGCCTGGTCTACGAATTTAGAGCCCGATGAGTCCATCACCATGGAAGAGGCTGAGATAGGAATCAACAATACGAAGCTCAGAAAGAGTCCTGGTCCAGATGGTATCCTTCCAGAGATTCTTGTGTACGGTGGCAACACTTTGACGTCCTCTCTGTTAACCATCTTCAATCTCTTGTGGGAGAGAGAAGGCTTACCATCTGACAGGGTAGATGCTAACATCTGCATTATTTTCAAAAAAGGTGATCGTAGTCCATGTGGGAACTGTTAAGGCATATCTCTTCTCAGGGCCCGAGCACTAACGGTGCAAGGAGCCTTTTGTAATTGTAAGAATTTTTATTTTATTTAATTATTATTATTATTTTAAATAATTTGGCATCTCTGATCTCACCCGAATCTGGAATTCCCAATCCGAGAACTATGTACAAGACGTACGCAACCCCCTATTGCAAGCTCAGGAGAGAGAGAAACAGCTCGCGGCTCTCCTCCGAGGCACGCGCCTGTCAGACCCTGCATCTTTACATTCAATGGTCGAAACTATTTCAAGTTCAGAATGAGGGCGGTGGATACCCGAACATGAGCAAGCTTAGAATCTCTCTGACGAGCGCCCGGGTGGCCAACAGGAGGTGTCTGAGCAACAAACAAGGCAATCATTTTTTATTTCCCTTCCCAGCAGTCCCTTCCCAACTTGCATCCCTACAGTGCTTTAGCCAATCGTACACTGTTCTGAAAAAGCTGACGATCACTGTTCATTGGTACGATCAGGGATCGAACCCGCGCCTCATTAGTCACTACTGCTCTGCAAATGCAGCACCTTAAATGAGTGTTTTTATTATTATTTTTAACCAAGTATTTTCAAATGTTTGGAGGCCTTTACAGTCTCAAAAACTCACAAAATTTTGCACACTTGTCAGGTCTGGTAAAAATTGAAACATTTTAAAGTAAAAAAGGCAGGGCAAAATGGCGCCCCCTAGAAAATTTCTAAGCCCTCCTGATTGGGGTAAATTTTTCGTAGGCCAACGAAATTTGGTATGCACATGGATCATACCAAGACGCACAAAAAAGTCTCTGACTTCATTGTCCACCCCCAACAGGAAGTCGGCCATTTTGATTTAAATTTTTGATCACTGGCAATTTCCTCACCTCGTATTTTAATATACTCCTCCTAGGGATTTCACCCAAACGAATTGCCATTTGGTACAGGTCATCTATAGACCATGCTGATCAAAAGTTGTGTAAAGAATGTCTGTAGGTGAAACAGCGTGGCAGCTAGGGCCTGACAAACGTTGGCGACTTTTCGTGATTTTGTTGTGCATTTTCCAACAGTTTTCACGCCCAAATACTTTATCCTAACGGCTTCAAATTAAATGGGCATGATGATGGCTCCGACCTGAATGCCTGTATATATAAATATACCACCTTACTCATAGCACCCACCAGTGGTAACAGGAAGTGACTTTTTTTTTTACTCCATCATGTACTGATCCAACATAGTTGATCCCACCAACTTCATTCCACTTCTAAGACATACAGAACAAATTGGTGAAGCTACATTATGAATGCTGTGAAGCTACAAGTAATGGCGTCTGTCTGCCGACGTGGTGACTACCGATCCCTCGCCATCAAATTACATTTGGCTTTTTCATGCCTTCAACAGAGTCATAACCTCATGAAAATTTATACACGTTAAGAATGGCGAGTACATACATATGATAGGGGTGTTGCCCATAAGGGGGGCAAAATGACTCTAAAGTGCCTCCTTTAAATTTTCTAAAACACCTCCTCATTGGGTTTTTTTTTTTTTTTTTGGAGTTAGTGGATGAAAATTAGTATGCATGTAGAAGTTGTCCTGATGCACAAAAAAGTCACTGGCAGCCACTGTCAACACCAAACAGGAAGTTGGCAATTTTGATTTTCATTTGAGATTATTGACAATTTCCTCACCTCTTTTAACAACTCCTCCTCGGGATTTCGCCAAAACAACTTCCCATTTGGTACAGATCATCAAGAGACCATGCTGATCAAAAAATGTGTACAAAATGTCTGAAGGTCAAACAGCATGGCTGCTAGGGCGTGACAAACTTGGCGATTTTCCGTGATTTCGCCATTCATTTTCCAACGGCTCTCACGCCCACATACTTTATCCCAACAGCTTCAAATTTCATGGACATGATGATGCCTCTGCCCTGAACGCCCCTATATATTAATATCTCGCCTTAATCCCCGGTGGTAACAGGAAGTGCCCTTTTTTTACTCGACCATGTACTGATCCAACATAGTTGACTCCACCAACTTCATTCCACTTCTAAGACATGCAGCACAAGTTTTTGAATCTACATTATGAACACTGGGAAGCTACGAGCAATGGCATCCGTCTGCCGGCGTGACGACTATCGATCCCTCGCCTTCAAATTACGTTTGGCTTTTTCACAGCTTTAACAAAGTCATAACCTCATAAATTTTTCATATACATATCAAGAATGGCAAGTACTTGCATATTATAGGGATGTTGCCCATTAGGGGGAAAAATGACTCTAAAGCACCCCCTTGAAATTTTCTAAAACCCCTCGCCATAGGACATTTATTTGGAGTTAGTGGATGAAAATTGGTATGCATGTAGAAGTCCTGACACACAAAAAAGTCTCTTGATGTCTTGGTCCAACCCCAACAGGAAGTCTGCCATTTTGATTTTCATTTTCGATTATTGCGGCCATTCTACACCTTGTATTTTAATGAACTCCTCATACACATTTTGTCCAATCAACTTCAGATTTGGTCGACATCATCTCAAGACCTTTGTGATCAAAATTTAATGAAAGCTTTTCTGGACGTCGATGGCCGTGGTCGCTATGGCGCCGCAATTTTTGATGAATCGCCATACATATTGGAACAGCTCTCTCTCCCACATAATTCATCCTAACTGCTTCAAAACTTCTGTACATGACAAGAGCCCCACGTTCAACACCTCCAAATGCTCATAGTGAGTGTGAGGGCCCGATCACAGCTGCTTGCAGCTTTAATTGGCATTCATTTTTTTCTGGATATCGCTTGCTGGATTGCTTGCCAGCTACGTGATGCAAATTAATTCTGCAAGGCTGAGTTAGGATTGGGCACCAAGGTGACGAGGGCCTGCGCCTCCAAATGTAAAGTGATGAGACAGTGATCAGTTTGTTGCTATTATACAATACAGGCCAAAAGTTTGGACACACCTTCTCATTCAATGCGTTTTTCATGACTATTTGCATTGTAGATTCTCACTGAAGGCATCAAAACTATGAATGAACACCTGGAATTATGTACTGAACAAAAAAGTGTGAAATAGCTGTAACTGAAAACATGTCTTATATTCTAGTTTCTTCAAAGTAGCCACCCTTTGCCCTTTTCTGATTACTGCTTTGGACACTCTTGGCATTCTCTTGATGAGCTTCATGAGGTAGTCACCTGAAATGGTTTACACTTCACAGGTGCGCCTTGTCAGGGTTAATTAGTGGAATTTCTTGCCTTATCAATGGGGTTGGGGCCATCAGTTGTGTTGTGCAGAAGTCAGGTTGATACACAGCCGAAAGCCCTATTGGACAACTGTTAGATACATACATAATTCCACATGTGTTCATTCATAGTTTTGATGCCTTCAGTGAGAATCTATAATGTAAATAGTCATGAAAATAAAGGAAACGCATTGAATGAGAAGGTGTGTCCAAACTTCTGGCCTGTACTGTATATATCTTAGGAAGCTGGCTCGCTCCATTTTTGTAACGAACAGTGAGTATTTGTGTAAAGTGAAGCAGGAAAACATCGAATCACTGTAGGTAGCCAAGTTTTACGCATTTTTAAAAATATCCGATTTATTACTAGTTCAGATATTGCTTGGCAATTAGCTGGTTTGCATCCCTTTGTATAATGTCATCTGACTGAGAAAATGTGGTGGACAAAATCTTGGAAGCTTTGTTCAACTCTGTAGGGTATGAGGAAAACTCATAAATTAAATCTGGCCTCCATCAAGCATGAGAGGCATGAGTAGCTCAAATAAAATCACTTTTTCTTTTGTTCGTGCTACAGCAATTTCATGTGAGAGAATGATATCTAATGAAACGGCATTTACATTGAATGCAAAGCACCTAATTTAAAATGTGATGTGTTTAAGCATGTGATGAATTTCAAATTCCTAATTTTGCTGCACTGTTAAGCAAAATTTGTGGAGAGCCTTGCTAATGCCCAATAGATTCGCCATTGCAGGGCGAATTCATTATCTAATGATGATTATTATAATCATTTTCATAAAAAATGTTTCTTATAATAGAGATGATAGTCTACATTACCGATTCTGAAAGATTTCTAAGGGGTTGATAATGCTGAGATTAAAAAGTTATTTCCAGAATATGATAGATTATAGAAATCCACTTCAGATTCACTTTCAATAATGAACATGGAATTTTCTTAATTGAACTTACTTAACGAAGAAAGAAATGTAGAAATCGCTTAGTCTGGGATGAGCTGCAGGTCTCCGTTTAGTATATTGTTTATGTGCAAAATTTTTCAATTTCACAGTCCAGAAAAGTCACCACAAGTGACTGTTTAAAAAAAAAAAAAGCCCCCTAAATGTTCTTAGTCTACATTATTCTGCAAAAAAACTTTCAAATGAGCACCAGCTGCCTCTGGTATGAAGGGCGTGTCCATATTGAGGATGGAGGTGTGCAGTGAAACATGGGAGGGGCACACATAGACAGGAACACCAAAGGAAGGTGCTAGATGTTAAAGGAAGGAGGGTGGAGGCGGGTTACGCTGAAGCTGGGATATAGGAGGATAGAGGAGGGAGTAATTATGTGCGATTAGCTGGAGGGTGGAGGTGTGGGATGGAGAAGTGTGGACGTATGAAGACAGCAGGCGAGTAATGAAGCCGAATAGGAAGTAAAGTGGATGGTTTTGTGGGTGACGTTTGGAGAAGTATGAGAAGGGAGAAGGAGAGCATGAGACGCGTCAGGTGACCGGGTGGCCAACCATGCAGCCATGCGCTCACCTGTTCCGCCGAGGGCATAGCAGTTGGGGCAGGGGGAGAAGACCTGGGCAGCAAAATCCTCGAAGGTCATGAGTTCTTTGTGGCTCTGCACGATGGCCTCCAGGTACAGCGCCCGCTCCTCATAGCTGGGCAGTACAGAATTAAGGAAATGGCCCAAAAACGACAGCACCACATACGCAAAATGCAAAAAGACTGCACACTCAATATTCAGTAAAACCACAGGGAGATGATCACCAACTAATTTGGTAATTAAAGATGAAAAAAAATGTATGTGTACTGCAAGCTTAGGCCTAATTCATCATTAAATAATTTCAATTTAACATTTACAATGCGAAGGGCGGCACGATGGCAATGGACTGGCGCATTGTCGGGGGTGTGTTGCTGCCTCTCGCCCAGTGTTGATTGTCACTGAAATACACTGCAACCCCACTTACCTCCCCTGACCAAACATACATGGGTTAGACCAGTGGTTCTCAACTGGTCTGGCTTCAGGACCCACCATCACCCCTTAATGATAAGCCGTGACCCAAATTAAAAAAAGTCAACTTTTCAAATTCATTCAACATAACATTCAGTCACACTTCAGTAACTGTACTCTTAAAGTTTATTCAGTCACTTATTCTGGCAAAAAAAAAATTAAATTAAAAATAAAATAAAAAGTGCAAATATGACAACAGTGCACTATGGAATAAATTCAGTTTCTTCAGTTTTTATCCACAAACTCAAAATAAATTAAACAAAAAGTGCAATTCAAAAAGATTCAAGTATACAAAATTAACTTTTCTTCTTATTGGCTTATCAGTTGGTAAATACTGAAAAACATTGTGCTTTGAAGAATATTAAGCAGCAGTAACTTCAGCCTTGCTGACATCATAGATCTGTGTCTGGAGGACTTAATGGGAGAGCTGGGGATGTTTTTTGGTCCCCACAAGAGTCTTAAAGTCTGGAGTTATAGTGGACAAAGCAACTCTGAGGTCATGTTCAATGTCCAGTCTGTTCCTGTGTTTTGCCTTCAGCTGAACCAGAGCTGAGAAGCCACGCTCACAGAGATAGGTAGTGCTGAATGGCAGGAGGACTTTTACTGCTCGAGTGGCAAGGGCTGGATGCTCGCTCATCACACTGCTGCACCAGAACTGGTAGAGGCTTACCTCCGTGAACTGGCGCAGCCCGCGCAGTGGTAATTTCGTCCGGCGCAGCCCGCGCAGTGGTAATTTCGTGAGGTACAACACCGTGCGCAGACGAACGTGCGCCGAGATGGGTGTGGCGGCGTAGTAGGAGGAGGTGTCACTTATTCAGCAAGACGCAGTGACAATTTCGTAGAAAAGTCTTCGCTGCAGTTGCGCTGAAAGCTCGCCAGCTCCAACCTGGTTCACTTTCTGTGCAGTGATAATTTGGCTGACCGGCACACAGTGCGCACACCTTACCGAAACCTCACAGGCAGGTTTCCAGAATGTCGGGCACATTTCAATACAGTAAATAATTACAGCAACCACTGCTTAATGTAACTATCTGAATCAGCACATAAATTATAGTATCTATATCGATTGTCCACATGTCAGATCAAAGGCGGTTGGCACGCGTGATGGAAACTCGACCTGACATAATCAACGCAACTGAATCAATGATGCAAATTAACGACTTCACATCTTTCTCAGCCAACCACAAACTGCCTCGGTATCAGGCAGTGCGTATGTTATGCTGGCGTTCTATGCTCGGTAATGCCGCTTGCACACTGGACGCGAAACAAATTTTTCGCAGGACTGAGTACAGTTAAAGTCAATGCAAAGAGCTATCGACTTTTCTTGGTCTTTTTATTCGTCTGTTTTCTTCCTTTGAAGATAGACAAGAGTCTTTATTCGGTCTTTCTTTTGAAAATTAGTCAGATGAATCGAACAGATTCACGCTTTATTTCCACAGCAGAGATAAAATAGTGCTTGCAATCAGAGAGCAAATCAATTCCATGACCATCGACAGTGTGAATAAATTATCGCATGCACGATCAAGACTGTCCGACGCGAAATGCAAAATACTCCATGTCCGGCAACCAGCAAAAATAAAAGTAGCCTATTGATATGAGAACAGATTTATAACGGAATAAAGAATAAAAATACATATACATCACCAACCAACAGAACATCCAAAAAAGATGACCCGCAAATAAATTAATCGCAGTGTTCGTTGGATTTTCTGTTGTTAAAATGTTTCTTTTCATTCTTTATTTCGTTATCAATCTGTTCTAATCGTCCTCTTTTCTTTTTTTTTTGGCTGTCAGACACGGAGGCATTGTACATTGTCCCGTGCCAATGTCGACTCGCTTTACTGAGCAGTTTAAACAGAAACATTGATTGAAATTCTCGGTACTCATCTTGAAGAACTGAGCCCTCTTATCAAAACATTCACGTTTAATATCTAAAAGAGTCAGTAGATTTGAAGAAATTAAAAACAATAATAGACTGTCGGACACAGAGATATATTAAAACCCTTTCAGACTTTCGGACACAAGACACTGCTTTCAACGCAATCTGTCGAGCAAAAAATTCGTTTCGCGTCCAGTGTGCAAGCAGCTTAATACTAGGCCACTATTATTGTCACTTAGGTTTTATCGTTTTTAGTGGGGGAAAGGAATACAGCCTGATTGCTATGATCTCGTACTGAGTTAAGATCACATATTGAGAATAAATGTGTAACGTATCTTGCATTGTTGTCCATGCATGTTGATCCAAAAATTTTAAACAGCAACAGGCTGTAATACTGGAACACGCTATCCATCGTTTCTATTGCCAATGAGCAATATTTGACTCGGCTGTGTTGTACCCAAACACGCCTTTGCCAACTTGCGCTGGAAGGAGGGACAGAGGCGGGACAGAGGAGTACTTGCGCCAGGCTACGCTGTGCACGAAATTGCAACATACATCTGGACACACCCCGTTGGCGCGGCGCATGCCCCATTCGCCTCGCCTGCGCCGCGCCTGCGCCTGGTCTACGAAATTAGAGCCCCTAGTGTTAAGGAGTGTGAATAGACGGCACTCCGCTGCATAAAAAAATCCTCTTCAAAATAAAAGCACAGATTTTTTTATTGACCCGGCAAAGGCCTGCGACCCAATGAAAACGGGTCCGCGACCCACTTTTGGGTCGCGACCCACCAGTTGAGAATCACTGGGTTAGACAATGGATGGATACATGGGTGAATAAACAGAGCCCTCAAGAAGTATTTCAATTGGGGAATGAAATTTGTTTCACTCCAAGACTGCTAGTCTAATACAATAAGAGTACAATACCAAAACATAATAAATAGGAAATTCAAGGAAATATTGCCAACACACAGAGCAATTTAGTGTTAGTGTGTGTTTCCCAGAACAAATTAAATTGTTCTCATTTTTTCCTCAGAAGTAAAAAACGTGAAAATTTCAAGGTAATGTTTGCATTACACATGAAATGTCCATACTCCATGGGAAAATCTTGAAAGGATTCAATCTTTCTCATCCCAATGGAATTATCTTGCCCCCCCCCCCCCGACATTTATCAAAAGAAAGTCAAAATGGACACAAGACTTTTAGATGTACACATTTTTGAGACTTATGTCTTGGTTTTTGCAGTGCAGATGACAAATCATTAAAAATCAAAAACAAGCATCAAATCACGCAAAACACAAGCTGCTCAAGACCACGCTAACTACAAATTCAGCAACAGTTTGGCTCTAGGCTGGATGCAAATTGGCTCTTGCTTGGTCTTCGGCTGGAACATCTGGAGACCCGGTGCTAAGGACAGGGCTGGCAACCCGCGCAGCCTCACCTCACCTTCCTGCCGTTATACAAGCAGCCCTGCCCATTGATTTCCAGTCTCTTATTTTTCCCCTGGTTTTCCTGCTTGGGACTAGCCCATTGCCAGAGATGTCCACAGTGGACAGCAGGCCTCTTGAGCTGTCTGGCAAGCAGGCAGGGCTGCGGGGGGCTGGCACGTGCCGGCGCACGGATTTTAGGATGGGGCCAGGCATAGCAAATCGTTGAAAGGGGCCCCCATCAAAAGTAGGGCTTAATGACCACCTGAGACTTCAGGCCAGAGAGGGGAGGGAGCCCCGAGATGAAGTCAGGGCACATGGCTAGAGGCTGCTCTGTTCGCCCCGCTCCAAACACCCCAACTCCATTCACTCCAATGGTGGCAGAATCAGAAGATCAGCAATGCTCTAAATATTTATTGTGATATTTATCTTCAGAATTGTCCGGGTTATTTTCACTTCCCTCCATTTGCTAAGACACTTTTGAGAGTTACCTTGGACAACAGTGTTGACTTAATATCTGGACAAGGCAATTTGCACTGAGGTTTGTCAGGAAATTAAGTTGGCTTTTTTGGATCGAACAATAAAGGTAGATGCCCACTGGGTTTCATATGACTGGCTTTGCATACTGTACTCAGCAGGCTGTAGGAAAATATTAAGCTTAGACAAACCTTGCTCGCAGCTGTCATAAATATTCTTCTAAATAAAGATTCAGGGAATAATTTATTATGAATATTTGGACATGCAAAACCTTCGGCACACAAAAAACTTTCAAAACAACCAATGATTGTGGTTTTACAACAATTATTAGCTGTGTGATGCCCTAAATCTACTTCAAACTGAATGATTCTTGGCACCACAGATACCTGCGCGTGGAAGAAATTTGACCACCAATACATACAAACCCGGTACTGGGTAGTCATGAAAACAAACCGGAACGGGCCAGAACTGTGGACATTGTTAAGTTTCCCGACAAAGCTGGCAAAAACTGATCAATATGAATGGGGTTGTGGCAACTGCGACCAATGAAGAAATTTGAGCCCAGGTCACTCTGGCAGCGTCCTCATCATTTACCCCTCCTGTTCTGAACCTCAGAAGCTCGACTGGGAAAAAGAACATCCCGGGGCTTTGCTGCCATGGTGACGAGGGCCAAATCACAAGGTCAGTTCCAGGGCACTAAGGGCATTAGCATGAAGAAGGAGAGAAAGGGAGACAGAGAAAGACCAGAAAAAAAGATAGATGATGTTCCATAGCAGGGGACAAAAAAGTGCTCCCTCAAGCCCTCCCCGATGCAGGAAGTGTGCACATCACATGATGTCTTCCCGGCACTCCCCTGCCCCTTCCCTCTCCCTTTTCCAAAACCCGACAGAAAAGCTTGGGCCAGTGAGGGAAGGTACCTTGAGCACACAAGTGCACAGTCCGGCTCCCGCTGGGTCAACATTGCCATATGGCCGTTCCACTATCTCCAATGCAGATGACTCCTGCCTGGCTGTTATTGAGATTTCTTTGACAAATATTGACTCCAGCTGGGGCATCCGGTCGCTCTGATAGCGTTCAGCCACTCCCAACCACACCATACCCCATCCCGCCCTATGTCACTGCGGGCAAGCTTTCCAGACAGAGAGCCCCTCCTCTCCAGCCTAAACTTGTTTGAGTTCGCACAAAGCAACCATTGATTTGTAATTCATGTTTGTAAATTTTTTGTGTATTTCATTTCACAATACACAATTTCATTGTGTATTTTTATGGTTACATGTACTGAGTGGACCCAAAGAAGAATAGTTGATGTATGTGACATCAGCTAATGGGGATCCAAATAAAATAAAATACAATGCAGGAGGTAAAAAAGTGTCCACTGCCAGAATTTCTCATAGACACTGGCGTATCAAACTCAAGTTCCTCTCAAGACATCTCACTAATGTTTTCCATTTAACTCTAATTTGTGTCATTGGCATGATTGTATGGCACATATTAGGTAATTCACCCTCATTTTCCCTTCTTTAAATACATCATCTTCCTCCCTTTTCTCCATTCCTGGCACTATCTCATGCTCACTCAACATTTCACCCCACCCGAGTCTCCCTTATCTCACCGTCCCCCCTTTCTCCTCCATCTACCTCTCATTCTCATACATCATGTTCTTTTTCTCCTCTCGATTTTCTCCACATCCCTCTCTCATTGTCTCTCTCTGCCTCTAAAATCTAAAGACAGGCCGTTCCTTGGAGCCCATCAATCCCATGGAAACTAACTAAAATGCGCGCGCCTCACTGTGGAAATGCCAGTCAGCGCTGAAGACAGCTAGTGACGTGAGCAACCCGTATCAACAGTCTCCAACATCTGAGGGGCAGCAGCGGCCCATGTAACTGCAACATACATGACACAATAAACCAGAGACTTACACTTGTGTGTCTATTGACAACTACTGGAAAGATAGTCGAGGAAGCACAGCTCGATTAAATTCTTTACATCAAAGAGTCACTGTAAGTCAAAAATTCTTAATCTGGAAACAAAATTCACTAATGAAAATTGCATTCCTTCCAAGAACAAATGTGAATAAGTCTCATTTTAAACAATTTATTGGTTTTATTACACTCTAACAACAAGAGTAGTTTGGACCGTTTCAAAAAATCAAAATAAAACTGGACTGTATTGTAGTTGTTTGATGCATTGGGGATTTCTTAAAAAGTAGGGCAGGTTAAGACTGTTAAATACCGTAGCATGGTATTGTATTTCCATATTTCAAAGCAATGTCAGACACCCCAAAAGCACTTAACCTCAACAAGTATCTCTTTACTCTATGAAACGCAGTTTTGTTTGTGGTTTGAGAGGTCCAGATCCATGGAATAAAATTTTTTCGCTAATTTTGACGAGGGTGAAAGTTTTGCAGGGGAAATAAAATTTTCGGTGTGTGTCACCAACTACACCTCTTCTGAGCAATGGTGTAGGCAGACTATTCCCCGCCGCTCCACCATTTCTTAATGTGGCAGCAGGTATGGGCTGAGACAGATGTGTGCAGTCAGATGGCGAGGCAGCCAATAGGGGAGAGGGGGGAGATTAAGAGGACCTTGGGGGGTGGGGGAATATTGGTGAAGCATCTCAAATGATGAGAGCCAAGGTTGGGAAGCAGGCAGGGTGGTATCCCTGTTCCCGGGGAACAGATATTCATGCCAGGCGGGTCCACAGAAAACAGTAGATTTGTTTCCCCATTACAAATACCCTTAAAAATAGCTCTGATTTAAAGTTTGGCGAACTGATTCTTTTGAGCTGATGTATGTCAGTGAATCAAACATTTTGCATTTTTTGCAAACAGGGCTAATTTCTTGGTGGTGGTTTGTTGTCGTGTTTACTTATTCAAAGAGCACCATCATTCTCTAAAATAAATATCATCAATCAAACATCTTTACATTTAGAAATGCAAAAATAATTTGAATAAATAGATTCTGCACCTTACTTACATATAGGCTGTAGAAACTTAAAATGATGTAACAAACAAGAGTCTATGAAGACTCCCACCAGAAGAAAAGCCACAGACAGAACCAAGCCCAGCAATTCACAGGGGGAAGGTAACCTGCTGCCAGTGGACTGATATGGGAGATATTCCTGGAGTGTAACCAGGGCTGCGATGCAAAACGTTCCACACATGCCATACCGTCAAGAATGTACCCACTGCCACGCTCCCCAAAATACTCATTAAGGGCCATGCAAACATCTAATTAATTTCAATCGGTTAACGAGGTGCTAATAGTTGCTGTGTTGGAGGAGGAGCCCCAAATTCCAATCTGCCTTCTGGAAAGCTGGCAGGAGATCTGTTAAATGCTCTTGGGGTGAGACTGGTAGTATGAGGCATGGCTGGTGCAGCCACGAAGAAACTCTGACTATCTCATTAGAAGTTTGCACATAATGAGCATTTTCATTTTCTGGTGGTATTAAATATATATATAATATATATAAATATATTAAATAAAAGCTGGGCAGCCTACTCGAGACAGCAGTAGAAACTATTCATTGGGAACCTGTGTATGAGTGGATGGGATGTGAGGGCAGGGGACCTGTAGTGAGTGAGCACCACTGGAGGCGAGACAGAAGGAGGAAGACAGGGAACGAGAGAGAGAGAGAAAGGAGAGAGTGAAAGAAAGTGTGGTAAAGAATCCCCTGGGAAGACTAAAACAATGCACATAGCAAGACTAGAACTGCACCAGGGCCCTGGGGACCCTGACGCACATAGGAAGAGATTGGAGAGGAAACCAAAACGAAGAGGTAGAGCTTGTTTACAACAAAGACAATATTCACCATACGGGCCATTGTTAACACTATGTGCTTGATTCGCCTTGCCAGCAGAACCACAAGACTTTCAGCATGTGCAAAAAAAAAAAAAAAAAAAAGAAGGGGTAAAAAAAACTCATGCACAATTATCACAAACAATGACTGGTCGAAAACAGTCATGCCTTTAGTCACGTCATTGGCTTTGCATGCGCTAAAAGGTTTGCACGATGCTAAACGTCTAAGCGATTCAGACTTCATTGCTCTTTTTTTTTAACCCTTTTCCAATAATGAGCAATTGGTTCCGCCACACATACACCTGTTTTGCGTGCACTGAAGTAACATGATTGAAAGTATTTTATTAAGAGAGAAAGAGAACTGTGAGGGAAGGAGAGAGTGAATGGGAAGGACAAAGAGGGTGGAAAGACGAGAAAGAAAGAAAGAAAGAAAGAGCGCTTCATCGTGACTGAATCCTCCCCGGTGGATTATGCAGTGCAGTGAGTGGCTGAGCCTCTTAGTGGCGTCTCCCCCGCCCCCCTCCACCCCCACTTTAACAAGTGGTCTAATTAACTGCTGTGCAGGGAGCAGGGAACAGGGAGCAAAGGACAGGTAAATTGAGCCTTCAGGGGATATTCTCTCTTTTTCTCTCTCTCTCCTTCTCTCCCGCTACCCCCCACTACATCTCTCACGGCTGCAGACACCACAACCCCCCTCCCCTTCCACACACCCCTACCTACTGAAAAGTTATGACTGTGACATCACTCACGGCAAGCAACGGAGCTGAAATTAATGGCACAACATGACGGAGCTGCTTGTCTCCCTGGTCCAATGCAGTGGTGTTTATGAAGATGTTGGACGCAGATCCTGCCCTGTTCCTCTCGAGTGCATTTATCACACCAGGCATCTCTCTCAACAGACCAATAACCTGCTCATCATAAAACAGTGCAGTAAAATGACTGCTATTTTATCAAGACACATGTGAAACTTACCACAGGGCCAGTTCCAGACGCAGATTATGCCTACACTTATGCAGCTGACATTATGCAATGCACAACTTTTTAAAAATATGTTTTCATCATGAGTCACTTTGTGCAAATGACTGCTCTGAGAGACAAAATGACATTAAATGAGTACTTCATATGAGAAAATTAGACTCAGACACACGTGACCTGTGAATCTTGTGTGGATGCCGCCTCAGTTTTAAATGGAAAAGCAAATGCCTGTTGACAATGAATAGTTGTATGCCATAGAAAACATGAAAGAAATTGTTCACCTATAAATGAAAAATTTACTCATCGACTCACCCCTATGCTGGATGAAGGGAGAAAGAAGTCTTTTTTTTTTTAGTCTGCAAAACATTCCTGGAGGTTCAGAGGAAAAGGGCAGTGCAGAAAAATCCAGTGCAACTGAAGTTCATGGTGACCATTCTTTCAAAAAAAACAGCATAAAATCACAACACGCCTCCATACTGCCAGTGTGGCATAATCCAAGGGTACACAAACCTCGACATTCAATTTCTACCCAAAGAGACTGCATTTGTACCATGTTTTTAAGCCTAAATGTCCACTGTAACCTCTTAGTCCCATAATGGGTGAGTAAATGAAGATTGAATTTACAAAAAATCTTTGGGTGAACTTTCAGAGGACTCCAGTAAACTGCATATATTTTGACTTGGGTTGGGGTAAGTAGTTGAGGGGCCAAGCAATGGAAGGTTTGGCCCAGAGCTGAGAGCATGACTGGCTGGTATTAAATACTGAAGAAGTGCAAGTGGGGTAAATGAGTTGTGACTTAAAGCATCATGTGGACAAAATATAATTATGTTCTTGCAGACGGAAAATTGTTTTCACCAAATTCAGCTTTTTGGGAATGGTGGACAGATTTTTTTGGGCGTTCAGATTCATAATGGATGGACAATAAATACAATTGGGACACGCAGTGACAGTAAAGAAATTTACAATGAAAATAAACAAAAGGGTTGAATCTTGGGCAATACAGATGCAAAAAGCAAGTGATTTGGCTCTTTCATTTCAAAGATTTCCTTCATGTCTGCTGTCGGTCTATTTAAGATAAAAGCGCTGCTATCCTGCCACTTTGTTGCTGCAAAAAAAAAAAAACAAAGGCAGGACATCATCTGTGGTGAATATGCAGCCCTGCATCAGATGAATAATGTTAAAAGAGATGTTCTTCATCTGAAAACGCTGTCCATACATTTGCATATACTTGCAATGCATCTTTTTATGACATATTTCATGTAGTGTTACATTGTAGTTTGTATACTTTGCCTTTTTTTTTTGTAGGGCACTGACAACTTTTTGTACTTCTGAATTTCAATATTTCCTATTTGTTTTTGTTTTTGTATTGCCTTGTATGAATGACTCACTGTAAGCCAAATTTACCTGTTGGTACAAATAAAGTAATCTGATCTGAACACATATATTTAAATAAAACAGTAAGGGCTTACCACCAGAATTATAATAATTAACACTCCTAACTTTAAGCCTCTTCATGCCGCTAACCACATTACCTACAGAAAATATATGGCCTATATTTTTAGAGTCACTTGTCATCCAGTGGTTTTGCAATGAGTGGCAACACAGTGGTACAGAAGCATCGTGTTACTGTCACTCTACCACAGTCAGCCGCCCCTCTATAGCGTGTTACTGTCACTCTACCACAGTCAGCCGCCCCTCTATAGCGTGTTACTGTCACTCTACCACAGTCAGCCGCCCCTCTATAGCGTGTTACTGTCACTCTACCACAGTCAGCCGCCCCTCTGTAGCGTGTTACTGTCACTCTACCACAGTCAGCCGCCCCTCTGTAGCGTGTTACTGTCACTCTACCACAGTCAGCCGCCCCTCTGTAGCGTGTTACTGTCACTCTACCACAGTCAGCCGCCCCTCTGTAGCGTGTTACTGTCACTCTACCACAGTCAGCCGCCCCTCTGTAGCGTGTTACTGTCACTCTACCACAGTCAGCCGCCCCTCTGTAGCGTGTTACTGTCACTCTACCACAGTCAGCCGCCCCTCTGTAGCGTGTTACTGTCACTCTACCACAGTCAGCCGCCCCTCTGTAGCGTGTTACTGTCACTCTACCACAGTCAGCCGCCCCTCTGTAGCGTGTTACTGTCACTCTACCACAGTCAGCCGCCCCTCTGTAGCGTGTTACTGTCACTCTACCACAGTCAGCCGCCCCTCTGTAGCGTGTTACTGTCACTCTACCACAGTCAGCCGCCCCTCTATAGCGTGTTACTGTCACTCTACCACAGTCAGCCGCCCCTCTATAGCGTGTTACTGTCACTCGACCACAGTCAGCCGCCCCTCTGTAGCGTGTTACTGTCACTCGACCACAGTCAGCCGCCCCTCTATAGCGTGTTACTGTCACTCTACCACAGTCAGCCGCCCCTCTGTAGCAGACCTTGTGAAATTGATACCTGCATTTTTCTGCACTGGAGGTTTTCTGAATCCTGCCTCCTGCTTTGGAACCTGGCAACCAGGGCGCACAGGTTCAGCAGGGGGGCTGTTACCATGGTAGCAGGTCACGCCCAGGGGAAGTGGGGGTGTAATCTGAGGCATAGGTGCTGAAGACAGCTCCCCGTTTTCCTTCCGCTTCTCGTGTTCACCCTCTTATTTCATCTCCTCTGCTGCTCTCGGTCCCCCCCTCTCTCTCGTACCCTTACAGTGAAAGGTCTTATTTCATGTCCTGAATTCTAGTGAAAAATTCTCAAACTCGAAATACCAATGTGACGATAACTGCCTGCAATAGAATGCAATGATGAAAAAAGCATTCCTGTTCACTCACTCGTCTAAGGGCCAAATATGTTCAAGACTCTCAGACGGATACACTGAGCGACCGAAAAACATGATGTTTTGAGGTACTAACTTGAATATTAAATATATCTGAAAAGAACTCTCCATTGCTGCAGTCCATCTTCCCATCATACAGCTGCTGCCAAGGCAAAAGAGGACAGAAATGACGTCTTTCAGGTGCCCTTACTGTGACTGTGAGGAGAGCGAAGACATGTCCCCGGCAGCCAGGCTGACCCAAATCAGCAAGCTGCAGCGTCTCATCTAAAAACTGCGACGAGACAGAGAACCACCAGTAAGGCTCACCAAATTTCAGAATGATTGAACAGGGAAGTCGATAAACAAATAAAATCCCCATTTCTACCATGACTGTAGTTGTCTCGACTATTATTTTGGCTCTTACATTTGCAAAATGTTCCAATACGATGACTGTTGTTGTTTTTAATTACACTGCCCAGCCAAAAAAGAAGTCGTACGCTCTAATATTTTGTTGAACTTCCTTTACGACACACATTCATCGTGGCATTGTTTCAGCAATCTTACAACATTTATTTTCGCCCAGATTGGCATTAATTTTTGGCCACGCTCTTTCATTGAACCTTGGCATTGTCACTGTGGAATACGCCTGCGCCATGAGGGACAAAACAATCCACTAATGGGATAACCTGCTCATTCAGGTAATCTGCTGACTTCATTTCATTGCTGTATAATGTTGCTGAACCAAGACCTGACCAATTCATGCAACCCCAGATCACAGCACCGCCTCCAGAGTCTTGTACAGTGGACACCCTGCATGGCGAATCGCTTCATGGGCTTCCCCTCTTACCCTGATGCTCCCATCACTCTGGAATAGGGTACTCATCAGATCGCACTACCTTTTTCCACTGGTCCACAGTTTTATCTTCATGCCCCCCAGCAAAATGAAGATGCTTTTTTCCCTGATTAGCCTTATTAACCAATCCTGAACCTGCAAGTACACTGTTGCATTGTACGGGTGTAAATGCCCTCACTTACACAATGACACATAGCCATGGGTTCCACTGTCGATTTTTCACATTGATACTTCACCAGCTGTTTTTTGTGGTTGAATGATCTCAGTCATTTAGGATTTTTTCGTGACTCATTTCTTCCACGAAGTTGACAGTTCACCTGTATCTCTTCAGGTTTTCATAAGGCGTGGGATGTTTCTTGGCCAAATTCCGGTGATTTCAGCAATCCTCAGTTGTTTTCTTTGCTTGATGCAGACGCATATTTTGCCCCTCGAGAGGCAGCAGTATCTTTTCTATGACCATGGAATACTTCTTCCGACATGGTTGTTTGAGCTATAAGAAGCTACATGATGCATCAGTCAGGGTTAAAAGAATTGTTGCCACTTGAAATGTATTAATCACAGTCATGATGGTTCAGTCATGAAGTCTTAGCTATGCATTTGCTTATTTAAATCTTACAGGCAACTACCATTGTTGGGTTAGAGTGATCATTTTCTGTCCGGTTCCTCCCAGACCATAAGCCAGAAATAAGGGTAATGAGTCAAGTGCTTGTTTCAGGAGCTGTTCCAGGAGGTAAAATAACACCCTTTCTCAGTGCTAGGCAAATGTGACAGAGTGGAAAGAACAAACACATCTACCCTCAACACCTACCAGTAAATAAGCCACTGTGACAGCAACAGAGACACAAGTCCTTTACAAATGGAGTGCGTGGGGCCCATTCTGAAGAGTCCGGCATGGTAATTGGCAGGGAAGAAGCTTGATGATACAGCTTGATGGTGAAGGCCCTTGGTTTAACCTGCCTCGAAATAACATGCAGTATTCTTCAGAGTGGTAATTAAACTTAAAAAGGAGGGGTGGAAGGGGAGAAAGTTGAAATTTTAATGATGCTAGAGGTATGTGCAGAGGAATGGCCGCAATTTGTTAGCGCTCGACATCACCACACTCGGTTGCGTCTCCCCCGTCCCCTCTTGGCCCCCCAATTTCGCACCTCGTTTAGAGCAAAATTCTCCCATTTTCGTGCTGAGTGGAAAAGCTCGCCCTGCAAATTGAATGTCGCCACTTCATTCATTGCCCTGCGCGACGGGGAGGCATTTATTGAGCTTGCTAATGACGCAAGCGTTAAAAAAAAAAAAAAAAAAAACACACTCTGGCAGGAAGGTTGTGGAACTGGGGGGTTTCTATTTCGGCATTATGCATTAATTTCACCTTAATTAAAGACGCGACTCAACCTCTTGTCCAACAGATATAATAAATATCTAGAGGCGACATTACGGGGCCATCTTTCATCCCTGGGGCGCAATATATTTATTTAAATTCTACATGGGGTATGATTTAGGGGTCTCTGCTTATAACCTCAAGTTTGAAAATAAAAAAAAGGCTCCGGCAGAAGACTCGCTACACTCACACTCAAAATGCGTTTAAGTTTTGTTTTTAAACCTTATTTCCATTATTTTTGGGCCACCTGTGACAAAAATACTGTAAATAAGGCAAGTTATGTCACCAATAGGGTAACATAATTCCATTTGTTAAGCAAACGGATTCTATTTGTGAATAAAGTATCTTTAAGAGAGCTTGTTTAGATAGACTTTTTGTTTTGCAGTATAGAGGTACCAAATACGGAAGCCACGCTCATGATTACAAGGGGGTCTTCATGTATGTCTAGAGAAAGGGTTCTGGCACCAAGGCACTAGCGTAACACAAGCTCCTACTTTGCGGCAACCGACCACAGTTTTACACTTGAGGAGAGCAAAAAATGATGAAAGAATAGAATGGAAGGAAAAAAGGGACGGGAAGAAAAGAAGACCACTGTGCTGGCGACAGAGCCCTTTAATCCTCGCCCCGAGCTCTGCTGTGCAGTCAAGCAAACTATTACATGGCAACAATTAGGAGGCAGAGCCAGAGCCCAGCACCTGGTCCTCCCTACGGGAGCCCATCAATGGCAGCTGACAGTACTGTCCAGCCACCAGGTGGTCCCACTTCAGTAACATTACCTAGTCACCCTTTCGTAACTAAAGGGGACTGCATTTCTTCTCCAACCGAACACCCCCTCTACCCCCCCAAAAGGTTCACTCAACACTCATATTGCAAGAAGACAGTATTTTCATGATTATTGTTTTTACAAAATGTGCAAAGACAATGTTGTTTAATACCTGATGAAATGAGAACCTCTGAATAGCCAGGTAATTAAATAAATGCAGCGTGTGGCAGTAGGCTTCTTGGAATCCAGGCTTACGTCTGCGGCCTAAATACCCCACTCACTGTTCAGCAGCCTGTCCGCATTAGAGACAGGGATTATAATGGACCTTTCATGATGGGACAAAACAGATTTGGGGGTGTAAGGCTGAACTGAGAAGGGGCGGTGGAAGAACCAGCTCTCAAAGAGGAGAGGGACAGTAGAAAAAGATTATGCGGCAAGTATCTGTTTTTGCAATGATAAACTCAGCAGCGAGATTTGTGGTGGATGATACTAATAACAATGACAATGTGCGCGGATAAAGAGGACAAAATCTAGCAGAAATCTCAAGCCAACTAGTGCCCTATGAGGAAGGAAAAAAGAGAAACTATATGATGTCATGTTGACTATAGCATGAAGCTGTCCGCTATAAAAAAGCTTTTCTTTGCACAGGACTTACCCTTAAAGGCTGAATAACAGAAATAAAAAAATGGAAATCATTCAGACGTCATAGAGGACAGTCAGGGCCGCATTAAAGAACCATGGGCCCCGGGGCAACCAATTTTTGAAGGCCCCCCCACCCCTACTCTCCCATCGTCACCGTGGCAAGTACCATTGCAATTACACTACTGTCTTGTTCTGTCTGCGCAACATCAACCCTGCTTACTTTCAATACAAAAATGCATCAACAATCACTCATGACAGCAGTTTCAATTCATGACTGTTATAGCACAAAATACTTTTTATATACCACAGAGAGGCTTACATATATTCAATAAAATAATACAGAAATTAAGTCACCAAAAAGTATAAAGACCGGCTACCTGTAGGACATACATCTCTTACACAGAACTCACACACTTGTGCGTTCATACATGCAAGCAAACACACACTCTACATCAGCTGAGAATAAGCGCCCTGTCGAATAATTATGAACGGTCACAATAAAAGGGAGCATACATTTCCAAAAAGAAAACTCATACACAACGCATCCAACTTACCTGCATCATTCTATCTACTTACAAGTATTGCAAAAAGCAAAAAACGTCACGTTGGAAATTTCTGAACCACCACGGCAAGAAGATAATTTTTGACAGGCCGGCTGACATGCCAAATTCGGCCTTAGCAACACGCTAAGTGTTAAGCATGCTGGCACATCACCTTTCATCAGCTTTTCACCAGGCCAGTTTTTCTGCTGACAGCGACATATCCTCGTAGCCGATCAGTGATGGAGATGCCCGCACTGCCCATAAGCTGCGACTGTTTAGCGCAGTGGTTCTCAAACTTTTTTATGCCCAAGGCACACCAAAGGGCAAGCCAAAATCTCAAGGCACACCTGTATTTATATCAGCGCAAATTTGCCTCTATAACATGTGTTTTCACTCTTATCATTCAGTATATATTTTTTATTTACAAAAGCCAAATAAAATTTGCCAACAACCGTATTACTCATGAAATATTAGTAACAAAATAATTCAAGGATTCACTTACTAAAATTACATCAAAACAGCAACATCAAAATCAATTCAAACCTGGCTGGTCACAAAATTAATATTGTAATTGCCTTGGTAGTAGAGTCGAATTCTCAACTTATCCCGGCAAAGCCATCACACTATCACATTTATTTTATAAATAAATATATTTTTTTTTAAAAAACTTGTCTTCTTCCTTCTCAGAGTTTCCGTAACTAAGAAAGCATCAGCACATGAAATCGAATGCTTAGAGTAGGCTTAATTTGTTTTGCACTCATGATTATGAAAAGATGTAGAAACGAACATAGAGTATGCATTGTAATGTATCTATAGCCCACTTTCATAGATTAACATGATTGTGAAAAGATATGAGAAATGAGCATGCATAATAAGTATTGATTTCACGGTACAAGCTTTCAAGATGTTCTCCAAAGGTTTACAGCTCCCAATCTTTTTTGCAGAAATATGTCGAAAGCATCAGAACATTCATCGGGCTTTAACTGCCCATCTTAAAATTCTGTTCAGAACTAAATGAGAAACTTCTGTGCAGTGAGACCACAAAACTGCGAGCAGTCTTCCCTATATACTCGGTTCTGCTGCGCTACCCTTAAACTGTAGCAGATCAAATTTAGTATGACATCGATTTACTCCACCTGATGGTAAATTCCATCACTACGCAACCCGCCGAGATAGGGCCATGTTAAAATATCAAACATATTTCCGATTTCAGAAATTATTATTCATACAAACAACAATTGTTTCGCACAGCTTCTACAACCAAAATGAGATGAGAAAAGTTGCGATTGTTAATAGATTTAAAGTCAATTTTCTGATAATTAGCCAGCAGTCAATTGAATAGTATTTTGTCGATTGCAGCAAATATCCAAAATACTGGTTCAGAAACTAATTGGTAACGCCTCCCCAATGTACTCCAGTGCTGAGCACATGCTTATCAGCTCAATGCCTCAGATAGGAGCCTGTCACGAACAGTCTGCAGTCACGAAGTAGACTGTGTTTTTGGGCTCAATAACGTCGGACATCACCCTCACTTTCTGATATCATGAAATTTGCTCTCTGATCTGCAGTATCACTCACCGAAGCCAAGGCCTAATAAATAGACTGTTGGACTTCTGCAGCAGACCAGCTAGTTTACTTGTAATTTTGTGCATTGTGGAGCACTTACATTGTTATTGTTACACAAGCATTTACAAATTTGCACAACTCAGCTGACAGTGACAAGGTTGAATGCATTGCCATTCTCATTGGTGCATGAGTACAGCCGAGCTGTGATTGGCTGATGGCACGTACAATGGTACCACAGCCAGGCTGTGATTGGCTGATGTTTGTAATGGTACCAACCAACCTGCAGAAAAAAAATTCGGCTCCAGGGCAGGCCAAACACACACACAATAATTAGAGATCTGTATAAGCATTATTTTGCCTCCTTCTGATGATTCTTTTGATCCTGATCCTTGAGATGGGCCCTTTCACGTATCGGCCCGGGGGCTGCAGCCCCCGTAAGCCCCTGCATTAATATGGCGCTGAGGACAGTAGGCATTTTGGGGCCAGAAAGTAGCTTGGAATATGCCAGTGCAGTCCACAAGTACATAGACAGTCACACTACATAAAACTGGCTGCATTTCCTACCTGGCTCATAGGATATGGCTAGAAATATCCAGAACTGAAAGCTGGCAGTTTGCGTTTCGACTTTAATTCCTTGTTCTCAAATATGAACTACAGCAGTTCACGTGTCACCGACTAAATACTTATAAAGCACACTGTATAAGCCAGGAGAGTTAAATCTCATCTTCACAGGGCTAGTTTATTTATTTATTTATTTGGTTTATTTGTACAGGGACAGCGCACATTAACAACATTTACGTAGAAGTAAATGAGCCAGTTTTAGCTGAGTAGCTAATTTTCAACTGTAGTCCCTGGGCAAGATGATGATTGCCAGATAGAAAACATACAAATATGGAAGTGCGTCATCACAGTGAGGACATGCTTCACATTTAAGAGGAAATAAATAGCAAAAAATGCACATTAAAATAAGCAAAGAGGCTTTGGCTAGTAGGCAAGCCACATGAGGCCACAAACACACAGACATAGTAGCCATAAAGCATATCGGCAAGACACCATAAAATATAAAACAAAATAAAGAGTTTGTTTCCAAAATACAATATATCCATTTTTCTGATTTTGAGTAAATCAGCCTTTTCTATGCTGGCGCCTATTGCATTTTATAGAGAAACTCCAACTTTGACGAAGAAAAAATACACCTTATAATATGAAGTTCTAAAAACGGATTTTTCACCATGGTAAGTAGTACAGTGTTATCGCTCCATGTAATTATTTCAATTTTTGTAATTTTGGCACTTATTGCATTTTGGAAACAAAGTCTACAAATATTCTACACGAATGTACACTTAGCAACATGTAGGCGAGCAAGACAGACAAGCAGACAGGTATATAAACAGGCAACATCGAGGCGGGGAGGCAAGAAAGCAAATAACAGAATTTGATTAAGATGGATGAAATCCAAGACTACTGATTGAGATCTTAGGCCTGATTATCTATAACCATGTTTAAGAAGTATGTTTAACGGCTCTGTGTGTTTCAATTCTACGAACGTGTGGTGGTATGATGTTCCAAAACTGGGCCGCTCGCACTGAGAAGGCTGACTGACTGAAGGAGCTTTTTCTCAGTGGTACGATAAGAGTATCTGTAGTGACCGATCTAGTAAGTCTGCTGCCCAGTGCAAAAAAAAAAAAAAAAAAATCAGCAAGGGTTGGTGGGGCCAAACCATGGAGAATTTTGAAAACTAAATTTGCATCATGAAATTTTAAAATATTATCCCAGCTTAGAAGGCCATGCTTGTCCAGGATACTGCAGTGATTTAACAGAAAGATTTCTCATCCAGTACTTTTAGGGCTTGCTTATAAACTCAATGAATTGCTTTTAATGTTGTTCTACCGGCCTGGGTCCACCTGTATATTAAATGGTATATTAAATGGGGGCATTATCATTGCATTGAAGTATAATTTTGCAGCTTCAGAGTTTCAGTAGTTTATGTATCTGAAGTGTTCCAAGTTGTGCTTAATCGTTTGCGTGACTTTCTTCACCTGTTTTCTGAAGGCAAGATTTGAGTCTAGAATAATTCCAAGATACTTGAATTCTGTCACCACTTGAAGCCTCTCACCTGCAACATACACATTTGGGTCAGATGTATTTGATGTTTTCTTTGAGAAAAACATACACACGGTCTTTTTTTTTCTTTTTTACATTAAGGTGAAGACAGGAATCGTGGAGCCAATTGGATATCTGCACCATAGTTGTTGAAAGTTTTTTTGCTCCCTCTGCTTTGTTCTTACCATGTACATAAATTACAGTATTGTCTGCGTACATTTGAATTTTAGAACCAGTACAAACGGAAGGCATATCATTAATATATAGACTAAGCAGGGGGCCTAAAATAAATCCCTGGGGCACCCTCACATTATATTTTAGATAAGGTGATAGTTCACCATTAACTCTGGCAGATTGTGTTCTGCCTTCCAGATATGATTTAAACCATTTTAAGGCATAGGGGGAAAAATTGAACAGAGATAGCTTTGTAACTAGCACATTGTGGCTAATGGTGTCAAATGCCTTCCTTTGGGTGCAGGGTTTTGTTTTTAACCCATTCATCACATGATTGAACTACTCAATTACAGATCAGGGGTTTCTCCTCAGTAAAGACCATGATAAGTTGAATCAAGTCAACTTTTGTTGGGCTACAACAAAAAACCAGCATCCACACTGGCACTTTGCAGTTAAGACTGGACACCCCTGTTATGAAGGAAGTTACCACAAACTGACAACAGTGAGGAAGATCACCAGCCCCCCATTGTCAGACGAGGCTGTAAAGCCGTGTGGACATACTCCTGCTTAACACAAACACCCCCCCTCAGCGACAATACTCAGCTCTTTAGGACATGTGGACAGCTAACTGTCATTAACACATCAAAGAGTGTGGTGAGGTTAGGAGGCCACACTTCAGGGAAGAGGAAGCAGGTGAGGATGCACTGGTGATGGGATGGATGGGAGGATGGAAAGGCTGAAATCCATGTGTCGTAATGCTAATGTTCTCCAGGAAAGGCATGCGTTACACCAAAACATAATAGGCTAATAGGGTGCTCAGCCTTTGAAATGTTCACAGCCCTAAAAGTATGGCTATAATAAATAATCCACTAATTCTGCTTTTAAAATATCACAATTTAAAAACAATCATTAAAAAAGACACACGAAAAGGAGGGGGAACGTATAGAAGGAGAAACTACAGCGGTGGCAGAGGCCATAAACCCTTAAAATAAGGTCAAATTTTCCTCTAAAGCTATCTGTAAGAGAAACAAAGGGGAAAAAACTAAAGGTAAGATTTGCAGGCTGTACGAGAGCTGACATTTGGATGACATTTGCAGGTCCGATTGGACACAAGCCGATTCTTGTGGACTTGAGCATTATCTCAGGGAAAATACATTGCTCTTGCAATGGAGAGCCACCTGCCAGATTCAGGGTGAGGCTGATGTCTCAGCTCAGAATGGGTTTGTTCTGTAAGCTGCACGGATGAATGATAATCACCGTTGTACAGATAGTGGGTGATTGAAGGCCGTTTCCTGCACATTGTGGGAATTGTACAAGCGGCTGTTGAGCAGGGATGTTTATCAGTGACAGCTCCACAGACAACGGCACGCTGGCGCTGAAATATGGGCCAGAGTCACAAGCTGACACAATGGGCCGTGACGACATCGAAGCGCGGGCGGGAAACACAGGCTTGGTGCAAAAACCGCATCACCAAAAGGTGTAGGTTTAACCTTCCTCCACTGAGGAGATGGTTTCTTTGATTTTTAAATTCATTTTTCTGGAATTCCACTGTTACCAGGGGGGACTGCTACATCAGCAATACAGTGTTTCCACACAGATGTTGGCATTTGCAGTGTCAAACATTTAAGGGATAAACTAAGGCTTGAAGACTGCGAGTGCAAGCTGATAAGAAACCAAGGATTTGATCCTCCATAATTCCTTACTTGCCTCCCTTTCTCAAGTTTTATCTGCAATAGTGCAGGTTTTGAGAGAAAAAAAATCAATTTTAGTCTTAAAATTTTCTCCAGTCTCACTGCAACTGCCAATGAATCCTTTGGTTTTACAACCTATGTTGAATCCTTTTGTTTTACAACTCCATTACTTTAGATTACCGGTAGACGTCACATAAGCAATTAAACTTCCAGATTATAATGATTTATTTGCGTGAAGTGATCTGGAAGAGCACCTGAAATCAGAATGAATTTTTTCTTCAATTTCTTCAATTCTGAATAACCGTATAAAAAAAAAATCTGACACAAAAATAACACAAGAGTAAATGTCCAAAGATGGTTTCCTTCCCCTTCAACCAAAACTGCTCTATTATTATTCCCAACATCATTGTGTTTCACAGGGTGTGGACTTGATGAAATATGTTTGCCAATTTCCAATCAGTCATCCTGCAATCATCATTGTTGATGGTTGCACAAATCCATCGCAAATCACATTTACCCTTTACTGTCAAGAAAAGTCAGTAAATCTGTCTGAAAAATTTTGCCCATCAAATATTAGTTAACGAAGGCGACACCTCATATCACACAAGCTTTTTCTTCTTTACCTTCCGCATCATGGTGTTTATATAAACCGTTTAGAACGACTAACTTCACCCTTTTCCTGCCGCTTGGGAGTAAATGGGAAAGATGTGATAGACTTCTTAGAAGCTGCAAAATACCTGAAAGATTTTAAAATCTTCACTAGGCCAGAGAGGACTATTGGGAGGAGGGTAAAAGTTCATTAATTAAAGCTCAGGCTGAGCAGATGGACTGGCTAGCTGGGCAATAATTGCCGAATGCCGGGCACGGCGGGTTTCAGCCTTTCAGATGCAAGCCACACTCACTATTCGCAGCCCGACAACCTCCTGGAGGAATAGCTCAGGAACTCTGCACCAGCAATCCTCAGTTCTGCCAGTAAAATGCACCAGCCCCAATTACCTCCTTAAACAAATGGATAGGTTGGAATGAGAGACTGCTTACTCTGTTGGGAAAGTAACCAGGTCACAGGAGCGTTGCTATAGACAATGACTTGTGATGTTTTGCTGTGGAAAACTACTATTTGCTGAATAGTACAACTAATTTGGACATAATTTTAAGTCAAATCTTGATAAAGAAAGAGGTATTACCATTGATAGAATTGCTTGTGGAGAAATGTTTCTGTAAAAGTGAGGTAATCGTAACCTCCACCACCTCCTAGCACAATAGCCTCTCCTCTGTTTTATGTATCAGCCCAGCAGCAAATAAAAAAACTTGGGAGGTTGGAGAGAATGACAGTGGATGCGCCATCCTAGTAATGACCTCTGTGATTGGATATTCGGAGTACCTTAATTTCAATGAGAAAGGATCTCTAAAAGTGTTCATATTTCATTGGACAGAAAGGTTCCCAGACCAGACTTATAGAGTAATAGGATCAGTGACCTCCTCCCTGACTAAGCATCATTCTCAGTAACTCCCTAAAATTATCGAAATTTGCTAATCACACTGACATTATTTGAAAACCACACAAGGCTCAAACAACCTAAAAGCACAATATGTTCTAAATGACCTAACTGCATGTCAAAATGTATCTGACAAATTTTTAAGTATGAATTATCCAAACTGAATGAAAAATGGGTCCAAGATGGGCTTTTCAGCAGTTTTTTTATTTAAAAAAAATAAAATAAAATAAATCATGCATGTGTGTGCTTCAAATAGTGTATTCGTATGTGTCCAAATATGTGTCTGTGTGAATGTGCATGATTGTGGGTGGGATTTAGTGTCCCTATATCACGCGTGTGTAAGTGCATTTATACAGCAGAGTGTTTTGAGGATGAGTGTTTAACAACAGGGGTGCTTCCTGTCCACCACACCCCCTGACTGAGTGAAAATAGAGACGTGAGGTCCGTGTAACTGCACCTGACAAATCCCCAATTCAACAGGAATGAAGAGGAAAAAAAAATTCCTCTGACAGCTGAGACAGGGTGACAGAATGATCCCTTTTTCCTGAGAGCCTGGCAAACAGACGGATGTCGAGAACACTGAGCTGACTGTCAAGTAAGCTTCTGCACTGGGTTCAAGTGCAAAGAACAAAAGACAAGAAAATCACCTCTTCATGACAGCCTTGTACAAAGGCGAGGAAAGCACATTTAGGGAAAAATAGAAGAATTAGAGGATCTTCACGAAGAAAGAGTACATTTAGAGAAAAAGGGAAAGAAACAGAAGATCTGCAAGAAGAAGCAAAGACCAATGTAGTACAGCAATAGGAGCAGGGGTCTGCCTCTTATTTGTACTTCACAGTTACATGCAGATATCAGTTGCATATCTACTATTGTTGTCTGCAAAATATGACATTTTATTAATTGGTTAAGAATGTTATTGCTAACATGCAGTAAAAATGGCCTGCCAAGATATTCCGTATTGGCCGACCTTAAGCTGTATTGGCCGAGTTCAGCACGTGCACAAGTAACCATTGGCAACTGTGGCATTCGGTCTCTTCACAGAGGCAGACGACAGTCGCGGACCTAACATTTAGCTCTTTAATGCGTCTTGAAGTTGCGTACTTCAGAAGTCATAGTCATAATATTGTCATGATAGCACAACATACTTAAGTAATTAATGAAAATATTATAAATTGCTTATTTTCGCATTGTGCGGGCCGATACGGTGACTCTCAGGCCAATACCAAGGCAATACGGAAATAAGCAATTAATAAAATATAATAATAGAATACAAGAATAATTATCCGTTGTATTTCATTATTATTCAATATTTTGTGGCAGTGGCAGTGGCAGACCCGCACGAAATGGTGCAGAACAAATTACAAGCAGAGAATTACTATCATGTGAAGGTAACCGCTGGATGAGAAGTATCCATTAAGATGAGCAAAAGAAAAAAAAAAAAAAAGTGTGGCGAGTCTGAGATAACAGCGGCAGGGTGAGCAACAAAGCAAATGTCTGAGCTGGGGACCGGGGAGCTCTGACATACACCGAGCAGGAGCCTAAAGCCATGAAGAACACAAAGTGGGAGGTGCTCGCCTGCTGGAGCAGCTGCATGGCCAAATGAACAGCCCCGGCAGAGGAAGAGGAGGAGGAGGGTCCAGCGAAAAAAAGTGCTAATGGGATTACCTTAAAACACTGAGGGCTAAAATCCAAGGCTCGCCAGCGTCCTTCCCCATCTGCTCCCATCCCCTAGCCACAGATCCCCACCCCAACGCTGAGGAGTGCTGCTATGCAAATCAGTTCTGCCAATATGGGTTCCGAGGGAATTTGAGGACAACAAAAATTGCGCACCGTGATGCAGGGGGAAGTGGGGTCAACAGAAAGAAGGCCAGTACTTTTTTAGATCCTCTACTGAGGGTTAATGCTCATGGGGAAACTGGACACATCACTGTCAATCAAATTTGCCATTTCCAAAAATAACCCGTGCAAAAAAATATGTAAGATTAAGAGACTAACTTTTCCCTCTGAGGACTGCACGTATGTTCTTCAGGTTAAAACCAATGACAGAGATATTGAGGGAGTGGTTCTAAGTACAACCACTTTTCACCAAGTAACATGCATAAAGTAGGAAGTTTATATTTCCCTCATTTCACCCGGTCAAACTCGTATTTACCTGACAAGGAAAGCTTGAACATGGCCATCACTGATCGAGTGCAGGCATCACGAAAAGAAAACTACAGCAGAAAAAACTACCTCACTATGATGTAACTATATCTGAGCAAAACATCTCCAAGCAGAAAGTTTGAAGAGGAAAGTTGATTACAATGTCGTCAAACATCGAGGGCCATTCAATACTGTGACTGATTCCAACAAACGTAGAAGGACATCATTTATGGGGAACGCACAGTATCTCTCAAAAGTGAGTACACCCCTCGCATTTTTGACAATTAATTTATTGTATCTCTCCAAGGGACAATGTTACAGAAATGACACTTGAATATTTTCTACAGTAGTCATTGTACAATATGTGTAGCAGTGTAGATTTACTGCACTGTCCAAATACCTGAACAAACAGTCACTATTTCCAAAATGGGTATCAACAAATGTGAGTACTCACCCCAACTGGTAATGGTTAACCAAGCAATAAAACGTGCCTTATTCATCACGTTCATGCATCTGTCTGACTGGGCCATATGAGGCTGTGTAATGTGTTGAAGGTTTAAATTGTTTTGCTTTGAGTGCAATGCCCTCATTCCGGTCACTGGATGGTCAACATATCACCTCATGGGAAATAACCTTTTGAGGATCTGAAAAAGAGAATTGTTGCTTTCCTCAAAGATGGTCTAAGCTACAAGAAGATCTGTGAAACCATGAAACTGAGCTACAGCACAGTGGTCAAGGTTATCCAGCGGTTTTGCAAGGCGGGCTGTGCTCGAGACAGGCTTTGTCAGAATTGACCAAAGAGGTTGAGTCCTCGTGCTCTGTGTCAAGTGCACAAGTTGGCCTCAGAAAACAGACACAGGGGTGCTGGCAGCATTGCTAACAAGGTTGCAGCAGTGGGAGAACAGCCTGTCAGTGCTCAGACCATATGCTGTGCACTGCACCAAGTCGGTCTGCATGGCCGTCAGCCAAGACAGAAGCCTCTTCTGAAGCTAGCCCACAAGAAAGCCAAAAACAGTTTGCTGAACTACTGAAACCATGTTCTATGGTCTGACGAGACCAAGATAAACTTGTTCGGCTCAGATGGTGTCCAGCATGTGGGGCCGTGCCCTAGTGAGGAGTACCAAGACAAGTGTGTACTGCCTACAGTGAAACATGGTGGTGGCAGCATCATGGTCTGGGACAGCATGAGTGATTCTGGTCCTGGAAATCAGCACTTCATTGACGGAATAACGGATTTCAACATGTACTGTGACATTCTGAAGCAGAACATGATGCCCTCCCTTCATTAACTGGGCCACACAGCAGTTTTCCAACATGATAATGACCTCCAAGATGACAACTGCCTTCCTGAAGAAGGTGTAGGTGAAGGTGATGGGGTGGCCAAGTATGTCTCCAGACCTGAATCCCATTGAGCACCTGTGGGGCATCCTCAAGAGGAAGATGGCAGAGCAGCAGGTGTACAACATCCACCAGCTCCTTGATGTTTTCATGGAGGAGTGGAGATGGATCCTAGCAACAACATGTGCAGTTCTGGAGAATTCCATGCCTCAGAGATTCAAGGCGGTGCTGGACAACAATGGTGGTCACACGAAACATTGACATAATTTGGCATGTTGACGGTGAGGTGCACTCACTTTTGTTGCCACCCATTTTGGAAATAGTGACTATTCAATTATTTGGACAGTGCAGTAAATCTACACTGCTACACATATTGTACTATGACCACTCAAGAAAACATTCAGGTTTCATTTCTGTAACGTTGCCCCTTGAAAAGATATAATAAATAAATTGTCAAAGTGCGAGGCGTGTACTCACTTTTGTGAGATACTATAAGACTGGCAGAGGCATTTCTCAACATCACGCACAGAAGGACAAGATGACATATAAAATTCAAGGAGAAAAAAAAGGCAATCCTCATTGTCAAAATGCAGAAGATCTTCAATTTTACAGTTTTTTCAGGGACATACAGTAGTGTCCAAAAACATCTGGACACTGACAACAGTATAATTATTTAAGCTGTTAACCACAGTTTACTGGAGTTGAAATAATCAAACAAAGTTCTGTCCCAAAGAAGTCCAGACTTTACTGCCAGTGCGCTTGTGTGTAGACAACATTCTAGTTCTACTTCTGCTACGCCATACTGTGGGAGGCGTCTAGAGAAATGCAGGAACACAGCTGCATCCAAGAAGAGATGATGACGTTTGATGTTTTTGGTACCTTTTGACAAGCTCTAGCCAACCACTCGCGGTACCATATTTGATGATCAACACATCGAATTAAATGGTTCTCTGTTCTCAAGAATATGATGCATGGAAATTTCCTGAGGTTCGGTTTCTTATAAAGTTTACAGTTCAAGCAAATGATGATTCTTTCATTCCAAGTCCAATGTGGTGGCCTAAAGAGTCAAAAATAGGCAAGCAGTGTCACTGCCCTGATACTTATGATACTACTGGATCTGACTGCATACTTGAGGACATATTAATACGTGTACTAAAAATGTACAAAATTGACAAAAAAGTGAATTTTATACAGCTAGTCGTTAAATCACTGCTAGCTGGAGAAGATTCAGAGGAGAAAGGGCATTGTGTCTCTTCTTCCCACCCTAGACTCTGTGGCTCCCCACTAAGGCACATTAAAAATTGGACCAAGGGTCCTGTAGCTTACCGGCAAGCAATCTTATAATGATGATACAAGTTATGACAATTTCATGTGAAGTATGACCTTCGAATTATTGAAGTCCAATGTCAAGGTCACTAAATAAAAGTTCACATACATTTATAAGACCCTATAAAATACCCAATGAGGTCAGCAAACAGACTTCATATATGACTTTCTAAAAGTCTCTATAAAAAGTAATTCACTGCCGAATTTAACCCTCAAAGGTCTCTGACAGTCAAGTTCAATGCCACCAAATGAAAGTTAATGTGTGATTTCCTAGATGCCTGTAACACAAAAAAACGCTCAATCTTTGACCATTTTAGTGATACAAGTCATTGAATTTTCATCATGTCACAATTGACCTTCGAAGGTCAATACTAAAGTCACCAGATGAAAGTTCATATATGACTTCCTATGTCTCTACTACAAACCTATGCTCCATCTGTGACCTTTTTGGCAATACAAATCATGTAAGTCTATTATTTCAGCTATTTCAGCAACAGTCAAGCTGAATGTTCATGTGCAACTTCCTTTAAGTCTGCGATACAAAGCTAGGCTCCATCGGTGATCTTTTTAGTGATAGAAGTCACTGAGTTTTTACTAAGTCAAGTTCCACCGTCAAAAGTCAATATGAAGGTCTCCAAATGAAAGTTTATGTATGACTTCCTATATGTCTCCAAACCTATGCCCTATTTGTAACAATTTTGCAGATATAAGTCCTTAAAATTTCATTGTTAAGCTTGGCTGTTGAAGGTCACTGAAGGTCAAGTTCAAGGTCACCAAATGAAACTTAATACATGGCTTCCAGTATGCCCACAATTCAAACCTTAGCTTTATCTGAAATAGTTTTGGAGATAGAAGTCATTGAAATTTCATTGTTAAGTTTGACATTTGAAGGTCACCAAAGGTCAAGTTCAAGGCCACCACATGAAAGTTCATATATGACTTCCTATAAGTATTCAACACACATATGTTCCCAATATTCAATATTTTTGAGCCGAGAAGCCTTAGGAAATTGTAACATTTTGCTTGGCCTCAAGTTTAACCCTTCAAGGTCATTTGAGGTCAACTTTAACACAGCTAAAATAGAGGTCATATGTTACTTCCTATTTGTCAGTAATACAAACTTAATCTCTATTTGCAACCATTTACCTTCCACAGGCGATTTTGCCCATCCTCCATGAGACCCAATGTCAAAGTACTGCTCCCCCACTTGCCCCACTTCCATCGATTCAATCAAACTGGCACTCGCACTGAACATTAAGTGTATCAAGGTGAGTGGATTGCCAGATTTAGAAAAAAAGTTTTCAGACTTATCATATTTTTGAAAATTCAAGTCCTATCTCATAGCATTGTAAATGTTTTCCTTGACCTTGAGTTTGACCTTTCAAAGTCATCTGAGGTCCACCTTAACACTTCCAAAACACAGGTCATATATGACTTCCTATATGTTGATAATACAAACTTAAAGGGGAAGATGTTGCAGACAATGAGACTGCGCGCGAGCATTAAAATGTAGTTGTGATGTTAGGCTGCAGTGTAGCTATGTTGCTACACAGTCATCGCAATGGACATAACCACAGCGGTTCGTTAGCATGTTTTTTGGTGGAAAAAATAACATTTTGTAATATTGGATTTTTCGAGTTCGACAATCGACCAGTGTGGACTTCATCGGAAAACAGGAAGTAAACAGAGGTACGTGCACTGAGTAAATTAGCACAATTTTTATACATTTCTAGTTCAGCTACTGTAGTGAAATTCATTTTGGTCACTTGGAAGGGTTAGACGAACATGGCTATGGACTTGAAATGACATCACGATCGTGTTAAGACGCTAAAAGCACGTTAAAAGCCTGCCCCATTGGAGCCGCTTAGGTACGAACTTTAGCAGGAGCATAACTCGGTGTAGGCAAAACCAAATTTCTTTGTTTGTCTCGCTACTGACAGTACTCCTTCACCACAAATAACAAAGATACGTGTTGAAATTGACCGAAGTTCCCCTTTAATCTCCATCTGCAGCCATTTGGCCTCCACAGGCCATCTTGCATATTCATAAAGTACAGCGCCCTCACTAGATCCACTTCGTCAATTCAATCAAAACAGGTGCTTGCACTGTACATTGATGGTAGCAAGGTGAGTTGATTGACTGATTTAGGAAAAAAAATGATCACGCAGTTTCTGAGAAATAATTTTAAAAAAAATTTCTCAGTCCTATGGGGCCAAAATTTCAAGGGCCCATAAAACGGACAAAAATCTAAAATCCAGAAAAAAAACCATCTGGAGATGTGGTCTAGTAGTATGCTATAGCAAATTTATATGAAAATTCATTGAGCCAAAAAAAGATAAAAAATGCTCCAGACGACAGACGACAAACGACAAACGACGGACGCCACACCACGACACTAGCTTATCGGCCAATATCGGCATATGTTGGTGTTTACAAATACCTAAATGTTTCTGAATATTACTTTTTCAGTTGGTGCGAATAAGGTGCTTCAGGCTCTGAAGCTTTGATGATGAGATCAGCTCCGCTGCTGCTACGTCCGGTGTGGTATACCAAAACCAGTAACATTAATAGTGCTGACAGGCTCTGGAGCGTGATATTTGGTTGGAGTGCTGGGGCAGGTTTGTCCACGTGTGCATCTTGCATGTCCATGTATCCTCATGCAGGTGCGTGTGTGTATGCATGTGGGTGCAGATGAGCCTTTGAGGGTCTGTACACGTATGCATTCGTGTGAATTCATCCCCGTGTGTGTACATGTGTGTGCGCATGCAGGTGTATCTGGCACCCAGAGTCTGATGCTTGCCTGACTAGCTGTGAATAGGAGCAGATTATAGGTATCGATAGAGGCCCAGAGGTGGGGGCCGGACATGCAAAGGCTTATTGATTCTGTTCGCTGAGGAGGGAACGCTAGAAACTGAAGGTCAGTGGCTCTTCATTGCACAAATTAAGGGGCTGCCTCTTTGGCCACCACCTAAACCCTCTGAAAGAGTGACAAACAGACCAAAATCTACAATCAGCACCCTCCTGAGGGAGCCAGGGGCCAGCGGGAGGGCACCACAAGGCAATCAACTTGAGGGGGCGCGTGTGGGAGGACAACCAGGCATCCTGGTCCACCTTCACTGTCAGGCTGTGGGCTGGCTGCTCTATTTGCCTATGGAAAATAACCTTGTGGAAGGCGCAAGGTCAAATTTTTGACCACTTGCCGATGAATCTGAAACTGTACTCCTCCAGACAAATATGTGGGTGCGTGACCACACTAGTCCATGGAGGAATACACAAATAAACTAAGAAACCACTATTTGTGGTAAAACAGGATGGCGATGTCACAATTTCAAAGTAAGAGAGCCACAACCTAGAAAAAGGTTTTGTAAACAAATGAGACCAGTACTCACTTGTATCAGAGCAATGACATGGGCATGACTAGAGACAAAGCGCAAATATCCAAGATCCAAAGCACACCAACCCTCCCCACCTGGGTAGCATTAAGTAGCAAGAGAATCATTTTAATTCTTTTGAGCTGAAGTTCAACAAACACCTTGAAACTCCAAAAATAGCACTTAAACTGAATAATGATCCCAAACAAACTAATATAGTAACAGGAGTCTACAACAGAAAGGTGAAAACTTTTTATGAGCCAATTCAACTCAACTGACCAAGTGTGCCCAAGGCTGAGTACAAAACCTAAAGCAAAAGGCCCCAGGCATAATTTACATAATACAATTAGGTCTCAAGCAAAATAATTTCTTGATATGGGAGTCATTGCGTGAAACCATTGCAAATTCTACATAAAGAAACTAAAATGTATAAAAACACCTTTACAAAAAGCTGGGAATGTACACTTACCCTATAAAATCAACAGACTCATATATAGATCTGTCAAACGCAGCCGCTGTTTTCAAACCCATGGAACTTCAGGCCTATCTTAAATTCTAGTGGAGATCCCATGGTTTCCTACGATCCCAAAATATGTTCTGCAGAATTACAAGGAAATGTGTATGCAATGATGGACGAGATCTAGATAATTTCTATTTTATGTAGCCAATATCGTGCCCATAAAAAATGGCATCCTGGGGTTTAATATCTCTCTCAATGAAAGGGTGATGTAGCTTCAGTGACGTACTGCAAACAGCAGATACAGAATATGTATGTGACATTGCCTTACACCATGGAAATAATGTTTTTTCTGTCTTTGAATGTACTCAAGGCAAAACTTAAATAAAAAGATAGAGTTGAAGGGGAATAAATAAAACGCAAATTCAAATTTTACAGCATCTTCCGTGATGTGCCAAATTTTTCAAAACTGGGGTTCTATGCATTAGTTATTTCAATACAAATCTAAAACTGTGGTAAAAAGGGTAAATCAGCAGGGAAAAAACAGTTTTTGTTACAAAAATGATGCATAGGCACTGTACATGATGACCAAAAGTTGAAATAAACACTGTGAGATTCAAAAGTATGAATGTAAATAAATATGAGTGGCTTTGTATAGCAGGGCAGTTTTAAAATACAGTGACAGTTTTGTGCAGATTGCTCTATGCCAGGTCTCCCCAAATCACGGTCCTCGAAGGCAGTAAACTACGGATTGTTTCACCCCCCCTTTACCTGGGAGTCAGGTGCGATCACAATCTGGCCACTCAGTGCCGATAATTGTTCATAGAGCAACCTGTAAGGAGAGAAAACCAGGGCTGGATTCGGATGCGAGGGCCAGATTTGGGCAGCCCTGCTCTTTGCCATGGGGATCAGACAGTGGAGAGCAAGATGAAAAGTGTAGGGTCCTGAGATTAAAGCTCGCAGACCCATTCCTGTTCACCACCTCTGTCTGCAGATCTTCAAAGATAAAAGCTTCTCCCTCACCAGGCTCCACCAACTGGCCGCCTTGCCTCACAATATCGCCACAATTGGCTACTCATGCTGTCCTACCATGACAAACAAGTGGCAAAATAAAACAAATGTTTCACACTTAATTATTCTGAACATGCTACATAGGATCCCAAGATGTAATCCTTCTATCTTGACATATCCAATTCATATCATATACATATCCATATATCCACCAATTCATATCAGTTCATTGCAGGCAGTATTTGATTTTTCATGCTGACTAACAGTTTGCTAGATTTGAAATAAAGGTAGATACAAATATTTATGGACTGCACATTCTCATATATACATATGCAGTAAAAAAAATATTGGATGCACCCACAAAAACTGAGAAACTCCTTACAAAGAGGCCCACGCTTTCCCTTCAAATCACCTCCAACCCATTATTACTGATTACTGTGCGTGTCATGGAATGTTGTCCCAGCATGGTCCCCAGTTCCTTGGGGAGACTGAAATGCAGTTAGTGGAAGTTGATCAAATTATGTTTTGATCTGGTGACTGTATAGGCCAAGGAAGGCATCTGAATTCATTCTTGTGTTTTCGGAACATGACAGAAATGGTTCCAAGAACACTAGGTTCAATTCAAATGGCTTCCAAGGCCCACACAGTGTGTATGGGGTGATTATGTTTGAATATGGAGTCATCATAAGTGAGTGTTTGGACAACAGGGTGCATCCAGCCTTGAAACATGATTTTATATGACTATTGCACTTCAGAAGGGAGTGACAATAAGAGTTTAATGAAATGGCTGCCCATTTATTACACAACCAACACCATAATTAAAGCTGCAAGCAACATTGAAGGGGCCCTCGCATCCCAAGCCAGGTAAAGAACACTCTCAAGGGGTAGGCGCGTCATGATCAAAGTCCACAATCAGAGACGTCTTCATAAATCCCAATATGGAGGGTTTACCTGGTGTAAATCACTGGTAATACTCAAAAACAAAAAGGGCCGAATTAGACTTTAGTGGAGAACATCTAAAAACCCTGACCAGTTCCTAAACAAGATATTGGACGGATGAATTCAAGATCAACTTGGACTAGAATGATGAAAAGAGAAGGGAAAAGAGATGGAAATGAACAGGTTATGATCCAAAGCATAACATCATCTGTCAGACATGGCGGATGCAGTGTTATGGCATGGGCATGTATGGTTGGCCAATGGAATGAGTCACTGGGGTTTATTGATCTGACTGCTGATGGAGGTAGCAGGATGAATTCTGAGGAGTAGAAGGATATACTATCGCCTGAGATTCATCCAACTGCTGTGAAACAGATATGGCAGTGCTTCACAGTACAGATGGATAATGTCCCAAAAAATATTGCTTAAGTAAGACAAAGCAAAGAAACTGGCCATTTTTGAAGGGCCAAGTCAGTCACCTGACCTCAACCCAACTGAGCAGCTTTTCACTAACTGAAGACAAAACTGAGGACAGAAAGACACATAAACAAGCAGCAACTGAGAGCAGCTGCAGTATCACAAGGGAGCGAACTCAGCATTTAGTGATGCCGACAGGTCCAAACTTAAGGCAGTCAGTGACTACATAAGATTTCATCATCATCATTTCATTTTCCAGCGTTTAAAATAATTCTCATATCGATTATTACGTTTGTCCAATTACTTTTTAGCCTGTGAAAATGAACAATGCGCACAAATTGCGGTGAATTTCCTCACATAAAAGCTGAAAGCCTTCACTTCAATTATATCTTGATTCATTCATTTGAAATCCATCCCGGCTGAGAACAAAGGCAAAATAATGAAAACTGGACAAAAAGCTGTTAAACAGCATTCAAATTAATATTTTTGACCAATGCAGATGCTCTCAAAATTGTGGTTCAGATACTTCAAATTTAAATAACTTTTTCAGGGGTTTTTCCAAAATTTCATCCACCCAGTATATCATATACATATTTCTCAGAAGTTGCATATGATCCCAAAAATTTCTTGTATCAGCGCATGTTAAAACAGCTTTTCTCAGTGGTGGCATCAGAGACGGATGCCAAGCACAACCTCAGTGCTAAGTCAAAGCTTGCAATTTCGAATGAAATCCTGCTCATAGCTCCGACACAATGCCGTTCTGGGGATCACACTGTCATGGTGGAAGGGGACTCCCCGCTCAGCCAGGGGGAGGGAAAAGTATCCACTCCCTGACAGGAGATAAAATGCAGCAGGGAGACGAGGGGCTGCACCCGGGTAGGACAGGGACGGCAGGGTTGCTTGGTTATCCGGCCGCGTGCTGCTGGTCATTCTTCTGTATAAAATCCAATTAGCACAAGTGATACTGTGCTGGGGAGCTGGTCTGCTGGAAGCCTCTTCATTACTTCGGCAATGCAGGGGGAGCACATGCCATGCCATGCGATCCTTTATGCGCACGCATGAGGCCATTCGGCAGTCTTTGAAGAAATACTAAACTAATTACCTTGGAGAGCAGCCACACTACAAGGCGGCGGATTTACTCTGCCGTTGTTCAGGGGGACAGAGAATACACTTTGGCTCGCAAGCGGATGAGAGCAAGACAAAACACCGCAGATCCTAATACACATGCGTGGCCAATGAAAAGTAAATACTCAATCCCTTCGAGCAGACATGGCGTCCATGGAACTGCTCAACTGATGCACTCAGTGGCAGTGTCCTAATAATATCAGGTAGATGCAAAATGTATATTCAATATTCATGAGGAGGCGGTGCCCGTATATTATTTAGAATGTGAGTATGTTAAGTCCCACCACTGTTGCCCAGAAACTGTATGAATTAAACTCCTCCGCCAAGCCAAAGCCTGATGTGCAAACTGCCTAATATACTTGCCCACAGTATTTATCCAGCAGATAATAAAAAATCTTTTGTGACAGAAACAATCATTTTCCTTTGTTGCAACCAGTTCAGCTATAATAGCTCAAAGGTCTCCCAATTATGCAGTGAAAAAACATCAGCTTTCGGAAGCAAAAATTCGACATGATATTCAGGGTTTTGCCGATGCTGGTCGGACCCGACCAGCACACTGAATCCACCGACCACCACTCAGCTTTTCCCGACCGGTGTTCAGTCAAATTTTGCTCCCATGTCAAAAAATGCTGCCGTAATGCAAAGCGATCGTAAAGCCTTTGTTGTCGCCTTGATATTGCAATATGAATCAGGTTACAATAGTAACTTTGTTGTTTGTTAGCTTATTATAACAAAAGCAGATGTTATAATGAGTTGGATAAGTTTGTTTGAAGATACACTGCCCGGCCAAAAAAAAAAAGTCACCTTTTGGAAGTTAATGAACAAATTCTAAAATTGGATCATGATTGCGGTTATTAATATGTTTCAGATGGCAATAATCATTTTAACCCTGACTGATGAAGTGCGTCGCTATTCATTTCTTACAAAATCATGTCGGAAAACACATTCCCTGATGGTGGAAACGATGTTACTGTATTTCAGAACGGGCAAGTTATTGGCCTGTATTTAGCAAAGAAAACCATAAATGACAAAACCAAGCAGGAGGAATCATTTTCACAAACAAATTTTCCACCAAAAAGTCCTGACCTTTAACATAATAAATGTTATTGGGATGTACTCAAGACCACTGAGTGGTTCAACCATTACGTCGAGAAGACAAGATCTTGGACAAAAATCATGGTATTTCTGATCGAAAAGAAATGTTCTGGCATTGCATATAGTTGTCAAAACAAAGTTGACAAGACAAATATGCATTGTAATCAAAGCTACAGGGGTTCCAACTAAATATTTGATATAAATATAACTTTTTATAATGCCCATATACACCATCTAATTTCTGCATTTTCTGCAAATATATGTACGCTTACAGGTTGAAATGCGCACTGAAAATAAATCTATTTTTATGATTTTTGAAGATACTTCAAATATGAGCGAGGAAACAGCCCGAGATTTCAGGTTTGCGCAAGCGCAGAACCGCGAAGTAGCATATTTTGATAGGTAGCAAAATTTGTCAGAACACCGGCACTGTTTTTTCAAAGATCAGTTAAATGACCTTATCCAGTGTCCAATAAAACCGTTAAAAACAAAACATAAATCACCCTAAATATGCTCTTCTCTTCTGTTATTGTCAGAATAGCGAACTTTCTTTTTAGACTCACGCCCTGGCATGGAAATTTGCAGGAATTGGCTGTGCTGGTCATCATTGATATTGAAAAACCTGCCCAGTGGCGGAGCCAGAATTGAGAACTGACAACAATTGGTCCTGGCTAGTTCTTAATCATTTTCCTTAATTAACGCATTTTCCAATTATCATAATGATCCATTGACAATTAGAAGACATGGCTTCACTCCATATGAAGAAGAACACAAAGAAGAAGATATTTTATTGAACCCCATGGGGTAATTTGTCCTCTGCATTTGACCCATCCTATTGTTAGGAGCAGTGGGCAGCCGCTCAGCAGTGTTCTAAAGTCAGTTCCTTGGTCAGGGGTACTGGTAGGAGTGGTACTATGTGTTCCTTTTGTGGGTGGGGGAAGCTGGAGAAAACCCACGCCAACACAGGGAGATGCAAATTCAAACTCATGCAAACTTCACACAGAAAGGCCCCAGGCCAGATTCAAACTCACAGTGGTTAGTGCTAATCACTACGCCACCGTGCCGCCCAAATGCTGTCTAACAGCGATGAAATAGGGACAATCAGCCCAGACCATCACACTACCACCACCATGTTTGAGTTTTGGTATGATGTTCTTTTCATGAAATGCTGTGTTAGTTTTATGCCAGATATATCGGGCTGCATACCTTCCAAAAAGTTAAACTTTTGTCTCATCAGTCCACAGAATATTTTCCCAAAAGTCTTGGGGATAATCAAGATGTTTCTTGGCAAATGTGAGATGAGCCTTTGTGTTCTTTTTGCTCAGCAATGGTTTTCGCCTTGGAACTCCCTCATGGATGCCATTTTTGCCCAGTCTCTTTATTATTATTATATCATGAACACTGACTTTAACTGAGGTAAGCAAGGCCTGCAGTTCTTTTGAAAATGTTCTGGGTTCTCTTGTGACCTCTCGAGTTGTCGATGCGCTCTTAGAGTATTTTGGGAGGCCAACCACTCCTGGGAAGGTTCACCACTGTTCTAAGTCTTCTTGATTTGTGAATAATGGCTCTCATCGTGGTTCACTGGAGTCCCAAAGCCTTAGAAATGGCTTTGTAACCCTTTCCAGACTGATAGATGTCGATGACTTTGTTTATCATCTGTTCTTGAATTTCTTTAGATTGCGGCATTATGTATTGCTTTTTGATATCCACCTCAGGTTCTATTTAGGTGATTTCTTGATTCAACAGGTCTGGCAGTAATCAGGACTGAGTGTGGTTAATGAAATTGAACTAAAAAATGTGTTTTATCACTGTTAATTCATAATTAGCACTTTTCACATGGGCTCGGGTAGGTTTGGATAGCTTTTTTACCTCAATAAATGAAATCATAATTTGAGAACTGCATTTTGTATTTACTTGGGTTATCCATGTCTAATATTAAGATTTGTATGATGATCTAAAACATTTAACTGTGAAAAATATGCAAAAAAATAAGAAGTCAGGAAGGGGGCAAATACTTTTTCATGGCACTGTACATGCTAGCTAGCCATTTTTTATTTTCAGTTTACTACCGTAGCCATGATGATTACGGAACTAGTTTGCCGCATTGATTATTATGAGTAACCTTTAGCCTTGGTCGTTTACCATTTTAAATCGATTTTTATTGGTATGGATCTCCATTTTTGATGAGCGCCGCCATTCTTACCAAGTCACATGATTCCACTGAGGGAAGTAACACCAGCTGTGCTGTAAACAATCGGCAAGGGCTACAAATGTTCGGCTAAACAGTTATGATCGCAATAAATCAAAACGAGAACGGCATGATTTCATATCGAAAAACTGCCATGTTAGTCACAAAACAATGTCGCTATTGCACTTACTCGACAAGAGACTGGCTTAGGTTTTGGTTTTATCTGGATTCTATTCAGGATCCAGCAGTATACTAAGAATGCGGTTGTGCAATCTGCTTTTCGTTCTACTGCCTTTGAGCCAGAAATTCCGCGCCAGATATTCAGATCTAAAATGCATCAACAGACAGTTTTTGGTGAAAACAGAAAATTCCGGATCCAGGCAACATTGACGAAAGTTAGTCATGGCTCATTAGCATACACTGTCCCCACTGTAGTAATATAAAGCTTTCTCATGCGGTGCATTTCCCAAGAGCACATTAGCTTACTACATTACCAACCAACATAGTTTGTGCGTACAGTCCACAGTAATTCCAGCTATGTAAGTTAGCATCAGTGCTTTTAGGAAACGCACCCTTATCAAACTGCTTGTGGTCGTGCTGAAGGTAAATTGATTGATTAATTGATTGATTGACTAGTGAGTGACGCTCGAGTCTCATCACGACTCCTTTCTGAGCTTTGCTTATCCCGGAGCAAAAATGCTACCTGCAAGGCGATCGTAAAATCTTTGTTTTTGCTTTAATAGTGCAATACGAACTAGCCTACAGTAGCAACATTGTGATTTCTGTGCTTATTATAACAAACGCAGGTGTTATAATGAGTTGCATGAGTTTGATTTAAAGACATCATGCTGCACGCCACTATCGTCTAATTTTGGCATTTTCAGGAAAAGCTAGCGTGTACATGAATTTATTTGCCAATAGGTTGAAAAGCGCACTGAAAAAAAAAACTGTATTTTTAAGATTCAATATGATATTTAAGACATGAGGGAAGAAACAGAGCCCAAGATTGTGGATTTGTACGTGCTCAGAACCCCAGGGTAGCATATCTTGACAGGAAGGAAAAATTGACAGAACACTGACCGGGAGGGAATGACAAGCAAGCTCAGGTTTGCAGCAGACTGGGATGCGTTTCCTGAAAGTGTCTTGTTTCATTCAAGCCATTCCCCCCCGTCTCTGTTAAGCTCAAATTTTGAATTATAAAGCCGTAAATAGGGTAAAGAATAAATAGCCAGATTTGGCTTCTGCGTATAGGGGTTAAGCAGACCTTCCCACCTGTTAAGGAATTACTCTCATCACTGTTTTGTCGCAAGGCCACTTCCTGTCCCACAACACCCTGGAGCAGAAGCTGGACAAATTTTGCGGGTCTCTTACACAATGATGAATCATTTAGGTCCAGATGAGCAACATCAGCCAAACAGCAACCCCACTGTAGCCCTCCACGGCTGAAAGAAATCTATTATTCAGAGGTGTGACTGTAGGAGGGGTGAGAAGGTGGAAGAAATGCAACAGTCCCAGTCATTGCATACCGGGGCAACCCCCAAATGGAAGATCTTAAGGAAATAAGCACTCTGGCGAGGAACAAGCTCATGGGGAGTAACGACAGCGACCACTGCAAACTGAGAGGAAACTCAGGATCCCACAAAACAGACAGGCATTCACCTTCAGGAAACATCAGCTTTAGTCCTCATGACTGAATAGTGATGGGGAAATGGAAAAAAAAAAAAAACCAACCGCTTTGCCGAATGTGGGTTGCCATGGAAACCACTGCCCGGCCGCTCTCTTCCAAACGAGGCCGAATGATACACGGTGCGGAGGGCGGGGGTGCGGGTGGGGGTATGGGGGTTAGGCAGAGTCCGGATGTGGATGAGCTCCTAATGTTGCCTGCATGCTTGCTTATACTGCTGAGAGGACACGGTAGTGCGGAACTGCTTATGTGGCCTGGTGAAGCCTTCATCGGCCCCTTTCAGATCAGCTCGATGCCTGACATCTTAGTGAGATTTGCAGAGGGCATAAATAGCTTTGTTAGTGCAAAAAAATACAAAGTACATGGTTCACAAGCATGACTGGACATATTGCAGAACATCCAGTGGGCTCAGTGGGAACTGGTCAGAAGTGTCAAAAATACTGTAAAACTAGAGGGATCTTAAGGAATCAAAAGTGGAGCTAAACGGACATTACCAAAATTCCCAAACTGGCTCTTTCAATCTGCCACTATATCATCCGAATTTAATTGGCTATGTAATTTGTCCTCTCCCTCTTCACCCCAAGCTGATGTGTGGGTAGTGTTCTGGTGCAAATTGGCTGTGATCGCATAACCCCAGCGGGTGCTACACATTGGTGGTGATGACAAGAGATCACCCCATATAACTGTTAAGAGCTTTGAGCAGCTATGAAGAAGGCAAAATATAAATTCAATGTTCATTCATTCATTCATTCTTAAATACAGCTTAATGAGCTATTCAGTCGTGCAATGAAAGATAAAATCTTATGTTTCAATAAGGCTCAATGCGTTTCTGTCTTCTTCAGCAAGATGGTAAAATAAATGAGGTTTTCAGAATCAAAGACAAAGGTCTCCATCTTAAAGCCACCGCAAAGTGGCGCCAGGTGCAGTGTAAGTGTTTCAGCAAATTTCAGACCGATGCAGTTTTCATTTTGCTAACCAGTGTCCAAGTTGTTTAAATAGCCAAACAGCCAGCTGACAAACAAAAAACTGGCCTAAAGTCAATGGTCAGTGTTTTACTGCTAGTTTACGAGAGCATTAAGATAGAAATATAGGCTAACACAGGCTCACTCGTACACCACTCAGTAACATTACTAAAGATGACAGTGATCTAATTTCAGCAATACAACACCGCTGTTTTGACCTGGTGCTACATAATAAAATTATTTTAAAGAGAACCAAAGCAGTACTAGCTGTTAACAAGAGCGATCAGGAGATGGCATATCTCCTCCGCCCCACGTCATCTACTTCAGACTAAAAAAAGGCACCACGTCAGGTCATGATTAATGTGCACACCAAGTTCTGTGGAAAATATTGGATGGTTTTCAAGTTATGCTCCGGAAATGAAATGTTCACAGACAGATGGGCAGACGGACAGACAACTGCACCCATGACTATATCCCCCCGCATTATATGCCTGAGGGATAATAAAAAAAGTAGTAATAACTTCCAAAAAAAAAAAAAAACAAGCAAAAGCCTTCATTTTAAGTCTAGCCTCAGTCAAGTTGAACACAGCCTTGGACGGAGGGTATATGGATCACTTTGCAGGAGCAGATTTGTTTCCTAGGCAGAAAAGCGGTCAATCCTACTACTTGGCAGATTGCCATTATAGTGGCGGATCTGCCAAGGTGCAAGTGCACCAGGCTTTAAAAGAGAATGGGCGACAACAATCTGCTTTATTTCATGTTACTCCTAAAACACACCTATCATTAATACAGCCCTAAAATTAAGATAAGATTGGCCGAGATTTACTTACTTCACAGTTGTTGCAGGGAAGACAAACAAACGGCTCAGTGTATTCCTCTTTACAGAGGGCAGAAAAGGATACAAGCTCTGGTACAGGGTCAGGCGTGACTTGACGGCTCTGCTGGCATTGATGCAGGTGGCACGCACCAGGCTGGGTAGCAAGGTTCCCGTGACAATGGCACCGTTGAACAATGGACCAAAGAAAGGTACCTGCAGTGGAGATAAGTAGCCAAGGAGGAGATGAGATGAGGCCAGTGTAGCGCAAGTCTCCGTTCAAAGTGTAGAACTACTGTACTTGGAAGCGTTATATCTAAATAAAACAATTCTTTTTTATGAAATGACTGTAATGGTCTTGTGACCATTCTTATTAATTTAGATAGAAACAATACTGAAACTGATAAAATGAAAAGAAGAAGAAAAAAACGATAATCTTTACAGCATCACCTCAGAAAACAAAATATTCAACATTATAAGAAAAATAATTTTTTTCACTCAAATGTTCAAGTTAGAGAATGCAAAGGTCATTGCAAATGAATTGAAATTTGTATGCCCAAGCAGATTCGCCTAAAGCAGATTCAGTAAGCTGTGGCTGGAGTAAGCTACTGCATTTGGTGAGACTGAACCGAAGCGGCATTTGACCGCGATTCAAGCAGAGTGCGAAAGAAATGACTTCCAAATGGGCCCATCTCAACGGTACTCTTCACAACAGCTCCGGACAGAAAACCCCATGTCATTACGACTTATTCTTTTATTCATTGCCTATCTAAAACTCAACAATTTTCGCAAAAGAAAAAATAAACTTGATACATCTGTTCATGCAGTCAAAGTGTGATGTTTGAATTATTGTCACCTCACCGGTTCATGGAAAAGGGGTTATGTGATTGTCCAAGCTTGTGGTTAATGGGCTGTGTAAATGTGTGTATGCATGTGTGTCATCTCTGCCTCATTATGGGACTAGCAAGACATGACTTGGGAAAGCATTCTATTGTGCCAAAAACTGTATGCTGTACACATGAAAACTGCACAATGTAGTTTATAAAGTATAATTCAGCAAAAATAGGACAAAGGGTCCTGTAGCTTACCAGCACACAATCTGTAATGTACATTATTAACTTGAAATAATGGCAGAAGTAATTACATATAGGTTCATCACTGAGGTTTCAGTTCCGATTTGATCAAGCAAATACTCGTAGTACATATTAGTAGGTGTTATATCTACAACAATTTTGAGTGCAACATGCTTTTAAAGATAATTTTTTTGGGTTTTCTCCTTTTTTTGACAGTGAGGTGGAGGTTGACAGGAGGGGTGAGGAGAGGAATGGGGAAGACATGCAGCACAGGCCTGGGGCGGATTCCAGCCCGCGCCGCTGCGGGAGGGAGCCTTTAGTGCGATACGCACACTTAACCCATGTGCCACCGGGGCGCCCCCAGTACAACATTATTGAAATTGTACTTCAAGCAATACAAAAAAAATACACAACTATAAACAATATAATTACAGAGAAACAGAATATACTAATATGTGTGCAATGCTTTACTTGATTAATGTTTTGAAGGAAACATACAAAATGATAACAATCATTTAAATTGAAATACATTTCAACAAAATCAAGGTTTCATAATAATTGGCACACGTCATTGAATATTTAGTGCAACCACCTCTGGCCAGGATTACAGCATGGAGTCTTTTTACGTAATTTTTGACAAGAATGAGGCACACATTTGGGATGTTTCTGGACCATTCCTCTGAGCAGATCCTTTCATGATCCTTCACAGTCCTGGGTTTGCATTTATCAGTTGCCCTCTTCAACTCAACCTGCACATTTTCAGTTGGATTGAGGTCTGGTGACTGAGATGATGATTGCAGAACATTGACTTTGTTGTCACAGAACCATTTCTGTGTGGATCTTGGGTCACCGTCTTCTTGGAAATTGCACCTACACCCAAGTCTCAGCCTTCTGCCGGATCCTACCAGATTGCCAGCCAAAATGTCCTTGGTGTAATTCAAATATCAAAGGAAAGAGTCCCGGTGCACACAGTTATAGTTGGTGATTTATTGTGGTGCAGGTGACTGATGTCTTTACATAAATTCTTCCTCAGAGTGAAACAGAGGGCCAAGACCAGAAAACACAGTGAAATGTCCCTCCACAAGGGAGGGACAACTTCCTATTGGAAAAAGTGAATACATTCACACAAAACAGCCAATGACCCTAACACACACACAAAAGAATGAATGAACGGGTAAGAGAGCCCCCCCCCCCTGTTACCAAACAACAACATCTCATTGGTAGGAGAAAAACACGTGGTGTGAATTAAAAGAAATACAATCACACAATGGAATACATAAAGCAGAACAAAAAAAAATTATAGGAAATAGAACAAATTCATTTCCTCATTTAAACCAAAGGGCTCTACAGTGTTGACTGTCAATGTCCTAAAGGCTTCTCTGCGGAGTTTGTTGATGATGGGGTGATTTTCTCTTTCCCCCAGAATTTAAGAGAAGCCACTGACCCATGTTTAGCCCGTTCGTAATGACGTTCACTGGCATAGTCAATTTTTTTTGTATGGATAGAAGTTTTATGCTCTGCTATTCTGACTTTAAGAGTACACTTGGTTTGCCCCACATGCACTAAACCGCACGGGCATTTTAACAAGTACATAACATGAGTGCTCTTGCAGTTGATGAAGGAATAAATTAAAAATTTCTTGCCTGTGTGTGGATGTGCAATTTCTTTAATGTCAGAGAAGTTTGAGCAGTGGGTGCAATGTCCGCAGCGGTAAAAACCTATGGATTCAGTAGGAGAAAGGGGCGGCTTATGAATATTAGAATGGACGATCACTGAGACTATGTGCACATCTGAAGGTCATTCGAGGGGGTTGAACAGAAAAGTCCTTGATATGGGTCGCTTTTGAGGATGTTCAAATGTTTGAGGACAATATGTTTAATCCTGCCTGTCATGGCGGTGCATTCCATTGGAACATTATTATCATTCAGTATTTCCCCCATGTTGTCATTTAGAGTTTCTGAATAAATATATTTTTTGGTATTGTTTGTGCATTGCCAGTCAGAAGTATAACACTTCTCAATCTTCAATTGTTTCAAGCCTAGAAGGCTTTTAAAATTTTTAAATTTGTCTGACCTCAAGCTCCATCTCACTAGGTAATTGGAGGTAAACTTAAACGCTGCCAAAATATAAGTCATATATGACTTACATGTCAGTAATACAAACGTATGCTCTATCTGCAACTATTTAGCCTCCACATGCCATTTTGCCTATTCTCCATAAGACTCAGGGCTCTAATTTCTTGGCGCAGCGTGGGTGGCGAAGCGTGGTGCAGCCCACACAGTGGTAATTTCGTCCGGCGCAGCCTGCGCAACGGTAATTTCGTGAGGTGCAGCACCATGCGCAGACAATTGTGCGCCGAGATGGGTGTGGCGGCATAGTAGGGGGAGGTGTCACTTATTCATCAAGACGCAGTGACAATTTCCTTGAAAAAGTGTTCGCTGCAGTTGCGCAGAAAGCTCACCAGCTCCAACCTAGTTCACTTTCTGTGCAGTGGTAATTTGGCTGACCAGCGCGCAGTGCGCACACGTCACCGAAACCTCACTGGCAGGTTTCCAGAATGTCAGGCACATTTCAATACAGTAAATAATTAGAGCAACCACTGTTTGATGTAACTATCTGAATCAGCACATAAATTATAGTATTTATATCGATTGTCTTGATGTCAGATCAAAGGCGGTTGGCACGCGTGATGGAAACTGAACCTGACTTAATCAACGCAACTGAATCAATGATGCAAATTAACGACTTCACATCTTTCTCAGCCAACCGCAAACTGCCTCGGCGTCAGGCAGTGCGTATATAATACTTGCGTTCTACGCTCGGTAAAGCCACTTGCCCACTGGACGCGAAACAAATTTTTCACACGACTGATTACAGTCAAAGTCAATGCAAAGTGCTATCGACTTTTCTTGGTCTTTTTATTCGTCTGTTTTCTTCCTTTGAAGATAGACAACAGTCTTTATTCGGTCTTTCTTTTGAAAATTAGTCAGATGGATCGAACAGATTCACGCTTTATTTCCACAGCAGAGATAAAATAGTGCTTGCAATCAGAGAGCAAATCAATTCCATGACCATGGACGGTGTGAATAAATTATCGCATGCACGATCAAGACTGTCCGACGCGAAATGCAAAATACTCCATGCCCGACACCCAGCAAAAAATAAAAGTATTGCTATGAGGACAGATTTATAACGGAATAAAGAATAAAAATACATATACATCACCAACCAACAGAACATCCAAAAAAGATGACCCGCAAATAAATTAATCGCAGTGTTCGTTGGATGTTCTGTTGTTAAAATGTTTCTTTTTATTCTTTATTTCCTAATCAATCTGGTCTAATCGTCCTCTTTTTTTTTTTTTGGCAGTCAAACACAGGCATTGTACGTTGTCTCACGCCATTGTCGACTCACTTTATTGAGCAGAGCTGAAACAGAAACATTGAAATTCTCGGTACTCATCTTGAGGTACTGAGCCCTCTCATCAAAATATTCACATTTAATATCTAAAAGAGTCAGTAGATTTGAAGAAATTAAAAACAATAATAGACTGTCGGACACGGAGATATATTAAAACCCTGTCAGACTTTCGGACACAAGACACTGCTTACAACGCAATCTGTCGAGCGAAAAATTTGTTTTGCGTCCAGTGTGCAAGCGCCTTAATACTAGGCTACTTTTATTGTCACTTAGGTTTTATCGTTCTTAGTGTGGGAAAGGAATACAGCCTGATTGCTATGATCTCGTACTGAGTTAAGATCACATATTGAAAATAAATGTGTAACATATCTTGCATTGTTGTCCATGCATGTTAATCCCAAAATTTTAAGCAGCAACAGGCTGTAATAATAGGAACACGCTATCCATCGTTTCTCTTGCCAATGAGCAATATTTGACTCCGCTGTGTTATACCCAAACACACCTTCTTTGCCAACTTGCGCTGGAAGGAGGGCCAGTGGCGGGACAGAGGAGTACTAGCGCCAGGCTACGCCGGGCACGAAATTGCAACATATGCCTGGACACACCCCGTTGGCGCGGCGCACTCCCCATTCGCCGCGCCTGCACCTGGTCTACGAAATTAGAGCCCTCAATGTTAAAGTACAGCACTCCGACTAGATCCAGTTCCAGCTATTCAAAGAAAACGGCACTCACAATGTACATTACTGGCAACAAAGTGAGTTGATTGCCTGATTTAGAAAGAAAAAAATATCAGACTGTTTTTCAGAATTTTTTTTTGAAACTTCAAGTCCTATTATTGAACACTGTCAACATTTTTCTGGACCTCGAGTTGGACCTTTCAAGGTTATCTGAGGTCAACTTTAACACTGCCAAAATGTAAGTCATATATGACTCCCCATGTGTTGAAAGTCCAAACTTAAGTTCTATCTGCAACCATTTGATCTCCACAGGAAACTTTTCCTATGCTCAATAAGACTCAAAATACAGCACCCCCACTTGACCACTTCCATCGATCAAAATGACACCCTCACTGTACACTGAGCGTGCCAAGGGGAGTTGATTGCCTGATTTAGAAAAAAGTTATCAGACAGTTTTTAGAATTTTCTAAGTCCTATCTTTCAACATTGAGCCCAAAATTTCAAAGGCCCATAAAATGGACAAAAACGATTCCATCATAAGTCCAAAAAAAAAGTATGGAGATATGGAAAATTCATCAGGAAAAATTTGGATTTGTAACAAAAATACAAAATACAGTGAAATCAATAAGGAGACCAGGCGACTGCTTTGTTGGAACATCCTGGAAAAGCACAAGCACTTACCATTTTTATAATCTAAAGTGAAAATACGACCTGATCTCGCAATCCTAACAGCTTCTCTCTTACCCAAACAGCTGATTTGCGGTGTACGCAGTGCACAGAATGCATAGGATCACTGTAAGTGTTGCTGTAAGGGAAATATAGTGCAAATAAAACAGGCTGTCTGATGTCAAAGCAGTGGAAAGAAATCTTTTGGTTTGCCTACTTTTAGGTGGTTCAGATGCAAGCCGTTTCTGGTCCCGTCCACAGCAAATGTCCTTGTTTTTTCTCTCGCCGGATTCTCCCAACTGGGGGCCTGCTGACTACCATCTATTGTGGGTAATACATTGACTATGGTACTAAGTACCTCATACAACCCCACTTCAAAATATCTTTAATCTGATCGAACAAATCTGATGAAACATTGAAAGAATCTCTTTGGAATGAACTTCAAACCATATGGAATGGCTTAGCAAGGGAGGAAATAAAAAAATAAGTGAATACTATGCCTGAAACAGTAAATGCTGTAATCAAAGCAAAGAGTGACCACACTCGATACTGACTATTTCTCCCAAAAAGACATTATTTTTGATTTTACAATTTATTGTTATCTGTTTACTTGTTCTCGTCTACAAATGTATATAATGCAATATTACATGAAATAAATACCTGAAAAGAACTTTATTTCTGATTTATCTTTATTTTGTTAAGGGTATAATCATCACTGCTCACTACTGTACATTTTAGTCTTGTCACAAGACTTAAAATCCTTTTTTTTGTCTCAAGAATAAAAAATGAAGTTAACTTTTCCTGCACCATTGCCAAATACTGAAATGTGGAAAAACTACGTCACCTTTATACCCCTTAGTGAAAATCATAATGAATGATATTTTAAATGAGTAATAGACATATGTTCACATATAAGGCTAACTGTCACGTGTCCTTAAACGATTCCTCTAATGTTCCAGCAGTCTGCATGAGTTTAACAGTTTTGTCTACTCAGTTTATTCTCTCGTTTCTTCCACTGCTCCCAGGTGTAATCATTTGTATGCCTCGCCCCTCTTGTCAATCTTCTGTCTATACAAGTTCATTGTAATTTCAGTATGGTTGCTGAATTGTTGTGTTTCATACCCAGCAAAGCCTGTCAGGCGGTTTGCATTTTTTAGTATTAAGCTAGGCTAATATGCTATTTTGCAGTGAAAGTGGACTCCAGTCTTTCTCTCCCCAACCCTGAGCCCACCCTGAACAGCTAAGAAAATTACCAGCCACTTTATCTATCCTACTTATCATTAAGGGCATCGGCGGGCTGTGAAAACATTTTGGTTCAACAAACGTCTGACAACAGCAGCTGTGTGGGCCAGCCGTCCTTCTGAAGTGCCATTCCTGTATGCAACAAGCTTGATAACTAGACTGTACTTGGCAGGTAGGACAATAGCTAACCTATGTGCCTCAGGAAAATGCAATTAAAAAACACTAGGAATACCACTTCACAGATGTAGGCCTCTGCCAACCAGTCAAGTTGCAGCTTATGTCCATATAACGTGAAAAATTTGACCTGATTTAATAAGTTACACAATGTATTTTTTGGCAAAATGTATGTTATCACCATATGAAAAAATAGAGTGGAGCACTCAAATCACTTGCATCGGTTTATTATTATGCCAAGACTAACGTTTCGACGCACAGTGTCTTCCTCAGAGTCAAACTAGTATTGGTGAAGTTGGGACAGCTAAATAACTTCATCCATGCAGAGAGTAACTTCCTATTGGAAAACCATTAAGTTGGGAGGTATCCATAATATCTCAAATACCATCATTTCCACCCATTAAGACAAATATCAGCAATAATGTACAGCGCTCTCAATAATTATTGGCACTCCTGGTTAAGATGTGTTAAAAGCCTTAAAATAAATTCAATTTTTATTGCAGAAACATACTCTCACACTGAAAATTGTAGAAAAGTGTAACCTTCAACTCAAGTGAATTTTAAGGGAAAAAAAAAATCCCTGACTAAGAAATAATTATTTTTCATAAAATCACCTGTTCCACAATTATTGGCACCCCTAACAATTTCTACGAAATAAATGTAATTGAAGTATTTTTGTCATTTCTACAGTAGTTTACAAAGTTGATCAGAGTATCTAGGAACATTTAATTAGTAATTCATCACTTCCTGTTTCCCTGGGGTATAAATATGACGTGACACAGAGACCATTTCTCTTATCCACTCTTCAACATGGGAAAGACATAGGAACACACCATTCAAGTAAGGCAGATGTGTGTCGACCTTCACAAGTCAGGCAATGGCTACAAGAAAATAGCCACTTGCCTGCACCTGCCCATATCTACTGTCAGAAGATTCATTAAGAGGTTCAAAACAACTGGAACAGTGGTAAACAAGCCTGGACGAGGACGCAAGGTTATTTTGCCACCACACACAGTGAGGAGGATGGTAAGAGAAATAACAAGTTCTCCAAAGCTCACTGTTAAGGAATTGCAACAAATGGTAGCATCTTGGGGTCACAAAGTCTCCAAAACAACCGTCAGGCGCTATCTACATGCCAACAAGTTGTTTAGGAGGCATGCACGGAAAAAAACCTTCTTTCACTAACAATCATAAAAGCAAACATCTGGAGTTCGCTATGTGGTACTGGGACTTCAACTGGGACCGTGTGCTTTGGTCAGATGAGACCAAGATAGAGCTTTTTGGCAACAAACGCGGTAAGTGGGTCTGGCGGAACACAAAAGATGGGTATGCAGAAAAGCATCTCATGCCCACTGTGTAGTATGGGGGAGGATCGGTGATGCTGTGGGCCTGTATCTCTTCCAGAGGCCCTGGGAACCTTGGTAGGGTGCATGACATCATGAACGCTTTGAAATAGCGGGACATTTTAAATCAAAATCTGGTGGCCTCTGGCCGAAAGCTGAAGATGCGTCATCACTGGGTCTTTCAGATAATGACCCTAAACATGTGGCCAAATCTACACAGAAATGGTTTACCAGACACAGAATCAAGCTCCTCCCATGGCCATCTCAGTCCCCAGACCTCAACCCCATTGAAAACCTGTGGAGTGAGTGTTCTATATATATATATATATATATATATATACATACATATGGATCTACCCTGTTTTTAGGCTTTCTAGATTTTTTCCCTTTTGATCCGAGAGCACCGACTTCACTCCTTATTACCTCCCGCTGAGCACCTGGTTGGATTCTTCATTTTTTACTAAGTCCCAAAACAGCTTGCCTTTAATTTGCCTGTTGGAAATGGAAGGAGCTTGTATGTCTGTTTACTTTGTAAAATATGGCTTCATTGAAAATTCCAAAATTTTGGACAATATTCAAAAAAGTTGGTAAACTATTCTCTTTGAACTTAAAATTGTTTACGTCTCACAAGATTCCATTTGAGATTTTACAGAGAAGTGAAGCCGTTTAAATTTCTCTCAAAACAGAGTGGTGTGACATTAGCAAAATGTGTCCAAACTTTTGATTGGTACTGTATTTTAGGACTACCAAAATACATACAAATTGTGCATCCACACATTAAAGGGACTATGTCAGCTGGGGCACATATTACGTACGAGTCCAGTCGATAAACACGATCATATATGCAGTGCGATATCAAGGGAGCAGAAATACAAACCCCGAGCTTATTAGTACGTGCGTAAAGCGTACTTTCGTCGCTGTTTTAAAAACAGAAGATGGCCTGCTAACGCGGAGTTGCTAGAGTAACCGCATTCATCTTTGCCGAAAGCCACGGAGAATAAATTATGCTAACCATCCATATTTCCTTCGGCGAAAACACATTGAAAGTGTGAGGTAAGGTAAACCTGTGAATTTGTGGTGGAGTTTGCATCGCGTGCATCCTTGAGAAGTTTGGGGAATTTTTTATTAAGCAACTGTCTTTAATGTTCGCAGAACCTGTTTGTCGCAACTTTTTATCTTACATGCAGCTATCAAAGATCCAGTAGACGCAGGCTAACTTAAAAGCAATAATAAGGCTACAAAAACCCGAACTATGACGAAGTGATTCTACAAACAGGCTCTACGATCAATAAAGATAGTTTTTTGGAAAAAATTTCATCAAACTTCTCAAGGATGAACGCGATATAAACAGATTAAAAAACGCTTACACAAAATCTCCGATGAACTTGAAATAGTTGTACCAACGTTTCCAAGATGCTCTTCTTCGTTGTGCGTATGCGCCCCAGCTGACATAGTCCCTTTAAATGCTGTTGGAAATGTTGAAGGATTTTGGTGTTCTGAGCTGATAATGCAATGTGGCAGAGGGACGAATAGACGGACGGAAGCATGAAAAAACACATCTGCACAATATGGTGTATATATTATATTTCTTGGAATAATTTAGAGCGGTTAAGAAGTTCTGGCCTGGAAAAGAACCATGAGAGACATGCAGAAGAGGAACACCCATCACTTTATCTCCCTTCCACTTCAAGGGGGGGGGGGATAGTAATGAGACGGCTAAAATGTAACGATTTTTAATTTTAATGGTTAACAAAAGCAATTCAATTGACTGACTGCATCAAAGATTCCATCATTCGTTCTTCCTTTTTAGGCAGTATTGGATCAGGCAACATACAGGTGCCAGTGCAGTTTCATGGGCATAGTGCTGCCACCGGTGTGGGCAAAATACAAAGGGTACCCCTTAATAGGGAGGAGACGCTCTTGAAATGCTGTGGCTGGTGGCAGAAGGATGTCTGTGAAGTTCAGGCAGCAGAAGCCGATCACCTGGCTGGCTGTCAGATAAGGCCATCCTGTGTTAGAGCAGAGATCTGAGCGTTTGTGCACTATGGTGAAACAACAAAGATTAAAGCCTGGAGACACTAAAAGCAGCATGCCGACACTGGGGATAATGGACAAGCTTCTGCGAATGACCTGCGATGTCCTTGCTAGATTAGAGCACAGCCACTAAGCAGAACAAGCAGAACCTGAATCAGACCTCATATTTTAACATTCTGTGAAAAGAAATAAAATCGATTGTACATGCAAACACAAACATCTACAGTATTTTCAATATCAGTATAGTGCTGTGAAAAATCCTTTCCCGATTTCTTCTGTTTTTGCTTATTTTTTGTACTTAAATCAGGGTTTTCCCAGCCCTATAAACCAGGCACAGCGCTCAAGTTTTTGCTGAGTGCTCAAGCCGAATGATCATTCAAAAGCAAACAGTAGGCATTCTATAGGCTAACAAAAAAAAAAGGAATTAGGGAGAGAAAACCCAGCAATAAGAATGACCTGCCAATTAAACTGTTCGGACTAATGTTGATGTGATTAGTGTCAGACAGAAGCTTATTGCCAAATTAGTCAAACAGCTCACTGGATAGTTTTCCGTAATGTTGGTCCTGTACAATAGTTTCAGCAATCACTAGAAAAGGTAGGCCTCGACAAAGAATAAGTTTACACTTTTTTGTTAGGGATGGATTCCTGTGGATGTTAAAAATAGCGACCACAGATGGGGAGATATCAGAGGATACAACTAATGCAAGTTGGTCAATTTTATAACTAAATAAATTACGAACAGCTGAATTTGGTACATAGCTAGATGTTCATATACAGAATTAGCCAGCAAAGCTAGGTAGCTGACATTACATAAGGCCCGTTTCCACCGCAGGAACTTCAGGGTAATTTTACAGGGCTGAGGCCGTTGTTGTGTGTCTCCACCGCTGGAACCACCCCCCAAAGGACAGAGTTCTGGAACTGTAACAGGGGCTAAAAAAAGTACCTGCCTCGGAGTAGGTACTCTGAACATCCCCGAACAAAGTCCTGGGTGGGGCATGTGATGTCAACAGAAAGCAACAGAATAGTCGGCATTTTTAAAACTCAGCAGACGACGAGGGGTTGCATTTTTAAAAGGACGTCACACAACTTTACAGGAACCTTCCACCTACTTCGCCCTCTTGGTGGAGACACAGCAGTTGAGAGGGCCGAGTGAGAGGACCTTCCTGTAGTAGTTCCTGCCCCCCAAATACTACCAGAAACTTCTTCAGTGGAAACGGGCCTACAGAGGCCTCGAATACATTTGTTTATTGAATGCGACTTTTATCATCCAACTATGGCAGGATGCATTAATTGTAAGGTCTTGACAGGCCCAGATCTGATTTTGCTCACACTACAAGATATGAGCCAGACCGCATCCCGAGGTGATCAGGCTCGCATTGAGATCAGATTTCTATGCAATCTTGGCACATTCCAGCCACAATGTCTACATAAGCAGTGCTAGACAAGCAGTGCCAGGCACAGCAAACCCCGCTCCCTGCTAATATTTTAGCTGTTCATTGAATTTGTCCACTGCTATGTGATCTCGGGTTTGACCTTTCCAGGTCACCCAAGATCAAGGATCATGGTGTAATTTTAATGTTAATATATGACTTCCTATATGTGATTAATAGTAATAGGGTTTTTGAGCATGAAGTGCCAGTTTAAGTTCACTCAACAGAATCTCAATTAAACTCAAGTCAGGACATGACTAGGTCTCTCCAAAATCTTCATTTGTTTCATCTGAGCCTTTCAGAGGTGCTTTTGTGTTTTGGATCATTGGCCTCCTGCATAACCCATGTGTGCTTCAGCTTTAGGTCAAAAAATGATGACCAGACATTCTCCTTCAGTATTTTCTGATAGAAAGCAGAATTCAATCAATTATGGCAAGTCATCCAAGTCTTGAAGCAGCAAAGCAGCCCCAGACAATCACACCACACCACCGTGTTTGACTGTATGTATGAAGTTTTTAATGTGGAATACTATGTTAGCTTTACACCAGATGCAATCGGACCAATGTCTTCAAAAAGTCCCACTTTTGACTCCACTGAATATTATTGCAAAGGTGTTGGGGGTCATCAACATGTTATTTGGTAAATATGAAAAGGGACATTATGTTCTTTTTGGTCAGCAGTAGTTTCCGCCTCACAGTATGGATGCCATTTTTTCCCCAGTCACGTTCTTACAGTGCAATTGTGAACAGTTTTAATAATCACATTGTTTTGTAATTTGACAAATTTTCAGTTCAACATTTCATATTGAAGACTTCGCCAGAAGATTGGACCAATTTAAAGGACACCCACACATTGAACAGACACAACAGGCTATCAGAATGTAGATCAGTAGATTTGTTCTGTGATGTAAGCAACAGTAAAGAAATGTTTGTGACTCGTGAAGTTAAAACAGGCCTAGTTGTATCATGGTCTGATTGGGGGGCAATTAGAGATTTAGGGTGGGCAAGTTTTTATTCTTATCAGTTTGCTATGTATAGGATTTCATACTAGTGGGCGTGCCATATGAGGTTATGAAAGGAATTGAGTAAAGTTTGCGAGCAACAAACCTAATATTTACTCAATGAATTAATTTCTATCACTGCCTTAATAAATATTCCCACAATGTGCTTGTATTGAGCTACTGCTGTCACACTCCTAACTTACTCTGGGCAGTCATTGAGTCACAGAAATTTGTGGTTTAAGCAAGAAACAGTTTGTAAATTCAGTCAACAGAGTAATCGAGCAGAGTAGCTTAGCTAGCTTAGCATAGTTAGCTAGCAGAGTAACGTTAACTTAGTTATGAGACGGGCATTTAGGAAGCTAGTTACCATTCTTAGCCGTACCGCTTAAACCATGTTACACTGGGTATTCAGTTTCGCAAAATATTGACAGTATGATGTAACGCAAAGCAATTTTTTCCCCACGCTCTGAGCCAAAGAAATTTTTTCAAAAGTGATATGTACCTAGGGTAATATCAAAAATATGTCATGAACCAAGTTATGGAAAAAGTACTAAAATTATGTGATGAACTACAGTTGTTTTCCTTGTAAAAATGTTAGACCACTATACATGTAAAATTACACATCTCATATCTGGCTACACACATTATCAGATTTTGAACTATAATGAACTACTTTTTTCCTTAAAATTGTTGGTTATATATACTAAACATAGTAAAATAAAATAAAACACTAATCCTGATGCATGCAAAAGGCAACAACAAAAAGCAGAAGCCTATTCTTTCGAGCAAAAACCTTCCCTTCTGGACAATGAGTCAGCCAATCAGAGGTCAGGGCAGCAATGTTGGATATGAATCGAGCCGAAAAGTAACAGCACTGGTCAAGGCCATGAGAAAAATAAATACACCATGTCCGATATAAATCCGACTAGTGCATCTGGAGAAGGCAAAAATATGTCAGCCAATAAGAGGCCAGGGTGGCTATATATGATTCCAAATTCACCTGAAAAATTACAGCACTTGGTCGGAGCCATGTGAGGAACATTTGTACAAGTCTGATCCAAAACTGCCAGGAAGAATTTGAGAAGAAGTTGTAAAAAGAATATGTTGATGGACAGACAACGGACGGACAGACGCCATGGTAATAGCTCACCTGGCCTGAAGGTAAAAGTAAGGCATTTTGTGTTTACTCATGTCATCTTTGTCCACATTAAAATTAGTTTGATAATCTGAAACACTTCAGGGTGATAAATTACAAACAGAGCAGAAATAGGGAAGGGGACAAATGCCTCTTTAGAGCACTTTATATATTATGTCACTGTGCCCACCTTGTTAGTCAACACAAGCTATTGTGTGCTAACACTCCATTGACACTTAGTGTGCGCGCGCGCACACACACATACACACACACACGGGCAGCCTAAGCACACCCACTGCGTATACAAACACACCCACACACACAGCAGAGACTCCACACAGCCAAAGTAGACTCAACACAGTGTGTTTTATTATTCTGTGAGTGCGTTTGAGCAAATGGGTGCTGCGTGAGCCTGCATGTATGCCTGCATCAAAGTGTGTGTGTCTGCGTGCATGAGACGGAATGCGTGTGCGAGCATGAATGATGGCCACGCAGAACTGAACAAGGTGCTTCAACCACACAAGTGATTAGATATGCGTACTGGATACCCTCGCTGATTCTGAGGAACTTCAGGTCTTGAATTTCCTTCAAAGCCAACCTTCGCTCCCAAACTCCAGTCAGTTTGGAAAGCATGCATTAAATGAGGCATACCTGCGGCTTCTTTATGATCTGGATGAAAAACATGTGGTTCTTCATGGGGTACACAGTGATTAGCACGTCGCCAAAGTCTGTGGGGATGATGCCACGACGGTAGTCTCTCTTGTGCTCTGACCACACGATGTGCACCTCGTCGTTACCCAGGTGACGCAGCTGAGGGAATCAAGACATGGAATAATGGATTAGCTCTGGAGATGGACCTGACACTAATTTGTCATTTTTAAGTATTTTAAATACGCGCTTGTTCTGCATACCCAAAAAGCCAAACTCGGCCCAACAGCCACTACTGTTAGATTCAAATGTACAGACACCTTCACCTCTCCGGCAAGGATCAGAAGACTCTCATATACAGATTGTGTGTTTTTACAGTATGTCTATATCACAAATGCTGAGATATTAATATCAATCGCACTACAACTTCTGCATTTATTTTGCTGAGCAGACAACTGACTGTACACCCCCTACTTTATATTGTGCTTAAACTGCTAAATCAAGCCAAAAAGGAACATCACTTATCAAAAAAAAAAAAACCTTTGTTGAGCTTGCAGCATATTGTTACAATATAAAATGGCTGTCATTGTAAATTGGAAGAAAATAAGTTACTCTGAACCCATTTTACCCTTTCACAAAATCTTCCAATCTTTTGCCAATCAATAGGCAAACTACAACTCAAGGAACCTGTAGCAAGAAGGGGGTTCTTTCTTCTTTGGCTTTTTTTGATTAAACTGTGCCGTTTTAACCTTGTGTAAAGCAGTCCCGCTGTGAGGCCTGAGGACTACAGCGAAGAGGCATGCTCCATGAGTCATGCTCTCTATTTCATGTCCCTGAGTTTAGCTTTGTGTACAATGGGAGGCAAAGCCAACGCTCTGAGCCACGGAGGAAAGCATCTGCCAACAAGATGGACACTAACGAGCCATTAAGGAAGTGTGCCCTCACCATCAAAAATGTAATTAGCAGATTCTGCAATAAACCACAATTATGCTAATTAGACTAATGTTAAACAAATCTAAAACATGTTAATGGCACTGTTTTTACAGACATATTTATGTGCCCTAAAGGTCAATAGCACATATGCAGCAGTAAAGCGGAACCAAATAAATACACAAATAAATAACAAAATAAGCACCACAACAATAAACTCTGGAACAAATTTTGAAAACAGCGAAAATTTAAATTAGGAGTTCTCTCTAATTAGGGGCAATAACTCTATACATGTACAAGAGGGCTATATTATTCAGTGTGAGCCAGGGAATTTTTTTAAGTGCCTATGCAATGATGAAGTTGTAAAACAGGAAGTTCCACAAATTACAAACACGAGTTTTAACAGCAGACATTGGAGATTTAATTGATTGGTGTTCATTAGCATGTGTGTGATCAGTGGCGAATTAAAGGGTAATTAAATTCACTGGCAAACAATAATGACACCAGGGATGCGCATCACTCCAATTTAGAGAGTAAAAACAGGAACGATGCTCAGACTTGGAGATTCTAGAATTATGTTGCCACATGTCAATAATTGTGGAATGCTAATTGCAACCTTGAAACAGTCACAATGCAAATTTATGCATGAACACAAAAGTTAATTAAAGAAAAAAAAATGAAAAGAGGGCACACAAATGGATGAAAACGCAAACCTAAAACAGCAGGCATGCATGAAACAAAATGACCAATGCAAATTTAACCCTTTCATTTTTCTCAAATGAGGCTTGAGACATTGGTTAAAAGACACTGGTCTTCAGAGTACTGCCTGTAGACTGCAGAGCAAGCAGTGAAAATCCTTCCAGTTTTTCATTTTCGTGACGCGCTTCTGCTAAGTACTTGAATTATTGTCAAGTTTGAGATAAAAAAAATTAAATAAATTAAATTAAATTAAAAAAATGAAAAATTATTGAGATAAAGAAGTTCACTGAATAAGAATCTACATCTCGGCAAGGCGAAAAGTTGCACACATTAGTATTTTCATGAGTATTAATAATCTAGATGAACCTCTTTTGTCAATAAATGAAGAATCATGTACAAACCTATGGAAATTAGATGCAATGTCAAAACGTGGCAACACTTTCCTGATAAGTGCATTCAACACACACAAACACTCAATCACACATGTATATTTCTTCCATATTTTCTTTTCAAAGGAGTCAATGACACTTCAGTGAAATGGACATGTCTCCTGGCAGCCGCGACTTTTAACTCAAATCTGACATCAAACCTACATAGTCTACTGCCTTTCCAGCAGTCATCCACGCACACATAAATATGTACCATTTTTTCACTGTCATGAATGCAATAATGCAAATCGAACAAATTGCGGAGTCATCAAGCTATTACTTTTGCGTTAGGAGAATCGTGCCTTACATATTGGCTTCTGACGGCACGTCTCTGCAGTAGCTTGAAAAAAACATAATGATTACTCTACAAACAGTAAAAGATAGGCCATGCAGAGGGCAAAATACCAGCTGTAACAATAATAATAACAACTATTATGAGACAAAATGCCATCATAATGTGCAAAATAAAAAGGTAAAAAGCCAACCGAATATGCCCTATAGAATAATTAAGTGATGATGTCACCGCTACTTAGCTTCTGGTGTCAGAAGTAAAATCCCTAGGGGAATTTATAATGGGATTTGGACACTTTCCAGCATTACTCAAACTCGTATTAATTTTAATAGCCACCTCCGAGATTAGCCTACAGGGTATACAGATACAAATGGTCACAACAGATTTGTAGTTTATTGCCAAAAATTATATGCTTTTGTACTTGTAGTCCAGTTTGTAGTCCAGTTCCCCGAACTACATATCCACTACATAAGTGTGCGAGCACCCCCTGATTTGTTCCAAGCCAATGAGGTGACTCAGTTTCAGCAAACATTCAAAATGTACCACAATGGTTGCCGATCGGTGCCCTAAATTGCCGTATGTCTGTGCACCTGTTTTTACATAGCGGGCTGCTATTAGCTAGCTACATACCAGAAATGGATGGATCACAATGAAAAGTTATTTTGGGCCTGCAGCACGCTAATATGTACAACTGCACCATTTCTCACAAGAAAGCTTAAATATTTCCAGAAAGAGAAGTAATGGAAATCAAACATGTCTCATTAGAAGCAGGAGTTTCTACAGTTTCCGAAAATGTATACTTTGTTATATATCGGATCTGCCTGTATATCAATAAATGGCTGGTTTGTGCCCAAAAGTGTGTGTTTTTTAACTTATTTATGCCTACTTTTATAAAAAATCATAAAAAGAGTATTGTTATTTTAACAAAGATTAATGGAGTATTTTACTTAGCAGGAAGTGTGTACATAGGTTGATGCGTAGTGAAGGGATTGATACCATAGATATGTTACATTAGCTATCGTGGGCCAATATTTCTCCCTCTCCTTCCAAAAGTGTCTGAATGTTAAAATGTGCACCTAATATTTTGTGTGCATCAATTCCCTCTCAGATTTCCCTGAAATGGAGTAAAAGAACTTCTTTTACAAGGAACACAATATACATAAGGTATTGGCTTGACTCACAGAATTTGACGTTTCCGGATATTCCCTGTTGTCTGCAATGACAGCCTGTATCCGTGGTGTTAAAAAGTTAGGAAGTACATTACATTGTGTATTTGTATAGCTATAAGAAAACACCTGACAGATACCAACTTATTATTGCCTATACATGATAAGACCACGAAGACACACCAGGAGGACAAGGGATGGGAGCACCTGATCAATAGTGTCACAGCAAATGGCCGATCAAGTTTGTTGGGAAGTACGTTACGTTTTCAGGAAATTACCATTTCCCTCATCTAGATGGCTGGAGTGCGAGAGCAGACGATACCTGGTCTAGTTAACCCCTTTGTGCGGAAGCCAAATCTGGCTATTTAGATGTTACCTGATTTAACAAGAAACTTTTTTTTTGGGTGGGGGACTAGTTTTCTGTGTTCATTTTTTATCTTTTCATAATTAAAAAAGGACACGAATAAGGAATTGTAAATCAACAATATTTATGCTCCATTATTTGGCAAAGCTAAAGAATAAGCTCTACGATTGCGTTACCCTTTATAATATCGCTCTATTACCTACGTTTTAATTTAAAAAGCGTTCACATTCAACTGAGCCTGTGAGTCTGACTCAGGTCTATACCTGGAAGAAACTAGACAGTAATGTGCATACATGAATTTATATGTATGCTTTGTGTATTACGATCAGAACAACTTCATTCTGAAGTTTTCATATCAACTTGTTGTCTTCATTTAGTCCATCTATACCCTGACACAATGGATAAGAGGATGATACTGTGTGTTGGCCCAAATAGGATCAATGTACAAGTCTCAAAACTAATGTAAATGAATCCGCGCCGGTTCAGTTTCCACAAATAATATATTATAATAATATATAATATATTAATATATCCACTGTAATAAACAAATAAACTGAAGCCTTTTTTGCCGGGTAATTTAACTGGTACCTTTGTCCCAGTTATTTTTAGTGTAATTCTACAATAAGTTTACCACTGAGTTCAGTGCATGTTCAGTGTAAATGAGCGCTGGACTCCACTTACAGTTAAAATGACAAGGAGACAATGCGTTAATTTAATGGTTGAATGATGCAAACCAGCCTGCCCGGAATACATGAGTGCTTTAGAATGGAAATTTATTGTGACAGGACTGGACATTTATTCCGATGTAAGCGAAAATCCATTATATAACATCAATGTTTATCTAATGGAAAAACAGTACAGAAAAATTGGGACTTCAAATGTTGTCCGGTATGAGTGAGTTTCTGTTATACACGAGGACAGTTTAGGCGAGTTCTACTGTATTTTCCTTTGAACGTCTGCTCAAACATACATACACAAGATAGCGGCCAAATGCTGCCACAGAAACGAGGCCTCCTTCAGCCTGGGAATCAGGAGGATCGTGGGATGTGTAGTTTTTAGACTACAAAGAGGAATAGCATGCTGGAGAAAAATTAAAATGATTTGAAATATCGCTGATTCCGGTCAAGAAAAATTATATTTGTCATTAGTCGGAAATATAATGCAATATCTTGAAAAAGATGGAGGCTTGAACACAATGGGAAGCAATTCAAAAGTGAACTGAAAAAAGAAGTCTCTGGAACACTGCAAAAGAGAGGCTCTGGTGATTCCTAAACCATTTTGAAGACTCTGATTTGTCACTTTCAACGCGATCACACCTGCACGACCTCCGTCAACATTAAGAGAGACCAGACAGTTTAAGCTAAGCTGTTGTGTATGCGATTGCATATTACGTTACTCTTGAAATTATACGGCCATCTTACTTGCTAGATAAGGCTGTTTAAAGAAAATATTTTCATCTAAATATCATATTTAAACATTTGGTTTTTTCCCTAACTTCACAAGCTAGCTCGCTGTAACAGTGATAAGTCTTAAGCAAGCCAGCTAGTAAATTAGCCGTTCTAAAAATTTAAAAGTATAGTTCAGAAGTACGAAAGCACAGGAGACACTCCCAGGGATGGCCATCCTCAGCATCGAAAATAAACAAGCTCAGTCTGGACTTGAAGAGAGTACTGTGGGATTTCTCTCAAGGATAAATGTTTGTATACGCACCTGCAAGCCTGTAAGAAATGTTATTTCAGAAGATGAACGTGTTTTCGAGTTTTGTTGCTCTATATAAGAAAAAATAATAACTGTGCCTTAAGAAACAGCTTGTTCCGTCTGCCTTTATGGAGCAGTTGTGAAACAATCTTAGTTGAGCGGGCAAGTGGACTTTTACAATAACTTTGACAAAATCCAGCACTCTGTGATAATAGGTAGTGATGAGCAGTGGCGAAACTGTCGCAGTGCAAGCAATGCACTGCACTGGGGCCCAGGAGGAGTAGGGGGGACCGACAAATAACATATGACATGCACCAGTGTTCCATTGACCAAGATTTGTCGGGAAAGTTCCCAATCAAATTAGCGGGCAATTTGCGTCTTCACCACAAAATAACCAGCCAATTTGACATCGGTTAATTTCAAAACCACAAAATGGCTAGCTAATTTGAAACTTTTAAGTTTTAATAAAGACACACCTTATGTTACACTAATGGTGATGAGGAGTTGGGCTGCCTTGGACAACTCCCGCAGTTATGGCCATTGCAGGATCAGCACTTTGAAAACGGTTATGACATTTTATTGCTTGTTGTCCCAAGCCCCAACCATTTAAAATTTAAGCTGCATTAAACAGTGAACTTTATAATCTTTGTCCAGTGTTCTTAAGTGGTGTTTTTGGGCTTTTAAAACAGTGAAATTCTAAAATTCGCCAGCTCCATGCTGCAGCAAGGGGGCCCACTACAGGTAGCCTAAGCTGCAGGGGGCCCCACGTGTTTTTGCGTTACGGTGCCGATGGCATCTATTAAAAATCTGGAACTCATGTAACCAGTACGATGCAAAGCTGTAGTATTTTGCTGAACGGATTTCTTTTTTCCTGATGCAGGTTTAATTCGAGCAGATTTCGAGTGCCAATAAAACAAGCCAACCAATAAAATAAATCTTTGGATCAATGGATCTTTGGTTGACATGGAAAAATCTTCCCGTGAATCATTCATTTTCGGCATGGAGTACATGGAAACTGTGATTTCCTTTAGTTTTTTTGTTCGTCCTTGGTGTGAAAAAGTCTTCTTGTGACCTTCTGTTTAAGTATTTCCTGGCTTTGTGGTTTTCAAACTTTTCATGCCCAAGGCAGACCAAAGGGTAATCCAAAATTTCAAGGCACACCTGTTTTCATATTTGCGCAAAATAGCCTCTAAAAAAAGTGTTTTCCCTCTTCTGTAATCATTCTGTCAATAGTCATTTTTATTTATTTAAGCCAAATTAAAGATGCAAACAACTACTGTATATAATTCATGAAAAATTTATAATAAAATGATTCAAGGACTGGCATTGTAAAATTCCATCAAAGAAGGCTGATCACAAATCGTAATTGCTTCAGTTGGAATGTTGGAGGCTCAGTTTTTTGCGGCAAAGCCACAACACTATTAAACACACTCATTTTCAAAATAAAAATTAGTTTAAAAAACCCCACAGAATACCGGTTTGCTAGTGTCGCTTTATTGAAACAAATCATCTGACTGGCTGTCGTTTACAGGATATTCTGGCATGTTTATAGAAGGGCCGCTGTGGTTGGGTAAGTTTTCAGAGTTCCTCATCAATATTAAGGTTTTTATATCCTTTTGAAATTATGGTGGATTTCTAAGATTGCCGAACTATACGGTATGCTTTCAAATATGTTTCTGGACAATATCGATTTAAAATTGATTAGTAACTCGATGTGAGTAACGTAAGTTAAGAATTCTGACCCTCGGCCCACGGTCTACTTAGTCCGCACCAAAATCTCAGCCACAGTCGTTTTCGGAACAAATTCAGAAGCTTCGAAGAAAAATGCCTAAAGTATTAGCTCTCCTTCATGTCATAGCCATCTACCCCCAGTACTTTTGGGAATTCTTACATTCATTAAAAATTTCTCCAAAGTGGAGCAACGTTTCAAAATGAAGTATTGTGTCATTGCTGGGACGTGAGGATGGGTTTAATGAGGTCACAGTGGGGGCTACTTGTTACAATGATCCCAGGCATCCGCAGCCTGACCACTAAACCCCATATTACCTGATGGCAGCCAGCAGAGCTGTTCCTGAAATTGGACTGAGGAATTTAAGATGATGTTTCTCCACTGGAAAGCCAGAAGTAGGAATGCAGCGGGAAGGAGTGGAGTAATGTTTCCCTCAAGGATGAGAAATAGGCTGCGGGGCTGGCTTACTCAGTGAGGGTGCCGCTGATGGTGAAAGGATGACCATGATTGCCTCGGATCGAGTCACCATGGCCAGCAGCCTCACAAAAGAAGCCTATAACTGGCCTTACACTGCTCAGGAATATGGAAGGAATGAATCTGGTTTGCCTTAGCAAGCTTATTGGTCAAGCGCCTCCGAACGGCCATCCAGGGGTTGGTCAAACTCTGATTACCTCCACCCTCACTCTACGAATGCTAGGACTGTGATAATGCGTGAAAAGAAGCAGCCGCTGATAGGCTTGTGTTGTAGAGGAGTAAAATAACTGCATCTGCAATCTAGAGATGGCAGTGTGAGGTGCATTACAGATTCAGTTGTTATTGGAAATTCAAAAAAAAAAAAAAAAAAAAAAAAAGGACGACAGCTAGATTCTATTTAGGCACAGGCAGAGAGGCCAATTTAACGGCTTCTCCGAGAAAAGGACGAGCTTGTTAGGCACAAATGTTTCGCAGAGAAGTTCTTCCCCTGTCCCACTGATATTGGACGGTGGTGGTGAGGAGGGAAGGGGGTGAGGGGGGCAGGGCGGAGCGGGGAAGCAAAGAAGCATTCTGGGAGGTTGGAGAGCTCAATTACAACCTCACTAACTAACATGAACCCGAGAGAGCAAACTCAGACTCTCTGGCTCTCCCTAAACGAAGGCCGACACAAAAATCCGTGAAGAGAATAAACTTATGACACCCAAGTTAAGCTCCACCCTAAGGTAGATGGAGTAGGGAATGGGCGGGGAGGAAGTGGCAGTGGTGGACCAAGATGAATTTTGTCTCATGGCAGGAGGGTGCATGATAACATTTCCACTTCAGATTGGAGCCCGGCAGTTCATTTGTCAGTGGCAAACGCCGCAACAGTGTGAGTGAGCGGCCCCACACTGATGCAGCAATTGATTTCCCCCGTCAATGTCAGGAAGATCACATATAAGGGTCCCGGCAGCTCGTGCGGTCCCTGTCCCGACTGAAAGAGATAATGGTTGAATTAGGGCCCTGGTCACGGCGAGCAGTGCGGCGGCTCGATAAGGACCAATCACTCTCATTACCCTCCTGTCACATGCCTCTTCTCAGGCATCGGCTTTTTCTTCTTTCCGCTCCTCCCGCCCGGGCTAACAGCTACCGCACCCCCATCCCCCGATATCCGGCCCTCGTAATCAATGAGAGCTGCAGGGCATCAGGCTTATTCATCTCTATTGTTCACAGGGGCGCAAGGTGGCAGATTCTCTCCAGAAGTACAGACTTGTGAGCCGTCGGGCTCAAATGTGACTGATACGTTTGCAGCGCTGTAAAGTTTGTAGAGATACCGATGACACCCAGGGAGCCTAAAGTAAGTAAATTAGTTTGCTTAAGTGTGTAGCCAAGTGGAGGTTACACATGAGGAGATTCAGATAAGTGAGGCCTGATACACACTGATTAGAGTAATTTAGTGCAGATGAACTATTAGAGACTAATGGCTAATCATAAGCATTGTGTCAAAATAAAGCTCCATTGGAAAAGTCCGACCTCCGAATGAAGGATAATGTACAGCTTTTTATAAGCAAGGGAGATCTGCAATTCTCAAATATATTAAATTGACCTGCTTAAAAACATTTTGGATATTACTGAGTGCACAAATTCTAGGGTGAACTGCTTCTAGAAACTGCTGAACTCTGTTTCTAGAGAAAACACAAACCACTGCTCTGATACTCAGACATACCTTACAGAAGCACAGTAACTGCAGAATTGCTACTAGGAATGCCTAGATTGATCAACCACCAAAAGTTAACAGCCAATATTCAGTAAAAAAATATGAAATTGGGAGATCAGGAATAATGCTTTCTAGTTGCCAATCCCAAAAACCAATCAATGACGCAAACAATGTAGCCAATAGTCAGTTGGGAGTTATTATCACATGCCAACTAACTGAGAAGAGCACTACACCCCCAAATGATTCGCGTATCAATCAGCCCACTCAGTCCATGTCTTTTTCCTTGCATGGCAATCCCTCCACATTCTCACTGATCGTGCTCAACAGCCAGCTGAAATCAGTACAGCTAAACAGAGTCAAGGGTGTTTACCCACTGCAGTCAGAACATGAGAGAAAAGTTTGCCTGCAGTGGTCTTGATTTCTGACCATCAAAAACAGAATATGAGGTGATTGAAACTTTGAGTAATTATTTAAAATGTGAATTCATATCCCACTGCTACATTCAAATATTCCTTTTCCAATATATTTATAGCTCTGAGTCCTATCCATTTTGAGTCCTATCAATGCTCAATTGTTCATGTGTGCTTCCCCCTTTCTGCCCCAATTTCTCCAGTTTGGACAAATAAATATAGTTTAGTAAATATGTTGCGTGAGTCAGCACATCTTTGTCTTATATGGTCAGTGAAGGAAACTTATTTATTTATTCCTCCAGCAGTTTTGAGCAAACCTTTGCATTTTTTGGGATAGAAAACTCGTCATCTTTGAACCAAATCTATAATTGGAATTTCATTAAGGGCAGAGATCACTTTCATAACAGTAACCATTGATTACAATTTCTTAAATTCTATTTCGCCCAACATGTATAAAACATGAAATTTGATGATTTCTGATCCGAATATGCTAGAGAGTGATTTGAATGTCTGCCACAGAATTTGTAATTTAGCACTCTATAAGATGAAAACATGTGATTTAACCTTGAATAAAGAATTAAACATGACAATAAACACCCTATGGTGTCTGTGTTTGAGCAGGTTCATGTTATAAATCAAGGCAGAAAAATATATATTTTTGACCTTCAAAACAAGGCGATATCAACCACTAGCCATGTAGAGAAAAATGCAATTGTTCACAAGTCACTATATTTTCATTTGAGCCTTGCGAAAACACTCACAGCAAACCATATGATACCGCAAATAAATAACTAGAATGTGTTTTTACTCGTAAAAACAAATCTCTCCATCCATTTCCTTGTGGGAAAGGAGTTACAAAATTGGTGTACTTTGTATCATAGCTCCAAAACAAAGTAAGATAGAGTTACAATTTAAATGGCTTTGTGTAGGTCGAAGTACTCCCAGTTCAGAACTCTGATGTCACATTATCCAGGAAACAATATGGCAGCCCATACGGTTCGCCATGTTCAACGATGAAAAGCATGTCTAGAATGCACCGGTAAACAATAAGTTTTGCAGTTAACTGGCAGTTTGTCGTAACTTTCCTAGAACGCTACTAAGTCGGAAGTCGTGACTTACGAGTTCAAAATCCTGCCTGGAACGGACCATAAGCCCACCCCTAAAATACGACTCAATTGTGGCTGCCCTCCGGACAGAACCGCGTTGCCACCAGAAGTCTCTCGCATGACTGAATGATATTTTATCCCATAAATGATCCAACATTGGTGTACGACAGCCATGTCTTACATGTTTGTTCTTACACGTGTAATCCAGCTTTCTCACGTTGTGACTGGGCAGATTACATACATAGGCAAACTTCAGCCAATATCTACACCACGGTAAAAGGGCTTTCACACCATATGCGCAATCGTGACATCGTGTGGAGCATGACCACTGTTTTCAATGAAGAACGGGACACTGCTCGGCTGAACGGGGGTGCAACCTTATGCGGCGCAAAGCAGTTTGATTTTCTGCAAAGTTTTGCATCCAAAGGTCAACTGCACTGAACCTCAACCTCAAATTGCGCTGACCTCTCCAAAGCCTGTCCAATGACATTACAAAATTTGCAGGAGTACATCTGCGGAAGTGGCCTAGCAACAATCAACAATAAAGGAAAAATTAATTCTATGTGTGTCCGAGCATCTGGAGTTATTCAACTCCACAATTCAAATATACAGGAACAAGAAAACACTGGCATGGCCGAGAGGGATATATGGTTTGAAAAAAAATTGTCCGCTATTTACATATTTCACATTCTGATTCCAAAGAAGCCAATCATCAGCATTGCCAAATAATTTCAAGCGATACAACAGCCATCCACAAAAATGTCAAGTTTGCCACATTAATGCGTGGAGCATTGAATATGTATACCCAATAAACACAAGAGGTGGTGATCCGGTGGGAAAAAAAATCCCTATCATAATTTATCAGCTCTAGCTACATTTCACTGAAGTTATCCCTTCATGCTCACTTGCTTCCTCATGGTTTAATGCGCTTGATCTTGCTTTCAACCTCGCGCAAACTATGCACATTGTTGCTTATGGTGTGAAAGCCCCGTAATGCTGTTTACCGTGTCTAATTGGAGGTCTTTTCAAATCCATGCGATGAAAAGTTCGCTAGCTAACATGCAAATGCTTTCCCCCATTAGAATAATAAGTTAAACATGTAACAGTTGTCGTAGAAACTTTAATTTATTAAATCAATGACGAAAATAATTAGCATGCTTGCTAGCAAATTATTGGTTGCATTGACTAGAATAGACCGCTAACTAGAAGCATACGCTGTATTCAATTCACTGAAATTGAAGCGATGAATTGGATGTCAAACAGGAGCCCGAGATATCACATTTATGAGACTCCAGTTGTGATTTTTATTTCTTTCTCATCGATGGGCTCAATTTACCGTAAACAAATAAAAAAACTCTAATAATAGAAAAGAAAGACAGTAAAACACCAAACTAAATCACATGAGTAATTTTATATCTTTTTAACGGAAATGGTAATTTTCATAAACTTTGATCGGTTGTTTATATATTATGGAGTGGAATAAAACTTTCATGAATCTTTTGTTTTAATCAAACAGTTTACTCTTTCACTTATGAGTCACTGTGTGTAGTTGTTATTAAAAAAGAAGTGTTCAGTCTTAAACTGACATCTTGAGTTTATAGTATGGGCCTCAGTAAACATCTGGTCATCTGTTAACATGAATAAAATGGTGTTTTCCGGCTCAGAAGAGCAAACTAATATGGTTTGCGTTGTAGATAAACGCAGCTGGGGGGGGCCTTTAGAGGCTCTCAGCCCCAGGGCCTAACGGCAGGTTAAGGCCGGACTGAATCTGACTCCTCTCTAATGTCACATTAGGCAATGTTAATATTAATGTTCCTTACTGCGGCTTTCGTGGTGTGTTCTTGGGCAAAAGTGTTTTACTCCCACAGTGCCCCATGCACTCCAACCAGGTGTACCAGCAATTGTGTACCAGCAAATGGTTAGGAAATCCTCCCTATGAGCTGAGGGTTATTACCTGTGATCGACTGACATCCCATCCAGGAGGAGTAGCAATACTCCTAGTCACTTCATGCATCTGAAACTGTGGTTAAGCACCAGCACCAGATTGTTTGCATGAGAAATTTCTGATATTCCTTAACATGACCCGAAACAAAACCAATCCTTCAAGGTAAAATGTGATCTTGTTTTTAAAATGAACAGTATTTATGATTTTTAGGTTGGAAAACAGGAAGCCTTATCATTACATTAAATTTATCTTTGTGCCAGAATAATTCCAAAAATCATACAGGATGTGGAAATATACGTTGTAATATAAATGAAATATTTAACATGTGTATTTTTGCGGTTCTATTATTTGAATGAGAAATGCTGTTACAGTAATTTACCCCAAATAAACATAAGATATGTGCTGTGCCGCCTGGTGGGTAGTGTAGTCGAAATCTTACCCTGTGGCTGATAACACATGCATTCCTTTGAAAAAGACCAAGAATTTAAAAGAAGTTGATTGCCGACACACTGCCACCAGAAGGAAATCCCAGTACATAACAATGCAGTCAAAATAACTGACAAAACAGTGATACCAGCTCTCCTGTGATCTGGAAAAACCTAGTGCATATGTAACTTTTGGGAGTTTTACCCTCTTTTGCAGTAATTAAAAGTAGTAAAAATCTTAAAACACAAGCTATTTGTGTTATTTGAACTGTCTAGATCAAGTTTCTATTATTTTTTTTGGGTAGGAGAAGTCCAGAATCCAAAGGTTTTTGTTCAGTTGCGAGAATCCTTGCCAATTATAAATTTACTTGGGTTTTCCAGATCACAGGAGAGCTGCTACAATGAAAAAACAAACAAATAAAAAAAATATTGATCAATTATTAGCCGTGTATTGGCCGATATGAACAATCGGCAATGTGTACTGGCCGCAGAACAATGGGGTCATTGGTGGGAGAGGGAGGTACCTTCTTAGTAAGGGAGTCGTCTGAGTCGGAGGGCATGCGGGTGGACACGTGGAATATGACTTCCACAGTGGAGGTAGCATAGTAAGGCGCTGTGTGACCAGTGCTGCCGTTCCTCTGCAGGCCGCCCATGAAACCGCAGTGCGTGGCCAGATCCACCTGCGCAACACATCCGAAATCAGTGAGGCCACCACATGCTCCAGCCAACAACACAAAGATCAACCAAGCAGAGACACATATATTAACCCTCCTTGACCATGATCTGAACCACACATGCACAAAACCTCAGAGGTAAAACCACTCAATGCAGGGGAGGTACTTTAGGGTCAAGTTTTCCCCACAACCAACCCTGATGCATCTCGACTTCAAAGGCAAACTTATCCCTGGTCAGAGCTTCTACTCCTAAATACTTTATCAATACAATGTATTCTGCTTGCATGTATTATTAGGCAGAAACCCAACAAACACCTTGAACAAATACAAAAAACCCACAAAACTATCCTCTGCAAAAACTATAAAATCACAAACACACCAATGTGAACACTTTAACAAGCACATATTTGGGTCTTTTTAGTCATAAATACCCAAATTTCTTGGAAATTGTTTTTCTCTTGTATGTCTGTGTTCCAGCGTCACTATGCATGCTTTAATGCCTTCATCCTAGATCATAGCGTGTGATGATCATTAAACACAGTTATAATTCGCAACCTAGTCCTTACTGGGGCTTCATGACGATGCCCTTTTCAATGCGACCTGAAAATGTAGGCTAGCGGTGAGTTATTATCTATCCCTCAGAGACCTCTAGAGAGATTTAGTTCCTTCGAATCAATTTCAGACAACTCAACACTCAAACGCGTTGCTGCAAGTGTACTTTCCCACACATACGCAATAGACACTTCAAAGAGTGAATGTACAGCATCTTTAATTAGACGTGTTCAAGTCAAGCTTCCTGCTGAACTCCTCAAATGAGGTCACAATACAAGGATCTGATTCGACACCAGCAGCACAACTCAACTTGATATAACATACTGCACCACTGACCCAAGATGATCATGACAGTGGAGCCAACCGTGACAATTAAACAAGTGATTGATTAGATTTTTGCACTTCCTCAATAATAGAGTTTCTGCAACTACCATTATACAACGATCGAACAGATGATTTATCCTCGATAAATGAGGTCACAAATGGGGCTGTGTGGCCCTCAGTCCATGGAGACCATTGTTTCGAGTCAATACTGGCACAAAAGCAGCTTTCTTTAAAGTGCTATTGTGCTATTTGGTTAATATATTAATGCTGTATCAATTTCATTTCCTCCATCCAATACTGAACCGGCAACAGCAACAAGAATCAGAACCAAAACATTAAGTCTGTGCACATGCGTGTGGGCGTGTACCTCCCAGCCCAGTCCAGATACAAAGTCCTCGTAGGCCTGGCTCCCCTCAGAGTTGGACAGTATGGAGCACTTGTCCTCCTGGCCATCTCCGATGTAGAACACAGCGATCTTGTGCGTCTCTCTGCTGTAGGCCAACAAGCACAAATAGGCATCATCACAAAGGCAAGAAAATTTTCCTCAACAATGCTTTTTCTGCCCCCTCAACTGGTCTGACAATCTCCTGCGTCTGCCTGAGGAGGGGCAAGGAGCGTAATCGGTAATGCCAGTGTACCTGAAGAGTGGCCCAATCATAAATTTATCTCAGTTAAAACCTTATAAGAGAACTGCTGAAAGGCAAAAATGGCAAATATTTGGCAGTGTGGATTAATGCAGAAGCCAAACTGGAATGAAAAAGAGCGAATATATGATGAGGTTAAATATTTGAGCTTCTCAATGAAAATAAGTTGAGTCTTTTCTCGCCTAGTTATCTGTGTACACATCATTTCTTTACAGGAAATCTCCTGGCGAGCTGCAGTCATTTATCCCCTACAGAGACTCAGCATCCCTCTCTGTGTTGTCAAGGAACTACTTTATGCAGAAGGTAAATCTGAGGTGCTCTGTGCCTGAGGGTTACAATTTCCTCAGGGTAATCTTTTAACAAGGCTGGGTAATTAGCAGCTCTGAGTGCCTGCTGAACGGCGTGCACACTGAACATCCTGGAGCTGTGAGCGGGCCAGAGATGATGCGGATTAGTGCAAGCAGGAGGTTTTTAGAGGGCACCATGACATACAACCATCGAAGTACCCTTAAAAAATTTAGCCACTTTATTACGACGTGCAGACAACCCAGCGCTGAGTTTTTTTTTCCCCCCCAGGACAAGTGTAATAAAGATGTTTGAAACAGAGGTGGCAGGTTTCATGAAAACTGTGATCATGGGCCCCAGCTCAAAAATGATCAGGCACTGGGGGGGGGAGGGGGGGAGAGAGGGTAAAATCTGAACGGAGGTAGATTTTTTGATGTCATTAGGGGCTTTTTGTCTTTTGAGATGCATTACAAGAACTCACCACTGCCTTGAATCCAGATTCTTAATTTCCCTCAGGAGCTTTGAATTCTTCTTCAGGAGGTGAAAGTTTTTCCTGATGGAGGAGAAAATAAACAGGGAATATTTGAAAAAACTGAACATATATAGCCTCACACGCACACAAAGATGAGCCGACAGTCACATGCAACCACGCACACATGCAGGCGGGAAATAAAGAACAGTAAAAATGAGTGCACTGTTAGGGGAGACCAGCGAGTGTCTGATCATAGATCAAAGCAGTAGATGCAGAAGCATTCCACAAAGGCTCCACTTAATGTAAAAGCATCCTAATGCAATGGCCTCCAAGCTAGAAGAAGGCAAGTGGAAAGTCTGAAACATGTCATGAAATGTACGCTGTAATTCCAGTCTATTGTGGCAGGTGGGTATACTTGGCAGTTTTAGAACAGAAAATTTTTTTTAACAATACAAAGATGCATAGTAATCCTACAGAATAACATTGAATGGGGATCTTACACCACTGGCAATTGACAGAGATTCTATTTCGTATATTACTGAATAGCACTGCGCAGAGGTACGGAATAGTCATAAACAGAAATCATGCCGAATAGCTTTGCAAAGAGATCTGACCGATACAATACAGTCATCTTATGAAATAGCTATGAATACTGATCTTACAGAAAAACACTGAATAGAGATGTCACTAAATAGCAATCTTAGTCAACAGAAATCCATTGCAATCTCAAGGAACAGCATTACAAACTGATGTACTTCAATAGTGATTCAGTACCTCACTTAAAGTGCAGTTTAATAGCAGTTTTTAATCTCTGTGGAATCTTTTCCAAAAGTCATTTTAATAGAATGTATCTGACCAAGACCGAGGTGAATAAGAGCAATGACTAGGTCAAGTACCCAGGTGTCAGATCATTCCCTAAAGTTTGATATCTACAGGCTTCTTTCTGAAAGTGTATTTCTCTCCAAAACCGAGCATCTCCCTCTGGGGACTCACCTACGGTCCCAGGAGTTCATGCCCAGGTCATTGAGCAGCAGTCTGCAGAAGTAGAAAGGCGCAGTGGGCTCCTGGGGGCCCGGCTGCTTCTGGGGTGCAGCGTGGGCTCCGGGGCTCTCGCTCCAGTGGAGGACATGCTGCTCCTCCAGCAGGGTCTGCCGGAGCGCAGCCTCAGTGATGGCCGCTTCCTGCTCGGAGTTCATGCCGAAGGGCGAGGCGGCGGGCTGGTTCAGCCGCAGCCGGGGATGAGGGAGACACTCGGGGCTACTGTGGCCCAGGCTGTCCAGCAGCTGGTCCAGAACATCCTCCCCTTCCTCCACATCCATGGGGGCGCACTCCGTCAAGGGAGGGGCCTCACTCAGGATATGGGTGGCAGCAGCATCCGGCAGCCTTGCAGCCGAATCATCGCGCTTGCGCAAGGCCTCGCCCTCCAAAAGTCGGTAAAGGACTCCGCCGTCCCACGAGTACTTTCCAGAGATGTCCCGTACGATCACCCTCACCTCAGGCAAAGCTACCATTCCCAGGCCCGGGTGGGGTTTAGCGCTGGCTGGCGGGATCTGCAAGCAGGACACTAGAGTGCTGTCATTGAAGACAAAGAGCTGCAGGTTGGGGCTCTTGAAGACCTCAGAGGACAGCTCGGATGACTCCACGTACGGGTTGTCGTGATTTTCGCTGACCAAGCTGTGGAGAAGTGCAGGACCACCGCTGAGAGGGTGGTGACCAAGATGGTTCACAAGGTGAGTCATCACCATGCGGGCTGTCAGCGGGATTAACTCCATGCTCCGCCGCTTCTTCTCTGTGGTGGAGTGAAGGAATGCTGTTGCTAGCTTTACCATATCAACAGAAATTAAAACAGCTAACAGTTTCCTGTTTGCCATTGAAACAACATCCATTCAAGGTTCCATTAAATATTTTCTAAAGCTGCACTCTTCTAATTAGTTCCCAAGTTAGACCTTCACAGTTGGGAACCAGTGTTCGTCTGATGTATAACAAGAGACCCATGGGCCTTAACGGTCACCTCAGTATAGTATATCCAATGTTAAATCTTGGCCATTAGGCGTTGCCCTAATTTTGACCCCAGGGATCAGATTAATGGAAACCAGTATCATAAGCAATAGAGTATTCTAAATTGTATGTATATAACTTGTGGCTATTTTCTTTAAGCAAAGAAGATTTCTCAAGCCATTTTGACCCTTGGGCCCTGCCCCTTAGCCCCTGGGTAAGGGAAACTGTCAAAAATATCATAATACCATCTCATTGTTGTAATGTCAATCAAGTGTGAATGATTTCCAGTAGAAATTAAACAGAATATACCCAAAAGTATCATTTTCCTATATAAACTATAGTAAACTTGACCCCCTCCCCAGGGGCAAACATGGAGCCTGGGGATCATGAAATTCACAATTTTTATAAAGCACCTCAAGACACTTCCATCTACAAAGATAACTGGTTTCCAGCATATCTAGGTATAAAAAAGTAAATGCAAGACAATAGTTGTTGTGTTCACAATGTGGCTTATGATGACAATATAACAAAGGGCAATAACTCCATCAAATTTGATTGAATCGGTCTGGTTTTCGAATCGTCCAAGATCTTATGGATATAAGCCTGCATACAAAGTCTCATCAAAATTGGTTCATAAATACTTAAGTTATTTTGTTCACAAGGAAAAGTTTACGGACGAAGGACGACGCACGACAGACGACGCACGACGACAGATAAAAGGGGATAGCAATAGGTCACGCCTTTCGGCAGGTGACCGAAAAATGTTGATTAAATAAACGCAGGTTTGCGGACACTCAATAAAACATACAGCACTCAAGGTCAACTCTTTAATACATAATCAACATGGCAACTCTTTTGAGAATGAAGTGAAACAGGATTGATTCCAAGGGCATAACTCTGAAAAAACATACAATATACACAAGAATCTCAGTCGTCTTAGAAGACATTTGAAAAAATATGATTCAGTGCACAAATGGTCTTTCTCTAAACTAAGGGAGGATTCATAGCAGTTGGGGAATACTAACGTCAAAGGCTAAAGGCAAAGAAGACAATTAAAAGTGCATTGCCATGGTCAGCTGGAATAGAAGTCATGCTTGATCTCCAGCGCAGTTGGACGGTTTGAACGACATACCATTTGCAGCAGGTTCGGCCTTTTTACAAACCTGGCAACACATCACTAGCAGCAGGCCGGCCATTCCCTAAATCCCACACACTTTCAAAGACAAGTTGTACTTTTGGCAGGCAACATGGGCTTCTACAGATTACTTAAGGACCATCTCTGAGCTCCTGACTCTACAAGAACCACTTCCATCCCAGGCTTTCATAACAGTAGAATAGACATAGCTCTTAGTCATAATTGCTAAAAGCTTTTCGTTTTTCATATAACGCCCGCATTCACAGCACCCATTCCCCAATAGTTCAGCTTACTCTCATGTTGCATACGGCACCTAATCACGAAAGACAAATTTGCAAAAGGCCATTCAAATACAATGGTGAAAAGATTTCTGCCACTAAGATAATGAGAGCCTCGCATCTATAATACAGTGAATGGGTATCTATTTACCTTGATGTTGAATTATGAGTTATGTAAATGCTTCCGTGACTATTCAAATCTACTCTCATTCCTTATTTAGAGTACACAAAGGAAGAAGAGAAATGAAACGGAAACAACATGCGCGCATTGTGATACTGCCATCAGTGCCGGCTGCCAGTGGCCATCAAAGTGAGGGCGATCTGATTGAGGTTTAGCGGGCTCGGGAGCTTTTAGGTACACAAGTGTGCTTTGAAGTTCCTTAATCAATATGAATCTCAGGAAACACATTACGTGCATTAGCTGCTGTTTGTGTGTCATTAGTTATTCAGTCAGCCATACACCCCACATGCACATACAAGATCCCCCACCCTCTCATACCCGAATAGGATTTTAATTTCTGAATGCCTAAACCCATCTTGAGAGATTTCCACTTTGCTTTCTGCACCACAGAATAACAGCAGCCTCTTGTGTAATGGCTGAAAGGATAACAAGGTGAAAATATGGTAATACTGAGACAACATGCATAATTTGCAAAATAAACTCGGTGTGAAGGAGATGCTATGCTGGGGTATGAAATTGCATTGACTGTGTCTTGGAGGCCAGGATGAAAAGCCAGGATGCAGAAGGTCATATGGTTCATTCTTGTGTAATTTACTCAGATTCTGGGCTAACCAAATGTTCTACCTGTGATTAGCCCAGCCTGGTACCAGCCCGATTACATTTTCACTGCAGCAAAATCTTCAGCTGATCATCCAGAAAGGGCTACTCACCCTCAGCCACAGTAAGCAGGTTACCCAAATCAGTGGCGGAGTAGGGTGGTGGCGGCTCGGAGCTCTTGACATTGCCCAGGGCCAGGAAAGGATCATAGTCAGTGGCAGCGAGGTCAGGCAGGCTGAGAAGGTAATGGCTCTGCTGTGTGTGCAGGTTGGAGCCAGAGATGCAGCAATGGAGAACCTGAGGGAGGGGATATTCAGGTAAATAGAGGCTGCAGGTGACAGTGGGGGGCAGTGATAGGGGACATGGGAGGTTAAACACAGTCAGTTACAATTCAATAATCACAAAAATAAAAACAATCAAATTTCGCCAATCAAAATTTGATGTAAAACTGTCGGCTTAAGGGTCAGGGTTCCCATCAAACTGCCATTTGTCACAGTATGAACACTTGCTACAGGCTGGAATTAAGACACCTTTAACCACAAACCCAATTCCAAAAAAAGTTGGGATGCTGCGTAAAATGTAAATAAAAACAGAATGCAATGATTTGCAAATCACATAAACTGACATTTTATTCACAATAGAACAAAGACAACAAATCAGATGTTGAAAGTGAGACATTTCACCATTTCATGAAAAGTATTACCTCATCTTGAATTTGATGGCAGCAACACATCTCAAAAAAGTTGGGACAGGGCCATGTTTACTATTGTTTTGTATCCCCTCCTCTTTTAAAAACAGTCTGTTAATGTCTGAAAAGCCAAGCTTGGATTGACCAGACCCTGATAAGCAGCTCTGTGGCAAAAACTATGAACTAAAAATGTATAAGCCATTTATCTTTGTTTATGCAATTCGGACTATTTATGAGTGTGCGAGCACAATCACTGTGCCCAATCCTGTAACCTGCCTTTCAAATAGAAAATTAACAGCTGTGGACCAAATCAATCAGTTAAGTTCACTGTACCCTGAATGCATATAAATCCTTGAAAGCTTCACTGCTTCCACAAAAAGACTAAGACGAGAATGAAACATGCACTAATTTACATGAGAAACATGGTATTCACTCACAACCCAATATTTACAGATTGCACTGTACCAAAATACCCCTCAGTGGTATGTGTCTTTGATAATCCCAAAAGTATGATGAGAGGGGAAATCACAGTTTGTCAAGAAAAAGCATGCAAAATGATAAATCATTCAGAAGTGTTTTCAAAAACATAACCCATTTCATGCCAGCTTTTCATTTAAGTTCTCTGTAAAAGCTTTTTTTTTTTTTTTTCATATTGTCGGACAATGTCACATGCACATTCTGAATCTGCCGGTAGTAACGCTTCACAGAAGCCACATCACACTTATACTGAGAGAGATATTCAAACCCAAGATGCTGTGTTTTTATAACCACAGCAGAGATATCGAGATCTTGTTCATCATTTTATAAACATTTCCCTGTAATTCAGCAAGACATATCTGGGACCGTATAAAACGAAAGTTACGAATGTAACTACGGTTCTATGAATCCCGAATGACCGCCAGAGGGCGGTGCTTAAAGCACTGAATATTCCCCTTCGCGCATGCGTAGTGCGAGTATGTATACCAACAATGTCACCTGTGACCTGCAGGTGACCCAAAGAAGATTATATCTTCCGGTGTCACCTGAGGATCGTTTCTTACAGAATCTTCTCGCGAGCACACGAGGATTCTGAGTGACAGAGAGCTCTGGCGGTCATTCGGGATTCATAGAACCGTAGTTACATTCGTAACTTTCGTTCTATTTCATCCCTGCTGACCGCCAGAGGGCGGTGCTTAAAGCACTGAATGACTTATACCAACAAGGTCACGAAGAATCCGAATCACGGACCTTCAGTGTGCAAAAAGTCAGAAGACCCCGGCCGCAGAACCACTGCTAAGGGGTGGGGTGTGGCGACGTTCACCCTGTAGAACCTGGAGAACGTGTCCGGTGACAACCATGAAGCTGCGGCACAAATGTCCTCCAAGGACACTCCCCTCAGGGCAGCCCATGAAGTAGCAACACTCCTGGTAGAGTGGCACCTCACGCCAGGTGGAAGGGGACGGTTACTCGTCCGATAGGCATGGGTGATGACATTAATAATCCAGTGGGACACACGCTGCTTGGAGATGGCGCAACTCCTGTTAGGGCCACCGTAGCAGAGAAAAAGTTGTTCAGACCTTCGAATGCATACAGTAGCTGCAGTGTAGGCCTTCAGAGCCCGCACTGGACATAACAGTTCAGGCTCATCCCCACTCTCCCTTGGAGAAGGGTCAAACCGAGCCAGCCGAATAGGCTGGTTGCGGTGAGCGTGAGCCAACACTTTAGGGAGAAACGCTGTGTTCGGCCACAGAGTGACCCCTGAGCCATCAGAGTTCCACCTCAAACACGAGTCACTGACAGACAGGGCATGCAGCTCGCTGACACGCTTTGCAGAGCAAATGGCCAGAAGGAACGCAGTCTTACAAGACACCACTTCAGCTCCGCTTGTGTCAAGGGTTCAAATGGGGGCCGGCTTAGTGCATCCAGTACCAGGGGAGATCCCATGCTGGAGCTCTTGGGGCACTCAGAGGATGTAATCTCTGAGCCCCCTTCGAGAAGAGGAACACCAAACTATGGCTCCCCACAGTGCCATTGTCAATCCTCACATGACCACAAGATATTGCCGCTACGTACACTTTCAACGTCGAATGAGACCGACCTTCATCCAGAGAGACTGAAGAGGTCAAAAATAGTTGGCACAGAGCAGCGCACAGGGTCCTCATCCCGACTTGTACACCAGTCGGAAAACAGTTTCCATCTATTCTCATATTGAAGACGAGTGGACGGCGCTCTAGCATTCAATATGGTGTATTCGACAGGGTCCGCACAGGAGCTAAACAGCAACTCGGGCCCTCCAGCAGCCAAACAGACAGTTGGAGGCATCGTGGATTGGGGTGCCAGATCCGCCCCGCCAGCTGGGACAGGAGATCCCTCCTGTTGGGAAGGCGCTACGGTACACCGCGACAGAGTCCGTGCAGCAGTGGGAACCAGCTCCTCCCTGGCCAGAAGGGAGCCACAAGGAGGACACTGCGACCCCCCTGAAGGATCCTCTGAAGTACCGACCGAATCAGAGGAAGCGGGGGTAAGGCATACAGGAGGCCGTCCGGCCAAGGGTGGGCCAATGCGTCCTGGCCCGAGGGACTGGTTGTCTCGGCTAAGGAGAACCACAGAGGACAGTGGGTAGAGACTTCTGAAGCGAAGAGGTCCACGTCCACTCTGCCGAAGAGGCTCCAAATAGTGCTGACCATTTCCGGGTGGAGGCGCCACACTCCTGACGGAGTTTTTGACGGGAGAGGGAGTCTGTCAGGTTGCTCCGCTCTCCCGATAGATACATTGCCCGAAGGCTGATCAGACGGGGGGGCCGCCCACATGAGGAGCTCTTCTGTCAGTCGCAGCGACCGCGCAGACTTGGTCCTGCCCTGATGATTTATATGATATACGGTTGATGTGTCTGACCTTACGAGGACATGCTTGCCCCTCAGGTGTGGCAGAAAGTGCCTGAGTGCCGGGTGAGCCAAGGCAAGGAGACACCTTTGTGACACCCTGAGCTTCCTGTGCCAGTGTCGCTTGGCATCCAAGTGGAAGCTGTTCAGCCACCTCAGCAGGGGGCGTAGTGCCAGCAAGCTCAGCGGAACCACAGCTGAAATGGACGTTAGTTCGCCCACGAGGCGAGGAAATGCAAGGAAGGTCAGCCAATGGCCCTCTTGGAACAGGGCAAGAAGGTGAAGGATGTCGCCCACACAGCGGGGGGCGGTCTGGCTATCATGGCTACACTGTCCAATGCAATCCCAATGAAAGTTGTAGCCTGAGATGGCACCAGGCAACTCTTTCCCATATTCACCTCGAGTCCGAGGCAGGCCACGTGGGACAGGAGACATGCTGTATCACTGGACACCTGAGCATGGGATGGTGGACAGACCAGCCAGTCATCCAGGTATGGGAGAATTTTCAAGCCTTGAGACTGTAGAGGCGCAAGGGCTGCGGCAACACACCTCGTGAAGACCCTTGGAGAGAGGGAGAGCCCAAAGGGTAGCAACCTGAACTGCCAGTGGCGGTCTCGGTAGGCAAAGCGGAGAAACCGCCGATGTTTTTGAGTGATGGGGACACGGAAGTAAGCGTCCTTGAGGTCAATGGACGTAAACCATTCTCCCTGTGCCACAGTTTGCAGGACATCTGCAGTGGTCAACATGTGGAAAGGGATGACCTTCATAAATATGTTCAGCCCTCTGAGGTCCAAGATTGGGCGAAATCCGCCAGTCTGTTTCGTCACTAGGAAGTATGTTGAATAGTACCCCCGGGGACGCGACAGAGGGTCCACGGGCTCGATGGCGCCTTTGGCCAGGAGGGTGGATAACTCCTGGCCCAACACGCGAGCCTTTGCCGGGTCGCTGATAGAGGCCATTTTGACCCGGCCAGAAGTGAGGGGCCGGCGGCGGAATTGAAGCTTGTACCCGTGGGTCAAGGTGGCAACCACCCACGGGTCTGAAGTATGAGCAGCCCACTGTTGGAGCTGATGTGAAAAATATCCGACCGCCGGCCCCACGGCCTCAATGTCTGGCCCCCCAGCCCCTAAGGGGGGGGGGGTGGACAGGCGGGCAGGGCCACGAAAGTCCCAAGCTGGTCTCCGCATGGGATGCTGGGCAACACGACGGCCAGTGGAGTGGGTCGGCCGTGGTAAGCGGGTGTGAGAAGCAGCCGAGGAACCCCTCGTTCTGCTGGCAGGAGGCCTATCAAGAGGAGGCATCCGCCTAAGGCCCGCAAGCCGCTGCCTGGTTTGCACAGCCTGGATGGTCCTTTCCAGTGCTTCCTGGGCTGCAGGACCAAATATCTCTCCCGGTTCCATGGGGAGACTGCGAAGGAGTCTCCTGGATGCCTCTGTCAAGTTTGACTGAGATAGCCAAACCTGGCGACGAGCCTGAACCAGGATGGACATCATCCGTCCAAGTTCCCTGGACAGAAGGCCGAATGCCTCCAGTGAGGCATCACAAAAAGTGACAGAATCAGCAGCCACGTTGCCCTCCTGCAGTGAAGCTGAGAGCGCCAACGTGAGATTCGACAAAGAGCTCCCCATGCGGCAAGCACGTGCTCCAGCATCATAAGGCCTTGTGAGAAGGTCTCCAACAGGCCTGCAGCTCCTTCAGATAGTCCTTAGAGTGGGGAATAACGAAGGTAGTGGGGGCTGGCCTGCGCCTGAAGAGGGCACTAGCAGGTGCAGCTTCTGCCTGCTGTGGTACATGCATGTGCAGTCGATCTAAAGCCATGCGCATGATTGCCCGCATGGAGCCATCCCCCAACTCAGCCACTGAACTCGGAGCCGAGGAGTGGGCGCCCCGCTCAGATGCCTGGGAACCCCCATTTTACGAATCTCTCCCATAACCGTGGAAGTAGGTAGCCGAAGCTGCCAGGGAAAATGTATCCTCCTCAGGTACCAGCACTGGCATTGGAGGAGAGGGTGTCAAATCACCTTGCAATGGGGCATCAGGCTGGCAGTCTCTGAGCATGGGCCTGACCTGGGCCAGCTCAGCAGACAGCTGATCGACTTTAGATGAGAGCCTGCTTTCTTGTCTCTTTTTGAGCAGATTTCGCCCTCTTCCTGGATGGTGCGACTGCTGTAGCCGCAGCCCGCCGCTTAGAGCGTCTCTAACAGGCCGGGGGAGACTGGCCTGATGGGGGGAGGTCACTTTCATCCCCTTGATGTTCCACCTGCGCCCGACTGGCAGCCCTCACCGCCCAAGGCAAGTAACTGCAGTTCATGCAGGGGTTGTCTGACGGCGCCTCCCGCAGGTGCTCAGGACCGAGGCATGCGGGGCATAGGTCATGGCCGTCCTCTGGCTGTAGAGGAGCCTCACATGACGTACAGAAATGGGAGTCATCCATTGTGGTGGCGCTGGAGGCTTACACGACACTCACCTGTCCAAATAAGCCCAGACGCTCCCGCCAGTATGCTACAGGGGCTTGCACTGGAGGGAGGGAGCGCGTACGCTGCCTATACCGAGTAAGGAACCCAGCTGGTATTTAATGAATATTTCTCGGGTAACCTGAGCGCGAACGCTAAGGACAAACCGAGTATGGACACCGTAAGCCGGAGGGAGGGAGCGCGTACGCTGCCTATACCGAGTAAGGAACCCAGCTGGTATTTAATGAATACTCCTCGGGTAACCTGAGCGCGAACGCTATGGACAAACAGAGTATGGACACCGTAAGCCGGAGGGAGGGAGCGTGTACGCTACCTATACCGGGTAAGGAACCCAGCTGGTATTTTAATGAATACTCCTCGGATAACCTGAGCGCGAACGCTATGGACAAACCGAGTATGGACGCCGTAAGCTGGAGGGAGGGAGCGCGTACGCTGCCTATACCAGCAGGGGCTCAGTAACAAATCCAAATCGGGACACAGCACAAAGCAAAACACAAACCATATGCTGGGAGGAGGCAGCGCGCACGCAGCCTCTACCAACAGAGGTTAATGCAAACTCACCAGCAGGTGTAGCTATGCAAGCGTTACCGCTAATAATTACTCACGCTGGACACCGGGAAACGCTTACGCAACCCGCCAGCCAGCAAACAAAGTCAGCTTGACCGACTAATTAAACGTCGGGACACAGCACAAACACAAAAACAGACCATATGCTGGGGGGAAGCAGCGCGCACGCAGCCTGTACCAACAGAGGTTAATGCAAACTCAGCAGCAGGTGTAGCTATGCAAGCGTTACCGCTAATAATTAGTCACGCTGGACACCGGGAAACGCTCACGCAACCCGCCAGCCAGCAACAAAGTCAGCTCGACCGACTAAATTAAACGTCGGGGCGCAGCACAAACATATAAACAAATCATATGCTGGGGGGAGGCAGCGCCCACGCAGCCTGAACCAACAGACGTTAATGCAAACTCACCAGCAGGTGTAGCTATGCAAGCGTTACTGATAATAATTATTCACACTGGACACCGGGAAACGCTCACGCAACCCGCCAGCCAGCAACAAAGTCAGCTTGACCGACTAAATTAAACGTCGGCACACAGCACAAACACAAAAACAGACCATATGCTGGGGGGAGGCAGCGCCCACGCAGCCTGAACCAGCAGAGGCTAATGCAAACTCACCTGAAGGTGTAGCCATGCAAGCGTTACTGCTTATAATTATTCACGCTGGACACCGGGAAACGCTCACGCAACCCGCCAGCCAGCAAACAAAGTCAGCTCGACCGACTAAATTAAATGTCGGGGCGCAGCACAAACATATAAACAAACCATATGCTGGGGGGAGGCAGCGCCCACGCAGCCTGAACCAGCAGAGGCTAATGCAAACTCACCCGCAGGTGTAGCTATGCAAGCGCTACCGCTAATAATTATCCGCTGGACACCGGGAAACGCTCACGCAACCCGCCAGCCAGCAAACGATGTCAGCTCGACCGACTAAATTAAGCGTCGGGACACAGCACAAACACAAAAACAGACCATATGCTGGGGGGAGGCAGCGCCTACGCAGCCTGTCCCAACAGAGGCTAATGCAACTCACTTGAAGGTGTAGCTATGCAAGCGCTACCGCTAATAATTATCCACGCTGGACACCGGGAAACGCTGACGCAACCCGCCAGCCAGCTAACGAAGTCAGCTCGACAGACTACATTAAAACGTCGGGATAAGGATGCGCGAACGCAACCGTCACCGATAAGTAATTAACAAACGCAGCAAAGTAACGTAAAGTCTCTCTCAACCAGAGAAAGATCGCCGTCGCAGTTCCTGGAGGGCGAACAATCGCTGCTCCGACCGACAATGGTCGCGGAACTACTAGCAACGGAATTTAGTAGTAAAGCAATAGACTCATTGCTTTCCAAGCAAGCAAACTACGCGCGAGAAGAAAATAAGAAACGATCCTCAGGTGACACCGGAAGATATAATCTTCTTTGGGTCACCTGCAGGTCACAGGTGACATTGTTGGTATACATACTCGCACTACGCATGCGCGAAGGGGAATATTCAGTGCTTTAAGCACCGCCCTCTGGCGGTCAGCAGGGATGAAATAGAACCTTGGGATCTCCAAAAGAATTGAAAATGGGCCTGATGTTCACGATATTTGAATATTGCAGCTGCACTTCACAGACCCATACAAGAGTCCATAGGTTTAATGGGGTTAAAATCACTCAACTTCACTCAAATGTAGTGTTATTTGTGCATTATCACTGGGTGTAATCTTGAAAAACCATGTTTATTTTTATAAAACTAGATGCCGAAAATTTTGAACAGAAAGATTGTGTTATGCATTACATTACAAATTTGCCTATTTTTCTATCATTTTACTTTTTTCTCTGATTGTGGAATTTTCTTTAACATTTTCGCATGTTCAGTGGTCAGCACAAACAAAAATTGCTGGATGAAGAAGTCTGTCTTTATTGCAGTTCTTAAGCCAAAACAATAAGGTCAGTTTTATCTTATTTATTGAGCCATGACATCACTTCCTGTTTTACTAGGGTATAAAAATAAGGTAATGCACATGCAATATCCCTTAGTTGTCCAACATCATGAAGAAAACAAAACAACTGTCGGTTCAAAAATGACAGACAGTCATAGACATACGTAAATCTAGTGATGGCAACAAAAAGATTCACAGCCGATTGAATATGCCAGAGAGCACTGTTAGGGCACTTAATTAAAAAACTTCCAAAGATATGGAACTGTTGAACACCTTAAGGGTATAGGATGCAATTGCATTTTTTCCCCCAGGAAACTGAGGAGGATGGTGAGAGAAGCAGCAAATTCCCCAAAAATCACATGAAGGAATTGAAGGCCTTGGTGGTATCTTGTGGTCACCAAGTTTCAAAAAGTACCATCAGATTCCAACTCCACAACCATAGACTCTTTGGAAGTGAAGCCGGAAGAAAGCCTTTTCTGTCTAGAAGATGGAAGTAAGCACTTTGAGTTTGCCAAATGGCATTTAAATGATGACAGGAACAAGCTGCTTTGGTCAGATGAGACCTATTTGCATGTTTCAGTCAGATATAGCATTGGCATGTTTGGCTTTGAAACAGAGATGCATACAAGGAGAGGCATCTCATACTCACGGTGAAATATGATGCTGGGTCAGTCATGTTTTGCAGCTGTTTTAGTTAAACAGGTACAGGGACACTGGTGAAGATTAATGGCATAATGAATTCCATCAAGTATCAGGATATTTTTGCAGACAATCTGGTTGCCTTCGCCAGAGGGCTGGGACTTAGGCCTTAGGTGGACTTTCCAACAAGACAATGACCCAAAGCATACCAGAAGATCCACACAGAAATGGTTCTGTGACCAAAAAAGTAAAATCAACATTCTGCAATGGCCATCTCAGTCACCAGACCTCAATCCAATTGAAGAGTTGAAGAGGGAAGTAGATAAACGCAAACCCAAGAATGTGAAGGATCTTGAAAGGATTTGCTCAGAGGAACGGTCCAAAATCCCCCCAAATGTGTGCCTGAACCTTGTCAAACATTACAGGAAAAGACCACCTTGCCAGAGGTGGTTGCACTAAGTACTCAATGAAGGGTGAAAATAATTATGAAACCTTGATTTTGTTGAAATTTATTTTGTATTAAATGATTGTTATGATTTTGGTTGTTTCAATCGAAACATTAATAAAGTATTTCACAAATGTTGGTATATTCCGTTTCTCTATATTTATTTAGTTTACTTTGTTTATTTATGTTGTTGTATTGTTTGTGCAATGCCAGTCAGGGGTGCCAGTAATTCTGGAGCCCACTGCATGTATTTTTTGATGGGAAGATATGGAAGGAGTGTTAACAATCAGCTAATGTTCAGCTCTCACAACTTTTTCATTTCTTTCGACAAGTTCATTTAAACTTTAAAATGATCAACATGTTTAAGAGAAAATTCCATTCTGATTTTCAATATCTTCTTCACTATTCAAAATATTTTTTTTTGATCACAATTACTTTACAATTCAAGTGAATGGGTGAAACTATTTATGATCCCTAAAACAGAATGCACACTGAAAGCTATTCATCCTACATCTTGGCAAGAATGCTTCCACCTTTTCCCATTACTCAGGTTATGACAATTGCATATAATGGCCAGCTGGTGGCACTACAGCACAGCACCTTTCGTGAAAAAGACCATGATTTTTCAGCTCATCTTCCCCAAATTAGGCAACAAACTTCAATAACAATCATAAATGTCGACTTTTGAACAAACCAAGGCCGTCATGCGCCTATAACTTGATCTAGGAGCAGCAAATTTTAATAGAACAACTGAAGCTTAAGAACACTTCATCTAAATTGTGCAAAAACTGGCATACTGACTGTTAACCATGTTCTGTGCGGGCAGGGACCTTTAGCCAATATATGGCACAATAAAAAGCAACATCGAAAATGCCTACATCTCAACAACGATCCCCCCTCCAAATTTTGCATGCTTAAGTTCATCCCTTTGCAAACATTTAATTGTGCATTCAAAAAACAACAGATAGTGCAAAAACAAGGCCACTATTAACCAATGACTATCAGTAGCTATTTCAGATTAAGCAATGACCAGTCAACATGAAACTTCTGTCATAAATTATCTCAATGGCTAAACTACCTGAAAATTACATAGCACTCATTCATTACGTCAAGCCCCATTTTAAAGCAGACAGCACACAATTTTTTTTTATTGCCTTCCTGAACACCCTCTTATCTCATGAAGGTTCCTATTTTTCACAGAGAGTACAGTCTCCCACCTTATACAAAATCATGACCATCTGCACCCGGATACAATCCTAATTTTCCAAACAGGCCTAGGGAAGGCAATATTAAAACCACGCACAATGTAAAAACCATCTCAAATGCACTATTTAATCTTGGTCTCCAGTTCCAATACATGAGTTTAATCTCAATTTTGATCAGCTTTCTCGGGAGTATTACAAAATTATTATAATTCGACCTCATCACTGTCAAGCCTGATAGCTGATGGTTTCAAATGCAAGCAACACGGCAACAATTAGCTGCCATTTGTTTGCCAAAGTGTTTTGATATTCAGTTTGCCGCAATGCGCGTGAGAGAAATGATCATCTCAGTTTCTATGAACAGACATCACTGATGCTTGTCGACCTCACGCTTTACAAATGCTACCCCTGAACTATGGCCATGTAAATCCACTATAGCAAGGTGCGTAACAGTGTTGCATAATGAATGTAAAAGCTGAAAGAAGCTTTCCTAAACCAGATCAAGGAATCCTCTTTCAAATGAGACCGATTCTGAGAGAACCACTAGTTCAGCACTACAGCAATAGATAAATATATAAATAACAATAGATAGATGAATCAGAATTAAGAGCAAGATTATGAGATGCCAAAGTGCAAGCAACGCTTCTCAAAGATAATATACAAATACGCTCCATAAAATATGCCATTCCAGAAATTTAAAAAAAAAAAAAAAAATGACATGATGTTTGGTCAACCAGGTTTTCCTGGCACCCAAAAGGGGCCTCAATTGCAAGGTGTCTCCTTCATGCGCCCCCTTCCCACTCCTTCATGACCCGTACTTTCATTCCCTGCTTCGTCTACCTGGCTGCATCCTCCCCCTGGACTTCATTAAACCTCGATGCTCCTAAGCATGAAGTCAGTAGCTGCCGTTGCTGCGACAGCCAGTAAGGACGTGGGTCCCTGGGGGTACGTGCTTGCAAGCTGTTGAGCTATGTTAAGCTAATCTCTTCACAAACAAGAAGCAAAGCAGGTGGGTGCAGAGATCGCCCACGGGACAGTACAGGGAGTACGCCCCTGCATGTCCCCTGGAAACCCACTGCATAATTATGAGCCAAACAAGGGGATGAAAAATGCCCATGGTGCAATTCTTTGCAATTTCTGGATGTCATTGGTCCGGAAAACAAAAGAACTGGGAGAGACTAATAAAGCAAGGTTAGCTGAAGCTAATTATAAAAAGTAGACTTATTTATTAAACTGAAACTTCATCAACACATTCTATTGCTTTACTAGAATGGACTGTCCTTCAAAACGAACACAGTTTATTATGTGCATGGTGTGCAATGGTTTTTGTAGCACACAGCATGGGCTCGCTTAGTGAAGCTATTGTGGAAGAAACCACCATGCAAATGAACCTCTAATCCTATTCAGCGAACACGCCCGCTTGCCACCCGCAGGGCTCAGATCAGCCACGCACCTTCGCCGTTTCACATCAGAATTGTGTACCTCTATGCCCAGCAAAGAGGCCATTACGCCATATTGGCTTTTTCAAATAGGGACTTAAAGATGCCTTATTTTGGAGCGAGCCAGCTGCTACAGCGAGGCTTTTCCTCACACGCAGGCGTCTGTGACTTGTCTAGCAACAGTCGCTGCTGACAGAGTGGGGACAGGCTGTGGCTGCTGGCTCCGGTTCCAGGGGTTATATGGGCAGATGGGGCAGATCCCCTCACTGTTTTTATTTGATTTTTTTTTTTTTAAACGTTACATTAATTTTGGAGCAAGTCAATGGATAAAACCGCAGAGTTAAAGGGGCAACTTGCTGTAGCAGAAAAAAAAAAGTAATCATTTTTTGGTGTCGCCCTTTCTTGCACCTAATTCATTTATTATTTAACTGCCATGCCTTGCTTGGCTTCTTTCTGAAGAGGCTCAGGCCTTCCTACTGGCAAAGAGTAGGCTGTTCTATATCATGGATCCAGGAAGTGCAGTCATTTATTTCAATTTATCAGTCTAGGGCTCTGCAACTAATTGACTCAAGTGAGTGGGAATCGCTCTTTGATCCAGAAGGTTCTCTGTGCTGATGGCTCACCTGAGTAATTCTTTCCCAGTGTGAGTTCATCCATTTCGCAGTGGGAACATGTCCTTTTGGGCCATGCAGATGTCAATATTCATACCTTGTTCTCCGTTTTCCCCATACAGAAAATTTTAAAACCTTTCAAAAATCAAGTCTAATATAAGCATCTTGATGCAGACTGCAAAAAAAAAAACAAAAAAAAAAAAACTGCTTTTGAGAACCTATATGATGTTCGAATGGCTTCATCTTACACAGGTTTGGCAGCTGCGTATGTGACACAAGGACCTGACCATCTGGTTCATGAATACCAAGATGTTAACCTTGTATATTCATGAAGACAGACAGCTTTTTAACCAAGCTTACACGTGGCTATTGAACAGAACATTATACCTGCATATCAAACAGGGATGCATATAATATCAAAATGAAGGTTGTGTGTGGGTCTGATGCTTCTTTTCCCCACCAGCTTTTAAATGTCATTGAATGAGAAATGACATTACATCTGACCTCCACAAGAACAGAGTTCCTACGAGCTTTGTAGTCCTACAAAAGTGACTTCAAAAAACAAATCAATGATTTCCCCAGAGCCAAATTCTAGTTTACCCATGAGAAGAGCAGCAGTGTTTCAGTTCCAGGAACAGTTTTCACAAACACTGGAGCAAATCATGCGCACAACGGACGGCTTCAATAATTTGGCCATTTTCGCCTCTCAGATGACATGCCTAAAGCTGCCTCCTTGATGTCAACTGCCTGTCAACTGACGACTCACAAATGCCACACTCTTTCACTCAACCTTCATTCATTCAATTGCCAGGGCAGTTGTGATACAGAGTGAAACACAACAAACAAAAAAGTAATATTCGCAGATAAAGCAAAGAGTGAAAAGACTCCGTCAATTTAAAGGTGCATTCAGCAGTTTTCTGCAAATTTCTACAGTGCTGAAGGACAGCTGAATTGGCTATTGGACTTTAGCATGCATGTGAAAATGGCTCTCTGCTGCCACCACCAGGACAGGAGAAGCTTAAGATTTCTGTTCTTTCTTAGCACAAAAATTTACCCGAAAATGGCTGGGTGGAGACAATCTGTCCATAACAGATTAGTTGCCTGAGGCAGATGTTAATTTCAGAAAAACATATCAGACACTGATATGGAAGTTAGCTGGCAAACCAGTTTTTATTAGAATAGTATTGTTCTGTAAAAATAAATATCAACTGCTGTGCCAACACTTGCGGAAAATATAGCTCACTGCATACAGTAGTATGCTATTATGCACTTTTCCACACGCTCAGTAGGATGCATGATTAATTTATCGGACCAGCTTTTGTTAACATCATATTACCATAGTTAGTTTAGCCAGAACATGGGTTATTGAGCATGCATGGAGATTTTATTTGTAGCAAGGTAAATTGGCTGATTTACAACATTGGTATTTAGAATCAGCAAAGGGAAATTTCAAAATTCAGTTATGCTGGGTATGTTTATTCACTCACCAGTCTAGAAAATACAACAACCTTGGTGAAAATCTGAAATCCCTACTCCTTCAGCAGAGCTTTCCCCCAAGGGAAAGCAGAGCCAATATTCACCTTGGTTTTATTCTTCCTCTGATCCTTCAGTTTTTTTCCACTGGTCTGATTTATGTTTGTTTGGTCGCAATACTTCCTCTGGCTCGTGTGGTCACTGCCGCTAAACTATACAAATTGATCAATAGTTGTTCTTGGACAAAGCAAAAATTTCTCGAGTTAACGCTAACGTTAAAGCTAACACTCAATTACCACTTGTTTTACTGGTAAAGTAGCGAGTGCTGTTTACAAAAACAGTGTCCTCTGGTTTTACAGCCACTGAGCACGAAGCATTTCTTCTACATCCAGTGTGTTCTTATTATGGTCATGAGGTTTCAAAATCGCAGGTAAAAAAATTTTTTTTTATAGATGGGGGAAGCAAATTAAAATCTTTAAACCATTCCACCAGAGATCTTCAATCCAAAATATACGAAACCACAATATCATTTTTTATATCTTTTATATGGGTCAATGTTGTTTTTTACATTTAGAATACAGGTGCTGGTCAACGAATTAGAATAATTTGAAATAGTGCATTCTTTACATTTTTTCAATGCATTTTTTGTGCAGAAAGCAAATGAGGTGTTCTCCGCACCTGTCCTACTTGTTAGAGTAATCACAGAACTGGCTACCTGTAAAAAATTTACTCAGCTGAGCTTTCCAAAAGGCCCATTTAGGCCATTTAACTGTGACAATGTTGTTTTATTGAATTAGAATAATGGAGAAACCGTTTCACTGAATTAGAATAATTTTTATTATAATTAGAATCATCACTTCCTCAGTATTTTGTGGCTGCCCCCTTGGCTTGTATGACTGCCTGAAGCCTGTTGTTCCATTGAATTAGAATAATTCATGAGTCATTTCATTGAATTAGAATAAGTGCTTGAATTTTTGTTTTCAGTGAAGAGTGTTCACTGTGCAGTATAAAGTCAGGGTTGAGTAGAATTTCTAAGTTGTAAAATCAATCATGGGTCAGCAGCGCGACCTCTCAACCGGAATAGTGGCTCAAATTCAACCCTTCGCATCAAGGGTTGACCCAAACTAAAATTGCTGAGCGGCTCGGCATCAGCCAGTCTTCCGTCTGCAAAGCTCTCAAGAAAGACTGGAGCAAGGACACCAACTCTTCCGGCGTCCGAAAAACTTCTGCTTGCAACAACAAGCAGCTGAGAAAGATCGCAGTCAGCAACCGGTTCAAGTCCACTTCCGAGCTCAGCGACTTGTGGAACGAGCAGACCAGCACTAACGTCTCGAGATCAACCACTTACCGTCGTCTGCGCGAACTCGGCTTCAAATCTCGCGTTCCTGCAGTAAAACCAATGCTGAACAAGAAACAAATGGAGATATGGCTGAAGTGGGCCAATGAACACGGCGAATGGACTTCTGAAGACTGACAGAAAGTGGTCTTCAGTGACGAATCACGCTTTTGCATCTCCTTTGGTGACCAAGGTCCTCGTGTCTGGCGTCGTGGTGGCGAAACCTACAACCACGAGGCCGTGAAAAGATCTGTCAAGTTACTCCAGAGCGTTATGGTCTGGGTATGCATGTCCGCTCGGGGTGTAGGAAAACTCTGCTTCCTCAAGAAGACTGTCAATGCTGCCGTATACCAAGATGTTCTGGAAACGTTCCTGATTCCGATTGTTGAGGAACAGTTCGGCGAAGAAGACCTCATATTTCAACAGGATCTTGCACCGGCTCATGCGCCAAAGTCGACCAAAGATTGGTTTGCCGAAAAACAGCTTGAAGTTTTGGCATGGCCGGCCAACTAGCCTGACCTCAATGTCATTAAAAAACCTTTGGGCCATCGTCAAGCGGAAAATTCGCGACAGAAGGCTGACTACGCTAGACCAACTGAAGCAGAACATCGCCACAGCCTGGGAAGCAGTGAGTGCGGAAACTTGAGACAAGCTGGTCAAATCGATTCCGCGGAGACTTCAGGCAGTCATACAAGCCAAAGGGGCAGCCACAAAATACTGAGGAAGTGATGATTCTAATTATAATAAAAATTATTCTAATTCAGTGAAACGGTTTCTCCATTATTCTAATTCAATAAAACAAAATTGTCACAGTTATATGGCCTAAATGGGCCTTTTGGAAAGCTCAGCTGAGCAAATTTTTTACAGGTAGCGAGTTCTGTGATTACTCTAACAAGTAGGACAGGCGCGGTGAACACCTGATTTGCTCTCTGCACAAAAAATGCATTAAAAAATTCTACGATTGCACTATTTCAAATTATTCTAATTCGTTGACCAGCACCTGTAGTTAAATGCACCTTAAATGTCAGAGATTTACTATATTGCTGGAAGTGCAATCAAGGACGGATGACAATATACCCAACTATTTCCTGCAGTACTTACCCTGTAAATGTAATCCAGTAGAGGAGCCTTCTGGGGTGAGGGGTCATCCAGCACTGGCATCGTCACTGGTTCCAAAAGAGTGCTCAAAGGGAGGGCAATACACCAGTCCAGTGCACACAGGAGCAGTGACACTATGAGCTGAGATTAACAATTAGGTTATGAGTCAAAATGGTGAATAAAGTTGGTCCTGCTGTGGGAACTCAAAATAAGTATAACGTGTTTAGTGTTGAATTTCTGCTATGATACTTTGCTTGAAGATATGCCATCATTGGGGAAAATATGTAATAACAGAGGAAATCAAGTGAGGAGTAAATTTGTTTTCACGGTACTATGCAACTAATGATATAAATGATGTGACACGGTACACTATCTTTCACAGTCAGACCCATTTTTGAGAAAATCATCAGACTTTTAAGATTTTAAAAGAGGAAACTTCACAGGAATTTTGTGAATTCAAACAAATTAAGCTTATTCCATTAAACAGTGCAAACCTAAATTATAGGAAAGCTTTACTAACAATGTCCGTGAAGTGGCATGTGCTTGTCTAAGACTGTCATGGCAATTGAGGTACTGTACAGGGGTCAATAACAAATAAGCTTTTAAAAAAAATTTTTTTTAAATAAAACTTCACAGATGTACAGAATACATTTTTTGAAGCTGGAAGAGTCCTCATAGTTGCACAACATTTACAGGGGTTTAGTACAGTTTTAGACTGTATTTGCAATTTCACCAGCCAAAAAATGTCAGGTGGCACAACCAAAAGTTTCTTGGGGGGGGGGGGACACCACATTTCCCTCTTTTTTCTAAGTGATTGTTTTTTTAGTAATTATACCCAAGAGTCAGTAACGTGCAGTCAGAGGTTAGTTTGGTGGGGCAGAAACCTCCCCTTTCCTTGATTAGCAATCATACGATTAACTAGTTTAGTAAGACAATTAAGACAATTGTTATTCGGCAGAATAACAGGCCAGTTTAAGTTTCCGCTGCGTTATTACTCAGTATCGAACTTGAAATGTTCACTAGACAGCAGATTTGCGCGTACTTGCTTCCAGGAAGCCAAAGCAATGTCATCAACAAATATTAAAACAGTTCGACTTATGCAGAGTTCAATGCTTAATCAATATACTATCTCCTTTAAATACGCGCTTTTACACTTTTTACACAAAAAAAAAAAAACGGCCGTTTATTTTCAGTCTTCTTTCATAATCCGATTAAGAAAATGTTTAAAGGCTATACAGAATTACAGAGAGCCGATAATTATTCCTAAATGATTATTCAGATTTCCATCCTTGCAGTCTCAATTTGAAGCGTGTACGTGAGTGAATATTTTTGTCATTACCTCCTCTATCAGTATACGGGCTCCTATAGGCTTGGTCATATTTGTTTTGATTGTCAATCAGGAATAGTACCACGGAACAGATTCACAAAATCCTGTGATAAATGTTTGGGTCACTGCCTCACCTCACTGCATGTCTCTGGCAGGTACTCGCAAATCTGCAGTTTCGTGAGCATTTCAAGTTCGATGTAGCCTACTGAGTAATAACGTCGCGAAAACTTAAACTGCCCCGTCATTCTGCCGAATAGTCTCACTAAACTAGTTAATATTCTGTTTGCTAATCAAGCAAAGGGGAGGTTTCTGCCTCACCAAACTAACTTCCCACCGCACGTTACTGCTGAGTATCTACTCTGCCTAAAATATAACTATTTTGTATTTGAGCCGAGTATTAAAAGTAACTTATTTATTTCATTTCAGGACAATGCACATTAATGAACATATACATATATGTAAATGTGCCAGATTATAGCACAAAGGCTAATTTCCATCTGGAGTCCAAGATAGGCAGGTTAGATCAAGACAAACATACACACGTATACATTTAGTAAAATAGAGAGAGAGAAAGAGAGAGAGAGCTAATCAGAGGTGCATACATGTTTGTTGAGCTCTGAGCCACATTTTGATCTTGCTCTTGAAAGTGGATAAAGAGGGACATTCCCTTATATGTACAGGTATTGTATTCCATAAAGCACTACCTTTTATAGATAGTGCATTATGGCTGAAAGCGGTTTTTCTGAATGGCACCTCCACATCTTTGTTGACCACTGCTCGAGTAACCCGTGTAACCCGTGAGTAATTCCTGTAAATAAGGTGGTGCCAGGCCATGTAGAGTTTTACACAATAGGCAGCTGTAGGAGAATTTACAGAAATTATCAAAACTCAACAACTTGTATTTATCTAAGATGTTACAATGATGGTATGAAAAAGGTTTCTTATCTAGAATTTTGAGTGCTTTTTTATATAAACTCTCCACTGGCTTGATTGTGGTAGACCCCACCATGGCCCAGCATGTAATACAATAACTTAAGTGGGAAAAAATCATAGCATGCAAAAAAACGTTAGAGCAGCAGTGTTTGACATGGCACCTCTAATGTGCTTAAAATTATAAAGATTAACTTTAATTTTTTTTGTTATCATTTTTATATGTTTTTTAAAAGAAAAGTTTGGATCTAAGACAACACCTAAATACTTAAAGTCTGTAACCACTTCTATCTTTTCAGTGCCTATAATGACCCCAGGCAGAGAGAGTATAGGGGACGGTTGCTTAGAAAAGTACAGACAAACAGTTTTTTTTGCATTTAGTACAAGACATGATCTGTTGAGCCATGTTTGTATGTGTATGAGAGCTGTAGAGAGTACACATGCTGCTTCCTCAGGATCTTTAGCTTTGGTGAAAATGACTGTGTCATCTGCATAAAGCCGGACATCAACATGTGGACAGTGATCAGGCAAATCATTAATATAAAGAGAAAATAAAATAGGCCCCAGTATGGACCCTTGGGGGACCCCTACTGGACAGCTCATAAAAGTGGACCTGGTGCCATCCACCACAGTCCATTGCTGTCTGTAAGCCAAATATGACCGGAACCAATTTATGGATTGAGCCGAAAAATTGAAATGGTTGAGTTTTGATAACAGTATATTATGATTTACAGTATCAAAGGCTCTTTTTAAGTCTAGGAAAACGGCACCAACACAGCCATTTCTATCTAGATAGCATTTATTCTTTTCCATGAACATGGCCAGTGCAGCCTCAGTAGAATGATGTGGACGAAACCCAAACTGCATAGGGTGTAGAGGTGTTTGACTATTACTGAGATATTCAATCATTTGCTAGGAGACCCATTTTTCAATAATTTTTGAGATGACAGGTAAAATACTAATCAGTCTATAGTTATTCATGTCAGCTTTATCACCAGCTTTAAATATAGGGGTGACTGTGGCCAATTTCCATGCCTTAGGGACAGTGGAGTTTTTAATAGATAAATTAATCAGATGCACAAGTGGGAGAGCTAGAGCTTCCTTATGTAATTTCAAAAAGTTAGGGTCAAGTCCGTAAATATCCTTAGCTTTAGAATTATTCAAGGCGGTTATAATCTTGATAGTCTCTTGTTCTGTAATTTCTTGAATTTGAAATTTATTTTCATTAATGTTGGTGTCATCAGACAACTGCTCAGGGTCCCCAGAGAGAGGGAATTGCTTTACCAGATCTTCTATTGATTTAATAAAAAAGAAGTTTAGTTCTCGACACAGGACTTCAGGATCTCTCACTAGCTGATTACCGATTTCTAATTCTAGGCCTTTAGTTACCTGTTTAGGATATTTCCATGTCAATTTATTAATATTCTGCCATATTTGTTTCCCGTTTCCTCTGGCATTCAATGACCTGAATAAAAAAATTTGCCTTAGCTTTGCGTAGTTCGGATGTTACTTTATTCCTGGCTCTTGTGAAGTTAAGTCTGTCTATGTTGAGTCTAGATTTAATAGACTTTTTAAGCAGCTGATCCCTTTGTTTTATTAATTTTAAGCATTCAGGGTTGAACCAAGGAATAAAGTTGGAATACCTCCTTCTAGGCCCCCCCTCTTGGAGAAGGAAAGAACAACCTCATTCAATTATAAGAGAAACAAGTCACTGCCAGTGTCTGTGTCTTCACAGTCCATGAGGTCATTCCAATCAGTATCTTTCAGAGCTTTATCCACATTTTCATCTGGGTTATTGGGGATGATCATATTATTGTCATGTTTCTTCTATGAATAACATTTATCTGAGTGCTTGAGTTTTCTGGAAAAAAAGATTGCGTTATGATCTGAAAGGCCTGTTAATAAATTATACGTATTTGTGATTCTTTCCGGTTTGTTGGTGAAAAGTAGGTCAATTGTAGACTGAGTACGACATGTGATTCTTGTGGGTTGCTTTATTAACTGAGTGAGGTTGAAATAGTCAGTTATGAGTTTAAGTTTTTTTCTGTCTTGTTTGTTATCCCAGTTGACATTGAAATCGCCAAAGAGGAGTATTTCTCTTTTATGATTACATGCCGCAAAGAGTGTTTTAAGTTGATCATAGAATTCCGGACCAGCAGTGGGTTTGCGATAGACACAGACAGCTGTCAGTGACATCTCTCTCGAGAGGTGAATATCTACCCCAATACATTCAAGTGTAATATCACTGGGAAACTTAATCTCACTGCATTTGAACTTGTTCTTTACATACATGAGAACTCCCCCTCCCCTCCCCTGCCCCCTATCCTTTCTGAAAGTTCTATATTCTGGTAATGACACTGCTGCTTCTGGTGAAGAGTTAGTGAGCCACGTTTCAGTTAAACCAATAAAACTTATGGATTTGTTTTTGTAGGGGGCAGGTATTTTGGTTTTCCAAACAATTTAAGAACAGTTAAACAATTAAACTTTGTTCATTTGAAAGGTTTTCAAGATAAAATTATGCACACCTATTAATGTTATATTAATTCATATTTTAAATTACATATTTAATACATTTCACATAGTGTTTTTTTGCTCGGACAGTTGCGCCACCTGACATTTTGATGGTTTGAGATGGAAAAACAAAATATATATAATTTTTATGATAAACTGGAAATATGTTCAAATTAAACAGGTTTTATAGAATAAAATGATGCTTATTATGAATCATTTTAAATTATTTTAAACCGAAGTAGTGCACTCGGACAATGTCACATTGACACACAGTCAAACAATGATGAACACATCTTTGGCTTCATGAGGAATTAAAACACGGAGTTAAATGAATATGTGAGTCAAAAACTATCATTTTAGTTCTGCATTATTACAGAGTGCCTTTTTACTGCCCAATTACTTTTGTGTCTAATTCTTTTTAAAATGTGCAGGATTTTAGCCAGAAGGGCCAAACATTTTCATATTTCATACACTGGACAAGGACATTGAACCTGTCTGGTTTTCATGCAAAAGTCTGGTCTTATTTAAGACTGAGTCTTGAACATTTATGCCCTATAACATTTCATTGCTACATTCTTTTTTATGGCTGATGAATGACAGGCAAGCACTGTTCCGGTATTCAAACCACAACTCAAGCAGTTAGCTTAATTAGCCAAGCTAACTGGATGGAACAGAAGCCTGAACACAAACCACAACCATTCCAGGAATAGTATTGCCCAGCCCCATCTTAATCCTACCTTTTTATCAGCCTCCACTGTCGAGTGTTCAGCACTGGGCAATAGGAAAGTGATGGTGGCTATAAAAATCTGAAATGGGACAAAAATGGAAAACGTTACAGGCATGTTTCAGGTTGAGGAGAATGGTGGTTTACCTTCACAAAAAATGCTCAACGCTATTAGTGTTACCTCAGTGATTTTCTTGGGCAGCAAGTGGTCGGTCCTCTGTAGGTGGCGCCAATGGCAGATGAGCAGTTGGAAGACATCACAAGCCGTCTGCGCCACCAACTTGTTCCCAAACTGAGAAAGACAGACAGCCATGTCAGCAACTATTCTCCATGACAGTACTTCAAGCTTGCACAGAAAGTTGCAGAAATTGGTAAATAATGTAATTCAATGAAGGATTTTCTGAAGAGTAGAATTTTTCTGATATGCTTATTTTTCTCAACTTATTATGTCATACAGTGCTGTCAGAAAGTATTTGGAGTAATTTTGGTGGGCCGGCCACTCTTGGAAAGGTTCACCACTGTTCCAAGCTTTCTCCATTTGTGGCTCTCACCATGGTTCGCTGCCTTCCCAAAGTCACAGAAATGGTTTTGCAACCCTTTCCAGACTGAATGATATCAACAACTTTGTTTCTCATCTGTTCTTGAATTTCTTTACACTGTGGCATCGTGCGCTGGTTTTTGCATATTTCACATTGCCTGTCAGGGATTAAGAGATGCTAAATTCAACATGGCTGGAAGTAGTCATTCCTTGTGTATCTAGAAAAATTGCATCAAATTATTGATAAAACTTGTTTATTTGGTTGATTTAACTAAGGGGGCAATTACTTTTTAGCATAAAATCAGGCAGGGTTGGATGGATTATTTCCTTCAATAAATCAAATCATCATCAAAAGACAGCATTTTGTGTTATTTCAGGTTATCATTGTCTAATATTAAATTTAGTTTGATGATATGAAAAATTTAAGATGTGACAAATATGAAAATAGGACCAATAGGATTGCAGCTTACTGGCTAGCAATCACATAGTGATGATACAAGTTGTGAAAATTTTGTGCGAAGTTTGACCTTTGAATTATTGAAGGTCAATGTCAAGGATACTAAATAAAAGTTCAAATACATGTATAAGACAACTGTAATACCCAATCCCATACTCTGAAGCAATTTTGGTGATACAAGTCAATGAAAATACAGTATGTCAATTGTGCACTTTAAAGGGACACAGTGTCATGTTTTAAGTAATTTATTAGCTAAAATCAATGCCTTAATTCATTTATATGTCGTTATCGGTGTAATATTACCTCTGCCAATAATCTGACTTATCCTCGTTGGCAAAGAATTTCTTATCTATATTTACATTGCACAGGTAAGTTTAAGGATGTGTCCATGTCGTTCCGCCATTTTGAAAAACTACTGTCACCTAGAAGGACATAAAGCACCACCTGGTACTATTAGCCACAACGCATTTTTGTTCGGAGCCAGCATGACTGAAACGGGGAAAGAGATCAGCGAGAGGAGCTTGTCTCTGCCCCGGAAAATTTGAAAGCCTGCACTGCACTTTAGTTCATAATGGAGGATCATACTTATGCTGAGCCACAGGAGAAGGAATCCTCATCGTCAAAAAAGGGAATTAAAAAGGGAACGTGACAGAAAAATTTTTAAAAATGAGGATAAACATCGGGTTAGCTTTTCCCAGGTGTAAAGAGCTAATGAAGGAGAAAGACTTTCAAAGGGACACTGAAGTTGCCTACTTTCTTCTCAACAGGTAAGTAAATGTTACTGTCTAAATTAAAGGCTTTTTTCATTGCTTGGTTGTGTAATTCGTTATATAGGCAGTAGTGATGCGCTAAAACTCGCACTGATTTTCTACCCGAACCCAACCCGGCCCGACACAAAAAGGAGGCAAGAGAAAAAGAATACAGTTGGTCTGTGTGACATGATTTGCAATGGAAAAAAATGATTCCTCTATTACGCTATGGATTTGAGTGGAGCACAACATGCATTTGGCCTTTGGCTGGAATTCTTGATCCAAAGTTTGGGCTCTGTCTATTAATCGAACCTTACCGTGATTTCTGATCTTTGCAACCAAACGAAATACCATCTGGCAAAATATTGCAAACAGTTTTATTCGAACAAAATGAACATGACAGTGGCGCGCTGGCGCTATCGCCTACTCTTCCATACAGTGTTGCGATATCCGGTCAACGAGGATTTTTTTTCCCCCCCACATGTATTTATTTGAAGATTTTTTTTTTGGGGGGGGGGCTTTTAGGCTATTTTTTGAACACAGCTTATAATGTAGGCCTAGGCGTATTTTTTCCCAAACTATGCAAAAACAAAATCGCGTCAACAGTGCCAGGGTTTAAGCGATTACGGCGTGCTTCCTGGACACGGCCAGCCGAACTCAAGGTTTGTTTGCTTGTTGCGCTAGTTGGTGGGACGCAGGGGACTGCTTTGGCCACCATGGAGTTTTACACGATTATTCTTCGTCTCATGGTATGGTAATTAATGAGAGCAAGACTAAGTTTATGACCATACATGCTCCAGTAATGACAAGTTACCTATTTGTTGGGGTGATATGTGTATGGAATGGTATTATAGATCTGTAGCCTATATCTAAGAAGTGTCTTTACTGCCGATGGCAGCACACGCTCTGCTGTTAGAGAACACGGAAAGCACCTCTACAAGTTGATTTTATTTTTGAATAAGAATCGTTATATGCCTTTCACTGTAAAGTGGCGAAAAAATGTTTTGTCTATGTGTTGTTTGGACTCACAGGCCAATGAAATTACTACTACTATATATTATTTCGGTGCTGACTGCAGAACGATTTATAAGATGAACAATCATTCAACCTTTAGATCCTTAGTCTAACCGTGGAGGATTAAGCCGCGCACCAGTGACTGCATGTACAACAAGAGTAGTAAGAGGGAGAAGCACAATTGGCATTCTATTCTGCTTAAAGTAGCGTCACATCGTTTGACAAGAGCATATTATCTAGGCTGTATGTCTAGAGCCCTCAAGAGGCCGATAGCCTATTATACTTTTTATTCGCAATTTTGTGGGAATTAGACGTCGCTACTGTTTGGCCCAACCCGCCCGCACCCGCTAAATGTTGTAAAAATATTGACCCACTCCGCCCGACCCACGCATCACTAATAGGCTGCATAACATTAAGAACATGTGTAGGTAAACAGCGTCGTAGGTGAACAGCAGCATAGGCTATGTTTGATGGAATAAGGGTTGTATCTCATCATGCCCACTACCTCCATCAGTACGATTCTTAGGAAAATGAACAACGGTGGTAAATGATGGTCTCACGCCTGCCATCAAGTTGTAATATTATTGTTTGAAAGGCTTCTCCGGGCAAATCCAAGATCACAGACTCATGTTTGACAGTTGTAGGGAGAAATTTTAGTGATATTGATGATTTAGCCGCTGAATTTCAGTCATGAAAATTTCGAGTTTAACTTCTTGTGCTGCTATATGTGGTAATCCATGTTACTGATGACACACCGGGCTGCTAGGGCTCGCACAGCACGCATTCGCATTCTCTAAAATAAAATCCCCCAAAACATATTGGGGCCTCTTTTTAAAATTGTACTGGCAATTAAAAAGCCAGAAAAAAAGCAGAGATTGGATAAGGAATTCTTTCCACGCAAGAGTTAACTACTCCTTCTTTCTGTATATCTCCTCATTTAAAACTACCAAGGCGCATACTGCAACGCACTGTATGGAAATTTTGACATATGTGTACTCGGGTATGGTATGATATAACAGCGAGTACGCTGACCAGAGGGGAGAGGAGGCAATCACATTGTGGCATGGTACCGATCAATCGTACCTTGTGCGAAAGCGGTCTGAGAGTTTGTATTAAAAACAAACACTCCGCCTTAGACCGCAGTTCAGTGGGGTATTGTGAAGTGGTATTGGATGACATGAAGTCATAGCTTCTTGGTACGTAACGGCTACCATGGTTGCAACACATCTTTGAAAAAGCGGCGCAAGAGAACACTATTCGTTTGAAAGCAAAATACAATTTCACTGCTTGATGGGAGAAATTCCTACACAATGTACATTTCAAGGGCACAGAGGGTCAAGTTGAGGTCAGCAAACGGACTTCATATATGACTTTCTAAATGTCTCTACCCAAAGCTTGGCTCCATCTCCATCCATGAGCATTTTGGTGATACAAGTCAGGGTAATTTCACTGCCGAGTTTGACTCTCAAAGGTTACTGACAGTCAAGTTGAATGCCACCAAGGTCATATGCGACTTCCTACATGTCTGTTACACAAAACTAGTCTCCATCAGTGACCATTTTAGTGATACAAGACATTGAATTTTCACTAGGTCACATTTGACCTTTGAAGGTCAATACGAGGGTCACCAAATTAAAGTTCATATATCACTTCCTATATGTCTCCAAAACAAAATCCAGGCTCCATCTGTGACCATTTTGGCAAAACAAGTCATTGCAATTGTGTTAGGTCAAGTTTGATCTTCAAAGGTCACCAACAGTCAAGTTGAATGTTCATGAGTGACATCCTTCAAGTCTGAGAGACAAACTTAAGCTCCATCTGTGACCTTTCAGTTATAAAAGTCGTTGAATTTTCACTAGGTCAAGTTTGACCTTCGAAGGTCAATATGAAGGTCACCAAATGAAAGTTCATATATGACTTCCTATACATCTCCAGTACAAAGCTATGCCCGATCTGTAACAATTTTCCTGATGTAAATTGAAATTTCACCGTTAACTTTGGCTGATTGAAGTTACTGAAGGTCAAGTTCAAGGTCACCAAATGAAACTTCAAACATGACTTCCAATATTCCAACAATACCGCCCTAAGCTCTATCTGTAATAGTTTTGGTGGTAGAAGTCATTGAAATTTCACTATTTTAAGTTTGAACTTCGAAGGTTCAAGGCCACCACAGGGAAGTTCATATATGACTTCCTACAAGTGTTCAATACACATATCTTCCCAATCTTCATGATGCTCAAGCCTAGAAGCCTTTGAAAATTGTAATATTTTGACTGACCTCAAGTCTGACCTTTCTAGGCCATCTGAGGTCAACCTTAACATATCCAAAATATAATTCATATATGATTGCCTATATGTTGATAATACAAACTTAATTTCTATCTGCAACCATTTACCTTCCACAGGCGATTTTGCACATTCTCCAAAGACTCATTGTTTAAATACAGCGCCCCCACTGGACCCACTTCCGTCATTTCAATCAAAATGACACTCGCACTGTGCACAAGGTGTAATAAGGTGAGATGATTGCCAGATTTAGCAAAAAAAAAAAAAAAATTATCAGACAGTTTTTGAGAAATAATTTTTTGAAATTTCAAGTCATATCTTTTAACATTGTTAATATATTCCCTGACCTCGAGTTTGACCTTTCAAAGTCATCCGAGGTCCATTTTAACTTAGCCGACATATAGGAAGTCACATATGACATATATGTCAATAATAAAAAACTTAATCTCTAACTGCAACCATTTGGCCTCCACAGGCCATCTTGCATTTTCATAAAGCGCAGCACCCCCACTAGATCCTTCAGTGAATTCAATCAAAATGGTGTTCGCACTGTACATTGATGAAACCAATTTGATTGCCTGAGTTGGAAAAATTTTTTTTACAAGAAATAATATTTTTAAATTTCCCAGTCCTATCTTTAACATTGGGGCCAAACTTTCAAGGGCCTATATAACATACAAAAATTTTGCAATCAAAAATCTGAAAAAAAATTTCTGGAGGTAAGGTCTAGTAGTATGCAATGGTAAATCTATACAAAAATTCATCCGGCCAGAAAAAAAGATAAAAAATGTTCCAGACGACGACCCCACACCACGACAACTGCTTATCAGCCCATAGGGCCAGGAAGCTAAAAACTGGAAGAAATTGAGAGGGGGCAAATACTTTTTCACAGCACTGAACATCTGGCTAGATTTGTCACTAGGCACTAGGCAAACATTCCTAAAACCTGACTAATTCAGCATGATGGCAGTGCACAGGTTCTGAACGATATGAGAGGGTTGGTATGGCAAGGTGATCTGTGGTCTGAACAGCAATATCCATCACTTAGCACAATAGGCTGAAAAAGTGAGACATTTGGATAAATGGATTATGATGGTTATTTTTTTAATACACGACATTTTGCTCAGCTCCCTTATGTTTAATATTGCATTTTGTTAAAGGATTTGAAATCATTCTGCCTGACAAGAGATAAGAAGGGGAGCAAAAGGTTTTCAGCACCACTAAATGTAGCTTCTTCTTGCTGTGCAGTACATTAGAACTTTAGTGATAATGCGTCCTGATAGGTTACCAACCTTTAATGTCACACCAAGAATGTTTATGGCCTCCTTCAGTCGTGAATGGTGCGTCTGCTGCACCAACTCCTCGCAAATCCACACTCCAAGACTGCAAATCGAGATGCACCTGCGGTATGAAACAGTCTTTGGAGTGACAATATATAGATTACATGGGAGAAAGAGAGTTTTAAGATTTAATTTAAGATTTAATTAGCAGCAAAGCCCAGCCCAGCAGGCAAGAATGCAAGCAAGACGGGCTTTATTTTAATACCGGTATTTAAAATATTTGTAAAGGACAAGTTGTTTTCAAAACAAAGGTATGGATATAGCACAAGACACAACAAGTTCAAAGACAGGATGTTAAAAAACCCCGGAGGTGAAAGGTGCAGGGGTCAAAAAGTTTAAGTTCAATCACTAGAAGTTTATTTTCACCCTAACTTAATGGATTTAATTCATTAGTTTTTTTTCTCCAGGCTGATGAATCGTACCGATTATCAAATCTTGGCAACTGGAACTGGAACACAATACCTACAGTGAGATTATTTCCTGACCCAGGAAATTCTGTCCTGAGACACATTAAATGTTTTAACTGAATATGACTCATGATTTCTGTCACTGCCGAATGCAGGAAGGAAAATGAGGAAGATTTTCAAGGTGTGTGTAAAAATTCAAGCATATTGAATAAAACACTGAATCAGCAGTGATTTGTTTGTTATTGGCAGATTACATTCCAATTCTTGAGCACAGAATGAATCATGCAATGTGAATAATTTTTTATTTATCTTTATGTGCTTCATATCAACCCTAAAAAAGTAAGAAAATTACAAAAGGAAGGGGCCCAAACAGGACAGGGATACAGCCCACATGAGACATAAGGGGCCGTGGTCATACCTGGCTCTCTCACACGGTTCACACCTGGCTGTCTGCAGCAAAATGTTGATCAAGTAGTCCTATGGAAATGACAGGAGAGACATCAACTGCTTATTTAATATAGAACATATCCAACACTGACGCAAAGGGAGAGGGAGAGCAGAGTTCATTAGGACTAATACAGAAGCAGAACAGGAGACCAGGCTGTGACACTATGACAGAGTGGTTGGGTGAGTGAGGACATGAGTAAGAGCACTAGTGATTGACAGTGAGAAATTGTGTCAGTGAGTGGAAGTGACTGTGTGTATCTGAGTGAATGAGAATAAGGAGGTGACAGATTCACGGATTAGTGAGAGTGGCAGAATGTGCCAGTGGGGAGGTGAGTGTGAGAAAATGAGATTGTTAGACTATCATCAAGTGAGAAAAAATAACGGCAGGTCAATCAATGCGGTTACCACACCTTCACTCCCTCATTGCTTGAACTGGTGTCAACGTTTGCTGTTGCTGACTGTGGTGAGGGAATCTGATGGTACAGGTTAGGGAAGCAGACCAGTGAGCCAAGAACTGTCTGCGCTTCAACCCTGGGGGCCTTCAATGCAAAATAAACAAACAAATAAATAAAATGATAAAAATGAAGTCTCAACTTGGCATCATGACCTTTAACAACTCCAGCACAAGTTATGGAAGGAAGATTTAAAAAAGCATCTCATCTCTGTACTCGGTCTTCGTTCCAGAGATAATTTATCACAGCGTGCCATTTGGAGAGGCCACAGAATTTCTGTCTCTGCTCCAAATCCAGCCAATTAATTCCATTCATTAGTTACCCTTCCGCTGTGAAAAGTCACTTTCACATTTTTAACGGTGCTACATGGCCTGCTCCGAGAACTTACCATGAAACAGACAATGATCTCCACCTTGATAATCCAAACAACATTCAAAAATGAAAAGTCCAATCTTATCTGAGTATACCTGTCTCTGAGAGTCAGTCTTGTAAGACCGGAAACTAGTACTGATGCCCACCTATCTAACTTCTTGAGAAAATAGTAAGGCCAAATCCACTTCAAACCATGAGATATTAATAAAGCAGCAGGGATTATTCTTCCAAGGATTAATCTTGTTGCCACTCTTAGTAATTTCAAAAGAGTGTGGTTCAGAATGAGCCATGGCCACAAATCAAAGAGGTATTCTGATGCACTTCTGAAAGCAGCCTGCAGCTAGTTGGACTAACCTCTGACGAGTCCGTTTTGAGGACTCGCGCAGCAGCATGGATGAAGTCCCCCAACACCATAGTGAAGCCGGGCAGGCCTAAGAAGAAGAAGCGTGGCGAGCAGTGTCGAATAACCATGTTCAGGACATCCTAGGAGAAAAGAAACAGGAGTCATGGTCGTGCCGCATACTTGAAAGGCCTTTATTTGAGGCCTAAGTATAGCCACAGACTCCCTTAAAGCTCCAACGCTGCACCCAACTGCCAGTTGTGCTGCTTGTCGAGTGCAGCATTTAAGAAACAGAGAGACATCTGGTTAATATGAGATTTTAGTTCCTACAGGAAAAGTATACTGTATCAAACATCTGAATAATGGCAGAAGAATAAAGGAGGCCAGATTACTTATAGGATTTCAAAACGAATGATGCCACTAACGATTGTCTGGACATCTTTTCAAACCATAACTTACCAAAGCCAAAAAATTCTATCTCCATCCAAACCGCTTAACAAAAACGCAACAATTTTTTATGCTTTCAGACCTCTTTGAGGAGGTGAAATGTGATGGTACTGAGGCCATCCGATGAATACGGAAGTGTTGATAGAAGTATAAAAATCCCTTATCTTGCCTCACGAGAAGAATAAAACAAGTGTGTTTGCTCTAGTATGATATAATTTAGAAGCATTTTTACCTTTGGGGTGTCGCTGCATGGCTCTACAGTCAAGGCCTAAAGTTTTGGCTGGGACACAAATTCTATGTTTCGCAAACTTTGCAGCACCAGTATTTTTGAGATGACTTTATTCACATTTCTGAAAAACAATTATAAGCATTTTATAAGTTTCAAAGACTTCTGTTGACACATAAATCCAATTGACGCAAAGTGTCAATATTTATAGAGCTGACCTTTCTTCTTCACGTTCTTTCAATTCACTCCAGGATACTGGATATCAGCTCCTGGGGCAAATCTTGACTGACGGTAATCCATTCTTGCCTAATCAGTGCTCAAGGTTGATCACAATTAGTGGGTTTCTGCGTGTTCACCCGATTTTGTGGATCGGTCGTCAATTGGATTGAGATCCGGGGAGTTTTCTGGCCATGGACAAAATTTCTCAGATCCACTTCTGCCTGTGACATGGTGCTCTATCATGCTGGAAAACAGATTTGCTCCATGATTGCTCTTTGAGGACATTTAAATACCATTTTTCACTCTTGGCAGTGTTTCTGAGCAGAACTGTGAGTGAGTCCACTCACTTGGAAGGTGGGTTACAGGATGCTTCACTGTTGGCACAACACAGGACTTATGGTCGCACTTACCTACCTTTCCCCGCATAGTCCATTTCCCAGACAGTCCAAACCGATGGTAGGGGGCTATATCAGAGCAAATAAATTTGCAACAGACTTTGGCCATTCAAATCTTTGTACTTGCTGCAGAATTTCATGTTTTTCCCACAGAAAAGTGGCTTCTTTGCTGCCCTCCTTGACACCAGGCCATTGCCCAAAGTTGTTGCCTCACTGCACTCACATGTAGATGCACTCACACCCAGCCGCTACCAATCTTGAGCCGGCTCTGCACTGGTGCCGAAAGGATTCTGTGGCAGACTCCTCGGAAAGAGATGGTCCTGGCGCTTGCTGGACACTACCCGACGTCCTGAAGCCTTCTTCACTGCAGTTGAACCTCGGGGAATGCTTCTTTCAGGGGCAACATTTACAGCAATTTCCTTGCATATGAGGCCATTTTGATGCAAAGCCATAATGACTGCATGAGTTTCTTTGGAGGTAACCACTGCTAACACAAAAAGCAATGATTTCAAGCACTGCTTCTATTGAAACAGCGATCAATCTGCTCTTAAATTTCCGTTTTCTTCCGCTTATCTGGAGCCGGGTCGCGAGGGTAGGAGACTGAGTAGAGTGGCCCAGGTGCACCCCTCCCCAGCCACTTCCTCCAATTCTTCCTGGGGGACCCCAAGACCTTCCCAGGCCTGCAGGGATATATAATCCCTCCAGCATGTCCTGGGTCTCCCTCAGGGCTCCTCCCAGACAGACATGCCTGGAAACACCTCTAGAGGGGGCCGTCCAAAAGGCATTCAAAGCAGATGCCCGAACCACCTCAATGGACTCCTCTCAATGTGGAGGAGCCGCGGTTCTGCTCTGAGCCCCTCCCGGATCGCTGCCTAATCGTAAAGGAGGAGATTGCATGGCTCTGGGATCCTGGGAGTTATGTTGCCTGGAGCGTTTGCTCCTGGTAGGGTTTCCCAAGGCAAATTGGTCCAAGATGAGGGGTCAGAGGAATCGTGATTTACTAGATTCCTATGCTGTGGTCCTCCAGAAATGTGAGGACCTCACCCGGAACAGGGATACCAGGGCCCCCTCCAGGAGCCAGACCTGTGAGGGGAGCTCGCAAGCGAGTGCCTGGGGGACAAGTTTTTCGCGGGACCCGGCAAGACTTGGCCCAGGGAAGCAAAGGGGAGAGAGATAAGATAAGACATACTTTATTGAACCCCGTGGGATAATTCGTCCTCTGCATTTGACCCATCCTATAGGTAGGAGCAGTGGGCAGCCACAGAGCAGCGCCCGGGGACCAACTCCAGTTCTAAAGCCAGTTCCTTGGTCAGGGGTACTGGTAGGAGTGTTCCTATGATGCATGTTTTGTAGGTGGGGGAAACCGGAGTACTCGGAGAAAACCCACGCGAACACGGGGAGAACAAGCAAACTCCACCCTAGAAGAGAGGAGTAGGGTCAGGTGCTTTGTGGCCTGGGTGGCAGATGGGCCGGAAGCCCTGGCGTTCTGGGCCCAACATGGAAATTGTTACTGCTCCTAAAATTTTATGAAAATGGTAGTGTGACATCCATTGACTTGTATCACTTATACTTTCTCCTGTGCTGATGCTATGGTACTGACATGATGTTAGCTGATCATTCTGTGCCAGGGCCAAAATATAGTGAAAATGTGTTTTCGTGATGAAGTTGATTTAAGCTCTTTGCAATTCATTAAAATGCTTCAGATCACTCTGCAAGATAAAATAGAAACAATGTGAATCATCACCACAAAAACTGAAGCAGCAAAGTTTGTAAAAGGCAATATTTGTGTCACTGCCAAAACTTTTTGACACCACTGCAGGCACATGTGGCGCATTGCCAGATTCACAACAAACTGTGAAAGGAGGGCGAGTGGTGAGAGGCGATAAACATCCCGTCTGTACAGTAACACAGGAGGCACAGTGGCAGTGCCAGTAGCTTCCCTGGACCTGGAGAGGGTTAATATTTAATCAGGCCCTCATTCAGAGCGGTGGGGTAATAGCTGTCCAGTGCGCATCCCCCCCAAAAGCAAACAGGTCTCCAGAGTGGTAGCAGATGGACTGCAGGCTGGGAGGGGATGGGTTGGGGATGTTTGGCGGGGTCACTCGTCAGTTGCTTTGATTCATGAGGAGGTGCACCTCTCATTCTGCCCGAAACCCAGGTACCGTCACTCTTCCATCATACCTGTAGCTCTGTCAGTGAATGCTGATATGCTGAATGCTGATATGAGAGGTCACTGGAATGGTGTCTCTTTGCCAAGAACCTAGCCAATTTGGTGCAGCAGCAGAAGTTTCCTACTACTCTGATGTTTCCAGGCTAAATCCAAAAAGGCAAATCATTCAACCTTGCTGAGAGGAAAATTTAGGTAGTAAGGATGGGGTACATGCAGAGGGAGAACCGGGGTATTAAACAAGTTGCTAAAATATAAACTACAAATTAAGGAATTTATGCTAACATGCAAGAATATATTACTCTCCATTAGCAGAAGACACTACCTGAAGCAAAGTAAAATACTACCTTATACCTAATGACTACAAAACATGAATGACAGAAAAATTTCACTGAGAGCGAAGTTTATTGGCTCATGCTCATGAACCTCAGTTACCCTGTTCTGTTTTATTGCAGCAGCTAGAGGCAAACCAAACAGAGAAAACAGACCTGGCGGCCTTCTCAGACTACAAGCAAAACTAATAAAATAGAGCCACGGGCACTGTAGCTCATCTGGACACCTGTAACCATCCACAAGCTATCAAATATTAGTTTTTACTTATTTTACTGTCTAAAGTGAGTGACATTGGGAAAGGGCCTAAGTGACATAATTACACAGCCTTCTCCCTACATGCAATTTACATGCATAACTACAGCTTTTCAGTTGCTTTGGCACATTTCTTCAATCATTGGCAAGTTTTGCAAAACAGAAGTTACACATCAAAACAATAAGTACAAATGGCACCACATAGTGCATTACCAGCAAAAATCTGTAACTTTCTCAAAACCCTTTGTTTACCTCTCAGAAGTAAATATTTATGGCAATGACCATGTCAGTGCCATGAGAATAACTCCTTGTTTCACAGTCCATAGAATAGAAAAGACTTAAGAAGACAAAAGACTTAGTCATTTAGTCAATTTAACAGTGGAGTTTGTGTGTGATGTAACCTATAGCAAAGTTTCTAATGAGAATGATCGGAATTTATGCAAAAAGCTGCACTGTTCCTAATGGGCATATATTATAAGTTATGATATGTTATGGGCAATGCGAAAATAAGCAATTTATAATATTTTTATTAATTGGTTAACCCTATAATGCCCAGACACAGACATCATTATAGGAAAAATATGACCCAGTAATATTTTAGGAGTATTGAAGGGTAGTATTCAGATCCACTGTTCATCATTAGGTTTTGTGACAGCAAAATATACATTGCTGAACAGAACTTCTTCCAATTCCAGGAGTATCATATCTGATACAGCCAAAAATCAGCACCCCTCCAGAACTCAACACTCGAAATTTCAAATTATTTATATGCTCTCTACTATCTATAGCTATCCCTTAACATGTATAAGAATAAGTTTTGTGTAATATTTACCTTGAAATGCCGAATTTCACTGCCAAAGTCCAAGGAAATTCATGAATTCCCATTCACATGGGAGCTACTACCTTGAAGTGAGTGACTAGGGGAGAGACTCCTGTGATCTCACTTCTTTCTTCCAGGTGGCAGCACTGTGTATCAGATATGATACAGTGAACAGTCGTGGTTGTGTTGCATCTTTCCAGGTGGACATAGTCCTTCAAATTTGGTGCATCATATATGATACAGGGGGCATTATAGGGTTAAGTATGTTGTGCCATCATGACAATATTATGACTATGACTTCTGAAGTACGCAACTTTAAGACTCATTAAAGACCTAAATGCTAGGTCCGCCACTGTCGTCTGCCTCTTTGAAGAGACCGAATGCCACAGTTGCCAATGGTTACTTGCGCACGTGCTGAACTCGGCCAATACAGCTTAAGGTCGGCCAATACGGGATATATTGGCTGGCTGTTTTTACTGTGTGCGAGCAAGAACATACTTAACCAATTAAAATAATATAATACATAGTCTTTTCACGATACTGGGTGACAAACGTGTGACCGCAGAACAAGAACGAAAATGCTGATTTATTGAATTGAATTTTGAAAGTTGTCATATCTGCTTATGGGTAACATCAATTGTTCAATTAATTCTTGCAATATTTTAGAGGATAACGTAATTCTGAAGCATAAGTTAAATCTCGAGTACACACATACATTAACACAGATAAGTTAATGAAATAGCTACATTTGTAAGATATTACAAGCTGGTGATTATTACATGTAATGGGAGAATGTCCATTTTTTCATTTAAAAATGTTTTATTGGTATATGGTGATGGCAGGTACATATGTAGTGTAAGGTGATTGCAGGTACAACACAGAAAATGTGTTATTCAACAAGAGAAATCTCCAGATAATTTAATGAATTTATGAACATGAAAAAATATGGCAGCATTTTGTTCATGATCAAATTAACTATCTCAAACAATGAGGAAATGAGACTGATATTCCCTCCCAAGTTCTTTATGTGTTATTTTGCTTGCTGAAAGCTACCTATATACCAAATTTCAGTTAAATTAGTGCAAAAATAGCCAATCAACAGCTCTACAAAGCATTTTCAAAATGACTGCTATGGGTGCCACATTGGAATCGGATCAAACATTCATAGAATGTTTTGATTCCTCATTGATGGGGATACGTCTGCTAAGTTTTGGCTTCATTGGTGCAGTAGCTTCAGATAAGTTGTTTACATCCAACACCTGAAATGTGGACGCGGCTCATGTCCAGAGGTCAAATTAGAATTTTTCATTAAACCTGCCAGACAGGTTTTGGAGCTTGCTGGAACTTACTTATTTGCCAAATTTCAGCCAAATTTCCTCCAAAACTGAGATATGGCTCTATATGACATTTTCAATATGGTTGTCATGACGGCCATACCTAAAATTGGATCGGAAAGTAATATATAAAGATTGGAGTCCTAAGGAAGGAACACGCATGCAAAGTTGTAGCTTCATAGGTGCGGTGGTTTCAGAGCAGATGATGTTTACAGACGATGAATGACCACTAACGACAGACAAAAAGGCCACAGCATAAGGACAAAGCACCGTTGGTCCAGGTGAGCAACAAAATAAGGAGGGGGGGGGACCTGGAGTCTGTTTCACGAAGCTGGATTATGGAGTTTGCTCATAAAAGAACCATAACTTCCAAAATATCAACAAAGGAGTGGAGAGAGAAAAGAGCTAAAGAGCTGTGTTGGATTTTCACTCCAGCCAACTCGTTGATGCTCCATCGTAATCCAGGCCCGTGCTCTGAAGCAGTAACTATAATAAGGAGTGAGCGGCTCAAGTGAGCTTGATGCATACAGCTATTAATGTGACTATTCAGCTAACATAAAAATGCAAAAAGTGTCATGACGATTGTGAGGAGGTCAGAACAGAAGGCAAAAAATGAGAACATAGAGCATTGCTCTGGCTCCATAACATACATCAAGGGGTGAGGGGCAGAACCCTGTGGCGAACCAGACTGTATGTGCACTCACATGTGTGAAGGAGAGTGTGTCCTTGCATTTGTGAGTGTATGTGTCTGTGTCTTTGTGTATACGTGTGTGTGTGTGTGTGTGTGTGTGTGCGCGCGTGTGCGAGTGTGTGTATGTGTGCACGTGCCTGTTTGTGTGCGAATGAGCGCGAGTGTGCATTTACACAGGTAAAGCAAAGGTCCCAGAAACAGCTGTCCCCGTATCTCTGGGCCAGCATAAAATCAGGGAGTTCAAACACAGGCCTGGCACACTCCTCCGCCTCCACGGCACACTTCGGCAAATAGCCGCCTGTTTCAGCTGCGCACTACCTGGTAAATCAATCACTTTAATTGAATGCTTTGTAAACAGACAACGGAAGCAAGCGAAGGGGTGTAGACGGAGACGGAGAGGGAGACGGATAGAAAAAAACAAGCAATAAAGAAAACATGCAGTGGCAGAAATAGAAAATTGGTTTAAAGCGTTTGGTCGGATCCCCCCCTCCCGCTCCTCGTTGTGCTATAATTGACCTTTGGAACGTAATGTGAAGAACAGTCGGTGGTAATTAACATCCGCAAACTGCGGGATGATTGCACAAAATGAGCATGTTAAAGGAAGTGGCAGCTTGGCAAAACATTTCCATTGTGCTGGTAAGTAGAGGCGCACGGTTCAAATTTGTGCTTGGAAATGGAAAAACGAAGCCCAGCGCCTGCTGGCTTTTGGCAGCAGGACTAACCACTGGCGACAAAAGGTGCATTAACGCCAACCTGAAAAGCAAGCTTAACCTTCTCCATGCGCCGTGCCACAAACTGGACCATTCCACATCAATAAGCGCCCCACCGTTTTCTCATAAAAAGGTAGAAAATCCAGACCGGGATTACTTTTTTCAGTATTACAGGAAGGAAACTTTTATTTTATGTTTTCAAACAACTTAACACGATACGCGATGCCAGTAAAAGCGAAAAAAAAAAAATATAATTATAAGGAAAAATGTATTCATACAGATTAAAAACCTCTCCTATAAGACGTGCTATTGAACAGAGGCATACATGGGGGTGATTCCATGAGGGAAATGGTGCATAGAGTGTACCGTGTACCATCACAATGTTCCGATACACAGTGAGGTCTACCTACTGTACAGTTCCGCATACAAGTGCAGTAGAGCGTAACTGGGCTGCACAGAGCCCAAGGCTCAATCTTCTCAATCCCTGCTGAGACCCAGTGGAAAACAACTGTAGAGCCAGGCCTCATCGCCCACCCTCATGACCCCACCAACTCTTTTCAGGATCGAATGGAGGCAAATCCCCTCAGCAATGTTCTAGCATCTATTAGAAAGCCTTCCTAGAAGGTCAAGTTAAAACGCGAGAAAAAGGGACCTCAAAACTCGGATCCACACAGGAAACAGACTCACTACTTGGAAGAGTCAAATGAACAAGTAAACCGCTTGCACACAACACAACAGCATGCCACCAAAGTCAAACAGACAAAGCAGTGCAAATTCGGACCAGGATATTGAAGAAATAAAGCACTGAACTCTCTGTCTGGAGAAATTTTAACTGTGGCTAAATAGAAAGAACTAATATTGGATATGATGAGGGAAATGATGAAGCTGAAGAAATTAAATGCAGAGAAGGACAAGAAGACAGACCTCTTACAACGGCGGGTGGCAGACCTGTAGCAGTACTCCCACACATAGGCGGTGTTTCCATAGGGCAAACACGGGCAGTTGCCCAGGGCCTCGGTCAATCAGGAGCCTCGGTTGGGGCTTCGTCCAATCAGGACCATCGTTCGGTGAAACGTCACAACTATATGTTAATGAGCTTTCAGAACATACACGCCCTAGCGCTAGGTGAAGCCACTGCGTGCCTCACTGCTACCCTAGGCTGCATGAATGCTTTTGACCACCACAGCTACCAGAACGCGTTGTCTAATAAATTGTGTTTTCACTTGCAAAGTTAAATGCCTCGTTGTCAATCCTAAAGGCCCTCGTTGTTGTACCAGCATAGTGGGAAGCATTTTCGGGCTTTTTAAATGGTTGTGTAATATACTAGTTGTCATAGCTTCACTGTGTTATTGACAACAGGTCTGCTGGCTAGCATCTAGCTCTCCTTTGACTGGTCTAATTTCCTCTCCATTTAGTCAGTGTTTATGCACTTTCAAAGCTCCCAAATGTCTCGTTTTTAATGTTAAGGATCTTAACTAACTGTCACTAAAGTGGTAGTCATTTCAAGCCTTTCAATGGTTTGCTGCTTTTCATCCTCTGCATTCAAAGAAACTGTAAAATATATATTATATATATATATATATATATATATATATAATATATATATATATATATATATATATATATGATTTGAATGCAGCGCCGATGGAACGTAACGTCAAGTTCATGGATCCCGGCTGTTTTCCTGCATTTATTCACCAATTCATCATGGATTACTATGTAATAATTGATTGTCAATGAATGCATATTTGAGAATCACACTGCTATGACTGATAAAAGCAATATTAATATTAAGCATTATTCGTGTTGAGAGTAGGCATATATTCTAATATATTCTCAATGCGTGTAATCGCCAGCGAAAAACCACAGTCAGTGACGTGACATCATACACAGCTGTCCGGCTTCGCTCTGGCTCTGGCATTCTGAGGTAGCCTAGGCAACGACTTTAGCGAGCCCGGCGGGAATACGGTACATAGAATACCAAAGTCGATTATTTTTTCGAAAGTGCGACACATATCTGTATTCACAGAATGAAACGATTTCTAAGCGGTGGGGACAAAAGGAAGAGAAAGAAGTAAAATGAAAGATTTGTTCAAAAGCTTCCCAAATTAACCACCTTCTTCACAATTTCAACCGAAGAAGCCAGAGCCAGCAGCAGCACCTCCAATGAGCCGGCGTTTGACAGCAGCGATGCTAGCTCTAGCCCTGGATGTAGTGGTTGTGTTGATAGCGGCACCTGTACCCCGCAACAAGCATCTGAAATTAACTCGTCATCTCTACATATACATTGGACTTTTTCTTCAACTTTTTTTTTTTTTACCTTTTTGACCTTTTTTTCTCTTTAGTAGCGCACATAAAAAGAAAGAAAAGCGCAAAATGTAAAAAAAGGAAAAATTGTAAATATTGTTGGGATTGATATCGTGCGAAAGTTACGTATATATTACATCAGACGTCAACCTATTTTTTCAATCATTTTCATGTCGTCTTCAATAAAAAAAATGTTTTTCCTTGCATATGATCGATTTTCTCATTATTAACAGATGTATGGGTTTGAGTTGGGGGGTGGGGTGTGGGGTGGGGCCTCAATATTGTTCTTTGCCCAGGGCCTCAGAATTCCTAAAACCGCCCCTGCTCCCACATTAACCATACGATCGTTACAAAGACATATGGAATATATTAAATAGTATCATAAGAAATAGTTCAAAAAGCTCCATTATCATGAATACTTTATTGACAAAGAAAGGACTTTAAATTATATGAATGATGTGGCTAATGGATTTAATGATTTTTTTGTGAATAGGGGACCAAAGTTGGCATAAAAAAATCAATGAAACGCCTTCAAAAGAAGGCGAGGTTGCAAGAAATCCAAGCTCAATTTATTGCAGAGTTGTAGACAGAAAAGAAATCATGGACATAGTTAACAAGTGCAAGAATAAAACATCTGCTGACCCGAATAGAATTGATATGACACTAGTCAAGAAAGTCATTGACAGTATTGCAAACACAATAACCTACATCTGAAACTTATCATTTACAACCAGCATATTTCCGCATAAAATGTAAACTGATAAAGATATTCGGTTCTACAACAAGCTGGGGACAAACATCAATTCACTAATTATAGGCCTGTATCTTTACTTTGCCAGTTCTCTAAAATATTGGAGAATCTGCACATAGGAAAATTAGGTAACTTTCTTGAAACGCACCATCAGCTTTTGAGCCAACAAATCAACAGCAATGGCATTAATGGAGCTAAAAGAAGAAATTGTTAGTTGTATTGATCACACTAAGTATGCAGCAGGAGTATTAAAAAAGCAACTGACACCATTAGTCATGATATATTATTCAATAAAATGGAAAGGTATGGTATAAAAGTGGAGAAGCTACTTAGGAAACAAGCAGCAGTACTGTGCAAATAGGGGGATTACAAATCAACATGCTCAGATATTACTTGTGTGTGGGGTCCCAAAGGGATTGGGATTGGGTCCAAAACTGTTTATTTTGTATATAAATGACATATGCAAGGTATCAAGGACACTAAATTTTGTTTTATTTGTGGACGGCATGAATATTTTTTGTTCTGGGGAAAATCTACAGCAGCTTTTGGAGGTGGGCACAACAGAAATGAGAAAATTGCGACTGATTTTGCAGAAACAAACGGTCATTAAATTTGAATAAAACTAGTAATTTTATGTTATTTGGAAACCAAAAACTAGACGTACAAGCACAACTGATTATAGATGATGCTAATATTGAAAGAGTGTATTTCTGGGTGTGATACTGGATCAAAACATCCGCTGGAAACCTCAGATAAATTATATAAGAACAAAGTTAGCAAGGAGTGTAGAAGTTTTAGGGAAAAATTAAGACACTGAACCATGAGTCACTGCATATTCTGTAATCTTCACTTGAATCACCATATCTAAATTACTTAAAAACACTTATAAAAGCAACTTACAACCATTATGCATACTACAAAAGAGAGCAATTGGGATAATAAATTGAGGGATTTAGAGAACACACAAATACACGGTTTGTAAATTCATATGCATGCAATAATTATGTTCAAAGCAAGAAATAATTCACTTCCAGCCAATATCCAAAAATGTTTTGTGACAGAGAGGGGGGTTATAATTTAAGAGGAGAGTTTAATTCTATAAAGTATTGTGTCCGTGCCACAAAGAAGAGTATTTGTGTTTCAGCCTGTCGGGTGGATTTGTGGAATAGGTTGGGTGAATGGTTTAAGCAAAGCCCACACATAAACAAGTTTAAAAAAAACTGAACAAAAAACGATGTTTTTGAGAGGCATATGAATGAGGAAGAATTGTGATAGAGGTTGTGTCAAGGCAACCCTTGACACAAGGTTTATATTTATTTTTTAACTCCAGATGGATAATTGGGTTGTAAATAAATTTGGAATGCTGTTCATACAATTAATTTGAGATGTAAATAAAACTGGGATAGTTTTTTTTTTTTTTTAACATTATTAGTATCTGATATATGACTAAATAGAGGAGAAGTGAGAAAGCAGAAGGGAAGTATAAGTTTTACTTCTACCTACTCCTTTGTTATTATTTTGTATCTGTGTTTTTTTTTAATTAATTAATAATGGCAGCAAAGCATGGGACAGAGTCAACATTAATTCGCGATGTTGGAAGGAGATCTTGGCAGAGCAGGTATCCATACAGTATGGAAGGAGTCTGGAACGCCGCTCACACTCAATGCATCTGCCAAGAGATTCTTTAACGCCCTGTTCTGATGGCGATTCAGGCTATCAGGCTACGCTGTGCCATGACTGTGATCCCTACAGCCTCTGCCGGGAAGGAGCTGCATTACGCCTGAACACAGCACGGCAGTTTCCACACTGTATTGCCATTAAGCCACAAAAAGGAGCAACATTGGCCCATAGTGGAGAGATGCTTGAACTCTATCCCAGACCACTAGATTTTTGACTGTCGCCATTTTAATTCCAGAGGCTCAGGGCCAAAGGAGGGGAAATGATGGTGATAACCTTAGAGGTGTGAGGACATGTACATCTTTGCAGATGCATTAATCTGCCACTGTGACACTGAGGAGAGAGAGCGGACAGCAAAAGGGGTGTGGGGTTCAGTAGTGTCATGAGCCCAAATTATGATACTTGGCCAACTATCAGGGCAGCATATCTGCAAGGACTCCACAATGTGTATGCGGCAACCTAACAGTGCATAAAACTATCAATTCAACACTTTTTTCTCTCTTTGCCCTGAAAATACTTTGCTATGAACAAAGTTTTAATATCTATAATTGCATTTAAACTAGCACATAAAAACAAACACTCTACACATTCAGCTCAAATTTTCTTGATGTCTTGCGTAAAAAAATGCGCGTTACAGGTCTTGATTCTCACCCAAGGTAAAAGACTGAAATCCGTGAGCAGGTTTTTAACACATTATGTTGTAACTTTTGGTTGCTTTTTACCAGTTTCAACTAAATAATCAATTTGTCGTAGTGTATTGGGGGTCTTTTATTTTACGGAGTCTGGGCTTTTAAATATTTAAAGGAAAAGTGTACCCTGCATCAAAATCAAATTTTTTATGTTCATTTCACGTTTGGCTTTGCAACTGTGCCGAATAAAATCAGCAGACGTATTCCAGTTAGAAGTAATTAAAGATTTTATTTCAATTGGCTTCATTCATGCAGCACGCCTAGTGGTCTCGGTTTTACCTTCATCATGCATGGTCTGGCACGAGTATGACGTCAGCGCCACTCATTCATCGCGCACAAAGAAAAATGGCTGCTTTGCGTTCTTTGTGCAAGGCTACTGAATATAATTGCCTACAGCTCCTGTTCAGTAAATTCGGGCTCAAACTGATAGGGTTTGGTCTGAAAACTGCCCTCCATTGTGCTTGTTTAGAGGATTTATAATGTGCTTTTTGTCTCAATCGATGGGTAGAAGTCATTGTTTACAATGGTCAGCTTTGTCATATGGCGGCCCGGTGGCATAGTGGTTAGCACTACTGCCTCACAGCAAGAAGGTCGTGGGAAGGCCTGGGGCCTTTCTGTGTGGAGTTTGCATGTTCACCCCGTGTTCGCGTGGGTTTCCTCCGGGTACTCCGGTTTCCCCCAACCACAAAACATGCAATATAGGAACCCTCCCTCCCTCCTGTATGGCTGTGTGTGAATGTTTGGTGGTGGTCGGAGGGGCCGTAGGCGCATACTGGCAGCCACGCTTCCGTCAGTCTGCCCCAGGGCAGCTGTGGCTACAAAAACGTAGTTTACCACCATCAGAGCGTGAATGTGTGAGTGAATGAATAATGCCTCCATTGTAAAGCGTCTTTGAGTGTCCAAAAAAGCGCTATATAAAATTGATGCATTATTATTATTATTATTGTCATGGGTGGCGCACACGTCACAACAGTTTATGGAAAATGTGACTCTGGCACCTCGCTTAGTTTGATTAGTAAATATTCCTGATTAGAATGGGGGTGCTAATCAAAGAATAAGCAGGATTACTGTCATATCATTGTTGGTTCCATACATGCAGTAAAATTGCGGGGCGTACTCTTCCTTTAAACCCTAAAACCTTCTGAAATACTCATGATGTGATGCCTGGCTCCTTTTTTTGGCACGCATGGCCAACATTTCACAGCAGGGCAGGAGGTGGTCTGCTTCTGTGTTCCAGCTGGAGCCTGGATCCCGGACACCAGAACCATGCCGGGTGGTAACAGCTAATGAATCGCTTTCACCTGTTCCGTCTTGTCATTGCTGAGGCAACTGGTGAGGGCCCAGCTGCAAAAGCGTTGATCATTACCAGGCTTCAGCTGGGGGTTGGGGTGAGTGGGGGGCTCGTCTCACCTGACGAAGCCTATGAGATACGCCAAGGCAGGTCTGTTCTATTGGAACATCACCCTCGCACTTGCACACCACCATGACTAACTTTTTGGTAAAAGTTTTTGACATCAATTGACTACGGTGCTGAGGGTAATGTCGAGGCATGCCGAAAGATGCAGTATAACCTTGCCCATACTGAGGTGCGAGGCATTCTGGTCCAATATTTGTTACCCACGTCTGCGAAATATGTCCGCAGTAACCATCACTGCTCCTTTTCTCTCAGGTGGCAAGACTCTTCTGAAGAACCCGCTCTTTGGCGATATTCAATCACAGCGAATACCTGGAACAACATGCGATTCCTCCAAGTTTGAGGAAATTTGTGACTATGCCAGACCATGCAATGGAGGATTGTGACTGGGCAGATGCGGAACACTTTAGCCCCCCAATGAGGTCCCACTGAAACCTGCTCTAACCAGTGTACATGGGCCACACCCAGCAACATTCATGTAATAATTTTAAACTGCCGACACTTGAGGATTGGTCAGAGACAGTGCATAAATTTGATGATCAGCTGAAATCAGAACATTAAATATAAGCCAAGTTAAGTATTCAAAAATGAAAAAAAAATAGCAATGATTTCTTATTAGGAAGCTAAAATATCGTATCCAACCTGCACACAGTGGAAAATCCTCCATTCCAAAACTGAAGCATCTATGAGACCGCGTCAGATGCACTGAGGGCAATAGAGCAGAGCAATGGACCACTCCACAACAGCTAACACTTACCCATATTGGCACTGAGTGTGAAGCACTGGGCAATCAAATCAGCACAGGCCAAAAAATGGTGCTGATAACCTGAACCACAGTACCATCTACTGGTTCATGAACTGGAACTACACAGCCTGTTGCAGTGTGGAACCATTGAATTTGTAAATTAATCTGCACTTTTGCAGAGGCGCATGTATATAAAATAAATCAGAATGAACAGAATTTTAGAGTGCATGAGAAAACAAATAGTATTTGGGCTGTAATGCTGTATAAAAATGGCAGCAATCACACATGCATCACATGACATGGATATAACACCAAATTGAAGCAGTCTCAAAGGGTTTCTGAACTAACTTTACATAACTGCATTTAATACATAAAATCCAATATGTGTATAGTAAAAATACAAAATATGTGTGTTTTGGAAACATATTTTTCTAAATAATGTTCTTCTCGGGCCAAATGTACACGACAGTGCGCCCTGCAGCATTTATACAAGAACCAAGGTCACGTGACCCGAGTGACGTCAGTGACGTCTTAATTGATGACCCGGGGCAGCCATATAAAGCTATGTTTCCATTAATACGACTGAAGCCCGGTTGCGACAGGTTGCGGGGCAGACACGGGACATCGCATGCGGCCCATGGTGCGTCCTCAGCGTTTCCATATAAATGGCTAAACTACGCTATTATTGTGAAATTAATCGGAAAAATAGGCATGCGGCTCCCTCCAAGAGCCGGGTGAAAATCGCATTGATGGAAACACATGGCTCTCAAGCTTTGAATGCAGGCTCGCGTGAGATTTTCTCTGGGGGGGGGTTGATAATCCCGTTTTCAAAGGTGAATTTCAAAGGTCAATTTAAGTGCATGTACTTCGTTACAGCACTCCAGGTTTTTTTGTTTTGTTTTTTTTTTGAGGATTTGTACGTTACTTTTCTTTTTTAAACAGGGACTCTTACTCTACTACATTTAAAAGATAAAAAGTATACTTTCACTTCGTTACTTTGACATTGGCTACTTGGTTACTTGTTTCAAATTAAAATATTAATTGAATTCATCATTTACGGATTATCCGGATTTTGCACGTTCGCGAAGAAAGTAGGTGTATCTTTGTGCAGATGTGTCCGCCAGTGCACGTGGAGCTGCAAATTTATGCGCGCAGTCACAATATTGTATCACTAGATAGCAGACCAGGATCGGTCGCGGAAGTTTTGTGCGCATTGTAGGCTATTTGCAGAATGAATGCTGACCGCGTTATTCGTCGCATCTCGTTGTCAGAAGTGGTAGCTCAAGTAGGAGAGCAATTAAACGTTGCCATATACAACTATATATCTTATAGGCCTATCTGCATGTTGCGTGTATATTTCCTTTTACTTTGCAACATCAGGCATTTTACAACACAGCTAACAGCTGTGCTAAGCGTCACGAATATGAGTTTGCTGGCCAGCTGCGGCAACATGAGCTCAAAAATTTGATTTCAACTTGCTAGCTTCCCCTGGAGTAGTTGATAGATTTTGAACAAGATGATGTTTAGCCATACCTGTACTTCTTTTTTTTATTTCAGTGGGACTCCCCAGTATAATAAAGGCTAAATTAAATAATTATTTTGTGTATCTGTATCGTTTTGTATGTCACAAACAAGAGATGTTGCGGTACCACCTGTGACACCGGATCGGAGCAGGGTTTGTTTTCAGCCAAAATACACTACATGGAGAGCGCGAGTGAAGAACGTGTTCTCTTTCATAATATTTCGCTCGATGTCTCACTATGGGATGCACGCCTCGCTGCAGCCTCAGAAGCATTAATCTCATTACGCCAATCCTGATTGGCTGGTGAACGTGTCCGTCCGCCCAGGTGGTACACCCACCTTAAATAGCTCATGCGGACGGCACCACGTCATTCAAACACCTCTTCTCACTCGGAGCATATCTCGCGTCCAGGGCTAGTTAGCTGAACTGTCCACAGACGGATTTTCTGTCGCCGGGCGCTACTAGCTTTGGATACCTTTTTGCTTCGTCGGTCACACCAGACCGGACTCAGTGCTCTCCCGCCCTACACGGCTTGGTCAGCACTGTCCTCGACGCCTCACCACGGCACGTCGAGTACCGAAGGCTAGCACACCAGTTACCTGTCGGTTTTCTTCACTCGACGCCTCACCACGGCACGTCGAGTACCGAAGGCTAGCACACCAGCTACCTCTCGGTTTCTTCACTCGACGCCCCACCACGGCACGTCGAGCTCCGAGCGCTAGCACACCAGCTACCTCTCGGTTTTCTTCACTCGACGCCCCACCACGGCACGTCGAGCCCCGAGCGCTAGCACACCAGCTACCTCTCGGTTTTCTGCCTCGTCTCCCGGCCTGCACACCAGCTAGCTAGGAATGGAGGCCCAAAACCCCCATACCAGGGGGCACGGAGACTCCGGGACCCGTCCCTGTTGCTGTGGGAACAAGATCTCGAGTAAAGATCCACACCAGGTCTGCTCGAGCTGCCTGGGGCTGGAACACGCCCGTATGGCTATCGAACTTCCCGGCTCGTGCCAACACTGCGCGGTGTTTACAGCGAAAAGTCTCCGCAGACGGCTAGCCCGCCAGGCTAGCTTGTCTGGAATCGACCCCCTCCTCCCCTCTGACGGTGCTGCCGCCGAGGGCAAGCAGGATTTGGCGGTCGCTACGGTGGCGATTCCGGAGGCTAGCGCCAGCTGGGGCTCCCAGCTCGACCTAGCCGCGGATCCCCCGTGTGAGGAAGACGTCCTAGAACTGGACTATGGGGATGATGAAGATGGCGTATCTGAACTCCTCATATCAGAGGATGAGGAAGATGACGACGTCTTCATTACTCCGGCTCGGGCCGCGCAGCCCGCGGCCTCCGTCACCTCTCGGGATGGAGATGAGAGTAGCATACCAGCTTCTCCTCTCCCCAGCTCCGACATGCTCGACGTGTGCAAACGCGCTGCTGTCCGGCTGAACATCCCCTGGCCCGTTGTCGTAGCTGAGACCACCAGATCCCGCTACGAGGGGAAGAAATTGCCCTTGGCTAAGAGTGCGACGAAACAACTTCTCCCCGTCTTCCCGGAGCTGCTAGATGAGGTTGCGCGCTCTTGGAAAGACCGCCCTTATAGCAGCAGGAGCCCAGTTCCCGGTGCCTCGTCCCTCGATTGTGAGGCGATGGAGAGCCTGGGTCTGCTCCGCATGCCTCCGATGGAGCCACTCGTGGCAGCGCACCTTCACCCCCGCCTGTCAGCGGTGTCCTCCCGGAGCCCCAGTCTGCCGTCCAAGTCGGACCGTTTTCAGTCAGCCTTGACTGAGAAGGCGTATAAGGCGGCTGCGCTTTCGGCCAGAGCGCTCAATGTCCTCTCCCTGCTCACGGCTTATCAGGCTGAGTTGTGCGAGGATTTTGTGCTAACTCAGGACCCAGCTACATGGGAGGAAATACCGGTCGTCACCGACCTGTGTCTCCGTGTCCAACGCTGCGCGGTCCAGGCCACGGGAAAAGCGCTGGGGACTATGGTCCTACAGGAACGGGCGCGGTGGCTCAACCTCGCCAACCTGTCGGACAGGGAGAAGGATGACATCCTGGACATGCCCATTGTCCCGGAGGGGATCTTCGGTTCCGCGTTGGCTTCTATGCAACGGCGGTGCGAAGCTAAAAAGAAGGAGGATGAAGCTCTCAAGCTCTGCCTCCCTCGAAAGCCCCCTGCTCCTCTTCCGCCTGCTCAGCGTAAGACCTTTGCACAGGCTGCTTCACAGGATTCGCAGTTTAAAATGCCGAAACTGCGGAGGCCTCAGCCCGCCCCGCCTGCTCCGCCAGGTCGGCCCGGCTGGCCTAAAAAGCCCTCGGCCCCGGCTGCAGCTGCGCCTGCGCGACCCGCGCATACCGCCAGCAGCCAGGCCAGGAAAAAGAAGAGAGCGGCCTGACTCCCCCTCTCTCCTCTGGTGACGCAGCTGGAAGTTCCCCGTTCTCCGGCTCCACCTGTTTGGCTTTCGGGCGTGCACCCAGGGGCTCCCCACGCCCCTATCTCCCAGCTGCCTCGGACCGTGCCAGCGCAAGCCGGGAGAGATGGACATTTGACGTCGCGGGGTTTAGCGGTTGCCCCCCTCTCATGTCCACAAGCACGCACATACACAAATGTTTTCTCAAAGAGAATAAATTGTGTCCCGCTGTCGCAGCCAGGCCGAGTGCCGAGGGCGCAGCTGAAAATAAAGAAAGCCAAATCTGTCAAAATAAGCACGCCCCCCGGGGGCCTTGTCATTCCGCCACAGGAGAACGCCACCGCACTGCGGCTGCGCCCTCTTGTGGTGGGAGGACTGCAGGGCACGTCACCCGGGGGCTGTGTCATTCCGCCACAAGAGGGCGCCACCGCACTGCGGCTGGGCCCTCTTGTGGTGGAAGGGCTGCGGTGCACATCACCTCTCGCCCTCAGATGGCGGAGATGGGTCGCACTGGCAGCCCCACCCTGGGTGTTGAGGACGATTTCGAGGGGGTACAGGCTGCAATTCGCCGCTGTCCCCCCGCGATTCGCCGGCGTTATACACTCCCAGGCGCGGGGAGAGTCAGCTCGTGTTTTACAGGAGGAAATTTTCTCACTGTTAAACAAAGGAGCAATCTGTGTCGTCCCTCCCGCACAATGTCAGAGCGGTTTCTACTCCAGGTATTTCCTAGTCCCCAAACGGGGGGGGAACGGTATTCGCCCTATCCGGGATTTACGGGCTCTGAACAAATATCTCAGGAAGTACAAGTTCAGGATGCTCACACACGCATCCCTGTTGCGTCTTGTACGTCAGAACGATTGGTTCACTTCAATCGATCTGAAAGACGCGTACTTCCACATTCCAATCTATCCTCCCCACAGAAAGTTTCTGAGGTTCGCTTTCCAGGGGATCTGCTACGAGTATCGCGTGCTCCCTTTCGGTCTGTCATTAAGCCCGAGGGTGTTCGTGCGGTGCACGGAGGCAGCAATAGCCCCGCTGAGACGGCGGGGCATCCGTCTGGCCACTTACCTGGACGATTGGCTGCTTTTAGCGCAATCGGAGCAGGAAGCCAGGGCGCACACGCGTATTCTCACACAGCACCTAGTCGATCTGGGTTTTGTGATAAACGCGGAGAAAAGCATGCTGTCCCCAGTGCAAGATGCTATCTTTCTGGGGTTATCCCTGAATTCAGTGTCTTTCACAGCTCGCCTCTCGGCGGAACGGGTGAGAGCTTTCAGGGCATGCCTCGCGCTTTTTTATCCAGGCAGGTTTGTTCCATTCAGACTGTGTCTTCGGTTACTCGGTCTGATGGCGTCTGCCATCCTCGTGATCCGTCTCGGTCGCCTCCACATGAGAGAATTCCAGCTTTGGGTGGCCTCATGCGGGCTAGATCCCGTGCGTCACGGCACGCGGAGAGTCTTGGTCACACTGGAATGCGCCAGGGCGCTGCGTCACTGGCGGACTCCGTCCTTTCTGACCCAGGGGGTCCCAATGGGCTCGGTCCTGTCCAGGAAGGTGGTCACTACAGACGCCAGCCTGACGGGCTGGGGCGGAATTCACGGGGGCCAGTCTGTGAGGGGCCGCTGGAGTGTGGGCCTCCAGCAGTCTCACATAAATTTTCTGGAACTTTCAGCGGTGTTCCTCTCCCTGAAACATTTCCTTCCATCTCTCATGGGTCATCATGTCCTGGTGAGAACGGACAATACGACGACGGTGGCGTACATCAACCGTCAGGGGGGGCTGCGCTCCCGTCAGTTGCACATGCTGGCACGCAAACTGATCCTGTGGAGCTGCGGCCGTCTCCTCTCCTTGAGAGCGACGCACGTCCCGGGGGTCTTGAACACAGGCGCGGACCTGTTGTCCAGGGGTGCGCCGGTGTATGGGGAGTGGACTCTGCACCCGGAGATTGTGGAACAGATATGGGCCCGGTTCGGTCGGGCCGCGGTAGATCTGTTCGCGGCGAGAGAAAACGCGCAGTGCGCGCTGTTTTACTCTCTGCGCGGCATGGATGCTCCCCTTGGCATAGACGCACTAGCGCACGTCTGGCCGCACGAGCTTCTTTACGCGTTCCCTCCCCTGGCCTTGATATCCCCCACTCTGTCCAGAGTGAGGGAACGTGGTCACGCACTGATATTGATTGCTCCGCATTGGCCGGCGATGCATTGGCTAGCGGAAATATATCGGTTACTGTGCGCTCAGCCTTGGCAGCTCCCGCTGCGCAGGGACCTGCTATCGCAGGGGGGGGGGGGCGATCCTCCACCCGCACCCGGAACGCTTGGCGTTGTGGGCGTGGCCCCTGAGTGGCTCAGTCTCTCGGCTGTGGGATTGTCACAGCGTGTGATTTCCACTATACAAAACGCTAGGGCCCCATCCACTAGGTCTTTGTATGACTGTAAGTGGAGGGTGTTTGAGGGGTGGTGTCACAGGAACGGCCACGTTTCTTTTCAGTGTCCGGTGAGTGCTATATTGTCATTCTTGCAGGACCTGATTGACAAAGGCAAAGCCTTCTCCACGATTAAGGTGTACTTGGCGGCTATCGCCGCCTGTCACGTGGGGTTTGAAAAGCGAACGGCGAGTCAGCACCCGCTGGTTTGCCGTTTTATGAAGGGGGCGCGCAGGCTTCTCCCCGTGTCCAGACCACTGGTGCCACCGTGGGACCTGGCTGTGGTTCTGGAGGGGCTTAAGGGCCCTCCTTTTGAGCCACTGGAAGGGGCAGACTTGAAGCACGTGTCTTTCAAGGCTGTGTTGTTGCTGGCTCTGGCTTCAGCTAAGCGAGTCAGTGACATCCATGCGCTTTCGGTGCATCCGTCATGCGCTCAGCTCTTCCCGGGAGATGTAAGGTTGATTTTGAGGCCCAACCCGGCTTTTGTGCCTAAGGTGGTGGGCTCATGTTCTCCAATTGACCTTCTGGCCTTTGCTGCCTCAACAGAGGAGCAGCAGTCGCACGCGTTATGTCCAGTCCGTGCGGTGCGCATGTACATGGACAGGACTAGGGGATTCAGGAGGAGCGATCAGCTGTTCGTCTCCTGGGCTAATCCTCATAAAGGAAAACCTATCACTAAGCAGCGCCTATCCCATTGCGTGGTGGAGGCGATTGCTTTGGCCTATACGTGTCGGGGTTTGCAGCCGCCTGTGGGCATGCGGGCGCACTCGACTCGGGGCTTGGCCGCATCCTGGGCCTTATTCAGGGGAGTTTCTGTTCAGGACATCTGTGCAGCGGCGAGTTGGTCCTCGCCTCTCACTTTTGTCCGCTTTTATAAGCTGGACGTTTCCGCCCCGTGCGTGGCACGCGCGGTTCTGCTGTCCTGACTGGAACAGATTGCTTCTCTGTGGGTTGGTGGACGCTGGATAAGCTTGTCTGGCAATACGGGAGCTACGATATCCCATAGTGAGACATCGAGCGAAATATTATGAAAGAGAACTTTAGGTTATTTACATAACCCCGGTTCTCTGAGTAATATGAGTGAGATGTCTCACCAGACAACCCTTCTTGCTGGGGCGAGTGAGAAGAGGTGCTTATCTTGAATGACGTGGTGCCGTCCGCATGAGCTATTTAAGGTGGGTGTACCACCTGGGCGGACGGACACGTTCACCAGCCAATCAGGATTGGCGTAATGAGATTAATGCTTCTGAGGCTGCAGCGAGGCGTGCATCCCATAGTGAGACATCTCACTCATATTACTCAGAGAACCGGGGTTATGTAAATAACCTAAAGATTTGGCGCTGCTATTTCATCTAGCAACAAGAAATAATATTTTCTGATTGGCTGATTGGGTGCTGATTCAAGCAGAGCAGTCTCTTTACTGTAGTGTTTTGAGTTCACAGAGTGTTGCGGAATGCAATGATGTAACTACAGGTGCTAGTCAACGAATTAGAATAATTTGAAATAGCGCAATTGCTAAATTTTCTTGATGCATTTTTTGCGCAGAAAGCAAATCAGGTGTTCACCGCGCCTGTCGTACTTGTTTGAGTATTCACAGAACTCGCTACCTGTAAAAAATTTGCTCAGCTGAGCTTTCCAAAAGGCCCATTTAGGCCATTTAACTGTGACAATGTTGTTTTATTGAATTAGAATAATTGAGAAACCGTTTCACTAAATTAGAATATTTATTTTAATTAGAATCATCACTTCCTCAGTATTTTGTGGCTGCCCCCTTGGCTTGTATGACTGCCTGAAGTCTCCGCGGCATCGATTTGACCAGCTTGTCACAAATTTTGACAGCATTAGTATCACGTGACCAAAGTACCGCGCTATCCGCTGTAATTGCGCATCAAATTTTTAGATAGTTTAGATAGTGATAGTTTGACCGTCGTTTCGCGAACTGGTGATAGCTTGACCGCACCGCAGTCTTCCACGGCAGTGGCGATGTTCTGCTTCAGTTGGTCCAGCGTAGTCGGCTTTCTGTCGCGAATTTTCCGCTTGACGATGGCCCAAAGGTTTTCAATAACATTGAGGTCAGGCGAGTTGGCCGGCCATGCCAAAACTTCAAGCTGTTTTTCGGCGAACCAATCTTTGGTCGACTTTGCCGCATGAGCCGGTGCAAGATCCTGTTGAAATATGAGGTCTTCTTCGCCAAACTGTCCCTCAACAGTCGGAATCAGGAACGTTTCCAGAACATCTTGGTATACGGCAGCCTTGACAGTCTTCTTGAGGAAGCAGAGTTTCCCTACACCCCGAGCGGACATGCATGCCCAGACCATAACCAGGCCTACCAAAGAAAACGTAGCCTCAGCACACAAAAACTTTGAAATGCCTACATTAATCGCGGAAATAGCAACAGAAAAATAATACCCCGCTACCGAAACTGCAAAAACCGCAACATAAACTGTTGACTCGTAGCATAAGACTATGAAACTGCAACATCTTCTATCGCATCCGTCTTTGCCATTTACTGCGCTTGCGCGTACCGGCCCAGGCTGCTTTCAGAGATAGCGGAATCAGGCGTGTCTCCTTCGGTTGGTAAGTAAAACTTCCAAATATGACGTTATTGTTAATGCAGATGTTTAACAATGAATTGTAAGACGTAGCTGTTACATCCACATTCTCGTAAATACGCTTATTTTAGCATGTCACCCTGCCGAAAATGAACGATGCACTGTCAATTTCGCTATAGTCTTAGAGTTGCCAACTTGACGACTTTCTCAAGACGTATACATACGTCTTGAGTGGACAAACAATCCCGATTTGGAAAGTCGCCAGATTAAGCGAGAAAGTCGTCAAGTTGGCAACTCTAAGACTTTAGCGAAATCGACAGTGCATCGTTCATTTTCGGCAGGGTGACATGCTAAAATAAGCGAATTTACGAGAATGTGGATGTAACAGCTACGTCTTACAATTCATTGTTAAACATCTGCATTAACAATAACGTCATATTTGGAAGTTTTTCTTACTAACCGAAGGAGACACGTCTGATTCCGCTATCTCTGAAAGCAGCCTGGGCCGGTACGCGCAAGCGCAGTAAATGGCAAAGACGGATGCGAATGAAGATGTTGCAGTTTCATAGTCTTATGCTACAAGTCAGCAGTTTATGTTGCGGTTTTTGCAGTTTCGGTAGCGGGGTATTGTTTTTCTGTTGCTATTTCCGCGATTAATGTAGGCATTTCAAAGTTTTTTGTGTGCAGAGGCTACGTTTTCTTTGGTAGGCCTGATAACGCTCTGGGGAAACTTGACGGATCTTTTTACGCACTCGCGATTGTAGGTTTCGCCACCACAACGCCAGACACGAAGACCTTGGTTACCGAAGGAGATGCAAAAGCGTGATTCGTCACTGAAGACCACTTTCTGTCAGTCTTCAGAAGTCCATTCGCCGTGTTCTTTGGCCCACTTCAGCCATTTCTCCATTTGTTTCTTGTTCAGCATCGGTTTTACTGCAGGAACGCGAGATTTGAAGCAGAGTTCGCGCAGACGACGGTAAGTGGTTGATCTCGAGACGTTAGCGCCGGTCTGCTCGTTCCACAAGTCGCTGAGCTCAGAAGTGGACTTGAACCGGTTGCTGACTGCGATCTTTCTCAGCTGCTTGTTGTCACGAGCAGAAGTTTTTCGGACACCGGAACAGTTGGTGCGCTTGCTGCAGTCTTTCTTTAGAGCTTTGCGGATGGAGGACTGGCTGATGCCGAGCCGCTCAGCAATTTTAGTTTGGGTCAAGCCTCCTTAGCGAAGGGCTTGACTTTGAGTCACAATTCCCGTTGAGAGGTCGCGCTGCTTACCCATGATTGATTTTACAACTTAGAAATTCTACTCAACCCTGACTTTATACTGCACAGTGAACACTCTTCACAGAAAACAAAAATTCGAGCACTTAATCTAATTCAATGAAACAACAGTGTCACAGTTAAATGGCCTAAATGGGCCTTTTGGAAAGCTCAGCTGAGCAAATTTTTTACAGGTAGCGAGTTCTGTGAATACTCTAAAAAGTACGAAAGGCGTGGTGAACCCCTGATTTGCTTTCTGCACAAAAAATGCATCAAGAAAATTTTACGCTTGCGCTATTTCAAATTATTCTAATTCGTTGACCAGCACTCGTAGATTCTCGACTTGAGCTCTCTCGTTGTCTCTAGGCTACATGTAGGTTAAGTTGAATTTTTTATTTCGGTGACCATCTCTCTCTCAGGACATTTGATGTGTGTCTGTGGGGAAAATCTCTCTCACTCTCTCTCCCTCTCTCTGAGTTATTTCACCTGTGCCTGCGGAGTCACCCATATTTTCTGCACACCCCTACGATCAGACACGCTATAACACCACCTCGACTATAGACCTTGATAGCGGCTAGGCAAGATGAAGACCTCTCTGACGTCATCGGATGACGTCACGGACACCTAATTAACTTTGTGGCTGTGCAGCCACCGACATTATTTTGTGTATTTATAGAAAAGATAAACTGCCTATATATTTTTTTTTATTGATTTTAATGAGGTTATATATACAAAATCTACTTTTTAAAAACATATTAAATTTATTGTTCACAAACCCTTCAATCTTAAATTCCCATTAATTGTTTTCAAATCCAACATGCTGGAGGTACAAAGACAAACAAATTTACAGTCCTAAAAATTATGGACTCTACATAAGGGCAACAGGGCTCTTGACCGGTCAAAAAAGTGGGCATGTGTGTATATGCGTGCGTGCAAACGCATAAATGGGGGCTGACTGAGTATGACCACGTGTTGCCTCATCTTATATGTGAGGGCGTCCCTTTGACTGACCTGGTCGTCACTGTTGAAGCCCCTCTGCATGACGTGGTAGAAATGCACCAAGAAGTCGCTGTTGGGAAGGACATCTTGCTGCTTGGTCATCATCTCACAGATCAACTTGTAGGCTTGCAGCTTCCCAGCTTTGAACTCCGAGGATAATGTGGTGGCCTTCAAAACGAGCACAGGCCAACGAGAATGCAACACATAACCGATCACAGCAAACCAAAGCACCACTGAGCCAAGCAATTCATCATGATTTAAAGCAATGGATGGCATAGGTTGCAGATAAACAATGCTAAACAGTTTAAATGCCAGGCAGACTCCCATATCTAATGCAGTTTTCAAGGCCTGGTTGAAAACAAAACACATTACCATTACATTGTCAGTTGGAATTATTAAATTAACCATAAATTCTGATGCAATAATATACGGAAATCGATAACGTTAGAATCCAATAACTCAGTAATAAGGTGTTGATATTTAATTAGGAAGTCACATTATCAGTTAATTTGTAATTTAATCCAGATTTATCACTGAAAGAACACTGCGTTATGAGGATTTATATTATATAGAGGTGAACATTATATGTTGGTGAAACAGATCAAAGTTGATGACCCAGATCAAAGTCTGGACCCTGGAATTTTTTGAAGTATTCTTCATCAGTTCGAAAATGGAAAATTGGAATAATAAATGCCATACATCTTAAAATCCACTAGATGGTAGAAAAGTTCCCAATGCCTTGGCAGAGGATGTGCTCTCAGAGTGCTCTTACATACTCTGTTTTGGTTCCTCTGTTGTCAGCAGTATCACTCATTTACTTGCTAAAACGATAGTCATGGAAGGCACTTCTTGCCCTGTAGAAGGATGCCGTAACAACTAGGAAGAGTTTTGTTAATGAAGACTGATTTGATCATTGCGCTTTGACCCCCTCACACTGCTACGGAGCCTGCTACAATTCTTGCCAAAAATCTTTGTCATAAGCAAGGCATGCCAAACAGGCTACAAAAATTAGCACAGCTTCCTTGAAATTCTGCCCCTGTTTGCCAACTGTAAAGCACACAGAGTACAAGCGCAACAGCAAGGTTGTACAGCATCATTCCATGCTTGGGAAGCAGGGAGCGCATCAAAGACTGTGGAGTGGCACATTTTCCAAACATAGTGCAAATCAGCAGTAAATTAACCGTTAAAAGCACTACCCTATCATCATTTGTACTACCCAGTCCATTTTCTCTCTTCCGATCCACACAGAAGTGCTTTTGTATATATCTTTGTCCACGGGAAACCAGAGTTGTCAACGATGAATGAGATTTTGTAACATTCAGCCACTAAGGAAGGTCTTGCTTCATTTTTTTCTAATAAAGCCCCTTTGCTACAGTACCAGCATGGATAAAGGTTCCACTTTCGCAAACGCGCCGTTGGCCGTGTGTCAGCCGAAAATCAGGTGGACGTGCCCTGCTCACTGAACCGGGAAGTAGGGGAGTGAGAGGGCATGCTGGCTGGCCCTTTTACACATATCTTAGTGTAAATCCCCGTCGCAAAGAAGTCCAAATAAGTTCAGCACTGAAATTTTTTCGTCAGACAACATGACGTCCATTATATTTGTAGTCTCGTGTAAATGCCTTAAGTAATTTTTGCTGCAGATTTTCTTTGGCACAGTTGGCAATATATTTATTTCAAGGAAAGTTAATGTCTGCAAATTCATGTATTTTTGCCACAATATTTATCAATTAGAATTAAGAAATTAAACCTTTAGTTCTAAAGCACCGTTATGGGAGAAAGCAAAACAACAACAACAACAACATGTTTTGCCACCACTTTAATATTATTTAAATTATGAACAAAACCTGCACTTCTGAAAATAGAAATAAAATACGCAAATATCTGTGTAGGCTACTTGTAACTTACAATAACCCGCCAGGCTGATCAGAGAAAGGTGGACGAAAACGCGAAGCCAACTTCTTGTTAACTTCAGCAGTACCTTTATCCACGCTGGTACTGTATGAAAGCCTACAGAAGCAGTTAAGCCGGCTCATGATGTTCTAATGGTAAGCTGGCAAGCTTTATATCCATACATCCTTTACAAGCAAGCTAGTTAAGTTAGCCAAATTCTTGTCGGTTGGTTTCATTGATCTAGGCTGGCGATAAGTGACATTAATGTGACTTTGCGTGCATATTTAGAAGCAGTCATGAAACTTTAGATATCTTAATCAAGACCATGCAGATGTAGCTTGTTTGATAACTTATTTTCCCTACGCTTCAACTGCTTTAGCAACAAGATCTGATATTTATTCAGGGAGCCACCACTCATGCCACAGCAGAGAAATTTGTGCAATTGCAAACCATCACCTGTAACATTATTACTTCCGCCAAGAAGCTTATCTTTTACCTTCGGTTTGGGGGTAAGAATGTTTTTATATGTTTGAAGACCAAGAGTCGATACGTATTGGTCTGTTTCGTTGTTTATGTGCTCGAAGAATAAATTTGATAAAATTTTTTGATCCATAGCAGACTCTCTCTTTTTTATGGTGGTTTGCCTTATTTCACATCAAGCAGAACAACCGCGAAATGTTTTTCTTGTATTTTTACCTGCCGTACTGAGCACCTGTCAGATTGGCCATCACTTCCAAGTAGCGCATTCTCCTTCCATTTTCATGTTTGTTCAAAACTTTACAGAAAAAGTTACGAGCAGATTCTTATGAAATTTTAGCCAGAGGTTTGTCTGGGCCCAACTCAGTCAAAAGTTATTTTATTTTGTGAGTGATCTAGAGCAAATTCTAGATCCAGGATTTTTTTTTTCTTGTGAGGTGGTACATAATAACGCTACTCATATGTGCCCCACACATGTGGAGGACTGTCGTGTCTTGGCAGAGGTATGCGCTCTCTAAAGGTTATTATTTATTTATCACTAAAAAGTTTATAAACCTCCATTTTGACCATCCAAGAATATTACAACCGGAAAAAAGCAGCATAATAGGTCCCCTTTAATAAATGTTAGCATTTTTCAACATTTTCGGCAACGTAATTATTTTTTCTTGCATTTTTCAATGCATTACTAATCGAGGTGCCAAAAATTTTTGAGCCAACTGCATATATAAATTATACATAAATTGTGGTCAGTCAGAATATGTCAGGTTAAAAGGCAGAAAAATGTTTGATATTTCACACTGCATACATCCAGGATACAAAAAAAAATTTCAATCAAAATTTCAGCATACGAGAATGCAGAAGACATGGAAACTGAAGTAGAGACAGCGTTGTGTAGCGCAGATAGAACGAGGAGACTCATAAAAAAAAAAAATATATATATATATATATATATATATATATATATATATATATATATATATATATATTGTTCGGGCGCCAGGCAGCCGTCAGCTGCCAACTAAAGAATTCCATTATCCACGCCACAGCGGGAATAAGTATAGAATCCAGCAAACAAGCAATCACGTTGTTTTTTTTTCATTCGGCATAAATCCATATATTTTTTGAGGAAGAAGCATCAATTTAGCAACGACAACATCACAGAATGCGTTCAAAAATAAAAAAATAATAGAAAAAAAAACAAAGACAAAAAAAAAGTATGCATTTAAACTGCGTGTTTTTTTTGTATCAGCGGAATGCAAGGACCGATAACAAGAACACAAATCTTAATGCAAATTGCAAATTCAAGGTACCTTCCTAATTTTTTTTGGTCTCAAGTTCAAACATAAAGACGCGACAATGTCGGCCAGACACTTATGTCACGGAGATTAAACAAAAACAAATCAATTAACACCCCCCCGATGCTTACACATCCATAGTCAAGAATGCAATGAAAAGAAAATAAAATAATGAAACGAAATATAACGAATTAAGGCGGGGGAAGAGCATTTAATAAATATTTTAACTTTACATTTAACCTAGGTGCTGACGCAAATATTTCGGGGATGTATGGAGTAGGGAAGCAAGTGCGAAAGGCTCGATTGAAATCGATTCTTGGCTTGTACAGACCTTATCGCAGTCCTCATTCATTCAGTCTGAGGGAAAAATATACTTAAATTTCTCCATCTGTGAAGAGTGTAGCCGACCGGTCCGTATCCCCAAGGCAGAAGTATTCCTTCTTTCGGTGACAAATATTGGAATCTTTCAGGCGTTGAAAAAAAAATCCTTCCCCGACTGATTCCAGTAGATCAGAGGTTTTTCTGTTGTCTTTTCCTGATATTCCTCATGGTAGTATTATGTTACTATTATTATTATTTTTTTTTATTAACTCCCAGTTTTTTTTTTTTTGTCTGGTATGCTGTTTTTTTTAATTTCGCGCCACGCAACTCATTCGCTCCCCTCTCACATCTCGCACTACGCACTTCCCGTAAGACAGAGCCGCCCCCTTTCCATACCTGCCATCTACTTATAGGTTTTCGCCAACCCCATTTCCATAATAAATTTCATTATTATTATTATTCTGATTGAAATCATTTTTTATAAAGAGGAAAGAAAAAACGTCAAAACACAATGATGGAAATATATAGTATAGTTTTTTATAGTAATTATGTAGCTGGACTGGTATGGACGCTACAGTTGGACGCATACTAATTTTGGGGCCGTTCTTGTGCTGAGCACTTCAAACTAATTCAGGGTCACCTTGGCACATCACTCACCTTGAAAAGCCATGAGGCCATCATCCTGAGGGGTGGGATGAGGACCGGTTGGGGCGGGGATGACTGATTATCCGTGCTGATTCCCAGATTGTCCCTGATCTGCAATCACAAAACGGCACCTTTAACCGGACTGTCCAATCAGGACTGGCTTGCTCCATAGAACACTCTGGAAAGACTACACTGATGAGATCTGGACACCCGCAAGAGCAGGTCATAACTTAAGTCCTGAATCACTTCAACAATCAGGTTCAATGTGCCACATAAAACAAGAGACATCAAATTGAATTTTTTGAGAGAAAAATGAGCTCCACTCCCCAACCAAACAGCAGAATAAAATTCACCATTTTTAAATTTCAGACATTTCTGTTGAAACAGAGCAATGTAAATGATGGCAACACATACAAAAATGCAGATGTAATGGCACATAAAATGATCATACTTAGAGTCACTACGATAACTGCAGATGTCACACAAAGATGTGCACTGCTGTCTTGAAAGAAGACAGTACAAATTGAGCTGAAGCAGGATAGAAAGGGACAAGAGGGCTAAGATGGCCGATTGTACCTGATTAAAAGCTCATAAGTCTCCAGTTAGAGAAAAATTTGCCTCACAGGTCCAATACTAGCAGCTTCATTGAGCAACATGAGTCAAATATCTGAGTGTAACAGTGAAAAGATAACTGAGGGATGCAGGTCTTATACACAAATAGTTCAAGGTAAAGGCATGACCAAAACTGGCAAACAAGAGGCAAAAGTTGAAATGAGCAGTAAAACACAAATAAGGTAGTAAGTCAATAAGGATGATAATCCTAGTACTAAAGGCATCTGTTTCTCACACTGCAGGCTTTAATGTGCTTGCCCTCTATAAAAGGCACGTAGGCCTTTCACCTCTCTTTTAGTCCAGGTTTAATCAAGTCAGTCACCTCCTTTCAAAGTAGTAGTGCACACCTTCATTCTACAACCCCAATTCTGAAATAGTTGGGACAAAGTGTAAATTGTGAATAAAATCAAAATGACTTTGAGATCATACCAGCCAGTATTTTATTCACAACAGAACAGAGATAACATAGCAAATGTTGAAACTGAGAAATTTTACAATTTTATCCACAAAATGAGCTCATTTCAAATTTGATGGCTGCTATAGGTCTCAAAAAAGTTGAAACAGGGGCCTGTTTACCATGGAGTAGCATCCCCTCTTCTTTTTAACACGGAGTGGAGGTGTCTGATCATTGAGACAAGTTTCTTGAGTTTAGCCATTGGAAATGGATCCCACTCTTGTTTAATACAGCTGCTGGGGAGTTTTGGGTCAGCTTTTGATGAACTTTTCGTTTAATTATGCGCCAAATGTTCTCAATCGGTAAATGATCAGGACTGCAGGCAGACCAGTTCAGCACACGGACTCTTCTACTACGAAGCCCTGCTGTTGTAATAGATGCAGTATGTGGTTTTGAATTGCTCTGCTAAAATACACAAGGCCTTCCCTGGAATACAGGTCATCTGGAGGGGAGCATATGTTGCTCCAAAACCCTTTATGTACCTTTCAGCATTAATGATGCTTTTTCAAACATGCAAGTGTCCCACACCATATGCACTTATGCATCCCCATACCATCAGAGATGCTGGCTTTTGAACTGAACGCTGATAACAGGAGGGATGGTCTTTCTCCTCTTTAGCCCGGAGAACACGACACCCATGATTTCCAACAACAATGTCAAATTTGGACTCGTCTGACCCAGGACACTTTGCTACAGTCCATTTTAAATGAGCCTTGGCCCACAGAACACGTCGGCGCTGCTAAGTCATGCTCCACAATGAGTTCCTTATTTGCATGATTGAGTTTCAGGTGGCATCTGTGGATGGCATGGCGGACTGTGTTTACAGACAGTGGTTTCTTGAAGTATTCCTGGGCCCATTTAGTAATGTCAATGACAGAATCATGCTGGTGAGTGATGCAGTGGCATCTGAGGGCCCGAAGATCACAAGCATCCAGTAAAGGTCTTTGGCCTTGTCCCTTACCCACAGAGATTTTTCCAGTTTCTCTAAATCTTTTGATGATGTTTCGCAATGTTGACGATGAGACCTTCAAAGCCTTTGCAATTTTACGTTGAGGAACATTGTTTTAAAGTATACCACAATTTTTTTTTAACGCAAGTCTTAGGTTGGAGAGCCTCTGGCCATCTTTACTTCTGAGAGACTCAGCCTCTCTAAGACATCCCTTCTATAACCAATCATGTTACACACCAGATGCCAGTTAACTTAATTACTTGCTAAATGTTCTTTCAGCTGATTCTCTTATACTGTATATTAATTGCTTTTTCAGCCCTTTTTTCCTGTGTCCCAACGTTTTAGACACCTGTTGCAGCCAGAAAATTTGAAATGAGCTCATTTTGTGGATAAAAATGTTAAATGTCTCAGTTTCAACATTTGAAATATTATCTATGTTCTATTGTAAATAACATATTGGGCTCATGTGATCTGAAAGTCATTGCATTTTGATTTTATTCACAATTTACACTTCGTCCCAACTATTTCAGAATTGGGGTTGCATATCATCAAGCAGTAGAGTGCACTGCCATATAAAATTCTTGCCAACTTCATGAATAGAAAGGCCTGCACCTTTCAAAACAACAACTGACTGATTAGTTTCTTGAGAAAACCAGTTCCTCTTGAACATTATCTAACTATAAAGCAATGAATCTCTTATCTCTGAGTGTATTGGTTGGGAATCAAAGATATGCAGTTTCGAATTTGGCACGATTTGTACACAGTATGTGACATGTTCAATATTAATTCATAAAGTTTGAATACAGCGCCCTCCATAATTATTGGCACCTCTGGTTAAGAGGTGTTCTTTAGCTTCTAATAAATTCAGTTTTTTTCTATATAGGAAATTAAACAAAGAGGAAAATCTGACCTTTAATTAAAGTCATTTATTTAGTGGAAAAAAAATCCTACATTAAGAAATAGTTCTTTTACATCAAATCATGTGTGCAACAATTATTAGCACCCCTGATATTAATACATTGTTCAACCCCCTTTTGCCAAAAAAACAGCAACTAATCTTCTCCGATAATGTTTCACAAGATGGGGGAATACAGACAGAGGGATCTTGGACCATTCCTCTTTGCACAATCTCTCTAAATCATCCAGCGACCTGGGTCCTCGCCTCTGCACTCTCCTCTTCAGCTCACTCCACAGGTTTTCAATGGGTTTGAGGTCTGGGGACTGAGATGGCCATGGGAGGAGCTTGATTCTGTGTCTGGTGAACCATTTCTGTGTAGATTTGGCCACAAGTTTAGGGTTATTATCTTGCTGAAAGACCCAGTGATGACCCATCTTCAGCATTCGGGCAGAGGCAATCAGATTTTGATTTAAAATGTCCTGGTATCTCATAGCGTTCATGATGCCATGCACCCTAACAAGGTTCCCAAGGCCTCTGGAAGAGAAACAGGCCCACAGCATCACCGATTCTCCCCCATACTTCACAGTGGGCATGAGGTGTTTTTCTGCATACTCATCTTTTGTGTTCCGCCAGACCCACTTACCGTGTTTGTTGCCAAAAAGCTCCATCTTGGTCTCATATGACCAAAGCACACAGTCCCAGTACCGCTTAGTGAACTCCAGACATTTGCGTTTATGATTGTGAGATGAGAAAAGGTTTTTTCAGTGCATGTCTCCCAAAAAGCTTGTTGGCATGTAGATAGCGCCTGATGGTTGTTTTGGAGACTTTGTGACCCCAAGATGCTAAAATTTGTTGCAATTCTTTAACAGTGAGCTTTGGAGAACTTTTTATTCCTCTTACCATCCTCCTCACTGTGCGTGGTGGCAAAATGACCTTGTGTCCCCGTCCAGGCTTGTTTACCTAACTACTACAGCAGAAATGACAGTAATACTTCAATTACATTCAATTCCTAGGAATTGTTAGGGGTGCCAATAATTGTGAAACAGGTGATTTAATGAAAAATAATTATTTCTTAGTCAGGGATTTTTTTTCCCTGAAAATTCACTTGAGTTGAAGGTTTCATTTTTCTACAATTTTCAGTATGAGAGTATGCTTCTGCAATAAAAAAAAGAATTTATTTTAAGGCTTTTAACACATTTTAACCAGGGGTGCCAATAATTATGTAAAGGAGCTGAAAATAAGCAAACAGCGCTCTGTGTAGCAGCTGGGGCGGCATGGGCACTGCACAAGTTAACCAAATTTGAGACAAAACTTCTAGTGTATTATACAATGCCGCAACAAAAGGAGAGATATCTGAAAATCATTATAGAGCTTAATTGACTAAAGAATGAAATACAGTTAGTGGATTCAAATAATGGCTGCCTCAAACAGGGCTCTAATCATTTCAAAAGCTTGATTTACAGGGTAATTATTTTTTGCAATAATATTACTTAGATATATCAATGACTTAATCATATTTTCCAATCAAATTAATGCAGCCTTGATGAATAAAAGGCTTGTTTTCGCAATAGGGCTGACTAGGTTAATTTCCTGCCTGTCTAGGCCCCTGTAAAATCCTTACATTTCACTCAAAATTTTTTATATTAATACACACCGTAAATTTTCACTTTCATTCACAATACATCTCATACCTCCATCGGGGATTATGAATCCAAGATCAAAAACAGAGGGTTGCACATCTACCTTGGTCAGCTTGCGCCAGAGGTCATAAAGGTAGGTGAAAACCATAGCATGGATCCTGGGGCACTGGATGCTGTTGATGTCTCCCAGGATTCCCAGAATTCTTCTCCAGAGCACTGCGGCTGAGTCAGCATGCCAGCCGGTCAGGCTGCCTCCAGCGATGATACTAATGTCATCCGTCAGGTACTCACTGCTATCTGTGGGTGGGTTAGGTAGCAAGAATAAGAGTGATGGCTGGTCTGACAATTACATAATATGTTGCCCTAGTTTCACGAGTGCTATTCACTGTGATCGCCAATGAGATGCACTTATCGAATTCCAAAATATACCAGGGCTGGAATATATAAGTTTTAAAATTTAAATTTCTTCTACAAATGAAATGCAGTCTTTCCACAAGGGTCCCTAAAATGGTTTTTACACATTGAGGTCTGGAAGTACAGTGACAAATTAAAGGGCTGTAATTGTTATAAAGCTACCAGAGCACTTAAATGTATATACTCATTTATAAGGAACAATGCTAGACAGAACAAATGGGAGAGTGACTGAGAGACACTGAGAGGGTGTCCCCTCTAGGAAATGAGCTCTGTTCTGATCGGCTAGAAAACAGAGCACTGTATTAATGGTTCAACTGCACTTGGTATTCAATTTGTTAAGAGTAATCCGTGGGCAGCATCTGTATAGTAGCAATGGTTGTCTATCATTCCATTTTATGCATTTAAAAATAAACTAAATTCCACAAAAAAAAGGTCACTGATTCCATCTCCTCAATTCAACATGTCTACTACATTGCCGCTGACTAAACTAGCAATGGTTCCCAAAGTCACAGTCAATTAAGTAGCTAGTAAGTTGCACTTGGAATTCACTTTAAATATTACCAGAAATTGGAGGTACTCACCTAGCTAGCAACAAATTCCCATTAAAATAAAATGAAGCCAAAGCTTCTTCGTATCTCCCTAAAAGCATAATAATAGGTTTCTTTAAATATCAATTTTGTTTCCAGTCCTTTGTACTGACGCAGATTATACTAGTAGCACCTAAAAACCGACAAAGTGCACCGTTTTCCAAGAAATTCCTACAAAAACTTAGAATACACTGAGGTTTACTGAAGATTTGAGGCCAACTTGGTAAACCTCTGAAAAATTTTACCGAAGTATCCCGAAGTCTGTCCGGTTTCCTTAAGTTTGGACAACACCTCAATAAACCTTGGTTAAATTTTACCGAGAAACACCAAATTTCCGGATAGTATTCCATTAAAAATTTGGGAGCCGAAAAAATTCATTCCGCGAATTTTCCTGAATTTATCACTGAAAATTCAGCGAATTTCAGATTGGTTAACTTTAGAATGACCAGTACTGTAAGCTCGTACTTCATTCAGGCTACATCTACAGCCTGGCTTAATTACACTGCAGCTCGTTGAACAGGCAGTACTGGTAATTTGCACAATAAATTGGTGTTCGGACTAGAGTATTGGAGGGAGGACTTTAATGAGGCTTTGTGTGTTTTGCGTTTTGATTGTCTTCACACCTCCCCTTTGTTCTGGTGTGAACATAGGCCTAGCAGACAAACTTCGGTTTACCTCGGCGAAATTTTTCCAAGGAATATCGATGGGGTCTCTGAACTTTAGTGGGCCAGACAATCCTCGGTGTGTCTCAGGAAAATTTAACCGTGGTTTACTGAGGTGTTGTCCAAACTTAAGTAAACCGGACAGACTTTGGAATACCTCAGCAAAATTTTTCCAGAGGTTTACCGAGTTAGCCTCAAATCTTCAGTAAACCTCTGTGAATTCAATGTTTTTGTAGGGATTTCTCGGAAAAAGGTGCACTTTATTGGTTTTTAGGTGCTTCTAGTGTTAGTAGTGTAATGCACTGCGACAAAAAGTGGACAGCACACAGGTATTGGTAGTCGACATGATCTACAAAATCCCCCCAATTGTGTGCTTCTTATTTTTGAACTCCATCTAGGCCTTTATGGTCTGAAGCTACACACAAAATTTGGTTGTCCTATCTGTAAAAGTTTCTGAGAAAAGTTGTCTCCTTTCTCTCGGACGGACGCACACATGCACGGACGGACGGAGGTCAAACCTATATCCCCCTCCCACTTCGGGTTGGCGGGGGATAGTAAGCCTTAGGTGGAGGTAGTCAGATGAGGGGCGGACAAATTCTCTCCAGCCTGGATGTGATGTAGGAAGGGGAGCCAAATTTGAATGTCATGCCAAATTCCATGGTTAATGAAAAAAACAGCCCACAAAAAACTGACTGGGTTGTTTTAGAACACAATTTGTGGGTTGGGAAGCACTCCAGATAAACTTGAGGGCACTTGGTGGAGCGCATATCTCTGCCCAGCCATACAGTATCTCACAAAAGTGAGTACACCCCTCACATTTCGACAATTAATTTATCATGTCTTTTCAAGGGACAACGTTACAGAAATGAAACCTGAAGATATTCTAGAGTAGTCATTGAACAATATTTGTAGCAGTTCAGATTTACTGTACTGTCTAAATAACTGAACAAACAGTCACTACTTCCAAAATGGGTGGCAACAAAAGTGAGTGCACCTCACCGTCAACATGGCAAATTGTGTCCATAGTGTCAATATTTAGTGTGTTTACCAATGTTGTCCAGCACTGCCCTGATTCTCCGAGGCATGGAATTCACCAGAGCGGCGCAGGTCGCTGCTGGGATCCTACTCCACTCCTCCATGAAAACATCACGAAGCTGGTGGATGTTGGACACCTGCTGCTCTGCCATCTTCCTCTTGAGGATGCCCCACAGGTGCTCAATGGGATTCAGGTCTGGAGACATACTTAGCCACGCCATCGCCTTCACCTACACCTTCTTCAGGAAAGCAGTTGTCACCTTGGAGGTGTGTTTCGGGTCATTATCATGTCGGAAAACTGCCGTGCGGCCCAGTTTCCGAAAGGAGAGCATAATTTATTGCTTCAGAATGTCACATTACATGTTGGAATCCATTATTCCACCAATGAAGCTCCCCAGGACCAGAAGCACTCATGCAGCCCCAGACCATGATGCTGCCGCCACCATGTTTGACTGTAGGCAGTACACACTTGTCTAGGTACTCCTCACCAGGGTACCGCCACTCATGCTGGACACCATCTGAGCCAAATAAGTTTATCTTGGTCTCGTCAGACCAAAGAACATGGTTCCAGTAGGTCATGTTCTGGGACTGGTTGTCTTCAGCAAACTGTTTTCGAGCTTTCTTGTGGGCTAGCTTCAGAAGAGGCTTTCGTCTTGGCCGACGGCCATGCAAACCAACTTGGTGCAGTGCGCGGCGTATGGTCTGAGCACTGACAGGCTGTTCTCCCACTGCAGCAACCTCGTTAGCAATGCTGCCATAACCCCTGTTTCTGTTTTCTGAAAGTCAACTTGTGCACCTGATGCAGAGCACGAGGACTCGACTCTTCGGTCAACCCTGGCGAGGCCTGTTCTGAGTAGAACCCATCTTAGAAAACCGCTGGATAAGCTTGATCACCCTGCTGTAGCTCAGTTTCATGGTTTCACAGGTCTTCTTGTAGCTTAGACCATCTTTGAGGAAAGCAATAATTCTCTTTTTCAGATCCTCAGAAAGCTCTCTCTCATGAGGTGATATGTTGACCATCCAATGAATGAGAGCAATGCACTCAAAGCACCACAATTTAAACCTTCAACACATTACACAACCTCATATGCCCCAGTCAGACAAATGCATGAACATGATGAATAAGACAAGTTTCATTGCTTGGTTGACCATTACCTATTGAGATGTGTGCTCACTTTTGTTGCCACCCATTTTGGAAATGGTGACTGTTCAGTTATTTGGACAGTGCAGTAAATCTACACTGCTACACATATTGTACCATGACTACTCTAGAATATATTCAAGCTTCACTTCTGTCACATTGTCCCTTGAAGAGATATACAAACTTAATGATCGAAATGTGAGGGGTGTACTCACTTTTTTGAGATACCGTATATCTGTTCTTTTGGTTTCAAAATACGTTCAAGATCACTTCAAAAATAAAATGATATATTCCTTGAACTATAATCTATAATCGTGGCAAATTCCGTGCCAAACCCTTCATAACCTTTTGAGTTATCTGGTCAGAAATATCACACAGACCCACTTTAGACAGATATATTTTAATTCTTCCAAATCCAGATTCCAGAATATGTTCCAAATCACTTCCAAAATTCAATTAACTCATCCTTGGACTACCATTTTGGAGTGATTTTGGTAACAAAACCAACAAACGGGTTAAAACATAACCTCCTCAGCAGAGGTAACAATGTATGTGCAGAAATACTAAAAAAGTGAGATCTTCATATTATGTCCCCATCAATTTCAGATAACGCAGTGGTCTATGTTCAATTTAGGTAGCTCAATAAGAAAAGGGTTCAAGATTGAAAATAAGCTATGCCGTTTCTGCAGTCTTCACGCATGCTCTCATGTTCTCATACATTTACCATATACATCCCGACAAGTCTTGCTCCCGAAAAGTTCGATCCATCCAAATTTTCAGGTGTAAACAATGGTAAGAGGGAAATATGAGAAAACCTGTTTTCTGCAAATTGTTTGATAATTGAGGTCAATTGAGGTGCACCACAAAGTAGAAAATGTTGGAGCAAAACAACCATTTCTTTTGTAAATCTGATATGTATTAATGGACAAAGGCATGGTCGTAAGATGTGACAAAGTGACAAAGACACTGAAAAATTCACAAATACAGGGCTAAGTCATTAACAATTACACAGACAAAAGACTTATGTTGCGTTTCAATAGTTGCTGAACATGCCCTTGTTTACTTCCCCTCAGCACTTGCCCTCGGGGGAATGGCCATCACCATCATAAGTGACGTTCCACTTGTTGGAAAAACTGATGTGAACTTGGCGAGATTGACCCTGGGTGGGCTGAGGGAGCGAGTCAACAACGATCGTCACTCCAAAGGTGTACATTGCCCACAATGCACAGCAGTTATGCATTCGATACAAGAGATTTCTTCCTCAATTAGGTGGGAGTAATGTGCGCCAAACTCCGGCTGCTTAATTCGTGCCACCAAAGAATGAGATGAATAAATGAAACAATAAATTAATTGTGTTAAACCTGTTGCAGTTTAATATGCTTAATGACCAACCAAATATTGATTTACTCAGGCACTGCAACTAATTGGTGGAATGACCCACCAATTCCTTTTTAATAGCATCATTCTATATTGCATTGCAGAGTTATGAGGTATTTTCCTCAGCACAGGACTGGCAACGTAAAAAGCGGTTATGTCTTTCGAAAATTCTGAAATCATGCAGATCATAAAATGGCAAAGATTTGCGTAAATTTGTTAGTGAGGCCTTGTGCAGTTAAAGCCTTTTGTCTGACAGTACGGTTCAATACACCTAATCTTCCTCTAAAGATGTATTAGTTTGAACGCGTGCAACAAAATAAGTAAATCAAGAGCTATTAGATTATTAATGAAACCGCAAAATGCTAAAATGAGGGGTGGAAGTCAAGGAAGGTTTAGGATTTTTTGTATTTAGTTGCGTAACTGCCATCCTTACAATGTCACATCCATGATATAAATGTCAGTAGTAGATAAGCGTTCAATTTGTTGTTATATATTAATCATTATAGACTTCCAATAAGTTTAGATTATTATTATTAGATTTAATAAATTATTGATTGTTAATCAGGTGAACAAAAACAGGACAAATCAAGCATGACAAAGATCTCAAACATGAAAGTAATTTAATAATAATAATCAGAAACTGATGCAGCTACTCATCACCAAGTTGCCGACTTGCAACTACCCGTAAAGCGCATCTTAACCACTCTGAAATGAGTCTTCTGGTATTTCTGTGATTTGATAAATTAAGTATTGCGCCAGGTCTACAACCGGCCGTCAATCCATGATAATTTGGGCTGAAAGTGCACAAGGGTAAGTGCGTTCCATTACAATCCACCAAACACTTTCCTTCAGCTCTCCAAGCGACCTCCCAGTGATACAGAAGTGCTCTTGTTAGCTGAGGGGAAGTGTATAAGGGCATGTAAAACAACTATTGAAACGCAGCTCGTCGCAGGCAGAAACAATAAAACACAGGACTGAGTCTGTTAAAAAGACAAAAACAAACACAAGTCCAAGTCACTGAGAATTAACACAAATAAGAGACATAGTCACAGACGTAGTGGCAAGTATGGGAGACTAATGACATAATTCAGAGACAAAAACAAAATAGGACTGAGTTACTTGGACATGCAAGTATTGGGATACATCACTATCACAAGAAAAGGACTGAGTCACAGACAAATACAAGCGCAGGTCTAAATCATCAACACAGAAATTGCACTGAGTCGGTGACGCAGGCATTTGTTTGGTCTCTGACAATGGGACAGGACTGAGTCACTGACACAAGCATATGTCTCAGGTACTGACATAAGTATGGGACTGAATCACAGACACAGCCATAAGTCTTTGTCACTGACACCGGCAGAGGACTTAGTGAATAACACAGGCAGGGGTATGAGTAAATGACAGCTATTGGTCTGCTTCGCCAACACGGGGAAGGATCTACGTCACTGAAACAAGCATCACTCTATAGAGGGAAAGGGACTGGCATGTACCCCGATCCTCAGGCATGTGCAACACAGACTGGTGCATGGTGTCCTCCAGGAGGGGGGGGCAGTCGTGGCACGCAGGGGGTACTAGCAAAGCTGGTGAGGCAGGGGGGTGCTGGGGATGGGACGGGGGTGCAGACTGGGGAGGGAGCACAGACTCACAACCTAAACAGGAAAAAGACAACACTGCTGATAAACAGTATCTTGGGACACCAAAGAAAAGCAGCATATCCACAATGAAAACATGACTATAACACAAGACAAGCAGGCACTTCAGCACACAGATATGCAGGGGTCAGTGACTTGTCTTTCATAGCCTGAAAAATATGCTTCCCTGTAACAATGTGAAATATACAACTGAAATAACCAGTCTACTTCAAATATAATGGCTATTCTGTCAGCCCTGGAGTTATTTCAGCACTCATGTGGCCAGCAGATGAGAGCATCATTCCTCCCTGAACATAGCTGAGACTCGCTCGCCCACAGGAACAAGGTCAAGTGTCAAATTCTGAGAATGACGCAACTTTTGGCCTCTAATATAGGGGCGCAAATAAAGTGGATAAAATTCTTAGCTCCATCATGAGCTCCAAAATGATATGAAAGAGCTAGAGAGTAGTGTTAACTCAGACAGGAGATACCAGTTGATGGGTGTGGCAAGATCATACACCTTGTCGCCAAGAAAGTACGCATGAGAAATGTTTGACATCATAGAATTTTTTAAGAGGTTTGTCTTGAATTAGTAGCATTCATTATTAATTTCAAGTCCAATATGCTGGGATACACCACTAAAATAGCAATAACCTTCCCGACATCCAAATATTGATGGGCCTGAAAGTTCTTTGAGCAGAACTGCAGATCACCGCCACAATAAAGAAATCTGAATCACTTAGACACCAAAGGGGATCTGCACTTATTTGATGAAAAGAGATCCAAACGTGGCTAAAGTTTTGGGTGTACATTTTGTTCATGATATAAGCTTATTATGGGTTAAAGTCCTGTGCCTCATTACAAGCTCTGAGACGCTCTTTATAATTTGCAATCCCCTCCAAATCTGTGGAAAGTATGTCACTTCTCCACAGATTTGCCAGGGGTTCATTTAACAGAAGAGAAGCATGAATACCTTTGTCTTCGCTCTTTAACATGAGACCAAATCCATGTTTCTATTATCTAAACGACTTCTCCCTCATTACAAGCCATGGGGGAGCTGGAGTCTAGCTGGAATGCACCACAGATGTGACTAAATATTCCATCTGTTTACATTCTTTGATTATAACATTTACACGACAGGGAGTATTCTTGCTAGTTAAAGTTAGTGGTTTGCCTTTTTGAATACACGATCACCTTCAGGTGCTGCATGAGAGTTGTCTTCATAGTTATAGTTGTCTTCAACAGCTCATGACAATTAAGGGTGGAAGCGTTAGCAGACCTTCACTCGAAAATGTGTGAATTTGAATGTGGGACAAAATTTATTTTGCTCATCCATATTTGGATATCCGTATAGTTTTGATCCTAATTAAAGAAGATACATCCACATTGTTATTTTTCCTGTTGAAAACTTCCAAGTAGGACAGAATTGTATTTTTATGAAGAAAGTAGAGGTTTTAAACACTATTTTCCTTTTACTATAAGCTGAATGAGGAAATGGGCGCTTTGCTGACAAATCCAATTGTTTCAACTAGCCATGCTATGAAGGCTCACTGATGGCTCACTACACCAGGACTGCAGGAAGGCTGCTTGTGTGACATCATAGTATCCCTTCATGCGTCCTGAGAGTGTTGTGAATTTAACAGAGGTCAGGAGCTAAGTATGCTGCTCAGCCTGCACTAAAAATAGTCTCGGTGCTGTTATGCAGAAACAAACGTAGGTCCTACTTTTGGATGAAAATTTGTTGATGACCGAATAATGCAGGCCTAATTTGAGGCCACTCTTCAGAGTAATTCTGTGCAACTTAATACATCAGGTGTCTTCTGTAAATGGCCACCTGTTTTCCAAAAATACAGGAAGATAATACAACCCCATTTCCAAAAAAGTTGGAACGCTGTGTAAAATGTAAATAAAAATAGAATGCAGTGACATGTAAGTGTAATTACATTAATTGTAATCAATTACGTTCACAATTGTAATTTCATTCTAACTGAATTTTTATCAAAAAGTAATTGTAATTGAACATTCCGTCCAGAAAGTAATAGTAATTATAATTACAACAGTTTCAACATCTGATATGTAGTCTTTGTACTTTTGTACAATACTGAAGTAAATATAGAATTTAATTTTTTTGCAAATAATTGCATTCTGTTTCGATTTAAATCTTACACACGTCCAAACATGAAAATGAGTTGTACCTCTCAACATGACTTAAATACAGCCCCATTCAGTGAAAGAAACATTTTCACTTGTTTTAAATAAATGGAAATGAGAAGATCATTTCCTGGACAGACTGGCAAACACTGAGACGGTGTGAATGGCTGGGGGTTTTATGGGGAGAGTGTCAGTCAAACAAGCACCTGGAGTCTGTGGGCAACACTTTGCTCAAGACAGCCAGCGCTGCTCAGTGATGGCTCCAATAAAGCAAATGACAGCATCTGCCAGGAGCTGAATAAATAACCTGCATCCCCATACCAACAGTTCCTCCCAAAGCCACAGCCAGCTGTTTCTCCACCTCGTGCTCATTTTCCCCCAGGCAAAGTGCCGTTTTAACTAATGCTGAGCCCCCTAACAAAATGAGCGAGGTTGGAGGGGTCAGAGTGGTGGGCCACTGGTGGGGAGCGGTGGGGGTTCCGACAGATTGACAGGGGAAATAAAACACTTGAGAATCCCACAGAACTGCAAACAGGCAGCAGGTCACCCTGTGAGATACGCACCAATCCGCTAAAAGGCCCTTCTGCCCAAAAGCTTAATCTGCTGTGTTGAGCATGTGCTCAGACACAGACACTAGCCAGAGTCTCCTACAGAACAGTGTGTCAACGTCACAACAGCATTTCCTGTGTTGCAGTTCACTGTCACACCACAATACATTCTTAGTGTGTTTCTTCCACATCGGGTTTGATAGTAACTCCTGTAAATGGGTTGAGAATTATTCCGCTGGCAGAACTCAACCTGGGTGACTGATGGTTACCAGTCAGAATTCTTAAATATCTGTAAAGGGGTACCGCAGGGTTGTGTTCTGGGATCTCTTTTATTTTCCATATTTATTAATGATTTTAATGTTGGTGTCACAAACAGCTTAATCCATCTGTATACGGACGATGCAGTCATCCACTCTATTGCCCCTTCTGTTGATGTTGCTCTTTGGAAACTGCTGTCAGATTTTTGTATCATCCAAAGAACTATTTTTAATCTTAAACTGATTTTAAACCCAGGTAAAACAAAGTATATGTTTTTTATTTAAAAAAATACCCTTGGCTGTTTTGACTGACAGAACTATCACCACTGTTGATGGGACCCTTGAAAGAGTTTCTTGTTATAAGTATTTAACCATTTGGGATGATGACAAGCCGTCTTCTAAATCACACATAGCAGAACTTTTAAAGAAACTGAAACCTATACTGGCATTCTAGTAAAGAAATAAATCTTGCCTGATGAAATGCTGTAGGAAGCAGATTGTACAAGCAACATTTTTTATCAGTGTTAGATTATGGAGATGTCATTTATATGCATGCTTCTTCCTCTACACAAAAGCCGCTTGATACAGTTTATCATTTTGCAATTAGATTTATCACAGGTTCAGTACCCACCATTGCCAACTTTATCACAATGTAAGATGGACCTCTTTAGCTCTGAGAAGAGAGCTACATTTCATTCTGTTTATTTACTGAGCCTGGCTCAACGAACTACCTGTTTTTTAATGAGTTTACTCACTTACAAGTTGTTTAACTATGGCACTCGTGCTCAAAATCCCTTGGCTCTTAATATCCTACACGTTAGGACAGAGGTTGGACAAATTGCTTTTAGTTACAATGCTCCGTATAAATGGTATAATCTGCTGACAGAGCTTAAACTGAATGCCTTGATTCCTTTGAATCATTTTAAGCATATCATTAATGATTTTATACAGTCTGAATGTGCATGTACTCGAAGAGTTACACCTTTTGTATTTTATTATGTTATATTACTGTTGTGTATATTAATTTTATGTGTTTATTTGCATTGCATTGACTGTTGTAATCAGGGCGCCATTGGTAAAGAGACCTTGCTCACAATTGGCCTTCCCTGAATAAATAAGGTGAAATGAAACAGAATGTCAAACAAAAAGCAGAGATAAGTCTCTAAAAATATGGAAATTTCATGTAACGAAAGAAGTGTATTTTTTGACGAGAGAGAGAGGGTTTGGGAGTAATAAGAGTTCTGCCATCAGTGGGTTCTGAGTGTTTTTTTTTAATGTGTAGGGAGTCTGTGGGGCGAGACAGCTGAAAAGCCATAGAAATGGTGCAGAGCAGGAAGGTTTACTGGTTTTCTTGGACCTCCAGGGGAATTCTGACACAGGATGCATTTATATTACGTTAGTGACACTGTGAGACCATATTACAAGATTATTATTGGTGGTTATTGGTTATTGGAGTAAGGGGGTTGTAGTGGAGTAGGTATAATCCAAGGCCGAGTCGCAATGCATACCCTCAAAATCAAGAAGTGCATTACAGTAGAGGTCACGTGATCTATGAGACTGAGCCAAGTACGAGCAGGGAGATTGTTTGCCTGCTTCAAGCCGAGGTTCACTGAAAATGCTTTAGCACAGACCCCAGTTTTACCTCTTGTTCACCAGACCCCAGTTTTACTTCACAGCTCACCACAGACCCCAGTTTTACCTCACAGCTCATCACAGACCCCATTTTTACCTCACAGCTCCCCACAGACCCTAGTTTTACCTCACAGCTCACCATAGACCCCAGTTTTACCTCACAGCTCACCATGGAGCCCAGTTTAACATCACAGCTCACCACAGACCCCAGTTTTACCTCACAGCTCACCACAGAGCCCAGTTTAACATCACAGCTCAGCACAGAGCCCAGTTTTACCTCACAGCTCACCAAAGACATCAGTTTTACCTCACAGCTCACCACAGACCCCAGTTGTACCTCACTGCTGACCACAGACTAGTGTTTAACCTGACTGGTTACCAAAGACACCAGTATTACCTGACAGCATTTTTAACTCACTGCTCTCCAGTGACCTGACATCTGTGCCTGTGGGCAGTTTACCTGCCAGTGCCTCACAGTGGCTCATGAAAAGGCTGCGCTGGCAGTAAATGTCGGCGGCTGCATCATGGGTGGACTGTGGGTCGGGCTCTTCCTCAAAAGCCTGCCACGTGAGAAGGCCCACATCAGCGTCATTCAGGTAGCTGCTGGAGGTCTCGCTGCTGATGCTTTCACCTGCACAGAGGATACACACCAATGGGATAACTTTTCAACGCACACAGCCAGGAAACACCAGGAAATGAATAGAATGCGGTTTGGCCCTGTTGACAAATGACAACGGCAACATTTTAATGGAATAACAAACTAACGGTGGAGAGATTTTACAACCATTTAGTTTTTAATTTGATTTTTGGTTTAAATATATCCAGAATTAACAGTTGTCAATAATGAATAAAAGTGAGGAGAAGTCAAAAAGGATCTTTAATTTTCACAGGTGAGTGGCCTTAATTTTTGAGAAAATATAATACATCCATAATGGGTAAAATGAACAGGTTAACTATTTCCATTTCCAACGAGAAATGTAAAAACACTACAGGACAATTCAGGATAAATTCAACACATGATGTAAAAACAAAACCGAAATAGTAGCATATCTGAGGGAACTTCTGCAGAAGTGCTGGCTGTGAACTTCAAAAACCATATGCCCCTCCCAAATCAATGCCATGAATATGTTCAAGGGTTATTATGGCTAAAGGCTGCTATATTTATAAATTAAAGGTTTAGATACATTTTTTACACAAAAATGTTTCTCCTCCCCCATCACTAAGAGCTTGAAAATTGTGAATACAAAAAATCGTTGACTGGTACCCTACAGGGTTAGAGAGTGCAACATATGCGAAAATGTTTCAGTATGGAATGGAAACTGCTGAATGCCAGCAGAGAGAACTTCCAGAATACTCAGAGAGAGTAGGTTAAGAAGGGTGTTTCTAGTCACCCAAGTAGTCCAGGATCTGGAGTATAAACAGGATGTTTTTGGGTGATGTACACATAGGCTACAGTTCTAAGGTACAGAAATTGTAAATGGTTGGCACAGAGGCAGACTCTCATGCACAGTGTGCTGATAGAAACAGATTTCCAGTTGTGCTCAACGTTTGCATACCCTGGCTGAATTTGTAAAATAGGTGACAATGTTTAAAGAAACCATGAATGGCCAAGCAAAACACATTTCTTTTATTTCTTATTGGTTTCAGGTCCGACTGTAGGTCATGTAGAATGGCACAATGATGAAATAAAACATGGCAAAAAAGGGGAAAAAAATGAAATGAACCCTGTTCAAAAGTGTGCATACCCTTACTTCTTAATACTGTTTATTGCCCCCTTTAGCATCAATAACAGCGTGCGGTCTTCTGAGATTTTTGTCAATGAGGCCCCTACAGTACTGTTCCTGAAAAGATGGAAATCTAACTAGTTACAATGCCGTGAGGATAACGTGAGAAAGACGGTAGTAACCGGTTAGGGACTGGTCGTCACTGTCGACAAAGCAGCTGTACATATTATCGGTAAATGTAGTCTGGTGCAAGGCTTGCCATCTGTTGTCTGCATGAGTCTGACCTTGTGTTCGCACACCATGCGGCTCAATAGCTACGTTTATTGTAGTGTTATGTATCCTTATAGGGTCAGATACTGGCCTTGGTAAACACTGGTCACCAGCGACAAAAAAAACAGCCAAACAGAAAAAAGGCCTTAATTTTGAACCCCAGAAACATGCAATTACAGAGAGCAAAATCTTAAATATTAAAATAAATGGGTGTACAGCAAGCTTAAAATTACTTTTTTACTTTGGTATGGCACTTTCACATTTGCATTGCTGACATAAACCAGTATCGTCAAAAGCACAATATTATTAAATGTCCGACTGACACTTTTCATTTAGGCTACTTGGGGATTCAGTGTTATGCTATATTGTGTCAAGAAAATTGGTATATGTTTTGCATGTATATTCTGTAATAAGTGTTTTTCACTCATTGAGGATGTATAAAGCGGAATCTCTGACATGAAGTCACTTCACCTTTCATTACTTGGATCTTTACATCAGTTCACACATTCCACTTGCTATTTCATATGCCAACCCGGTTTTCTAAGTCTTTGAAGCTTTGTTTGGCCTTGCAAGATGTCTTGATGTAATGAACTTAGAGGCATGTTTAATTTTTTGCTTATTTTTTTTCAATGAATTTCTGCTTGAATTTGTATATATTTTGGTTGTCCTAATATAAATGGTAATATTGTGCGGTAATATCACCCACAGAGGAAGACAGGTTCTGTGAAAAATCCATCACTGTAAGCAGACCCCCTTTGATGAAAACCCAGTTAGCCATTACTAACCCGATAGGATATTGAAACAATGCTGTTAGCGAACAGGTTAATCTTCTGTCTTTTCGCCAACAGTACTGTAATTTTCTCAGGTGGTATAGCTGCCCATTCTTCCTTGCAAAATGCCACCAGCTCCAGCAAATTCCTTGGTCGTCTTGCATGGACTGCACGTTTGAGATCTCTCCTAAGCGGCTCAAAGATATTGAGGTCAGGAGACTGCGATGGCCACTCCAGAACCTTCACCTTTCTCTTCAGTCACCACTGGAAGGTCAACTTGGCCTTGTGCTTTGGATCATTGTCAAGCTGGAAAGGCCAAGTGCATCTCATGCGCAGCTTTCCTGCTGAAGATTGCAAATCTGCCCCACCAGGGCAAAAGGAGGTAAATCCATCAGCAGCCATTTTGAGGAAAATACAAAAGTTTGTTTTTGCTTCTGCTCTACACAAAGAATATCCACTAGCATGTACTGAATTTTAGTAACTAGGGCGAATTTCGTCATGATCATGCTTCTACTACTTGTAAAACGTGTACCACTAGTAGGTGTATGTTATGGTATTGTATCGAATTCGACAAAAAATGGATTTACTTCCTTTTCCTTGGTGGGGCAGAAATTGTCTAACAGTATTTCCTGATAGCATGCTGCTTGCCATCAATTTTCATGAGATTCCCAGTGACTTTAATGCTCACACACCTCTAAAATATCAGAGAGCCACCACCATGCTTTACAGTAGGAATGGTATATTTTTCACCATGGGCCTTGTTGACTGCTCTCCAAGCATAGCGCTCATGGTTGTGACCATAAAGTTCGATTTGGGTCTAGTTACTCAAAATGACAGTATTCCAGAAGTTGTGAGGTGTGTGAAGGTGTTGTCTGGCATATTTTGAGCAGGCTTTTTTGTGGGATTGGCGCAATAGATTAATTATCAATTAAAAATCAATTAGATTTATAAAACCTGTGGGGTAATTTGTCCTCTGAATTTAACCCATCCTGTGGTTAGGAGCAGTGGGCAGCCACAGAGCATTGCTTGGTCAGGGGTACTGGTAGGAGTGGTCCTATAATGCTTGTTACTCTGGGTGGGGGAAACCCACACAAACACGGAAAGAACATGCAAACTCCACATAAAAAGGCCCGTGGTTAGATTCACACCAACAACCTTCTTGTTGTGAGGCGGCAGAGCTAATCAATCCTGCTGCCCTTCTAGCAACTCATTTTAAGCACTTCCCAATTGTGCTCCTTGGAATGACCACACCATCTTTTCCCAGATAATCTTGTACCTCTCAAGACGTAGGATGCGGTTGTTTCTTTGAATTCAAAACCACTCTCCTGACAATTTGGGCTGAAATCTTTCTTGGCCTACGTGACCTTGGCTTGGTATCAACACATCCCCTAATTTTCCACCTCTTAATCTCAGACTGAACAGTACTGACTGGCATTTCCAAGTCTTTGGACATCTTTTTATATCCTTTCCCATTTTTTTAAAAGTTGAACTACCTTCTTTCGAAGGTCCTTAGACGGTTCTTTCCGCTCCCCGTGGGTCAGTGTCTAGCCAGATCAGTGCATCCACTTGGAGGCTAACAAACTCAATGACTATACATAGACACTAGGTAAAATTTAAAAAGTCAAAAGTGTTGAAACCCTAATTAGCCATTGAAACCTGAGTGTGTCACTTTGTGTCGTTATAACAAGGTCAAACATTCAAGGGTATGATCAGGGCCGTTTGGGCGATTTCGGTTATCATTATAATCTAGAAACGAGTCAAACACCTCAGTGATGATACAGTGGGGGAAATAAGTAATTGACCCCTTGCTGATTTTGCAGGTTTGCCCACTAACAAAGAGTACAACTGTCTATAATTTTAATGATAGGTTTATTTTAACAGTGAGTGACTGAATATCACCAAAATAGTGGAATAAGACATTGTATGCATTTTAGGAATTTATTTGCATATTTTTGGTAAAAAATAAGTATTTGACCCCCTGGACAAACAGCATGTTCATATTTTGTAGAAAAGCCATTATTGGCCAGCACAGATGTCAAACAATATATATAGTTGTTGACAAGGTTTGTGCACATTTTGGCAGGGATGTTGGCCCACTCCTCCCTGCAGACAGCCTCCAAATCATTCAGGTCCCGAGGCTGTTGCCTTGCAACTCGAATTTTAAGCTCCCTCCAAAGATTTTCAATTGGATTCAAGTCTGGAGACTGGCTAAGCCACTCCAGACCCTTGATGTACTTCTTCTTCAGCCACTATTATGTTGCTTTGGCGGTGTGTTTAGGGTAGTTGTTGTGCTAAAACACCCATCCTGGACCCATGTTCAGCTCTCTCACTGAGGGAAGGAGCTGTTGGTCCAGAATTCTACGGTATATGGCCCCGTCCATCCTCCCCTCAATGCAATGGAGTTGTGCCGTCCCCTTGGCTGAGAAGCACCACAGTGCTTGACGGTGGGAATGGTGTTCTTTGTGTTGTACTCTGTGTTCTTTGCCCTCCAAACACGGTGAGTTGAGTTGAGCCCAGAAAGTTCTATTTTGGTCTCATCTGACCACATCACCTTCTTCCAGGCCTCTTCTGAGTCATCCAGGTGGTCAATGGTGAACTTCAGGCGGGCCTGTACATGTGCCTTCTTGAGCAGGGGGACCTTGCGTGTGCTGCAGGATTTCAATCCATGACCGCGTAGTGTGTTACCAACTGTTTCTTTTGTAACTGTGGTCCCAGCTGCCTTCATTTCATTAACCAGTTCCCCCCTGTGATTCCTCACCGTTCGCATGATCAGGGACATCTCACGAGGAGAGACCTTGCATGGAGGCCCAGACCGAGGGAGGTTGGCGGCAGTGTGGCACTTCTTCAATTTCCTGATAACTGCACCGACAGTTGATCTTTTCTCTCAAAGTTGCTTTCCGATTCTCTTGTAGCCCATCCCAGCCTTGTGTAGGTCAACAATCTTGTCCCTGATGTCCTTACACTTGCCCATGGTGGAGATGTTGGAATCTGGTTGTTTGGGAATGGACAGGTGTCTTTTATACAGGTAGTGAGGTGAGGCAGGTGTATTTGATGTAAATAATTAGTTGGGATTGGGGGTGTGTCTTAAAGAAGGACTAACTGGCTTGTGGGACCCGGAATACTTGCTGTTTGGTAGGGGGTCAAATACTTATTTTTCCTCAACAGATGGTTATCAATTTTTATAAATTCATATGATGTGATTTTCTGGAGTTTTCTTTGTGATTCTGTCTCTCACTGTTATAATGTATATACGATTAAAATTATAGATCGCTGCATTCTTTGTAAGTGGGCAAACCTGCAAAATCAGCGAGGGGTCAAATACTTATTTCCCCCACTGTAAATGACTTCACATGATCACCATCTTTAAAAGAAAGACAAGTTTTTTGCATGATGAGTCATATTTTCAAAATAAATGGCAACAAATTTCACAAATTAAGCTGGAGTATGCAAACTTTTGAGCACAACTGTACACATAGTACAGAACTGGGCCGTGGGCTCACTTTTCTCCCCATGTCTGGTCCTGCCAAATGGCACATGCACATCACCAGGGTAATCCAGCTCCACAGGACTACTGCTCCGCCGAACTAAAATCTGAAATAAGAGAGTAAGCATGAAAACCCAGGCACTGAACCTGCGCCCATGCATACACATTCATAAACTGGTCAAGTGACTGTCTGTGTATTCTCAGCAAAACAGCTTCCCTTTGGATCTTTTGTTTGTGAAATGTCATATGTCTGCCTTAATCTAGCATGCACTAGTGTGTGCTTTAAGAGCTCTTCGGAACATGATGCTTCAACAAATTCTTATATTGACAAAAGTACATAACTGCACATCCCGTAACTTACTCTTACGATCTTGTAAGCTTAAATATTAATTGAAAAAAAAACATGCTTTATGTATTCATGAGAAAATGCTGTTTCATTTTAATATTTCATTTAGTTCTTGAAATTTAACAATACAAAATGCATGTTATCTTTTTTCGAAAATCTTTTATCTTTGATGTCTTCAATGACAGCCATTCTAAGGAATCTCGTCTTTAGCTGGAGGACAAATGTTAAACAAAGATAACGGGAAGGTGCAAAGAGAAGTCAAAATCTACAGAATTTAAACCGGAGAATTCAAATCTAAAGCAGATAATATTGCTTTCAGGTAACTTAAGCTGGAGTGAAGATATATCTCCTCATTATAAATACTTCTGCCTAATTCTGCAAATATGCATGGAAATGAGACTAATGCCTCCCTGACACATGAATGTTCAAAATTTTTTCCTGGGTTTCACAACCTAATTTTTGTGCCACTTGTGTGAACAGTTTGTAAACTTTGAGCAAACTAGGCACGACTATGGCATGAGAAGGCACGCCAATGCATGCCATTTGTGTGCCATTAGGTTGAGTGGTCTGCATTTTAGCTGATGGTTACAACTTGTTTGCGCATTGTCATGCCAAGCCGTGACTAAAAAGTTGGCAGGACAACTTTACTCATGCGCGACCATATTGTTTCAATGAGTAACAAGGCGCAAACATAGCACAAACTCTGCTTGAAATGCATGACAATGAGAGACAATAGGTACCACATGGTAAATAACGCATGAATAGCGCTTAACTTAGGCGCAAATATGGCTCACTTATTTCGCGAAAGGTTCTTATCTTGTGTGTGACAGGTGGCACAACATGGCGCAAACTATGCTTCACCTTGCCATCTTGACATGCTCTGTGCCACTGAAATGACATGCCGTATTGCGGAACATTATAAGACCAATGTTTGTGCACGTGTCAGGCAGGCATAACTGAATACAAGTGTAAACTAGTTGAAGAGATTTTGTTTTGTTTATGTAATGCACAAAGAGTATTCTTCCACGTGTGTATCCCACCGCAGGGGGCTCTCCATCCTTCCTCCCGGACACAGCGTTTTCGGACACCCCCATCCTGTCATCCATGCTGCTGGCTGGAGAGCACTCCCGCTTCTGACCTGTCGTTTCCAGAGGGGCAAATAAACTTGCAAGAAAACTGCCACCTCACAGCCTGCTGAATAGTGTCGAAGACAGTAGCAAGCTTGCCATCTCGATAAAATTACATATAACACAGTTCATAGTTACAACAACAGAAGAAAACAGGCTGGACTGTAAAATGTCAAAAACCTGAAAAAATTCCCAAGGCACTCTGCTGAAAGTGGAATAAAAAGCCTTTAATGAATGGGCTTATGCCTACACGTTTCAACACTTAAGTCTTCATTTGGGTAGTTCATTGTTATTTGGAAAGAGACACTATCGACGGCTGAAATTCCAATACCATTCATATGATAGGGATTTATCTGTCCACACATTAAACCTGACAGTCCATTTTACCCTCGTTTTCAAGGTTTACAAAACCAGTGATGGAAAACAGAATCAAAGAGCAAAAATTGTCATTGTGAAAATACTTGCAGACTGTGCAGCACAATGTCTTATAGACTTAGGCTAAATTAATAGGCCTACAGGACAGACAATGACAACAATAAATCCCTGCAATAAGACCCTTAGACATGGTCATTGTAACACTGCTGTTCACAAACTGAGCAAATCAACATAATAGGCAGAAGCAAACACATTCCCTGCAGACTACTGAGCACTACAATTCAGCCTGAGGTAAAGTACTCCCAAAACACTTTGTATATTCTATGGCAACAAAATTTACATTGTTTTTATTTTAGTTCATATTTCCCTATATTCTAATTTTATTCTCTGATTTGATGCACCATTATGACGTCCAGTTTCACCCCCCAAAACCCAGAGGGTCCCAGCTGACGATACCTGATCTGTTTGTTACTGGCTAAATTAGAACGGGCCTCTGTTTAAAATACAACCCCTGGCAAAAAATATGGAATCACCACACATATAGGATGTTAATTCAGCTTTTTTTACTTCATGGCAAATAAACAAATCGCAGATAAGACACAAAATGACTGTTTTTCACTGATATTTCAGTGGTGAATCACAAATCTGCATTGGCCAAGATGATGATGCTAGAACTTTTGTCTCAGTTTTTTTCCAATGAAACATATAAAGATGACTGCTTGTAGAAAACAAGCAAATTTCCCCATTCATTTATGATATGGGGCTGCATGTCAAGTAAAGCACCAGGGGAGATGGTTACCAGTTCCTCAACAGTCAGTGCATAAGTGTACACTGGAATTTTGGATTATTTTCTGGTTTCATCAATGGGTTCAGTGATAATGAAGTCATTTCTCAGGATGACAATGGATCTTGCCACAGAGTGAAGAGTGTAAAAGATTTTCTTCAGGAAAGACATATTAGGTCAATGACATGGCCAGCAAACAGCCTGAATCTCAATCCATTTGAAAATTTTTGGTGGGAATTAAAAAAAGGTCCCTGAAAAGACCTCATTCTGCAAAGCTGATCTGTCAAACACTATATGCGGAAGTTGGAACCAGCTTGATATATGAGAATATTGTTCTTCATTCGTTAAGTCCATGCCATAAAGAATTCAGGGCAGGCTATCACAAAATCCAGAGGAGGAGAAACAAAGTACAAATTCTATATTTTTTATTGATGATTCCATCATTTTTGCCTCAACACTGAGTGATTTCTTAATCACGCAGTGATTAATCACTTTTTCCTCTCCTTATGGAAAAAATACACCATTAAGATTATTTAATCTAATTTGTTTGAGGGGTGTTTCATCAAAACTGAATTTTAACCTAATAAACATTTTTTGTATTATGTCTGAATGAACATCCTCTGAAGTGCGGCAATACCATAATTTTTGCTTGGAGTTGTAAAGAGTGCACATTTGTTCCTGACCACTAGAGGACAGCAACACTCCAGTTTCTCTTCAATCGCTCAGAAATTCTTAGGATCAGATTTCGGTCCCTTCCATAGTTTTCGCAGACCCAGTTCTTCAAATTAACGGATTGAAAACACTTGCCTAACGCATTATTTATTTAAAACTAATTTTTCAATGCTGATTTGTCCCAAAATCAATTCACACACTGTGGACCAGGTGTCACTCATTCAAGCAGTTAAGACTCAATTTTTTGTTATTGCCAACCTCAGATCGAATTCCAGCCCTGAATTTCTCTCACTCTAAGCAATTAGCTGAAGTGTTGTTGCTATTGATTGGCCTGACTGTCATCAAACCACATGAAAAACCAGTTTTTGGCCCTCAGGGTTCGCAATTTGGGCAGCCCTGATTAAAGCATGTTAAAAATGCAGCAAATGTCGGAATGAATAATTTGCATATATTACGGAACATACCGGCAAATTTCACAGATCCAAAGTCCCAAGATGTGAATGAGATATGAGTACTTGATGGTAAACACAGCGAGAAAAAAAAATACAACGTTGTACTTCAGTAATACATTAAAAGGATTCAAATTTTGAAGATATTCACAATTCAGCTCCAAATTGGATTATAATTAAAACGGTCTGGCCTGAAAGTTTGTAAAATGCCGCAAAAAAAACCCCACATGCATTTCCATATGAAAAGCATTACCCATCCATCCATGTAGGTGACAGGATGTGAGGTGGGATAACAATATGCTGTCAATCAACTGATAAGAAACAATAAAAATGCCTGCTATTTATTCTATTGCAGTTATTTCTTCGGTCTTGGGTGGGGTTTGCAATCAGCTACTATGGACAGACCTTGATAAGTGTCCGAAGGCTGCTGCGTGATGTCAGAGGTGCTGCTGCTTCTCGGGAGGGGGGCTTCTCCGTCCTCTAGTTCTCCCTCACCCCCGCACTCCGACAGCTGCCCCTCTTCCACATCTAGGGCGCATAAAGAGGGAACAGGGTCAGCGAGGTTCAGCAGATCGAGGCAGCTGCTCATTCATGTGTCTCCTAATGAACTGCTCAAGGCCGAGACAGCCCATGCGGACTAATTCAATTAAAGTCCCTCCCATCAGTCTAGTTTCCTGTTCCATGACTGTGCATCTGAATTAAAGTTTCCCACAGGTGGAGCTATTACAGAGAAGGCAGGGGCCGTTTCCCCCAAACTATAGAGGACACTCATGCCTCATGTATTCAGTCAGTGACGATGAAAATAACACCTCTTTGCAGCTTACAAAACTTTTAAATTCAAATCCCTTCAAAACAAAAAGCGTGAAAGATACTATTTGGAAGGGATTTGCTCCAAACTTCCAATTTTAATAAAAATGGGGGGAAAAAATCCACCGCACGCAAGAAACCAAAGGAGGCACAGCTGGACAGGAGAAGGAAAATAATAGGAGAGGAATGAAGAACACATGAGATAGAGGAGAATCATTAGAGGAGAGGGACGGCATCAGAGCAGAGGAAAAATCAAATAAAACATCGGTGAAAATATCAGGCTTCAGACGTCATGTCCTTCTCTTCAGATTAATTAGGCTTTTTTTACTTCTGGATTTTAAAAAAAATAATTAGGCAGTTTAAGAAAGAAAAATTTTTTTCAGGACCGATTAAAATAAATTTAGCCAATTTGAAAGATTAAAAAAATTCTAAATCGGAAAAGCAAATAGCTATCAGGTAAGTAGTGAGCAACAAGCAGTGCATTTCCACCTCGCTTCGACAACTTCAGTCACTCGAAAAGAGTGATAAAATTAATATTTTCTAGATTTTCTTGTTCATATGGTTGTTACGTCATATGATCCATCTTTATAGGTATATTAGGTTTCCTCTGTAAAACCTTTAATAGCCTGTAAATTTTCAAAAAACATACTTGCTGACCAGCGACTGCCAAAGCTGGTTGGAGACAGACACCAGAGTCAATAGCTGCAGTGGATGCTTTGGACAAGACTACGCCGCGAGTTTTTTTTAAGAAAAAGAGTTAGCTTCTTTTGTTGCACAGTGACATCAGCAGTCAGCATATCTGTTTTACACCAGAGGGAATGTCTTTGAACCAGAAATCAATACATTGGCACAGGATTCACTAGGTGTGAAGTCCACTTGCCAAGGCCAAGGAATCATGGGGGTGAGGACAGTGAGAACCATGGGAGCGGGGGACAGGAGGAGGAGTACGGAGCACTCAGTGCACTGTACCTGAGAGCCGCTGAGAGCTAGAGGTGGAAGAGACGCCAGGTAAGAAAGAGCTGACAGTGTGGAGCAGCAGAGGGACGCTTTTAGTAGCGGGCAAAGCCTCGTAAAGGTGAACACAGTTGCTGATAGACTGGCTTCGCTTAGCTTCCGTCGGAACAGCAGGAAGAGAGGGATATACAAACAACAGTCACATTCACAATGAAAAAATATAAAAAGTTTCCCATAAAATTCACAAGTCACCAGGAGATTTCATAACATGCGCTCAGTGAGGTGATTTCACTTTTCACCAGAAACATTTCAATACTTTTCAATACTCACTCTATATCATTATATGCTGATGATATATTGTTATGTTTTGATGAAGTAGTTACATCACTTCCTCATATTGTGGATACCTTTGAAGAATTTGATTCATTATCTGGTTATAAAATCAATTGGAATAAATCAGCACTATTTCCATTAAACTTAGGATTGGAACCAAGCTTTTTGCCCCAACATATTCCAGTGGTCAATCAGTTAAAGTATTTGGGAGTAGATATTTTTCCATCATTAGTTTGCATTGCCAATAGAATTTTTTTTGGCATTTATAACAAAATCGAATCGGACTTGAATAGATGGTCTTAGCTCCCGAAATGGCTTCAAGCCCGTGTGTCGGGTTAATTTCTTTTTTTTTTTCATGTTACCATTATCACCACCAACTGATTTTTGGCATAAAATTCACTCTTTGGTATCTAAATTTATATGGGGTGGGAACAACCTCGTGTAAAGTTGACTACGCTTCAAAGGTATAAAACAGAAGGTGGTCTTTCGGTTCCAAATTTAAAACATTACTTTTGGTCTTTTGTTCCGAGACGACTATCAGACTGACTAAATTCTGACTTGGTTACATGTCTTTTTTTTTTTTTTTAAACATTTTTTTGTTGTCTATATGGCCTATAGTTGAGAAGGAAACAAATAACATCTGTAAATGACACCTATATAGTCCAATCTTTAACAATTACTCTCTACTTACTCAGGGGGTCCCATTCACAACCCCAGTCTGGAGTAGTAAAGGCATTGATACATTTGCTAATATTGATAATGCGGATGGGCTTCAAGATTTTAATGATTTGAGACTGTCTTACACTTTACCAAGTTCATCTTTTTTCTTGTATCTTCAACTGCGCTCAGCCATGAAAGCTTACAGGTTACCATGGAAGACTCCACTCACAGCACATCCTTTGGATGACGCCACTTTTTATGATTTGCAGTTATATTATTTTGGTGGTTTTTTTTCTTTTCCTTTTCCCCAGTTGTATTTTGTTTTGTCTGATGTTTTAATGTATGTGTTTTTGTTAATTATTTTTGGATAGTGTATGTTTTAAAAATATAAATATCAAAAAACCTTAATAAAAAGTTAATCACAAAAAAAGAAACATTTCAAAACTCCAGGGTGTGTACTCAATATAATGTCAAGGGAAATTCTATGGAACGGTGTAAATGTGGGGCTCTCAGATCTGTAAGAGACATTATCATCTAAAACAATTTGCCGCTTAAATATGAAGGTATTCTTGTATCTTTATCATGAGAGCGCAAAAAAAAAAAAATTCAAATTTATAAGTAAAAACAAGCAAATTATCGGTTGCAATTTAAGTGGATTGGGTTACAGATGTGAGAATTTTGCTTTTGAAGCAGACTTTTTTTTTTGCGTCACAAAAAGTTTTGGTCGCGAATCAGTTCTCTTTACTTACGAGTTAAAACGTTTTGGTAAGAAATCAGTCCGCTTTGCTTGAAAGCCGAAAAGTTTTGGTTATGAAACATAAATCTTTGCTTTCAAGTTGAAGTGGACGAAATGGGCGAGTCTGCACTGACAAATGAGAGGATTGCGGCTATTGGTGGGTTTGACTTGGACTGACAGCATGGCTGTACACACACACAGGTTCATCCCTCCCACTGTAAGCGCTCTACGACGGTAAAATGAGTGTCATACTGACATGAACGGCATGAACGGCAAGTTGACATGAATGTGAATGTCCCTTTTTAATTGAATCACCCTTGAATGTTGCATGGCATGATTTCACTCCGTGTGCCGGCTTGTAAATGCCATGGAATCTGTCGCTGTTGACATCTCTTTAAAAATCAGCTTATATGTTAGGCAGCAACTGCAGGAAAGAACTTGGCTAGCTATCTGGCTAAGTTTTTGTTGCTCGCTGACCTGTGCCGGCTGGAGTGTATCACGGAAGATTTGAATAGACTTAATTATATATCGGCCTCATCAGCGACGCACTCAAGCCTTGGTGAAAAAAGGCAAGCGAGCAGCAAAAATAGAGCTAGCCTTGGTGGTTGCTGCAGTTGATGTCTAGCATTAGCTGAGTATTAAAGAGATGTCGACCGCGACAGATGCCATAGCATTTAGACTATAAGCCAGCATTTCAAGTGAATTTGTGCCATGCTGAGTTTACAGGCTGTTCAATTAAAAAAGGGACATTAATGTCAACTTGCCTCCAACTAAATCAGACATGTCAACCTTTTCTGGATCGCACCTGAATCACCACCAGTTGAAATCCTGTGAAATCCTTTAAAAATCAGTAAGATTTCTTAAAAGTATTTTTTGCACATTTTTTCAGGCAGGAAATTATAAATGGAGTGTGAAATTTTCCTTTAAATGTCTTAAATGCTTAATAAGCTTTCCATTAAAGTGTGACAATGAAAAACCTCAAAACCTCTTCCAGGACAGCGATATCAGCCCTGCCCATATTATACACAGGCATGTGGGGGATCCTTTGCGCTCCTCTTCGTGGAAATTTTGACCAAAATCGCTTATCCCTTATCCATAGCCAATTCTTGTCATTCCAATCATATAGCATGAGGGAGAATGCTGATGTATAGTTATAGCCAATGCAGTGAAGCCTGCCATACGCATGATAAGCAGGAGCTAGAAATGAGGCCCACTATGGCCAATGGCAAATAGTTTTGTGTCACGAGAAGAAGCATCTGATTGTTATTTGTTTACCCCAGTGTGTGTTCATGTGCCCTTTCATTGTTGTCTAAATGAATAGCTTCCAATAATTAATGACTTTCAATAATAAGTTGTTTTTCTAACTAGAGACCATCTAGAATTGAACCAGCCGCGATGAGAGCAGGGTGCTTTCATGACGTAGGGCTGGATTAAAACATTTTGTACATAATGATGATAAACATTATCTGTCTCACCTATACTCACCTTCAAACTTAGTTTCATTTTTATCCCAGCTAGATGCAATGTCTTAAGGTTGAATCAAAAACAGTCTCAATGTTATTGTGTTAACGCGGACAGGCAATGTATGATTCCAATACCAGTTACGCCTCACGGCTGATTTGCTTCATGCCTTGGATTAAAAATCCGTATAACTTTATCTTTCTAAATCCATAATCTGCGTAATTGGAGGGAAATCCTAATAATTTACGGGCAGTCCATAATAGTTGACCTATATGCTTCTTGCTTTGCTCACACGATGTTTTCGAATTAAAAAAAAAAAATGTATATATTATTGGTGAGAGCCACAATTTCCGGACCATTAAACCAGTTCACTCTTTCTCACTTCAAAAACTCAAACTTCGTACAAAATACGGACAACCATTGGGGTTGACATGAATGATATAAAGTTAGTTCAACGCTCATTACAGTGGGAGTGAGGAAGGACCTGCCTGCGTGCGCGCTCGCGCGCACCTGTGTGTGTGTGTGTGTGTGTGTGTGTATGTGTGTGTATATATACAGCTATGCTGTGAGTCCCAACCAAACCCACCAATAGCCGCTTTCCTCTCATTTGTCAGCAAAGATCCCACCCATTACATCCAATTTATTTTGGAAGCAAAGGGAACTGATTCGTAACCAAAACTTTTTAACTCGTAAGCAAAGAGGACTGTTTCGTAACCAAAACGTTTTAACTCACAAGCAAAGAGGACTGATTCGTAACCAAAACTTTTTGTAATGCAAGAAAAGAAGTCTGCTTCAAGAGCAAAATTCTCATATCTATTACCAAATCCACTTAAACTGTAATCAATACTTTGCTTGTTTTTACTTACAAATTCGAAATATGGTTTCAAAACAGTTTTTTTTTTTCTTTTGCTTGGATGATAAAGACACAAAAACACCTTCGCACTAAAATCATTCCCAAATAACAATACATTCAACTTCTAACCTTTTCCAGGTGATTCAACCCCCATAAATTCAAATACCGAACAAAAGGTGTGAGTAAACTGAATGGGGCTTGCCATTTTATTACAGCAGTCTCTTTTTTGGTGCTTAGCTAAGAAGTTACTCTAGCTGCTCAGTATATATGCCACATACAGCATACACACAGTACAATCGCCGTCTTTCCACCGCAATTTTTGTGAAATGAGCTACCTAGCCGGCATGCAAGGAGTACCTATCCATAATCATTATGCACCATTTAGCTAGCTGGCTAGTCAGCGTTGACTGTGAATTTAAAACCAGGGCCAGTTCAACCGTAAATGTCTGTGACTCAATACAGCGTATCAGAGTGATGCATCTTAGTTCAAGCATAAAGCTTGCAACAAATGCAAAATTTACTCAACTTGTTTCATAACTTTGATATGAAACGCCTAGTCGTAAGATCCTCTTATATCATGTACATCCCCGAGGTAGGCTACCGCACCGCACAGTGAGTTTGCGTCATTTGTCATATTTTTTTGTATGGCAGTCATGCAGACATAGTCGAGGTTTACACTAAAGGCCAAAAGTCTAGAAGCAAGATCAAAGTTGTACAAAAAAAGATCATAGTTTCATCGACATACTTTGCAACAAAATAAACATGATTATTATATAAAGAGTCACTTATCAGAATACATTTTTACTTAAATTATCAGGCCCATGTTACTAGGCCCATGGTCTAGTGCCCGCCGCATTGCTGTTGGCATCCAGTGGGCTGAATACCATGACATAAAGTTAATAATGCAAACTGTGATTTGTTTTTTCCTTTTTCATTGAAGTGGTGACTCTTGAAAATCTTCTCAACCCAAAAACTAAGCCCCTCCTTTCTTTTGTCAACATTTATTCAGCAAAACATCAATGTTTACAGTACCTAAAGGTAAATAGAGGAAAATGGTGCATATCAATGAAAGAAAAGTCTAATCATGCAGTCAATACATCCCAAAAATCCATAGATTTCATACTGGTTCTTAAGAAAGGCAGTGTGAACAGAAACTTGAAGTTGCTTCCAGATTTTTGACCTGCATTGGCCTTCCTTCCAAACTTATGGCCTGTAGTGTAGGTGCAGGAAATCTAACCCGTTTTCTTTCTAGGCAGGCGATTCATTTTATTAGCCGGATATCACACAAAAGGCGCGTAATGTTCAAGTATTATCGTCACAACGCATAACGCGTGAACAAAATACAGATGAAAGTGACAGCCATAGCGAGCCGGGATAACGTCACTATTTACAGTGCCCCTAGTGGTATTTCCTCAAAAATACCATCTGCTAGAAGTGTCATGGCACCTTCCATAAGCTTATCAAAGACAGGTAAACAATTCGAAAGGATGCCCTCACATGAAAGACTTCCTACAAGTGATTGATTTTGAATAATTATGCAGCTGTTGAGTGTGCCTTGCAGTACCATGATAATGTTCCTTAAAAACTTTCAAAACGGCAAATGATAAACCTATTTCTAATACATAAATGCTCAAATGGAATAATATAAATTTTTGTCCAGATTCAAAATGAGGTTGGCCTTCGTGAGTTGATTCAACAAGAAAGTGGTTTGCAGTCATGCTTTGTGATAAAGCATGTCAACAGAAAAGACAAGTCACTCCTATCTGGACAGGACCACATGTTGACATAAAAAACACATTTTGTTGATCAATACATCTCCCAAACCGACATCATTCATGATTATCTGCATGTCCCAATGTGGTCTCAAGGACATATTTATTACGGGTGATACACAGATTATATTGAAACAAGAACAGTACTAGACAAGTTTCATGCTGAATTCAACTTTGTGAAATGTGAAGTAAAATGACCCATGAAGGCCTGTAGCAACTATTCACCATTCAGTCACCATAACTAACCTGATGCTGTGTCACAACTTAAGTAAATTAAATTAAACCAGTAACTGGTTTAAAATAACGGATGTGGTGAGGGGTAATGCAGTGCAGTGAAAGTGCTAAACTGTCACGAATATCCATTTTTTGCTCTGCAGAAACTCTAAAGCACCACTAAGAATATATCTTCTGGCATACATGTTCTACCATTCGTCATGATAAGGTACTATTTCAGTATTGTCTCTATGCAGCACTTCAAGTATAATTGAGAGGACAGCAATGAAAGCGAAGAGTGCCATTCTCCGCAAACAGTGTGTTTTAATTAGCACCGTTTTTATTTAAAGATTGCATCTCCTCTGCGAGACTCGCAAGTCCTACCTATTTATGCATTTTAATAAGCATTAATTACGCTTCTAATGAAACTATCAAGGCGACTAGGTGATTGAAGTCCCGTCTCTTTTTAAGAAGAGGGATTTGGATGTGTTTGAACTTCAGTGTGTGAGAAATCCAATTAGGCGGCAGGAAAGGGAAGAATCCGAGTCGGCAGCGTTTCATGTTGCTTTCCACACAAGAGGCAAGCGGCTTCTGAGAGGACTCCTTCAGCCTCAACCGCATCTGCTCAAAACTCAACAAGCTACTCGTACAGCGGAGATGCGATTGCTAATTTGTGTGTGTGTGTGTGTGCGCGCGTGTAGAAGAAGCAAGGACGGGAACTAGCACTGTTAGTTTTGCCAGTTTTCAAAGCCATTTGCATGCTCAGCCAATGAATTCATTTGCAAATGCTCGCCAACGTGCAAGGAGGGGCTGCATTACTGTAAGTCAATGCCTTGGTGCTCAATGATAAGTGTGCTCCGCGCATAATTTAGCTTCAACGTAAGGGAAGCCACCTGCTGAAAAGGATAGCAAAAGTTAAAAAAGATTGCGATATGTACAATTTTGTCATAGTGCAGTTCACAAGAGTAAATACTCCCTGTAAAGATGAAAAACAACTAATCAAGAAAAAAAAGTGACTGTTTGCTGCAATTCTGGGATGGAAATTACAGTTGGAGTCAGAAACAGCTTACACTGTGGCCCCTCAGGACCAAGCCTGAGTACCACTGATCTAGTGCATTTAGAGTGGAACACTAACAGTAACGTATGAGCGCAATTTTCCCCCAGTTTCTCCCATGAACAGAGCCATCAAACACCTTTATTAATCCTCCATTTACCCAACTCTTTCCCTTACATTCACGTTGATTATTGGTTTTCCCATTAACTGACATATCGCTCCCAACTAAGCAAAGAGCGAAATCCCTGTTAATGCCATCAAGACTTTTTCACCTATGTAGGTGCTGTTGCTATATTAAGCAGGAAGTCGAACAGGGTTTTGAGAGCTAAGCATGCTTTGCTTTTCCCTTCAAAAATACTTTCTGGCACGATGTCTTTCAGTGAAAATCCGATTCATAACACCAATCAACTCCAAAGACAGTACTACTTTACCCGGGCCGAAAATGGAAAATCTATATTCGTGAATGTAGATCTACTCAGTCTCTAAAGTGGAGCTTTGTAAACTACTGAGAAAACAATTTATAAGGTTACAGGGCAGGAGTAGGATTGGGAGGGGTTGATGTATGTTGACAAAAGGAGCAAGTCCATCAACACGCTGACACAGAAACATGCGGCTTGCCTAGTGACATCAGAGGCGACAATGGCCACCATCTGCTGCCGTTTTTGTTTCACGGTTTAACCTTCCAGGAACAACCGGGAGGACATAAAGGCCGGCCAGCCCATATACCCTTTATAAACCCATGCAATAGTCAATAGCACCTTTGTTTTGGTGATAAAAACCATTTGTACTAGAAAGCAGACTACCCCAAAATTAGCCGGCTGGGAAATGTCTGCAGAAGGAGTGAAAATCATTATGGGTAATTTGGGGAAAGATACAAAGATCATCATCTCTCGGGAACACTTTTGATAACCTTGACAGCATTTTAAATATACAAAAGTACATGGCAGGCTGTCTAATATTAACGAGAATTACATTTTAAATAAACAGCAGTAACACATGAGTACTTCAAGTGCAAAGCACAGATCTAGGTTTTGAAATAAAACTACAGCAGTAAAACATAGTATAGACTAAAGAAAATCCAAATTCCTGTATATACAGCAGGGGTGCAGTGAGCTGTTAGCAAGTCATTGGAGCATGAGTATATAGACTTGGGCCACAATAAATGGAGATGAGTTACTTTCAGTGGTCAGTGTGAAGGCACAACACCGGCCTGTAGCAGCACATACCCGAAGCTTTCTGGCGGACAATGTTGCGAGCCTTCTCCACTCCAGGGGCGCCTGACGTGGTGGCGCTGCGGAAGCGCATGGGCTCCTGCATCCCTGCCTCTCCCTGATTACGCCAGCTGAGGGAGAAGGACCGCCCCACCGACGCAGCAACTTGCGAGTCCTTGACCACCCCTGAAACAGAGACAGAGAGCACGCGGGTGACACTGATGCATTAGGTGTAAGAGCAGCACTGAAACATGTTCACATTCACAAACCACCGAATGTTTGTATAAATACAGTGGCGGTCCGTCGGCAGACAACACAGGGCCTACAATAACCTCACCTTTCACTTCTTAATGACAGACACCTCTCGCAGTTTACCTCCCCGATTAGAAACAGTTGCTCAGACTGATTGATGTAACCGACGAGAGTCTAATTTATTTTTGAAAGCCTTGTTATACATTGCACTACGAATATATACGGCGTTTACTTCCGCACATCAATGACGATGGAAAATATCAATCGCCTACGTCTTTATAATTTTTGGATTTGCGTAAATTAGTTTGCGAGGTTCATTAAGCAACAAGGCAAGAGAATCCGTTCTCTCGTCTGCATGTAGTGACAGCTCAAGTGCGTTGTTAGACGCACAGCTGAATGATAATCACGAAAGTAATTGCCGCGACATCAGCGAAAGTTCCGGATTTTTTGCAGATTGTCATCCTTGCGGAGTTACATCAATTATATCAACATAGCCGACAGGTAATCGCTTTGTCATTCGTTAATTATTACGTGTCATGCATTGGCGGTGGCTGTTCAGTTAATAAACTGATTGTTAATCAAGCAAACCTGATCGCAAACCGTTTAAGAGAAATTATACAGGAAAGGGCGATGTTACTGAAGGCCTTCCTGACATCTGACGGCACGCCACTGTATAAATATGTACACCCACAGTGTTGCACTGACTCAGAAAACACAGGGATCGTACAAATTTTGGAATATATCTGAATAACTTGTAAAAAATGTTAAAATGCTTGCTGCAACAACGTTAGCAGACGTACATGGAGTCAAGAATAACGCAGATAAGAAAAAACAGATTCTCACACACACACACGCACATACACACGCACAGGTAAACGCACACACTTCTCACATTCATAGAGACACACGCAGAAATACACTCAAGCAAACACACAAGCAGAGGCCTTACAGAGTGCAGCCGTGTTTGACTGCCCGCATTAGCTTTGGATATCTGTGTGAATCACTGCACTCAGCTCTCAAGAACCCCATCAAATTGTCCCTGCTCTTCATGTGCCTTGAAGACTGTTTACACTCCATCAGTTGAGTTCCATTCAATTCATCATAATGGCCATTTCAAAAAAAAATTCTACAATCAATAGGAGTCAATGTCAATTCTGCAGGTTTTGTGCAAATTCACCATGACATTTCATCAAACACGTGCAAACTGAATACTCTATCAAAATATCTATGCATTCTGTCAAAAGCAACTTCCATCAATGCCGAAAATGCAATTCATTAATTATAATTTCACAACACTGAAAATGTATTGGGCTCAAAATAAGACTATAAATCTGACAAACTGGTTGGATGTGACATTTCAGGGTGCCAGATAGAAAGAGTATCTCAGCTATCAAAATAACAAAACACATTCTATGTAGAAAGTCATGTAGTTTCATCAATAATTTTCATTAAACAAGAATGATATAAACAACCGCTCAAAAGTTTGGGATCACTTGGAAATTTTCTTGTTTTCCATGGAAACACACATGAAATTAGTCTGAATAGGAAATATAGCAAATGAACAGAACATGCTGACATTGGGCTCTAATTTCGTAGACCAGGCGCAGGCGCGGCGAATGGAGGGTGCACCGCACCAACAGGGTGTGTCCAGGCCTATGTTGCAATTTCGTGCCCGGCGTAGCCTGGCGCAAGTACTCCTCTGTCCCGCCTCTGCCCCGCCTTCCAGCGCAAGTTGGCAAAGAAGGCGTGTTTGGGTATAACACAGCCGAGTCAAATCTTGCTCACTGGCAAGAGAAACGATGGATAGCGTGTTCCTATTATTACAAACTGTTGCCGCTTAAAATTTTGGGATTAACATGAATGGACAACAATGCAAGATACGTTACACATTTATTTTCAATATGTGATCTTAACTCAGTACGAGGTCATAGCAATCAGTATTCCTTTCCTCCACTAAAAACGATAAAACCTAAGTGACAATAATAGTGGCCTAGTATTAAGCCGCTTGCACACTGGACGCGAAACGAATTTTTCGCTCGACAGATTGCGTTGAAAGCAGTGTCTTGTGTCCGAAAGTCTGAGAGGGTTTTAATAAATCTCCGTGTCCGATCGTCTATTATTTTTTTTAATTTCTTCAAATCTACTGACTCTTTTAGATATTAAACGTGAATGTTTTGATAAGAGGGCTCAGTTCTTTAAGATGAGTACCGAGAATTTCAATGTTTCTGTTTAAGCTCTGCTCAATAAAGTGAGTCGACAATGGCGCGAGACAATGTACAATGCGCCTCCGTGTCTGACAGCCAAAAAAAAAAGAGGACGATTAGAACACATTGATAACGAAATAAAGAATAAAAAGAACATTTTAACAACAGAACATCCAACGAACACTGCGATTAATTTATTTGCGGGTCATCTTTTTTGGATGTTCTGTTGGTTGGTGATATATATGTATTTTTATTCTTTATTCCGTTATAAATCTGTTTTCATAGCAATACTTTTTTTTTTGCTGGGTGCCGGACATGGAGTATTTTGCATTTCGCGTTGGACAGTCTTCATCGTGCATGCCATAATTTATTCACACTGTCAATGGTCATGGAATTGATTTGCTCTCTGATTGCAAGCACTAGGCCTATTTTATCTTTGCTGTGGAAATAAAGCGTGAATCTGTTCGATCCATCTGACTAACTAATTACTACTGCGTGAGCTGCGCCACACTGCCCACCTGCGCTGCACCAAGAAATTAGAGCCCATTGAGTTAGAAATAATAATTTTAATGGAAAATGATTAATATGCACTTCAAACTTTGCCTTCATCAAAAAAAAAAAAACACACCTACACAGTTGATACTAAAGCTGGTGTTTGCCGGGAACGATTTAGCGCAGCTGCTAGCTGACAACCTGTGAGTCTTAAACCACACACTCTCAGATATTTGTGTTTTGGCACAGTAGTGCATGGGGCCTCCCACTCCTTTTTCCTGTCCTTGTTAGTGCCAGTTTGTGCTGCTCTCTGAAGGTAGTTGACAGTAGTTGACAGCATGGTAAGAGATTTTAAGTTTTCAATTTCTCGCATTGAATAGCCTTCATTTCTAAGCACAACAATAGACTGACGGGTCTCTACAGGAAGTTATTTCTTTCTGGCCATTTTGAGCCTGTAAACAAACAAACAATTGCTGATGCTTCAGGTACTATACTAACCTCAAGAATGTCATGCTCCCTTTAGCGCTCCGTTATTAGTTCAACAGTTTTCAGCTGTGCAACACATTTGCAGGAGGGTTTTATAATAATCAATTAGCCTTATAAAATGCTTACCTTGGATTAGCAGCCATACCAGGAGATTGATGCAGAGGACTGACAGTTGCAGATAATAGGACTCTATGCTAAAATGTAGATCATTCTTTGAAAATCATCTGATTAATTTTAATCGTTTGTAAAATGGATAAAACTGTTTGTGAAATGGAAAAAAATGCATGTGAAATGCATGCAAATGATTTTTTGTTTTGGAAAACAAAGAGATTTTCAAGTGATCCCAAACTTTTGAGCAGTATTGTACCACAACATCAATGAGTTGATGAACATACAAATAAGGAAATTCTAATTGACTTCTGCATATTTGTGCTTGTGAAAGCAGTACCATGATGAAACACATTTAATTTCTCTGGACCTGTGATTAATAAAAACCTGTTTACCACATCAATACAAAAACCTCACTGCTACATCATATTACTCCTGTGTTTGACTGTACAGAGCCCAGAATGATTCATACTTGCATACACACACACACACACACACACACGCACACATTTATTGTCACCCTACTAAAATAATGGCCTAAGTCATTACTTTAATAGTCATTTTTTTAGTTTTTGAGCTAAATCATCTCTTGCTCTGCATTTGGTAAAGTTTTGTGTGTTTTCCCTAAAACTTTAAAAAATGACTTAGGCCTTTATTTTAATAGGGTGATGATTTATACCCTCAAATGTACATGCCCAGGTATGTATACAAACACAACCATGCTCAGACGTGACTGTCCCCATAGACCCAACCGGTTCAATGTCATCAAGAGCTCTGCGCAAAGATCGTGCCCTTTTTGGGGGGAAAACAATCGCTTATGCATTGAAATCAATGATAAATAAGAACAAAAACTGAGCAGTAAAATGCCCAAAAGTTGTTGTGTGCCAAGTTGCACCTCGAATAAAATGACCAGCCCGGACCTCAAGTTACTTCTCCTACCTGGAAAAGGGAAAAGTCCGAAAAGGAGAGCTTTATGGCTCCAGGCCATTCGAAGAGAGGAAAAGGAGAGGAAGCTGCAGGATCCCATATCTTCCCATGTTTGTGTGTGTGGGAAACACTTCATAACTAGCACTTCATAACATAACTGCTTAACTAGCTAACATTAAGTGGCGTTAACCAACCAAGTTAGGTTCGCGGTCTAACATTATTTGAATTTGTTGGTAATTTTTCACCCCAAACTGAAATGGGGTTCGAAATTCACGATAGCCCGCTAATCCGCACTCAAGTAAAATTATGGCAGACTAGTACACTTGTGCTCAAACAAGTCCGAGTGTCCAGTAAAATATTTTCAATTGACAACAAACGGAATGAATGCCGTGTCAAACCTCTGCATTTTTTGGTTATTTATTTGCAATTTATTCTTGATGACAGTTACCATCAGTGGACAGCTAGAACAGCCAGGAATAACAGTACAGTAACGCTTTTATTATAACAAATTACCATTGCTCTATTGACATGTCGGCTATTTACAGACAACACTTAGCCTAAAGCTACCGGGTGAAATGATCAAATACGTGTAGATGTCGGGATAAGCCATGACCGGCCACTGTTTCGGGTCGTCCACTCAAACGGAGGGACGCTGAAAGGGCAAGAGGGTTGACTGATCAACCTTAATTTATAAAGATAACGCAAACACTCTGGTTTGGGCAAGGTAGCAAAATGATTGCTTTATCAATAAATCAAGAAATGAATGTAAACAGGAAATAAAGTTAAATAAATCAGATAAATTTCACACCTAAAAACACATCAAATTACTTTATGGTCAATGGGATCTGAGGTTTTCTATCCCCTAAAAAGCGGCGTGGCCTTGACGTTTGGTGAAGTACCCGGATGTGTCGGTCAGGTCTAGTAGACCGCACGACGTGACTGAGCTACCTCTGCCTCTCTGCTTCTTCTCCTTCTGCTCGCTCAATCTGTCCAAGGGCAGGTGAGTCATGTCCAGGCCGTAGACCGAGCGGGCCAGCACAACAGTCAGGGAGTCCATGATGCTGGCCCACTCCTTTACTAGCTCCTCCCAGTCCGTGAGCGAGGAGAGCACACGCAGCAGCTCGTCCCAAAGCTCTCGAGAAATGAACACACTCAAGTTGGCCCTGACCCAGGCCACGATGATGGTCTGCGGGGGAAGACGGCATCAGTGAGTGAAACAACACTCCCTTTCATTCACCTTAACCCCTCCTCCCAAAGAATCATAAACTCATTACAAAGCACCCAGCAATGGAGACATATTTCACAGATGGCCTCCTACACTGATCACAGGTCAGCATCCAAGGCCCCAAAGTAACTCTCCTGGCATGAAACCAGAGGTTCAAATACAATTTCTTGAGTATCCCCATCAAGATGAGGGTATTTGAGGGGTTCCAATTTAAGCGCACTTGACACTAGGTGAGCAAAGGAATACTTGGGTGAATGAGTACCCGACCCCAGAAACGTGCAATTCCGGCGAGAACAATCCTAACTGGAAAAGCACTCGGAGAGCGCAGACCTCCGCCAAGCACAACATTTCCCTCCACATTGCGACTTCCACCATAGATATTAGTCTTACATTTATTTTATCTTCATTTTTAGATTGCTTGACCATGAAAACATGGCAATTTGATTCATAATGCTATACTCAGCAACAAAAGTTTCTGTGACACCATTTATGTGTATGTTATAAATGACACGCAAAGATCTCAATGCAATCAATATGTTTATTTAACAGGAGAAACACTGACTTTTCAGTGCCAACGTCACTCAAAACGAAAAATGTCATTTTCATGCGTCATGAAGCACTTGTCTGACGTCTAACCAATTGTGACCTTCACACTTCAATACCGGGTGTGACTTCCTCGTGCCAAGCAACGCATCTCCGGCGCATGGACCGAATCAGATGTGCCAGAAATTGCTGTGGGATGTCATTCCAAATCTGACGTAGACGTTGTCGCAATTCCTGGAGTGTAGCTGGCGGGTTATCCAACCGCCGCAAACGTCGATCCATCTCGTCCCAAAGATGCTCGATTGGGGACATGTCTGGGGATCTGGCTGGCCATGGCAGGACATTGACATGTTGTTGCATCAGATACTGCTGTACAATCCTTGCAACGTGTGGTCTGGCGTTATCATGTTGCAGCGTTATTCCGGGACCATGTTGCATCAAAAACGGTACCACCAATGGCCGTAGCACTTCATCGCGATATCTTTGACCTGTCAGATTTCCATCAATAACAAGCAAATCTGCTCTGTTTCTAGCCGTGATCCCTCCCCAAATCATGACACTACCACCTCCAAAACGATCAAATTCCTGAACACAGTTGTTGGCATAACGTTCTCCACGTCGACGGTATACACGTAAACGACCATCACATCGGTTAAGCATGAATCTTGATTCATCAGTGAAGAGTACAAGATCCCACTGACGTTGGATCCACCGTCGATGTTGTTGTGCCCACTGTAGACGCAGTTGTCGGTGTTGTACTGTGAGTATTGGACGTCTTGCTGGCCGACGTGGGACAATGCCAAAATGACGGAGACGGCGACGGATTGTCTGTGCAGACAGTCGCCTCAAACCAGGTATCGTTCTTGCAGTTATGGTTGCAGGTTGGAATCGATTTCGGAGATGGGTTGTTCGAATCCAGTTGTCCTGTCTGGGAGTGGTTACTCGTGAACGGCCGCTGCGAGGACGGTCTCTGACATGTCTTGTCTGCTGATGACGCTGCCATAAGTTCCAAATGGTGTTTCGGTGGACATTCAGGCGATGAGCAACTTCCCTCTGCGAGGTTCCGGATTCAATCATCCCAATGGCCCTCCACCGATCATTTTCAGACAGTCTTGGCATTTAGAGGGTAGAGGTCCTGATCCGAAATGGCTGTGTTTTCGATAAGTGATGCTTCCGTCGTTCATCAGGCACAATGTGAACATTCCAAAAATTCTCCTCTTTTATTGCCATCCACAAGCATGATTTACGCACATTTTCACGTGCAAAGTCATTTTCTCGCATTTTCATGATTTCCATTTCAATGTTGTGTTTACGTGTACTGTTTCAGTCTGATATCACCATGTATGACAATTTCATAATTGCGTTATGAAAAATAATTAACAATATTGGTGTCACAGAAACTTTTGTTGCTGAGTATATATCAATATTAGTTCTACAGCGTCTTGGCTATTTAAAGATGTCTGTTGCATGTTTCTAGCTTCATTTGTGTTTTTTTTTTTTCTTATGATGCAACATTTCCCCTCATGTTGAGATTTACACATAAATATTAGTTCTACATTTATTTCATCTATTTTTTCAGATTCCCTGACCAAGAAAACATACTTTTAGCGACTGAATTCATAATGATATCAGTATTAGTACAGTAGTTATTCACGAAAATCAAATTTTCTGTAATGGTGGTTTTCTTCTGGATCTAGTTCCCTGGCTTTTGAAGATACAGTAAATCTGGTGACACCTCCCTAATTCTGCAATATCTTGGCTATATAATGGTGTTTGTCGCAAGTTTGTAGCTTCATTTGTTCTCTTCCTATAATGAAAGTTCCGAAGGTCCCCTACTTTCGTATTCTGGATCATAGTATCAGGAATTATCAGTCTTTGATATATTTAAGAACATGTTCGAAACTTGTCCTGTATTTTGTTTTTCCAAGTGCCCTGACAATTTTTGGTGGAGTTATGTATAAATGTCGAAAATGGCCCTATCTCCCAATGTTAAAGAATCCTTTAAAAAATTCCTGGATCCAGACGGACATCCAGATCACTTCCAAAATCTAATAATTTCTTCCTTATACCAATCTGTACAATCCCTGAAAATTTCATCAAAATCTGCCCATAACTTTTTGAGTTATTTTGGAAACCAACAGATAAAAAAACAAACAAACAAACAAACAAACCCAGGCAAAAACATAACCTCCTTGGCAAAGGTAAAAATGTACAGGACAGCACTCTACTGAATAAACTATACTGCCACACAAACGTTTCGGGTGTAGCAACAAAATGAAACAGCTGAGGAAGGGATACACCCGACTTGTTCGTGTGGCAGTAAAGCTTATTCAGTGGCACGCTATCCTGCACATTTTTTGACTTTATTATTTCTTGAGGATTTAGCACTCACTCTACGTTTTTGAGGGTTGAGCGTGTTTTTTCTGACTTTTTTTTTAATAAAAACTGAATGCAATGATTCGCAAATCTCATAAACCTACATTTTATTCACAACAGAACAGATACAACATATCAGATGTTAAAAGTGAGATATTCTATCATTTCATGAAAAAAATTTGCTCATTTGACCCCAGATCAGAAAAGTGCAAAGTGCTGGCATTATTTTTTATGGCTTTAAACTTTCCAGCAATCAGTAAGCACAGCTTCAAGTTATTTATTTGCCTTTACAGTGTGTGAATATCAGCAAGCCAAACAAAATAGGGTCATTCCATGTCAATATACTGAGGGTTTCCATGGAGAACATCTCATATTTTCAAGAAATTCATTTTTCGTGTTTTCCAAATACCTTGGGATATATTAAGAAGCCATGCCAAATTTCAGTTGGAAAGTCTTAATAGTTTTTGAGAGACAAGTCCTCAAAGTGGGGATCTGTCGCCTCTTTTTTCGACTCAGAAGTAAAGGTTTTCATTATCGTTCAAATTTGAAGCGTCGTATCTCATAAAATAAACAAGATATCCTTGTAGATAGTCAGGACATGATGACATTATAAACAATATACTTGCTGTCATGTTTTCATTGTGATTGTTTAAATATGCCACATTTGCTCATCCAAAAATTTAATTTAAGGTACAACAGAAATTCCAAAATAGTTGGAACAAAGTGTAAATTGTGAATAAAATCAAAATGCAATGACTTTCAGATCACATCAGCCAATATTATTTACAATAGAACATAGATAACATTTCAAATGTTGAAACTGAGACATTTTACATTTTTATTCACAAAATGAGGTTATTTCAAATTTTTTGGCTACAACAGGTCTCAAAAAAGTAGGGACACAGGCAAAAAAAAAAAGGGCTGAAAAGGCAATTAATATATGAGAGAATCAGCTGAAAGAACATTTACCAAGTAATTAAGTTAACTGGCATCAGGTGTGTAACATGATTGGCTATAAAAGGGATGTTTTAGAGAGGCTGAGTCTCTCAGAAGTAAAGATGGCCAGAGGCTCTTCAACCTGCTGAGGCTTGCGTAAAAAAAATTGTGGAAAAAAAACAATGTTCTTCAAAGTCAAATTGCAAAGGCTTTGAAAGTCTCATCATCAACAGTGCATAACATCATCAAAAGATTCAGAGAAACTGGAAAAATGTCTGTGCATAAAGGACAAGGACGAAGACCTTTACTGGATGCCCGTGATCTTCGGGCCCTCAGACGCCACTGCATCACTCGCCGGCATAATTCTGTCATTGACATTACTAAATGGGCCCAGGAATACTTGAAGAAACCACTGTCTGTAAACCCAGTCCGCCTTGCCATCCACAGAGGCCACCTAAAACTATATCATGCAAAAAGGAAGCCATTGTTGAGCATGATCCAGAAGCCCCGCCGTGTTCTGTGGACCACGGCTCATTTATAATGGACAGTAGCAAAGTGGCAAAGTGTCCTGTGGGTCAGACAAGTCCTCCGAGCTAAGGAGGAGAAAGAACACCCCTCCTGCTATTAGCGTTCAGTTCAAAAGCCAGCATCTCTGATGGTATGGGGATGCATTAGTGCGTATGGTGTAGGACAATTGCATGTCTTAAAAAGCACCATGAATGCTGAAAGGTATATAAAGATTTTAGAGCAACATATGCTCCCCTCCAGATGACATCTATTCCAGGGAAAGCCTTGTGTATTTCAGTAGGACAATGCAAAACCACATACTGCAGCTATTACAACAGCATGGCGTCATAGAGTGGAGTCAGTGAGCAGAACTGGCCTGCCTGCAGTCCTGAGAACATTTGGCGCATAATTAAACAAAAAGTCTGTCAAAGGAGACCCAAAACTCTCCAGCAGCTGGAAGCCAGTATTAAACAAAAGTGGGATCAAATTCCAATGGCTAAACTCAAGAAACTTGTCTCCTCAACGCCCAGATGCCTCCACTCTGCATTAAAAAGAAGAGGGGATGCTACACCATGGTAAACAGGCCCCTGTACCAACTTTTATGAGACCTGTAGCAGCTATCAAATTTGAAATGAGCCAAATTTTGTGGATAAAATTGTAAAATTTCTGTTTTTCAACATTTGCTACGTTCTCTCTATTCTATTGTGAATAAAATACTGGCTGGTGTTATTTCAAACTCACTGCACTTAAATTTTATTCACAATTTACCACTTTGTCCCAACTATTTCGATATTGTATTTAAGGGCCCACCAAAGGCCTCCAATCATACTGAAAGATTCAATATTGTATAATACTTGGGTGCAGATGTAAAACAAAAAGCAGGCAGGAATCAAAACACTTAGTGATTATAGTGAGCTGAAAATGGTTTTTTTCAAAATGCGAAAATTAAACATATTTTGTTTGAGCATCTGACCATGTCAACAACTAACCAACATATCAAAATTTCTACCCCATTAAGAAACATGTTTGGTTTAACTCTGTGCCAGTTTTTAGCTTGTTGGATCAGCTCCTTGCATTTTTAATGATTTTCTAATGTACTTGCCCATCGGATATGGAGGCACACAGCTAACAATAAAAAATGAAAATACATTCCCAGCAATGCATCTTCATTCTCAAGATGAAAACACATAATTTGTATTATAATGAAAATGAAAATGTCATTCTCCACTTTGCGGTTTCATTTTCACGTCTATGTATGTGATTTTGGTAACAAATTGAAAATTAAAATACATTCCCCATTGGCATTTTCATTTGCAAGAAGTGATCTGCCATAACGCTGACAAAAATAAAACAATAACTCAAACATGATGATGAATATGCATTCTCGGAAATGCTTCTCCTTTTTCAAGTAGTTAACACGTTTTGCGTCGCATCAGTAAAAAGATAATAGAGACTCCCATTGCAATTTCAATGTCATGGCACCACATGCTTTTTCAAACAATATTAAAACAAAAACACATTCTGTGAGGAGGCAGGACTTTCCTCCATGACACGGCATGGATTGGATATTAATACAAAGCGGTCTCGTTAGATGTCAATTCTTGGGTAGCTGATTGAGTGCCCGATGTCACATAAACACAGTCCTTTCATCAAGTATGTGACTTTACACTACATTAGGCATGACGGGCACACTTTTGTTAAAGCCAGAATTGTGAAAACACACACTCACACACACACACACATATGCACACATATAGTGGGCTCCAAAATGAATGACACCCCGGACTGGCAATGCAAAAAATACAAAAAAAAAAAAACAATATAATTATACAGAAACCGAATACACCAACATGTGGCGTACTTTACTTTATAAATGGTTTGATAAAAACAATGAAAATCTTAACAAACATTCACAAACGTATTATCTCATGAAGAAATGGGGCATATTCATATACTCCAAAGTGAGAAAAAAAAAAGTATAATACTAACAATATAATATTCTAAAAGCCAGGATAGAAGTCTGTTTACCTACCAAATTTAATGAGGATGTCTTGTTTAGTTAGTGAGATATGAAACTTTAAAGTTGAGCAAAAATGAAAAAATTCATTTGCAAGTTGAAAAAGGGGTGATAGGCCTCTACTTTGAGGGCTTATATCTCAAAAACAGTTTGCAGCTGAAACTGTGGCTTCATGATATACCCCAGGGTATTTTATTTTAAAAAGTCATGAAAATCTGAAATAGTCACCATGGGAACTTCCCTAAAACTGAGTGATTTGACATGGAATGACCACATACTATTCAATAGCCTCTTCATTGTAGGTTTGCAAACAGAGCTTGAAGTTTTTCTCCAGTCTCAGCACTGTCCAGAGGTACAGAAGACCTGTGCAATCATCTTGCTCAACACTGAGGTTGGCTAGCAACACTCTAGGGTTATTGAACAGAACTAGCTCTAAACTATTCGCAGGCCAGCAGACAAAGTTATTATTTAGGCCAGTGCTTTCCAAACCTCTCCCACCAGTCCTGCATGTGTTAGATTTCTCCCAGTGCCAGCACAGGTGATTCAAGAGATCAGCTCATTAATCACCCCCTAAAGCAGATTGAAGACAACTTGATCATTTGAATCACCTGTGCTGGAGCAGGGAGAGATCTAAAACATGCAGGACAGGTGGGCCTCCAGGAGAGGGTTGGGAAGCACTGATCTAGGCTCTAAACGATTCCCAGGGCTGCAACCAAAACCTTTTGATTTATACACTTGGCTCAACATTGTTCCCAGGTCAGCAAAGAAAACCCCGAAGTTGCTCTCCTACATGTATACTATCCCCTAGTCTCCCCAGCCCTGTACTGACCCCTGGTCAGCCAAGTCATTGATCAGCTATCTTGGCTCTACACTGTTCTAGTGTCCGCAGGTAAGTTACTCTCACAGCTCCTTGCTGTCCCCAGTGTCAATGCATAAGGTCTTGACACAACACACAACGAGGCAAAGTCACCCTTACCCTGAAGAGGAGAGCAGCCAGGCTCTCTGCAAAGGCGTCCTTTTTTTGATTATCTTGTGGCCGCTTCATCACCGCCTCCGTAATCCTGAGAAGCACCAGCAGCATCTGCTCCCTACAAGAATGTATGGTATCATGCCCCGAGTCAGCCCTCCAATCATGCTAAATTTAAGGACAAGCAATATATCTATTTAACATTGATATCATTATATAAGATACTATCAAGGATTTTAGGTCCTGTATTATCATGATATGATGTGAGCGTCATCATTTCTGGCTTTAAATCTTCATTACAGTGAAGGGATTCAGTTCTCCGCAGTTATTAGACAGTTCCAGCAGATACCTGTACCTGCTTGGTCATCAGCTTCACATTAATAATGACTGTATACCAAAGATCTCATTGCTTTAATATTTTTAGAAAACACCAATAGTAATCCCACCAATATTCCCACAATATCAATATCAAGATATTTGTTCAAAATAATTGTAATATTTAATGTTGCCTATGTTGTCCAGCCCAATTTCAAAAACAGCCTTGATATATAACTACAGAGCTGAGCCAAAACAGGCACACCAGCCAATGAACGAAAAAAAAGGTTTGAAGCACAGAAAATTCACTGGCTGTCTGTAAAGGGCTGCTAGTCCCCAACATGGAAGATTAAATTAATCAGGGCGTCAGCTTGTTTCTTCCAAATGGCTGACATCCAAGATGGACCAATATATAGAGATTCACTTTGCAAATGGCCTCCGATTATATTCAAACACCTCAATCCATTGAGGATTAGGATTATGGCGCCGCTAATAAAACTGCACAAATGACCATTTTCTGAAAAACACAGACCAGGTCGTCTTGTCCATGACATGGTCCATGATCATACGGCGGTAGATGCTGAGCACACCCTTGCACACCTCCACCTGGTTCTCCAGCAGTTTGGGCACATCATGGCAGGGCTCCAGCAGGAAGACATTTGCCGAATTGGTCAGAAAAACCTGCGAGGGTGGACAGGAGGAAAAAACAGTGACATCACTGACTCTTTTATCCTGTAATTGTTCCAGCACTGGATGACCCATAAAAAGAACTGGATATATTTTGGGAAGGCGAGAAGAACAGTAACATGAAAGCAATTAATTGATCAGCCCTCTAAACTTTTGGCTTGCCCTGAACATGATGTGCGCACACTCATTTCTGTGTTGGAATTACTTGAAGGTGCATCGGCCTACCCAAAATACTGTATGAAGTCACAAAATAACAGAAGTCGTGATTTTTCCCACCAAGATGTGAGATTTTCTGGGGCGCGGATGTATAGTGTGGCTGAGTCTCCAGCGATATACTGAATTTTCCCATGTAGGGTTGGATTCTCTCCAAAGATTCCTCTGAGATCTTTCACTATCTGTGACAATCTCAGGTTTTCAGAATCCGAATAAATACAAAAATTAATATAAAAGCAAAATACTCCTTGTGTGCATGTGTATGTTTGTGTGAGTATATACATGTATACACAACCCCAATTCCGAAATAGTTGGGACAAAGTTTAAATAGTGAATAAAATCAAAATGCAATGACTGTCAAATCACAACAGTCAGTATTTTATTCGCAATAGAACAAAGATAACATAGCAAATGTTGAAACTGTTTCATGAAATGTTGCACCAGGTCTCAAAAAAAGTTGGGACAGGGGCCTGTTTACCATGGTGTAGCATCCCCTCTTCTTTTTCACACAGAGTGAAGGCATCTGGGCATTGAGGAGACAAGTTTCTTGACTTTAGCCAGTGGAATTTGATCCTACTCTTGTTTAATACAGGCTTCCAGCTGCTGGAGAGTTTTGGGTCTCCTTTTCGTTTAATTATGCACCACATGTTCTCAATCGGTGAAAGATCAGGACTGCAGGCAGGCCAGTCCAGCACAGACTCTTCTACTACAAAGCCCTGCTGTTGTAATAGCTGCAGTATGTGGTTTTGCATTGTCCTGCTGAAATACAGAAGGCCTTCCCAGGAATAGATGTAGTCCGGAGGGGAGCATATGTTACTCTAAAACCTTTATATACCTTTCAGCGTTCGTTGTGCATTTTAAAACATGCAAGTGTCCCACACCATATGCACTAATACATCCCCATACCATCAGAGATGCTGGCTTTTGAACTGAATGCTGATAACAGGAGAGGTGGTCTTTCTCCTCTTTAGTCAGGAGGACACGGCACCTATGATTTCCAACAAGACTGTCAAATTTGAACTCGTCTGACCACAGGACACTTTGCCACTTTGCTGCAGTCCATTCTAAATGAGCCTTGGACCACAGAACACAGCGGCGCTTCAGCATCATGCTCAACAATGGATTCCTTTTTGCTTGATAGAGTTTTAGGTGGCATCTGTGGATGGCACGGCGGACTGTGTTTACAGACAGTGGTTTCTTGAAGTATTCCTGGGCCCATTTAGTAATGTCAATGACAGAATTATGCCAGTGAGTGATGCAGTGGCGTCTGAGGGCCCAAAGATCACAGGCATCCAGTAAAGGTCTTTGGCCTGGTACCTCACGCACACAGATTTTTCCAGTTTTTTCAATGATGTTATGCATAATGCACTGTCGATGATGAGACCATCAAAGCCTTTGCAATTTGACGTTGAGGGACATTAGTTTTAAAGCATTCCAAAATTTTTTTACACAAACCTTCACAGATTGGAGAGCCTCAGGCCATTTTTACTTTTGAGAGACTCAGCCTCTCCAAGACATCCCTTTTATAGCCTATCATGTTATACATCTGATGCCAGTTAACTTAATTACTTGCTAAATGTTCTTTCAGCTGATTTTCATAAATAAATTGCTTTTTCAGCCCTTTTTGTGCCTCTGTCCCAACTTTTTAGAGAGCTGTTGCAGCCAGAAAATTTCAAATAAGCTCATCCTGTGGATAAAAATGTAAAATGTCTCAGTTTCAACATTTAAAATGTTATCTATGTTCTATTTTAAATAACAAATTGGCTCATGCGATCTGAAAGTCATTGCATTTTGATTTTATTCACAATTTACACTTCGTCCCAACTATTTTGGAATTGCGGTTGTACCCTGAAAATTAAGTACCTGAAAGGTTTCATAAGTCTTAAATACGCCTTGTCCGAGACTAAAATTTTCCCCCGATTCAATCTGTAATAATTTTTGAGTAAAAACAAGATATGTTCCAGAAACCAGAGGAAAAGAGCTTTCCAGAAATATAAATCCTGAAAAGATATATTGAGTTTTATTTTTTAAACCAGATATTAACTCCTGCTTGACCAAGCTAATATGTATTTATTCACTCACACACCGATATTGGACTTGTACTTGGTATCGGCCGATGCCTAAGGCCCAGGAATCAGAATTGATACCGGGAAGGATAAAATGGAATCGGAACATTTCCAAATAAAAACTCAACTCAGGACAATAAGCAAACAAACCGAAGGGCACCTCTATAAACATGAGGCTGCTCTGCTGAGAATTTTTATCCATCTATCGGCCCCTTCTCCTCTGCTGAAAAATGTCAGCACATTTTTTAAGATGCCTCCCTCCAAGGAGGTTATAATTGGTTTACCAATGAAAACAGCTTTTAACCAGAACAAAGAGCCGTCAGCGGCCTGCCTCTTTATCACTAGCAGAGGAAAACAAATGCTGACTTGGAGAACAGTCAATAGGCTTCCAGTATGTAAGAACACAAAGAACGAAAGTGGTCTGCCAGCAAATTGCAAGAACAGCAGCAACTGGAAGATAAAGCCCTGTAAACTTCATTCACTTTTTAATCTATGCACCCAGTTTCTGCTTCACTGACTAAATTACTAACTCTTGTTTATTGATTCACCCTCCGAGTCCCTACCAAATGGATTCACTCACAGACGTCCTACAAGACTGGCCCCTACACTTCACCTTAGTTATCCAATAACTGAACCAGTGATTGTTACTGACCCACTAAATCAATCTTTTCATCAGTAACTGATTCAGTTGCAAGTACAAGCAAGGACAACAGACAGCTGCAGTGAGGGCCCAGCAGGGCATCACCAGGGGAGAAAACCCACCATCTGATGATGTCTATGACTTACACACTTCAGGCTGTCATTGCCTGCAAAGGCTTTGTATCCAAGGGTTGAAAACAATGATTCAATTGATGACTGGCAATTTGTCTGATTACTTTTCAGCTCCTAAAATTGGGTGGGCTACGCATAAACTTGCTGATGATTACTACAGTGTTTCATAATATACATTCCTTAAAGTCTACCTTTTCAGCACATCTTGACTGATTCATTTAGAATCCATAGTGATGGTGTACAGAGCTGAAATTATGTCACTAACAAAATCTTAATGGATCTGACATTATCTTCAAAACATCATCAGACCCTACACACCTGCCCGCCTCTCCACTCTGTGGGTCTCATTCATGAAACATTAGTAAATTTGTGCATAGATTTGCACATAAAAGCCTATGCTACTAAAAACCTACTCCGGATTCATGAACACCGCGGGAAACTCAGATCTGATCGTAAACACATGTGTATGATCATGAATGCAAATCCATCGTAAAGTGACAGCGCTCCCGGTTATCAGCTATGAGCACAAATCCCTGCCCATGAATTGCTAACGACCACCATATAAGGAGGTGTAGATGCATCCAGTAGACCAGTCAGTCACGGCGCAAACAAGGAAAGCGAGAGAAAGAAAAAATAATTTTTCCGAAGCGGAGATCGAAATAATTTTGGGTAGAGTCAAGAAAAACATTTTATTTTCATCTGTTAGCAGTGTTGTGTCAGGGACAGGCAAAGCGAAGGCCTGGAGGGAGGAGAAAGGTGCCGTTAATGTCTCTGTAGTCCAAAGAACCATGTCCTAGGTGAAGCGTAAATGGTTTGGCATGAAACTAGAGGCAAAGAAACGCATAAGTGCACAGAAAAAAATACAACAGCCACAGGAGGAGGCTCACAGTCACAATTATCAACTGCAGACGAGCGCATCGCTAGCATAATTAGGGAGACCTCTCTGTCATGAATCATACTTGACAGAGACAGCGACATGCCTCCATTTTATTTTTTTATCATCATCATTCAACATGTAGAAAGAATGTGTAATCTATTGAGTCGATTCACAAAGATAATTCACAATTATGAACCAAATCGTCATCTTAAACCTGCCAATTGCCAACTAATTTAACTAAATGTGTTATATTTTTAATCGTTTGTCTCAAAGGCATCTGCGTATTGTGTACATAACAGATCGCAATATGAATTAAAATTGTACAAAACCCAAAACCAGTGAAGTTGGCACGTTATGTAAATCGTAGATAAAAACAGAATACAATGATTTGCAAATCCTTTTCAACTTATATTCAATTGAATACACTGCAAAGACAAGATGTTTAATGTTCAAACTGAGAAACTTTTTTTTTTTTTTTTTTTAACAAATAATCATTAACTTAGAATTTAAAGGCAGCAGCACATTGCAAAAAAGTTGGCACAGGGGCCTTTTTACCACTGTGTTACATCGCCTTTCCTTTTAACGACAATCAGTAAACGTTTGGGAACTGAGGAGACCAATTTTTTAAGCTTTTCAGGTGGAACTCTTTCCCATTCTTGCTTGATGTACAGCTTAAGTTGTTCAACAGTCTCCGTTGTCGTATTTTACGCTTCATTATGCTCCACACATTTTCAATGGGAGACAGGTCTGGACTACAGGCAGGCCAGTCTAGTACCCGCACTCTTTTACTACGGCGCCATGCTGTTGTAACACATGCAGAATGTGGCTTGGAATTGTCTTTCTGAAATAAGCAGGGGCGTCCATGAAAAAGACGTTGCTTGGATGGCAACATATGTTGCTCCAAAACCTGTATGTACCTTTCATCATTAATGGTGCCTTCACATATGTGTAAGTTGCCCATGCCATGGGCATTAATACACCTCCATACCATCACAGATGCTGGCTTTTGAACTTTGCGCCTGTATCAGTCCAGATGGTTCTTTTCCTCTTTGGTCCGGAGGACACAACGTCCACAGTTTCCAAAAAAAACAATTTGAAATGTGGACTCGTCAGACGACAGAACACTTTTCCACTTTGCATCAGTCCATCTTCGATGAGCATGGGCCCAGCGAAGCTGGCAGCGTTTCTGGGTGCTGTTGATGAAGGGCTTTTGCTTTGCATAGTAGAGTTTTAACTTGCACTTGCAGATGTAGCGACGAACTGTAGTTACTGACAGTGGTTTTCTGAAGTGCTCCTGAGCCCATGTGGTGATGTCCTTTACACACTGATGTCGGTTTTTGATGCAGTACCACCTGATGGATCAAAGGTCACGGGCATTCAATGTTGGTTTTCGGCCTTGTCGCTTACGTGCAGTGATTTCTCCAGATTCTCTGAACCTTTTGACAATATTACGGACCGTAGATGATGAAATCCCTAAATTTCTTGCATTAGCTCGTTGAGGAATGTTGTTTTTAAACTGTTCGACAATCAGCTCACGCATTTGTTCACAAAGTGGTGAACCTCGCCCCATCCTTGCTTGTGAATGACTGAGCATTTCAGGGAAGCTGCTTTTATATCCAATCATGGCACCCACCTGTTCTCAATTAGCCCGTTCACCTGTGGGATGTTCCAAATAAGTGTTTGATGAGCATTCCTCAACTCTCTCAGTCTTTTTTGCCACTTGTGTCTGCTTTTTTGAAACATGTTGCAGGCATCAAATTCCAAATGAGCTAATATTTGCAAAAAATTACAAAGTTTACCTGTTCGAACATTAAGTAACTTGTCTTTGCAGTGTATTCAATTGAATATACGTTGAAAAGGATTTGCAAATCATTGTATTGTTTTTATTTACGATTTACACAACGTGCCAACTTCACTGGTTTTGGGTTTGTAATTTTTAATAGTGACAAGCATTATTTATGTGCATTCTTAAATTTACACAAGCACTACGCGTGGTCAGCAGCATGTGTAGAATTTGTTAGTAGCTATGAAAAAATCGGAGCTAACAAAATATTGATGAATGCAGGGATGCACGTAAATTTCCATCTGCAAACAGTTTACACACAAATTCGTTCTGCTCATGTTTCATGAATGAGACCCAGTATGCGTAGGGCCACCCTCTCATTTTACCTGCATTTTCTGGTCATTTCTCCAATCTGATCCAGCTCCCTCATGAAGGAATGACCTCCCCTTGAATATCAGAACAGCAAAGATTCTGACCACCTTAAGGCTTAGTCTAAGAATTCCCTCCCTAACTGAGTAAATTTTAATTGGTCAACTTCAATTGAAATTAGACTAAAGCCATTTTCGGTAATTTAATCGTGCAAGCATGACAATTTCTATTAGAATTGTTTTATTGATTCTTCTATTCAACAGGATAATCAACAGGGTCTTTGTCCTATTAATGCAATGTGTCCATTTCTGGCACTGAACGCTTCACTTCCTTCAAGGGTTTTCATCACTTCTGTACATGCTCATGCACTCCTTGCTTGAATGTTGCTCTGAGCATCTCCAAAATGTCTAAAATGTAGTGTAGTGCAACAAACTACAATAGAAGTGTCATGGGAGTGGAAGGCGTGTAAAGCTGGCACGTCACAGCCAGGGCATAGGTTTGGTGTGACTGACATGCACCTGCAAGGTTGATTGGACACCGGCCTTAATGTGCTGGTTGTTGGTCTCTGTGAGGCAGCCACGGCTGATGGCACTACTGAAGGAGTGCGTTCGACCCCAGCTGGAGGAGCGCTTGTGCCCATGACTTGGCGACACCTAAGAGCAGAAGATTAGCAATGCTTGACATTCAGCAGCCTATCAAGACTAGTCTGGTGAACATCTGATGAGATTTCTATACAGTACACAGTCATCCACCAATTGCTTTGACCCTCTACATATGGGGAATGAGTGGTAGCTAAAAACTACTCTGAACAAAAATATCAACGCCCCATGTCAAATAATGATGCCACATGAATTTAACAACTCTAAGTGAGCATATGCTGACTTTTACTTGTACAATAGGGATATTTCTTTTGATTTGTGTACCATTTTTTAATCCATCTCTCTGTCAGTGAGCGTTTGCTCAGTGATTTCACCTGTACATGGGTGTGGCATTTCCAGACAGTGATCAAACAGAATGAGCAGTACCCAGACACTCATAAAGGGGACAATAAAAGGCCACCCCAAAATGTCAAATTTTGTCAAAAGTCATCATGCCTCAGATGTCTCAGGTCATGCGGGAACATGCTATTGGCTTGCTGGATGCAGGGATGTCCACCAGAGCGGTCGCTGTGCAGCTGAATGTTAACTATCAGACGAAACGCCGTTTGAGAGCTCGGTTCCAACAGACGGGCAGTACTGCAAATCGACCTCATTCCTGTCGGCCACTTGTGACCACACCAGCACAAGATCGCTACATCCGGCTCGTCCACCTGCGGGATCTGCTCAGATCAGCGACACGCACAGCGGATGAGACTGTTGGTCTGCACAATAGATGCATCACACCACAGACAGTCCGTTACCGCCTGCGAGAAGCCAACTTGCACACTCAATGTCCTCACCATGGTCTGGATCTCACCGCTGTCCGGCGTCGGAACCAACTCGCATGGGCAAACACACACGTTCGATGACCCTCGGCACGCTGGAGAAGAGAGCTATTCACAGACGAATCCCGGTTCCAGTTTTTTGGTAATAAAAACTCAAAAATTTGACATGTGGCGTTTATATTTTTGTTCAGTGTACATTTGGCTCGTTAAGCTTTCAATATTTACATGTACCCCTTGCCTCCCCCGCTACATCTACCCTTTGCAACTGCAGTCACTTTTAAAGGCCCCCTATTGTGTAAAACATGCTTTTCCTTGCCCATACATACTTGTGCTCAAATGTTTGCATACCCTGGCTGATTTGTACAGTAGATAATAATTCTTAAAGGAAACATGAATGGCCAGGAAAAACATATTTCTTTTATTTCTTATTGATTTCATGTCCGACTGTAGGTCATGTAGAATGGCACAATCATCTAATATAACACAGCAATAAGGGAAAAAAAAATGAAGGGAACCCTTTTCAAAAGTGTGCATACCCTTAGTTCTGAATACTGTGTATTGTCCCTTTTAGCATCAATAAAAGTGAGCGGTCTTTAGTGATAGTTGTCAACGACGCCCCTAATTCTCTAAGGTGGTATAGCCACTCATTCTTCCAAAATGTTGCTAGGTCCTGCAAATTCTTTGGTCGTCTTGCAGGAACTGCACATTTGAGATCTCCCCAAAGCGACTCCATGATATTGAGGTCAGGAGACTGTGATGGCCACTCCAGAACCTTTCTCTTCAGTAACCACTGGAGGGTTAACTTGGCCTTGTGCTTTGGATCATTGTCAAGCTGGAAAGGCCTAGTGCATCTCTTGCGCAGCTTTCCTGCTGAAGAATGAATACTGTCTGCCAGTATTTTCTGACAGCATGCTGTATTTATTTTGTCATCATATTTCATGAGATTCCCAGTGACTTTAATGCTCACACACCTCTAAAACTTCAGAGAGCCACCACCATGCTTTACAGTGGGAATGGTATATTTTCACCATGGTTCAAGGTTCAAGGTTCAAGGTTCAAGGTGACTTTATTGGTACCCGTAGGTAGATTTGTTTCGCAGTCTGGAGAGGGCATCTCAAATCTTACGCACAGCCATCAAAACACAGGACACATACAGAAGACAGGTTAAAAACAGCACAAACCAAGATATTGTCAGGTGCTCCCAGTGGCTCACTGATCATGGCTAAAATAAATATATAAATAAATAATAAACAATTAGATATAACTAAAAAGCCAGAATACACCCTGTTGAGAACATACTAAAACACAACAAAGGGCAGTATGTTAATAGTAAATACATAAAAATATAATAAATAGATAAATAGTAACTAGGTTAAGACCACATTAGAATAAGACAGATCACACAAATAAACGTAAAGTGTGTCAAGACTTATTTAAAAGGGAAACAGCAACAGGAACAAAGCTGTTCCTGTAGCGAGTGGTCTTAATTATTGGGACTTTGAATCTCCGTCCAGATGGTAGCAGCTGGAACTCACTCGCCAGAGGATGGGAGTCATCTGCGGAAATGGAGTTGGCCAGTCGCTGTACCTGCCTAGTGTACAGCGACTGTAGGCACAACTGTGACTCCCCAATGAGCCGACCAGACCATTTATTGATCTGGTTCAGTGAGTTCCTATCTTTTAGGGGCAGGTTTCCAAACCATGACACAAGTGAAAAAGATAAGAAGGCCCATTGAGTCAGTTTTGACTGCCCTCCAGACATAGCACTGATGGTTGTGACCATAAAGTACAATTTTGGTCTCGTCCCTCCATATGACACTATTCCAGAAGTTGTGAGGCAAGTCAAGGTGTTGTAGCATATTTAAGGTGGGTTTTTTTCTTGGATTGGGGCAATAATGGCTTCCTTCTAACTCGACCATGCAGCTCATTTTTGTTTAAGTACCTCCTTATTATGCTGCTTGAAACAACCGTACCATCTTTTTCCAGAGCATCCCGTATTTCTCGAGATAGCACGTGGATTTTTCTTTGTGTCCCAAACAATTCTCTTGGCAGTTTGGGCTGAAATCTTTCTTGGCCAACCTGACCTTCGCTTGGTATCAACACATCCCCAAATTTTTCACTTCTTAATCACGGACTGAACAGTACTGACTGGCATTTCCAAGTCTTGGGATATCTTTTAATATTCATTTTTAAAAAGTTGAATTACCTTGTTACGAAAGTGCTCAGACAGTTCTGTTCCCCCCATGGCTCAGTGTCTAGTGAGATCAGTGCATCTAATCAGGTGCTAAAAAACCCAAAGACTATATACAGACACTAAACCGAATTTAAAAAGCCACAAGTGTGGAAGCCTTAATAGCCATTGAAACCTGAATGTGTCACCTCATGTCTTAATAACAAGGTCAAACATTCAAGGGTATGTAAACTTATGATCAGCACCATTTGGGCAATTTCAGTTATCATTATAATTTAAAAACGAGCCAAGCACCTATGTGATCATAAATGACTCCAGAGGATCACTTTCCTTCAATAATAGTTTTTTGCATGATGAGTCATATTTTCAAAACAAGAGTTGTCAGAAAGACAACAAAGCTCGCCGGGGCAAGGTTAAAGTTTTTCTGCACGCGGACGGACGCGGACGCGGACGCGGACGCCGGGGGTACGACAATAGCTCTCCGGACATTCGTCCCGGCGAGCTAATAAATGGCAATATTTCACAAATTCAGCTTGGGTATGCAATCTCTGGAGCACAAGTATTTATTATGATCATCCTTCAGCTTAACACACTAGGGTTCTTGTGAAGAGCCGGTAACAGGTTAGTTTTTAATCGGCTGATCAAGTAAATGTCACCGGCTATTTGGCTGAAATACGGAAATAATTATCCAACAAACATTGTTTTGTTCAAATATGAAAACCCATTGCATTCCATTTTAAGCTTGGGCGTCTTCTTCCAGCCAATGTTGTGAAGATATGATTTAGATGTTATCACATCGAAAATGTATCATACATGGAAGATATCCAGCTTGCTTTGACCAATTCATCCCTCGAAATCGAGCCTCAAAAACAATGTCTGCCCACTGATTTGTATAAAATTACTGGAAAGCTGATGTTGTCATAATTTTGATGTAACCATGCTGCCAAAGTAGTCTGCCAAACAATAGTCTCCAGGAACAGTGTGTTGCAGCCACAGATATCTTGCACTGGGGGAAAACATTCCTTCACAGACAAGGAAAATGTAAAAAACGAAACGAGATTAACTGTTATCTCCATAGGAAATTGTAAAAAATGAAACAAGATAAATATTAACCGTTATCTCCATTTTACAAACTCCAGTTCCAGTGAAGTTGGGAAGTTGTATAAAACATGAATAAAAACAGAATACAGCATTTGCAAATCCTTTTCGACTTATATTCAATTGAGTACACAATTCACACATGAACTCATTCACTTTGAAACAGCGTCCAATGACGCGCTGGAAACATAATAGCTCCCAATGTCAAGAGACAAGATTTTTCTGGAAACCTCATGTCGCTACTCTCTTTATCTAGAAACTCAAGCTATATATACACATGTTGTTCTGGGTGTATCAATGTTAAATATTACCAGTGCGTGGCTGCTATCAGACTCTCTACATAATGGTTTTGAGTATGAGTCTATAAATGTTTAATATTACCAGTAAGTGGCTGCTGTCAAATTTAGAATATGATGATTGTGTGCAAGTCCGTAAAATATTTAATAGTACCTGTAGGCAGACAATGTCTCTGTCTCCATTAGCTGTATGTGTATTGGGGTCTGTGTGTATAAATGTGAAATATTACCTGTTTGTAGGAGTTGTCAAACTCTGCCAATATTGGTTGTGAGTACGTTTGTTAAATGTGTAATTTCACCTGTATGTGGCTGCTGTCAGACTCTGCACATAATGGTTGTGAGTATTTTTGTATAAATGTGTAATATTACCTGTATATGGGAGCTGTCAGATTCTGCGCATATTGGTTGAGAGTATGTTTGTATAAATGTGTAATATTACCTGTATGCGGGAGCTGTCAGACTCTGCACATAATGGTTGTGAGTATGTTTGTATAAATGTGTAATATTACCTGTCTGTTGGAGCCGTCAGATTCTGTACATATTGATTGTATGTTTGAATAATTTTTTAATATAACCTGTATGTGGGAGCTGTCAGATTCTGTACAAATTGGTTGTATGTTTGTATAAATGTTTAATATTACCTGTATGTGGGAGCTGTCAGATTCTGTGCATATTGGTTGTTTGTTTGTATAAATGTTTAATATTACCTGTATGTGGGAGCTGTCAGGTTCTGAGCATATTGGTTGTTTGTTTGTATAAATGTTTAATATTACCTGTATGTGGGAGCTATCAGATTCTGTGCATATTGGTTGTATGTTTGTGTAAATGTGTAATATTACCGGTATGTGGGAGCTATCAGATTCTGTGCATATTGGTTGTATGTTTGTGTAAATGTGTAATATTACCTGTCTGTTGGAGCTGTCAGATTCTGTACATATTGATTGTATGTTTGAATAATTTTTTAATATTACCTGTCTGTTGGAGCTGTCAGATTCTGTACATATTGATTGTATGTTTGAATAATTTTTTAATATTACCTGTATGTGGGAGCTGTCAGATTCTGTGCATATTGGTTGTTTGTTTGTATAAATGTTTAATATTACCTGTATGTGGGAGCTGTCAGGTTCTGTGCATATTGGTTGTTTGTTTGTATAAATGTTTAATATTACCTGTATGTGGGAGCTATCAGATTCTGTGCATATTGGTTGTATGTTTGTGTAAATGTGTAATAGTACCTGTATGTGGGAGCTGTCAGATTCTGTCTCCGTTATCTGCTCTCCAGCCTCCTCCCCCTCATCCTGACTGTCCTTCTCAGGCTCAGTCATGAACTCCGGCTTTTCCTGCAAGATCCACTTCCTATAAACCTTTATTACCTTCCGGGTTGCCGAGGCCTCACAGGATGGCAACAGGAAGGCCTGCAGAGTGGGCACAGTCGCATGTTCATTATGTTATGACAGATGCCAAAATCTAGATAAGATACAATTAAGCTATCTGAACACATGTAAAAATAAAGAAAGAGTAATGTAAACAAGATGGGAAACAAATGAAAGAAAGCTGGACACATGACAAAAGTTAGTGATTCAGTTATGATAAAATCTGAACAAAAATAGTGGAGACGACCCACAAATAAAAAAAAAAGTCCTGATGAACTTGGGATGATAGCGTATAATTTGAGAGTGCTTGTACAGGGAGGACAAACATGCCTACTATGCCCTTTTTGCAAAATCAGGCTCAGTTAACCCCTGCACACTGACATGTAGAATGTCCTTGTTACGTTTCATGACAATATGTTGAGTAGTAATGGAGGAGTAGTGCTTCAAAGTTAGTGTTCACACCAAGAAGAACAACAAAAAGATAAAATGAGTTAGTTTTTGGTCCCTCATCCGAATTCACAATGACCGTCAGAGCACACAAAACCAACATCACCAATCACTGGCGTAACTCAAATATCAGTAATTAATATAGTATATCAATAATATATAGTAATTAACCTTTGGCTGCCCCGTCAATTTGTGTGTGCTAGAAGGTTTCATTATTGCTAAAGACCTTTATAGATTAAGCCCTATGCGGCAGTGCAATAAGAAATTCAAGTGCGTACACTGCAGTCATGAACCATGAGGGGGCAGCACAATACAAATTAAGTATTCCCAATAAAGTTTGCCACATAGAAGAAGTCACAGTATGCCTTCACACATGCGCATTACATAACGTAGGGCAGTTATGACCTGGTGAAAGACCTCGTTGACAAAGTTGACATTCTCGCGGGTGGACAGCAGGATGCAGTGCACCATGTCGTACACCCCACGGTACTCCTCCTCGATGCTGCACACACTGGAGGTGCTAGCTCGCCGGTCCGACAGAGTGCTGCTGTTGGAGTGGCTCTTCTCCTGCTCAGCCTGCCCATTGGGCTCGGGTTCCACCCCAGCCTTCTCCTGACCGCCACTGCCTGCAGTTACAGTCTGTGGACACGCACACACAAACACACACGCATGAATATGTATGCGCACAAGTTAACCTATGACCAATTGGCAAATTTGTCTTCCAGAAGGCCTCATATGAATTATGACAACATTAACAATAATTGGCAATAGAATCCATGATGTATTTTCATTATGTGCGCTAATCGGCCATAAAATTATACCTAGCGTTGTGTAGGTCCTGCTTACGCGGACAAAACAGTCCTGAGTCTTTGAGGCAGGCACTCCACTAAAACTCTGAAGGTGTGCTGCGGTATCTGGCACAAAGACGTCAGCAGTAGGTCCTCTAAGTCCTGTAAATTGCGAGGTGGGGCGACCACTGTTCGGACTCATTTGTCCAGCACATCCCACAGACGCTCAACTGCATTGAGATCTGGGGGACTTCGGAGGCCAAGTCAACACTGTGAACTCATTGCTCTGTTCCTCAAACTATTCCTGAACCATTTTTGCTGTCCGTCAGGATGCATTATCCTGCTGAAAGAGGCCATTAGTCAATACCATTTCCGTGAAGGGGTTTACTTGGTTTGCAAAGATATTTAGGTAGATGGTATGAGTCAAAATAACATCCTCATGAATTGCTGAACCAAAGGTTTCCCAGCAGAACACCGCCCAAGGCATCACACTATCTCTGCTGGCTTACCTTCTCCCCATAGCGCATCCTGGTGCCATGTCTTCCCCAGGTAAGCGACAAACACACCCCGCAATCCATTGATGTAAAAGAAAATGTGATTCATCAGACCTGGCCATTTTCGTCCACTGTTCTATGGCCCAGATCTGATGCTCAAGAGCCCACTGTAGGCCCTTTCAGCAGTGGACAGGGGTCAGCACGGGCAACCTGACCCATCTGCAGATACCAAGCCCCATACGCAACAAACTGTGTTTTCTGACACCTTTCTATCAGAACCAACATGAAATTTATCAATAATTTGACCTACAGTACCTCTCCTGTTGGATCGAACCACACGGTCCAGCCTTCGCTCTCCATGCGCATTCACTAGCCTTGGCCGCCCATGGACCAGTCACCAGTTTGCCCGTTTCCTTCCTTAGACCACTTTTGGTAGGTACAGACCGCAAAACACTGGAAGCACTCCACAAATGCTGCAGTTTTGGAGATGCTCTAACCCAGTCATCTAGCCAGCACAATTTGGCCTCTGTCTAAGGTGCTTACATCCTTAAACGTATCCATTTATTCAGCTTCCAACACATCAACGTTGAGGACAAAATATTCACTCGCTGCCTTATACTGCTACTGTAATGAAATAGTTAACTTTATTCAGTTCTTCTGTCAGTGGTCATAATGTTATGACTGACACACCCAAACAGGTGACAAATTTAAGCTAACATCAGTATAATGAGTTTTAGAATGAATTGGGCCTCCACAATTGTTGCCACATCAGCTTCAACATGCTTTGCCATTGAGTCCAGCACTATACTGGAGGCATGAAGTGCCTCCATTTCCAGAGATATTCCTCAATTTAGTGTTGATGATGTCCACAGAGAGCACTGTCCGACAATTCTAAAATATCCCATGACTTCACTTGCTTTGAGATATGGTGATTGTGCAGGTGTTGGCACATACTTAGCATCATTTTTATATGCTAAAACCATTCGGAGACCTGTTGTGCCCTGTGGGACTGGGGCTATTGTCATCTTTGGAGTGACTAGTCCCATCAGGAAATACAGTGGGCTCAAAAATTTCTGGTACCCCTGATTGGCAATGCACAAAAAAAAAAAACACTTCAAAAATTCAAAAATATATATACATGTGGAGAAACTCTAAATAACAACATGTGCAAAATCCTGTACAATATTAATGTTCCAATGGAACCAACCAAAATCATTTACTGATATAATTAAAAATCAATTTCCTCCAAATCAAGGTTTCACAATTAATGGCACCCTAAAAGATTATTGTAAATAACATCCAACAAACTTAAAACTTAAATGCACTGATTTAAGTTTTAAGGAACTATTTTCAGTATCGGGATATTTCGGCTGACCATCAAGTTGCCTCCGCCCGGAGGCTGGGACCTGGCCGTAGTTGAACTTTCCAAAAACACGAAGTCCCAAAGAATGCTTCAAGATCCACACAGTAATGGTTCCGTGACAACAAAATGAACATTCTGAAATGGCCATCTCAGTTGCCAGACCTTCATCCAATCGAAAACCTGCAGAGTTGAGAAGGGCAGTTGATAAATGCAAACCCAAGAATGTGAAGGATCTTGAAAGGATCTGCTCAGAGAAATGGTCCAAAATCCCCCCAAATGAGTGCCTTAACCTTGTTAAAAATTACAGGAAAAGACTACATGCTGTAATCCTTGCCTGAGGTAGCTGCACTGTATGCTAAATTTGGACTGCCAATTATTATGAAACCTTGATTTCATTGAAATTAATTTATTTTATAATAAATGATAGATATGATTTTGGTTGTTTCCAAAAAAAAAACATTTACAAAGTACATCACACTTGTTGGCATATTCCATCTCTATATAATTATTTTGTTTACATATGTAATATATATATAAATATATATATATATATATATATATTTTTTTTTTTTTTTTTCCCCCAATTGTTTGTGCATTGCCAGACAGAGGAGCCAGTAATTTTGGAGTTCACTGTTAATGCTTCATCATAGGACACAGGCCAAAAGTTGATCATAGCCGCCTTTAAGGGGATAAGCAGACTAAACCACTCCAGGTAAATGAACGGAAGCATCTGTACTTGTCACCCACCAGTGCAAATGAAGGGTTTCAGGGCAACCGCGACAAACGCCTGCTTTGACGTTTCATTGAACCTTGGCCAAACCTCAGAATAGAGCCTAAGGGTGTGCAATATGTAATATTATTTTTCTCAAAACCTGATATATCCACAGTATATAATCATTTACAAATGCAACCTTTTTCCAAATTGCAACAAACCCAACACTGGTCTGTTTGCAAACCACAATAGCTCTACTCAACCAATCGTGGCAAGCTTTCCGGTCATATATCTGCTTTAATTTTTATGGTAAGCAAGTCAAGCAAGTTAACCTGTCATGGTTCTATGTTTATGTTCATGCTTTATGTTCATAGTCATGTATTTTCTTTATTCTTTTTGGTTTTTGTACTCTCCGGTTTTCAGTTCATGCCATTTTCAATTCCATTGCACTTGTTTCCCCTGTATTGTGATCTAGTTGGTTCAGCCCGTCTTCCCGGTCTGTGTGCCTACATGCTTCAGGTGATTTCAGTGGTTTCTGGTGTTTTATATTGCTCCAATTCTCATTTACTTCCTTCGCCTTGCTGTTCTAGATTACAAACAAGACTAAATTTATATTTTGTATCATAGTCTACTAACCAAACTAATCCATGTATATAGATTACTAACTTACTAATGAGCACTTTAGTTAATCTGTAAAGCAGCACCTCCACAAATTATTACTAATTCTTTATCAGCAATCGCCCAGTTCTAGTCTCCGCCTCTTGCTTAGCTTTTCCTGTCTCTCTCTGCGTTTCTGCAAGATCTCTCTCACGTGCTTAATTGCTTTCCTGCACTCATTGTCTGTGCACTTAGAACTCCTTGACCGGAGCCATAAAATTTTCATAGGATGTCTGTGTGAATCCCGTCCGTGTCTTGGCTTTTGCCAATTGCTGTGGTTCAGGATTTCCCCATGTGTACCTTCCTTTGTAATTAGCTCTCATCCCATTCACCTGTTCCCTGCATAGCATGTGACTTCCCTTCCGTCTGTTTAGAGTCCTCACTGCTGTTCTGACTTTGTCAGAAGGTTGATCAATATTCCTTTGTGCAGAGTCTCGCGTATGCCATTGAGTATTGCTTCTCTTCGACTGTTTCGTCCGACCAAGAATTTAGCCATAGCCCTTTTCGTCTTGTTTTGCCTTTCTGGATTTTTGACCCCCACGATTTCTGTGTCTGGATGCCCTGTGCATGACTCACTGCTTTGGATTCCGACTACAATTTTTTGCCTACTGTCTATGTACCGTCACACCTCTGCTTTTCTGGTTCTGACCCCGGCCTGGCTAGTTTTTTGGATTTCGTTTTGTGGCTTGGCAATTATTGTGTCTACTGGTCACGACCCAGCAATCAATAAAGGTATTCGTTTTTTGGATTTTCCTCTCTCGCTTGTGGTTCCTGAACTCACCGTCACATAACCGTTCTAATGGGTTTTTAGTAGCCGTGACACCATCCCATACATCAAAAATAGTGCCATGGGCACCGTAGGTCACTTGCTTTATTTCAGGCTTTAATGTTACGTAAGCTCACATGAGCTCGTGTTTTTTATGCTTGGGTCCAACATTGGAGAAAATGAAGACACCTTTTTTAATTTGCGTAGGGAAAAAAATAAACAAAAATTAAGTAAAATTTTGCATCATGGTTTGATGTTTCACCATGTCATTTTTTGCAGTTCAGTGCTCTTTTCACAGTGCAGCTGCATTGAAATATCATGCTCCAGACACCAGATCATTATATCCAGCATTATATTCTAAAGAGTTAACCAGCTGGCTATTGGGCTTGCGTTGCTCATGAGACTAGTATTGTTGCAAATCAGGAACTAAGCTTTTTATGTCCTCAGTTGTATGTGTGTACAAAGTTTCAGTATTCTCACTGCTTTCAAACACCCTTCAGCATGATATAGTGCAATTTTAAACATAGCTGATTGGTGGCCATGTTTGATTTGGAATTTCATCGCCACGACCAAATTTTGATCCGTCCATCCATATGTACAGTATCTCCCCACCAAATTTGACATTGATCCCTTCAGTCTTTTGGCAGAAAAAGATCAAAGTTAACGTAGATGTTGACGCCTTCTGAGTGATCCCATAAGCAAACACCCTCTGGACAGTCAGCTGCGCAAGGTTCACTCGTTGAATGTAGGATAGTCACTGATAAAAATAATGCGCACTAAAAGTATCTGCCTTTTAAATTTGCGAGGTATCACTAATTAGCTCAATGTTCATTAGTGTGTATCTCCCCAATTAAGGGGCTGAGAGCAAAATTTTTTTCAGTTCTGACCATTACTTGTGGGTCTCGATAGTTTTTCCACATTTGAAAAAAATCTAGGGGGCCGAGGAAAATTCTTGGTTGATTTGACATGGAATGACCCATATATGCACTTACATGTATATTCTGGTAAGTTGATTCTTTTTGGTTAAGGACGTCCTGATTTTTATTTTACCCATATAATGCATGAATCATTGTCACACTTTTGTGAAATATCGTATTTAATCTCATGAAGTTCATGCACCACCCCTTGAAGTCTGTGTGGGAGGGGCCCACCTCACAGCCATTAGCGATGTGGCTGAAAATGTGCTAGTTTGATGATAGCAGTCAAAATATTACCGGTCCACATGGTTTCACAGAAAGCACCATTTCTTTTGTTAAGCATGACATGAGCAAGCCTGTCTCTTCATTTTTTGGACAAGGGTTGCCCTCGCACACCTGGATAATCTTGGGTAACACCTCCATTCCATTCCTGGAGCTGTGGACCGCCGCGCTGACATACTTCTTCTCCTGGAAGAAGGTGACCAGCCAGGTGATGAAAGCCACACGAGGAGCCAGATACTGGTCACGGGTGCAGTAGGTGCTCTCATTGTTCCGCGTCACCGGGACGTACAGGGGCTTTGGTCTGTGATGGGGAAGGTCTGGAGGCGGGAGAGGGAAATGAACAAAATAAAAGTAAGGAGGAGTGATTCTGCAGCCATGTAACAGGCAGGCGACAGCCTAATGGCTAATGTGCTTGGCCAGGACCCGGAAGGTTCTGCTCAGTTTAAGCCCAAGTGCAGCTGCAACAAGACTGGTCATTCGACCAATGAGAAAGACCATTCAATTGCTGTAATGCATTGCCCCCCGTCTACTCGAAAGTAGGTTGCTTCGGATAAAAGCTCCGGATAAATAGTAGCAATGCATTGAATTCTTGACTGCGTTTGTTTTTGGACGAAGTAAGAGAGAGACAGATGGCAAATGAGCAGTTAAAGTTTTCTGTGCAATATACCAGCACATTTATTAGTCAATCAGAAGTATCCACCTGAGCTGCTGCATTAATACATTAATATGTTAATATCTTTTGAGCCAGGAAATTCTCAATCAATATTAATATTATATTTTATCTGTCTAAACCAGAAACACAGCAGGCAGCACTTGGCAGCAATCAAGGCTGCAGTGACCACAGGAAATAAATGTAGAAACGAACACAAACACAAACACGCAAAGGCAGACATTGGGACACATTAGCTCTTACAGACAAACAGGTTCAGAAAAATATACTCAATCGTGCATATACACGCACAAGACACACAGACATATTTACACATATACACACATACAGATTCACAGACAAACAAAATCTGCACGCACACAGATTCACAGGAAGACGCGCATGCACACACACACACACACACACACACACACACACACACACACACACACACACACACGTGCACACACACATACACACACACACACACACACACACACACACACACACACACACACACACACACACACACATATATAGATACACAGGCACAGACCCATGCACACGCATATTCACAGGTACCAACAGTAATACACACAAATGCAGATGTACCAGAAATATACACACACACACACACAAACACACAGACACACACACACACAGACACACACACACACACACACACACTCACCTAATAGAGGCTTATAGAGGTCGGTGAGCTTGGTGAAAGAGGGGAAGAGGTGGGGAAGGTAGTACTTCTTAAACAGAGCGAAGAGGAACCTGAAACCAGTGTCCTGATTCTCTTTGTTCCTCCATTCCAGACTAGATGCCTGAGAGAGAGAGACAGAGAGAGAGAGAGAGAGAGAGAGAGAGAGCGAGAGAGAGAGAGCACAGATGCAGTGTTGGTCAGAGTCCAAAGCTATCCAGCAATACCTCATAGGTGGGTAGGAAGGAATCTAGTGGGCACAACATTAAAGTGAGCTTACTTGGATGACCATGAACTTGAGCAAAGTCTGCAAAATGTAGCAGGTCAGGTCATCGGCCATCTTCTCACCAGGTACAGCCGGCACGAGTGGTGTGATCTCCTCGGGAACCACCTTAGCTGTTGGGTATATTCAGACACAGAGCTCTTAGCACAAATACATACAGCTATTCAGCTAGTCCACAGACATGCAGCTTTTAAAGCAGAGACTCACACGCACTACGGTGCAGATATGCGCTACTCAAAGTGAGCAGACACACCCACCTGACTTCAGACACACACAGCACATAATGTACAGACACACACTAGTCATCGTGAATACTCATCATTCAGTGCAAACGCATCAAGCACTTAGAGCAGAAACACACACAGCCCTTACAGCATGGACAGACACAGCTCTTATTACACAGAGATACAGCTTGTAGTGGACATACACACACTTTCCAGCGTCCAAATACACGCAGCTTAAAGTTCACAGATCTGCAGGGTTTTAGGCCACATGCTCACACAGCTCTTATTACACAGACACACAGCTCACAGTTTTCAGACACAGTGTTAGAGGTCCTTCAGCACACACAGCCCTGAGTACACTGAGTGTAGTGGGTTACCTGACGTTTCTGACCAATCTCTTTCATCTGCACACTTCCACTGAATAATAAACTCTCTACACAGACTAATGTCCTTCTGAAGTGGAAAAAAAAAGGCGAGTGATGGGAGCAGGACATAGCGCTCACCGTCGGGCAGGCTGGAGAAGGGGTTGTAGATGATGGTGTCCAGCGTGCAGGGCCCACAGGACGAGGGGACAGCAGGGAACCCAGGCACCAGGCAAGCGAAGATCAGGCACTGCTCCTCCGCGCAGTTCTGCTGCAGTGCCTGCAGCCACAGCAGGAAGAGCCGGATCCCCTCGCAGCGAATCTGAGGACAGGAGCATGTAGGGGCCATGATCAGTCGTAGGGGCCATGGACTGTCACAGGGGCCACAGTGTCTCATGAAGACCATACACCGTCACAGGGACCAAGGTCTCTCAGAGGGACCAAGGACGGTTACTCTAGGGGTACACAGTAACCCGCCGGAGCCACAGTGTCTCACAGGCCAGGACCGCGAATCTTCGAAGCAACCGAAAACAGGGTCCACAATCGATCAGAAGGCCCATACCTCTGATAGAAGCCAGTGTCTTTTTCATAGGGGTCATAGTCAGTGACAGGGGCCAATCTTACGTGCGTAGGCGCATGCCTGCGTGTTTATGTGTGGGAGACTTTCCAACTTTAATTTAACAACATATGAACAACCCCATTTTCACAAAAGTCGGGACACAATGTAAAATGTAAATTAGAAACAAAATACAATGATTTGCAAATCACTTGAGCTCAATATTTAATCATCTGTTCATTCTGAATTTGATGCCATCAACACGTTTACAAAAGTTGGGATGGCGGCAAGAAAAGACTGCTAAAATGCTAAATAAATAAATAATAATAAAAAAAAAACAGCTGGTGGAACATTTAACGGCTAAGTAGGTTAATTAAAAGTAAGATTTCACAGGAAAAAAGTGAGCTTGAGTCTGTCAGGAGTAAAGATGGCATGGGCTACAGGGCTATTATCTGAAATATGAGCCTGGAAAGGCTCATTTTCAAATAAGCTCCATCAAATAACTAGTGCATTTGTTTCTAACAACGATTATTCTTGTTAAGGATGGTGAATGCCCGTTTCCGAAAAATTGCATTTATGGGCCAAATTTCTCAATTTGAAAGTCCTTTAGTTTTTCACCATTTTTTGAGATATGCATCATTCTTGAAATTAAGCTAATCTTTTTCTGATTTGGCTGAGTGTCAAACTCAGCAGCAGAAGTAATCCATTGTTGGGGTTGATTTTTTTCAACTTTTGCAGAAAAAATTCCCTGAATACTTAAAAGATGCCCTTTTCAAGGGGTCAAAATATATGGAAACCTTCGTTTCCGAGGTTTCTTAAGTTTCTGGTGAGCGTCAAGTCTTTGAGGAGACAGATCAGGAAGAGGGCAATACAATGATGTATTTTGGACCGTATATGTATGAGCCAGAAGCCGTGGATAATCCTGAGTACGCTGCCCCTGAAAGGCGTGAATGGTAAGTCTCGCTGACTTGTTTCATACAGTGGTGTGCCGTCAGATGTCAGGAAGGCCTTCAGTAACACCACCCTTTCCCGTATAATTGCTCTTAAACTGTTTGCGGTCAAGGACAATTAAAGACAACCATTTCTTCAATGAATTCTCGAATTAAACTCCACACTGCTATTATTTTGAACACGTCCTCTCAATGAATCAGTCAATTTCTCACAATAAGCAGTATGCATGTCATGACAGTATGTTTTTTTCTATTACACGGATAGATCTATAAGTAAATTATTTGCCATGCAGAATCAGTACGACTAATAACATCAGGTTGTACAGCTATTTTTTTAAACACAACTATACATTTTCCCTGATTGGTTGAATCAATAAAGAAGCCTCGCTTAAAGAAAAGGGGCAGAATTACAACCTCAATTCCAAGACAACTGGGACAATGAGTAAAATGTACAGTAAAAAAAAAAAAAGTAGCAAGCAGTAACTTGCAGATTTCCTTTAACCTGTTTTCCACAGAATAAGTACAAAGACAAAGTACCGTTTGTGACTCACCAACTTCCATAATGTATTTATTTACTTATTCATTCATTCATTCAATTAAAAATAATGGCTATTTTGAAAATGTAATTTCTGAAACACATTCCAATGAAGTTGGTAACAGTGCAAGTTTACCATGATGTAACATCACCACTCACACTTAGAAGTCATTTTGTAACTGAGGTCACTCATTGCAAGAAATATCAAAAGCAGAATTTGTTCCCTTCCTTCTTTGATATAGTTTAGATTGGTAAACAGTCCAAGGTCTCCATTGTTGTACTTTGCAGTTCATTCTACGCCACACTTTCTCAACAAAAGACAGGGTCTGGGCTGCAAGCAGTACCCACTTTCTATGGCTTCGCAGCCATTCTGATGCAATACCTGTACAGTGTGGTGTGGGGTTATACTCCTGGAAAAAGCAGAGGCATCTCTGATAAAGACATCATATAGAAGCCGCACGTTTTCCTAAAATACATGAACCCATCTGCATAAATTACACCTTCACCGACTAGCAAGATTTCCATGCGGATAGCAATAATGCAGCCCCAGACCATGCTGGCTATAGATCAGGTCACTGATAACAGATGAGATGGTCCTTCTTTTTGGCTGTCCATTTTCATCAAAAACAATTTTAAAGATGGACTTGTCAGACCAAAGCATTCTTTTCCACTTCCGCCTCAGTCCTTTATAAATGAGCTTGAGCCCAAAGAAGTCAGTGCCGTTTCTGAACAGCGCTGATCAATGGATTCCTCTTTGCGTAGTAGGGTCTTAACTTGCATTTGATGATACCATGATGAACAAATGTTCTCTGACACAGGTCTTTAGAAGTATTTGAAAGCCCCTGTGGTAATGCCTATGACAGTGGCATCATGGTTCTTAATGCAGCGCCGTCTTTTGAGGGCTCAAAGGTCATGCGCATACAATATTGGTATTTGGTATATCTTTCACACACAGAGATTAAGCTCGCTTCTCTGGATTTTCAGAATCTTTTCACCACATTATGGACCATTGCTGGTAAGATCTCGAAATTCCAAGCCATTGCACAGCAAGAAATAATGATCTTAACTGGGCTGCCCATTTGCTCATGGAGTTTTCAGCAAAGTAGCAAACCACAAATCATTTTATGACCCAACCTTTGGTGACTGCCCATTTTAGATAAAACATATGAATTTCTTGTAACTTCTTTTCATGTTTACCAGTGGAATTATCAAAATGTGTTTTTTTTTTTTCCTGAAAATTCCACAACTTTTCCAGTCTATCCATTCCCCTGTTCATATTGTTCTGAGACACATTGCAGGAATCAAATTCAGAATTAATGAAAAACTGCAAAAATCAAAAAGTAGCTTTAAACATTTTTCTTTACACATTACTCTGATAAATGTAAACTTAGGACAATTCACATATCACACAACTCTTAATCAGCATATTTCATACAATGCCAATTCTTGTGGTGTTGAGCTTGCTTCAGAGGCTGGGACATCCACCTTGGACTGATGTGTAACTTTGAGGCTATAGACAGAGTCTACAGCTATTAATAGCAGCAGTTGCCAAGAAAAGATGTTTGGTGACCTTTTATATGAATTCATATTCCCAGAACCAATGGCTCACAAAAATACATTCTAGTGATGCACAAATTGATTAAATATTAATTTATTAATGTGTGAAGCATCAAAAAAAAAAAAAAGAGCTCCAGATTAAGGGAGTGCAAAAACTTCCCGTTTGTCATTCCATGCTTGAATTCTCTCAAGTAACCATTTTGGCTGCATCAATCTGGGGCGTCAGGTGCCAAGGTATGGGCTGTTTAGGACATGGTTTTTCTGAGATAGATGTGGTCAAGCAGTGTAACCAGGAGTGTTGGTACCATGAAATATTAATCAGGCCAGGCAGCTAGGCTGCAGGCCATTTCAACCAGGCGGAGGATCTCTTACTGATCGCTTCAACATCTGCTGAGAGCAAAATGTTACACTCGTTTGCTTGATAACTCAAACGGTTAGCCTGAGGGCCAGGACAGTGGGGATGACGGGCAGCAGCAGGATGAGTGGTAGTTTTAATAGTGCTTTGCAAAACACCTCCTTGGCAAACAATAAATTCTCACTATGTGACTGGATTGTTTCGACATGGTTATAGTATTGCCACACAATTTATGCAACATTGTGAGAATGTGTTGTGTTAGCTCAGTCAACTGCTCTCCTTTGACAGCCCTGAAAGAGGAAGTAAAAACCATTTACCTTGAAGGAGTTTCCTGTGTGCAAAAGCTTTTTCAAAATGGAACCTGGAGGGAAAAAATCAGAAAACGTAATCGGTAAAAAGGAAGAGTCAATTAAAAGGTATTGACTGCACATTACAAAATTTTAAAAAGACACAGAAAATAGGCAAATAGCCATCAAGTTAGGCCTACCACACATGAGGAACATAAACAGTGGGGTGCAAAAATTTGGGCACTACTGGTTTGAATGTCTGTTACAATTAATCTCCAAGTGTCTGAAAGCAAACCTGAGCACTAAATGCTACAAAGTTAAACATGATGCCTTTCTGCAAATTTAAAAGCAATTTTAAATTTTTATTTTAATTTTTCTGAGTTTTTAAATGTTAAGAAAGGAAAAAGGGCCCTGTGCAAAAGTCTGGGAACTCTTTTGGATTATTCTTTGTTACCTTTTAAGAAGATGATCACTAAGGCCCAGACCCAGGTGATTTACTCGTTAGAGCTTCTGTGAGTCAAGTGAATATAATTCCAGGGTTGAACTATTTAACCCTCTATTAACCAGCGTAGCATATCTGCTGCATGAAGAAGCAGTCTGTACACAACAGCCTGGACACCCTGTTGGTTTTGTTTCTTATTGCCAAATAAACATTTGAGAATAACTTGAATGGTATGTCACTTTAATTTTTTCATTAGCATTATTACCCAATGTAGCAGATTTGCTACAATTTGGAAAGGTGGGCCAAATGTGTCAAAATTTTCTTTGTCTACTGTTTTTCAAATAATGGCCCAAAATAAACATTTTTGCATGGGGAAATAATTTTAACACAATTGGAAATGAGTTTGGTTAATAGAGGGTTATTCTGAAGTAACTCCATGCCCCTTAAGTATCCGATTGAGGTGGCTGTTGTGTCTGGTGTTAAAAACCATGTGTTCCTCTAAACAGTTGTCCAAGGATGTCAAAATCAAGATAATTCACTTCCACCAACAAGGAGAGGGCTAGAAAAAACTCTCCCAATGTTTCAAACTACCCATTTCTACTGTCAGAAACATTGTTTCTGGAATGGAAAATGGAAAATAAATGGAACAATTGAAGTCAAGGCAAGATTTGGAAGAAAAAAAAAAATTTCAGATAGATAGACTGGCCCGAGATCTTGTGAGCAATGATCAGAAGATTCCACACATCACTGCAAAATGAAGAGCAGCAGACACAGGTCTAGTTGTTCATAGGATAACAACACAGTGTACCTGAAACAACAAAGACCTACGTGGCACAGTTGCAAGAGAGAGGCCTTTCGTACTACCTGAATGCAAATTAAGCATCTGAAGTATGCAAAAAAAAAAAAAAACTTTGAGAACAAGTGGTGCCAGGCACAACAAACCCCGCCCCTCGAACATACTTTAACCTACTTGTACAAAATTCAATATGGATTTATTCTGGGTCAGTGGCAATCAATATACTAAATTTGGGGTGAATCTGGCCATTAGCTTTGGCGCTAGAGTGTTAAAAACAAGCAAACACAGAAACACAGGAGCAAACCGAACAATACCCCTTCCCTCACTCTTCGGGTGGGGCGGGGTAACAACGTGCTTTGGACTGACAAAACCAAAATTTAACTTTTTGGCCACAACCAAAGAAGGTATGTTTGGAGAAAAAAGGGTGAAGCATTTGTAGAGAAAAACATGTTGCCAACTGTTAAACATGGACGTGGATCCATTAGGCCTTGGGGTTGTGTAGCAGCTGGGGCCACAGGCAATACTGTGTGGGTGGAAGGAAGAATGGATTCCACCAAGTATCAAGACATTCTAAAGGCTAATTTTCAAAGCTTAGTCCAGGAATTGAAGCTGAAGAGACGTTGGGTATTCCAGCAAGACAATGACCCGAAGCACACCTCAACACCCACCATGAAGTACCTCCAGGAAAGATGGATGAAGGTTTCGGAATGACCATCACAGTCCCCAGACTTGAATATTATTGAACCTCCGTGGAGAGACCTCAAACATGCCATGCTAGAAGGCCGAAGAATATTTCTGTGCTAGAGGTGTTCTGCCAGGATGAAAGGGGAAAAATTCCAAAGACAAGAATTGAAAGACTCTAAGCTGGCTACAGGAAGCGTTTGCAAGCTGTTACAGCAGCCCGAGAGGGGATGACAAAGTACTAGCTGACGGGGTTAGCCAACTTTGGCACAAGGCTTTTTTCCTTGTTTTATTATTCTGAAACTGTAAAAAGTCAAAAATAATAATATTCTAGCTTTAAAATGTGATTAAATGCATCATGTTAAACTTTATAGCATTAAGTGTTCAGGTTTGCTTTCAATCACTTGGAGATTAATTGTAACAGACATTTAAACCAGGGGAGCCCAAATTTTTGCACCCCATTGTAGTGCACAGAAGACATTTATTGACCAAGAAAGCAAGACTGACAGCATTTTGACTGAGCTACAGAGAGAAGGAACTGAAGGAACAGACAGATTTTTATCAACTTTGCTCCTGAAAAGGAGCACAAAACAACTCAGATTTAATCCTTGAAACTTCTCTGTTCTTTGGGTCTGGGGTGAGAGGGAAGTGCTGAGGGTGAGGGCAGGTACCAGATCATTTGGAGTTGGGATGATGGAGACCAGAAAGAGGTTGAGAGAGGAAGGGTGGGGGGGTAAACACTGGGATACACTGACGTATGCAGTGAGAATGGTGAATTTATTCACAAGTGGAAGAGTCTACTTGAAATTTGTTTAAGCCTGTAGAGCCCAACTTGGTAAAATAACTGACACAGCAGCAGTTCTGGGAAAAGTTGAATGCGTTTTCACTCGTAAAAACAAACATCTCCCCCCCAGCCCCCTTCCCCGCGTAACCCAGGAGATGGACGGACAGACAGACAGGCAAAGACCAAAAGGCACCAGTGCAGGACTTGAGTAGTTAGTATGCAAAGTTTCGTTAAGACCATGCAAATGGTGTAGGAGTAATGCTCTGGACAAAAACTGATGACATCCTGGACAGACAGGCACATACCAAAATGCACCACTCTAGGACCTGAGCAGTAAGTATGCAAAAATTCAAAAAGATCATGCGAACGGTTTTGGAGTTACATGCTGGAAAGGAAGTGGGAACGCGAACGGGAACCAAGCCTAAAAGAATATGTCTCCCCTCTCCCTCCAGTAAAATGGACTATATGTAATGTGATAATCAACAAGGCCTTACTGAAAGGAAAATAAACAATGTAATAACACAACCGTATGGATCAGATTAATAAGCGAAAAACATCGTGAAAATGACGTCTTTTCAATTCTAATCATATTTTCGGGACTTGCAGACACTTCAAAAATGTCACACGAGCAGTATGGAGGAATTTAATGTTTTTTAACGTTGCTTTTTTAACCTTGAAAAAGTGGCCACCATATGATTTCTCTTCAATGCTGTTTTTCCTTAAAACTCCAAAACCATTCTGAAGACAAAAGAAATTAACGGACCCTTCAATTAGCCTGGGGGTGAGTATATTATGAGTGAATTTCCATTTTTGGGTAAACTTTCCTTTGAAGTATTTGTATGCCTGATTTTATTGTAAGTTGTTTTAACAGATAATGAGTACATTTTGATTCTGCTCTATTAATGTAGCTTGATTATTATTTATATACTCAGCCAAAATAAAAAACTTCACACTCGTTTGGAGGTCAAAAAGTAGAATATACAAGAAATGAGGTTTTAAATAATGATCTTATTTAAATCTGTACTCATTGAAGACGGTGTATCATAAAAATAATTTCCATAATGTAACCAGTTCCACCGGAAATGCTACGGAAATGTCCAAGAGTAAAAATGGTAAGTTACAACTTGAATAAGAGCAGTGCGCAGGCGATTACATATGGTTTGGGCAGTCACACGACCTCTAAACAATTCATTCCTAGTGGACGTTGCAGTGACAAATCGATTATGCAACTGACATGAGATAATTTGTCGGTCTTCTGCTTTTGACATCACATGTGGGCTACCAGAACGAGGTCGGTTAGCTGTGGTGCCAGTTTGTTGGAGACGTGTCCGAAGATCATGGACAGTCCGTCGACTGCATCCCATAACCCTTGCAACTTTAGTGACAGACGTTTCCGTATTCATCATGCCAATGGCACGTTCACGCTGAGTGTTTGACAGCCATGGCATTGAAAATCAACGAATAATTAACTGTAAAAATTTTTTTCCGAGATGTCACTCTGACCTGCTGACGTGAGCTCAGTTGCACATCTCTCATATGGTCACATGACTAGGAACACAAGAAAATATGGTTTTAGCTTAAAGTACGCTCGCACGTGCTACATACCAGTGCACGTCGGAGTTGATGTGTGTCATGATGTCTTTGACAATGCATTTACCCCTAGTGATAATAAAAACTCTTTTAATAAGAGTTTTAAAGAAAATATTTACAAATTTATGTGTGAGAAGTTTCTTTTTTGACTCAGTATATTTACATGAGGGTTTTCTAATCTTATGATGATGAAATGTTTCAGCAAGATTGGCAGAGCAGAGATGCTGTGGTGTTAGCTGCCGTCTGTTTGATATGCATGTATGTAAGTGGCAAAGAATGCAATTACACACACTGAACTAGTATTTTGTGTAATTTGTGGTTATTTTGAAGTCTGGATGAGCTCTAGAGTCTAGACAGTGTAGGCCAATATATCTTTTTGCATGGTGCATAGATACGCTGGCGAGATACTCCACCGTGGCACGACAGGTACCCCCCGCCGTATGGGGCCCCCAAAAATTTTCTGCGCGCACAACTTCAGCCCCTGTTCCTTTCCCCTTAGCCCCTGATGTTCTTGAATCATAAAATCGCCCCTGTTCTGAACTTGCGAAGATTCAACCAATGAGTGTATAAGAAGCGGTGGCTGACAGGCATGTGCTTCAGAGAAAAGCCGTGAACTGTCCTCACTATCCTGAATTGGCAACAAGGGGTCGCATAACAAGCAAACCCAAAACCAGTGAAGTTGGCACATTATGTAAATCGTAGATAAAAACAGAATACAATGATTTGCAAATCCTTCTGCATGTTTCTTAGAAACCACCTAGGTGCATACTGCTACCAAGTGTATTGGAATTTTGATAAAATAATCCATACTCGGGCACGGCACGACGTTGCAAGTATGAAAGCTGACCAGCGGGGGGAGAGGGGAGGAGGGACAATCGTACTGTGGCATGACATAGAACAATCGTACCTAGTGTTGATAGGCTCAGGGCCTTTGGAGTTTTCAGGGGCAAAAATGTCCTCGCCCAAGTGTTGACAAAGTAAACATATTTTCTCATTTGAAGGGTTCATTACATGCACTATAGTTTATACATTTTTATTCAGTCAGTCTGACAGTGCATAAGATGTACACAACCACAGTGCATGTTCATGCTTGAGACGGTCAGTCAGGACTATGGAACGAAATTTGTTCCAACAGAATTTGAATTGAATTATGGTTTTGAATTGAATTTAACCTGCTTTGAATTGAATTTTTTGGTTTTGAAATTGAATGAACAAGTAATCTGAAACTGAATCCAATTATTTGTATTGAATTTAAGAGAAAACTTGAAGCATTTCATTCAGTTCGCACATTCAAATTCAGTTCATAAAATTCAAATTCAAAATTCAAATTCAGAATTCAAATTCAAAATTAAAATTCAAGTTGAGTAACATCACATGAACGCGCATGGCGAGCTGCAGTCACGCCTCTGTCCCTCGTGGCTTGCCTTATTTGGAATTAGGTAACTATGTCATTTCCGGAAGTGCACCTCAGAATTCTAAACCCACCCGACTATACACCGAAAACGTTTACCAAAACTTCGGCTCTTCATCAGTTTATTTGTTTTAGCTCATCATATTAATCTTCAACAGTTAACCCTGAGTTAGCCTAAGATCATCAGTAAATGCACTCGTTAATTATCCCCCGCCGCGCGATTAGCGCGAAGCCGGGGATATAGAATCGGGCTCCATCCCTCCATACTGACACATAAAATTGAGGTGGCGGGGGTTATCGCCATGTTAGTGGCAAACACTTGTTTCTATGGTTTCTTCGGCTAAGTAAATAATGCTAACGTTAGTCAGGAATGAGTGTCTTTTCTCCGTCGGTATGTGTAAATGTATTTCGATGGAGAGCCTACATGTTAAAGCTCCTGTGCTTCAAGTGTAACGTTATATTCAGTCAAAATCAAAATAATTAGACCTGTTCAGGACTTAAACTTCACATTCCTCGGAATTCTGTACTTTCTACCTGTCATCGGCAATGTCACCAGTTCGGTCTCTGGCAGGTTAAAACCCTGAGGAAATATGCTGAAGTAAAAACTCGGACATCGCTCACTCACTGTAGAGACGCTGCCAGAGACCGAACTAGTGACTTTGCCGATGACCAGTAGAAAAGTATACTGAATTCCGAGGAGCCACCGAATTTACATTGCATTTCATATTTCCGTGAATGCTGTAGATGATTTGTCGGATATAGCTAGCCAGCTATAAATGAACCTGGAGCGTTTAAAATGCTACCACAGAACTAAGTGCATACAATACGTAAAATCCGTGTTGGCACCGTATTTCCGCAGAGAGCATATCCCCGTACTCTTATCTGCATATTTTCGTGCATGAGTGAATTTGCATGTGCGTGAGGTACCGCTCCAAATGAGGAATATTTATTTGACTTGATTCAGCAACAACCCCTACTGGATTAATAGCAGTCTCTTCTCTTCGCGGGTATGTCATCACTTTGTGACTCTTGGCATTCTGAACCAATAAGCCATATGAAGTTTAAGTCCTAAACAGCTCTATCAAATTATTTTGATTTTGATTGAAAGTAACGTAACACTTGAAGCCCTAGAGCTTGAACGCGTAGGCTCGCCAGCAAAATATATTCTCACATACCGATTGGGAGAAAAAGTGACCCAATTGTAACTAATGTTAGCATTTTTTTACTACGCCGAAGAAACAAATAAACTGATAAAGAGCCGAAGTTTTGGTAAGCGTCTTCGGTGTATAGTTGGGTGGGTTTTGGCTTTTTTCAGTTTATTTGTTTTAGCTCATCATATTAGGCCTAATCTTCAACAGTTAACCCTGAGTCAGCCCAAGATCATTAGTAAATGCACTCGATAATCTAGCGTTTCTTCGGCGTAGTAAAAAAATAATGCTAACATTACTTACAATTGGGTCACCTTTTCTCCCAATCGGTTTGTGAGAATATATTTAAGCCTGATTCATGCTTCTTGCGGTCGGCGCGGTTTCAGCGGTGCAGACGGCGCGCACGGTCCCCACGAACGTCGAGTTGTTTCATGCTTGATGCGGTCAAAGCGGTTCCAAGAACGGACCTGCTGTACTGTTGAGCTACTGAATCTTATTTCTGTGATAAATACGTTCAAAATGTAATAAATACGGAAACCCTTAGGTTAAACAGAGCGCAACATAGACTTTTGATTTTTTTTGTCTCCCTAAGTTTTATAAACAGCATGAGCCAGGGCAATGATGCAACTTAAATACCGCCGATACACTGGTTCCCTCAGCCTCTCACCTCCCCTTAATTTTTTTCGTGCCTTCACAAACCGGTTGCGAAAGGTTTTCCATTTTATCTAATACACGTCTGATGAAAATTTCTGATCTCCTTCCATGTGTTGGAAGTCACATGTATTTTCAGCTGTTTGTATGTTCAGCTGGCCTTTCTTTAAAGTTTTCCATTTTTAATTTAAATCGGTACACGTACTTCGGGGTCCTGAAGATAGCCAATCATTGCAACGCGGTCTGTGCGACCCCGGCCGCGTTGTTACAAAATCCTCCAGATGCGCGGCTAGGCGTTCAGAGCCTCCTCAGAGAGTACGGGGATATGCTCTCTGCGGAAATACGGTGCCAACACGGATTTACGTATTGTATGCACTTAGTTCTGTAGCAGCATTTTAAACGCTCCAGGTTCATTTATAGCTGGCTAGCTATATCCGACAAATCATCTACAGCATTCACGGAAATATGAAATGCAATGTAAATTCGGCGGCTCCTCGGAATTCAGTATACTTTTCTACTGGTCATTGGCAAAGTCACTAGTTGGGTCTATGGCAGCGTCTCTACAGTGAGTGAGCGATGTCCGAGTTTTTACTTCAGCATATTTCCTCAGGGTTTTAAGTTAACCAGCCAGAGACCGAACCAGTGACATTGCCGATGACAGGTAGAAAGTACAGAATTCCGAGGAATGTGAAGTTTAAGTCCTGAACAGGTCTAATTATTTTGATTTTGACTGAATATAACGTTACACTTGAAGCACAGGAGCTTTAACATGTCGGCCCTCCATCGAAATACATGAACACATACCGACGGAGAAAAGACACTCATTCGTAACTAACGTTAGCATTATTTACTTAGCCGAAGAAACCATAGAAACAAGTGTTTGCCACTAACATGGCGATAACCCCCGCCACCTCAATTTTATGTGTCAGTATGGAGGGATGGAGCCCGATTCTATATCCCCGGCTTCGCGCTAATCGCGCGGCGGGGGATAATTAACGAGTGCATTTACTGATGATCTTAGGCTAACTCAGGGTTTATGTTGAAGATTAATATGATGAGCTAAAACAAATAAACTGATGAAGAGCCGAAGTTTTGGTAAACGTTTTCGGTGTATAGTCGGGTGGGTTCAGAATTCTGAGGGGCGCTTCCGGAAATGACATAGTTACCTTATTCCAAATAAGGCAAGCCACGAGGGACAGAGGCGTGACTGCAGCTCGCCATGCGCGTTCATGTGATGTTACTCAACTTGAATTTGAATTTTGAATTTGAATTCTGAATTTGAATTTTGAATTTGAATTTTATGAACTGAATTTGAATGAGCGAACTGAATGAAATGCTTCAAGTTTTCTCTTAAATTCAATACAAATAATTGGATTCAGTTTCAGATTACTTGTTCATTCAATTTCAAAACCAAAAAATTCAATTCAAAGCAGGTTAAATTCAATTCAAAACCAAAATTCAATTCAAATTCTGTTGGAACAAATTTCGTTCCATACAGGACAGTCAACTCTTTTCTGTCTTTCTGATGCAAAAACACTGATGAAATACACAGACATGGCAGATGTTACTTTCACAAATATCTTTAACGATTCCTTTAATTTCGAAAATTTTCAATGTTTTACTTACCTCTGAATTGGTGACTGATACCATTAAGAAACTCTGAACACTAGCCACAAGCATACCCTTGAAACAGTCACTTGACTTCCCTAAGTGGGATTTTCTATTTTCCACACTAATGCCCCCTATTGTCTCAAAGGTAAGGAATTAAAGAGACACCAATTGTTTTCAGGCAGAACTAACCCCCCGTTCACACATAGACGCCGCTTCTACTACGATCAAAGCGTGGCCGATTGCAGGAGAAACGTAGTGGAGTCTTCATAAGCGCAGTATGATCGCGGTAGGGTCTTCATGATCGGGAAGCTCAACGCTCTCGCCACGCTTATTTTGAACATGCTCAAAACAAGCCTAGCGGGATCATGGCCAACATGAATCGGGGTAAAGTCGTTAAAAGAGCGTAGTAGAAGCGCCTTATTCGTACAAGCAGCGCGGAAGCATCGTGGAGAGATCTTCACGATAGTAGTAAAATCGCAGTAAAAGCGTAGTACAGTCGGGGAACATATCGAGTACGCTCCTACAACACTCCCACTGCGTTGTTACAACGTTCCCACTACGATCTCTCTACTTTCCTGACGATCCTACGAAGACCTACCATGACCTTACGCCGATCATACCATGACCTATCAGGCAGCAGTTTGTACATGTACATGAACATGTACTTCGTTACAGTATTTAAGTAGATTTTTTTTTTTTTTAACTGGGACTTTTACTATCCTACATTTAAAAGACAAGTATAAGTTACTTTCACTTCGTTACTTTGACACTGGCAACTTAGTTACTCGTTTCAACTTGAATATTAATTTAATTCATCATTTACGGATTATCTGGATTTGGCGTGTTCGAGAAGAACAACGGTGTCTCTTTGTGCAGATGTGTCCGCCAGTGGACGTGGAGCTGCAAATATATACACGCAATTACAATATTCTATCACTAGATGGCACATCAGGATGAGTTATTGAATATTACAACTGTCACTAAACTCAAAGAAGTGATTTCCTTCCCCCCCGATACTTTTTAATTTCAGTGGGACTCCTCAGTATAATGAAGGCTAAATTAAATAATTCTTTTGTGTATTTGTACCATTTTGTCTGTCACAAACAAGAGATGTTGCAGCACTGCCTCTGACACCGGATCGGATCAGGGTTTGTTTTCAGCCAAAATATGTGTGTGTGTGTGTGTGTGTGTGTGTGTGTGTGTGTGTGTGTGTGTGTGTGTGTGATACACATATCATCGCCAAAATCATACTAGACGCATACTACAAGCATGATATGAGCGGCACCACCGTAGCTATATCGTCGTACAGTCTTCTAGGTCTGCGTAGCGTCGTAGTATGATCTTCAACGCCGTAGGCAGCGTAGTATAAACGCAGTAAACGCGGCTACTGGTCGGCAACGGTCTGCGTAACATCGTAGTAGAAGTGTGTCAGCAGCGCGTTGGACGTGGGAGCATCGTAGTACGGTCGTAATGAAGACCATAATTTGCCAAATTGCTCCATTTAGATGCTGATCCGCCCCGATCCAAAACTTTTTCTGATCGTGGCTTGATCGGGATGATCGTCCTAAAGTCGCAGCTCTGTGTGAACGGGGGGTAAGCAATTCGCTCCATTGACTTTAGAAGTACTTCTGGTTTTTCAAAAACTATTTTTCCACGGTAAGGAGCCATTTTAATGCAGTAGTAAAATTAATATTTAGTTAAGGAATTTGCAAAAGTCGGTATGAGCGAAACAGTGTTGCTGACCTGAGGTTATTGTCCAATTGCGAGATTTGCTATGGACTGTTTATATTTTGTGCATGTGAATAAACAATGTTTTGAAATTAAAATTGATAAGATCGATGCATCGATTAAGTCAGAGAAGCATGTGAACATACTTTGTCAGGGTTTCTGCTACATGTAATTGATTATGGTGCACCACCATGGCAAAATAAAAGACGCCATGCCTATGTAAAATTACTTTACATAAACTCCAAAAATCCTAAGGACAATCAGGTGTCACCAGTTCTCCTTCAAGGTTCACTCAGAAAAATTTTTGGCTATTTTTCGAAGAAATGGATCATATGTAGAAAATTAATATGCATCACACATTTGTAAATGCTTTCTATAACTTTTTATCATTTTTTGAAAACTAAGATTTGGCTGGTTTGTACGGTCCTAAGCCCCACCCCTAAAAAAAGTCATTGCACACTGTCCTCGCAGTCATATGACCTTTGACTTGTGAAAAGTAAGTTGCAAATGTTCTCAGCTGATCGACCAGTGGTTTGTTCTATACTGATGATTGATTTCACCTAGATCAATCCTTGATTTTGTTGATTTTGAGATAACATTCATCAGCATGCCAAATAGTTGTGTAGTGGTAGGCTGTAAGAAGACTCCAAACGATGGCATGAGTTTACATCACTTCCCAAAGAAGAGATGCCAAGTCTCACGCATTCGGTAGAGTCTCTCGCCTTAGTGGCATTCACCTTCCTGTGCCGTAGTTCGCAATTTTCCAATCAGCGCACACTGGAGAAAGTCACTCACGGAATTGAAGTCATTGAGCATCAAGTTAATCAGTTTCACGTACATTACGGTGGCTTTCCCCACTAGCGTCACTGAAATCGATTACGAAAATGGAATTGCATAAAGAGGTTTCAGATGATCTTGTTTCATTACAACAATTGAAACAATCATGAAACACATGCATTGTTTCTTTTCCCTGAGTAAAGAGAAGCGTGAGAAGTCCGGAGTCATAATCGCTTTCCATGCTACTTGTGGTGAGGTCCACCTTTACGCGAGTGAAACTGAAACTTCAATGCACAAGGATATTAATTCTGTGTGAGAATCTCATTAATAAGCTTTCATTGAATAATTGCTGACTACGGTGAATGAGCCTAAAAAATGCATAGGGCGTACTTTGAATGCGTTAGACTTGGCATCTCTGAGATCCGTTCTCGTGCTTACTCCCTACTACCGGCGCGAGTAGCCCACTGTACGTCTTCGGTGTTAATGTCTATGTAAGAGTGCTGTGAAGACGAGCTGACAAGTGAGCTTGTGTTTACGTTGTTTTGTTAGTAACTTAGAATCATTGCTCATTGCTGTTGTTGATGATGACGTTCAAATTATGCATTTGTGTTTGTTTCTGAAACACTGGCCATATCGTGATCCTAGTCACCGGGGACTACAAGGACTTCGGTATGGCACATTATCTGAAAGTGAAACCCAAACATAAACACAAGCGACCAGTCCATACGAGTATGAAGTTGCCATACAGTCGCTTACTATGTTCAAAGTCCAAAATTAGCATTCATTTTTTGTAGTATACAAAGCAAGAATGTGTAAACCGATCGTACACGCGTTTACGACCAATGCAAACTTTTCGTTTTGCAATCCCAGATGAGATCAGAGCTTTGTTCGCAGAAAAGTTAAAAACCCACAAAATCTGGACAGTTTGTGTCAAATCCTTTCATTGGGTATGTAGAAAATGCGTTGATAAAAATATTTGCCCCAAATACGATAACTATAACTTGTCTTTCTCCCACAAATTGGCAGTTGAACTAAGGAGTGAAACAAGTCATTTTCTGCACAAGCTCCGGTGCAACTTACTTCTCATACGTGGCAGCCGATTAGGCAATCGCTCGCGAGGTTCAAGGAGAGGTCTCAAAGTGTCTAGTTTCTTCAGTTTTTTGAAAATTTGACATATAATTGCGAAAGATAAATTCTGGATTCATGAATTACAGGCAATAATCATTTACTTCTACATCATTTACTTTTTTCTAACTCTGTAGACCTTTAAAGTTAAATGAGCGCTAATAATTCTTCACCTGTTGTCATCATTTTGCTTGATGAACACGTTTCCCAATGAATGAAAATCAGGCATCAGCAGTAAAACGCGCTGCTTTCCTCTTCATGCAGTGTGTGCAAGGATTAGAGAAAAACTGTTTTGTCTACTTCACAAAACGATAAACTGCAATGTTAACTTCTGTGTTTGCTGTGAGCACATCCTGCTCTACCTAATAACAGGGCTCCCAACTCTCCTGAATTCCACATGAGACTCAGTGGCATATTCATGTTCCTGTGCCGTAGTCAGCAATCATTCAATCAACGCAATGCATGTGTTTCACAATCGCTGAAATTGCTCAAATGAAATAAGACCATCTGAAACGTTTTTATATGCCATTCCGTTGCTTTCAACCACTGAGTAAAGAAAAGCGTAAGAAATCCAGGGTCATAATTGATTTCCATGTTACTAGTGGTGAAATCCACCGTGACGCTTGTGAAACTGATAAACCTCTGTGCACACAGACTTCAATTATTACATCACCTACGTGCTGATTAATGAAAACCGGCCACATCTGATGGTGCTGAGTTTGACCCGACACTTGAGCCCTCTGCCACAGTTTAAAAAAATTCTGTTTGTTGTCTTTTATTTTATGTTTTGTGTGTTTCTGCACTCAATCTTGTGCACAGTCCTCACAAATATTATTGATTTAGAATTTTCTGGTCTAAATCAACAATGTATTACCAGTATTTCTTACAAAATATAAGTCCAATTCTCAAATCCTTTCATCTTCGTGTCTTTAATAGGTAGATTGGTGAATACAGACAGGAATTGCACAAGTTGAATGAGCGCATTGATTTAGAAGCTTCTATTTATGCCTTGATTGTAAGTAGGTCTGAGGTGACAACTGGCTCTTTCATTAGCATATATTGAACCGTATTTGTACAAAACTTTTTACAGTACTGAAAAATACTTTTCTTGATTTAAGTAGTCCAAGCATTGCTCTAGGGTATCCGTTTTTCAAATGGAAAATGCCCAACGGAGATATTGGGCTTCAAAAATCGTGAATTTTTCGCAATTTTGTGATGAGCCGTTTACATGGTTAACTATTAATTTCGCTTAATTCATAGGACGTCAATCATATGAATCTCTCAGCTGCGAACTCTTTAAACATGGACAAATGTGTGGGCCAACAGAGAAAAAAAATTGGTCGAATTTTGTGAGCAGGAGAGCTTTCCGCTTTTGTCCTTTGTACAAGTGGAAATTTAAAAAAAAACCAGGAGGGGGGGTGTTAGTCTAACTTTCCCGGAACACATCAACGTTCAAAACCCTCTCCATGCCAAGTTTCATGAAAATCGGTGCGATGGCATGTAGCACCCCTGCCTGGTGGACTCAAAAACACAGACTAAAAATAACAAAGTTATTTCAAACCACCCATTTTTTAGGGTTCCAGACAGAACAGAGGCGGAAAACAATTCCGGCATTGCATTTTGCTCTCCCGTTGATTTCCTCTAGATGTTCTCTGACTTAGGCAGAATGGGCAATGAAGCAGGTCATGTGACATAATTCAAATGCACACTGACCCAAATTTCACTGAAATAGCTGGAGTCATCTCCTTCACTTGCATGCTTAAAACTATATTTCCTCAAAAACAAAGAAAGCCTTACCTATACTGTGAAACTGCCATCTACTGAAAATTTTCTCAGGTAGAAGTTGAAGAATTTTCTGTAAAAGAAAGGAAGAAGGTTATTATTATTTCATCTGAGCTTTCAACATAGTAGCACCTGAGGCTATAAATGCTTATTTTACAAAAGATAAACACAACCAAATCACAATAGGAAGTGATGAAAAGACTCCATTTCCTCATTTTGATGGAGAGCAGAAATCAACACGAGGTGTTCTGACAAACTGAGAAGATATGTTGATTCCAAGCCAAGGTCAGGTAGTCCAAGAAAGATTTCAGCCTAAACTGCCAGTAGAATTGTTCGAGACACAAAGCAAAATCCACAGGCAACCTCAAGAGAAATATAGGATGCTCTGACATAAGATGGTGAGGTCATTTCAAGGAGTACAATAAGGAGGTACTTAAACAACAGCAAAAAAAAAAGCCCGCCAGTAATATGCCAGACGACACCTTGATACACCTCACAACATCTGGAATACTGTCATTTGGAGTGACGAGACCAAAATAGAACTTCATGGTCACAACCATAAGTACTATGTTTGGAGAGCAGTCAACCAGGCCCATTTTGAAAAATAAACCATTCCTACTGTAAAGCATGATGGTGGCTCTCTGGTGTTTTGGGGGTGTGTGAGCTCTAAAGGCACAGGGAATCCTGTGAAAATTGATTGGAAGATGAATGCAGCATGCTATCAGAATACACTGGCAGACAATTTACATTCTTCAGCACGAAAGCTGCGCATGATTCTGCCATTCTACATGACGCAGTTGGATATGAATCCTATAAGAAATGAAAGAAATGTGTTTTGCCGGGCCATTCATGTTTTCTATAAAAAATATCACTTATTTTACAAATTCAGCCAGGGTATGCAAACTTTTGAGCAGAACTGTATATACAGCATCCTCCGTAATTATTGGCATTGGTTAAGATGTGTTAAAAGACTTAAAATAAATTCAATTTTTATTGCAGAAATATACTCTCACACTGAAAATTGTAGAAAATGTAACCTTCAACTTCAGTGAATTTTAAGGAGAAAAAAAATCCTTGACTATGAAATAATTATTTTTCATAAAATCACCTATTCCACAATTATTGGCACCCCTAACAATTCCTTGGAAATAAATGTAATTGAAGTATTTCTACAGTAGTTTACAAAGTTGATCAGAATATCTAGGAACATTTAATTAGCAATTCATCACTTCCTGTTTCCCTGGGGTATAAATATGACGTGACACAGAGGCCATTTCTCTTATCCACTCTTCAACATGGGAAAGACAAAGAAACACACCATTCAAGTAAGGTAGATGGTGTGTCAACCTTCACAAGTCAGGCAATGTCTACAAGAAAACAGCCACTCGCCTGCACCTGCCCATATCTACTGTCAGAGGAATCATTACGAAGTTTAAAATGACTGGAACAGTGGTAAACAACCCTGGATGAGGAGGCATGGTTATTTTGCCTCCACGCACAGTGAGGAGGATGGTAAGAGAAATAAAAAGTTCTCCAAAATCACTGTTAAAGAATTGCAACAAATGGTAGCATCTTGGGGTCACAAAGTCTCCAAAACAACCATCAGGTGCTATCTACATGTCAACGAGCTGTTTGGGAGGGAAAAAACCTTTTCTCACTCACATTCATAAACGCAAACGTCTGGAGCGGTACTGGGACTTCAACTGGGACCGTGTGCTTTGGTCAGATGAGACCAAAATAGAGCTTTTTGGCAACAAAGACTCTAAGTGGGTCTGGCGGAACACAAAAGATGAGTATGCAGAAAAGCACCCCATGCCCACTGTGAAGTATGGGGGAGGAACGGTGATGCTGTGGGCCTGTTTCTCTTGCAGAGGCCCTGGGAACCTTGTTAGGGTGCAAGGCATGAGGTGAGTGCAGAGGAGAGGACCCAGGTCGCTGGATGATTTAGAGAGATTGTGCAAAGAGGAATGGTCGAAGATCCCTTTTTCTGTATTCTCCCATTTCGTGAAACATCATAGGAGAAGATTAGGTGCTGTTTTGTTGGCAAAAGGGGTGCTAATAATTGTGGCACAGATGATTTGATGTAAAATAATCATTTCTTAATGTGGGATTTTTTTCCCCATTGAATAAATGCACTTGAATTAAAGGTTGGATTTTCCTCTTTATTTCATTGTGGTCCTATATTATTTAGAAACTAGAGTGTTCAGGTGAACATGTGTCGCCTGCGAAGCTTTAGTTTGAAAGTGTGACTACCAACTGAAAGTGTGACTACCGGACAGACGGATAGACAGACGCCGGACAAAGTGATCCCTATGTGCCGCTATGCTTCGCAGGCGACACAAAAAACTGAATTTATTAGAAGCTAAAGAACACATCTTAACCAGGGGTGCCAATAATTATTGAGGGCACTGTATATGGGTGGATCCAAGAAATGACGTTTGGGCCTATTTCGGGGTCTTTTTGACTTCAGAGAGCTATGTAATGCAACATCCTTCCCCTTTCTAGTCTCATTTGAAAGAAAACATCCAGGGCTTCAAAAAAGGGCAAATTTGCGTATATGTTGGCCCATAATTTCGCAAGTTATTAAACCCTGAAGTTGAAAAATGGCCCAAAGTTGGCATTATGGACCATTTTCACCTCATTACAAGCCATGTTTTGTCAAGCCAAATAGTGCCAGACGACCATAAACATATTTTTTCCTGAGTGGGGGGTCATATGTAACATTTCTATGTAGTTTAGCCATGTCATGACCTATATTTTTTTTTCCCCTATATCTTTTATTGGAAATTTCAACTCATTGAACCGCGAGTGACGAAACTTTTAGGCCATCGACTAGCATACTAAGAAGGTAGTCCCACTGTTCATCCAGCCAAGAGGGTCCCAAGGGTTAAGTTCATAGAAATATTTTTTACATTCATAGACTTGAGCCTGAGCCAGCTTGAAAAAACTATTCTTCAACACCGGCCTCGTCACTCGCGTTTCACTCACATTTACCTATATATAGGACAAACTACTGCTAATTTCTATACTTCCTACCATCCAAACAAAGTTACAGGGTATATATAGCAACCCATAATTTAAAATAATAAAGAAAATTAATTCAGGTTGGTTCTATGGGTGGTTGCTCAGTCAGTAAAACGCGCGTGATCGTCCAGCACAAAAAATGTGGCGAGATGAGGAAAGCGACTTTCTGTTAACCGGTGCAGGTAAGCTTCACTCAGGTTCCTTCGTAAACAACTCAGAGGATGTCAAGCTTCGATTGAGGCAAGTCCACGGCAGATTTTTACTGCAAAATACAAGAGAAATTCTTCAGAAAGGTAAGGAATTTGGATGAAATTCTTACAAACATTGTTGAGGTGGCGTCTGGGTCTACGCAGATGTCTCAATTTGTACCAAATCAATGTATTTTGGGTTCTATTAGTTAAAACAGATCAGAGAGTGAAATTTCCAAGCCGGTATGGCCATTGGTTTGCGTGTACGAAGCCATTTGCCATGCCTAAAGGTACAGTATTTGGCTACACCGCGTCACTCGCCTTTCACGTATTACGTGTGGCTGCTACACACCTCTATTTGCACAGCCCAAGAATTTTCACTTGTTGGTATTTTAGAAAGGCCTCTTCTCAAATATCCTGACCAGAAATAATGAACATTGTGCTACACCTTCACTACTTTTAGGTACATTTTCCATTCGTCGCTGTCGTTTCAATTTCTATTTCTTTGTCATTAAAGGCACCTCTACCCCATCCAGCCTATTCATATTTCACTATAAGATGGCCCTATGGTAACTCAAACTAAACACATCAGCCAATATGTACAACCCCAATTCCGAAATAGTTGGGACATAGTGTAAATTGTGAATAAAATCAAAACGCAAATACTTTTTTTTCACAATAGAACAGAGATAACATAGCAAATGTTGAAAGTGATAAATTTTACAATTTTATTCACAAAATGAGCTCATTTTAAATTTGATGGCTGCTATAGGTCTCAAAAAAGTTGGGATAGGGGCCTGCTTACCATGGTGTAGCATCCCCTCTTCTTTTGAACACAGAGTGGAGGCGACTGGGCATTGAGGAGACAAGTTTCTTGAGTTGAGCCATTGGAATTTGATCCCACTTTAGTTTAATACAGGCGACCAGCTGCTGGAGAGTTTTGGGTCTCCTATGACAGAGTTTTCGTTAAATTATGCGCCAAATGTTCTCAATCAGTGAAAGATCAGGACTGCAGGCAGGCCAGTTCAGCACACAGACTCTTCTACTACGAAGCCATGCTGTTGTAATAGCTGCAGTATGTGGTTTTGCATTGTCCAGCTGAAATACGCAATACCTGGAATACATGTTGCCTGGATGGGAGCATATATTGCTCCAAAACCTTTATATACCTTTCAGCATGCACGGTGCTTTTTAAAACATGCAAGTGTCCCACACCATATGCACCAATGTATCCCCATACGCTGAAAACAGGAGGGATGGTCTTTCTCCTCTTTAGCCCGGAGGACACGATGCTCATGATTTCCAACAAGAATGTAAAGTTTTGAGTCGTCTGACCACAGGACACATTGCCACTTTGCTACAGACCATTTAAAATGAGGGTTGGCCCACAGAACACGGCGGCGCTTCTGGATCATGCTCAACAATGGCTTCCTTTTTGCATGATAGAGTCTTAGGTGGCATCTGTAGATGGCACGGAGGACTGTGTTTACAGATAGTGGTTTCTTGAAGTATTCCTGGGCCCATTTAGTAATGTCAATGACAGAATCATGTCGGTGAGTGATGCAGTGGTTTCTGAGGGCCCGAAGATTACAGGCATCCAGTACAGGTCTTCGGCCTTGTCCCTTACGCACAGAGATTTTTCCAATTTCTCTGAATCTTTCGATGATGTTACGCACCGTCGATAATGACATCTTCAAAGCCTTTGCAATTTGACGTTGAAGAACACTGGTTTTTAAGTATTCCACAATTTTTTTACGCAAGCTTTCTCAGGTTCTTTACTGCTCAGAGACTCAGCCTCTCTAATGATGCCAGTTAACTTAATTAGTTGCTGAATGGGGCACCCCGGTGGCTCATTAGTCTAAGTGAGTGAGTGACCATTGTTAAGCATCTTAGAGTGCCCAGTAAAGCAGAAAAGCGCTATATAAAAATGATGCATTATTATTACTTAGTATCAACATGGCAAATTTCAGGTGAATTGAAGCAAAAATGATTGACAAATGAGTCAAAATTGCATTTTCAAGATCGCTACGATGGCGGCCAAATTTGAAATTAGATCCAGATCTTTGAACAATTTCTGTGTCCTGATTAGTCGGAAGATGTTTACACACGATGGATGACGCACAGCGGACGATGCAAGATGAGCAAGCATACCATGATCTAATCTCAGTGCTGGTCTTCGCCCAAGTGAGCTAAAAATCTGACATAGAAATTGCAAAATCAATCTCTTGATTGTGATGGACTATGCCTAAAACCAAGTTGGAGGCCATGACCTGGTGCTGGACATGCCAGGGCAAATGGCACCGCCGCAAGATTTAAGACTCACTTGTGCAGTGAGACCTTAGGAGGGGCCTCCATTTCTGGACTCTTAGAGTGTGCGTGTATATGTGTGTGCGTGTGTGTGTGTGTGTGTGTGCAGTTTAGCTGCGTAAGCCTCTTGTCATCTGATACTTACAAATTCATAAACATCAACTGGGAGGGTGGACAGAATGGGGAACCTGTCTTTCACACCAGAGGCCAGATTCAGACTCAAAGGAAGGAAGGAAGGATATTGTAAGCAGAAGGGATACTTGGCTACTACAAGGAAGATCGCAAGGCAGAGAAAGTGACAAACAATCTGGCCAAGTCTACTACCAAGAAACAGGAAAGAACACAATCTAATCTTACTAACCTTGACCTGCTTCAAGAAAAATGAAACTGCTAATACTGGGACATATGGTTCCATCCTTAGTCACAAGCAAGCCACTGGTAACCAACGCTTTTCCAGACAATCTATACCACCATCCTGGGCATTTTCAAATGAACCCGAAATTGGCAAACTCAATTAGCAGGTAAATGCAGATCTTTTGCTGCTTTCTGAGATGTATCAGAGTTGTGAGTGTGAATGTTGGTAGATCACCAGGACCACGGTTTCTTACCACTGCTATAAGTCCAGGGAGTCCTTGGGATGGCTTTTTATGCTATCTTAAATGCAGAGCTGGAGTGGTAAACCACGTGTTTGCTGAGCTTTGGAAATCAAAGTTTCCTGTATACACTCACCTCCACAGCACTATTATGTTGTCGGCATGTATGCTTTGACACGACTGTGTTCATCAGTTTAATAGAGGGATTAAGGGTTTGTCCTACTGGTACAGGCTGTGGAAAAGCCAGACAAATTACAGTGGGTAAAGGCTCTGCAGGGGGGCTAAGCCCTCCGGGGTGTCACCTGGGGCAGTAATCACTATTCCCGCCTCTCTCGTTACCCTTTCACCAGCGGAAGGTGCCAACGAAGAGCACAGGCTGCCCCACAGGAGGCAGAGACAGCAAAAACAGTCTCACCAAAAAAGGATAGCCAAGATTGTCGCCGGAAGCGCGCAGACTCTGCCAACAAGGGTTACAGTAATCCGCTGCAATACTCCCAGCATAAAGATGCGGCATTACAGCTTCCCCTCTCTCAGCCGCGCTGCCCATTGCATTTGCATGATCCACTGCTTAGGTTTCAAGCCATGCCGCTGCTGCCTACTATGAAAATTCACTACCCCCCAGTAGTGCCCCAGTGGGATTTTCAGGGTCAGACAGGTTGGCAGTTAGGCTCAAGTCTTCAGGAACATTCTGCGAGTCAGCTGTTCAACTTAAAGAATTCCTTAAAAATAATGACACTGAAGCTGACATGAAAAGTTCTTCTCCTCTTCACACTCTTGAGTGTCATTAAGTTAAAAAGGATGTCATTTTGGAATTATGCAGAGGTCACTGTACTCAAATAAGCTCAAAACTGGTTATAAAACAGTGACAGTTCCAGCAACTCTTTACTTTTTTTTTACAGCCTCCTAGGGGCAGAAGATAGCACTGCTTCTCCATTTCACGGAAGACACAACCCCATCATGAGCAAATGAAGACATGAAGTCATAGAAGTCCATTTTCCCTGGTCTATCAAGAGGACAGATCATTCAAACAATAATAATAACAGTAATAGTATTACTACTTCATAAATATGACATCAAGTGAAGGGTTGAGTGATTCCATTACATCAGAATTAACCCCTACCATCATTAACATAGATTAAAATCCAGGTGCATATTAAATGAACAACCAAAAATACACACCAATGCAGGTTGTGCTTTCAACAAATCACATCTACCTTTGAAAAGTCATGTAACACTGCAAACTCCAGGTGTTCTTTTGAGACTGTATTACATAATTGCTCTGCAGAACATGCTTTAAAACCCAAATGAGCACATGTGAGAAAACATTCATTTTCCCATCCTGAATTAATTCCAAGTATTGATCCTCACACCCGGCACCACTTGAATTTTATACATTAACATGCCCAAATCACATAAATGAAGAACAACAAAGACTGGAAAATATGCAGCACTACCATTTTTCGCTCACTTTCTCAGCATCCTCCTTACGCGCTCGTTGAAGGCGCAAGACACTAATAAGAAACCAGCACTAGGGACACATCAAGCTCATTTCATCTCAATTCTCACTTATTAACAGCAGTGTTGGGAGTCAATTAGCATGAATAATCAAGTACAATCTGGAGCATGAGATGGGAAGGGAGTGTTTCAGCATTTATTAGTTATTAGAGTAATTAGCTTTTATTTACCCTGGAGGACGCAGTATTGCAGAAAATTGGGAGATTTCTTGTGCACCACTCTTGTTTGAGATGAAAATAAAAAGTTTTTTTTTCCACTTACTGACAAAAATGGCTGTCAGGTGTTCTCTTCTTCTAGCAACAAAAACCAAAATTTCCAAACAAAGTGCCAGAATCTGCACCTACAACATCAATACAAGGATTTGCATCTTCCTCCCTGGCATGGGAACCCATGAAAAATCCTAGCCCACAGCAACAGGGATCACATTGGGGAACCATGTACACTGCCAATGCCAGCCAAAAAACTGCCAACATGACTCTTATCAATCAATTTTTATCACTTAAAAGTATTTTCTGTACTTGCCTCATTTTGTAAGTCACTCTTGACAGTTCCACTCATCGAATCACATGATACTCATAGAAAAAGACAGTTAAACGAATAGCTGAGATGGTGCTTTTTTTAACTGGTTTGGTTACCCAGTGTCCTTCAGATTTTATGTTCCTATACATCACTGATGCCAATATTAATCCCTTGATGAAGACATCAAACCAAACCAGTCCTTGCCTGTGCATGCAAGACCCCACTGAAGGCTTTATAACTCCGGATTTGAGTGTCACAGAGACTAATTGTAATTAAAGTGACTCACCATTTGAAAGCAAAGATTTTCTCTGGGATGAAATAGCTATAACTCTGACCAGAGCTGAGAGAGAGATTTAAAGGAAAAGAAGTGCCAAAAGAGGAGAATTTCATAATTTGACTGTGCTTTTTATTTAATGTAGTTATTTTTCCGGAGGGCTCATGAATGATGGAAAAAGAAATGCTCATTTTTGAAAGGGACAATTCTACATGTTGACGATGAAAGCATTGTTTATTTATATCAAAATTACAAAGGAGATTTTGAGAGTTGACTTATAAGGGAGGAATTTTTTTTGTATAGATTATTTCCACGGCAGTATTTTACTGCTGAGGCCACATTTGAGCATGTATAGCTTCATGTTGTTACGATTAGGTTGACCATTTTTTTCATCGCAGCTGTGAGGAAACATGCTTGTATTCAGTTCGGCATCTGCAACCCATCATCAAGGCTGTAACTAGCTATGAGGTAACGGACCTCGGTAAAAATATCAAAGAGAGAAAAAAAATTGTCTGTCTTTATCATTCACGCTTTTTTTCTAGGCATAGTAAGTGTAACGCGTGTGGACACGCGTTACATTTCACCAAAAATCAATTACCGTTTGCACTTTATTATTTTTTCCTCTTTTATCTCCGCATATATTGTTTTTTGGGGGGGGGTTTCTTTTGTTCATTAGAATTTTTATACCAATACTGTTTGACCTTTGACATTTTAGAGACATAACGTTCTCCAAATTCGCAGTACTTCCACAGTATTAAGCTCTGCAGTTGAGAGGTAAGATGAAACAAGTGCTCTTTTCAATGGTGTATTAAAATGCAGTAAAATATTAAACGGAGGCAAAGTTACTTCTTTGTAGAGATCAGATATTATTAGTTATTGCATCATTTGTTACCTAAGTGTTTATAATTTTTTTCTTTATTGTGTACAGCACTTTTGTGTAGCATGCCTATTGTAAGTCCAGGCTAATGGAGCATTAGGTGATTTCTCATGTGGTTCTACGTTTCTTCCATCTCAATTTCAGAGGTGTGCATATTGAAACGTGACAAGTAAAGTTGCCGTACTGACATTAATGCGTTGCACACAGGTACCTGAGCTCCCCATTTGTTTTAACAGGACTGAAGACATAACCTCGATTTACCTTTGGTGCTTTGCCACCATAGGTAAACGGAGGTTACGTTTTCAGTCCTGTTAACTGGAAAATTTAATGACCTGCTGTATGACTCAGCTAGCCTTAAGCACTGCTGTGGAGAGCCGTGGATGTAAAAACGTGATATGCAAAACTGTACCGATATTAATGCGTTGCATGCAGAATAAATATTTTGGCTGGCAAAGGAGGAATAGTCTTCACCTTATTATTCATTACACACAACACAACACACAACTATAAGACCAGCTACATAAGGATATCAAATCATGTATCTCTTATAAAGAAAGACATTACTTTCCAAATTCAACTATTGTTAATGAGTTTTTAAACGAGACCAAAGTATGGCCATTGGTTATTGAGAAGACCTTGCGTCCATCTGTCCTTCTGTGTAGACAATATCTCCTTTCCTATTAATGTCAGGGTAATGAAATTCATAGGAACTGTTCTTGGGACATACAGCTTGGACAGGTTTGAAGATGGGTAACCTTGACCTACTTTCAGGGGTCAAAAGGTCACATTCTCTGTAAACACTGTTTCCCTGATTACATCCACCATTTTTGCTGTAGCCACTTAAAATTTCCCAGAAAATTCCATAAAGACCCTGCCAACCATTAGGGGAAGGGAAAGCGTAATGTGATTGGAGAAGGTGCTCATGAAAAGGCAGTTTAGAATGTTTGTATTTAGTATTCTTTGCATGCAAAGACCACTCCGGGCTTTAGATCACTGTATCATAAAGATCTGGAATAAAGACTGATAATTTCCTCAAGCTTCTGCCTCTCTTCAGTTATTTGAAGATAAGAGGACCTCGAAAATATGAAAACAAGTCTGAATGGAAAACCACAACAGATAAACTACAATTGTGCATCGAAATTAGACCGGGTGTCAGAGATTCCTTTAAAAACACGTTCACAGTTAATTACTTTGACTGCTCAGCTATGTTTGAAACATAGACTGTATAAAAAGATGGACGCAACGCCTGGGCCTAAAAAGTGAAGCCCATGCAGATATCTCTGAAAATTGCATTCTATTCAGTGGCCAGCAGATGGCGACGTCGGTGGTTGCAAAAAGAAGTTCAATGCTATAGAAGTGCATGAAAAAATGACCCTACTTTCCTACCCGATTTATTTTTTCAATAATGATTTTCCACATTATTTTAAGGTATCCATCAAGTCTCCTTCGATATATCATGATGTTCATTTGTGTAAATTATGGTAATAGACTAGAATAAAGGATAAAGCCAGATATGCTTTATGGGGCCTGGCTATCCTCTGGTCCTCGTCATACTGTCAGATCCACACGTAGATCCACCCCTCACTCCTCCCTGGAGTTTCAATTCACGTGCTCTAGAAATCACATCCGATATCAAAATGACAAAAACATTGTCTACATTGACTAGTGTGAGAATAATTTGACACAGAAGGAATCTGGAATACACTGCATGGGTTCAGGAACACTTCCAGAAATCCTTGACTGTGAACACAGTTCACCGTGCAATCCACAAATGCAAGTTAAAGCTGTATCATGCAAAGAAGACGCCATTTGTGAACACAATCCTGATACGCCACTGTCTTTTCTGAGCCCAATTTCATTTAAAATGGACTGAGGTGAAATGGAGAACTATTCTGTGGACAGAATAATCTAAATTTGAAGTTCATTTTGGTAACCACAGATGCCGTGTTGTGTGGACTTAAGAGGAGAGCGACCATCCAGCTTGTTATCAGTGCACAGTTCAAAAGCTTACATCTTTGATGGTATGGGGTTACATTAGTGCCTATGGCGTGGGCAGCTGACACATGTGGAAAGGCACCATCAATGCTGAAACGTATACAGAGGGTGAACAACAACACATGTTCCCATCCAGACAACGTCTCTCTCAGGGAAGGCCGCACATATTTCAGCAAGGCAATGCTAAACCACATACTGCATCCTTTACCACAGCATGGCTTCGCAGTAGAAAAGTCTGGGTACTGAACTGGTCTGCATCCAATTTCGACCTTTCACCAGTAGAAAACCTTTGGCGCATCATAAAAACTAAATATCCGGCAAAGATCACCCAGGAATGTAGAGCAGCTAGAATCCAACATCAGACGCGAGTGGGACAACAGTAAAGTAAAGTAATCTAATTGACAACATTTTCACTATTGCCCTGAGAGAAGTATCCAAAAGTGGTCTGCTTTTAACTGATATATCCGACTATTTACTGATTTTCCAATTAACATAGTCTCCTATGAAGTGCACGGAAGCAACTGTAAAAAATAAAAAAATGCAGACTATTTACCAAAAGAAATATTGAACACTTTAAGAAGCTGATTGATGATATTTCATGGGATGATGCGTATAACCAAACTGATCCAGATTTACCTTATCAAGCTTTCCTATCCTCACTTAAATCTGTTTTTAACACTTGTTTCCTTCTGGTAAAACCACACAAGAGAATCTTTGACAGCAATTATAAACCATGGTTTACTGCTGGCCTTAAAAAAATCCTCATTAAAAAAAATGTACTATATAAATTATATTTGTCAAAGCAAACACCAATAAACTTGACAAATTACAAAAAGTACAAGAATAAATTCACTCACCTACTCTGCATATCCAAATAGAAGTATTACACAGAAAAATTCAAAGAATCATGCTCCAATATCAAGGCAACATGGAAGACCATCAATCAGCTTCTAAACAAGGGAAAATCAGAAACCTCCCTCCCTTCTCATTTCAAGGGTGATATAGGATGTTCGAATGACTCTTTTGAAATAGCCTGTGAATTTAATAGATATTCAATTCAGGTTGGCACCTCTCTAGCAGAAAAAATAAGAGCTACTCCTGTGAATCGTTTGGACTTCATTAAGAATGATTACCCTGTTTATCGCAGTTTGACCCTCCCAATGTTTCAGAAATAGAAGAAATAATTGGTAAACTGAATAATTCTGCAGCAGGGCATGATGAGATCCCCATGTCATTAGTGAGGCTGGCGTGTACCTCAATAGCCCAACCATTAAAACATTTTTATCAAGTCAATTGAACGTGAAGTAATCCCAACTGAATTATAAGTTGCCGAAGTGACCCCAATTTTTCAGTCTGGTGACCCATGCCATTTTACAATATCGAACAATATCCGTATTTCCTTGTTTCTCCAAAATTCCTAGAGAAACTCATATATGCAAGGATTTTGAATCATTTAAATAATCACAATATGCTATATGAACATCAACATAGATTCCGCAAGAATCACTCCATGGACACTGCATTATTAAACCTTGTAGAAAAAATCTATTCTGCATTCAATAATAATAAATATGCCGTGGGCATTTTTTGGATCTGTCAAAAGCCTTTGACACAGTAAACCATGAAATATTCTGGCCAAGTTGTACAAATACGGTTTTCATGAACATGCTTTCAGGTGGATATTTAACTATGTAAACAACAGAGAACAATATGTTTGTATTAATGGATGGGCTTCACTCAGAACCAAAATGTCATGCGGTGTCCTCCAGGGGTCAATGCTTGGACCACGGCTGTATTTAATTTATATCAATGACATTGCTGCTGCAGCTTCCACTGTACCTCCGTTACTTTTTGCAGATGATACAAATTTATTTTAATCCCATAACAACTTTAATTCCCTTATTGCAGAAGTAAACAAAGACATAGGAAAAAATGCAAAATGGTTTCAGCTGAACAAGCTCTCTTTAAATACAAAACCCAAAACCAGTGAAGTTGGCACGTTATGTAAATCGTAAATAAAAACAGGTTACAGTGATTTGCAAATCCTTTTCAACTTATATTCAATATAAGACACTGCAAAGACAAGGGGCTCTAATTTCCTGGCGCAGCGGAGGTGGCGTAGTGCGGCGCAGCCCATGCAGTGGTAATTTCGTCTGGCGCAGCCCACGCAGTGGTAATTTCGTGAGGTGCGCAGCCTCTGGTAGACGAACCTGCGCCGAGATAGGTGTGGCGGCGTAGTAGGGGGAGGTGTCACATATTCATCAAGACGCAGTGACAATTTCGTAGAGAAAGTCTCCGCTGGAGTTGCGCAGAAAGCTCGCCATCTCCAAACTGGTTTAATTTCTGTGCAGTGGTAATTCGGCTGACCGGCGCACAGTGCGCACGCATCACCGAAACCTCACAGGCAGGTTTCCAGAATGTCAGGTACATTTCAATGCAAGAAATAATTACAGGAAGCACTATTTAATGTTACTATCTGAATAAGGACATAAATTATAGTATCTATATCGATTGTCCTGATGTCAGATTAAAGGCGGTTGCCACGCGTAATGGAAACTTGACCTGGCTTAATCAATGCAGCTGAATCTGTGATGCAAACAAAGGATTTCACATCTTTCTCAGCCAACCACAAACTGTATAATATATATATATAATGCTTGCGTTCTATGCTCATTAAAGCCGCTTGCACACTGGACGCGAAACAAATTTTTCGCACGACTGATTAACGACAAAGTCAATGCAAAGACCCGATAGTCGGACAGGGTTTTAATATAGCTCCGCGCCCGAAAGTCATAAAAGTTCTAATTTTTCCGTGTATTCCAGGAATTATTAGACGTGCAAACTTGGCTATGTTTGTGTTCGACCTTCACGAAATGCAAATTGATAGCCATCGACTTTTCTTGGTCTTTTTAGCCTCTGTTTTCTTCCGTTGAAGATAGACAGCAGTCTTTATTCGTTCTTTGTTTTGAAAATTAGTCAGATGGATCGAACAGATTCACCCTTTATTTCCACAGCAGAGATAAAATAGTGCTTGTAGCCTAATCAGAGAGCAAATCAATTCCAAGACCATTGACAGTGTGAACAAATTATCGCATGCACGATCAAGACTGTCCAACACGAAATGAAAATACTCCATGTCCTCCAGCCAGCAAAAAGTAAAAGTATTGATATGAGAACAGATTTATAACAAAATAAAGAATAAAAATATATCAGCAACAAACGGGATATCCAACAAAGATGACCCGCCAATAAATAAATCGCAGCGTTCGTTGGACGCTCTGTTGTTAAACAGAAACATTGATTGAAATTTTCGAACTGAGCCCTCTTATCAAACATTCACGTTTAATATCTAAAAGAGTCAGTAGATTTGAAGAAATTAATAACAATAATAGACTGTCGGACACGGAGATTCATTAAAACCCTGTCAGACTTTTGGACACAAGACGCAATCTGTCGAGCGAAAAATTTGTTTCGCGTCCAGTGTGCAAGCGGCTTAATACTAGGCTACTATTATTGTCACTTAGGTTTCGTCTTTAGTGGGGGAAAGGAAAACAGCCTGATTGCTATGATCTCGCATTGAGTTAAGATCACATATTGAAAATAAATGTGTAACGTATCTTGCATTGTTGTCCATGCATGTTAATCCCAAAATTTAAAGCAGCAACAGTTTGTAATAATAGGAACACGCTATCCATCGTTTCTCTTGCCAGTGAGCAAGATTTGACTCGGCTGTGTCGCCTTCTTTGCCGACTTGGGCTAGAAGGAGAGGCAGAGGTGGGACAGAGGAGTACTTGCGCCAAGCTACGCCGGGAACGAAATTGCCACATACGCCTGGACACACCCCTCTGGCGCGGCGCACCCCCCATGCGTCGCGCCTGCGCCTGGTCCACGAAATTAGAGCCCAAGATGTTTAATGTTCAAACTGAGAAACTTTTCATTTTTTTGGTAAATAATTATTAACTTAGAATTTAAAGGCAGCAGCATATTGCAAAAAAGTTGGCACAGGGGCCTTTTTACCACTGTGTTACATCGCCTTTCCTTTTAACGACACTCAGTAAACGTTTGGGAACTGAGGACACCAAATTTTGAAGCTTTTCAGGTGGAACTCTTTCCCATTCTTGCTTGATGTACAGCTTAAGTTGTTCAACAGTCCAGGGTCTCCATTGTCGTATTTTACGCTTCATAATGCGCCACACATTTTCAATGGGAGACAGGTCTGGACTACAGGCAGGCCAGTCTAGTACCCGCACTCTTTTACTACGGAGCCATGCTGTTGAAACACGTGCAGAATGCGGCTTGGCATTGTCTTGCTGAAATAAGCAGGGGCGTCCATGAAAAAGACGTTGCTTGGATGGCAACATATGTAGCTCCAAAACCTGTATGTACCTTTCAATATTAATGGTGCCTTCACATATGTGTAAGTTGCCCATGCCTTGGGCACTAATACACCCCATGCCATCACATATGCTTGCTTTTGTACTTTGCGCCTATAACAGTCCGGATGGTTCTTTTCCTCTTTGGTCCGGAGGACGCAACGTCCACAGTTTCCAAAAACAATTTGAAATGTGGACTCGTCTGACCACAGAACACTTTTCCACTTTGCATCAGTCCATCTTCGATGAGCTTGGGCCCAGCGAAGCCGGCGGAGTTTCTGGGTGCTGCTGATAAATGGCTTCAGAGTTTTAACTTGCACTTGCAGATGTAGCGAGGAACTGTAGTTACTGACAATGGTTTTCTGAAGTGTTCCTGAGCCCATGGGGTGATGTCCTTTACACACTGATGTTTTTGATTCAGTACCGCCTGAGGGATCGAAGGTCACGGCATTTAATGTTGGTTTTCGGCCTTGTCGCTTACGTGAAATGATTTCTCCAGATTCTCTGAACCTTTTGACGATATTACGGACCGTAGATGATGAAATCCCTAAATTTCTCGCAATAGCTCGTTGAGGAATGTGGTTTTTAAAATGTTCAACAATCAGCTCACGCATTTGTTCACTAAGTGGTGACCCTCGCCCCATCCTTGTTTGTGAATGACTGAGCATTTCAGGGAAGCTGCTTTTATACCCAATCATGGCACCCACCTGTTCCCAATTAGCCCGTTCACCTGTGGGATGTTCCGAATAAGTGTTTGATGAGCATTCCTCAACTCTCTCAGTCTTTTTTGCCACTTGTGCCAGCTTTTTTGAAACATGTTGCAGGCATCAAATTCCAAATGAGCTAATATTTGCAAAAAATTACAAAGTTTACCTGTTCGAACATTAAGTAACTTGTCTTTGCAGTGTATTCAATTGAATATAGGTTGAAAAGGATTTGCAAATCATTGTACTCTGTTTTTATTTACGATTTACACAACGTGCCAACTTCACTGGTTTTGGGTTTTGCATAAAAAAATCAAACTTTATGATATTCACTGAAAAAAATAAGAAATACAATCCCTAAAGGTGCTAAAATCTTAATGAATGGCAATGAACTCTTACAAGTCTCATCGGCTAAATTTCTCGGTATCATAATTGATGAGAAACTAAAATGGAAAGAACACATCAATATGGTCTGTAACAAAATAATGAAATCAGTCGGTTTCATCTGAAAAATATCTACTATGGTTAATCAACAGTGTCTTTTAATTCTCTACTAAATCTACCCATATCTTCTTTATGGTAATATTGTATGGGCGAGTACACACAACTCGAGTCTCCACTGCCTGCATATTTCGCAAAAAGATTTGTCAGAATGGCTACTTTTTCCAACAGATTTGAGCCCTCTGCTCCTTTATTTAATAAATTGAAAATTCTTAATATTTGACATCAAGACGTTTCAAATATGCTTGTTTATCTATAGATGTACATGCGTATATCCCAGATTTGCTCCCCACACCATGCAAGGCATACTGTCAATTTAATTATAGTACTCATGAACATAACACAAAACATTCAAATGACCTTCACCTTCCATACAATCGTACAAAGAACTCTCAGTTCTCAATTCTGTACAGAGGAGCTATACTATGGAACAATCATATCACTACTGCCAGAGAATCCTTATCACTTAATATTTTTAAACATAAGCTCAGAAAGTCTCTGCTGATTCAAACTCTCACATAACTCACTGACACACACACACACGCACGCACGCACACACTTTTACAAATTTCATTCATTCATATCACTATTATGGGTTTACTAATATATGGTATATGTAAAAATTTTTTCTTTTTTACATTTATTTGAATCCATTACGTTCATCATTGTTGCAGGGTGGTCAAGGTTACCCATCTTCGAACGTGTCCAAGCTGTATGTCCCAAGAACAGTCCCTGTGAATTTCATTACCTTGGGATTAATAGGAAAAGAGTTATTGCCCTGCATCTATTATGTATATTTATGTAGTATATGGTAAACTGTATAAATCTATTGTACGGTAAATTGGTCTCAATAAAAGTCTATAGAAAGTATATTTTAATATGGCGTTATTTTGCCAGTACTAATACATCACAGTATTCTATTGTAAGGAATTGTGAATCATTCTGCTGGAGAGCGGGAGACTCATAATTTAGTTAGCCCCGACAATCAACAAGCATGGAACCGCCACATGCTCTGAAATGGTAATCTTGTCAATATAACAAAGAGAAGGCCCACACCCTGGCCTCATGGTAACACCTGAAAACAGGAAAAGCCAACGAAGGCCATCAACTGTCGCAGGAGACATACTGAGAGCCATCCTAAGTCAATCAGAGACCATCCAAACACAATTAGCACCCACACGGCTATCCAGCTGAGGAAACAATTGTCTTCTGACCGTTAAACTTAATCATGATACGCCTCACCATTATACATTGAAGACCGGTTTCACCCCAAGAGACTGTGATCAGCATTATTTAAGTAATGAATACACTTAACATGGCTGGCCAACTTCAAAGGTTTTTTCATGTATAAGAAATGTACGTTGGGGAGGCTCGGGGTTCACTTTGACTCCGCTGAACCCAGAGTACGTTACCCGTATTTCTGTTCACTGCCGTTTTTACTGGAAATAAACACTGTTTTTCATTCGAAGATTAGATTGTCCCTTCTTCCGTTCTTTTTTCTTACACTATGTACTATTTCATCTGTTTTGGTGTAATTTTACCAGGAATCTTTATATTTATATATTAATCTTATTTCTGCTTTTGCTATTTCTGTATGAATTATGTTCTTCTTGGGTATGAGACGTCGTATAAGCCCATTTAGGGTTTCCTGTCTCTTCCTGCACAATTACTTGTTTCTATCCCCTTTATTCAATCACTGATTCTTCGCTGTGCGCAAACCAATAAATAAAAATTTTCAATTCCTCCCTTAAACTCCAGAAATTGGTCTCCTCACTTCCCAGACATTTACAGACTGTTGTTAAAAGAATAGAGGATGCTACACAATGGTAAACATGGCCCTGTACCAACTTTTTTTGACATGTGTTGTTGCCATCAAATTCAAAATGAGTTAATACTTTTCATGAAATGGTAAAATGTCTCACTTTCAACATCTGATATGTTGTCTATGTTCTATTGTGAACAAAATGTGGGTTTACAACATTTGTTTACAACATCATTGCTGTTTTTATTTACATTTTACACAGCATCCCAGCTTTTTTGGAATTGGGGTTGTAGGTCAAAGTTTTCCAAACATGCACTGTTTCGAGTTCTCAAGTGAATTACAAGACAACAACTTTCTATTGAAACATCCTGTGATATTACTACGATGATATTGAAGCTTAACGTTGGTTACAGAACAAATATTGATGAAAATCCCACTTCAGGCTTAAGATGAGGGCTCAAAAAAGCTAGAACAAAATATGCAAATCAAAGCACAAAATCTGAACCTACCCTTGTGTACTTTTAGAGCCTGTAACTCAAAAAAAAAAAATCACAAATCAAAGTAAAAGTTATAAAGGATTCATTAAATATTGTAGTTTTTATACTATAAAAATTCCAAAGGAGTCAGGTGGGAATTTTTTTTTCAAATTTGGTTGATTTTATATGGAACTAGACAGTCCGGTCGGCAGCGACCTCATGAGTGTAGCCTTCAAAAACCCGCTGCTCCCCTTTTTTGCGCATTATTCAGCAAATACTGTCGCCGTGGCAACCAAAATCGATAGGTTATGAGTGAATTATATCTCATGTCCAAACCAAATATGAAAGTAATCGGTCAAAAATTACAGCCTGGAGTTGCTGGGTTAGCTCACTTGGTTAAGACACCGCATCAGCGGAGCAGAAGTGACTACCGCAGCGTGGGTTTGATCCCCGGTTGTACCATCCGGCAGTGGTCGGAAGCTTTTCAGAACAGTGCAATGCTAATTGGGAAGGGACTGCCGGGAAGGGAAATTAATAATGCTTGCCTTGTTTGTTGCTGAAGCGCCTCCTGTTGGCCAGCCGGGCACTCGTCAGTGAGATTCTAAGCTTGCTCATGTTCGAATATCCTCCACCCTCATTCTGAACTTGCAATAGTTTCGACCAATGAGCGTAAAGATGCAGGTGCTGACAGGCGCGTGCTTTGGAGGAGAGCTGCGAACTCTTTCTCTCTCCTGAGCTGGCAACAAGGGGTTGCATACGAGCAAGCTTTGTACATATTTCTCAGATTGGACATTCCAGATTTGGGTGGGATTAGAGATGCCAAATTTATATTAAAAAATGAATAATAAAAAAAAAATTACAGCCTGTACAGCATCCACAAGGACGAGTGCATGTTTCACCATAAATTTGCACATTATTCGGCCAATACTGTGGCCATGGCAACAAAAATTGACAGGGGTCATAAGTGAAGTGTAACACCGACTATGTCAATACAGACTATGAAAGTAATCCGTCAAAAATTGCAGCATGGACTGCGTCCACAAGGAAATCTCTGTTTTGCCACTAATTTGCCTATTATGCTGCCAATACTGTCGCTATGGCAACTGAAATCGATAGGTGCCACCAGTGAAGTGTAACACATGTCCACACCCAATATGAAAGTAATCAGTCAAAAATTGCAGCCTGTACTGCGTCCGCAAGAAAATCTCTATGTTTTGCCACTTATTTGCATATTATTCAGCAAATACTGTCGCTATGGCTGCCAAAATCGATAGGTGTCATACGTGTACAATACAATTCCATACCAAATATCAGTCAAAAATTGCAGTCTGAAGAGCGTCCACAAGAAAATATCTACAGACGTGAACGCAGATGCGGCAGCGGAGACAACGCACGTGAATCCATAGTAGCCCCCCAAATTTGTCTGGGGGATACAATGACCAAATAAGCTAATCAACTCATGTGAGCAGCTGAACATGACTCTGCCAAGACAGAACATAAATCACTATTTCCAAAAATAAACAACAATACTTTAGAAAACCAAAGCAAACCCTAACAGACTCAGCATACTCCACAATGCTCAACAATGAAACACCCAGCACTGCCATTGCTACAGGGCAATCTCAAATAATAGGGATGAGGAAATCGAACAGTACAGTGAAAATCTAAGGCGGATGCAAATCATTATTTTTGGGCTAAGGCGGAGGCCTTCTCATCATCACCCCAATGGCACAGGCTCAATTTCCGAGTCACTCCTCATGCACCAGCCAAACTTACAGGGCCTTCATTGTCTAGAGCAAAGGCAGCAAGTATGGCAGTATGTCACCGCTTAGGGTGGGAATAAAGTTCCCTTTGTGAGGCCATCAAGATGCAGTGATGAGCGTTTTTCATGGCTGTGGGCATTAGCTCTGACCAGGCTAAAATAACTGTTAAAGACCATTACTCTGGTAGTGCAAGAGCCTTTGCACTTATTGCACTCCACCTTCCTTGAACAACACCACGCTGTAGAACATTATATGGAAGGGACTAATGCAAAACATTCAGAGAGCAAATAACTGTATCTTAAGCATAAACCAATAAGTGAAAACCATTCTAATGTAGATTCTACACTCTGGAGAATACTTGGAGTAAACTCATCAGAAAGTAACTACTTAGCTGTTTGCGCGTGGTAGCAGCCCCATTCCCAATCAGCGCGGTCATAGTGTTATCATTCAGTCCTGCTGATAATTATTTTCACTGCACTCATCAAAAAATTGGTAGGTCTTGTTTTCACATCTACAATGAGCTTCAAAATTTGTGCTAAAGACATTTTTATTGGCGCTTCGCCACAAATTTACTTGTGCAACAGTGATTGCAGAAAGAAGTTCAAAGCTATGGAAGTCTTTGAGGAAATCACCCCACTTTCCCACCTGATTTATTATCTCAATTATGATTCTCCACATTATCTTATGGCATCTATCGCAAGTTTCAAGTCTACTTCAATATATCATGATGTTCATTTTTGTAAATTGTGGTCCAAAATTAGGGTTTCTTCGTGTTTTTAGTTGAGGTCTATATACATTTCCCCCTGTGTGTTAAATGTGGTCTGATCAACCAGTGTATATATGTTGCCCCAGTGTCTCATTCTGGAAGTCTGTTAGTTGAGTTGATGTCTAGTTTTTGTTAGACTAATTTTTCAGTAGAGATATTTTGTTGACTTATTTTAAGGGTCCTATAACTTTGATTTTATTATCTTCAGTTATTTGTTTTGTAAAAAAAAAAAACTTTTTGGGAAATAAATCTATCATTTTTGGAATTTTCAGCCTGTGTTTTTTGTGCTTTGACTGCTTGGTCCACGACATTGATCAATTTAAAATGAATTTGTAGTTTGTTTCTCAATTTTCAACTTTTCAAGAATAATCTCAGCACATGGGCCCCCCTCTTACTATTCATCATTTTGTACGGCGGCAGCCCAAGTTACGCTACTGCCAGAATTCAGTGCTAATCCCCTTTGTAGTCTAAAAACTACATGTTGCATGATCTTCCTGATTCCCAGGCTGAAGGAGTTCAGAATGTGTTACGAGTCTTGAATTTTCCAGCACTTTGCAACAGCCGTTTGTTTGCTTAATTAGTGAGCGACTCTACAGTCTACTTGGTTACGCTTTCCTTGCGTATCAAGTTTTACAATTAGCTCCAATTTACCTTAATAGCCAGGGATCTTTGGCTAAAGTCTGTTTGCTTACAAACTCGGTAGTTCACGAACGAGCTAATCAGCCTTGTCGACGCATAACTGACAGCGAACCAGCTGTCAGCAGGCTAACTTAACCAGCGAGCTAGGTTACCGACTTCGGTAGTTGGCTAACTTCATATTTGGCGCAATTAGTTAAATGCCAGCTTGTGAAATGCTCGCAGCTCAACGCTAGCTGAGTAGCCAAATAATGGCTCTTCACTGTTTTTATTCACTTAGCTAGCCCACTAGATAGGCTAGCAAACTAGCTAGCTAGCCATTTCGCTAGCTAAACTAGTACCATTTATTGAAAAATCATGCTAGCCAGCTTGCCAAATTACAGTAAGTGGCGGTCAAGTAACCATTTACAATTTCTATCCGTTTAGGTACATGCACAAGATGTAATAAGGTCACTAGCTGGCTAGCTAAGTGGTTTGCTAGCGTAACTTAATGTTAGCTTGCTAAATGGCAAAATATTCACGGTGATCCATTCATTTCTAGGTATGTAGCTAGTTAATAGTAGCCCGCTGTGCACGGACATGCAGCACTTTAGGGCACAGATCGGCTACCGTGGTACGTTCACTGAATCTCAGATACCTCAGTGGCTTGGAACAAATCACTGGATACTCGCCCCCTTGTGTAGTGGATATGCAGTCCGGAGAAGTAAACTAACTGGATTACAAGTGCAAAAGCAGATAATTTTTGGCAATAGACTACAAATTTGATGTGATCATTTATATCTGTATACTCTGTAGGCTAATCTTGGAGCAAGGCAGCTCTTAAAATTAATATGAGTTTGAGCAATGCTGGAAAGTAGCCAAACCCCATTATAAATTCCCATAGGGATTTTACTTCTCACACCAGAAGCTAAGTAGCGGTGATTTCATCACTTGAGTACTCTATATGTGAAATTACAAGTACACGAGCTGGTCTGCTGCAGAAGTCCAATAGTCTACTTATTAGGCCTTGGGTTCGGTGACTAATATTGCAGATTTCGTGATATCAGACTGTGTTTTCATTACCAGTTTTTTATTTCGCCATTTATATTTTACGCATTTCTAAGGGTAATGGAAACACACCTAGAGAGTGAGGACGATGTTCAACGTTATTGGTCCAAAAAACACAGTCTGCTTCCTGACTGTGGACTGTTCGTGACACAGACTCCAATTTTGAGTCTTGTTGATAGCAGTTACGGATGCATCCATCCAGTGGCAAATGTTTTTATTTAGCCAATTCGTTTCAACATCAGTCGCTAACCTTCTATACTGATGGATTTGGCTGGATGCGCACTTCCACTCTGATCTAAACTTCCGCATGTACATGATTAATCGCGCAGTATGTATGAATTGGTGACTGGTTGGTTCGAGTGCAAGGTGATTTATTTCCATTGGAGTACAATAAAGATGAGAAAAGCTGTGGCTCTTATAGATTTATAGTGTGTTTTGTTTGGGGTTCCGATAATTGGCCATGTTTAAAAATGACCGGAAATCAACAAAAACGTATTTTTCCAAAATGCACCTTTAAGATTAAATGCTATTATGCACAGAAGGAGCAGCCCGATCATGAAACACATGCATTGCTTTCAATCCCCGGATAAAGAAAAGTGTGAGAAGTCCTAAGTCGGAATTGATATGCCTTATAAACAAAAACTGGCCTCACCTGATAATGTTGAGAGTTATCGGAGTGTCTTTAATGGTAATTTAAATGAATGATTGAAAACAGGTCGTGACCAATCATTAAATTTAAGGGATTGTTTTGAGCCTCCCGTATCGCCAATTCACCAGCCGCCACTGATAAATATCCAGTATATACACAACATGCACACATAAACATATATGTGTGTGTGCTCTATATATGGGGGGCGGGCGGCAAATCGATTTCCCGTCAAAGGGCCGAAAATTGCTAGTGGCGCCCCTGCCCACATGTATTCTCACAAAAAAGGCAGCAGTAGCAGCAGAAAGCACAGCATCTTCACACAATCAGATGCAAATAAGGCTGCAGAGGGGAGGGGAATTGAACGCAGCCAGAACACCCCCGCCCCCACCCCCCACCCCCAACACCCTCCTCTCCAAGAGTACAACAAACAACCATCCCCAGATTCTGCAACTGAATCAAAAAAGGGCTAACCCTACATACAATTGTTTGTCTACAGGCCCACAGCAAAATACCAACCCTTCCGTTAGGCACACTGCAAGGAGGTCTTCATGCTTAGAGTTCAAATGAGGGGGAGGGGGTATCTCACCACAATTAGTCCAATATCCCGCACCCACAATCCTACTCTCCTGTGCTGGGGAATTTCTTCACACAGCTAATATCACAGGAACAAGCCTCAAATAATGTACCATCCATGTGCTAATATTTATGATAATAAAATACAATAATGATCATAGGATTGCATCAGGTTTCTGTGAGGGCAGATACAACTCTCAAGACCGTAAAAAGAAAAATTAAAAAAACATCACCACGATAGAATTTCTAGGTGACATCACGTGGTTGAAAGCACCATGCACAAAAGGCATGACCCATTTGGATAGATTTGAATGTGCACATCCTGATGGACAGGGAACTTAGAGCTACGGAAAACAATAAACAAATAACTCTAAGGAAAGAGTGCTTACAAAATACCAGCCATTACCTGGTGTGGGTGGAAACAGGCTCTAATGGGGGGAGGGAGGATTAAGGGATATATCAGTCATATTCAAACTGTTATGCTCAACCTCATCTGTTTAGTGCACTGCACAGGAGCAGGGGTAACAGTGAGAAGGGGAACAAGTGACTGAGGGACAGAGAGGGAGAGAGAGAGTGAAATACTCCCCACTCTCAGGTAGCTTTCACCACTTTCCATATTCCATAAATATTTAAAGCAGTTGTGTCACGATTACTGCGTATGCTCAAAACTAAAATCCGAAGAAAGTGAATCTGCTTGACTGCGAGTAATAATTTTATTCCATCCTAAACAATCAGTCTTCAATTTGCTATGTATTTAAATGTTTTAGTTACTCCAACAGTGTGCTTTTAAGAGCCATTCCACGAGAAATTGACATTCAGTGCGCAGTTGACCCCCCTGGAATTGAATGAAACTTGGCACATGCGTAGATACGGGTGTCTCATAGAAAAGGCCAAATTTTAAGGTCTGTATCTCACTTTGCCTGCCGGCAGTGCCACTTGGAAGCCATTAAATTGGCTTAGTTTTGCGGTCGACATCACATTTTACATCAACTATCATGACTTAAAGATACACAGAACCAAATATGTTATTCTTTTACCATGACCTATGACACTTGTCTATCCAGGCTTGGATAGACATCAGCACCACATCAGCACCAAGCCGGGTAACTACGTTATTGAGCCAAAATTATTTGAGAAACTAGGCTTATGCCGTCGGAGGCGACAGCTTGGGGTATATCCCCGAACGCCCCTAATCCTCCAATTCCCCAATCCTTGAATAGACCTTGAATAGACTTTCATTTGAACTTAGTTTCAGGTCAATCGGACAAATGGTTCCGAAGATATGGCCAAAACAGTAATTTTCCATCACAAAGCGCCACCTGGTGGCAAAATATTGAACCATACAGGTATGATGTCGTAATGTGACACGTTGTGAGGTCTTGACCTTGCAGTTGCACATAGTTTCATGTCAATTGGACAAATGGTTCCAAAGATATGGCAAAAATGGTGAATTTTATGTGACAAAGCTCAACCTTGTGTCAAAATTTTGAACCAAACAGGTATAATGTCATTGTGGGACACATCCTCAGGTCATGACCTTTCATTTGCACTTGATTTGAGGTCAATTGGACAAATATTTCAAGAGATATGATAAAAACAGTGATTTTTCAGTTTTTGGCCCCTGGTGGCCAATCTAGAAATTGTAAATTGTCCAAAATCTAAATAAGTTCTTCCTCTTTATGATACATACCTATTTGCAAAACATGAAATTTCTAATTGAAATATTGGCGGTCGGACCAAAAATATAATATCCCCAAAACGCCATTAGGGGATATAATAACAAAAGAAATTGAAAATAGTTTTCAGTAACCCAGATATGTTCATATACTGACCAAAACCTCCAACGCAACACATACAATTTTGAAATATTTGGTGTACATAAAATGGAATATTGGTTTTGAGCCATGATACATCAACTACAATTTAAAAGCTCAGAAAATTGTTTTGATTTTGTCGTGTGGGCAGCTCGTTCCGCTTGATTGCACATTGTTTAGAATTTTGCCTATCCCGTCAGGTTGAGTAGAACTGATTGACCAATCCTTCGAGAATTTGGTCAATAAATAGCCGCAGCAATGGGCAACTTAAATATTCCTTTGCATTATCCTGGGTCAACATGTGACCATGCCGCGCCTAAGTCAAAATCAGCGAGAGCGAGCCGTTGGTATGCTCACTGGTGGAATGTCGCAAAGATGGGTTGCAAGGAACCTGGGCGTCCACGTGTCGACCATATCACGTCTCTGGAGCCGGTATAATGAAACAGGAAGAACCAGTGATCGACCATGTGCCCCCAGACCACGTGTCACCACCCCTCAGGAGGATCGCCATATTCGCCTCCAGCACCTGCGCAATCGCTTCCTACCAGCTACAGTCACTTCTACTCAGAGCAGAGGTCGTCACCAGAACTGGATTAGTGACCAAACCGTACACAACTGCTTGCGTGAAGTCAACCTGCACAAACGACGTCCCCGCCATGGTTTGGTGTTGACTCCTGCACGTCGCCGCGTCAGTCTGCGATGGTTAAAGGCACATTTGGGCTGGAATGCTCTCAGGTGGATCAGGGTGCTCTTCTCTGATGAATCGAGGTTCAAGTTGAGTGTGTCTGACGGAAGATTGCGTGTATGGCGTAGGCGACGGGAACGTTATACTGACGCTACCATCCTGCAGCATGACCGGTGGGGTGGACCCAGTGTGATGAAATGGGCTGGAATAAGCAGTAGACAAGACAGACCTCATTTTCATCGATGAAAACCTCAGTGCGGCCCATTACCGTGACGATATCCTTACCCCTCTCGCAGTTCCACTCGTCCATCGCTATCGCCTAATGCTGCAACAGGATAACGCGAGACCACATGTCGCCAGAGTCTGTCAGGACTACCTGAGGCAGAATAATGTTCAGGGTTTTGATTGGCCTGCGTATTCCCCAGATTTAAACCCTATAGAACATCTATGGGATATTCTGGATCGCTGGGTGAGAACGCGTGATCCAGAACCAGCCGCAGTCCAACAGTTGCGCCTAGCACTCCAGGAGGAATGGGACCGCATCAAACAGGCAGAAATTCGGCATCTGATTGACTCCATGCATCACAGAATCCAGGCCGTGTGTGACGCCAGAGGAGGCCATACAAGAGACTGAATTTGGTGATCCAGAATTGCGCCTTCAACTGATGCAATGAATTGGAAACCAGGAAAAATCTGTTCTTCATTCCTGACTCTAAAACTGTGTTTTTGATTTGAATCTTAATATTTGTTATGTATTGTTAAATTTATCGTAAGAAAATTACATGTGTTGCAATAAACCCGAGTGTTGTGTTGGAAGTTTTGGTCAGTGTATATCACATGTATTTAGTGCAATGGACGGGGGAGTTGAACTTCATTGACATGAATGACAAATGAAATGAAAGCGACACAAATTAAATGCCTTTCATTCCTCTTCACTATAAAATGCAATAAAAATTAATATTATTGAAAAATAACTTCACCAGAACTTGTAACTGGGCTGAAGACTTCACCATGTTATCAACATTTTCCATTTTATAGTCCAGTCAATCTGAGGCAAAAATGAGCCGAACCATGGAAGAATTGCAATAGACGAGTTTGGTTTAAGGGCGGAAGTCCAAGCATGCATGCGCAATAGAGCTGATGTGGGGCAAAAGGAACTATGGTGGCTAATTGTTGCGTGGTGGGGTGCACAAACTGGTATCGTAAAGACGAGGGCATAAGGTTTTTTGTGTTCTCGTGGCAAGAGACAACGACAGGCGTGGATTTGAGCTATGAATCAGAAGAACTTTGAAGAACTGAAGAACACTAGAGTCTACAGTAAAAATTTTGTCAGTGGCTGGCCCGATTTCCCAACAAACAAAAGGATGTCACACCAACAGAAGCTTAAAGGAAAGAGCGATCTGATCGGAGAAATAGGTACTGGTTGATATTAAATTATTTAAGTTGGCCCTCTAATTGACTATGAATTATTTCATCTGTTTTTGTTTCAAGCTGTTATTGATGTTGCAGTGTCCAGTTTTTGTATCCACATTTTGAAAAGGGACTGGCTTTGTTCGATCCTATAGGCTATATACGACGTTAAGTAGATGTTAAACTCTACCCAACAAATATCAAGCCAAAGGGGAATGTTGGTCTGGGTCAGGTCTGAGGGGCTTACATTATAGAGCCAAGTGTTGGTGTGGTTTTCATTTCGCTGCTTGCAATAATCATTTAGTTTCCCTGTGATTTCGATTTCATAATTACTTGCTATATATAGCCAAGAAAGTTTAATTTGTTTGCCAGTTAGTTTTGGGGACGTAAAATAATGTCACTTAAACCACTATGATTCAGTCCCATGCCATAAGTCAGCTAATGGCTACAGTGTTGCGACGAATCTGCATTGCTCAAAAACAACCGGCAAGCACACATGATCCTATTCGCCTCTCAACATGGGTAAGTGCGCAGGTGCACAGGTAAAATATTAAAGCTACAAGCAGCGTTGGACGGGTCCTTGCCCCTCTGTGCATGTTGGGGTGGGAGCGAGATGTGGTCGGGCGCTGATGAGCATTCTCAACAGTGCGAGACAGTTGAGAATGCTCTCGCACATTGAACAGCACAAGACTGAGTAGAATGTTTTATCTTGAGTTGAGTGCAAACACCGTGACTGAAATATATTTTTCTTTAGTAAACTGGAGGTATGACCCATGTGACCTGGTCAAGGTTTCTTTTGCAGATTTTATCACTGCTGTGTATTGTGGAATCTTCCCCCATCCATGAACGTAGTGGAAGGCAGATGATGTGATTTTTGATTCCAGTGTTGATGGCCTGCATGCCTTCCACATTCAGCTCTACAACAATGCGTAAGAAGTCACACGCAAAACCTACAGAGCTTAGATTTTGCATAGATGTCTAGTGAAAACAAACAAAACTTTAGTACACTGTATCCTATAGTCCGTCACACTATATTCTTCAAAATATGAAAACTCATGACGTCAATATCTCGGCAAATATTCTTTCAGTTGGTATAGATCTTGGTGCAGACATTCTCCACATGGAGGATATGAAGTTTTCCAAAGGGCGTTCTAATGGGTCAAATAGTGTTTCTACAGGTAAGAGCCAAGTGACCCTACTGCTGCCTGGTGGTCAGAATGTGTAGCACCACAAACAAAAACACACAAAAGAAAAACAAAGGAAAAAAAAGAATAAATATACTCAGCAACAAAAGTTTCTGTGACACCATTTATGTGTATGTTATAAATGACACGCAAAGATCTCAATGCAATCAATATGTTTATTTAACAGGAGAAACACTGACTTTTCAGTGCCAACGTCACTCAAAACGAAAAATGTCATTTTCATGCGTCATGAAGCACTTGTCTGACGTCTAACCAATTGTGACCTTCACACTTCAATACCAGGTGTGACTTCCTCGTGCCATGATGCAAGCAACGCATCTCCGGCGCATGGACCGAATCAGATGTGCCAGAAATTGCTGTGGGATGTCATTCCAAATCTGACGTAGACGTTGGCGCAATTCCTGGAGTGTAGCTGGCGGGTTATCCAACCGCCGCAAACGTCGATCCATCTCGTCCCAAAGATGCTCGATTGGGGACATGTCTGGGGATCTGGCTGGCCATGGCAGGACATTGACATGTTGTTGCATCAGATACTGCTGTACAATCCTTGCAACGTGTGGTCTGGCGTTATCATGTTGCAGCGTTATTCCGGGACCATGTTGCATCAAAAACGGTACCACCAATGGCCGTAGCACTTCATCGCGATATCTTTGACCTGTCAGATTTCCATCAATAACAAGCAAATCTGTTCTGTTTCTAGCCGTGATCCCTCCCCAAATCATGACACTACCACCTCCAAAACGATCAAATTCCTGAACACAGTTGTTGGCATAACGTTCTCCACGTCGACGGTATACACGTAAACGACCATCACATCGGTTAAGCATGAATCTTGATTCATCAGTGAAGAGTACAAGATCCCACTGACGTTGGATCCACCGTCGATGTTGTTGTGCCCACTGTAGACGCAGTCGTCGGTGTTGTACTGTGAGTATTGGACGTCTTGCTGGCCGACGTGGGACAATGCCAAAATGACGGAGACGGCGACGGATTGTCTGTGCAGACAATCGCCTCAAACCAGGTATCGTTCTTGCAGTTATGGTTGCAGGTTGGAATCGATTTCGGAGATGGGTTGTTCGAATCCAGTTGTCCTGTCTGGGAGTGGTTACTCGTGGACGGCCGCTGCGAGGACGGTCTCTGACATGTCTTGTCTGCTGATGACGCTGCCATAAGTTCCAAATGGTGTTTCGGTGGACATTCAGGCGATGAGCAACTTCCCTCTGCGAGGTTCCGGATTCAATCATCCCAATGGCCCTCCACCGATCATTTTCAGACAGTCTTGACATTTAGAGGGTAGAGTTCCTGATCCGAAATGGCTGTGTTTTCGATAAGTGATGCTTCCGTCGTTCATCAGGCACAATGTGAACATTCCAAAAATTCTCCTCTTTCATTGCCATCCACAAGCATGATTTACGCACATTTTCACGTGCAAAGTCATTTTCTCGCATTTTCATGATTTCCATTTCAATGTTGTGTTTACGTGTACTGTTTCAGTCTGATATCACCATGTATGACAATTTCATAATTGCGTTATGAAAAATAATTAACAATATTGGTGTCACAGAAACTTTTGTTGCTGAGTATAGTTCTTACACGTGCATCCTACACAGCTGAAATTTTGGGAGGATGTCCACTGAATACAGACAAACCTTCATATGCTGCAATCTATGGTCGATTCAGAAGTCCGTCACGCTATATTTTTCAAAATATGAAAATTCATGACATCTCAATATCTCAACAAGTATTCATTCAAATGGTACCACGCTTAGCAAAGACTTTCAGCAAATGGAGCTTATAAAGTATGCTAAATGAGTTTTTGATATGTGAAACAGTGAGTCCACAGCAAGAAGATGTGGATGACTGTACAGTGTACTACGTACATAAATGTTTTTAGTTCAAAAAGTCTATCATCAATTTTCACCAAAACAATTGACAACTAACAAGATGGTGCAGGAATGACGTCTGAATTTTTTCAGAATTTTATGACATGCGACAGGCCGTGGTGCTCATTTGACTGTATTTAGGTGGCGCTAGAGAGCACATTGTAGCACTTCTGTGGAAATTTTTTAGATTTTTTAAATTTTTGATCCCACACTGAAATAACTGCCAAATTTGGTTGGTTTTAAGCATGTTTAAGGGGTCGAATTTAGATTGGAAATCGCGTACGCATAGAAAAAGGCAGTCAACGTGACTGGGGACTCCAACTTTAATGCCTCATAAAATCCAAACCGTTCGAGTAATTACAAAGTTATACAGGAATTTTCATCAGCAGTGTGTCCTTAGTCATCTATCAGCATTTGGAGCCAATATGATGAACACCCTTAAAGGAGTTTGTGTTTGTTCAAGGGCAAATTTTGGTCCAAACTGAAATTTCGATTTGCAAATTGCGAACTTCCTGTTAGATTTAGGTGAGGGGTGTCAATGGATAATTTTTAGTTCTTAACCTCTTAACCTCAGTCATTTTCCTATATTGACGTCTTTTCCAATTATTGTAATTGGCAATTTAAGTCCAAAGACGCGTAAGAAGAAGAAAGAAAAAATAAGAAAACAGTAAGAACAATAAGGTCCTGAGCCCAGGCCTTGCAGGCTTCGGGGCTCGGAGCCGGACAAGGTCATATCATTACTGTTTGACTAAACGCTACACATTTGATTTTGGATTTTCATCTGTGTTGAAAATAACAACATCAAGGACTTGCCTTGACATCTCGCCAATATAGTCTCTCAAGTCTCCGTTGCGCTGAGGAAGTCAATGCTTGCAGTTTGTAGGAGAAAACTAATGGAGCGTAGACTACCTATATCAGACAGGGAAAGAAATTTGTATCCAAACTCCATTTTTTCCCAGCTTTTAATGTTCCAAACCGATGTTAAAAGGGGGCGCCAATATATTTTACGAAGTTTTTATCTGTGAGAAGGGGGTTTAGAATTTAACATTAATATTTAATATCACAAATGCATATGCTGCGCCTGCCCCAGCAACCTGGTGCGTCATCAGTGGCATCGCAGCCGCTGTGAACGATATGCTATATACACAAGTAGCAGAACTTGAAAAAAAATTCTAAATTTCCTTAACTGGACGTACACTTGACGTGTTTACATATCCTAAAGTTTCTCTGGGTACCCAAACATCAATCGATATTGGCGTAGGTTGAATGCAGAGTTCTTAATCTTGCCATCCCGACACAAAATGTACGCTGTTCACCCGAGAATGTTCTGAAACAAAAATTATTCCTGTTTATAGTCCGATTCCACCCTGTAACCTGCCTTTTTATCACGGGAAAGCGAAAGAACTTATAATTCCTCACCTTTTCAATGCGATTTGTGCATCTTCTGCCCCACAAAGTCTGCAGAGAGCATGCGCACTCCAAATCTCACTTTTTCACGTCCTTAACCCGAAAGGGTCCATTTTAATGAAATGTGGCAATTTTTGGCCCAAACAACCCCCTGCATAATTGAAAAAAAATGTACTACAAATATATTTAGTGGAACATACTTTTCTCATGGACAAACGCAAAGTCCCTGGGTTTTAGAGCAATACAAACTAGATGCAAAAGTGTGAATTTTTGGACTTCTCTGTGGACATTTACAACAAAGTAGATGTCTATTTATGGGTTTTTGGGGTCACAATTTCTTAAAAAAACAACAAAAAACTTATTTTGGGGATCATTTCAGGACCCGTGCCTGAATTTTGGGTACTTCTACCCAAAAGCCTCATTTTTTGCCATATTAACCTCCCTCAATTTGTGCCACTTGGGCCCCAAGGTGATATGGACATTGAAATTTTTATGATTTGTTCCTTATTAAAATATTCATTATATTCAGTAAGCATAAGTATGTACAAGATTTATTTTGGTCCTAATGGCTAACAAAGCCCACCACCCTGTCAACTAGGTTATCAATGAGCTGGACGGAGTGAGGTGTGTTTCTGACAGCACTATGTAACTGTCATTCAATACAAATATGTACAGTTTGTTTTTTTCTGCAGAATATGAATTAATTTACTTTTTTATTTCAATCCCTGCCTCAGCTGCCATGCAGAGATACCCCTATTTTGAGATTTGAAATGATTGCAAGGCGACTGTTGCACCATCCATTCCACTAAGATTTTTGTAAGTCCAAATAATCCCACTACATTTATACCCGCAAGGACAACTTCTGTTGCAGGCAGGGAAATAATATCTCCCCAAATGTTCTCCCAAGGGTGGCAGGACTGACAACATTTCTTGTTTCAAGCATAATACTGTTGCAAACTTTGCCACTTTGACCGTGACTTTCTGATGTTATGATTCATAAACGTGTCCACATATAAGAATTTAAGATGAAGACCAATTAGTATCTATGAAATGAGCTATCCTGTCCATGAATCTTTCATATCACAGATAATGATTGGGGTTGTGGTTTCTCTTTCAAATCTCTTAATTAGGCAGCATTCATTGTTTTCAAGTGGAAAAATCAAAGGCAAAATCACTAGCTTTACTGCTGCTACTTTGCTGTTTACATTTTTTTCCAGCTGGATGCCAAGGAGTGGCAGCACTGACACACGACCATTTTAAATGTGAAAAAGCTATAAATGAAGCCCTGGTATCCAAAGTTAAGAATGTTGGGAGCCATCAGCAAATCTCACATAAACATAAAACATATTCAAAATTAAGGATTGAGGTTAGGATGGTGATCACACTTCGAGTACTGGTACTTCGTGACTGAACCTAGGAGATCACCTTTAACCAGTCGCAAGTTTTTGAACACCAGAAGGGCAAGGGGTATTTTGGGTCAAGATGTTATAGCCAACATTTTGTTTGCGCAAGCAGTTTTGGGGTGTAACACAACATGGCAGGCGTTAGGAGTTTGGAAAGCTGTGTCATTGCGTCTGGTTCAAGAGAGTGTCACATTCAGGGAACAGGCGAACATATTTCAAAAGTTGTCTGCAAAAAAGGATGAAATCATTGCCGCAGAAGAAAGGGCTACGGGGCTGATCTACAAAGGAGGAGAAACTGATAACTCAAATGACCTGAGGCTGAAACGCTTTCATGCTCAGGTAACCGACAACAAAACTGCCATCCATCCACGCAACCTCCCACCGACACCTTCATCCACCACGTTTCACAGCCTCTATCATCAAGTTCAGGTTCAGGAAGAGAGTAACTCTCTTCCACCTGAGGAGTGGGGATGGATGATGCAAGACTCATTTCAATCCATTCTGATCAGGAACCTGCCCCGCAGTTTCTGTTAGAACTAGCGCGCTGCAAATGCAAATCAGGTTGCAACACCATGCGTTTCCCGTGTCGACATCAAGGACTTGATTGTTCACTTGTCTGCTTGGAGTGCAAGGGCCTGTATGTAAATATGGGGGCACAACACCTGGACGACTCCGAGGACGTTGAATGAAAAGGCATGGATCCAGTCAGGGCATACAACTGGCTTGTTCTCATGCTGTCAGTGTGTTATGGACATGGTTCATGAGTTTCCTTGGTCAAACATTCCACGGTAACAAGTGGGTTTAAAACCCAACTTGAAAGATTTGAATGAAATCCCCTGAAAATAAATTTTGGGGTAGTGGTACCCCGATCTTGCTTATATACTACATATAAACACACAACTGACTGGACTCAAGATCTACAACAAAAGTCAAAGAATCCTTTCCAGAAAAGCTGAGCCCTATCCACAGTCTGATTAGGGAAGAAAAACATAAAGAATATAGTATGGTGCAGAATGTTTCACACCCTGGAGTGCAGATGAGAAGGAGTTTTTCTTACAGTATGCTTGAGGATAGAATTTTGGAAAATGGCAAAGTTTTTAGAGCACTTCCTCTTTTTATTACCTGAAAATGTCCCCATAAGGAAACTGAACTATTTTAGGGTCAGGGGTTAAGGTAGGGCTGGGATAAGGTTAGGGTTAGGTTAAAGTTAGGGTTAGATATGTACTGTCAAGGGTTAGGTCAGGGAAAGGGGTTAGGGAATGAATGCAAGCCGATGGAATGTCCCTACAAGACATGAAAACCCAACGTGTGCGTGTTTGTGTGTGTATACATGGAGAGTGAAACTTACTTCAAAAATAAAGAGAATGGAGTCCAGCTCCTCCCGCTGTGATTTGTTTCCTGGAAAAGAAGAGATTTTATCCACACTTGCTTTCAATCATCATTACTCAGATGAGACATACTAAAAACCTTCCAGTCATTACATTTGATTTAACTACAAAAATGTAACACACAAATTCACCAAACAAAAAGTAATACAAAATATCTGTAATACCACTGAAAGATGGCTCACTCAAAGTGGGGCTGGGCAATTAATTTATCACGATTAAATTAAAATTTAACTGCCGTCATGGGGCAGACCGAGAAACCTGCTCTTATCTATGACGGATACCCAATGCGGCATTGAACAGAACATCAGAGACTGTGTGAAATGCTTCCGGGGATAAAACTGCATTTTGAAGTGAGCTAATTTTCAGCGAAGTTGGGCAGCTACCTTCACCCAGGCATTATTACCCTACCTTAAATCTATACCCGTGTACTATGCCTAACTAGCAGTCAAGCCATTTATTTAGGCTACGGACTAATCAAAACCAATATGTAGCCTATAATGATTAAGAAGTGACACTGAGCAGCTGATAGACCTAGCCAGGCTACAATGTTAGACGGAAAGAATGCCAATAATCTGAATAATTAGGGGGAAAAAAAAACACATTCTTTGAATTCCACCTCTCATCTTGGAATTGTTTCAAATTAGAATTAATTCATTTTTGATAAATCTTATATCAGATGGCCCTGGTTTTTAAGCATCTAAAACACAAAGTGGAAAACATTTTGTGAAGCATTTCAAACATGAATGGGAGAGAGAAATGATTTTCTCATTGTACAAAATGCTTTAATGCACCAAAAACCAGGCTAGCTGTTTTCAGGCAAATCTGTTCCGCAAATTTGTAGTATTTTTTATTTGATCATTGAAAAATATAAATGAAAAGTACAGGAATTCATAGCTCTTGATTTTGGTTACTTTTGAGCTTCTTAATGGTCTGCAGTCAATATATTTTGTTTAGGCAGTTGCTACAGGTACGGCAGTTTTCCGAATGTTTTCCGAATGCATTTCTATGTTCAGAGGTACGGCAGTCCCCATTTCAAACCCTGCCCTAACCCTAACCCTGACCGCTAACCTATCCCTTCCCCTAACTATAATCCCTAATCCTTATCTTAATCCCTTCAAATCGACTGCCGTGCCAATAAAAACAGCCGTATCTATAGACTGTGCGTTTTGTTTAAGCGTATCGAACATCAAATATGAATTATCGCATTCGCACAAAGTGGAAAAGGAAGAGGCTATTCGCCCTGCAGCGCTTCTGCGCGAAACTTCAAAGAGTGAGGCGAATTATAAAATGATGAAATCTCTTATTGGCCCAGCTGCTGGGCAAATAGTAGAAGTGATTCTGTTATCCGCCGTGCCGTGGTGCGAATAGCAGAACTGCTTTTCTAATCGGCCCCTCTGCGGGGCAGATAACTGATGTATTTCCCTCAACTCTCCCCCTGCTGGGCAAATAGCCACTTCCTATGTGGAAATAGAAGTGATCTGGCAAGTGCATTCATGCAAATCTGCCATGTCATGGTCAATTCAACTTCAGAGTGTGAAAAACAAAAATGTATTCAAAATAAATTAGACCGTTTACCAATTTAAACTGTAAACTGAGCATATCAACTGTTTGGTTGTAAACGGGAGTGGGGTGAGAGCAATTGTCAGCGAGAATGTGATGAATCTGTAGACTTTAACATTGCTCTGATCAGCGAGTCGCTGATAAATGCTGACGTTAGTGAAGTTTATTTCCGGAAGCATTTCCAATGGCCTCTGATTTTTGGCAGTCATCAATACGCATCAAGTATGCGAAATAGAAAAAGGCAAGCTTGTCTGTCTGCCCCATGGCGGCAGTTACTTTTATTGCACTTAAAATTATTGCGATAAATTTATCGCCGAACCCTACTTTTAACTTTCAATAAACAAGGCCTATGTTGTCGGCAGCCGACAGCAAGGGGTATATGCCTGAAATTCCCCAATCCTCGAAGCCCCCTTTATTAGATTTCCTTTCACTTGACCTAGAATATCAGGCAAATTTGAGGTCTGTGTAAGTCATTGTTCCAGAGATATGGTTCAAAAAACTGATTTTTTTCAAGATGTAGCACCACCTGGTGGCAAACCTAGGAGTGCATACTTGCCCAAAAACTAATCAGTTCATCCTCTCTAACACATCTGCCCATATGCTAAAAATGAGAAGCCAATGTTTAGTATTTTGTGAGTTATCGCGCTAACGGCTAAAATCTGCAGACGTGGTGGCGGACGTGGCGATGGCGGGTGCGGGTTGGGTGAAACCATGATATCCTCGAAACTCGTATTTCAGGGATATAATTACAATATGAAACCCACTTACTCATGCCATTCCCGTTAATGTGAACGCTAATTAGCTAATTAACAGCATTTGGGTCAAAATAAATACATACTTACATAAATTCATACGTGCATGAATAATTAAATACGCCCATGAAATAAATAAAAATTGAAATTAAATAAATCTTGAAATAAGTAAATAGGGCCATAAATATGTTAAAATATCAATTAATTTAAATATTAGAAAATAAAATAGTTCATATAGTTCAGGAAAGTTTTTAGTTTAGTTAGTTTAGTTTTTTAGTTTAAAAATTTAAAAAGTGACTACAAGATTTTTATCTCATAATTCCACGTTTATTCATTTAATGGCACATTTCTTTCCAAATGCCACATTTATTTTTTTTTCATTTCTCACATTAAAATAAATGGGGCGTGGTTAGCTCACACATTATGACCGAGGCAACAGCACCGAAAACTAAACTAAAGTTTCTCTCAGAGCCACAATTTAGTTTCAAATCAAACAATCTTTTTTCCCCTCTTATTTCAGTATATAATGGATAGAATTGACATAGTTGACATTTTCAGGAAGTAATTGTGTTTCAATAAAACAATAGAGATGTGTCCCATCTACATATTGTAGATGAGACAAGCTTGTAGATGGGACATCTCTGTAGATGGGACAATTTTAAAATGCTAGTTTCTGGGAGCGTTAAGATATTCATAACTTTCTATTTCAGCTTTTAGTTGATCTGATGATATGTGCTAATAAAACTATTTTAATTAGTCTAATTAGTTATCACCAATCAGTTTTTGCCTCAATTTTAGATTTTTTTTTCTTCTTTCAGCTTATGGTTGACCTGATCACATGCAATACTACTAGAACACTGCTAATTAGAATAATTAATAAATAAAAAGTGAATACTAATTAGGCTAAATACAATCACTAATAATTTTTTCACCAATATTTGTTTTTTTTTCTTCGACATAGTCAGTTTTTTAATAAGGCTTGATGTGACTGAGTAGATTATCAAATGTTGACCACTGATTGATCTATTGATTTGTGTACTATTGATGCAAACTCAAAATCAAATCAAAAGGGACATTTTCATCAACTTTCACCTCGATATGAAAGAAACTCACTCTACAGGAAAGTGTGTGGTCTGGATCAAATCATATCTTATGAATGGAGATGTGGCAAACATACTTATGCGGTGCAAACAAGTAATAAGTGCCACAGAGTTTAGTAACTTGTAAAACATGACAAAGATGGTATACATGTACATTTATTTGTTTGTATTGTATTGTGAGCAGGTTGTGTGTCATCAAGTATTTTTTATTTTCTAATTAACCCTAATTAGCTGTTGTAATTAGTCAACTGTTCTTCAATAAATTGCTTTTTGGACTCTAAAGTTGATGCTGTTCGTGTTATCATCTTGTTTGCACTAAGCTGAGTGCTTTATACTTCTATCAACTCCCATTAACTCGTAGAATTGCCTGCATCCCATATCTGTCCCATCTACAAACTTTCAAGGTGTCCCATCAACAAATCTCATTATTTGGTCTCATTATCTTCATATTGATGATTTTTTCTTCATGTTGTGGGGAAGTTATTTTACTTCATAGATCAATTGAACAAGTTCCTTGAAAATATTTAACAGATCAGGGATTTTCATTTTCCACGAAGGGTCTAAAAACAGTGTCACAAGCTGTCCCATCTACAATACAGCTTCCTGAAGACAAAAGAGTCATTTACATAAAGGTGATATCATTTTGCTTCAGGGGGCTGCCAAGCTGTCACGGAATTACAGTCCCATTACATTTTGGGTTGTAACTCTACAACTAAAGAAGATAAAATCAAGCATGATATGTCATATTGAAGGCATTAACTTGTTCTTTAATATGATGAAGTGAAAATATTTTTTTTGAGAAATTTTCGTAAAAGAAACAAGCAAAAACTACTCTGTCACGGAATAACACAAAATTGACGTGGTTTTTTTAAATGTTGTGTTTAACTATCCAGAAAGTGATGTTCCTATCATAGTTAAGTTATGAAACTTCAATATGTTCATTTTTAAGGTGTTTTTTGTTAATACTGTAAGTTATAGACACAAATATTGACTTTAACCTTGCTTTATGGCCAAGAAAATTCAAAAAGTCAATGTCACAGAAATACAAGAGGCAAATTGTCACGGAATGACAACAATAGTATTAATTAGTTTCAATGTATTTATTTCAATATATTATACATATATACATAATTATTTACATTTCTACAGTTCAGCAATATATTACAATGAGTATTCCACTTATAATGACCAATCATAATACATACTTCAAAATTTTTTTTTAATCTCCATGTCAACATTGGCTTGGCGGCCTCCTTCAGCACAATTGTAGTTCATAGTAATGTCTTCCAAATAAATGCAAAACATTTCACAGAACGTTAGTCGGGATGTGTGCAGAAGACAATGAGTTTTGTTTTTGTCCCATCTACAAGAAAACAAATACCGTGACCTTACCCAATTGAAGGGTTCAGTACAATAACTTGATAAATGTCAATCTCATGTTTTATAAGAAAACGGGGGATAAAAAGATTGTATATTTCAGTGAAATTTCCCAATACATAGATTCAGACAAATATATCATGAGAAAAGCATGCTTCTGACCAGGACACAGCATTGGTACAGGGTGAAATTATATTCTGTGTAATATCATAAAAACATGAGATTGGCATTTATCAAGTTATTGCACTGAACCCTTCAATTTACTGATGCATTGGATAAATGTATTGAAAAACCATGAAACAGACACCGTTTCATCGTCAATAGTTGTCATAATGAACATATTCAACCATAAATACTGAGTTTCACAGTTTAAAATGAGAATGACCATATTGAAATGCAAGTTTTGGTTTTCATTGTTTTTAATTGACTTAGCCTATGATTGGTTACTCCTACATTTCAAGTCATGCGAAATTGTGAATATCTAGCCAATGTTAATTATTAGCCAACGACCTAGTAATAAGTGGCCAATTAAAAAGCATGCAGGGTATATTAATTGGAAGCCTATTTAAAGGAACGTAGGGTACATTAATTAGTGTGGCATATTAAAAGGCATGCAGGGTATATAGAAGATTACGATTTTCCTCCAAGCAAGTTTTAAGATGGCATATGATGCCTGACTGGAATATATCTCGCCATGTGCCTCCAGAAAAGATCACATCTTCGGATACCGATATAACGTTCGGTATAAGTGGTTAACAAATGGCTTGAATGCCGTTTCCGACTGCCCAGGCCAGTTTTTCTGCGGCCATGCAATTCAATGGTTTGGCATTTTGGTCATTTGGTCATTTTTAATTCTGAAAGAAAGAGCATTCCCACACACAAAATGCAAAGAGAACTCAACACTGCTGTGTAGCCTTATGAAAATCACTTATCAGCGAGGCAGATTGGAATAAAAGGCTTCAGATTGCATGGCATCATAAATATTGTACTCTGGAGCAATTGGAAATGGTCATGTGGTCTGATGAGTCTAGATTTGCCCTGTTCCAGAATGATGGGCGTATCAGAGTAATGAGAGAGGTAAAAAAGTGATGCACCCATCATGCCAAGAGCCAACCATGCAACTCTGTGGGGATAGTTTCATGATTTGGAGTTGCTTTAGTTGGTCAGGTCTAGGTTCAGCAATGATACGTGGCCAAAAAAAAAAGTCAGATGACTACCTGAATATACAGAATGGCCAGGTTTTTTCCATCAATGGATTTTTTTTCTTCCCTGATGCCACAGGCATATTCCAAGATGACAATTCCAGGATTCATCAGGCTCATATTAAGAAAGAGTGGTTCAGGGAGCATGTGACAATTTTCACGAATGGATTGACCACCACAGAGTCCAGACCTTAATTCCATTGAGAATGGAGGGATGTTCTGGGATGGATGGATGGTAGTAGGTCAATGATGTCTTTCAACCTCAGCATGCTTTCTGCCTCGCCATCAATCTTTCAGCAGCCTATTTGCGCCCAGATCTTGTGGTGATGCTGGCACCTCTGACTTTAGCATGGCTGAAGTCTCTGAACATCATCACAGCCCTGTTCTTTGCCAAATCAAACTCTTTGACCACTGATGATAGGGTCGCTGTAACTGTCCAGACCTGATGCATCACCTTACAGACATAAAGCTAGGTAGAATTCCAAGCCATTTCCAGTGTATCATTAGATACACTGCTCTTCCTATATTCTCAGGTTCAAGTCCTGTCCACCATCAGTTTACTGGCGGTAGGGACATTTCAGAGGGAAATGGCAGATTGAGCTGGGATTTTGCAGCCTTGCCATCATAAGGCCAAGGTCAAACTGTATTCAATTTCCTAATGATGAACAATATCAGATTAATGTGAAAAGGTGGTTTCGTGGTATTGCTGGAATGTCTAACACTATTGGAGCAGTAGACTGCAACAATGTCAACTTTAAGCAAAATGGAGAAGTGCTTCAGGGAGAGCCTATCTGAACAATTGATGATTCGGGTGACTCTCTCTGTTCTTTGATATTGCTGCAGTATGTAATAAAGTCTTAAAAGGATATCTATTGTGTTTTCAAGCTCTGTGAAAGTGTCCAAATTTTCCCCCAACGCATCTTTGACGCAAGCACAGTAATGCCACAAAGGCCTGTTCTGTAGAACCCATTGCATAACCTGGTACATTTTATGTGTATCATCTCCAGTGATCATCCTACTTCTATCATCTGCTAATAACAGGCGAGTTTCAGATGAAGGTACCATTTTCTAAACCTACCGCAAGACCCATTCTATACATTAACATTAGCGGCAACAAAAAGGTCAATTAGATTATGATGAAAAAATAGCGCATTCATTCAGCAATCTGAGAGTTGTGATTGAAGCAATCACATCAATACAGTAATGAAGAAGCGTGGCAACACATCTTCTTTATAATATTCCATCTAGGTCACAAACTGCTTGGGTTATCCAGAAAATATGGCTGACATTGCTGATTTACTTGGTAAAAACTAAAATTACTGCTTGACAAATAGCGATTGCTGAAACTGGCTGTAACTAACACCAACACATCATATAAATGCAGTCAATCATGTTGCGGTAGCAACTCTCAAGAATATATTACTTCACTATTGTTGCCAATATTAGGTTGGTAATGATATTAGGCTCTTTAATCTAATTTTTTTTTTAAACGTATTAGTCTAAGTATATAACAGAGTAAGCTAGCTCATGCATCACGTCATTAAGTCTAGTGTGCAAACAAAAGAATACAGACCCCCACTCACTTCATGGCCACCGCCAGTGACAGTGATGACAACACATTTATTGCAGTTACACATAGCACCTTTAAATAAATTGAACAATTAGAATAGAATTTCAAAAACTGAAATGGATCTTTGTCTTATAAAAACGGCAAAAGAGGGTAAAGGTTGACCATTGCAGTTCTGGTGCTCGCTGCTGAGGAATAGGCTCACAGCAATGTTTTTCTTAACAGGGCTCAGCAATTCACAGACATGCGCAGGGGTCTGTGTTGGCTGGCAATGAACAGAGCCGATACACATGAACTACACTGCTGACCAAAGAAAAGTCACCACCTGGATTTAACTATGCAGAGGCAAGAGCCTTCCATTTGGATAATAACTGCTGTGATTAATATGACACAGTGATTAGCTTCTCGTTACTTCAACAACCGTGTTTAAAGGCATATCCTGGGGTCGTGGAAAAGATGTTCCTTTGTTTCAGAAGGGTCAAATTATTGGCCTGCATAAGGCAAAGAAAACAATTAAGGAGACTGCTGAAACAACTAAAACTGGGTTAACGTTTGTCCAACGCATTACTGAAACCAGGAAGGAACGTGGTGAACTATCGTCTTCAATGAAAAAATGCGGTCGGAAAAAAATCTTGAATGATTGTGCTCACTTAAACGTTTGATGAAATCAAATCGAAAAATAAATAAATAAATAAATAAAAAAAATCAACAGTAAAACTCACAGCCATTTTTCATTCTGAAAGAAAGAGCATTCCCACCCACAAAATGCAAAGAGAACCCAAGACTAAACAGCTGTGTAGCCTTAAGAAAATCACTTATCAGCGAGGTAGATTGGAATAAAAGGCTTCAGATTGCATGGCATCATAAATATTGTACTCTGGAGCAATACGAAATGGTCATGTGGTCTGATGAGTCTAGATTTGCCCTGTTCCAGAATGATGGGCGCATCAGAGTAATGAGAGGTAAAAAAGTGATGCACCCATCATGCAAAGAGCCAACCATGCAACTCTGTGGGGACAGTTTCATGATTTGGAGTTGCTTTAGTTGGTCAGGTCTAGGTTCAGCAATGATACGTGGCCAAAAAAAAAAAAGAGGTCAGATGACTACCTGAATATACAGAATGGCCAGGTTTTTTTCCCATCAATGGATTTTTTTTCTTCCCTGATGCCACAGGCATATTCCAAGATGACAATTCCAGGATTCATCAGGCTCATATTAAGAAAGAGTGGTTCAGGGAGCATGTGACAATTTTAACAAATGGATTGACCACCACAGAGTCCAGACCTTAATTCCATTGAGAATGGAGGGATGTTCTTGGATGGATGGATGGTAGTAGGTTGATGATGTCTTTCAACCTCAGCATGCTTTCTGCCTGCGCCATCAATCTTTCAGCAGCCCATTTGCGTCCAGATCTTGTGGTGATGCTGGCACCTCTGACTTTAGCATGGCTGAAGTCTCTGAACATCATCACAGCCCTGCACTTTGCCAAATCAAACTCTTTGACTTCTGATGATAGGGTCGCTGTTACTGTCCAGACCTGATGCATCAGCCTGCAGACATGAAGCTAGGTAGAATTCCAAGCCATTTGCGAAGAGGTTTGTTCAGACGCCTTCCGACTCCTTCCACTGATGTCATCGGTAATTTGTAGATTATCATTACCTCTAATGTTCATTCAACCACCATGGTCAACATCTTTTATGAGCTAGTCAATTTGATTTTGTGCTATTCCTTGTTCACAATGAAAATGATCACAATTCCACATAATATCCTTAAAAACTTGTCCCTTCATGAGATGCCAGATTTTTGTCCAAAAATCTGAATTTATAACCCAACTAAACAAGCGATAATAAAGTGTTTTTGATTGATAAACTACAAAATGCCTGCAGAGAGTGCAGCTGGCCAGTCTGTGAATTCGAATTGGTCCGTGACCAAGGTTTTACTCCGTTAGTCTGGCATACAGATTAAATTCTAACATTTCATAATGACAAAGAGCTGTTTCAGCTTGCACAACCAATGATGTAATCGGTGTAACTTTGCAGCGGTCAGTCAGCAGTCTGAATGGCAGTTGACATATTTTGGAAGTTTCCACCAGAAAAAAATAAACAAACAATGTGCCCTGTCAAGTGTCCAAACACAAACTGTACAGAAATTAAGACTATTGAATGGGAATTTCATAGGATGCCTCACAAACAATGAGACTGAGCAACAATGGCAAAACAATCTTGCATTTGGTGTGACATGAAATGACAATGTATCAATAATACTGTCAGAGTTTCAAATAATGCACTGTGCAGAACAAAAAGGGCCATACAGTGGATTATTATAAGCATGCTTTTATTCCCATTATTTCTGTTACAGTTAAATGACTTGAGACTGGCACACTTCATCTTCTTTTCCTTTTTTTACATCTACCAACATAAGGGTGGTGAGAACAGGCCATTCAGACCGACAAAGCTTGTAATTTTTCTACCACTGAGGAGTTTGCAACACGTGGGGCACTTAAGATCAACGCAGCATCGAGTGCTGCATCAAGCCTGGCCCCATAAAAACTAGAAATCCCAAAGGACTCATAAGAGCCAAATTTTTGACACACCCATGTTCAGAGTCTTGTTATGGTTTGTGCAGTCAACAAGGCCAATACCAGTTACCTTATTTTTAAAAAAATCCATAAAATAAAACCAAAACAGATTTTGTTTTAATTTAGAAGTTCAAGCCAAGCAGTCTACACCAATCAGTCACAACATTAAGACTATGTGCCAAATATTGCAGAGGTCCCCCGTCATGCTGCCAAAACGGCTCAGTCAAACTAGCGTCAACTTGAATTCCAGGACATAGGGTTCCCACAGCATCACACTCCCTCTACCAGCTTTTCTTTTTCCCACAGTGCATCCTGGTTCAAGTTTTTCTGCAGGTAAATGGTGTACACGTACCTGGCTGATGCTCATGACATTAGAAAACACAACCCTATTCAATTATTTGAAAGTCCATTTCCGATGTTCACATAGCTACTGTAGGCGGTTTCAGCAGTGCATTGGGGTTAGAATGGGCAATCTAACTTGTCTGCAATGAAAAAGCACAATAAGAAGCAGGGTGCAATGCACTGCGAGTTGCAACACATTCCTCACAAATCAATACAATTCTCTGCAACTCCTGCTCCCCCATCAGTCCATTTAGACAAGACAGGTTTGCCTGTGTTACCCATCATAGACGTGCCCTAGGCGCCCCACACCCTGTTGGTGGTTCACGTTTTATCCGGCTTTGGATCTCTGTCAGTAGGTACTTGTCATTGCTGACTGGAAGCACCCTAGAAGCTTTGCCCCTTCAGAGATGCACAAATCGACTCGGCTGGCCATACCAATTTGAATGGTGTCAAAGTTGCTCAGGTTCTATTTCTACCACATCCAACACATCAACTATGAGAAGCAACTGTTCGCTCACCATTTAAGGTCTGTGTCAAGACCTTGACATGCCCCATGTCCATTGTTTCAAGATAATCAATGTTATCTGCTTCATCTGTGAGTACTTTTAATGTTTTGGCTCATCAGTGCAAAGTGTAATCATCTTGTTTGAGAATTTTCTTTAAAATTAAGCACTTCCTCTTTAAATCTAAAGAGACAGTTGTGGCGCTGGTTTGTGACAGACTGGTTCACCAGCAGCAGTGATATGTCACGAAATGGCCGCGGATCATCAGCAGGAGACATCTTGGCTCATTTTTTTGTCTTTAAGCTGAATTCTCATATGCAAATACGAAAAAGTTACTTAAGACTTCAGGCACTTGTAAATGAGTTTTAGAAGGGAAAACTAAGGATGAGAGAACTAAAATTCAGACTGTCCGCCTGCTGCAATGGGACAAGTGAATTTAACGGGCATATATTCAATGCAAAAATGATGGCCCACTTCAGACTCCGGATTTCTCAAAAGTGTAAAAGAACCCTCAAGTATTTTTGGATCAAATAAGAATGAAAGATTTTACAAACTTAAAGTTTGTAATTACAGCAGAGGTGGGACTGATTAGTTTTATTTGGTCAGTGGCTGTTGCGTTGCATGGTTTGGCTCCAGAATATAAATATCAGACTTCATCCTACCCTATTCCTCCAACGGTCCCTCAGATCATCTGATAAACTGCCTTTGTCAGTTCTTCAATCCCACCTAAAAACTAAAGGTGATCATGCCTTTTCAGTTGTAGCCCCTAAACTGTGAGATACTTCACTTCTTGAATTCAGGCCTGCACCTTCCATTGCCACCTTTAAATCATGTTTGAAAACTTGTTTGTACTTCCTTGCTTTTCAGTCCACTTGATATTTTATTTTTAGTCATGTCAACTTTTTATTGCGCCGTTTTCCTATTCTGCTTTTATGATTTTGTCTCTTTTATTTTTTGCTTGTAACTGCATGAATTCTTTGTTGTTGTTTTTTGTTTCTTACATTGTTTGTTGTTGTTTTTTTTTTACATTTTTGTTTGCTTTTTTATGTATACCTAGGTTTAGATAGTTTTTTTCCCTTAAGAAATGAAATCATCATTTAAAAACTGCATTTTGTATTTACTCGGGTTATCTTTGTCTAATATTAAAATTTGTTTGATGATCTGAAACATTTAAGTGAGACAAATATGCAGAAAAATAAGAAATCAGGAAGGGGGCAAACACTTTTTCACAGCACTATATGTTGTTTTTTTAAATGTGCTTAATAAATATACTTGACTTGCGTTGACCATGATATTCTACCTTGTTTGATGGAGCTTTTCAAGAACATCAAAGAGTTCACCTTCAACTCAAAGTCAATCTCAGTGGTACACTAGAAAAATCATCAACCCTCTGTCCATTTCAACTTTCAAGTGGCTATCGGCATTAGTTTTTACCAGCTACCGGCCCCAGTGCTGCCTTTAAAACATGATGAAGATTCATAATCTCAATGCCTCAGGCTGTCTGGCTAATATTACCGCTACCCATACACTAGTGCACCAGTAAGAGCCTGATAAGGATCATCCCTCTGTAAACAAACCTACTAAACATCTGCATATCAAACACCAAAGGAGAATATGCAAGATCAGATCAAGGTTAGAAACATACAATTATATATAGACTGAAAAAATTGGTTGTGCTGATTCTGATGACGTGTTGCAGTTAATGATACTGTAAAAAAAAAATGGCACTTTTATTTGGCAAAAATGGAAAGGTCTTAATGTGGATCTCTGAGGATTCATAAACCTTAGAGTATGAAAACAGAGGTTTTCAAATAAAAAAATTTAACATTGTCATGTTTAGAGTCATTTCCCTGATTGCTTTTCCCTGCAATCAGGTTTTCCTTCTCAGTTTCAGGCTTGTTTCGTTTATAGACTCTCATTATTTAATTAGTGTCTTGTTCTTCTCCCTCCATGTTTTTCACTCCATGCTTTGTGGATCGTCGTCTTATGTACTGAAGCTCCTGAAGTCTCCCTTTTGTTGGATTTTATCTCATTCTTTGTGTAAAGAAAACAAATGACTATTTATCAGGAAACCTCTTCCCACAGATTGCAGTCCTAGCAAGTGGCTTCATCCAGTTCCTCCTTGACCCCTGTGCAAAGGTGTGCTCCAATCAAGCATGGCTGGGTCACACGGCTTGCCTTCCCAGTTACTGACCTTGGACCAGCCTCTTCACCTACTCTGTGCCTGACTCTTTATATACCTGACTGCTCCCACCTGACTTCGAACTATCTTTACAAATTCTCCTGCTAAAACCTTCTAAGTTGCTCTTGTACAGTCAATAAAGCCCAAATTCGACATTATCCGTGATCCGTGTCTGGTTCCTCTTAAAATGTGTGGCAAACATTTTGCTTGCCATAACATCAACAAGTGACTTTAGTATGAGAGAAGTACCTTGTTGCTGGCATGAGTCATGTAGGCACTTTATTCAGCATACTCCAAGTAGTACTCTACTCCATTACAAAGAATATTAAAACAAAGATGAGCTCATTTACATATGATATCTACAACTCTGAAACACACATACTCATGTTTATTAAAGAATAATGGATCAAGCTCACTTGAGAGCTTTCCGTCATATCATACCTCTGCCATTGCATGCAGAGTTGGCAAAATTATTTGAATGGCATGAGGTCTCTCCTTGTTCAAAGCAATGCCTGAAATATTGTAATGCCTTTACAAAGCTGCAAACCATTAGTGTACTGATAGGAAAGATTCTTTAGCACATAATCATTCAGACTCACAAAGAAAAAAGAAAAAACCAGCCACAAATTAGTATATCTCCAAACTGTAGTTAACAAGTAATGGGCTCATTTTTGATACTGCTAATTCTGTGTATGCAGGAATATTACTGCCTGTCAAATTTCACAATGAAGTATAACCGGTTCTTCTGGATATGACTGTGATCAGAGTAAACACCGTTACGCAGAATACATTTCGACAGAGCCTTCAGATATTACCTACAAAATAACAATGCAGTCATGCCTACATTGTATCAATCAAGAAAAATGGCTCACCAGCTCGTATAACTGCACATGATAACCTTGTAGAGAAAATGTTTCTTATAAAGCCTGAGGGCTTCTTACCTTTTTGCTTTAAGTTGCTTTCCAGTATAATGAAATTTTCATAAAAGATGAAATAAATCTGAGAACAGTTAGACTCGAAGAACAACTTCAGTTCACTCTTGTCAATGATTTCTGAAAGAGAGAGAGATAACAAACTTAGTTTCAGGATTATTCAACAGGAGCAAGCAATTAAAGCAAACCATGCGTGACTGCCATACAGTTTAAAAATCTGCAACCAGTATATAATAAATGAGTAGTTCCCAAACCCAGTTCTGGGGCACCCCTGTGTATGCTGGCTTTTGTTACATTACATTACATTACAAGTTCTTAGCAGATGCTCTTATCCAGAGCGACGTACAAAAGTGCACAAGAACAGTACAAAAGTGCAGACCTCCTAGGAGACAAGTACCAGTGCTAACAGTCAGTGACAGAACATGATCCACTGTTACAGTGCAACAAAGGGGCAGAGTCAAATGTAAGAAAAGGGTGATAAAATAAAATAAGTGCAATAAAAGGGCAACAGGTCAAGAGCAACAAAGGGGCAGAGTCAAATGTAAGAAAAGGGCAATAAAATAAAATAAGTGCAATAACCACAGTAGCAATCATAGAATTTAAAATTTGTGTCCTGACCTTAGTTGCTCAACTTTTACTAAACTTTATGACTCTATGGTAAGGTAAGCCCAGTTTTATTTTATGCTGCGGTTGTGTGGGATTTTAAGGATGTACCTGATAGTAATGCCACTCAGAATCAAGCTATAAGATGCTTCCTAGGGGTACATAAATATATTGCCAAGCAAGCAGTTGAAGGGGACATGGGATGGGAGCAATGTCTTATAAGGCAGAGAGCTGAAATGATGAGAGTGTGGAATCGCCTTCTTCATTTGCCAGAGTAAAGGCTTATTAAAAAGATTTTTAATTGGGATCAAGAGCACAGGTATCCTTGCTCAAGTGAAGTCGCTGCAATATGTTCTCTTTCAAATTGAAATTGTATTTATAGGAATAAATTCCAGTGTAATATAAGTACTATTGAGCAACATTTATTTGACATTTATAAAGAACAATGGAAGGTGGAAATCTGTATGAATCCTAAGCTTAGAAATTATTTTCAAATTATATAGAATTATTACACAGACTCATATGTTGAATTAAACTTACAGAGAAGGCAACGGTCCCTGTGCGCCCAGCTGAGTTCTGGTACCTTGCCACTGGCAGCTGAGGTTGGAAGGTTCAAAGGTCTTCCTGAAGAGCAACGATTATGTGTTTGATGTGTTCTCGGTGTTGTCGAGGATGAATTATATTTTGTATTTCATTGCCCTTTATACAGTGACCTGAGAATTATTTTGCTTGAAAAGATACAACTGAAAAATCTTGATCTGTTTTAGATGTCTGAAGTTGACATGTTGTGTTGGCTTTTTACTGTGGAGATCTTTGCTTTTGCTAGATATATTGAAGATGCCTGATGCTTATGACAGAAAATTTTGTATCCCCTCTGAATGTTTCTATAATGTGTATTATGAATTACCATGTGGTCATCTTGTTTATGAGTATTGTTTGTGTCTTGTAAGCTCATATGGGCTGGGCACCAGGAGGTACATGACACTTTAATAAACAATTAACCCATTCATTGTTAATTTGTCCCAGTAGGGTGCATTTCATGTTAAAAAAAAAAAAAACCTGTTATTTACAATCTTGAGCCACATTTTGGCATAAATATCCATGTGTGCCATGAACACTAAAAGACCCTTGAACATATTGCAGTTATTTTCTTCATTGCAAGCAATTTCGGGTGACATTTTTAAAATGAATCGAATTAGACACTTAGAAAATCACTACGCTCCAAATTAGGTTGCTGAATGCAGGTGATCAGAGTTCGTTGAAAAAGAGGTGTGACTGTATAATTTGCTTTCCTAAAAAATCGTTCATTTTACTTAGACACAATCTGTGAAATGTTGGATAACAATACTGCTGTGGGTCAGGATATTTACCTTATGGGTGACTTCAATATTGACTGGTTCGCTAAAAAATGCCATTGAAAAAATAAGTTGTTTACTGCCACTGCTACATGTGAATTGACTCAGATTGTTAATGAACCAACAAGAATACATGTTAAGAATGATGGTGCCAGAACATCAACTTGTATTGATCACATTTTCACTAACTCTCCTGAGGGGTGGAGCAAAGTTATTTCTGTTCCCACTGGCAGCAGTGATCACAATCTGATCATAACAGTAATAGCCACTGTGGTGGATAGACCCGGACCCACAGTAATATTTAAAAGGTCATACAAAAAGTTTAATAATTATAAATTTGTTGATAATGTGAAAGCCATTTGCTGGTCTGAGGTGCTATCTAGTCACAATCCTGAAATTGCACTTGCAAGATTTAATAATCTATTCCTGCCTGTAGTTGAAGTTCATGCTCCTCTGAAGAAGTTTGCTGTCAGGAATATCGTCACACCTTGGTTAGATGATGAAATCAAAGTCGCTATAAAACGGAGAGACCAGATGAAAAAAACAGCAATTATGACAGGAAATAATGCTGACTGGGACCTCTATCGTAAAATGAGGAACTCTATCACCAAACTCAACAGAAAGAAAAGAAAATTTACTTTGATGGTAGACAATAAATTTACAACGAAGCCTTTAGAGATTATAAAATAATCATTGATATAATTAGCAAACAAACTAGACAAGCTAAGAGAAAATATGCCTATTCCAAGTAATGTTAAATCTAACCTATTAATAAGAAATAATATTATGAAAAATAAAAACACTAGGTTCAAATCAGAAAAAGTAAATACAAATAAGGTAAAAGAATTCCTCAAATCTTGTAAAGACAAACCCCCAGGTGTCGACAGCCTTGACAGCAGGCTTCTTAAACTAGCAGCTGACTTTATTGCTCCTGTTTTAGCCCACATTATAAACCTCAGTTTTACTTGCAGTACTTGCCCACAAGCATGGAAACAAGCTAAAATTATTCCATTGCCAAAAAATAAGAAACTCCCGTTCTCGACTTCAAATAGTCGACCCATAAGTATTCTACCTGCGTTAGGAAAAATTACAGAGTCTATTGTACATGATCAAATCAATAACTACTTCTCTTCTAACAACTTAATCAATGATTTTCAACATGCATACAGAAAGAGTCACTCCACTGCTACGGCGCTGACTCACATGTCCGATGATTGGCTCAGAGAGACTGAAAAGCAGAATATAGTTGGTACGGTGTTTCTTGATTTCTCTGCTGCTTTTGATATCATTGACCATGATTTGTTGTTAGAAAAACTTGCTTGTTATGGTTTTGAGCAATCAGCGCTCACTTGGTTTTACAGCTACCTATCTAATAGAACACAGACAGTGTTTTTTAATGGCACCTTCTCGAGTACCAGATGTGTAACATGTGGCGTGCCACAAGGGAGCTGCCTAGGTCCATTACTGTTCACAATATTCACAAATGTTTGCCATATATTTTAGATAAAGCTAATGTAGTGATGTACGCTGATGATTCTACCATATACACATCAGCACGCACATGCAGAGAATTGGAAACTGTTTTAAATATTGAACTGCAAAATGTAGTTGACTCGGTAATATCAAATAAGCTAGTGCTAAATGCTACGAAAACTAACTGTATGATTATTGGCTCCAGTCATACTATTAATAAAAATCCTGTATTAAACATTAAAATCAATGACATTACAATTAATCAAGTACATGAGACCAAACTGCTGGGTGTAATGGTAGACTCAAAATTATCATGGAAAAACATATAAATAATATTATTGTAAAAATGGGTGGGGGTATATCTATTATTAGAAGACATGCAAGGTTTCTAAGTAGTACGACAATGAATTAAGTTATTAAAGCACTAATATTAATATACTTCGACAATTGCCCAGCAGTTTGGTCGAGTGTCACTGGAGAAATGATAAATAAATTACAACTTATTCAAAATAGAGCTGCTCCTATTGCACTTAAGTGCAACTATAGAACAAATATCATCACTATGCATAAAAATCTAAACTGGCTAATGGTCAAAGACAGACTTTTATATTCTCTGATCATTTTCACCAGAAGTATTATTGTCACTAAGTCACCGAGCATCTTGTTCAGGAATCTCTCTTTTAGTACAGAAAATCATAGATACATAACCAGACATGCTGTGGTAGGAAACTTCACATTACCTACAGCGAGAACAAATGGCATTAAAAACACTGTCATCTTTAGGGGTATGAAAGGATGGAATTTATTACCCAATCATATAAAACTCACCCCAAATGTAGGTCATTTCAAAAGACTCGTAAAACTGCATCTATCTAAATAAGTATATAATATATAATAATAATAATAATAATAATAATAATATAAGAATATTGTATGTGTATATGCATTGTTGTATGTGTAACTATGTATATGTGTATGTATATATATATAATACATAGATGAGATGGACACATTTGTGAACCTTTATATATATATAGCCCATCTCTTTTTACATGTGTGTAGACTAAGTGGGATATGACTGAGATATAAATCACACTGAATGTGTTTTTGTTTTGGACTTTTTGTTCTTCTTTATTTTTATTCTATCTGTTTTATACAGTTTTTTTTCCCCTCTTTTCTCTTTATACACTAGGAATCTTGTGCCTTATTTATTATGTATGTAATTTTTGGGTGGACCCCAGGAAGAGTAGCTGCAGCTCTGCGCAGCTAATGGGGATCCTAATAATAAATAAATTAATTAATTAATTTTTCTGACCGTGTGTTTAGTTCTTAGGAACCTCATCTCTCAGGAACCTACTGATAGTTTACTTTTATATTATGAGCAGCAGAGGAAAAGAACCAGATGCAGATCTCAGATCAGGTGCGTAGGCAGTAATTGGCCTGGGCGGCACTGGCCCGCCTAGTTCGTTCACTGGCCCGCCCAAGCTCCCACCCAGTCTTGATGGTTTTTAAATTTTTATTTATTTATTTATTTTTTAATTGTATAATGATTGAGTGGTTGGGTGAGTGAGTAATTTGCTCAGAACATGGACTGTATTTTTACATGTGCAGCAATGTAATTTGTGTTTCAGATAACTGACGTTTAGAAAAAACGTTGAACATAGGCCTTGTGGTTTTCCGGGTCTGACCCCCACAGTCCTTCTAGTCATAATGTTGTGATCAATGAACAATAATGTCGAAAATACATCCTCCTATCAATTAGTCCAAGCAATTGTTGCTAATCGGACACAGAAAACTGTGAGAGGAGGATTCGGTAATTCATAAACAAAACTCCTTTGCTTCATTCACAAAATTCCCCCTGGTCAGAAACCATTGAAATAATTCCTCCTCGTAAAAAATAACCTTTGCTTACCATACACACCGTCTTTTAGAAGTTACAGGTCATTGACTGTCTGTGTAAACCATTAAACTGGAATAAGAGCTGAAATAGGCCAGGATTGTCCTGTTTAATCAGCACATAATAGCCAGTGGGTCCAATTACTTTGTTTTTGAAGGGTTATGGTACAGATCTACAGCTCCGCATCATGAGTTGAAAAAAAAGCTACTCAAAATGAAAAATCTTAAAGACTCACTGTAGCTTCCTCAATTTCAAAGCCGAATAAGTGGCATTGTTCCAAGCTGGCTTGCTCTACTAATGAAAAACTTTGACAGGCTTTTAGCTCTGGATGACTACCAAGGTAAGATCATCAATTTCAACATACAGTATTTCGACAAACCTGAACAATGCTCTACAACTGAACTTATGGGACTCCATTGACCGGCGGAGGGTCGTTATGATTTTCGATATCGTATTTGAATCATAAAGTGGCTAAAACAATTAATATTTAAATTATTATTATAAATAATAATGAATTATTATGAATATATTATAATATAATAATTAAGATTATATTATAATATAAGATTAAGCAGCAAAAGGCACTTCTAATGAGGTAAGAAAAATAACTCAAAAGGCACTTTAGTCGTAGTAGTAATACAGTCAGAGGGCAGTCCGAAGTCGAGCACAAGCTTACAGGCACAGCACAGGTCAGATAAGACGAAGTAGGGGAGACAGGTCTGAGGTCAGTAACTGGGAAGGCAAGCTGCAGATTTCAGGGCATGCTGGACTGGTGCACACTCTCAACTCAGATACAGGAGGGACTGGAAGGAGCATCACACACAGAGCCACCGACAAAGGGAGAAAATCCCCAATAAATGGGGACAAGTTTCTTTTAATTTCAAGACTGAAGATGGAAGGATGAAGAGACTGGATTCAGCTAAGGCACAAAGCACAACGAAAAGTAACAATCTAGCAAAGGGGAGAAAAAACACAGGAACTTATATAAACACAGACCACATGAAACCGATGGGAAAGAAATGGTACTTTTTCCCCATTTATATTAAGTTGACCGGCAGCTGCCTTTCAATCAGTCTCACTGTCCCATCTGCCAGGTGAGAATCACTTGATGACACTGCTGTCTTAGAAATGATGCTGATCCAACATACTGGGTTGCAGAGGGGACGTCTGGAGCCGGTCCAGTTTCCAGCACTCAGGTGACTGTGTCAACATTGGGCAGGGAACAGCGATAATGACTCAGAGTTAATCCACTCCTTCTAAGATGCCACAAGGCAGTGGATTTGGGATGATAAAAGTTGTGCCGTCCCTCTACGGTGAATGCTTTACCTAGAGAAGCTGCCCTCGATGCAAAAACGGCAGACACTGCACGTGGGCAGTTCGAAACCAGCAGCAAGTTGTAATCCAACTCTCCAATTCATTCATATGTTCAAACCAACCACCACTTATGTCATCAATGGCACTATGAAAAAGTGTAACAGAAAAAATGGTTTTCAAGCTAAAACAACCACCAGTTCAATGCCCAGCCTTCTTAAATTCAAACTGAGTAGAAGGTGAGCAAAAAAGAATGAGTCTGTAATACAATTCTAAGCTCTGAAGCAGTCTTGGTGATTCAGCTAAGTGAAAGTTCCATGTGTCAACAGTGAACTTTAAAGGTCGCAGAGGGTCAAGTGGGGACCACCAAATGGACTTCATGTACGACTCGCTATATGCCTCTAATACCAAGCATGGTTCTATCTGTAACAATTTTATTGATACAAGTCATTGTAATTTCATTGTCAAGTTTGACCTCGAAATTCACAGACAATCAAGCCGTCCGTCACCAAATGGAAGTTCATATGTGACTTCCTTGATATCTGTAACAAACTCAGGCTCTATCTGTTACATTTTATGTGATTAAAGTCGTTGAATTTTCACCAGGTCAAGTTTGAACTTTAAAGGTCAATATGCAGGTCACCACATTAAAGTTTATATTTGACTTCCTATATGACTCTAATAAAAACCTAGGCTCTATCTGTCATAGTTTTTCTCATAGAATTTCTCCATATGAAGTGTTCAATACATAAATATTCTCCATCTTCAATATTTTCAAGCCAAGAAGTCTCTGAAAATTGTAATATTTTGCCCGACCTCGAGTTTGACCTTTCATGGTCATCTGATGTCTACTTTAACACCGCTAAAATATAAGTCATATATGACTTCCTATACATTGATAATGCAAACTTATTCTCTGTCTGCAACAACTTAGCTTCCACAGGCCATTTTGCATATTCTCTGTAAGACACAATGTTAAAGTATAGCACCCCCACAAGACCCACTTTCGTCCATTCAATCAAAATGGCCACACAGCCAGAAAGCTAAAAATAAATAAATAAACAAATAAAAAAGCAACATTCAAAAGAAGAACAACATGCAGAGCCAGTAGACACAATTAATTAGAGCAGCTATTTTAAGAGCGTCACTAGTCCATGGAGCAGCCCTTGTAGGAGCGTCTAGGGTCCCACAAATGCAGGACCTACTTATCACTTTTAACGAGTACACTTAAATTCCATTAAGCTGCAGTCAACCCAGGAAATGCAGAGGATCTTTAAAGGCACATTCGAGCGAGACTAATCAGTGACCTCAGGCTTTCATTCTCCAAGCTAAAATCATTGTGCTGTATGAAAGGCATGGGTGAGGTTCTGTTCTGCACCGAGACACCCAAGTACAGCAAGGTGGAGTTGTTTCTCAACCCCATCATTTGCCAACTACAAAATTAGGCCATTCCACCCAATTCCAAAAACAATGACTTTGGCACGCGCTTTTCAGAAGGAGTAATGAAAATTCAAACTTGCAATACTGGTTCTTGTGGTGTTTGAGAGTACCTCAGCACACTGCATCATATACCTCTTGCCCCCATCTCCCAACAGGCTCCATGGTTCATTTAATTCCATTTTGCTTCCCTCTTCCATCAGCTTCCTGTGCCCCCAATAACTTCAACCCCATGAGATGGCCTAAGCTCCCTCGCACAAGTTTCAGAGATTAAGGAATCCGCCATCCTGCACATGAAGCATGGTGAATTCCGACGCATTGGAATGAAAATTTGCACATTCTTTACCCTAAACTTAAAGCCCATCCATCCATCCATTATCTATACCACTTCTTCCACAGTGGGGTGGCAGTTGAGCTGGAGCCTATCCCAACTGACTATGGGCGAAAGGCAGGCACCAACCCTGGACAGCACGCCAATCTATCACAGGGTGCACACACCATTCATTACATCCATTCACTTTCATACTCTATGGGCAATTTATAGCCTCCAAATTGCCTGACATGCATGTCTTTGGACATCGGGAAGAAACTGAAGTACCCCAGAAGAAACCCATATGAACACGGGGACAACATGAAAACTCCACACAGAAAGGCCCCAGAAAATCACAGAGATTATAAAAGCCTATAGACGATACAATAGGTGACTATAGAAGGCAAAGACATTCCCCAGAAAATTATTGTTTTCCTCAATAAAGAGATGACTGCATCATCATCATCATTCTCTGTAAACCTGCCAAAATAAGCCAACCAACCCCAGTTCAGCATCTGTGTAACCACCATCTTCATTACACTATGCAAGCAGGACCCAAGTCACGAACATTATCTTAATTGCTGTGTCACGTAAAAGAATATGTCCATTACAGTCTACTCCTATGCAGTGCTGCCAAACTTCAAGTCTTGCTGAACTCATAGTAAACAAGCATTTCAGAATAATGTGCCATTTCACTGATTATTCAGCCTTTCAAGTGCAGGAAGTTCGCACAATAGTGAAATCAAGTGGGGCAGCGTGCGGCTGGAACAAAAACCCAGAGACAATTCTGCCCAAGTGACCAGTAAGCATTGATTATCCCAGCCTCGACTAACATGATGGTAGAAATGGACGCAGTTCTATGAGCAGTACCATGCAGTGCCCTCAGAGCTCAGGGCAGTGCCGCGCAAATGTTTGTGAAGGCTCTGTGTGTATGCTCTTCCTCTCCGCCAACCCTCCAGTAAGTTAAGGAGATTCAGAATGTGTATTTACATAGTGCAAGGACATCAACTGATAGTGAACAAATTGTTCTGCGGTCCTACACTGTGTTTCCCCTTCAATCACCTTGACAAAGCAAGGAAGCCCTGAAAGCCCATATTACAAATAATTGCTTTCGCCAAAATTGCTCATTTTAGTTGTTATAAAAACTGTTCAGAGGTTTCCCAGGACCATTTGATGACATTATCTGGCTCTCTCACTTGCTCTCGTTTTCAACACTTCCCATTGTGTCCACTCACTTCCTGCAGCGCAGGAAACCATGTCCTGACTCCAGACTTCACTGCTGGTGCATCCTCCCAGCAGGGTTAAGAGTGCTACCATACAGATAACAAGGTCTTCCGGCAGTAAAGCTGACCAGCGGCTAGAGTTCCAGTCAGCTCTTTTTGTTTGCCTGGGGAGGAGATGGGGTCCTCACTTTTGCTCTCTGGAAAGCGAGGGGCTGGCAGAACTCACTCTGCTGAGCAGCAGCAGCCTGGTTCACCTCCGCACAACAGAGGGAAGATCTGTGCAACCTGTGGCTAGCAGCTGCCCTTGACCTAGAAAACTTTCTCCTCGCCGACCTCCACCGTCAAAAAAGCCTAAGTCAGCTGCCAGTAGGACTTAGGGACAGGAAAGGACTTAGGAACAGGACATAAACTGAACTGCAGCTGATATGACTCATTCCTGTTCCCTTTATTTTTATCTTTGATTTTCCAGTTATCCCATGACAGTATGCAGTATACACCATGCCCAAAATAAGCTGGCGCATACATGCAGCCACATTCCTAGAGCAAATTACTCAGCTAATTCAGCAGAATTTAGAGATCCATGGTTCTCATCCAAATCCAACAACAGCTACAACTTCTGGCATCACAGACCAAAGCCATGCAAACAAAGCATGGGGTAAAAGACCTTAAGAAGTGAACTGTACTTTGCTGACCTTGCATTTACCCGACTCTACTTCAACGGCGTACAGCCCAGGAAACAAATCTCGTGCTGAGGACAGTCCTCTGATAAAGGGCAATAGTAGGAGTATCCTTAACCTGACATTCATGGTTTTTGATCGTTTGGGATGAGATGAGACAATGCCAGCCACTGCCCGAGAAGACATATTACTTCCTGTCCAAATTAACCCTTAGGTACAGTTGTGTTCAAATCAGAAAAAGTAGCAGAAGGTAAAAAACGTGAATAAAGGGCAAATATTTTTAATAGCTCTCAGAACAAACTTCATTCCACAGTTCCTGTGAATTTTCAGGTATTGTTTCAGAAATTGCATTTTTTATGTCACCCCACGAGTTTTCAATCTCCAATCAACTTTTAAATCAAATTATGTTGTCCCTCTAAAAAATGTTTGGAATGGCCCATTTTACTTCAGAAGAAAATGTTTTTTATAACAATGTGTGAAACTTTTGCTTCCCATCTTACTTACTAAAGGAAAATTAATGACATCTGTTCCTCCATAGATTGAATGAATTCTCCAATTAAACACTACACTGCTATTATTTTGAACTTGCCCCTTTAAATGAATGAGTCAATTACTCAGAACAAGCAGCGTGAATGTCATGACAGTTGTGTCCATTGTTTTTCGATAACATTTCTACATCTACAAAAAAAACATTTGCCACACAGAAATATCACTACTTCTAATAACAGGTTTATCAGGGTATTGATGTTGTACTGCTATTTTTCTTTTTAACACAACCGAAGGGGCCACTGAGCAGGAGGCCACAAAACTCATTCATGGAACTCAACACTGTGTCTGAACCAAACTAGCCATCAAGCATTCCCTGTGTCTCTCTATACATGACAAACAGGCTCTGTTACTGATCACTCAGAAAGGCTCAGATGGTATCATGCTGTATTCAGCTCACAGCTGTGGAGCATGCAAAGTGCTCATGAAAATTATAATGACTGCTCCCCACAGAGGAGCTTTCATTTTCAAACCAGATTCAGAGCGCTGACTGCAGCTTCCCGAGCTCTGCCTGGAAATATGCAACTACAGGTGTGTAGAGAGGGCGACACTATAGATGCAACGCAGAAGATCTGAGACTGCAGATGTGTAGGGAATGAGGCTGCAGTTGCATACATGAGGTTGTACTTTTGGTTGCATGGCCTCATATGAAGTATGTTCAATTTGTTTGTGTTTGAGGTAAAGGATGATGCAAGTTTGTTGAGAACATGAGGCGACAAATGTATCTGCCACGGTGAAGGAGGATGTGAAGTTGTAGCTCAGCAGAACAAAACCGAGATGCGAAATCTGTGCACCGTTAAATGTAACATGCATGCATAGTTTATGAATCTTCTTGTAGCCTTTATCAGATGTATGAAGGTCTGTGACTATGTTTATTTTGAACTGACAGTTGTTTTGTTTACTCCATGGTACTGGATAACAAAGGGATAATGCATGTGTTACCTCATTTGTATACCCTAGTGAAACAGGAAGTGATGTAATGGCTCGATACAGTTCCATAACACATGGATGAAGTGGAATTGAATACCTTTTCTATTTTGGTTGATGTAATTTACAATAATCTTTCAGGGTGCCATTAATTGTGAAACTTTGATTTGGAGGAACCTGATTTTTATTAAATTTAATTAAATCAGTAAATGATTTTGGTTGGTTTCATTGGAACATTAATATTGTACAGTATTTCTCACATGTTGTCATTTAGGGTTTCTCCATAAATACATTTTTTTGAATTTTTAAAAAGTATTTTTGTGCATTGCCCGTCAGGGATGCCAGTCATTTTTGAGCCCGCAGTAACAAGTCAGTAATTGCCATCTTAAGTTATAACCTTGTTCTTCTTTTTTCAGTCTGGCCCACAGACCTGTGAGACATTATTTTTTCATATAGGTTGACAATGAGTTGCCCATGTAAACAGTTACATGTGAAATCTTCACAGTCCCCCTCTGTGAAGCACAGTGCATGGGAAAGTGCAAATTCAGAGACTTTAAGTTGGTTTGCAACGGTTAAGGCTGTCGTTTCAAGATGTGTGTTTGTGTGTGCGTAATGTTTCTGCCACCATCCCTTTTTTCACACACACATAAATAAACGGAACAACCATATACACCCCTTCCACAACATTCGTTGCGGGCGGGGTGAATAAAGAAACCCTGGACTACAAAGGGACTGAAAAATGCCCGTATAAAAAAGAATACAATAGATAAGGAATTCATAAGACTTAGAACTATAGACACAGAAAATGGATATAAAAGATACAAAAAGAAATCAACTTCTATCGTTAGAGCCAGTAAAAAAAAAAAAAGATTATTATAACTTTTTAGAAAATACAAAAAAATGATATAAAGGGATAATGGCCAGTTTTTCTAAGGTTCACCCAGCAATGCATCAGGGGGTGATGCAACATAGTCATGTATTTTCCTAATTCTTTGATATGTTGAAGGTACATGTCTGAAATGACAAAATCCAAATTTTTAGGTCTCTGAACGCATTACTTTTTTCCCAGGACCCCCAGAAACTTTAGGGGTTAATCAGCCGGTAAAAGAAAACTGACTTTTAGGAGTCCATATCTCAGTGCACCCACGGCAGCCCAGATGCATTTGCATGGAAGTGTACTGGGCGACATTAAAACTGGCCCAATGGCCCGATGGTGTTCTTTAGCAGTGGCGGCAGAGACGCTGCCAGGATGCCAAGCTTGGGTGGGCATTTGTCCTCTTTGGGGGGGGGGGGGAAAAAAACCCTCTAAATCAGTGTAAAATACATCATGCACAACATCTTGAAACGTATGTGTGTGTGTGTGTGCGTGTGTGTGTGTGTGTGTGCGTCAGTGGCGGCTGGTGAACTGACAATGGGGAAGGCTCAAACCCTTCCCCTGAAAATAATAATTGGTCATGTCCTGACCTGTTCTCGCAAATCTACGTGTCCAGATGAATGATTGTCGTCTTACCTAATCGGGGAGAACAAGCAGCACCTGTTAAGTGTGGAGCGCTCTCGGAGTGAACCTTCTGTTAATTATGAAAATGACTGAGAACAGGTCTGGACTAATAATTGTTTTAAACGGAAGTTTTGAGCACCCAATTCTCTGTTCTTGTTCCGCAACAGTACTGAATTTAGCCCATGATTTAATCGCTGTTAGATAGCATTTGGAGAGAAACTGTGTGTTCGGTTGCCAATAAAGATGATTGGAAAACGCCTCAATAAAGGAAAATGATTGAGAACTACTAATTGCAGTCAAAAAGGGATGTGTTTTCACACCCCCGCTGGCTACGCCACTGTGAAGATACAATTAGGTAGAGCGGGATGTGCTCGCAGCAAACACAGAAGTTAAAATCGTAGTTTATCGTTTTGCAAAGTGAACAAAATATTTTTTCTCCAATCGTTACACACACTGCATTAAAAAGAAAGCAGCGTGTTTTACTGCCGATGGCTAATTTTTATTCATTGGAAAACGTGTTTATCAAGCAAAACTATTGACAACAGGTCACTTTAACTTAACAAAGAGAACTGGCAACACCTGATTGTCGTTAGGATTTTGGAAGTTTATCTAAAGTCATTTTACATAGGCACGGGGGCTTTATTTTTCTGTTGCGGAGCACCACAATCAATCACATGTAGCGGAAACCCTGAACTGCATGGCGAGTTTCTCTGTGGCAGGTTGAGAGTTAATTCTGACTTCTGAGAGAGATGTAGATTCTAATTTTTAAGCTGTATATTAACATTGTAACAAACTTACACAGTGTATTTATATGACGATAAGCTGTATGTTCATTGCTTTTTTACCTCCTTAAAAAGGCAACAGCCTCATAAGTAACTCCCTCTTCTTCAATCTGTGTTTCTTCCCTAGTTTTATGTGCTTGTCTTTTTTCAAGTTCTAGTGCACGTTTTTCACTCCGTTTCACACATTTCTGTCCATTTCCTGACAGCCTTTCATTGAGTGTGCCCCTGCCTTTATGCAAAGTTTCAGAAGAATGGAGACAATTCGTCGTTGGCCATCATTGAAAGTCACTACAATCACAGCTGTTCCAGCCTTGAAGACGGTGTTCGTGACAAATGTTTCCTTCGGAACACGACTCCATATTACGGACTATTTGAAGGACCACTTCATGATCTTACCTCAAGACTAAAAGGAGGTTTTGCAGGGTATAGGCAAATTTGCCCACAGCCCAATATGAACCATCTTCTAGGTTAAATGTACCTACTTGTGGGACTGTCCAGAAAATAGATTTCAAATGTGAAATTTGCATACAGGAAGTGAATTGTGACCTATTTCGAGATTTCAAGATTTTTGTGGGACAAGGCCTCAAAGTCCATATTAAAACCCATAAATGATTGTTCTGAAAAACCAGATGATTTTTGATGGCTGCATAACAGTATGACTGAGATTTTGTAACCAAACATAAATATATATGTGAAAAACTGCAGAAGTTTCAGACAATTTTCCATTGAAATGCATCTGTCTTGACCAAAATTGATGCAAAACGTAAAGTTCATCTTGAAAATCAACCAGGTTCCTATAAAAACACGCCTTAGATATTTTCACGAAAGTTGCCCGATATATTTGGCTAAATAATGTGCGAGTGTCCTTAAATTGCGAGACCGGTAACATGGATCCAGATTGTAAAAATTGGAACCATCCCTGTATTGGCAGCGCTTCACTTTTCCTACATTTTGTTATGTTATAGCCTTATTCTAAATTTATGAAAATAAAAAATAAATCACACGTATATAAGTATTCACAGCCTTTGTTCAATACTTTGTTGATGCACCTTTGGCAGCAATTATAGCCTCAAGTTAGGGCACTCAATTAATCAAATCGATATTATTTAAAGCGCAATAAAAGTAACTGCCACTACGAGGCAGGCAGACGAGCTAGCTTATTACCTTTTCTATGACACATACAGTGCTGTGAAGAAGTATTTGCCCGCTACCGGATTTTTTTTTTTTCTTTTGCATATTTGTCACTCTTAAATGTTACAGATCATCAATTGAATATTAATGAGACAAAGATAACACGAGTAAATGCAAAATGCAGTTTTTAAATGATGATTTCATTTATTAAGGGAAAAAAAGCCATCTAAACCTACCTTGCCCTATGTGAAAAAGTAATTGCCCCCCTCCCCCCCTTGTTACATTACATCTATAATATATTTGAGGTCGATGTCTGTCTGTCTGTGTGTATGTACACGTTTTTCTCCTACATTTCTCAACCGATTATCACCAAATTCGGTGTAAATATCCACTTGGACACCAGGAAGGACTTGACGTTGCCCGATTTTTGAAAAACGGTCATGCACGCAAAAAAAAAATGGCAATTTCACTCCGCGTAGCGGGTAGCAGCTAGTCATGAATAAGCTGCAATTAATTATATTTTTTAGTTCAATTTCACTAGCCCCACCCAGGCCTGATCACTGCAAGACCTATCGAATCAAGAAATCACTAAAATAGAACCTGTCTGCCAGAGTGAAGTTAGCTAAAAGATCTCAAAAAGCAGCACATCATGTCACAGTCTGAAGAAAATCAAGAACAGAAGGTCATCCATCAGTCCAGAAAGGCTTACAAAGCCATTTCTAAGGCTTTTGGGCTCCAGCGAACCAGGGTTAGAGCCATTATCCACAAATGGAACAGGGGCTGAACCTTCCTAGGAGTGGCTGGCCAACCAAAATTATTTCAAGAGCGCATCAACGACTCATCCAGAAAATCACAAAAGAACCCAGAACAACATCTAAAGAACTGCTGGCTTCACTTGTCTCAGTTCAAGTCAGTGTTCATGATTCAACAATAAGAAAGAGACTGGGCAAAAATGGCATGCATGGGAGAGTTCCAAGGCGGAAACCACTGCTGACCAAAAAGAACACAATGGCTAGTTTCACATTTGCCAAAAGACATCTTGATGATCCACAAGACTTTTGGGAAAATGTTCTTTGGACTGACAAGACAAAAGTGGAATTTTTTGGAAGGAGTGTGTCCCGTTAAATTTGGCGGAAAACTAACACAGCATTTCATAAAAAGAACATCATACCAACAGTCAAACATGGTGGTAATAGTGTCATGGTCTGGGGCTGCTTTGCTGCTTCAGGACCTGGACGACTTGCCGTAATTGATGGAACCATGAATTCTGCTCTCAACAAGAAAATACTGAAGTAAAATGTTAGAGCATCAGGCTCAAGTGCACTTGGGTTATGCAGCAGGACAATGATCCAAAATGCACCTGCAAGTCCATCTCTGAATGGTTTAAAAAAAAACCTGAATGAAGGTTTTGGAGTGGCCAAGTCAAAATCCAGACTTAAATCCGATTGAGATGCTGTGGCATGACCATAAACAGGCTGATTCTGCTCGACAACTGTCCAATGAGGCTGAATCAAAACAATTCTGCAAAAAAGAGTGGGCCAAATTTCCTCCACAGCGATGTGAAAGACTCATTGCCAGTTATGGCAAACGCTTGATTACAGTTGTTGCCGCCAAGGGGGGCACAACCAGTTATTAGCTTTAGGGGACAATTGGTTTTTCACATGGGGCCAGGTAGGTTTGGATATCTTTTATCCTCAATAAATGAACTCATCATTTAAAAACAGTATTTTGTATTCACTTAGTGTAAGGGGGAAGCCAGGAGATGGACAAGCGACCAGGAGTGCCTGTTGCCCTCTGTTCTTTAACATAGTGGGCACAGTGGGTTTTAACCATAAAAGTTAGAAAAAATTCTAATGGCATGAAACCAATGATAGTCGTCTCATCGCTATTGATTCCACAATGGTTATGTCACATTTCATGGGCCATAGGTCATTGCTTAATTGCACAATAAGCCTTATTATGACTGGGGATGGGTAACATTTATTATATCATCATTGATTACATCAGACATACCTACATTCACAAAGCTAGATCCTCCTTATATTGTGCATTGTCCCTGAATTCTGTTCTTTTTCCTGAGACATGCAAGGGGCTGACATTAATATGGACCACTGCATGTGGTCAGGCATGGCTGGGAACAGTGGAGTAATAAAGTCATCAGGGTTCAGGCGTCCCCTGCAGCTGCCTCCCCAATTCTACCACTGAGATAAGGGGGCCTGAAAGTGGACGCTTCTGCATGGGTGTGTGTGTCTTGAGCACATCAAAGGTGGGGAAGGGAGCTCACCCTGGCTTGGTTGATGGAAGGGAGTTTCTCTCACGGTGGGGTGTGACCTGTGTTCTCTCCCTGATTAGTGCCGCAGTGACTTCGGTTGGACCCACTGTCACTGCACCCTTTCCATTCCCCCACTGGACACAGTTACTGCACCCTTTTTCCTCACTGAAACCCTTCTAATTTGGGACATTTCAATTTAATCAAAGCCCATTATTACATTTGGTCTAACTGCTTCTATGTCATCACTGGATTGCTGTATTATACGTGGGGTGATTGGGATATGAATTTAATGGGAATGGTTCTGTTGGGAAGGAATTTCAAGGCAACTAAATAATAATTCTCCATGTCATTGAGTTTGGTATGCATCTCTTCAGCTAAATTCAAGGAGTTAAATGAGATGCATTTCATATCCAATGTACTTTAAGAAAGCATAGTTTAAATAACTCAGTGAAAACCTGTCTCTGAAAGTGTTACCTCTCTCAGTATTTTTTGGGTTTCCTCTCCCTCCACTAGGGAGGGGATTAGGCCCCCTGAACCTGGTGGGGAAGAGGTGGCGGCGGGACTGCAAAGTTCCGAGGGCACGTTACATATACGGTATACTGCAGGGGAGTAAACTGAAGGCCCTTGTGTCCAGTGAAGTATGAATTGACATACTGCCATGGTACTGTCTGGTTGGCATGTTGTCGCATGTAAGTGTCTCCCTGAAAATCCAACTCCACTCCGCTGATTTGGATTATACTAACCTCAACCCCTGATACCCAGCATCTAAGATATGCTAACCTCACCCTCACTAATGCTCTGCGTGTCTCTGACATGATAAACTCAGTCCTCTGATGGCTTGTCTCACTGATATACAAACCTTATCCTACTGATGTCCAGTGTTTCTGACATACTAACCTCATCCATCCAATGACCCCTGTCCCTGACACTGAAACCCCACCCTTCTGATGCCCTGCGTCTCCAACATAGCAACTAAGCACTAAGAATACCCTGCATCTTGGAGGTGCCAACATTAATAGGGGCAATTATTAGCCACATCGGTTGGGGATATTCTGAATCAATTTTTTTTTAAGGTGTAGTACCACTACCTGCTGCCATGGGACGAACATCCAAGCTTTCCCTTTTCCTTTATTAAACCCGACGCAGGTTGAACAAAAGCGCCAAACATCAAAGGGCATGTGAAATGCTTCCGGAAAAAAACTTGACTGACATCAGTATTTTTTGGCAACATGCTGCACGGAGCCAAATAAAGGACTACAGAATCGTCTCCTATAAATCAAATTATAGGTTTTCTCCTGATATCCCGGTTTCCCCCACCCACAAAACATGCAATATAGGAATACTGTATGGCTGTGTGTGAATGTTTGGTGGTGGTCGGAGAGGCCGTAGGCGCATACTGGCAGCCACGCTTCCGTCAGTCTGCCCCAGGGCAGCTGAGGCTATAAAAACGTAGTTTACTACAATCAGAGCGTGAAAGTGTGAGTGAATGAATAATGTATCCTTGTGAAGCGTCTTTGAGTGCCCAGAAAGCAGAAAAGCGCTATATAAAATTGATGCATTATTATTATTATTAAGTTGAATGAATGCTGTTTATTAAGACAGCATGTCTGATTGCTGCATTTTGAAATTTAAATGACCATTGAACAGCACAGCATGAACACAATTTCCACTGCCACGCATTTCGTGCGACTGTGATAATTTATATCTAACATTCAGGTTTCATCCGCTTTTCAGAATCCACCTTGTGTATTTTTTAGACGCTTAAAATCCAGGGCGATCTTATAACAAATTTGTCACAAATTAATCTTTAATAATGTCCTAAAATGCTGAGAGATTCAATTCAGATGAAGATTTTTTTTTTTTTAATTATTCAAATTATTGGCACTCTTTCACTCGAACACCATAGCCCAGTTAGGTTTGTCTGCTTTTCACCATCACATCTTAATCCTTATAGGCTACTGAAATTGCTTGATTGTAATTTTGGACAAGTACACGGGAGCAGATTTAGGGAAGGCCGGAGCACCTGAAATTAGCGAAATCTAAACTCAGGCTTCTTCTCGACGGCATTTTAAATCGTTTAAGCCGCTTCAGGTGTGTATGTTTCAAGAAATTACACGCGACCCCATGACGGCAAGTGGTCTTACCACACTTTTTAAAAAAATCCTCGTTCAACATCACCATATCCCAAGTCCGCATTTCATCTCCCAATGTAGTATTTTTAGGAGATATATAATGATAATGCGTTTTTGGGTGCTTATGAAATGATCGCTTTATTAATCCATGACTGGCGTCAGCCTGGTACATTTCCAATGTCTGGCAAGCTCTCTAATGCTACCGGTGAAAGCAATAGGGAAGCGCACAGGCTATAACGTGTTTGGTATAACAAACGCTGCATTGCCATCGATTGAATATTAAATTCTTTCCTGTAAAAGTGATCGATTCGCTAGCTCCGCATAAGCAACAGTTCACGCAGACGGAACTTACAGTCTGTAAAACCTGTATTATGTTCATGACATAACCGGAGCTCTGTCGAGCTCTCGCACGCTATCCATAATGCGCCAATTTACCGCGAGGAAAAGCTGGTCATTCCAAAGCAATAAGTAAACCATTACCACAAGCATTTTCCGAAAAGGCCGTTTAGCTTGGAGCTTTCACCCCTTCATCATATACTGTTCATAAGCTGTTCGTTTCTCCACACTAACAACACACCACAGCTATGCACACAAACCAGCAGGTGCCAATACACACCGAAGCAGTCCATAAGCTGTTGGTCCACTTTTAGCTGCCCCCCACTGCCCATGTTTCCCTCTAAACTCAGACCCACTGGATTTCTACGGTCGCGGGTCTACACTTGGGCATATCGACCCATTCTACAAATGTGTCTATATGGGGTGGATTCTAGCTTTCCCTGTATCCTAGCTACGAGTAGAAAAACCACTGTACTCACCAACTGTTGCGGTAGCAAACTGTAGCCAATAGCAAATTTGTGCATGAGCTGCCAGACTTACGCACTGCGTCCTCCACTTCCGCATTGCGTTTATTAGAACAAGTTAATTTCATTACATCTGTACACGTGTACTGCATTTGTTTGCAGAATTTCCTCGCTGATTCCTTCGCTCAGATGGCAGACGCGTCTCACGTTTCACTCGGAGACCCGGAAAACTGCGTTCTGCTGCCTCGTCCCGCCTAGATCCACCCTCCACAGAGCTGGCCAGTCAGAAGAAAGTGGGCACACGGGGAGTGGGGGGCCGTAGCGGAAAAGTTTCAGGCAGAGACTACTATGGACTGCAAGTGGGGTTTTTTGAGGATGGCAGTACGAGCGAAATAAGTACCCTTTTTTTTACTTTGCGTGGTCAGGAGTACTCTAGGGGAGTCAAAGACCAAAATATAAACTTGGAAAAATAGCATATTAGTTCCCCTTTAATAAAGGAAAAGGGATAGTTCAGATGTTCGCCCCATGGCAGCAGGCGGTGGTACTACGCCTTAAAAAAAGAATCGATTCTGCATCGCCCCAGCCCTAAACACTGCCAAGTTTTAATACACTAAGCTCCTGCCACTCAATTTGAACAGCAACAGGCGAGATCTGCTCGTCATCACCTCTGACGACCTAGAGTCTCCTCGAAACAAGAGCCTGGCTCCACCTAGCAGATCGACAAAAATCCACCTTGTTACACCTGAAAATACATGTTGCCAATGTTTTTCAGAAAGCTACCCAACCTGTATGTTCTCTCTTCCACACCCAGCTGTTTACAATAGATCCAACGCAGTCACCAATGGAGCAACAGCCAGCCAACTCCCCTTCTGGCAGCAGCACTGAAAATGTAGTAAATATTTGGGGCTCCAGAATTGCATGGTCAGCATTTCTAGAACTGAAAGCATACAGAGAATAACAGGGCAGACTAAATTATAAAGGTATGATCAAAAAAGGGCAAAAATTACACAAATACAATATTGTAATTCAAAAAAAAAAAACGACAAGCCAGATTTGCATTAGTGGTTTCATTAAATTTCTTTTTTCTGTGATGAGGCAGTGTCAGGGAGGAAAAGGTGTTCAGTGTCCGTAATGTCTCAGTACACAAGACCCTTTACCAATCCAGATGACCAGCATTGGACAGCACACCTGCCTAAAGGTTTTTTTCACATCACTACAGTGGTAACAGTGCATTTAACCCTTAAAATTCTAATCACTACTATCCACCGAAGGTGCAAAATACATGAAGCAAAATTTAAGTCTTCAAAAGGGCAAGGATTTTATCAATTTTTAGTTGGTGAGTCCTTCTGAAGGTCATCTGTCAACTAAATAATGAATGATTTACTCTTGGAGAGACAAGGTGAGTAAAACTTCAGCACTTTAAGGGTTAAAGTAAACATCAGAGAACCAGTCATTGAGATACCCTTGTTCAAATACAGGCAGCAAAGCACTAACAGCAAACCTGCAGGCAAGACAAAACTGTCAGTACTGGCAGTATGAGCATATAAAATAAAAATGTCAACCAAGAATAATGAGTTTTGCTTTCATCGAAAAATTTGTGACTTTTTAAACTTTTCACCTTTTCTTTGGCTTAGTGAGTTGCAAACTATTTTTAAACTGTAAAGTTTATTTGAAATAAATGCAGGGTAATCGCAATTAACATGCCATTTAATGCATTATGCGGGAATTTGCCTTTGTATATTTATTTCTTTACATTTTTTTGTTATTAATAATGTATTGGGTCATTCAATATACGTAAAATCGTCAAGTGCCTCCCACCTAACCCCCTCTGAATTTTAGATTACTCTGATTTTTAGAGTACAAAAGCTTTGTATATTTAATGAGTCCTTGCCAAATTTTAAGTTGATTTGTGAATATTTTGAGTTACAGGCTCTGCAAGGGTACAAATTTTGTGCTTTCTAACTCGCATAATTTTTTCTTGTGTTTTGGAGCCCTCATAACTTCATGTGAATTTGAGACAGCCAGGCCTAAATGAAATTCTCTGAGCTGAAAGACATACTGGAGCACTCAGTCAATTGTATGCCCATTGCAGGTCACAATCTTAAACCAAGTTCTTCAATGAGATTTGTTCTGTGACCAGCAGCAAGCATCAATATCATGGGAACCATTTCAAAAGCAACACTGCACCAATTTAATAACAGCGATATAATTCAGTAAAAATGAGAATTGGAACCATGGTTGTCTCCTGTGTTTCTTAGTAATTCACCAGTGAAAACTTGAAAAAGTGCACAGAAGGAAAACTTTGTATCACCATGTGGGATGGGCTGATGATCAAATCAAATTATGGCATTTGAAAGATCTCATTTTCATTTACACTTTGACACCGGACTCATCTAGCCATGAATCCTCTCGTGTAGAATAATTTTCACACTCATCAATGTAGAGGCTACTACCAGTACAGCTGGTAGCGAACTGTTAGGGTCAAGTCTAAACCACCAACTTAGCGCTACTTACCAGTGTATCATTAAACTAATGCCTGTAGTTTTACTGACCAATTGAAACCGAAAAAGGCCAATTTTCCTTGTGTATTTCAGTACATAATCTTGTCTTTTTGTATTAAGAAACGATTCTTTTTCTTTGAAGCGATATTGTAATGCAAAACTGTCAAAGCAGAATGTATGCATCAGTATGTTTCAAGCGTTTAACACACAAAGTAAAATTAATTTACATTAAATTAAATTAATTAATTAATTAAATTAAATAAAATACATTTTGATTAAATGTCGGTAATGTTTAAAATTATTGGCGCACTAAATTTGGTAATAGTCCAGGCATTGAAAAAGGCCCATTGATTTTTCATGACACGGGGCATTGGCCCATGAGCCTTGCTGTCCTTCCCAACCACTGCATCTCTAGCTGCGTCCCCTGCCATAAATTCCACTTCCCCACCCCTCGTCCCCATCACTGAGGTGGGCTAGCACAGGTTCCTTGACACATTGCTGGATTTCCTCATTACTCTGTAGTGAAGGGGGGTGGGGGTGAGTCACAGAAAGACATCAGGCCAGAGTGGAATCATGTGGTAGATCAGACCACCTGTAACAACCAGAGCTGTGCTCGGCCAGGCATGACAAAGACTCCTAACCATCTCTCTTTCTCTCAGTGTCCGTCTCGGTCTCTCTCAAACACGCTTATGCAGAGGCAGAAACACAAGCACAAATGCCGACATGCAAACATGTGCTCATCTCTGGTATCACGAAAACTATAGCTAATGCAGTGATGTTGATAGGTTTTCAGTTTAGTGGATCCCTAGAAAATTCAATGGGTCCCCAAAGACAAAAAATTATATTTCTTCTATTCTCCTGTTTCTTAAATTCTAGTGTTAAACTCCTTTGATGATGGTATGGTATGATATGGTTATATTTAACGGATATATTCATGTATGTTCAAAATGTATCTGAAATTAAACAAATAAAATTCCTAATGTGAAAAGTTTATTGCAAACCTGTCACAGTGGCATGACATACAAAATTCAAATAAAATAGCATTTTTGTAGCAACATAAATAGCACCAAAATAAATTACTAAAATTCAAATGAAAACAAAGGAATCAAATATTAAAAATGATCCCACAGACATCAGACGCATCCTTCACCAAAACTGTTCGATCCTCGGCTTTCGTGGTGATTTTAAGCGCTCATTTGTGCTTTCATTATTGGTGAAGAGTATACATGCTGTTCGGACTTCACTCACAGTAGCCTTTTTAGAAAATGTTAATGTAGATGTAAACGAAAAACGTGGCCTTGCAAAACCCCTCTATAAAGTGAATAAGAAACTGAAGAAAGCAACTAATTCATGCATTCATTTCATTTTTTTGTAAATTTATGCATTTCTTTTCCAGAAAAGGCGCAAGTCTTGCTCAAAATCTACCAGGCAACCAGATGAAGGGAGGTCGGCATCACATACTTGCAAATCAATCTGTGGTAGAAGTCTTCGCGAGTTAACTTAAACGCTCGTGAAGGTATGTTTTTCTTTTGTTATTTAAAGGCATTTAAAATATTTAGACTCAAGCGGACAGTTGCTCCTCGTGAAACGGTGATTAAAATTAAACTCATGTTAAACTCGCGATTAAGAAAGTTATCCGCGTCTAAAGCTTAAAAGGCTTTTGTGAAATCGGCCCAATATATGTTTTTCACAGGAAAAATGAGGTGCGTCCCTGGGATGCATGGATAGTGAGTTTACTGCGTCCTTTCAGATTTTAATGCGTCAGGAACGCAGGATGCGTACCTAGCAACATCATTGCTAATGTTAATCTTGTTAGCAAAAACGCCGGTGCAAATATCTGGAATTGAGGCAAAATGGAGGTGAGAACTTTACCTCCTTTTTTACCTTTGACACACAAAATTAAGAAGGGATCACGCAATCTCGCAGCCCTGGAAGAAACGTACATGGGCACTTTTTTTTAACCTCTTAAACCTGAACACCTCTAGTACTGGGGGCGATCATTACGCATAATAAATACATAATGTTTCCTCATCGCAACACTGTCATGCAGCTTATCCACTTAACGCAGGAAAATGGCAAAAAGCTTATTTTGACCATTTTTACCTCAACCAATCACAATTCAAGCACCAAGCAAGTAAATAAGCATGTAACAAAGCATAGGATAAAATAATGTCAGTGTTCAATCGCAAGCGTTTCTACTGAATTTGTGCAAGGCATACAAATGATACATCAAATGAAAGGAAAGTTTGCAGAATCCAACGATATAAGCCATTTCATTTTAAATCAACACTACTCACAAAGAACAGCAGGCATACACCTAACATTCTACAGAGATGATCAAAAAATTCTCTTACCTTTGGTATTTTGAAATAAAGACATAGAATGCAATGATAAGGTACCCTCGGCCTTATGGGCTTAAAACAAGAAATTACAACATAAAGGGTTGTATGCCTATGTAACAAAATGTGTTTAATACTTTCGGGCTTGAGAGAAGTTTCAAGAACCAAAAGGAAGACAGAGGTAACTGTCCAATTTCATCAAGGACCTGGCAGGTTATATGAAAGTGCGGAACAGGACAGCTGGGACTTTACATCGTTTAACATTCAGAATATGAAGTCTGATATGATGCGCAGTCATCAAAATTCGATGTTATGTTGAAGGTGACTGAACAGTTTGGTTGATAATGTTGCTACATCAAATTGTTATCAGAAGGTATTTAAAGTAGGTGAAGGCCATGTAGCTTCCATGTCCTCCAACTTGATTATCCAGTGAGTATACCATATGATATTGACATAGCTACACCAAAAATGTCATGGTAGTACAAAGGCATGATGAAAGTAACTCTGTTCAGAAACAATGTGACCTTTTGACCCCATTAACCAGGTGAAGGTAATCCACTTTTAATGTTCTGCAAGCTGATTATCCAGAAAATAAATGCTGTAAATTTTACGCTGCTACAACAAAAATAGTGGATGTAATCAAAGAAACAGTGTTAACAAAGAACGTGACCTTTTGACCCCTTCGAACTTGTCCAGACTATATGTCCCAAGAACAGTCCCTGTGAATTTCATTACCCTGACATTAATAGGAAAGGAGTTATTGAGTACACAGACGGACAGACAGATGGTCGGAAGGTCTTCGCAATATCCGATGGCCATATTTTGGCCTCGGTTAAAAACTGTGCTCGAGGGTAAACAGGGTTCTACATTTCCTTTGATCAGTTGCCCGTCAAAGTTTTTACGCGTTCTGGGCCAGTACGGACCACCACACTCGCATTTCACTGGTCGGGTTGGGCGCATAGATATATCTATGGTTGGGCCACTAACAAATAAAATCGCTTTTCAAAAACTCTATTCATCTTACTGCGGTATAGACATGCAAAAACGCAGCTCAAACTTGACATCACTTTGTCCATCTCAGCTCAAAAAAGTACAAGGGGCTCTCCCAGGATAATGCAGCTGAACTTTTATTAAGCGAAAAAAGAGGCAACGAAAAACCACTAAGCTTTCGATCAAATGACCACCTCTGACCATGTCAGAGTCCACCTTCGTCCATCTCAGCTCAAGAAATTAAAATGGGGTTAGGATTCTTCCACATAAGATCTTGCACTCACAATATCTTTTGCATGAAGATCATTGAGTGTTTATTGCTAGGAACTGTACGAGAGGTAACAGCTTCCTTATGGGCGGTGTACATGATAACTCCTCCAAACATGACAGTGCATTTGAAACAGTTATAGTTGGCATTCTGTTTGGAAGAAGCTGGGTAGGGGATACAATATGAAAAAACCTGCACGCATTTATTCTGGCTACAGCACGAAGCAGAACCAGGAACAAGCTAGCGTAATGCGTTAGCTTGCTACAGCTCTACGTTGGGAATCGAGAATGCACTACAAGCTCTCATTTAGCATGTTAGCAAGCCAGCCTAGGGGGCATTTCCCAAAAGCAGCGTCACTAATGATATCAGCTACTAAGCTGCATAGACTGAACCATTCGATCATAGGTTGCAGCTATGCAAGTTGGGAACTACAGTGTTGTTGGGAAATATACCCCAGGTTACTTTTCTGTGTTTCCAAGATATGACTTCTGGCAATTGACCGTGTCAATTTATTTTTGTTTCATTCACTTGGTAAAGGCTTGCTTGAGCGAGTGAATATAGCCTGCTAGAATTAGAATTAGCAAAAGGAAATGTCTATTTGATTGTCCGATGGATCCCAATCTTTTCTGCCACTTTGCAGTCTCTTCCGTTTTCCATGGCACAGTTTAAAATAATTACGGAAACTAGGTAGCTAATATACTTCGGTGATACTGATATTACAAATTGATAATTTTGCTGGCGTCAATTTAGCCACAAGTAATTGGACAAAGATATCTTCACGAGAAGCATCAGACGTTATTCCACAACACTTCCTATCAGATATAAAATACTGCATTGTCATTGACTATAAAGTTAGATTGGTTACTGTATAGGTTAATTCATGGTCGAAGCAATCCGTGTCTCTTGCGCCTAAATACTTTGAATCGTCTCCCCCTGCAGTTGCTGGAAGGAAATGCTGCGGGTTCACTGTGCATTTGCAGAGGGCTCGGCTCCGAGCAATAGTAATTTCAAACGACAGTAAAATTGTCCAATCTTATTTCCCCAATAAAAGGGAGGGTTTTGTTATCACTAATGTTATGACAAGTTCTGCCCACTATCCCCCAGGCAAATCACAAGCAAGTAAAATTTAAAAAAAGGCAGTAAACAACCTAGCAAGCTAGCCTGAGTTGTTGGTTTGTGATAGCTGTGAATATAATTTCAAGTTTATTAAGCACATTTTCCAGATTAATATTCAGTGAGAAGTTGGAGTTGATCAGCATGGGACAACCTACATCAGACCTTAATTTGATGCAAAAAAACAAGGCTTTTGAGAGGCATTTCAACACCAGCAATCACGCGCAATTCCCATGGATGAAGGAGGAAAATCTGTTTTGCTGGGATTGGGTCCTGGCCCAGACAGCAAAAGACATTAATTCAATGTTGGATTTTGGTCAGATTGGTTATTTTTGGTTGAGGTTGAAAAATCTATGTTGATTCAATGTTTAATTACAATTACTATTTCAACGTTTGAAAAACTGTTGTTGAATCAATGTTGTATAGATGATGATTTTTCAATGTTGAAATGCCCTACAATGAATTGACATTGTTTCAACGGTGCTTCCCCCACCTAAGCCAGGCAGGAAACCTTAAAAGATCAAAAGAAAAGGTGTGCGCTAAAATGTACAAAAGAAGTACAAAAATGTCATTTCTTTTGAATCTTTAAGAAATAACTAACTAAATAAGGGTCTGTTTTATTGCTTTTTTGTTAGAGCATACACGAAGCAGCTGCTCTCAACCTTGGTTTCTAAAAAAAAATGGAAATAGCCAATTGTGACGTCCCCCTGTGCCCCCTTCAGGAACCTGCCTGCCAGTGCACGGGCAGTGCTGGAGCCTGATGGGGGGGAATTGATTGCACCTGTGCACAGGGGGGGGGAAGGTACAAAGTCCTCCTCTTCTCTTCCAACGGGGGGAGACTCTGACCTCAACCTTACCACTGGCTCTTTGATTTCCCTCTCTCTTACTCACTCTCTCCCCTTACTCCTTTTTCCTTTCTTTACAGCTAACATACTGATACTGATACACACACTGCATACATCATTCACTTCCATACGCCCATCATACCCCCCCTAGACACATTGTTTGAAGACTTGGCTTTGTTAAGTTTTTAATAAATAACTTAAAACTTTGAATTCTGTTGTCGTCTCCATTTCATGTTGCTTCCCGAAACGAGCTGGGTCGTAACACCAATCTACAAGCTCACAACACATTTTCAAATATTCACCTATGAAATAATTATAATCAAGTATGGGGTCCCCCAAAACATGTCCCTGTAGAGTGTGGTCTTTGTATTAAAAGGTTGAGAACCACCGCAGTATAGCATACTTCATAGACCATTTCAGCATTTTAACCCTCGTCTGTATGTTTTTGACATGCCTCATATAAAAAAATAATCATTTTACTCTATTTGGTGTTTTAAAGTTCTGCGGGGGTTGCTCCAAACTTGTCTATTAGTGCCATCACTGCCATTCAGGCATATGGCAGTGATATCACTGACTAGTAGACTACTTTGGCATGCTCCTTGTTGTTGAACTATACCATAAATGGAGTAATAAAGTGATTATATTTTAATGAGGCATATTAAAAACATACAGAGGTTGAAAAGTGTTAAAATGGCCCTTTAATAATAACATTGTTTCAATGTATAATGCAATGCATATATATAGTCGAATGAGTGTTGATGAAAATTTAATTCTTTCAATGTTGATCATATCATAGTTGAATCAAGGTTGATTCATTGTCAGAATTGACAAGAAAATCAACTTTATTTCCATGTTGATCATAGCGAGCACATTCAATTTTTTTTTTCAATATCTGACATCAATGTTGATTGCAATCTTCAGCCTGACAATTTCACGATGTTGATTCAACCACTTTTTGCTATCTGGGGGGCCAAAGAAGGACTTTGAGTGGGTGAAAAAGGCAGTTAAATGATTGTGAAACAGTAAGCTATTTCAATAGGGTGCTGCGCCAAGTGATTTTTGTATTTTCTGCTGTCGCTGCCAGTGTTTTGGGTCTGTTATATGATTTTAAACATTGGCATTACTGTGCTGAGATGGTGAAATGGATCAACTGGTAATACAGCACAATGCTTTTACCCAAATTAACTTTACTGGGGAAACAGAATGAAACGTTTAGCCTCAAATTATTTTTGTGACCTCACGGATGCGTAAGAACACAGCATTAATTATTCATTAATTAGATCCTCCTGACTAATCCTGACGGCGTATCAGGATATTTTACCGTTTTACTTGTTAAAAAAAATAAAATAAAATCTGTGTATATTCATTTTCTCTCGCTAAAGGACGGTGTGAAAGCAGTATTAGGTATATGAAGCCAGCAGAGAACTTTCAGCCAGTACGACAGTACTTGGACGTATTTTCCTAATGAACCTCTCTGATTAGTCTTTCCTGCCACAGTAAACTGAAGATAAAAATGCGCATACTACACTGCCATCTCGTTATATTACTGTTGCGTTATGACAAACTTCCCAAAGTGAAGAATTATTCGGGGCTAAGGAAAAACATTCTCGGGGCTACATCTTCAACCCCGGGCAGACGATGCCACTGTTTTATACCCGTCACTGATGGATTAAGTTCGTCCATGACGATTGTGACGAGCGCCAGTAGGAGACCTGCATTAGCCCATGTAATGCGTTCGCAATAATCCGGGCCGGTGAATTTTGAGTGTGGCCAGTGGATATTTAAATCTTCTGGCCTGGTGGGCCAGTGCCTTTTTTCCGGAATGTCGAGCCCTGCACACACTATCGAAGCTGCAACCCCAATTCCGAAATAGTTGGAATAAAGTGTAAATTGTGGATAAAATCAAAATGCAGTGACTTTCAAATCACACCAGCCAGAATTTTATTCACAATAGAACAGAGATCACATAGCAAATGCTGAAACTGAGAAATTTTACAATTTTATTCACAAAATGAGCTCATTTCAAATTTGATGGCTGCTACAGGTCTCAAAAAAGTTGGGATGGGGCCTGTTTACCATGGTGTAGCATCCCCTCTTCTTAACGCAGAGTGGAGGCGTCTGGGTATTGAGGAGACAAGTTTGAGTTTAGCCATTGGACTTCGATCCCACTGGCTTCCAGCTGCTGGAGGTTTTTGGGTGTCCTTTGACGGACTTTTTGTTTCATTATGCACTCAATCAGTGAAAGATCAGGACTGCAGGCAGGCCAGTTCAGCATACGGACTCTTCTACAACGAAGCCATGTTATTGTAATAGCTGCAGTATGTGGTTTTGCATTGTCCTGCAGAAATACACAAGGCCTTCCCTGGAATAGATGTCATCTGGAGGGGAGCATATGTTGCTCTAAAACCTTTATATAACTTTCAGCATTCACAGTGCTTTTTAAAACATGCATCTCCTCTTTAGCCCGGAGGACACAACACCCATGATTTCAAACAAGAACGTCAAATTGGACTTGTCTGACCACAGGACACTTTGCCACTTGACTGCTACTGTCCATTTTAAATGAGCCTTGGCCCACAGACCACGGGGGCGGTTCTGGATCATGCTCAACAATGACTTCCTTTTTGCATGATAGAGCTTAGGTGGCACCTGTGGACGGCATGGCGGACTGTGTTTACAGACAATGGTTTCTTGAAGTATTCCTGAGCCCATTTAGTAATGTCAATGACAGAGTCATGCAGGTGAGTGATGCAGTGGCGTCTGAGGGCCCAAAGTAAAGGTCTCCAGCCTTGTCCCTTACGCACAGAGATTTTTCCAATTTCTCTGAATCTTTTGATGATGTCATGCACTGTCAATGATGAGACCTTCAAAGCCTTTGCAATCAAGCATTGAGGAACATTGTTTTTAAAATATAACACAATTTTTTTCTCTTATATATCAATTGCTTTATCAGCCCTTTTTTGCCTGTGTCCCAACTTGTATGACCTGTGGCAGCCAGAAAATGTCAAATAAGCTCATTTTGTGGATAAAAATGTAAAATGTCTCAGTTTCAACACTTGAAATGTTATCTACATTCTATTGTAAATTGCATTGGCTCATGTGATCTGAAAGTTACTGCATTTTGATTTTATTCACAATTTAAACTTCATCCCAACTATTTTGGAATTGGGGTTGTAGATCTTCCAGTCTCCGTGAATGTTTTTTTCCATGGCACTGCTTCAAATTGCTCAGTTCCTGAGCAACCCGCTTGCACTCAATGTATTTTCCTCTCTGGGATCGGCTGGTGATGCTGTCAGTAAAATTTTGTGGTTGGTCATTTGATTCTATAGGCTCTGACAATTCCAACGATACCTAAACCACTTTCATCGCACAAACCTAGCCTGAGATAGGGCCTTGCATTCCCGGTGCTTTGAGCTGACAGTCCATGCGCCATTGACGTGATATCCCAGATAGCAAAAAGTGGTTGAATCAAAATTGTGATACTGTCAGGCTGAAGATTTTAATCAACATTGATGTCAGATATTGAAAAAAAACTCGCTCTGTATGTTTTTAATATGACTCATTAAAAAATAATCACTTTATTACTCTATGGTATAGTTCAACAAGGAGCATGCCAAAGTAGTCTGCTGGTCAGTGATATCATTGCCATCTGCCCGAATGGCAGTGATATCACTAATATAAAAGTTTGCAGCAACCCCCGCAGAACTTTAAATCACCAAATAGAGTAAAATTATTATTTTTTAAATGAGGCATATTGAAAACATACAGACGAAGGTTAAAATGCTGAAATGGTCCATTAAGTATGCTATACTTCTCATCCTTTTTATACAAAGACCCCACTTTACAGGCACATGTTTTGGGAGACCCCATACTTGATTATAATTATTTCATAGTCAAATGACGACAGCCAGATGAGGGTATCTGAATGGGATAATAAATCTCACACGCAGAAGGAGGAAGTATTGTTCATCTACCGTTCTGTGCCCACTTGCCACAAATGCACGCCACAGTTTGAACTCAAGTCCCGTGAGATCTCGCTGGTCTCATGGGCTGCCTAACTTCCCCAAGCCTTTCTTATATAATAGGTACCTCCAGGAAATTGGGAGCAAAAGTGTGACAAGGAAGTCAAAATTTCAGAATGGCTGTAAATCCAGTTGAATACGATTTTCTATTTGCCAAACAACCCCTTTTATCAAAAAAGAAAACCAAAACTCTGAATCTTTTTCAGGAAAAACTTTGTTGCGATGCCATTGCAGATTGAGCATTTTCAAAATACCTATGCTACATGGACAACATTTCAGTAATTGATGGCTGTTTATAAAAAAAGAATGTCTCGTATTCTTAATGGTGTTGTGGTAAAATAATCTCCTTTATAGGATAGGATATCCTTGAGGATACATTTTAGTGACACTAAGCAAAAGACAGCATTACAAACCATAAAAATAGGCGTGCAATGCACGGAATACCCCTCAGCCCGATGTCAAAGTTTTTGGAGACGCCCGCCTGCCCGCCCAACCGCACGAAGGATAGCAATACCCCGTCAGCCTTTAGGGCTGAAGGGTAAAATAGAATACGGATACATGAGTTTGTGGTATCAACGGTTGCAGGTTGCTTTAGTATGGTCATCAACTTTCCAATTTTTATTTCAATGGTACAATACAAGAATATAACTAGTTTGTGGTCATCCACAACAAGTTGACATCCCTTACAAGCAGATATTTATGAACTTTAACTCATATAATCACTCATTGTTTGTTCAAAGTGCCTTTCAAATGCCACTGAATAGTCATAACTATGCTACATGGACACCGTGTCCGAGTAAATGCACAACAAAATCTAGTTTTCTGTAATATGAGTTCCATTTTATGTAAGGTTTATTCTATATTGTTATGAAATTAATACAAGCAAGTTACCAACCACTTAGAACCATTAGAAATGGAAAATAAAATTCCAACATAAGGAGGCAGTATTAGACATTTACCTATGCTACATGGACACCATGTCTGTAAAGAATAATGTGCAAAGATCTAGTTTCCTGTGCAGCAGTGTTCTATTCCATGCAAGATTCAATCCATATTGACACACTGATAAAATACAAAAGGTTTGCAACCACTTCTGTATGCAGAATAAGCAGTTATCTACCATTTAATCTTGGAATCTATTTGACAATTACCTATGCTACGTGGACACCATGTGCATGTAATATTCATGTTACATGACAACTGTAACAACAGGCTGTTGAGTGTTATTGCATAATAAATGATGCTACATGGACATGGTATCCAGTAGCATCCAAACTTGAATTTGGATGCATGTGCAATTTTTTTTATAAAAACTGGAAATCTAAGCTACTGTGAATAAATATTGTCATGTTCTGAATACTCAAATATAGTAATGACACAAAGGGCTCTAATTTCTTGGCGCAGCGCAGATGGCGTAGCGTAGCGCAGCCCACGCAGTGGTAATTTCGTCCGGCGCAGCCCGTGCAGTGGTAATTTCGTGAGGTGCAACACCGTGCGCAGACGAACGTGCACCAAGATGGGTGTGGCGGCGTAGTAGGGGGAGGTGTCACTTATTCATCAAGACGCAGAGACAATTTCGTAGAAAAAGTATTCGCTGCAGTTGCGCAGAAAGCTCGCCAGCTCCAACCTGGTTCACTTTCTGTGCAGTGGTAATTTGGCTGACCGGTGCGCAGTGTCCACACGTCACCGAAACCTCACTGGCAGGTTTCCAGAATGTCAGACACATTTCAATACAGTGAATGATTACAGCAACCACTGTTTAATGTAAATATCTGAATCAGCATATAAATTATAGTATCTATATCGATTGTCCTGATGTAAGATTAAAGGTGGTTGGCACGCATAGGCTAATGGAAACTCGACCAGGCTTAATCAACGCAGCTGAATCTGTGATGCAAACTAACGACTTCACATCTTTCTCAGCCAACCACATATATAATGCTCGCATTCTATGCCAAGTAAAGCCGCTTGCATACAGGACCCGAAACGAATTTTTCGCATGACTGTAATCAGTGAGTAATCAGTAAACTGTAAGTCAATACAAAGACGCAAATACGCGAGGCGCGTCTGTTTATTCTTCAGTTTACTTCCGTTGAAGATAGACTATAGTCTTTATTCGGTCTCTCTTTTGAAAATTAGTCAGATGGATCGAACAGATTCACGCTTTATTTCCACACCAGAGATAAAATAGGCTTAAAATAAATGAATAAAATAGTGCTTGTAGTCAGTGACCAAATCAATTCCATGACCATAGACATTGTGAATTAAATATTGCATGCACGATTAAGACTGTCTGACGCAACATGCTCCATGTCCGGCAGCCAGCAAAAAGTAAAAGTATCGATATGAGATCAGATTTTTAATGAAATAAAGAATAAAAAATATACCACCAACAAACAGAACATTTAAAAAAGATGGCCCGCAAATAAATAAATCGCAGTGTTCATTGGATGTTCTGTTTGTTGTAAAAATGTTTCTTTTTTTATTCTTGATTTTGTTATCAATCTGTTCTAATTGTCCTCTTTTTTTTTGCTGTCAGACACAGAGTATTTTGCATTTCATGTTCGACAGGCATTGTACATTGTCCCGTGACAATGTCGACTCACTTTATTGAGCGGAGCTTAAACAGAACCTTTGAAATTCTCGGTACACATCTTGAAGAACTGAGTCCTCTTATCAAAACTTTCAAGGTTAATGTCTAAAAGAGTCAGTAGATTTGAAGAAATTAAAACCAATAATAGACTGTCAGACACAGAGATATATTAAAAACCCTGTCAAACTTTCGGACACGAGACACTGCATTCAACGCAACCTATAGTGCGAAAAATTTGTTTCGCGTCCAGTGTGATACAGTATCCATGTAGCATCCGAAATCACAATAGCTCATCCTCAATTCGTTTTACAGGTTGCAAGAGAGTGAGCTTATTAAAAAAAAGAAAAAAACAAATGGCAAAAGTTTTAATCAGCATATAAATTGTTTCGAGCACAAATATTAGAAAGGAATAACATTTTGAACCACCAAAACATTTACATGATAGGCTATACTACCACATGACTACCAAAACCGTGCAAAAATTTAGAAATGCCTCAAGACTTCAATTGCATGACACCAAACAACAATAAAAACAAGTTTATACTACTTTATTTGTCACTAAAGCTACTTACAAATAAAGACAGAATTTAATACAGTTTAATTTGAAAAACCCCGAAAGTCCATTTTCCTTTTCAATAATGTAAACCTCTCAAGGCAACCCGATGCTACAACGACCCCACCGCAAAAAAAAAGTCAGACCAAAACGTGTAGCATCGGGATCTCTTTGATCAAAAACAGACACAAGACACGTTAAGAATATAAAATAACAACAAATTATACAAAGATCATAACTATATTTACAAAAAATGAGTACACGTAAAAATGCGTAGCTTGACGGTAAAACAGCAGTATAAATCGCAATTCAGTTTACAGATGCTACAGGACGTCATTTTGGATGGCGTCCACATCAATGCTTACCTCAAAAATCGGGATGAAAAACGAATTAATTTCACACAAAAAGGTACTTTACTGTAAAAGTTCACGCTTAAAATCCACGCCAAAACTCAAAAATAATAATGAAAATATTCACCAGAGATATAATTGAGCCGCATTTGCACCTATTACAACGCCGATGCTACAACATTTTCTGACCCAACAACGTGACACCACAACAACGACCCGGCATTATGTTTTACCATGCACAACAATCCACAGCGTGTTGTTGTCAATGAAGAAGTGTGACGTAAGCCTCTTTACCAGAATATTCCATCTTGAAGCCGGGTGTGATTTTTTTTGGAGACCGGTGCGCGTTTTGTACTGATGCTCCATTTTACGTCTTTGTAAATATCACGAAAACGATTATTCGCTATGGTTTTTTACTTTTTGTACATTTATTCCAATATTTTTTCGATACCATGGTGGAAAATAAAATGAATTATATTTTTCCTGCGGGATGTGCATCAAGGGTTCTACCGATGCTACCCATTTCGTATAATGGGACACCACTGTAGCGTCGGTATTGCTTTATTGATTGAGTTGCTGAGAAGGTAAGTCCCAATGCCCGATCAATTTACTAGTTTTCCGGGAAAGTACTCATCATAACTGATGTTTATTTTAATGATAAATAGAGAACAATGTAAAATTAATTGTATAAAAATCTGATTTTATTTGAAGTGCTTTTATGTCACGCTTTTTGATGAAAATAGTCACAGACATCAGCAATATTTCTTCAATTTTTTTTTTCCTGGAGATTTTTCTTTTGGATTTTTTCCTGTCTCGCGTATACCTTATGGTCATAGGCCTCTCCTAAAATGCCCCTTAAAACCTGAGGGAAAAATCTTAAGACCCTACACAAGGGTCAAAAAGACACCCTTCGGATCTTTGGAATTGCACCCAGTTTGGCGGAAGTACCCTCATGTCTTTATTCACCCCATCCCCCTGTCCCCCCTGCATCCCCCACCGCCCCCCCCCCCCCTCCCCATCCCCTCTGCACCCCCCCCCCCGCCCCCCCCATAAGCACCATTGAAACAATGTCAATCTATTGTAGGGCATTTCAACATTGAAAAATCATCATCTAAACTACATTGATTCAACAACATTTTTTTCAAACACTGAAATGGTAACTGTACTTAAAAACTGAATCAGCACAGAGTTTTCAACTCAACCAAAAATAACACTAGTGTTCAGGTGAACACGTGTCGCCTGCGAAGCTTTAGTTTGGAGTGTGACTACCAACTGAAAGTGTGACTACCGGACAGACAGACAGACAGACAGACGAACGGACGGACAGACGCCAGACAAAGTGATTCCTATGTGCCGCTATGCTTCGCAGGCGACACAAAAACTGACCAAAATCCAACACTGAATTAATGTGGGGTGCGACAATATAAATGCCTAACTGGTTTGTTTGTAGTATTTTCAGTACAATTATCTGCTAGATAATCAACAGTAGTCTTTCGAAAGAATCTAAGCTGTTAAGCGCAAATACAGCGCCTTCAATAATTATTGGCACCCCTTAAAAGCCTTAAAATAAATTCCATTTTTATTGCAGAAGCATACTCTCACACTGAAAATTGTAGAAAAATGTAACCTTCAACTCAAGTGAATTTTAAGGGAAAAAAAAATATATCCCTGACTAAGAAATAATTATTTTTCATAAAATCACCTGTTCCGCAATTATTGGCACCCCTAACAATTCCTAGGAATTAAATGTAATTGAAGTATTTCTATCATTTCTACAGTAGTTTACAAAGTTGATCAGAGTATCTAGGAACATTTAATTAGTAAATCATCACTTCCTGTTTCCCTGGGGTATAAATATGATGTGACACAGAGGCCATTTCTCTTATCCACTCTTCAACATGGGAAAGACAAAGGAACACGCCATTCAAGTAAGGCAGATGTGTGTTGACCTTCACAAGTCAGGCAATGGCTACAAGAAAATAGCCACTCACCTGCACCTGCCCATATCTACTGTCAGAGGAATCATTAAGAAGTTTAAAACAACTGGAACAGTGGTAAACAAGCCTGGACGAGGACGCAAGGTTATTTTGCCACCGGAGGAGGATGGTAAGAGAAATAAAAAGTTCTCCAAAGCTCACTGTTAAAGAATTGCAACAAATGGTAGCATCTTATAGTCACAAAGTCTCCAAAACAACCATCAGGTGCCATCTACATGCCAACAAGCTGTCTGGGAGGCATGCACGGAAAAAACCTTTTCTCACTCACAATCATAAATGCAAACGTCTGGAGTTCGCCAAGCGGTAATGAAACTTCAACTGGGACTGTGTGCTTTGGTCAGATGAGACCAAGATACAGCTTTTTGGCAACAAACACTAACTGGGTCTGGCAGAACACAAAAGATGAGTATGCAAAAAAGCACCTCATGCCCACTGTGAAGTATGGGGGAGGATCGGTGAGGCAGTGGGCCTGTTTCTCCTTCCAGAGGCCCTGGGAACCTTGCTAGGGTGCATGGCATCATAAACGTTTTGAAATACCAGGACATTTTAAATCAAAATCTGGTGGCCTCTGCCTGAAAGCTGAAGATGGGTCGTCACTGGGTCTTTCAGCAAGATAATGACCCTAAACATGTGGCCAAATCTACACAGAAATGGTTCACCAGACACAGAATCAAGCTCCTTCCATGGCCATCTCAGTCCCCAGACCTCAACCCCATTGAAAACCTGTGGAGTAAGCTGAAGAGGAAAGTGCAGAGGAGAGGAACCAGGTCTCTGGATGATTTAGAGAGATTGTGCAAAGAGGAATGGTCAAAAATCCCTCTTTCTGCATTCTCCCATCTTGTGAAACATCATAGGAGAAGATTAGGTGCTGTTTTGTTGGCAAAAGGGGGTTGTACAAAGTATTAACATCAGGGGTGCTCATAATTGTGGCACGCATGATTTGATGTAAATGGATTATTTTTTAATGTGGGATTTTTTTCCCATTGAATAAATGCGGTTGAATTAAAGGATGGATTTTCCTCTTTTTTTCACTGTGGTCCTATATTATTTAGAAAGAATGTGAATTTATTAGAAGCTAAAGAACACATCTTAACCAGGGGTGCCAATAATAATGGAGGGTGCTGTATACAAAAAAATACAAACGCTAAAGTGGCATCCGTGACCTATTCTGCTGACCTCACTGTTGAAACTTACAATGTGGCAGTAAGAAAGTTGAGTAACCTCATAGAGTTGACAATGTTATACTGCAATTCAGCAGCTGTGCAGTTTGAATCCCGGCTTTGCTGAGGTTTTTTTTTTTTTCTCTTAAGCAGCAGGGTCATAGTTCATGTATAAATAATTGCTGGGGTGTTCGTTGTTTTTAGGTTCAACCATAATTTATCCCATCTATGTATTAATAGTTTTTTTTATTTGCTTGTTTTATTTAAAATAAATCTGCTCCAGTGGAGTCAAACTTCATTTCCTTAGTATGTATTTTCATTGAATGGTAAAAGGCATACAGGACTGGCAGAAAAATAAATAAATAAATAAATTAAATAATTGTTGTAAGAGAGAATGTATGCTTGTAGTGACATACAAGTTAAATTGAACAAGTATTTGCCACTAACGTGTCTTTGTCCCCGCCACAAGATGTGAAATCGTGTCAACATGAGCAATCACTTGGTGTGACCTTGAGAGTGAAGCGAAGGTCACCAAAATCGTCTAGAGCCGGGGTATCACCCTAATACATGTTGACATGAAATTTGAAGGAAATCCGTCAATTCGTTCTTGAGATATGTCGCTGACAAGGATTCGGGACGGACGGACGGACGGGCGTACGGTCATGAATAAACTGTCCGGCCGTTCCGCGCGGCAGGGGACAATGAGTAGTCAAGTTTGGTACCAAGGAAATCTGAAATAGCACACAGTGCTATTTTGGAGGGACCACCTAGACATTCCCAAAATAAAACCTCTCTAATTTTGCTCAGATTTACTAGATTAGATAAACTTTGGCACAGATAATGGTGAGATTCTGCGCTGCAATTTTTTAGAGGTTTCAGACAGCAACTGAATCATTTCAGGACAGATAAAAGTAAAACTTTGGTACAAAAAAGATATTTTATTTCTGCAGCATTACATCTTCATTTACTCTCACTCAGTGATATATACACTGATTTTTACACTATGACAAAAATCCCCAAGCTGTTACCTTTATTATGACACCAAGATTATTCAAATCAACCAAGTTGTTGCAGATAATTTCACATGACTTTTTGAAGCCAGAGGCTCAGGGTTCAAGAGGTTAACTAAATCCTCTGTAACCCTCTTTAATTCACAACATTCAGTCAATCATGCAATATACAACAAAAGCAGAGGAAACTGGGAGAGGCATAAGAAGGCAGGTAGGCATGGCATTACTTCCTCCACTTTGTGTCCCAGCAGGAAGTAGCTATTGGGAGGGAGCCTTTCCTCCGATGAAAAGAATGTACTTCTCCAAAGAGGAACATCTGATGCCCAAACAGCCTGCCTAATCTCAACTGGTGCTCACGGGCATAAGGCATGAGGAGGAAAAAAACCAAACCAGGACCATACAGCTGTCACCATCTTTCAGTCACCCCTGTCACAGATTGTTACCAAGGTCTGGAAAGGTTTGTAAGACAAGGGCACTAGAGGGATCATAGCTCCCAAAAAACAGCGCAGAAGACGGAGTGGCTCCAGATGCAATTTTCACTCCGATGAGCTACTGCTTAACACAGAGGTTTGACGATCCTGGACTCAGGCTAAAAACTGAGCGAACACTTCAAATTGTTGTCCCATGCCTTGGGTTCAAGGACATATCTTCTTCATTTCGAGATAACAATATGACAATGTGCAATACTAATATTGCAAAAGGCAACAATATGGACGATATCAAGTTTCTCGCTCTCATCCTGTAAGGCTAGCCCTGAGTTAAGAGAAGAAGGTGGAAATTGAGTGGTAGAGTGTCATTAATAAATCTCCACCAAATCTGATACACAGTGTCAGGGCCTGATACAAGTCAACCGTTTGGGAGTCGTGCATGCACGCGTGCATAAACAGTCTTATTTATTTATTTATTAACCTTTACTTCACCAGGTAATTAGCCCATTGAGATCTTGGACCTCTTTCGCGAGGGAGACCTGGCCAAGAAAGGCAGCAACACACGTCTGTAACACAAAATTAAAAACAAGATACATAACAATGAGAAGCAAAAATGGAGCAGAGTACACCGTGTCCCAAACGTTAGTGCACCACAGAAAAAGTCAACTCAGATTGTGAATATTCAACAGAATGCATTTCTTCAAAGGCCAGTGTATCCCTCCTGCATTTCAATTACTGCCCTCAGCCTGTGGGGCATAGAATTTACAAAGTTGTTGAGAACGGAAGGCTCAATGTTTCCCCCACTCCTGCACAGCCCTCGCATTGAGCTGCTTCATGGTGGGAGGGGTTGGGTTGTGGAAGACACGACTGCTCAGGATTCCCCCAGCAGTTCTCTCTTGGGTTGAGGTCCGGGGAGTTGGGTGGCCATTCCTCTGTGCAGAAAGCCAGGAAACTGCTCAGAACACCACTGCTGAGTTGAACGAGCAGAATGTGCGGGGGCACCATCTTGCACGAAGAACATTTCCGCAAGCCTGTTGAACATCTTCCTAGCAGTGACGAGGCCCAATTTCTTTTCTCTGGTGAGTATGGGAAGTAGCTCTGGCTGGAGAATGTTCTTGACATAATACTCAGCATTGATGGTGGTGCCCTGGGATACAACATGCAACTCTGACAGCCCTGAAGATGACTTCACCCCCTGACCATGCAATGGGCGCTGAACTTGACTTGTTCAGAAGGTGGCACCTTCTTTTTTTTTTTTTAAAGATTATTTTTTGGGAATTTTTCCTTTGTTTGACAGTTATAGTGTAGAGAGACAGGAAGGTTGGGGTGAAGAATGGGGGAAGACATGCAGCAAATGACCTGAGCCGGAGTCGAACCCAGGTCGCTGCGGGAAGGACACAGCCTTTATAGTACGCGTGCTTAGACCGATGAGCCACCGGGGCGCCCCTGTAGCACCTTCTTTTAATCGTCAGTGTAATAAGTAGAGTGGGCACTCATCAGAGAAAACCCAGTACTCCCAGTGTCTGGGGGTTATTGTGGCTCACTTATTTGCAGAAGCCAGCCGCTTCACCTTTTGCAGTTTGGGAAGGTGAGGAATCCGCCATCTTCTGTATGCTCTCAGGCCCAGTTTCTCGGTCAGAAAACGATGGATGGTACTCTTAGAGACTGTTTCCCTAAGATTCTTAAGTCTTTGACTGAGTCTACGGCACAATTAGTGTCTCTTTCCCGTAGCCTTTCGGATGAGGTCCTTGGCCCTGGAACTCAGGACTGAGGGGCGACCTGAACAGGGCTCGTCATCAAAGGAGTCACAACTCGGGGGGGTCTCTGCCACCACTTCTTCACCCATCGTATGCTTCTGCCAAGGTCCTGAGCTCCTCCCTGCAAGTTTTCCCTGCCCTGCACAAGGCAATGGCTTGAGCACGGGCCTGAGGGTCTGAAAGAGCAGCCGTTCCAGATTTTTGATCGGCCAAAAACCAAAAACATTCTCTCAGTGACATGCTCCTTGGTCAACCAAGAAATGTATAGGCCTCTCGCAAACAGCTGAACTAATTAAACAAACTCACAACACCTGGTTGACCAGATGCAATCCATTTTGGAGACAGACATGTTGCCCATGACATGTTGGGGTGCATGAACTTTTGGGACACAGTGTACAGAGTAGATACACAAATAAAAACTAGAGCACTCGGCAACCGAGTACATGTATCCCCCGAAGGCCCCCCAGATGGTCCCAGAGGGTCCCAGAGTACCCAAAATAGGTGTCGTGAACTTACCATAATACATGTCCCTGCAAAATTTGAAAAGAATCGGTGCACTTATGTGGGCTGTAGAGCGTTCACAAGAAAATCTCTGCGGACGTGGCAGAGGCGGACGCGTGACGAGGCCAAATCCATAGTATCCTCCAAACTCGTTCGGGGGATACAAATACTGATCGTATAAAATGCAAATTTTTGATACTGATGATATTTAAGTACAGCAACACTGTCCAACAGATTTACGCTCAAGGTCCTATAAAATCATAGCAAAGGCATCATCAGTAATTAATTCTGGCAGTTTTAAATCTTTTTGAAGGGTGTTCCATGTAAAAGGGGCAGCATATTTGAACGTTCTTTTTCCCCAACTCCGTGCAGACACACAGTACAGTCAGTTGCACAGTATCCTTTGAGCGAAGGCCATATTGGCTTTGCCTTCTCAGGATATATGTACATAAATACACGAAGGGACCAGCCCAAGGAGAATTTTAAAAATAAAGCCCAACCAATGCATACATCTGCGTACATACAAATGTACAAAACCCAAAACCAGTGAAGTTGGCACGTTGTGTAAATCGTAAATAAAAACAGAATACAATGATTTGCAAATCCTTTTCAACCTATATTCAATTGAATACGCTGCAAAGACAAGTTACTTAATGTTCGAACAGGTAAACTTTTTTGCAAATATTAGCACATTTGGAATTTGATGCCTGCAACATGTTTCAAAAAAGCTGGCACAAGTGGCAAAAAAGACTGAGAGAATTGAGGAATGCTCATCAAACACTTATTTGGAACATTCCACAGGTGAACAGGCTAATTGGGAACAGGTGGGTGCCATGATTGGGTATAAAAGCAGCTTCCCTGAAATGCTCAGTCATTCACAAACAAGGATGGGGCGAGGGTCACCACTTAATGAACAAATGCGTGAGCTGATTGTCGAACGGTTTAAAAACAACATTCCTCAACGAGCTATTGCAAGAAATGTAGGGATTTCATCATCTACGGTCTGTAATATCGTCAAAAGGTTCAGAGAATCTGGAGAAATCACTGCACGTAAGCTACAAGGCCGAAAACCAACATTGAATGCCCGTGACCTTCGATCCCTCAGGCGGTACTGCATCAAAAACCGACATCAGTGTGTAAAGGACATCACCACATGGGCTCAGGAACACCTCAGAAAACCACTGTTAGTAACTACAGTTCGTCGCTACATCTGCAAGTGCAAGTTAAAACACTACAATTCAAAGCGAAAGCCATTTATCAACAGCACCCAGAAACGCCGCCGGCTTCGCTGAGCCCAAGCTCATCTAAGATGGACTGATGCGAAGTGGAAAAGTGGTCTGACGAGTCCACATTTCAAATTGTTTTTGGAAACTGTGGACATCGTGTCCTCTGGACCAAAGAGGAAAAGAACCATCTGGACTGATACAGGCGCAAAGTTCAAAAGCCAGCATCTGTGATGGTATGGGGGTGTATCAGTTCCCAAGGCATGGGCAACTTACACATATGTGAAGGCACCAGTAATGCTGAAAGGTACATACAGCAACGTCTTTTTCATGGACGCCCCTGCTTATTTCAGCAAGACAATGCCAAGCCACATTCTGCACGTGTTACAACAGCATGGCTCTGTAGTAAAAGAGTGCGGGTACTAGACTGGCCTGCCTGTAGTCCAGACCTGTCTCCCCTTGAAAATGTGTGGCGCATTATGAAGCGTAAAATACGACAACGGAGACCCCGGACTGTTGAACAACTTAAGCTGTACATCAAGCAAGAATGGGAAAGAGTTCAACCTGAAAAGCTTCAAAAATTGGTCTCCTCAGTTCCCAAACGTTTACTGAGTGTCGTTAAAAGGAAAAGCGATGTAACACAGTGGTAAAAAGGCCCCTGTGCCAACTTTTTAGCAATTTGTTGCTGCCATTAAATTCTAAGTTAATGATTATTTGAAAAAAAAAAAAAAAAGTTTCTCAGTTTGAACATTAAACATCTTGTCTTTGCAGTGTATTCAATTGAATATAAGTTGAAAACGATTTGCAAATCATTGTATTCTGTTTTTATCTACGATTTACATATCGTGCCAACTTCACTGATTTTTGGTTTTGTATGTACATTTAAGGCCAATCAGATTCTGCGTACAAGATACAGTGGTGGGTGAGACGTTTACATCCAAAGACAAATCTTAAAGCGCAATGATACGCAGAATCCAGTGATCGCAAAAAAAGATTCAGCAATAGTGAAAAACTATATGCCCCCGAAACTTTGTTTACGGGAGCATAAAAAGGTATTATAATAAACTGAATTGAATGAATTGATAGTGACATGAATTGTTATTTTTTTATCCTGCAAGTTCAGCCGTTTTATACTATTAGACTATCAGGAATAGCTAGCTGACCAGGTGAACTAGCTTGCTAGCCTAGCATATGAGGTTGTTTGTTGGTTTCCATAGTAAATGTTAGCTGGCTAACTATTTTTAATGCCTATTAATGCAAGCTAGCAAGCTGAATGCCCATGGTTCAATTCTAGCCAAGTTTGTCAGTGACAAAAAGTCAGTCTCCAAACAGAAGATAAGTTGAATTTGCTGTTATACCATCTGAGAAACTATAAGAAATAAAAAGATAAGACTAAAGTTTTTGAATGGACAAGAATAAATTATGCACTAATGTGAGGGTTCAGGATCAAACTTTTTTCTGTATATTTTCAGATGCTGTCTGATGAATTCCTGATGATTCAGGACATCATGAAGCATCCACTTCCCAAATGAAAACAGGCAACTATCCCATCATCTACGCATCCTGCTTTGGACTCAGATTTGGACATACCAGGTGTGCCTAGAATACAGATTGATACAGATGAAAATGACAGTGATTTTGGGAACTAAAAATGTATTGTTAATACTTTCATAGTAATTAACCACATGCATACATATTACACGGTGACATAGGTTGCAGTCAGCTGGTACGGTGGGGAACATCCCTCAGAAAAATAGGGTTCCTCTTTAATCTTGGCAATTTGAGTTAGATATTTTGAGCTAGAGTAGTTAACTTATATATCATTGTAATCAGAAGAAATTTCTCTTTCAGATGATATATAATGCTTATTTTGCTTAACAGTAAATCGAAGCCCATCGCTTACTGGAATTTGACGTTTTTGACGGTAGGGCACAACTTATGTTAAAAATAACAATGGACATTCCCTTTTCTTCATAAGTGATATTCTACTAACAGACTGGGATTTTGGTGTGCAATTGTATGTGAGTACTTGTATTGCTCTGCCCCGTTGCGTTAATTATATTTATGTGCATGTTTTATCTATAATTGATCTCTCTGCTGTTATTAGTTGCCGAGTAAATTAATGACGCACTGCCGTGGGTTAAACGGGACCTGTGTTTTGTCTATGGTTAGGAGTAAATGTAGTTTTTTGATCCATTGGTTTTTAGCCCTGGATAGGTTGAGAGTTTTAGTTTCTTGCAGAGTAAGCAGGAGTGACCCCTCGTCTCTTTTTTTTCTTTTGATTTCTATTTGTACAAAGTTTTGACTAATTTGTTTAAGTGCAGCTCAGTGACTTATTATTTTCTTTACTTATAAGAGGTTTTCAGGGTTATACTTCCAGGAAAAGGTTAGGTCAATGGCAAATGTACTTCGCATTTGCACCTGGAATATAAAAGGTATACATAGTCCCATAAAATGCAGGAAAGTTCTAACCTTCTTTAAAAAAAGAAAATATTTTTGGCCCAAAACGGAATTTCTCACAAAATTATTTTCAAAATAGTTTTTCATGACACACCTTTATGTGGTTTTACACCTCGATGCCAAATATGATCAGAATCGGATGATTAGTTTCAAAGTTGTAGCCCGGACACGACACATTACAGATTTCGCACAAATTTGTCGCTTTTTGGCCCGAAACGTGAGAAAGTACAAAATTATTTTCAAAATTGTTTTTCATGACACACCTTTATGTGGCCTTACACCTCGAAGCCAAATATGATCAGAATCGGATGATTACTTTCAAAGTTATAGCCCGGACAACAAACGTGTCGGACGGACGGACGGACGGACCCCATTTTTATATCCCCCGCAACAACAAAAAATTTTGGAACGTGAACTGTCAAATAAAGAAATAATATACACTAACAGTCCATCACCTGCTTTATGGAAAGAAATCTTAGCTCTGAGATCAGCCATAAATTGCTTCCTTACTGCTGATGCAGAGCGAAAGATTAACTCAGGGACGTAGATTTCACTTGGAGTTGGTGGGGAAGGAGACACGACCTTTATGACAACTAGTATATGCATATTTGCATATTTGCTGTGTTTAAATCAACGTTATTCAAAATTGCGAACCTGTCGACTCACAGGCAAGCAGTAAATTAATTTTCTGAACTTAATTTTCCCCACCGTATCATCGCTGGATGCTATTAGATCGCATATGGAGAGGAACCGTGTCTTCAGTTGCCGATTACGATAACTGGAAAACGCGTCGATGAAGGAAAATGATTGAGAACTGGCCAGGACTAATTGTCATAAAGGCCGCATCTCCGTCCCCACCAACTCCCAGTTAAATCTACGCCCCTAGATTAACTATACTAAACAGAAATTCTATGAATACGGAGAAAAACCAGGAAAATGTCTTGCATACTTAGTGATAAAGCAAGTAGAATCCCAGTCTATAGCTGCTATAGTGGACACCCATGGCAGTAGTTTTTGAAAATAGACAGATAAATGAATGTTTTAAAAAATTCTATGTAAACTTATATTTTTCCGAACAAACAAAGGATCCTTCTAAATTAATGGAAAGTTTTTTTTACTCAGATTAAGCTCCCAACAATAACAGAACAACAAAGAAATACTCTCAATGGTCCAATTACAAAACAAGAGTTAATTAATGCTATTAAAAGTCTCCAAAATGGGAAATCAGCTGGACCCGATTGGTTCACTGGGGAATTTTATAAACAGTTCCAGGACCTACTTTTGGAACCCTTATTGGGGAGGCTAAATCATTCATTTTGTATTGTGGAACTGCCTCAAACTCTCAAAGAGGCTAATATATCTTTGATACTTAAAAAAGTATCATATAGACCCATTGCTTTGGCAACTGTAGACAGAAAAATACTTGCAAAAGTGTTAGCTGCTCGATTAGAAGATCTCCTACCATTTCTAATTAGAGAGGATCAGACTGGCTTTATAAAGGGTCGCAACTCAAAAAACATGAGACGTCCCTTGAATGTAATTCAAGCCTTTAAGTCTATAGATGGTCTAGTGCCTTCTCTGGATGCAGAGAAAGCTTTTGACCGAGTTGGGCGGCCTTTTTTATCTTATACCTTAGAAAAATTTGGACTTTGCTCGAACTTTGTCAAATGGGTTAAAATTCTATATAATGATCCTCAAGCAGCAGTTATGACAAATGGACTCAAATCAGATTATTTTTGCACACAGAGAAGCACCCGAATGGGTTGTCCCCTCTCCCCCCTCGTTTGCTTTGGCCATTCAGCCACTGGCAGAGGCTATCAAAGTAGATTCCTCTATATACGGTTTGCAAATTGGAAATTCCTGTCATAAGATTACTTTATATGCTGACGATGTATTAGTTTTCCTGAGTGATCCTGAGATGTCGGTGCCAGTGCTAATTAATGTCATTAACATGTTGAGTAAATTTTCAGGTTATAGAATTAATTTAAATAAATCGGAAGCCATGCCCCTGGGAAGTCTTACTATCTTACACAAGACTACACCTTCTTTCAATTTTAAATGGTCGCCTTCCGATTTTGTTTATTTAGGCATTTTTGTCACCCCATCATTTGACCAAATGTACAAAGCTAATTTTGTTCCTTTATTAGGTAAAATAAGACAAGATTTAGAACGATGGAACTCACTTCGTGTTTCTTGGCTGGGACGTGTAGCCTTGATAATGATGATTGTCTTACCCAGACTGCTTTATCCCATTCAAATGATTCCTGTATTGTTCTCAAGAAGGGTTCTTAAGGATTTGAACAGCTGGCTGAGTTCTTTAATCTGGAATAATCGCAGGCCAATAATCAAATTGGCTGTTTTACAATTTCCAAGTGTAATGGGTGGTTTGGACTTGCCAAATATTAAAATATATCAATTGTGTGCTCACTTAAAGTTCATATCTGAATGGTAAAGAATAAATCCTCTTCTATCTGGCTGGATATGGAATCATCCTTATCAAAGTATAAATTGCAAAGCATGTTGTTCATTACGAGCTTTAAGAATATTACAGAGAGTTGTTCCAATCCATGAATACTCAATGCTTTAAAGGCATGGAGGTCAGTGCGATATCTAGAGGGAAGGTCTAAATTAACAATATTTACTCCTATAATTAATAATCCAGACTTTCCTCCAGGCATACTGGATTCTGGTTTTCTGCATTGGTGCGACAAAAATATAAGTATACTTGGGGACTTATTTCAGAATAATGCTCTAATGTCATTTGAACAATTAAGAAATGCATATCAACTCTCAAAACAGAATTTTTTCAATTATTTACAGTTAAGACATTATATTACTCAGAGTACTACCCTTATAGAACATCCAGAAGTATCTGTAATTGAGAAAATGTTACTACAGCAACCAGAAAAAGTGTCTTTGAGCTCTCTTTATAAGGTAATGTCTGATATTTCACCTACTGATACGCAGAGGGTTAAGGGTGTATGGGAGAGGGAATTATCAGTGACTATTAATGACGAGGTTTGGGAATGTATTTGGAAATATTCAAATAAGATTTCAATATGCTTACGGACTAAGTCAATTCAGTTTAGAATTATACATCAAACTCATATCTCCCAGCCGTAGGCATTCCTTTAACACCTCACTTTCCCCTGTGTGTTTTAAATGCAAAACAGAAATTGGCACTCTAACTCACTGTTTACGGTCATGTCGTATTGTGCAGAAGTATAGGTCAGAAAAACTTTTTGAAATGGATAAAATATTTCATAAAAACTTTGAGATGGATGCCATGTCTCTGATTTTGGGTCTGCCAAGTCAGATGATAAGCACTGACACAAATAAAAGATTGTATAATATTCTCACTTTTGCTGCAAGAAAAAATATATTGTTACAATGGATTAGTGATAAGAGCCTTTCTGTTAAAGGATGGAGTCGACTTGTGTTTGACTTAGTTCCCCTTGAATATCTCACAAACATATTACATGCAAAGAAAGATCAGTTTTACAAAGTCTGGCAGCCTTATTTTGATTACATTGGACCTGATCTCTCTTCCATTATTGTTAAGGGAGTTTCTTGAATTTGTATTTTAACCTACTATAAACATACAGTGGTTTTTGCCTGTACCTCTTGTAATGGATTTCTCTTGAGCTGTTTGTTTAGGTTTTGTTTTTGTTTTCATCTGTATGTTGTTGTGTATACTTGTTGACGTATTGACTAATTTCTAATTTTTGCGACATTTTGTCAAGAATTAATAAAATCCAATAAACACATACATATAAAAATAACAATTGAGTCCCAGTTTATTTACGGATAGCAGTTAATGTCATATTCAGGGGATCCCAGAGCTTCAAAAAAAAAATAGGCTTGGTAGGTTTGTGTGTGTGTGTGTGTTTTGGGGGGGGGGGTGAACGAGGGGCATTTCTGGCCCATGGCCCATTAATTTTAACTGAAACTACATTTACAATTTCAAATACTGCGAATCAATAGTCATATTTGGCATAAATATACTTGGTATGAATACTGAGGTTAGACGTTTTGTCCATATTGTACAGCCCTACCATTGCTTACTCACACAGATGGACAGTAACCCCTTTCCTAAGCAGCCACTGATGAATCAGCACCCCAGAATGCCATTTATTAGGGGTTATTGTTTCTGTGCTGGTTTATTATTATTATTATTAGGGGTTCAAGCCCGTAGGGCTGAAACTGCGAACTTCCGAATTCCCGAGCCACATAGCAACAGGCGAAGTTTTCACGACTTTGAATGGCTGAAAAATGATGTTCCTCATTTGCAAACCAACCCATCAGCTTCTAGGGAGCGCATGCATGCTCTTGGGATTCAGGAGGATTCTGGTACAGTGATACGCTCTATAATTTTTGGTCATGATGGCTGGACTCTGCTATGTGAGCCATTTGGAGCCATCACGTATTAAATTACGTTGTTCTTTGGATATAGCCACCTTGTTGGCTTGTAAGGCAACTAACGTTAACAAAGGTAAATCTTTGTAAATGATCATCATATCAAGGCAATATGATTTGTTTCTTGCCCCAACTTTACCAACTTCGCCAGTCAGGCATGAACTTATCGGAGGTTTCGTAGCAGTTTCGTGCGATCCAACTGAACTTTCACATTTCTGGGACGTTAACTAGTTTGCTGGTGAGTTCAAAAGCAATGTTTTAGGTACAGATAGCTGGCAAGTGAACCTAAGGTAGCTATGATGCCTATTGGAGAAGTTTTTAAAGCTCTAATTTGTCATTTTCAACGCCATCGCACGCAGACGATTTCTTTCAACACTGATGACGTGCTTATTTTACCTAATGAGCAAACAGAGTGGAGTTGTATTTCTCTTGCAATTGTAATTTGTCATTAGGAGAGAATTAAAAAGCCCTTTCGTCATTTAAAATCTGACATACTGGTTTCTCATTTTTGCTAATCGTTTTTCAGGTGAGGTAAACAATTGCTAATCAATTGGAATAATGATTAGCAAAAAATGCTGATCAATTTATTTTCCCTTAATCTGATCACTGCCAGTACAAACCAAAACTATCTGCAACCATTTTGCTGATACAAGTCATTGAAATTTCATTGTGAAGTTTGGGCATTCAAGGTCACTGAAGGTCAAGTTCAATGTCACCAAATGAAAATTCATACATGACTTCCTATATGGCCACAATACAAATCTAAGCTCTATCTCTAATAGTTTTGGTGATGGAGTCACTGAAATGTCACTATGTGAAGTTCGACCTTCGAAGATCGCTGAAGGTCCGGTTAAAGGCCACCAAAGGAAAGTTCATACATGACTTCATATAGCCCTAGTGTTCAATGCACATATGCTCCCAATCTTCAATATTTTCAAGCCTAGAAGCCTTTAAAAATTGTAACACTTTGCTTGACCTCAAGTCTGACCGTTCAAGGTCATCTGAGGTCAACTTTAACACAGCCAAAATATAGGTCATATATACAGTACCATGAAAAAGTATTTGCCCCTTCCTGATTTCTTAGTTTTTTACACAATTTTCACATTTAAATGTTTCAGGTCTTCAAACTAATTTTAATACAAGACAAAGATAACCCGAGGAAATACAAAGCGCAGTTTTGAAATGATGATTTCATTTATTAGAGGGGAAAAAGCTATCCAAACCTACCTGGCCCTATGTGAAAAAGTAGTTGCCCCCTTGTTAAATCATGAATTAACTGTGATTCACCACAATTTCACAAGCCACACCCAGGATTGAATACTGCCAGACCTGTTGAATCAAGAAATCACTTCAATAGAACCTGTTTGACAAAGTGAAGTAGGCTAAAAGATCTCAAAAAGCAACAAGTCATGCTACAAACTAAAGAAATTCAAGAACAGACGAGAAACAAAGAAATTGACATCTATCAGTCTGGAAAGGGTGGCAAAGCCATTTCTAAGACTTTGGGACTCCGGTGAATTACAATGGAAGCCATAATTCACAAATGGAAAAAAACTGGAATAGTGATGAACCTTCCAAAGAGTGGCCGGCCCTCCAGAATTACTCCAAAAACGCATCGACGACTCAGCCAGGTTGTCACAAAAGAACCCAGAACAACTTCTAAAGGACTGCAGGCCTCACTTGCCTCATTTAAAGTCAGTATTCATGATTCAACAATAAGAAAGAGAATGGGCAAAAATGGCATCCATGGGAGGGTTCCAAGGGGAAAACAACAGCCCATAGGGCCGGTAAGCTAAAAACCAGGACCATCATAAAATGATTTTAAGAAATATTTTTAATTATTATTCAAATTTTGCGATGAGAGGTGGAATTCAGGGGATCTCTTTTTTACTATTTATTCAGATTATTGGCATTCTTTCAATCGAACACAGTAGCCTGGTTAGGTCTGTCTTCTTCTCATTATCGGCTACATTTTGGTTTTGATTAATCAGTTGGTTGAACAAATGGCTTGATTGCTTGTCAGGCAAAGTACATGGGAATCGATTTAAGGTAGGCTGTCCAACCTCGCTGGTAATTAGCGAACTTCAAAATGTAGTATACTTCCAGGAAGCATTTCACATGGTCTCCAATGTTGGTTCAACTCTGCATCTAGTATTGAAAAGATAATGGGAAAGCTCATCTGTCCCCTAGTGGCAGTTACTTACATTGCGCTTAAGATAATCTTAATAGATTAATCGCCTAGCCCTAGGTGGGAGCCAAGGAGGTCGACAAGTATGCTATAATGCATTTTTTTATGTTCCTAAAATGTAAAACCCGTTTCTATGCATTGGACATACAATGTGTGGACCATCTAAATGGTATGTTTTTCTCTTATCTTGGTGATAGAGCACTCAACCACACATAAAATTCTCTCTGACCCAAGAGAAGAGCAAAAATAAGAAAACATAGGTGAATCCCAGAAATCAATGTGTCCAGGAAAAAAAACAACAGATAATTGCGGATACAAACAACAATAAGAGAGAACAAGTTTGTACGTTGCTTCTTGCATGAGGCCAATTGGTTGTATCCAGGTTTGGTGAACTTTTTTGAAGGTTTTAAATTGCCATGCCAACTAAATCACAACATATTAACAGCTAGCTCGTTTGCAGTGGATGGAACAAACATCAGCACACACAGGCCCCCAGGACCTATGTTGACACCCACTGGGCCCAAACGAATGCATCACGTCAACAAAGCAGTTGACAGTAAGGATTGTGCACTGAGCTACGCAAATGAGGGTTTTTTGTTTGATGACCAAAAGCAGGACAACTCAACATTATCCTGCAAGGGCCGGTGTGGGTGCAGGCTTTCATTTCAACCAAACACTTACACACCTGACACCACTAACGTTAATTAACGCCAGGAGTCTTGGCAAAAGAGATTGATTAGTAGCATCTGGAGTTTAAGTGCTTGGTGGGAATGAAAGCCAGCACCCACACCGGCCCTTGTTGAATAACCCTGACCTAAAGTATTTGAGACGGTGGACTCGCTGACAAAATACAGGACATCAGCCAGTCCTAAGTCTGAAATTTCTTAGTTGTAAAGTCTTAATATCAAATAGCTTCAGCTTTTGCCGATTAAACGTTAACCATTGTTAGAATAGCAGTGAGCGGCAAGTTAGTAATAAAGTCAGAACGTTTCCGATATTAGCAATTAACCAACAACGTATTGCTGCCCGATCTCTCTCAGACAATGTAGCTAGCGAGCGATAATGTCTAACACTGTTTAACGAGCATTAAGCAAGCAGGTATGTATAAGTAAATAGTTGTGTTGTTTAGCTAACACGCTAACTGGCTTACGGTAACCCCTGGCGTTAACTAACCTCAAATTTACGTAGCTGCTAAATTTCAGTGGCTGCAGCAACGAAGCAACGGTCTCGCCAAGTGGCTTGCTAGCTGGCTAACGGCTCAGTACACACCACATTGGTACGTAAAGTGTTAACTTAAGCCGACCATCTCTCCTGAATGCAGGGGAACAAAAAGCTGAGTGATGCACAATGTGCTATGATCTCTGATAACATGAATGTAAATCTAATGTTGCACCCTGGTTTTTGCAAGCTAGTATTCGAGCTACGTTACCCTTTTGGCAGGCTAGCTAATCAGCAATCTAGTACACTGGAAAAAATCAAACGTTGGCAATTTAATTGCTCGCGTGAAAACGTTTTCAGATGTTGTAGCTATGACGTAGCTTGCTAACTCTATTTCTGTCATGACCACGGGAAAGATCAAAATGCACGCTTTCCCTTGAGCTATCCCACTGGTGTTCAGCGGCGAAATGATCAACATTGAAGCAAGCCCTATTCCTTCTGAATTTTACAGTCTCTCTAGATGGCACTGGATTGCAAGCACTCCGCTTGTTTTCAGTTCTCAGTCATTTGCTCACCTAGCAAGGACCGGAGGTGCTTCAGTCGGGTCAGGACATCCTTCTTTGGGTCCAGAACTTTCTGTGTAGATTTCTTGACATCTCCATGGCCCCTTCGAGAAAACATTCCGCTGTAGAGGGCTATACTGGAAGAAGGGGTTTCCTTCTTTTTACCATGCAGTCCCCCAACGTGTTACTTTTCTCCACAGACCGTTGTGTGCTTCCGCTGGTTGACTTGCCCCGTTTGGTCCCAGTCTCCTCCTTTTCGTGGGAGTGTAAACACGGAAGCGGAGCAACCCCGGTACGACGTCGTAGTCTAAGTGACGACGTCCACACAGCGCCGACTGCCTGCTGTTAAGATGAGCCTTTCAATGAAAATCGCTCTATTTCCACATTATGTTGCATGCCGAATGTTAATACTCCATTCATTTTAACACATGCACTTGATAACGGTCATATCAGCATTTGCTAGTTTGTTTTCCTAATTTGTAATACGCGCATTATAACGCAAAGCCTCCCTCGATGTCATATATCAGATGTATACGAAGCAGGATTTGGGCTTAGCGAGGTAACTTAAGGGTTAACCCTGGGTTTTCAGTGTTACGAAGGCTTTTCACTTTTTACCGGGGTACAACATCGCGGTAATTCATGTGGAGCGCCGAACCTGCTGCGGAGCAGGTTACATTTGACATAATGTATCAGCGAGTATAAAGCACCGCCTACTGACCAATCAATTCTCTTAGAAAAGGCCCGCCCATTCCTGGAAGATCCTGCAGACCTTCGAGCTCTTAAAACGGGAACAATTTTCAGATTGCCCAAACCCCTTCTGTTATTCTTGACGAGGTTGCATCTGAAATAATCAGGCTAAAATTGTCATACACGCCATAAGAATACATCTAAGAATAACGTCAATCAAATTAATTGTACAACTTTAATTACAGTCACATCTACCCGTGCCTTGCTGATGGGGCAGTGAGATTATAACCGATAAAGACACAAGCAAATCCCTATACCCGGTAGGCGGGGTGCTGGATTGAACATATTCTGTAAAGTAGAAAAGGAAAGATGCGCACACTACATAACTCCCATTGTCATAATTTTATACGTTGCTGCAGTAGACACTGCGTAAATTAAACTAGAAATGTGCAGTTCCAGGGGAAACGGCGTGGGGAAGCTGGAAGCTGGCGATAATGAGAAGTTCGGATTGCTGACAATGTGAGGTTAAAGCCGCTGGAAATTGGTTTAAAGCTTCTTAAAATTAAAATTATTTGTGACAGTAGGATAATGTATCGTTTAAAGGGATAGTTCGAATTTTTGACATGAAGTTGTATGAAAGCACTTATTTAGGAAAACCTCCCCAAGTTGCAGCGTTACCACACATCAAACCTACTTCATATATTTATTCAAGATAAATTGATGACGTTGCTTACTTAAACATTGCCATTAAAATACACGGGATCCATAATAAAAAATATTGTATGAGAACGAAGTAGTTTATCACAAAGTTGCATCAATATTATATTTACACATATTGATGAGGGTTATGGGAATTATTCGGGCGCGACATAAAAAAGGAAGTGGCTGTTCACCCCGCTGCGGGGTGCATTGATGCATGTATGTGTGAATTGAGGGAAATACATTGGCTATCTGCCCCGCAGCAGGGTTGATGAGAGAAGCATTTCAGCTATTTGCCCAGCTACTGGGCCAATAAAATTAAATCTCTTATCATCCGCCCACTCTCTGAAGTTTCGCGCGGATGCCCTGCAGGGCGAATATCCTCTTCCTTTAAAAAAAAAAAAAAAAGTAAAATAAAAGGCTACACATTGTTCAGCTTTTGCAACGAGTTCATTAATTTTCCATTCAATAAGACGCAGAACGCCTTCTAAAATCAAGAGCACATTTTAATTATCACGCCCAATGAATATTTTGACCAATGTCATTAACTGGCATATAGGCTATATTTATATGAAAATCATTAAATCAATTTATTTTAGGTAACGTTATATCTTAGGTAGGCGCGATGACCAGAATAACGAACAGCACTGTAAATTGGGGTGTCATTATTTATCAAAAGAAACTTCCGTAAAGTGATTGGTCTCGTGTTCCAGCAAGAGTCAAGCGATAGGCCTAATGTAAAAAGCAGGCCTATAATAATAGTAATAATAGTGATTCAACCCCAATTGCGACAAAGTGTAAATTGTGAATAAAATAAAAACGCAATGATTTTCACGTCACGTCAGCCAGTATTCACAATAGAACAGAGATAACATAGCAAATGTTGAAAGTGAGAAATTTTACTATTTTATCCACAAAATTACCTCATTTCAAATTTGATGGCTGCTAAAGTTCTCAAAAAAGTTGGGACAGGGGCCTGTTTACCATAATGTAGCATCCCCTCTTCTATTTAACACAGAGTGGAGGCGATTGGGCATTGAGGAGACAAGTTTCTTGAGTTTAGCCATTGGAATTTGATCCCACTCTTGTTTAATACAGGCTTCCAGCTGCTGGATAGTTTTGGGTCTCCTTTGACGGACTTTTGGTTTAATTATGTGCTAAATATTCTCAATCGGTGAAACATCAGGATGGCAGGCTGGCCAGTTCAGCGCACAGACTCTTCAACTATGAAGCCATGCTGTTGTAATAGCTGCAGTATGTGGTTTTGCATTGTCCTTCTGAATTTTTTTTTTTTTTTTTTACGCAAGTCTTTACAGGTTGGAGAGCCTCTGGCCATCTTTACTTCAGAGACACTCAGCCTCTCTAAGAAATCTCTTTTATAGCCAATCATGTTACACTCCTGATGCCTGGTTACATAATTTCTTGCTAAATGTTCTTTCAGCAGATTCTCTTCTATATTGATTGCTTTTTCAGCCCTTTTTTTCTCCTGTGTCCCAATTTTTTTGAGACCTGTTGCAGCCAGAAAATTTGAAATGAGCTCATTTTGTGGATAAAAATGTAAAATATCTCATTTTCAACATTTGAAATGTTATCTATATTCTATTGTAAATAACATATTGGCTCGTGATCTCAAAGTCATTGCATTTTGATTTTATTCACAATTTACACTTCATCCCAACTCTTTCGGAATTGGGGTTGTATTAAAAACATATTGGTTATCTTTAAGGAAGGATAGATCTAATAGGAGGTGGGGAGGGGTGTAGCACTCAATGTGAACAAAAACATTAATATGCAGGAAATTCCTGAAATCAAACATTTTTTGCTCAGTGAAGATATCTGGGTCAGGCTCATTAGCAAACAAGAGACAGCAATACTCCTATGTTTAAACCTATCAACGGCCAGTTTTGGACAGTATTGTAAATGAAATGAAGACCACAAAGGAAAAATTATCAGAGTCATATTTTTCATGTTGTGGAGAAATTATTAATTAACAATTCAAAACGATCTCAGAAACAACGAACTGAAAAAATTTGCTAAATATATAAAATATAATAATATATAATATATTTTATTAATATTATACTAATAGAAAATATATAAAATATACAAAAATGCTGATCGTTTTCCTTTGTGGTCTTCAAATGCTCAAGATGATTAGGCAAACTTGTAGCAGAGGAGCGACTATTGTTATGGGAGACTTAAGTTATCCTGGTATCAATTGGGAAATGGTGAAAGGACAAGGTAAAGGGGAGGAAGAATTTCAAGATGTTATAAATGGCTATTTTTTGGTGCGGCATGTTGGTAAACCTACAAGAGAGAAGGCAATTTTAGATTTAGTGCTCTGAAATGACCCTGGTAGAATTTGCAATGTAGAGCTACTGGAGCCACTTGGGACTTGTGATCATTCTACTGTTAGTTTTGATGTTTCATTGCAAGTTAAGGAGTAATCTTCAATACCCAAAATTTTCAATTTTCGACAAGCAAACTTTGACAGGATGCACTCATATTTAAGCAAAATAAAATTGGAGACACTCCTGGATTGTAAGTCTGTAAATGAGATGTGGGATAGATTCAAAGGGTTTTTATTTGATTCACAATGTAAATTCATTCCAAAGGTGTCCACAAGTAAGTGGAAAAAGTGTAATCCTCTGTGGATGACCACAGCTATTCGTAGGAGTTTGAGGGGAAATAGTAATTTTTATAGGACAGTGTTTCCCACAGAATGTTTGGAGAATATGGGGGCTCAGTGTTTCCCACTGACCAGGAAGCAATGTGTGGTGGCAGACTGATGTCTGAGGGAGTCATTTTCATTTTGTTATCAGCAATGCAGACACATATTACAATCCTGCATATTTCCTTATGATTAATTATGTGCTTGCAGCAATGCAAACACATTACAATCCTGCATACTTCCTTATTATGAGCCTGCAGCAATGCAGACTCACATTATTATCCTGCATACTTCTTTATTATTAGAGTGCATGAAAAGCGCTCGACTGTTATCTGAGTTCTTCTTCTTATTATTCTTCAAACACACTTAATGCAGCTTCAACCGTTTAATGTAGTAACTTCATTCAAACTGCGTTGTGTTGGTCTTACATAGGACACCTGTGCAATGTATTTTCCATCTTTGTAACTTGTATACTTTTTAAGCTATGAATGAAAAACAATAAATTTTTTCCTCATAGAAGTAACAGTGGGCTGATGACATCACAGTAAGGCCATTAAGCCACTAGAGAATGTAATTCCAGGGAATCACGAGTGCATGAAAATGCAAACTGTAGTTGCTTAAGGTGGAATTTCTGGCAAATAATTGCATTATGATATTGGTAGCTAGGTTGTTAGTAGCATAATTATGGTAGTGGCTATGGTAACTGGACTTGTTGCTATGCTGGTTGCTTGGGTAATCATGTTGGTTGCTATGTTGGTTGCTAGTTTGTTGCTCGGGTACTTGAGGTGGTTGCCAGGTTGTTGATAGGGTGATCAAGGTAGCTACATAAAGCAGTTACTATTGTGGTTGGTAGTATAATCATGTTGATTGATATGGAAACTGACAGATGCTTTATTTCAATGGTTGCTATGTTGGTTGCTCGATAGGTGGTGGTTTCCTTTAGTTGACTGGAGGCATAGGTAATGACAACTGACACTTTGAATGGCTGAACAGTAAAATAGTTGGGTAGTGTAAAAAGTGAAATTATTTAACAGTGAATTATCTCAGTGAGGAATTTTATTTTGAAACAATTTTGGAAGGAGGAAAGAGTTGGCGGGAGTCATAGTTGATGACCACTGACAGTTCGAATGGCTGAACAGTTAAATAGTTCCGTTGTTTAAATAATTCACTGTTAAATGATTTAAATATCTCAGTGAGGACAGTTTTGGACAGAGGAAACAGTTGGCGGGAGTCATAGTTGATGACAACTGGCAGTTGGAATGGCTGAATGGTTTAAAAGCTGAGTAGTTTAAAAAGTTAAATGATTTAATCGTGATTTATTGTAATGAGGACTTTGATTTTGAAACAGTTGTGGACAGTGGAAACAGTTGGCAGGAGTCATAGTTGCTGACAACTGACAGTTGGAATGGCTGAACAGTTCAATAGTTGAGTTTTGAACAGTTTAATAGTTGAGTTGTTTAAATAAATAAATGATTTAACAGTGAATGATTTCAGTGAGGACTTTGATTTAGAGACAGTTTTGGACAGAGGAAACAGTTGGCAGGAGTCATAGTTGATGACGACTGACAGTTGGAATGGCTGAACAGTTAAATATTTGTGTAGTTAAAATACTAAAATTATTTTATTGTTATTTATCGTAATGAGGACTTTTATTTTGAAACATTTTGGACAGAGTGAACAGCTGGCGGGAGTCATAGTTGATGACGAGTGACAGTTGGAATGTCTGAACAGTTAAATATTTGTGTAGTTAAAATACTAAAATTATTTTATTGTTATTTATCGTAATGAGGACTTTTATTTTGAAACAGTTTTGGACAGAGTGAACAGCTGGGGGGAGTCTTAGTTGATGACAACTGGCAGTTGGAATGGCTGAACAGTTAAATATTTCAATAGTGTAAATAGTGATATTTAATAGTGAATTATTGCACAGAGGACTTTTAATTTGAAATAGCTTTGGACAGAGGAAACAGTTGGGGGGAGTCTTAGTTGATGACAACAGACAGAATGGCTGAACAGTTAAATATTGGAGTAGTTTAAATAGTTAAATTATTTAAGAGTGATTTCTTGCAGTGAGGTCTTATTTTGAAACAGTTGTAGGCAGTGGAAACAGTTGAACGGGGTCTGTTGTCTAAAAAGAGCCAGATTGTAGTCTTAAAGCCTGAGAAACTGACAGTTGCTGCAAGTGGTCAGAACACCTGGCATAAGATTCTATTTGCTTAATGGCCCTACTGTGATGTCATCAGCCCAATGTTACGTCTATGGGGAAAAAAATTAATAGTTTTTAATATTTTAAAAAGTATAAAAGTAACAAAGATGGAAAATACATTGCACAGGTGTCGTAAGTAAGATCTATGCAACAAAGTTTGAATGAAGTTTCTATGTTAAACTGTTGAGGCCAGATTAAGTGTGTTAGAAAAATAATAATAACTAGAAAATTCCAGCAGAAATTTTGAATGTGCCTGCTGCTCTACGAGTAGTGTTGGAGGTGGTTGCCAGCGTTCTGGTATGCAGTAGATATCCTGTTCTGGGTGGTTGCTATGGCGTTCCTAGGCTGTTGCTATGGTGTTCTGGGGGGTTGCTAGGGCATTGCGAGGCAATTTCTATGGTGTTCTGGGTGGTTCTTAGGGCATTGCTAGGCAGTTGCTTTGTTGTTCTGGGTGGTTGTTAGGGCGTTGCTAGGCAGTTGCTATGGTGTTCTGGGTGGTGGCTAGGGCGTTGCTAGGTGGTTGCGATGGTGTTCTGGGTGTTTGTTAGGGCGTTGCTAGGTGGTTGCTGTGGTGTTCTGGGTGTTTGTTAGGGCGTTGCTAAGCAGTTGCAATGGTGTTCTGGGTGGTTAATAGGGCGTTGCTAGGCGGTTGCTATGGTGTTCTGGGTGGTTGTTAGGGCGTTGCAAGGCAGGTGCTATGGTGTTCTGAGTGGTTGCCAGGCGGTTCCTATGGTGTTATGGGCAGTTGCTAGGGCGTTGCTAGGCGGTTGCTTTGGTGTTTTGGGTGGTTGCTAGGGCGTTGCCAGGCAGTTGCTATGATGCTCTGAGTGGTTGCTAAGAGGATGCTATGGTGTTCTGGGTGGTGGCTAGGGCGTTGCTTGGCAGTTGCTATGGTGTTCTGGGTGGTTGCTAGGGTGTTGCTAGTCGGTTGCTATGGTGTTCTGGGTGGTTGCCAGGGCATTGCTAGGCAATTGCTATGGTGTTCTGGGTGGTTGCTAGGGCATTGCTAGGTGGTTACTATGGTGTTCAGGGTGGTTGCTAGGGCGTTGCTAGGCAGTTGTTATGGTGCTCTGAGTGGTTGCTAGGTGGATGCTATGGTGTTCTGGGTGGTGGCTAGGGCGTTGCAAAGCAGTTGCTATGATGTTCTGGGTGGTTGCTAGGGCATTGCTAGGCAGTTGCTATGGTGTTCTGGGTGGTTGCCAGGGCATTGCTAGGCAGTTGCTATGGTGTTCTGGGTGATTGCTAGGGCATTGCTAGGCGGTTGCTATGGTGTTCTGTGTGGTTCCAAGTGCATTGCTAGGCAGTTGCTATGGTGTTCTGGGTGGTTGCTAGGGTGCTGCTAGGCAGTTGCTATGGTGTTCTGGGTGGTAACTAGGGCGTTGCTAGGCAGTTTTTATGGTGTTCTGGGTGGTTGCTAGGGCGTTGCTAGGTGGTTGCTATGGTGATCTGGGTGGTTGCTAGGCCGATGCTATGGTGTTCTGGGTGGTTGCTAGGGCGTTGCTAGGCAGTTGTTATGGTGTTGTGGGTGGTTCCTGGGGCGTTGCTAGGCAGTTGCTATGGTGTTGTGGGTGGTTGCTAGGGCATTGCTAGGTGGTTGCTATGGTGTTCTTGGTGGTTTCTAGGAAGTTGCTTGGTAGTTGCTATGGTGTTCTAGGTGGTTGCTAGGGCATTGCTAGGCAGTTGCTATGGTGTTCTGGATGGTTGCTAGGCGGTTGCTTTGGTGTTCTTGGTGGTTGCTCGGGCGTCGCTAGGCGGTTGCTATGGTGTTCTGGGTGGTTGCTAGGGCGTTTCTAGCAGTTACTATGGTGTTCTGAGTGGTTGCTAGGCAGTTGCTATTGTGTTTTGGGTAATTGCTAGGGCATTGCTAGGCAGTTGCTATGGTGTTCTGGGTGGTTGCAAGGAGGTTGCTATGGTGTTCTGGGTTGTTGCTAGGGCGTTGCTAGGTAGTTGCTATGGTGTTCTGGGTTGTTGCTAGGCGGCTGCTATGGTGTTCCGGGTGGTTGCTAGGGCGTTGCTAGGCGGTTGGTATGGTGTTCTGGGCAGTTGTTAAGGCGTTGCTAGGCAGTTGCTAAGGTGTTCTGGGTGGTTGCTAGAACGTTGCTAGGCAGTTGCTATGGTGTTCTGGGTGGTTGCTAGGGCGTTGTTAGGTGGTTGCTATGGTGTTCTGGGTGGTTGCTAGGCGGTTGCTATGGTGTTCTGGGTGGTTGCTAGGGCGTTGATAGGTGGTTGCTATGGTGTTCTGGGTTTTTGTTAGGGCGTTGCTAAGCAGTTGCAATGGTGTTCTGGGTGGTTGCTACGGCGATGCTAGGCGGTTGCTATGGTGTTCTGGGTGGTTGCTAGGGCGTTTCTAGCAGTTACTATGGTGTTCTGAGTGGTTGCTAGGCAGTTGCAATTGTGTTTTGGGTGGTTGCTAGGGCATTGCTAGGCAGTTGCTATGGTGATCTGGGTGGTTGCAAGGAGGTTGCTATGGTGTTCTGGGTTGTTGCTAGGGAGTTGCTAGGTAGTTGCTCTGGTGTTCTGGGTGGTTGCTAGGCGGTTGCTATGGTGTTCAGGGTGGTTGCTAGGGCGTTGGTAGGCAGTTGCTATAGAGCTCTGAGTGGTTGCTAGGTGGTTGCTATGGTGTTCTGGGTGGTGGCTAGGGCGTTGTAAAGCAGTTGCTATGATGTTCTGGGTGGTTGCTAGGGCGTTGCTTGGCAGTTGCTATGGTCTTCTGGGTGGTTGCTAGGGCGTTGCTTGGAGGTTGCTATGGTGTTCTGAGTGGTTGCTAAGGTGTTGCTGGACAGTTGCTATGGTGTTCTGGGTGGTTGCCAGGGCATTGCTAGGCAGTTGCTATGGTGTTCTGGGTGGTTGCTAGGGCATTGCTAGGCGGTTGCTATGGTGTTCTGTGTGGTTCCAAGGGCATTGCTAGGCAGTTGCTATGGTGTTCTGGGTGGTTGATAGGGTGCTGCTAGGCAGTTGCTATCATGTTCTAGGTGGTTGTAGGGCATTGCTAGGCAATTTCTTTGGTGTTCTGGGTGGTTCTTAGGGCATTGCTAGGCAGTTGCTTCGTTGTTCTGGGTGGTTGCTAGGGCGTTGCTAGGCAGTTGCTATGGTGTTCTGGGTGGTTACTAGGGTGTTGCTAGGCAGTTGCTATGGTGTTCTGGGTGGTGACTAGGGTGTTGCTAGGCGGTTGCTATGGTGATCTGGGCGGTTGCTAGGCGGTTGCTATGGTGTTCTGGGTGGTTACTAGGGCGTTGTTAGGCAGTTGCTATGGTGTTCTGGGTGGTTGCTAGGGCATTGCAAGGCGGTTGCTATGGTGTTCTGGGTGGTTGCTAGGGTGTTGCTAGGCAGTTGCTTTGCTGTTCTAGGTGGTAGCTATGGTGTTGCTAGGCGGTTGCTATGGTGTTCTGGGTGGTTGCTAGGGCGTTGCTAAGGTCTTCTGGGTGGTTGCTAGAGCGTTGCTAGGCTGTTGCTACGGTGTTGTAGATGCTTGCTAAGGCGTTTCTAGGCAGTTGCTATGGTGTTCTGGGTGGTTGGAAGGGCGTTGCTAAGGTGTTCTGGGTGGTTGCTAGGGTGTTGCTAGGCCGTTGCTATAGTGTTCTGGGGAGTTGCTTGGGCGTTGCTATGCAGTTGCCATGGTGTTCTGGATGGTTGCTAGGCGGTTGCTACGGTGTTCTGGCTCGTTGCTTGGGTGTTGCTAGGCGGTTATTATGGTGTACTGGGTGGTTGCTTGGGCTTTGCTAAGGTGTTCTGGCAGGTTGTAAGGGCGTTGCTAAGCAGTTGCTCTGGTGTGCTGGGTGGTTGCTACGGTGTTGCAAGGTAGTTGTTATGGTGTTCTGGGTGGTTGCGAGGCGGTTGCTTTGGTGTTCTGGGTGGTTGCTAGGGCGTTGCTAGGCGGTTGCTACTGTATTCTGGGTGGTTGCTCGGGCGTTGCTTGGCAGTTGCTATGGTGTTCTGGGTGGTGGCTAGGGCGTTGCAAAGCAGTTGCTATAATGTTCTGGGTGGTTGCTAGGGCATTGCTAGGCTGTTGCTATGGTGTTCTGGGTGGTTGCCAGGGCTTTGCTAGGCAGTTGCTATGGTGTTCTGGGTGCTTGCTAGGGCATTGCTAGGCGGTTGCTATGGTGGTCTCTGTGGTTCCAAGTGCATTGCTAGGTGGTTGCGATGGTGCTGTGGGGGGTTGCTAGGGTGCTGCTAGGCAGTTGCTATGGTGTTCTGGGTGGTAACTATGGCGTTGCTAGGCAGTTGTTATGGTGTTCTGGGTGGTTGCTAGGGCATTGCTAGGCGGTTGCTATGGTGATCTGGGTGGTTGCTAGGCGGATGCTATGGTGTTCTGGGTGGTTGCTAGGGCGTTGCTAGGCAGTTGCTATGGTGTTCTGTGTGGTTACCAGGGCGTTGCTAGGCAGTTGCTATGGTGTTCTTGGTGGTTGCTAGGGCATTGCTAGGTGGTTGCTATGGTGTTCTTGGTGGTTTCTAGGAAGTTGCTAGGTAGTTGTTATGGTGTTCTAGGTGGTTGCTAGGGCATTGCTAGGCAGTTGCTATGGTGTTCTGGATGGTTGCTAGGCGGTTGCTTGGTGTTCTTGGTGGTTGCTCGGGCGTCGCTAGGCGGTTGCTATGGTGTTCTGGGTGGTCGCTAGGGCGTTTCTAGCAGTTACTCCGGTGTTCTGAGTGGTTGCTAGGCAGTTGCTATTGTGTTTTGGGTGGTTGCTAGGGCATTGCTAGGCAGTTGCTATGGTGTTCTGGGTGGTTGCAAGGAGGTTGCTATGGTGTTCTGGATTGTTGCTAGGGCGTTGCTAGGTAGTTGCTATGGTGTTCTGGGTGGTTGCTAGGCGGCTGCTATGGTGTTCTTGGTGGTTGCTCGGGCGTCGCTAGGCGGTTGCTATGGTGTTCTGGGTGGTCGCTAGGGCGTATCTAGCAGTTACTCCGGTGTTCTGAGTGGTTGCTAGGCAGTTGCTGTTGTGTTTTGGGTGGTGGCTAGGGCGTTGCGAGGCAGTTGCTTTGGTGTTCTGGGTGGTTGCAAGGAGGGTGCTATGGTGTGCTGGGTTGTTGCTAGGGCGTTGCCAGGTAGTTGCTATGGTGTTCTGGGTGGTTGCTAGGGCATTGCTAGGTGGTTGCTATGGTCTTCTTGGTGGTTTCTAGGAAGTTGCTAGGTAGTTGCTATGGTGTTCTAGGTGGTTGCTAGGGCATTGCTAGGCAGTTGCTATGGTGTTCTGGATGGTTGCTAGGGCATTTCTAGCAGTTACTCCGGTGTTCTGTGTGGTTGCTAGGCAGTTGCTATTGTGTTTTGGGTGGTTGTTAGTGCGTTGCTAGGTAGTTGTTATGGTGTTGTGGGTTGTTTCTCGGCGGCTGCTATGGTGCTCCGGGTGGTTGCTAGGGCGTTGCTAGGCAGTTGCTATGGTGTTGTGGGTGGTTGCTAGGGCGTTGCTAGGTGGTTGCTATGGTGTTCTGGGTGGTTGCTAGGGCGTTGATAGGTGGTTGCTGTGGGGTTCTGGGTTTTTGTTAGGGCGTTGCTAAGCAGTTGCAATGGTGTTCTGGGTGGTTGCTACGGCGATGCTAGGCGGTTGCTATGGTGTTCTGGGTGGTTGCTAAGGCGTTGCCTGGCAGTTGCTATGGTGTTCTGGGTGGTTGCGAGGGCGTTGCTAGGTGGTTGCTATGGTGTTCTGGGTGGTTGCTAGGGCGTTGCTTGGCAGTTGGTATGGTGTTCTGGGTGGTTGCTAGGGCATTGCTAGGCAGTTGCTATGGTGTTCCGGGTGGTTGCTAGCGCATTGCTAGGCGGTTGCAATGGAGTTTTGGGTGGTTGCTGGGGCATTGCTAGGCAGTTGCTTTGGTGTTCTGGGTGGTTGCTAGGGCGTTGCTAGGCAGTTGCTATGGTGTTTTGGGTGGTTGCTAGGCGGTTGCTATAGTCTTCTGGGTGGTCGCTGGGCATTGCTAAGCGATTGCTATGGTGTTCTGGGTGGTTGCTAGGGCGTTGCTAGGCCGTTGCTATAGTGTTCTGGGGAGTTGCTTGGGCGTTGCTATGGTGTTCTGGGTGGTTGTGAGGGCATTGCTAGCCGGTTGCTTTGGTGTTCTGGGTCGTTGCTAGGGCGTAGTTAGGCAGTTGCTATGGTGTTGTGGGTGGTTGCTAGGCAGTTGCTATGGTGTTCTGGGTGGTTGCGAGGGCATTGCTAGGCATTTGCTATGGTGTTCTGGGTGGTTGCTAGGGCATTGCTAGCTGGTTGCTTTGGTGTTCTGGGTGGTTGCTAGGGCGTAGTTAGGCAGTTGCTATGGTGTTGAGGGTGGTTGCTAGGCAGTTGCTATGGTGTGCTGGGTGGTTGCGAGGGCATTGCTAGGCATTTGCTATGGTGTTCTGGGTGGTTGATTGGCAGTTGCTATGGTGTTCTGGGTTGCTGCTCGGGCGTTCCTAGGCAGTTGCCATGGTGTTCTGGGTGGTTGCTAGGCGGTTGCTATGGTGTTCTGGCTGGTTGCTAGGGTGTTGCTAGGTGGTTATTATGGTGTACTGGGTGGTTGCTAGGGCTTTGCTATGGTGTTCTGGCAGGCTGTAAGGGTGTTGCTAGGCAGTTGCTTTGTTGTTCTGGGTGGTTGCTACGGTGTTGTTAGGTTGTTATGGTGTTTTGGGTGGTTGCGAGGCAGTTGCCATGGAGTTCTGAGTCGTTGCTAGGACGTTGCTAGGCGGTTACTAAGGTGTTGTGGGTAGTTGCTAGGGCGTTGCTAGGCGCTTGCTACGGTGTTCTAGATGCTTGCTAAGGCGTTTCGAGGCAGTTGCTATGGTGTTCTGGGTGGTTGGTAGGGCGTTGCTAAGGTGTTTTGGGTGGTTGCTAGGGTGTTGCTAGGCCGTTGCTATGGTGTTCTGGGTAGTTGCTAGGGCGTTGCTAGGCAGTTGCTTCGGTATTCTGGGTGGTTGCTAGGCAGTTGCTCTGGTGTTCTGGGTGGTTGCTAGGGCGTTGCTAGGCGGTTGCTATGGTGTTCTGGGTGGTTGCTAGGCGGTTTCTATGGTGTTCTGGGTGGTTGCTAGGGTGTTGCTAGGCCGTTGCTATGGTGTTCTGGGGAGTTGCTTGGGCGTTGCAAGGCAGTTGCCATGGTGTTCTGGATGGTTGCTAGGCGGTTGCTACGGTGTTCTGGCTGGTTGCTTGGGTGTTCCGAGGTGGTTATTATGGTGTACTGGGTGGTTGCTTGGGCTTTGCTAAGGTGTTCTGGCAGGTTGTAAGGGCGTTGCTAAGCAGTTGCTCTGGTGTGCTGGGTGGTTGCTAGGCAGTTGCTATGGTGTTCTGGGTGGTTGCGAGGGCATTGCTAGCCGGTTGCTTTGGTGTTCTGGGTGGTTGCTAGGGCGTAGTTAGGCAGTTGCTATGGTGTTGTGGGTGGTTGATAGGCAGTTGCTATGGTGTTCTGGGTGGTTGCTAGGGCATTGCTAGCCGGTTGCTTTGGTGTTCTGGGTGGTTGCTAGGGCGTAGTTAGGCAGTTGCTATGGTGTTGAGTGTGGTTGCTAGGCAGTTGCTATGGTGTTCTGGGTGGTTGCGAGGGCATTGCTAGGCATTTGCTATGGTGTTCTGGGTGGTTGCTTGGCAGTTGCTATGGTGTTCTGGGTTGTTGCTCGGGCGTTCCTAGGCAGTTGCCATGGTGTTCTGGGTGGTTGCTTGGCGGTTGCTATGGTATTCTGGCTGGTTGCTAGGGTGTTGCTAGGCGGTTATTATGGTGTACTGGGTGGTTGCTAGGGCTTTGCTAAGGTGTTCTGGCAGGTTGTAAGGGTGTTGCTAGGCAGTTGCTGTGGTGTTCTGGGTGGTTGCTACGGCATTGCTAGGTAGTTGTTATGGTGTTCTGGGTGGTTGCAAGGCGGTTGCTAGGCGGTTACTAAGATGTTCTGGGTGGTTGCTAGGGCATTGCTAGGAGGTTGCTACGGTGTTGTAGATGTTTGCTAAGGCGTTTCTAGGCAGTTGCTATGATGTTCTGGGTGGTTGGCAGGGCGTTGCTCAGGTGTTCTGGGTGGTTGCTAGGGTGTTGCTAGGCCGTTGCTATGTGTTCTAGGTAGTTGCAAGGGCGTTGGTAGGCAGTTGCCATGGTGTTCTGGGTGGTTGCTAGGCGGTTGCTATGGTGTTCTGGGCGGTTGCTAGGCGGTTGCTATGGTGTTCTGGGTGGTGGCTAGGGCGTTGCAAAGCAGTTGCTATGATGTTCTGGGTGGTTGCTAGGGCATTGCTAGGCAGTTGCTATGGTGTTCTGGGTGGTGGCCAGGGCATTGCTAGGCAGTTGCTATGATGTTCTGGGTGGTTGCTAGGGCATTGCTAGGCGGTTGCTATGGTGTTCTGTGTGGTTCCAAGTGCATTGCTAGGCAGTTGCTATGGTGTTCTGGGTGGTTGCTAGGGTGCTGCTAGGCAGTTGCTATGGTGTTCTGGGTGGTAACTAGGGCGTATCTAGGCAGTTTTTATGGTGTTCTGGGTGGTTGCTAGGGCGTTGCTAGGTGGTTGCTATTGTGATCTGGGTGGTTGCTAGGCGGATGCTATGGTGCTCTGGGTGGTTGCTAGGGCGTTGCTAGGCAGTTGCTATGGTGTTCTGGGTGGTTACTAGGGCGTTGCTAGGCAGTTGCTATGGTGTTCTGGGTGGTTGCTAGGGCATTGCTAGGTGGTTGCTATGGTGTTCTTGGTGGTTTCTAGGAAGTTGCTTGGTAGTTGCTATGGTGTTCTAGGTGGTTGCTAGGGCATTGCTAGGCAGTTGCTATGGTGTTCTGGATGGTTGCTAGGCGGTTGCTTTGGTGTTCTTGGTGGTTGCTCGGGCGTCGCTAGGCGGTTGCTATGGTGTTCTGGGTGGTTGCTAGGGCGTTTCTAGCAGTTACTATGGTGTTCTGAGTGGTTGCTAGGCAGTTGCTATTGTGTTTTGGGTAACTGCTAGGGCATTGCTAGGCAGTTGCTATGGTGTTCTGGGTGGTTGCAAGGAGGTTGCTATGGTGTTCTGGGTTGTTGCTAGGGCGTTGCTAGGTAGTTGCTATGGTGTTCTGGGTTGTTGCTAGGCGGCTGCTATGGTGTTCCGGGTGGTTGCTAGGGCGGTGCTAGGCGGTTGGTATGGTGTTCTGGGCAGTTGTTAAGGCGTTGCTAGGCAGTTGCTAAGGTGTTCTGGGTGGTTGCTAGAACGTTGCTAGGCAGTTGCTATGGTGTTCTGGGTGGTGGCTAGGGGGTTGTTAGGTGGTTGCTATGGTGTTCTGGCTGGTTGCTATGCGGTTGCTATGGTGTTCTGGGTGGTTGCTAGGGCGTTGATAGGTGGTTGCTATGGTGTTCTGGGTTTTTGTTAGGGCGTTGCTAAGCAGTTGCAATGGTGTTCTGGGTGGTTGCTACGGCGATGCTAGGCGGTTGCTATGGTGTTCTGGGTGGTTGCTAGGGCGTTTCTAGCAGTTACTATAGTGTTCTGAGTGGTTGCTAGGCAGTTGCTATTGTGTTTTGGGTGGTTGCTAGGGCATTGCTAGGCAGTTGCTATGGTGTTCTGGGTGGTTGCAAGGAGGTTGCTATGGTGTTCTGGGTTGTTGCTAGGGAGTTGCTAGGTAGTTGCTCTGGTGTTCTGGGTGGTTGCTAGGGCGTTGGTAGGCCGTTGCTATAGAGCTCTGAGTGGTTGCTAGGTGGTTGCTATGGTGTTCTGGGTGGTGGCTAGGGCGTTGTAAAGCAGTTGCTATGATGTTCTGGGTGGTTGCTAGGGCGTTGCTTGGCAGTTGCTATGGTCTTCTGGGTGGTTGCTAGGGCGTTGCTTGGAGGTTGCTATGGTGTTCTGAGTGGTTGCTAAGGTGTTGCTGGACAGTTGCTATGGTGTTCTGGGTGGTTGCCAGGGCATTGCTAGGCAGTTGCTATGGTGTTCTGGGTGGTTGCTAGGGCATTGCTAGGCGGTTGCTATGGTGTTCTGTGTGGTTCCAAGGGCATTGCTAGGCAGTTGCTATGGTGTTCTGGGTGGTTGATAGGGTGCTGCTAGGCAGTTGCTATCATGTTCTAGGTGGTTGTAGGGCATTGCTAGGCAATTTCTTTGGTGTTCTGGGTGGTTCTTAGGGCATTGCTAGGCAGTTGCTTCGTTGTTCTGGGTGGTTGCTAGGGCGTTGCTAGGCAGTTGCTATGGTGTTCTGGGTGGTTACTAGTGTGTTGCTAGGCAGTTGCTATGGTGTTCTGGGTGGTGACTAGGGTGTTGCTAGGCGGTTGCTATGGTGATCTGGGCGGTTGCTAGGCGGTTGCTATGGTGTTCTGGGTGGTTACTAGGGCGTTGTTAGGCAGTTGCTATGGTGTTCTGGGTGGTTGCTAGGGCATTGCAAGGCGGTTGCTATGGTGTTCTGGGTGGTTGCTAGGAAGTTGCTTGGTAGTTGCAATGGTGTTCTAGGTGGTTGCTAGGGCATTGCTTGGCAGTTGCTATGGTCTTCTGGATGGTTGCTAGGCGGTTGCTTTGGTGTTCTGGGTGGTTGCTAGGGTGTCGCTAGGCGGTTGCTATGGTGTTCTGGGTGGTCGCTAGGGCGTTTCTAGCAGTTACTCCGGTGTTCTGAGTGGTTGCTAGGCATTTGCAATTGTGTTTTGGGTGGTTGCTAGGGCATTGCTAGGCAGTTGCTATGGTGTTCTGGGTGGTTGCAAGGAGGTTGCTATGGTGTTCTGGGTTGTTGCTAGGGCGTTGCTAGGTAGTTGCTATGGTGTTCTGGGTGGTTGCTAGGCGGCTGCTATGGTGTTCCGGGTGGTTGCTAGGGCGTTGCTAGGCAGTTGCTATGGTGTTCTGGGTGGTTGCTAGGGCGTTGCTGGGTGGTTGCTATGGTGTTCTGGGTTTTTGTTAGGGCGTTGCTAAGCAGTTGCTATGGTGTTCTGGGTGGTTGCTAGGGCGTTGCTAGGCGGCTGGTATGGTGCTCTGGGTGGTTGCGAGGGCGTTGCTAGGCAGTTGCTATGGTGTTCTGGCTAGTGGCTAGGGCATAGCTAGTTGGTTGCTATGGTGTTCTGGGTGGTTGCAAGGGCGTTGCCTGGCAGTTGCTATGGTGTTCTGGGTGGTTCCTAGGGCATTGCTAGGTGGTTGCTATGGGGGTCTGGGTGGGTGCTAGGGCGGTGCTAGGCAGTTGGGATGGTGTTCTGGGTGGTTGCTAGGTCATTGCTAGGTAGTTGCTATGGTGTTCTGGGTGGTTGCTAAGGCGTTGCTAGGCAGTTGCTATCGTGTTCCGGGTGGTTGCTAGTGCGTTGCTAGGCGGTTGCAATGGAGTTTTGGGTGGTTGCTGGGGCGTTGCTAGGCAGTTGCTTTGGTGTTCTGGGTGGTTGCTAGGGCGTTGCTAGGCAGTTGCTATGGTGTTTTGGGTGGTTGGTAGGCGGTTGCTATCGTGTTCTGGGTGGTCGCTGGGCGTTGCTAAGCGATTGCTATGGTGTTCTGGGTGGTTGCTAGGGCGTAGTTAGGCAGTTGCTATGGTGTTGTGGGTGGTTGCTAGGCAGTTGCTATGGTGTTCTGGGTGGTTGCGAGGGCATTGCTAGCCGGTTGCTTTGGTGTTCGGGGTGGTTGCTAGGGCGTAGTTAGGCAGTGGCTATGGTGTTGTGGGTGGTTGCTAGGCAGTTGCTATGGGGTTCTGGGTGGTTGCGAGGGCATTGCTAGGCATTTGCTATGGTGTTCTGGGTGGTTGCTCGGGCATTGCTAGCCGGTTGCTTTGGTGTTCTGGGTGGTTGCTAGGGCGTAGTTAGGCAGTTGCTATGGTGTTGAGGGTGGTTGCTAGGCAGTTGCTAGGTAGTTGTTATGGTGTTCTGGGTGGTTGCAAGGCGGTTGCAAGGCGGTTACTAAGGTGTTCTGGGTGGTTGCTAGGGCGTTGCTAGGCGGTTGCTACGGTGTTCTAGATGCTTGCTAAGGGGTTTCGAGGCAGTTGCTACGGTGTTCTGGGTGGTTGGTAGGGCGTTGCTAAGGTGTTCTGGGTGGTTGCTAGGGTGTTGCAGGGCCGTTGCTATGGTGTTCTGGGTAGTTGCTAGGGCGTTACTAGGCAGTTGCTTTCGTATTCTGGGTGGTTGCTAGGCAGTTGCTCTGGTGTTCTGGGTGGTTGCTAGGATGTTGCTAGGCGGTTGCTATGGTGTTCTGGGTGGTTGCTAGGTGGTTTCTATGGTGTTCTGGCTGGTTGCTAGGGTGTTGCTAGGCAGTTGCTATGCTGTTCTAGGTGGCAGCTATGGCGTTGCTAGGCAGTTGCTATGGTGTTCTGGGTGGTTGCTAGGGCGTTGCAAAGGTCTTCTGGGTGGTTGCTAAAGCGTTGCTAGGCGGTTGCTACGGTGTTGTAGATGCTTGCTAAGGCGTTTCTAGGCAGTTGCTATGGTGTTCTGGGTGGTTGGTAGGGCGTTGCTAAGGTGTTCTGGGTGGTTGCTAGGGTGTTGCTAGGCCTTTGCTATGGTGTTCTAGGTAGTTGCTAGGGCATCGGTAGGCAGTTTCCATGGTGTTCTGGGTGGTTGCTAGGCGGTTGCTATGGTGTTCTGGGCGGTTGCTAGGCTGTTGCTGTGGTGTTCTGGGCGGTTGCTAGGCGGTTGCTACGGTGTTCTAGATGCTTCCTAAGGCGTTTCAAGGCAGTTGGTATGGTGTTCTGGGTGGTTGGTAGGGCGTTGTTAAGGTGTTTTGGGTGGTTGGTAGGGTGTTGCTAGGCCGTTGCTATGGTGTTCTGGGTAGTCGCTCGGGCATTGCTAGGCAGTTGCTTCGGTATTCTGGGTGGTTACTAGGCAGTTGCTCTGGTGTTCTGGGTGGTTGCTAGGGCGTGGCTAGGCGGTCGCTATGGTGTTCTGGCTGGTTGCTAGGGTGTTGCTAGGCAGTTGCTATGGTGTTCTAGGTGGCAGCTATGGCGTTGCTAGGCGGTTGCTATGGTGTTCTGGTTGGTTCTTAGGGCGTTGCTAAGGTGTTCTGGGTGGTTGCAAGATGGTTGCTATGGTGTTCGGGTGGTTGCTAGGGAGTTTCTAGGCAGTTGTTATGGTGTCCTGAGTGGTTGCTAGGGCGTTGCTAGGTGGTTGCTATGGCATTCTGGGTGGTTGCTAGGGCGTTGCTACGCAGTTGCTATGGTGTTCTGGGTGGTTGCTATGGCCTTCTGGGTGGTTGCTATGGTGTTCCTTATGCTGTTTGGGCATCTTTTGTCTTTGTTTGAGAGTTGGAAAAGAGTTTCTATGCGAGTGTATGGGTTCAAGGTGAGAGCCTGAAGATCACAGCGATTTTCTCATTGACTTCCCTCATAACGAGTTTTCAGAGGTCCATGTTTTTTGGGAATTGTGGGAAATCTGTAAGTCGGATCGCTGAGTAAAGTCAAATCTTACTCCAAACAATTGAGCCGTACGTTTTGACGTGCAATGTGTGGGGATCGGGTGAAAATTGTGGGAGAAGTAGAGAACCATGCGATTACGGAAGAAAGTGGAATAGTAATAATAATAATAAAGAAGTACGCAGGATTTTCATATGGGTCTGCATTGCTGCATGCACATAACTAGAAAATTCCAGCAGAAATTTTGAATGTGCCTGCTGCTCTACGAGTACAGTGTTGGAGATGCCAGCGTTCTGGTACGCAGTTCATATCATGTATCAGGTGGTTGCTAAGGCATTGCTAGGCAGTTCCAATGGTGTTCTGGGTGGTTGCTAGGGTGTTGCTAGGCAGTTGCTGTGGTGTACTGGGTGGATGCTAGGGCATTGGTAGGCGGTTGCTATGGTGTTCTAGCTGGTTGCTGGGGCGTTGCTCCGCAGTTGATATGGTGCTCTGGGTGGTTGCTAGGGCCTTGCTATGCGATTGCTATGGTGCTGTGGGTGGTTGCAAGGGCATTGCTTGGAGGTTGCTATGGTGTTCTGGGTGGTTGCTAGGCGGTTGCTATGGTGTTCTGGCTGGTTCCTAGGGTGTTGCTACGCGGTTATTATGGTGTACTGGGTGGTTGCTAGGGCTTTGCTATGGTGTTCTGGCAGGCTGTAAGGGTGTTGATAGGCAGTTGCTATGGTGTTCTGGGTGGTTGCTCCGGCCTTGTTAGGTTGTTGTTATGGTGTTATGGGTGGTTGCGAGGCAGTTGCTACAGTGTTCTGGGTGGTTGGTAGGGCGTTGCTAAGGTGTTCTGGGTGGTTGCTAGGGTGTTGCTAGGCCGTTGCTATGGTGTTCTGGGTAGTTGCTAGGGCGTTGCTAGGCAGTTGCTTTGGTATTCTGGGTGGTTGCTAGGCAGTTGCTCTGGTGTTCTGGGTGGTTGCTAGGGCGTTGCTAGGCAGTTGCTTTGGTATTCTGGGTGGTTGCTAGGCAGTTGCTCTGGTCTTCTGGGTGGTTGCTAGAGCGTTGCTAGGTGGTTGCTACGGTGTTCTGGGTGGTTGCTAGGCGGTTTCCATGGGGATCTGGCTGGTTGCTAGTGTGTTGCTAGGCAGCTGCTTTGCTGTTGTAGGTGGCAGCTAGGGGGTTGCTGGGCGGTTGCTATGGGGGGCTGGGTGGTTGCTAGGGCGTTGCTAAGGTCTTCTGGGTGGTTGCTAGAGCGTTGCTTGGCGGTTGCTACGGTGTTGTAGATGCTTGCTAAGGCGTTTCTAGGCAGTTGCTATGGTGTTCTGGGTGGTTGGAAGGGCGTTGCTAAGGGGTTCTGGGTGGTTGCTAGGGTGTTGGTAGGTCGTTGCTATAGTGTTGTGGGGAGTTGCTTGGGCGTTGCTATGCAGTTGCCATGGTGTTCTGGATGGTTGCTAGGCGGTTGCTACGGTGTTCTGGCTGGTTGCTTGGGTGTTGCTAGGCGGTTATTATGGTGTACTGGGTGGTTGCTTGGGCTTTGCTAAGGTGTTCTGGCAGGTTGTAAGGGCGTTGCTAAGCAGTTGCTCTGGTGTGCTGGGTGGTTGCTACGGTGTTGCTAGGTAGTTGTTATGGTGTTCTGGGTGGTTGCGAGGCGGTTGCTATGGTGTTCTGGGTGGTTGCTAGGCGGTTGCTATGGTGTTCTGGGTGGTTACTAGGGCGTTGTTAGGCAGTTGCTATGGTGTTCTGGGTGGTTGCTAGGGCATTGCAAGGCGGTTGCTATGGTGTTCTGGGTGGTTGCTAGGAAGTTGCTTGGTAGTTGCTATGGTGTTCTAGGTGGTTGCTAGGGCATTGCTTGGCAGTTGCTATGGTCTTCTGGATGGTTGCTAGGCGGTTGCTTTGGTGTTCTGGGTGGTTGCTAGGGTGTCGCTAGGCGGTTGCTATGGTGTTCTGGGTGGTCGCTAGGGCGTTTCTAGCAGTTACTCCGGTGTTCTGAGTGGTTGCTAGGCATTTGCAATTGTGTTTTGGGTGGTTGCTAGGGCATTGCTAGGCAGTTGCTATGGTGTTTAGGGTGGTTGCAAGGAGGTTGCTATGGTGTTCTGGGTTGTTGCTAGGGCGTTGCTAGGTAGTTGCTATGGTGTTCTGGGTGGTTGCTAGGCGGCTGCTATGGTGTTCCGGGTGGTTGCTAGGGCGGTGCTAGGCAGTTGCTATGGTGTTCTGGGTGGTTGCTAGGGCGTTGCTGGGTGGTTGCTATGGTGATCTGGGTTTTTGTTAGGGCGTTGCTAAGCAGTTGCAATGGTGTTCTGGGTGGTTACTACGGCGATGCTAGGCGGTTGCTATGGTGTTCTGGGTGGTTGCTAAGGCGTTGCCTGGCAGTTGCTATGGTGTTCTGGGTGGTTCCTAGGGCGTTGCTAGGTGGTTGCTATGGTGTTCTGGGTGGTTGCTAGGGCGTTGCTAGGCAGTTGGTATGGTGTTCTGGGTGGTTGCTAGGTCATTGCTAGGTAGTTGCTATGGTGTTCTGGTTGGTTGCAAGGCGGTTGCTATGGTCATCTGGGTGGTTGCTAAGGCGTTGCTAGGCAGTTGCTATCGTGTTCCGGGTGGTTGCTAGTGCGTTGCTAGGCGGTTGCAATGGAGTTTTGGGTGGTTGCTGGGGCGTTGCTAGGCAGTTGCTTTGGTGTTCTGGGTGGTTGCTAGGGCGTTGCTAGGCAGTTGCTATGGTGTTTTGGGTGGTTGGTAGGCGGTTGCTATCGTGTTCTGGGTGGTCGTTGGGCGTTGCTAAGCGATTGCTATGGTGTTCTGGGTGGTTGCTAGGGCGTAGTTAGGCAGTTGCTATGGTGTTGTGGGTGGTTGCTAGGCAGTTGCTATGGTGTTCTGGGTGGTTGCGAGGGCATTGCTAGCCGGTTGCTTTGGTGTTCGGGGTGGTTGCTAGGGCGTAGTTAGGCAGTTGCTATGGTGTTGTGGGTGGTTGCTAGGCAGTTGCTATGGTGTTCTGGGTGGTTGCGAGGGCATTGCTAGGCATTTGCTATGGTGTTCTGGGTGGTTGCTAGGGCATTGCTAGCCGGTTGCTTTGGTGTTCTGGGTGGTTGCTAGGGCGTAGTTAGGCAGTTGCTATGGTGTTGAGGGTGGTTGCTAGGCAGTTGCTATGGTGTTCCGGGTGGTTGCGAGGGCATTGCTAGGCATTTGCTATGGTGTTCTGGGTGGTTGCTTGGCAGTTGCTATGGTGTTCTGGGTCGTTGCTCGGGTGTTCCTAGGCAGTTGCCATGGTGTTCTGGGTGGTTGCTAGGCGGTTGCTATGGTGTTCTGGCTGGTTGCTAGGGTGTTGCTAGGCGGTTATTATGGTGTACTGGGTGGTTGCTAGGGCTTTGCTAAGGTGTTCTGGCAGGTTGAAAGGGTGTTGCTAGGCAGTTGCTGTGGTGTTCTGGGTGGTTGCTACGGCGTTGCTAGGTAGTTGTTATGGTGTTCTGGGTGGTTGCAAGGCGGTTGCTAGGCCGTTACTAAGGTGTTCTGGGTGGTTGCTAGGGCGTTGCTAGGCGGTTGCTACGGTGTTCTAGATGCTTGCTAAGGGGTTTCGAGGCAGTTGCTACGGTGTTCTGGGTGGTTGGCAGGGCGTTGCTAAGGTGTTCTGGGTGGTTGCTAGGGTGTTGCAGGGCCATTGCTATGGTGTTCTTGGTAGTTGCTAGGGCGTTACTAGGCAGTTGCTTTTGATTCTGGGTGGTTGCTAGGCAGTTGCTCTGGTGTTCTGGGTGGTTGCTAGGATGTTGCTAGGCGGTTGCTATGGTGTTCTGGGTGGTTGCTAGGTGGTTTCTATGGTGTTCTGGCTGGTTGCTAGGGTGTTGCTAGGCAGTTGCTATGCTGTTCTAGGTGGCAGCTATGGCATTGCTAGGCAGTTGCTATGGTGTTCTGGGTGGTTGCTAGGGCGTTGCAAAGGTCTTCTGGGTGGTTGCTAAAGCGTTGCTAGGCGGTTGCTACGGTGTTGTAGATGCTTGCTAAGGCGTTTCTAGGCAGTTGCTATGGTGTTCTGGGTGGTTGGTAGGGCGTTGCTAAGGTGTTCTGGGTGGTTGCTAGGGTGTTGCTATTCCGTTGCTATGGTGTTCTAGGTAGTTGCTAGGGCGTTGGTAGGCAGTTTCCATGGTGTTCTGGGTGGTTGCTAGGCGGTTGCTATGGTGTTCTGGGCGGTTGCTAGGCGGTTGCTATGGTGTTCTGGGCGGTTGCTAGGCGGTTGCTACGGTGTTCTAGATGCTTGCTAAGGCGTTTCAAGGCAGTTGCTATGGTGTTCTGGGTGGTTGGTAGGGCGTTGTTAAGGTGTTTTGGGTGGTTGGTAGGGTGTTGCTAGGCCGTTGCTATGGTGTTCTGGGTAGTCGCTCGGGCATTGCTAGGCAGTTGCTTCGGTATTCTGGGTGGTTACTAGGCAGTTGCTCTGGTGTTCTGGGTGGTTGCTAGGGCGTGGCTAGGCGGTCGCTATGGTGTTCTGGCTGATTGCTAGGGTGTTGCTAGGCAGTTGCTATGGTGTTCTAGGTGGCAGCTATGGCGTTGCTAGGCGGTTGCTATGGTGTTCTGGTTGGTTCTTAGGGCGTTGCTAAGGTGTTCTGGGTGGTTGCAAGATGGTTGCTATGGTGTTCGGGTGGTTGCTAGGGAGTTTCTAGGCAGTTGTTATGGTGTCCTGAGTGGTTGCTAGGGCGTTGCTAGGTGGTTGCTATGGCATTCTGGGTGGTTGCTAGGGCGTTGCTACGCAGTTGCTATGGTGTTCTGGGTGGTTGCTATGGCCTTCTGGGTGGTTGCTATGGTGTTCCTTATGCTGTTTGGGCATCTTTTGTCTTTGTTTGAGAGTTGGAAAAGAGTTTCTATGCGAGTGTATGGGTTCAAGGTGAGAGCCTGAAGATCACAGCGATTTTCTCATTGACTTCCCTCATAACGAGTTTTCAGAGGTCCATGTTTTTTGGGAATTGTGGGAAATCTGTAAGTCGGATCGCTGAGTAAAGTCAAATCTTACTCCAAACAATTGAGCCGTACGTTTTGACGTGCAATGTGTGGGGATCGGGTGAAAATTGTGGGAGAAGTAGAGAACCATGCGATTACGGAAGAAAGTGGAATAGTAATAATAATAATAAAGAAGTACGCAGGATTTTCATATGGGTCTGCATTGCTGCATGCACATAACTAGAAAATTCCAGCAGAAATTTTGAATGTGCCTGCTGCTCTACGAGTACAGTGTTGGAGATGCCAGCGTTCTGGTACGCAGTTCATATCATGTATCAGGTGGTTGCTAAGGCATTGCTAGGCAGTTCCAATGGTGTTCTGGGTGGTTGCTAGGGTGTTACTAGGCAGTTGCTGTGGTGTACTGGGTGGATGCTAGGGCATTGGTAGGCGGTTGCTATGGTGTTCTAGCTGGTTGCTGGGGCGTTGCTCCGCAGTTGATATGGTGCTCTGGGTGGTTGCTAGGGCCTTGCTATGCGATTGCTATGGTGCTGTGGGTGGTTGCAAGGGCATTGCTTGGAGGTTGCTATGGTGTTCTGGGTGGTTGCTAGGCGGTTGCTATGGTGTTCTGGCTGGTTCCTAGGGTGTTGCTACCCGGTTATTATGGTGTACTGGGTGGTTGCTAGGGCTTTGCTATGGTGTTCTGGCAGGCTGTAAGGGTGTTGCTAGGCAGTTGCTATGGTGTTCTGGGTGGTTGCTACGGCCTTGTTAGGTTGTTGTTATGGTGTTATGGGTGGTTGCGAGGCAGTTGCTATGGTGTTCTGGGTGGTTGGTAGGGCGTTGCTAAGGTGTTCTGGGTGGTTGCTAGGGTGTTGCTAGGCCGTTGCTATGGTGTTCTGGGTAGTTGCTAGGGCGTTGCTAGGCAGTTGCTTCGGTATTCTGGGTGGTTGCTAGGCAGTTGCTCTGGTGTTCTGGGTGGTTGCTAGGGCGTTGCTAGGCGGTTGCTATGGTGTTCTGGGTGGTTGCTAGGCAGTTGCTCTGGTGTTCTGGGTGGTTGCTAGGGCATTGCTAGGCGGTTGCTATGGTGTTCTGGGTGGTTGCTAGGCGGTTTCCATGGTGATCTGGCTGGTTGCTAGGGTGTTGCTAGGCAGTTGCTTTGCTGTTCTAGGTGGCAGCTATGGTGTTGCTAGGCGGTTGCTATGGTGTTCTGGGTGGTTGCTAGGGCGTTGCTAAGGTCTTCTGGGTGGTTGCTAGAGCGTTGCTTGGCGGTTGCTACGGTGTTGTAGATGCTTGCTAAGGCGTTTCTAGGCAGTTGCTATGGTGTTCTGGGTGGTTGGAAGGGCGTTGCTAAGGTGTTCTGGGTGGTTGCTAGGGTGTTGCTAGGCCGTTGCTATAGTGTTCTGGGGAGTTGCTTGGGCGTTGCTATGCAGTTGCCATGGTGTTCTGGATGGTTGCTAGGCGGTTGCTACGGTGTTCTGGCTGGTTGCTTGGGTGTTGCTAGGCGGTTATTATGGTGTACTGGGTGGTTGCTTAAGCTTTGCTAAGGTGTTCTGGCAGGTTGTAAGGGCGTTGCTAAGCAGTTGCTCTGGTGTGCTGGGTGGTTCCTACGGTGTTGCTAGGTTGTTGTTATGGTGTTCTGGGTGGTTGCGAGGCGGTTGCTATGGTGTTCTGGGTGGTTGCTAGGGCGTTGCTAGGCGGTTGCTACGGTATTCTGGGTGGTTGCTCGGGCGTTGCTTGGCAGTTGCTATGGTGTTCTGGGTGGTGGCTAGGGCGTTGCAAAGCAGTTGCTATGATGTTCTGGGTGGTTGCTAGGGCATTGCTAGGCAGTTGCTATGGTGTTCTGGGTGGTTGCCAGGGCATTGCTAGGCAGTTGCTATGGTGTTCTGGGTGGTTGCTAGGGCATTGCTAGGCGGTTGCTATGGTGTTCTGTGTGGTTCCAAGTGCATTGCTAGGCAGTTGCTATGGTGTTCTGGGTGGTTGCTAGGGTGCTGCTAGGCAGTTGCTATGGTGTTCTGGGTGGTAACTAGGGCGTTGCTAGGCAGTTGTTATGGTGTTCTGGGTGGTTGCTAGGGCATTGCTAGGCGGTTGCTATGGTGATCTGGGTGGTTGCTAGGCGGATGCTATGGTGTTCTGGGTGGTTGCTAGGGCGTTGCTAGGCAGTTGCTATGGTGTTCTGTGTGGTTACCAGGGCGTTGCTAGGCAGTTGCTATGGTGTTCTTGGTGGTTGCTAGGGCATTGTGAGGTGGTTGCTATGGTGTTCTTGGTGGTTTCTAGGAAGTTGCTAGGTAGTTGTTATGGTGTTCTAGGTGGTTGCTAGGGCATTGCTAGGCAGTTGCTATGGTGTTCTGGATGGTTGCTAGGCGGTTGCTTGGTGTTCTTGGTGGTTGCTCGGGCGTCGCTAGGCGGTTGCTATGGTGTTCTGGGTGGTCGCTAGGGCGTTTCTAGCAGTTACTCCGGTGTTCTGAGTGGTTGCTAGGCAGTTGCTATTGTGTTTTGGGTGGTTGCTAGGGCATTGCTAGGCAGTTGCTATGGTGTTCTGGGTGGTTGCAAGGAGGTTGCTATGGTGTTCTGGGTTGTTGCTAGGGCGTTGCTAGGTAGTTGCTATGGTGTTCTGGGTGGTTGCTAGGCGGCTGCTATGGTGTTCTTGGTGGTTGCTTGGGCGTCGCTAGGCGGTTGCTATGGTGTTCTGGGTGGTCGCTAGGGCGTTTCTAGCAGTTACTCCGGTGTTCTGAGTGGTTGCTAGGCAGTTGCTATTGTGTTTTGGGTGGTTGCTAGGGCATTGCTAGGCAGTTGCTATGGTGTTCTGGGTGGTGGCAAGGAGGTTGCTATGGTGTTCTGGGTTGTTGCTAGGGCGTTGCCAGGTAGTTGCTATGGTGTTCTGGGTGGTTGCTAGGGCATTGCTAGGTGGTTGCTATGGTGTTCTTGGTGGTTTCTAGGAAGTTGCTAGGTAGTTGCTATGGTGTTCTAGGTGGTTGCTAGGGCATTGCTAGGCAGTTGCTATGGTGTTCTGGATGGTTGCTAGGGCGTTTCTAGCAGTTACTCCGGTGTTCTGAGTGGTTGCTAGGCAGTTGCTATTGTGTTTTGGGTGGTTGCTAGTGCGTTGCTAGGTAGTTGCTATGGTGTTCTGGGTGGTTGCTAGGCGGCTGCTATGGTGCTCCGGGTGGTTGCTAGGGCGTTGCTAGGCAGTTGCTATGGTGTTCTGGGTGGTTGCTAGGGCGTTGCTAGGTGGTTGCTATGGTGTTCTGGGTGGTTGCTAGGGCGTTGATAGGTGGTTGCTATGGTGTTCTGGGTTTTTGTTAGGGCGTTGCTAAGCAGTTTCAATGGTGTTCTGGGTGGTTGCTACGGCGATGCTAGGCGGTTGCTATGGTGTTCTGGGTGGTTGCTAAGGCGTTGCCTGACAGTTGCTATGGTGTTCTGGGTGGTTCCTAGGGCGTTGCTAGGTGGTTGCTATGGTGTTCTGGGTGGTTGCTAGGGCGTTGCTTGGCAGTTGCTATGGTGTTCCGGGTGGTTGCTAGCGCATTGCTAGGCGGTTGCAATGGAGTTTTGGGTGGTTGCTGGGGCATTCCTTGGCAGTTGCTTTGGTGTTCTGGGTGGTTGCTAGGGCGTTGCTAGGCAGTTGCTATGGTGTTTTGGGTGGTTGCTAGGCGGTTGCTATAGTCTTCTGGGTGGTCGCTGGGCATTGCTAAGCGATTGCTATGGTGTTCTGGGTGGTTGCTAGGGCGTAGTTAGGCAGTTGCTCTGGTGTGCTGGGTGGTTGCTACGGCGTTGCTATGGTGTTCTGGGTGGTTGTGAGGGCATTGCTAGCCGGTTGCTTTGGTGTTCTGGGTGGTTGCTAGGGCGTAGTTAGGCAGTTGCTATGGTGTTGTGGGTGGTTGCTAGGCAGTTGCTATGGTGTTCTGGGTGGTTGCGAGGGCATTGCTAGGCATTTGCTATGGTGTTCTGGGTGGTTGCTAGGGCATTGCTAGCTGGTTGCTTTGGTGTTCTGGGTGGTTGCTAGGGCGTAGTTAGGCAGTTGCTATGGTGTTGAGGGTGGTTGCTAGGCAGTTGCTATGGTGTTCTGGGTGGTTGCGAGGGCATTGCTAGGCATTTGCTATGGTGTTCTGGGTGGTTGCTTGGCAGTTGCTATGGTGTTCTGGGTTGCTGCTCGGGCGTTCCTAGGCAGTTGCCATGGTGTTCTGGGTGGTTGCTAGGCGGTTGCTATGGTGTTCTGGCTGGTTGCTAGGGTGTTGCTAGGCGGTTATTATGGTGTACTGGGTGGTTGCTAGGGCTTTGCTATGGTGTTCTGGCAGGCTGTAAGGGTGTTGCTAGGCAGTTGCTATGGTGTTCTGGGTGGTTGCTACGGCGTTGTTAGGTTGTTATGGTGTTTTGGGTGGTTGCGAGGCAGTTGCTATGGAGTTCTGAGTCGTTGCTAGGACGTTGCAAGGCGGTTACTAAGGTGTTCTGGGTAGTTGCTAGGGCGTTGCTAGGCGCTTGCTACGGTGTTCTAGATGCTTGCTAAGGCGTTGCGAGGCAGTTGCTATGGTGTTCTGGGTGGTTGGTAGGGCGTTGCTAAGGTGTTTTGGGTGGTTGCTAGGGTGTTGCTAGGCCGTTGCTATGGTGTTCTGGGTAGTTGCTAGGGCGTTGCTAGGCAGTTGCTTCGGTATTCTGGGTGGTTGCTAGGCAGTTGCTCTGGTGTTCTGGGTGGTTGCTAGGGCGTTGCTAGGCGGTTGCTATGGTGTTCTGGGTGGTTGCTAGGCGGTTTCTATGGTGTTCTGGGTGGTTGCTAGGGTGTTGCTAGGCTGTTGCTATGGTGTTCTGGGGAGTTGCTTGGGCGTTGCAAGGCAGTTGCCATGGTGTTCTGGATGGTTGCTAGGCGGTTGCTACGGTGTTCTGGCTGGTTGCTTGGGTGTTCCGAGGTGGTTACTATGGTGTACTGGGTGGTTGCTTGGGCTTTGCTAAGGTGTTCTGGCAGGTTGTAAGGGCGTTGCTAAGCAGTTGCTCTGGTGTGCTGGGTGGTTGCTAGGCAGTTGCTATGGTGTTCTGGGTGGTTGCGAGGGCATTGCTAGCCGGTTGCTTTGGTGTTCTGGGTGGTTGGTAGGCCGTAGTTAGGCAGTTGCTATGGTGTTGTGGGTGGTTGATAGGCAGTTGCTATGGTGTTCTGGGTGGTTGCTAGGGCATTGCTAGCCGGTTGCTTTGGTGTTCTGGGTGGTTGCTAGGGCGCAGTTAGGCAGTTGCTATGGTGTTGAGTGTGGTTGCTAGGCAGTTGCTATGGTGTTCTGGGTGGTTGCGAGGGCATTGCTAGGCATTTGCTATGGTGTTCTGCGTGGTTGCTTGGCAGTTGCTATGGTGTTCTGGGTTGTTGCTCGGGCGTTCCTAGGCAGTTGCCATGGTGTTCTGGAAGGTTGCTTGGCGGTTGCTATGGTATTCTGGCTGGTTGCTAGGGTGTTGCTAGGCGGTTATTATGGTGTACTGGGTGGTTGCTAGGGCTTTGCTAAGGTGTTCTGGCAGGTTGTAAGGGTGTTGCTAGGCAGTTGCTGTGGTGTTCTGGGTGGTTGCTACGGCGTTGCTAGGTAGTTGTTATGGTGTTCTGGGTGGTTGCAAGGCGGTTGCTAGGCGGTTACTAAGATGTTCTGGGTGGTTGCTAGGGCGTTGCTAGGCGGTTGCTACGGTGTTGTAGATGCTTGCTAAGGCGTTTCTAGGCAGTTGCTATGGTGTTCTGGGTGGTTGGCAGGGCGTTGCTCAGGTGTTCTGGGTGGTTGCTAGGGTGTTGCTAGGCCGTTGCTATGTGTTCTAGGTAGTTGCTAGGGCGTTGGTAGGCAGTTGCCATGGTGTTCTGGGTGGTTGCTAGGCGGTTGCTATGGTGTTCTGGGCGGTTGCCAGGCGGTTGCTATGGTGTTCTGGGTGGTGGCTAGGGCGTTTCAAAGCAGTTGCTATGATGTTCTGGGTGGTTGCTAGGGCATTGCTAGGCAGTTGTTATGGTGTTCTGGGTGGTTGCCAGGGCATTGCTAGGCAGTTGCTATGATGTTCTGGGTGGTTGCTAGGGCATTGCTAGGCGGTTGCTATGGTGTTCTGTGTGGTTCCAAGTGCATAACTAGGCAGTTGCTATGGTGTTCTGGGTGGTTGCTAGGGTGCTGCTAGGCATTTGCTATGGTGTTCTGGGTGGTAACTAGGGCGTTGCTAGGCAGTTTTTATGTTGTTCTGGGTGGTTGCTAGGGCGTTGCTAGGTGGTTGCTATGGTGATCTGGGTGGTTGCTAGGCGGATGCTATGGTGTTCTGGGTGGTTGCTAGGGCGTTGCTAGGCAGTTGCTATGGTGTTCTGGGTGGTTACTAAAGCGTTGCTAGGCAGTTGCTATGGTGTTCTGGGTGGTTGCTAGGGCATTACTAGGTGGTTGCTATGGTGTTCTTGGTGGTTTCTAGGAAGTTGCTTGGTAGTTGCTATGGTGTTCTAGGTGGTTGCTAGGGCATTGCTAGGCAGTTGCTATGGTGTTCTGGATGGTTGCTAGGCGGTTGCTTTGGTGTTCTTGGTGGTTGCTCGGGCGTCGCTAGGCGGTTGCTATGGTGTTCTGGGTGGTTGCTAGGGCGTTTCTAGCAGTTACTATGGTGTTCTGAGTGGTTGCTAGGCAGTTGCTATTGTGTTTTGGGTAATTGCTAGGGCATTGCTAGGCAGTTGCTATGGTGTTCTGGGTGGTTGCAAGGAGGTTGCTATGGTGTTCTGGGTTGTTGCTAGGGGGTTGCTAGGTAGTTGCTATGGTGTTCTGGGTTGTTGCTAGGCGGCTGCTATGGTGTTCCGGGTGGTTGCTAGGGCGTTGCTAGGGGGTTGGTATGGTGTTCTGGGCAGTTGTTAAGGCGTTGCTAGGCAGTTGCTAAGGTGTTCTGGGTTGTTGCTAGAACGTTGCTAGGCAGTTGCTATGCTGTTCTGGGTGATTGCTAAGGCGTTTTCGGATGGTTGCTATGGTGTTCTGGGTGGTTGCTAGGCGGTTGCTATGGTGTTCTGGGTGGTTGCTAGGGCATTCTGGGTGGTTGCTATGGTGTTCTGGGTTTTTGTTAGGGCGTTGCTAAGCAGTTGCAATGGTGTTCTGGGTGGTTGCTACGGCGATGCTAGGCGGTTGCTATGGTGATCTGGGTGGTTGCTAGGGCGTTTCTAGCAGTTACTATGGTGTTCTGAGTGGTTGCTAGGCAGTTGCTATTGTGTTTTGGGTGGTTGCTAGGGCATTGCTAGGCAGTTGCTATGGTGTTCTGGGTGGTTGCAAGGAGGTTACTTTGGTGTTCTGGGTTGTTGCTAGGGAGTTGCTAGGTAGTTGCTCTGGTGTTCTGGGTGGTTGCTCGGCGGTTGCTATGGTGTTCAGGGTGGTTGCTAGGGCGTTGGTAGGCAGTTGCTATAGAGCTCTGAGTGGTTGCTAGGTGGTTGCTATGGTGTTCTGGGTGGTGGCTAGGGCGTTGTAAAGCAGTTGCTATGATGTTCTGGGGGGTTGCTAGGGCGTTGTTTGGCAGGTGCGTTGGTCTTCTGGGTGGTTGCTTGGGCGTTGCTTGGAGGTTGCTATGGTGTTCTGAGTGGTTGCTAAGGTGTTGCTGCACAGTTGCTATGGTGTTCTGGGTGGTTTCCAGGGCATTGCTAGGCAGTTGCTATGGTGTTCTGGGTGGTTGCTAGGGCATTGCTAGGCGGTTGCTATGGTGTTCTGTTTGGTTCCAAGGGCATTGCTAGGCAGTTGCTATGGTGTTCTGGGTGGTTGATAGGGTGCTGCTAGGCAGTTGCTATCATGTTCTAGGTGGTTGTAGGGCATTGCTAGGCAATTTCTTTGGTGTTCTGGGTGGTTCTTATGGCATTGCTAGGCAGTTGCTTCGTTGTTCTGGGTGGTTGCTAGGGCGTTGTTAGGCAGTTGCTATGGTGTTCTGGGTGGTTACTAGGGTGTTGCTAGGCAGTTGCTATGGTGTTCTGGGTGGTGACTAGGGTGTTGCTAGGCGGTTGCTATGGTGATCTGGGCGGTTGCTAGGAGGTTGCTATGGTGTTCTGGGTGGTTACTAGGGCGTTGTTAGGCAGTTGCTATGGTGTTCTGGGTGGTTGCTAGGGCATTGCAAGGCGGTTGCTATGGTGTTCTGGGTGGTTGCCAGGAAGTTGCTTGGTAGTTGCTATGGTGTTCTAGGTGGTTGCTAGGGCATTGCTTGGCAGTTGCTATGGTCTTCTGGATGGTTGCTAGGCGGTTGCTTTGGTGTTCTGGGTGGTTGCTAGGGTGTCGCTAGGCGGTTGCTATGGTGTTCTGGGTTTTTGTTAGGGCGTTGCTAAGCAGTTGCAATGGTGTTCTGGGTGGTTGCTACGGGAATGCTAGGCGGTTGCTATGGTGTTCTGGGTGGTTGCTAAGGCGTTGCCTGGCAGTTGCTATGGTGTTCTGGGTGGTTGCTAGGTCATTGCTAGGTAGTTGCTATGGTGTTCTGGTTGGTTGCAAGGCGGTTGCTATGGTCATCTGGGTGGTTGCTAAGGTGTTGCTAAGCAGTTGCTATCGTGGTCCGGGTGGTTGCTAGTGCGTTACTAGGCGGTTGCAATGGAGTTTTGGGTGGTTGCTGGGGCGTTGCTAGGCAGTTGCTTTGGTGTTCTGGGTGGTTGCTAGGGCGTTGCTAGGCAGTTGCTATGGTGTTTTGGGTGGTTGGTAGGCGGTTGCTATAGTGTTCTGGGTGGTCGCTGGGCGTTGCTAAGCGATTGCTATGGTGTTCTGGGTGGTTGCTAGGGGGTAGTTAGGCAGTTGCTATGGTGTTGTGGGTGGTTGCTAGGCAGTTGCTATGGTGTTCTGGGTGGTTGCGAGGGCATTGCTAGCCGGTTGCTTTGGTGTTCGGGGTGGTTGCTAGGGCGTAGTTAGGCAGTTGCTATGGTGTTGTGGGTGGTTGCTAGGCAGTTGCTATGGTGTTCTGGGTGGTTGCGAGGGCATTGCTAGGCATTTGCTATGGTGTTCTGGGTGGTTGCTAGGGCATTGCTAGCCGGTTGCTTTGGTGTTCTGGGTGGTTGCTAGGGCGTAGTTAGGCAGTTGCTATGGTGTTGAGGGTGGTTGCTAGGCAGTTGCTATGGTGTTCCGGGTGGTTGCGAGGGCATTGCTCGCCATTTGCTATGGTGTTGTGGGTGGTTGCTTGGCAGTTGCCATGGTGTTCTAGGTGCTTGCTAGGCGGTTGCTTTGGTGTTCTAGATGCTTGCTAAGGCGTTTCAAGGCAGTTGCTATGGTGTTCTGGGTGGTTGGTAGGGCGTTGTTAAGGTGTTTTGGGTGGTTGGTAGGGTGTTGCTAGGCCGTTGCTATGGTGTTCTGGGTGGTTGCTAGGTCATTGCTAGGTAGTTGCTATGGTGTTCTGGTTGGTTGCAAGGCGGTTGCTATGGTCATCTGGGTGGTTGCTAAGGCGTTGCTAAGCAGTTGCTATCGTGTTCCGGGTGGTTGCTAGTGCGTTGCTAGGCGGTTGCAATGGAGTTTTGGGTGGTTGCTGGGGCGTTGCTAGGCAGTTGCTTTGGTGTTCTGGGTGGTTGCTAGGGCGTTGCTAGGCAGTTGCTATGGTGTTTTGGGTGGTTGCTAGGCGGTTGCTATAGTCTTCTGGGTGGTCGCTGGGGGTTGCTAGGCGATTGCTATGGTGTTCTGGGTGGTTGCTAGGGCGTAGTTAGGCAGTTGCTATGGTGTTGTGGGTGGTTGCTAGGCAGTTGCTATGGTGTTCTGGGTGGTTGCGAGGGCATTGCTAGCCGGTTGCTCTGGTGTTCGGGGTGGGTGCTAGGGCGTAGTTAGGCAGTTGCTATGGTGTTGTGGGTGGTTGCTAGGCAGTTGCTATGGTGTTCTGGGTGGTTGCGAGGGCATTGCTAGGCATTTGCTATGGTGTTCTGGGTGGTTGCTAGGGCATTGCTAGCCGGTTGCTTTGGTGTTCTGGGTGGTTGGTAGGGCGTAGTTAGGCAGTTGCTATGGTGTTGAGGGTGGTTGCTAGGCAGTTGCTATGGTGTTCCGGGTGGTTGCGAGGGCATTGCTAGCCATTTGCTATGGTGTTCTGGGTGGTTGCTTGGCAGTTGCCATGGTGTTCTAGGTGCTTGCTAGGCGGTTGCTTTGGTGTTCTAGATGCTTGCTAAGGCGTTTCAAGGCAGTTTCTATGGTGTTCTGGGTGGTTGGTAGGGCGTTGTTAAGGTGTTTTGGGTGGTTGGTAGGGTGTTGCTAGGCCGTTGCTATGGTGTTCTGGGTAGTCGCTCGGGCATTGCTAGGCAGTTGCTTCGGTATTCTGGGTGGTTACTAGGCAGTTGCTCTGGTGTTCTGGTTGGTTGCTAGGGCGTGGCTAGGCGGTCGCTATGGTGTTCTGGCTGGTTGCTAGGGTGTTGCTAGGCAGTTGCTATGGTGTTCTAGGTGGCAGCTATGGCGTTGCTAGGCGGTTGCTATGGTGGTCTGGTTGGTTCTTAGGGCATTGCTAAGGTGTTCTGGGTGGTTGCAAGATGGTTGCTATGGTGTTCGGGTGGTTGCTAGGGAGTTTCTAGGCAGTTGTTTTGGTGTCCTGAGTGGTTGCTAGGGCGTTGCTAGGTGGTTGCTATGGCATTCTGGGTGGTTGCTAGGGCGTTGCTACGCAGTTGCTATGGTGTTCTGGGTGGTTGCTCTGGCCTTCTGGGTGGTTGCTATGGTGTTCCTTATGCTGTTTGGGCATCTTTTGTCTTTGTTTGAGAGTTGGAAAAGAGTTTCTATGCGAGTGTATGGGTTCAAGGTGAGAGCCTGAAGATCACAGCGATTTTCTCATTGACTTCCCTTATAACGAGTTTTCAGAGGTCCATGTTTTTTGGGAATTGTGGGAAATCTGTAAGTCGGATCGCTGAGTAAAGTCAAATCTTACTCCAAACAATTGAGCCGTACGTTTTGACGTGCAATGTGTGGGGATCGGGTGAAAATTGTGGGAGAAGTAGAGAACCATGCGATTACGGAAGAAAGTGGAATAGTAATAATAATAATAAAGAAGTACGCAGGATTTTCATATGGGTCTGCATTGCTGCATGCACATAACTAGAAAATTCCAGCAGAAATTTTGAATGTGCCTGCTGCTCTACGAGTACAGTGTTGGAGATGCCAGCGTTCTGGTACGCAGTTCATATCATGTATCAGGTGGTTGCTAAGGCATTGCTAGGCAGTTCCAATGGTGTTCTGGGTGGTTGCTAGGGTGTTGCTAGGCAGTTGCTGTGGTGTACTGGGTGGATGCTAGGGCGTTGGTAGGCGGTTGCTATGGTGTTCTAGCTGGTTGCTGGGGCGTTGCTCCGCAGTTGATATGGTGCTCTGGGTGGTTGCTAGGGCCTTGCTATGCGATTGCTATGGTGCTGTGGGTGGTTGCAAGGGCATTGCTTGGAGGTTGCTATGGTGTTCTGGGTGGTTGCTAGGCGGTTGCTATGGTGTTCTGGCTGGTTCCTAGGGTGTTGCTACGCGGTTATTATGGTGTACTGGGTGGTTGCTAGGGCTTTGCTATGGTGTTCTGGCAGGCTGTAAGGGTGTTGCTAGGCAGTTGCTATGGTGTTTTGGGTGGTTGCTACGGCCTTGTTAGGTTGTTGTTATGGTGTTATGGGTGGTTGCGAGGCAGTTGCTATGGTGTTCTGGGTGGTTGGTAGGTCGTTGCTAAGGTGTTCTGGGTGGTTGCTAGGGTGTTGCTAGGCCGTTGCTATGGTGTTCTGGGTAGTTGCTAGGGCGTTGCTAGGCAGTTGCTTCGGTATTCTGGGTGGTTGCTAGGCAGTTGCTCTGGTGTTCTGGGTGGTTGCTAGGGCGTTGCTAGGCGGTTGCTATGGTGTTCTGGGTGGTTGCTAGGCGGTTTCTATGTTGTTCTGGCTGGTTGCTAGGGTGTTGCTTTGCTTTTCTAGGTGGCAGCTATGGTGTTGCTAGGCGGTTGCTATGGTGTTGTGGGTGGTTGCTAGGGCGTTGCTAAGGTCTTCTGGGTGGTTGCTAGAGCGTTGCTAGGCGGTTGCTACGGTGTTTTAGATGCTTGCTAAGGCGTTTCTAGGCAGTTGCTATGGTGTTCTGGGTGGTTGGAAGGGCGTTGCTAAGGTGTTCTGGGTGGTTGCTAGGGTGTTGCTAGGCCGTTGCTATAGTGTTCTGGGGAGTTGCTTGGGCGTTGCTAGGCAGTTGCCATGGTGTTCTGGATGGTTGCTAGGCGGTTGCTACGGTGTTCTGGCTGGTTGCTTGGGTGTTGCTAGGCGGTTATTATGGTGTACTGGGTGGTTGCTTGGGCTTTGCTAAGGTGTTCTGGCAGGTTGTAAGGGCGTTACTAAGCAGTTGCTCTGGTGTGCTGGGTGGTTGCTACGGTGTTGCTAGGTAGTTGTTATGGTGTTCTGGGTGGTTGCGAGGCGGTTGCTATGGTGTTCTGGGTGGTTGCTAGGGCGTTGCTAGGCGGTTGCTACGGTATTCTGGGTGGTTGCTCGGGCGTTGCTTGGCAGTTGCTATGGTGTTCTGGGTGGTGGCTAGGGCGTTGCAAAGCAGTTGCTATGATGTTCTGGGTGGTTGCTAGGGCATTGCTAGGCAGTTGCAATGGTGTTCTGGGTGGTTGCCAGGGCATTGCTAGGCAGTTGCTATGGTGTTCTGGGTGGTTGCTAGGGCATTGCTAGGCGGTTGCTATGGTGTTCTGTGTGGTTCCAAGTGCATTGCTAGGCAGTTGCTATGGTGTTCTGGGTGGTTGCTAGGGTGCTGCTAGGCAGTTGCTATGGTGTTCTTGGTGGTAACTAGGGCGTTGCTAGGCAGTTGTTATGGTGTTCTGGGTCGTTGCTAGGGCATTGCTAGGCGGTTGCTATGGTGATCTGGGTGGTTGCTAGGCGGATGCTATGGTGTTCTGGGTGGTTGCTAGGGCGTTGCTAGGCAGTTGCTATGGTGTTCTGTGTGGTTACCAGGGCGTTGCTAGGCAGTTGCTATGGTGTTCTTGGTGGTTGCTAGGGCATTGCTAGATGGTTGCTATTGTGTTCTTGGTGGTTTCTAGGAAGTTGCTAGGTAGTTGTTATGGTGTTCTAGGTGGTTGCTAGGGCATTGCTAGGCAGTTGCTATGGTGTTCTGGATGGTTGCTAGGCGGTTGCTTGGTGTTCTTGGTGGTTGCTCGGGCGTCGCTAGGCGGTTGCTATGGTGTTCTGGGTGGTCGCTAGGGCGTTTCTAGCAGTTACTCCGGTGTTCTGAGTGGTTGCTAGGCAGTTGCTTTTGTGTTTTGGGTGGTTGCTAGGGCATTGCTAGGCAGTTGCTATGGTGTTCTGGGTGGTTGCAAGGAGGTTGCTATGGTGTTCTGGGTTGTTGCTAGGGCATTGCTAGGTAGTTGCTATGGTGTTCTGGGTGGTTGCTAGGCGGCTGCTATGGTGTTCTTGGTGGTTGCTCGGGCGTCGCTAGGCGGTTGCTATGGTGTTCTGGGTGGTCGCTAGGGCGTTTCTAGCAGTTACTCCGGTGTTCTGAGTGGTTGCTAGGCAGTTGCTATTGTGTTTTGGGTGGTTGCTAGGGCATTGCTAGGCAGTTGCTATGGTGTTCTGGGTGGTTGCAAGGAGGTTGCTATGGTGTTCTGGGTTGTTGCTAGGGCGTTGCCAGGTAGTTGCTATGGTGTTCTGGGTGGTTGCTAGGGCATTGCTGGGTGGTTGCTATGGTGTTCTTGGTGGTTCCTAGGAAGTTGCTAGGTAGTTGCTATGGTGTTCTAGGTGGTTGCTAGGGCATTGCTAGACAGTTGCTATGGTGTTCTGGATGGTTGCTAGGGCGTTTCTAGCAGTTACTCCGGTGTTCTGAGTGGTTGCTAGGCAGTTGCTATTGTGTTTTGGGTGGTTGCTAGTGCGTTGCTAGGAAGTTGCTATGGTGTTCTGGGTGGTTGCTAGGCGGCTGCTATGGTGCTCCGGGTGGTTGCTAGGGCGTTGCTAGGCAGTTGCTATGGTGTTCTGGGTGGTTGCTAGGCGGCTGCTATGGTGCTCCGGGTGGTTGCTAGGGCATTGCTAGCCGGTTGCTTTGGTGTTCTGGGTGGTTGCTAGGGCGTAGTTAGGCAGTTTCTATGGTGTTGAGTGTGGTTGGTAGGCAGTTGCTATGGTGTTCTGGGTGGTTGCGAGGGCATTGCTAGGCATTTGCTATGGTGTTCTGGGTGGTTGCTTGGCAGTTGCTATGGTGTTCTGGGTTGTTGCTCGGGCGTTCCTAGGCAGTTGCCATGGTGTTCTGGGTGGTTGCTTGGCGGTTGCTATGGTATTCTGGCTGGTTGCTAGGGTGTTGCTAGGCGGTTATTATGGTGTACTGGGTGGTTGCTAGGGCTTTGCTAAGGTGTTCTGGCAGGTTGTAAGGGTGTTGCTAGGCAGTTGCTGTGGTGTTCTGGGTGGTTGCTACGGCGTTGCTAGGTAGTTGTTATGGTGTTCTGGGTGGTTGCAAGGCGGTTGCTAGGCGGTTACTAAGATGTTCTGGGTGGTTGCTAGGGCGTTGCTAGGCAGTTGCTACGGTGTTCTAGATGCTTGCTAAGGGGTTTCGAGGCAGTTGCTACGGTGTTCTGGGTGGCTGGTAGGGCGTTGCTAAGGTGTTCTGGGTGGTTGCTAGGGTGTTGCTAGGCCGTTGCTATGGTGTTCTGGGTAGTTGCAAGGGCGTTGCTAGGCAGTTGCTTTGGTATTCTGGGTGGTTGCTAGGCAGTTGCTCTGGTGTTCTGGGTGGTTGCTAGGGCGTTGTTAGGCGGTTGCTATGGTGTTCTAAGTGGTTGCTGGGTGGTTTCTATGGTGTTCTGGCTGGTTGCTAGGCAGTTGCTATGCTGTTCTAGGTGGCAGCTATGGCGTTGCTAAGTAGTTGCTATGGTGTTCTGGGTAGTTGCTAGGGCGTTGCAAAGGTCTTCTGGGTGGTTGCTAGAGCGTTGCTAGGCGGTTGCTATGGTGTTGTAGATGCTTGCTACGGCGTTTCTAGGCAGTTGCTATGGTGTTCTGGGTGGTTGGCAGGGCGTTGCTCAGGTGTTCTGGGTGGTTGCTAGGGTGTTGCTAGGCCGTTGCTATGTGTTCTAGGTAGTTGCTAGGGCGTTGGTACGCAGTTGCCATGGTGTTCTGGGTGGTTGCTAGGCGGTTGCTATGGTGTTCTGGGCGGTTGCTAGGCAGTTGCTATGGTGTTCTGGGTGGTGGCTAGGGCGTTGCAAAGCAGTTGCTATGATGTTCTGGGTGGTTGCTAGGGCATTGCTAGGCAGTTGCTATGGTGTTCTGGGTGGTTGCCAGGGCATTGCTAGGCAGTTGCTATGATGTTCTGGGTGGTTGCTAGGGCATTGCTAGGCGGTTGCTATGGTGTTCTGTGTGGTTCCAAGTGCATTGCTAGGCAGTTGCTATGGTGTTCTGGGTGGTTGCTAGGGTGCTGCTAGGCAGTTGCTATGGTGTTCTGGGTGGTAACTAGGGCGTTGCTAGGCAGTTGTTATGGTGTTCTGGGTGGTTGCTAGGGCATTGCTAGGCGGTTGCTATGGTGATCTGGGTGGTTGCTTGGCGGATGCTATGGTGTTCTGGGTGGTTGCTAGGGCGTTGCTAGGCAGTTGCTATGGTGTTCTGTGTGGTAACTAGGGCGTTGCTAGGCAGTTGCTATGGTGTTCTGGGTGGTTGCTAGGGCATTGCTAGGTGGTTGCTATGGTGTTCATGGTGGTTTCTAGGAAGTTGCTAGGTAGTTGTTATGGTGTTCTAGGTGGTTGCTAGGGCATTGCTCGGCAGTTGCTATGGTGTTCTGGATGGTTGCTAGGCGGTTGCTTGGTGTTCTTGGTGGTTGCTCGGGCGTCGCTAGGCGGTTGCTATGGTTTTTGGGTGGTCGCTAGGGCGTTTCTAGCAGTTACTCCGGTGTTCTGAGTGGTTGCTAGGCAGTTGCTATTGTGTTTTGGGTGGTTGCTAGGGCATTGCTAGGCAGTTGCTATGGTGTTCTGGGTGGTTGCAAGGAGGTTGCTATGGTGTTCTGGGTTGTTGCTAGGGCGTTGCTAGGTAGTTGCTATGGTGTTCTGGGTGGTTGCTAGGCGGCTGCTATGGTGTTCTTGGTGGTTGTTCGGGCGTCGCTAGGCGGTTGCTATGGTGTTCTGGGTGGTCGCTAGGGCGTTTCTAGCAGTTACTTCGGTGTTCTGAGTGGTTGCTAGGCAGTTGCTATTGTGTTTTGGGTGGTTGCTAGGGCATTGCTAGGTGGTTGCTATGGTGTTCTTGGTGGTTTCTAGGAAGTTGCTAGGTAGTTGCTATGGTGTTCTAGGTGGTTTCTAGGGCATTGCTAGGCAGTTGCTATGGTGTTCTGGATGGTTGCTAGGGCGTTTCTAGCAGTTACTCCGGTGTTCTGAGTGGTTGCTAGGCAGTTGCTATTGTGTTTTGTGTGGTTGCTAGTGCGTTGCTAGGTAGTTGCTATGGTGTTCTGGGTGGTTGCTAGGCGGCTGCTATGGTGCTCCGGGTGGTTGCTAGGGCGTTGCTAGGCAGTTGCTATGGTGTTCTGGGTGGTTGCTAGGGCTTTGCTAGGTGGTTGCTATGGTGTTCTGGGTGGTTACTAGGGCGTTGATAGGTGGTTGCTATGGTGTTCTGGGTTTTTGTTAGGGCGTTGCTAAGCAGTTGCAATGGTGTTCTGGGTGGTTGCTACGGCGATGCTAGGCGGTTGCTATGGTGTTCTGGGTGGTTGCTAAGGCGTTGCCTGGCAGTTGCTATGGTGTTCTGGGTGGTTCCTAGGGCATTGCTAGGTGGTTGCTATGGTGTTCTGGGTGGTTGCTAGGGCGTTGCTTGGCAGTTGGTATGGTGTTCTGGGTGGTTGCTAAGGCATTGCTAGGCAGTTGCTATGGTGTTCCGGGTGGTTGCTAGCGCATTGCTAGGCGGTTGCAATGGAGTTTTGGGTGGTTGCTGGGGCGTTGCTAGGCAGTTGCTTTGGTGTTCTGGGTGGTTGCTAGGGCGTTGCTAGGCAGTTGCTATGGTGTTTTGGGTGGTTGCTAGGCGGTTGCTATAGTCTTCTGGGTGGTCGCTGGGCGTTGCTAAGCGATTGCTATGGTGTTCTGGGTGGTTGCTAGGGCGAGTTAGGCAGTTGCTCTGGTGTGCTGGGTGGTTGCTACGGCGTTGCTATGGTGTTCTGGGTGGTTGTGGGGGCATTGCTAGCCGGTTGCTTTGGTGTTCTGGGTGGTTGCTAGGGCGTAGTTAGGCAGTTGCTATGGTGTTGTGGCTGGTTGCTAGACAGTTGCTATGGTGTTCTGGGTGGTTGCGAGGGCATTGCTAGGCATTTGCTATGGTGTTCTGGGTGGTTGCTTGGCAGTTGCTATGGAGTTCTGAGTCGTTGCTAGGACGTTGCTAGGCGGTTACTAAGGTGTTCTGGGTAGTTGCAAGGGCGTTGCTAGGCGCTTGCTACGGTGTTCTAGATGCTTGCTAAGGCGTTGCGAGGCAGTTGCTATGGTGTTCTGGGTGGTTGGTAGGGCATTGCTAAGGTGTTTTGGGTGGTTGCTAGGGTGTTGCTAGGCCGTTGCTATGGTGTTCTGGGTAGTTGATAGGGCGTTGCTAGGCAGTTGCTTCGGTATTCTGGGTGGTTGCCAGGCAGTTGCTCTGGTGTTCTTGGTGGTTGCTAGGGCGTTGCTAGGCGGTTGCTATGGTGTTCTGGGTAGTTGCTAGGCGGTTTCTATGGTGTTCTGGGTGGTTGCTAGGGTGTTGCTAGGCCGTTGCTATGGTGTTCTGGGGAGTTGCTTGGGCGTTGCAAGGCAGTTGCCATGGTGTTCTGGATGGTTGCTAGGCGGTTGCTACGGTGTTCTGGCTGGTTGCTTGGGTGTTCCGAGGTGGTTATTATGGTGTACTGGGTGGTTGCTTGGGCTTTGCTAAGGTGTTCTGGCAGGTTGTAAGGGCGTTGCTAAGCAGTTGCTCTGGTGTGCTGGGTAGTTGCTAGGCAGTTGCTATGGTGTTCTGGGTGGTTGCGAGGGCATTGCTAGCCGGTTGCTTTGGTGTTCTGGGTGGTTGCTAGGGCGTAGTTAGGCAGTTGCTATGGTGTTGTGGGTGGTTGATAGGCAGTTGCTATGGTGTTCTGGGTGGTTGCTAGGGCATTGCTAGCCGGTTGCTTTGGTGTTCTGGGTGGTTGCTAGGGCGTAGTTAGGCAGTTGCTATGGTGTTGAGGGTGGTTGCTAGGCAGTTGCTATGGTATTCTGGGTGGTTGCGAGGGCATTGCTAGGCATTTGCTATGGTGTTCTGGGTGGTTGCTTGGCAGTTGCTATGGTGTTCTGGGTTGTTGCTCGGGCGTTCCTAGGCAGTTGCCATGGTGTTCTGGGTGGTTGCTTGGCAGTTGCTATGGTGTTCTGGCTGGTTGCTAGGGTGTTGCTAGGCGGTTATTATGGTGTACTGGGTGGTTGCTAGGGCTTTGCTAAGGTGTTCTGGCAGGTTGTAAGGGTGTTGCTAGGCAGTTGCTGTGGTGTTCTGGGTGGTTGCTACGGGGTTGCTAGGTAGTTGTTATGGTGTTCTGGGTGGTTGCAAGGCAGTTGCTAGGCGGTTACTAAGATGTTCTGGGTGGTTGCTAGGGCGTTGCTAGGCGGTTGCTACAGTGTTCTAGATGCTTGCTAAGGGGTTTCGAGGCAGTTGCTACGGTGTTCTGGGTAGTTGGTAGGGCGTTGCTAAGGTGTTCTGGGTGGTTGCTAGGGTGTTGCTAGGCCGTTGCTATGGTGTTCAGGGTAGTTGCTAGGGCGTTGCTAGGCAGTCGCTTTGGTATTCTGGGTGGTTGCTCGGCAGTTGCTCTGGTGTTCTGGGTGGTTGCTAGGGTGTTGCTAGGCGGTTGCTATGGTGTTCTGGGTGGTTGCTAGGTGGTTTCTATGGTGTTCTGGCTGGTTGCAAGGGTGTTGCTAGGCAGTTGCTATGCTGTTCTAGGTGGCAGCTATGGCGTTGCTAGGCAGTTGCTATGGTGTTCTGGGTGGTTGCTAGGGTGTTGCAAAGGTCTTCTGGGTGGTTGCTAGAGCGTTGCTAGGCGGTTGCTACGGTGTTGTAGATGCTTGCTAAGGCGTTTCTAGGCAGTTGCTATGGTGTTCTGGGTGGTTGGCAGGGCGTTGCTAAGGTGTTCTGGGTGGTTGCTAGGGTGTTGCTAGGCAGTTGCTATGTGTTCTAGGTAGTTGCTAGGGCGTTGGTAGGCAGTTGCCATGGTGTTCTGGGTGGTTGCTAGGCGGTTGCTATGGTGTTCTGAGCGGTTGCTAGGTGGTTGCTATGGTGTTCTGGGCGGTTGCTAGGCGGTTGCCACGGTGTTTTAGATGCTTGCTGAGGCGTTTCAAGGCAGTTGCTATGGTGTTCTGGGTGGTTGTGAGGGCATTGCTAGCCGGTTGCTTTGGTGTTCTGGGTGGTTGCTAGGGCGTAGTTAGGCAGTTGCTATGGTGTTGTGGGTGGTTGCTAGGCAGTTGCTATGGTGTTCTGGGTGGTTGCGAGGTCATTGCTAGGCATTTGCTATGGTGTTCTGGGTGGTTGCTAGGGCATTGCTACCCGGTTGCTTTGGTGTTCTGGGTGGTTGCTAGGGCGTAGTTAGGCAGTTGCTATGGTGTTGAGGGTGGTTGCTAGGCAGTTGCTATGGTGTTCTGGGTGCTTGCGAGGGCATTGCTAGGCATTTGCTATGGTGTTCTGGGTGGTTGCTTTGCAGTTGCTATGGTGTTCTGGGTTGTTGCTCGGGCGTTCTTAGGCAGTTGCCATGGTGTTCTGGGTGGTTGCTAGGCGGTTGCTATGGTGTTCTGGCTGGTTGCTAGGGTGTTGCTAGGGGGTTATTTTGGTGTACTGGGTGGTTGCTAGGGCTTTGCTATGGTGTTCCGGCAGGCTGTAAGGGTGTTGCTAGGCAGTTGCTATGGTGTTCTGGGTGGTTGCTACGGCGTTGTTAGGTTGTTATGGTGTTTTGGGTGGTTGCTAGGACGTTGCTAGGCGGTTACTAAGGTGTTCTGGGTAGTTGCTAGGGCGTTGCTAGGCGCTTGCTACCGTGTTCTAGATGCTTGCTAAGGCGTTGCGAGGCAGTTGCTATGGTGTTCTGGGTGGTTGGTAGGGCGTTGCAAAGGTGTTTTGTGTGGTTGCTAGGGTGTTGCTAGGTCGTTGCTATGGTGTTCTGGGTAGTTGCTAGGGCGTTGCTAGGCAGTTGCTTCGGTATTCTGAGTGGTTGCTAGGCAGTTGCTCTGGTGTTCTGGGTGGTTGCTAGGGCGTTGCTAGGCGGTTGCTATGGTGTTCTGGGTGGTTGGTAGGCGGTTTCTATGGTGTTCTGGGTGGTTGCTAGGGTGGTGCTAGGCCGTTGCTATGGTGTTCTGGGGAGTTGCTTGGGCGTTGCAAGGCAGTTGCCATGGTGTTCTGGATGGTTGCTAGGCGGTTGCTACGGTGTTCTGGCTGGTTGCTTGGGTGTTCCGAGGTGGTTATTATGGTGTACTGGGTGGTTGCTTGGGCTTTGCTAAGGTGTTCTGGCAGGTTGTAAGGGCGTTGCTAGGCAGTTGCTCTGGTGTGCTGGGTGGTTGCTAGGCAGTTGCTATGGTGTTCTGGGTGGTTGCGAGGGCATTGCTAGCCGGTTGCTATGGTGTTCTGTGTGGTTGCTAGGGCGTAGTTAGGCAGTTGCTATGGTGTTGTGGGTGGTTGATAGGCAGTTGCTTTGGTGTTCTGGGTGGTTGCTAGGGCATTGCTAGCCGGTTGCTTTGGTGTTCTGGGTGGTTGCTAGGGCGTAGTTAGGCAGTTGCTATGGTGTTGAGGGTGGTTGCTAGGCAGTTGCTATGGTATTCTGGGTGGTTGCGAGGGCATTGCTTGGCATTTGCTATGGTGTTCTGGGTGGTTGCTTGGCAGTTGCTATGGTGTTCTGGGTTGTTGCTCGGGCGTTCCTAGGCAGTTGCCATGGTGTTCTGGGTGGTTGCTTGGCAGTTGCTATGGTGTTCTGGCTGGTTGCTAGGGTTTTGCTAGGCGGTTATTATGGTGTACTGGGTGGTTGCTAGGGCTTTGCTAAGGTGTTCTGGCAGGTTGTAAGGGTGTTGCTAGGCAGTTGCTGTGGTGTTCTGGGTGGTTGCTAAGGCGTTGCTAGGTAGTTGTTATGGTGTTCTGGGTGGTTGCAAGGCAGTTGCTAGGCGGTTACTAAGATGTTCTGGGTGGTTGCTAGGGCGTTGCTAGGCGGTTGCTACGGTGTTCTAGATGCTTGCTAAGGGGTTTCGAGGCAGTTGCTACAGTGTTCTGGGTGGTTGGTAGGGCGTTGCTAAGGTGTTCTGGGTGGTTGCTAGGGTGTTGCTAGGCCGTTGCTATGGTGTTCTGGGTAGTTGCTAGGGCGTTGCTAGGCAGTTGCTTTGGTATTCTGGGTGGTTTCTAGGCAGTTGCTCTGGTGTTCTGGGTGGTTGCTAGGGCGTTGCTAGGCAGTTGCTATGGTGTTCTGGGTGGTTGCTAGGTGGTTTCTATGGTGTTCTGGCTGGTTGCTAGGGTGTTGCTAGGCAGTTGCTATGCTGTTCTAGGTGGCAGCTATGGCATTGCTAGGCAGTTGCTATGGTGTTCTGGGTGGTTGCTAGAGCGTTGCTAGGTGGTTGCTACGGTGTTGTAGATGCTTGCTAAGGCGTTTCTAGGCAGTTGATATGGTGTTCTGGGTGGTTGGCAGGGCGTTGCTAAGGTGTTCTGGGTGTTTGCTAGGGTGTTGCTAGGCCGTTGCTCTGTGTTCTAGGTAGTTGCTAGGGCGTTGGTAGGCAGTTGCCATGGTGTTCTGGGTGGTTGCTAGGCGGTTGCTATGGTGTTCTGAGCGGTTGCTAGGCGGTTGCTATGGTGTTCTGGGCGGTTGCTAGGCGGTTGCCACGGTGTTCTAGATGCTTGCTAAGGCGTTTCAAGGCAGTTGCTATGGTGTTCTGGGTGGTTGGTCGGGCGTTGTTAAGGTGTTCTAGGTAGTTGCTAGGGCGTTGCTTGGCAGTTGCCATGGTGTTCTGGGTGCTTGCTAGGCGGTTGCTATGGTGTTCTAGATGCTTGCTAAGGCGTTTCAAGGCAGTTGCTATGGTGTTCTGGGTGGTTGGTAGGGCGTTGTTAAGGTGTTTTGGGTGGTTGGTAGGGTGTTGCTAGGCCGTTGCTATGGTGTTCTGGGTAGTCGCTAGGGCGTTGCTAGGCAGTTGCTTCGGTATTCTGGGTGGTTACTAGGCAGTTGCTCTGGTGTTCTGGGTGGTTGCTAGGGCGTGGCTAGGCGGTCGCTATGGTGTTCTGGCTGGTTGCTAGGGTGTTGCTAGGCAGTTGCTATGGTGTTCTAGGTGGCAGCTATGGCGTTGCTAGGCGGTTGCTATGGTGTTCTGGGTGGTTGCTAGGGCGTTTCTAAGGTGTTCTGGGTGGTTGCAAGATGGTTGCTATGGTGTTCTGGGTGGTTGCTAGGGAGTTTCTAGGCAGTTGTTATGGTGTCCTGAGTGGTTGCTAGGGCGTTGCTAGGTGGTTGCTATGGCATTCTGGGTGGTTGCTAGGGCGTTGCTACGCAGTTGCTATGGTGTTCTGGGTGGTTGCTATGGCCTTCTGGGTGGTTGCTATGGTGTTCCTTATGCTGTTTGGGCATCTTTTGTCTTTGTTTGAGAGTTGGAAAAGAGTTTCTATGCGAGTGTATGAGTTCAAGGTGAGAGCCTGAAGATCACAGCGATTTTCTCATTGACTTCCATTATAACGAGTTTTCAGAGGTCCATGTTTTTTTGGAATTGTGGGAAATCTGTAAGTCGGATCGCTGAGTAAAGTCAAATCTTACTCCAAACAATTGAGCCGTGCGTTTTGACGTGCAATGTGTGGGGATCGGGTGAAAATTGTGGGAGAAGTAGAGAACCATGCGATTACGGAAGAAAGTGGAATAGTAATAATAATAATAAAGAAGTACGCAGGATTTTCATATGGGTCTGCATTGCTGCATGCACATAACTAGAAAATTCCAGCAGAAATTTTGAATGTGCCTGCTGCTCTACGAGTGCAGTGTTGGAGATGCCAGCGTTCTGGTACGCAGTTCATATCATGTATCAGGTGGTTGCTAAGGCATTGCTAGGCAGTTCCAATGGTGTTCTGGGTGGTTGCTAGGGTGTTGCTAGGCAGTTGCTGTGGTGTACTGGGTGGATGCTAGGGCGTTGGTAGGCGGTTGCTATGGTGTTCTAGCTGGTTCCTGGGGCGTTGCTCGGCAGTTGATATGGTGTTCTGGGTGGTTGCTAGGGCCTTGCTATGCGATTGCTATGGTGCTGTGGGTGGTTGCAAGGGCATTGCTTGGAGGTTGCTATGGTGTTCTGGGTGGTTGCTTGGCGGTTGCTATGGTGTTCTGGCTGGTTGCTAGGGGGTTGCTAGGCGGTTATTATGGTGTACTGGGTGGTTGCTAGGGCTTTGCTATGGTGTTCTGGCAGGCTGTAAGGGTGTTGCTAGGCAGTTGCTATGGTGTTCTGGTTGGTTGCTATGGCGTTGTTAGGTTGTTGTTATGGTGTTTTGGGTGGTTGCGAGGCAGTTGCTATGGTGTTCTGAGTCGTTGCTAGGACGTTGCTAGGCGGTTACTAAGGTGTTCTGGGTGGTTGCAAGGGCTTTGCTAGGCGCTTGCTACGGTGTTCTAGATGCTTGCTAAGGCGTTTCGAGGCAGTTGCTATGGTGTTCTGGGTGGTTGGTAGGGCGTTGCTAAGGTGTTCTGGGTGGTTGCTAGGGTGTTGCTAGGCCGTTGCTATGGTGTTCTGGGTAGTTGCTAGGGCGTTGCTAGGCAGTTGCTTCGGTATTCTGGGTGGTTGCTAGGCAGTTGCTCTGGTGTTCTGGGTGGTTGCTAGGGCGTTGCTAGGCGGTTGCTATGGTGTTCTGGGTGGTTGCTAGGGCGTTTCTAAGGTGTTCTGGGTGGTTGCAAGATGGTTGCTATGGTGTTCTGGGTGGTTGCTAGGGCGTTGCTAGGTGGTTGCTATGGCATTCTGGGTGGTTGCTAGGGCGTTGCTACGCAGTTGCTATGGTGTTCTGGGTGGTTGCTATGGCCTTCTGGGTGGTTGCTATGGTGTTCCTTATGCTGTTTGGGCATCTTTTGTCTTTGTTTGAGAGTTGGAAAAGAGTTTCTATGCGAGTGTATGAGTTCAAGGTGAGAGCCTGAAGATCACAGCGATTTTCTCATTGACTTCCATTATAACGAGTTTTCAGAGGTCCATGTTTTTTTGGAATTGTGGGAAATCTGTAAGTCGGATCGCTGAGTAAAGTCAAATCTTACTCCAAACAATTGAGCCGTGCGTTTTGACGTGCAATGTGTGGGGATCGGGTGAAAATTGTGGGAGAAGTAGAGAACCATGCGATTACGGAAGAAAGTGGAAGAGTAATAATAATAATAAAGAAGTACGCAGGATTTTCATATGGGTCTGCATTGCTGCATGCACATAACTAGAAAATTCCAGCAGAAATTTTGAATGTGCCTGCTGCTCTACGAGTGCAGTGTTGGAGATGCCAGCGTTCTGGTACGCAGTTCATATCATGTATCAGGTGGTTGCTAAGGCATTGCTAGGCAGTTCCAATGGTGTTCTGGGTGGTTGCTAGGGTGTTGCTAGGCAGTTGCTGTGGTGTACTGGGTGGATGCTAGGGCGTTGGTAGGCGGTTGCTATGGTGTTCTAGCTGGTTCCTGGGGCGTTGCTCGGCAGTTGATATGGTGTTCTGGGTGGTTGCTAGGGCCTTGCTATGCGATTGCTATGGTGCTGTGGGTGGTTGCAAGGGCATTGCTTGGAGGTTGCTATGGTGTTCTGGGTGGTTGCTTGGCGGTTGCTATGGTGTTCTGGCTGGTTGCTAGGGGGTTGCTAGGCGGTTATTATGGTGTACTGGGTGGTTGCTAGGGCTTTGCTATGGTGTACTGGCAGGCTGTAAGGGTGTTGCTAGGCAGTTGCTATGGTGTTCTGGTTGGTTGCTATGGCGTTGTTAGGTTGTTGTTATGGTGTTTTGGGTGGTTGCGAGGCAGTTGCTATGGTGTTCTGAGTCGTTGCTAGGACGTTGCTAGGCGGTTACTAAGGTGTTCTGGGTGGTTGCTAGGGCTTTGCTAGCCCCTTGCTCCGGTGTTCTAGATGCTTGCTAAGGCGTTTCGAGGCAGTTGCTATGGTGTTCTGGGTGGTTGGTAGGGCGTTGCTAAGGTGTTCTGGGTGGTTGCTAGGGTGTTGCTAGGCCGTTGCTATGGTGTTCTGGGTAGTTGCTAGGGCGTTGCTAGGCAGTTGCTTCGGTATTCTGGGTGGTTGCTAGGGCGTTTCTAAGGTGTTCTGGGTGGTTGCAAGATGGTTGCTATGGTGTTCTGGGTGGTTGCTAGGGAGTTTCTAGGCAGTTGTTATGGTGTCCTGAGTGGTTGCTAGGGCGTTGCTAGGTGGTTGCTATGGCATTCTGGGTGGTTGCTAGGGCGTTGCTACGCAGTTGTTATGGTGTTCTGGGTGGTTGCTATGGCCTTCTGGGTGGTTGCTATGGTGTTCCTTATGCTGTTTGGGCATCTTTTGTCTTTGTTTGAGAGTTGGAAAAGAGTTTCTATGCGAGTGTATGAGTTCAAGGTGAGAGCCTGAAGATCACAGCGATTTTCTCATTGACTTCCATTATAACGAGTTTTCAGAGGTCCATGTTTTTTGGGAATTGTGGGAAATCTGTAAGTCGGATCGCTGAGTAAAGTCAAATCTTACTCCAAACAATTGAGCCGTGCGTTTTGACGTGCAATGTGTGGGGATCGGGTGAAAATTGTGGGAGAAGTAGAGAACCATGCGATTACGGAAGAAAGTGGAATAGTAATAATAATAATAAAGAAGTACGCAGGATTTTCATATGGGTCTGCATTGCTGCATGCACATAACTAGAAAATTCCAGCAGAAATTTTGAATGTGCCTGCTGCTCTACGAGTGCAGTGTTGGAGATGCCAGCGTTCTGGTACGCAGTTCATATCATGTATCAGGTGGTTGCTAAGGCATTGCTAGGCAGTTCCAATGGTGTTCTGGGTGGTTGCTAGGGTGTTGCTAGGCAGTTGCTGTGGTGTACTGGGTGGATGCTAGGGCGTTGGTAGGCGGTTGCTATGGTGTTCTAGCTGGTTGCTGGGGCGTTGCTCGGCAGTTGATATGGTGTTCTGGGTGGTTGCTAGGGCCTTGCTATGCGATTGCTATGGTGCTGTGGGTGGTTGCAAGGGCATTGCTTGGAGGTTGCTATGGTGTTCTGGGTGGTTGCTAGGCGGTTGCTATGGTGTTCTGGCTGGTTGCTAGGGTGTTGCTAGGCGGTTATTATGGTGTACTGGGTGGTTGCTAGGGCTTTGCTATGGTGTTCTGGCAGGCTGTAAGGGTGTTGCTAGGCAGTTGCTATGGTGTTCTGGGTGGTTGCTACGGCGTTGTTAGGTTGTTGTTATGGTGTTTTGGGTGGTTGCGAGGCAGTTGCTATGGTGTTCTGAGTCGTTGCCAGGACGTTGCTAGGCAGTTACTAAGGTGTTCTGGGTGGTTGCTAGGGCGTTGCTAGGCGCTTGCTATGGTGTTCTAGATGCTTGCTAAGGCGTTTCGAGGCAGTTGCTATGGTGTTCTGGGTGGTTGGTAGGGCGTTGCTAAGGTGTTCTGGGTGGTTGCTAGGGTGTTGCTAGGCCGTTGCTATGGTGTTCTGGGTAGTTGCTAGGGCGTTGCTAGGCAGTTGCTTCGGTATTCCGGGTGGTTGCTAGGCAGTTGCTCTGGTGTTCTGGGTGGTTGCTAGGGCGTTGCTAGGCGGTTGCTATGGTGTTCTGGGTGGTTGCTAGGGTGTTGCTAGGCAGTTGCTTTGCTGTTCTAGGTGGCAGCTATGGTGTTGCTAGGCGGTTGCTATGGTGTTCTGGGTGGTTGCTAGGGCGTTGCTAAGGTCTTCTGGGTGGTTGCTAGAGCGTTGCTAGGCGGTTGCTACGGTGTTGTAGATGCTTGCTAAGGCGTTTCTAGGCAGTTGCTATGGTGTTCTGGGTGGTTGGAAGGGCGTTGCTAAGGTGTTCTGGGTGGTTGCTAGGGTGTTGCTAGGCCGTTGCTATGGTGTTCTGGGGAGTTGCTTGGGCGTTGCTAGGCAGTTGCCATGGTGTTCTGGATGGTTGCTAGGCGGTTGCTACGGTGTTCTGGCTGGTTGCGTGGGTGTTGCTAGGCGGTTATTATGGTGTACTGGGTGGTTGCTTGGGCTTTGCTAAGGTGTTCTGGCAGGTTGTAAGGGCGTTGCTAAGCAGTTGCTCTGGTGTGCTGGGTGGTTGCTACGGCGTTGCTAGGTAGTTGTTATGGTGTTCTGGGTGGTTGCGAGGCGGTTGCTATGGTGTTCTGGGTGGTTGCTAGGGCGTTGCTAGGCGGTTGCTACGGTATTCTGGGTGGTTGCTAGGGCGTTGCTTGGCAGTTGCTATGGTGTTCTGGGTGGTTTCTAGGCAGTTGTTATGGTGTTCTGGTTGGTTGCGAGGCGGTTGGTATGGTGTTCTGGGTGGTTGCTGGGGTGTTGCTAGGCAGTTGTTATGGTGTTCTGGGTGGTTGCTAGGGCATTGCTTGGCAGTTGTTTTGATGTTCTGGGTGGTTTCTAGACAGTTGCTATGGTGTTCTGGGTGGTTGCTAGGGCGTTGCTAAGCGGTTGCAATGGCGTTCTGGGTGGTTGCTAGGGCCTTGCTAGGAGGTTGCTATGGTGTTCTTGGTGGTTCCTAGGGTGTTACTAGGCAGTTGCTATGGTGTTCTGGGTGGTTGCCAAGGCGTTGCTACGCGGTTGCTGTTGTGTTCTCGGTCGTTGCTATGTTGTTGCTAGGCGGTTGCTATGGTGTTTTGGGTGGTTGCTCAGGCGTTGCCTGGCAGTTGCTATGGTGTTCTGGGTGGTTCCGAGGGCGTTGCTAGGTGGTTGCTATGGTGTTCTGGGTGGTTGCTAGGGCGTTGCTAGGCAGTTGGTATGGTGTTCTGGGTGGTTGGTAGGGCATTGCTAGGTAGTTGCTATGGTGTTCTGGTTGGTTGCAAGGCGGTTGTTATGGTCTTCTGGGTGGTTGCTATGGCGTTGCTAGGCAGTTGCTATGGTGTTCCGGGTGGTTGCTAGCGTGTTGCTAGGCGGTTGAAATGGAGTTCTGGGTGGTTGCTGGGGCGTTGCTAGGCAGTTGCTATGGTGTTCTGGGTGGTTGCTTGGCAGTTGCTATGGTGTTCTGGGTTGTTGCTCGGGCGTTCCTAGGCAGTTGCCATGGTGTTCTGGGTGGTTGCTTGGCAGTTGCTATGGTGTTCTGGCTGGTTGCTAGGGTGTTGCTAGGCGGTTATTATGGTGTACTGGGTGGTTGCTAGGGCTTTGCTAAGGTGTTCTGGCAGGTTGTAAGGGTGTTGCTAGGCAGTTGCTGTGGTGTTCTGGGTGGTTGCTAAGGCGTTGCTAGGTAGTTGTTATGGTGTTCTGGGTGGTTGCAAGGCAGTTGCTAGGCGGTTACTAAGATGTTCTGGGTGGTTGCTAGGGCGTTGCTAGGCGGTTGCTACAGTGTTCTAGATGCTTGCTAAGGGGTTTCGAGGCAGTTGCTACGGTGTTCTCGGTGGTTGGTAGGGCGTTGCTAAGGTGTTCTGGGTGGTTGCTAGGGTGTTGCTAGGCCGTTGCTATGGTGTTCTGGGTAGTTGCTAGGGCGTTGCTAGGCAGTTGCTTTGGTATTCTGGGTGGTTGCTAGGCAGTTGCTCTGGTGTTCTGGGTGGTTGCTAGGGCGTTGCTAGGCGGTTGCTATGGTGTTCTGGGTGGTTGCTAGGTGGTTTCTATGGTGTTCTGGTTGGTTGCTAGGGTGTTGCTAGGCAGTTGCTATGCTGTTCTAGGTGGCAGCTATGGCGTTGCTAGGCAGTTGCTATGGTGTTCTGGGTGGTTACTAGGGCGTTGCAAAGGTCTTCTGGGTGGTTGCTAGAGCGTTGCTAGGTGGTTGCTACGGTGTTGGAGATGCTTGCTAAGGCGTTTCTAGGCAGTTGATCTGGTGTTCTGGGTGGTTGCCAGGGCGTTGCTAAGGTATTCTGGGTGTTGCTAGGGTGTTGCTAGGCCGTTGCTCTGTGTTCTAGGTAGTTGCTAGGGCGTGGGTAGGCAGTTGCCATGGTGTTCTGGGTGGTTGCTAGGGGGTTGCTATGGTGTTCTGAGCGGTTGCTACGCAGTTGCTATGGTGTTCTGGGTGGTTGCTAGGCGGTTGCTACGGTGTTCTAGATGCTTCCTAAGGCGTTTCAAGGCAGTTGCTATGGTGTTCTGGGTGGTTGGTCGGGCTTTGTTAAGGTGTTCTAGGTAGTTGCTAGGGCGTTGCTTGGCAGTTGCCATGGTGTTCTAGGTGCTTGCTAGGCGGTTGCTATGGTGTTCTAGATGCTTGCTAAGGCGTTTCAAGGCAGTTGCTATGGTGTTCTGGGTGGTTGGTAGGGCGTTGTTAAGGTGTTTTGGGTGGTTGGTAGGGTGTTGCTAGGCCGTTGCTATGGTGTTCTGGGTAGTCGCTCGGGCATTGCTAGGCAGTTGCTTCGGTATTCTGGGTGGTTACTAGGCAGTTGCTCTGGTGTTCTGGGTGGTTGCTAGGGCGTGGCTAGGCGGTCGCTATGGTGTTCTGGCTGGTTGCTAGGGTGTTGCTAGGCAGTTGCTATGGTGTTCTAGGTGGCAGCTATGGCGTTGCTAGGCGGTTGCTATGGTGTTCTGGGTGGTTGCTAGGGCGTTTCTAAGGTGTTCTGGGTGGTTGCAAGATGGTTGCTATGGTGTTCTGGGTGGTTGCTAGGGAGTTTCTAGGCAGTTGTTTTGGTGTCCTGAGTGGTTGCTAGGGCGTTGCTAGGTGGTTGCTATGGCATTCTGGGTGGTTGCTAGGGCGTTGCTACGCAGTTGCTATGGTGTTCTGGGTGGTTGCTATGGCCTTCTGGGTGGTTGCTATGGTGTTCCTTATGCTGTTTGGGCATCTTTTGTCTTTGTTTGAGAGTTGGAAAAGAGTTTCTATGCGAGTGTATGAGTTCAAGGTGAGAGCCTGAAGATCACAGCGATTTTCTCATTGACTGCCATTATAACGAGTTTTCAGAGGTCCATGTTTTTTGGGAATTGTGGGAAATCTGTAAGTCGGATCGCTGAGTAAAGTCAAATCTTACTCCAAACAATTGAGCCGTGCGTTTTGACGTGCAATGTGTGGGGATCGGGTGAAAATTGTGGGAGAAGTAGAGAACCATGCAATTACGGAAGAAAGTGGAATAGTAATAATAATAATAAAGAAGTAAACAGGATTTTCATATGGGTCTGCATTGCTGCATGCACATAACTAGAAAATTCCAGCAGAAATTTTGAATGTGCCTGCTGCTCTACGAGTGCAGTGTTGGAGATGCCAGCGTTCTGGTACGCAGTTCATATCATGTATCAGGTGGTTGCTAAGGCATTTCTAGGCAGTTCCAATGGTGTTCTGGGTGGTTGCTAGGGTGTTGCTAGGCAGTTGCTGTGGTGTACTGGGTGGATGCTAGGGCGTTGGTAGGCGGTTGCTATGGTGTTCTAGCTGGTTGCTGGGGCGTTGCTCGGCAGTTGATATGGTGTTCTGGGTGGTTGCTAGGGCCTTGCTATGCGATTGCTATGGTGCTGTGGGTGGTTGCAAGGGCATTGCTTGGAGGTTGCTATGGTGTTCTGGGTGGTTGCTAGGCGGTTGCTATGGTGTTCTGGCTGGTTGCTAGGGTGTTGCTAGGCGGTTATTATGGTGTACTGGGTGGTTGCTAGGGCTTTGCTATGGTGTTCTGGCAGGCTGTAAGGGTGTTGCTAGGCAGTTGCTATGGTGTTCTGGGTGGTTGCTACGGCGTTGTTAAATTGTTGTTATGGTGTTTTGGGTGGTTGCGAGGCAGTTGCTATGGTGTTCTGAGTCGTTGCTAGGACGTTGCTAGGCGGTTACTAAGGTGTTCTGGGTGGTTGCTAAGGCGTTGCTAGGCGCTTGCTACGGTGTTCTAGATGCTTGCTAAGGCGTTTCGAGGCAGTTGCTATGGTGTTCTGGGTGGTTGGTAGGGCGTTGCTAAGGTGTTCTGGGTGGTTGCTAGGGTGTTGCTAGGCCGTTGCTATGGTGTTCTGGGTAGTTGCTAGGGCGTTGCTAGGCAGTTGCTTCGGTATTCTGGGTGGTTGCTAGGCAGTTGCTCTGGTGTTCTGGGTGGTTGCTAGGGCGTTGCTAGGCGGTTGCTATGGTGTTCTGGGTGGTTGCTAGGCGGTTGCTATGGTGTTCTGGGTGGTTGCTAGGGCGTTTCTAAGGTGTTCTGGGTGGTTGCAAGATGGTTGCTATGGTGTTCTGGGTGGTTGCTAGGGAGTTTCTAGGCAGTTGTTATGGTGTCCTGAGTGGTTGCTAGGGCGTTGCTAGGTGGTTGCTATGGCATTCTGGGTGGTTGCTAGGGCGTTGCTACGCAGTTGCTATGGTGTTCTGGGTGGTTGCTATGGCCTTCTGGGTGGTTGCTATGGTGTTCCTTATGCTGTTTGGGCATCTTTTGTCTTTGTTTGAGAGTTGGAAAAGAGTTTTTATGCGAGTGTATGAGTTCAAGGTGAGAGCCTGAAGATCACAGCGATTTTCTCATTGACTTCCATTATAACGAGTTTTCAGAGGTCCATGTTTTTTTGGAATTGTGGGAAATCTGTAAGTCGGATCGCTGAGTAAAGTCAAATCTTACTCCAAACAATTGAGCCGTGCGTTTTGACGTGCAATGTGTGGGGATCGGGTGAAAATTGTGGGAGAAGTAGAGAACCATGCGATTACGGAAGAAAGTGGAATAGTAATAATAATAATAAAGAAGTACGCAGGATTTTCATATGGGTCTGCATTGCTGCATGCACATAACTAGAAAATTCCAGCAGAAATTTTGAATGTGCCTGCTGCTCTACGAGTGCAGTGTTGGAGATGCCAGCGTTCTGGTACGCAGTTCATATCATGTATCAGGTGGTTGCTAAGGCATTGCTAGGCAGTTCCAATGGTGTTCTGGGTGGTTGCTAGGGTGTTGCTAGGCAGTTGCTATGGTGTTCTGGGTGGTTCCGAGGGCGTTGCTAGGTGGTTGCTATGGTGTTCTGGGTGGTTGCTAGGGCGTTGCTAGGCAGTTGGTATGGTGTTCTGGGTGGTTGCTAGGGCATTGCTAGGTAGTTGCTATGGTGTTCTGGTTGGTTGCAAGGCGGTTGTTATGGTCTTCTGGGTGGTTGCTAAGGCGTTGCTAGGCAGTTGCTATGGTGTTCTGGGTGGTTACTAGGGCGTTGCAAAGGTCTTCTGGGTGGTTGCTAGAGCGTTGCTAGGTGGTTGCTACGGTGTTGTAGATGCTTGCTAAGGCGTTTCTAGGCAGTTGATATGGTGTTCTGGGTGGTTGGCAGGGCGTTGCTAAGGTATTCTGGGTGTTGCTAGGGTGTTGCTAGGCCGTTGCTCTGTGTTCTAGGTAGTTGCTAGGGCGTTGGTGGGCAGTTGCCATGGTGTTCTGGGTGGTTGCTAGGCGGTTGCTATGGTGTTCTGAGCGGTTGCTAGGCGGTTGCTATGGTGTTCTGGGCGGTTGCTAGGCGGTTGCCACGGTGTTCTAGATGCTTGATAAGGCGTTTCAAGGCAGTTGCTATGGTGTTCTGGGTGGTTGGTCGGGCGTTGTTAAGGTGTTCTAGGTAGTTGCTAGGGCGTTGCTTGGCAGTTGCCATGGTGTTCTGGGTGCTTGCTAGGCGGTTGCTATGGTGTTCTAGATGCTTGCTAAGGCGTTTCAAGGCAGTTGCTATGGTGTTCTGGGTGGTTGGTAGGGCGTTGTTAAGGTGTTTTGGGTGGTTGGTAGGGTGTTGCTAGGCCGTTGCTATGGTGTTCTGGGTAGTCGCTAGGGCGTTGCTAGGCAGTTGCTTCGGTATTCTGGGTGGTTACTAGGCAGTTGCTCTGGTGTTCTGGGTGGTTGCTAGGGCGTGGCTAGGCGGTCGCTATGGTGTTCTGGCTGGTTGCTAGGGTGTTGCTAGGCAGTTGCTATGGTGTTCTAGGTGGCAGCTATGGCGTTGCTAGGCGGTTGCTATGGTGTTCTGGGTGGTTGCTAGGGCGTTTCTAAGGTGTTCTGGGTGGTTGCAAGATGGTTGCTATGGTGTTCTGGGTGGTTGCTAGGGAGTTTCTAGGCAGTTGTTATGGTGTCCTGAGTGGTTGCTAGGGCGTTGCTAGGTGGTTGCTATGGCATTCTGGGTGGTTGCTAGGGCGTTGCTACGCAGTTGCTATGGTGTTCTGGGTGGTTGCTATGGCCTTCTGGGTGGTTGCTATGGTGTTCCTTATGCTGTTTGGGCATCTTTTGTCTTTGTTTGAGAGTTGGAAAAGAGTTTCTATGCGAGTGTATGAGTTCAAGGTGAGAGCCTGAAGATCACAGCGATTTTCTCATTGACTGCCATTATAACGAGTTTTCAGAGGTCCATGTTTTTTGGGAATTGTGGGAAATCTGTAAGTCGGATCGCTGAGTAAAGTCAAATCTTACTCCAAACAATTGAGCCGTGCGTTTTGACGTGCAATGTGTGGGGATCGGGTGAAAATTGTGGGAGAAGTAGAGAACCATGCAATTACGGAAGAAAGTGGAATAGTAATAATAATAATAAAGAAGTAAACAGGATTTTCATATGGGTCTGCATTGCTGCATGCACATAACTAGAAAATTCCAGCAGAAATTTTGAATGTGCCTGCTGCTCTACGAGTGCAGTGTTGGAGATGCCAGCGTTCTGGTACGCAGTTCATATCATGTATCAGGTGGTTGCTAAGGCATTTCTAGGCAGTTCCAATGGTGTTCTGGGTGGTTGCTAGGGTGTTGCTAGGCAGTTGCTGTGGTGTACTGGGTGGATGCTAGGGCGTTGGTAGGCGGTTGCTATGGTGTTCTAGCTGGTTGCTGGGGCGTTGCTCGGCAGTTGATATGGTGTTCTGGGTGGTTGCTAGGGCCTTGCTATGCGATTGCTATGGTGCTGTGGGTGGTTGCAAGGGCTTTGCTTGGAGGTTGCTATGGTGTTCTGGGTGGTTGCTAGGCGGGTGCTATTGTGTTCTGGCTGGTTGCTAGGGTGTTGCTAGGCGGTTATTATGGTGTACTGGGTGGTTGCTAGGGCTTTGCTATGGTGTTCTGGCAGGCTGTAAGGGTGTTGCTAGGCAGTTGCTATGGTGTTCTGGGTGGTTGCTATGGCGTTGTTAGGTTGTTGTTATGGTGTTTTGGGTGGTTGCGAGGCAGTTGCTATGGTGTTCTGAGTCGTTGCTAGGACGTTGCTAGGCGGTTACTAAGGTGTTCTGGGTGGTTGCTAAGGCGTTGCTAGGCGCTTGCTACGGTGTTCTAGATGCTTGCTAAGGCGTTTCGAGGCAGTTGCTATGGTGTTCTGGGTGGTTGGTAGGGCGTTGCTAAGGTGTTCTGGGTGGTTGCTAGGGTGTTGCTAGGCCGTTGCTATGGTGTTCTGGGTAGTTGCTAGGGCGTTGCTAGGCAGTTGCTTCGGTATTCTGGGTGGTTGCTAGGCAGTTGCTCTGGTGTTCTGGGTGGTTGCTAGGGCGTTGCTAGGCGGTTGCTATGGTGTTCTGGGTGGTTGCTAGGCGGTTGCTATGGTGTTCTGGGTGGTTGCAAGATGGTTGCTATGGTGGTCTGGGTGGTTGCTAGGGAATTTCTAGGCAGTTGTCAGGGTGTCCTGAGTGGTTGCTAGGGCGTTGCTAGGTGGTTGCTATGGCATTCTGGGTGGTTGCTAGGGCGTTGCTACGCAGTTGCTATGGTGTTCTGGGTGGTTGCTATGGCCTTCTGGGTGGTTGCTATGGTGTTCCTCATGCTGTTTGGGCATCTTTTGTCTTTGTTTGAGAGTTGGAAAAGAGTTTCTATGCGAGTGTATGAGTTCAAGGTGAGAGCCTGAAGATCACAGCGATTTTCTCATTGACTTCCATTATAACGAGTTTTCAGAGGTCCATGTTTTTTTGGAATTGTGGGAAATCTGTAAGTCGGATCGCTGAGTAAAGTCAAATCTTACTCCAAACAATTGAGCCGTGCGTTTTGACGTGCAATGTGTGGGGATCGGGTGAAAATTGTGGGAGAAGTAGAGAACCATGCGATTACGGAAGAAAGTGGAATAGTAATAATAATAATAAAGAAGTACGCAGGATTTTCATATGGGTCTGCATTGCTGCATGCACATAACTAGAAAATTCCAGCAGAAATTTTGAATGTGCCTGCTGCTCTACGAGTGCAGTGTTGGAGATGCCAGCGTTCTGGTACGCAGTTCATATCATGTATCAGGTGGTTGCTAAGGCATTGCTAGGCAGTTCCAATGGTGTTCTGGGTGGTTGCTAGGGTGTTGCTAGGCAGTTGCTGTGGTGTACTGGGTGGATGCTAGGGCGTTGGTAGGCGGTTGCTATGGTGTTCTAGCTGGTTCCTGGGGCGTTGCTCGGCAGTTGATATGGTGTTCTGGGTGGTTGCTAGGGCCTTGCTATGCGATTGCTATGGTGCTGTGGGTGGTTGCAAGGGCATTGCTTGGAGGTTGCTATGGTGTTCTGGGTGGTTGCTTGGCGGTTGCTATGGTGTTCTGGCTGGTTGCTAGGGGGTTGCTAGGCGGTTATTATGGTGTACTGGGTGGTTGCTAGGGCTTTGCTATGGTGTTCTGGCAGGCTGTAAGGGTGTTGCTAGGCAGTTGCTATGGTGTTCTGGTTGGTTGCTATGGCGTTGTTAGGTTGTTGTTATGGTGTTTTGGGTGGTTGCGAGGCAGGTGCTATGGTGTTCTGAGTCGTTGCTAGGACGTTGCTAGGCGGTTGCTATGGTGTTCTGGGTGGTTGCTCCGGCGTTTCTAAGTTGTTCTGGGTGGTTGCAAGATGGTTGCTATGGTGTTCTGGGTGGTTGCTAGGGAGTTTCTAGGCGCTTGCTACGGTGTTCTAGATGCTTGCTAAGGCGTTTCGAGGCAGTTGCTATGGTGTTCTGGGTGGTTGGTAGGGCGTTGCTAAGGTGTTCTGGGTGGTTGCTAGGGTGTTGCTAGGCCGTTGCTATGGTGTTCTGGGTAGTTGCTAGGGCGTTGCTAGGCAGTTGCTTCGGTATTCTGGGTGGTTGCTAGGCAGTTGCTCTGGTGTTCTGGGTGATTGCTAGGGCGTTGCTAGGCGGTTGCTATGGTGTTCTGGGTGGTTGCTAGGGCGTTTCTAAGGTGTTCTGGGTGGTTGCAAGATGGTTGCTATGGTGTTCTGGGTGGTTGCTAGGGAGTTTCTAGGCAGTTGTTATGGTGTCCTGAGTGGTTGCTAGGGCGTTGCTAGGTGGTTGCTATGGCATTCTGGGTGGTTGCTAGGGCGTTGCTACGCAGTTGTTATGGTGTTCTGGGTGGTTGCTATGGCCTTCTGGGTGGTTGCTATGGTGTTCCTTATGCTGTTTGGGCATCTTTTGTCTTTGTTTGAGAGTTGGAAAAGAGTTTCTATGCGAGTGTATGAGTTCAAGGTGAGAGCCTGAAGATCACAGCGATTTTCTCATTGACTTCCATTATAACGAGTTTTCAGAGGTCCATGTTTTTTGGGAATTGTGGGAAATCTGTACGTCGGATCGCTGAGTAAAGTCAAATCTTACTCCAAACAATTGAGCCGTGCGTTTTGACGTGCAATGTGTGGGGATCGGGTGAAAATTGTGGGAGAAGTAGAGAACCATGCGATTACGGAAGAAAGTGGAATAGTAATAATAATAATAAAGAAGTACGCAGGATTTTCATATGGGTCTGCATTGCTGCATGCACATAACTAGAAAATTCCAGCAGAAATTTTGAATGTGCCTGCTGCTCTACGAGTGCAGTGTTGGAGATGCCAGCGTTCTGGTACGCAGTTCATATCATGTATCAGGTGGTTGCTAAGGCATTGCTAGGCAGTTCCAATGGTGTTCTGGGTGGTTGCTAGGGTGTTGCTAGGCAGTTGCTGTGGTGTACTGGGTGGATGCTAGGGCGTTGGTAGGCGGTTGCTATGGTGTTCTAGCTGGTTGCTGGGGCGTTGCTCGGCAGTTGATATGGTGTTCTGGGTGGTTGCTAGGGCCTTGCTATGCGATTGCTATGGTGCTGTGGGTGGTTGCAAGGGCATTGCTTGGAGGTTGCTATGGTGTTCTGGGTGGTTGCTAGGGTGTTGCTAGGCGGTTATTATGGTGTACTGGGTGGTTGCAAGGGCATTGCTTGGAGGTTGCTATGGTGTTCTGGCTGGTTGCTAGGGTGTTGCTAGGCGGTTATTATGGTGTACTGGGTGGTTGCTAGGGCTTTGCTATGGTGTTCTGGCAGGCTGTAAGGGTGTTGCTAGGCAGTTGCTATGGTGTTCTGGGTGGTTGCTACGGCGTTGTTAGGTTGTTGTTATGGTGTTTTGGGTGGTTGCGAGGCAGTTGCTATGGTGTTCTGAGTCGTTGCCAGGACGTTGCTAGGCAGTTACTAAGGTGTTCTGGGTGGTTGCTAGGGCGTTGCTAGGCGCTTGCTATGGTGTTCTAGATGCTTGCTAAGGCGTTTCGAGGCAGTTGCTATGGTGTTCTGGGTGGTTGGTAGGGCGTTGCTAAGGTGTTCTGGGGGGTTGCTAGGGTGTTGCTAGGCCGTTGCTATGGTGTTCTGGGTAGTTGCTAGGGCGTTGCTAGGCAGTTGCTTCGGTATTCCGGGTGGTTGCTAGGCAGTTGCTCTGGTGTTCTGGGTGGTTGCTAGGGCGTTGCTAGGCGGTTGCTATGGTGTTCTGGGTGGTTGCTAGGGTGTTGCTAGGCAGTTGCTTTGCTGTTCTAGGTGGCAGCTATGGTGTTGCTAGGCGGTTGCTATGGTGTTCTGGGTGGTTGCTAGGGCGTTGCTAAGGTCTTCTGGATGGTTGCTAGAGCGTTGCTAGGCAGTTGCTACGGTGTTGTAGATGCTTGCTAAGGCGTTTCTAGGCAGTTGCTATGGTGTTCTGGGTGGTTGGAAGGGCGTTGCTAAGGTGTTCTGGGTGGTTGCTAGGGTGTTGCTAGGCCGTTGCTATGGTGTTCTGGGGAGTTGCTTGGGCGTTGCTAGGCAGTTGCCATGGTGTTCTGGATGGTTGCTAGGCGGTTGCTACGGTGTTCTGGCTGGTTGCGTGGGTGTTGCTAGGCGGTTATTATGGTGTACTGGGTGGTTGCTTGGGCTTTGCTAAGGTGTTCTGGCAGGTTGTAAGGGCGTTGCTAAGCAGTTGCTCTGGTGTGCTGGGTGGTTGCTACGGCGTTGCTAGGTAGTTGTTATGGTGTTCTGTGTGTTTGCGAGGCGGTTGCTATGGTGTTCTGGTTGGTTGCTAGGGCGTTGCTAGACGGTTGCTACGGTATTCTGTGTGGTTGCTAGGGCGTTGCTTGGCAGTTGCTATGGTGTTCTGGGTGGTTTCTAGGCAGTTGTTATGGTGTTCTGGGTGTTTGCGAGGCGGTTGCTATGGTGTTCTGGGTGGTTGCTGGGGTGTTGCTAGGCAGTTGCTATGGTGTTCTGGGTGGTTGCTAGGGCATTGCTTGGCAGTTGTTTTGATGTTCTGGGTGGTTTCTAGGCAGTTGCTATGGTGTTCTGGGTGGTTGCTAGGGCGTTGCTAAGCGGTTGCAATGGCGTTCTGGGTGGTTGCTAGGGCCTTGCTAGGAGGTTGCTATGGTGTTCTTGGTGGTTCCTAGGGTGTTACTAGGCAGTTGCTATGGTGTTCTGTGTGGTTGCCAAGGCGTGGCTACGCGGTTGTTGTTGTGTTCTGGGTTGTTGTTATGTTGTTGCTAGGCGGTTGCTATGGTGTTTTGGGTGGTTGCTCAGGCGTTGCCTGGGAGTTGCTATGGTGTTCTGGGTGGTTCCGGGGGCGTTGCTAGGTGGTTGCTATGGTGTTCTGGGTGGTTGCTAGGGCGTTGTTAGGCAGTTGGTATGGTGTTCTGGGTGGTTGCTAGGGCATTGCTAGGTAGTTGCTATGGTGTTCTGGTTGGTTGCAAGGCGGTTGTTATGGTCTTCTGGGTGGTTGCTAAGGCGTTGCTAGGCGGTTGCTATGGTGTTCTGGGTGGTTGCTAGGGCGTTGCTAGGCGGTTGAAATGGAGTTCTGGGTGGTTGCTGGGGCGTTGCTATGCAGTTGCTATGGTGTTCTGGGTGGTTGCTAGGGCGTTGCTAGGCAGTTGCTATGGTGTTTTGGGTGGTTGCTAGGCGGTTGCTATTGTGTTCTCGGTGGTCGCTGGGCGTTGCTAAGCGGTTGCTATGGTGTTCTGGGTGGTTGCTAGGGCCTTGCTAGGTGGCTGCTATGGTGCTGTGGGTGGTTGTTAGGCAGCTGCTATGGTGTTCTGGGTGGTTGCGAGGGCATTGCTAGGCATTTGCTATGGTGTTCTGGGTGGTTGTTTGGCAGTTGCTATGGTGTTCTGGGTTGTTGCTCGGGCGTTCCTAGGCAGTTGCCATGGTGTTCTGGGTGGTTGCTAGGCGGTTGCTATGGTGTTCTGGGTGGTTGCAAGGCAGTTGCTACGGTGTTCTAGATGCTTGCTAAGGCGTTTCAAGGCAGTTGCTATGGTGTTATGGGTGGTTGGTAGGGTGTTGTTAAGGTGTTCTAGGTAGTTGCTAGGGCGTTGCTAGGCAGTTGCCATGGTGTTCTGGGTGGTTGCTAGGCGGTTGCTACGGTGTTCTAGATGCTTGCTAAGGCGTTTCAAGGCAGTTGCTATGGTGTTCTTGGTGGTTGGTAGGGCGTCGTTAAGGTGTTCTGGGTGGTTGGTAGGGTGTTGCTAGGCCGTTGCTATGGTGTTCTGGGTAGTCGCTAGGGCGTTGCTAGGCAGTTGCTTTGGTATTCTGGGTGGTTACTAGGCAGTTCCTCTGGTGTTCTGGGTGGTTGCTAGGGCGTGGCTAGGCGGTCATTATGGTGTTCTGGCTGGTTGCTAGGGTGTTGCTAGGCAGTTGCTATGGTGTTCTAGGTGGCAGCTATGGCGTTGCTAGGCGGTTGCTATGGTGTTCTGGGTGGTTTCTAGGGCGTTGCTAAGGTGTTCTGGGTGGTTGCAAGATGGTTGCTATGGTGTTCTGGGTGGTTGCTAGGGAGTTTCTAGGCAGTTGTTATGGTGTCCTGAGTGGTTGCTAGGGAGTTTCTAGGTGGTTGCTATGGCATTCTGGGTGGTTGCTAGGGCGTTGCTAGGCAGTTGCTATGGTGTTCTGAGTGGTTGCTATGGCCTTCTGGGTGGTTGCTATGGTGTTCTTAATGCTGTTTGGGCATCTTTTGTCTTTGTTTGAGAGTTGGAAAAGAGTTTCTATGCGAGTGTATGAGTTCAAGGTGAGAGCCTGAAGATCACAGCGATTTTCTCATTGACTTCCATTATAACGAGGTTTCAGAGGTCCATGTTTTTTGGGCATTGTGGGAAATCTGTAAGTCGGATCGCTGAGTAAAGTCAAATCTTACTCCAAACAATTGAGCCGCACGTTTTGACGTGTAATGTGTGGGGATCGGGTGAAAATTGTGGGAGAAGTAGAGAACCATGCGATTACGGAAGAAAGTGGAATAGTAATAATAATAATAAAGAAGTATGCAGGATTTTCATATGGGTCTGCATTGCTGCATGCACATAACTAGAAAATTCCAGCAGAAATTTTGAATGTGCCTGCTGCTCTAAGAGTACAGTGTTGGAGATGCCAGCGTTCTGGTACGCAGTTCATATCATGTTTCAGGTGGTTGCTAAGGCATTGCTAGGCAGTTCCAATGGTGTTCTGGGTGGTTGCTAGGCAGTTGCTGTGGTGTACTGGGTGGATGCTAGGGCGTTGGTAGGCGGTTGCTATGGTCTTCTAGCTGGTTGCTGGGGCGTTGCTAGGCAGTTGATATGGTGTTCTGGGTGGTTGCTAGGGCCTTGCTAGGCGGTTGCTATGGTGCTGTGGGTGGTTGCAAGGGCATTGCTAGGAGGTTGCTATGGTGTTCTGGGTGGTTGTTAGGGTGTTACTAGGCAGTTCCTAAGGTGTTCTGGGTGGTTGCTAGGGCGTTGTTAGGCAGTTGCTATGGTGTTGTGGGTGGTTGCTCGGCAGTTGCTATGTTGTTCTGGGTGGTTGCGAGGGCATTGCTAGGCAGTTGCTATGGTGTTCTGGGTGGTTGCTTGGCAGTTGCTATGGTATTTTGGGTTGTTGCACGGGCGTTCCTAGGCAGTTGCCATGGTGTTCTGGGTGGTTGATAGGCGGTTGGTATGGTGTTGTGGCTGGTTGGTAGGGTGTTGGTAGGCGGTTATTATGGTGTACTGGGTGGTTGCTAGGGCTTTGCTAAGGTGTTCTGGCAGGTTGTAAGGGTGTTGCTAGGCAGTTGCTGTGGTGTTCTGGATGGTTGCTACGGCGTTGCTAGGTAGTTGCTTCGGTATTCTGGGTGGTTGCTAGGCAGTTGCTATGGTGTTCTGGGTGGTTGCTAGGCGGTTTCTATTGTGTTCTGGCTGGTTGCTTGGGTGTTGCTAGGCAGTTGCTATGCTGTTCTAGGTGCCTGCTTTGGTGTTGCTAGGCGGTTGCTATGGTGTTCTGGGTGGTTGCTAGGGCGTTGCTAAGGTCTTCTGGGTGGTTGCTAGAGCGTTGCTAGGCGGTTGCTACGGTGTTGTAGATGCTTGCTAAGGCATTTCTAGGCAGTTGCAATGGTGTTCTGGGTGGTTGGTAGGGTGTTGCTAGGCGGTTGCTATGGTGTTCTGGGTGGTTGCTAGGGCGTTGCTAGGCGGTTGCTATGGTATTCTGGGTGGTTGCTAGGGCGTTGCTTGGCAGTTGCTATTGTGTTCTGGGTGGTTTCTTGGCAGTTGCTATGGTGTTCTGGGTGGTTGCGAGGCGGTTGCTATGGTGTTCTGGGTGGTTGCTGGGGTGTTGCTAGGCAGTTGCTATGGTGTTCTGGGTGGTTGCTAGGGCATTGCTTGGCAGTTGCTTTGGTGTTCTGGGTGGTTGCTAGGGCGTTGCTATGGTGTTCTGGGTGGTTGCTAGGGCATTGCTAGGTGGTTGCTATGGTGTTCTGGGAGGTTGCTAGGTGGTTGCTATGGTGTTCTGGGTGGTTGCTAGGGCATTGTTAGGCGGTTGCTATGGTGTTCTGGGTGGTTGCTAGGGCGTTGCTAGTCGGTTGCTATGGTGTTCTGGGTGGTTGCTAGGGCATTGCTAGGCAGTTGCTATGGTGTTCTGGGTGGTTGCAAGGCGGTTGCTATGGTGTTCTGGGTGGTTGCTAGGGCGTTCCTCATGGTTGCTTGGGCATTGCTTGTCTTTGTTTGAGAGTTGGAAAAGAGTTTCTCTGTGAGTGTATGCGTTCAAGGCGAGAGGTTGAAGATGAGACTGATTTTTTCATTGACTTCCATTATAACGAGGATTCAGAGGTCCATGTTTTTTGGGAATTGAGGGAAATCTGTAAGTTGGATCGCTGAGTAAAGTCATAGCACACTCCTCACAAGCGAGCTGCACGTTTTGACGTGCAATGTGTGGGGATCGGGTGAAAATTGTGGAAGAAGCGAACCGTGCGATTACGGAAGAAATTGGAATATTAATAATAATAAAGAAGTATGCAGGATTTTAATATGTGTCTGCATTGCTGCAGGCACATAATAATAATAATAACAATAATAAAGAAGTATGCAGGATGTGTCTGCATTTCTGTAGGCGCATAATAATAATAAAGAAGTATGCAGGATTTTAATATGTGTCTGCATTGCTGCAGGCACATAATAATCATAAAGAAGTATGCAGGATTTTAATATGTGTCTGCATTGCTGCAGGCACATAATAATAAAGAAGTATAGAGGATTTTAATATCTGTCTGCATTGCTTCAGGCACATAATAATAAGAAGACCAGGATAACAATAGTGAGTATTTTCAATGCACACTTATAATAATTAGGCACATAATAATAATAAAGAAGTATGTAGGATTTCAGTATGTGTCTGCATTGCTGCAGGCACATAATAAAGAAGTATGCAGCATTTTAATATGTGTCAGCATTGCTGTAGGCACATAATAATAAGAAGACCAGGATAACAATCGTGAGCATTTTCAATGCACACTAATAATAATGAGGCACATAATAATAATAAAGAAGTATGTAGGATTTCAATATGTGTCTGCATTGCTGCAGGCACATAATAAAGAAGTATGCAGGATTGTAATATGTGCATTGCTGCAGGCACATAACTCGAGAATGTAATTCCAGGCAATTACGAGTGCATGAAAATGCAAACTGCAGTGCTAACCATGTTATTTAACTAACTTAATAATGTTGTTAACAGTGCCAACAATGTTAAACATGTTATTCAGCTAAATTAGCTAGTGTGCTAATTATGCTACCTATGCTAACCATGATAACCACGTTACTCAGCTAACAGCTAATTTTGTTAGCCCTTATGCTAACAATGCAAACTATGCTCACAATGCTTCAAAGGAATTTCTAGCTCAAATTGTGCACCAGTTATTTCACTATATAACTCCCAATGCAAAAATAAAGGAAGGAAGAAAGAAGGAAAGAAAAGAAAGAAAGAAAAAGAAAAGTTGGAATGAAGGAAGGAAAGAAAGAAGGAAAATAAAAGAAAGAAAGAAGGAAAAGAAAAAGAGCGAGTCGCCTTTTACATTCCAACAAGGCAGTCATGGCGAAACTGCGTTTTTATATTGATCGTGATTTCGGTTGTACTGCAGCTAACACGCAAAAATGGTCCCAACCTGTGAGATGTTGCATATTTGTAGACTTAATTTGAAACATGCACGAGGTAATTTAACATATTCATTAAAATTTTCCATAAGTATGGGTCGTTACGTATCGCACGAGTAACTGCACGACTTTGTCCATATCAACAAAACTCTTTGGACGAGTGCACTGCGACGGAGAGGATCGCTGATATGAACATAGAAGTCGTGCAGTTACGAGTGTGATATGAAAGGATCCATGTATTAATCTATTTCTCACATACTTGTCATTTTTTCATTAGGATACTGGTTTTGTGAGCATGCTCCTGTTACTTTGTTATTTCTAATGCTGAATAAAGAACCGAGAAAAAATGAAGCTGGCAACCGGTAACTATGGCCAGCATTAGTTTCTGCTTGTCAGTTGGATGAATATTTTGCTAGCTAACATGCTAGCAGTATTACCTATTGAATTAAGTAGTAACAAGTATAACTGCAATCGTAGAGAGATTAATTTATTCATTTAACGGCGATGCGCAGTAGCTTACTAGTTAGCATACTTGCTAACGAATGGTATGAATTCAAGGCTTTCTAAGGCAGTTATCGCGTGATTTCCTATGAGAACCGTAAAGATATGGCTTTTAAGGCGTATTTTCACGGGATTTGAGAGCTATATCTTTACGGTTCTCATCCTCAAAAGCTATATCTTTACAGTTCTCATTCTTCTCAAAAGCCATATCTTTATGGTTCTCATCTTTCTCACAAGCCATATTGCACGGTTCTCATCAATAATGTCCGTTCTGAATGACAGCTTTTCGGTACTGATATGACACAAGTTTGTGACAATTTGATGTTATTATATTGCATTAACTCATGGATTTCATGACTTCTCCAGTCATCTATTATGACAATCTTAGCCTAACAGCTTTTCATCCTATGCCTAAATCTAGGCTAGACACCGCACACCATGCGGTCTTGCTGTCATCAAGTGGATTACATTCGTCGTCTTTCTGGCCCTGCTAAGCTATGAAACCAAATGTACTGAATTTCGGTACCTTAGTCAACCTTTCCTTCTGCTCCTTACGCTCTTGCTGTTTTCTGCAGCGACTTTTATGTTTGAAATGCATAAATGCTTTGTGTGTAGCCTATCCTGCATGCGATCTTAAACCATTGACTGTCCTTGGATGAAACGATTGCACCGTGACATTGTTACGTAGGTGTTCTGTGGAATTTTGGATGTTACCCAGAAACACTTGCTGTCTCATTGACGATATCAACAGCAGAAAAAAGCTATCATTGTTTGTTTTATTAAGCATTTTCCAAAAGTAAATTTTAATTATTTCATGTTATAACGACTTATGTACTTTTGTACAATTAAAATGAGGAATAATGTACCATGATGACATCGACTTGCCAGCACCGTGACTGAGAAATGAATGCAGTTGCAGTGGTAAAAATTCACAACTTGACCTCATTCTGTAGAGTAATAATGCAGAGCAAGAAAGAGCCATCAAAGTTTTGTTGTGATTCTGCATTTGCCATGCCATGTATCAAGTTTCTGCCTGGACTTGTGTCATGTTCTGACTGACCTCTGTGTTTTTGAATTCCTGCTCATGTGTGACTATTCCCAGGATCTTGTATTGTGTTTTAGTATTTAGATTTCTTGTTTTATTATTTTCCATGTTTTAGTTTATTCTCAGTGTAGTCCATATCATGCTTTGAGTTTCCATGCATTGCACTTCGTCTCCCTCGAGTGTTGCCTTTACTCACAGTCCCCTGTATAACGTGCCACTCCTTTGGGTGATTTATTAGTTTCTGGGTTTCAATCCTTCTTCATTATCTTGTGTTCTTCCTTTCTCCTGCTTTTGCTATTTTACTTACACATATAACAGTTTATTTTTGATAATTACGAACCAACACTAACATTGTATTTGACTAACTTACAAACGAGCACTTGGGATTGTATAGCTGCACTTACTAATTGACTAACGATCTCTCAGCATTCTCCCTATTATAGTCTCCGCCTCTCGTCTTTCCCTAGTTATCTCTGCTGCGTTTCTGTGGGTCTTCCACAACTGCTCCGTGCTATCTTTTCTCTCTCATTATCTATGCACTTTAGACTGGACTGGAGCTGTCTATCTGTCTATAGGTTTGTCCTGTGATCCTTGTCTGCATTTTGGCTACGGCCAATTTCAAGTAATTAGTTTCCTCCCAATGTGTTTCTCTCTTGTTATCAGTCCCATTGCTTGCACCTGTGTTCCATTGTCATGTGACCTCCCCGGAAATGTATATTAGATGTCTGTTTGTAGCACTTCTTTGTCAGATTATTCTCCATTGCTTACCTGTGCCACGCTTCTCTCGCCTTGTATCATTGTGATTATCTTTCTGACTGGACCGTCCTAGACCACAAGCTTTGTATTCTCCCCGTACTTTGCCGCCTTCTTGTTTATTGACCCATTTTTGTCTGACTTCAATTTTTGTGATTGGTGCCCTGTCTACAAACCTGGATTACGCCCTTTGGATTCTAATTTTGGATTGTGGACTTTGTACTGTTGCCCGCTCTGTTGGGGGGTTTCCCCGTTCAGAAATAAAGCCTCCTTTTTGTATTTTATCGCCATTGGCTCATTTCGTAAAACCTCACAGGTCTCTCCGTAGTAAGTGTTCGGGTTACTTTTAGATGGACTCTGATGCTGTACGTTTGCGAAATAAAAGTTCATAAGATGACACGTGGGCAGTATTCAGCTAGAAGAGAATGTTCTGAGAACTTTACATAACCTTCCCTTACGGTTCTCTAAAGGTGATGAATGTCCCGAACCATTAATGAGTATAGGGAATGTTTCTAAATCGTCCTCTTCAGGTTATGAAAGTGCAAAATTTCAAAGCAACCAAAATAACTTTCAGGGAGGGTCCTATTTTGGTTATTTTGAGCTGACACTATAACGTTAGAAAGAAAAACATTTGGGACCTCATCAGAACATTCCCGTTTGGTGACATGATAATGTTCACTTGGACTTTAGGGGAATGTTCTATTTTGGTTATCTTTGGGTGACATTGTAACGTTATAACATTTGCGACGTGCTGACAACGTTCCCACTTGGTTTCATGTTGGTGACATCATAACGTTCTCTTGTGTAATGTTCTTACTTTGGAGGGAATTATAAGCAAAGATTACGTAGCGCCATGCTGAAATGGTAGAATCTTTGATCATAGCGAACATTCTGTTAGTCACATTCTAACAAGCGCTCTTGGATTTCGTCATGGCATCTGATTTAAACCGGCATGTCATTTGGCACGTGGCATCCTACCATAAGCTTGCACCATGCAAAATATTACTTTTCATAGAAGTCGTATTGGGCTGAATATTTTGCTCGATTCATAGACTAGAGCAGTGGTTCTCAACGTCATTCCTGGGGACCCCATGTGTGTGCTGGCTTTTATTCCAACCTCAGCAATCGTTGGATTTTAACAAGCTGCTAATTTGTCTTAATTATGTGCATTTAATATTTTGAGCAGTTATTTGCCTTTTTAACCCACAACTTAACAGAAATATCTATTTGCCATCAATAATTTCAAAAATACCATTCATACATTGCAGTATATCGGAAAAAACAGCATAAAATGCGAGAAAACAATTTAACCAATCAAATTAATGATGTAGTTGGCTCCTAATTAGTGAAAACTACTTGGCTCATCATGACAAATGTAGTCCACAAACAAACCAGTTTTGTGTTATGTTGATCTGATTAAGTTCACCTGAAGCTTTCTGAAAGAACTTGAAACAGTTGCGTCCGGCAGCCTAATCTGGGGTTTATTGATTTCCTCAGTGTATAATTTGATCTGTTTGACATGCTATGTTACTTGACATTACTTGCAGTATTGCAAAAAACACAATATGTTCAAGGGTCTTTTATTCTTCATTGCATGTTTGGATACTCCTATGTAACATTTGAATAAAGAGATATGTTAATAACTGTGAACATGAAAAGCACCCAATTAAGACACTAACAGCTTGTTAAAGTTCTTCAATTGCAATTGTGGTAGGAACAAAAGCCAGCACGCACACAGGGTCCCCAGGACCGACGTTGAGTACCACTGGAATAGAGTACCGAAGTCACGCCCACTACTTTCGCGTTCATGGGGCTAAACTTCAAAAAAATTGAACATGACAGTCTAAGGGAATGGGATTTTTATTTTTTGATCCAGGTTTATTTGAGCCATGATCAGTTAATATGATGTTTTTCAATTTAAAATAGAATTTTAAAAATAATGAAAGCCTTGGTTTATCAGAAAATGGCAGCACAATGATCGGTTTTGTCGAATAAGTTTTTGTGGACTACTAGTCCCATTTCATCCAAAAGCAGCGGGCCAAAGAGCTCTGTGTAGCAGGCAGGCTGACTCGACAGAGTTAAAAGTCTTTGAATCATTCATTTTCGTTTTGAAGCAACAGAGTCATTCCACGTCAAATCAACCAATTTTCTCAAAAGTGAAAAAGTTGATGTCTCAGAATTTCTTCAAATTTTAACCAGTTGTGAAGTGACCATATTTGAGAACATCTGCAAATTTTCTAAGGGTTCTGATGTAAATTGTGACCCTCAGCCCCATAAATATGAGAGGGGGGTGCATGCGCAAAATCGCACCCCTTATTCTGAAAAGGTTTTCAAATGCCTGTTACTGGAAAGATATACAACTTATACGACTGAAATTTGGTAATCCCACAGATATTTTTGTGAAGAATACCTGGCCAAAATTTGGCAGAGTTTGATCAAATAAATACGGTTATTTTGGCTGCCCTAAAATGGAAAAAAGGCATTTTTACTTTTTCCAATAACGATTTTGTTGGTCTCTTTTGGCCTGTTTTATTTTACCTACATAGTTCAAATTGATGCCATATATTGTCAGACACCCTGACTACCACTCTGTAGTTCATGGAGCAAGTAACTATCATACTTTGTCTATTATTGACCCTTCAAATTTTGCCATTTTTGCTCAATTTTGGGGGCAAAAATGAAGATGTGGGACAGGTCCTAGGACAGGGGTGGGCAATCATGGTCCTGGAGGGCCACAGAGAACGTGCCTTAAAGAGATTAAAAAAATAAAATAAAGTTATTTAACTATGTTGAAGCAATAGAACGCACCTAAACACATAATAAAATACACTTTTTATTTTCACCCGCTATATGGGGGAATACTCAGTGGAGAAACAAACCTGTGTTGATGATGAGCGCCTAGTCTTGTTTAGGAGGGGGGCCCGAGGGGTGCGCATCGCCCTTTGGTAGGCTGACGTGATATCCTTTTCCACGTAACCTCTTTCACAGAAGCACTCAGACATCTCTACTGCCTTGCACTCAAACTCCTCATTTCTGCTGCAGTTTCTTTTCAAGCGCAAAAATTGTCCAATGGGAATATTTTTAAGTTGTTTGGGGTGATTGCTATCCTCTCGCAAAAGAGTGTTTCTACTCAATGGTTTGCGGTAAATTGTACTTTCTAAACCCCCTTGGTAATTTTTATAAATAGTCAAATCCAGAAAATGCACTTTTTCCAAGGATTCCTCAATCGTAAACCTTAAATATTGTGTTGTAGAGTTTATATAATCAACAAAGCCCTTTAATTCTTCCGAAGTGCCACTCCAAACCAAAAAGATATCATCAATGTATCTCTTCAAAAGTGAAATTTTTCGAGAAAAACTGGTTATTGGATTGTGGATACACTTCTCCTCCCAGAGCCCCATGACTAAACATGCAAAGGACGGAGCAAATGAACTCCCCATGCTTATTCCTCGTTTCTGTAGGTAGTAGGACCCCGCATATTGAAAATAATTGCAGGTTAAAATAAATTCCGCAAGCGTTACTAGGAACTGGTTAGGTGGTAGAATGCCGGTAGGTCTTGATCTCAAATAATGTGACATTGTTTCAATGCCTTCAGAGTGAGGTATACAAGTGTACAAACTTTGAACAATCACATGTAACCAAAATAAAGTCAACATTACATTTAAAAGAGTGTAACACTTTCAAAATGTCCGTCGTGTCACCAAGGTAGGACGGAAGGCTGATAACGTATTTTTAAGGAAAAAATCCAGATACTGTGACAAGGGTTCCGTGAGACAACCAAGACTTGATACAATTGGTCTAAGAGGTGGATTAGTAAGTGATTTATGTATTTTTGGCAGCCCATAAAACATGGGACAAATAGGATGTTGTACAGTTAAAAATTCTTTTTCTTTCTCTGTAATCCACCCTCTAGTGAGCCCTGCCTCCAGAATCTGATCAATAACCGCCTTAAATTCATCAATGGGATTAACAGTGAGGGGAGTATAACAGTAGCGATCACTCAGCTGGGATTTGATACCATCATCATACTGATTCATATCCATCACGATAATTGAGCCCCCTTTATCAGCTGAACAAATAACAATGTGTTTTCTCTTTTCCACTTCATTTAAGCATTTTACTTCAGAGACAGACAGATTCATTTTCATTAACTTCGACTTTTAACAAATTGCAGACATGTCATTTTCAACCAGGTGACTTAAATATTATGATTGAGGAATTCAGATTCGAATGGGGAACGAAACGTGATTTCTTTTTAAACGGAGTGGTTTCTCTGGTTGGCTGGTTGGCTAACCCAGGATCTGAATTTGTCAGTACCACATCTCCCTTGGACACTACACCATGTTTGGAAGAGAAAAAATATTTCAGCTGGAGAGAACGAAAAAATCTAAAGGTGTCCACTTTTAATTTAAATGGATCTGCCCTGTTAGTTGGACTAAAGGACATACCTTTACTCAAAACCTTAGTCTCTCCATCGCTTAAATTCAGTCCTGAGATGTTGATCACAGTCTGTTTCGATTCCGTTGGGAGCGTCTCGGGAGCTCTGGAAAGGGCTCGCCTCTGCCCCCTCGTCCTCCTCCTCATCTTCCTTGCCGTGGAGGCCTGGCATTGGGCAAAAAACCTCTGGTGCTACGCTGACTGTCGGCATCGCTTGTCAGGGAGGATTCCGATTCGCTTACCGAGGTAGACAGCTTGTCACAAGGTTTAGGTTGTCCGGCTGGGCAGGATATCCAAAACTTTTTCCTTTCATTTTTCCAGTCATAGATTGTTCCCTCAACATAATCCTTTGTGTCCCTCTCATATTTCTTTATTTTTTACATTTGCAGTTCTTTTTGAAAGGATTTGAAGGAAACCGAGATCTTATTGGTGATAGAATTAAAAGATTCCATGTCCGCGTGTGCTTTAATCTTCGACTTCACCAATGTGATTTCCATATAAGTTTTCTCCTTCTTGGCCTTGGTTTTTTCAATAATCAGGAGCAACAGGTCTAAAGAACATTTATTTAGTATCTGCTCCCACTTGAGAATGAAGTTTGGGTCATCCAACCCAAAAGACGGAACTTTTTTGAGGCGAAGTCCGCGAGGAATTCGCTTTTCTCTCCAATATTCAGAGAGAGTGATAGTGCCATAGAAGACGAATGTCTCGCTTTTTTAAATCCTCCAATTCTCTACTGAGGGATAGAATACACGGCTCAGGTGATTCTATGGCTTCTTGGAATAGTGAGTGCGGTAAAAAGACAAATCCAAGCCAGTCCACCATTAGTCAGGAGCGAATCCTTTTGCCTGTTTGAAGTTGCGTTTAATGCCACATATCGTGTTATTTCACGCCAGGGTGATTACAGGGTGATCTCGCCAGTCTCGCTTTTCTAACTGTCAGGCCCTGGTGCGCTGTATAAGTGCAGCCTGCGGGTGTTGACAGACAACAAAGCACAGAGCAAAGGTACAGCGCAGTGAAGGTGGACCAAACACGCATCTGGTCCAATCCTGGGGTTAGACAATGTTTTGAAGTCTGGTTTTGCCGACTCAGGTCCAGGTGTTAAGTTTCCTCATGTAATAATAATAAGACTCTGTCTACACCCAGTGACATTAGAATAATCCAGGATAACGCTCAACCTGTTTCTGATTAAGAATTGGACAATAAATTGAATTAATTTACTTAGCAAATAGGCTACCAACAAGCTGCAAAATGATGAAGACATTTGGCTTTTTGTCAGAGGAAAGCAACAAAATAAGATTGCATGGATGGCAATTGACTGATATTTCTCTAAATTTCATTTTGAAGTTGCATGTTATGTAGTAAATGCTCCTGAAGATGGTATTTAGATAAGGTTTAGATTTTATTTCTAACTAATAAATTGAATAATAACCACTCATAATCTCATATTGAGGCCTTCCTGCAACATTCACAGAGTGGTTTGGCTTGGGTGGAGTGGTTCAACCACTATATCCTTCAGCAGAGCCCTTTGAGTGCCAGCCACTGCCTCCTGAAAGCCTCCAGTCCCATCAGGGGAGATTTAAAAACCCAGGAGGAGATCCTACACCTGTCTAAGGTGCTTCACGAGTATTGGAATCTTCGCTATGATTTCAGCATATCCAGAGCCATAACTCTGCATCCTCACCGACCCGACTGCACCATCATCCTCCTGTTTGGAACCTCCCCTACATGGGGTCATCTGAGGTCGAGGGTATGAAGAAAGAGTCTCTGGCAGCTGGCATAATCCAACCCTCTTCCTCACCTGCTGGTGCTGGCGTCTACAAGGGGAGAAAGGACGGGGGTCACTGACCCTGCATAGAGGCCTCAACATTATTACCATTAAGAATTGCAACCCCCTACTGCTGAGGTCTTCTGCTTTTGAGTCTCTCCAAGGAGCAAAGATCTTCACCAAATTAGATCTCTGCAACGCCTATGACTTCATCTGCATCCAAGAAGGTAATGAATGGAAAATCACCTTAAATACCTCCATTGGGCACTTTGAGTACCAGATGAGGCCATTTGGGCTCACACACTATCCAGCTGTTTGCCAAAACCTTGTGAGCAATGTTCTCTGTGACATACTTGGACTGTTTGTCTTTGTCTGCTTTGATGACATCCTCATCTCCTCCTGGACTACCTCTGAGCACTTCCACTAAGTCCAGTGCCTCCTCAAGAATTGCCTCTTTGTCAAAGTGGAAAAAAAGTGCAAGTTTTACCAGCCATCTGTCACCACCTTGGGATTTTTTACGTCTCTCCTCCAGAGGGAAAGGGGCAACATGTTGTTTTTGGCTCGGTTGCCGTTCACGTTCACTTCGTGGTCACGTTTGTGTTCACGTTTGCGTCGGCATTCCCACTTTGTTTCGGAGCGTAACTCTGTTTGCATGATGTTAACAAAACTTTGCATACTTCCTTCTAAGGTCCTGAATCGATGCCTTTTGGTATATACCTGTCGTCTGACTGTCGTCTGTCCAGATGTGATCTATTTCTGGCCGGGGCATAACTCCTAAACTGTTTGAATGATCCTCACAAAACATACTTACTACTCAGGTCCTGCACTGGTGCCTTTTGTTATCTGTCTGTCCATCCGCTCATCTAATAGGCAGGGAAGGGCCCAGGGGGGACGTACATTTTTACGTGTAAAAACACATTCTAGTTAGTTTCTCCCAGGGGATCCAAATGGACCAGCAGAAACTTAAGATGGTGGAAGATTAGCCCACACCTGACTCCCATAGAAAGCACCAGCAATTCTTAGGCTTTGCTAATATTTACCCCCATATCTTTTGCAACTATGACTCTGTTGCAGCCCCCCCAATTGCCCTCTTCTTCACAATCAGAAAGGTCTCCTGACCCCCACAGCCTAACAAACCTTCCAAGTGCTCAAGCACTGGTTCCCCTCTGCTCCCACTTGGGCCCTTCAGGCTAATTCAATATGGAGTTGAATGCTTGACTCAGGAGTAGGAGCCATCCTGTCTTTCATCTCCCCCATGGATTAAATGATGCACTGCTGTGCATTCTTTTCTCAATGCTGTAGCAAACCTGGAGCTTGCACACAGCAAGGTAGCGTGAGTAAGAAATGCCCCGTCAATCTAGGGAAGGTAATTTGCCACACCTGCTTTCCATTATACTGCCTGCAGCCGGTGGGTAGAACCGAACAGACACACCTAACAGGGTATTTCAGATCACATCTCCAGTGGCCAGAGAGAGAGATCCCAGCCACCCATGGTGACTGACTGAGCCTCTCCCCAGGTGCAGTAAGAGTCCAAGGGCCCCAGCACTATTTCAGTGGAAGGTGTAAGAAAAAAAAGAACGAAAGAAGGGACAATCCAATCTTCGAATGAAAAATGGTGTTTATTTCCAGTAAAAACGGCAGTGAACAGAAATACGGGTAACGTACTCTGGGTTCAGCGGAGTCAAAATGAACCCCGAGCCTCCCCAACGTACATTTGTTATACATGAAAAAACCTTTGAAGTTGGCCAGACATGTTAAGTGTATTCATTACTTAAATAATGCTGATCACGGTCTCTTGGGGTGAAACTGGTCTTCAATGTATAATGGTGAGGTGAATCATGATTAAGTTTAATGGTCAGAAGACAATTGTTTCCTCAGCTGGATAGCCGTGTGGGTGCTAATTGTGTTTGGATGGTCTCTGATTGACTTAGGATGGCTCTCAGTATGTCTCCTCCGACAGTTGATGGCCTTCGTTGGCTTTTCCTGTTTTCAGGTGTTACCATGAGGCCAGGGTGTGGGCCTTCTCTTTGTTATATTGGCAAGATTACCATTTCAGAGCATGTGGCGGTTCCATGCTTGTTGATTGCCGGGGCTAACTAAATTATGAGTCTCCCGCTCTCTAGCAGAATGATTCACAATTCCTTACAAAGGTTTAATAGCATTTGAGTGACTAAGAAGTGGCTTTTCAAGCTTAAGAAGAGTGTGGAGTCTGTTCCCTGTCTCGCATCCCTCCAGGACCTCTGTTTATTGGATACTTCACTAGCCACGGGCTGGCCCGGCGTTACTGCACCTAATGTTTTCTCTCTGTTTTGCCCCCCTCCGGGCAGGGATTAAGTTCGTCTGGCCCTGAAGGAGCTCAAGGTCCACGGGTTGTGATGACACCATCCCCATCATGGAAATATGCAACAGAAGAGAAAAGGAAGCAAATCTTCATGCATCCCATGGACGCAGTTTGTTAGGGTGCTGAAATATGAACAAAATGCAAAGAAAACTAACACTCCTGCATCTGACATTTGAGATTGATTAGCTTCTGAACACAGTGATGCATTCCCTCATTTATAAATACTCTACTTTACACCACTAAATAGCATTGTTATAAAGCAGATATAAGTTGAGATACTACACAAACTAGGGAGCGAGCAATCCCAGAAGAACACTAAGGTACATAGCATGCCGCTGCTGGCTAATGGTTACTCATACTTACCCAGGTGGCAAACAAGCTCTGTGATCATCATGGCTATGATAAACTGAAAATAAAAAAATAGCTAGCCAGCTACCTAGCAAGTCATTAGCATTCTATATTACTCCATTGTACTCACTAAAAATGGAGTAAAACTCTCCATTTAAGTCCTCCTCCAGATCAACAGAGCTTTCTGGCATGAGGAAGCCTCCATTCACAATAACCCCATGTCAGTATCAATGTCGGTATCATCATATAAATGTAACATAAGCACTTCTCGATTGGTTTTGAAGTCTTTCTTTCCTTTGTACTCACATCATTTGACTGCGTACAGTTGAGAGAATACAATGTAGCTCGCTGTTACCAGTGTTGTGCGTGAACAGGAAAAAAGAACAGCGTTTATGAACACGTTCATTTTTTTGACGAACAATGAACTGAACGCAAGCATTTGCTGAAAATTAACGATTCCCTGAATCAGTTCATTTTGGAAGGGCGTTCAATATTGTTGCCAAAAATACTTTTCCCAGTAGCTTTGTGATGACGTCATCAACTGACGCCGCTGCCGCTCGCTCCATGCCAATGAATGTATTTTGAACTGGAGAGGCTGCCGCCGCTTCATTCTACGAGCGCAGTTGAAGAAACCAACATGGCGTCAAGTGCACCGCACTTCTGAATTTCCCATGGAGACTATTATGGAGAAATTCCTGCGATTTTTCGCCAAACTAAGGGGTCTTCCGAAACAATTTCAACATAGTTGTGATCGAAAAACATATAAGAATAAAAATTAATGGGCAATTTTACATGACACTGTTAGAGATGTCGAGCATATAAAAACACATCTTAATGGAAAGAGCAACACTAACTAGCCACTATAGCTGGCGTGTTAGGTAATCAGGTCGCTGTAGAGGGCTGTGATGGCAAACTTTGTAATTTAGCTCGCTAGATAAACTTAGGTGGCGCATTAAACCCAGTTTGCTTACAAAGGGTGATGGCCAGCTAGCTCTCATGCCCATGTAATGTCAGCCAAGTTGCATATCTACATAGCATTAGCCATAGCGAATGACCTGGTAGAAACGTTTGTGTAACGTTAGCGGTGTTCATTCTGGATGAATTGTACAAACAGAAGCATCCTAATCGGCGATCTGCCTATCAAGGGACTAGATTAGATTTAGATTATTATTATGATAACGCAATTCTAGCTACTAAGGCAGTCGACCAAACTGGCTAGCTTTCTATGATTGCCAGCGAAGATGGCATTTCTGCATACTGCTCAGCTGTTGGTTCCGTGAGATGAAAACACAGCTCAGTAACCATAGGAGTTCAAACTACTTACGGCAATGGTCTTGCAGACTATTCACCAATGCTATGCGAGTGACCAATGCAGTCAGATGTGAGTCATATTAACCTACCAATGGATTAGCCGTTGACTAAAACAAGCTCTTATAACTTCGTTCTCAAAGTGTCAAGCAAAATTGCGCCTTGATTCTTTTTTTATTATGTAATCCAGTCCTACGCAGGAAAGATTTACGATTGTATACCTTTTAAAATAAGAAAATAATAGCAGGAGTTTTTCCATTATAGTCAATGGGAAATTCAGAAGTGCGGTGCACTGGACGCCTTTTACTCAGTGTTCTTGCCTACTGTAACATTGTTCATCTTGGCTAATGTTTTTGAACGGCATTGGAATGTGATTCATGCAGTTGTAATGCAGGACAATTGCATATACAGAAACTTTGCTGGACCTTACTTTTAGCATGTAGTTTGAATCTACTGACATTTTTTCAGCACTATAACTTGTTACATAAAAGCTGTAATTCCATTTTTGGACATTGTGGCAGTAATTGGGAGCTGGGGATGAATAGATGAGAAGAGACTCTGATGAAGGAAAAATGCTTGTATCACTGCGTTAAAAATGAACTTAAAAAAGAACTAGTTCATTTTTTGGGACCGTGAACTTAGCTCATTTTTAGAAAAAAATGAACTATGAACTGAACTACTTCATTTTAAAAGATGTGAACTGTACTTTGAACTAGTTCATATTAATTGTGAACTGACACAACACTGGCTGTTACGCAAGGGTTTAAATACTTTTCTGGGGGTCCAATCAAAGTCTTATACACTGAGGAAATGAACTGTCTGGAATTGGATAAAAACGTGTCAATCAATCGATAATTACCGGGCTGTGTTTTATGCAGAAAAGCTTGAGCAAGCATTAAAGAGACTCAATATCACTGAGACATCTTATGAGGTTGTAAGTAACCACTGAATTTGTCAAACAACGAATCTACACGTAATTCAATGATTGGGAAATGTGTTTTTAATATCTGATGACAGGATATAATTTTACAATCAATTATTATCAACGCCATGTTAAATTTTTGCTTCAGAAAACTGTTTTCTGTTTTCAAGAACAATGATTTTTTCTGGTGCACAAGAGCATTTTTATTGACTGCTGGGCAAGTATATAAGTTTGAACATCAGGCTTGGCTGAGGAGTTTATTAAATACAATTCCTGGGAAACAGGAATGGTACTTAATTTGTCCATATTCTAAATTGTTTACAGGCACAGCTTCCTTGTGAATATTCGATAACCATTCAAGGTGTATGACCTATTGACTGAATGGAGTAACTGTGTTTATAAATAGAGCAGCTCCATGTCTGCAGGCATCTGCAACTGCACGAATGAGCTAATTGACAAGCAATGGTCCATTAACATTTTGGCTCTGAGCTCACAAACGGTGCTCGTTTGCCCATACAATACGGGATTGACTGAGTTCCAAGAGTAGGGGAGCCTCAAACTTTAGACCCATGTTTTGGTTGAATTTAGGTGGTTTTACCCTATAATCATGGGGGAGAGCAGTCTAACTCTGTTACTGTTCAACCATTCTTAACTTTAGCTCCTCCCACCTAATTGGCAAAATTTTATGAATAAGGCAGTGTTCCTTCATTTCTCTGGCACTGGGCCCTCTACGCCACTCATATTTGGGTTACTAAGAAATCTGTTTCTCATCTCTAAGCAGCGTGACAATTTATTTTGGTTTTGATTTTGATTTTTGGGAATACAAAAGGTCAAATAAGTTATGTTTGAAAACTATAAACACTTTGAACAGTATGGGAAAGATTGACATATATAAAAGTGCAAATTAAGGAATGTCCACCAGGGAGTTTTGAAATAAAATCTAGGTGGTAAAAACAAATCATTAGGCCAATAAAACATACAATAATAAAATATATAGACATTATTACAGGGTCATCCATTCGATACTTCTGTCTGTTCAAGGCTAGCATATCTAACCCACCTGGCCCACAGTTGAGTAAATGTGTTTTTCTGAAGGCGCAGGGAAAAGGTAATCTTTTCCATCAGATAAATCTCATTTACTATATCTATCCACTCCTGTATTGTGGGTGAGTCAGGGAGCAACCAATGCCTTGTAATGGTTTTTTTACCAGCGGTTATCAAGGTACCAAATAAATATTTATCTGCTTGCCTGACCTGTAGATCTAAATTTCCTAGAAATAATGTGGAAAACTGCATAGGAAGATTAAAATTAAACATGTCTCCTAATATTTTGTGGAGCTCTGTCCAGAAGGATTTAACCACTGGACACTCCCAAAATATATGCCAGTGATTGGCTTCCCGATGTCCGCATTGCCTCCAACATATAGCTTCCCCTCCAGTAAGATGTGCCTTTTGTTTTGGTGTAATGAAAAAATGGACCAAACACTTCCATCCAAACTCTCGCCACATATAAGAGCTGGTGCATTTCCACGGAGACTGGCAGATTTCGAGCCAATCCTCTTCAGGTATCAATAAATTACCCTGTCTTTCCCATTTTTCCTTAACATATCCTGTACTGTGGGACTTTTTGGATAGTAGGCCTTTATAAATTCTGGAAATGACACCTTTATTAGATTTACTTTGATAAGCGTCAATAAAAATTGTCAATATTGGGTCATTGAGGTCTGTTTCCTTTCTAATATGTTCAAAACGATTGTGTACCTGGAGTAATCTAAAAAAAAAATCAGTTCTTTCAAGGCCATAGTCTTTCTTCAACTTTTCAAAGTTTTTAAATGGCCCCTTCTCTGTAAGAGAGTAGTATGCTGTTACTCCTTTTGAAATCCATGATTTAAATCCCTTATCTATTATATTAGGCTTATACTCCGGATCATAGGTGCACCATTGGATTATTTGTAATTTATTACTTAATTTATACTCGTCTCTTATCATATTCCAGATTTTTAACTGCACTTTGATCCATGGGTTCTGTACCTTATCTACAAGTCTTCCCAGATGTTTGTGGGGTAGTACTGCTTGTATTGGAGGGTCAGCCAGAGTGGAGAGTTCAATATCTTTCCATCTGGCTTGAAAAGATGGATTACACAAATTAATTAGGGGTCTAATCTGAGCTGCATAATAATAATGTTTAAAATCAGGTAATGCCATCCCCCCTTGCTCTTTTGGAAGCTGTAAAGTTTTAAATCTAACCCTGGGTTTTTTACCCTGCCAAATAAATCTAGAAATAATGTTGTTCAGTTCAGAAAATTGTTTTGAGGGAATTTCTACAGGGAGTGCCTGAAATAAAAACAAGTATCGTGGGAGAATATTCATTCTTACAGAATCGATTCTGTGAATAAAACTAAGGAAGGAAATTGAGTTCCATCTATTTATGTCTTCTTTAATTTTCATTAGGAGGGGGCCATAGTTTATCTCTGCCAGTGTTTGAGTTCTTTTTGGTAAGTTTATTCCTCGATATTTTAATGAGTTTTGATCTTAGTTAATATGGAATTTCTCCCTAAGTTGCTTTGTGGGTTGGTAATTAATAGTCAAAATTTGTGTCTTTTTTATATTTAATTTATAGCCTGAATAGTTACCAAATGTTTCTAGAATGACCATTAATTTGGATAGTGAATTAGAGGGGTCACTTAAATAAACCAAGACGTCGTTAGCGTATAGTGCCACCTTGTGGTCTACTCCGTTAATGCAGATGCCTTTAATATTCTGAGTCTGTCTTATCCACTGAGCTAGAGGCTCTATATAGAGTGCAAATAGCAGGGGCGAAATTGGACATCCCTGTCTCGAGCCACGTTCCAGTGTAATGGCATCTGAAAGGTGTCCATTTATTTTTATACGGGCCGATGGTTTGTTATATAATGTGCGAATGCTTCTAATAAAAATGTTGTTCATGCCAAATCTTTCTAGAACTCTGTAAAGGAATGGCCAACTTACTGAGTCAAAAGCCTTCTCTGCGTCTAAACTAACTAGACAGGCTTCAATATTATTCTCCTGGATATGATGTAATATGTGTAATGATCGTCTGATGCTATCGTGAGTCTGTCTTTGTGAGATAAATCCGGTCTGATCATTGTGTATAAGCTGAGGGAGGACCTTTTCCAGTCTTCTGGCGAGAATAGCAGTGTAAAGCTTATAGTCGACATTTAGCACCGAGATAGGTCTGTATGAACTACACTCTAATTTATTTTTCCCCTCCTTAGGAATTACGGAAATCACTGCCTCATTCCAAGATGGGGGCATTTTAGCTTCCGTTAATGTCATATTACAAGCACGGAGAAGGATTGGCACTAACTCAGCTTTAAATGTCTTGTACCACTCTGAGGGAAAGCCATCCGGGCCAGGTGATTTGTTTGTTTTCAGAGTGGCGATGGCCCTATTTAACTCTATCTCAGTTATAGGGGCTGTTAATATTTCATTTTTTTCTTCTGATATAGTAGGTAAATTGAGAAATTTTAAGAAGGTAGCAATTTGTTGGTCATCTTCTAATTGGGGTTGTGTATACAGGCGCTTGTAATATTTTCTGAATGTTCTTTGTATTTCTTCTTGCTTATACTGTATAGTTTTAGAGTCTATATCTTTTATTTTGTATATTGTATTGTCCGCCCGTTGCTTTTGCTGTTTTCTCGACAAGATTTTTAGTGATTTTGCTCCTGACTCATAGTAAGTTTGTCTTGTAAATATCATCTTTTTATCAATTTGCTGTGTATATATGATATTTATTTTGTTTCTAATTGCTTTTATTCTAGTTATTGTTTCTGGTTTTTGTTCTCTTTTATGTTGTCTCAAGATCTTTCAGTTCCTTATTGAGATCTATTAATCTTAATTGTTTTTGTTTTTTTTCATAGGTACAGAATGATATAATTCTCCCTCTAATAACAGCTTTTAAAGTATCCCATATTATAACTGAGTCAACTTCTCCATTATCATTTTCTTCTAGAAACCTTTTTATTTCCTCTCTCATTTGGATTTTGAATCCTGGATTATTTAAGATATTGGTGTTCAACCTCCACAAAGTTCTACCCGGGTTATCAATAATATCTACCGTACAGGAGAGGGGAGCGTGGTCAGATAAATCAATACATCCAATATCACATTCACATATTCTATGACGATCTCTCTTTAATACAAAAAAATAATCAATCCTTGAATAGGCATCCTGTGGATGTGAGTAAAAAGTATAGTCACGGCCTGACGGATAGAAGTCCCTCCATAAATCCAGTATACCAAGTTCTGTCATTAAAGCATTTATTTTCCTATGTAGTCGTGTGGTAACCGGGTTTTTAGATGAATCCTGTTTTGGATTAAGACGTATATTAAAATCTCTACCACATATGACGACTCCTGTGGCCTCAATCATCAAATCAAATATGTTTCTTTAAAATGTAAAGTTACTTCCAGGGGGAGCATAAATATTACAAATTGTTATAATTAAATCATATATTTTTCCTGAGACTACTACGTATCTCCCTTCCTTGTCAGATGTCTCTGAAATATGTTCAAATGGTATTTGTTGTGAGATCAAAGTTGCTACGCCTCTCCTGTGGCCTGATTCATTAGATGAATAATAAACCCTTGAGAAACCCATTCTTTTAAGTTTTTCATGTTCCAGTGGGGTAAGGTGTGTCTCTTGCAAGAGCACAATCTGCGCATTCTCCCTTTTCATTTTTATCAGTATCTGCCTCCTCTTTGCTGGGTTCAAAATCCCATTCACATTAAATGAGATCACTTTAAGGGTTTATCTATTCATTTTCTACTACTGTGGTCTACATTGGTTGTCACACACTCAAGAATCTCTCCTGGTGTCCCTAAAAATACGTATACTAAACCAATCTTTCCCAAGAAACGCGAATGAAAACAGCATAAAACAGTCTGAAACAGAACATCAGTGAAACAGTTCAGAACAATTGCTTCCGATAGTGAGGCTCGCTTCAGTAGAGCCTTGTGGGACCTTGTAAAGTCAAAGCCCTCGTAAGGGAACGTCCCACTTCGCAGTAGTGGGGCCCTGAGATATGGCCGCATTTCAGCCAGAGTCCAACAAAAAAGGAGAGAAATAAAAAAAAATAGAAAAATAAACAAATCGAGGATGGTTCGCCTAACAAGTCCCATTTCATCTGATTAAACAAAGAAAACAGAAGTGCAGACGGTGATCAGACGCGGGTCTAGGCCAGGTAAAGCAAAATTGCATGGCATTTTTCTGTGCACTTAGTCAAGACAAAATGAAATGTAAGCTACATGTTTCACTATAAAATCAGGTAAGACTTATCTGTAAAGTGTGGGGCAGTGATCCATCGATGATCAGTTAGTGTCCTAAGAGGGCTGTCTTCTGAACTCCTTCAGTCTGTCTTTAAAAAGAGAGCGTTGATGTTTCGATTGTGCGCTGCCGCCCACAGCGACAGGCTCCTGATTTCCGACCTGGTCTCCCTTTCTTCCCGCTACCTGCCAGGCAGACAGGAGCTGGATCTCCTCTAGGTCCGGTGTGGTGGGGGTCTTCACCACCGTAACTGGAAACCCTCGCGCCAACATGTCCCTCGTAGCCTCCGCAGCACTCTGGAAAAGCCGGGTGCCGTCATCATAAAAGATCCGCATCTTTGCAGGATATGGCGTCTGAAACTTTTTATTTGATTTTCCCTCAGCATCTTTTTGGCTTCAAAGTATTCGCTGCGTTTCTTTAGCACCTCAGGGGGAAAGTCATGGTCAACAAAGAAACGAACGTCGTCATAAAACACTTTCTTTTTCTGCCATGCTCTCTTTATCACCTCTTCTTTGATCCGCCAGCTTCCAAACCTGACCACTATGGACCGGGGCTTTGCCTGTGTGCCAGTACGCTTCGGTGCCAGCGCTCGATGTGCTCGTTCAATTTTGAGGTCTTCGTCACGAGAAAAGCCGAGTGATGTTTTCAACAGGTTATCCAGGAAACCAGCCATGTCCGTGCCCTCTCTGTCTTCAGGTATTCCGTGAATCCGCAGGTTGTCTCTCCGTGCTCGAGCCTTCTGGTCAATCAGCCTCGCTTCCAAGCTAGCCTGGCGATGTGTTAGCCGCTTGACTAACATTGATGTTGCTTGAAGCACGGTCTCCGTTTCGTCTATCCTCCCTTCTACTTCATCCAGCCTGTCGTTTGCTCCTTTTATCTCTACTTTAATGTCAGAGAGTTGTGCCCTGTTGTCTCTTCTAAATTCGCGAATTTCGCTGAGGATATTTTTCAAGCTAGCTTCGGGGCTATCTTCCTCATGTGACTCTAAATCTGGAGAGCTGCTTCGGCTGTGTCTCGCGTCTGGGTCATCTTCTGTTACACCCATGCTTAATCCGCCTCTAGTAGTAACCCCTTTTCTCATTCTTTAATAAAATGCCCACCAGGATTGACAAAAATCAAGTTTTAGGGGTTAATTTGAAAAATCTTTGGGGAGCTAAAAACTTAGGCTGCCATCCTCTCAGTACCGGAACCGGAAGCCGCCTTAAGTTCCATTTCTATATTTGGATTTTCCACTGGAAACTGTTCCAGATCTCCTGGTGCAAACACATTTTCATCAATGTGATATTCAACTATCTCTCTAGCCAGTCTTGCTTTTCGCATGGCTGGTTTTACCTCTGTCAGCCCTAACTGTCTGCAAATTTCTAGCAGTTCTGTCTTTTTAAAAGACTTCAAAACCTCAACGGTTGGTGATGCCAAGAAATCATCCATTGCTGTTCATCTATATACTGTATATGTATTCAATTAAAAAAATCAATTTTACAATTTGAAATGTTACATTTTCAATAAATGACTCACAAAATGGTCTATCCCTAACGAGCCCCCAATTTGTTATGGCCCCAATTTGTTATTACAATTTACAACACAACAGCTACAGCAACAGCAAGGGATGACAGAAACAGTTTTAAAAACTTGAACACATTTAATGAACAGAGAAAGACTAATACTGACCTACAACTAATAACTAAGATTGATTTACAAGAAAAACAGAGATATTTACAGTCCCTTTTTGTTGGGGTGGCTTGGTGATGTCCTGGGTAAGGAAAAAAAAATGCTCTAACACCGGCAAAAATCCACAAAAGAAACTTCACAGGTCTTGAACAGAAATGACAGGTCTGGTCACATGTATCCTTCTCCTTGCAATTTCTCCTACCACTTTACTGTCTCAGTTCTTTTCCTTATATATTCTTTTGCAGACCCCACCCACATTTAGACCTCTTTTTTTAAATTTTCGGGGACTTGCCCCAGACATGTCCAGGACATGTCTAAACCTAGCTCCAGTCTGAGCTCAATAAAAGAAAGGTAAATGCTGCCATCTAGTGGCCTCTATTCACATCACACACCTCAAAGAGAAGGTCAACTTTTCCATCTTAAATATCTCCAAAATTACACCCTGCCAATCTACCACAGTAGGTGGTGTTGTATTTGGCCACTTTCTGGTGATTGATTTTTTACTTGCAGCTAAAAGGGCCTGCAGCAGTTTTGTGTCCCTCTTCTGTTTCAGACCTACAACATGTCCCAGTTCATGGGTAGATACATTTTAAATACCGTGCGCAATGTTCTATGGATACCCTTCCAGGATAAACTCAGTTTCGGACATTCCCAGAATATATGGGTATGATTTGCCTCCGTTGACCCACATTGTCTCCAACACAGTTTTTAGTATTATATTTTTCCTGGTGCAGGGTCTTAAAAAATCTCACTATGTTTTTCCAGCAGTGTTCCCTCCACTCCATAGAATTTGTTGAGGACCACTGAAAACTGCATATCTCCCCCAGGTCTTCTCCGAAATCTCTACTCCTGCTTCCCCTTCCCATTTTTCCCTAATATACTGAGTATATTCATTTTTACCCAGAAATTGAGCATTATACAGCTTGGAAATTGATCTGGAGGGAATCGATACAAAGGCCGACTTTAGAATCCTAAAGAACTCAGATTCTGCTTTTGAAAAGTCAGCAAGTCTGCACTTCTGATTAAAATAATACCGCACTTGGAGGTATCTGAAGAAATCCCCCCTCTCCAGGCCATGTTTATCCTTTATGTATTGGAAACTCTATTGTATTTCTGTGCGTAGGTGAAAGGTAAGTTGCAAGGCCTTTCTTTATCCAGGATTCAAATATTTTATCTCCTCTATTGGGTATAAATTCTTTATCGTAAGCACACCACCCAAAGAGCCTGAGCATGTTATTAATTCCATATAATTTAACCACTTTTTGCCAAATCCTCAACGTACAATTGATTCAGGGGTTATTCTTCTCCAATTGAGTTATCAAGCCTCTGTCCGCAATTACGGCCTGCAGAGGGAAGTCTGAACTGATTTCAGATTTTATTTCCTTCCATCTGGCTTTATACTCACTGTTGCACCAATATAGTAAGGGAGTTAGCTGTGAGGCATAGAAGTATTTTTTTAAACAAGGGAGTGCCACTCCTCCTCTTTCTTTCCTTGTCTGTTGAATATTAAATCGAATTCTGGGTTTTTTCCCTTGCCAGATAAATCTAGAGATCCATTTATCCCATTCTCTGAATTGGTCGTCATTTATTTCCACTGGTAATGTCCGAAAAATATATAATAGCTTTGGGAGAGAGTTCATTTTAATGGCACTATTCTTGAGCTTAAGTTTAAAAAGGGGATGAGATTCCATCGGTGCAGGTCTGATTTTATCTTTGACGATAATGGTCCATAATTTGCTTGTGTCAATTTTGAAAGGTCTTTTGTTAGTGTTATTCCTAGGTATTTTAATGATTCAGCTCCCCAATCAAGGTTATATTTGTCTTGCATACTCTTTGGTGCAGTGAAGTTTAAAGTCATAACCTGTGTCTTTGATACATTGAGCTTGTACCCTGATAGGTTTCCGTAATGGGCCATCAGTGACATCAAACCTAAGAAGGATTTCTCTGGCTCCCCCAGAATAACCAGAACATCATGTGCGAAGAGCATAACCCTCTGTTCAATCCCCCCCACTTCCACACCCTTAATATCATCGCTCTCTCATTACTTGTCCTAAGGGTTCCATAAATAAAGAAAAAAGGAGGGGGGATATTGGGCAGCCCTGCCTCGTTCCCCTCTCCAAGGTGAAGGAGTCGGAAAGGTCCCCGTTAACTTTAATCCGTGCCGTAGGTTTATCATAAAGGGTCTGAATAACTCTTATGAATTGCCTTGAAAGCCAAATTTTCCCAAAACCTTTATATAGAAATAACCATCTAACAGAGTCAAGGTTTCTCTGCATCCAGACCTACAATCACTGCTTTTGTCTTGTCCTTCTTTATCTGTCCTAATATATGTAAAGTTCTTCTTATGTTGTCCAGAGTCTGTCTGTGTTGGATAAATCCTGTTTGGTCTAAATGGATGAGATCAGGTAAGATTAATTCTAGTCTGCGGGCTAAGATAGACGTGAATAGCTTGTAATCTACGTTGAGAATGCTGAGAAGCCGATAATTTCCACATTCTTGTTTGTCTTTTTGTTCTTTTAGAATGACTGATATAATTGCTTCCCTCCAAGACGGTGGAAGTTCTCCTTTCTGTAAGACCCAATTAAATGTATTAAGTAGTAATGGTGTTAGTTGTAACTTTAAGGTCTTCTGAAGTGAAGCCATCAGAGCCTGGGGACTTACCAGCCTTCAGTTTAGAAATAGCGAAGGTCAGTTCTTTTATAGAAATTGATTTTATAAGGCTCTCGCTCTGTGAACTGCTGAGTGTAGGTAATTCTAATGATCTCAAAAATGAATCTATTTGGATTTCATCGGGGGCCCCTGGTTGAGAATACAACTCCCTATAGAATATTTCAAAGTTCTCCTGAATTCTCTCTATTGTATTTTCAATTTTTTTTTTTTTGTTTTTGGATTCTTTATTTTGTAGATTGTATTTTCCATTTGTTGTCTCCGTAGCCTATATGCTAGCAGCTTTGCTGATTTGCCTCCTGCCTCATAATATCTTTGTTTTAAGATATACTTTTTTTGGGTTTCCAGAGTAAATATATAATCAATTTCGCTTTGCACTTATTTAATTTCCTGTTTCAAATTAGCATTCATTTTATTACTGTCAGCCAATTGTAGCTTTTTTAATTTCTCCTGTAGGTCTACCAATTTCCGTCCTTTAAGTTTCTTCATATAAGAATTAATGGAGATCATTTTCCCCCTCATTATGGCCTTTAGTGTGTCCCACACAATTGCTGGTGATACTTCCCCTGAGTTGTTAAAGTCAAGATAATCTCTGATGTCCTCCTTTAACTTCTCCCTTAATTTTTGGTCATTAAGTATGGACGAATTTAGCTTCCAGACAGTTTTCCTTATTTTTCTTCCTAGAGCTAATGACATAGAAATAGGGCTATGATCTGATAGGTCAATTGTTCCAATATTACAATCCCTAATCCTAAATTTCTCAGAGCTAAAGACAAAAAAGTAGTCCAACCTTGAATAAACTGAATGTGGGAAAGAGGAGTGTGTATAATCTCTACTAGAAGGGTATAATTCTCTCCAGAAATCTATGATGCCCAACTCTCCCATCAGTGCTTTCAGTTTCCTAGTCAGAGACCAATTCTGCGTAGTCGCTCTTGAAGAATCTAGTACAGGGTTCCACCTGATTTTCAAGTCCCCCCCACATATTATCAGTCCCTGTGAGTTAACCATTAAGTCAAAGATACGTCTGTACATTAACCAGTCACTTCTCGGTGGAACATAGGTATTCAGTAAGGTTACTACAGACCCCTCTATTCTCCCAGTGATCTTGATAAATCTTCCCCCTTCATCTGCCATCTCTGATATGTGGTCATAAGCAAGTGCATTTGATATGAGAATGGCAACACCTCTCTTATGGCCTGCCTTAAATGAAGAAGAGAATACCTGTCTAAAACCAGACCTTTGTAGTTTTGCATGTTTAGTTTGACTCAAGTGCATCTCCTGAAGAAAGGCTATCTGTGCTTTTTCTTTTTTCAGTTTTGACAAGATCTTACTTCTCTTAATTGGATTCAGAACCCCATCCATCCTTGCGTCCTCCACCGTATTGTAAATCTTTGTCTCGTCCTCGTAATAAACTCTCAGTCAGGCTGGGTACAAGGTCTGGAACTTAATGCCTTTTTCTTTCAGAGCCCTCCTTGCCTCCGCGTACTCCCTTCGCTTGGTCAGGATAAGCGGTGCATAATCATGGTCAAGGTTGATTTTGCAGTCTCTCCACATAAACCCTTTGTTCTGCCATGCTAAGTTAAGTACCTCGTCTTTCGTTCTGAAGCTGAGAAATTTAACAAGGATCGACCTGGGCTGGGCACCTACCGGGGGTTGCGGCGCCACTGCGCGGTGGGCTCTCTCAATCTGGAGATCCTTTGAATCGGGTATGCCAAGGTTCTCTTTAAGCAGCTTATCCACGAAGGAGATCATTGCTCTGGGTCCGTCTTCCACACCTTCGGGTGCTCCGTGTATCCTCACATTTTCCCTCCGTGCGCGCCCCTCTTGGTCCGCTAGCTTCAAATGGAGCTGCTCCTGTAAAGTTAGCATTTCTGCTAATGCCTCTTCCGCTTTTTGCAGTCTCTCTTCATTCTCCATAATCCTTACTTCGGCTTCGTCCAGCCTTGAGTTAGTCTTTGTAATTTCCCCTTGAATATCCTCGAACTGTTTTTTATTGTCTTGTCTGAAGTCCCTTAACTCTTTGAGGATCAGGGTCAGATCCTTCTCCTCTCCTCTCCTCTCCTTCTCCTGTGTTATCACTGTCATCGCCGGTCGAATGGGAGCTAGCATTAGCCTCGCCATGTTGCTGTCCTTTGCCGTTTTTCCCAGAGTCAAGAGCAGGTTTTTTACTCTTGATTTTAGACGTCATGCTTGCCCCTCCACTTCGATTAATTGCCGTAATCCTAATAATGTTCCACTTCGACTTTGGGGCAAATTTTTATTTCTTTAGTCGAGAGCGCTTTCTCTACGCAGCAATCTCCTTGATGACCCGGAAGTCGTCCCCCGGAAATTGCATTTTATGTTTCTTGTTGAGACCTGGCTGCAGAATGATAGCGCTGAAATTTTAATTGAGACTTGTCCACCTGACTACAAATTTTTTCAAGCAGCAAGACAAGGAAAGAGGGGGGGTGGCATAGCTGCTATTTATTCCAATAAGTTTAGCTGCTCCGAGACTGATCTCGATAAATTTGCCTCTTTTGCCTCTCTTGCGATTGTCTTGAAAGCTGCCTCAGGAGTGCTCACAGCTCATTTTCATAACCCTATTCTGTGTGTTGTTGTTTATCGCCCTCCTAAATCGATTGACAGTTTCATGTCAGAATTTTCTGTTATTGTCCACAGTGGTTTTAAAATTTGACAATCATAATAGCGGGTGATTTCAATTTTCACATGGACGTTCCCACAGACAGTTTGCCCACTGAATTTTTAAACCTTACTGAGTGCTTCAACCTAGTCCATTGGGTGTCTGGCCCCACGCACAAACACGGCCATACTCTGGATTTAGTTCTTACTCTGGGCGTGAATTTGAACGACCTCAAGATCGAGGATCTTTTTATTTCCGACCATTTCGGTGTGTTCTTTGAAATCCAGGCTCCTGTTGCTCAAACCAAAGTGAAGCAATCCTTTCGTTCTCGTGTGGTAACCTCCCACATAGCCTCAATTTTTGTCTGTTTTTTTAAAAACTTGCGTCAATATAGCGCATGTTGCTGAGAGCAATGAAATGCTTAATTTGTTTAATAATACATGCTTGTCTGCATTGAATGCTGTTGCACCTCTCAAAATTAGAACAACACCTGTGCAACAGAATTCGCCTTGGATCAATGATAAGATTCGCAGCCTTAATAGGGAATGCAGAAAAATAGAACGGAAGTGGAAGGCCACTAAACAAAATGTTCTTTATGTACGTATGAAAAGCCTGTTAAACTCATATAATCAAGAAGTAAAAAATGCTCGAGATAAATTCTTCTCTGAATTAATAGCCGCTAATCAGCATAATGTTAGATTTTTATTCAAAACAATTGACCGTCTGGTGAACCCTGCAGTTGCTGTTGTATCAGACAAGATAGCAGTCATACGGTCTAGTATCTGTCATGTTCCATCTGTCACTGCCCTCGCTTAAACTTGCTGAGTTGTTTTGCACCGATTTCTCTGTTGGATCTTACTGAAACTGTGTCACATATGAAGCCCTCATCTAGTCCCTTGGATATTATACCCACTAGGCTCCTTAAAGAAGTAATGATAGCTATTGGCCCTGCTCTGCTTTCTGTGGTAAACAGTTCTCTCTCTACTGGCAGTGTTCCAAGCTATTTTAAGATTGCCTGCATTCAACCTCTTCTAAAAAAAACAAATCTTGATCCAGCCATTCTTAGTAATTTTAGACCAATTTCAAAACTGCCTTTTATTTTGAAAGTCTTGGAAAAGGTGGTCGCAAAACAACTTTTAGAGGTGGTGGAAACCAACAATATTTTTGAGAAATTTCAATCAGGCTTTAGACGTCAGCACCAAATTTGACATTCTTGCTGGAAATCATGGGTGTTGAGTCCTCTGGGCTAAAGATGAGAGAGACCACCCCTCCTGTTATCAGCGTTCAGTTCAAAAGCCAGCATCTCTGATGGTATGGGGATGCATGAGTGCATATGGTGTGGGACACTTGCATGTTTTAAAAAGCACCATGAATGCTGAAAGGTATATAAATTTATAGCAACATATACTCCCCTCCAGATGACATCTATTCCAGGGACGCCCTTGTGTATTTCAGCAGAACAATGCAAAACCACATACTGCAGCTATTACAATAGCATGGCTTCGTAGTAGAAGAGTCCTAGTGTTGAACTGACCTGCCTGCAGTCCCGATCTTTCACCGATTGAGTGCTAAAGCTAAGACCGCCTTCACCATGGGGGGGGATTGTGGCATTTTCGGGTAATGCCGTTCGGTCTTTGCAACGCTCCAGCGACCTTTGAACGGCTTATGGAAAGAGTGCTGTCGACCGTCCCTTGAAGTCGCTGTGTCGTGTACTTAAACGACCTCTTGGTGCACGCCAGCAACTTTGAGCAAGCCCTCGAGAATCTAAGTGAGGTATTTACTGCAATTCGACTGGCTGGGCTACGGTTGAATCCCCGGAAGTGCCAGCTTCTCCGGAGGGAGACGGCCTTCCTGGGGCACCTCGTAAGCGAGCGAGGGGTGGCGACAGACCCGGTTAAGGTAACTGCAGTGTCAGAGTGGCCGACACCGGCGGACGTGGGCGAGCTGCGTAGCTTCCTGGGGCTGGCTAGCTACTATCGGCGCTACTTGCGGGACTTCGCCTCCATAGCTAGCCCTCTCCATCGCCTCACTGACAAGCACCAGGCCTTTAACTGGACCGACAGGTGTGCGGCAGCCTTCGCACAGCTCAAGACAGCCCTCACTAAGGCCCCAGTGCTAGCGTACCCTGATATCTGCCGGCCCTTCATCGTGGACACTGACGCTAGCAATACAGGCGTGGGGTCGGTGCTATCACAGGCGCACGGTGAGGGGGAGCGTGTAATCGCCAGCTACAGTCGTGCTCTGAGCCGAGCTGAAAAGAACTACTGCGTCTCACGCCGAGAGCTGCTGGCCGTCATCCTAACCATCCGACACTTCCGACCCTACCTCCAGGGCACCTCCTTCCGCCTGCGTACTGATCACGCCTCACTCACGTGGCTCCTGCGGTTCAAAAACCCGGAAGAGCAAGTAGCACGGTGGCTAGAGACATTACAAGAGTACAACTTTACAATTGAGCACCGTGCGGACCGTCTACACGGAAATGCCGATGCCCTATCACGCCGCCCATGCGCCGAACTGAACTGTAAGCCATGTCAGAGAATGGAGGAACGGGATCAACCTGAACCACAGGTGGTGGAGGTGTGGGGACTAGAGGAGGCGGAAGGGTGGCTGCTGTGGGAAAATCAGCAGCTGTGGGAGGCGCAAGAGGCTGATGCTGTTCTGCAACAGGTGAGGGGCTGGCTGGAGGCTGGCACATTTCCGACCTGGCCGGAGGTCTCGGCTGGAGGGCTGGAACTTAAGGTGTACTGGGGGCAACGAGGGAGCCTGGAGCTGCGAGACGGGCTGGCGTATCAGCGGTGGCGGGCTCCTGGCCGGGGCAACGACCTGCTGCGTTTACTAGTGCCTCACTCATTACGCTCACAAATCCTTGGACTGGTGCACGGCTTGGTGGGGGCGGGCCACTTTGGGGTCAACAAGACCCTGCAACGTCTCCGGCAGCATTTCTATTGGCCGAGCTGCCGCCGAGACGTTGAGCTTCACGTTCACTGCTGCAATACCTGCACGGCCCACAAGGGTCCCGGCGAGACTTCACACACCCCGCTGCAGCGCTACCTCGTGGGGGCGCCCATGGAGAGAGTGGGAGTCCATCAGGTCCAGAGTGGGGTGGTATAAGAGGGCTGAGTTGCCAACATGAGAGTAGTGCGGTTGTGTATTGTTAGAGAAATGAGTTTGTCTGGAAGCTGTGAAGAAACAGCCCTTTTAAGGGCCGAACAGCAAAGAAAACGAAGCCCGCCCCGGGCGATGCGAGAACCGCTATTCCTGCCTCAGTCTCAGTTCTTCGGTAGCGAGACCACTACAATATGTTTGTGAAATGAAGTAAAATGCAGGAAATTCAAAATGACCCACTTTCTGAAAATCCAAGCACCTCAATCCCAATATGGCAGTGTACTTGGGGATGCTTTAGAGTTTTCCAGCTTGTTTAGGCCCTTAATTATGCATTCTCACAGCAGAATAATAATGACAATATTATTATTCACTTCAAAACAATAGGTTGCTTGCACCTTGGTGCTTGGCCCTTAATTATAACAATAATAATAATCTCTACATAAACACTAGGTTACTTGTACCTTTGGTGATGGTTAGTGCTCAGGCCGTCATAATAATCGCTTGAAAACCATAGGCAACTTGCACCTTCCCTGTCCTATAGCACCAGTGGGTGCCCAGGCCCTAATAACCCAGCAATCCTTCCTCAGGCAAATACATCATGAGGCTGTATAAGAACTCAAGACTAAAGTAAACACTGCAGTCAGGGTGGAGAGTCAATTTATCAAGTTGTCATAAACAAATTAATGAAAAGTATCTTATACTTGATCCAAAATTTACAGCATATATTTTTTTGGCATGAACGACTGAGATTGTGCAAACTCGCCATCTAGTGTTCTTTACCGGAACTGTCTGAATCAGGATTTATCATGGTGGTTAGTAAATTCATAGGTTAATCAATACCTATTTTCCATAATTATAATAATGGTTTGCAGTTTTGTAAATTTATATCTCTTTAGAACTACAAACATGAAAACAGTGATGGTGACACTGTGACAATAACAGTGACATCAGTGACAATAATGATAATTATTTACCCCCATTATATTGACATCAGAAATTAAATCAGGCGTCTCCTGGATTTTTTCTGGAGAGGTCAAACTAAATGCATCACTTGAAAATTCACCTGTGGTCAATAATAATACTGCAAAATAAATATCAATAATATTATGAAGTATTGCAGCTGAAGCAGCAACCCAAATGAGGAACATTTCTGGGAAGACTGCAGCTGTCACTGGCTGATGAGTACAAAGCTGGAGAATGTTATGACTGAAAAAGCTCAATAACTTTTTAAGAGCACTGTTTCCAGGTCCATCAGCAAATCATTTAGATTATTAATGTATTCATAAACCTCCTGTTACAGTGACTAGAATTTTGTTCAATGTATTAAAAGTTTACAATTGTAACAGAAAAATGTGGAAAGAATGAAGGCGTGCATTAACATAAAGCCGGAGCTGAGCTTGTGCGTGTGCGCGCGCACACACAAACACACGCAGCACAGGCAATGTGTCCAGTGAAGGAACAGATCCAGCCAGTGTTCTGCACTTATAGTTGGCTGTGAAGTTAGCTTATGCCTGTCTTAGCATTTGAGTGGGTAGGCGGGGGTGAGGGCACAGTGCCCTATTTTCCCTGGCTGTAACGCTCCATCTTCCAGCCACTCATTCAGCATATTAACTGGAAGCTTACAGATGGCCATAAATAAAAATACTCTCATGGCATAAGGGTCTCCCACAGTAAACGTGATCAAGAGGTACGGCTGCATTGTGGAGTTCAACCTCCAGTTGATTTTAATCAATTCCTGAGATAATTAGCACACCAGGGAAAAAAAATTCCTTGCAAAAATTGAAAATGACAAGAAATTAAGCTGATTACATGGTGGTGGGGTGTTGCTGTTTGAGAATAAATTATGTGAATTAAGTTAAACCTGAGGAACTGGAAGAGATACGCTGATTCTACAAAATGGTTGTGGGAGGGAAACTCAAGTTGAAATTTCTTGAAATACTTTTCACAAATTGCCGGCTACTGAACTTTTCCATCAGCATATTGGTATTCAGCTGAGACTGAGAGACAAGATGCTTAAGGCTGCCTCGATGGGCATTTGCCATGTTGTTCAGATATTGTAATACTAAGCCATAGCCTTTCACATTCGAGGCGCCGTTGCTCGCTACTGGTGTCAGCTCCAGCTAGTCGCCGAGATGACGCCACACAGCTCTACCTACTGCTCAATTTGAAACACAAATACCAGTTGGCTATTCACAGAAAAATAAAGAGTATATGGTGAGTTTCAAGGCAAAACGAAACATACATTGTTTCCCACTATGGGAAACCGGATATGATGGTTCACTCCGACGGTTACACAATGCGTTGACATCCATAACGAATAATAGCGGCGGCAGCTTCACGCGCTCTCCATGTTGGCCTTACTAAAATTAGAATAGATGTGGTTCCTCTCAGTACAAGACCAGCATAACATAATCTCGCTGATATAATACTCCTTTTATGCACAACCAAGCGATGAGGGAGAACCTGCATTTGAAGAGTTCATAACCAACTTCATGTTACCCCCTGTCCCAGTTGTAAATGTGATAGAAGGCAGCAAGCCGATGCAACACAGAGTTACACCCACATTGTAAACCCTATGCCTCCACAGAGCTTCATAGAACTGAGTTATGGTGCTGCAAAGAGCTGTGACGGCATGAGTAGTTTAAGCAAGAATGACTTGATGAACAATTTGAGTCACCTCAGCTCAGCTTTTTCACTGAAGTTACCAGGCTCGAATATCTCCCTGGTCAAAGTAATCATAGCTCACTAGAAATGTTCCATGATCACTCAGAACACAATAAGAACTGAAGACTCGGTTCAGTCAATTTTGTGACTTCCAGGAGGGAAGAGTATGAGGATGGACAGCATCTTTGGTCAAATGAATGGATGAGGTGTTTGAACCTGACCCCTTGGCGCAGGAACATGTTGCAGTGTGGTTGGTAAGAGGGTTTGACACATTACGCAATACAGGTCACGTGATACCAGATACACGTCTGGAATATAACCAGGGTGGGTGGGTCTCCATAAGCAACAGTTTAGCCGTCCAGTCCGCGCCAAGCAATGGCGATTCATCTGACAGTCTGGCAATGTTTAAAATGCATCGAGTGAAAAATTCGGCGGACACCAGTCAAAAGTGGGTTCATGAGATCTGTGCAAATCTGCAATAATATTTGGAAGGGGATAGATGGTCATGCCGGCCCAGATCACGGTGGTCACACAGCCTCGGCTGCCGCTACGTCATGAAAAATGATCATCTGCGCACCATATTTACACAGAAATAATTATCAAGCATTTTCCTATTCGATATTGTCTTTCGAAGCATCTGAGAAAAGGGTATTTGATTTTTTCTGCGTCTGTGCCCGATCATCAGAAAACAATGTGGTCTTGGCAAAGCAGGTCCGCGTGTTAAGTTTGCTTATATGAAATTAAAACTCTGTCTACAAACAGTGACATTGCCTGAATGCAGATTAACTCTCTATTTGTTTCCGACTAAGAATGGGAGAATCGGACAATAACTGAATTAATTTCCCATTGCCAGGCAGGACACTCACGACTGCTCAGAACACCACATTTTGAAAGTGTTGGACCCGACCACATTTTCACTCTTGTCTCTGTCTCAGACAAAAAGGACGCTGATTTTTTTTTTTCTTTAAGACTCTTTTCAAGACCTGTGTAGCTTTTTGTGGATTTTTGCCTGAGTTGGATCATTTTCCTGTCCCAGAGCATTGCACAAAAAAAACCCATCCCTGAAACTATCTCTTTTTTTTATATATTATCAATCTTGATTAGTGCTTTATTTTATTAAATCTGTTCCAGTTTAAAAAAATTTTTTTGGTCATCCCTTGCTGTCCGATTTGCCATAACAAATTGGGGCCAGAACAAAATGGGGGCTCAAGTCCAGGATAGGCCATTGTGTGAGTCATTTATTGAAAAATCTAAGAATTCAAATTGTGAAATAGTTTTTTTTTAATTTTCCTATATATATATATATATATATATATATATATATATATATATATATATACACTCAACAAAAATATAAACGCAACACTTTTGTTTTTGCTCCCATTTGTCATGAGATGGACTCAAAGATCTAAAATTCATTCCAGATACACAATATTACCATTTCTCACAAACATTGTTCACAAATCTGTCTAAATGTGTGATAGTGAGCACTTTTGCTTTGCTGAGACAATCCATCCCACCTCACAGGTGTGCCACATCAAGATGCTCATCAGACACCATGATTAGAGCACAGGTGTACCTTAGACTGTCCACAATAAAAGGCCACCCTGAAATGTGCAGTTTTTGCTTTATTGGGGGTCTGGGGACTCAGAACCAGGCAGTATCTGGTGTGACCACCATTTGCCTCATGCAGTGCAACACATCTTCTTCGCATAGAGTTTATCAGAGTGTCAATTGTGGCTTGTGGAATGTTGGTCCACTCCTCTTCAATGGCTGTGCGAAGTTGTTGGATATTAGTGGGAACTGGTACGCGCTGTCGTATACGCCGGTCAAGCACATCCCAAACATGCTCAATGGGTGACAAGTCAGGTGAGTATGCTAGCCATCCAAGAACTGGGACATTTTCAGCTTCCAAGAATTGTGTACAGATCCTTGCAACATGGGGCCGTGCATTATCTTGCTGAAACATGAGGTGATGTTCATGGATGTATGGCACAACAATGGGCCTCAGGATCTCATCACGGTATCTCTGTGCATTCAAAATGCCATCAATAAAATGCACCTGTGTTCTTCGTCCATAACAGATGCCTGCCCATACCATAATCCCACCACCACCATGGGCCACTCGATCCACAACATTGACATCAGCAAAGCGCTCACCCACACGACGCCACACACGCTGTCTGCCATCTGCCCTGAACAATGTAAACCGAGATTCATCCGTGAAAAGAACACCTCTCCAACGTGCCAGATGCCATCGAATGTGAGCATTTGCTCACTCAAGTCTGTTACGGCGACGATCTGGAGTCATGTTAAGACCCCGATGAGGACGACGAGCATGCAGTTGAGCTTCCGTAAGACGCTTTCTGACAGTTTGTGCAGAAATTCTTTGGTTATGCAAACCAATTGTTTCAGCAGCTGCCTGAGTAGCTGGTCTCAGACGATCTTGGAGGTGAACCTGCTGGATGTGGAGGTCCTGGGCTGGTGTGGTTACACGTGGTCTGCGGTTGTGAGGTCGATTGGATGTACTGCCATATTCTCTGAAACGCCTTTGGAGACGGCTTATGGTGGAGAAATGAACATTCAATGCCCAAGCAACAGATCTGGTTGACATTCCTGCTGTCAGCATGCCAATTGCACGCTCCCTCAATGCTTGCGCCATCTGTGGCATTTTGCTGTGAGACAAAACTGCACATTTCAGAGTGGCCTTTTATTGTGGGCAGTATAAGGTACACCTGTGCACTAATCATGGTGTCTGATGAGCATCTTGATGTGGCACACCTGTGAGGTGGGATGGATTGTCTCAGCAAAGCAAAAGTGCTCACTATCACACATTTAGACAGATTTGTGAACAATGTTTGTGAGAACTGGTAATATTGTGTATCTGGAATGAATTTTAGATCTTTGAGTCCATCTCATGACAAATGGGAGCAAAAACAAAAGTGTTGCGTTTATATTTTTGTTGAGTGTATACAGACAGATCAACTGCAATGGATGATTTCTTCGCATCACCAACTGTAGTTTTGAAGTCTTTTAAAAAGACAGAACTGCTAGAAATATGCAGACAGGTAGAGCTGACAGAGGTAAAACCAGCCATGCGAAAAGCAAGACTGGCTAGAGAGATTGTTAAATATTACATTGATGAAAATGTGCTTGCCCTAGGAGATCTGGAACAGTTTCCAGTGGAAAATCCAAATGTAGAAATGGAATTTAAGTTAAAAATGCTAGAGATTGAGAGAGAAGAAAAACAAAGAGAATTTGAGAGGGCAGAAAGTGAGGAAAAAGAAAAACCAAGGCAGTTTGAGTTAGAAAAATTAGCAAGAGAGAGAGAAAAAGAGGAAAGAGCAGTAAGAGAGAGACAGAGACATTTTGATTTACAGAACTTAGAGAAGAAAGGCTCCAAATGGAGCAACTTAAAATTAAAATGGAAGCGGAGAACAAATATTTTGCTAGCCAGGAGGTAAAACTGGTGCCTCCATTCTCAGAGGAGGAGGTAGATAAGTATTTCCAGTGTTTCGAGAAGGTAGCTAAGAGTTGCCAGTGGCTAAAGGAACACTGGCCTCTGATGTTGCAAACTGTCCTCAAGGGTAAAGCTCAACAAGCCTCTTCAGCTTTGTCTGCAGATAATATCTCTGATTATGAGGTTGTCAAAAAGGTTATTTTGACAGCTTACGAGTTGGTCCCGGAGGTTTATCAACAGAAATTCAGAGGTCTGAAGAAATCTGACAATCAGACATATGTGGAAATTGCTAACGAGGAGGAGGTATGCTTTTAGCACTGGGATACTTCTGTGGAGGTCAAGGATGATTTCAACTCACTAAAAGAGAAGCCTGATACTGCTGACTTTGTGAGGTGGCTCTGAATGAGCATTCTCTCCTTCTGGGATACCAGAGCTTTTCAGTCGCTGTTGTTGATGGACTCCTTAGAGTTACGTGATGAGACCACTTCTGCGGATTTCATACTTGTACAAGTTATTGAAGGGAGGACTGTATCTGCACCTCTGCACTCTGTATTCTTGAAGTCAGATTTAGTTACAGGACAGGTAAAGGTGGGACTTTTGTCAAGTCTACCTATCAAGGGTGTTTCTCTGTTGCTAGGCGATGACCTGGCTGGGGGAAATGTAGTTCCCCTTGTTCATCTTACTTCACAGCCGAGCACTGAAGATGGCGATGAAGACCAATCTCTGTATCCTTCCTGTGCTGTGACCTGTGCTATGGCCAAGAAGACTCAAGAAGAAGATGATGTGGTGCCGTCCAGCACATTGAATAGTCATGACTCAGGTGGTTCGCCTCATGACTCTGTTCGGCCTACTATGGTTTCTCCATTTTAGGACTTTTCAGACACGTTTATCAGTTCTCTGTTCAGCCAGCCAGATGGGTCGGTGATTCTGATGTGTCTGGAGACTTGTCTCTGTCCAGAAAGCGGTTGATTCAGGAGCAAACTAATGATCCTGAAATTTGTGTACTAAAGAGGAGAGCCCTTCCTGATAAAGAAATAGACGCAGTTCCAGTTGGCTATTATCTCAAGGATGGTGTGTAGATGCGGAAGTGGCGCCCTCCTGATATCCCTGCCAATGCAGACTGGGCAGTGGTCAAGCAAATTGTTGTTCTGAAGGTCTACAGGAATGAGATCTTAACAATGGCTCATAGTTTACCTGTTGGAGGTCATCTTGGTGTTAACAAGACTGTTGATAAGATCATGAAACACTTCTTCTGACCTGGGCTTCGGAAAGATGTTTCCAACTTTTTCAAAACCTGTCACACTCGTCAGGTAGTTGAAAAACACCAGTTAGCCCCACCTGTAGCTCCATTGCAGCCTATCCCAGCATTTGGGGAGCCCGTCTGTAAGGTCATTGTTGATTGTGTTGGTCCATTACCCAAAACTAGATCTGGAAATCAGTACTTGTTGACAATTATGTGTGCATCTACCAGATTCCCTGAAGCCATACCTCTACGCAACATCAAGGCAACTGCAATCTCGAAGCCTTTGATAAAGTTCTTCACGTTGTTTGGCCTTCCCAGGGAAATTCAGTCAGACTAAGGTAGCAATTTCACTTCCGGATTGTTTCAGCAGGTTGTGTATGAACTAGGTGCAAAGCAGATTTTTTCTAGTGCCTATGATCCAGAGAGTCAGGGTGTCTTAGAGCGGTTTCATTCCACTCTCAAGACAACGATGAGGACTTATTGTTATGACCACGAGAAAGACTGGGATGAAGGTGTTCATTTGCTGTTGTTTGCATCTAGAGAAGCAGTGCAGGAGTCTACTGGACTCAGTCTGTTTGAGCCAGTGTTTGGCCAGGAAGTGAGAGGACCTTTGCTGTTGTTGAGTGAACAATGGAAAGAGAAAGAGCCGCATATCAGTCTGTTAGACTGTTAGACTGAAAGACTGCGTGCAGCTTGTGACCTAGCCAAAGAGAACTTGAAATCAAGTAAGGGAAAAATGAAAAATTAGTATGATCATAAGGCTAGACGCTGTGAGTTTAAACCAGGAGACAAGGTCCTTGTGTTGTTTCCCTTGCAGTCCAATCCATTGCAGGCTAGATTTCATGGTTCTTATGAAATTCTAACAAAACTCAATGATCTCAATTACATTGTGAAGACTCCAGATAGGAGAAAGCCAAAACAGTTGTGTCACATTAACATGCTGAAGCCATATCATGATAGGAATGCTAGGGTTGCAGCTGTCACTTCAGATCCTCCCATGGCCGAGACTTGTGAAGATGAGGGGGAGTTTCAAGATGATGAACCTAGAATTAAAGCTGAAGTTCTTTCATGTAAATTGTCAAATTCTGAAGTGTTGCAAAATCTTGATGTAAAACTCCAGCGCTTAGAACCTCACAGGAAGATCAGTTTGCGAGGTTGATCAAGAAATATAAAGATCTATTTCCTGATGTTCCAAAGAGAGTCTTTATCGCCTCTCATGATGAAGATGTTGGTGATGCCGAACCAATAAAATGGCATCCGTAACGGATGAATCCTGAAAAGAGAAAGATTGCTGAGAAAGAGGTTGAGTACATGTTAGAACATGATATTATCAGACCCTCTAACTCAGATTGGAGTTCACCCTGTGTGCTAGTTCTAAAACCTGATGGAAGTACTAGATTCTGTACAGATTATCGCAAAGTCAATGCTGTAACTAGAACTCATGTGTTTCCAATACTTAGGATTGATGATTTTAACAATAGAATAAGGCAAGCAAAGTTTCTGACCAAGATTGATTTATTGATGGGTTATTGGTGTGTGCCTTTAACTGAGAGGGCCAAGAGCATCTCTGCTTTTGCCACACCATCTGGGTTATACCAGTATGAAGTCCTATCCTTTGGCATGAAAAATGCCCCAGCCACATTCCAGGGATGATACAGTCTACAATCGCCGGATCGCCACACACAGGTGCGAACATCGACGACCTGATCACATTGATTGACTCTTGGGAAGAACATGTTATGATTGTGCCATGCCTGCCTGTTTCATGCCTTGTTTAACTTCTGTACCTGCTTGCCATGTTATTGATTTATGTGCTAAGTGACCACTGCCTATCTTCTGACTATTCTTTGGATTATGTATTATGATTTGGTTACTTTGATTTGTCATATTCTTAGTTTACTTTTCCATGTTTTACTTTTTGCCATAGTCATACTCCGGTTCTTGTTTTCCATTTTGCTTTGCACTTTGTCTCCCCCATCTGGTCTCTTGTCTCGCCTGTTGTTTTAGCCCAGTCTTATGTCTCACTCTTCGGGTGATTTATTGGATTCTGGATTTCAACCTTCCTTCCGATCTCGTTTACTTACTTCACCTTGCTTTTCTATCTACTAACAATACTAACAGTTTATTATTTTCTTCTGAGATTACTAACAATAACTAACCTTGAATATAATACTAACTTACTAACGAGCACCTAGGATTTGTATAGTTGCACTTACTAATTGACTAACTAGCTCTCAGCACTCGCCCTGTTCTAATCTCCGCCTCTTTGCTCTCCCTGATTACTTTTGCTGCATCTTCTGTGTAAGCTCACACCTGATCGTGCTGTCCTGCTTCTCATTATCTATGCACATTAGAAACTCAGTGACTGGAGCCATATGTTTGTTTATAGGAATGTCTTGTGTTCCCTGTCCGCGTTTTGCCATTAGCCAATTTCATGTGATTAGGTTCTTCCTCATGTGCCTTCCCCTTGTAATCAGTATGATTTCCTGCATCTGTGATTCTCCCCATGTGATCTTCCCAGAAGTGTATATTAGGTGTCTTTTCACTGCCAGACCTTGTCAGATCGTTTCACATGTATTTCTTGTGCTGCTATTTCTCCGCCTTCATTTCATTGAGTTTCTGATTCTGACTGGATTGCCCGACTACTGTTTCTTGGTTTGCCCTTTTGGATATTGTTGCATCTGTGTATTTTTGACCTTTTTCTGTCCGACCTTGATTTTGTGGATTGCTGCCCTGTTTACGATACGGACTGTCCTATGGCTTATGAGTTTGCTTCTCCCTCAAACCTTCCCCTGCGTACCAGATCTGTTTTGTCTGACTACGATTTTTGTGATTGGTGCCCTGGTAACGAACTCTGCTCTGCCCCATTGGAATTTGAGCTTTGGATTACGGACTCTGTACTGTTGCCTTTTTCTCTGCTGGGGTTATCCCCCTTATCCAATAAAGCACCTCATTTTTGCAATCCCGTTCTCCATCGCGGTTGATGCTAGCGACCAAGTTTGTGGATCTGTGCTCCTACAGAGAAGTGACTCTCATGACATTGAGCATCCTGTGGCATACTTCTCCAGGAAGTTCAATCGCCACCAAAAGAACTATTCTACAATAGAGAAGGAGCTTTTGGCTCTGGTTCTATCCTTACAACACTTTGAGGTTTATGTTTGTACAGGGCAAAAGCCAATGATTGTATATACTGATCACAATCCGCTAATGTTTTTGAGTAAGATGAACAACAAGAATCGGAGATTGATTTTACAGGAATTTGACTTGGAAATTAAGCAAGTAAAGTGTACTGACAATGTAATTGATGATTGCTTATCCCATGTTTGAGTATGTGTATATATCATGTGTTTTTTAGCATATTTTATTTTATGTATGTATATATATATATATACACACAAGTGTCTACTTAACCATTTTTGTATTGAAAAGAAAAATTTTGCCTTTGAGTCACAATTTTTCCCTTTTGGAGGTATAATGTGGAAAAAAAAGAAGCCCTTCGATGGCAGTATTGACTTTTTTTTTGTTAAGCTAGACTGGAGCTAGGTTTTGGGCATGTCCTGGACATGTCTGAGAGGGGAAAGTCCCAGAGAATTGAAAAAAAAAAGTCTAAAAGGTGGGAGGGGGCTGGAAAAGGGTATAAAAGGAGAAAAATTGAGAGAATGAAGTAGTAGGAAAAATTGCATGGAGAAGGATACATTTGACCAGACCTGTCACTCTTTTCAAGACCTGTGAAGTTTTTTGTGAATTTTTGCCTGTGAGGGAGCATTTTCCTGTCCCAGAACATCGAACAAAGAAACCCCATCTCTGTAACTATCTCTATTTTTTAGCTGCGACCAAGCAGCTCTATGAACGCTTCTGTCTGTCCCTCTGTCCGTCTGTGACACCTTTTTCACCATGTTCCTGGCATCGTATCATCATGAAATTTTCAGAAGTTATTGACCTTCACCAAAGTGATGTCCAAGCACAAGGTCGAGGTCAAAGGTCAAGTTCACAGAGGTCACAACCTTGTTTGCAGGTTTTCGCGCTGTAACTCCAGTTAGAATTCATGGATCGCATTGAAATTTTGGAAATAGCTTCTAGGCATACAGGAGGTGTTCCCTATTGTTTTTCAAGGTCATCCGTCAAATCCCAAGGTCACAAAGGTAGAAAAACATGAAACATGTTGCAGGCATTAAAAACAGAATACAATGATTTGCAAATCCTTTTCAACCTTTATTCAATTGAATACACTGCAAAGACAAGTTACCTAATGTTCGAACAGGTAATCTTTGTAATTTTTTGCAAATATTAGCACATTTGGAATTTGATGCCCACAACATTTTTCAAAAAATCTGGCACAAGTGGCAAAAAAGACTGAGAGAGTTGAGGAATGCTCATCAAACACTTATTTGGAACATCCCACAGGTGAACGGGCTAATTGGGAACAGATGGGTGCCATGATTGGGTATAAAAGCAGCTTCCCTGAAATGCTCAGTCATTCACAAGCAAGGATGCGGCGAGGGTCATCACTTAGTGAACAAATGCGTGAGCTGATTGTCGAACAGTTGAACACCAACATTGAATGCCCGTGACCTTTGATCCCTCAGGCGGTACTGCATCAAAAACCGACATCAGTGTGTAAAGGACATCACCACATGGGCTCAGGAACACTTTAGAAAACCACTGTCAGTAACTAAAGTTCGTCGCTACATCTGCAAGTGCAAGTTAAAACAATGCAAAGCGAAAGCCATTTATCAACAGCACCCAGAAACGCCGCCGGCTTCGCTGGGCCCAAGCTCATCTAAGATGGACTCATGCAAAGGGGAAAAGTGTTCTGTGGTCTGACGAGTCCACATTTCAAATTGTTTTTTAAAACTGTGGACGTTGTGTCCTCCAGAATAAAGAGGAAAAGAACCATCCGGACTGTTATAGGCGCAAAGTTCAAAAGCCAGCATCTGTGATGGTATGGGGGTGTATTAGTGCCCAAGGCATGGGCAACTCACACATATGTGAAGGCACCATTAATTCTGAAAGGTAAATACAGTTTTTTGAGCAACATATGTTGCCATCAAAGCAACGTCTTTTTCATGGACGCCCCTGCTTATTTCAGCAAGACAATGCCAAGCCACATTCTGCACGTGTTACAACAGCATGGCTCCGTAGTAAAAGAGTGCGGGTACTAGACTGGCCTGCCTGTAGTCCAGACCTGTCTCCCATTGAAAATGTGTGGCGCATTATGAAGCGTGAAATTCGACAACGGAGATAGGTGGGATGAGCCTGGCCAAACGGAAACACTCATTGCCCAATTATTTTGTTATTTTTCTGGGATGTAAGAAATCCAGGGCTGAAAATCGAAGACCAGAGTTGATGTTCCCAGCTTGGTGGTTCTATTTCGTTTCTCCTGACCGCCAGAGGCGGTGCTTTCAGCACATGCATATCCATCACGCGAACGTGCAGGTTGAGTAATAGTAACAACAAAGTCACGTGTGACCTGGGTGACGTCACCCCGTGACCCCGGCATAAAAGACCGGTGAACCCAGGAAGTGACCTCTTTCATCTTCTCGCGTTTTGCAAGTTGCGAGTTGGAAATCGGATTCTGGACCAAACGCGTGTTGGTTTCGTTACCCGTGGGGTTGGGGCTGTGCATCCCCCAAGAAACTGCGTTGAATCCGTCGATTCTTTTTTCTTATTGTTTTGTTAGCACTACTCCGTTAGCTGAGTGCTCTCGCTCGTTGGAGTTAGCTATGTAGCCCTCAGAGGCGGTGTCCTCGCCGCTGGAGGCCGGCTTGTTTTCCTTCAGGGAAGTGGTTTTCATTTCATTTGACTTAAAGCAGTGTTTCTCGCCGCTGATTTGTTAATTGGTACTGTGGCGCACGGCGCCTATTTTCGTTAGTATTACACCGTTAGCTGAGTGCTCTCGCTCGGTGGAGTTAGCTGTGTTGCCCTCAGAGGCGGCGTCCTCGCCGCTGGAGGCTGGCTTGTTTCCTTCAAGTAAGTGGTTTTCATTTCATTTGGCTTAAGCGGTGTTTCTCGCCGCTGATTTGTTAATCGATTCTGGGGCGCACGGCGCCTATTTTCGTTAGTATTACACCGTTAGCTGAGTGCTCTCACTCGGTGGAGTTAGCTGTGTTGCCCTCAGAGGCGGCGTCCTCGCCGCTGGAGGCCGGCTTGTGTTCCTTCAAGTAAATGGTTTGCATTTTATTTCACTTAAAGCGGTGTTTCTCGCCGCTGATTTGTTAACCCCTTTGTGCAGAAGCCAAATTTGGCTATTTTTGGGTTACCCACTTTAATGCTGTATAATTCAAAATTAAAGCTTCATAAAGAGAAAAAATGTGGCTCAATTCTGAAAAGACACTTACAGCATTTAGAATTACATAGTATTTCAGTTAATTTTCATGATTATGGTAGAGAAAATGAGCTGCAAACATAAAAAATCTTCATGAGAATTCACCATTGAAATTGCAAAAAAAATAATTCTGAGGATTTAAAAACTGCTGGGGCTTAAAACTATACATTTCTGGGATCATAAACTCCTTGACCACAAGAACAATTCATCTTCAACATTACATTCTAGATTACCTACATGCTTTTAGCCAAATTATACAGCTATCCAAGTGTCTCCCCGAAGTCTCAAAATGAAGTCCAGTCAAATCATAAAAAAATCATGTATATAACACAAATAAAGTTTTAAGGCATGAAATTTAATATGAACAAATGATTTTCTGGTTGAGTTTTGCATGAATTAATCAATATCAGTGCAGTGGAACATCATTGGTCACCAGTAACCTCTCAAAACATGCCTTTTCTCCATAATAAAGTTAACAATATTGTCCATTTCTCTTCGAAGTACCCCAAGCATTAAATGAAGTGCAGATTTAACAGCTATAACATTCACGCAAGACCAAACATGATATGAATAAAAAGCTAACCGCTCTCACATCCGAGCTCATAACCTTACACCTTATAAGGGTGAAAACTCACTAACTCAGTAATATCTGAATTCTGAAATACACCTTATTTTAACAGAACAGAAATTTCACTTTCAGGAAAAAAATACAACGACATATGCCTCCATATTCATCAGAGTGGCGTAATGAACGTACCGAGGGATCTACCGACCTGCGTGGGATGTATGCATTTGGAGAAACGAAAACCTCGGCATTCGATGTCTTTAAACGCGGTATAGATTCTACAGCAAAAAGCCAAATTAAGCAAAATGCAAACAGAGTAGAAGTATAACCTGTTTTCTTTATTGATGCCCTCCTCCAGAGACAAATGTATCGGGTAGAAGGAACGTTCCAGTTCTGTTTCATTCGGAATAATTCCCGTTGACCGCGTCCATACAACATTTAAATCTCGTAAATGAAACTGAACACTTCAGAACGGTCTCGAGTGTCTTTATTTCTTTGATATCGCATCATTTTCAGCTGCGCAACCGCGGCCAACATTCGAAGAATACAACCGACCTTACTTTTACGCTTAGCTTTGTATCCCATTCTTATTGTCCGATCAATGTATTTCAGTTATAGAGGAAAGTTAAGACACTGGGGAATGGGATAAGAAACGAGTCTGTCAATACATCGTTACCGGGGAAGCTTCACGAGGACGTGAACTATAACTGTAGAGTTACGCAGATGAATCTGAGTATATAATTGAGTGACTGGCTATCGACACCAGTACTTCGGTGGATAGAAGGGAGCGCTGAATTTGTCGATGGAGGAATCTAAGCGTTAATCCATGGGAGGGAACTACGCATATTTTGTGTGTGATGATTGTAACTGACAGTAGAATGTGAGAGAAGCAATACTATGTCGGATTTTTTTCTTCACAAAACGTATTTTTTTAACCACTAATTGGAATACTGTTGGCTCACTGTAGCTAAAATGGTTGCTACAGAGTAGTACGTTTTTTTTCTGTCGCAAGTGATAATTTTTTAAAACTACTGGATCGATACTATGGGCAAGGTTATTGACCAGTTTGCACATCAGGCTTAGCTGAGGAGTTTAATCCATGCTACTCCTGAAAAACAGGGATTGGAGGGAATTTCTCCATACTATAAATCGCGTTTCAGCTCTGCCTGCTTGTGAATATCCAATAGCTGATCCGGGGGTGCCATCTTGTGGTCGAGTACTGTAACTTAAGTGCTTACATTTGCATATCTATAGACGCGAGCATCTACATCTGCAGAAAGGGGTTAATCGGTCCTGGGGCGCACGGCGCCTATTTCGTTGGTATTGTGCGACCGCCTTGTTTTGGGTAGCCTTGCCTCCGGCCTGTTCACGGGCTGGCCGTCTTGAGTGTTTTGCGGTGTGTGATGTCTTCTCACGCCAGTGAGTGACTGTTTATTTGCGGCCCCTCAAGCTGGAGGACGGCCACTGCGAGTGCCCCTCCTGCCTGGGTATTGAGCACTTGCGGCAGGGGCTGACTGACATGGCCTGCGCAGACTGCATGTGCCTGAGCGAGGCTGCACGGACCCCCAGGCTGGCTAGGATGGATTCCCCATCCGACATCCCTTGGGTCTCGGGGAGACAGGATGTGGTGCCGGGTGCAGCAGCGGGGCCCAGCAAGCGCCGTGGGGCTCCCCCACGTGTCGCCGCTCCCAAGGCGATGAAGGCCCTGCTGGCGAATCTCCAGCCTCCACCATGGGGCAGCAGTGTTCCCGCAGCCACCCCACCTCCCTGGCAGCCCGACCGATCGCCATCACCACCCGATCTACCACCGGCCGTTGATGCACGCAGCCTCGAAGAGCTGCCGATCCAGGCGTCGGAGAGCTTGACTGCGGTGGGTTTGCCGGTCACGACTCCACCTCTCCGGCCGGTTCCCAGGCCACCGGCTACGGCACCGTGACAGCGTCGGAAGGCGGACGCTCATCCATCCAGCTAACGCTGAGAGCTGCATTGGCCCATCTGGGTTTGGACACGCCCCCGGTGGCCCAGTATCAGAGCACTTTTTTCAGAGGCTCCACACAGCCTTCCTCGCTGTCTGTTCCGCCCTTGGCCCCATACATCGAGGAGTTGCAGAGGTGTTGGGCGGACCCCAGGCGCCTTTCCCACCTCCCCAGTGACTGCAGGGCCCTAGCGGCAATGCAGGATGCCCCCACCTACGGCCTCCAGCGGATGCCCAACACTGAGCCCTCTGTGGCTACCCTCGTCCTTTCGCCCAACGAGGCTCTGCGGCCTGACGCCGATGCCCCCGCGCTCAATGCCGTGTGACCGACGACCTCATCGTGCGAGGATATGACACGGCAGCACGAATGGGCTATATCGACAACTCCTTGTCCCACCTGCTGCTGGCCCTTGCCCAGACGCTGGAGGGGGCGAGCGCGGCATCACAGGAGCTGTGCGACGTGGGGCTCCAGGCCTTTGCCTACTCGCCGCGGGATCTGGGCCGGCTGATGTCTTTTATCACCCTCGCATGCCGGCAGATATGGCTGGCGCAGTCCCCTCTGGCCGAGCCCAACCGGCGCGTGCTGTGCTCTCTCCCTGTTGTCCCCGGGGAGCTGTTTGGCGAGGCCACCCAACAAGCCCTGGACCGGAGTGCCCCGACTCCGTCTCGGCCACGCACTCGCCAGGAGACCAGATGGGCTGCTGACTTTCGTCGCCCCACCACCTCCTGTACCCGCGGCGCCGCCCCCTACACCCAGTCTACTCCCCATCGCCCCCCTGGTGACCGACGGGGGCGGTCTGGGCGGCGCTGACATCAGCGCGCCGGCGGTCGGCCGCTTTCCCAGCGGACAGCTCCAACACTGGAGAGCGTTGACCCCAGACCCCTGGGTGCGGATGACCCTCACTGAGGGTTACCGCATCCAGTTCTGCCGCCGACTGCCGCGTTTTTATGGGGTCAAATATACCACCGTGAGCCATCCGGGGAAGTCCCTCGTCCTCCGGCAGGAAATCGCCACTCTCCTGGAGAAAGGAGCAATCTCTCCCGTCGACAGGCAGAGACAGCAAGGTGGGTTCTACTCCAGGTATTTTCTGGTTCCAAAGAAAGACGGCGGTATCCGCCCGATCCTCGACCTGAGGCCTCTCAATTCCCACTTGAAGACCATGAGATTCCGCGTGCTGCGTACGGTGGATGTCTTACACCACATCCAGGCCGGCGACTGGTTTGCCACCATCGACCTGAAAGACGCCTACTTTCATGTTCCCATTGCGCCACACCACAGGCAGTTCCTGCGGTTTGCTTTTGAGGGCCAGGCCTTCGAGTTCAATGTTCTGCCCTTTGGGATATCACTGGCACCCCGTGTGTTCACCTGGTGTGTGGCAGCTGCATTGGCACCACTTCAGGCACGGGGCTTGCGTGTCCTGCCTAACCTAGACAACTGGCTCGTCTGTTCACGATCGGAAGCTCAGGCCCACACCGACATCGCGATTGTGCTCTCACATGTCACAGAGCTGGGTGAATTACCAGAAGAGCTCACTGGTGCCCAGCCAGGAGACGATCTTCTTGGGCATGCACCTGGATTCGAGGTCCTTCATAGCAACCCCCTCCCTGACCAGGATCCACAACATCCGCCTGCTGCTTGGCTGCTTCAGAAGGGGCAGGTCACTCGCCCTGAAGACCTTTCATCGCCTGCTGGGCATGCTTACGGCGGCCTCCTCTCTGGTCCCGCTGGGGCTCCTGGACTTACGTCCGCTTCAGAGGTGGCTCAATGGTCTCCACCTCCACCCGGTGCTGTAGGGCACAGGTTTGTGCGGGTAAAAGATTCTTTTTGCAGACTCCTCCGTCCATGGAGGAGGAGGGCTTACTTTGTGTAGGGAGTTCCACTGGCCGCTATCCCCTCCCGAAGGGAGGTCATCACCACGGACGCCTCCCTGGGAGTTTGGGGTGCAGTCTGGCAATGCCGGACCGTCAGAGGCTGCTGGAGTCCAGGGCAGCGACAGCAGCACATCAACGTGCTGGAGCTACGGGTTGTTTTCCTCGGCCTACAGCACTTCCTCCCAGGCCTGGCCAGCAGACACGTTCTGGTGCGGACGCTACGATGGTGTATTACATCAACCACTAAGGAGGCACCAAGTCCCTCCAATGCTTAGAAGTGGCCGTGCAACTTCTGCGGTGGGCCCATTGGCATCTCTTGAGCCTGCGTGCCATGTACTTGCCAGGCACTGCCAACAGGGCAGCAGATCTGCTTTCCCGCCAGGACCCCGATTCTGGGGAATGGAGACTCAACCCAGCAGTGGTTCTCGCCATCTGGGAACGTTTTGGCAGGGCAGAGGTGGACCTCTTTGCCTGCCAGGAGTCGACACACTGCCCTCTGTGGTTCAGCCTCCACGGCCCCAGCTCCCTGGGCCAGGACTCGCTAGCGCATGCTTGGCCGAGGCAACTGCTGTATGCCTTCCCCCCTCTGCCACTGATCGTGCCAATCCTGCACAGGGTTGCGATGGACCACCATGAGCTGCTGCTCGTCGCCCCTCGGTGGCCGGGCCGAGTGTGGTTCCCCAAGTTGCTGCAACTTCTGAACGGCGACCCCTGGTGCCTACCAGTGAAAACGGACCTGCTATCACAGCTGGGAAGGCAGATCTGGCACCCAGATCCAGCCCGTCTGCAGCTCTGGGTGTGGCCGCTGAAGGGCCAGACCCCCTGCTAGGTCTTTGTGAGCCGGCAGTGGTCAAGACCATTGCAAGCTCTCGGGCACCCTCCACCAATGCCCTCTATGCCAACAGATGGAGGCTTTTCTCCAACTGGTGCTTGACTCGGGGGGAGGAGCCTACATGCTGCCCCTTGCCGACCATTCTACTGTTCCTTCAGTCTCTGTTTGACAAGGGTCTTACTCCTTCCACCATCAAGGTCTATGCAGCTGCCATCTCTGCTCAGCATGCCAGAATTGAGGGAAGGACCGTGGGGTCCCACCCATTGGTGGCACGTTTCTTGAAGACCCCCCCCAGACTGAGGCGGATACCCACGTGGGATCTTCACTTAGTGCTGCAGGCTCTCTACAACGCACCGTTTGAGCCCCTGCTCACGGCAGACATTTCATGGCTCCCTGAAGACTGCCTTTCTTCTGGCCATTACATCGATGAGGCGCGTCTGGGAATTACACGCGCTGTCAGTCAGTGGGGAGTGCCTGCAGTGGCACCCCGGCGACAGTGGGGTCACTCTGTGGCCTAACCCCTCTTTCCTCTCGAAGACCCTCTCTGCTACCTTCGTCAACCAGCCCCTAAGCCTTGCGGTGTTCAAGGCAGGCCATGGTGAGAGGTCGGAACTTTTGTGCCCAGTTCGCGCCCTCAGGGTGTACGTGTCCCGTGCGGAAGGCTTCCATAGGAGTGACGCCCTGTTTCTGTGCCACACAGGGCCGAGGAAGGGTCTGGCACTCTCCTAACAGAGGCTTTCCAAATGGATAGTCGAGGCCACATTACATGCCTACAGACATAGTGGCTTCCCGGTTCCTCCGGCTGTTCGGGCGCACTCTGCACGGGGCGTGGCGGCCTCATGGGCACCACTGAAGGGCGTACCCCTTTCAGACATATGCAGTGCAGCCTCCTGGGCGTCCAGATGCACCTTCACCAGGTTTTACAGTCTTAATGATGGCCGTCATTCCAGGCCCGTCGCAGCTGAGTACGGGTAGGCACTCCTCATGACCTGGTTGGTATTAGTCATCCATGTGCTGAAAGCACCGCCTCTGGCGGTCAGGAGAAACGAAATAGAACGAGGGTTATGTAGATAACCGCGGTTCTATGAGTTTCGGATGACCGCCAGAGCTTGGCAGTCACTCGGAGTGTACACGAGAAGATTTGCCAAGAGGTGACTTCCTGGGTTCACCGGTCTTTTGTCCCGGGGTCACTGGGTGACGTCACCCAGGTCACACGTGACTTTGTTGTCACTATTACTCGACCTGCACGTTCGTGTGATGGATATCCATGTGCTGAAAGCACCGCCTCTGGCGGTCATCCGAAACTCATAGAACCGCGATTATCTCCATAACCCTCGATTTCAATGCATGATTCTGTACATGCCTACACCATGGACAATGTGTAATCCTTGAGGTTGCAGAGATCCTTGCGCTCCAGATCGTTGATTCAGTGGTTTGGTGGAGTACTCCTAAAATACTTCTGACAAAAATCTGTACTTACATATTTTCAGTAATTGTCAAAAAATGAATTTACGCAAGTTCACTTTATACTATAACAATACAACCATGCTACTGGAAGAACAAGATATATTGTGACGCCCACCTGTGTTCATCTCTGTGCCCGTAGGCTCAGCTACGTCAGTGCACGGGCATGGCTGGGCCTAACTTGCTTAATTGCATTACTAATTTCACCTGCACTTTGGAGGGGTGGAGTTGTTAAAAGGAGTTCTCTCTCTCCCCCTAGGGGGGCTGATACTCTTTTCTTTGCAGGCACTGTCTGATACTTTTCCCTCACCAGCATAGTGCTGGCAACAAAACAGCACCTAATCTTCTCCTATAATGTTTCACAAGATGGGAGAATACAGAAAGAGGGATCTTCGACCATTCCTCTTTGTACAATCTCTCTAAATCATCCAGCGACCTCGGTCCTCTCCTCTGCACTCTCCTCTTCAGCTCACTCCGCAGGTTTTTTTGAGGTCTTGGGACTGAGATGGCCATGGGAGGAGCTTGATTCTGTGTCTGCTAAACCATTTCTGAGTAGATTTGGCCTCATTTTTTGGTCATTATCTTGCTGAAAGACCCAGTGATGATCTATCTTCAGCTTTCGGGCAGAGGCCACCAGATTTTGATTTAAAATGTCACGGTATTTCAAAGCGTTCATGATGTCATGCACCCTAACAAGGTTCCCAGGGCCTCTGGAAGAGAAACAGGCCCGCACCGATCACCGATCCTCCCCCATACTTCACAGTGGGCATGAGGTGCTTTTCTGCATACACATCTTTTGTGTTGCGCCAGACGCACTTAGAGTGTTTGTTGCCAAAAAGCTCGATCTTGGTCTCATCTGACCAAATCACACGGTCCCAGTTGAAGTCCCTGTTACCGCTTAGCGAAATCCAGACGTTTGCATTTATGATTGTGAGTGAGTAAAGTTTTTTTCCATGCATGCCTCCCAAACAGCTTGTTGGCTTGTAGATAGCGCCTGATGGTTGTTTTGGAGACTTTGTGACCCCAAGATGCTACCATTTGTTGCAATTCTTTAAAGGTCACAGGCCAAGTCCACTATGTCAAGTCAAAATTTATTTTACTCCTTCCTATTTAGCAGTATGACAAAAAAAGTCACATCCCATCCAAAATTACCGCGTTAAAAGTGAAATTGGTAACAAATAACAACCCATGGCCCAAGCCATGTCGAGAGCCCAGCCGAATAAAATTTAGTTTCAAATCACGCCGCTAGGGGGCCTGCCAGTGACGTCACAGTTGTCAAACAATTGAAGTTCACTATATTGATCTGCATAGCATAACAACGTTTTACACGTTTCCTTTCAATACATCCCGGACTCTCGACGAAACATGGACAATAACGTTAACCCTACAGACACAATTGATTTTGATGAGGATGAGGAGGCGAGTTCTGTAGAAGTTTACGGCCTGCAGCCGTATTTATTCGAGCCGGTTTTGAATAAAGTCTGCAATTTAAAAAATCTAAAAATTATTACTAGTTGATTAAATTTATTTGTCACAAACTCTGAACTGAAGAAATGGGCCCTAGACAGCCTCGTTTCAAATTAGAATGTTAATTTAATTCATCATTTACGGATTATCTGGATTTGTCGTGTTCGAGAAGAACAACGGTGAGTCTTTGTGCAGATGTGTCCGCCAGTGGACGTGGAGCTGCAAATTTATACACGCAATTACAATATTCTATCACTAGATGGCACATTAGGATCAGTTATTGAATATTATCACTGCCACCAAACTCAAAGAAGAAGTGATTTCATTCCCCCCAACGTCTATACTTTTTAATTTCAGTGGGACTCCTCAGTATAATAAAGGCTAAATTTAATAATTATTTTTTGTATTTGTACCGTTTTGTCTGTCACAAACAAGAGATGTTGCGGCACTACCTCTGACACCGGATCGGAGCAGGGTTTGTTTTCAGCCAAAATACGTGTGTGTGTGTGTATATATATATTTTTTTTGGGGGGGGGGGACCAAACACACACACACACACACACACACACACACACACACACACACATACACACACACACATATATATATATATATATGGTATTGCATCGGGTTTTAATTTTCGTCTAAAAGATCCACCGTAGCCGATGCTTACAGCAAACGTCTCATCAAACACAAAGTAGGAAGGATCAAAACGGTCACAGCACAGACGCGAATGCTTTGACAGTTTCCACAAAGTTCCGGGCTTCCTCCCCGCACAGCCATTCCTTTTTTTAAGAAGGGGGTTGTTAAAATTTATTTAATTAAAACTGCATGCCTTTGTGGCTTTGTGATTAACTCTGGTGCAATAGTAAGAATAGCAGTTAGGTCTATGTATAATAATTTAGTCATGGGAGTTACTGTGGGTTTTGTGGGCCCCAATGGGCTGTGGGCCTTTATGGATGTACAGATGTACGGATGGACGGAGCCCAATACTATATAAAAATGAAAAACGCTACTGCATCAAGAAAATGGAACAGCTTGTGACAAAGGAGAGAGAAAGGGAGCCTTTGGCATGTTACTGGCTGATCTTAGCTGCCGAGATGTGGTGCGTCATTTGCACTGTCACTGTTCAACATTCAGTTGGCTGTCTATTGGAGAATGGAACACAGGTACTGTCACTGACCGACCGAGACATCGGAGAGTGTCACGTGAACTGTGAGTAAGCTACCTGCTTTGGCGAGGATCTATACCAATTACGAGGTGTCCACACAGGCCTGCAACAGGTCTTTTTTTTCTTTTATTTGTGTTATGCTTGTACATGATCACATTTATGCGTAGCTTGAGTGACATCACTTCAGTATTCTAATCGGTCTCATTAACAGTACTGTGTTTTGTATTACGTGTCCTTTGTCCATTTTATAGTTGAGTTGGTCAATTTGAAGTATTTACGAGATTATACACAGGGATTCTGTCTGCATTTGAATAATTCAGTTTATGATATCTTAAATTTAAATCCTAAATAGATTTCACAAAAAGCAGTTCATTCTGTTTGAATTTTTATTTGCTTACCAAAATACACTGGAGTCTTCTCTACCAGTTGAACACATAGTTGTTCAATATTTTTTAATGATGGAGAGACCGTGCTCCTAGAGGGACCGTGTGCTCATCCGTGCATTCGGAGACAATGGCAAGGGAAAACTGAAGGACAAATGGGATTCCTGGCCCTACATCATCCTACAGAAGTTGCCCAACCTTCCAGTGTACCATCTGCAGCCTGAGAGAGGGAAAAAGATTGTTTAAGCGCTACACAGACATCAACTGCTTCCTATTGGGTGCCTGATTCGTCTGCATGAGGAGCTTGAGAGACAGACTGGCCACACTCGTATGCGAGTGCCACAGATACGCCAGCACACACGGAGGTGTGGAGAGGAAAGAGTTCCTCGTGGGACCAGCTGTGAGTTGTCTGAGTCTGATGAAGACGTGCCCCCCAGTAGAAACAGGGCTCTGCTGAGAGATGGACTACAGACTTTAATTCAGGAGAGGGATGCTCTTACAAGGTCGAATCCCCACAGCAACCCGACAGGCGTAGAGGTTGAGTCGTCAGACAGTTCAGAGGGTGAAGATGTCCCAGACCATAGTGACAGTGATGACCCCAGATCTGAAGTTGCGTCTCAATTTGTAAGATTTATGGAATTATACACAGGGATTCTATCTGCATTTGAATAATTCAGTTTATGATATCTTAAATGTAAATCCTAAATAGTTTTCACATATAGCAGTTCATTCTGTTTGAATATTTATCACTTTACAAAATACATTGGAGTCTTCTATACCAGTTGAACATATAGTTGTTCAATTTTTTTTTAATGATAGTCTTTTGATATATCTAATTGTTTTGTATTCCCTTATAGCATTTAATAGCCTTTATTATTTTAATCTCTATACATCGAATCAGCAGCTGTTCAAGCTGCTAAACTTATGCCATTTTTATATTATCAAACAGATTCATGAATTTGATACAGCCTTTGAGCTATTGTCTACCGAAGTAGTACAGCTGCATTTTAGGCTAATACACTGTTACATACATTTATACAGACACTGAGTAAACTCTTTGGGTTTACTTTTTTTATTATTATTTTCACTTTTATTAAGAGTTCAGTGACTCTGGGTATCCCAGAGGTTTGCTGGCCACTTTCATTGTTACCCTTTCACCTATTGGGCTCTAATTTCGTAGACCAAGCGCAGGCGCGGCGAATGGAGGGTGCGCCGCGCCAACGGGGTGTGTGCAGGCGTATGTTGCAATTTCGTGCCCGGCGTACCCTGGCGCAAGTACTCCTCTGTCCCGCCTCTGCCCCGCCTTCCAGCGCAAGTTGGCAAAGAAGGCGTATTTGGGTATAACACAGACGAGTCAAATATTGCTCATTGGCAAGAGAAACGATGGATAGCGTGTTCCTATTATTAGTTACTGTTGCCGCTTAAAATTTCGGGATTAAAATGAATGGACAACAAAGCAAGATACGTTACACATTTATTTTCAATATGTGATCTTAGCTCAGTGCGAGATAATAGCAATCAGGCTGTATTCCTTTCCCCCACAAAAGACGATAAAACCTAAGTGACAATAATAGTAGTCTAGAATTAAGCCGCTTGCACACTGGACGCGAAACGAATTTTTCGCTCGAAAGATTGCGTCTTGCGTCTTGCCCAAAAGTCTGACAGGGTTTTAATACATCTCCGTGTCCGACAGTCTATTATTGTTTTTAATTTCTTCAAATCTACTGACTCTTTTAGATATTAAACGAGAGTGTTTGAAAAGAGGGCTCAGTTCTTCAAGATGAGTACCGAGAATTTCAATCAAAGTTTCTGTTTAAGCTCTGCTTAATAAAGCGAGTCGACATTGACGCGAGACAATGTACAATGCCTCCGTGTCTGACAGCCCAAAAAAAAGACGATTAGAGCGTATTGATAATGAAATAAAGAATAAAAAGAAACATTTCAACAACAGAGCATCCAATGAACACTGCGATTTATTTATTGGCGGGTCATCTTCGTTGGATATCCCGTATGGGACTGATATATTTTTATTCTCTATTTCGTTATAAATCTGTCATATCAATTCTTTTACTTTTTGCTGGCTGCTGGACATGGAGTAATTTGCATTTCGTGTCGGACAGTCTTGATCGTGCATGCGATGATTTCTTCACTCTGTCAATGGTCATGGAATTGATTTGCTCACGCACTATTTTATATCTGCTGTGGAAATAAAGCGTGAATCTGTTCTGTCCATCTGATTAATTTTCAAAAAAAAAGACCGAATAAATACTGATGTCTATCTTCAACGGAAGAAAACAGATGAATAGGCTAAAAAGACCAAGAAAAGTCGGAAAAATTAGAACTTTTATGACTCTCAGACACGGAGCTATATTAAAACCCTGTCCGACTATCGCGTCTTTGCATTGTCTGTAATCAGTCCGAGCGAAAAATTCGTTTCGCGTCCAGTGTGCAAGCGGCTTTAATGAGCATAGAACGCAAGCATTCGATATATATACATGTAGCAGGCCGAAGGAGGGCCCGGGCGGGGACTTGAACCTCCAGACTCCTGGGTAAGAGTCATGCGCACTGACCACGTCGCCAAAGAGCCAGGCTCAATGGCGAGGTAGCCAGGGCATGTACTTATTAGGAGACACTTCCAGTGACAGGACCCTTCAACTGTCACATCTCTCCCCCTCTTTCATGAGCGTGTCCCCACGCTCCATGCTTGATGCATGCTGCCATCCATGCTGATGCATGCTGCCAGATCCTGCTGATTACGCCAGAATGTAGCAGGCCGAAGGAGGGCCCGGGCGGGGACTTGAAGGCCGAAGGAGGGCCCGGGCGGGGACTTGAACCTCCAGACTCCCGGGTAAGAGTCATGCGCGCTGACCAAGTCGCCAAAGAGCCAGGCTCATTGGCAAGGTAGCCAGGGCATGTACTTATTAGGAGACACTTCCAGTGACAGGACCCTTCAACTGTCACATATATATATATATATATATATATATTAGTTTGTGGTTGGCTGAGAAAGATGCGAAGTCGTTAGATTGCATCACAGATTCAGTTGCGTTGATTAAGCCAGGTCAAGAATCCATTACGCGTGGCAACCGCCTGACATCAGGACAATCGATATAGATACTATAATTTATGTCCTTATTCAGATAGTTACATTAAATAATGCTTCCTGTAATTATTTCTTGCACTGAAATGTGCCTGACATTCTGTAAACCTGCCTGTGAGATTTCGGTGACGTGTGCGCACTCTGCGCCGGTCAGCCAAATTACCACTGCACGGAAATTAAACCAGGTTGGAGCTGGCGAGTTATCTGCGCAACTCCAGCGGAGACTTTTTCTACGAAATTGTCACTGCGTCTTGATGAATATGTGACACCTCCCCCTACTACGCCGCCACACCCATCTCGGCGCACCTTCGTCTACCGAAGGCTGCGCACCTCACGAAATTACCACTACGCGGGCTGCGCCGTACGAAATTACCACTGCGCGGGATGCGCCTCGCTACGCCACCTGCGCTGCGCCAGGAAATTAGAACCCATTGTATTAATTTGAATAAACTTCTTGACTATTTATTTACCTTTCAATGAGGAATCTACTTGAGTATTTTGATGTATTGTGACAATTTACTGTGTCTTTTTTAAAATACACTATTTTGTTATTTCTGGTCTCTGTGTCCACTCACTGGTTAGCATATCTCATCTATTTTGTTGTATTCAGCGTACTGTATTGGTAGTATATCTTATAGTTTCACCAGACAGGTGAGAACCTAACCCACAAACCCAGATTACACTTATTACACCCCTCTGAGGGAATAGAGGGCAACAGAATGTTTTTTTTTTTAGTATGGTTTGCCGCAGTGCATTATGGGCGATGCCTGGGGTCGGGGAGGAATTCAAGTTCCGTGAAACCAGTCGTCAACAATGCCCGGAGTGAATGTCTGTGTACCACACTATGGCTCTACAACAAAAAACGGTGGATAGTCCGCTCAATGTATTGCGAAAAACAACTGAATACATAATTACGCTTGGGGGTCATGACCAGAGCCTCTGGTTATGACTAAAGATTTTCGTTACTAACTTTGCTATTTGCCTACCATTTGCTCATTCTATGGGCTAGCCTTTTAGTTCAGTTTTCTGAAAGCCTCAAATAAAGCAGAATCTCTATGTTGTAACAATGTTGATTGTAGAAAATCAAGCATGAAATTCTGCAGAAATTTAATCAGGCTACACTATGCTTGTGAAGGATACAAATTATTATGCTTGTGAAAGATATGTTTATAAATTGACTGTGATTACGTTACGTTGTTGCCAGCACTCAGCCAGGCGAACAGCAAAAACCGTTTCACCGTATCAGATAAGCTATCTGAGCGAACCTTTTGAATGGTTTTTGAATCTGAGCGAACCTTTTGAATGGTTTTTCATTGCATGAATGCAGGTGAAATGTGTCAGCTTCACCAGACACAGACGTTAATGAACAACACAATCCTCGACAGTTAAAATAATTAAAAAAGAGGACCTCTTTATTTATTTATAATTCTGCAACTGCTGCAGGCGACCAATTTCTTTGAGCATTTTAGTAGGTTAACGATCGCCATTACGAATCATAACACTGGAGGGTCTAATTTATTTATTTATTACTATTATTATTATAAATGCATATTTATCAAAAAAACAAATGACACCAATGTTTTTTATTGTTGTCATTTTTTTGTAATGATTGAATGAAAGATCCGCATCGCATACCTGTGCGCGCAGTCTGGACCACACGAAAGAGCAGAAAACAACGGGTTCGGACCACAAAGACTTCATGGACCATTAGTTCCTACTTATTAACAGATTATGACGTCAGCACCTCCAAGGTAGATGTAATCACGCAAATTGGTATATTCAGTGCAACAATGAGAATTTAGGGATAATCATTTATAGAATAGGCTAAATAAAATAAAATTGATTATAATATCTGAAATTTATTTTGCTGCCAGTATTGCCTGAACAGCCTGAGAAGGGAGATGGATTGGTCCTTGTCAGCGACCATAGTCAGAGGACAAACCTGAAATGGTCTGCGAACCACTGCACCATGGTCCGAACCACTAGCTTGAGCACCCCCTAGTGGTAGTGAGCAGTGGTCCCTGCAGTGGTCCGTGCCGGTGATCATGGTCCGGACCATGAACTTCAGCGCCCCTAGTGGTAATGACCAGTGGCCCAAGCACAGCAACCATGGTCCATGGACAGACCACTGAATTGGCTACAACCCCTGCTGGAATGTTGGCAACCTGCTGAGAACTGTCAGTCTTTCAGGCAAGTCCAGGCTAATTGTTTGTGCCATAACTGAATTTAACTCCTTGTAGTGGATTTTGAACCTGAATTCTATATGAAATGAATTAAAATGCGATAAACTTTCATTTATACAACTGGAATCCAATGATAAGTTATTCATATTAGATGTGTAATAAAATATGCCCTGAGAAGTATTCATATCGGTCTTTATAAAATGTATGGAAAATGTGACAACACTATGTGCGAAAATATAAGTGACAAAACCCATTTAATCCAATTGTATATCCTTATTTGATTATTTTATCGTGGCTAATGTTTACAAATCAATATTGTTAACCAACTATCATGAATTATAAAGTTGTGATTTTAATTATGAAGGACGTCTCTGACCACAACTATTTTCACTATGAGGCGACAGTTGCTTATAATCGGTCCGATTGTCATGGTTCTTCATGTATAGATTTGCATTTAAATAGGCGTATTTTGCCACATTTAGCACAAAATCGCCTATGCTCATCACTTCAATTTATAAATTATTCATTTTTCCGATCCATAATGTAACTCTTATGGTCCAAAATAGCATCTTAAGGTAACCCCTCCTTTGTCGTATTGAAGAAGTGATTATACGCGCCTCTCAAGACATTCAGCACATTAATGGTTTCTTGCTTTTTAGGCACCTGGTGAAGGTTTTATTTTGTTTCCATTGTCATCTGAAAAACTACTGTCAAGTTATTCGTAACAGCTTACAATGGATATGAAACGGAGATTCGAGGATGCGTACAAAAACAAATGGATTTTATATTGGGGGAGGAATTTTTTTTTTTTTTTTTTTGATGGCGGTACAGATAGCCTGAATGCCTGAGTTTAAAATATTAATTTAACTTGGTTATATGCCATCAACACACCATAATTTTTGGGGGAGTCAACTGGAGATCTTCAATATTTCATGAAAACATCTTAATAGCAATTTTAAAAACTGCCACAGTTAAAATTTAGGTTACCCTGTGGCCTTTTTAGGGGTATATTGCATGCAGCAGGTAAACTGTATTTCATTCTTTGTTATATTTTGCAATTCAGGGTTTACATGTGTGCCTATTCCCGCTGATCATATTCCAACAGATTCAACCCAGGCTGTCATCAGAGAAGCGTAATTGAATGTAATGTGTAATGTGAATATAGGCCACTAGATGGCAGTATTTACCTTTTTTTTGTTAAGCTCAGACTGGAGTCATGTTTGGACATGTTTCCAGACATGTCTGGGGCAAGTCCCCGAAAATTAAAAAAAAGAGGTCTAAATGTGGGTGGGGTCTGCAAAAGAGTATATAAGGAAAAGAATTGAGACAGTAGAGGGTAGGAGAAATTGCAAGAAGAAGGATACGTGTGACCAGACCTGTCATTTCTGTTCAAGACCTGTGTAGTTTCTTTTGTGGATTTCTTTGCCTGTGTTTGAGCATTTTCTTCATCCAGGACATCACCAAGCCACCCCACCAAGAAGGGACTGTAATTATTTCTGTTTTTTTCTTATTTATCAATCTTGGTCTTTAGTTGTAGGTTGTTATTAGTCTTTGTCTTTGTTAAAAATTAAATGTGTTTTAGTTGTTGAAACTGTGTTTGTCGTCCCTTGCTGTTGCTGTTGTGTTATGAATGTAATAACAAATTGGGGCCATAACAAATTGGGGGCTGGTCCGGGATAGACCATTGTGTGAGTAATTTATTGAAAATCTAACATTCCAAATTGTGAAATTGTTTTTGTGAATTTTCCTAGATATATATTGACAACAGCAATGGATGATTTCTTGGCATCACCAACCGTAGGGGTTTTGAAGTCTTTTAAAAAGACAGAACTGCTAGAAATTTGCAGACAGTTGGAGTTGACAGAGGTAAAACCAGCCATGCGAAAAGCAAGACTGGCTAGAGAGATAGTTGAATATTACATTGATGAAAATGTGTTTGCACCAGGAGATCTGGAACAGTTTCCAGTGGAAAATCCAAATATAGAAATGGAACTTAAATTAAAAATGCTAGAGATTGAAAGGGAAGAAAGAGAAAAAGAAAGGGAGGAAAAAGAGAAACAAAGAGAATTTGAGAGGGAAGAAAAAGAAAAACAAAGGCAGTTTGAGTTAGAAAAATTAGCAAGAGAAGAAAAACAAAGAGAATTTGAGAGAGAGAAAGAGGAATGAGCATACTACTCCTGTCCCCATATATATCCTAAGGGATACCGGAGCTCCTCAGTCACTTTTGTTGATGGACTCCTTGGAGTTACGTGATGAGACCGCTTCAGGGGATTTCATACTTGTACAAGGTATTGAAGGGAGGACTGTATCTGTACCCCTGCGCTCTATATTCTTGAAGTCAGATTTAGTTACAGGACAGGTAAAGGTGGGACTTATGTCAAGTCTACCTATAAAGGGTGTTTCTCTGTTGCTAGGCAATGACCTGGCTGGGGGCAAAGTAGTTCCCCCTGTACATCTTACTTCACAGCCGAGCACTGAAGATGGGGATGAGGACCCATCTCTGTATCCTTCTTGCGCAGTGACTCGTGCTATGGCCAAGAAGGCTAAAGAAGAAGATGATGTGGTGCCGTCCAGTACATTGAATAGTCAGGACTCAGGTGGTTCGCCTCATGACTCTGATTGGCCTACTATGGTTTCTCCGTTTGAGGACTTATCAGATACTTTTATCAGTTCTCTATTCAGCCAGCCGGATGGGTCTGGTGATTCTGATGTGTCTGGAGACTTGTCTCTGTCCAGAAAGCGGTTGATTGAGGAGCAAACTAATGATCCTGAAATTTGTGTACTAAAGAGGAGAGCCCTTCCTGAAAAAGAAATAGATGCAGTTCCAGTTGGGTATTATCTCAAGGATGGTGTGTTGATGCGGAAGTGGCGCCCTCCTGATATCCCTGCCAATGCAGATTGGGCAGTGGTCAGGCAAATTGTTGTTCCGAAGGTCTATAGGAATGAGATCTTAACAATGGCTCATAGTTTACCTTTAGGAGGTCATCTTGGTGTTAACAAGACTGTTGATAAGATCATGAAACACTTCTTTTGGCCTGGGCTTCGGAAAGACGTTTCCAACTTTTGCAAAACCTGTCACACTTGTCAGGTAGTTGGAAAACACCAGTTAGACCCACCTGTAGCTCCATTGCAGCCTATCCCAGCATTTGGGGAGCCATTCTCTAGGGTCATTGTTGATTGCGTTGGTCCATTACCCAAGACTAGATCTGGAAATCAGTACTTGCTGACAATCATGTGTGCATCTACCAGATTCCCCGAAGCCATACCTCTACGTAACATCAAGGCAACTGCAATCTCGAAGGCTTTGATAAAGTTCTTCACGTTGTTTGGCCTTCCCAGGGAAATTCAGTCAGACCAGGGTAGCAATTTCACTTCAGGATTGTTTCAGCAGGTTGTGTATGAACTAGGTGCAAAGCAGATTCTTTCTAGTGCCTATCATCCAGAAAGTCAGGGTGCCTTAGAGCGGTTTCATTCCACTCTCAAGACAATGATGAGGACTTATTGTTATGACCATGAGAAAGACTGGGATGAAGGGGTTCATTTGCTGTTGTTTGCAGCTAGAGAAGCAGTGCAGGAGTCTACTGGATTCAGTCCATTTGAGCTAGTGTTTGGTCATGAAGTGAGAGGACCTTTGCTATTATTGAGTGAACAATGGCAAGAGAAAGAGCCGCATATCAGTCTGTTAGACTATGTTGGCAAGTTCAAGGAAAGATTGCGTGCAGCTTGTGACCTTGCCAAAGAGAACTTGAAATCAAGTCAGGGAAAAATGAAAACTTGGTATGATCATAAGGCTAGAAGCCGTGAGTTTAAACCAGGAGAAAAGGTCCTTGTGTTGTTTCCCTTGCAGTCCAATCCATTGCAGGCTAGATTTCATGGTCCTTATGAAATTCTGACAAAACTCAATGATCTCAATTACATTGTGAAGACTCCAGATAGGAGAAAACCAAAACAATTGTGTCATATTAACATGCTAAAGCCTTATCATGACAGAAATGCTAGGGTTGCAGCTGTCACTTCAGATTCTCCAATGGTCGAAACGTGTGAAGATGAGGGGGAGTTTCAAGATGATGAACCAAGAATTAAAGCTGAAGTTCTTTCATGTAAATTATCAAACACTGAAGTGTTGCAAAATCTTGATGTAAAACTCCAGCACTTAGAACCCTCACAGAGAGATCAGTTTGAAAGGTTGATCAAGAAATATGAGGATTTGTTTCCTGATGTTCCAAAGAGAGTTACTATAGCCTCTCATGATGTAGATGTTGGTGATGCCAAACCAATAAAACAGCATCCATACCGGATGAATCCTGAAAAGAGAAAGATTGCTGAGAAAGAGGTTGAGTACATGTTAGAACATGATATTATCAGGCCCTCCAACTCAGATTGGAGTTCACCCTGTGTGCTAGTTCCAAAACCTGATGGAAGTACTAGATTCTGTACAGATTATCGCAAAGTCAATGCTGTAACTAGAACTGATGTGTTTCCAATACCTAGGATTGATGATTGTATTGATAGTGTAGGGCAAGCAAAGTTTCTGACCAAGATTGATTTATTGAAGGGTTATTGGTGTGTGCCTTTAACTGAGAGGGCCAAGAGCATCTCTGCTTTTGCCACACCATCTGGATTGTACCAGTATGAAGTCCTACCCTTTGGCATGAAAAATGCCCCAGCCACGTTCCAAAGGATGATACAGTCTACAATCGCCGGATTGCCACACACGGGTGCATACATCGATGACCTGATCACATGGAGTGACTCCTGGGAAGAACATCTAAAAGATGTAGAGACGTTGTTCCAGCGCCTGACCCAGGCTAACCTGACTGTTAACCTGAACAAGAGTGACTTTGGTTGTGCTACTGTCACCTATCTTGGCTACGTCATAGGCCAGGGTAAGGTGGCACCCATAAATGCTAAAGTCCAAGCCATCATGGACTTTCCAGTTCCTGACAACAAAAAAGCTTTGCGCCGCTTCCTTGGAATGATCGGGTACTACCGCAAGTTCTGCAAGAACTTTGCTGAGATTGCTCTCAGTCTAACTAACCAACTGAAGAAAGGCGTAAAGTTCACCTGGGATGATGCATGCCAGAGGGCCTTCGATCGCCTGAAGTCTCTGCTGTGTCACTTCCCCGTGCTCAAATCTCCTGACTTCAACAAACCGTTCTCCATCGCGGTCGATGCTAGCGACCAAGCTTGTGGATCTGTGCTCCTACAGAGAAGTGACTCTGATGACATTGAGCATCCCGTGGCATTCTTCTCCAGGAAGTTCAATCGCCACCAAAGGAACTATTCCACAATAGAGAAGGAACTGTTGGCTCTGGTCCTTTCTTTACAACACTTTGAGGTTTATGTTTGTACAGGACAAAAGCCAATGATTGTGTACACTGACCACAATCCGTTAATGTTTTTGAGTAAGATGAAAAACAAGAATCGGAGATTGTTGAATTGGAGTTTGATTTTACAGGAGTTTGACTTGGAAATTAAGCATGTGAAGGGTACAGACAATGTAATTGCTGATTGCTTATCCCGTGTTTGAATGTGTATATATATATCATGTGTTTGAATATTGTATGATATGTATATATAGACAAGTGTTCACTTAACCATTTTGTATTGGAAAGAAAAATTTTGCCTTTATGAGTCAAAATTTTTCCCTTTTGGAATGGAGGTGTAATGTGAATATAGGCCACTAGATGGCAGTATTTACCTTTTTTTTGTTAAGCTCAGACTGGAGTCATGTTTGGACATGTTTCCAGACATGTCTGGGGCAAGTCCCCGAAAATTAAAAAAAAGAGGTCTAAATGTGGGTGGGGTCTGCAAAAGAGTATATAAGGAAAAGAATTGAGACAGTAGGGGTAGGAGAAATTGCAAGAAGAAGGATACGTGTGACCAGACCTGTCATTTCTGTTCAAGACCTGTGTAGTTTCTTTTGTGGATTTCTTTGCCTGTGTTTGAGCATTTTCTTCATCCAGGACATCACCAAGCCACCCCACCAAGAAGGGACTGTAATTATTTCTGTTTTTTTCTTATTTATCAATCTTGGTCTTTAGTTGTAGGTTGTTATTAGTCTTTGTCTTTGTTAAAAATTAAATGTGTTTTAGTTGTTGAAACTGTGTTTGTCGTCCCTTGCTGTTGCTGTTGTGTTATGAATGTAATAACAAATTGGGGCCATAACAAATGCAACTGAGGAAAGGACATCTCATGTCGCTGAAAACATGTCCTCATTTCGTTTGTCCTCTCTCCAGTTTCTTCCATAGATCCTCGGTGGGAGAGACTAAGACTCAAGGATAGGACGCAAGTGGGGAACGAGGATGCCATTTGAGAGACTTGAGATGCAGCCACAGACTCCATGAGGGTGGCATGAGGGCCCGACATACTCCAGTAGGTCCTGTGCTCGCAGCCCAGCACCGCACAGCTCGATTGGCATTCACCAGAGAACACCAGAATTGGCTGGTGCGCTATTGGCGGCCCGTTCTTTGCCTAGATGACCAATATTTCACACCGAGTGCATGTCACAGGCGTGAAAACGTCTGGAGACACTGTGGTGTACATTACGCTGCCTGTAATATCATCTGGCATGATGGTGGGTCAGTGATGGTCTAAGGAGGCATATTCTTGGAGGGTCGCATAGACCTCCATGTCACAGCCAACAGTGCGCTGACAGGTGTTAGGTACTGGGATGAAATCCTTAGAGTGATTGTCAAACATGATGCAAGAGTAGTGGGTCCTGGGTTCTTCCTGGTGCTGGACAATTCCCAGGCTTATGTGGCCAGAGTTTTCATGGAATTCGGCCCGCCGGCAAGAGACAAAGCCGCCGGGCGCTGGGACCATGTTCCCAAAGAGGTAAAAGGGACCCAAACACACAGGCTGAGTAAAAATACAAAAATGTTTAATTAAAATTATAAAGATTAAAATAGTCCCAGAGGGAAGCGGCAGCAAGACAAACCATGACAGGGCTCAGGAGACAAACAAACAGTATACTGCAGCACCAAGATAGGTGCAGCCCACTCTTAAGTACTAAAACTTCACCTCCACCTTAACGAGCAACAGGTATGGCTTGTTAAGGTGGAGGCAAAGAATGCAGCAGGGGGAAGGTCCTGCTGGCCAACACCATGACTAGAGTGTGTTGGCAGTTCCGAGATGACGAAAGCATTGATGGCATTGACTGGCCCTCTCATTGCCCTAACATAAATCCAACTGAGCACGTATGGGACGTGATATATCAGTGCATCTGACCCCACCAAGTACCGTCACATGCTGTGCATGTGCTCACTGATGCTCTGATCAAGATCTGGGTGGTGATCTCTCAGGACGCCCTTCGCCCACTCATCAGGAGCATGCCCAGACATTGTTGAGAGTGCATGCTGGCAAGCAGGGGCCATACACTCTATAGGGTATACTGAATCACATTATGAGTTGGAGTGATAAAACTGAACCAAGTTGGATAACCAATTTCAATTCATTTTCGGCGTGATTTTAAATCCAGCCCTCAATTGACTGATTATTTTGGTTCCCATTGACCGTAATTAGGCCATTTTGTTCTTTGCAAATTACACTCTATACATCAGTAAAGATTTTCAACTTGAATAATTCGTGCATCAATATCTAATATGATTTAAGCGTTTCCTTAATTTTTTATAAGCAGTTTATGTCCTGCGTCATATTGAGAAAACTGTCAGGTTGCAGGTTGCTGAATGTATTCATGTAGAAATACTGGCAACAACTACTCCACCGAAAAGATCCACCACTCAACATAGCACGCTTTTACTTATTGAGCTGAGTGAATTGCTGGCACCTTTTGACACGTTTTGTTTGGGAATAAATATATTTCAGTGATCATAAAATAAATTGCGCGAAAATTTGTCCTGCAAGCCTATTGATTTTAGGATTTGCTTCTCGAAGATAAAACTCCACCCCTCAACGTGACATTAATGTAGTTTTGCAAGTAATGCGCTGCGTCTGTATAGTTAGCGTTGCACTCCAAAGAAAGTATTTGTGTCTTCATTTCCATCATTAACGAGAAAAGTGTCGCTCCCCTACTGAAAATAAAACAAATAAAAGTTGTTATCGCTTCCTGAGGGAATAACTGAGTGAGACTTTAGACGGCATCGTCGAATAATAACGAAGTAAAGACGTGTAGATGAGCCTACATTTTCATCTGTCCTGTCCAAAAGGAGTGAACGTTCGGGAAATTTACTGATTCATCAAACAGAAGGTGGCAGTATAATCTAAGAAATGTACGTACTCACGAGAAAATCGCGGCTGAATTCAGTCCAAGATTTGAAAAGCTCTCGTCTGCTCTAAATTGTTCTTATAAAGAGCTCGGAAATACTTGACTTCCCTGGTTGTGTGGTTATGGCTCTCCTTTTTGTACGTGTAAGGGCCATTAAAAGCAAATGTATCCTATTTTATTTTATTAAAGTGTAGGCCTTGGAGAAAAAGACAATTTTTAGTCAACATTTTTTGAATATTAAAGATATGAAAAAATAGCCTTTTTTTGTCTTTTACCTCACATAATCCATATGTCCAAAAGAGACAGTTGTACCATGTCACCATTAATAGCTCACCCTCTCTGTTCCTGCAATACCATGGCCATTCATACTTGAACTCACACACACATTGAGTGCCTACAAGAAGTGGGTTTGTGTGTGTGTGTGTGTGTGTGTGTGTGTGCGTGTGCGTGTGTGTGTGTGTGCAAATTATTGTGCATAATTGGCCATACTACAATGTATATGCCATGCACTTGATGGGCTTATATTATATCACACTGTTATAAATTAAGAATACTACAATAACAACTTGGCCTGGTGATATCAGTCACATTTTTCTTAACCTTCAAATACAATTTAATCACAATTATCAATAGTGGAGACTATCATGGACAGTGGAATACAGCATTAGCCTGAAGTTAACTGACTGGAAATTACAGACGGATTTTACATTATTTAGACAGCATTGGATGTAACCAATTTTACAATGCAGTCTTCAAGAAATTACATGCATGTAGATGGAAGTGTATGATAATGTTGTTGTCTCACTTTTTTGACCAAGTTTGCCCATCGTTTGAAGGCAGAATTCAAACACATTTTTTAAGTTTAAAAAGAAATGTGACCCAACAGTACAACTCTGTGAAAAACATAATTCCTCTGTCTAATGATGTGATGAAGAGAGTCACTTGAGTTTCTGGTATGAACTAGTTGGAGGGAAAGGGCAAAGGTTTGGACTTGAAGGTAAAACATGTTGAATAAATTCAGTCATGCTGTAAAATGCATTAAAGGTCTAAATACAGGATCAGTGTAAAGAAAAAGAATCATGTCTATGAAGAGTTATCGCATCTTCAGAGTGCCTTGAGATTGTTATCATACCAGCAAAATGATTTAGACAAAAATACAGTCAGGTCCATAAATATTTGAGCAGTGGCACAATGTTTATCATTTTGGCTCTATACACCTCCATAATGGATGTGGAAAGAAACAATCAAGATGTGCTTGAAGTGTAAACTTTCAGCTTTGATTTAGGGGTTTGTCAAAAATATTGCACAAATCGTGTATGAATTACAAAAACAACAACAATAAACTAAGCCTCCAGGTTTAGACGCCCAACAATAATTGGGCAAACAAAAACATGAATTGTTATTTTTAATTCTTGGTTGAAAATCATTTGCTGGCAATGAGTGCCTAAAATCTGGAACATACATGCATCATCAGAGGCTGAGTTTTTGTCCCTGGTGATGCTCTGCCAGGCCTGTACAGCAGTTCTCCATTTCTTGCCTGTTCTTGGGGCATTTTCCCTTCAGCAAGTGATGTGCATGCAAATGTAAAATCAGCTTGGGTCTTTGACTTGGCCATTGAAGTATTTGCAGCATATGGTTGCATCTGACCAGATAAAATGGTCCAATATAATCAATAATTTATCCTAATGCTTTTGCCAGCGGTCACATCAAAAAATACAAGTGATCCTGTTGCATTGGTTACCATACATTAACACTACATGGTAGCAATACCTCCACCATGCATCACATATGAGGGGACATGCATCAGTTCATGGGCATTCCTTCTCTCCTCTATATGCTTCTTTTCCCATCATTCAGGGTCTGGTTGATTTTCAGTGTGTTCTTTTTTTGGCTGATTTATAGCTTGTTTCACAGGCAGTGACATCTTTTAGGACTTCATTGTGCGAGGAAAATGCCACAGATTCCAAGAAAATTTCAGACTTGAATACACTTTTAATCTGCATACTTCTGTATGAAATAATGCATGAATAACACAAACCTGCCCATGGCACAGTTGAGCAGCTAATTGTTCAATTACTTTTGGTGCCTAAAAATGTTGGAAGGTGGCAAATAAAAAGTGCTTCAATGCCCTCAATATCCACCCCATTTTGATGTAAACATCATAAAATCACAGCTGAAAGTCTGTACATGTGTTAGACAGCTAAAATAACAATAACTTTCAATTTTCAAATATTTCTGGACCTGACTGTGTATTTAAAATGGTTCACCTGCTGGTTCAGCAAAATATAAAATTGTGGACTGGTCAGATGAGATCACACCAGATCAATGAGGATGAAGGTTACATGTCCCCCATTTCTCGTTCTGTGCTTATTTGCGTTTGCATACTTGTGACTTCAGAAGAGTAAATTTCTCTAATTAATGACTGTAGTGAAATTGGAATAGACATCACCGTCTACAATACTGTACAGTCACTTACTTGTGGCCAGCAACAACTCTTAGTGCAAAGGGTTCTCTACAATAATTCACTTGAAACTGATATACAAAAGCAGAATGTAGGCCTATTTTTCCATTAAACGATTTCACTCTAAATATCATCACATCAGTTTGCAGCTCTTTTTCATATTACCAACAGATCCATTGTCAGGTTTTTCAGCTGCGTTAATGGAGAATACACTGTGGCAATTAAAACACTAGAAATATATGGTCTGAGCTTCATATGAGATACTTTAGGAGAAGCGACAAACACTTAATTAAAGCGGTACCAACACTGTCTTGTATCTAAAGAGATAATCTGCGGTGAAATTAATAAGCAGGAGAGAATTAAACCATTAAAGCAAAGTTAAAAAGGTATTTTGTAGCTGTAGGCATAGTGGGGATGGTGGGGGGGGAGGAGTGTGTCTTGCGTCTTATAAATTCATGATACCTGTTTAAAATAGTACTTCAGCACTCCACACTTTGTAATCTGATTCCAATTTAAGTTGTAGACTGACACTTACTGACAAGCAAGGAGATGTTTAATTGAAATTTCTTTGCCTTAATTAAGTTTATTAAGACTGATAATTGCAGACTGAATGAGAATGTGGCCTCTTTTAAAGTCACGGACAAAATGGCTTCCACATGAGCTGAGGCCCAAAATTCTGAAGTAATTCATATAATATTTACACACACATGCAAACACACGCACGCACTCACGCACACACACACACAATCATGCAAACAAATACCCTCAGATTTGAAGATACATTGCTTCTGTTTTCACCTTTCCATTCCAAAGATGCACATTTATCCAAAATGCACCAATTTAATTTTTTTTGATATATAGATGCTTGACACACAATACTGAATTTGAACCATCTTTTCCTTGGAATAGCCTGAGTGCTGGAGACTGCATTACTTTTTCATCTCGTCCTTGTCCTTGTCAATGAAAATGCCTGCCAGTTGAACAGGTCAAAGACAAGTCATCTCATTGGAATTCATTTTTGCATACTTCTGCATCCATTACTTCCTTCAGAGCCCAGCTTCCTTTTTATCTCTCAGTTATTTTTGACATTTTAAGTCTTTGGAAGACTGAAGAGCCTAGTACTTAAAAAAAGTCCTTAAGTCACATTTTCACACACCTTGAAGTAAGGGTGGGAAAACGTCTCCTCCAGATATGCAGGTCAATTTTCAATATTTTCTCAAAATGGACATTTTGTGACTTTCATACTTTTAGTACTAGGGTCTTCAATGAGCAGATTTTATGGATATATTATATATTCAGATTCCTTTTTCTCATAATAGACATTTTGTAACTTAAGTACTTATAGCGCCAGGGTACGGTGACCAAGACCCACCATCGCTGAAAATAAAAGAAATGCTGCAAATAAAAACAAACGCCACTGCAAATAAAAAGAAATACCGCTGCAAATAAAAAAAATAAACGATGCAAATAAAAACAGGGAGAAACCCAGTGTGTGGGTGCAAAAAGACCACTAACAAGAGGAGAATAGGTAGCTTTACTCCAATATGCAGCAAAACACAATTACATATACCACAACACGCTCTCACTCCAGGGGGGTATACTACAAAGGAATATAAGTGGGTTAGCAAGGTATGTTTTTCAATGTCACTAAGGTGCCTCTCTTCAAACATGGCTAGATTACCATAGTAACATACGCTGCAAACTTAACCTGGTCGGAAGCAGGTTATGTGCCGAGTTTCGGCTGAAATCGGCTATACATGTGCTGCCCTACATGTGCTGACTATACAAAGTGGCACGCCCTATGCTGCTTTGCTTTTATAATTATTTACATTATTTTAATGGCATGCTATATAAAATGTATAGAGCGGCATACAATATTCTTGCTCATATTTTCTGCATCACCACCTGAATGTTGTCTGTTCCCAAAAAATAAATAAATATTTTAAATAAATGGCAAAAATAAATAAATAGCGCAAAGTTATGCATACTGTTCGTGCAACAGCTTTGCTACATAACCAATATATGGTTCCAGTAGATCGCATAAGTAACGAATTCCCTCAGCTGAGAATTTGTAGCGTTCATAGAGAATATCGTCAGAAAAAGCGAACAGGTCATGCCAGTCTCCCTCTGAAGAGAACCGCGTACGTTTCGGGCACCAAAGTCCGCAGGATTATTCAAGATAGGTGATGCCAACTTCAAAGGAGGAGCTTAGTGATAAGGCAGCACATGTATAGCCGATTTAAGCCGAAACTCGGCACATAACCTGCTCCCGGCAAAAACAGTCCCCGGTAATCCACTTCCGTTGTGGCTTTTTTATTTGCATCGTTTATTTTTTTTTTTTATTTGCAGCAGCGTGTTTCTGTTTGCTGCGTTTCTTTTTATTTGCAGCATTTCTTTTATTTGCAGCATTTATTTCATTTGCAGCAGCGTTTCTTTTTATTTGCAGCTGTGTTTGTTTTTGTTTGTAGTGTTTCTTTTATTTGCAGCGATGACGGGTCTCGGCCACCGTACCAGGGCCTTCAGCTAAATATCTAAAATGTAGACTGACAAACTTAAAACTGGACATGAAGCGGAAGAGGAGTCACTTGCTCTGAATAGTTTTGCACAATAGTTTTAAACTGAATTGTTTAATCCAAAAGACATCATCAAAATTAATATGAACCACGTCAAAAGAAAGGGATAAGTTTGTGGTTTAAAAAACACCAAATGTTTGAGGTTGTGTTTTAAAAATGTGGTTTTAGAGTGAAAATACAGAGCCTTCAGGGTTGGGGATCATTAGGCAGAAAATGCAAAGCCTCCTGCCTAGGAATATACTGTTCAGGTATTTGGCACAAAATAAATCCACAGGGGGCACAGAAATGTGGGCATAACTAGCAGTGTAGGGATATTATACTGGCTCACAGGGGTGCATAAACTCCAGTGCCCAACAAAGTACTGACTAAGCTAGGCAACTTGCTAATTTGGTGTCTTCCCAGGCCTTGCTGTGACAAACAGTTGCCCCTGCCCGAGTCTTCTCAGGAATGCAAATAGCCAGGGACGGCCAGCTGAATTTTCTCTCCCCGGTTCTCACCCTTCTTTTTCTTTCGATCGCGCTGCCTCACTCTCGGGGGATTGGGCTGACTTGTTTTGACCAGTGTTTTCGTCCCACCACCCCCCTACTCCCACCATGCTGCTTCGCTGTTATCAGTAGTTCCCCCCACAGCTATTCCTTTAGAGGCAAACAGCACAGACGCTCCTAGAGCAAAATGCAGACAGGAAATCAATGCCAAGGTTCCCATGGGTGGCTAATTAGCACAGCCACTTGTGTGATGTTGGCAAAAAGGGAAGATCTTTATATATCTTGATCGTATCAGTCAGCTGGAATGCTTGGGAGATGCAGCATCCTCCATGGTCTGGGGTTGGGGAGGGGGATGGTTTGTGGAATAAATGTACTCCGGCAACATTGAAGCCATGTAATGCCATCATGCCCCATCATGAGCCCTCCTACTAACTGTTTATTGAGAATTTGCGGTGGCTAAAAAAGTCCAGGAAGACTGGGTTTGAAATTGGGAGACGACTGTGATATTGAGACAGGGAGATGGGGTGGGTGGGGTGAGGGGGTTTGTTGGCTGGATGAGGATAGTTGGTAGTGAGGGTGGGGGAGTGATCATTGCCTTTAATCGCTAGATTGTTTAAAGGAGCTGTGTCACGATTACTTCTCATGCTCAGAACATACACCATAAGAAAGTGAATCTGCTTGACTGCAAATCAAAATCTGATTCCATCCTAGCAAATTTGTCTTTGTTTTGCATTGTATTTAAATATTTTAGTTACCCTGGCATTATGCTCTTTATATTAAAGAGGAACTAAAAGGGGTTTGCAGTTTCAATATTTTTGTGTTTTTGTGGCAGATTATGGATTAAATAATTTAAAAATAAATAAATTTGAGCAAATTGGGTGAGAAATACATTTTTAGAGGCATTTTTCTTTCTGCACCTACATTGTCAGAAATCCGAAAAGTGTGATCGTATATGTGAAAACTCAATCTAGAAAATATGCAGTTTAGAATATGGGGACTCACCAGTAGCCTCTCTTTGTGCTCTCTTGAAATACAGCGTCTGAATGGATTCAGTTATAACATGCACTTAGGTCTGTACATCGTCATCTCTACGGTTTTATAGCCAGCTAGCCATATTAAATAAGTCTACAACATTGACTCATGAACGCTATATGAGTTTTGTGGCTTTTTGGAGTTGTCGATGTTTCTGCAGGTTATTGGTGATGTCACTTGTTCCAGTCATTGGCAAAGTAGCCAGCAGCCATACCACTATTCAGTGTGGTCCAGCTATGTGGCTGAAGCTAAGCATGTGCAGGCTCGGTTAGTACAACCCAATTCAAAAATAGTTGGAACAAAGTGTAAATTGTGAATAAAATCAAAATGCAACGACTTTCAAATCACACCACCCAGTATTTTATTCACAATAAAACAGAGACATTTTACAATTTTATCCACAAAATGAGCTAATTTCAAGTTTTATGGCTGCTACAGGCCTCAAAAAAGTTGGGACAGGGTCCTGTTTGCCATGGTGTAGCATCCCCTCCTCTTATTAACATAGAGTAGAGGCTTCTGGGCATTCAGGAGACAAGTTTCTTGAGTTTAGCCATTGGAATTTGATCCCACTCTTCTTTAATACAGGCTTCCAGCTGCTGGAGAGTTCTGGGTCTCCTGTGACGGTCTTTTCATTTAATTATGCGGGAAATGTTCTCAATCTGTGAAAGATCAGGACTGCAGGCAAGTCACTTCAGCACACGGACTCTTCTACTTCGACGCTATGCTGTTGTAATAGCTGCAGTATGTGGTTTTGCATTGTCCTGCTGAAATACACAACACCCTGGAATAGATGTCATCTGGAGGGGAGCATATGTTGCTCCAAAACCTTTATATACCTTGCAGCATTCATGGTGCTTTTTAAAACATGCAAGTGTCCCACACCATATACACTAATGCCCATCATACTATCAGAGATGCTGGCTTTTGAACTCAATGCTGATAACAGGGGGGGTGGTCTTTCTCCTCTTTAGCCCGGAGGACACAACACCCATGATTTCCAACAAGAATGTCAAATTTGGACTCGTCTGACCACAGGACACTTTGCTACAGTCAATTTTAAATGAGGCTTGGCCCACAGAACACGGCGACGCTTCTGGATGATGCACAACAATGGCTTCCTTTTTGCATGATAGAGTTTTAGGTGGCATCTGTGGATGGCACGGCGGACTGTATTTACAGACAGTGGTTTCTTGAAATATTACTGGGCACATTTAGTAATGTCAATGACAGAATCATGCTGGTAAGTGATGCAGTGGCGTCTGAGGGCCCGAAGATCACGGGCATCCAGTAAAGGTCTTCTTCCTTGTCCCTTATGCACAGAGATTTTTCCGGTTTCTCTGAATCTTTAGATGACGTAATGCATTGTCAATGGTGAGACCTTCAAAGCCTTTGCAGTTTGACTTTTACATTGTTTTCAAAGTATTCCACATTTTCTTTACGCAAGCCTTCACAGGTTGGAGAGCCTCCGGCCATCTTTACTTCTGAGAGACTCAGCCTCTCTAAGACATCCCTTTCATACCCAATCATGTCACATACCTGATGCCAGTTAACTTAATTACTTGCTAAATGTTCTTTCAGCTGATTCTCTTGTATATTACTTGCTCTTTCAGCCCTTTTTTTTGCCTGTGTCCCAACTTTTTTGAGACTTGTTGCAGCCAGAAAATTTTAAATAAACTCATTTTGTGAATGAAAAATGTGAAATATCTCAGTTTCAACATTTGAAATGTTTTCTATGTTCTATTCTGAAGGATATATATTGGCTCATGTGATCTGAAAGTCAGCATTTTGATTTTATTCACAATTTACACTTCGTCCCAACTGTTTTGGAAATGGGGTTGTACTTGGATGGGAGACCACCTGGGAAAACCAAGTTGCTGCTGGAAGAGGTGATATTTGGCTAATAGGTGGCGAGGAGGGGACACTATATTTCAGATGAGACGTGAAAGAGAACTACATTTAGTGTTTCATGTCATCTTAATTTAATGGTGTCTCACCCTTGAAGAAAATCTCTGTTGTTTAGTTTCTTCTTTTTCCGAACATTCAACGATTCCAAAACAGGCTGTTTAATTCACTGTTGAAACTTGAAACTTGAAAACGGAGCCAATAGTAATGATGAGACACGTGAAGCACTTTATTAAGAGTTCGGTTGCGATGGAAAACGGTTGTGCCCACGGGAGAGGTCAACATCCACCAGGGCATCCAGAGGAGACGGGTCTTGCTACAGGATGTCAAAACAGCTCATCCTAATCCTAATTTAATAAGATCAATGGTGGCTGTTTGTCGGTACCCAGTTGATTTACGTAGATACTATAGTGTATAGCGGCACTCACGGCATTAGCCGAAAGCAACTGGCTCTCACAGCTCGCCATTTGTTTGGAAAGATGAAACACAAATTGTGGGAACATGCGGCAAAAACCGTGAAATCTTACACCCTAAAAAGATTAGTTAAGTTTTATCACTGATGGAGAAAGAATTTTCGAAATCCTGCCGTTGAAGTTCAACTGTCAAAACAAAGGAGGGCGCCATTGCTATTGTGTTGCCAGAGGTGACATCATCGGAGTGGTTGGCTCAACTTGTCAACCTAGAGATCGCACTGAGGAACTACATCTGTTCATTCAAAATGACAGAGAAAGCGGAGCAAATTAAAAACCGAGTTAAGGGAGGCATGTTTTGAATTGCCCCTGGATGCTCAAATGAATTTTACAGTCAAAGATTGGGAGAAACCAGTACATTTCCATCATTTGCCACTTAAACGACCACCTGTGCTCCGACGTTGGCTAGCTGCACTCAAAAGGAAGAACCCACCAGTTTGCAGCAATGCTCGAGTTTGTAGTGATCACTTTGGAGCTGAAGACTACGTGGAGTAAAAGTTTTTTGATGTGGCAGGAGTACTGGTGACTCGTAGAAACAACAGGTTAAAACCAGGTGCAACTCCCTCAGTGTTTGACTTTTCTTCCTATGATGCACGGAAGACAGACCGTCCCACGCAGTCCACTAACGTTAGTTCAGAAGTGGCTGTGCGCCGTAAGGGAAGTGTTGTGATTCTGTTTCTGCCATGCCATGTACTACGTTTTCTGCAATGCCCATGTATCAAGTTTTGTGCCTGGCCTTGTGCCATGTTTTGACTGACCAGTGTGTTTCTGGACTTCTGCTTATGTCTGACTATTCTTAGGATTGTGTATTGTGTTTTGGTATTTAGAATTCAGGTTTTATTATTTTCCATGTTTTAGTTCAATTTATTCCATGCCATGTTTATGTTCCATGCATTGCATTTCGTCTCCCCCTGTCTTGTCATGAGTGTTGTCTCTGACTCACAGTCCCTAGTATAGAGTGCCACTCCTTCGGGTGATTTATTGGTTTCTGGGTTTCAATCTTCTTTCATTATCTTGTGTTCTTCCTTCCTCTTACTTTTGCTATCTAACAAACACATACTAACCGTTTGTTATTTTTGGTTATTACCAACCAACACTAACTTACCAACGAGCACTCAGGATTGTATAGCTGCACTTGCTAATTGACTAATGATCTCTCAGCATTCGCCCTATTCTAGTCTCCGCCTCTTGCCTTTCCCTAATTATCTCTGCTGCGTTTTCTGTGGGTCTTCCACAACTGCTCCGTGCTATCTTTTCTCTCTCATTCTACCTATGCACTTTAGTACTCCGTAACTGGAGCTGTTTATCTGTCTATAGGCTTGTCTTGTGATCCTTGTCTGCGTTTTGGCTATGGCCAATTTCATGTAATTAGTTTGTTCCCTATGTGTCTCTCCATTGTTATCATCCCCATTGATTGCACCTGTGTTCCTTTGTCATGTGGTCTCCCGGAAATGTATATTAGATGTCTGTTTGTTGCACTTCCTTGTCAGATCGTTACTTCCCTTCCTACCTGTGCCACGCTTCTCTCGCCTTGTATCATTGTGATTATCTTTCTGACTGGACCGTCCTAGACCTCAAGCTTTGCCTTCTCCCTGTACTTCGCCGCATTCTTGCCTATTAACCCATTTCTTTCTGACTACCATTTTTGTGATTGGTGCCCTGTTTACGATCCTGGATTACGCCGTTTGGATTCTGACTTTGGATTGTGGACTTTGTACTGTCGCCAGCTCTGTTGGGGGGGTTTCCCCCTTCAGAAATAAAGCCTCCTTTTTGTATTTTACTGGCTGTCGCACTTGGTTAATTGTGCGAAACCTCACAGAAAGAGCCCAACGGCGTAACTATTTAACAGAATAGAGAGAGGTAATTAAACGACCAGCAAATGTTCAACAATCCAGTTTAAATGTTCCACAACCTGGTTCAATATCAATCATGATCATCCATTCAATTGCTTATAAGACTATAATTTCACAGACTGGCCTTCAATGTGTGGAAGAGAAACACAATGAAATGATACAATCGGCATGAAAACAAATGTAAAATTTATTAAGAAACATAACTCACCATAAGGCTGAATCAGTAAGAGCCCTGAATTTGTTTCTCTGCGACGAGACGATCGCACCTGGGGGTAATGAGGGACAATAGCTATGTTTCCATCCACGTGTCAATTGAACTATCTAAAGTTCGCCAAACGTATTCATGCAAAAAAAAATTAAAGCAAATGAAAAGTTGTGCGTAATGACGCAACATGCTGCTATGTCACTTAAGTGGTGTATCGAGTAGATTTCTGACATTTTCCATTCATTTTCGCACTGAATTGCAGAACCTTCAAGTGAACAAAAGTAGTCTGTTGGCCGATTAATTTGTAGCTAGTTAGCAATTACAATTTTAGCTGGATCGCGTCTACCAACCAATGATGATAATTGCACAAGTTTTACGTGCTTATCTGCCAGCTATTAGCAACACAGCAACCCACTATCAGAAGGCAATGATGGCATCAAAATCCGTCACGGTGCAGTAGCAAATTTATTCGGCAAATAACATTTCCATCAGCATTTATCGCATCAGCCTTTTACCGATAAAGAGAAAATCCGATCAGACCAACCGAATAAACTTTGTGTTGATATTCTTGAAATCAAGTAGAATTTCACCGTTTCCATGAGGCATTATAATTCCATATGATTTCATTTGCGTAACGCGCGGATGGAAACATGGCGAATGACGCCTGTAGCTCTCTGTAATAGGGCTGTCACCTTAAAAAAAAAAAAAAAACAACTTCGAATGAATTTAGAATATGACAACGTGATGTTCAAATATATTCGACCCACCCGCACCGCGACCCAACACACGTAAAAATAAAATATCCTCTTCATTAATTTTAATCTTTTATTAAGCTGCACTCAACAGTAGTAGTACAACACAATGACAGTATCTGCAGAGATGTCTCTGGCATTCACGTTCCTGTGCTGTAGTAAGCAATTATTCTATTAAGGCGCAGTGAAGAAAGGCGGAATCTAAGTCATTGTTCATTAAGTTAATCAGTTTCACGTGCATTACATTGAATTCCCCTACCAGGGACATGGAAATTGATTATGACTCGTGAATTCTCAGGCTTGTCTTTACTGAGGAATTGACAGCAATGGAATTGCGAAAAGACAAATCAAATGGTCTTATTTCATTTAAACAATTTAAAAGATCATCAAGAACGTATGCATTGTTTCCAATCTCTGAGTAAACAGAAGCACAAGAACTCATAATCGCTTTCCATGTTACTTGCGATGACCGTCCACCTTTACGCAAGTGAAACTGATACTTCAATGGACAAGGATTTATCTCATTAATAAGCGCTCTGGAAGGTGCGGGATAGGGTGAGGCAGGATAGCTCCCCTAGTACGCTATCCATTTCAGCTTTTCGGCAGCACACAGACTCCACACTTGTCGGCATTGCGGAGCAGTGACCACATGTACACCATGAGGTGTTGCTGACCCGCTCCTCGCTGCCATCTCCGTCCGGAGCTACTGCAGCTCCCTCATCCTCCGCAAAAACGGGTCTCTCAACCCTCCTCCTAGTCACTGGCTCAAATACGTAAGCCATTGGGTTAAATGACAGAAACATAACCCTTTCTGCCTCATCCTCTGACATTTTTCCTCCTTCTACAATTCGTGAAAACTCTATATTCAAACCAACCTAACCGCCAACAAACCACTCCAAAGACGTAGGCAGTGACGTAAAATAAAGATGGCGGAGAGTACTCCCCAAAACGTAATAAATGCATTTAAAAAGTAGATTTTCTTTAAAACGGCTGATTTTTAAAAAGTATGTTTGAAATATATACACATATCCTATGTTGTCTATTTTTTTGTGTCATGTCCTCTTTCAATCGAGGTCCTGACTCCATGTGGTCATTAAATATACTATGACACTCTTGAACAAGAGTAGGGAGTTCCCCGGTGTCACATGGCTTAATTCCCAACCTGGCTCTTTCTCCTGCCACCTAATCATTTATTTATAGAGGATCTAGAAAACTTGGTGTAGCCTCGAGCTTGTGTTTATATGCAAGCAGTGAACTATGCCGCATGTCCTCTTCTAGGTCCTCTTCTTCTAGTTTTATGACGGTGTTTCTAGGTCCTCTTCTTCTTCTTTGTATTTTGAGTCCTAAAAGTAACGGAACTTCACTCTTCCCGAGGAAAAAAAACATAGCTCCCGGCTAAGTGGCTACATTGGACATTTAGGCGAAAAACACCATGAAAATGACGTCTTTTCGAGTCAAATTATAATGTCGGGCTTGCAGTCACTTTGAAAATGTCACACGAGCAGTATGGATGCACTTTATGTTTTTTAACGTCGCTTTTCTTTAAGCTTGAAAAAGTGGCCACCATAGGATTCCATTCCTTCGGATTTCTCTTCAATGCTGTTTTTCCGTAAAACTGCAAAACTATTTTGAGGACAAAAGAAATTAACCGACCCTTCAGTTAGCCTTGATGTGAGTATATTTTGAGTGAATTTTCATTTTTGGGTGAACTTTCCTTTCAAGCTTCAGTCAAGGGCTACGAAGAATACAAGCTTGTCATCATACAGAAAAATATCTTCTAGATTTTGACTTGGAGTTGAGCGGATTTCATTCGTTCAAAATTGTAAGAGTGCACAGTTTTAATGACATGGCTCCTTTAACGCTTGTGTACTCTAAACATTTTGTATACATTTCCTGTCCAAAGAGTCAAATAAGCGCTCTGAGCTCCTTTTGTATGTTGAGCATAATCCACATGGCAAACAAATATCATCGATATTGTAATCAGTCAAAATGTGTTCATGAATTTTATCAAGCAAATTTTCAGTGAACTTGAAATTTCCTTTCCGGAAACAAACCAGGCAGACTTTCTCTTGGCATTCAACGTGCAACATCCTTCAAGTAACTGGGCACTTGAAGTGGTTGACACCAAATGTTGTACACCTTTATTATGTGACATCATTACATCCTGGTGCAATCTATTGTTTCCATGTCCTTACCATAACCTAATGCTAAATATGCTATTCAACATAGGCCTTTTCAGATGAAGTAAGTGTGGGTGAAATTTGTGGAAACCAGTTAGAACTTTCCTTGAATCCATTTATCCCAAACAGGTCACTGTCCTGCAATGAACTGTTATAGGTGTCAACTGTTGGGTTCCTTGATCATACAAACAAAATGGAGGGGGGTTTTGAATTGATAAATAGACAGTGCTTGGGGAAAATTGTCAGTCCATCCAGCCATCTTCTACCGCTTACCCGGGGCAGGGTCGCGGGGGCAGCAGTCTAAGCAGGGATGCCCAGACTTCCCTCTCCCTGAACACTTCCTACAGTTCTTCCGGGGGTATCCCGAGGCGTTCCCAGGCCAGCCGAGAGACATAGTCCCTCTAGCGTGTCCTGGGTCTCCCCCGAGGCCTCCTACCGGTGGGGCATGCCCGGAACACCTTCACAGGAAGGTGTCCAGGGGGCATCCGATAGAGATGCCCGAGCCACCCCAGTTGGCCCCTCTCGACGTGGAGGAGCAGCGGCTCTACTCTGAGCTCCTGCCGGGTGACAGAGCTCCTCACCCTATCTCTAAGGGAGCGGCCCGCCACCCTGCGGAGGAAACCCAATTCAGCCGCTTGTACCTGAGATCTCGTTCTTTCGGTCATGACCCAAAGTTCATGGCCATAGGTGAGGTTAGGAATGTAGATTAACTGGTAAATCGAGAGCTTTGCTTTTCGACTCAGCTCCTTCCTCATCACAACAGATCTGTACAATGACCGCATTACTGCTGCCGCTGCACTGATCCGTCTGTCAATCTCACGCTCCATCCTACCCTCACACGTGAACAAGACTCCAAGATACTTGAACTCCTCCACTTGAGGCAAAAGCTCTCCTCCAACCCGGAGGGGGCTAACCACCTTTTTCCGGTCGAGAACCATGGCCTCGAAATTGGAGGTGCTGATTCTCATCCCAGCGGCTTCGCACTCGGCTGCAAACCGCCCCAGTGCATGCTGAAGGTCCTGGTTCGAAGGAGCCAACAAGACAACATCATCCGCAAAAAGCAGAGATGAGATCCTGTGGTCCCCAAACCGAACTCCCTCCGGCCCCTGGCTGCCCCTAGAAATTCTGTCCATAAAGATAATGAACAGAATTGGTGACAGAGGGCAGCCCTGCCGGAGTCCAACATGCACCAGGAACAGGTCTTATTTACTGCCGGCAATGCGACCCCAGCTCCTGCTCCGGTCATACAGAGACCGCACGGCCCTTAGTAGAGGGCCCTAGACTCCATACTCCCGAAGCACCTCCCACAGAATGCCACAAGGGATACGGTCGAATGCCTTCTCCAAGTCCACAAAACACATGTGAACTGGTTGGGCAAACTCCCACGCACCCTCAAGCACCCTGCGGAGGGTATAGAGCTGGTCCAGTGTTCCACGAACAGGACGAAAACCGCATTGTTCCTCCTGGATCCGGGGTTCGACTATCGGCCGGATTCTCCTCTCCAGCACCCTGGAATAGACTTTACCCGGGAGGCTGAGAAGTGTGATCCCCTATGGTTGGAGCACACCCTCCGGTCCCTCTTCTTAAATAGAGGGACCACCACCCCGGTCTGCCAATCCAGAGGCACTGTCTCCGACTGCCACGCGATGCTGCAGAGGCGTGTCAACCAAGACAGCCCTACAACATCCAGGGACTTGAGGTACTCAGGGCGGATCTCATCCACCCCCGGTGCCTTGCCATCGAGGAGCTTCCAAACTACCTCAGTGACTTCAGCTCGAGTGATGGATGAGTCAGCCTCTGGATCCCCAGCCTCTGCTTCCTCTACGGATACGGAAGGCGTATCAGTGGGATTGAGGAGGTCCTCGAAGTATTCCTTCCATCGGCCGACAATATCTCCAGTCGAAGTCAACAGCTCCCCACCTCCACTGTAAACAGTGTTGGCAGGGTACTGCTTTCCCCTCCTGAGGCGCCGAAAGGTTTGCCAGAATCTCTTCGGGGCCGACCGATAGTCCTCCTCCATGGCCTCCCCGAACTTTTCCCATACCCAAGTTTTTGCTTCCACCACTGCCCGGGCCGCAGCACGCTTAGCCTTCCGGTACCGGTCAGCTGCCTCAGGGGTCCCACGAGCTAACCAAGCTCGGTAAGATTCCTTCTTCAGCTTGACGGCATCCCTTACTTCCGATGTCCACCACCGGGTTCGGGGATTGCCGCCACGACAGGCACCGGAAACCTTACGGCCACAGCTCCGAACAGCCGCGTCAACAATGGAGGTGGAGAACATGGTCCATTCAGACTCAATGTCTTCAGCCTCCCTTGGGATCCGGTCAAAGCTCTCCCAGAGGTGAGAGTTGAAAACCCCTCTGACAGAGGGTTCCGCCAGATGTTCCCAACTGACCCTCACAACACGTTTGGGCCTGCTAAGTCTGTCCAGCTTCCTCCTCCGCCAGCGGATCCAACTCACCACCAGGTGGTGATCAGTTGACAGCTCAGCCCCTCTCTTCACCCGAGTGTCCAAGACATACGGCCGAAGGTCAGATGACACGACCACAGTCGATCATTGACCTCCGGCCTCGGGCGTCCTCGTGCCACGTGCACTGATGGACGCCCTTATGCTTGGACATGGTGTTCCTTATGAACAAACCGTGACTAGCACAGAAGTCCAATAACAGAGCACCGCTCGGGTTCAGATCGGGGAGGCCGTTCCTCCCAATCACACCCCTCCAGGTAACACTGTCGCTACCCACGTGGGCGTTGAAGGCCCCCAGCAGAACGATGGAGTCCCCATTTGGAGCACTTTCCAGTACCCTTCCTACGGACTCCAAGAAGGTCGGGTACTCTGCACTGCCATTCGGCCCATAGGCCGAGATGACAGTGAGGCACCTGTCCCCAACTCGAAGGCGCAGGGCAGCGACCCTCTCGTTCACCGGGAAAAACTCCAACACATGACGGCTAAGCTGGGGGGCTATAAGCAAACCCACACCAGCCCGCCGCCTCTCACTGCGGGAAACTGCAGAGTAGAAGAGAGTCCAGCCTCTCTCAAGGAGTTGGGTTCCAGAGCCCAGACTGTGCGTGGCGGTGAGCCCCACTATCTCTAGCCGGTACCGCTCGACCTCTCGCACAAGCTCAGGCTCCTTCCCCCCTAACCAGGTGACATTCCATGTCCCAAGAACCAGATTCCGTGCCCAAGGATTGGGTTGTCGGGGCCCCCGCCCACGACCGCCACCCAAAGCACAATGCATCGGCCCCTTCTGAACCCTCCCGCGGGGGATGGGCCAACGGGAAGGCGGGCCCATGTAGCTTTTTCGGGCTGTGCCCGGCCGGGTCTCATAGGCGGGGACCCGACCACCAGGCGCTCGCCTACCAACCCCAACCCCAGGCCTGGCTCCAGGGTGGGGTCCCGGTGACACCAATCTGGGCGACGTAAACGTCCTTGATGTATTCATCTTCATTAGGGGCTTTGGAACCGCTCTTGGTCTGACCTGTCACCTAGGACCTGTTTGCCCTGGGAGACCCTACCAGGGGCAATAAGCCCCAGACAACATAGCTCCTACGATCGTCCAGGTACTCAAACCCCTCCACCACGGTGGCAATTCAAGGAGGGGAAAATTGTTCGTTTCATTCCAAAAATAAAATAAATATATCTCAGAATTCATGATTTTTTAATAACGCAAATTTCTCAAAAATTTACTTTGGAAATTTTAAACAGTTTTCATGGTTGATACTAGTGGGTCATATAGAACAACTTCCAAACATTAGCTTCTCTGGGCAATTTTTCTCAACCTTGTTCAAGTTAAAACCTGGTGTGCTGGGGCACACCCAGGTTCAATAATTAAGTATTAATTGCATGGCAAGGCCCTCAAAAAAGCATTCTCGCAGCAGAATAATAATAATAATAATCTGCTTCACTCACTGTGGGAATGGGTCATTTGGACCGTGTACCTGTTGGACTAATACAAGTTGAACCCCTGACCCTAACTGGGCCCCATGCCATTTAGACCCCAGGCAAGTTGGACCAGGCAAGGGTCCAGTTAGACCCTTGACCAGTTGGGTCAGGGTTAGGTTCTGGGCTACAAACAGCATGGGTCCAACAGGGTTGGGTCTGGGATCCAACTGGTCTAGGGTCCGAGTGGTCAGGGGTCCAACTGGTTAGGGTTCAAATGGTCTGGGGTCCAAACTGTACAAGTTCCATCCAATTAGGGTCCAGCTGATACAGCGTACAGGGTCCCTCTTTGGGGTGAAAAAATGTGCACTCATGGCTTCAGCAAAGAGAGAACATGGGATACTCTCATCTGCAGCACATTTATATAAGTTGACATAGCCTATAACTGCATACCCCATTAGTAAACAATGCTTTGAGGAAATGTTTATTTTGTCTTCTGTCTGAGTTAAATCAGTAGCACACATATTCTCTATTCACTGGGCGTGCATGTGTGTGTGTGTGTGTGCGCGTGTGTATGTAATTTTTCTTCCGGTGTATAAATAGTTTTATAACTGCCAGGTCAAAAAAAACCAATATAAGCAATATAAACAAAGGCAGTTTATATCCCCTTTTTCAAATATTTAATTTACTAATTCTGAGAGTTCTGAGAAAATTGTAACAAACTCACGAGTCCTTTTTTAATGAGATTCTTTCAGCTTAATTTTGTAAAAAAAATAATAAAAAGCCGAGCTGTAATCTCCACCTCCCCCAAAAGAATGTCCGATGAGTGTATCCTTAGCCTTATAGATATATAAATATGTCTGGATATATAGATATGTCCAGCAAGCCAGCTCATCGTCTTTTGAGTTTTGTGCTCATTGCCTCTGATCATGTAAATACCAACATTCAATAACCATGATTAAAGTGCTGACACACGGAGTGCCCATTTGCCTTGCTGTGCTGATAACCCAGTATAGGGGCAAGTGCTTCCTGGATAACAAAAATGTTTCCTATAATGTAAAAAAAATAAAATAATTTTTCCTTTAATTTTACTGTAGAATGAATGCCACCTGTTATGAAGACCTGCAACTGATGTCCCCCATACAGCACAGAAAAATCAAGAAAGGATTCCCTGAGTTTGAAGATTTTTTTTTTCTTTTGGATGGAGGGTGTGAGGACATTAAACAGCAAATGCACTGGACCCAATTCAGACATCGCCTAACATTCACAAATTAGAATGTGCATGCCAGGTATGAAGATGGATGGAAAAGGTTGAGATAAACTATTGCTTATTCTACTTTCTTGACCAGCCTTGTAATGAGGTTTCTGACTATTTGCAAATCCTGAAATTTTGACATCCAGCTAAGTCAATGAGTCAGCGACAATGACATTCATGCATTTCCCACTCTGGACAAACTGGCTGTTAAGACGTGGATGAGGGGCGAATAAAACGAGTTCTTGTGTTAAAAAAAGAAAAAAAAACAACTTTGGGGAAATGTCAAGCTTTTAAATGGTATTGGAGAATGCTCATTTCATATCTGTTGCAGCAGCCTTTTCCTCAGTTGAAATTTTTTTTTTAACTACTCCTCCCCGTACAGCTAATCCTCTGCCAATCTTCTTCCTTAAGAATCTCTGCCAGTCGCCTGCACATTCCTCCCCAGTATGTCCTTTCTGCTGTTTGATGTGACAGAACAAACTGCGACCTATTTGGATTAGGGCTTTGAAAAGATCTTTGAAGCCACATAAGGTTTTCTTTAAACTAAGAACTGACAGTATGAGCTGTGTAGCAGCGGGCAGTGAATAGGGTGATTCGGAGACTACAGTGAGGTCTGCTGTCATCTTCACTTACACCCTGTCCATGCCTGAGCCACCACCCATGAGCCCCAAACACCCACTGCTGCATGCTGTACAAAAAGGACACAAGCAAAAATTTATTTTAGTGTGCTTTATTGTGCATCATAGTAACAAGATCCCAATATCCTTTCTTACAGAAGAGTTGGCATGGTAACCCAACCCACAACAGACCCCCTCCCCCCATTTTTATCAGGGCCATGACTTACTTGACATTGAGAACGCAGATTCGTTTTAAAAAGAGCCTGCAAAAAAAAATGAATGAGACAAAATTGCAAAGCTCCACAATGACTTTTTGGATTTGCTGTCCAAATATTAAGGATGAGGTTGTAAGTGAGGCTTTTCCATATACTAAGCTTGTTCCTGATAAAATCAAATGTTCATGAATAAAAAGAAAATTAAATACATCTGTGAGTTTAAAAATATAACCAGGAAGGTAAATACTATGTGTTAATTTCATTGATGACTGGGACATTGAATAGATTTCTTGAATCAGTCCTTGAATCTGTTACTGCTGCTCTGTCCAATTTGTTTTTCATTTCAGGCATTTTGTTCTTATGGCTGCCTACGAAGGCAATCAGATTGAGGAAACAATGCGCATTTATGGAGAAATATTAGACATGAGTGTTCATAAAATGTAGTCATAGATGAGAAAAGGAAGTGTTAGTAAATCTGTGCATATGTCACTCTTATAATATCCCAGAAGCTATGCAGCCATGTTTCTGCATGAGCAAAATTTTATCTGATAATGATAATGCGGAAATAAATGGCAAACTATGACCAATAAAAAGAAAATGCTGATGTCCATGAAAAACAACAAGTGCCCATTTGTCTGATTAGATGTGTATGTTTGCATATCTGTTGCAGACAACAATGGCTTAAGCATGAAAAGAATTAAAATGTCTCAAATATTAGTATGAATTCCTTATACACGCAACACATTTGTGCAACACAAACTTGTATCAGGAAACTGTATAATGTCTATTACTACGCCAGATCAGTGTTTTATCTTTACTTATGAGGCTGACATAGTACCACATCTCTCCAATGGAGATTCTCTGACATTCATATATTGAAATAGATGACAATCCCATTTAGATATTACTCAAGAGCCTTCTTCGTACACCTGTGCAGGGGGTAAATCACCTTGTTATTGTCCTTAATGAAAGACATCAGAGAAATTGGCTCATGAGGAAACGAAGTCATGGGGCAGTACAGCATCAATAGCAATACTCAGCAAGATAGACAAGGCTCTGACACCTGCTAGCACAGACTGATCAGACATTTTCATCTTGTCTCAAAAGGTCCAGATTAAAATGCTCCATGCTGCTCATAGCATTTTTCATGCTTTTACTTAGATCCAGGAGAGAAAGGAAAAAAAAAGCAACAACCTACATGTCTTCTTTCCCCTAGTTTTTAAAAATCAATTGTTTTAAGAGGCTCAGGTTCTCCAACCATTTTTGTGTTTCAAAAACAAAGTTCCTCTTCTCTAGGCACAAGTAGCTTCTCAGAGATTACAATAATGAAGTTCGTGATAAAATGAAATATTACTGCCAGCAATTCATTCATTTTTTTTTTTTTTGGAGTCTGTTTGCAGGTCAAGTTCTCACTGCAGAGCGCGTTACTGATCAGCCATTTTCTTTCCTGCATTGGCTAGCTTTCTTCACATCTTTCCCTCTTTTGAGGCAGTGTAATCTGTGCAGCCGCCTACTAAAGCCCTCCACTGAGAAGCGGTCAACTCAGGGATGTCATCCTACAGTATCTCTGGATATAATGTTTGCTTGGCAAAGAATGAGCAGACTGCTGTTCTACCTCAAACACACACACACACACACACACACTCCCACACTTCACACCCCCACCACACATCCTGGACTTAAACGGCAGTGGGAAGAGAAGGGACCAGCAGGTGTATGAGCTCTGCTCCAGGGTCACAAGTGTTACTGATGTGATGGATCGTAGTGCAGACGTGGAGAGATTTAAGCCCTGTTAAGGACAGCATGCACGCAGAAGTCAGAGGCACCTGTTTGACTGCACAACTGTTTGACAGTTGAATCCCTAGTAAATTAAGGGACTGGGGGGGGGTTTGCCAATTACCTAAAGAATGCTATTGGAACCATCCATTTATCTTTGGTGTTTATTGCTGAGAAGAGGGCATTGTTCATTCCATGTGCACCCAATGATGGACAAAACGAAAGGTTTGTTTTTGGGCTCCAATGGATGGAATTCGGTTTAAAAGGCTTAATGGTGCATGTAAGCTGTCCAAAAAAATTCTTCTCCTTGGACCAACACAATTCCATTGCCACCATATGAATGGACTACGGTGAGCAGGATGGGAACAAACATTATACATTCTGGATAATTCAGCCATTTGTGATGCAGAATGGATTTTTTTATTTTATCATTCCTTGAATCTTTTCTCTTTGAACTCCACATACTCTGAATTTTCCACACTTCATTTTTTTAATACATTTTTCTTTTTGTGTGACAAAAGCTGGATTGCTCCAATAAAGTGGGTTCTCATGTCATTGTTCATTTATCATAACCTCTCAAATGATTTCTTAGTAAGTGACACGATCAGATAGCTGCTGTTCATCAGTTATCGTTTCATCTCCATTAAAAAAAGCTGAGGAGCAGGCTGGAGTCTGTAGCCTTTCCATCTAGCAAATAAACTTGAAAATAGTGCATTAATTTGCTGAGTTATCTATCTGAAATCCAATAAAAATTGGGTTAATATGGTCGCCAGATTTCAAAAATAACTTCATGTCGGAAACAAATATACTCCAGTCAGGCTCAGCGTTATTGGCGCTCCTGATAAAAATGTAGAAGAAATGCTGCACATGATAAACAACATGGGTTCCATTCACAAACAAGGGGAATGATACAAAACAATATACTGTTATTTCCATACATTAATTCTCATGCTTCAGTGTTTTTCAGTAATCTAAACATAGCTATGGTTACAAAAGATGCATACTACTTAGCTCTGTTACAAAAAATGTAAGCCAAATGGAACGGGTACAATAACAAACATGTCAGGAGGACAGAAGTGCATCCTGGGTGCATGGACGTTGAGTAAGTGGGTTTTAAGGCCTTTTGAGTTCAATAAATTTCTACTGGAGATTTTTCTGTGAAAATGGGTTGCCTTCACCTAACAGATTGACATAGTGAAGACACGAAGAAAATCTGTTTGGAATTTATTCAGAAAAAATGCTTTTTTGAAATTTTGAGATTTTATTACATAACAGATGGTTGAAATACTGGACAGATGATTCCAATTCGCACTTCACTGCTTTCTCACGTTGAATAAGGCTATTTGTACCATCATTGTCAATTTATCACCAATTGAGGAGCCCCGCTAGTTTATTGGTCTGAGCGCGTGCACCATAAAGGCTGTGTCCTTCCTACAGCTGTCATGGTTTTGTAGGTTGGCGTTGGTTTGCCCAAATCGGATTCTTGGGCCAGCTGGCATTAATGTGGGCAGCGCCCAGAAAAAAAGAAAAAAGAAGTTTCATCTCGCCTTCTTTGCTAGAGTGTCAGTGTTACCTTTGCACTGTAGCCCGCAAGATCTCTAGCAAGAGATCTTGCGTGTTCAGGAATTAGTTGCAAAAAAGGAAAGTGTTTGTTAGTAAAGGGAATATTTCTCTTCCCTTTCCTCTGTCTGTGCACCATCTGGAGCTTAATTGTTTGATCTAGGCTTCCGAGATTTTTTCCTTATTATACCCCCCGCAACTAACTTTAGGGGGGTATATTGGATTTGCTTTGTCCGTCCGTCCGTGTGTGCGTGTGTCTGTGCATGTGTCTATGTGTGTGCGTATGCGTCTGTGCGTCCGGACCTAGATCTCATAACCTACTCATCCGATTTTGAAAATTGTTTTTCTTGCTGAAAGGTTTATTGACTGTGGTACAGCTGTAACGCCCGCCAATGTAATAATTTCCGCAAACGTAATAAAAATCTGCAGCTTTTAATGTCATAATCCCACAAATGTAATAGCCGCTGCCTACTACAAACGTGACACGCAATTTCCCGCAAATGTAATAACTATTACGTTTGCAGAGATTTATTGCGTTTGTGGGAAAGTGAATATCTTCAACTTTCAATATTGTAATAACTTCCCACAAATGTAATAAGGCAATGAATAATGGTCGTTGTGGTTGTTGTTGTTTGTTTGTTTCCCTAAACACCTACTTATACTGACCGTGGGGGCAAAATCCACCTGCTGCCTCTCCGCTCTACGATCACACAACACAACGGTGCTCGGCAGGGCATCTTCGTACATATGTTGATGCCAACGGACATGAAGCTGCAAGTTTCTGCACGCAGTTACAATATTCTATCACTAGATGGCACACCAGGATCATTTATTGAATATTCACAAGCAAGCCAAGCTGAAACACGGTTTTATGGATGAGTTCTCTCCTAATTAAAATGCAGGATTTCTACTTTTAAAGCATTTATATTGTGATATTGACACTTTCAGTTAAGTTAATACTCTGAGTATTTATTGCACTACAGTTTAAATGTTATATTTTAACACGGAACAACTAGGCCTCTTCAATACTAATGATTTCTATAGCTGAATGTGTAAAATAGCAAGTGACTATTCAACTCTGACAACTGTACACCGTCTGTTGTATGCAGTCCCATATGGATTAACTATAAGATGAGCTATAAGGTTTGTTTTCGTCGTGATAAGAGCACTCTATCTTGGAGTAACGTTTGCGCCAGTGTAACTGGATCTTAAACTTGATTATGACAAAGTGATCGATATGTACGCCCGTAGATACCCCTGAAGAGTGCCCTTCATCAACCTATTCAGTGAGAATTAAACATTTCCAGAAGATGATTTTTTGTAGCTCTGCATGCCTAATTTACAAGTAGGAAATTCACTTCAAAGTGAATTAAATACCATTCTCCATGAAAGAAAACAACTTTAGTGTTGTGTTTCAAATGTTTAATCCATGATGTATCCTGATGGATGCTTTGATCATTTTCAGTTTGTCCATTTCTATCGGAATAGGACCTAAGTCTCTTTGTTTTGATTGTCTTTGCAGAGTCAAGTGCAAATTTATACCTTAAATAGAAATAATTGTTAATGAAAAAAAATCTTTTCAGCTAACTATAAGACCTTGAATTTTGTTCTCAGATGTCAGGAAAATGCGTATTTTTTCTTTTTCTGGGGTGGGGCCCCGAGGACCCCCTCCAGGCTTTGCGCCTTTGGCGCTCGTGTGGGAGCTGCACCCCCCTTTCCAAAATTTCGGATCTGCCCCTGTATTCCTAATCTGTACTTTGTGCACTTGGTTTTGCAATAAAAATCCCTATGAAGAAATGTGGTGTGATGTAGTGCTCAGGAACCAGACGCGAGAACCAAGCAATGCAGTTGATGGGAATTTATTAAGCGAGGTGGTAACCTCTCGCTGGGCGGAAGGCAAAGGTACAAAGTCCACAATCCAAAAATCACAATCCAGTTGGGCAGAATCTGAGTCAAACACCAGGGCAGCAATCACAGTACTCGTGGTCAGACAGAAAAGGGTTCAAAAAACAGATGCAGACAGAAATCCAAAACAGAGTCAAAAATCGTAATCGGGGACGGCTCAGTCAGAATAGAATCACTAAGAGTACGAGGCGAAGACAAGCATGGCACAGGCAAACTAAGAGAAACATTCTGACTGGGAACTGCTGTGAGAAGACTGCTAATATGTGTACATATGGGAGGTCACATGCTAAACAGAAAACAGGTACAGGAAATCAGAGTAATTACAAAGGAGCAAACATGAGGTAGAACCTAATTCAATTCAATTCAATTCAATTTATTTTGTATAGCGCTTTTCACAGAGACTGTCACAAAGACGCTTTACAGTGAGAGTTTAAAGAAATAAAAAGGCAGTGCCCAGCCTATTCCCCACTACAGCAAATGAGGCAAAAAAACTCCCAGTAGGGAGAAAAATCCTCCAACAGTGGTGAGAAAAAACTCCCCAGTGGGAAGAAATCTCAGGAGGAACCCGGCCATAGTGGGGGAGCCCATCCTCCGCGGGCTAGCTAATTAAGAACAAAAAGTAAAATGGAGTGAAACGACAGAAGAGTTCCATTTAAGTCCATCTAAAGTGGCAACGGTAGCTTCAGAAAGTGGCAAGTCGAGGATGGTGCAGGACTGGACCAGGGCCAAACCGGATCGGATCAGGACAGCAGGACAGCAGCAGCCAGCGCTCATGGTGAGGGACAGGGCTCATACGGTCCAGGATTCAGGGAAGTGGAAGGAAGATCCTCGGAAAGAGACACAGAAGAAAGGGGTGTGAGGCACTGGATAACTACTGCATGATAATAAAAGTACCGTCCTCTGGCATGTGCCAAGTGAGCCTGGTCAGGAAACAGTCAACACCCCTCCATCCACTTCCTGCAGCAAAGAGGCCCAACACTTATTCCAGGCTGTTAGATCACTTTTCATTTTCTAAACAATAGTACCATATGGACCTCCCCGGTGACTAAGGCTATAGCAAGCCCCACTGGTGCCGTGTAAGTGCAATCTCAGTGCCACCGGTTCCACATGGATTTAAGCAATTTTAACGACCAAAAGCTAGTAACCTTCATCCATTTAATGCAGCGCAGAGGCCCTGAATTCCATCCGACCAAGGCTGCGTAATTTTTCAATCAAATACCACCAACACCATGTGGACCTACTCGGTGACTAAGGCCGTAGCAAGCCCACCGGTGCCGTGTAAGTGCTATCTCAGTGCCACCGGTTCCACATGGATTTGCGTAACACTACACCAGTACCATATGGACCTCCCTGGTGACTAAGGCTGTAACAAGCCCCACTGGCACCGTTAATGCATGCTCAGTGCCACCAGTTCCACATGGATTTACTTAACTCAGGCTTCCAATAGCTTATGAACACATCAACTAGGTTTTAGTCAGTCCCATCCGAGCCAAGTAATGTTTTATACATAATTATCTAATCATGAGCTAATCATAGGCTTGACTAAAAAGGTAAGTTTTTAGCCTACTCTTGAACACAGAGACTGTGTCTGAGGCCCGAATGTCCGTTGGGAGATTGTTCCACAAGATTGGGGCTTTGTAGGAGAATGCTCTCCCTCCAGATGTAACTCTAGATATAGTTGGAATTTTCAAATATCCAGCACCTTGTGAACGAAGTAATCTTGGAGGGGAGTAAGGAATGAGAAGTGCACTAAGATATTCTGGGGCCAAATCATTTAAGGCTTTGTAGGTAAGCAGTAGAATTTTATATTCAATTCTAAATTTGACAGGCAGCCAGTGAAGATTTTTGAGTACTGGGCTAATGTGGTCATATTTCTTCGTCCTGGTCAGAACCCTAGCAGCAGCATTCTGCACTAATTGAAGGCGATTCAGGATAGAACTGGTGCAGCCTGACAGTAAAACGTTACAGTAATCCAGCCGAGAGGACACAAATGCATGAACCATTTTTTCGGCGTCCTGAAGAGACAGCATTTTTCTCAGCTTAGATATATTTCTAAGATGAAAGAAAGCCACTTTTATGATGTTGTTAATGTGACAGTGCAGAGAGAGTTCTGAATCAAGGGTGACACCAAGGTTTTTAACAACGGCTTTTGCAGAAACCCGGAGACTGTCGACATTGAGAGAAAACTTGAGGAATGTGTCTCTGAGTGATTTGGGACCAATTACCAATATTTCAGTTTTATCTGGATTTAAAGAGAGAAAATTCTGTGTCATCCATGCTTTAACAGCTTTAAGACACATCTCTAATCTAGTTAGTGGATCGATTTCACCTGGTTTAAAAGATATATAAAGCTGCGTGTCATCTGCATAACAATGGTACTTCACATCATAACTAGTGCTGAGAGCTTGAGAGCTTGTCAATCAATTAGTAAGGTGCAGCTATACAATCCCTTGTGCTCGTTAGTAAGTTAGCATTATATACAATGTTAGTCTAGATTAGTGGTTTTAACAAAAACAACAAACTGTTAGTATTGGTTCGTAAAATAGAAAAGCAAGGCAAAGGAAGTAAACGAGATTGGAAGGAATGTTTGGAAACCCAAAAGCCATGAAATCACCTAAACATGTGACACACAGTACTAGGGGAACGAGCTGTAGCTCAACACATTGACAGGGGAGACAAAGTACAATCCATGGCAAGAGCAAAAACATCCACCGGAATAATAACAGTAAAGTGGATAATGGCAAAATACAAAATATGGTAATAATAAAAACATTGCAAGAACTAAACAAACAAAACATGAGCAGAAACAGAATCATAACATCTGGATTAATAGCTCGTTTGTAAACACAACACTTAATTAATTACGGGCGTGTTTCACTTGTCTACACAAGCATCCATATGTTTAGATATTTTCTGTTTCCTCTGTTGTGTTCGTTGATGTTTATACTTGTTAAATGTGAAGATGTCATAGTTAAGTAGCGGCAGTTGACGACCGTTGTTATGTGTTGACACTGTAGCTTCTTAACTTGTTAGTATGATACTGTTGTTTCATAATGTTTTTATAGTTTTAAATCGATTCGGATTTTGGTTTGTTTCACGGTCGCTCCTACGGTTGCTGGTTTGTCCCGTTGTCATGGCGACCACTGTACCACTGTCTCTCATTAAAAATAAAAAAAATAGCTATGCAAATATATGGCATCCAAAAAGTTTAAAAATCTAACTTTCAAGCGTAGAAACAATATGAAAAACACATTTTTGAGTGGAGGGGGAAAAGCAATAGACTTGCATGCGCACTGGAAGATGTTTGAATTAGGGGGGCTGCCAACCAAAAGCAGAAGAGTGACGTCTTTTTTTTTTTTTTTTTTTGCACGAGGGCGTTATGACAATGTTGGTCTTTACAACAGCGGTCAGGGCGACTTTGGTTGCAAACGGGTACTGGAATAAAAGAATACTCGCCATATAAATCATAAGTGATTGCAAAAAAATCATAATTCATAATCGTTTTGTTGTCCTGGGGCCTGTATTTTTTTCTGTGTTTTATCCCAATAAGTTCCTTTGTTTTGTACGCATGTGGCATTTAAAAAGCAATTATGGTTGTTGCCTTATTCGTTGCAACCTCTTCAACCCCAACTGCTGGTAATGGTGCCGTTAAGGGATTCGCCTGTCTCACACATGACGGCTCACAACGCCTCCCAGTTTGATATTGCCTGATTCACAGTCAAACCATTTATAATTTGTATTAACAAGACCAATACATAATCGTATAATGATTAAGAAATTATTAATTAGGAAATGACCAAGAAACCACAGACAGGCTACATTGAAAACGCGCACATAATTATAGGGATGACAAGTACCCCCCATCTCAGAGATAAAGCCCTTCAAAATATAATGGCGAGGCCCCTTTTAAAATTGTTCTGGAAAATAAAAAGCCTAAAAAAGTTGAGGTGGTATACAGAATTATTCCCCCGTCTCTGAATTCCATCTCCTGTTTCAGCATTTTTTACATTTAAAACAGAAACATCTTCCTGTCGCGCCCTGGAAAACAATAGCGCAGAAGGACGTGACTTTGTAAGCTGAGCTATTATAGGTGTTTTATGTGCCACAGGAGGTCGTCAGCCCCAAAAATAAACAATTCTCGGACAAAATCCTCCATTTGAATGAAGTTATTCATCGCATTACATTATGTAATTATTAATTTAATCCACTATCCTTAATGTCGCATGTCAATTTCGCCAACATAAATGCATCCAGACAGCAGATTAATCCCATAAATGATGAAAATAATCGTTCTCTTTCACATCATAACCAGCATTCTAAAAATTCTCCCAAACCGGCAGTTTTTTGTTGTGTTGTGTGATCGTAGACTGGAGAGGCAGCAACCACAACGACCATTATTCATTTCGTTATTACATTTGTGGGGCGTTATTACAATTTTGAAAGATGAAGATTTTCACTTTCCTACAAACGTAATAAATCTCTGCAAACGTAATAGTTATTACATTTGAGGGAAATTGCAGTAGGCAGCGGCTATTACGTTTGAGGAAAATGCATTACGTTTGTGGGTTTATTACATTAAAAGCTGCAGATTTTTATTACGTTTGCGGTTTATTACGTTTGTGGACATTATTACATTGGCGGGCGTTACAACTGCCCGCCTACTTGTTGTTGCGGGGGGTATTCTGTAAGCCATGCTTACTGACTAAATCTAGTTTCATTCTGTCTAGCTCGCTTTGCTTCCTGTTTATTATTCGGACGAGATATCATTTGGAAGCACAAGCCTCTCTCTCTTGTTTTATCTGTGTTTGTCATTTTGCTGTGCTTCCTTTTGTTCCGGCCTCTGCATTTGGCGTCTCGAAATACCAGCCATCACAGTACACTCTAGCCAACATGGAGACTTCAGCTGTGGCCGCTATTGAACAGGTTGTTACCAGCCAGCAAGCTGTGCTTTCTGGCTTCAGCGAAGGGCTTTCCAGCCTTGGCAATCAACAGGCTGGTTTGGCTGAGAGGGTCCGCCTTCAGGAGAACTCATAGCAGAATCAAGAGAGCGTTTTGTTAAGTCTGACCGAGAGTATTAAATCACTGTCTACACAAGTTTCACGAAATGATGCAGAAGCATCATCCATACACCTTCCCCGAGAACCAAAATTGCAATTACCCCAAAGATACAGCGGCGTCGTGTGATATAGATACAACACGTCAGAAGTGTGCTTGAGGCCCTCCTTAATGTCAAGCTTTTTGTCAAGGCTGAGAAATGTGTCTTTCACGCCCAAACTGTCTAGTTTCTTGGCTTTATTGTTTCCAAGGGATCTGTCCATATGGACCCGGAAAAGGTGGCTGCGGTCAGGAATTGGCCTGCTCCTGAAAGTGCTAAGGAGGTCCAATGCTTCTTGGGCTTTGTTCATTTTTCAGGAGGTTTATCTGTAATTTTAGCGTGGTTGCTGCCCCCATTATTGCGCTCAACAGAAAGAATACCTCCTCTGTGTTTTTTTGGTCTCCAGCAGCTGAGGCTGCCTTTCAGAAATTAAAGAAACGCTTATGCTCAGAGCCCATTCTGGTTTTGCCCGATCCCTCCCTCCCATTTGTGGTGGAGGTGGATGCTTCAGAGGTTAAAGTGGGTGCTATTTTGTCCCAGCTCCCCTTTGGGATCATAAGCTACACCCATGCGCATACTTCTCCCCGTCTTTATCCGCCGCGGAACAGAATTACAGCATTGGTGACCAAGAGTTATCGGTGGTCAAGTTGGCCCTTGACGAGTGGTGCCACTGGTTGGAGGGGGCTGAACACCCTATTGTGGTAAGGACAGATCACAAAAGTGTATTCAGCAGACCAAGCGACGTAGATCCTGGCAGGCGCGGAGGTAATTTCTTTTCGGTTCTTTAACCGCTTTAATTTTATGCTAACCTACCGCCCTGCCTCTAAAAACATTAAAAAGGCCTGATGCCTTTTCCCGGATTTACGACCACTCTCAAGATCCTACCCCGGAGCTGGTTATTCTGGCTGCTCAGATTGTGGCGCCCATTCAATGGGAGATTGAGGTGGTGGTTCAGGAGGCTTTGAAGATCAATCTCGGTCCAAGGGGGGAGCCTCCTGGCTGTTTGTTTGTACCGCCTAGGGTTAGGTCACAGACCCTCTGATGGGGACACTCTTCCCGCTTGGCGGGGCACTCAGGAGCCCATTGGACCAAGCAGTTCCTAGCCCGACATTTTTGGTGGCCCGGTATGATGAGGGACATTTGGGAATTTGTTGCTGCCTGTGTCATTTGCTCCAGAAATAAAACTTCCCATCTCCCTCCCTCTGGTCTGGTGCGACTATTGCCTGTCCCCAGGTGTCCTTGGATGCATATTGCTTTGGATTTTATTACAAGACTGCCTATCCCTGAGGGCAACATGGTCATCTAGGTCATGGTTGACTGTTTTTCCGAGGCCGCTCATTTTGTCGCGCTACCCAAGCTGCCTTCTGCGCGGGAGACGGCCCTTCTTGTGGTTAACCATGTGTCCTGGCTGCATGGGCTTCCGCAAGATGTTGTTTCTGACCGGGGTCCTCAATTTACGGCCAGATTCTGGCGGGGGTTCTGTAGGCAGTTGGGGGCTACAGTGAGTCTCTCCTCTGGGTTACACCCAGAGACCAACAGGCAGACTGAGCATCCTTTGGAATCGCGAGCCTCTCTTGTTTTATCTGTGTTTGTCATTTCGTTGTGCTTCCTTTAATTCCGAACACTGCATTTGGCGCCTTGAAATACCAGCCATCGATTCGATTCCAGCTTGGGTCATTTGCTGCATGTCTTCCCCCATTCTTCTCCCCAACCTTCCTGTCTCTCTACACTGTATAACTATCAAATAAGGGAAAAATTCCCCAAAAACATAATCTTTAAAAAAAATTATCACCAATTGCAACAAATTATTTTCATAGTCCAAGGTACAATTCAGAAGAATCACTTGATCATGTAAATATAATTTAATTTCCCATATTACTGATCACACTAAACAGCTTTCCCCCTGTCATCAGTTACATCATGAGGCGCACAATTTAATTAATAACTGGGACATACATAACTAAGTCTATGCCTTTCACTGCTGCCAAAAACCTTAAGTCCTGATTAGGGTGGAGCATTTTGAATGTACAGCACATGATATTCGAAGCAGGAATTCAACTCAAGGCGCATACGAAGATGGAACCTTCTCTGATAAAGGATTCAGTGACACTGGTATACAGAAACTCCTCCTTATAGCAGTACAGGAAGATTCTACTGAAGATTTCAAATCCCTGAAAACTTTCCTAGAGCCACTGAAGCTACCTCCAGCCAAATTCTTGCTTTTTGCCGATCTGAATATCTGTACAGTCAAAATGCTCCACCCTAACCAAGGTCTTAGCTTAGGCATGGCAGTGACTGATTGGATCATGGTCTGTCACACACACAGTAGACACCTTAATTCTTTGGACAGTGATACATTTTTTATTTTGGTTCTGTACTCTACCAATTTTATGTGCATATACACACACACACACACACACACACACACACACACACACACACACACACACTTCTGTAATCACCTGGGCTGGTACAGTCATATAAGCCTCCATTTGTTGGATTGTCCAAATGTCTATCGTAAAGCCTATAGAGTTATTAAGAATATCACAGAGAATTTCCCTCACTGCAGTGTATTTTTGGTTAGCCCTTCAATGATTTTTTTTTTCAGCGATTTGGAATTGAGTACCCTGGCTCTTACTTGTCCATAAATTGTAACAAACCTTCACCCTGCACAGTATACACTGGCTGCATGTCTATCACAGTCACAAGCGCATCCATTATTTCCTTTCTCCTCTTCTCCAGCAAAGGAGGTTTTTTTCTTCACCTGCTCCAGGGTTCATTGGCTCCTTGTCACAGATGCAGTCTGTTGCAAGCAACACACCCATGTTTTGGACAAAAATATTTATTGATATATTTTATTTGCTAACTCTATTTTGCGACTACTATGCAGAGTTAGTGTATTTATTTATCACAGGCTTGCTAATTTGGATACTAGCTATTTAACCAGTATCCAAAAGGATGATATAATTAACTACTTAAGCTAAGCGGAGGAAATTCAGAAAACTCACATTTCTCAAATGAGTCGTCGTGTTTGCCAAAAAATGATAGTACTTCAGTTTTATCTTGCATAACTGGCGCTGCACGTACTTTGGTATCATCATATATCTTAAAATGCTCCAAACCGCAGATTTTTATGATATTTTGTCTTGGTAAGTCCTTTATGAGTCCTTAATGTGCTTGATGATGACCAACTCAATAACAGAGTGCCAGCACCAAATAAAAGCAGATACAGTCAATGATCTTTTAAGAGGGCCTAAGCTGAGTCGGCTACCAACAATAATACTGTTGGAACAGAAAATGATTTCAGTTACTGTGGTTGTATTTAATGAAACATTATGGCTGTCACAGCATGAGTGCTTTGCTAAGGTGTCAAGTGCAGTGTATAGAGCAACAAGCATTTCACTGCACCTACTGAAAACGTTGTGTCTGACAGGCCAAACGCTAACAAATATAGACTGAAGCAGAATAATTATTTCGATAAAAATATGTTGTGAATTCTGAAAGTTATTACATGCAATGTTTCTGACAATATTTTTGATAAAACTTTGTCCACATATTTATGGACCTAACTGTATATATCCCCATAGTCAGGGCTACGACAAAATTATTGATGTTTTAGCTGTCAACTAAAGAATATTAGAGCTTTCCCGCATTTTTAGGAGCCAAAAACTAAGTGGAACCCTGGCTGCTCAGCTATTTCATGGCCAGGTGTGTTTTATTCCTTAAGAACTTCAATGTAAAGGGAACGCATAAAAAGTGTACAGTTGATTGCAAGTGTTGCGTTTGCTTTGGAATCTACTGTTGTTAACTCCTCAGAATAAGTTCCATGGTTAACTCTCAACAGGCAAGTTTGGTTTAAGGCAAGAAGTCTGCGAGAGCATGCGCAGTAGAGCTGATGTGGGGCAAAAGGAAATATGGTGGCTACTTGCTGCGTGGTGGGGATGCACAAACCGATCTCGGAATGACAGTGGCATAAGGATTTTTCGTGTTCACGGTGGCAAGAGACAACGATACGCGTGAATTCGAGCTATAAATCAGAAGGATCAGAAGGAATGATCACACTAGAGTCTGCAGTACTCATTTTGTCAGCGGCTGGACTGACTATCTGTGTTTCCCTAAAAAAGCAAATAGTTCATACTGACACAAGCTAAAAGGAAAGAGCGATCTGATCAGAGAGGCACTGGTTGTTAATAAATTATTTACAAGTTGGCCTACTACATTGTAATTGACAAAGAATTATTTCATCTGTTGTTGTTGTTGTTTCAAGCTGTTATTGTTGTTGCAGTGTCAAGTTTTTGTATCAGCATTTTGAAAAGGGACTGGCTTTGTTTGATCCTATGGGCTATATACAAAGTAAAGTAGATGTTACACTCTACGCAAGCAAATATCAAGCCAAAGGGGGCGTATTTATGCTCTGCGGCGTTTACAGTCTTGGTCAGCTCTGAGGAGCTTGCATTATAGAACTTAGCCCCTCAGAGATAAGTGTAGGTGTGGTTTTCATTTCGCTGCATGAAATAATCATTTGGTTCCTTTGTGATTTTGATTTTATAATTACTTGCTATATATCCAACAAAGTTGAATGTGCTTGCCAGTTAGTTTTGCAGACGTGAAATAATGTCATTAACACCACTATGATTAGGTCCCACGTCAGCTAAGAGTTACAGTGTTCTTGCAACAAAGTTGAATTGCTCAAAACAACCAGCAAGCAGGTATGATCCTAATTTCCTCTCAACATGGATAAGTGCGCAAGTACATGTAAAATACAAGGCCATATCGTTACTGTTTGACTGAATGATTCACATTTGATTTCGGATTTTCATTTGTGCTGAAAATGACTTATCTTGACAGTACCTCACCGATATAGTCTTTCAAGTCTCTGTCGCGCTGAGGAAGTCGATGCTTTCAGCTTGGAGGAGAAAACTAATGGATCTTATTCTAACTATATCATCAGGGGAAAGAATTCTGTATCCAACTTTTTTCCACTTTTTTCCAGTTTTTTTATTTGCCAGAACGATTTTATAAGGGGGGCGCCAATATATTTTAGGGCGTTTTAATAAGTGAGCTGGGAGTGATAATTAGGGGTTCAAGCCCTATTGTTTTTGTGCTGGTTTATTATTATTATTTCTTTTCTACTTCAGAAATGTTATTGCAAATTTCTGTGTGACAGTAAATGGTAGAGACCTGAAATTTTGCACATTGGTTGCCATTTTTAACTCAATGGGCCTGATGGGGGCGCAATAATTCCATAAAAACAGTTTTTCAATTTAAAGGTCATAACTCCTACGCTGTAAGTCCAATTTACATGAAACTTGGTACAGACATTGAGAGGTATCAATGCGGAAACAAATGCGAGAACACAGGATTGCAAAAGAAAAGGTTTTTATTGAGCGAGGGGGGTAACCCCCGCAGGGCAGAAGGCCACTGTACAGAGTCCGCAATGCAAAAGTCAAAATCCAGTGGGGCAGAAATGGAATCGTAACCAGGGCAGCAAACACAAAAATCGTAGTCAGGCAAAACAGATTCGGTACACAGGCAGTAGTTTGTAGGAGAAGCAAACTCATAAATCAAAGGGCAATCCGATTTGTAAACAGGGCAGCAATCCACAAAATCGTAGTTCGGCAAAAAGGGTTCGAACACACAGATGTAACAGTAACCCAATAAGGGCAAACCAAAAAATCAGTAGTCGGGCAATCCAGTCAGAATCAGAGACACAATGAGTACGAGGCGAGAGAAATAGCAGCACAGGTAAACACGAGAAATGATCTGACAGAGAATGACTGTGAGAAGACGCCTAATATACACTTCTAGGGAGATCACATGGTTAGAAACACAGGTGCAATTAGTCCGACTGATTACAAGGGAGCAGCACGTGAGGGAGAACCAAATCACATGAAATTTGGCAGAAGCCAAAACGCGGCCAGGGATCATGGGACAAGCCTATATGTACAAACAAAAGGCTCCAGTCAGGCAGTTCTAACGTACATAGATAATTAGAGAAAGGACAGCGCGATCAGATGTTGAGTTTCCACAGAAATGCAGCAAAGGAGATTAGGGAGAGAAAAGAGGCAGAGACTAGAACAGGGTGAGTGCAGAGAGCTTGTCAATCCATTAGTAAGTGAAACTATACAATCCCAATTAGTAAGTTAGTATAATATACAATGTTAGTTACTGTTAGTAACTTCTAGAGAAAACAACAAACTGTTAGTGCGGTTAGTAAGATAGAAAAGTAAGGTGAAGTAAGCAAAAAAGATCGGAAGGAAGGCTGAAATCCTGAATCCAATAAATCACCCGAAGAGTGACACGCATGACTGGGGCTGTGAACAATGAAAAGACGAGAGACCAGACGGGGAAGACAAAGTGCAATGCTTAGTGGAAAACATGGACTGGAGTGAAACTATGGCAATATGCAAAATATGGAAAAGTAAAAACTAAGACAATACATGAACAAACCAGTGATAACAGTACACAATACACATCTAAGAATGGTCAGACATTGCAAAGTTCAAATACCAAATAAGACAAATATCAAAAGCAGAGAAACAAGACCAGGCAGAGCAGAATCATAACAGGCATTCCTTGGTCCAAACTCTCCAACTTTTCCAAAAGGAATCCTAAGGTCCACCATATAGATTTTCCGCAATTTTTAATTTTTTGAAAGACACATTTTTGAAATCTCCTCCTAGGCCGTAAGCCCAATTCCTTCGAAATTCACTGTGAATCATCATTGGACCAAGCTTATAAAAGACTGCATTAGGCTTGTTGAAATCTCATTCCATTTCCAAGATATTGACCGATGAACTTCAGCAGGGGCGTGGCTTAGCACAAAAATGGACAAAATTCAACAACCATTGGGCCAATCATCACGGAACTCGCAGGATATGTCCATATAAGTACCAGGAACATACCTTTCAGTTTCAAGCAAATTGGCCCATAAGGTGTGCTATAAATGCAAAAAATGGGCATGGCATGACACAAATCAGACTATAAATCAGTAATTGTTTGTCCTCTAGCCATAAAACTCACAGGATATATTCATATAGGTACTGAAGCATACCCTGAAAGTTTCATTCAAATTGACCGATAGAGGGTGCTATAAATGCAAAACAAAGCAGCGTGGTATAGCACAAATCAGACTATAAATCATAAATAGTTTCTCCAATCATTCCAAAACTCACAAGATATGTTCACATAAGAACCTAAAAAACATAGCCTGAAAGTTTCAATCAAATCGACCACTAGGGGGCTCCACAAATGCAAAAAATGGGCGCGGCATTGCACAAATCAGATTATAAATCAGAAATTGTTTGTCCTATCACCACAAAATTTGCAGGATATGTCCACATAAAAACCTGCAACATACTCTTAAAGTAGTTTTTAATGAAGCTGTTAAAGCTTACGGCTATATTTTAATTTTAATGTTTAATATTGCGAATACATATGCTGTGCCTGCCGTAGCAACCTGGTGTGTCATCAGTAACATGGCAGCCGCCGTTACGATATGCTACTTACACAAATAGCAGCACTTCATGGGCGTGTTTACATATCCTAATGTTTCTCTGGGTACCCAAAGATGAATCGATATTGGACTAGGCTAGGTTTAATGTAAAATTCTTAATCTTGCCATCCGCACACAAAATGTACGCTGCACACCCTAGAATGTTCCTGAACAAAAATCATATTACATTATATTATATTATATATCATATCATATTATATAAACTAATTATAGTTTATATTCCAAATCCATGCTGTAAGCTGCGTTTTACCATAGGGAAAGCTAAAGAATTTATAATTACCCCCCTTTTCAATGCCATTTTTGTATCTTCTGCCCCACAAAGTCTGCAAAGAGCACGCACACTCCAAATCTCGCTTTTTCACGCCGTGAAACCGAAAGGGTCTATCTGAAATCCAAAGAGGTAATAATTTCAAGGAAGGCATGACGGCCCTTAAACTGAGCTTTCTGGGTCATTATGGATATGTTGTCATGGTTTGTATATGTGCTATTTGCTTTCTTTGTAACTCTCGTCCCTGACGACATCGTAGCTGGCAGTCCTGGGCAGTCCTTCTCCGAAGTCTCTATAAGCCGGAGGTTGCCACGCCTCCTTCGCTGGAGTGTCTGCTTTCAAGTTGCTCCCTTTGGCTTGAGAATTCTGTAGTCAGGGTTTGTCAGACTATATATTATCTTTATTTCTAGGAAGCTCTGCTTTGTTCGAGATTCTACGGCACGGTTGTTTGGTGCCTTGTTATCTTCTCGTTTATTGAGATTTCTTTTCCTCTGTTGGTGCTCTCCTTGTTTCTGGCACTTAAGTCTATTCAGAAACGCAAGCTCTTTTCCCTTTCATTCTCGCTCCATTCCCTTCCATCACTTTCAGCTGTGCCGGCTCCGTGCTTGCTGCAACTTCGCCTGCCACGGGATCTGAAACTTCTCATTAACCAGCCTTTACATTTGTCTTAGACGCTACTGCCACCGCTGCTCCAGATCCTTGTGTTAGCTTGCCAGCAAGACCAATTTTAATGGGAATCAAAACAAATTATGTCCTAAGTGAAATTACCAGGAAGTGGGACCCTCAAGAATAATGAAAAAACTAGCAACTGGTTGGCTGAGGATGACCAGTACCTTCTTGCCTCTGAGTGGTCTCTTTGCCATGTGGTGTCATGAAGGAACATATTTTGAAACGGCATGTTATAGCCAATTAGCTGTGCTCCTTGTGACATGATATGTGAAATTAACAACACAAATGTTGAATGTTCTACTATTGAAAATCAATCAGATGTCCTGAAACCAACTGAGCATGGGATTAACTTCAGCAGAACTGAACGTAAAGACTATCACGTCGTGGGTTCGAGCCCCGGCGTACCCACCGGCAGGGGTCGGCGGCTTTTTCAGAGTAGCGCACAGTTGCCCATCGCGCTACAGGGTTTCAAATTGGGAAGCGTCTGCCGGATTTAGGTTACATAATCAGCTTTGATCGTTGCTCCAGCGCCTCCTGTTGGCCAGACGGGCGCTCGTCAGGAAGATTCTGGGTTTGTTCATGTCCGGGTATCCTCCGCCCTCGTTCTGAACTTACGAGGATTCGTCCAATGAGTGTACAAGAATCAGTGGTTGACAGGTACGTGCTTCGGAGGAGAGCCGTGAACTGTCCTCACTATCCTGTGTTGGCAGCAAGGGGTCGCATACGAGCAAGCTTTGTAAATAGTTCACCAATTGGGCATTTCAGATTCGGGTGGGATTGGAGATGCCAAAAAAAAAAAAAAAAAGAACTGAATGTAAAATGCCACCAGAAATATCAAGCAAGTTATGTCCCTTGGCGGACCTATATACTGTATGAGATGAGGTGAGAGGGTATTGAAGAGGGTAGTTTAGACAGCAAGCATTCCTCCAATTTTCTCATGTAGGAAGGCTGTTTTTTATGATCCAGACAGGAAACAGAATGCATAGAATGCATTGAATGCATGAATTTTGCATAGATTCATCTTACAACGAATTCAGCGGTTCCTTACAAACTCATAGAGTCCTTCAATGAAATCCTGCGTCTCTAATGTTAGCTTTACGCAGATAAGCCTGAGCAGAGTTACAGTTCACACCCACCTGAACAATAACCCGATAATTTTTTCCAATTCCAGATAGGATAAACTTTCCACAGTAATTGAAAGACTTTGATTGCACCCACAGAAAAGTATTTAAACCCTTGTGTAACAGCAGTTAGGTTGTATTCTCTGAACTGTGTGCTGCTGAATGAGGTGAGTACAAAGAAAAAGTTATTCAACCCCTTCATGACAAGGAACTTTAAAGGGATGGTTCACTTTTTTTGAAGCAGGGTTGTATGACCTACAAATTGCCACTACGTACATTAGATGCAGTAGAAAGCTGTTCGATCTCCCCCAGGTAGCCGCACCAGCGCATAGTGCTGGGTGGAGATTTAGGCGATAGACTGTTGCACACGCAAGATTTTGGGTCCAATCTCCGCAATGGTGTAACATCTAATTTCATCCCGTCAATTACACAGAGGCTATGTTAATTCCTGGGATTCAACAAGTAGCTACGGGAACAAAATTAATAAGGATTTTTGTTATTATTACTTTAGATAATGATTTTACATGTCAAAATTAACAATTTTCTAAATGTCAAATAATAATGTATTTGGGGTGGAACAGCAGGAGAGAGACAGCAACACGGTTGTAGTATATTTTTCGAAGGTAATTATTGAGAACAAGGCAATCAGAGATTTCTGACCTCTGCCAGGTCCAGAATTTGATCCAGATCACCACCAAAATTTAATGGGTTCTTCCTTGGATCAACATACACCTGTCTATCGATTTTCATGTTGATCTGCTCAGTAGTTTTTGAGTAATCCTGCTCACAGACAAACAAATAAACGCAGGTCATTTTATAACCTCCTTGGCAGAGGTAATAATTTCTGCGCCGCCACTCAGAGACTTCCTGTGAATGGAGCGGAGCAGCACACTGGTCAGGTGAGGGAGCGGCTCTCTGAGAGCACGTGAGCAGGGAGGAAGAGAGAGCGAGGGAGTTGTGAGCAACGAATTGCAGCTACTGAGAGGTGAACGGTGCGGAGCAGTGAGTTGGCAAGTTTCTCGGGTAAGAGAGGGGCTCTACGAACTGGGAGGGAGAGCGTGTGAGCTGGAGCCAGTCATTCGTTTTTTTCTGTAACAGCCTGTGATACAGCTCAGCTTGGGGCAGAAAGGAGAGGAGGAGTGAAATGGAGACAGGGGAGCTGAGTTGAAATAATGACCAGAGTCGTTGCTTCAGCCACGGAGCTAATACAGCAATTAGTTCGATACATTTACGCAATTGCAGTTAGAATAACAGTTGTGTGGCATGTCTCCTCTTTGCAGTTACCTGGCAATAGCATCTAACTGCAAAGAGTTCATAGAGCATTGAACAAGTTAATAAAGACAATGACTCATTACTCCCGAGTCAGCAAAAAGAATCTTGAGTTTTGAACGATTCGTTCATGAATTGCACATCAGCACTGCTCCCTGAGTGAAAGCTAGATAATGTCTTGGGCTGAGAGACACACTAGCTAGAGCAGGGGTGGGCAATCACGGTCCTGGAGGGCCGGTATGTATGCAGGTTTTCATTCCTATCAATTACCCTGACTAATTGAGTTAATTGATTGCATGCACAAATATAGATTTTCGCAATGATTCGATCAAAGGAAAATGTTTTATGAAGGGAGACAAGACTAGTCTTTGTAGTTTCATGATAATTTAAAGAAATGCGCATGAAACGTCAGATTTCATAAATGGTTTGGCTAATTGAGACAATCAACTAATTAAAGACCAGACGTTGGTGTGAAAACCAGGGACAGATACGGCCCTCGCTGCCCACCTCTGAGCTAGAGTGCTATAAACACCCATTTGGCTATGTTACAAAAGAAACAAGCATGAAAAATGAAATTGAAAGTGAAATCAGATTATCTGTTCACTAAAATTGCTACCACTCCTCTCTATGCCACTACATTGTGTTTCCAGTGGCTTCGTCTGCACAATCACAGTATGGTGCAATGCTCTCTAGCTCAATGGTAACAAAAAGTCAAAATGAGACCGCTATCCTGCTTCACAATGCACGCAACAGGGAGGGTTTCACATGGAGAAGAACACAAATAATGATTGTGTATCAGTCCCCATTCATTGTGATGATGGAAACATTAATCCAAAAGTAATATTGTTTGATATTGTGCAGGTGGAAAGCAGCCCAGGCATTTCCCTCACTGAATCCTAGCCTGCCTTGCAGAGCAGGATGAGCTGTATCTGTGCTGCATTCTGAAGGTAGTGTTATAACGAGGCCGTGTTTTCAGTGGCGGCACCAGAGATCGTCTGAGACCAGCTACTCAGACAGCTGCTGAAACAATTGGTTTGCATAACCAAAGAATTTCTGCGCAAACTGTCAGAAATCGGCTCCGGGAAGCTCAGCTGCATGCTCGTCGTCCTCATCGGGGTCTTAACCTGACTCCAGATCGTCGCCGTAACAGACTTGAGTGGGCAAATGCTCACATTCGATGGCGTCTGACACGTTGGAGCGGTGTTCTCTTTACGGATGAATCTTGGTTTACATTGTTCAGGGCAGATGGCAGACAGCGTGTGTGGCGTCATGTGGGTGAGCGCTTTGCTGATGTCAATGTTGTGGATCGAGTGGCTCATGGTGGTGGTGGGGTTATGGTATGGGCAGGCATCTGTTATGGACGAAAAACGCAGGTGCATTTTATTGATGGCATGTTGAATGCACAGAGATACCGTGATGAGATCCTGAGGCCCATTGTTGTGCCATACATCCATGAACATCACCTCATGTTTCAGCAAGATAATGCACGGCCCCATGTTGCAAGGATCTGTTCACCATTCTTGGAAGCTGAAAATGTCCCAGTTCTTGCATGGCCAGCATACTCACTGGACATGTCACCCATTGAGCATGTTTGGGATGTGCTTGACCGGCGTATACGACAGCGCGTACCAGTTCCCACTAATATCCAGCAACTTCGCACAGCGATTTGAAGAGGAGTGGACCAACATTCCACAGGCCACAATTGACAATCTGATAAACTCTATGCGAAGAAGATGTGTTGCACTGCATGAGGCAAATGGTGGTCACACCAGATACTGACTGGATCTGAGTCCCCAGACCCCCAATAAAGCAAAAACTGCTCATTTCAGGGTGGCCTTTTATTGTGGACAGTCTCAGGTACACCTGTGCACTAATCATGGTGTCTGATGAGCATCTTGATGTGGCACACCTGTGAGGTGGGATGGATTGTCTCAGCAAAGCAAAAGTGCTCACTATCACACATTTAGACAGATTTGTGAACAATGTTTGAGAGAAATGGTAATGTTGTGTATCTGGAATGAATTTTAGATCTTTGAGTCCATCTCATGACAAATGGGAGCAAAAACAAAAGTGTTGCGTTTATATTTTTGTTGAGTGTACAAGTGAACCACGTCAGCAACATGGGAGACACCCCGGGCTACACAATAGCATAAAAAATGAACTAACAGAGCTTCCGAGCCAAAGTGCACATCATCAATAACATCAATCCAGGAATCAGCATTAAGTGCATGCTTTTCAACTGATAAACAGTAGCCTGGTTTACATGCAGACTTTTTTCATTCCGATTGAAATCATTCTGATTGAAGATTTCAGGTCAAATGTTTACATGAGACGTGATCTGTTCCGATCTGGTGTTTATATGGGCCACCTTATTTAATCAGAACAGCCGTCTTACAGCTTTGTGACATCCGCATATTATTGAAAAAAGTATTCGCTTTCGTTATTGCGCTGTTTCTGCTTATAGTTGGTGTTCTATCAGTTTCTGCCACCTATCAAGATATGCTGCCTCGCGGTTCCGCACAAACCCACGATCTTGGGCTTTATTTCTTCCCTCATATCTTAAATATCATAAAATATCTTACAAAAACTTTTTTTTCAGTGTACTTTTAGACCTACTGGCAAATAATTGCATGTACAAGCTGGCTTTTCCTGAAAATGCCGTAATCGAACGATAGTGCCGTGCGGCATGTTATCTTTAAAAAAAGCCAGACAGCTTTCCGTTTCACCATTTACATGATACAATTTTACTTTTAATCAGTTTGGGAAAAGGAATATTCTACCCCTCTGCAACCGAATGAAATTCCATTCGTTTCGGCCTGTTTATTCGGAATGAGGTGTTTATATGGAGCATTTTTATTCGGTTTGAGCTTCTAAACCGATTCTAATCGGAATATTAGGCTCCATGTAAACCCAGCTAATGTCTACTACTATGAAATTGACAGACAACACCAAAAGATAGCCCACATTAAAGTCAAATAAGGAAAGCAGCAGATGCAAGACTTTGGAGAAGTTGCAGGATAAATCTTATGCAATAAACAAAACAATAATTGAAACATACATCAAGAATCACCCTTTGGAAGTCCATAAGCAAAACCAATAGGCTTAATAACATATACATTTTGAACACTTGCTAATGATGTCATATTTACATTACCCAAATTAAAGCACCTGGCTGCCTAATTGATACAACAAACCTCTTCATTAAAATGAATGGTTTCCTTAGAGGACAATTTAAAATAAGTTTTTATATTTGTTAAAATGCTAAGATGTGTGGTTGCGGTTTGTAGCAATATTCGTTTGAAGGGCTGTAATAAAACATTTCATGCACAAGTTGTCCTAGATACGTGAATTTATTAATTTCATGGAGAAAAATTAGCTAGCTAATTAGTCATCTCATGGACTTGAATATACCACTGACTAAATGCAAACACTGGCAATTGATAATGGTCACCAGCTAGCTACCTTGGTTCGCAGAGACTACGCTGATTTGTCAGTTAATAAAAGTAACATGGCGACTAACAAGTTTAATACTTCTTATTGGCATTCAATGGCAATACTTCTTACTTGCAAAATATTTAAACAGCGCAGCTATAAGTTGCTTTGTCTGTTCATATTAATTTCCAAAAGACAAGGAGGAGAGAAAGGCTTGGCTTAGTCAGGAGAAAGCAGAGATGCCAAGTCTCACACATTCAGCGTAGGTCTTACGTATTTTTTATGCTTATTCACCGTAGTCCGTAATTATTCATCGAATGCTCAATGAGATTCTCATGCGGATTTAAAATCCTTGTGCAATGAAGTTTCCGTTTCACATGCATTAAGGTGCACGTCATCACAAACGATTATCACTCCGGACTTCCCGTACTTCTCTTTACTCAGGGATTGGAAACAATGCATGTGTTTCATGATCGTTTAAATTGTTTTAATGAAATAAGACCATTTGAAACATTTTTATGCAATTCCATTGATTTTAACCCTCCAAAACCAATTTACAATTGTGTTAAAATTATTTCCCTATGCAAAAATGTTAATTTTGGGGCATTATTTCAAAAACAGTCGACAATATATTTTTGACGCATTTGGCTCACCTTTCCAAATTGTATTAAATCTGCTACATTGGGTAATAATGCTAATGAAAAAATTAAAGTGACATACCATTCAAGTTATTCTCAAATGTTTATTTGGCAATAAGAAACAAAACCAACAGGGTGTCCAGGCTGTTAACCCTTTTACTTCATGTAGCAGATATGCTATGCTGGTTGATAGAGGGTTAATCCCTCAGTAAAGACAAGCCTGAGAATTCCCGAGTCATAATCGATTTCCGAGTCATTAGTGGAAAAATCCATTGTAATGCACGTGAAACTGATTAACTCGATGCATTATGACTTAAATTCCACAAGTGAATTTCTTCAGTGCGCTTTGATTGAATAATTGCGGACTACAGCACAGAAACATGAATGCCACCAAGAGGAGAGACCCACGCCTAAGACGTAAGCCTTGGCATCTCTGAAAGAACTTTTCAGCACCCCCCCAATGAGAGCTGTGCTGTGATCATTTTGACGAGCATTGTTTTGAAAGGTAAGACTTGTTAAAGGAGCAGCTAGACTTGACTAGCGCCAAACATTAGCCAAATGATTTGATATAAACAATTCGGTTGACGTGAAATATGCTCAACCAGGGTACAATGAAGTTAAGAAACCAGAAAGTAATTTGATGACGTATACAAACATTGATCAACAATTCTTATAACAGCGAAAAACTTTCAAGCAATTGTCATACCAAAGGGTAATTAAAAGCCTCGGTCACATAAACTTGTTGAATATTCTGGTCGCACATTAACGTGGTTGTCGAGTCACATTTTCGGTCTTCCCTTTCATGAGTGTGCCTCATTCCCCCCAAAAAAGCACATAGCCTATTTAGGGAGACAAAATTTTGCTCTGTTGGCACAGCAATACCAAAATAACACTGACTCACACGCAAGTGCTTCTGACAATGTAATTAGTAGGCGAAAATGACTAGGGTCTACGAGCGAATTTTACCTCTGGGTGTATACACTGCTGGAACAGATGCTTCACTTCAGCGTACCCTTCCAGCAATCCAGTGTTCTATAGGGATCTATATGCGGCTCACACCTACCTTATAACAAAAGAGGCGTAAGTGGATCTGACCTTTAACCAACAGAGCAGAACATGTACAGAGAAAGTATAGCCAGAATTTAAATGTGAAAATTCAGTTATTTTCTTGGTGGTGCTACGATGGTGCTATTTAAATCTTTGCTATGCTATATCACCAGCAAGCACCATCCTAGCACCGCCCATGCATGCATTTTTGCCACTTAAACTGGTTCCCTTGAATTTATAGATGATGATACGGTTCAATATTAACTGACAAATCAATGAATTTTGGACACGGGAATTGCAGTTGATGAAGTAGGGGGTGGGGTGGAAATTCTTACATTATAAAATCACAAATCAGTGCCCGAATCAGATGCTGTGCTGATACACAGGTTCCTTCATAAGGTTCCTTCATAAAGCAGCCAGTAGCTCTCTTTAGGTTTGCATGTCCAGAGCCATTGAGACAAAAAACAATATGTTCTTTAATTAGATTTTTTCAAACACATAAAGGTTACGGGAATAATGCTATGAAATTCACTGTCAGTGGATATTTCCATCCTCAAGACCCAGTAGATTATTGGGCTGGACAAAGCTGGATTTTCATGGTTTGAAATATGCAGATGCCCCCGTAACTTCTAATATGCTGAATAGTCATTATCGCATTTGATTAAAAAAATCAGTATCATATTTGAGAAGCCATGTGATCAATACTCACAAGCAATGGACTGGGTCTAGTCACCCCATTCTGAATATCTCACTTTATTGGTGGAGCAGGACTGGGCGGGCAACTTATCAGACACCTAGGCAAATGCAAAACAAAAAAAGGTAAGAAACAACCAGAATAATATCTTCAAAACAGTAGAGAATGGCGGTAAATTCATTATATCATTGCATTTTCAAACAGAATTATACATGTTGACAGAAATGTCACAATCACGCTCTCCTCTTTCTCCAGAATGGTATTGATTGTTATTAATGGAACAATTCTCAAAGCTTTTGGATTACTCCTGACAACATTATTGACAAACTAGCTCTGTAAAGCCAACCTGCAGACTTTCAATTACACTACTATATGTTCAAAACCAAGTGTGGGTCGCTTGTCCAACTGAAAAATTAATTCAATTCAAGGAGAAGAAATAAAACTTACCTTAGCTTGCCACAATCACAGGATCGGAGAAAAATTAGAATTTACGTCAGGCAGTACTACCCTAGTCTCATCTTCCGGTCTACTTTCTTTTGTCCTCCCATTTTTGTGTTTGTTCTTTGATGACTGCATTTTCAGGGAACTCAATTTGAATGGTCATTATATTTCCCATAAATCTCCACAAAAAGAAAGCAAGTGGAAGGATATTTTCCATAATATAAGCAGAAAATACGCAGCCAATCCCCCATCAATTTCAATAAAAAATTTCAATTATCTAATGTAGGCCCCTTAATATTTACATGATCATTAAACATTGATGCATTGAAATCTTAAGAATATTGCTTCCCGTGACTGAGATTTATTTGTCCTTGCTCTTGTGTAAGATATGAAAACATTTGAGAAATGTTTAAGTAAGTTTTACGGTTTTTCACTTTTATATAAGTTTGTAAGCATACCTCATGAGCATACTTTTCTTTTTGATTGCCTCATGAATCATATCTCCACTGAGTCTGGTGTTTTTGCCTCTGGTTATCAAGCACTTGAATATCAACTAATGTTTGAATTTCTTTCACTCTCCACAACCTTCACTAACCACTACAAATCATCTCAGCGCATGAAACACGCACAGTTCTAGCAGGATGGACATTGAAACCAAGTGAGTGGATATATAGCTATGTTTGCGATCCAGTTAGCAATCCTGTCTATTAAGCATCTTTGCGTGCAATAACGCAACAGCAGCCAAGATAAACACTTCAAATTGGATCATTGACTCAGTTAAGGCACCTGTTACAAAGTCAGGTATCGCTTGGGCCAGTCACTGATACTGACTTGCCGCAGGGGGAGGGACCCGGCTAATTGATGGGTGTGACCTGGGCTGCTCCTCCACCTGTTATGAATGTTTGATTATGAAGAGCGCGACGTCTGACCCAGAGAGTGAGTTGGCATGGTGGCAGCTCACATTCAGTTCTCACCCCTGAGGACATTTTTTTTTTGGATCCTGTGCACAGGAAGTTTTTGATTTTGTTTTGTTTCATCATTGTGCGGAAGCACTTTTAACTCCACACTGGACGTGGCTACCGCGTTAGCAGGTCACTCTCCAGGAGCATTCGCGTGAGCCGGCCCTGGTTGGGAGAAAACTTCGTTTCAGGAGGTAAGCTGGGTTGGTCCCCCACCAGCTTTTACCTTGACCCAGCCAACACTTTGCACACATGCTGACATAGGTGCACGGCCAGGATCTTCTCAACACTGTAGGGACATCACTGGTTTGGGCTTTTGGAGTAAGATTGCGTCTGTAATTCCCCTAGACTAATGAGCATCCAACCCTTTTGTTGTCCTTAGCAATGTCATAGCTGTGGTTTTGTGGAGTAGTAGTGACCACCAGAAACCGAGTTTGATCCCGGTCGTACCAGGGCTAGCAGTAGCCTTTACAGAGCAGGACACAATTGGCTTTGCGCTGCAGGGAAATAAATTGGGGGGGACTGCCAGTTTGGAATTATTGAATTCCAGCATTGTTTGTTGCTCAAGCGCCTCCTGTTGGCCAGCTGGCCTTTCGTACTTGTGAGCTATTCCATGGTAACTCACGTTACGATTTAAAGTTAATATCAATTTTCAATCAGCTGTCATGTCATTGTCAGTCACCTGTGACAAGTGTTTTTTTGTACATAGGTAGATCCCACCCATATACATACACCAGTGGGAAAGAAAAGTGTTGTCCCTTGAAATGTGGGAATTGGGGTCACCAACAGCTTGGTAAGTCATGTTACGCGAAAAGAACACACAAAAACATCACTCCATTTCAATTCAAAATTTCTTTAAAGATAGAACAATACAAAACTGAAAATCATATGATAGATAACTAACACTCTGAAGGTTCTATTGCAAGTAAGAAAATTACACTGACATAACTATCCATGGACTGAGGCTTAAGAAAGTCCAGGAGTGTGGGTAACTCACATTACAGTAACTCATGTTACCCTAAGGTCAGCTCTTAATAACACCCAAATAATAAGGCCAGTGCTGCTCAGACACCCTTTGTTTTTTAGGTTCCTACATAAAGGTTACACCCACAGCAGATCAAAATTTAACTCACAGAGATGTGGGCTGGAGATTAAAAATACCTTGTTTTTGGTAACTCACGTTACATTCAATGTTGCTAAGTTTGTGGCCCATTACGCCCAAAATAATGAAGGACCATTGAAAATGGACTTCATATCTAGAAGGACTTGCCTTGAACTATTTAAATGTGTTGAGTTTGAAGATATATCATAATTAATGATGGACAAGGCTCTCTCCCAGTTAGAGCAAATTTTGTGCCACCAAGATGCTGAAAATAACATGAATGTAAAAACGTTTGGTACTTGGAACATACAAATGAAACCAAGAAAGCAGCATCAGTCTGAGCCTCTGATATCCCAGTTTTGCTGTGACCAAAAAAAAAAAAAATGCAGTACAATCCATATGAATTTTCTTGTCCTGTGTCCACATTCTCATGGAACTGCCCTCGTTCATGTCTGGGTATCCTCCACCCTCGTTCTGAACTTGAGAAGTTTCAAGCTATGAGTGCAATAAGAAGCAGCGGCTGACAGGCGCATGCTTGGGAGGAGAGCTGCGATCTGTCTTCACTCAACCGAGATGGCAACATGGGGTCGCATACGAGCAAGCGTGTGTACATAGTTCGCTAATTGGGCATTCCAGATTTGGGTGGGATTGGAGATGCCAAATTCCATCGATTCCATCTTTCTTTTATTTTCTCCACTGATCCAAAGTTGGACAGAATATTTTTTCTTAATTTGAAAGTTGGTTTGGGCATATCCAAATGCACACCCACGTCCCAAATAATCCTATCGGCAGTATTATTAGCTGCTTCAACCAATGAGAAATGGATCACTGTCTGTCCTTGTTGCTGTGCTAAGTAAGCCTCAAATTAGTTTTTGGTTGTGGGCACCTATTCCAAGTCAGTGCTTTGATGCCCCTGTATTTTGTTAAAGCAAGCATACAGATTCATGCAAGTGAAATCAGGTGGTGTTTTTTTTTTTTGCATTGCTTTCAACTAAATCCAGAACAAAGCATAGCTCATTCTCTTCACTCATTTGATGTTCAATTGCGTGAGCTCATATTGTCTGAAATATCGTCCTCTGTAAGCGACAAGATTTCTGAAAAGAAAATAGAGGGCTATATTCTGAACGCATCAAAAACCATTTCCCCAGAAATGTTTCCCTTGTTTCTGGGCTATATTCACCTCTTAAATGAAAATGATGGCATTGCAATTTATTGTAAAGATGGACTGACAAAATATCTATTGCTTAGTGCAAATGTGGATTTCCTGACCATTTCAGTGGTGTTGCCTATGACAAATTAATTTGGCTGTGTACATAGTTCTGCTTTTAATGCAAACACAATATCCTTTGCACAGATTACCCCTACCCTCTAAAAGAAGAAAAGGCAATACCTAAAATTCAGAAATATGTGTCAAAACCTGACAAAAGAGTCATGTATGATAGCAAAGCAATATTTAAACTTGTGAGCATGAATGATTTTGAAACTTTTCAGATGCAAAATGCATTCAAGCAGATGTAAGCTGAGACCTGAAATAGATCTCAATATGCTTTTAATTTAAACCTCCGAGTAGAGCAAAAAGATTTAATCATCCCTCACTGGCTTGCTGTGGAAAAGAGAGACCCCATTTCACTGATATGGGGCTTCATCATGGCTTTCCACACATGTACCCATCTCTCAAGTGTGACCTTTTACAACAGAAGTGAAAACGTGAGCTTTGGACAATTTCATTCTTACATTTCTCAAGCTCTTAGTGAGTAATCTTCGGAAAAATGATGAATAGTTTAACTTGCAGGGTTATCATAGCAGGAGCATGTACGACTGGGGTCTAGGACAAAATAAACATATTTGACAGTAAAAATCCTGAAAGGAACATTTTATTGGTCAAAAACTGACATTAGTGGCTTTTTTAAGTCGTAAAAGTGCAGAATCATGTCAAATTAATTTGCTACATGTCATTTCACGTCTAGTTCACATAGAGGGATGACAAACCTGTTCCATTACAAAACTGATAACATAACTCAATCCCTGACCTCACCTTTATCCGCTATATTTCACCTCCCACCCATTTCGTCCTTTCCAATGTCTTTAGAATCCACCACGAAAAACCTGCAGTTTGTTGTCCAAGAAATTCAATCCAAATACTGAGTTGGTCTCCCAAAATTCTCAATGCCTCAGATGTTATGCATAATAGCTGCATGTAAATGTCAGTAAGGCAATCCCCAACATAAATGTAATATTTAGTTCTGCTTGGGGATTTGACCAATGAAATAATGAAATTGAAACTGGATGCTATGCTCAGATCTGATTAAAAATTAAAAATGACACACAACACTTGGCTTTGGAATCAGAGGAAGCAAAACCTGGTCAAAAGTGAGAATATTATTCATGTAGAGAAATACTGTGGTTCTGGATCATGGATGTTAAGGTGTTGTTTTATTTCAAGTGCACCTTGACCCATGCATGTTCAACTGTCAGTCAAGTTGGTTGCAAATCAATATTTCTATTGAATAACCATTTTACAGGGAATAAAAAATTGGGATTTGGGAATGGCTATCAAAGCTAAGAGTTATGTAACAAGCAAGTACAAGAAAAAGAGAATAGAAGAAAATTACATAGCTCGAAGCTTTCATAGCTCCAAAGAGATACAAATTTGAACATGCAAATGACTAAACTTTTGCATGAGCATTATTCACTTTATTGCATTAAATCAGCAATAAAAGCTAATTAATTATTATGAATTAAAATTCCTTATAAAGTTGTATACCATTCAAATGAGGGGTTATCTTTTGTTAATTTGGAGAATCCGTGCAGTATTTTCAATAAACAGGGGCAGCTGAATATTTGGACCGTCAGAGGTGAATAGAAAGCTCTAAATGCACAAATGAATATGAAAACCCCTCTAAAGGTTATACAGCGCATTCATAAGTCATGTGAATAGATCTTGCCAGCCCCCTGTGTAGGGTGAATCCTGCTGGAAATCAGTCACTGTGGGCCACAGCCAGGGGAATAAATTTGGCCTCTTTGTTCCTTCGCTTCGCTAACTGCCAGCATTTGACTCTCCCTGATAGGGGAGAGGGTAATTTCAGAGTGCCGCATGAGGATTTTAGATCACTGAGGCCCAAGGCAGCACAATTCATTGCAGACCCTTGACAGCAAATATGTGGTAATGATATTGTCTCCTGCTGGGTAATAACACACAATTCAGCTCTCCATACTCCAGTCACTGATGGAAAGAGAGGGGAGAGAGACAGACAGAGAGGTTGAGAGTGAAGAAAAAAGAATTACACTGAAGTGCCACAAAAAAAATGACAGCAAGATTTCTTCAACCTGAAGTCTGGTTTAGAAAAATTCACGGCTGCAGTGAATAACAATAACATTCACCCCAAGTGCTACCATTCTGCTACCCAAAAATGTTCCATGCATATGCAAACGCGGCACTGGTGGTGGTGGTGGTTTATGAGTATATAGGTGCACGTGCTTGTGTGTGCATGTTTATGCATGTCAATGTCACTTTTGGTTGGGTGTCTGCTCTTCTGAATTTCAAACTGAGCATCTGAGACTAGGTAGGAATACACAGACTGTGTGGTTGGTCATGCTACACTGGGTTGACCTTGGCCCTATTTAATGGCTTGTTGCTTCTACCATAAATGTCACTGCATGCTAACTCATCGTCAAATTTGACGGGTGCACAATTGAAATTGGCAGCTCCCCTTTAGTGTGAAATTGTGGCGTGTGATCTTTAATGGCTTTGAAGAAGGCAAAGCCTTGACATGACGGCCCTTTGCCTCAGAATGTGTCCAGAGGCAGAGTCTATTAGCCTCCTACTGTGACTCTGGCTGCCAGGATACCGGTCCTGGGATTTAATCTCACCCCCTATCCCAAAACCCCCTCCCCTTGACTAGGGATAATAGTGTTACCCAGATGCCTCCCATGCTTTCTGCTGAGACCCTACTTGGAAACCCCTTGTCAATCAAACTGAAGACAGGGAGAGAAAATAGTTTAGGGCTCTAAGATAAATAGTCAGGTCATCATGAGCAATGCTCGTAGGATATGCCTTACTTCCTGTTCATATTTTATGTTATAATTGATACAGTATTACTGTGAATCAAAAGGCATTCAAATAATTAATAAATACAAATATTGTGTTGTTACAAATGTGTAAGTAGGCTCCAAGTTACTGGCACCCTGGCAATGCAAAAAGAATGCAAAAAAAAAAGAAAAAGTTATATATATTATATATATATATATATATATATATATATATATGAAGAGTTTGGTTCCAAAACGCAATAAGTGCCAAAATTACAAAAATTGAGATAATACCATAGAGCGATAGTCCTGCGCTTCTTACACATGGTGCAAAAACCCGTCATTAGAAATGCATACTATATGGTGTATTTTTTCATGGTCAAAGTTTGTGTTTTTCTATAAAATGCAATAGGTGCCAACATAGAAAAAGCTGATTTACTCAAAATGACTAAAATGGATATATTGCATTTTGGAACCAAACTCTATATATATATGGCAAGCCAAACAGGAATTATATAGTGAACTTTGATATAAATACAATGAACTTTGATATATATAGAATGAACTTTGATATATATAGAATGAACAATTTATATATATATATATATATATATATATAAAGTACAGGCCAAAAGTTTGGACTCACCTTCTCATACTATTTACATTGTAGATTCTCACTGAAGGCATCAAAACTATGAATGAACACGTGTTATTATGTACTTAACAAAAAGGTGTGAAATACCTGTAACTGAAAACATGTCTTATATTCTAGTTTCTTCAAAGTAGCCACCCTTTGCTCTGATTACTGCTTTACACACTCTTGGCATTCTCTTGATGAGCTTCAAGAGGTAGTCACCTGAAATGGTTTACACTTCACAGGTGTGCCTTGTCAGGGTTAATTAGTGGAATTTCTTGCCTTTTCATCAATGGGGTTGGGGCCATCAGTTGTGCTGTGCAGAAGTCAGATTAGTACACAGCCGACAGCCTTATTGGACAACTGTTTGATACATACATACGTAATTCCACATGTGTTCATTCATAGTTTTGATGCCTTCAGTGAGAATCTACAATGTAAATGGTCATGAAAATAAAGCAAACGCATTGAATGTGTGTCCAAACTTTTGGCCTGTACTGTATATAATGAAATTAATATATATGTGTCACGTTAGACTTGTGGAGGAGGATATGGAACATGGAGTTAGCAAATGGAGCAGAGAATTTAATTTCAGAATTGTAGTTACAATCACAAAGCATGAACTGGGAAATAGTTTAACACAGAAGGACTATGCTATTACACTGCGGGATGAAATATTCTTAACAGACTCATATAAACAGAAATACACAAACCAGGGGATACACAGAATAAAGGAATACTCAGAAAACACTAACATTTACAAAAGCAAAATTAACAACTAAAAACCCCAAAGTGTCAACTAAAGCACCAAGTAACAAAGGAACACCAAAAAAAAAAAACCCAATAAAACGCAATATGCTAAGATACCTTCGGACAAAGTTTGGAAAATACTATCAATCCACGAATCGTAAAAGTAATATAATAACCAGGAAACACTAGAGCTAGGATTAGGATACAAACTACGTGAGAATAAAACAGGAGTAGCAAATAAAAGGAGCTAGGACATACTGGAGAGAAAATGATGACTCCCGGTGACCACTAAATTGAACCTGAGAGTTTTAATAGCTATAGATACAGTTGAATAAAATCAGAGATCTACTGAGCTGGGGCAAGGACGTGGAGACTTGATTGAGGATGGGGGTGTTGTCACCGGGCTGCCAGGCACGGACGTCGCAAAATGGAATGAACTTTGATATACTACCCCATCTGGGACAATGTGTGAAATGTGAATAAAAACAGAACGCAATGATGTTCAAATCATTTGAAAATAGAACAAAGACAATACATCAGATATATTGTCTGAGATATTTTATTGTTTTTTGGAAAATATGTGTGCACTTTGAATTTGATGCCAGCAACCCGTTTCAAAAAAGTTAGCTCAGGGGCAAGTTTACCACTGTGTTGCTACAAGTCTTCTTCAGTCGACACTCTGCAGGTGTTTGGGAACTAAGGGGACCGACTGCTGTTGTTTTGAAAGCAAAATATTTTCCCATCCTTGCTTTATGTACGATTTCAGCTCCAATACTTTGCAGCCTCCTTTGTCATATTTTTTGTTTCATAATGTGCCACATATTGTCAGTGGCTGACAGGTCTGGACTGCAGGCAGAGCATTTAACCACCCAGGCTCATTTACCACTGTGTCATGTTTTGGTAATACGTGCAGAGTATGGTGTATGGCATGGTGTTGCTGAAATGAGCAAGACCTTCCCTTAATAAAGGCATTGGGATGGCAGTAAATGTTGCTCCAAAACCTGTGTATTTAGTTAATTTATTGGTGTTTCACGGATGGCCAAGTTACCCATGCCATGTGTATTAATGCACCCCCACACTATCTTTAATTAGTTGCTGATAACAATCCCGATGGCCCCTCTCCTCTTTAGCCCAGAGGACAAGGCATCCATGATTTCCGAGAAGAATTTTACATTTTGATTCGTCAAACCTTAGGACAGTTTTCCACTTCGCCTCAGTATATTTTCAACAAGCTTGGAGCCAGAGAAGGCGGCAGTGTTTCTGGATCTTGTTTATATATGGTTCAATTTCTACACTGCAGAGTTTTAGCTTGCATTTGTGGTTGGAACAACACACTCTGTTCACTGACAATGGTTTTCAGAAGTGTTCCAGAGCCTATGCAGTGATTTCCACTAATGAATCCTGTCTGTTTTTAATGGAGTCCTGCCTGATGACCTGAAAATCACAGCCATTCAAAAGTGGATTTTGGCCTTGTGCCATACATACAGATATTTTTCTGGATTCTTGAAATCTTTTTATGATGCTATGTACCATACAGGATAAAATCTCGAAATTCTTTGCAATTTTAAGTTGAAAACCTTATTCTTAAATTTTTGAATTGCTTAATTCTTAATTAAATGAATAGTTTAAATTGATTTGCAAATCATTGCATTCTGTTTAATTTATATTTAACAGAGTGTCAAAACGTATTTGGAAATGGCGCTGCATACTGAATGAAAAATAATCATATTTTTTGGATGAAAAATTCACGCAGCTTGATGTATGAATTTCTTCAGACACGTCCACTCGTGGGGGTATTCTGAGGTGGACCAAAAAGGCGACCAAAGCGGTGCCTTGTAATAAATCACAGTTCAATATATATAAATCAAATTGTTTCATTCAATATAAATTTAACATAAATTTTCCAAAATTTATATTTTTTTGTTGCAAGTGAGTGATGATAAATCATTTCCCTCCATTTTTCCTCCTTCGTTCTCCAAAAAATAAAAAGTTTTATGAGAATATGATTTTTTATATATCGTAGACATATGTGAGGAATGATTCATAATCATTTTCTCAACAAAAAAATTTATTGAGGAAATTCATCCTCATGCACAGAGGTTTAATTTATATAGTATAAAATTTTTTGATATATATACATCGAACTATGATTTGCTACAAGGCACTGCTTTGGCTGGCTTTTTGGGGTCCTACAACAAATAAATGGGTGCGTTCGAGTGTGCCTGCAAGTAAGCCGGCTGCGTGAGATTCCTGAAAAATCACGTGAGAATCTTGCCGAAGTTGCGCGATAAGCCCTCCAAACCATGCGATAGCTGCAGGATCTTGCAGCTATTGCAGGCTTTGGAGACCTTATCGCGCAACTTCGGCAAGATTCTCATGTGATCTTTCAGGAATCGAACGCACCCAGTGTGTCTGTCACAGGAAGCTGTAAAATGAGTGGAAATTTTACTGGGAGCAAGAAACGCAAAATTTACCTAAGGAGTTTTGTCACTTTCTCTTGACATGACCAGGAGTATAAGGTTCTGTTTATCACAAAAATTGTGTATTTTAATATAAAACAAATTTAATTTCCATCAGTGCCTCAATGAAAATACGCACTCTATCTTTGCATTGCGCTAATCCAACATTTTGTAACTTACTCAGCCAATGAGTCATGGGTATTGGCTTTTCAGCTAAGATTAGCAACGCTGTACGGCTAAATTCACAGTTATCAGAGTAACTGGCTGACTTAAGCTTGCTAACTAACCGATTTATGTTCCATAATGTGAAAGATAAGGAAAAAGAGAGAAAAAAAAGATAAGGAATTAAAACACATAAGGGTTTTTTAATGTATGTATTTTAAGCTTGAGAGAAGTTTCAAGAGTCAAAAGGAAGACAGAGGTAATAGCCCAATTTCATCTAGGACCTGGCAGGTTATATGGAAAGTGTGGAGCAGGACAGCTGGGACTTTACATCATTTAGCATTCAGAATATGAAATCTGACATAACATCGAATTTTGATGACTGTGCATTATGTTGAGGGCGAGTGAACAGTTTGGTTGATAATGTTGCCACATCGAATTGTTTTCAGAGGGTATTGTATGATATTCACAAGCTCATCAAGTAGCAATTTCTGGATAGAGTTGGTTTATGTTTTATGGATGAAATCAATAAAGAAACATTGAATTGGAAAAGGTATGTTTAATAGGAAATGTATATGAACATGTAATTGGTTGCTTCCTTAGACATATACATGGTAAATCACAATGGAAGGGTTGTAATATGAGGTGTACATTCTACATCCAATGTTCTCCAAGACAGCTTCCTGGGCATTTATCCTGTGAACTTGATGAGGCCACAAATAAGACAATAGTGGATGTAATCAATGAAAGACTGCTGACAAAGAATATGACCTTTTGACCCCTTTAAAGTAGGTGAAGTCCATGTAGCTTCCATGTCCTCCAGCTTGATTATCCAGTGAGTACACCTTATGAATTTGACATAGCTACACCAAAAAATGTCATGGTAGTGCAAAGGCATAATGAAAGTAACACTGTTCAGAAAAAATGTGACCTTTTGACCGCATTAACTAGGTCAAGGTAATCCGCCTTTAATGTTCTGCAAGCTCATTATCCAGAACATAAACACAGTAATTTTTACGCGGCTACAACAAAAATAGTAGAGGTAATTTTAAAACAGTGTTTACAAAGAATGTGACCTTTTGACCTACTTTTAAAGTAGGTCAAGGTTACCCATCTTCAAACTTGTCCAAGCTATATGTCCCAAGAACAGTCCCAGTGAATTTCATTATCCTGACATTATTAGGAAAGGAGTTGTTGTAACACAGATGGACGGACAGACAGATGCAAGGTCCTCGCAATACCTGATGGCCATAAATTTGGCCTCAGGTAATAATAGGCTAATAATCTACAACAAAGGGAAAATAGCCTAATCTTGAAAATTGCAAAGGTTATCAGCGATAGGCGATCGCATACATGAACTTTAATATATATTTTTGCTCATTCTTCGCTGAAAGTAGGCTCTCTGTCAATCAGGAAAACAGTTGCCTAGTTTAATATTACAAAGCATGTAGGCTACTACTACGGCCGTAGCTTGGATTCCAGAATATCAGTGCAACAGAAAAAACCGTGTCTCGCCACACAACAGCCCTGAGCTGTCACGAGACAGCAATGTAGCCTAACAGAACAGATTTATAATTCTACTAAACAAGCAGAAGAAAATGAAAATACGGCCATACTGGGTGACTCCCCATGACTCCATGGGCTATATTGCCTACAAGTTTTCAGTTTTCAAACTGCCCATCTCGGGTTCTCATTTCCCATCATTTCATTTTGTTTCGCTGGTTTCTACCTGTGTGAGGGGCTGTATCATAAAGCTCTTAATTCTCTGAATGAAATCTGAAGTTGCATCGATGAAATCCGACTGACGTTAATTTTTTAAAAAATGGTCATTTTCTCTATATTCTTGCTTTGTCTGTGGCAGAAACGTTTTTTCAAAGCAAGAAAAGCTGCGAAGGAAACTGGAATAAGCTGGCCCAAAGCGCCATGATGAGTTTGCTGGAGGTAACCAGAATTTATTCACTCGTAATCTGGTTGTACAAATATTATCTGACATATCGTTGTTATACTCATTTGTGGGGATGTGTAGCTTGCTACTTTTTTTGGCTAGCTAGCTATTTATCTTCAATTAACATAATCCACCCATATCCATATCAAAGTTAATTCCCTATCAAAGTTTATTCCATATATATCAAAATTAATTTAATGTATATTGTAGTTCATTCCATATTTATCAAAGTTAATTCCATATATATAGAAGTTCATTCTATATATATATATTAAAGTTCACCCCATATTTATCAAAGTTCATTGTATTTATATCAAAGTATCAAAGTTCATTCCATGTATATCGAAGTTCATTGTATAAATATCGTAGTTCATTCCATATATATCCAAGTTCATTCCATATATATCAAAGTTCATTCAATATATATTGAAGATCATTCTGTATATATCAAATTTCACCCCATATATATCGAAGTTCATTCCGTATATATCGAAGTTCATTGTATATATGTCAAAGTTCAATAGATAATTCATTATTGAGAAACAGAATATACCAACATGTGCTTTAGTACCGATGGAAACAACCAAATTCATAACAATCATTAAATACTAAATAATTTTTTTAAAAATCACAGTTTCATAATTACTGGCGCCCTTTGTTTAGTACTAAGTGCAACCACTGGCAAGGATAACAGCATGGAGTCTTTCCCAGTAATTTTTGACAAGGTTAAGAAACACCTTTCAGGAGGATTTTGGACCATTCCTCTGAGCAAATCCTTTCAAGATCCTTCACATTCTTGGGTTTGCATTTATCAACTGCCCTCTTCATCTCTTCGATTGGATTGAGGTCTGGTGACTGAGATGGCCATTGCAAAATGTGGATTTTGTTGTCACTGAATCATTTCTGTGTGGATCTTGACGTATACGTTGGGTCCACCTGAAGCCAAGTCCCAGTCTTCTGGCAGAGGTAACCAGATTGCCAGCCAAAATATCCTGATACTTGATGGAATTCATTGTGCCATTAATGTTAACTAGTGACCCCTGAATTAAAACAGCCCCAAAACATGTCTGACCCATCATCATATTTCACCATAACTATGAGGTGCTTCTCCTTGTATGCATCTCTGTATGGATGCCAAACATGCCGATGCTTTATCTGACCGAAACATGCAATTTTGATCTCATCTTGTTTCATTCATAATTTAAATGACTTTTGGAAAACTCCAAGTGCTCGCTTCTGGGTCAAAAAAGGCTTTCTTCTTGCAATCCTTCCAAAGAGCCTGTGGTTGTGGAGGTGGCACCTAATAATGCTTTTTGAAACCTGGTAACCTCAAGAAGCCACCAAGTCCTGCAAATCATTCACAGTGATTCTTGGAGATTTTCTTGCCTTTTTACCCATCCTCCTCAGCATCCTGGGGGGCAAAATGCAGTTGCCTCATCTACCCTTGATGTTTTCAGCAGTTTGATGTCTTTGAAAGTTCTTAATAATTGCCCTCACAGAGCTCAGTGACATATTCAATTGTTTATGAATCTTCTTGTTTCCATTACCAGATTTATGAACGTCTATGACGATTTGCCTCTTTTGAACTGACAGTTGTTTTGTTTTCTTCATGGTGTCACATGACAAAGGGATGTTGCATGTGTGTTACCTCATTTTTATACCCTAGTGAAACAGTAAGTGATGCAATGGCTCAGTATAGTCCCTTAATACTTCAATAAGTGGAATTAAATACCTGGTATCATTTTGGTGGATGTTATTTTCAGTAATCTTTAAGAGTGTCATTAATTGTGATTTGGAGGAAATTGATTTTTAATTCAATCAGGAAATGATTTTGGTTGGTTTTATTGGAACAATAAAATGGTGCTTCCTCACACAGTTGTGTAGTTTAGAGCTCTATATGAATGGCGCTTCCTCACGCAGTAAAAACAATAAAACAAAAAACTTGAAAAACTTAGCGCCAAGAAAACTTAGAAAGAGCTAATGTGGAGTCACAATGAAATACAATTGAAATAAGATTTGTAGGTTACAGTTGCGCGATTTTTGTGGTCACTGGTTTCAACGGTGGTTTTTATGGCTTGAGTTCATACGTGCAAGTGTTATACATATATTTACATTCTGGTCCGATCCATACAGTGCAGATATTGATGCCAGTGGAGATGGAGCTGCTCAATTTTTGCACGCAGTTACACTATTCTCTCATTAGATGGCAAACTCGGATCCGTTATTGAATATTCCAGCAAGCGGACGGCAAAGACTACCTCAAGATTTTCTGTGAGCTTGGAGAGAGCATGACAGATGAAATTAGGGATGGACTGGAAGGGTTTGTGTGCCATCTGTATTGTGTAAATGTAACATCTATCAATGATGCACGGTACAGACTATTCTGTCAGCTACCTAATCACTGAGCAAGCAAAGACTACCCCCTAGCCAAGATGCTTTGCAGCAGCATATTCTCCACACAAACTACCAATCATATCTAAACAGACAGGCCCTCAGGGACAGGATGGGTGGTTCGTGATCGCATGATAGCTCCAAGGTGGTCCACTGGAGATTTAGTACCACAGGGCCTCCTGGAACATGAATCCTGGCTGTCACTGTGCAATGTCCAGGTGTGCAACAAATCAGTGCAGGTGTCACAATAGTACAGTCAGATGTACTGACCTCTGTTCTTGTGTTTCGTGTGAAAATACTGAGGAGTGAAGTGAAATATGAAAATATAAAATATATATGGTCGCTCTGCTAGTGATACTGGACTGGTCCTGTTTCTCTTTGCATTGATCAATTTAGCAAGCCTCCAAAGCAGTATTTTATTCTGAATCAGAAGTAAATTAAACAACAATTTCCTTACATCAGGCTTCCTTGTTTTTCTTCCTGTAATTTTGTCACTGTTTTGCTTTATACAAAACCCAAAGCCAGTGAAGTTGGCACGTTGTGTAAATCGTAGATAAAAACAGAATACAATGATTTGCAAATCCTTTTCAACTTAAATTCAATTGAATATACTGCAAACACAAGATGTTTAATGTTCAAACTGAGAAACTTTTATTTTTTTTGCAAATGATCATTAACTTAGAATTTAAAGGCAGCAACACATTGCAAAAAAGTTGGCACAGGGGCCTTTTTACCACTGTGTTACATCACCTTTCCTTTTAATGACACTCAGTAAACGTTTGGGAACTGAGGAGACCAATTTTTGAAGCTTTTCAGGTGGAACTCTTTCCCATTCTTGCTTGATGTACAGCTTAAGTTGTTCAACAGTCCGGGGTCTCCGTTGTATTTTACGCTTCATAATGCACCACACATTTTCAATGGGAGACAGGTCTGGACTACAGGCAGGCCAGTCTTGTACCCGCACTCTTTTACTACGGAGCCATGCTGTTGTAACACGTGCAGAATGTGGCTTGGCATTGTCTTGCTGAAATAAGCAGGGGCGTCAATGAAAAAGACGTTGCTTGGATGGCAACATATGTTGCTCCAAAACCTGTATGTACCTTTCAGCATTAATGGTGCCTTCACACATGTGTAAGTTGCACATGCCTTGGGCACTAATACACCCCCATACCATCACAGATGCTGGCTTTTGAACTTTGCGGCTATAACAGTCCGGATGGTTCTTTTCCTCTTTGGTCCAGAGGACACGCCGTCCACAGTTTCCAAAAACAATTTGAAATGTGGACTCGTCAGACCACAGAACACTTTTCCACATTGCATCAGTCCATCTTAGATGAGCTTGGGCCCAGTGAAGCCAGCGGCGTTTCAGGGTGCTGTTGATAAATGGTTTTCACTTTGCATTGTAGAGTTTTAACTTGCAGTTGCAGATGTAGCAACGAACTGTAGTTACTGACAGTGGTTTTCTGAAGTGTTCCTGAGCCCATGTGGTGATGTCCTTTACACGCTGATGTCGGTTTTTGATGCAGTACCGCCTGAGGAATTGAAGGTCACTGGCATTCAATGTTGGTTTTTGGCCTTGTCACTTACGTGCAGTGATTTCTCCAGATTCTCTGAACCTTTTGACGATATTACGGACTGTAAATGATGAAATCCCTAAATCTCTTGCAATAGGTCGTTGAGGAATGTTGTTTTCAAACTGTTCACTAAGTGGTGACCCTCGCCCCATCCTTGTTTGTGAATGACTGAGCATTTCAGGGAAGCTACTTTTATACCCAATCATGGCACCCACCTGTTCCCAATTAGCCCGTTCACCAGTGGGATGCTCCAAATAAGGGTTTTGTTGAGCATCCCTCAACTCTCTCAGTCTTTTTTGCCACTTGTGCCAGCTTTTTTGAAACATGTTGCAGGCATCAAATTCCAAATGAGCTAATATTTGCAAAAAATTACAAAGTTTACCTGTTTAAACATTAAGTAACTTGTCTTTGCAGTGTATTCAATTGAATATAGGTTGAAAAGGATTTGCAAATCATTGTATTCTGTTTTTATTTACGATTTACACAACGTGCCAACTTCACTGGTTTTGGGTTTTGTACTACACACATATGAAAATTTTACCTGGAACACTGTTGTGGTACAGGGAGCCATAGAAAGACAGTGAAGTGAGAAGAGACCCCATTCGACTGAAACTTGCTTAAACTTTGCAAGCGCAATTCATATTGTGCTGTCACAAATGCAAATTAGCAAAAATAGTTTTGGTCATCAGAAAGACTATTCATTCTAATAATTTCCCCCTTAAGTCCAAATTTTTGTCTCTAATAGCTTTTGTGTATGAGCTGTTTGAAATAATAGTCTCTACTCTAAAGAAAAACAGAAAATTTTCAGCATTTAAGGGGTTAACACCATGTTCCTTTTGATGCCTCGTTTCAAACTGTTGCAGAATGATTTACATTGATAGTAAAATTTGTTTTTATGGCATTTTACTGAAACTGGTGCTCTATGACTTCATACTGTTGTTTTTCAACTCGGTTGGTACCCTCAAGTTCTATGGTAAAATGTTCAACTTTAGGCCTAATTTTCCCATACTTGTGTCAGGATTTCGACATAAAGAGTTGCACCATTGGAAAGAGCATTAAAATACCTTTCATAAAAAGTTTTCAGGCATAAGTAAATTTCTGTCGCAAATTTTCACTTCTCTGCAAACAGAACACTGACTAAATATTCTGAAGGTCGGCTGGCTGGTGAATAAAGGAATAAGCCCCGAGAAGCAGTGGGTTACAGTGACTTTATAACGGCGGAGGAGCGTTCTAAGGCACAACGTGCAGCGGAGTGCTTTAGTGCCCCTCCACCGTTATAAAATCACTGTAACCCACTGCTTCAAGGGGCTTATTGCTTTTATAAAACGGTTACCCTACATATAGCCCACTAAATAAACACACAAGAAAAAAAATCAACAATTTCTTGGTGATAATGCCACAATAAAATTGAGAACTATTTATTCTTCCATCAAACAAGATCGAGTCTACAGAATGGTTGGCAAGCTACACAGATGCTAAGATTGCTTTTTCATCTAGCGCCATTATCATGTCAAATCAGGCTATTTGGGCTCATTAATGTAGATATACTATGAAAGCAGACTATTTGAAATGTCTCCTTCGGTCTCTCGAAGGCCCCGTTAAATTATTTTACGTTAATTTCGGATTCAGTTTTAGAGTTTCCTTGTTCTCAACTGGCGCCGTTCGGCCATATCATTACAACCAGCAGCGAGAGTAGGGAACAAGATTGACTTTTGCCCTCCACACTTGCCGGTGTCCAGGAAAATATGATGAAGTGTGCAGTTGTTCGCTAGCCGGCTTGTCAACTAGCTAGCATTCACTACAATGGATGTTAGGCCCCCCAGAAATCCGCGATTCCGCAATCGCGGAAATCAAAGCAGTCCGCGGAATATAGGGCGAGGTGCAGAATTTTATATTTTACATGCATTTTTCATCCCGGCCGCTAGATTTTGCGGTCAGATAAACGGGATCTAAGATCGGTTACGGAAACTGATTTTTTTCCGCTGTATGCAGCATAAACTATATAAAAAGATGGACGCAGCACCCTGATTTGAAAAAAGAAGCCCATGTGGAAGTACCGTAGAATGGCATTCTATTTAATGGCCAGCAGATGGCGACGTCACTGATTGCAGAAAGAAGTTCAATGCAATAGAAGTCTGAGAAAATGATTCTACTTTCCGACCTGATTTTTAATTTAAATAATGATTTTTCACATCATTTTATGTTAGCTATAGCAAGTTTCAGGTCTCCTTCGATATATCATGACATTCATTTTTGTGAATTATGGTCCCATATAAACTAGAATAAAGTATAAAGCCAGAATATGCTTCTGGGGCGTCTCTATCCTCTGGTCCTCGTCCGATACGGTCTGATCCAGAGCCACGTTCCTCCCCGGATCTTCGATTCACTTCTTCATCTTCAAACCAGTGGGTGACATCACGGTAGCTTCATCCATCTTTTTATCCAGTCTATGGTAAGCAGTAACGTTTACAATATCCTGAGGATACAGTGAATAGTGTACACTTTGTTTAAATCTTTACTTTGATCTTTGGCACTTGTTCAGTTACTAAGCCTCGTTCACCCATAGTTAGGTGAAATGTTTTGCACTTTATGTTATGTCAATAAATCTGCTCAAGAGGTACAAAAAGAATATTGATGCTGCTTATTTTATAACCACAATGTTTCACTGTGTTTTGGTATTGCAAATAATTTCATAAGAGAATTTTTGCTTCATTATTACATAAATTTGCTTTATAACTGGTCATTTTAGGTTTTTTTTTAATGCCCACGGAAAATCAACTTTCAAGCCACGGAATCAAGAATTGCTCTCCGCAGAATCAGGAATGTTCTCCGCGGAATCAACACTTTTTCTCCACAGATTCCTAGGGGGACATGGATGTGGTTACCCTACACATAGCCCACACATAAGAAAAAGACACACTAGAAAAAAATCAACAATTTATCGCTAATACTGAATAGTGTGCTAGTTAGCAATGTAGCTAGCAAGCTAAATTGATATCGAGGTATATAGCTAGCTAGGTAGATAGCCAACTGGTTAGCAGGTTAAAAGGCTAAACTTCGCTAACACTGAAATAGTGAGCTAAAATTCTTGAAACAAATGTAACCTAACAAGTCAGTTGAGCGCAGAGTAGTTGGCTGCTAGGCCAGGCGTGCAGGGGTATTTTGTGCTGCGGTCTGCCTCAGAATACGGTGGGTTACACTAATTTTATACCGACATGGAACACGGCTCAGCCAATCGCATTTAAGGATGGGAAGCACCCGTTTTAAAATATTCAATTACTGATCTAGGTTTTCCATCTAGTGAGAGAATAGTGTAACTGTGTGCATAAATAGAGCAGCTCTATAACCGCTGGCATCAACATCTGCTCCAAAGGTTATGGATCTTACCAGAAAGTATATATGTATATATTAAAAAAAGAAGAAGAAAAAAAAACTTGCATGTGCAAACTCAAGCCATAAAAACCACCGTTGAAACCAGTGACCACAAAAATTGCAAAACTACAAATCTTATTTCAATTATATTTCATTGTGATTCCACATTTGTTCGAAATTTTCTTGACACAAATAAAATTACTTCTGCTCATTTATTCATTAACTCATCATTCTTCGTAAATTATGTGCAGCACGACAGGCTATTTGATTTGTCTATATGATTTTTTTTTTTTAAACTAAGGATAGAAGAGGAGAAAACTGCTGAGGTCTCTTTCCAGTCGCAGCCTTGTCAAGTTCACTTCCGGGGCTTAAAGAGAGTTGTAAATTTTGAAATGGGTTGAAACGCTCTTTATACGTTTTTTCCAATTTTCATTCGTGCACAAAATCAGAAATCGGAAAGACGAGTCGTTATCCATTTTTTCGTTTTTGGTTTGGAAACGAATACTGAGAAAACAAGTCTTTTTTTAAATTTTTTTTAGTTTTTTGTTTTATTTTGAAAAATGAATTAACGAATGATGCAAAAAACCAAGTGTTCAGTATTCCTTACCAAAACCAAAATGAAAAACGAATAAAGACTTGTTTTCTCATTTCTGATTTTGTGCTCAAATCGAAAGTTGAAAAATGAATAAAAAGCATAATTTTTGCCCCTGCTTGGTTAATCTCCTCTTTGCATCTGCTGACCGCTTACATTCGTCCAGCTATGGTACCACTCTGCACTCGGTGGAGAGCAGTTCACAAGGCAGATCATGTTGGTCCAGTTTGTTACAGTTACTGAGATACGTTAATGGTGAAATTCCAGAGCAAAAATTTACCAAAAGCTAAATTAATTGGTCATCTTTTGTAAAGATTACACTACATGCCTTATAATTTTACCATATACTAAGTTTATGCAATACTTCTCCAGCTGTCTTGATGTGCTTTCTCGCACGTACGACCGATATTAATGGCACATGCAACTTATTTTAACATGGAAATAGATCTTTAAATTTATTATAATTTTCTGTAACATGCCTTAAGTTAAGGGGAGTTACAAAGCCATCGTAGCACCAAGACAACACCATTCTTTATCATCATTACGGTGCCTATGTTAAAATGAATTCATGAAAGTACATACATCTCAGAGTCATCATCTCAATGCTCACGTGTAGTTATTATTACCCTACCTTAAAATATTAGCAACAGAAGAATACTGTGAAAATAAAACAATGTCCCACACTTAGTCATTAATTTTCCATTTTCATATCATCTGACATGAGACGTACAACATCTCTCCCTCCCATAGCCACGTTGTGGTGCCCCCACAGAGCAGTACAGCCTCTGGGTACTGTGCAGGATCTTGTTTTTGGTTTTTAGGTCTTCTCCCCTTCTCATTCTCCCTGAGAAAGAGCAACACTCGATAATAATGATAATAACCTCTGACCAGCAGCATCACTGGGCCTTTGTCTATTGTGAGCATGTTTAATTGAAACATGTCAAGGACCAGTGAAAATGCTGGCGAACCAGTGCCAATGCATGTCTACTGGTCCAATGGATCAGTGGAAAAAAGTTAAGGGAAACCCCTATTTGTTTTCTTGATAATTTTTTCTGATTAATTGTAATTAAACTATCAACCCATATCGTCAAATTAATTACATTCATTAATTGAAATGCAATTTCGAGTCAATATGACGCGTTTTCTTTCTCGAGATACCTCAATGAGGAAAACTAGCCACACCTGATAATGTTGAGTGTTTTCAGAGTTTAAGGTAATGGTAATTTAAATGAGTGACTGAAAACAGGTCAAGATCCATCATTATTTTCAAGGGATATTCAGTGTTTTCAGCTCACCGGCTGCTGCTGGGTGCAACAGAATCTTTATTGCACTTCTGTTTTGCTCCATGATGTATAAAATTTGTGCCCCTGATCTTTAATCTCATCCATGACCCTGAGAGTACTGACAGAAAACAGGAGAAAAAAAAACTCTCTTCCTTCTGTATTCAAGTAAAATTTTAAAAAAAGAAAGAAAATGAACTGCCTAATTAAAAAAAAATAATGAAAATGTGATGGGGAGTACAGCTTTGATACTTGCATTCTCGGGAGAAAATAATGATTTTTAAATGGTAATGCTTCTTTTTTCTGCTCATGAGGATAAAAGGCCTTGTTGAATGAATTCTGTCTCAGTGAGTTCAAGAGTCGAGTCACTCAGATTTGCATGACATACACGCTACTCTCTTAAATTATTGAGTTTTTTTTTCTGGAAGTAATTGCCATGAAAATCAAGGCATACAGGATCTATTCAGACAGTGACCCTCAAAAAACACGCTTTTGAATCAATTAATTGCTCTAAGCAGAGATGTTTCACAAACTTGAACTGAGTGTTACCTTGCTATTTGGTCATTCACTTAAAGAATCTATCCATTCCTAAGCTACAAATTTTTCAGGCCTCCTCATATCTTCAAGGATTCACTGGTCAGCAGACAAGAGCAAGGGGCTGAATCTGCTCTGCAGTATGGACCGTTTTTGTTTTCCGCCAGTGATGTAACACTAATGTACGCTCCTCACACCCCCACTCCCAGCACCACCTCTTCTCAGGCCGGCAGAAGCAACTGCTGCACTTTTAGAGAAACTGCAGGTGGGGAAAAAAGCAATTTCATGGTTCATTCTGCCATTAATGCGCTGCTGTAATCTTTTGAGAGCCTTGTCTTTTTGTTTAAGTTTCACCAAATAAAGCACTGAGCCATCTCAGGCCCTGTCAAATTAATCACCAGGCTAAAAGGAGAGTCGGGGCGGGGTGGCATGGGGGGAGGTTGTTGTTGTCCACTGGGATGAAAAACAGGTGAGTGAGCATAGCAGGTGACTTTGTGAGCATGTCGTGATATGTTAATTGATGGGATGCTGATGGGATGCCGGTGGGTGCTGGGGGGTGGCCGGGTGGGAGTGATTGCTGGCATGGGAGCTCACTCGCTCCTAACCTCATCTCTGTGTCTTTATAGTCCTCCCCTTATGATTCCAGCTGCAGACAAAAAAGACAATCAGGCCATAATGGTCATTTTTTGCGAGAGCTCACCGCTCCGCTCCTTTTTTGTCTCTCTGGGGGCTTCTGTCAACATCCTGCATGCTTTGGAGGGAATGTTCAATTAAAACTTAAATGACATCAATGCAGCACTGGTTTTGATGATTTGTTGGAGAGGGGAAAGGAGGAAGAAAAACAAAAGAGGGATGAAGAAAATAAAAGAAGGAAAAAAATCCATCCTAAACACTTCATTGAAACCTCAACTGGTCAGATACATGCACCTGGGAAGTGACAGCAATCGGAGTTAGTCTGATTAGACTAGCACAATCCCCTCCCCCCCAACCCCTGACCTCCTCATCTTTAGCTCCCAAAAGATCTCGCCCACGCAGAACCAATAGTGCGGTGGCAGGAGGGGGCAATGAGGTAAAACAAGGAAGTGCCGCTGAATTAAACATAACCCAGAGAGCCATAATGCATGGCCTCATGAGCATAAACATTCTGTAGATATCAGACTACAGCTCCCCCGCAACATCGAACACCTCTGACACCTGCTAGCTTGCCCTCAGTGTCCCAATGCACCCTTTGGCCCAGTGATGATACAAAATGAAGCAGAATTAGGCTTTGCTATGAAATAAAATATGGGTGAATACAAGTAGATGTCAATAACTTCAGTGCAGCCGGTTATTGGCTCAGTATTTCATGAATATTCTGGGGTGTGCTTCAGGATTTTTTTTGGTGTTCGTTTCTTTTGCAAAGTCATTAAGGATATCTGAAACCATTTTAGAGAAATTACTGTGAAAGTTCAATCAAGGTGGACTGTGTATAATTCGCACAGTTTGGTCAGGCTGCTAAGTCCAAAAAACATCAGATGCATTGTTTGTGATAGTCTCAGAGGAAGGCCAATTAAAGCAAAATATTTCACTGACACACATGAGCTGCCTTTTGAAAATATTTTTAGTTAGTGGGATGTAAAATTTGTTTGCTCTCCTGCCGAGAATCTTTATTTTTTGGGAGGGTCACCCTTTTCCCCATGCCATTCAGTCAATAAAGACAGAAGAGCAAGACCAGCAATTATTATTAACCCTCGGCGCATGCGCAGCGAGGGTTACTGTAGTTGGGTCTGTGTGTCTGTTAAGTCACATCTCACCTCTGGAGCGTCTGTTCGTCCTGAAAATGCTGTCACCTACTCAGCGGGCAACGGAGGTCAAAAAATTGGGGTTTTCTCTGAAACCGTTCCGTTGCAGAGATCCAGCACTCTCCGTTGTACGGCTACACGTACAGTCCATTTTACTGCCGAAAGCGCGCATGCGCATTGTAGTCCTATACCGTGCGGTACTGGTCATTTCTTGCTGTGTGGTGTGCAGAGAAGAGCGAGTAGTTTCGTGACATGCAATTGCATGCCTCCAAGCAAGGTCTGTCGACAATGTAATGCTGTTGTACCTATAAGACTGCAAGTGTGGGAATCTTGCCAACATGTGTTCTGAGCTAAGCGCCAAGTAGAGCATACTTTGCCAGCCAGAGCTATGAAGCGATTGCGAGTTGCTTTGCCAGATACCGTCAAATCAGTCATTAAGGCTAAAGATAAGTTACAAAAGGCATGTAAAAGAGCAGCAGAGTCTAGCGAGCAAACATTGCACAGACAGCAGCAGGACAAAGAGCATATGGCAAGCGTGACAGCAGCTAAGAAAGCGAATGATGTGTCTATAGAACAAGCTATTGTGTCATTTCATGCTGATCTCAAGAATGGGCCTGATTTTGTTTGTACATGTTGCCACCGTTTGATGTATAGCAAGAATGTTGTTCCATGTAACCCAGCTAAATATTCCAAGTGTAGCAATGACTTGCTAAATTGTGTGTTTAATGCTGATTTGAGATATGTTTGTACAGCGAAGCACCAGAGGTTGCTGAGGGAGTACAAGCATGTGTACTGCTCTGGTCAAAGCTATAGCGCTTCCAGCAGTGTACAGAGCCACTTGCTAGTTGGGCCAGTAGTCTTCTGTATACTTTTCGTTATACAGCGACAGGCGGATGTAAACGTAATACACATGCGCATCATCTTCGTTCAGCACAATGGCCGCGCCGAGGGTTTTGCACTTCAGTGCTTTCATTAAGGAAAGGTAACACTCACGACATAGACCACAAATGTTTGTTAATACTGTTGTGGTTAATTTACAACTCTCAAACAAGGCCCACTGTTTAGGCCTTAACCCATGGCTTTAAAATAGTAGTTAATGTAGCTGGAACAGACACTAGCACACAGTGAAGATCCATCCTGACATCAAAAAAAAAAAAGTCCAAATATTGATGTACTTCCTGAGCTCCACCCTAAAACTGGCCGCTGTCAATCACTTCTAATGTTGAACACATTATATTATGCCAAGAAGGCGGGAATGAATGAATCACAATCTTTGTAGATCAGTGCAGTACCGCTCTTTCAAAAAACCTTGCACCTGAAGGGAGACAACATCTCCATGGCCTTTGCTTCTGTGGTCAAGTATACTTTCCTGGCCAGCTGAAGTCAGTGATCCTGCAGGTCTGGGGTAGGGGAGGTGAGCCATGAACTCAGTGGATCTCAAGTGTGTCTCAGTGGATGGCAGAAGCCCATCCGCAGAAGGCACAGAGGGGGCGCAAAAGCGGGCCACAGGTAGTCTTATCCTGGAGGGTCGGACAGGCAGCAAGCCCCTGGTTTAAGGAGAGAAGAAGAAGCCCTTGGTATTAGGCCAGCCTGTATCTGTGCAGAGGAACTTTCCTGCGGTTAGCTCACATTTGAACTCTGGAGAGGACCTCCCCCACTCTATTCAAAACTTAGCAGGTGCCTGCCCAGCAAGAGTCAAAATAAGGGCATCACTCTTTCTTTCTCTATGGAGCATTGACCCAGACAAAGCTTTGCCACAGCTTTTAATGTTGTAGAACCCCAATTACGAAATAGTGGGGACGAAGTGTAAATTGTGAATGAAATCAAAATGCAATGACTTTCAGGTCACTTGAGCCAAAATGTTATTTACAATTGAACATAGATAACATTTCAAATGCTGCAACTGAGACATTTTACATTTTTATCCACAAAATTAGATTATTTCAAATTTTCTGGCTGCAACAGGTTTAAAAAAAAATGGGACACAGGCAAAAAAGGGCTGAAAAAGCAATTAATATATGAGAGAATCAGGTGAAAAAACATTTTCCAAGTAATTAGGTTAACTGGCATCAGGTGTGTAACATGATTGGCTATAAAAGGGATGTCTTAGAGAGGCAGAGTCTCTCAGAAGTAAAGATGGCCAGAGGCTCTCCAACCTACGAAGGCTTGCGTAAACAAAATTGTGGAATACTTTAAAGACAATGTTCCTCAAAGTCAAATTGCAAAGGTTTTGAAGGTCTCATCCTCAGCATTGCGAAACATCATCAAACGATTCAGAGAAAATGGAAAAAATCTCTGTGCGTATGCAACCTTTACTGGATGCCCGTGATCTTCGGGCCCTCAGACGCCAGCATGATTCTGTCATTGACATTACTCAATGGGCCCAGGAATACTTCAATTAACCACTGTCTGTAAACACAGTCCGCCATGCCATCCACAGATGCCACCTAAAACTCTACCATGCAACAAGGAAGTCATTGTTGGGCATGATCCAGAAGCGCCACCATGTTCTGTCGACTAAGGCTCATTTAAAATGGACTGTAGCAAAGTGGCAAAGTGTCCTGTGGTCAGACAAGTCCAAATTTGACATTCTTGTTGGAAATCATAAGCATCGTGTCCGCCGAGCTAAAGAGGAGAAAGACCACCCCTCCTGTTATCAGCGTTCATTTCAAAAGTCAGCATCTCTGATGGTTTGGAATGCATTAGTGCATATGGTGTGGGACACTTGCATGTTTTAAAAAGTACCAAGAATGTTGAAAGGTGCATAAAGGTTTTAGAGCACCATATGCTCCCTCCAGATGACATCTATTCCAGGGAAGGCCTTGTGTATTTCAGCAGGACAATGCAAAACCACATACTGCAGCTATTACAACAGCATGGCTTCATAGTTGAAGAGTCTGAACTGAACTGGCCTGCCTGTAGTCCTGATCTTTCACAGATTGAGAACCTTTTGTGCATAATTAAACAAAAAGTCAGTCAAAGGAGACCCAAAACTCTCCAGCAGCTGGAAGCCTGTATTAAAGCAAAGTGGGATCAAATTCCACTGGCTAAAGTCAAGAAACTTGTCTCCTCAATGCCCAGACGCCTGCACTCTGTGTTAAAAAGAAGGGGGGATGCTACAGCATGGTAAACAGGCCCCTGTCCCAACTTTTTTGAGACCTGTAGCAGCCATCAAATTTGAAATGAGCTCATTTAATGGATAAAATAGTAAAATTTAATTTGCTATGCTATCTCTGTTCTATTGTGAATAAAATACTGGCTGGTGTGATTTGAAAGTCATTGCGTTTTGATTTTATTCACAATTTACACTTTGTCCCAACTACTTCAGAATTGGGGTCGTAATTCGTCCTCTGCCTCATGACAGCCTTTTCCAGTTTGTCTCATGCAAAGACGTAGGTTGTTTCCAATCTATACTATAGATTCCTGGTGTAGTCCAGTTTTGGCAGCTTTGATGGCAATCAGTGGGCGTGCCAAGTGCAACCAAAGAAGGGTTGCAAATCAATGGCATCAGTGTCTGAAGCAAAAAGGAGTAAGTGGTCATGGGGACAGCAGCATCCACCAGCGCCTAAAGCAAAGCATAGAAAGCTAGTTGGCATTCTTCTGTCCAAAGGGCGTCTCTTTGCAGGAGGCTGAAGAGAAGAGCTAGCCTGGTAAAACCAGGCTCTGCTACTTCGCTGTGCTTCGTACACAGAGTCTGGCGGGTCGTCATTGACAAGTGTTTACTTCCTGGTTGGTGGGCTCTTGTCTGAAGTTTAAAATCATTGGTGTACCCGTAAACTAATCACTAACGTTTGCCGATGACGTCTGTTATGCGCTGGCTCAGCCGTCTGGTACATCTGCTGTAAACACAGTCCTTCATACCAGGAATGCAGCGAAAACAAACAGTACATTAAAGTTAATACTGTACCCATACATATGCCCATCTACCAAATTTTCTTCACTCATTCACTTAATAGAACCAAAGGTGCTCTTTCAGTTCTCCTGACAAGAAACAAACTGTTGAGCTATCGTTTTCCTCCAGATACTGCTGCTGTTAAAAAAAAACGTAAGAGACCCGAAACCAAAGGCGGAATCAATGACAATAACGCATTATTTACATCAGGACTAAATCTGCGTTGACACAAAAACTGAATGTGAGGTACGGTTCAGGAACCACTGGTGAGAGAAGGAAATCCAAAAACCATATGTCTTTAATGGAGTCCGAGTCAAAGCCAAAAACACACGAATTGCCAAGCCACAATACGCAATCCAAAAACAGTGTCGACTAGACAGGCAGGGGTCAGAACCAGTAAGACAGATGAGTAGAGGTAAAAAAAGAATAGGCAAAAAGCTGTAGTCAATGAACATAGCCAAGTGTCATACACAGGGTATCCAAACACAGAAATCGTGGTCATACAAAAATGGGTTGAAATCCAGAAAGACAAAAACAATACAAAAAGGGCAATGGCAAGAATCGAAGTGGGACAATTCAGTAGAAGAGAAACAATACTCAATGGCATACAAGGCGCTCTGCACAAAGAAATATTGATCAACGTTCTGACAAGGAGCAGGCTGTGAAAAGACTGCGTAAATTGACGAGAGGGAAGTGACATGCTATGCAGTAATCAGGTGTAAAGGATCAGACAATTTACAATGGGAGAATTACATGAGAGTAACCCTAACCACAAAAATTGGCGAAAGCCAAGACACGGACGGGAATCACACAAACATCCTATGACATTTAAACAGCTCCGGTCAAAGGGCTCTAATTTCGTAGACCAGACACAGGCGCGGCGCAGGCACGGCGAATGGGGGGTGCGCCACGCCAACGGGGTGTGTCCAGGTGCATGTTGCAATTTCGTGCCCGGCGTAGCCTGGCGCAAGTACTCCTCTGTCCCGCCTCTGTCCCTCCTTCCAGCGCAAGTTGGCAAAGAAGGCGTGTTTGGGTATAACACAGCCGAGTCAAATATTGCTCATTGGCAAGAGAAACGATGGATAGCATGTTCCTATTATTACAGCCTGTAGCTGCTTAAAATTTTGGGATTAACATGCATGGACAACAATGCAAGATACGTTACACATTCATTTTCAATATGTGATCTTAACTCAGTACGAGATCATAGTAATCAGGCTGTATTCCTTTCCCCCACTAAAAACGATAAAACCTAAGTGACAATAATAGAAGCCTTGTATTAAGCCGCTTGCACACTGGACGCAAAACAAATTTTTCGTTCAACAGATTGCGTTGAAAGCAGTGTCTTGTGTCCGAAAGTCTGACAGGGTTTTAATATATCTCCGTGTCCGACAGTCTATTATTGTTTTTAATTTCTTCGAATCTAATGCCTCTTTTAGATATTAAATGTGAATGTTCTGATAACAGGGCTCAATTCTTCAAGATGAGTACCAAAAATTTCAATGTTTTTGTTTAAGCTCTGCTCAGTAAAGCGAGTCGACATTGGCGCGAGACAATGTACAATGCCTCCGTGCCTGACAAAAAAAAAAAAGAGGACGATTACAACAGATTGATAATGAAATAAAGAATAAAAAGAAACATTTTAACAACAGCACATCCAACGAACACTGCGATTAATTTATTTGCGGGTCATCTTTTTTGGATGTTCTGTTGGTTGGTGATGTATATGTATTTTTATAGATATTTTCGTTATAAATCTCTTCCCATATCACTTTTATTTTTTGCTGGGTGCCAAACATGGAGTATTTTGCATTTTGTGTCGGACAGTCTTGATCGTGCATGCCATAATTTATATGGAACAAAATTTTTTCCAACAGAAATTGAATTGAATTTTGGTTTTGAATTGAATTGAATTAGCTTTGAATTGAATTTAACCTGCTTTGAATCGAATTTTTTGGTTTTGAAATTGAATGAACATGTAATCTGAAACTGAATCCAATTATTTGAATTGAATTTGAGTAACATCCCATGAACGCCCATGGCAAGCTGCAGTCGCGCCTCTGTCCCTCGTGGCTTGCCTTATTTGGAATAAGGTGACTGTAATTTCCGGGAAGCGCACCTCAGAACGAATTCTAATCCCACCCGACTATACACCGAAAACATTTACCAAAACTTAGGCTCTTTATCAGTTTATTTGTTTTAGCTCATCATATTAATCTTCGACAGTTAACCCTGAGTTAGCCTAAGATCATCAGTAAATGCACTCGTTAATTATCCCCCGCCGTGCGATTAGCGCGAAGCGGGGGATATAGAATTGGGCTCCGTACTAACACATAAAATTGAGGTGGCGGGGGATATCGCCATGTTAGTGGCAAACACTTGTTTCTATAGTTTCTTCGGCTAGGTAGATAATGCTAATGTTAGTTACGAATGAGTGTCTTTTCTCCGTCGGTATGTGTAACGTTAAATGTATTTCGATGGCAAGCATACATGTTAAAGCTCCTGTGCTTCAAGTGTAGCGTTATATTCAGTCAAAATCAAAATAATTCGAGCTGTTCAGAACTTAAACTTCAAATTCCTCGGAATTCAGTACTTTCTACTGGTCATCGGCAATGTCACCAGTTCGGTCTCTGGCAGGTTAAAACCCTGAAGAAATATGCTGAAGTAAAAACTCGGACATCGCTCACTCACTGTAAAGACGCGGCCATAGACCGAACAAGTGACTTAGCCGATGACCAGTAGAAAAGTATACTGAATTCCGAGGAGCCGCCGAATTTACATTGCATTTCATGTTTCCGTGAATGCTGTAGATGATTTGCCGGATATAGCTAGCCAGCTATAAATGCTACTACAGAACCAGGTGCAAACAATACGTAAATCCGTGTTGGCACCGTATTTCCGCAGAGAGCATATCCCTGTACTTTTATCAGCATATTTTTGTGCATGAGTCAATTTGCATGTGCGTGAAGTACCGCTCCAAATGAAGAATATTTCTTTGACTTGATTTAGCTGCAACCCCTACTGGATTAATATCAGTCTCTTCTCTTCGCGATTATGTCATCACTTTGTGACTCTAGGCATTCTGAACCATTAAGCCATATGGAGTTTAAGTCCTGAACAGCTCTTTCAAATTATTTTGATTTTGTTTGAATGTAACGTTACACTTGAAGCCCCCGAGCTTGAATGCGTAGGCTCGCCAGCTAACGCCTGATTCATGCTTCTTGCGGTCGGCGTGGTCAGCGCGGCCAACACTGTGAAATGACGCAATTGCGGCCAGGGCGACAGAGCGCGGAGGGTCCGTGGAGGCTCTGAACGCCTAGCCGCGCACCTGGAGGATTTTGTAACAACGCGGCCGGGGTCGCACAAACCGCGTTGCAATGATTGGCTATCTTCAGGACCCCGAAATACGTATTCCGATTTAAATAAAAAATGGAAAACTTTAAAGAAAGGCCAGCTGAACATACAAACAGCTGAAAATACATATGACTTCCAACACATGGAAGGGGATGAGAAATTTTCATCAGACGTGTATTAGATAAAATGGAAAACCTTTCGCAACCGGTTTGTGAAGGCACGAAAAAAATTAAGGGGAGGAGTGGAGAGGCTGGGGGAACCATACACTCCATCTGCAGTGGGTAGGGTAAGTCCTTCTACCCACTGCACACTTTCGTACTCTTTTGTAATAATGGCCACCAGGTGGCAACCGCAAGTCGACGACGACTGAGGACCAATCAGCGCCGAGCTTACAAATGCGTCGCCAGCAGCAGACGGAATAGGAGGCAACATGTAAACGGTAAACAATCCGCGATGATCATGGCAGAAAATACTCCCAAAAAAAGGATATACCGTTGTGTCGAAGGGCTTTCCTGCTTCTGCATGGTATGTCAGTGCAATATAAGATTAGGAAATACGTTCGCACGTGGAAGACGATGTGTGACATCGCCGGCAAACGGTCATTTGCGACAAGTTTTGACATGGGTGGACACAGACTTGGACGAGTTCTGGCCATAGATATATAAAGAACACTAGATTACTGATAGGGCACGCTCAAGTGAAGCATCTGTTCTGCTAGCCTATACACCCGGAAGTAAAAGTCGCTCAGACTCCCATTCATTTTCGCGTACTTTCAAATTACATTTTCAAAAACACTTGCGTGCGACTCGGTTTTTTTTTGGTATCGCTGTGCAGAGCAACATTTTTCTCCCTAAATATGTCCTTTTCGGAGGATGGAAAGCGGCATACCTTCTAAAGCAAAGATCGAAATGTTATTCGGTGTTAACATTAAAGTACAGCAGAGAAATGACGTGACCGAGGCTTTTACCTCTAATCAGATAATTGCTTGGAAGTTATCGCCATTAAAAGAAACATTGATGACTGTCCGTTTACGTTATCAATTACAAGTAGCTAGCAAGCTTATTAGCCACCTCTTTAATTTTATTTACCACTAAGTCAATGTAGTCCCCGCAACGCCAAGGCAGCTCGCTGGTGACCGTTGTCTATCGCGAGCGTTCGCTTTCAGTCAGTGGTCTGTTCAAGTCAATGGGACGGCTAATTAGCTAGCTAGCACGAAACGCGATTTTTTCTATTAAAGTGACTACTTTGCGTTCATACGTTAAATTATGCATGAAACGTTTTATTACAGCTCTTCAAATAAATATTGCTGCAAAAGGCAGCCGCGCATCTCGGCATTTTCTCGCTTATATCGACTTATTTGAAATTGGCCTCAAAGGAAACCATTTTAATGAAGAAGTTGGGTGTATCAATATTGCGGCCGGGTGCATCACTTTGGATAATGTAAATACGACGACATCAGCAATATAGTGTTCTAAATATATATATATCTATGGTTCTGGCAGTTCGTGTTGCCACTAAAACGCGAGATTTACATCTGCTGATTGTGTCATAATCAGTTGATGAGATTTGATAAAACCCGTAGCAGATACATGCAGCAAGAGAGTGATTACAAGCGCGAACTGTTGGTCTCACGGCTAAGGGACTTCAAACCAAGGACTGTATAAAAGATGGACGACACGTCTCCATTCACTCCCATTCAACAAAAATGGAGCCAAAATATCAAGGATGTTTTATATTTCACTGGATATACAATTGGAAAATGGCCGCCCATTCATTTCAATGGAAATTGCTCAGTGGCGCAGCGTGCCGACATGGGGGCCAAGCTTCCGGAGCCACGCGGACATGCGCTGTGTGATTTTTGCTCACACATGCGTAGTGTGGGGCTTATGAACGCGCTGGTATCCGAGGTATCCATGACAACGGCTCGGGCTCGTGGAACTCCGACCTAGGGTGCGTGTTCACGATCACTTTTCACCGGAAATGAAAGTCTGACCACTGCAGACTGCACCTTGATGTACGGAACACAAAGCACAGCCGCCGATAAAGGTTTAATTATGGTTTGAGACTCTATTTTAAAACACAAATGCAATAACAAATGTTAAAAACGACTTTGACAGGGAAGTAATACTATTGATTTCAACTCAAAAATCTCGGCCAAATAGTTGACTTGCTGTTGCGTAACTTTAATATGACATTGCTCAGGGGTGCGCTTCCCGAAGTCACAGATGCTAACTTCCATTGTTTGAACCACTGACTGAATGGACGTATAAAATTTCTGCAACTACGCTATTGGGAAAAACGCCACAGGCTCGTGTTCTCTTTAGCTCAACGTCGAATAACCACATTATCGGAGTCAGATAATTCTTACTTGTCTGCGTGCGAATTCCATTATCTTTTTCCGGATTAAAGACAATAAACCGAACACACAACACAACGAACTTCACCTACCTTATAAACTGATATGTTTTAAAGTCAGGAGCTTTAAACTTTTGTCAATTCTGGTAAGCTAATTTACTTTTAGCTTTCGTAACTTATAACCATTCCGTGGAGTATAATGGGTCTACCGTGAAATGTCACGAACGTTGTACAGCGTTATTTTTCCCTTAAAGCTCCTTTTTTCTGTCCTTCCCCAGATATCTGAGCCTCTTGGAGTGCACTGAACATTTCATCCGTGAATTTCTGCATGTCAGCGAACCAGAGGCCGTGCCTTTCTATCCATCCCCAAAGCCCTTTCCAATAAAGTCTTTCTCGGTTATAATTTTAATACCGTCTCTACGTTTCATTTCTAAGTGCGAGTTAACATCGATTGTATTTGTGGTAGATTTTATGATAATGGCCGGCTCTGCGAAAGTTAAGCATTAAACCCCTTTTGATTTTGAGTACTTGAGTTCATCTTCAAACGTTACGCAGAGCTGGCAAAAAAAATCAAAAACTGACAAAACACAAATAAATCTATTTGAAAACATTTTAATATATATATGTAAATAATGCCTTGGTGGTGACAAATATGACAGGTGGTGGGGGTGAGCAGATGGATGATGACAGCTACATCCGACATGGGGTACAGAATGTGCATATACGCTACCAACTGTTGCATTCTTTTAGATCTCGTATTTATTTTCGTTCAGATGAAAATCAGCCACACCGTCGAATCTACCTGCATCACTCCGGTTGATATCAGATGCTGCTCACGAACATTAGATGTTCGGATTCATTATACTCTGACGTTTCCACCTCCCCAAAACTTCGATCTAATAAAGGCTGTACCGCAAAAAATGTGTATGCATGTTCAGTGCTTTCATGGATATTCGGATCATGCACAAAAAATGAACATTTTAGATGTCATCTGTCAAGTTGCTGAAAAGTTTCGTCGTCGAGTATGAAAGTCAGTAATTAATTTTAGACAAGAATGGTTAATAAATGGTTTGCTAAGCAGTGTTCGAACTGAATTTATCTATTGCAATAAATGCACTCATATGGACATTACTTTAGATGCTACACAGCTGACAGTTGATGACTGCGGTCAAGATATCACCAGTTCGCAAATCAAAATCCAGACATGTGAATTGGTGTTATTCAAAGTAATGGAAATATACAACTCATTACAATGATAACCATGAACAATGAAAAGGTGAGGTGAGTGTTAGCTGCGTATACATGCTTCTAGGATATCACAACAGCGGCCTTAGCTTACTGTACATTTTGTGGCACTACATAATGGAGTGTGGCGATCGAGTATATTACGGCCATTCATCAATTAAAATAAAATGGATAAAATATTTGCACCGTAACGCCGGCTCGCTTGATTGACTTGGCCACATAAAGAATGTTCATCACAGACGGACGGCAAGGAATGCGCGTTGTTCCACCCACTTGGTTCGGATCATGAACAAAAATAGTTCATTTTGGATCTCACAAGACAAGTTGCCGAAAAGTTTCGTCATCATGTATGAAGGTCGGTAAGTAATTTAACAACGAAGAATGGTTAGGCTGATAAATGGATCGCTAAGCAGTGTTCGAAATTAATTTATATACTGCTATAAACGCACATTACGTTGCGGTAGATGCAACTCAGCTGACACGTTAAGCATAACGCATCAGAATAGAGTGATGCGAATTGGTGCTATTCAAAGTACTGGCAATACACAATGCAATTCATGGATTTAACCATTTCATTTTAATTTGAATAAGTAAGGTGAGTGTTGCCTGCGTCATGGTTCTAGGATGTCACACCAGCGGCCTTAGCTTACTGTACATTTTCTCGCGCTGCATGAAGTGCAGCAATCGAGGTGCTAAGTAACAAATTATAACGTATTACGGCCATTCAGCAATTAAAATGGCAAAAATTTACTGAGCAACAAAAGAAACGCAAGTTAGCTAACTTAGTTAGTTAATGTGCTCTTATGGTTACCCAGATTGCAAGCACCTCCGCTCCGGATCTGCCCTGGCTCCAGAGCCAAGGCAAATCCGGAGCGGAGGAGCTTGCTATCTGGGTACTCATAATTATCGCAAAACAAAGAAAAGGTTGATAAAACGAGTATAAATGCGCCCACGCTAGTAACAAATTTGATTTAAAATAATAACGCGCAAACTTATTTTCCGGTTTGGCTTTATTTAACTTGCGTTTCTTTTGTCGCTCAATACATATGCTCCGTGGCTGGCCAGCTCACTTCACCGATTCGGCTTCGTTTGTAATGTTAAACTGACAGACGGCAAGGAAAGCCCATTGCTCCACCCACTCACATCCGCTGCAGTGCTAAATTCGGAGGAGCGGGAACGCGCTTACATATGAGGACCCGTTGGTGTTCGCATAGCCTGAATATAAATAAAAAATTTTGTCTTTGCCGAGAAACGAGGGATTAATGATTTAAAAGAGAAAAATAAACCGTTTCGGTATCGATAATTTGTGGCTGTCAAAAAAAATTATTCACGGATTTCTCAGCGTGTCTTTTTCAATTATTCCCTATGGAGAAATTTCTTTTTGGCCCCCATGGCATCACGTGACATGCAATATCACATTCGCCGCTAGGACCATGGAGGCGTGTGTGGTCGACCAGAGTTGTGCGTCCAGATCTCCTTATAGGTCCATGCAAAATATCCTCGATTCGGCCGCTGCCATGTTGCACATTTGGAGCCTGAGGCTGCGCAGTAGTGATCGGGGGGTAGAGCCGCGCTATCGAATCCAACCCACACACCATCCGACCAGCCCCCTGAACTTTTCACCTGTTCTGTCAGCTGCGCTATTAACGTAAGTGCCCGCCATGGCCAGCTCTCACAGGGTGACGGCGCAGGAAGCTAGAAGGACCGAACAACTGCCGGTATTATTAATATTCGTAGGCTCGTTCAAAAGGTAAATGGACTCATTTGCTAAAAAGACACCACATAGTCATCTGTTTCGAAATTAGTTGAAGTACCTAACTGGCTATCTACGATATCTTGTAACTGAATCTTGTTTAACTAGCTAGGTTTGTAGCTAATTACATTAAGTAACGCTACAGATTTTTGCCACATCTCGGCCATAAGCTAGCTCCAGTCAATGTTTTCCACCGTCACTTACCCAGTGTTGCGAGTGGCGAGCATATTAACGCCGACTTTCGTTGTATTTTCTAAATCACATTCCACCGGGAAAGTGCAATTTCGTATGCGCATGTACGAGCTGAGTAATGGGTCGAACTTTTAATTTTTAATTACCTTGAATTTCTCAACATGTTAGAACGCTAGATCGAGTTTTGTATTAAAATACTCTGTCCTTCTAACCAAAGTTAGTTTGCTGTGTCTCACTGCTAGCTAACGTTGTATTTCTTAGAAATGTTTTCAATTGAAGATAACCATCATGGCCAGGCTTGGGGGACCGGCAATTCATTCTCTGTGATAGTTAACTTAGCAATGCAATACCCCTCCACGTTCTTTTATGTGGACTCGATGTATTTGAATGCATCGATAGTAATTGTTCAATTTTTTTATCTTCATTTTTAGTCGAAGATATGGACGCTGCATCCTCCACAGAGGCAAAGAGTATGTATTAATCTCATGGGAATATCTGAAAACCGACGTCTGTGGTTATTTAAGCATAAGACTTTTCGCGGGAGAATGTCGTAAAAACTGGTTTATAACATTTAGTCACATCCATTTCATGCATAAAAAGCACAATACCACCAGATAAAATATGGAAAAATATAAATATTAAATTAGCTAAATTGCGCAAAAAGCCAGCAGAAGTGTTTAATTTAAAGTTGACTTTTGCACTTTACAACCAACAGGGCCAAAGATTTACATCATTGGGGACAGCTACATCTGCCGTGGGGAAAACCATGCAAGGGGGACCATCGGGACCAACCTAGGTCTGGATGCCCAGGTCCAGTGGTTTGGCTGGGGTGGCATGGTTTGGGGAAACCTCCCCCCCTTTATCCACCAGTGTCTGAGAGGAAGAGCTGTGCCGGAGGTCCTGCTGATCCACTGTGGCGGCAATGACCTCGGAAAAATCAAGAGTGTGAAGCTTGTCGCAGGGATCAAGCAGGACTTGGAAGATCTTCATCGGCAGTTCCCTCGGATGAAGATCATCTTCTCTGCCATCACCCAGCGATCCCGGTGGAGGTCTTCCCATCCACAGAAGATCGACAAAGCCCGGCGATATGTTAACAGTTTGATGGCTACTTTTGTTTCGTGTATTGGTGGAGAGATTTTGCATCATCCTCAGATAAAGCATAGAGATCCTGGCCAATTTTTGCACGATGGAGTTCATTTCAACCCTTTGGGAAATGATATATTTTTAAATAACGTTGCCCTGTGTCTGAAAGACCAAATCCAGTAGGGTGATGCTGGATTTGGATTTTCAAAATAATTTATGGGCGCAAATAAAGGTCATAGTTTGTTTGCTTTATGTGATGTTTGATGCACTTTTTAATTTATTTTATACTAGCCAACATACTTGTTTTCCCAGCTCTTCCTCTCCATTCACCTTCCTTTCTCTCTTCCTTCCTCCAAACCATTTCCTTTTCCCCAGCCTTTCCACCTGATGGCCCCCTTCATGTTTCCCCACGGTGAATGTAGCCAGTGTGTTGTTGATGGGCCACAGACAAGTGGATGCAGTGTGGTTTTTGTTTCAATAAATTTTTTTAAATTTTACACTAATTTGCATGCCTGATTTACTGCAGCAGAGGACATAGTATATGTGAAAGAATTCCAGAGTGAAGTTTTTGCTCAATGTAAATGTAAAGACCTTTATTGTACATTACAGGTTTAATTTACCACCACCACAGAAAATATGAATTCAATTACATAACATTTCTCATGTGCTACCAGTCCAAGGACAGATGATGAGTATGTTGGAAAAATGAATGGTCAATGGTCAATATGAACAGCTTTTGAATGCATTTTTTTTTTTTTTTTTTTAAAGGGACAGTTTATGCCAATCTTCGAAGATGACGGCATATATGAAAGGTGACACAGACGGAACAAGCATACATAAGAGAAGCCAGTTACAAGTCCATTATTATTCAATCAACATGGACTTATTATTATCGTCTAACAGAACCATTGCAGTTTTGACAAGCATTTTTTTCAGGTTTTCATTTACAAATTACTCCCGAAGTATTCTCCAGCAATACAATGGAATAATTGCTTGTGGCATGCACTGGGTAATGCTGAGGTCTGAATTTGAGGGCGGCTTCTGTAATCACATGGTTAAAAAAAGGCTGATCCTACTGCGGCACTGGCTCAAAATTTCAAGTTCAAGTACATAAGATCGACATTATATGACACCGTGCCGTTAACTTCATTCAAAAGCTTACCTTAATAGCTATTCTCTAAAATTAAAAATTCAACGTTCTATTTTGCCTGTTACAAATAGCTACCGATCACTATTTTTTCCCCATATTCATCGTAAACGTTTGCTAGTCTGCTTGCTATCTTAACGTAGCCAAGGTAGCTAGCTTACTTGGTAATAACTGAACTGACCGTACTACTTCATCAAACAAAAAATAAAATTAACTTACCGAAAAAACTGGACAGATCCTTTAGATCGGTCTGGACGATTAGTGCAATTCACTGCAGAGCAACTCATTTCGTCGTTGTTAGTTGCAATCGGTACTGCTAGAAGCACAACCGCTGTCACCTAGCCCTATGAAAAATTTCAGATAACGTTAAGTCTCCTGTCGACGTTCCCACTCCAGTTCTGCGTAAAATTACTATTCACAAAACGAAATCCGCAGGGGGCAGGGGCTGTCGAGACTCAGTCTACGCACTGCAGTTGTCAATCACTGCTGTTTATTATGACTACACGCCCCTTTTGCATAATATCTAATCAAAAGTTTACAGCAAAGTTTTCAGAAAAATTGACGCTAGAATATATATCAGCATGGTAAGAACTTCCTAAAAATGAAGAAATCTTCAGAAATACATTATTTTTCATGCACGCAATTTTTCCTGTCTAGCATTTCTGCCCTTCACTAACATGGAGGGGGCGGGCTTATAATTTGTACTGCAGCCTGCCAGTAGTTGGCGATTGAGACGCTTTTGCTTCACTTTTCAGGAGACGTTCGGCCGTCCATCTTTTACGCAGTCCTTGCTTCAAACAGAATCACAATGGCTGGAAGCGCAACATACCACGTCAGGGCCAGGCACCCCCTCACGTGGGTCGCCCGGAGCCAATGACAAATGATGTCATCGATTCTGAATTTTAAGGCAAAATTAGTGCTTTGATTGGATGGTTGTGATCATGTGACCTAGTGGCAATTATTCTGAAATCGTACGAAAGTGTGCAGTGGGTAGAAGGACTTAACCTACCCACTGCAGATGGAGTGTAGGGGAACCAGTGTATCGGCAGTATTTAAGTTACATCATTGTCCTGGCTCATGCTGTTTATAAAACTTTGGGAGACAAAAAATCAAAAGTCTATGTAGCGCTCTGTTTAACCTAAGGTTTTCCGTATTTATTACATTTTGAACGTATTTATCACAGAAATAAGATTCAGTAGCGCAACAGTACAGCTGGTCCGTTCTTGGAGCTGCTTCGACCGCATCAAGCATGAAACAACTCGACGTTCGTGGGGACCGTGCGCGCCGTCCGCACCGCTGAAACCGCGCCGACCGCAAGAAGCATGAATCAGGCTTAAATATATTCTCACATACCGATTGGGAGAATAAGTGACCCAATTGTAACTAATGTTAGCATTTTTTTTTTACTACGCCGAAGAAACGCTAGATTATCGATTGATCTTGGGCTGACTCAGGGTTAACTGTTGAAGATTAATATGATGAGCTAAAACAAATAAACTGATAAAGAGCCAAAACCCACCCAACTATACACCGAAGACGCTTACCAAAACTTCGGCTCTTTATCAGTTTATTTGTTTCTTCAGCATAGTAAAAAAAATGCTAATATTAGTTACAATTGGGTCACTTTTTCTCCTAATCGGCATGTGAGAATATATTTAGCTGGCGAGCCTACGCGTTCAAGCTCGAGGGCTTCAAGTGTAACCTTACATTCAATCAAAATCAAAATGATTTGATAGAGCTGTTCAGAACTTAAACTTCATATGGGTTAATGGTTCAGAATGCCAAGAGTCACAAAGTGATGACATACCCGCGAAGAGAAGAGACTGATATAGTTTGGTCTTTACAGTGAGTGAGCAATGTCCGAGTTTTTACTTCAGCATATTTCTTCAGGGTTTTAACCAGCCAGAGACCGAACTAGTGACATTGTCGATGACCAGTAGAAAGTACTGAATTCCGAGGAATTCTAAGTGTAAGTTCTGAACAGCTCTAATTATTTAGATTTTGACTGAGTATAATGTTATACTTGAAGCACAGGAGCTTTAACATGTAGGCTCGCCATCGAAATACATTTACACATACCAACGGAGAAAAGACACTCATTCGTAACTAACGTTAGCATTATTTACTTACCCGAAGAAACTATAGAAACAAGTGTTTGCCACTAACGTGGCGATGTCCCCCGCCACCTCAATTTTATGTGTCAATACGGAGGGATGGAGCCCAATTATATAATTAACGATGGCTTTTACTGATGATCTTAGGCTAACTCAGGGTTAACTGTTGAAGATTAATATGATGAGCTAAAACAAATAAATTGATAAAGAGCCTAAGTTTTGGTAAATGTTTTCGGTGTATAGTTGGGTGGGTTTAGAATTCGTTCTGTGGTGCGCTTCCCGGAAATTACATAGTTACCTTATTCCAAATAAGGCAAGCCACGAGGGACAGAGGCGTGACTGCAGCTCGCCATGCGCGTTCACGTGATGTTACTCAACTTGAATTTGAATTTTGAATTTGAATTTTATGAACTGAATTTGAATGTGCGAACTGAATGAAATGCTTCAATTCAATACAAATAATTGGATTCAGTTTCAGATTACTTGTTCATTCAATTTCAAAACCAAAAAATTCAATTCAAATTCTTTTGGAAAAAATTTTGTTCCATAAATTTATTCACACTGTCAATGGTCATGGAATTGATTTGCTCTCTGATTACAAGCACTATTTTATCTCTGGTGTGGAAATAAAGCGTGAATCTGTTCGATCCATCTGACTAATTTTCAAAAGAAAGACCGAATAAAGACTGTTGTCTATCTTCAAAGGAAGAAAACAGACGAATAAAAAGACCAAGAAAATAGCTCTTTGCATTGACTTTGACTGAAATCAGTCGTGCGAAAAATTTGTTTCACGTCCAGTGTGCAAGCAGCTTTACCGAACATAGAAGGCAAGTATTATATACGCACTGCCTGATGCCGAGTTTGTGGTTGGCTGAGAAAGATGTGAAGTCGCTAATTTGCATCAGTGATTCAGTTGCGTTGATTAAGCCAGGTCGAGTTTCCATTATGCGTGCCAACCGCCTTTGATCTGACATGAGGACAATCGATATAGATACTATAATTTATGCGCTGATTCAGATAGTTACATTAAACAGTGGTTGCTGTAATTATTTACTGCATTGAAATATGCTTGACATTCTGGAAACCTGCCTGTGAGGTTTCGGTAACGTGTGCCCACTGTGTGCCGGTCAGCCAAATTACCACTGCACAGAAAGTGAACCAGGTTGGAGCTGGCGAGCTTTCAGCGCAACTGCAGCGAAGACTTTTCTATGAAATTGTCACTGCGTCTTGATGAATAAGTGACACCTCCCCCTACTACGCTGCCACACCCATCTCGGCGCACGTTCGTCTGCGCACGGTGTCGTACCTCACGAAATTACCACTGCGCGGGCTGCGCCGGACAAAATTACCACTGCGTAAGGAGTTCAATGTGCACAGATAACGAGCGCAGGAAAGTAATTAAGCACGTGCGAGAGATCTCGCTGAAACTCAGGAGAAGACAGGAACAGCTGACCAAGAGGTGGAGATTAGAACAGGGCGATTGCTGGGAGGGAATTAGTCTAAATTAGTAGCGGTACAACTTTACTGAGTGCTCGTTAGTAAGTTAGTAATCTATATACATGGATTAGTTGTGTTATTAGACTATGATACAAAATACAAATGTTAGTCTTGTAAGTTATCAGAACAGAAAGACGAAGGAAGTAAACGAGAATCGAAGGAATATTTTAAACACTGGAATTCATTTAAATCACCCGAAGTAAGTGGGCACGCAGACAGGGAGGACAGACTGAACCAACTAGATCACAAGACAGGGGAGACAAGTGCAATGGAATGACCTAAAAACCTGAGTATTACAATAACCAAAAATAATAAATAAAAGACAAAATCATGAACACTGAACATGAACATAAACATGGCAACAAGGCAGAATCACAACACTGAACCGTTAACCATACTTGCACTAACATCATACCCAGCTTGCTATCTAACTTTATAGCAACACAGTTTGGCTGTCTCAGACAGCCATTTCCTTCATGGATAATGACAACATAACACTGAGACAGCGAATTGGTCTTGTGGCACAAACAAAAACACGGCGTTTAAAAAGTTTGCTCCTTACTTAAATAGTTTGAAATCCGCGGGTAATGAAACAGTAGAAGCTAAAAGCTAGCTGAGGTGGTTTGGCTGTATCTCACAAAGATGAACAGGGTGCCTATTTCATGATGGCTATTAAGTAGATATGACAATCTGTAGGGAGTAGCGCTACAACATCATTTCCATTCAAAAACCAACCAAACATTCATGTTGTTGCGTCTATAAGTCGCTGATACCCGGGATTTTCTCCGTGACAGAGCGAATGGCCTCCCGTGTATCTATGTCCATGGCCATTGAAGTTGTTGTCTCCAAAATCAACAAACTTGGTGCAGCTGCTATATCATGGCTCTGGCCCACGCCTTCTGTTCGTTGGTTGGTCCGGCGGACTTTCTGCTGAGGCAAACAAGGCAGAGCTCCGAGTGACCAGACTGAGTACTGAAGCAAAATGAAATTAAGCGGAAGTACAAAGGCTGGCGGAGTCAAGTTAGAGAAGAGCGCCAATCCAGGGGAATCCCCAGATGATCCTCATATACTAATTGGGAGGCATCCCAAGCATGTTCTTAAGCTGCATCTGTTCTGCGAGTGTCTTCTAGTCCCTGATGGTCTGTGTCCTCTCCTCCAATATGCATATTCTGTCACCACCTAGGATGTGGCAAAGAAACTTCACTACCTTACTTGTTAAACAACACTTGTGCAATAGTAATTTCAGGCCACTGCAGCCCTATTCCTCAGGACCCTCTGCAATGCCCTAAGAACTGTCAGGAAAGAGCAGCTATGAAAAAGGTGATCATCTCGGTAGACAAGGCGCACACTGCAGGTAGTGTCCACCAATGCTTTGTCCATAAGCCATTTGCCAGGGGGTAAATGGGAAAACTTTGACATGCAACAAGCCCTTGCGAGTACAGAAGCTAGGTAGGCCACGCCTCGCTAACATCAGCTGATAAGGCACGTGACTCGTAACATCAGTGACTCTTCTGAAGAAGACGGGAGTATCCCGTCGAAACATGTCCAGGTAGGATAAAACCTTTTCTGTCTGAAAATAAGAACATCAACGCTAATTAGTTACTACAGACAATATAAACCTTTTTGTACTACAGATGGTAGGGTTTGAACCCCTGCCTTCAGCCACTGTTGTTAAGAGAGGAGAACCATGTGAATCTAAAATCTAAATCAAGGGACTCACAAATCTTTGGGAGAGAATAGGAGTCTTTTTGTGACCATATTGGGTAGCCTATAATCAACACAGAACTGCCATCTTGTGCTCTTCTTTTTAGATACCAGAACCTCTGCAGAGGCCCATGAAAGGTACATCAGAGGGTTCAACTACGTCTGCTGTCAGTATCTCTTCCAGCTGTCTGTCTGCAGCCTACTAGCGTGCCAGGGGAAGATGGCAGAGACAAATTCTCCCAAGTTGGGTGTCTCCCGTGTGAGTTACATGCTGTATAAAATGGGTGAAGCCTAATTAATTCTCGTTATGGGAAAAAACTGTCTGTGAATTCCAGTCAAACTTGCCCATAAATCCAGTTGTTGTTGATTCGTATGACCACTTGACCACTTATGACCACAGTGGCCATATAACCACTTCAGTGTTGCCTACAGGATATTGGATTGAGGCTGGCTGGAAAAGGTGGGGGAAATGGACTAGTTCCAGACATCGCTGCAGCTCTTGCATAGAGGGTGGATGAGTTGGGCTGTGTGCACAATGCTGAACATCCAGGAGGGAGCATTGTGTGAGGGGAGCCTGGGGTGCAAGTGTGGACCGAAGGGTTAATTTAAGGTTCTTGGCTAAGGTGTTTGACTACGCCACCTGGGGCCTTTCACCTCAAAATGTACTTAGTTGCCTCTAAACACCTGGTTAAGACAAGAGGGCTATCCCCAACGGATACGTTAGGAAATACAGAGACGTGAGATTTCAGTCAAAAGAATACATTTATTATGACTAATACAAAATGAAACAATATAAAAAGATGTCCCTTCAGTTTCTTTGTTTTGCTTTACATGGAGATACTCCTACTCACAGAATGGGAACACTTCATACAGCACTTCGGGAAAGTAAAGACTGCCACACAACGTTAATTATCAATTGGCACAGGGGACTAAATGAAGCAGCTGTAGAGGGGTAGGTTACCTGTCCTAGAAGAGTGAGGCTGACACACCAAACGTGCTCTTGACTCTGGTGCCTATCAACACACACAAACAGACACACGCAGATACTGCAAAGCAAGTGATCACAGCAAATGGTGGGGTGCTCTTTACCACTATAAGTACTGTGTGCAGTGCGCGAAGAGGAGGACTCAGATCCGGCGACCTGCCCCGATGAACAGCTGAAATGCTGCATACGGCTACAAAGAAAATGCAAGAAAGAGGTTGGTTAAGACCAGCTGCAGGAACCTGAAAAGAACAACACACAAATGACCTAATTTGCTACCACAACAGCAGTAGACGAACGGTGGCAGTCTGTACTTCTCAAGGCCAGCACAGCGATATGGAAAAGAAAGAAAAGAAGACTAACCCAAAAATGCACGCAGAGCCCAAACGGAGTGCTGAGCACACAAAATAAATCAAAATAAACAAAGATACAAGAGGGCAAAGACTAAAATGCAGTACTAAACTAACACAAGGCAAAGCAGCAGTGGCAAATCATTCTGTTAAAAAAACAGACAGTTAGTTGAGAGCACAGTAGATAAAATGAGCATTAACAAATAAGTAAGTTGACCCATATGAAGTTAGCACATCAAGCATTACTCCAATTTACTTCCATGTACTTTAGGCTCACTGGAATAAATACTGGCACCTGACGTCTCAGGCCCAGTCTCAAACGGAACCCTTAACACAATTGAGGAGAACGTGTTAACAATACCATTACAACAATCACAAGACAATTCATCCGCTACAACCCCAGGATAGCGTTTACCGCTGTTCCCCACTGCTTCAGCAATCATACATGAACATCATAACATTTCATTACCGTATACTGCCGGAACGTTGCCCGATTCCTCAAGCAGCAAGGCACAGACCGTGCTGTCGGCGTCCTTCAAAGCAAACCCTTGGTTGAAAACAAATAAATTAAATTTACGTCCACCCACTACGTGCCGACATGCATTTATATCAAGCTACTTAGTAGAGTGTTTGATACCTTCGGTAGTTTATTCCCACACTACCCGGAAGCGTTAGGCAACGTTATGCTGCGGGACACCTGTTTAAAAATAGTTTACCATTAAAAACCATTACTCACAACGTGCTACACAGAAAAAAATAATCTAGCAGCCCATACCTTCCCGGTGAATATGGCGAGGGCGAAGCACGATCCAGTATATCCGAACTTTTTGTAGCCTGTCCAAAAGGCATCTTTATACGAGTTATGCACCTAAACAATGAATGAATAGCCACTGAAATGCTACCTAAAGGGCGTGTCTGCAAAGGAAAAAGCTAACGGTGGCTGCTGGGGGACAACAGTAACGCACAGAAAGGACTGCCGGTTACACAAGCTTGGAGTTAGAAGGAATGAACAGAGCGCAAAGGCCAGGGGGGAGTGAGCCGAAGAGTACAGGGTTGGGGGGCTGGAGCCCTGAAGAGGGATGCACGAGGTGATGACCTGGTGCTGTTATGACTAAAATTATGGCATTGGTCTCCTTAGCTTTCACAAATGGAGGTGTGGGACTCAGGGACTGTGAGACGGGGTGAACTGTGGGCCATCTACCCCAGGGTGACTTAGGAGACCTCTTTCTTGGTCCAGGTTGCCATCTTTAGCCCACAAGAAGTCTACCACAGGAATATGTAGATTCCACGTTGTAAAAGGCACAGAATCCCCACCCCTCAGAACAGAAATAGTCCGCTGCCTCAGTCTCCAATTGCCAGGGTCAGTTCCACTGATGACCTCACTGTGAGAACGTAAAAGTGATCACACAGAATAACTCTGGATTCATTTGCAGTGATCTTAATGCCCTAAAGGGACAATTCACTGATTTTCCACCTTATCTTCATCAATCCAGGGATGGGATATCAAGTGAAAAACGCATGCAGTTTTTTCAAATTTTTAATATCTTTGGAAATCCACAACAAAATCTGTCTACGATCCCCTGCAATGTCTTCTTTTATCACACACAGTGACAAAGTTGGAGGCAAGAAAGAACTACAAGCTATTTAAGCTTTGATTAATAGTCTTAACCTCTGGGAGGCCAGGACGCATGCCCTTAATCCCACGCAGGTTTTGTTAGCGTGTGATTGGAGTCGACTGAAGCAAGTGGAAATTTTCCCCAGCCATTTCAGCAACATAATCATGTTTTCACAAGGTGTTATTTCTGTCAAGTAATGATAATGTTAACTTATATTTATACTTTGAGTTCGATGGAGCTAGCCAGCAAATGGAGCTTCCCCAGTCACTGAATTTTCACCAGATAATTGCACTGATATAAGAAACCAGCTGGCTACCTTAATCTCCTGTGACTCCATTGGTCATCCTATCTTTTCCATCGGGGGTTTCTAGGACTAAAGTGAGTCTTAATCAGTGGCAGCGCCAGAGATTTTTTCTTTTTCATGCTATAGTGGGGCTGAAACATTCAGTGGTAGGGCTGATGAATGTATCATTTGATAGCCTTTATTTGCACAAAAGCCAGACACGCCGCATTCAAGTGTAAGTTTCTGACATGTTTTTACTTAACCTCATAAACTCCAGGGTCCCCCGAGACTCACCGCAGCAAAATACCTACAACGCCGCGCTAATTAAGTAGCAATATAGTCATATTACACATCAAATGAAACAGGAGAGCCTCTGCTACAAGCACATATAAGTCATTTTTACATACACCAAGCACAACTCAAACGCCAAGCATATTAATGTTCAAATATCAAAATCCGAGAAGCGTCAGAAAATCAACCCTCTCTCCACATTTCCATGTCTCCCTCTCTGATAATTTATGCTACACAAACAGAGATATACTCTATTCATTTTGGGTATGTCATTTTTCAAACAGAAACCTAAAAAAAGAGGCTGGGGCTTAAGAGGTTAATGCTTCTTTTGATTCACAAATTTTTTAATTTAATATACAAGTGAACTGTCAGCAACATAGGAGACACCCCGGGCTACACAAGAGCATAAACAATTTACTAACTGTCAAGGTTTGGAGGCATTGAGAGCTCTCTTTGCTGCTCTCGTCCGGGATGATATCGTTTTGCTCCCAATCGGATTTCTGGGCCAGCTGGCCTTAATTGGGGGCTTTGCCTGGAATCTATTTAAGCTCTAATTCTGCCTTGCTTCCATTTCTAGAATGCTGGGATAATAAGTTTCACCCATGCGCATACTTCTCCCGATCTTTGTCCGCAGAGGAACGCAATTATAGTATTGATGACCAGGGGTTATTAGTGGTGAAGCTGGCGCTCGAGGAGTGGCGCCACTGGTTGGAGGGAGCTGACCACCCTTTTGTGGTATGGGCCGACCATAAAAACCTCCAATATATTCAGCAAACCAAACGGCGTAATTCCCGGCAGTGGTCTTTATTCTTTAACCGCTTTGATTCCACGCTGACCTATTGCCCGAGTTCTAAAAACATTAAGCCCGACGTCCTGTCACAAATTTATGATCGCTCTGATCGCGATCCTACCCCAGAGCCAGTTATTCTGGCTGCTCAGATTGTGGCACCCACTCAATGGGAGGTTGAGGTGGTGGTGCAGGAGGCATTGAAGACTGATCCCGGTCCTGGGGAGGAGCCTCCTGGCTGTTTGTTTGTCCCGCCTGGAGTTAGGCCACAGGTCTTCCAGTGGGGACACTCTTACCGCTTGGCGGGGCACCCGGGGGCCCATCAGACCAAGCAGTTCCTGGCCCAACATTCTTGGTGGCCAGGTATGATGAGGGACATTCGGGAGTTTGTTGCTGCCTATGGCGTCTGTATCAGGAACAAAATTTCCCATCTCCCTCCCTCTGGTTTGTTGCAACCTTTGCCTGTTCCCAGGTGCCCCTGGATGCATATTGCATTAGATTTTGTAACGGGGCTGTCTGTATCTGACGGCAATACGGTCATCCTGGTAGTGGTTGACCGTTTTTCTAAGGCTGCTCATTTTGTCGCGCTACCTAAGTTGCCATCATCACAGGAGACGGCCCTTCTTGTGGTTAACCATGTGTTCCGGCTGCATGGGCTTCTGCAAAATGTGGTCTCTGACCGAGGCCCCCAGTTTATGGCCAGATTCTGGCAGGCATTTTGCAAGCAGTTGGGGGCCACCGTGAGTCTCTCCTCTGGGTTTCACCCAGAGACTAACTGAAAGCATTATCAGTCTTCGGAAAACACTCTTCGATGTTTGGCAGCACATAATCTCTCCTCTTGGAGCCGATTTTTAGCATGGGCTGAGTATGCCCATAACTCACTGAGTAATTCCTCCACAAGTCTTTCCCCATTTGAGGCTCAGTTGGGTTACCAACCCCAACTTCTTCCTGAGACTGGGGATGATTCTGAGGTTCCCTCAGTCAACCTCTTCATTCGTCGTTTTCAGTCATTTTGGACCAGGGTCCGCTCTTCTCTGCTGCGCTCAGGGCTCAAACAAAAATCCTCCGCTGATAGAAGGCATTGTTTGGTCCCGTTTTGGCACCATTGGTCAGAGAGTTTGGCTGTCTACCCAGGACCTCCCCTTGAAGGTTGAATTCCATAAACTGGCGCCCCGCTATATTGGCCTGCTCAAGATCATGCGGAAGATCAATTCGGTGACGGTCCAGTTAAACTTCCCGAGATCTTCACGCATCCACCCATCTTTCCACGTATCTCGCATTAAACCAGTTAGCACTAGTGTCCTGGCAGCTGCTGACACACCCCTGCCGCCACCGCGAATGGTTGAGGGGGGGCCGGTTTACACCGTGTGCCATATTTTTGCCGAGAGGGGTGTAGGTCGTGGGGTCCAGTTCCTCATGGACTGGGAGGGATATGGTCCCGAGAAGCCCTGCTGGGTCCCTTCGCGGGATATTCTGGATCTCTCACTAATTTTGGAGTTTCATGCACGGGTTTCTTTGGTGACTACTGGAGCTGTCCCTTAGAAGGGGGGTCCTGTCATGGTTTGGAGGCGTTGAGAGCTTTCTTTGCTTCTCTCATCCGGGACAATATCGTTTTGCTCCCAATCGAATTCCTGGGCCAGCTGGCATTAATTGGAGGCATTGCCCGGAATATATTTAAGCTCTATTTCCACCTCGCTTCCGTTGCTAGAGTGTCAGTGTTACTTTTGCTCTTTAGCCGGTAAGGTCTCGAGACTGTTAGGGACATGTTAGAGAATTGTTAGGGACATGAGCTGCATATTTGAGGTTTAGTGGTAGTGAGAAAAGGAATCTTTGTTTTATTTTCCCTTTTCTTTTTGTATCTTCGAGCTCACTTGCTTTCTACCTTGGACGACTTCCAGGTCTGCTGGTAGCGCGAGTCTCACATTTTTATTCTGTTTAAGTCTCCCCGTTCTTAGATGTTTTTGCCTTTTAATTCTGGCCGCTGCTTTTGGCCTCTAATACTCAACACCCATCACACTAACAGAGCATCCGAGTCCACATCAGTCATGCACCAATCCAGCAATCAGCATGAAATGTGTGCTTTTCAAATGAAAAAGAATGTCTAATTCAACTGATATTAAATTGACAGTCAACACCAAAAGCCACAAAAGTCAAATTCGGAAAACCACGGATGCAAGGTTCTGTAGGAGTTGTAGGACAAATCGTATGCAATCAACAAAACACTAATTAAAACAAAAACCAAGAATCACCTTTGGAAGTCCATAAGCAAAACCAAGAGGCATAACAGCATATACATTTAGAACACTAGATTGGGTAATGTAAATATGACATCAGCAAAGTGAAGTACCTGGCCGCCAAATTAATTCAACAAACTCATTCAGTAAATGAATTGTGTTCTGAGATCATTTTTAAATAAGTGAATATAATCGTTTATATGCTCAGATGTGCGCTTGTGTTTTCCAGCAAATGTCATTCTAAGGGCTGTAATAAAGCGCTTCATGCACAAGTTATCATAGATACGCAAATTAATTCATTTAATAGAGAAAATCGTGTTTGTGTGTTAGCTAGCTAATTAGCCATCCCATGGACTTGACCGCTGACCAACAGCAAACGCAAGCTAATGTCTAAGCTAATTCCAGGTATAAAAGATGAAAGTCATGAGAAGAGGCTGAAGATACTTAATCTCTTTAGCCTAGAAAAAGGAGACTCAGGGGTGATCTGATTGAGGTCTTTTAATAAATTATAAGGATTAACAAAGTGAATTATGTAGGATTCCTTCGAGCAAGTTTTGTTAGTGGAACTCAGTCACAAATGGAAGTTGACCATCGGTAAATTTAGCGTGGATATTAGGAAATTTTTTTCACCAAATGAGTAATTTTGATGTCGAATAGCTTGCCTGACCATGTTAGTAAGTAAGTAAATAAGTAAAAGTGTATTTATATAGCACCTTTTATAGTACGAGTACACAAAGTGCTTCACAGTGTAAAAAGTGCAAGACAGTATGCACAGACTTTGTATAAAAACACCAAAGAACCTAGATAAAACAAGATGGGGCATAAAATATTAGCAAGAGGCAGCGATAAAACAGAAAAAAAAACAAGTGGAATAGGATAGGGCATAAAATGTTAGCATAGGACAAATATAGAACAGAAGAGATACCAGGTTAACATTTAAAAGCTTGATTAAATAAATGAGTTTTTATGTCTTTTTTAAAAGATTCTGAAGACTGAGCACTTCTTAGTCCCAGGGGGAGTGCGTTCCACAGTCTAGGAGCTGTAGCGGCGAATGACCGGTCACCCTTAGTTTTAAGTCGGGTCCGTGGGGTTTGCAGGAGACCCTGGTCAGCAGATCTGAGGGCTCTGCGGGGGGTGTGGTGGTGGATGAGGTCTTGAATGTATACAGGGGCTTGTCTGTGGAAAGCTTTGTATGTGAGCAGCAGTATCTTGAAATGGATTCTGTAATGGATGGGGAGCCAGTGCAGGGAATAGAGGATGGGTGTGATATGGCATGATTTTCTTGATCTGGTAAGGAGCCTGGCAGCGGCATTCTGAATCAGTTGAAGGCGGTCGATGGATGATTTATTGAGACAGGTGAAAAGGGAGTTGCAATAGTCCAGTCTGGAGGTGATGAAAGCGTGGATTGTTATTTCCAGTTCAGAGTGAGAGATTATGGAGCTGAGTTTGGCGATGCTGCGGAGATGGTAGAAACAGTTCCGTGAGAGAGATTTGACGTGATTATCGAGGAGCATGGATTGGTCAAACTGGACGCCAAGGTTTCTAATAGTGGAGTGTGAGTTGTTTTTGAGTGGCCCCAGGTGGTCTTTTATTGTTGTGGTGAGGCTGTCGGGGGCAACGATTAGGACCTCTGTTTTTTTGCTGCTCAGTTGAAGAAGGTTGGCAGCCATCCAACCTTCAATGGCAGTCAGGCAGTGGAGGAGAGTGCTGAGGCTATGAAGTTTGTCTGGTCTGCATGAGTAGTGGAGTTGTATATCATCCGCGTAGCAGTGGTAGGCGATGCCGGGGAAATTGCGGATGATGTGGCTGAGGGGGAGAAGGTACAAAGCGAAGAGGAGGGGAGCCAGAACAGAGCCTTGCGGGACTCCACTGAGGAGAAGGGAGGAGTCTAAATTGTACGGACCAATGGTCACAGAGAGGGATCTGTCAGAGAGGTATGATTTTATCCATGCTAAGGCGGTCCCAGTGATGCCCACCCAATCCCTAAGCCTGTCCAGGAGGATCTGATGGTTGACGGTGTCAAAAGCCGCACTCAGGTCCAGCAAGACTAGCACCGTACACTTTCTGGCATCTGCAGACAACAGGGTGTCGTTTGTCACTCTGAGCAGCGCTGTTTCAGTGGAGTGACCTTTGCGGAAACTGGACTGGAAGGTGTCACCGATGTTATTGGCTGCTAGATAGGCGGTGAGTTATTTGGCCACCGCTTTCTCTAGCAGCTTGGACAAGAAGGGGAGTTTAGAGATGGGCCTGTAGTTCTCAGAAGCAGAGGGGTCTTAGTTAGGCTTTTTAAGGAGGGGTTTGACGGCCGCCTGCTTAAAGTAGGAGGGGACGACACCACTAGCCAGGGATTTATTGAAGATAGTCGTTAGTGTAGGAGCAACTGTGCTGAGGGCTGGTAGGAGCATGGAGGTTGGAATAATGTCCGGAGGGCTTTGTGGAGCTCACTATTTGCTCCAAGTCTTCCATCAAGATGGGTGTAAAGGTGCTTAGCGCAGGCAGGGAGGCTGGGGGGGAGGGAGGAGGGACCGGTGTAGTAGCAGCAGATGAGATGTTAGCTCTCACTTATGTGATTTTGTTTATAAAATAAAATAGAAGGTGTTGTAGTCCGTTTTTGAAGACACTGCAACGGGTGGGAGGGGCGGGCTGACCAGAGTATTTATGGTGTTAAACAGGACTTTAGGGTTGTATTTACTGGCAGAGATGAGGTTTGCATTTACATCCTTCTGCATCCTTGCATTTTTGACTGCTGAATTGAAGTCTGATGCGAGTTCTTTGAAGTGGAGCCGGTGAACCTCCAGGCTGGGTGTTTTCAACCTCCTCTCTGCTCTACGTCGTTGACGTCTGAGCTCAAAAATGTCGTCATTCAGCCAGGGAGAGGGGTTAACGGGACGGGCTGGGCGAGAAATTAGGGGAGCTACGTCATCTAAAATGGCGCTGCAGTGTTCGTTGAAAGCCTCGACAATGCTGTCCACGCCATCAGCAGGCGCCTTCAAAACATTGCAATCAAAGGCAGCTGTGAACTTTTCCATTGCTGCCTTGTTCACAGTACGAGATCTTATGGTTTGTTTGTCCGGAACAAAGTTGGTGTCAAAGGACACGGAAAACATTACGGCTTTGTGATCAGACACCAGTAATTCTTTTAGATGGATATTTTTGACGTTCAGCCCGATAGAAAACACCAAATCCAGGGTGTTACCTTTAATGTGTGTGGGACTGGTGATGTGCTGGACAAGGTGAAAGGAGTCGGTGATGGATAGGAAGTCCGTGGCAAAGGTATCCGAGCTTTTGTTTACATGGATATTGAAGTCCCCTGCCATTAGGATACGATCCAGGTGGATTACGGAGGCAGGGAAGTCACTAAACTCGGCGAGGAACGAGCCGTTTCTTCCCGGAGGGTGGTAAACCAGGATGCAGTAGACCGTGCGTCTGTTTTTGTTGAACAGGATTTTGAATGAGGAGTAAGTCCGTGTACTCACAGTCCGTGCTGGAAAATGGTCCCGATGGATGCTGGCTAGCCCTCCGCCTCGGCCGGAGGATCTCGGGGCGCAGGAGAAGGAGCAGTTGGGTGGACAGAGTTCATTCAGGGACACAAACTCATCTGGCCTCTGCCAGGTTTCTGTGATTAACATGAAGTCAAGGTCCTCAGAGCCGAATAAGTCGTTTAGTGTGAACGATTTATTGGCGATGGATCTGGCGTTGATGAGTCCGAAGTGGATGGAGTTGGATCCAGCTCTAACTACGGTGGCGGCTCGGGGCTGGGAGCAGAGATATCTCGCAGCAAGCCTGGGACCCCTACCGGCGAACCCTGATGCCGGGGGTCTGTGGCGGGGAGCCGGGACAAACACCGGCAGTTCCAGGGAGGGCGATGGAAAGATTGGGCGCAGGCATGACAGCCTCAGATTGGGAAAAGACTCTATGGAGATGGACTGAAGAATCGACCGGGAGAGTCCTCGGAGCAGATTCCTAAGTTTCATCGCGGCTCCAGCCCGCTTTCCCCGTCTTAGCCTGAAGCAGCAGCAGGAGAACGCCCAGATTGAGTCTGGGATGTTCTGGTGCAGGACTCGGTGGTAGCTCCACTGTTCGGGTCGTTGAGACAGGGAGGATCCCACTGACACACGGATACTGAGCAAGGTATTTCGGTCGTACACGACTAATGCTACAACACAGTTTTCACGTGTAATTAGCAGTAAAAAGAGAAAAAACAGTGGAAAAACGTAGCGAAGAACACGGCTCCTGTGACTAGCTGCCAACATAGGCGCGGCCATCTTAGAACCATGTTGTTGTGGCAGAAACCTTCGGAATTTTTAAGAACAGACTTGACATGAAGCTAAATACCATTGAGTCATTGAGTATCTGACGTAAAATATTCATAATTGTGAAAACAAACTGGTGAGCCTAGTTGGGCTGAACGGCCTGTTCTTGCCACTCATATTAAGTTATGCGATTGTGCTGACCCTGTCAGATATTGGGTGTAGTTAGGTTCCCCCTAGTGGTAATTTTAGGTACTTTTGTTTCTAGTCATTTCCTGTAGCCTGCACAAGCCTCTTTCTGTTTAACCTGACATGATGGAAGCTGTGTTTAAATGTGCTCCTCCTGAAATTCGGTTGTACTAACCTTGGAGTGGAACCAACAGTAAGTTTTTGCTGCAAATCATTGTAGTAGTTGTTTAAGAAGACTGTAGTGAGGAATATGATGTTGAAAACGCTAAATTTAAGTTCAAAAGAGATTGCGATTAAAGGTGTTAATTGCTAATCATTAACAATGATACTTCGCTATCTGCTGAGTCATTTAGCCCTTTGTTAGCCTCATTTACATTGTGTTGTAATTGTACTTCGAGTGGAAGCTAGCTAGTTATTCATTTTGGCTTTACTTACCTGTATACTTAGCTGTGTAGCTGTCTTCTGTACTATAAAAGATATGTTAACAGAATTTCGCTGTAGTTACCTGTTTACTTAACTGTGAAATTGCCCTCTGTAAATTTGAGAAGATGTTAGTATAATTTTGTCATACTTACTTACCTGATTTAACTTACCTTAGTTAAAACCTATGAAGAGAATTACTTACCTGATTCAGTAACTGTACATGGAAAATATGTTGTAACCAGTGCATTTCATTTCTTATGTAATATTCTGTATTCTGTGTATTTCACTGTGTTTCAGTTTTACAAATCTTGTAAAGCACCAGAAGATTTCAGAAAATCAGTCGGTCAACCTGGAATCTAGCCTGCTGGTCTTTATTGTTGTTCGCTATCTGTCTTCAATACCCAGAAGTATTATCAGGACAGAATAGCTATGTTTTGTTAACCCTGCAGTATTAACTTGAGAAATTTTTTTCTGAAGTGTACAACATGAGCCATCCACTACCTGTCCCAAGAAACCAGATAAATGTTTTAATTGACAAGTTAAATTGTTTTTCTTGGCCCTCCTGTAAAAGCAAATTAGAATGTTGAGGGTGTTTTCCTTATTGATGCATGGGAAACGGCATGCATCATCTATGACAACTGGTCATTAAATAGATATTTTGCTATGGATGCAAGGTGCATCAGGGTTTCCCCAGCAAAGTACACCCTCCATCGTAAGATGATGTGGAGACAGAAAAATTGTAAAAAGTTTTCTTAACTGTGCTGGATATTAGATGCACTACATGGTTTATGGAAATAAGACAATTTAATATGGAGGTTCTATTTCTGCTAAACTGGAATAGCATGTTGAATAAATAAAACAGTCATTTATAAGTAACAAGTACATTCTAAATGCAGTATTTTACAAAGAGTACCATGGGTTTTTTGTAGCATTAATGCGCAAAGGCTCAGGCTTTCTGTGTTATGCCCAGCCCAGGGGAAAACCGGAGTGCAGCGTAAAAATCGCCCTGGGATGTGACCACTGCTTTACCAAGCTCACATTTTGCCAAATTTAGAGTCAAAGATGTATCCTCTAAACAACTGAAAATCCCTTTCAGTGTTTTTACCTGCCTCAGTCCAGGTGGAAGAATAACACACAATATCATCAAGATACGCCTTACAGTTTCTGACACCAGAAAGGCTTGCATTCCTTAATCTTTGGAATGTTGCAGAAACATTTTTTAATCCAAAAGGCATAAAATTGTATGACGGGGACATTACTATCACCAAAGGGGACACACATGGCTTAGAAAATGCAGGTTGCATCACGGGTAACATATTTCTTCAAAATAATTACATGACACACATGGGACTTCTTTGTTCTATCGGGCGTCATAATTACATTGTCTGTTTCACTCAATTTGATCTCAATTTCACAAACACAGCGCAACCTCTCCCTGAATGAACTCACATAATCTAAAATGTGGAGTGCAGAGCTGTGCTCATCTGCCCGCCAGTTTTCCTGCAGTAAACGAAGCAGGCTATGCATTGTTGCAACCGCTATTGTAATAACGGTTACTATTAAAATAAATTATTACAATAGCAGGTGCGAATGCATGGTAAACCCAACCACTATTGTAATAAATTATAACAATAGCAAGTGCAAATGCATTGTCAACCCAACCACTATTGTAATAAATTATTACGATGGTGGGTACGAATGCATGGCAAACTCAACCACTATTGAAATAAATTCTCTAGTCTTTAAATATTACAATAGCGGGTGCGAATGAATGTTAAACCAACCACTATTGTAATTAATTATTTCAATAGCAGGTGGAAATATTCATCGAAATCAACCACTATTTTAATATTATTATAATAGCGGGTGTGAATGCATTGTAAACCGAACCGCTATTGTAATAAATTATTACAATAGTGGGAAGGAATACATGGTAAACTCAACCACTATTGTGATGAGTTATTACAATTGCGGGCGCAAATGCACGGTAAACTCAACCACAGTTGAAATAAATTCTTTTGTCTTGAAATTATCCTAAAAGAATAAAATAATACATCTACTAGTATTTCATTTACATATTTATAAATTAATTTCTTTTCATATCCGTTCCAAAAATGCACTTTGCCTACAATTGTATTAAATAAGTCACAGCATTGAATGTCATCAACGATGTTACAAAACAATTTGAGTGAATATGGTTTTGACCAGTTCTGGGGCCTGGGATTAATCGCCTTCCCTAAAAGTAAACTCACAGTGCCGTTAAGTAGTAGTAGCAGTTGTCCTTGTTGTTGTTGTGTTGTTGTTGTCATTATGGGCAGATTCTGGAAACTTTTGAAGCCATAAAAATTGGGAATGAATCTTATTTTCTTTTTTCGAACATTTTGACCTTTGACCTATCTGAGAGCTGGGTTACTGGTCAGAGAATGCTGAAACCCCTACTCTTTCCTCAATTTTTTTTTTAAATTTCCTGATATTGCACAGGAAGGCATCTTAAAGGGGACCTATTAGAAATGTTTTAATGTTGGTTGTCCATTCTCAACCTCTGAATAGTTTCTAAACATAAAATGCAGAGGTTTTGCTGTAATTACAGAACCTGATTTCGTGAACATGATTTCCTCTCTGAACAGCTCCTCCCGAGATATATGTGACAAATATTAATAAAAAAGAAATCAGGAAGGGGACAAATACATACTGCTGTGAAAAAGTATGTATACACACACACCATAGCTGAATTTGTGAAATGTTGCCATTTAATTTGAAAATGTGACTCATCGCGCAAAAAAATGTGTCTTTTATTTCAGGACAGCAATCATGAGAAGTCATTTATCATCACTAATAATGGTAACTGAAATAATGGCCCTGACCATAAGTTTACATACTGTTGAATGTTTGACCTTGTTATAAAGACAAAAGGTGACAAAATCAAGTATAAATGGCTATGAAGGGTTAATTTTCTAGACCTTGGCTTTTTTAATTGTCTCCAGTGTCTGGATATAGTCATTAAGTTTGTTAGTGTCTCGCCAGATCCGCTCGGGACCTGAGCCATGGCAGAAAAGAATTGTCTAAGGACCTTCATAACAAGGTAGTTTAACTTTTTGAAGGTCCTCTATAATGCCTTATTTTATGTTTAAAATATGTCCAATGGGTCTTTAAAATAATGTTAAGAATTCAGATACAAAAGAAAAAAAACACACATCCAGGCGTACGCACTTAGCTATCCAGAGGAATCTTTGCTAAAAGCTCCTGTTAACCATTTATACCGAAACGAAACAAAATTCCGAAACCAAGCTACTACATGAGTTTGTAGCAAAAATACAAACTGTAGAAGCATTGCTTATGAGCAGCTAGCAAATCGATAACTTCCACCGGAAATCCGTATCCGACCTCCGCTTCTTTTTCAGCTTTTTACTAGCCAGAACAATTTCCAAACGTGGATGAAATTCCGCCATGGCAATGCAGAGAAATCGTTTGTTATACCAAACACGTTACAGTGCATTTTGCCATTGCTTTCACTGCGGTAGGATCAGAGAGCTAGCTCACATCACGGCAAAGCACCCGGCTGACCCTGATCATGGATAAGTAAAACGATCGTTTTACAGCAGCAGTAAACAAACCCAAACACGGACCCGAAGCTATGCAAAGCCTACGTCTGGTTTAACTACAGCCTTATCAGCCCAACTATGCAGACATGCACAACACCTCTCTGGTAAGCTTCAACTTCAACTGCAGCTACGGTCTGGTAACATTATGATTAAACTGCCACCTTGATGCTAACCAAACAGACACAAGCGTACCAATCTGAAGTACTACAAATAAATTAACCAGGAGCATTTTTTAAGTAGCACAGAACGCAAACTAACATACGGTGATAACTGAGCGGTCATCATCACGACAGAGATAAACGTTACCCTGCAATACAGGTTTTTCAAATTACAAAAAAGTGTAAAAAGTTAGCTTCAAATGAGGTTTAAGTTCGCAAATCTTCTGTTGAATCTCTCCTTGATATTATTTACTCTGGCATATTTAGGACAGGAATTTAGCAACAGTGACTTAGCTATATTAGCCACAGTGCTACAGCCACATTCAACAGGCTATCACATTAGGTAGGCTTATGCAGTAGAGCAACACAAAATGGTAAAACTTACTGCTTCCGCGTCTGTAAGTGCTTATATCGATTTGATTGATTTATTAATTTACTTGTAAGAGACACTTACAAAAAAAAATTGACAGCTGCAGACGCAGTGTCTGATGTAATGTACAAGTGTATATAGCCAAGGCTAATTTGCAACACCAGTTCCTTGATGGTCATTGATATTCCAAACATTATAAAAAGTTCACATTATATTAAAATGTAAAAATCAGCTCAGTATTGTAGCACAGTAAAATGGTTAAAAAGAATAACAGCAATACTAGTGGTAACCCACCATGACAACAAACGAACAAATTAAAAATACTGCCACATTCAAACTTGCAATTGTAGGTAAATTGATGTCATGATTACAGTTCTGGCTGAGTTTAATCCAGGACTTGACTGCTGAAGAAAATGTTTTAATATCCTGAATTTGTTTTAGACTCGCAGGTAAGGAATTCCACAGAGTTGTACCTTTAATTGAAAAGGCGGAGCTAGCAAATTGATAAATTCTATAGGAAAGACTTTTCGGCCTTTTTTTAGCCAGAACAATTTTAAAGTTGGATAAAAATTCTGCCACAGCAATGCAGAGAAATCGTTTGTGATACCAGACACGGTTTAATGCGTCTCGTGATTGCTTTCACCACGGTAGCCTCAGAGAGCTAGCCCACACAATGGCAAAGTACCCGACTGACCCTGGTCATGGATAAGTAAAATGATCATTTCACAGTAGCAGTAAACAAATCCAAACACATACCCTGAGCTCTGAAAAACCTGCGTCTGGTCTAACTGCAGCCTTTTCAGCCCATCTTTGCAGACACATACAACACCTCTCCAGTTAGCTTCAACTTTAGTGGCTACAATCAGGCAACGTTATGATTAAACTGCCACATTGATGCAAACCAAAGTAACACAAGCATTACTGACTGCATATAAGTTTAACTAGGAGCATTTTTTAAAAAGCACGGCACAGCTGCTGGATAGCTCACTCAGTTAAAGCACCGCATTGCAGAGCAGAAGCGACTGTCATGGGATCGAGCCTCGGTCATACCACCCTGCAGTGGTCGGCAGCTTTTTCACAGTAGCGCACAATTAGCCATTGCGCTACATGGATAGAAATTGGGAAGGGACTGTCAGGAAAGGAAATATAAAGAATGGTTGCTTTGTTCGTTGCTCAAGCGCCTCCTGTTAGTCAGCCGGGCGCTCGTCAGGAAGATTCTAAGCTTCTTCATGTTCGGGTATCCTCCGCCCTCATTCTGAACTTGGGAGGATTCAACCAATGAGTGTAAAGAAGCAGTAGCTGACGGGCACGTGCTTTGGAGGAGAGCAGTAAACTGTCTCTCTCTCCTGAATTGGCAACAAGGGGTCGCATACGAGCAAGACTTGTACATAGTTCCCTATTTGGGCATTCCAGATTCGGGTGGGATTGGAGATGCCAAATTTAAAAATAAATTAATTAATTAATTAAAGAAGCACGGCACGCAAACTAACGTGTAGTAGCGAGTAAATGATCATTCATAACAACGACAGAGACAAACGTTACCCTGCAATACAGGTTTTACACACAGTACAACTGTTCACGGTAATGGAACTTATTAAGCATCCAAATTACAAACAAGTATAAAACGTTAGTTTCAAATGAGGATTATGTTCACGCACCCTCTGATGACTATCCCCTGTTATAACTCTTGCATACTTAGGGCACAAACGTTAGCAACAGTAACTTAGTCATGTTAGCTGCAGTGGAACAGCCACATTCAACAGGTTGCCACATTAGGTAGGCTTAGGCAGTATTCCACAGTAATGAAAATTACTCTTGATCATAATTCCATCTCATTTTTACCTGCCATCCATTACTATAATGCAGTAGCTACTTGCCTGTGCTTTTATCAGTCCCACTGGCATGCCTACTAAGCTGTATAACACAAAGTTTGGGGTAATCTATTTTGTAGAGGGCTATACGAAGGTGACAGTGTCAGAAACGGAATTACAGCAGAAAAATTCCATTATTTTTGCCTTTACTTTGACAGGCATTTCTCTGAAATCTAGCAATGATAGGCAGTAGGTTTAAGCTTAAGTTGGTGGCCTAGGATGTTGACCAGGCCAGGGTAAGTCTATATTGACTGGTATGTTCACAGATATTTTGTAGGATGCCATTTATGAGAAAGAGACATCAGTAACAGAATGACAAAAAGGTAACGGAATTACTTTTTCTGATAATCTACTAAATTTATTACACTCAAAACTACAAAGCAATTGAAAGTTGGTTTCAAATGATGTCTGTGCTGCTGATATTGTTGAAAAATGACTATTTTCAAAATGAGCCACTGGAATTGTGTGTTTCAATTTCCTTCAATGACTTACAGTCTCAAATACTTTGGCTACCAAATTTGTGTGGAATACAGTAAATACCAGGAAATAGCTGATTGGCTGTACACAAATGAGTTTCTGTTGGTGTGCGGAACTCAAGTGGGATTAAAAAGTTTGCGAGCCGGGGCAGATCCGGAGCGGAGGTGCTTGCTATCTGGGTGGTGACTTGTTTATAGAAGTCGAGTCTTTCTCACAGGTTTTTTTGGTTTTTGTTGATAGGAATCTAATTGGCTAACGCTTTAAAAAAAAAAAATTTGATTTAATCCTGCCATTAACCAGCCGAAACAAAGTCATGAACAGTAGGCAATGCCAGACTGATAACACAGTCTGACCATTCTCCATTTTCGCAATTGAGGTTGCCTAGTAAGTGGCACGTATGTGTTTATCTGGCATACATAAGTACGCACGTCACCACCTGCATAGTGACTTGCTCTCAACCACTTGAGAGAAACATATGGAAACAAACTTAATTTGCTTTTAGTTTTAGCAAATTTTCAAAAAATTCGCTTCAAATTTAAATAAAAACATAGCTACTGTCACCCCTCAGTGGCAGTTCGTTTGAGACAAGAAGCCCCAGCTGCTTGTTAGCGGGACTTTGTGGCTCACAAAGTCTCGGTTTGTCTTGTCTCGGTCGGGGCGTCTTTGCTGGTGGCAGCTGCCGCTGCTGCGGCGTGGGTGTGTGCAAGCTCTCCATATGTCTTTCATAAGTCCAGATCCGGCGCCCTGTCAATGACTTACCAGCGGATTCGCTGGGCGCCGGCTTTTGTGGAACACTCTGATCACTGTTCGCACTTTAAAAGAGCGAAAATGCAAGGCATTCCATTCCATTGAATGTGGTATAAATTCTAAAACTTATCGCCTAGTTAAGAAAAATGCCAGCACATTGCAGTATAGACTACTCTTTTTTTGCCCAATGTGACAAACTAGCTCTGTGATCACGGTGGTAAACCAAAAATAAGAAATAGCTGGTTAGTTAGGTAGCAGGCTAAAAGTAAGATAGAGCCACACCACACAAAGACAGCTTTACTCACTTTTCAAAAGAATTATTGAGCTGCTCCTCAAAAGTAGGGATAGACCGATTATCGGCCAGGCCGATTATCGGCAATCACTACTCTGTCTCCCGAATTGTCCTACCCACAGCACCATCTGATTGGTTACACATAGAGCCACGTAACGGGTAACAGCCAATCAGCAGTGAAAGCTGAGCATGCATATATCAGATCAGCAGATGACAGGTATATTGTCAAGGCTTCTAACAAGCTTCATTCCAGCCGTTCGCTCCAACTGTCATGAACTGGATTTAAGTGACAAACTGCCAGCGTTCCACGACTCAAATGTCCTAATGAGATTAATGTCTGGAGAATGCTTTCCTTTTTCATTAAGCAGTGGCAAAAGTTCAGCAGCTCACAGGGCTTGCCAGAGAGCTAGCAATTACGTTAGCTTGCCATTGGCTGGCTCTTATAACCAGGGCCAGATTTTCTGTTTTGGTTTTATATTGAATTTACTGACATTTTTTGATGCAACTACCTAGCTAGTTCTGCTACATCATTATGTTTTTTTCTTAGCTCAGCTAACCATAGCTAAAGAAGTGATGGTTGTGAGAGTGTAACCGACGCCGAGTGGGAAGGTAAACGAAGCATCGACAATGAAACGGCATTTCGGCATTGTGGAGTATTAAGCAGGCTCATGTTCATTTCGGCATATCCGACCCATCATCATAGCCGTAACTAGCAATCTCGGACCTCGGTAAAAAAAAAAAATTAATCGTCTTTATCATTCAGGTTTTGTTCTAGGTATCTTAAGTGTAACCAGTGTGAACATGCAATGTTACATTTCACCAAAAATCTATTTCTGTGCGCACATTATTATTCTTTTCCTCTTATCTGTGCATGTATTGTTTTTGGGGAGTTTTCTTTAATTCAGCTGAATTTTTAAATGAATGCTGTTTGATCTTTGACATTTTGGCGATGTAAATTCCTCCAAATTCATGGTATTTTCCTCGGTATATTCAGCTCTGCTGTGGAGAGGTAAGATGAAATAAGTGGTCTTCAGTGGTTTTGTAAAACGCAGTAAAATGCTAAATGGATGCGAAGATTCAAAGATTTTGCTCATTATGGCTTCAATGATTACTTTGGAGTTTATGCATTTTTATTTTATCGTGTACGACACTTTTGTGAAGCATGCTGATTTACCAATTGTAAGTCCAGGCTAATGGAGCATTAGGTGGTTTCTCGTGCGGTTCACTGTTTCTTCCATCTCTAATTTAAAGGCGTGCTTGTGGAAACGTGACATGCAAAGTTGCTGTACTGACATTAATGCGTTTCACGTAGGTACCATGAGCTCCCCGTTACAAAATGACCTCCGCCATCTAAGGTAAAAGGTTATGTTTCTCAGTCCCGTTAAGTGGAAAAAGTTATAACATGCTGTATACTCAGCTAGTATTAAGCTCTGCTATGGATAGCTGTCAATGTAGAAACATGACATGCAATGTCGCTCTACTGATATTAATTCGTTGCATGCAGAATAAAAATCTGTTGGCTGGCATGAGAGGAGTGGTCTTCGCCTTATTATTCATTCCACGCAACACAACCCTGACCTATAAGAACGGCTATTTAAGTATATCAAATTGTTTATCTCTTATAAAGAATAACATTACTTTTCAAATTTACTATGTTACTACTCGGGCCAGTAGGCCACGAGTCTAAGTTCCAAGTCGGCTCCGTTCTTCTTCTTTTTTTTTTTGGTGGGGGGGGGGGGGGGTCACGATTGTCCTGCTCATGCGCACGCAAGATTTTGCGATTGGCCCAGGCCTAGACCCGGCTAGAGTACAGGCTATGAAGCCTCTTGTTAATACGTTTTTCGGTATGCACAAAATTTTATTAAAATAAAAAAATTCTGAGGTCTCTTTACCTCTCTTCTCAATACATCTGAACAAAATGGTTTTCTAGACTGTTAACATTATGGTTATTTTAAAATTACTACATTTTTGGACTGAGTGAGGTTGGATGGATGGATATTGGCTTGGAAGCAGTAGTTCTGCCTTTTTAAGCTAGGTACTTGTACTGTAACCATGGTAACTGATACAGTTGTAAAGTTATCAAAATTAAGTAGCTGTATGGACAATAGGCTGTACTCTTTGCAACATACAAAAGGCAGTCTAAAGATCAAGGACTGGACAGGGCACCAGGGCAGGTGAAGAATGGAGTAGATGGGTCAGTGGTAGCAGATACCAGCGTTTCTCACACACTGCGGGCTGCCACAGAATGAACTTGGACCACCAGAAATTGATTCCGCCCTAACGGGATTTTCTATATCGCATTCTCATCATCGTGCGCGCAAAATAAATAAATAAATAAAAATAAATAAATAAATAAAATAAATAAATAAATTTAAAAAACCGTAAAATTAAGAGTACTGGTAGATGTGGAATTTGCGCAATATTAGTGCCATGCCCCCTGCTGAAGACAAGGAAAGGCGCACCCTCCCCACTCAAGAAAATAGAAAAGCATCCACCCCTCGCAGTTACTGGTGCTACAGTAACCAAGAAGACCCCCCAACAAAATAAAAAGCGTCTTCCCCCACCCCCGTCCTACAGCAACCATCCCACACCAACAGCAAAATAGTGCCTGCCTGACAATTTAATAAACATATGCTTCCAGGCATTTCAACAAAGTTAAGTGTTGGAGTTTGTTTTATTCAAAATTTTGACGCCAATATTTTCACTTTTACTGCTAATGAATATCTGCCTCAATGTCAGTTATCTGCCCCTGAAGAAACCACATCGGTCTATCCCTAATATATTTATATATAGTGCCGTGAAAAAGTATTTGCCCCCTTCCTGATTTATTTTTTTGCCTATTTGTCACACAAATTTTTTAGATCACCAAACAAATTTTAATATTAGACAAAGATAATCAGAGTAAGTACAAAATGCAGTTTTTAAATGATGAATCATTTATTAAGGGGAAAAGGCTATCCAAACCCACCTGACCCAATATGAAAAAGTAATTGGCCCCTATAACCTAATAACTGCCTGTGCCACCCTCTGCGACACAGTGCTGGAGTCAAGTCCACCCAATCCTAGTCCGAGTACGAGTCCTTAGGAACCGAGTCGAGCCACAGTATCCGAGTCCGAGTCACTGTGAAAATTTGACATGTACTGTTGTATGTGAACTTTGACCAGAATGTCAATAAAACTACCTTTTACGATTATGACATTATTCATGCTTCCTTGCAAAACCATTCTGGAAGACCATCATTGATGCAAACACATCTTTTGGAACAGAATTAGCTTTTAGGCAGTGATCATAAGCAGGCAGCTTCCATCTGTGAACTGGTCAGTCAGAAATTTTAACGCTTTAGCCTTGAAGACGTAAGTGTAATATGTCCTTACAATATGTATGCTATTAGTAACACAAAACATGAAAAAAGAAGGAGTGCTGTAACAGGCTAATTTTATTTTGAAATGACCACTACTAGTATTACCATTATCATTATATTGTTACTTATCAAGCCATCAAATGTGCAAAATAGCACAATTAACCTATTTTTTAATCATTGTAAGGTAGCTTATTTTGACAGATGGACCTATTGAATTGTTATTTTGTCTCTTTTTGGTCACATTTTCACATCCATACTGATTGAAAAACAAACAAAGGCAACACTGTCACCAATTTCCCCCGCCACGGTAAGAATGGTCACGGGGGAATGGGGAAAACTAGTCCCCATCAAAACACCCGTACACCAAGTTCAGAGTCGAGGGCCATAACTCCGTAAAAAAAAAAACCTTGAAATCAAATTGTGAAAGTCATGCAATAGGGTCATTAGTACTGGCCACACACAAGTTCATCCATGAAGGTGCAATAGTTGCTGAGAACTTGTCCCCATTGCAAATCCCATGCACAAAGTCGACGAACAGAAACAAGGACCATAACTTCCTAAAATAAATTTCTCAGAATCAACTGTCGAATGTTGTATTGCGATCAGGAACCAGATGCGAGAACCAGGAAATGCAGTAGAGCTTGTTTTATTGGTAAAGGGGGTGACCCCCGCAGGACGAAAAACAGTACAAAGTCCACAATCCAAAAGTCGAAATCCAGTTGGGCAAAAATAATATCAAAAACCAGGGCAGCAATCACAGTAATCGTCGTCGGACAGAAATGGGTCTGGTACACAGGAATAGTACTATCAGAGAGACAAGCCAGAATCCACAGGACGTAATCCGAATCGTTACCAGGGCAGCAAACAGATCTCATAGTCAGGCAGAAAAATGGTCAAAACACACAGATGCAACAGTAATCCAAAATCACAAAGGAAAAAAATCAAAAGTTGGCCAATCCAGTCAGAAAGATAAACACTGAGAAATTGAGGCGAGAAACGTAGCACAAGAAAACTCGGGAGAATGATCTGACAAGAAAGTGAACCAAACAGACATCTTATATGCACATCCGGGGTAAACACATGATCAGGGAGAACAGGTGCAATCAATGGTAACAATGATCAGGGAGAGACACATGAGGTATAAACTAATTACATGAATTTGGCTGTAGCCAAAACGCAGACAGGGATCACAAGACAAACCCAAGTACAAAACAACAGCTCCGGTTAAGGAGTACTAAAGTGCCAAGATAAAAGAAAAGGAAAGCACAAAGTATATGTGGAAATCCACAGAAACTTACAGCAGAGATAATTAAGGACAGGCAAGAAGGCGGAGATTAGAATTGAGCGACTGCTGAGAGATCGTTAGTCAATTAGTATGTGCAGCTATACAATCCCGAGTGCATGTTAGTAAGTTAGTAAAAATATACAATGTTAATATTGGTTAGTAATTATCGAAAACAACAAACTGTTAGTATCGATTAGTAGATAGTAAAAGAGAGGGGAAGGAAGCACACAAGATAATGAAGGAAAATTGAACACCCAGAAACCAATAAATCACCCGAATGAGTGGCACGCAAGACAAGGGACCGTGGGCAAAGGCCTACACAAGACATGACAGGGTAGACATAGTGCAATGCTTGGAAATGAAAACATGGCATGTAAACTTAAATGATTGAAACATGAAAAATAATAAACAAGAAATCTAAACTATCAAAAACACAATACTCAATCCTAAGAATGGTCGGACAGGCAGTGGTCACTAAACACAAGAATCCTAAACATGGCAGAGCCAGGCACAGAACTTAAACATGAGAAGCAGAAATCACAGATCACAACATCAAACTCATTCAATTGGATCTTTCGTACTGGTCACCCACTGAATTTCATCCATGTTGGTTCAATAGTTGCTGAGAGAACTTGTCCCCATTGCAACACCCATACACCCAAGTCCACGACCAGAGTCAAGGGCCATTACTATATAAAAATGAATTTCTCGTAATCAATTGTCGAACTCATTCAGTAGGGTCATCAGGACTGGCAGAATTTCATTCACGTAGGTGCTATAGTTTTCCGAGAGAACTTGTCCCCATTGAACCCGGACGGACGGACGAGGGCAATTCCAATATCCCCCGATCCACTTCGTGGCGGGGGATAGTAAAAAGAAAACAGACCGAACAAGAATGGATGAATTTAAATTATTTTATGTTTGCATAAAATCTCAACTGGCCGATTTCAGTTGATTATGTGCATTAGAGGGCTATTAACCTGAGATCCACAGAAGCTCGCCTGAAAAACAAAGGGCAACTAACTCACGAAGAGGAAGTGAGAACACGGCCCCTGCACCCTACCTGTTGGTGTAATTATCCATGTTAAAATGATGCTCAAACGATCTGCGAGTTATACAGGGGCAGGCCAGAAAATTTGAATGTCTTGAAAAAGTTATTTTTTTCCGCAGTAATTCAGTTAAAAAGTGAACCAATCATATATTATACATTCATTTGACATAAAGTGAAATATTTCAAGCCTTCATTTGTTTTGAGGTAGGGTCTCAGTGTCCGACAGTCGGATTAGAGTTTTAATATAACTCCGTGTCCAACAGTCCACAGTTTATTAAAGATTTCTTTAAAGCTACTGGGCACAGTTTTTCAAGAAGAGAGCCAAGAAAGTCACCAACGGCGCTAGATTGAAACGCTATCCCTAAACCCTGAAACATTTAGTAGATTTTAAGAAATTTTGAAGAAAAGAAGATGGACTGGCGGACACGGACTTATATTGAAACCCTATCCGCCTGTCGGACACGGTAACACTATGTGAAAGTTGTATTGAAAACCATCCAACTGTCGGACACGGAGACACTTCATTGTTTTAAATCTGATGATTATGACTTACAGCTTATGAAAACCCCAAATTGGTGTAAACAAATTAGAATATTACTCAACACCAATTAGAGAGGTTTTTTTAATACAGCATTTTAATGTTGGCCCTCTGAAAATTATGTTTATGTATGCACTCAAAAATTGGTTGGGGCTCATTTCGCACGAATTACTGCATCAATGTGGCGTAGCATTTGGGGGCGATCAGCCTGTGGCAGTGCTGAGGGTAACAGCTCTGTAATAAAAAACAGTCAAACTCACAAAAAAGTAAGACGGGTTTTCAGTTTAATTTGGCCCGCCGTGGTCGCTGACTTTTCATTAAGCCCCACATTGCGTTTGTTCAGGCCATAAGAAAATTGTATGATGGATACGGTGGCATGATATTTGTTCTGTACCATGGTATTTCTGTCATTTAATCTCCATCAAGTGGGCCATTTTTAATTTATTTCACACAAGATGACGATTGCTTGCTTTGACTTATGTGGCTTGTGCTCATCGAAGCTAGGTCAAATACGCTATCTTGAGCAATCAGTCCATAGTAATTTTTTATTCATGCACGAAAACGTTGCCTTTACGACAACGTTGCCTTTTTGTTGCAATAACCAAGGATATTTTATATTTCACTGGATACACAACTGGAAAATGGCCGCCCATTCATTTCAATGGAAATTGCTCAGTGGCGCAGCACGCCGACATGGGGGCCAAGCTTCCGGACCCACGCGGACATGCACTGTGTGATTTTTGTTCACTCATGCATAGTGTGGGGCTCATGAACGCACTGTTATCCGAGGTGTCATTAACAACGGTTCGGGCTCGTGGAACTCCCTCCTATGGTGCGTGTTCATGAACCACTGACTGAATGGACAAATAAATTTCTGCAACTACGCTACTGGGAAAAGCGCCCCAGGCTCGTGTTCTCTTTAGTTCAACGTTGAATAAACACATTATTGGAGTCAGACGATTCTTGATTGTCTGCGTGTGAATTCCATTATCTTTTCCGGATTCAAGACAATAAACCGAACACATTACACAATGCACTGCACGTGCCTTATAAACCGATATGTTTTCAAGTCAGGAGCTTTGAACTTTTGTCAATTCTGGTTGGCCAATTTACTTTTAGCTTACGTAACTTTTCACCATTCCATGGTGTATAGTAAAATGTGGGTCTACCGTGAAATGTTCTGCACGTTGTACTGCGTTATTTTTACCTTTGTTTTAAAGCTCCTTTTTTCTGTCTTTCCCCAGATATCTGAGCCTCTTGGAGTGCACTGAACAGTTCATCCATGAATTTCTGCATGTCAGCGAACCAGAGACTGTGTCTTTCTATCCACCCCCCATATTCCCTTTCCAAAAAAGTCTGCCCTGGTTATAATTTGAATCCTCTCATTACATTTTTAAGTGCGAGTGAACATCCATTGTAGTTGTGGCACTCAATTTTATGATAGTGGGCGGCTCTGCGTAATTTAGGCCAGCCTTTTCAGGCCCTTTTTTTCTTTGGCCTGTGTCCCAACTTTTTTGAGACCTGTTGCTGCCAGAAAATTTGGAAGAAGCTAATTTTGTGGATAAAAATGTAAAATGTCTCAGTTTAAACATTTGAAATGTTATCTACGTTCTATTGTGAGTGACATTGGCTCATGTGATCTGAAAGTCACTGCATTTTGATTTTATTCACAATTTACACTTTGTCCCAACTATTTTGGAATTGGGGTTGTACATCTACTCGATCTTCGTCTCATGCTCAACTGTTGCATTTTTTTTAGGACTTGTAGCTATTATCTTCGTTCAGATGAAAATCAGCCACACCGTGGAATCTACCTGCATCACTCCCGTGGATCGCAGATCCGGCTCACGAACATTAGATGTTCGGATTTCATATACTCACGTTTCCACCTACAAAAAACTTCGATCTAATAAAGGCTGTACCACAAATAATGAGTATGTTGAGTGCTTGTTCGGATCATGCACTGTAAAGTCAGAATTTTGGGTCTCATCTGTCAAATTGCTGAAAAGTTTTGTCATCAAGTATGAAGGTCTGTAACTAATGTAAGAATAAAGGATGGTTAGTTAATGGTTTGCTTAGCAGTGTTCGAACTGAATTTATGTAGTGGTGTAAGTGCACTCATTATGTTATATTACGTTAGATGCTACTCAGCTGACACATGCATAACGCATCTAAATACAGTAATGTGAATTGGTGCTATTCAAAGCAATGGAAATATACAACTCAGTTCATGGATATATCCATATCATTTTAATCCAAAAAAATAAGGTGAGTGTTGGTTGCGTACATGGTTCAAGGATGTCACAACAGCGGCCTTAGCTTACTACATATTTTGCCGCGCTACAAGTGTGGCAATCAAGTAAATGACGTCGATTCAACAATTAAAATAAAATGGCTATAATATTTGCACCATAACGCCAGCTCGCTTTTCCGACTTGGCCACGTCTATAATGTTGATCACAGACTGACGCCGAGGAATGCCCATTGTTCCACCCAATCAGATCATGCACAAAAAATATTTTTCATTTTGGATCTCATTTGTCAAGTTGCTGAAAAGTTTCGTCACTATGTTTGAAGGTCTGTAAGTAATTTAACAATGAAGAATGGTTAGGGTGATAAATGGTTCGCTAAGCAGTGTTCGAATTGAATTTATGTATTGCTATGAATGCGCTCATATGGACATTACGTTAGATGCTACTCAGCTGACACATTATGCATAATGCATTAAAATAGAGTGATGTGAATTGGTGCTGTTCAAAGTAATGGAAATACACAACGCAGTTAATGGATTTCACCATATCATTGTAATATGAAAAAGTAAGTTGAGTGTTGGCTGCGTACATGGTTCTAGTCACAGCAGCGGCCTCAGCTTACCATACATTTTCTCGCGCTACATGAAGTGCAGCAATCAAAGTGCTACATATTACGGCCATTCATCAATTAAAATGACAAAAATATACTGAGCAACAAAAGAAACACAAGTTAGCCAGTTAGTTAATGTACTCCTATGGTTACTCATAGTGACCGCAAAACAAAGAAAAGTTTGATGAAACGAGTGTAAATGTGCAAACGCTTGTAATAAATTTGATTTTCAATAATTACGCGCAAACTTGTTCTCCGGTCTGCCTTTAAGTAAATTGCGTTTCTTTTGTTGCTCAGTAGATTTGCACGGTAACGCCAGCTCACATCACTGGCTTGGCTACGTCTATAATGTTGATCACAGACGGATGGCAAGGAATGCCCATTTCTGGCCTCCCCATACCCAGCTCGATGCGATGCGCTACATGGGGCTTATCATTAGCAACTGGCCGCACTACCTAGCCTCTCACATATCGAATACCGCATGCTATGGCTCTTAGCGCTGCCCTAGTATTGAAAAACGCAGCGGATCTATGGGAGTAAGCCCTAAAAAAAATCAGGATAAGCCTCTGCTTGGGTTAGCCCACTGGTCCTTCCAAGATAGCCTCTCTGGTGTTAGCACTGGTGATTTGTCTTTCTATATAATTCCACTCCAGAAGCTACCCACTGAAGAACACAAGTACAGAAGTGGGCAGTCTGCTTGCCCACTGCACAGAGCCAGCATCGCTTATTAGTGGTATTTAACCCACCACGGATCCAGAAACATCTTATAAGCAATCACATCAACATCTGCCTCGTTGATTTGGGCAGCGTAATCGCAAGCATGACAGACCCTGGGTTTCGCCTCGAGAACCTCGCAGTTCTGATCAGCCCAGATCTGCTTGCTTTTAATAAATTTGATTACACGCAAACTTATTTTCCGGTCTGTCTGTAATTAACATGCGTTTCTTTTATCGCTCAATACATTTGCTCTGTTACGTCGCCAGCTCACTTTACCGACTTGGCTACCTCTTTAATATTGCACACAAACAGACAGCAAGTAATGCCCATTGCTCCACCCACTCACATCCGCTGCAGTGCTAAATTCGGGGGAGGCAAGAACGCGCTTAAGTATAAGGACACGTTGGTGTTCGCATAGCCTGAATATAAATAAAACATTTTGTCTTTGCCGAGAAACAAGGATTAAGGATTTAAAAGAGAAAAATAAACCGTTCCAGTATCGATAATTAGTGGTTGTCAAAAAAAATTATTCACAGATTTATCAGCGTGTCTTTTTCAATTATTCTCTACGGAGAAATTCCTTTTTGGCCCCCATGGCATCATGTGACCTGCAATATCAGGTTCACCGCTAGGACCATGTCGGCGCGTGTTACAGCCCCTAGTTGGCTGTCCAGATCTCCTGATAGGTCCAGGGCAATAACCACTTCAGCAGCATAAACTGCTTTTCGCCATGTAATCTTAGCGCCTTACAAGTACAGTTTGACTGGAGCCAGGCTGTGGAATGGCTAATATCGAAGAAATGAGTACAATATCATTGCTAGCCACAATGGTTAGACAGAGAGTTGTAGCCTGGCTATGCTGAATTTACCACGATAATGCTGTTTTCCCATTAGCTGCTAAGCAGAATATCCCAGTTGTAGCCTACTGTCACTGCCAGCTAATGCCAAGCTAGTGGTAAAAAGTCTTAGCATGTTGAAGGTGCTTCTTAAAAATACAGTGGCTATCACTCCTTCTCACCATTGATGACATTCATGAATCTTATCCTACATCTGGTTACTTTGCCATTTTTAACAATACTAGAAAATAAACCCGAGGTTAGCCAACTATTCTGGTCGGGGGTATCGAGCTTGTCTACCATGTAGGGTAGGAAGCTAGAAGATTATAGAGTATATACAAACAGCCTATAATTTGCGATAGAGTCTCCAATACCCCGGACGCAGTTAGCTACTGTTAATAACCTTGGCCTGTGAACATTACCAAGCAGGAATACCTGTTTTTGAACTATTCATATTAGATTGTGTGCTTACCTGGGTGCTTGGGCTCCAAAATGAGATACGTTGGATGCAATAGTTGGTCAACCACACGATGATCTCCAGGTCAATCATACATACTGCTTCTCGATCATATTTCCCGATCAACTACAAATCAATGGCATTTCAATAACATGCCGTTTCCCGGTCAAAACTGTATTAGCTTCAAGATTGTGGTAATTGACCAGAATTACCTATGTGACCAACACTCCGACAGTCTTGCCTGTATGCGTTGATGCTTATATTTATATAATGTACGTGACTGTAACTGTACGAGTGCACAGTACTACAGTACATGGCTAAGTTTGAGGTAAATCGCGATTAAAAGTTTTTTTTCGGTATTTTTTTCCATTCAAATTGTACAAAAATTAGCATTTTTTTAAAAGACTCGTGCTCGGTCTCAAACCGCGTCCTCGAGTCCACAGAGCCGAGTCCAAGTCCGAGTCCGAGTCCTTGGAAATCGGGACTCGACATCGGTCTCGAGTGCTCCAGCAGTGCTGCGACAACAACTGCAATCAATCCTTTGAAATAACTGGCAAGGAGTCTTTCACATCGCTGTGGAAGAAATTTAGCCCACTCCTCCTTGCAGAATGGTTTTAATTCAGTCACATTGGAGGGTTTTTGAGCATGAACAGCCTGTTAAAGGACATGCCACTGCATCTCAAGTGGATTAAAAGGAGAATTTTGGTGTGCAATTGACTTGGGGTGTATTGAAACGTGATATTGAGTACTAACTAGTTTCCAGTCGCCTCCATCTTGAAAGACACAATAAGTCAATTGTCAAGCATGAACAAATAGATTGCAATCTGTTCCCCTATCCTTCCTATTCGTTCGTGCTCGTCAATCGACTTATTGTGACTTTCAAGATGGAGGCGACTGGAAATTAGCTCAAGGTACTGTTTGCATAAAGTCTTTTTTAATAAACTACTGGTGGATTTTCAGAGTTCTCAGTGCCTCTTTTTAAATGTCAGGGCCCTTGGAATTCTACCGATGAAGCGTGGAGCTACTTTCAGCCTTGTTATTGATGAAAAATATAGCAATTTCTTTGCATGGCAACGCTATGCCTGATTCATATAATTGTAAGCCTGTTGGGAGCTTCGGCTAAAAAGCCATTTATTTAGAAATGTTGCGTGCATACAGAGGTGGGGTATTCGACAAAAGTTAGTACTCGTTATCATGTTTCAATACACCCCAAGTCAATTTCACACCGGAATTCTCTTTTAAGTCTAGGGCACTCTAAAGTCTTCATTTTGTCTTTTTAAAGCCATTCAGAGGTGGACTTGCTGGTGTGTTTCAGATCATTGTCTTGCTGCCTAACCCAAGTGCGCTTAAACTGGTGGTTGGACATTCTCCTTCAGAATTTTCCGGTAAAGAGCAGAATTCATGGTTCCATCAATTACTACCAGTCCTCCAAGTCCTGAAGCAGCAAAGCAGCCCCAAACCGTCGCACTACCAACACCATGTTTGACTTTTGGTATGATTTTCTTTTCATGAGATGCTGTGTTAATTTTACAGCAGATGTAACGGCACGCGCACTTTCCATAAAGTTCAACTTTTGTCTTGTCAGTCCACAGAATATTTTTCCAAAAGTCTTGGGGATCATCAAGATGTTTTTTGGCAAGTATAAGACAAGCCTTTGTGTTCTTTTTAGTCAGTAGTAGTTTTCACCTAGGAACTCTCCCATGGATGCCATTTTTGCCCAATCTCTTTTTTATTGTGAAATCATGAACACTGACTTTAATTGAGGCAAGTGAGGCCTGCAGTTCTGTAGATGTTGTTCAGGCTTCTTTTGTGACCTCCTGGATGAGTTGTCGATGCGCTCTTGGAGTAATTTTGGTAGGCCGGCCACTACTGGGAAGGTTCACCACTATTCCAAGTCTTCTCCATTTGTGGATAATGGCTCTTGCCATGGTTCGCTGGAGTCCTAAAGCCTTCGAAATGGCTTTGTAATGTAAATTACTTTGTTTCTCATCTATTCTTGAATTTCTTAAGATCGCGGCATAACGTGTTGCTTTTTGAGATCTTTTAGCCTACATCACTTTGTGAAACAGGTTCCATTGAAGTGATTTCTTGATTCAACAGGTCTGGCAGTATTGAAGCCTGGGTGTGGCTAATGAAATTGGACTCAAAAAATGTGGTTAATCACAATTAATTCATGATTTAAGAAGGGGGGGGGGGCATTACTTTTTCATAGAGGGCCAGGAAGGTTTGGATAGATTTTACCCCTTAATAAATGAAATCATCATTTAAAATGAATCAAAATTGCATTTTGTATTTACTTGGGTTATCTTTGTCTTATGTTAAAATTTGTTTGATGATCTGAAACATTTAAGCGTAAAAAATATGGAAAAAAGTAATAAATCAGGAAGGGGCAAATGCTTTTTAACAGCGCTGTATATATATATATATATATATATATACACATAAAATTTAACCCACTAATACCTTGAAAAAACCTTTCCTCATTGAATACCTCCTACAGATACACAGATCTACCCGGTAGAGCAAACCCTCCGATCCTGTTTCATTCGGAATCATTACATCACATTAAATTTATTTAGCAGACACTTTTATCCAAAGCGACTTACAGTTGGTGCATAAAGGCACTGACACTGTAGCCCGACAGACTGGATGAGGTACAATTCACATCGTGTTAGTCACCTGAAGTCATGAACATGTAGAGCAAAGACTATACAGGAGGCAGTACCACACAAGTAAAAGAAACAAAGCAAATTGAGACCAACAGTAATGGGTTTTTTTAAGTAAATAAAAACAGGGGACAAAAACAGAGGCGATCAAGTCAGAAACTGTATAAACAAGTGAGTCTTAAGGTTGCGGCAGAAGAGCAGCAGGGATGGAGCAGTTCGTTGGGAGATGGGAAGGTAATTCCACCACTGGGGAGCAAGAACCTGCGAGATCTGGTACAATGACCAGCCTTCCGACCCAGGGTTGGGTGGCGAAGTCATCCTGCTGCTGCAGAATGAAGTGGATGGGCGCGTGTGTTTGGGGTGATCATCTCTTGCAGATAGTAAGGGGCTGTCTTGTTTGCTGCTGCATAGGCTAGAGTTAGGACTTTGAATCTAACTCTGGCTGCAACTGGCAGCCAGTGCAGGGATCCCAGCAGGGGAGTCACATGGAAGAACTTTGAGAGGTTGAAGACCAGATGAGCAGCTGCATTCTGGATGAGCTGCAGGGGTTGGAGGGCACTGGATGGTAGCCCGACCAGCAAGGAGTTACAGTAATCTAGACGAGAGATCACGGTGGCTTGGTTAAGGAGCTGGGCTGAGTAAGTGGTCAGGTAAGGTTGAATCCTTCTGATGTCGTATAGAAGAAATCTGCAGGACTGTGTTACAGCTGCGACGTGGTTCTTGGTGTCCACTTGGTTGTCTAGGACGACCCCCAGGTTCTTCACAGAGCAGGTAGCAGCTACTGGAGTGCCATTAACAGTGATAGCAAGCTGTTGTGGAGGGGAGGACCAGTGTGGGATGAAAAGGAGCTCTGTCTTCTCAGAGTTGAACTTCAGATAGATTGCAATCTGTTCCCCTATCCTTCCTATTCATTTGTGTTCGTCAATCGACTTATTGTGACTTTCAAGATGGAGGCGACTGGAAACAACATCGAGGTACTGTTTGCATAAATAGTATTTTATAATAAACGACCAGTGCATTTTCAAGGTTCTCAGTGCCTCGTTTTAAATGTCAGGGCCCGTGGAATTCTATCGATGAAGTGTGGAGCTACTTTGAGCCTTGTTAATGATGAAAAAAATAGCGATTTCTTTGCATGACAATGCGATGCCCGATTCACAACCATTATAAGCCTGTTGGAAGCTTCGGCTAAAAATCCATTTATTTTGAAAAGTTGCGTGCGTACGGAGGCGGGGTATTCGACAATAGTTAGTACTCATTATCATGTTTCAATACACCCCAAGTCAATTTTACACCGGAATTCTCCGTTAACGAGCAACGCAGAATATGAAAAGACACTAAGCCCAAATCTGTTGCTTTCACAAATCAGTGCGTTACTCAGATGCACTCTAGCAGACTGCAGGAGGTACAGCCTTTAAGTAACCTCAGGTGAAATTCTAATTACCACAACAATACCCCAGCAGCCTCTGACCTCGCAACAAAAAAAACATAATTCCCATTGACACTGTCCATAACACATTTAAATCCTGTAAATGTAACAGCCCTTCAGCCCAGCACTTTTGAAGGTCTTTTTTTCTTTGAAATCATGTAACTTTTCAGCAGCGCAATTGTGCGCAATGTTAAGCGAATACAACCTAACTTGCTGTTACGCGAAGGTTGACATTCTTTCCTGATGTTCCAATCAATATCTTTCAGTTACTGTGGAAAGTCTATACTCTCTGGAATTGGATAAGAAACGTTTCAATCAATAGTTAATTACTGGGAAAGTTTATTGTGGGCGTGAATTATAACTGTCTATTTGAACTATGACTGCTTGAGGCAACATTAGAGTGCTTGGCTATCAATGAGAGTCCTTAGGAGGACATATGTCAGTGCTGAATTTGTCGATGGAGGACTTTCCGCGTAAATCCACAGCAGGGAATTTGCATTTTTAATATGTGATGAATAAAATTGATAGTAGAATGATACAATATCAATACCATGTCAAATTTTTGCCTCAGAAAACTGATTTTTTAAATTACTTCTTTGGGATACCTTTGGCTCACTATAGATAACGTGGTTGCTACAAAGAAGTTATCATTTTTTTAAACTGCTAGATTGATACCATGGGCAAGTAAATTGAGCAGTTTGCACATCAGGCTTAGCTGAGGAGTATAATTCATGCAACTCCTGAGAAATAGGGATGGTAATTTACTTGTCCATATCCTACACTGCGTTGGAGCTCGGCTTGCTACTGAATATTCAATGACTGATCCAGATGTGCTATCTAGTGATAGCATTGCGTAACTGCATGCATGAATTGAGCAGCTCCTCCGCTGGCGTCTACATCTGCGCAGAGGGTTTCACTTCCGAATGATTCACGGAGCTAGTAACAGTGTCTGGTTGGCAACTGAAGTATGCAATCATATCCATGTGTTCACGTGTTTGTAAAATGAAATAATCAATTAATTCATTAACATAAAAGCATACAGGTCATACTTTTGGCAGACATACTTTTTTTGTGTGTACTCGTATTGTTTTTTTTGTGATGAAAAGTTCTGTCATGGATAAAAAGGACCACAACATGATTAGGAACCTCTAATTGGACAAACAAAAATCAGGGTTAAAAGCGAGAAAAAAATGCTGTTTAGAAAAAAAGTACCGCTCACATATCCTTCTATTTGCAATGCTGGTGTAAGAATGGATCACAAAGTGTTTTCAAAATTCTAAATTTGAAGATGGTGGGAAGGCAAGGAATAAAATTTACAGAAAAATTAGTTTCAAAAATATATACCTGTGACTATTAGAGTGGTGACGCCTCCCTAGTCAATGTCATAAATAGTTTTGGAAATAATATACATCCTGGTCATTATTTGTTTTTTTTTTCCATAATATAAAAATCTGTGCATTAATGTTGATCTGATTGTGTTATATCCACTCATTTCTCAGGGCAAAACAATAAACAATAATAATCAACAGAATCTCTTTAACCACTTGAACAACCAAGGTCCAGAGGATTTTTTGCATGTTACATTAGAAGCCCTGTGTTAGTCTCACCAAAGACAGCTATTTATCCTCACAGAAGCATTTCTGCCACAGCCAATTTCCTTCTCTTAGCGGTTAGAAAACTATTTATATGTAAATGTTGAGCGATTCAAAACAAACATTTTTTTCCTGTTAATCTGACTGGTAAAATGTGCTTATTTTCTATATGATTAATGTTGTTGCACAACAAATTGTTCTTACAACAGCTCATTGTATGGTCTTCTTTCTTTTTTGAACTGATTTTTTTATTTCCACAATTTTACCGGAAATTGAGGATTGGCGGACAAGACCAGGTACCAAAATGTGTTCTGTCGTTGCAGACAGTTAATTATAGTTCACTTAAACGTTAAACACTTGTAATGGTGTTTGTTTACTCCATTGCAGGTATGACCTGTGAATCTGTGTGAGTGTTGCCCTAGAGTTGGAACCTGGATTAAAATCATCCATTGTGACAGAGGGACTCCTGATAAGATTTGTCAGAATAGAGCGGCTATCATGGCTGATTTCGACAAACTCTTCACCCTACGCGCGTGTGTGTGTGTGTTTGTGGATCTGTATGTGTGGGCATGCCAGCACATAAGGTAAAGGTCATTGACTTGCTGTGGAACTCAAAATGTTTGTTCTCCTACGTTGAAGAGTTGAGCTGTTAGTATGAAAAACCTTTGATGAAATTTCCCGTAATAATTTCTTATTTTGTGAATTGTTCTGTTGGCTGTAATTTGTCAAAGCATTATCATTGTAGGGTTCCCGCTTCACAGCTGTGCAATTCAGTCATAATAATGATAGTGCCTTCAGATATAATGTATGAACCCCCCCCCCCCATACACACACACACACCCCTTTCTCTCAACATTGCGAGATGTGATCCATCATCAAGGTAAATTTAGATTTCCATGTAATTTAAGTGCAACTGTCACTATGTCTACATTTCACATATACTCTGCAGAGAGATCTTATCAAGGATTAGACTGCTGTGCTTCTCTTAATCTGAAATGTGCATGACCACATGCTAGGCACAACTTAAATACTCTCCATTATAGAACATAATTTCGAAAGAGAAAGAAAAAAACAATTATACACAATTTCTCAGTCCTAATGGGCGCATGCACAAAACAAATTAATGAACAAATTAAAGAAGAAACATCAACAAACTTTAAAGTGAACTGCTTATCAATCAAACAGTACTCATTTTGAGGGCCCTTGAAAAAAAATTTAATCAAAAGAAACTAGTAAAAAACAACAAAAACAACATTCTCTGGGTTTCTGTATAACATTGTTGAATGTTTATTTTGTTCATCGTGGATATCTGGCTTTCAAGCCCCCCCCCCCCACTCCATCACCCAACAGATATACACACCTTCTGTTCAACAGCTAAGCTCGACAAACTGAAGTGGCAACACTTGAGATGCTGAGAATGAAGCGTCTTGACATGAGCGGAAGGGAGATTGCAGTTGGTGCTGTGCTGCACCCACACGCCCCCCACCCACCACAACCCCACTTCCACCACAACCCGACCACTTCCACATCCACCACAACCCTGACCAAAATCTCACACATCCAGTACTTAGACAGAAGGGGAAGGAGAAAAAAAGGTGCACAATTGCCAGCTTGTGCCAAAGTGCCGGACACAGAGGCAGGTATTCAAAGCAGTGATTCCATAACCACTGTAATGGAAAAAAGAAAGTTACTTGTAAAAAATGGTCTCTTCCGCCTTCCACTCTGGTTGTGGCTTGTTTTCCTATGCTTCCACTGTCGCAGGTGCCCACCAGACAGAGAAAACTTGAACTGTGTAATCCCCTCCAAATCCAGCCTCTTCCGAGGAGTGTTAACCAGGAATGCTGGGTCCAGGTCACTGGATTATGTGCAATTCACAGTGGTGCCTCGGCTTGAGAGGCAGAATTAGCAGGAGGAAGGAGGGAGGAGAGGGAAAGCTCCACTGATGTTGTATTAAAATGAGCTTACCAGGTGGTCTCAGGGAAAAGTGGACACACTGTGTCAAGTAATCTGAAAAGCCTGGGGGTTTCTGCTGCGTATTGGCTTTTGGGAGAGAGAGGGGGGGATGACCTGGCAAGAAGACAACTACTAGCTACAGGGGTGGCAATGATGGGTCCATTGAGGACCTCCGTAGAAATGTGTGTCAGGCTTGGTTTACTACAATCAGAGCAGTGATTAGGACCTTTTTGATGGCTGGTTTAGTTTTCTGTCCACTGGAGGAGGGGGAGGATGGGGGGATGGTGAAGCAGGAGTAGGAGCAGGAGTAGTTCAGTGGGGGGTTCGGGGCAGGCAGGGTTGGGGCAGCATATTAATGTCCTGCACCAGGGGCTCTACGTAATTTCCCAGCAGGTCGTGGGGTCAGGTTTGTATTTAGTTAGTGGTAATGATCTCGTTAGGGATCTGAATGGACCACCATCTAAGCGCATTCAGCGGGACGAGCGTGTCTTCCCTTCCCCCACCTCGCCCCTCCGTTGTGTGGGCTCACACAAGCCGTGAACTGTGATTAATGGACTTCCAGGGCTTAATAACTTGCAAAACAGTATTAAAGAAGGGAAGCTCTGAACAATTGAAGTGGGAACCCAGGAGGAGTAGGAGGTGGTTGTAAACAGAACCAGCCACAATCACCATGCATGGAATTAACTAGAGCGGGTGCTCACAATGCTACAGCTGGCAACTGGCAGGGAACCAGCAAAGAGAGAAAGCCCCATTGGTTCTTCCAGGTGGCCTGGTCTAGGCCAGGCCTTTTCAGTTTTGTAAGTGTTAAAAAATAGAGGGAGAGAGAGGGTACGTTTGCAGAGGGGAAAGACAGTGAGAGGAAGCCATTGAGTAGAAAAAAGAAAGAGATTAAAGACCACAGAACGTGATAAGCAGATAATGGGGACTGAATTGAATTGAACAAGTAATCCTTGACATGCAAGCACAAAGATGAAGGCCTTTGTTTCTGTATTTAATCAAACTGGGGATGCTAAAGTTTGGGGAAACGGCAACGGTGGTCTGTGCACTTAGACAGATGCATGCAAACATGCAAACACTTCAGATGACAAGCACAAAGAGAGATCCTAACTTATTCAGACGTACTCACCCAAAACACGTATAAATACACGCACTCACACAGACACACATGTAAAATCACACACTTGCATATGCAAACCCCCTCTCCTCTTCACTCATGCTTTTCCCTCCCTGCCATCATTGTGTCCTCTTGTCTAAATACAAATAAAGCTCAGCATGAAAGCTCATAGACAGATGTGTTCAGACCACCTATTTTTCTGTAATGTATTCCTGCCGGCACTAGGGAGCAGTTTTTTTTAACTAGGGAAGTATAAATTAAATTTGTAAACAGCGGTGTTTCATTCATGCCCAAGACAGATTTATTTATTTATTGTATGCATGCATGTGTGTGTGTGTGTGTGTGTCTATATATATATATATCTGGAATTTTTGAAAATTCTGAAAAGACAGAAAGGATATTGAAATCATTATTGTAAAAGCTTCAATTTTACGTAAAGAATATGTGGATAATTTTAAAAAGATGCAGATAATAATTAATATCCCCTTCCTGATGATGAGTCAGAAAAGAGGGACCAATCATGCGATCATGGCATTTAGTTTAATACAATAATATTATTCAAACAATTGCCGACTGTCTCCCTAATGACTTAATTCTAGTTTGATGGCATTTATCATGACGCCAACTGCAGAAAACTTCTCTGACCACTGAAGGACTTTATCAGAAAAAAAAAACGAAATTGATTTAGAGCCAGACCTAAAATGCAAGTGGTCTATATCGACCAATAAAATGCATTCAAGCGCATTCTTATAAAACTGGGTAAAAGCAAATTTGCGTAAATGTATGTGTTCAGATGAGCATTTTTTGCGCTACTTGTCATATTAAGGCATATTTTAATGAATTGATGTTACAAAATAGAAGCATGGGGTTTCGCTGTATTTTCGTGAGCATTATATTCCATTCTTATTATGATTTTTGTCATAATTTTATGAGTGAATTTAAATGTGTGAAAATAAGAATATATTAATTATATATTCATTTAAATATCAATTTGCAACTCGTGGAACTGATACATTTTTTCTCCGGTCTATGATGAGCACTCGCAACAATAATATTCTCTACATAAACACATGAAGCGTCATGTTATTTAGAAATGCAAGATAACACACGTAAATTCCAGAATGCATTTTTAATTTGGTGATAGGCCAACACAACCCCCAATATTCAGCGAAGGTGGAAAATCATTAAAAGCAGAAATACAAGCGCATACAGCCAGCCTGCACTGCTGCACATTACTAAAAGCAAATGACATGGGAATATGTCCAATTCACGTTGCCTCAAAATAAATAGCCTACATAAATAAATAGATCACAAAACCTAGAGCTCCAGTGAAGGGCATCATCAAAAAAAATGTTAAAAATAAATAATAATTATTGATTTATATACTTTTTTATTCATAAAGCATAAGAATAAAATAATATGAAATACTCTGTCATCTAATAATTGTCACATCATTATAATGCAACACATCGTGCATACGCTGGGCTTATTACTAAAGCCTTGGCGAAATTTTTCTTGTACAAGGAAAAGCGGTGGAGAGTTAAATAACTCTTATAACCGAACCTATATGTTAGAATGCATTTCACTAAATGATGTTAAAGCATGACGTGAGTCCATGTTTTATGCTTTGAATTTTATATATTTAAGAAACGCAGGTGTAGAGACTTGCATTTGTCCTCTTGCTACCGCAGAAAAGACATCTGCTTCTGCTTTCGGTTATTCAGAGGGTGGGGAAACGCCAACGACGCAGGCGCGTAGGGAAGAATTTCGTCCTCTCATGGTCAAAATGACAGCAACCCCTCCAAGGGTGAGATGAACAGAACTGGCGTCCTTAAAACTGCTGAAACTACCCTTGGAAATATTAGAAGACAAGCGGTATGATGGTAACTCCCAACAGCTCGGAATTATCGCGTCACTGCGACGTTTTGCCATCTCTCAGCACCGGGCAGCCGTTACTCCATGCAGCAATATTGTCTGAGGTTCACCAGCTGAAGAAAACAAAGGCTGGGAAAGAAGAGATTGATGAATACTTCAGCTGTAAGGTTTTCCCCCTCTCTTCTCACAATGGATATATCTTGTTTACACACCTGTGGAGCGCCTGAACCCATCATCTTCTCAGAAAGACATTGCTTTTGTCGCTCGCGTTTTCAAAAGAACTCCCAGTCTGCCTTTATCAAGTTTTATTGCCGGCTATTATTTATTATCTGCAACATTTCCCCACTTCCCAATTTTTAACTGTCGGAACATAACAATCCTCTATTTTACTAGCTAGTCATACATTTCTCCAGCAAATGAAGGAATTAAAAATAAAATAATTTTAAATGACAGAATACAAAGTTTATCGGCACATCATGCACAAATTGAAATGCATTGGTTATATTCACGCGATAACACAGAAGTTATTTATTTTCGCTTATGAGTGTGACACTATGAATTAATAAAAAAGTTTAAAAAAAAACAATTTTAACCTAAAAAGAAATATGTGAACTGCAAGTAGGCCAAGCCCGCCAGTCTGAGTGATCCTATGAATTTGTCAGTGTTTTTAGGAATTTGCTTTGATATTAAAGTGACTTCACATTGCCAGTATACATTTTTAAAATTTATTTTAATTCAATCAACAAACGTTTTCCATCATAAAAATACATTCTATTTAGTAAAAAGGCTGGTGTATTTCATGTAAATAATCTGCAGTATTTTTCAGTATATGCTTGAGATCGAAAGACCTATAGACTGAATAAAGAACTGGGACTATTTGACATTCATTCCAGTCTGTTTGCTGACTTTGGGGCTGTGACAACATTTTTTCACGAGTGACCTTTTTAGGTCCAACTGGCCTAAAATGTTTTCCCGTCATATCAGGTTTATACTGATATGAAGTTTACTTCTTTTTTTTTGTTGCCCCGTTCAGTCTTAGCTTATATTTTTTTGCAAAAAATTTGCTCAGGGCCTTCATACAGTTCACTACAGTGGTTATGTAGCTGAAGGATTTCAATCACATTTCTCATCTCGAAAAATCAGGCTGTGAGTATGTACCATTGACCTGACTAGCTCTGTCTCTCCCAATTTCTCCAGTATTAATCTTTTACTATCCTTGGACCACTGTCTTTTAAGTTCGTGCATTGTCTCCTGCCTTATGGCATCCTTGAGACAGCCAATCAAGTTTGGTGGGTGAAAGCTACTCTTTTTATAGTGGCATTCTGAAAATTTAAGCAGTAAGGAGAAGTGATTTATTTATATATGATTTTTTGTGTCGCCTGCGAAGCATAGCAGCACATAGCAGATCACTTTGTCCGGCGTCTGTCTGTTTGTCTGTCTGTCTGTCCGGTAGTCACACTTTCAGTTGCTAGTCACACGCAGGCGACACGTGTTCACCTGAACACTCTAGTTTTAGTCCATTATTTGCTTCCCTGCTAGAAAAATCTTTTTTTTTGTAATTCACAAGCCAATATTCTGTAAACAATCTGTTGTCTGTAATAGCCTTTGTCACAGTTGATTTACATTAATATTGATTTTCTAATTTCTTCTGGACATTTTATATGCTGATGCAGCATTAAAGGAGAATCCTGGTGTGAAATTGATTTGGGGTGTATTAAAACATGATAGCGAGTGGTAACTTTTGTCGAGTACCCCACCTCCGTGTGCACCCAACACACATCAAAATACATGGATTTTCAGACAAAGCTCCCAGCAGGCTTACAATGGTAGTGAATGGGGCATTGCATTGCCATGCAAAGAAATTGCTATTTTTACATCATTAACAAGGCTCAAAGTAGCTCCACACTTCAATGGTAGAATTCCAATGACCCTGACATTTAAAACGAGGCACTGAGAACTTTGAAAATGCACAGGTATTTTATTAAAAAAGACTGTTTATGCAGACAGTACCTTGTGGTAATTTCCAGTCGCCTCCATCTTGAAAGTCACGATAAGTCGATTGACGAGCACGAATGAATAGGTTGGATAGGGGAGCAGATTGCAATCTATTCTTCCGTGCTTTAGGGGTTAATGATCCCCGAAATGAATTGTTTTAACCCCCAGCCATTTTTCAATCCTCAGTATTATTTTTTTCACAATTTCAATGCTGAATTTGCCTGAAGATTTTTTATGTTTGCAGCCCCTTTCCTCAACCAAAATCAAAAATAAACTTAAATATGATGGAATTCTAAATGCTGCAAGTGTGTTATCTCAATTGAGCCATACTCCTCCTCTCTATGAAGCCTAAATCTTGAATTATAAAGCATTAAAAAGGGTAATGCATAAAAAGCCATATTTGGCTTCTGTGCAAATGGGTTAATAGAATCTAAATTCAGCACTCAGTAGGAGATGTTTTTTCCACGATTCTTGAGAAGCTGTTCCACCCATTTTGACATGGAGCTGACCAGGTTTTTCTAGGTTGCCTTGATTTCTTTCTTCTGATGCCACACCTAGACAACTGCATCAATGACTTTGGCTTTTGTGGTGCAGTCCTTTTGCTGCAGCCTTGACTTGATGATGGACCAGGGATTGTCAATGGGATTGAGGTCAGATGAATTACCAGGCCAGTCCAACACAGTAACAGTACTGTGTTGATGATACAATAACATTTATTGCATCATAAAAGTCAGGGAAATTAATTAAACGTGGCTAAAAGGTAGTATGTAGTGATCTTTTAGGAGGTTTTGTAAAATGTCCATCCCATGCCACGGCTATTTGCACTCCATTCAGCTCCTTCAGTTGACAAGCACCTTTATCCAATTAATTTGCACAAGAGTTGGTTAAGTTGGTTAAACAAATTGCAGGTTGAATTGGCACGTAAAAAATTAAGGCAGCACATAAAATTACAAATACTCTAATACTCTTTTTTATTTTTTAACTCTCTAATACAACCATGCAACCTTTCATAAACACAGGCGCACACATACACACATGTGCACACACACACACACATACACGCACAAAGTACACTAATTCAAACAGGAAAGATAGTCCATTAAATGTAAGTGGCACCATTTCCACTAGAAGTGCTCCTTGTGCTTGCTGGAGATGGATTTCTACAGCAAATAAAGATAACCTGTTTTGGACTATTATTTCTTTGGTTTTCATAAAGTGCTTTTGAATGTAAATTCGACCAAGTACTCAACATGAAGCGTAGCTTTACTCAAATGTGACCATAATGCAGCTTACTTTGATTAACGAGATTGATATGTTTCCCCTGTCTCAGTTCACATCTATATACAAGCTCTAGGCCAGATAAATGGCTTCTTGTCCTTAAGAATTAAAATTGTTTCCTGTATGCGATCTAATCTTCCAAATCTATTGTTCAAATGAAACACATTTTGATAAGGGGAATACAAGCAGATCTGAATATTTGGTATGAGAGAAAAGAACCACAGCACAAATTTGTAATTGTGATCCATTCATTAAATTTGCTTTTAATTACAGTTGATATTGAATTGTGGAAATTGATTAGATGAGCTGTTATTGAACTAGAATGGGACAAACCCACATTTTGATATGTAGATTACTCACTACATGTCATACAACTTGCAATTTTGAAGTTAAGGCCTATTTCATCTTTATTTTCCACAATTTTTTGTCAAATGTTTTAGATCAGGGGAGAATACAATTACCACAGCTTGAGAGATCTGCTTCACATGAATGATAATAAGCTTGTCATTTGTTTGTGAATTTAGATATTCCTATCATTTTGTTAAATTGTGATAATTCTGAATTTGTACATAAAAATAACTTAAAATCCACAGCTTTTGTATGGTTTCATTAAAACGTGGAAGTTAAAATAATTTTGCATTTCTGCAATATCCGACAAGATAACTTTCAAAAGAGCCCAAATCTAGTGTCTGTAATGTATGTGAAAAAGACTAAATTGAATTTAGTAGCAATTCCACATGTAAAAGCCAAAGCCTTGAAGAACGGGAGCTCTGCTTCGATGTGCTTTATTTCAGCTGGTGTGAAGTCCCAAGGAGGACAATCAGATTTGGTCCCCTTCTTTCAATATTTTCTCCTCCACCAGAATACACTAAAGACCTCCACCATAAAAAAAGACCTCCTGGACACCTTGCCCGTAGAGTCTGCACCTTACGCCTGGTGGCCTGGCAGGAAGTCCCCCCTCTCTGCTCCCTGGAGGAGGAGGAAGGGGCGGGAGTTCTCAAAGCCCCATTTATCATTACTTGTGTGGGCAGCGTCACCAAGGCAACGCACAGGCTGGCAAATGCCACTGCACAGAATACTAATGAGGTACTTGGCAGGACTGTTGGCAGCAAGGCGAGGCCTCTGTTGTTGCTCTTGCTCTAAGTGTCTGGCCGGAACGAACAGTGAAAAAGGAAATCAATTAAGTGTTTCCACAGAGTTTTGGCAAGGGGGTCTAATCTTTGGAGCCACATTTAACAAATAAATAAAGTAATAAAACAGCCTTTTATCCGCTCTACATTAAATGCAATGGACATGATTGGAGAGTACAGGTGGGACAGTGGAGGTAGGAGGGGGTACTGAGAAATGAAAAAAAAAAAAATGACCAGAAAGCATGAGAGCTGTTGCTCTTTTGGGAAGGCTGTAGCACCCTGGCTGAGTCTCTGCCGTCTCTCAGACAGTTTTTGTGACTAAAAATGACATTTTAAAATCTGTTTAATCCACACATGATGTAAGATTAAAATCAGTTAATTGCCTCTTGTGCCTCATACTAATTTTTTTCCATCTTGATGACAGTTATTCAAGCTTCTGCTCAAGTCCAAAATTATTATACGGAATAGCCTGTGTACTGATGCTTCTTTAAAACTTCAACAGTTGATGGATGTTAGTCTCATACAGCTTCTGCTTTTTTGTCAATATACTGTAATAGTCTAAATTTGAAACTGTGTTTGCTATGTTTGTGCATTAACAATTTTTTATTTATGTGCCCCAAAAACAATTTATCAGAAAACCTAAACAATTGATAACATGATCCTCATATCCATGACACAAAATTGTAATTGTAAATACCAGCACTTACTTTGAACATGTCTTTGACAGGAAAATACAGAAAGTTAATTTATGTCCAAAAATAACAAAGCTGTTGTTGGGTAGCTGAGGTGAGCAGTGCATGCACTGCATCTCAAATGTTTGAAATTACTTGTCATTTGAATACTATTCACTATTTTATACAATGGATAATGTTTTACTATTAGTAAATTATATGAAAAAAAGTACTCTCACCTCCTAGTACTACATACATTTATTTTATGAAGAATGTTTGTATATTAGCGAATTAAACGAAAAAAGGTATTATCACCTCCTAGTACTTCATATATTTATTATATGAAGTATTAGGGGGAAAAAAACAGTATTTAAATTTAACTGAGATTTATACATTTCAGTAATTTCTCATGAGGGAATATATTGTAAGGTTGAATCATTCCTATTGCACTCCATCCGTTCGTCAGTCCGTCCATACGTGTCCGCTCCATAACTTCAATACCGTATGACCTAGGAACATCAAAGTTGGTGTGTGGATGCATCTTGGGGAGAGGGTGTGTCATTTACTCTATTCAGGTCACTTTGACTTACTTTTTAGGAAATATAATATGCATACACTGGTAAGGGACTAGTATTGCGCAGCAATACGACATTCTCCGATAGGCGGTGCTCTTGTTTTACTTAGGTATCATTTTTAGTGGATTCTCACAACGGCTTGCTAGAGCTTAAATCAGCTTAGATTGAGCTGGCCACTCCATATTTTTTATTTCCATTCCAGAAAGTCCATACAGAGTTTGGATTTATGCTTTGTGTCGTTGTCTTGCTGTAACAAAGTATTTTACTGGACAATATTATTCTGAAGCGTAACTTTCATTGTGATGGATTACGGTGGACAAGTAATAGGTAAAAATGAATCCACCACTGCATGATAAGACATTGCTTTATTATCCGAAAATATGAAATCAATAACACAAACTATGCGGAAAAGTCATGAAAATAGCCCTCAGTAGTGTATTACATTGTGGGAAGATGGCCAATTGTTGAATGATGGCAGCACACAGGAAAACTTCCGTTGCCGATAAAATGTACTCAGAGATTCATTCCATTGGACATGAAAAATCTTATGTGTATAATCAAAGAATAAAAAACAAACTTTCACTTAAGTAACAGTTGTGATTTACTGGATATGGTATGGTTTTTAGTAATTGAGTTAATATTTTTCCAAATCAACAGAAATTGGCAGTCAAGAAGTTGGTTCTTCTGTGGAGTAGCAGTATATTTTAGCAGTGCCACTCACTCAAGACCTGCCTGCCGAGGTAACAATATTTAGCACAGCAGACACGTGAGGTAACGACCGTAGCCTGATAATTTCGGTCTGATATCGTCCTATGTTCTGACCAGAAAAGTTTTTTAAGAAAGTGGAATTTATTCACTGGACTGTGAGTGAATAACTTGCGGGCAAATCAACATGATACTAACTAATTTTAATTTTCCACATACTTTTTGATAAAAACTCATTTTTGATTTCACATTTTGGTGTCCTTATTTGAGCTAAAAATCATTTTAATGAATTTCATTGAAAAAAATCTACTTGGTAGTGGTAATTTTATCCCCACTATACAGTATATCTTCTGTTTTCTCAACAAAATGATCATGAATTAAAAGCATCAATCTTATCTACTGATAATAAAACAATGAACAACAACTATTCCTGAAATCTCACCACTATTGTGAAAAGACGCGCGCGCACACACACACATACATAAAGTAGGGTGTGCATAATGATCAACACCATATCAAATGGTATCACAAAGGCACAGTTTGGCTTGTGTAAATCAGCTGAATGTGGTTTTCTGGAGAAAGCATCACAGTTGTGAATTGCTCATGTGGTAATTATCCTTTGATGAGTCAAGTGATTGGTATTGGATCTTAGGCTTTGCTGAACTTCTCACTTTGTGTCATTAGCTCTCACTTTAAACAGGCCGATTTATACTTATCATGATCACGTGTATGGTTCCTTTCCCTCTTACAAATGGGAAAGATTCAAGCCTTAGGATGAGATGAAGCCTTGTGGCTGGGGGAATCGACTTGGACTTGGAGATTGAGCACAGCGAGGGTCGCCAGCGCAGAATTAGGAAAACTGTTGTGCCCTTGAGCAAGGCTCAAAACCAGTGGTGGATCGTGAATTGGCAATAGGGGAAGCTCACACAATCCCTTAAAATTAATGATTGTTCATGACCTGTTTTCAATCATTCTTTTAAATTACCATTACAGAAACTTTAAAACTCTCAGCATTATGTGGCCAGTTTTCATTTAAAACGCATACCAATTAAGACTCCAGACTTCTCATGCTTTTCTTTACTCAGGGGTTGGAAGCAATGCACATGTTTCATGATTGTTTAAATGAAATACGATCATTTGAAACGGCTCTATGCAATTCCATTGCTTCCAACCCCTCCATGCACAAGGACTTTAATGCCATGGGAGAATTTCTAACATAAGCATAGATTGAGTAATTGCTGACTACAGCAGAGGAACGTAAATATGCCACTTATACATACAATCAAAACCTGTCTGGTTTTTTTTTTGGACCACAATCATACTATGCTGTTGCAAGTTACCCTTTCTGCCTTGACTGCAGAGCAATATTAACAGTTTAACAGCAAAAATGAATGGCTGTTGTCATGGTTATAGTTTTTGTTCATGTTTATGTTCATTTTTTGTCTTTTATTTATTCTTTTTTGTTATTGTAATTCTCAAGTTTCAGTTCAGTCCATTTTCAGTTTCATTGCACTTGTCTCCCCTGTCTTGTGATCTAGTTGGTTCAGTCCGTCTTCCGGTCTGTGTGCTTACATACTTTGGGTGATTTAAATGGTTTCTGGTGGTTCATATTATTCCTTCAATCCTAATTTACTTCCTTTGCCTGGCTGTTCTGATTACTAACAAGACTAATATTTGTATTTTGTATCATAGTCTACTAACCCAACTAATCCATATATATATATATATATATATATTACTAACTCAGTAACGAGCACTTTAGTTAAATCTGTAAAGTTGCACCGCTACTAATTGTACTAATTCCCTCTCAGCTATTGCCCCGTTATAAGTCTCCGCCTCTTGCTCAGCTTTACCTGTCTCTCTCTGCTTTTCTGCGAGATCTCTGGCACGTGCCTAATTGCTTTCCTACAGTCATTATCTGTGCACTTAGAACTCCTTGACTGGAGCTGTTTAAATGTCACTGGCTGTTTGCATGATCCCGTCTGTGCCTTGGCTTTCGCCAATTTTCGTGGTTAGGATTTCCCTCATGCGTTCCTCCCTTTGTATTAGTCTGATCCAGCTCACCTGCTCCCTGCGTAGCATGTGACTACCCTCTCGTCTATTTAAGTCCTCACTGCTGTCCTGACTGTCAGAACCTTGATCAATATTTCTTTGTGCAGAGCCTTTCGTATGCCATTGAGGATTGTTTTCCTTCTACTGTTTTGTCCGACCAAGATTTTTGCCATTTCCTTTTTTTGTATTGTTTTGCCTTCCGGGATTTCAACCTATTTTTGTATGACCATGATTCCTGTGTTTGGATGCTCTGTGTATGACCCTCTGCCTTGTTTATCGACTACGACTTTTTGCCTACCGTCTATGTACCTTTGCTCATCTGTTTTTCTGGTTCTGACCCCGGCCTGTCTAGTCGACTCTGTTTTTGGATTTCGTTTTGTGGCTTAGCAATTCTTGTGTTTTTTGGTACTGACCCGGAACTCATTAAAGGCATACGTTTTTTGGATTGCCCTCTCTTGCGTGTGGTTCCTTAATGCACCGTCACAGCTGTATGCTCAGTATGGTTGTAGTGTAAGCCATGATGCAGCAACTGGGTGTGTTCTCTTCACAGGGGGATGAATATAGGGCCGAGGCTAATGCAATTAACCTCGTAAACCTGAATGCCCTTGGTATTGGGAATCAATAAACATCATAAATGCAGCATGTTTTCAAGTAGCAACATCGTCATGCAGCATATGCACTGAAAGGGAAGAAACTCAGCAAAAAGTGCACGATGGCAATTTTTACCTCAACTGAACACAATTAAAGCACCAAGCAAGTAAATAAGCATGTACATAGCAAAACTTAGAATGAAATAATATCAATGCTTGATTGCGAGCGTTTCTACTGTTCTTTGCATACAAATGATACATCAAATGAAAGTCCACAGAATCCAACGATATAAGCCATGTCATTTTAAACGGATGCCAAACTCAAAGAACAGCAGACATAGGTTTTCACACTACATCAGAGAGCAAATATTTTTTCTTACCTTTGATATTTGTTATAAAAATCTGTGGTCAAGGGTAAATCTGCTCTGGCGTGTCAGAATGAATCTCCCAGTCTCCATGGATGTTTTTTTCCGTGGTACTGCTTCCAATGAGATCTTGCCCTGGGCATTCCGCTGGCATGTAAATATTTTCTTCTCCGTGATTGGCTTGTGATGCTGTCAGTAAGATTTTGTTGGTGGCCATTTGATTCTATAGGCTCTGAAATTTTCAACAAGTCTTCAACCACCATAATCGCATAACGATTACCTAGTGAGACAGAGCCCTGCATTCCCAGTGCATCTAACTGAGAGTACAACAATATAAATGCTTAATTGGTTTGTTTTTAGTATTTTTAGTATAATTATCCACTAAATATTCAACAGTTGTTTTTTGACTGAGAATCCTTCAGCAATACGTGCAAATAAATCATTGTATTTTATAAATTGTATCAATAATTGCTGGCGTGTTTGTTCTTTTTACTTTTTTACCCTCTTTGCATTTATAATTTTGTTTATTATTGAAAATAAATGTGATTCAGTGGAATCAAACTCCATTTCCTGGGAACGTATTTTCTTTGAATGGGAAAATGTTTGCAGGACTGGCTGAAATAAAGGTGTGACACAAACATGAAAATTTCATGTCATTCAAGGAACAGAAAACCAACTTAATTTGACTCTTCACTGGTATAAGACTGGAAAATAACAGCAAGATGATGGTCTGTCCACAGCAAGTATGAGAAAATGGCATCAGAAGACAGCATACAGGGGCAGCCTGGTGGCTCATCGGTCTAAGCACACGCACCATAAAGGCTGTGGCCTTCCTGTGGCAACCTGATTCGATTCCGGCTCGGGTCATTTGACGCATGTCTTCCCCATTTTTCTTGCCAGCTTTCCTGTCTGTACTATGTGCCTATCAAATAAAGGAGAAAATCCCCAAAAAAAATCTTTAAAAAAAAGAAGGCAGCAGACGGAGTACAACATCCTGTCGAAGTATTCCAAAGGAAAATTCTTCGATATTTACAAAACGGGTTAAAAAAAATGTTCATTTCAAAGCCCAAATTTGACTTTTTCATCGGTCATCTTATAAGTTTTATAGACAACATTATATTTTGATTACCGTTTTATACATGACACAATTGCTATGGAATCTGCGTAGGCTCATTCTATATACTATAGTGCCGAGAAAAAGTATTTGCCCCCTTCCTGATTTCTTTTTTTTTTTGCATATTTGTCAACTAAAATGCTTCAGATCATCAAACAAATTTTAACATTAGACAAAGACACCCCGAGTAAATACAAAATGCCATTTTTAAATGATGAGTTCATTTATAAAGGGAAAAAACCTAGCTGTCCCTATGTGAAAAAGTAATCGCCCCCTAAATCCTAAAAACTAGTTGTGCCACCCTCGGCGACAACAACTGCACTCAAACGTTTTTCAATAACTGGCAATAAGTCTTTCACATCACTGTGGAAGAATCTTAGCCCTATCTTCTTTGCTGAATTATTTTAATTCAGCCACATTGGAGGGGTTTTGAGCATGAACAGCCTGTTGAAGGTCATGCCACTGCATCACAATAGGATTTAAGCCCGGACTTTGACAAGGCTACTGCAAAATCTTCATTTTGTTTTTTTAAGCCATTCAGAGGTGGACTTGCTGGTGTGTTTCAGATTATTGTCCTGCTGCATAACCCAAGTGTGCTTGAGCTCAAGATCACAATCTGAGGGTTGGACATTCTCCTTCAGGTTTTTCCGGTAGAGAGCAGATTTCATAATTCCATCAATTATGATAAGTCGTCCAGGTCCTGAAGCAGCAAAGCAGCCCCAAACCATCACAATACCACCACCATGTTTGTCTTTTGGTACGATATTCTTTTTATGAAATTCTGTGTTAACTTTACGTCTGCTGTAATGGGACGCACACCTTCCAAAAAGTTCAACTTATGTCTCGTCATTCCACAGAATATTTTCCCAAAGGTCTTGGGGATCATCAAGATGTATTTTGGCAAATGTGAGACGAGCCTTCGTGTTCTTTTTGGTCAGCAGTGGTTTTCGCCTTGGTACTTTCCCATGGATGCTTTCCCAGTCTCTTTCTTATTATTGAATCATGAACAGTTAACTGAGGCAGGTGAGACCTGCAGTTCTTCAGATGTTGTTATGGTTTTTTTTGTGACATCCTGGATGAGTAGTTGATGAGCTCTTGGAGTAATTTTGGTTGGCCAACCACTCCTGGGAAGGTTCATCGCTGTTCTAAATTTTCTCCATTTGTGAATAATGGCTTTCACTGTGATTCACCAGAGTCCCAAAGCCTTAGAAATGGCTTTGGAATCCTTTCCAGACTGATAGATGTCATTTTCTTTGTTTCACATCTGTTCTTGAATTTCTTTAGTTCACGGCATGAAGTGTTGCTTTTTGAGATCTTTTAGCCTACTTCACTTTGTCAGACAGGTTATATTGAAGTGATTACTTGATTCAACAGGTCTGGCAGTGGTCCGGACTGGGTTTTAAAAAATGTGGTTAATCACAGTTAATTCATGATTTAACAAGGGGTGGGGGGGGGGGGGGGGGGGGGGGGCATTTCTTTTTCACATAGGGCCATTTAGGTTTGGATAGCTCTTTCCCCTTAATAAACGAAATCATCATTTAAAAACTGCATTTTGTATTTACTCTCGCTATCTTTTTCTGATATTAAAATTTGTTTGATGATCTGAAACATTTAAGTGTGAAAAATATGCAAAAAAGTAACAAATTAGGAATGGGGCAAATACTTCTTCACAGCACTGTATGTCTGTGTGTCTGTTAGTAGATTTCTGAATGAAATTTGTGTGTTTTGTGAAGTTAGCAGTGTTGCTCTACAACCCCAATTCCGGAATAGTTGAGACAAAGGGCTCTAATTTCGTAGACCAGTGCGCCGCGCCAACGGGGTGTGTCCAGGCGTATGTGGCAATTTCGTGCCCGGCGTAGCCTGGCGCAAGTACTCCTCTGTCCCGCCTCTGCCCCTCCTTCCAGCGCAAGTTGGCAAAGAAGGCGACACAGCCGAGTCAAATCTTGCTCATTGGCAAGAGAAACGATGGATAGCGTGTTCCTATTATTACAAACTGTTGCTGCTTTAAATTTTCGGATTAACATGCATGGACAACAATGCAAGATACATGACACATTTATTTTCAATATGTGATCTTAACTCAGTACGAGATCATAGCAATCAGGCTGTATTCCTTTCCCCCACTAAAGACGATAAAACCTAAGTGACAATAATAAGAGCCTTGTATTAAGCCGCTTGCACACTGGACGCGAAACGAATTTTTCGCTCGACAGAGAGCGTCTTGTGTCCAAAAGTCTGACAGGGTTTTAATAAATCTCTGTGTCTGACAGTCTATTATTGTTTTAAATTTCTTCAAATCTACAGACTCTTTTAGATATTAAATGTGAATATTTGATAAGAGGGCTCCGTTCTTTAAGATGACTACCGAGAATTTCAATCAGTGTTTCTGTTAAGCTCTGCTCAATAAAGTGAGTCGACACTGGCGCGAGACAATGTAATGCATCAATTTTATATAGCGCGTTTTTGGATACTCAAAGACGCTTTACAATGGAGGCATTATTCATTCACACTCTGATGGTGGTAAACTACGTTTTTGTAGCCACAGCTGCCCTGGGGCAGACTGACGGAAGCGTGGCTGCCAGTATGCGCCCCTCCGACCACCACCAAACATTCACACACAGCCATAAAGGAGGGAGGGAGGGTTCCTATATTGCATGGGTGGGGGAAACCAGAGTACCCGGAGGAAACCCATGCGAACACGGGGAGAACATGCAAACTCCACACAGAAAGGCCCCAGGCCGGATTCGGACCCACAGCCTTCTTGCTGTGAGGCAGTAGTGCTAACCACTATGCCACCATGCCGCCCACAATAAATACAGATTTATTTATTGGCGGGTCATCTTTGTTGGATATCCCGTTTGTTGCTGATATATTTTTATTCTTTATTTCGTTATAAATCTGTTCTCATGTCAATACTTTTACTTTTTGCTGGCTGGTGGACATGGAGTATTTTGCATTTCGTGTCGGACAGTCTAGATCGTGCATGCGATAATTTCTACACACTGTCAATGGTCATGGAATTGATTTGCTCGCTGACTACAAGCACTATTTTATCTCTGCTGTGGAAAGAAAGCGTGAATCTGTTTGATCCATCTGACTAATTTTCAATAGAAAGACCGTATAAAGACTGCTGTCTATCTTCAACGGAAGAAAACAGACGAATAGGCTAAAAAGACCAAGAAAAGTCGATAGCTATCAATTTGCATTTTGTGAAGGTCGAACACAAACATAGCCAAGTTTGGACGTCTAATAATTCCTGGAATACTCAGTAAAATTAGAACTTTTATGACTTTCGGACACGGAGCTATATTAAAACCCTGTCCGACTATCGCGTCTTTGCATTGACTTTGTCTGTAATCAGTCGTGCGAAAAAATTTGTTTCGCGTCCAGTGAGCAAGCGGCTTTAATGAGCACAGAACGCAAGCATTCAAAAAAAAAAAAATATATATATATATATATATATATTTTGGGGCGATCCTGCCCCAGTTCGTGTTTGTTATAGTTAAACTAAAAAAACAGCGGAGTATCGCTATTGGCTGCACCTGGGGAGGGATAAAGAGCCCATCAGGTCCGGGGTGGGGGATATAAGGGGACTGAGTTGCCAGCATTAGAAGTGTGTGTGTTGTTGTTAATGTCGTGAGGGCTGGAATAATGAGCGATGGGCGAGATGTAGAAACTGCAAATAAAGCGAAGCCCGTCCCGGGCGATGCGAGAACCACTATTCCTGCCTCAGTCTTAGTCCTTCGGTAGCGAGACCGCTACAATATATATATATATATATATATATATATATATTATACAGTTTGTGGTTGGCTGAGAAAGATGTGACGTCTTTAGTTTGCATCACAGATTCAGCTGAGTTGATTAAAGTGCCAGTAAATACCTTGCATGTCTTCAATGATATCTCAATTGTGACAACATATAAAAATGGTATCAGTAGGTAGGGAAATCATTCATCTTCACATCGATATGTTATACAAATTTTTATGACATCGAAAAATATGGATTATGATGTTAAAAACTCACTCAACCCTCAAACTGTCGCGCGAGCGAAAATGTGGTGTCATTAGAGTAAGTTCCCTTTCTTGTGTACCACGTGACGTGTGACGTAGCACACACAACAGCAATGGCGGAAAGAATCAAGTTGACAGCCTCGGAGAGAAAACGCCGGAAAATTACCCTTGATGCCAAAAGAAGACGATCCCTAGTATATATTGGGAGTGCTATTGATCGGTGGAAGAGTCTGAGAGAGTGACTGGGCATTGACAATGATGAGTTGGCCCTAACTTTGATGGATTAGTAAATTGAAATACCGTGTTGGTTTTTCTCAGCAACATTTCTCGCGCTACTCGAGTTCATAAAAGTATACAACGTAAATGGTAGTGTGCCTCGAATGGGGAAATTATGTTTTGCTTATCGTGTTTGCCTCCACATTCTCCAAAAACGTTCCTGTCTGTCTTCTTTTTCGTCCGCGCGACGCCATCTTTGTTTACAGTGCGCGATTTTGACCCACAATGCTTTGCGCGGTAAATAATCTAGCCGATCTATTTTTAGACCGGGAAACCCTTTTTTGAAAAATTGCATTTCCTAAGGTTATTTTTGGTCAAATATTTTTTATAATTTTTTTTGGGCCATATTACAGATAGCTTGACTTTTGGAATTTAAAAAGAAAAAACACATGCAAGGTATTTACTGGCACTTTAAGCCAGGTCAAGTTTCCATTACGCGCGGCAACCGCCTTTAATCTGACATCAGGACAATCAATATAGATACTATAATTTATGTCCTTATTCAGATAGTTACATTAAATAGTGCTTCCTGTAATTATTTCTTGCATTGAAATGTGCCTGACATTCTGTAAACCTCCCTGTGAGATTTCGGTGACCTGTGGGCACTCTGCGCCGGTCAGCCAAATTACCACTGCACGGAAATTAAACCTGGTTGGAGCTGGCGAGTTTTCTGCGCAACTCCAGCGGAGACTTTTCCTACGAAATTGTCACTACGTCTTACCTCCCCCTACTACGCCGCCACACCCATCTCGGCGCACCTTCGTCTACCGAAGGCTGCGCACCTCACGAAATTACCACTACGCGGGCTGCGCCATACGAAATTACCACTGCGCGGGCTGCGCCTCGCTATGCCACCTGCGCTGCGCCAGGAAATTAGAGCCCAAAGTGTAAATTGTGAATAAAATCAAAATGCAATGACTTTCAAATCACACAAGCCAGTATTTTATTCACAAGAGAACATAGATAACATAGCACATGTTGCAACTAAAAAGTTCTGCAATTTCATCATCAAAATGAGCTCAATTCAAATTTGATGGCTGCTACAGGTCTCAAAAAAGTTGGGACAGGGGCCTGTTTACCAGTGGCGTAATGTGGTTCGTGTGGGCCCAAGTGCAGACCTGACGACACACCCGCCCTCCCACCCCCCGTTTGTTAACAGCAGCAAGATTAAACCTTAGACTGAGATTGGAGCCCCCACTTCTCCAGATACTCAGATGTCACTCTAAACACTTCCTCACCTGTACTTCTCTCCGGCAAAATGAAAAAAAAAGTCATTTTCCTTAATTGTCTCCCTATCGACATATCTGACATTGGCGAGTAATTGTGCATGTCCACTGACATCAGTTGTTTTATCCACCTGCTGCGCAAATTTCCCACTCCCTTTTATTTTCTCCATTACAATGTCCTCTATATCTGCCGACATTTCTCCTATTCGTCCGCCAATTGTATTGTTTGGGAGAGGAACCTTCGATATTTCATTGGCAGCATTTTGACCCAACATGGCCATGACAAAAGCTTTGCATGCTGGCAGGATAAGAGATTCGGCAATTGAGTGAGACGTCTTTGATTTTGCTACTAGTTCTGCGACCAGATAGCTAGCTTCTAATGCTTTTTTTGAAACTAGAGATTTTCATCATGAAACTAGCTTGTTTGTTCGTCTGGCTTCTCAACCACATTAAATATTCACTTTTTTTATTGTAAGAGAAGGGTGTTTGGTTGAAAGGTGTCTTTTTAATTTATTTGGCAACGTAGCTGCTTTCGCCAGCTTTTCACCGCAAACAAGACACAGTGGCATTGGGGTAGTGGGATCTCTAGTGAATGTAAACCCATAAGTCAGATATTCCTCACTGTTTTTTTTTTTTTTTGTACTGCATATATATTTCTAGTTTGTGTCATATTTGTCACAAACCGTAAAATATTAATGCAGTTTTGCTCTAGCAGCATTTTTGTGTGTATGTGCTTGTGACTGTGTAACCACCACCGTCCCTCTTAGCGCATTGTCCTGTCTTTTATTGGCAACTAATAACATGATCTGTCTAAGAGGGCAAAGAGACCACAGTGAGATATAGAAGGACATTTTATTTATACACCAATTAACACAAAAAGACAAAGACAACAAGGACAGGGACATAGAAGAGGAGAAAATAGTGAGATCAGAGGGGGCCAGATAGAGCAGGACCATTTCCCAAAGTTTCTAAAACACTGCAAGGTGATGCTCCTGGCGATGCAGCCCTTCGGTCCACAATCATTAATGAAGCTTGGGTCACAGACGGCTGTCGCCATATTTGATTCGATTTGGCTAATGAGATCACCACTGGTGCATGCAATCCCACTTGGGTCAGATTAGCAAGGTGGCACAGCCCGACAGCCGAATCATCATGGCAGTCAGGCCGCAGGACCCGAACCAGTGGAGGAGACCAAGGACCCCGATCCAGAGGAGGACCCATACGGGGCGAGGTCGAGTACCGCCAGCGCACCCTGGCCGATCATCGGGCCACCAGGAGGAGGGGGCAAGGGTACAAGACCCCCGCCCCGCCAAGTGTTCTCAATCAGTGAAAGATCAGGACTGCAGGCTGGTCAGTTCAGTACACGGACTCTTCAACTACGAAGCCATGCTGTTGTAATAGCTGCAGTATGTGGTTTTGTATTGTCCTGCTGAAATACACAAGGCCTTCCCTGAATAGATGTCATCTGGAGGGGAGCAAATGTTGCTCTAAAACCTTTATATACCTTTCAGCATTCATGGTGCTTTTTAAAACATGCAAGTGTCCCACTTCATATGTACTAATGCAACCCTATACCATCAGAGATGCTGGCTTTTGAACTGAACGCTGATAACTGGAGGGGTGGTCTTTCTCCTCTTCAGCCCGGACAAAAAAAATCCACATAACCAGTGGCGTGCACAAATAGACGCTAGGTGGTGCTACAGCACTTGCCCCTTTGCCCTTTATCAATGAAAGTGCCCTTTTGAAATGTTATTTTTTTTTCATGATTATATTTATTATCATTATTATTATTATTATTATTATTATTATTATTATACTGAGCATTTTTTAGCCGACTGGTCACCTGATTAGCTAGTTTAATGCTATAGCCCAAACAATGATAGATAACGTGAGGACGACCACCACAAACAATGTTGGTCGACTTTGCAAATCTGTCTGTTAAGCTGAACGTTTTTTTTTTTTTTGTGTAGGTTTTGTTAGGCAACATGAATGAACACATAAAGAAGAATCAGGCAGTTCCCCATTGCCTGAGAGAAAAATATCCTCATAAAGGCCACCCATGTGCCTTCTTTTGATGAATGACAGTAGCATTGAATTGCATTGAACATGTGCGTGTAATGTTTATTTTATTTTTTTAATCTCACACTATGATAGCATGTTCCGCGTGTGCAAAAAAGTGCCCTCCCCCTCCCCCCTGAGCACTTGCCCCCCATAATGTCTGTGCACGCCACTGCACATAACGATGGGTTACGACCATTTTTTAAGATAAGAAAACGCATCAGACCATTATAGAAATCTTATAAAGAAGTGTAGTTTTCTGAAAGATTTATTGAACTTTGAGCTGTTGGTCACTAGAATTCTACTTTATTTTTTGAAGATATCCAACAAACCCATGCGTAGTCATGATGAACTTTATAATTTAAATAAAACAACAAACAATCAAAACTGATACAAACTGCTTTACAACGAGCTGCTATTTGTGGTCTAAAATATAAATAGATCGCAGAGCTTCTGTGTTTTGCATGCGCAATCCCTAACAGTCCAATGAATACATGTGATATTTTCAAAGACAGTTCACAAAAATAATTACTGAAGCCTAACATTCATCAAGGTGGAGAAGAAATGGGTATGAATCAGAGACGTACGGTCAAGAGAGGAAGTGACTTCACCATTTTATCTGGAATTTTCAACATGTTTCCACATACTATGCCTGATTGACAATCAATCAATTTTAACTTTTTGTGAGCCCAATAATTAAGACCTAGCCTAGGCTATATGCAACCAGTAATGATTAAGAGGTGAAAGTGAAAAAAAATTACTTCAATTTACGCTTTGATTCGAGACTGCAAGGATGGAAATCTTAATAATTAATTAGTAAATATCTCAACTCTTATCGGTAAATCCGTGTATTGTTTTGACCTGCTGTTTATTTGATTATGAAAGAATGTACATCTTTTTTTTTAATAACATTAAAAAGTACGTATTTAAGGGGGAAAACATTATCGTAAACATATCGACCATGCATTGAACAGGGAATAAGAAAGGTTCTAATATTTGTTATTGGCGTTGCGTTAGCTTCCTGCGAGCAAATATGGCCAAATTTGCTGTCTCGCGAGCAATTAAGTTCCATGCACTGAGCAACAATGTTGTGGATGAAATTGGCACGCCATTCTGCTATTTAGTCGAAGTAAATTAGTAAATCAATCCTCTGACTGCTAATCAAGCAAAGGAATAAGGAGTTATCGTTTGTTTAACGGTGAGGATTCTGCCTCCCCTAACTGACCTACAACAGCACATCATGTGTATGAATGAACCCCATCATTGCATGATGAGAAATCGTATCCTAAAATATGAAATCGATTAAACAAATTTTGCGGAAAAATCAGGAAAATAGCAGTCAGAAATGTCTTAGTTTGCAGATGGATGGCCAGTTGCTGAAAGATGGTCAAGAATAAGGATGGATTCAGACAATTTTTATCATAATTCCCTTTTCAGTAATGGTCGTGGCAGCATACAAAATTGTGGACACCATAGGTGCAGGGCCGCTGACAGCCTTGGCCGGGCCTGGGACAAAATACTCTGAATAGGCCCCGCCCCCACCTACTCACCCCAACCTCCGGTCCATAGACTGTATATAAAGATGGACGAAGCAACCGTGATGTCACCCATTAGTTTCAACATACCATAAAGGAAGCCTTGATTTTTGCAATTTGAATTGCACCATGTTGTCATTTTGAAACCGGATGTGATTTCTATTGGACGAGAGCGAAAATCAAGATCCGGGGAGGGACGTGAGAGGTGGATCTGACCGTATCGGACAAGGACCAGAGGATAGCCACGCCTCTAGAGTTTATTCTGATTTTATTCTTTATTCTCGTCTACTTGGGACCATACTTTACAAAAATGAACATTATGATATTTCAAAGGAGACTTCAAACTTGCTATAGCTACCATAAGATAATGTGAAAAATTATTATTTAAATGAAAAATCAGGTGGGAAAGTAGGGTCATTTTATCATAGTCTTCTATAGCATTGAACTTCTTTCAGCAACCACCCACGTCGCCATCTGCTGGCCATTAAATAGAGTGCCATTTTACGGTACTTCCGTATGGGCTTCTTTTTTCAGACCGGAGTGCTGCGTCCATCTTTTTACACACTATATGCTCCGGTCCCATCAGCGCGATAAGGAACGGAACATTTTATACATAAAATAGCTTGTTGTCCCGTGTGGCTGATGCGCTCTTGACTTAAATTTAACTAGTTTAGTAAGACTATTCGGCAGAATGACGGGCAGTTTAAATTTCCGCGGCATTATTACTCAGTATATCGAACTTGAAATGCTCACTGTTATGGCCCCAATTTGTTATTACATTTATAACACAACAGCAACAGCAAGGGATGACAAACACAGTTTTAACAACTAAAACACATTTAATTTTTAACAAAGACAAAGACTAATAACAACCTACAACTAAAGACCAAGATTGATAAATAAGAAAAAACAGAAATAATTACAGTCCCTTTTTGGTGGGGTGGCTTGGTGATGTCCTGGATGAAGAAAATGCTCAAACACAGGCAAAGAAATCCACAAAAGAAACGTCACAGGTCTTGAACAGAATGGCAGGTCTGGTCATCTTCTTGCAATTTCTCCTACTACTTTACTGTCTCAATTCTTTTCCTTATATACTCTTTTGCAGACCCCACCCACATTTAGACCTCTTTTTTTTAATTTTCTGAGACTTGCCCCAGACATGTCCAGGACATGTCTAAACATGACTCCAGTCTGAGCTTAACAAAAAAAAGGTAAATACTGCCATCTAGTGGCCTACATTCACATTACATCACGAAACTGCAGTATTTGCTTTCAGGAGGCCTGAGACGTGCGGTGAGGTGAGACAGTGACACAGACTTTTGGCTACTGATTAAGCACTGAACTCTGCATAAGTGGAACTGTGCTAGTATTTATTGATGACATTGCTTCAGCTTCCTGGATGGAAGTACGCGCAAATCTGCTGTTGAGCATTGCAGGTTCAATGTACTGCGTAATAACACCACAGAAACTTAAACTGCCCGTTAAAAGAAAAGCTGGATCGGGTGACTTAACGGGGCTGGAAAACGGTGTCTTACCTGGCTCTGCCCTGCCTTTACTCGTACCTGCATCATCAGAAGAACCTTTTTAAAAATATTTGTTCAGTGAGTCCCTAAGGTTCCTGGTTTCTTCTTCTCTTTTTCTTTTTTGTGCCCCTGACTCACACTGACACACGTTGGCAGACTGAAGTGCAAATCAAATGACGTCGCATTTTTGATCGCAGGCCAAACCATTTTTGTGTTGGGAGTGGCAGGGGGTTCTTGATCCCTATTTCAAGGACAATAAAGGTAAAAACAATTAGAAATCATTTCTTTAATGCAAATAATATACATTTCTTCCACAAATAGGCATATTTTGAAATAATATAGAATAATTATTCCACAATTTCACGAGGGCCCAGTTCTGGACCCCCCTTCTCCCTGGGCCCGGGACAAGATACCCGCTTGACCCCCCCTGTCGGCAGGCCTGCATAGGTGCAGTCGAGGAAATCAGCCAACTCGCAGTAACACACTAGAAAACTTTTGTTGCCGATCAAAGGTGTTTACTGAGTCATCCCAGGAAACATGAAAATCAATAAATTGATGCCTAGGGCTCTAAATTCGTAGACCAGGCTCAGGCGCGGCGAATGGGGGGAGCGCTGCGCCAGCAGGGTGTATCCAGGTGTATTTTGCAATCTCATGCCTGCGGCAGCCTGGCGCAAGTACTCCTCTGTCCCGCCCCTGTCCCTCCTGCCAGTGCAAGTGGCAAAGAGGGAGGAGAGAAGGCGTGTTTAGGTTTAACACAGCCGAGTCAAATCTTCACTAATCAAATGAGCTCCTCTACTCACCTTTAAAATGATAGGATAAATAAGCCTCTATCCTATATCCGCATGATGCGTTAATGTTGCAATTTACTTTGCTGCTTCAGGCATGTTTTCTGTGCTGATTACATCTATATTAAGCATTACGAATATGATTTAGCTGACTAGCTTTTTGATTCGTTAATTATTACCATTAGTGAACTTGAATGGAATTTCAAAAAATAAACTATGTCAGCTCATTTAAACTTAAGTAGGAATGAAATATGAGGATTGCTCACTTATTTCTACTGCCTGAATCATTGGGAAGTGAAACGATGGATAGCGTGTTCCTATTATTACACCCTGTTGCTGCTTAAAATTTTGGGATTAACATGCATGGACAACAATGCAAGATACGTTACACGTTTATTTTCAATACGTGAAGGTAACTCAGTACGAGATTATGGCAATCAGGCTGTATTCCTTTCCCCCTCTAAAAACGATAAAAACTAAGTGACAATAATAGTATTAAGCCGCTTGCATACGTTACGCGAAACAAATTTTTTGCACGACAGATTATGATCAAAGTCAATGCAAGGACACGAATGTCATGTTGTATTCTTAAAAAGGCGTTAGTTAGCGGGAGGAAGTCGATTTGTCGGCGTAAGTAATGTCAGTTCTTCTGCGGAGAAGGAGTAAATTTGAGCAGCGCCACTCACTCAAGACCTGCCAGCCATGGTTATGGTCTTGAGCGCAGCGGACACGTCAGGCAATGACCATTACCCGATAATTTCAGTCTGATATCATCTTATATTCAGATTAGAAATGCTTTGTAACAAAGTAAAGCTTATTCACTGGACTGTGAGTGAATAATATACAGGCAAATCTACAACCCCAGTTCCAAATTAGTTGGGACGAAATGTAAATTGTGAATAAAATCTAAATTCAATGACTTTCAGATCACATGAGCTCATATGTTATTAACAAAAGAATATAGATAACATTTCAAATGTTGAAAGTGAGACATTTTTATCCACCAAATAAGCTTATTTCAAATTTGCTGGCTAAAACAGGTCTCAAAAAAGTTGGGACACAGGCAAAAAAGGGCTAAAAAAGCAATTCAGAGAATCAGCTGAAAGAACACTCAGCAAGTAATTAAGTTAACTGGCATCAGGTGTGCAAAATGATTGGCTATAGAAGGGATGTCTAAGAGAGGCTGAGTCTCTCAGAAGTAAAGATGGCCAGAGGCTCTCCCACCTGTGAAGGCTTGTGTAAAAAAAATTGTGGAATACTTTAAAAACAATGTTCCTCAACGTCAAATTGCAAAGGCTTTGAAGGTCTCATCATCGACAGTGCATAACATCATCAGAAGATTCAGAGAAACTGGAAAAATCTCTGTAAGGGACAAGGCCAAAGACCTTTATTGGACGCCTGTGATCTTCGGGCCCTGAGACGCCACTGCATCACTCATAGGTATGATTCTGTCTTTGACATTACTAAATGGGCCCAGTAATACTTCAAGAAACCACTGTCTGTAAATGCAGACCACCGTGCCATCCACAAATGCCACCTAAAACTCTACGATGCAAAAAGGAAGCCATTGTTGATCATGATTCAGAAGTACCACCGTGTTCTGTGGATCAAGACTCATTTAAAATGGACTGCAGCAAAGTAGCAAAGTGGCAAAGTGGTCAGATGAGTCCAAATTTGACATTCTTGTTGGAAATCATAGGCGTAGTGTCCTCTGGGCTAAAGAGGAGAAAGAGGCTGAGTGCCAAAGATATCACAGCGTGACGATATTCAGCAACAACTTCATATCCTGGAATGTGATATTGCTTTCACACAACAGTTCTATAAACGGCACTTATTAGTTGCCAGTAATAAGCGACAGCAGATTATTATTTCTTTGTTTATTCAATCAGTTACGTGGCTCTGCCAGTGTAAATAGTTCCACAAATAGACCGGGACTTGACAGTTAAAAACAATGTAGCGCTAGGTTTGTGGTCAGTAGTTAGTGTTATTTACAGTTCGCAAAATCACTCCACTCACTGGTGTTTTAATATTATATGTCCCACTGATGTTGTGCTCTATCATCAGCACTCATGGAATGCCTCTTGTCCAAATTACTCGGTCGGAACTGCTGTCTATTCAATACTATATTTGCTAAAACTAAAATAAAATTTTAGCCTTGTTGTGTATAAGCAGGTGTAAACAATAACTTCAGCCATTTAGCTCCATTTGCTCCCATTCATAGAGGAATATCTCGCAAGTGCCCTCTAGATGAATTGCAGCCATTTTCGGTACAGTGGCATTAATACAAAGAGGATAGGCCGCTAGTTATAGAAGGCTCTGCTGGCAGTTTGTCATTACCAATAAACATTGTTTGAACGTGACCTCTGGCTGCCATGTTGAATCTTCGAACACAAGATCCAGTTGTAAACCCACTGTTGGCTGACACGTGACAGTAGACAGACCAATGTAACACTGAGGTGAAGTTCAAAATATAAAGATAAACCTATGTGACAGTGCCTTCCACAGAAAATGGTTGCCTATAAAAACAGAATGAAGTTTTGCAGATGTTCGCAATTTAATTATGGGATGGTTTACTATGAAAAAAATGACGAAAATGCAAACCTCCGCCAAGGCAGCACAATCCAAATGCGCATGAGTGGGAGCAAAGTTGAGTTATCGCGTGTGGTAGGATTTCAGGATGGCTGCCGTGGCAGCCATATTGTTTCAGTGATCGCAGGCAAAATCAATGGGGTCCATCCTTGATGTGATAGCAATTCATCCGCAAAATTTCAGACAAATCTGTGCATTATTTTTTGAGTTATGTTGTTCACAAACAGACAAACAAACAAACAAGGGTGAAAACATTACCTCTGCCAACAAAGTTGGGGCGGAGGTTATGAAGTTTTTGGCAGAAATTCTGATCGGCCACGGTGTCAAGCGTGCTTAATAGAGAGGAACTGCTTCCATCAGCTGGAGAGTCATCTGAATGCACATGACTGACATCTGACCTCGCTTCCAGATGATTGCTTGGTGGGTAATATGCTGGCTTACTTTTGCTTGCCATCCTGGGAAGGTGCTCTCAGCGTGCTCGCTCAACAATCCGCTCGAATTGGAAACAGATCCATCTGTTTTTCGTTTTCACTGCAACTTTTTTTTTTTTAACAATATTCAATTTGGTTACCACATGTCAGTGGAGTTGATGTGACTCTTGGTTGTTGATTGATGTCATGCTCACATACACTGCTCACGCTACAAGTGCTTGGCTATGAAGTCTAGCACACACAAAAGCTTACTTGTCATAGAATGTAGCTTGTTGCATCTAAATATTGCTGAAGTATTTGCAGAAGGAACCATATGTAATTGGTGTGTCATCTGCAAACAAAAATGTAGAGCAGCTCATGTTAATCCAGATGCAGCCAACAGCTCAACTATTCCAGCTCTCGCTTAGCTCAGCAGTACTCTTACTGTCAGTGAATAAATTACCTTTATGGCAAGAATTGTGATTTGCACCAGCTATGGCGAATCGCCACACTTCAATAGCTGATCATTTCCAGGTGTTTAAAAACGTTGTTTGGATGCTTTAAAAATTCAATTAGTGTACTGAGCTATTGTCCCAAAATGAAAGCGTGGTAATTGGACCTGCAAGTACTGCAAATATAAGTGTGCTGGATAGCAAATATTTAATGGACCCTCAGCAGTATTTTTACTCATTGTTTATTAAGCTGCAGTAATGTTACATTTTTTTAAGTTACCCAAGCTGCTAGCTACTCTCCATTTTTATTTATATATGTCTTTTTCCCAAAGTAAGGGTATATTATTAGAAAGCCCAACAAAAGCACATCATAAACATTATTTTACTGTGTCACTATATAATGAAACCATTATATCGAGTTATGTTCAAACCTGATGCCTTATTGGGTTAATGGACTACAACAAATAATTACTTTTGGCCTTCCTGCCAAGATCCAATTCACTTGGCTTTAAAGAAGTATATAGAGAACGTAATTTCAAACTTTTGAAACAATCTCTGTTTCAAAATGTTTGCAAAGTTTCAAAATGGCTTTCATGCTAGCAATAAACAGCCTGTTTGCAGAAACTTTTAATGCTGATTTCATAAATGTTTTGCGCAGAAAACCTTGGATAATAATGCATGAGGCTGAACAACAGTTAACTTATCGCCAGTCACAAGCTGTCTTCCCATTTGGAAAAGGAAATGTATTTGAAATTTTTTTATTTTAGCCACATTGCATTTCAAATACATTTTGAAAATGCATTTGAAGCCATACAAAAATGTTTTTTTTCTCTAAAAATGTATTCCAACCAAAGAAGGTGTAATTCAAAATCCGCTCAATAAAAAAAAAAATCAGTGCAATGCATTGTCAGAGCAATCTTTAATAGTGATTAAAAAATGACTAATGAACATTTTTTTTTCCAGCGAGAGTGGCATTTCAGAACTCTTTTGCGAATGAAGGTAATTTCGGTGACAAGTACGCACACCTGTTTTTGCAGCACGTTCACGCAACTTGCTGTAAAAAATAGACAGCTGTCCGGTGGGAAAAAGTAAACGGACGAAACCGTGTATACTCGTCACCAGAATTACCTTCATTCGCTGAAGACATCAGAAATGCCGCTCTCGCTGGAAAACGTGGGCTGAGTGCCAGTGCTCAGACCTAATTATAATTAAATTATTTTGCTGTACTGAATGTAGCCTTTTTGTCGCTGTTAGATCGCATGGGGGAGAGAAGCCGTCTCTTCTATTGCTGCTCGATTATTCTGAAATTGGAAATTGTGTTAATTAAGGAAAACTAGAACTAGCCAGGACTAATTGTTGTCAATAAAAGGATGGATATTTGCCTAGATTTTTCAGGTCCAGGACTGGCCCTGTTCGGACCTCAATGTCGCTGGAGGGACTATGTGGGCTTGCCCTTCTGTCTATCGAAAAAGATATCGCATCCAGGCTGGATTATAAGGATTCAATTGCTGAGTTTGCGGCCCAAAAGGCATGGAAAGCGACCATCACCTAATCAATGAATGCTGAGTGGGAATCTGATGTTTTAAAGTTATACTCCAGCAGAGCGTTTGTGACTGACTAGTATTCGAAAATATACTAGCATCGTAGTCAAATGTTAAACTATCGTGGGTTTCAGCGGATTCTACGCATTTGTTAATCTGAGATTTATCATAGAAATTAAGTGATTGTCACCAGTGAGTGTGAGCCATTAGGTATTAATGTTTGTTGAATTTTTATTTGTGGCGCTCTGTCAGACTTCAACATGCCAATATATGAAGTGAAAGCTGAGCTGATTTGATGATAAAAGCCGATCGTTGTGCAGTTGATTTTTTTCCTTTTGAAAGATTATGATATCCAAAAAAAATCTATGTTGAAATCATTGCCACAGTAATGCTATTTTAGTCTGAAATGCATGTCATTTCACCGGGTATACCAAGAACAGCTATGTGCTTGCAGCCTGCCCCCCCACGACAGTGCTGACTGCAGTGGGTGATTTATTAATGCGTAGCAAGTAACGTTATAGGTCTACTGTTTAAAGGCACATGTCATTTTCAATTCTTTATTAACAGATTAGGCTGATTTTAGGCTAATGTCAAATCCCAGACTGCAGTTCAACTGACTCTTTGAACATAATGGTAACCATGAACTCATACCCTGGGCCAGTCAGAGGCGGATGGACTACCCCTCCTAAGCCTGGTTCCTTGAGAGGGTTCCTCCTGTTTTTGATCCACATTGGGAGTGTGTCCTTGCCACTCTTGCCACTGGGTTGCTTTTGAGAGGGTTCAGGCAGGGGTTTACTGTGAAGCACATTGTGGCAATATTTGTGAAATGTGCCATTCTGATGAACTCAGGGACTAATTGTAAATTACCAGCAACATCAAAATCACGCAAGGGCACAGAAGAAAAACCAGAGGCCCACCCTACACCACCTTCCTGACCTAATCTGCTCTCCTCCAGTTCAAGTTTTTAGCTTACATGCCTGAAGGCCATATAAGCAACTGCAATGGGTTTGCGTCTGGTGTAGTCCGTCGTCTGTCATTTGGTCTTCTCCGGAACTGCTGGACGGATTGTTCTGAAATTTTTCATGGATGTTCCATACCTGTATGGGACTAAAATTTGTTCAAGGCTTTTGAAAATGTTTAAAATTTTTGAGAAATTTTTGTTACAATGGAGCCCTATGGGAGGGAAATTTTTGAAGGGCTATATCTTTCAAATCAAATCAAGTCTAATTTATTTCTAAAGCACATTTAAAGGGGACCTATTATGCTGTATTTCCGAGGTTATACTTTGATCTTGGACTCCCCTCGAGTACTCCTGATCGTTCAAAGTCCAAAACAGGGTCCTTATTTAGCTCATACTGCCATCCTCAAAAAACCCAATTTGTAGTCCATTGCAGTCTCTGCCTGAAACGCCTCATTTGGGTGGCTCTTCCGCTATGGCCCCCACTCCCCGTGTGCCCACTTTCTTCTGACTGGCCAACTCCATGGAGACGAAGCTGCAGAACGCAATTTTACGGGTCCGCTCCCTAGAGTGAAACGTGAAACTTGCCTGCCATCTGAGTAGGAAGCGGTGGGCATATTCCGCAATCTCAAGCAGTACACGTGTATAGATCTAATGAAATGAACTTGTTCTAATAAACGCAGCAGCGAAAGTGGAGAAATCTGACAGCTCAAGCTCAGATTTTCTATCGGCTACTGTGGTGAGTACAGCAGTTTTTCTGCTCTATTGCTAGGATTGAGGGAAAGCTAGAATCCACCCCTTATAGACACATTTGTAGAACAGGTCAACATTCCCACGTGCAGACCGGATACCGCAGAAATCCGGTGGTTCTGAGTTTAGAGGGAAACATGGACAGTGAGGAGCAGCTGAAAGTGGGCTAACAGCTTATGGACTGCTTCGGTGTGTATTATAAGGACCTGCCGGTTTGTGTGCATAACTGTGGTGTGTCGTTAGAGTGGAGAAACAAACAGCTTTTGCGCTGGTATATGACAGAGGGGTGAAAGCTCCAGGCTTAACGGCCTTTTCGGAAATTGCCTGTGGTAATGGTTTACTTATTGCATCGGAATCACCAGCGTTTCCTTGCAGAGAATGGGCCCGTTAAGGATAGTGCGCAAGAGCTAGATAGAGCTCCAGTTATGTTATGAGCATAATACAGATTTTACAGACCGTAAGTTACTTTTGCGTGAACCATTGCCTATGTGGAGCTAGCGAATCGATCACTTTTACATGAAAGAATTTAATATTTAATTGTCGATTTTATATTCTATCGACGGCAATGCAGAGAAAACATTCGTGATACCAGACACTTTATAGCCTGTGCACTTCCCTTTTGCTTTCACCGGTAGCATCAAAGAGCAAGCCAAGATATTGGAGAAGTATCAGTCAGACCCCGGTCATGGATAAGTAAGGAAATTGTTTCACAGGCACCCAAACACGCACCCCAAGCTTTGCAAAACCTACGTCTGATCTAACTGCACCTCTCCGGTTTGCTTCAACTGTCATGGCCACAATCAAACAACATTATGATGAAACTGTCACATTGATTCTTACTGAGGTAACGCAAGCATACTGATCAGAATTGCCGCATATAAGTTAATCAGGAGCATTTTTAATTAGTAGAGCACGCAAACTAACATTCAGTTGCTGATAAGCGGTCATGACTTTTAATGTAATCTGTCGCGCGAAAAATTAGTTTCACGTCCGGTGTGAAAGCTGCTTAACACACACATTAACGCGTGTATTTGCGTCTTTGCATTGAATTTGTATGTAAGCTAAATCTGTCCCGCGCAAATTAGTTTCGCGTCTGATGTGAAAGCAGCTTTATGGATTGCCTAGTACGACAGCTAGAGAGAGCTCTGGTTATATTATGCACATGATGCAGGTTTTATAGACCGTAAGTTCCGTTAGTGCAGACAAGTTGTTTATGTGGAGGGAGCAAATCGATCAAATCTTCCTATTTAATCTCCGCCTTTTTCGGCTTGTTGTTAGCCACAACAACTTCTTAATGGGAATGAAATTATGTCACGGTAGTGCAGAGAAATCATTTGTTATACCAGACACGGTAGAGCTTCTGTGTTTCGCATTGCTTCCACGGTAGCAAGAGAGAGATTGTCCAGACATTTGAGAAGTATTCGGCTGATCCCGGTCATGGATAAGTAAAGCAGCCTCAAACAAACCCAAACACGTATCCCAAGCTCAGCAAAACCTACGTCTGGTCTCACTATGCTTTTCAGCCTAACTTTGCAGACGCATACAGCACCTCCCCGGTTAGCTTCAACTGTAGTGGCTACAATCGGGCAAGGTTATGATGAAACTGCCACACTGATGCTTACCAAAGTAACACAAGCATATTGATCAGAATTATTGCATATAAGTTAACCAGGAGAATTTTTAATTAGCAGAGCACGCGAAATAATATGCAGTAGCTGGTAACCGAGCGGTCATAACCACAGAAACAAAGCCTTGCAATACAGGTTTTACCGACTGCAAGTTCCGTTACTGCGGACAGTTGTACCTAGCATCCAAATTACAAACAAGTATAAAAAGTTAGCTTCAAATTAGGTTTATGTTCACACACCACCTGTAGAATTTCCCCTCATATTACTCTTGCATATTTAGGACACAAACATTAACAACAGAAACTTGGCTACGTTAGCCGCTGTGATACAGCCGCAATCAACTGGCTATCACGTCAGGTTGGCTTCTGCAGTAGAAGCAACTTACAGCTTCTGTGCCTGTGAGTCATGGACAGCCGCGATCAATGAAGGCTTTATCTTCAGATATTTTACAAAACCTGAGTTTGATTCCAGGTGTTAGTGCTAACTATTGCTCGCGGTCCTGCTAGCCACCCGTAACACGTTAGCTTCACTTACATTATTTTCTGTTATATGGTTACATACAGCTTGTGGCTTCGAGCGCTTGATCGATGCAGCTGCTTTAGGTTTGGGAAGCAGCTGAAACGCTTATCCAGTGTCAGATTATCCTTTATTAACAAAGCTGTCTTTGGTGAAATACTGAGCACAAACTGCTAATGTTCCCTTTGACCGTGGCTATTTACTGCCAGCAAACAAAAAAAGCTACCCACTGATTTCTAGTGGCATTGTCTTTTGGAAGAGAAAAAGGTGTTTTTCTTTGCGTCCAAAAGTAAATGGACAAGCAGCTTTGGGAGAGATGCTGACAAAACTGCTCCTCGAATGATCTGCGGTACTTCTTTTGTATTTGCAAAAGTGTAGACGCAACTAAGGCACAGTATGATCTGCCGTTGTAAGTGCCTGCTAGAATAGTTTCTGGTGTGAGCAGGTCCAACGCCGTGGTTGGCTCTGGCTAGGTCTGTATTAATTGGAGGGCACAACCTGATGTCAGATTTTGCCCAGATCTCGAGAAGATCTTGGGAGGAGCTGTTCAGAGAGGAAATCGCGTTCACAAAATCACATTCTTGGATTATGGCAAAACCCCTGTATCTTATGTTTAGAAACTTTTCAGAGGTTGAGTATTGACAACCGACATTATAACATTACTAATATGGTTTAAATGAAGGTTCAGCATAATAGGTCCCCTTTAAAACAACTCATGTTGACTGAAGTGCTGTACAGAGCATAGCAAATAGCTAAAATCAATAGTACAATTTAGAAAACACCAACATAGACAACAGGGAACACAGCACAAATAAATAAATAAATGAAATAAAATTAAAAAGAATTATAATTAGCCACAACCAGTGGATTCAAATGCTTGAGAAAACAGGTATGTCTTCAGCCTGGATTTAAATGTGTCTATGGAAGGGGAAGATCTTGTATGGAGGGGGATGGTATTCCACAATCTGGGGGTTATAACTGCAAAGGCGTGGTCACCCCAGAGCTTGAGTTTAGATCGTGAGACAACCAGTAGCCGCAATTTAGCCGACTTAAGTGATCTAGAAGTTGAAGAAGGGTTAAGAGGTCAGTGATATATGGGGGGGCCAGTCCATTTAGAGCTTTTAAACAAATCTTTGAAACAGGAAGAGATAAGGTCATTCTTACTACTAACCTTAAATAGGAAGTCATATATGGGCTTCAATTTGGCGCCCTGACTTTTGAGCTCAGATGACTTTGAAAGGTAAAATTCAAGGTTATTGAATTTCATTAGCCGGTATCTCTGAAACTACTGGACGGATTCTGAAATAATGCATAGGGGGTGCTAGTGAGATGATTGAAGTGTAGACTGGTTTTTTTGGGCTCCTGCTGCATCACAGTTTTGTTGTTAAATAACTGCCTTTTTGATTATCAAAGTCTTTAATTTTTATGATTAAACTTTTGCTATTTGCTTTAAGTCCACGCAGCTAAAATTGTAATCTCGATATGCCAAGTAAAGCTGCACGAGGTGGAAAGGGAGCTGCTCCCCCACCATCTAGTACTATTGTTAGCCATGACCAAGCGAGCATGGAGCCTTTAGATATGGTGAACCATGAGCAGTGGATTCGTGTGGTTGAAGCCTATGTTTCTGAGCTGCGGGAATAAACTGCGGGCTAAGTTGATGGATCTCGAGGGGAGATCCAGACGCAACAACATAAAGATTGTCTGGGTTCCAGAAGGTGAAGAGAAAGGTAGACCAACAGAATTTGCCTCCATGTTGATTTCCAGACTGGTGAGGGAAGACAACTTTACTTAGCCCATTGTAATCGATAAGGCAGATCGTCTTGAACAGCCCAAACCACCAGATGGCTCTAGATCTCGCACGAAAATGGCACGAGTGCATCTTGCACTGGAAAAAGAGAAAACACTGCGGCTCGGGAACAGTGTTCGCTGGATTACGGAGGTCACCGCATCCTAATCGTCCCATACTGCACCGCAGAGGTGATGCAGCAGCAGGGGATTTTCCGCAACGTTCTACAGCGCTTGCGGGAGAAGGAGGTTCGGCACTCGCTGCGCTTCCCGGCTAGGCTCCATGTGCACTATCTAGGGCAATATTCACCGAACCCGTCGAGGTGAAGAATTTTGCTGACCAAGAACTTTGTAAGTGACAAATGAAGAGTTAAAATGTACATTGAAAGGATTTCACGTATCTCGTTTTTTTTCCCATGTTGTAATATCTGTCTTTATATGTGCCAGTGAGAGGCAGTGAGTTAAAGGAGTTCTTTTTTTCCCTTCACGCCTTTTTTGCCCGGTGTTCTGAAAATTTGTGCTACCTTGTCAAAAAATGCTCCCATAATGCAAAGCGATCGTAAAGTCTCTCTTTTCACCATAATTCTGCAATATGAATCAGTGTACAGTCATAACTTCGTCATTAGTTTTCTTATTATAATGTTATGTTATAATGTTCTTGAATAAGTTTGTTAAAAGATATATCCCCGAACAGTATGTACCATTATCATCCAATCTCGTTTTTCAGGAAAATCCAGCGTGGACATGCTAAAAAATATACGCTAAAAGGTCGAAAGGTGCACCGAAAAAAGACATATCATTATGATATTTGAAGATACTTGAGACGTGAGCGAAGAAACAGAGCCCAAGATTTTAGGTTTGCGCAAGCGCGGAACCGTAGGGTAGCACAATTTGATAGGTAGCAAAAATTGACAGAACACTGGTGATCTGTACAGCTAGTATGGCAAAAAGAAAAGGTGGTTTCATGTTGCATTGTTGGGTGCACTATTCAGTTTAAAAAGGGAGATTCAGTTAAGTTTTTCCACTTCCAACGCGGTAAGAGACAGCGAAGAGCATGGATAAGTGCAATCAACCGAAATGATTTTGCACTGAAGGACCATTCAAGGGTTTGCAGTGCACATTTTATAAGTGGCTGGCCTGATTACACAGACTTGATAGATGTCGACATCGTGCCATCGGCCTTTTCTTACAAAGAAAATAGAGTGACTCCCATCCAACATCACGAGATCGACAAGTGAGGCGAGATATCCGTTAGTCTAAGTGTTGGATTTTGTTAGAAGTGACACGGAATCGAGCTGCAGTTCAAAATCTAATGCTATACATCTGCCTGTCTTGCTATATATCTTGAGTGCGTACTGTTGTTGAAGCATTAAAACCTAACGTTTGTTGGTTACTCTTCACAATTAAAAAATTACTCTTTACTGCTGCAGTTCTTGTAATTATGATTTGTTATATATACAGAGAACAAGATATGATTTGTTAATGCGTGGAAATTTTATACATATTAGTTTAGTTCTTATTTTTGTTGTAGATTATTTCAGACGTTTGAAGAAGCAGATGCTGGAACAATGATGTGTAGAAACGCAGCTCTCCTGTGATCTGGAAAAACCTAGTAATTTTATCAGTGGCAAAGATCTTGCAATTGAACAAAAACATTTAGGTTCTGGACTTTTCCAAACAGAAAAACATTTTTAAAAACTTGATTTTGAAAGTTCAAATGACAATTATAGCTAGTGTTTTAAGATTTTCACCACTTTTAATTAATAAAGTAAGTAAGCAGTAAGGTTAATGACTTATTTGGTATGTGTGGTGCTATCAACCTAACTCATTCTCTAACTGCGTGCATAATAGAACACCTCCGTGTCCGCGAACGTCTACATCTACTCAAACGGGTTTAACAGCCAGCAGGCTGTAACTGTATACATATGATTATCACTGCTATCCAACATGCCCAATGACAGCTAGTGATGCCTATGTGTTTGTAGCACCATTCCTGGATGTCACCTTCATCAAAGTATTTAATACCCCAGTCTAAACACTTGTTGTTTCTGCCACTCTTCTCCACAATGTGATCATATACGTGAAGAAATTTAATTGGGGGTATTAAATCAGTGGTCAAGTCGGCGATATATCCGACCTCCTCGAAGGCTTATAGTTTCGGTTATGGGGCCTGTATTTTCTTTAGTGAGGCTCTGTTTGTCAACAATCGCTTCAATCAGTTCAGCCTTGTTAATTCCCATGCAGTTTATGTTCAAATACTTGCACTTCTGCCATAATTCTTGTGCTTTAACCCGTGAAATTGCTTATCGCTCGCTAATATAGGTTTTGACAGGCGCTGTGACACTTTTTCTTGCCATTCAAACTTCATCTTACACATACGCATAAAAAATCTTGTGCTTACTCCAAAACGGTCCATCAACCTGGTCACTTTGTTAAAAACAAGTTAATTTTGTGTTGAATCTTTTGATTTGGATTAACTTTTGCAGTATTGTGGTGTATAATAGACCCTTTTTGCTCACCAGGCTTCATCTGGGACCATTTTGGGCCAACTTACCTTGGACTCCACTTTCACGATTTTTCCATGTTTGTCAACTCTTGGGGCAGAGGTGGGCAGCGAGGGCCGTATCTGTCCCTGGTTTTCACACCAACGTCTGGCCTTCAATTTGTTGATTGTCTCAATTAGCCAAATCATTTATGAAATCTGACGTTTCATGTGCATTTCTTTAAATTATCGTGAAACTACAAAGACTAGTCTTGTCTCCCTTCATAAAACATTTTCCTTTGATCGTATCATTGCGAAAATCTATATTTGTGCATCCAATCAATTAACTCAATTAGTCAGGGTAATTGATAGGAATAAAAACCTGCATACACACCGGCCCTCCAGGACCGTGATTGCCCACCCCTGTCTTAGGGTATTCGGGGCCAAAATATCACAATTTTGGATCGCCCATGGTCATTTGGCACCATTTCAAGCCAACTTCGACCAGACTCTATTGTTATACATTTTTTTAAATTTTGGTTAACTTTTTGGGTGTTTTGGGCCAAAATGTGACCTCTGAGGTCTCCAAGGGTCATCTGGCACCAATTTGGGCTAACTTCAATCCAGCTCAACATTCACAATTTTTTCAATTAGAGCCGACTTTTGGGGTGTTTTGTGCCAAAATACGAACATTTTGGCTTACCAGGGATGATGTGGGAGCATTTTCAAAGTTGTGGGAGCTAATTTTGAACCGGGTCCACTTTCACAAATTTACAATTTTGGGTGTTTTGGGTCAAACTACTACCCATTGGCGTCACCAGGGCTCATTTCGGGCCAAGCTCTCAAGCCTCATTCACAGTCCAGAATTGGGACTGTGTTCAAGTTAACCCAGTTCAAGTCTCCTTATTTGTCCAGTTTCATGGGAACAAGCTCCCAAGCCTTATTCAGGGTCCAGGATAGGGACTGCATACTTAATAACCTCATCTAAGTCTGTTCCTCTGTCTAATTTACTAGGAAGAAGCTCCTAATCCTTCTACAGTCATCAGGATTGGAACCAAGTTCCTCTCAAGCAACACCATCCATCTTGGGGACAGTTTGGCTCTGGTGATGTGTGCATTGTCTGGCAATCGTCCCTGAAAGCCATTAGCTGGAGACTGACTTTGCCCTGAACTTTGCTTTCTTCCTCTAGGCTCCGTTCTACTCTTACCGTATTACTCTCAATAAACCTGACTACTGGAATTTACTTTGCCGCTTCACTCGAGTCCTTGTCTGGATCATAAAAGTATGCCTTGTCTTGAACTAGTTTCAATTTAATACAAGTCAAAGATAATTTGCAAATCACTGGAATCATTTTACATGCATACTGTCCCAGCTTTATCTGAAAAGTATTTGCACAAATAATCATATAAAATGCATCACTATGAGGAGGGGTGCTTACCTGAAGTGTAAGACCCACCAAGCTCATCCACAAATTATTGACTGATCTACTGTTTTATCTGGGACTGCTGTTTCATGGAGATGAACTCAACTCCCTAATCCCATAACACAGGAATCCCTGCGAAAACAAGTAAAATGAAGGGAAAGAGATAGAAATGCAAATTTGAAGGATTATACAAAAAACATAATTGCAGCAATTATTTTCAGCATGGATCAATTTAAGGTATAAGCACCAATTACTAAATGGTCATTATCTTAAACATTTGTGACTTAGATGATGTAATAACCTGCCTTTCTGTGGCCCATGCAATGAACCTGGCAGAGCAATGTTGTAATTAAATGAGTTGGGTCACCTCTTTCCTAGTGTGGGCCATGGCCCTAATACCACACTATCTTTTTAATGCAATGGTTCAGGCACCAGTCAAAATTTACAATCAAATTAACAGCTAAGGGAACCTTCATTCAACGTGGAAGAGCAGCACTTTACCCAACTGGCATTGTAGTAATGGTAAATGTAAACAAAAAAAAAAAAATCTACAAATACACAATACTGAAAATAGATTTCTGAATATTCACATTTCCACATGGATACTGTCACACATGGTAGATACTCAGCTGAATTGCGGTTGGTGAATGTTTCATTATGCTACTCAAGCTATCTGCCTTTGCAAGGAGCAAGTGAGACTTGTCATAAAAGCTGAAACATTTCCTTGAGGGGGGGAGGGGATACATTCTGAGATTTTTTTTCCTTGACATACACCCAGAACCAAGTGACTTGGTTTGGATATAAGGTTAATGTTAATGATATATCATTCTGAAGAACAGACCTCATTACATATTATGGGATGTATCCACCCATGGATGTTTGTACATCATGCGAGGATTTAATCTGAGAGTTGGTAGGGACATATGCACTGCAAGCACACACAGAACGCGAGCTGGAAAAATTTTTGGAATAATTTGAATGCAAATATTGCCTTATCCATCAACAGCGATTACTGTTTCTTTCTGTCTGATGTTTTCTATGCTGCTTAGCAAGATGCCTCTAATTTTCATAGATACCACACTGTTTTGCATAAATGTGCACCTACTTCCCCTAATGCATTATGCAGGTAACAGACGAAAAATAAAACGTGGTTAATTTCGCCTGACCGCTTGATTACGCGAGTACAGCTACAGCTACAGTATCTGCTTACCTAGGGTGATTGTAGTAAAATATTAAAAGTTTTTTGTAATGAGCGCTTAAAACTCTAGTTTAGCAATGCGCGAACAAATGCGTTTTAACTTGGTGCTAGCTCTATACGCGCAGAGATAAGCGCTCGCCGACAAGGACTTCTCGGTCAAGCTGATCGCAAGTGACGTGATGCCATGGGGGGCAAAAGGAAATTATTCCATAAGGAACAATTGAAAATGACACTAATAGATCCGTGAATAAATTTTTTGACTACTGCAAATGATCAATATATAATCTGTTGATTTTTCTCTTATAAATTGTCGGGGCCTTTTTCCACGGCAGAGACAATTTAAAAAAAAATATTAATTCAGGCTACTCAATCACCAAGGGGACCTTGTCTCTAAGAGCGTTCTCGTAAGCTGCACTGCTGCGGTTCTCTGCCTGTCAGGAGATTCCGTGCTGTTGGCTTATGTCATTACCAACTCGGTAAAGTGAGCAGGTGTAACGACACCAGTGTTTTCAGTTATTGTTTTTGATGAATAGCTTTGTTATATTGCGACTCAACTGCTTCACCTGTCTTTTTTGTAACGTTGCAGAATAACAGTAGCAAAGGCTGTTGTCGGTTCACTTGGGTTGGATGACGGGTATGTATTCAGGAACTATTGAAGGTGACATCCTATAAGCGTGCATGTAGCTTACACTTTCTTTGCTTTTTCATACTATAAAATGTTCAAGATGCACCTAAGCTGAGTTGTTTATTACCATTACTTTGAATATCTTACACCGATTCACGGTACTGTCTTTTGCTGCTTCATGTATTTTATTGAGGGCTGACTGCAAAAAACTGTTTGTCCGGATCTTATGTGTTGGGCATAACTGTTTATTGCAGTTAGCCCTCGATATGCTGGCTTTCGGTTCAGTAGTACCAGTTCTATTAATACATCCATGGTTTCATCAGCGTTGACAAGGCTTTTTGATACACGGTGGCTGCCGTAGTTGCAATACGTGTTTAAAAAAGTGAGGCGCAAGAGAGCATTATTCATTTGAATGTAATACAAGATTCCAAGGCTGGATGGGAGTAATTCCTACACAATGTCCCTTTAAAGCACCAAGCAAGTAAATAAGCATGTAGTAAAACATAGAATAAAATCATATCAGTGCTGAGTCACTAGAATTTCTCTTGAATTTGTGCTATAAATACAAACAATACCTCAAATGAAAGGGGAAAGTCCACAGAATGCAATGATATACGCACAAGTTCATTTTAAAAGGACATCACACTCAAAGAACAGTCTACAGAGATGAGCAAAAACATTTCTTACCTTTGATATTTTGTTATTAAAAAACTGTTTGAGGGTAAATCCTCTCTTGTTATTGTAAGCTGTGTCTGTGTTATGACGAAACTAGATCTGCCAGTATCCTCGCATGTTTTAACCCAAGGCATTGCTTCAAAGATCTCAGTTCCTCAGCATTCAGCTTGCTTGCAATGTATTTTCCTCCCTGCGATCAGATTGCGATGCTGTCAGTAAGACTTCTAGTAGCCATTTGATTCTATGGGCTCTGAAGTTTCCAACGAGCCCTAAACCACCTTAATCGCACTAACCTAGCCCGAGAAACTGAGCTTTGCTTTCCCAGTGCGTCAAATTGAGTCCATGGGCCATTCAAATGTACTTAAATAGCACCACAATATAAACGCTTAACAGGTTTGTTAGTGGTATTTTCGCTGTAATTAACCGCTAAATATTCAACCGTCGTTTTCAAAGTCGTTTTCTGACAGAAAACACGTGAATACTGAAGGCACAACAGCACAAACCAGGTAAGTGACTTGTTTTCTTGACTCATTCTTTATATGGGCATTTTGACAGTGCTAATCACATCCACTGATATATCCCAGAGGATAAGAAGAAAGACTGCAAGACCAAGCGGATAAGACGACAGACAGGCGACCAAGATTCGATTCTCAGTCAGACGTGCTTTCAGGTAGTAACGGTAGCATTTTTCCTGTATAAATAATTGCTGGGGTTTTTATTCTTTTGATATCCCGTAATTATATGATTTACAGGAGTTAACACAGACTTCTTTGGGGTTTCTTTTTATTTCTGAATGCTGCCTCAAAATAGTAGCGCAGCGGTCGTTGAGAGAATATGAAATCTGCAAGTGTGAGTCATCTAAATCTGATTCTCCTTCACATTGTACAGATTAACGGTATAGAAACTAAAAAAAAACAATAAAGAATAATGAAAACCAGCAGTTTATAGCCGACTGTACCAAATGAATCACCCTGTCCGTTTAGTGTTTCAGTTTCCTTTAAATGAAATACAGTAGTGGACTTTGTAGCCGCATGCTAGAATGGCCCATTTTTCCTTCTGGCTACTTCACTTTAGCAGGTCTTTTCAATGGCAAACTGCGATCTTGGTATAGATTTCTCTGCAACTTCCTTTAGCCGGCATGATTCCTGATATCTGTAATCCTATAGAATACGTGCCTGCAGCATCCTCGTCAAAAGCTAGTAGGACCCACTATATAAGAAAATACTTTGAAGCATACATTCTGAGTGGCCTACTAGAACGCCTGTTGCTTTTTACCACCCGGTTACTTAAACATTTTAGATTGTCCAATTCACAAACAGTAAGTGGCTCAAAGCCACCAGCGATGAATGCCTCAACATTATTTTGGAATGGGTCATGCCACATTTACAATGTCACATTTCATTAGTTTTCCCCATTGATTGAAAATTGGTTGGGATATTCTTACCATCCCTACCCAAATCTACATCTATGAATTCATACGCATTAAATCATTAGCTTTAATATACAAAGGCTCCAGGAATATTGAAATCGAACTCACAAATTGGATCGATATGAAAATCCACTTATAAAATGTGATTTGAGGATTTTTAAGATTAATTGTCTGGAATTTACTGAAGCATATGCTGAATTAGATATACTTTATTGAACCCCATGGGGTAATTAGCCCTCTGCATTTAACCTATCCTACTGAAAGGAGCAGTAGGCAGGTACAGAGCAGCGCTGGAGACCAACTCCAGTTCTAAAGCCAATTCCTAGGTCAGTTCCTAGGTTCTCCATGGGGAGAACATGCAAACTCCGTGGAGGGAGGCCCTGGCCAGCTGGGACGTGAAGCCTGAACCTCCTTATCAAGAGACAGCAGACAAAAAGATAGATTGTTAAAATGTTAAAATTTCAAGGTAGGGTTTACTGTACTTCCTAATTTCACACCCCTTTGTTTGACTTATCCGTACTTACAACGCTGACTTAAAAGTCTGAGTTCACTTTGCTCATAATCTTCTACTTTGTTTTTAGTGAATATGAACAGTTTAATATTCCATAAATAATTGAAGATCTATGGTGATAACTTACTTCACAGGACAGAAAAATAAAATTGGAATTCAAAAATATATGGAGGCCAAAATCTTTCCATGTTTGAATGAGTGAAGCACTATCAAGCCAGTCTGGCACAGCAGATGGGTCAAGGGAATGCATCCTAAAAGTGTATAATATCAGAAGAAAATTCCGCTGCTGCGTGGGTGACTGCAATTGGAAACATATCGAATTTTTTGGAAAAATTAAAAGTAGATCATGTTGATTGATATGCACATCCATGGCATTTGTAACTCCAAATGCCTTTTTTAATTTGACTTGAAATTTTTGACTACTAAAAGGCTTGCATTTCTTTTACTTGCTTGAAAATGATCTTGAAACACAATTGCCAATAACTCTGAGGTTTGTACCACGGATGTTTGTACTGCACCATGTCAAGAGTAGTGTAAAATATCAGGCCTATTAAAAATGTCAATTTGGCTTTACTAATGAGGAAATAAACCCTAACTCTTCAAACTGTTTGACACCCTGACTACTGAGGCACAATGTGAAAAATTCCCAGAGGATTACTGCTGACCCCACAGCAAGCAAACCACCATGGCCATGAAAACAGCCTGCCATCTCACCGGGATGGAGGTGGGGGGGGGGATGCAATGGAGTGAGTGGATGGTGATGGAGCGTCTTGATGGACTATCATTCACACCCACTAAAGCTGTGCTCGGTGATGTATGCATTTTAATTAACCCCTTTCTGCAGATGTAGACGCCTGCGTCTATAGACCTGCAAATTTAAGCACGCTATTACTGTACTCGATCATTAGATGGCAGCCCCGGATCAGTTATTGAATGTTCACAAGCAAGCAGATCTTGAACGCGGTTCTGAATATGGAGAAGTTCACTCCACGCCCTGTTTTTCAAGAGCTGCATGAAGAGCTCCTCAGCTAAGCCTGATGTGCAAACTGGTCAGTATCCTTGCCCATAGTATCGAACCAGCAGTTTAAAAAAACGATATCTTGACACAGAAAAAATCTTTATCCTCAGTAGCAACCAGTTTAGCCACAGTGAGCCAACAGTATTCCAATTAGTGGTTCAGAAAAATCAGTTTTCTGAGGCAAAAAAATCGACATGGTATTGATTTTCTCACATTCTACTGTTAATTACAGTCATCACATACAAAAAAATCCGTAGTTCCCTACCATGGATTTACAGGTAGATTCCTTCAATGACAAATTCCGCCCTTCCTTATATCCTCTTGAGTACTGGCGTTGATAGCCAATCACTCAATCATACACTCAGGCACTTCTGCGTAATTGTAGAGTTACACTTCATGCCCTCGTGAAGCTACCCTGGTAACAATGTATTGATTGGCTCGTTTCTTATCCAATTCCCGAGTGTTTAAACATTTTAGAGTAAGTGAAACACATTGATTGGACAAACACAGAGCATACAAACTTATGCGTATCAGCAGGCTCGGTTGTATCCTGTCTACGTTGAGCACATTACACGGCTGAAATAGACGAGATTTATAGAAAACAGGTTCTCAAAACTGGCCTTGAAGTGTTCAGTTGCATTTACAGGATTTAAATGAGACAAGGATATGTTCAATTGGAATTATTTCGAATGAAACAGGACCGGAGTGTTCCTGCTACTGGATACATCGGTCTCTGGAGGAGGGATTCATGAAAAAGGTGAGACTGCTACTTTTTTTTTTTTTTGGAATGTATACGTACTCAACAAAGTCGAATGTCAAGGTTTTTTTCCTGTTTAAAACGCAAACTGCCCGTGCATTTGGGTGGACCCCCTGGTACGTTCATTGCACGTTTCTTTTGAATCCAGGGAGGCAATGGATTGTTCCCGAAAGTGGAGTGTCTGTTCTCTTAAAATAAGGTATATTTCAGAATTCAGATATTACTGAGTTAGTGAGTTGTACTTGTTCCATATAAGTGTTGAAATGGGTTTGTGAGCTTAGAAGAGGAGAATGGTCTCTTCCATTACAGAGTAAATGTTCTGACCGTTTAATAAGCAGTTTTTTTAATGCGTGTTTGTGTTGGCTTGGGGGACTTTGAAGAAAAATGGCCAAAACTCTAAACTTTATTATGAAGAAAAGGCATGTTTTGTGTTTGGAGAGGTTACTGGTGATCACTGATATTCAACTGCACTGAGATTGATAAATTCATACTAAACTCAACCAGAAAATCATTTGTTCATATTAAATTTCATACCTTAAAACTTTATCTGTGTTATATACATGATTTTTTTATTATTTGACAGGACATCATTTTGAGACTTCGGGCAGACACTTGGATAGCTGTATAATTTGGCTAATAGCATGTAGGTAATCTAGAATGTAATGTTGAAGATGCATTCTACTTGTGGTCAAGGAGTTTATGATACCAGAAATGTATAGTTTTAAGCGCCAGCAGTTTTTCAATCCTCAGAATGATTTTTTTTTTCAATTTCAATGGTGAATTCTCATGAAGATTTTTTATGTTTGCAGCTCATTTTCTCTACCAAAATCATGAAAATAAACTGAAATACTATGTAATTCTAAATGCTGTGTCTTTTCTGAATTGAGCCACATTTTCCCTCTGTATGAAGCTTAAATCTTGCGTTATACAGCATTAAAGTGGGTAACCCATATATAGCCAAATTTGGCTTCTGCACAAATGGGTTAAGCTTTTTGTCTGCACCACAGATGCTCCACTCAGGAGTGTTCAGGGTGTGCTCATGACATGGGCACTTTTGTCACTGGAACCCTGAAAGGCCATGGACAGTGCCCAAATGTTTGCTTGGCAAATGCTCTGGCATGGGTAGCATGTTCAGAAAATCAGTACCACTGACAAAGCAAATGTCCCCATACTGTCAGCGAAGTCAATTTTTGGTCATATTTGGTTGGTCCCTTGATGGCCAGGCAGAGCCCACGTGGTTGTGTGCTGTGACATGGCTGTAGGAAGCAGTTCTTCAGCCACAGGAAACATACATTTTTTTCTGACATAGGAATGAAGGAAATGTTTTCCGATGACAATTGTGATGATGATTGTGAAGCTGAAGAAGAAATTATGAGAGCTTTCAGCCCATATTTGTTTTGAGCTTGACCTGTCAGGAGGGGAAATTGAATATCGATCTGGACTGGAGCATAACATCAACAGTGGTGCTGATGCTAATGGAAATACTGGGCAGCTAACAGATATTTCCTTGTAAGTTGTAAATGAATATATTTTCCAAAAACAAGTATTTATCCTTGCCCCATCGCCCCATAGGCCAAGCTATATGGACAGTGATAGATAGCTACTAGCTATTACGCGGCTTCAAACTACCTCAACTGCTGCAATAGGCTAGCTCATCTATTATTAATACAACTGCGGATACAAGAGTTCTTACTATACAGGAAATTACGAATGCGTAAACAAAATTCCAATTTATATTGCTGTTTCTCACCAGCAGCTATCACTCCATAATTCAGAAAGTGTCTTTTGCTGAATCAAAAAGCACTGCAACAACAACAAAACATGGGTAAAAACAGATGCATAAACCGCCACTTGCTTGCTCAGCCAACTTTACCAGGCAGCTACAGCTGAGAAATGAGTTCAGTGTGTGATGTCATGCAGTTGATATGGCTCACAGGCAAAAGGGTTGTGTGACTGTCCGCAGACACTGAATTTCCCCCCGAAAAGAATGCCACAACGGAGTACAATTACAAAAAGCACTCACTGCCCAGTTAATATACAGAATTATGGCAGAGTCTTTATTTTCAGAAAATTTCTGTCCATGGCCTTAACCCCATAAATCTACGGACCCATATATGGGTCTATCAAATGCAGTGGCTGTGTTCAAACCTGTTGAACTTCAGACCTATATTAAATTCAGTGAGAGATCGCAGTTTTCTAAGGATCCCAAAAATGCCCCGCTGAATTACACTCAATCGCGAATAACATGCTGTACATGATAAAGATTTTTCCATTTTGTGAAATGCTGTGTCCATAAAAGCATGGCATTCAGGGTTTGAACATTTCACTCAGTATAAGCATGATGTAGCTTCACTGAAACATTGCAACCAGCAGATACAAAACATGTATGTGACATTGTGCTAATACGTTGAACCCACTTGAAGGAAAATTTAAGTGAAAAGTTTGAATTTGCGGAGTAAAAGCTTGTTGCCTTTACTGACTGTGCTTGCAGTGGGATACTTGTCCAGATGTGAATGCAGTATGTAGTGTGTGTGGGAGCGCACACTTGTGTATTGTTACGTACAGCCGATATTTTTATGTGCACATGCATTTTATCAAAGATCCACATGACTTGGTCTGGTTGCCATGCGAACCAGACAGCAATTTTTGAGGGCCCACAATGTTGCGTGCCTGTGCTATTGAGAATCCTCACATATCCCAGCTTGATTGGAAGAAAAGAGAGGATAAGAACATGACTGTTAGTCCTTTAACAATTCTCAATTCACCAGGGTCACTTGAGGAAGGTTGCCAATGCCTCACAAAATCCTTGTCCTGAAGATGAAATTGCCTTTCATATTATTAGATCAAAAACGATAATTTTACTTTAAAACATAGCCTTTTCTTTCAGAAGTGCTCCTATTGAAAACTTGTTGAATGTTTTCAATGCGGACAGGGAAAAATGTTGCTTTGCTAAAGGGATGTCGAAGGCAGGGAGAGGGAATATTGTGCACAAGCATGAGGATGGACTGCATATTTTATTTTCTTAGTTGCTGACCTTGATGTAAGAATTGCAAGGGTCAAAAACTCTCAAGTCACCATTTTTGAACAGAATAGAATTTTAATGACTTGAAGCTGTGACTATTAGAATGAGAACCAGCCTTCAACGACTTGTCGTGCCATGGCATGTGGAGTGCTTTGGCTGAGGGCTTGGAACTGTTCCCCACAAACCTGACATGATGGTGGGCCTTTTCACTTTTTCAAATTTAAAGAAAAATAAAACATATGTACTATTACACACAAGAAAAGAAAGTTGATAAGGATAAGTTCTGTTGATAATGTGTGGATTTTTTTTTTTTGAGGGGGGGAGGTTGGAGGACTTGTACACAATGGAGGACTTTTCACAACACTGTGTGTTTCCATCAAGTCGATTTTCTTTTCTGTTAGGATAGCTATGAGACCCCTTGCTTTTATTTTCATATTATACTGACCAGCATTGAAAACGCACCACCCTAACTTCAAGGCCAAAATACAAATTAAGCATGTTTGTAATCCGTAATTGTTATCAAAGTGTATTATGCCTCTTCACAAGATTGCAAAATGCGAAATTAGGTCTTTGGCACGTTTTAATGCCGTAAAGGCTAAAATCAAGATTTATTTCTCACCAGGGGAAAATGCAACACCATCTTTCTAGGTCTGTTCACAAAATCCGGTCTTTCAAAAGGTGGCAAGGCAAAAGCAACCCTAAGTTCAATCACTGGGAAGATTGACTGAAAGTTTTGGGGTATCTGTCTAGTTCCTGACTTTCCACAGTTTGCCAGCCACTGTGAAAATTCAAGAATCAAGATCATTCAAATTGACTTGAACGGCTCACCAAGGTGATGTTCAAGGGGGTGAGTGTCCGAATGCAGTCATAAGTCGCCTAAAAGCTGCAAAAGTGGTGTGTTAAGGCCCCATTTATGCCCATTTTCACCAGACACCACAGAAGCACTGTTTAAAGGTAAGGGTTACTCCAAACTAGAGGAAAGAAATCTAAACCTAAATCATTTGGCCTGCGTTAAGTTTGATCATTAGAAACATCAATCTGATTTTGTTCTTTAACATTAGACATCATAATAATATATAATTTGTATCTTGGCCATGAAATTAAGGTGCATTTTCAGTGCTGGTTGGTATATTTTCACACAACCTTTTCTTTTCTGTCTGATTACTTGGCTAGGTTGAAAAAGGCGAATCGTTTCCAGCTAAATCCTTTCTTGCATTGGCTCAGGGATTGTTCATGGGGAAAAACCTTTGCCTTAGACAACAAACCAGAGTCTAGTAGGAAGATGCATCTCCAATGAAAAATAAAATCCTTTTTCATTTTAATGTTTGCTTTGTTTTCTTATGTTTATCTACTCAACAATATTTGCAGTGACAATATTAGCAGAATTAACTTTTTGAAAGTCACTGACAGGCACACAAACCTGATTGCTCAGCAGAGTACCCATTCCTTCTGATCTTCAACAGTTTGGTGATTTACCAAACTGTGTACTAAGGGATAATATTCAAAACTGTAAAGTGTCTGTAAATTGGTCTCGAACCCTGATAAAGTCAGATATACGGAGGTAGTGAAGGTAGTTCCTCCACTTGCCTGCACATGAACCCATCCAACAGAAATAAGGCAATAATGCACCAAACCATTCTTGCTAACTTGCCACAAACCAGCGTGTCAGAACTGCTGTTCCAGGTTTGATCAAGATAGCCCGGTGGTAACAGTCCCCTGATAGTGTTCTCTCCCTCTTCTCTTTGGCTTCCCACCCCCTCCAGATAGTCTCTATGTTTGATCAGCCAAAGGATAAATCACCAATTTTACATTGAGTGGGCTCGAAAATTACTGATACCCCTGACTGGCAATGCACAAACAATATCAACAATAAAATTATAAAGAAATGGAATGTCCCAACATGTGTGAAATTCTTTACTTTATTGATGTTTCAATGGAAACAACCAACATTATAGCAATCATTGAATATAAAAATAAATTTAAACAAAATCAAGATTTTAATACAACCCCAATTCTGAAATAGTTGGGACAAAATGTAAATTGTGAATAAAATCAAAATGCAATGACTTTCCTGATGCGAGATCAGCGAGACACCAGATGCGAGGTGGAAGGGAAAAGGGAATTTATTTAAACAAAAGCAAACAGGCACGAGGGCCAACAAAAAACTTGACCCAAAGGGTTTCAAAAGACAAACTAAGGAGAGCTTCACAGAGCTATAACAAAAGAATCCAAAAACGACAAAAACAAAAGGGCACTGGAAACTCCAGGCAGGAACACCATAAACAGAAAGAACAAAAATGCTGGGAATGCAAAAGGCTATATTGTGCATGTGCATGTGCATGTGCATGGAAACTTGGACATGAAACATGAGCTTGAGACACTGTCTGCCAGCCAGCTTCCACCGCATCCAGATAAAGGGTAAGAAATCAAGACATGAGGGGCAGCACCTGGAGAAGGAGAAACAAGAGGCATGGCAAGATCATTGGACATGGACTAAGATTGGATGACAAGACTTGCTCATTAAGGGGTCTATTCTCCCATTAGCGCGCAAGTCTTTTTTTACGCGCTTCAAGTTAAGCGCTTTTGAGTTACGCGTATTCTCCCCTACGCGCTTCGATCACGCCCACAGCGCTTAACTTCAGAATGTAGGCGGCCTTATGAAAGAGGTGTGACTGATCCAAAAGAGAGGCAGACTCTGTACAAAGCTCATTGATTATGGCTATCAGGAAAACATGGAAAAAGGATTTTCTGATTAACCATGAAAACGCATTTGTGGTCCATGGAAAACGCAAACCAGACTTTAAATTTGACTTTAAATTTTAAATCGTCGGCCTGCCGATAAAACCTCGTATCTCCAAACTGATAAGAAACGAAAACTCCTGTGTCCACTATTCTTACATGCAAAATTAAACATTTTAATTTTAAACTATATTTATCCATTTATATTATTATTATTATTATTTTATTTTAAATTTATTTTTTATTTTCCTGTGAAGTTTGTCATTGTGAAGATACGAGGTTTTATATGCCGCTGTAATAGTAGGCCGTACCAATTACAAGACGTAATTCAGACATCTCTTTATTTATCCCCCGCCGCGCGATTAGTGCGAAGCGGGGGATATAGCATTGGGCTCCGTCCGTACGGACACATAAAATTGCGGCGGCGGGGGATATGTTCGTGACAAACACTTGTTATTTCTTACTCTAGCCACCATGGCATTAAAGCTATGCATACAAACAAATTGCGGCGATAATGAAATGATAAATAAAGAATTTAGCGCTTCTCGATCAGCGCAATCAGATCACTGAAAATGTGCCCCTCCTACACCAGCCTGTTTGTTCCGTGGAAGACAGGGAAGAAGACAAAGGGAACAATCTAGTCACACAAAGACAATCAAAGACAGTTTATATGATCTCATTTAGAAATTGCGCACTTAAAAACTACTCCGATGTCAGGTTTGCAACTAAAGGACATGGAAACGCTTTAACAAGGATTCTTACCCCGGACGCGGTCATCTCCCCGCCCCGAAACCGCCTCAGTAATGACGGAATTCCATATCCATAGCTTATCATCCTATTTGATTTGAGCGACACATTCACTTGAACTTGTGCCTAATACTTTATTATAATCAATTATCCCATTTACTGATAATGATTCTTCCCACGTCGGCTATTCTTTAAAGGCTAAAATTGATTAACAAATGGATAGTGCTTTGGTATTTGCCAGGGTAGGGCTCAATCTAGAGTAGCCTATTTAATAATATCTTTATTCACACATTAAATTACACAGTATTACCAGTGGTAAAAAATTACAAGGACTCGAGTTAGTTAATACAGATGTCCTCAATTAGAAAATCAATCCCCTCACTCGTGAGAATATCACAACTTTTTAGATTATCACGAACATACAGGGCAGTCGCATTAGTTAATAGAACATGGAAGACAATGATGGTGACGTCGAGCCAAAGCCGAAAACCAAATTTCATAGATGTTGGTGTTGTACGGCAAGCAAGCAATGAAGGCTGATCCGAGGAATTAAGCTGCGAATCGTTCTGGATGTGGCTTCGGTGGGGAGATGTAAGCACAGTATCCCCGATTTAAAGCATAAATGGTGAGATCTGCGGGGCGCTGTAAAAGCCAGGATCTCTGCACACTGGAGAAGTGTACACGCAACAGGTGGTGGGCAACCATCATCCCCTGTGCATTTTACTGCACTGGAGGAGGGGATGGCATCCACTCTTTCTGCAGTGTAAGTGCATGGAGAAGAACTGTGTCAGACACCTTGACACAGATGCCTGTGATATGGGTATGACATCACCAGCCACTCTCTGGATCGACCCAGATGCCAGGAGCGACAGCGCAGTTCTCACGTTGATGCCCACGGGAATGTTTTGTGGATAATTGCTGCGGCTGGATAGCTGTTCATCCAGAAGTCGGCAAAGATAGATGATTGCCTCATGCACGGTCCAGACAAAAGCGCTGGATGCCCTCGATTTTTGTCAGTCCCAGGATGTCCAAGCTAATATATGCGTGTTCGTCTTCGAGCTCCGCGCGCTCCTCTACTCTTTCCCAATCACGCAAGAGTGCAAGCAAATGCAGGACTAGCATTTCGGTTTTAGATTTTGAGGGCATGGTAGAATGATGGTCTTATGTATACTCGTATTAATTGTTTTGCGCTTGTAATTGAACTGATTGGAGAATTGGCTGATGCGTAATATCATGTGACGATTTCGTTTGACAAATTATTATGGCTTTGAGAAATGTAGTTTAGAAATAAGGAAGAACAATCGAATATTAAATGTCTCAACCTTTACCATGTTAAATAAAATGAAATTAATGTTAAAATTCGGCCGATAACCGACATCAAACGCAATATTCCATTTCGCATTATGTTGGCGCTTGACCTTAATACAGCCCTCAAAAGCGCTTAACAGAAAAAGCGCGTAAGCCAGGGGGAGAATACGCGTAAGTGTTATTTGCATGAGAAACGCCCGGAAACGCCCCGATTTTGGCCTTGCTCCGCCCCAAGCACGTAACTGCCTTCAAGGCGCGTAATGCACAGACTTAAGTCGAGGGGAGAATACGCGTAGGCTAAAAAGCGCGTAGCTACGCGCTTTTTTCGACTTAAGCGCATGGGAGAATAGACCCCTAAGAGAATGAGCGTGCTCAGTAAGTACCAATTAAGTATGCAGTTTGAAAGCAGCATGAATGTTTAGAACAGAAAAGCACAGCAAGACTTGAAATAGTAAAGCAGGAATCATGACAATAAACTCCCTGTCTAAATTAGTAGTATTAGTAATGTGCCTATCTAAGAATTACACCACCCAGTGAATGTTAGTAAATGTTATTAACTGAAAAACAGTTCATTGTCAATTAAGCTTAGACAGCCCCGAATCCAGCACAGCACTGAAGGAAGAGGGAAATACCAAAGCCAACCAGAGCTCTGAAATGTGCAACAACAATGGCACGGGGCGGAACGCAGACAAGCGGTGGAGTGGCTTGGCAGACCTGGCAAAAGACAAAACCCGGAAAAGTAAAAACATGGACAATGAATGTGAACTATGAAATGCAAAAACCTGATACAAGAAACTGTTAAAACTGAGACATGAACTAAGGCTATGAACTATGAAATCCTGATACATGAAACTGTTAAAACCATAACAATACTGTCCTGGCCAAAGGCCAGAACCCCAGAACACAACATTTTCAATCACATGAGCCAATATGTTATTTACAATAGAACACAGATAACATTTCAAATGTAGCAACTGAGACATTTAAGATTTTTATCTGCAAAATGAGGTCATTTCTAATTTACTGGCTGCAACAGCTCTCAAAAAAGTTGGGACACAGGCAAAGGGCTGAAAAAGCAATTAAAATATAAGAGAATCAGGTGAAAGAACATTTAGCAAGTAATTACATTAACTGGCATCAGGCATCAGGTGTGTAACATGATTGGCTATAAAAAGGATGTCTTAGAGAGGCGGAGTCTCTCAGAAATAAAGATGGCCAGAGGCTCCCCAACTTGTGAAGCCTTGCATTAAATGTGGAATACTTTAAAAACAATATTCCTCAATGTCAAATTGCATAGGCTTTGAAGGTCACATCATCAACAGCACATAACATTATCAAAAGATTCAGAGAAACTGGAAAAATCTCTGTGCGTAAGGGACAAGGCCGAAGACCTTTACTGAATGCCCGTGATCTTGGACCCTCAGACGCCACTGCATCACTCAATGGCATGATTCTATCATTGACATTACTAAATGGGCCCAGGAATACGTAAAGAAAACTGAACTGAACTGGCTTGTCTGCAGTCCTGATCTTTCACTGATTGAGAACATTTGGCGCATAATTAAGCGGAAAGTCCGTCAAAGGAGACCCAAAACTCTCCAGCAGCTGGAAGCCTGTATTAAACAAGAGTGGGATCAATTTCCAATCGCTAAACTCAAGAAACTTATCTCCTCAATGCCCTGATGCCTCCACTCTGTGTTAAAAAGAAGAGGGGATGCTACACCATGGTACACGAGCCCACTTTTTTGAGACCTATAGCAGCCATCAAATTTGAAATGAGCTCATTTTGTGGATAAAATTGTAAAATTTCTCAGTTTTAACAATTGCTACGTTATCTCTGTTCTATTGTGAATAAAATACTGGCTGGTGTGATTTGAAACTCACTGTGTTTCGATTTAATTCACAATTTACACTTAGTCCCAACTATTTCAGAATTGGGGTTGTAGTAATAATAAAAATAATAATACTAATAATACTAATTTTTAATGATTTTAATAATTGGCACCCTTCATATAGTACTAAGTTGCAACCACCTATAACAAGGATAACAGCATGGAATCTTTTCCTGTAATTTTTGACAGGGTTAAGGCACACATTTGGGATGTTTCTGGACCATTCCTCTGAGCAGATCTTTTCAAGATCCTTCACAAACAGCTGTTCAGCCCCCTCCAACCAGTGGCACCACTCTTCCAATGCCAACTTAACTGCTAACAACTCCCGGGCGCCAATGCTGTAATTCCGCTCAGCCGCAGACAATGACTGGGAGATGTAGGCGCAGGGATGCAATTTATTGTCCCAAGGAGAGTGCTGGGACAAAATGGCACCCACCCCTACCTCCGAAGCATCCACCTCCACCACAAACGATAGGGAGGGGTCTAGCATAATAAGGATAGGCTTACAGCTAAATCGTCTCTTCAACTTCTGAAAAGCAGCCTCTGCTGCTGGGTCCAAGAGATTGACAAGGAGGCATCCTTCCTGGTAAGCACAATGATCAGCGCAGCCACAGCGCTAAAATTGCAGATGGCCCTCATATAAAAATTAGCAAAGCCTAAAAAATGCTGCACCTCCTTTACATTTTGAGGAACGGGCCAATTCCTGACCGCTGCCACTTTGTCCGGGTCTTTACAGACCGACCCAGCCTCTCTAATGAAACCAAGAAACGACACTGTCATGGCGTGAAAAATGAATTTTTCAGCCTTGACAATAAGTTTGACTTCGAGGAGGGCTGCAAGCACTTGCTGGACGTGTTGTTTATGCTCCAAGAGAGTTGAAGAAAAAATCTGAATATCGTCAAAGTAGACAAAGACGAATTTCTCCAACATCTCCCGGAGGACGTCATTGACAAGTGCCTGGAACACAGAGGGGGTGTTAACCAAACTGAACTGCATAACCAAATACCCATATTACTCGTCATGGGTATTAAATGCCGTTTTCCACTCGTCACCCTCCCGGATGCGGACCAAGTGAAATGCGTTACAGAGGTCTAGTTCAGTGAAAAACGATGCTTCTTTCAGGCGCTCAAACGCATCAGTTCATCAAGGGAACAGGGTATCGGTTCTCAATAGTGATATTATTTAGACCCCTGTAATCAATATAGGGCCTCAAACTGCCATCCTTTTTCCCCACAAAAAAGAACCCCACTCCAGCAGGAGACGTGGAAGGCTGAATAAATCCATTAGCCAGAGCCTCCTGAATATACTCTTGCATAGCCTTACGCTCAGGCCCTGACAGCAAGTATAACAAACCCCTGGGGGGAGTGGTCCCAGGGTAAAGATTGATCTCACCATCATACACACGATGGGGAGGCAAAAACGAGGCCTGTTGCTAGCAAAAACCTCCGCGAGATCAACATAGTCATTGGGAAGGTAAACAAAAGTTCAGAGCAGCCCCCAAGCTCCAACCCTGTTGGGACCCCGAAGTCTTAATAACTGACTCCAAGTCGGAAAAATCCTCCTCTGGCTGCCGCTAGTCAAATGAGGGTCCCACTCCAACCCATCTTTCTCCCCACCTTCTTAATCAGGTGTGTGAGGCAAGACAACCTCCTCATCATCACTCCAGGCTTCAGCCTCCCCCATAGGTTGACGTCTGGCACGACACACTAACATCTCATGACAGTGAGTTTTAAAATTAGAGTCCCACTGGAAGGTAAGCTTTTTTATTTATTTTTTTTAATTTAACCTTTATTTAACCAGGCGAATCATTGAGAACCAATTCTCATTTACAATGATGGCCTAGCCAAGAGGCCTCAGCAAGAGCACATGAGCACATAAAATCAACATAGTCAACACACAGCGGAACACAAAGCAAAGATGGGGACAAACAGCATAGGAAATGGAACAGGCAAAAAGGCAAAAGTACATTAAAAGCGAGTAACAGGGTATTATTCATGGATTTTCAAAGGTGAAGAGAGAGGGGTGGGGTCATCTGGAACAAATCTTAATTGCAAGTAATGTTAAAATCAATTGCGGATGCTTGAATTCTACTTGTTTCCAATAGTCATGCCACAACTATTTCCTTGTTGGTTTATTCCTCTATCCCTAGCAGGTGCTGCCATTAGTAGCAGTGTCCAGTTAGGATAATGGTTTGCAAATCTCATCGCATACATCTTGCGACAATAAACTGACAGCAAATGCTAGCTACTGGAGTGCTCAGGGATTTTTTTTTTTAATTCGTATCAAGTGGATGTAGTCCCAACCAAAATTTCAACTAAATGCTGTGGGATGATCAGGGCTCAGAGCAGCCATTCCAGTAAGCATTAGAATTTCCGTTATCAAGCAGGTTGTAGGTAACCTTATTAGTGTATTAACTAATATTATATTTGCATTACCTTTGCAAATTGGCAGGTTTTCCCCGTAACTTTGGCAGTAATGTTCTTTGCATAATTGTACTTCCACTAGCACCCTAATATGGGTAAAACTTTGATTGCTGTGTTTTTTGCTTGGCAAGTAAGCCTTAGGGTGCTTGCCAACATCAAGCTTGCGTCTTCAAGCTGTGGCTTATCTTGCGCATGCTCAGCAATGCCATGCTGCGGCAGCATGTTGCTAATACTTCGCTAATATTTACCCCACATCAGCAAACTTGCTTGTGCCATGCAGTCATCCATTCATTTCATTCAAAATTGACTGCCAAGTGTCCACTCTAGATCGCAGGCATTTAATACAGTTACTCTTGATAAATCATTGTTTAGGTCAAATTTAATAGAGACTGTGCCTGTTCCCCAAATCCCAATAAAATTAAAAAGGAAGAATCGTGGGGTGATCCACAATAACTTGACCTTCATTGAAATAAACTATATCAACTCCTATGTGAATGCAAAACCCTCTCTCAAATTTGGTCTACTTAATATAAGATCACTCAACTCGAAAGCAGCTCTTGTGAACGAATTAATCTCTGATTATAGTCTTGATGTACTATGCCTTACAGAAACTTGGCTGAAATCAGATGAAAACACCTCTTTGAATGAAGCTTCTCCACCTGGTTTTATATCTGCTCATATCCCCCGTCTTGACCAAAAAGGGGGGGGCGTTGCTGTTATGTATAATGACTCCTTTCACTCTGTGCCCAAACCGCAATATAAATTTGATTCATTTGAGGTACTATTAATGAATTTTTCATTTCTTGATGCAAGTATGAACTGCATCCCTGCTCAGTCTATTGCTCTGGTGATAGTCTATAGGCCACCCGGTCAATATTCTGGCTTCATGCATGACTTCTCGGAATTCCTTTCTGAATTAGTTTTAAGCTATGATAGAATTGTTATTTTGGGTGACTTTAACCTGCATTTCGAGAGGGTAGATGATTCTTCAACATCCATCTTTACTAATCTTGTGGAATCGGTTGGCTTCACTTAGAGTGTCATTGGCCCAACACATATTCATGGTCATACTTTAGATCTGATCTTAACTTTTGGTGTTGAGATTGCCAAGGTTGACATCCATTCACACAATCCCAGCTTATCGGACCATTTTCTTTTAACATCCAGTCTACAATTGGCCCACCCTGTATTATCAGAAACTAGGATGTACTTAAAGGGACAATGTGTAACATTTCCATTTTTTTTTATTTGCCAAAATCTAATTCTGCATTCATATATATGTCATCATTGGTGTATTATGACCTCTGCTAATAATCTGATATATTCTCGTAAACGAAGAAATTTGGACTTGTTTCTACATTGGGCGGGGAAGCTGCTAGGGGAGCGCCATGACAGTTAGCCATCTTGAAACTGTTGCCGCTGGCAAGGGACGTATGGCACCAAACTTGGGATAAATTCGCGTTTGCCCTGCCAGCCAGTGCATAGCGATTGAGACACCGGAGGAAATCAGGAAGAGAGGCTATCGTGGCGACATTGAAAATCAGTAGACTACTACTGCAGCATAATGCATGAACATACATCCCAGATAACATACCGGAGTTGGCCCAACATCACACGCCAACGATGGGCCAACGTCATTTTGGCCATCGGGGACACATTGGGCCAACATTGTGTTGCCAACGTATGTGTAAAGGTTGGCAATAAGTTGGCTCATAACCCATTACTGAGGGAAGGATCACAACAAGCCCACCAACTTGAATTGGTCTCCCATCCAGGAACTAACCAGGCCTAAATGGCCCTTAGCTTCAGCAGCACACAGGAGAGGTTCAAATAGTGCCAAGGCTGCTGCCACACACTATCGGCCTAATCCTGGGTCTTTACTAAAACTTGAATGTAAAGAGGAGTCTGATATGGATGAAGTCTGCAAGTTATAATAATCATTTACACAGCAATTAATAATCAAGTCATTACAATCAAACAATTACACAACTTAATTACAATATCAAGAACAATAATAATGATGATAAAAATAATATTAATAGTAGTAATAATAGCTAGCTAAATGGGGCCAACCTCAGACAACCAACAACCCCTCCTTCAAATAGCTGAGCACCCGTTTGTTCTCCAACATGGGAACTACCACTTTTATTGTTGCCCAACCTATTTATTTGGTTGTTTGCCTTTCGATGGTTCAATGTTGGCCCAACGTTGGCAATGGTTGGCAGCGTCAGAGTTGGAATTCCAACGTTGGGCCAACACTAAACCAACGTTAGTTGCCCAACCTATTTATTTGGTTGTTTGCCTTACGTTGGTTCAATGTTGGCCCAACGTTGGCAATGGTTGGTAGCGTCAGAGTAGGAATTCCAACGTTGGGCCAACACTAAACCAACTTTAGTTGCCCAACCTATTTATTTGGTTGTTTGCCTTACGTTGGTTCAATGTTGGCCCAACGTTGGCAATGGTTGGTAGCGTCAGAGTTGGAATTCCAACGTTGGGCCAACACTGAACCAACGTTTGTTGCCCAACCTATTTATTTGGTTGTTTGCCTTACGTTGGTTCAATGTTGGCCCAACGTTGGCAATGGTTGGTAGCGTCAGAGTTGGAATTCCAACGTTGGGCCAACACTGAACCAACGTTTGTTGCCCAACCTATTTATTTGGTTGTTTGCCTTACGTTGGTTCAATGTTGGCCCAACGTTGGAATTCCAACTCTGACGCTGCCAACGTTGGGCCAACGCCTGCTATGTTATCTGGGATATGCAGCATCAGCACAGGAGACCGCATCCTCATCCGCAAAAAAAAACAAAAAAAAAAAAACAAAAAAAAGTATTGAAAAGGCAGCGCGACCGGCTCGCTCAAAAAAAAAACAAGGGTGAACATCGGGCTAGCCTTCCCCGGGTGGAAGGAGCTAATGAGGAAGAAAGATTTTCTGGAAGAAAGATTTTCTAAGGGACGCTGAAATTGCCAGCTTTCTCTTCGACAAGTAAGTCAGCTGTACCGCCAAAATTAGCTTAAACACAACTATTCATTCAGTTTTGTTACACAGACAAAAAAAAAATTCATTCAGTTTTCTTACCATAAGCAACATGATAGTAGATCTTGCTTAAATACTGCATTCTCATTGTTACAGGTGGAACTATATGTTTACGTGGTTTCAGTAGCTTTCATAATTGCGGTAAACGCCGGCTTTCGAAGCCTAAGTTACCCACCGGCTTGTAGTGGCGGTGAAGCTGGTGGGTAGACTTTAAAAGCTGGAATTTACTGTGACTAAAAGCCGGTGTTAATCGCGACTACAGCTACTGAAACCACGTAAACATACAGGCTCATAACCACGAAAGGTGCTTATCTCCTATACGTGAATGAAACGGCTAAACAGTTCCTAGAACGTGCTTAATTTTTGTCATATAGGACTAAAGAATAAGCAACGCTTATGGTCATGTTTTAACAATGGGAAGATGCCACCACCTGTTTTCAAGTGCATCAATTTTTTCGGGCTCGATCTGCAGACTTTTTATTTTTCATTCGCTGCCAGAGTTCTTTTTACTCTTTGACGTTTCTTCTTGTGCGGTCCGGAAAAAATGGCGTTATTGCACTTTATGATGTTGGCAGTGGCGCAAATCGAACGGGGAATTGGGGGGTGGCCTTTTATTGTGGACAGTCTAAGGTACACCTGTGCACTAATCATGGTGTCTGATGAGCATCTTGATGTGGCACACCTGTGAGGTGGGATGGATTGTCTCAGCAAAGCAAAAGTGCTCGCTATCGCACATTTAGACAGATTTGTGAGCAATGTTTGAGAGAAATGGTAATATTGTGTATCTGGAATGAATTTTAGATCTTTTAGTCCATCTCATGACAAATGGTAGCAAAAACAAAAGTGTTGCGTTTATATTTTTGTTGAGTGTATTATATCGAGGGCTGACCGCAATAAACAGTTATCTTCGGATCTTATGTATTGGCATAACTGTTTATTTCAGTCAGCCCTCGATATGCTGGCTTTCGGTTCAGCAGTACCAGTTCTATTAATACATTGATGGTTTCATCAGCGTTGACAAGGCTTTTTGATACACGGTCGCTGCCGTAGTTGCAATACGTGTTTAAAAAGTGAGGCGCTAGAGTGCATTATTCCTTAGAATGTAATGCACGATTCCAACGCTGGATGGGAGTAATTCCTACACAATGTCCCTTTAAGTCGTACTTTAACTGCTACAACGTCTTCACAATTCGTTGAAGCACTACCAACTTATCTTGATTATCCAGCCAGCCCCCTCTGTACTGACGAAATGGCAGATAAGTTTTCTAATCCCCTCCGTAGTACCCTCAATGTAGTTGCCCCATTGAAATTTAAAAAGGCTACTCAGAAGAAGAGAACAGCCCCATGGTACACTGACCAGACGCGGACCCTAAAGCAAAAATCCCGTCGTCTAGAACGCAAATGGCGCTCCATTAAACTCCAGGTATTACATTGTGCTTGGAAAGAGAGCCTTGTTGTGTATAAGCATGCTTTGTCGGTTGCTAGGTCTTCTTATTTTGCAAATCTTATACAGGAAAATAAAAATGACCTTCGATTCTTGTTCAAAACAGTGGCCAAATTAACAAACAACTGTGCTGCAAGTTCCCCTCAAATCCCAGCCTCCTGCAGCAGTGATGATTTTTTAAAAATTCTTTAGTGGGAAAAAACTTGAAATTAGAGAAAACATCAGTGCTTCCCTGGCAGTTGGTGGAGGCCTTAACTTAAAACCTCATGCTATGCATGTAAACCAATTTGATTCATTCTCTCCCATATCCCTGAGCAAACTTGCCAAACTAGTCACTACTTCTAAATCAACAACTTGTCTCTTAGATGCCATCCCAAGTAAGTTACTGAGGGAACTCCTGCCCATTCTTGGCAGTCCAATTCTGCACATAATCAATTCTTCCCTGATTTCAGGTTTGGTTCAGACTTCATTTAAGATGGCTGAAATTAAGCCTCTACTCAAAAAGCCAAATTTAGATCCAACAGTTTAGGCTAATTATAGGCCGATCTCAAACCTTCCATTTCTATCCAAGATCCTTGAGAAATGTGTTGCCCAACAGCTCACTTGCTTCTTGCAATTGAATAAGGTAAATGAGAAGTTTCAGTCTGGCTTTAGAAAACATCATAGCACTGAAACAGCCCTCACTGTAGTAATGAATGATCTACTTTTCTCCATGGACTGTGGCTGCATCTCTGTCCTTGTACTTCTCTGTACTTGATCTAAGTGCTGCCTTCGACACGATAGACCACCATATTCTTCTTCACAGGCTAGAAAATCTGTTTGGCATTTTTGGACTCACCCTTTCGTGGTTTAAGTCTTATCTTTCTCATAGATGTCAGTTTGTTAGAGTAAATGGTAACTTTTCTGAGTATTCCAAGGTGAACTTTGGAAAACGTCAAGAATCTGTTCTGGGCCCTCTGCTGTTTTCCTTATACATGCTTCCCCTTGGAGGCATCATTTAAGTAGATATGATGTGAAGTACCACTGTTATGCAGATGACACACAGCTTTATTTATCTTTTAAGCCAGGTGAAATTGATCCACTTACTAGATTAGAGATGTGTCTTAAAGCTGTTAAAGCATGGATGACACAGAATTTTCTCTCTTTAAATCCAGATAAGACTGAAATATTGGTAATTGGTCCTAAATCGCTGAGGGACACATTCCTCAAGTTTTCCCTCAACGTTCACGGACTCTCGGTTTCTGCCAAAGTTGATGTCAAAAACCTTAGTGTCACCCTTGACTCAGAACTCTCTCTCCACTGTCATATTAATAACATCATAAAAGTGGCTTTCTTTCATCTTAGAAATATATCTAAGCTGAAAATAATGTTGTCTCTTCAGGACGCCAAAAAAATGGTTAGAGCATTTGTGTCCTCTCAGCTGGATTACTGCAACGTTTTACTGTCGAGCTGCACCAGTTCTATCCAAAATCGCCTTCAGTTAGTGCAGAATGCTGCTGCTTGGGTTCTGACCAGTACAAAGAAATATGACCACATTAGCCCAGTTCCCAAAAATCTTCACTGGCTGCCTGCCAAATTTAGATTTGAATATAAATTTCTACTGCTTACCTACAAAGCCTTAAATGATTTGGCCCCAGAATATCTTGGTACACTCCTCATTCCTTACTCCCCTCCAAGATTACTTCATTCACAAGGTGCTGGATATTTGAAAAGTCCAAATATATCTAGAGTTACATTTGGAGGCAGAACATTCTCCTACAAAGCCCCAATCTTGTGGAACGATCTCCCAACAAACATTCGGGCCCCAGACACAGTCTGTGTTCAAGAGTAGGCTAAAAACTTACCTTTTAGTCAAGCCTATGATTAGATCATGATTACTTATGTATAAACATTTACTTGGCTCTGATGGGACTGACTAAAACCTAGTTTCATGATGGGTTCACAAGATATTGGAAGCCTGAGTTAAGTAAATCCATGTGGAACCGGTGGCACTGAGCATGCATTAGCAGTACCAGTGGGGCTTGCTACAACCTTAGTCACCGGGGAGGTCCATATGGTGCTGGTGTAGTATGAAGCAAATCCATGTGGAACAGGTGGCACTGAGCATGCATCAACGGTGCCAGTGGGGCTTGCTTCAGCCTTAGTCACCAGGGCGGTCCATATGGTACTATTGTTTAGAAAATCAAAAGTGATCCTACAGCTTGGAGGAAGTGTTGGGCCTCTGTGCTCCAGGAAGTGAATGGATGGGGTGTTGACTGTTTCCTGACTAGTCTGCTTATAACTTCTCACTTGGCCCATGACAGAGGACGGTACTTTTATCATCATGCAGTAGTTTTATCCAGTGCCTCACACCCCTTTCTTATGTGTCTCTTTCCGAGGATCTTTCCGTCCACTACCCTGAGTCCTGGACCATATGAGCCCTGTCCCTCACCATGAGCGCTGGCTGCTGCTGTCCTGCTGTCCTGATCCGGTCCTGGTCTAGCCCTACACCATCCTGGACTTGCCACTTTCTGAAGCTACCGATGGCACTGTTCAAATGGACTTAGAATGAAACGGCAGAAGAGTTCCATTTATCTTACTTTTTGTTCTAATTAGGTAGCCCGTGGAGGATGGGCTCCCCCACTATAGCCGGGTTCCTCCTGAGATTTCTCACCACTATTTGAGGATTTTTCTCACTACTGGGAGTTTTTTTTGCCTCATTTGCTGTAGTGGGGAATAGGCTGGGCACTGCCTTTTCATTTCTTTAAACTCTCAATGTAAAGCGTCACAGTCTCGGTGAAAAGAATTTGAATTTGAATTTGAAAAAATTGCTTCGCCTCTGCCTGCTCAGTATGTGCTATAGCCTGTGTGTCAGTTGCTGGGGTAACCCAAAAAGCCGTGAATACGAGACCACATAGTCTCTGGCTCCGAAGGCTAACTGTTATTAGCCTCTGGTCTTTGGGTTACATCTGCATCACCGGGTTTTTTTGGGGGGTTCTAACAGCTTTATCAGCTTTCAGAATCAAGAATGCTCTTCATTTCCGATCAGGGTAATTTTTATTCTTATATCAACTTTATAGAATACGTGGTATTTTCACATGGTATATTCCTTGGACTGGACTGTCCTCCACTATTTGCCTGGTTTTGTGTTCTCTCCATATCTGTGGCGGGGCCCTGTCCTGAGCATGCTGCTGCTTGTCTTTGCCATCATCACCATCTAGCCCTCTGCCAAGTGCTGCCCAGTCTCGACCATTAAAATAGTGTGGTCCATGGCATCTATCCAACGAACTCCAAATCCTGGACTGCTTTTCAACTGACTCTTTTGCATCGTGGCAACCATGAACTCATACCTTGGCCCAGTCAGGAGAGGATGGACTACCCCTCTGAAGTCTGGTTCCTCCCTAGGTTTCTTCCCATTTTTGATCCACATAGAGAGTTTTTCCTTGTCACTGTCACTGCTGGCTTGCTTTTGAAGGGGTTCAGGCCAGGGTTTACTGTGAAGCGTATCGTGGAAATATTTTTAATCCGTAGTTCTGATGAAGCAAAATGTTTCTCTTGTATTAAGTTCCCTTGTTCCTCACAGAGGCCTGGAAACTCATCACTCGGTCCTGGTTTGCTGCTCTGCTCCACCATGTTTGTCAGTACCATGGCCTTTCCCTGTAGCTCTACACTCCTCATTCATTCCGTATTGGAGCAGCAACAACTGACAAGTCAATGGCCTATATTACAACACTGAAGGCCACAGGACTTCTTCAGCCTATTAACAACACCTTTACCCAAGAATTCAGGACATTTTAGAAGCTCAAAAATTAATGAGTAGGATTGTGTAAGTTATGTTTGATGTTCTAATTATTGCTATATTTTGCCTGTTAAATCACATCCATCTTGTACTTGCATCTGGTTCACATGTCCTATAGAACTCCTATCTGTACACATAGTCACTGTACAAAGCATCACTCCTCAGCACCTATGGAAACTCATTCACCACTACATACACTTTATTTTTTTTAAAAAGTACCAGCTTTCAAGATGCTTCTTCTCGTAATACTCATCAAACACATTGTATATTTCTCTTGAATCGGCTTTGAGAGAAATTGTGCCAGCTGCCAGGCTATCACTACACATAATACACTTCATATAGAATAATTCTCTTGTATTTGGCTTCAAGAGAAATTGTGCCAGTGGCCAGGCTGATGCGTACTACACTTCGCATAGAATATTTCCCTTGTATTTGGCTTCAAGAGAAATTGTGCCAGCTGCCAGGTTGTCACTTCACAAATGAAAGCTTCATATTTTATACTGTTAGCTTATGCCCAGCATATTTCTGTTTGAGGGTTAGTTGCAGCTCCCTCTCTTCAGTTCCAAGCTTGGACTGGCAGGGATCTCACAGAACAAAGCCACTCAGCCATACTCAATATATGCTTGTTTGCCTCTATGCTTTCAATAAATAGTCTCTTTTGACAAAGTGGTCCCATCAGAAATGGAGCTTTGTCATAAATTTTGATCGGCCATAGAGTCAAGTTTGCCATCTCAAAGGAGCCGCTTCTCCTGCTTGAGAACCATCTGAGTGCACATGAGTGTCATCTGACTTTGCTGTCACATGGTTGCTTGACCAATAATTTGCTGGCCTACTTATGCCCATCATCTTTTAAGCAGCTCCTCAGCATGTACACTTAACAACCTTCCTCCTCCCCAGTTACACCCATCCATTTTAGCATTCTGTAATGCTGTTCTTTCATTACTAAACTGATGTTCAAAAACAATTTCTCCTCTTTTTGAGGTTGTTGTTCCCTGAGGCTCTGTTCTACGAAGGGGGGGGGTTAGTTGCAGCTCCCTGCCATGTGCGAATGGGCAGAGATCTCCCAGAAGAGAGCCATTCTGCCAAACTCAATGTATGCTTGTATGCCTGTATGCTTTCAATAATTATCTGTTGACAAAGTGGTCCGAACAGAAATGATACTATGATATTGTGCATTCCAGGACAAGTTGTTGGATCCTTGCAGCTGCAGGGTGTTGCAGAAGGTTACACAGTGCTTTTTCTGACTGGTGCACATAAACTCATCCATGATATTTCCACATAATGAAAGTGCCTTGGTAGACATATTCTTATGCGTATTTTGCAATTGCCATCACAAAAAGAGTAGCTTACAGTCAAGCCAGATGTGATGCATAAACAATTTTCTGCTTTTAGATTAGGGGAACAGGCATTCCTTCTCAACACATCTTCAGAAATCAGAGCAACACTCCAGCAATTAGCATAGCCGTTAAAAACCTGGAGTAGCTGTTAAGCTACAATACTTATAGGAAATGTGCTCACTCACTTATCGCCTTCATAACTTGGTGGCTTCTTTTAGTGCTGACATATGTGAACTCAGAATCCATGTGAAGTGCCTCTGCAGCGCGCGGCAATCAGTCTCCGAACTGGACTGTTGGATTGGCAATGCCTGATTGGCAGCTCTAATACTTTCATTAACTTCAGTTTACCGATAGACACCGCCTTAGTTTGTGTAACTCGTGAATGCCAACCCAGGAAATGAATGAGACTGTTATCAGGGACTTGCCTTATCTCATTAGGTTCACATCAAAGTTAAACAGAAATGTGAATAGTAAATGGTGGAAAAGACAATGCCATAGATCATTGTGCTTTTTCAGCTCTGTGTCATCTTTACACATCAGCAGTCTGCTGCTGGAAGATAGGCTGTTTGAGAGAGAGGGGGAGAGAAAGAAAGAGCATAAGGAAGGCAGGGAGGGGGGTTGGTTTAGAGAGGGAGAAAGGAGTAATAGCAGAGGCAGAGCAAGCAAGCTGCTCAGAATTAATGAGCTTACCCAATAAGAAAAAGAATAACCAATCAGTGTGTGTTGGGCAAATATAATTTAGGAATAATTGCTTGATTGCTTTTCTATAGTAGGCTGATTTGACCACACACAAGAACTGAGAATTAAGATGTCAAGACAAGAATTAATTTGGCAACTGAGGGCACGATAGTTCTTCCTCTTCTATTTCCATTGGCATAGAGCCTCAGTATTGGAGTAGTTACGCTCTAATGATGAAAACGCAGAGGTAGATTGCACTTTCATTTCCCAGTCTGCATTACCATAATGTGCCTAGCCTAATGCCACAGATGCCCTGATATCATGTTTAAAGCATGCATATGCTAACACATTTAATTGCTGTTTTTACATTTTTTTACTCCAAGACTGAAGGCTGGATTTGACTTATTATTTCGCTTTTCTTCATTGATTACAGCTTGGGATATGTGTAATTGTTTTATTTGAAATGCTGCCTACTTATCCAAAACAGGGCTTTTTGATTTTTTGTTACATTTATAGAGCTTGCACATTTATTTCATGTCTGTAATTCTAAGGAGACACAATCCAGCATAAACTAAAATGAATTTTTGTTTTTTAATAATTGTGTTCAGGATTTACAATTCAGTGTTTTCCTCCCAGTTGGTAACAGTGTTTTAGTTGTTGTCTGTTATATTTAATGATGAAAGAGAAACACTGATTTTTCAGTTAAGGTCAAATCAATATTATATAATTTACTCTTTAAAAAGTATTTGTTTTGGAAGTTGGGAAGATGAATGTTGCCTTCTAAAAACAAAACAAACTAAAAAAGGCTAGCTGTGTTAGCTGTCAGCTTTGCACCTTTGCATCTTTGCTGACTGTTCCAGTGGATGATTTTTCAAATAAATATAATGCCATTGTATGACCAGTTTGTTTTATGGTCCGGCTGCTTAAAAACAGATTTTTTTCCGATTAGTGCAAAGGTTCTGTCCTGAGAGAGTGACCAAATTTTTATTATTCCCCCCGTTATACAATGTGGGGGGATACAGTCATCAGTATGTCCATCTGGCCCTGCGTCTGTCTGTCCGTAATCATTTCATTTCTTGAGCAGAACTCCAATACTGTTTCATATTTTCTTTTTTAGGGAACTTGTATATTAATCAGGCCATAGATTGGTGCCTTTTGATATTTGGGATTTTGGGATTTCTGAGATTAGATTCCAGGGGGTGGGGGGTGATATGTCATCTTCTAATGACTCTTGTTAAATCAGTCAATGAAAGCAGTGACTAGTCACTCTTTACAATGAATCCATTAAATTTAATTATCCCCCTGGCATACAATGCAGGGCGATATAGTCATTGGTATGTCTGTGTGTCTGTCCGTAATCATTTTGTTTTCAGAGCAGAACTCCAATACCATTTCATATTTTTTAACTAACCAGCTCTACATGTTAATCAGGCCCTAGACTGATGCCTTTTGATATTTTGTGATTAGATTACGGGCGCGGGGGGATCACATCATCTTCTGATGACTCTTGTTAAATCAGTTGGTGAAAGCAGTAACTAGTCAATCTTTACAATGAGTCCATGCATTTTAATTTTCTGAACAAAATATTTATATTTCTTTCATATTCTCCCCCCATCAAAAAAAGGAAAAATAATACTTGTGTTGTCTACCTTTTTTGAGAATCGAAAGGGCAACATTTTAAGGTTGAATCTGTGAGAGTGCTTGCTGGTGGAATTATAATAATCAGGGTAACCCGTGTAAGATATCCAACATGGGCCTCCAAATTAGGACTGGACAAGAGCGGTCCCAGTTCAATTTATATTTAAATAGGAAATATGCCCAAATTCAAAACACATGCATATGAATATTTTCCGTTGCCTATATCTCCCTCTGCACATGGGCGCCACTTAGTTCCAATTAGGCAGAAAACACAGCTGCTGTGATGGGGGCTGTGCGCTGGTTTCCCTGAGTTATTAGCCGACCGCAGGTTCCACTGATGTGTTCTGTAATGCAGGCAAGTGTGTGTGTGTGTGTGTGTGTGTGTGTGTTGACAGGACCTGAGCAGTGAGTAAAGGAAATAAACAAGCACACGGGCACTGTCAGGTAGATGTTATTACTGCCCTGGGTTCTGCCTGCCGTCCATGTGCCCAGGGCAGTTGATCTGCCAGGTTGCTGCTCTCTATGTCGGGGAACAAAATAAAAACTGCGGGGACTGCCTCAGGCAGAAGTAATATTTGCTTTGATCTGCATCACTCCTAATTGAGTCACAGGCGATGTCTCTATTCTGAAATAAAGGAATTCAAAAATGCTAGAATATTTCACTCGGGGATTAAACCTAATTTCTGTGTGTTCCGCATTAACCTATTAGGCTTGCTCATCTGCATTGCTAATGCCGCAGCCAACAGCTGTTACTAGCCAGGGAGAAAAAAACCCTGATCCTGCAATCCTTGAATGAGTGATTTCAGGCCCCGATTACTTGGAGTGATGTTCGCTGAGCCCAAGAGATAAGGCTGCAAAAAATTCCCAAATTGCCAATAGCTGTGAAAATTATCAGACTAGGCAAAGACGAAATTGTGCCCACTGGATCATGGGCTTCAATCCAGAGGCTGCCTGGATTGACATTATTTAAAACTATGGAAATACAGACTGCCCATCTTGGCTTTGCTAGAATAGACTTTTTCTACAATATATGAACATATTCCTAGGATAGGGAGAAAAATACTAAAATACTGTTATTTCTAAATGATGATATTGTATGGCCAGGGCAGATAAATAAATACATGTGGACTAAATATGAAAGTGTTTTAGAGGTAATATTTCATTTGAATTTTTTTATGAATGGTGCGTTCTACTAAAACTAGAACTAAAACATCTGAATAAACCTTGCATCATTGCCTGACAGCACTATGACTTCTTTTAGCACAAAATACTAGTCTGGTATGTGGTACTGAATTTTAATATGGTTGTTTTTAGCATCTTCCTGTGCTTTACATGACTTACAGCCTTCACGTGTATATGGTCTATATTGTTCGCAAACCAAATGTTGTCCGTTGTCCCACTGGAAAGATGAACAAATGAACTGATCCTTTTCTCCAAACATTCCAAAAGGTCAGATTTGTCTCAGCGGAGTGTGAGTGAACTCTCACAAAGCTTGTGTGTCTGTGTGTGTATTTGGGCTGTCCCAAATTAAAACAAATCTTGGTCGTCAAATAGTAAGCCATTTTTTCAGATTGGTTGGTTGGCCAAAATTTTTTAACTCTTTTCAGAGCCTCCTGTCTATGCTGCCCTTACACGTTCTGCCATTGCACTTGTGGGGCTCAAATTTCTTGGTGCAATGCAGGGTGGCGCAGCGTGGCGCAGCCCACGCAGTGGTAATTTCGTCCATTGCAGCCCGCGCAGTGGTAATTTCATGCGATACAACATAGTGTACGTCCACTTTGGCAATTTGATACATGGATGTGCGCTGAGATGGGAGTGGTGGCATAGTAGGGGGAGGCGACACATATTCATCATGACGCAGTGACATCCTCATTTGATTGGTGAGGATTTGACTAAGCTGTGTGAAACCTACTCATGCCTTCTCTCCTTACTCTGTGCCACTTCCGCCGGCAGGAGGGACAGAGGTGGTACAGAGGAGTACTTGCGCCTGGCACAAAATTGCAAAATATGCCTGGATACACCCCATTGCCCGGCAACGCGCCTGCGCCTGGTCAACGAATTTTGAGCCCGTGAAGTTGAAGTATGACCACATAATGGTTTGCTGCTTTTACTTGACCAAACTATAGCACGTTCTCATGTGTAGGCTTTGTTTTATTTCACTAAGCCCAATGTTCTCCTTGCGGAAACGCTAATATGGTATTTTTTTAGTGGCGTGCCTTGGGCCTCTGACCGTATACTTGCTATCAAGCTGTTCCTGCTTAAAGGTCCCATATTATGCTGTATTTGATCGTTTAAAATATGTCCAATGGGTCTTCAAAATAATGTTAAGAATTCAGTTACAAAGAAAGCAGCTTTATCTTCAGATATTTTATAAAGCCTGCGTTTGAGGCCAGGTTTTAGTGCTAACTATCGTGAGCGGTCCTGCTAGCCACTCGTAACATGGTCTCACTTACTTCATTTGCTGTTATTCCATTACTTACAGCTTGTGGCTTGAGCGCTTGATTGACGCAACAGCTTCAGGTTTGAGAAGCAGCTGAGATGCAAATTCAGCATCGAATTATCCTTTATTGACCAAGCTGTCTTCAGTGAAATGCCAAGCACAAACAGCTAATGTCCACTTTGAGTGTGGCTGTTTGCGGCCAGCAAACAAAAAAGCTACCCACTGATTTCTGGTGGCATCCTCTTTTGGAAGAGAAAATAGTTGTGCTTTTTTTTCGCATCCAAAAAAACACATATGAACAGCTTTGGGAGACATACTGATAAATCTGCATGTTAAATGATTTGGGCTTGTTTGTGTCTGATAGAATTAATTCCAGGGTGGGCAGGTGATGGCAAATTCAGGGCGTAAGAGGTAAACCGGCTTCGTCTCACTAGGATTTCAAACATCTTTCACAAAAATATAATTTTATTGAAGGTTGTAACAATCCAACCGTGTAAAATCCTTGTGTAAGACTCTTATCAGTTCACATCAATGCTAAGTGGAAGTAACATCCAGTAAAGGCTAAGAAGGCTAAGTTCATCAGCTTCTCCAGAAAATAGTTTATTTGATAAAAATGGTGCGCACTTGCGATTATCCAGGCTGCCCCAACAAAGACGTGAGTGAGTCTCCTCACTCATCCCTTCGCTTCCCTGTGACGAACGTAGCTCTGAGGCAACTTTGGCTACTTGCTCTGGGCTTCCAAGTGGACACCAAACTACTTAAAATGAAAAAGCTTCGCATTTGCAGTGTGCACTTCAGCGAGGATGACTACTTTCCTTCAGGACAGAGGAAGAGACGGGTTTTGAAGAGCTCTGCTGTCCCTACACCCCAGGTAAACAAAATTGGACTGAAGATTTTCTATAGCATCCGTGCATTGCCTTCTGGTGATGCACCGAGGGCTATGTAAGCGGAACATAGATTCATCTATCGGTGTCATATTACCCGTGAAGCATATGAAACATAATATGTATTGTTTTTGTTATTGTTGTACTGTTATTACAATCGTCAGAAACTACGTGGACGGGTGTGGATGGTTCCTAGGTTTGAATGAGAAGTCCATGACTCCAGTCACAGCGTTGGCTTGCATAATCAAGACAAACTTGGCTACCTTTCTCAGCTACTTGAGCGAGGGATGACCGCAGCACCCAGCATAAATATTTATTTTGGTGTCGACGCACCAGCGTCTTCCCGAAATAATAATAATATCCTTTGCAAAGTTACTCTGAGTGCTCCGGTTCTCCCTGGGTCAGTTCGCTAAGAAGTAGTAGTTTCTCTCGAGTCTGCCGTCCTCGACCGTAAAGAGACATCCTCCTCTGGCTGGAATATGTAAGCTGTATGGAAGTTTCTAAATGACGAGGATGGTCAGTGACTGTGTCATTTGGAAATCAGTCAAAAAGGATTAATAAACCATTTCCTGGAGAAGCTGATGAACTTCTCACTCTAGCTCTCGAACTAGCTCGTTAGCGTCGTAGGTCTGTGTCGGTAAACACTGTCGAACAACTGATGAAAGTAGTTGGCTAGTGCGCACAGCTGTTAGCAGTGACAGCGCGCAGTGATCGCTATTGAGAGAAAGTAGCCCCAAGCAATTACAAGATGTGACTTTTTGGATTACAAGGGTTTTGTTATGCAAATAAATCACTCGTTCGAACACATACTGATTGAGAAGAAAAACGTTTTACTTTGCAGATCCCAGGAAACCTGCCGGAACTACTTTCGCTTTGACCAAAACTGGACAGAACTCGGCTCACAGGACACTGTCGGGGGAAAGTCAGTGTGTGTGCACGAGACTAAAAACGGTGATGCCATACAGATTCATGTGAAAAATCCCGAACTATCCCTTCAATAACCATAATCAATAATCATAATCAGTTTCCATATTATGTATGCACCACATACACACACACACATACACACAGACACACACCTATACAAGTAGTGCACACATGCACACACACGCATACAAGCAGTTCACACACAGACAAACAATTCAATTCACACATGTATACGCAGCTCACACACACAAGCAGCTGGCTTTTGTAGCTTTGATTAGTAAGCAGGTTTCTATTTAGTTGATTCGAAAAGATAATCGTGATGTATTTGATTTCTGTAGCTTTGATCAATGTTGAATCAATTATGTATCCATGTGTATCCTATACCTTTGGCTGTATTTTTCCTCTCGACTGTAATGTTCCTCTCCTTTTAAGTGATGTGCATGCTTGTCTTTTGGTTGTAGTTCTTAAGGGAAGTTGGCAGTGTTTTGGTTTGCCCGTCTTGTTGTAGCGTGAGAATGAGAAGGCGGAAAGGCCATATTGGAAGATATTTACTGTGATGAAGGAATAAAAATGGTGTGAAAAGTAAGATGTCAGTTCTTCTTGCGCAAAAAGAACTTGGCTTTATATTTATCAATATGCCTCAATAAAGCCTAATTGTCTGAAGAATGTGTCTCTCTCCAATGTGTGATTCTGACAAAACTGTCCTGACTTTTGCAAAAAATATTTTGTCAATTTTGCTGGTTTTTTTCTCTCATTAGTAGCAAGCAGGGTCTCAGTTAACTGGCTCAATTGAAATAAGAAATCAATACATGTTTTTTATTACATTGCCAGAATGTTTTATTGAGTCACTGACCAAATAAGTTCATTACCGTCACACATTTTCAATTGATAACTGAATATCTATGAAAGGTCGACCTTTTATTCTTTTCATGTATGATGTATGTTCTATTAATAATTGAGAATAGTCACATAGTGTAAACATTCAGAAAAATGTTTATTTACCCTAACAAAATTACGTTTTATTCTAAATTTTTCCTGTAGTGTAAATTTAACAAATAAATAAAAAAATGTCAATTTAGTCATCCGAAAAGACTTGACAAATAGTTCCTGTGCAAAAATAAAATTTGAAGTTATCACTTCATTCCCATCCAAATATTTACATATACAGCAAGTGTTACGGTAATGAAAAGCTGTTACGGTAATGATGTCACATGGCATTCATACATAATAGAAGCCATGTTTTTAGTTTTTACAAATAAGGCTATATGGTCCAGTCTTTTTCACTGTTTATCATGTAAGGCTACATTATTAATTGTCTTGGGTAATGACAAATTAAGCTTGGTTTCACAAAAAACAGTGAATCAAGAGCAATTCATAACAGAGTAACAAAAGGTTATCCAACCACAATCAATACAATGTATAAAATAACATTTTCAAATAATTAAGAGCAATTCATGAAAAGTAGAAAAGATATTAAAATGTTGATGGTAGCTGAATAGCTGAAAGTTTGAGCATTTTAAAGTTTGAATGAAGTCTCTCGCTGAAAGTATGCTGAAGTAGTTGAAGAGTAAAGAGGCTGAAGATTTGAAGGATTTGAACTTTCTCTCCATGCATTTTGAATGAGGAAAAACCTTAATATTTTAAAAAGTATAAATAACTTCAAGAAGTTGAATGGAAGCCCTAATTGTCTTGAACGAGCTGAACATTTTGATATTTGTACGAATTATCTAGCACAAAGTATGAAGGACTAGTTAGACTGCAAAATACGGCGAAGAACTCAGAATAATAAGAACATATAAAGATTTGGGTAACAATAGTGTGAATGCTGACTCAGCATTCACAATAATAACAATCAGTAACTTCAATTAAAAAAAACAAGGGTAACTATCGGGCTAGCTTTTCCCAGGTGGAAAGGGCTAATAACTTTCAAAGGGATGCTGAAGTTGCCTGCTTTGTTCTCGATCTTTAAGTAAATGTTAATATTTAAATTACAAGATTTTTTTCATTGCTTAGTTGTGTAACTCATTATATAGGGAGCATAACAGTAGAACGTGTGTAGGTAAACAGTTTTGTTGGTGAATAGCAGCATATGTTTGATGTTTGATGGAATAAGGGTTGCATTTCATCATGCCCACTACCTCCATCAGTACGTTTACCAACAACGGTGGTAAATGATGGTCTCATGCCTGCCATCAAGTTGTAATATCATTGTTTGACCTGCGTCTCCAGGCAAATCCAAGATGACAGACTTGCGTTTGACTGTTGTAGGGAGCAGTTTTAGCAATTTTGATGATTTAGCCACTGAAATTCAGTAAAGAAAATTTAGAGTTTAATTTCTTGCGCTGCTATATGTGGTAATCCATGTTACTGATGACACACCGGGTTGCTAGGGCACGCACAGCACGCATTCACGTTATCAATTTTCTAAAGCCCCCTCTTAATAATAAAATCCCCAAAACATATTGGCGCCTCCTTTTAAAATCATACTGGCAAATTGAAAGCCAGAAAAAAGTGGAGATTAGATACAGAATTCTTCGTACGTAAGAGTTAACTACTCCTTCTTCCTGTATATCTCACCATTCAAAACTACCAAGGTGGATACTGCAACGCGCTGTATTGGAATTTTGGCATACTCAGGTATGGTAAGGTATAACTAGTGAGTAAGCTGACCAGCGTGGAGAGGGGATAATCGTACTGTAGCAAGGTACCAAACAATCGTACCTTGTGCGAAAGCGGTCTGAGAGTTTGTATTATAAACAAACACACCACTGTAGGCCACAGTTCAGTGTGGTATTGTTAAGTGGTATTGGATGACATAATGTCATAGCTTCTTGGTACATAACGGCTACCGTAGTTGCAACACACCTTTGCAAAAGTGAGGCGCGAGCGAGCACTATTCGTTTGAATGCAAAATACAATTTCACTGCTTGATGGGAAAAATTCCAAAACAAAGTACTTTTAAAAATCACAGAAATGGGTCACTGACAAACTTTTTTTTTACATGCTCAGAAATGGTGATTTTTCAACTTCTCGTTTTGGCAAATATATATATATGCGCACATACAGTGAGGAATAAATTCCAAATCCGCATTGCGATACATGAGTAACAACTACGAAAAGAGGGAAACAAAATTTACCCAATCAAAGGAAAAAAAATCAATGGTGAAACTGTGGTCACATTGTTGCACAAACTTACAATTTACAAGACAAGCCAATGATAGTCAAACCTGTTTTATGTTTTTGTTATTGAGTGCAAGGAAATTATTTTGAGAGAATTCTAATCACCTGCGTTGAGCAACTTCATTTGCTGGTAAGTGATTTCCTCAGTGCCTGACTTGATCAGTTTAAAAATGTTAAGGGGTCAAGTCTGGGTTCACTCAATTTAAGTACTTCAAAACACTAAAAACACATACAAATTGTGTCAACTGAAAAAAAGCTCTGAATGGAATTTGATTTTAATCAAATTCAATAAGTTTGTTACCGTGAAAACCATACATTATTGGCAAAAAATGTGAAATCTTGTGGCGACAACATCTCAGAAACTATACCTTATTTTCCTGTAATTCATTTTTTTGTTTTGAAGCTAATATCACCAGCTATACAATGACATACTCAATTTGGGTATTTTCATGGGGAAATATTTTGAAAAATTATTTGGTCATAGAATTTTAGAAATGGGTGGCTGAATTTGCCTGGCAGATTGATCATAAATACACCATGTATCTACCTACCCAAAAGTGGCTGTGTCATTGTATAGAACATAACACACCGATGCTATGGTGAAAATTTCAGAGCAATACCTTAAAAAATGTGGATTTTATGCCTACCACAAGCCTGATAAACTATTAAATTTTGCGATGCGAGAAAATTGCGTTTTTGTCGCGGAACGAATGCATCTGGCATGCACGTGGCGTTCACATGATAAAAATCCACTTAAAAGATAGTTTTTTGGTCTTAAAATCACCTTTTATTAATGTTTTTAAAGATTTTTGTCAAAATGAAAAAAAAAATTTTTTTTTCAAGTCTGAATCAAGTATTGACCCCTTAAAGTATTATCTGAAATGGCTTGCAACATCGGGGGAAAAAAACAAAACTATATATTCAAGGGACTTTTATTCTTCATAGCACACATGGATATTTCTGTTAAAATCTGGCTTAAGACAGCAAATAACTTCTTTACACACAAATATATGTTACGGTACTGAATGTAGAGCAATACGGTAATGAATGCAGAAAATTATGGTAATGAATGGCAGTCCCATGTTGCTAGCAATAATTAGCATAGCTAGTATGACTCGGCAGAAATATTTTCACTAACACTTCATTTTCACTTTGGCTCTATAAAAGTTGCTTTTCCACAGAACATAAAATAATTATCTTCAAAACTATTTTAAATATAACCTGTTATGGTAATGAACAGTAGTAGCCATTTTGCAACTTCTCTTCATCACAATGCATCATGAGACAAAAAAACTTTATTTATTGGAACACAGGGATTTTAATGGAGCCAAATATCTCTGTTACGGAAATGAACTCTTCATGCTCTGGACACATGTATTAGGCCCAGAAAATAATTATTCACAAATAGTTTGCCCAAAATGGTAACACTGCTAGTTAAAGGGTATAACCCCAACCATTTTTGTATTCATATGTACTGTATATTAAATTATAGGGATGTATTGTGATAATTTTGGGTTTAAAGGGATAGTCCACCCAAAAACTTTATAATTTGTGTGTCAATTACTCACCATTAGATGTCTCAAATAGACAAAGTTGTTTTTCACCAGGTGCAACTTTATGGCCACTGAAGAGTTTTGAAAAATTATCCAAATTCCTTTTTGCAGGAAGCAAATGGGGTCACCCAGTGGCAACGGTAAAAAGTCCACAAAACATCAGTTGACAAACTTTCAAACGTTGAACGCATTGTCCAGTATAACCCAAGTCTGCTTTGTCCACTCGTATCCTCAGATCTCTAGAAACGTGGTTATTTTTTGCAAAAAATAATAAAATACTACAGTTGTGCTTCAAGTAAGCTTGCGTGTTCAACGGAAGTCTCGCGTCCCAGCTCGTTCCCAGACACGAATAAAGTTTTTGAGAGGAGGGAGAAGACGTGTTTCAAAAATTTTATTAGTCTCTGGGAACAAGCCGGGGGGCAGGAAAAATTTCCCCCAGATCCCCCTGCTCCATGGCCCTTTGGGCCGTGATGCCAATACTTCCTTATTTTCATCTCCTCCCATGTAGAATTTCCTTATTTTAAAAAAAAAATCTCTGAGCATCCCTGACCACTTCATCTATACTGAGTCAGTGGTATTCAAATTAGTAGTTAAGAAAAATTGGCTCTAAGGCAAAAAATTGACATGATACACGAAGTGTTATTCTTCTATCACTACCATTTATCTTCTATCCTTTCCCTCATGCAGAGGTACTTCTGGGCCAGGACGCAAACGCGCGACCACCGCAAATCCACAGTACCCCCGGACACTCTGTCTGGGGCTACAATAATGTCTTTTTGTGAGAAATTGTCAATATCTAGTTTTTTTAAAGCTACTGTCGCATATAGGTGATTTCTTTCATCGATGCAAATTAGTTTTGTTGCTTATTTTGGTTCGTTCCATGCCTGCTGAAAGTTTGGTTGCTGGCTATACGCTGGCTATACGCTATACACGTACATGTTGTCTAGTTCAGAAAGAAAAATTATGTTTTTACTGGAGTCGTGCTACCATCCGAGGAAGGTTGGACAAGCCAAAGCTGGACCACAAAAAAGATTTTATGAACACGATCAAGAGGACTCTCATAACAGTGATTGACTGACATAGAAATATAGAGTAACAAAGTCGATGCCTTTTAGAACACAGTCGTACCCCTCACATGTCTCCACCCAATACCTCAAAATCAGCCTGAGTCGTCCGCCTGTACATCTCGTGCACTCAAGCTCAATTTCAGGTCTTAATTGCTTTTTTATAGTTGTTGTATCTCTTCCCATGGTTCTTTCTTCAACTTCCGGTGACTCCTCTTCCATGATGGCCAAAGCGAAACAAAACCCAAATCTAATAATGTTAGATAGTTACAGTATATGCAATAGAAAGATCTGATGACAGGCAGCTGCAAGTGCATGAACAATATGCATTCCTGCATGAGTTAAGAGAGAGAATACATTCTAAAAATCTTCATTTCTTGTTTCGTCGTTGCTCTTATCAAGTCTACTCATCGAAAAAATATCATCATAAATTAAGGTATTAGTCCTTTCCCCAGGGTTTCCACTACATGTAATTGATCGTGGCGCACCGCCACTGCAAAATTAAAGCCGTCACACCTATGTAAAATGACTTTACATAAACTCCAAAAACCCTAAGGACAATCAGGTGTTGCCAGTTCTCATTGTTAAGTTAAAACAAGTGTTTCCCACTAACATGAAAATATCCCTCAATTTTATTTGTCCGTACGGACGGACGTACGTACAGACGGACGAAGCCCAATGCTATATCCCCCGCTTCGCGCTAATCGCGCGGCAGGGGATAATGAGCGCTAATAATTCTAGACCTGCTGTCAATCATTTTGCTTGATGAATACGTTTTCCAATGAATAAAAATCAGCCAACGGCAGTAAAACGTGCTGCTTTCTTCTTAATGCAATGTGTACAAGGATTAGAGAAAAAATATTTTGTTCACCTTCCAAAACAATAAACTACAATGTTAACTTTTGTGTTTGCTGTGAGCACATCCTGCTCTACCTAATTGTATCTTCATGATTATTTAATTCCATGTCCGGAGTCGGCTTGTGAAATCCACCGTGATGCATGTAAAACTGATAAACCTCCTTGCACATAGACTTCAATTATTACATCGCCTCCGTGCTGATTAACAGGTATGGCCAGTTTTCATTAATGCTGAGTTTTGACCAGACGCTAAAGCCCTCCGCCACAGTCTCAAAAAATCCTGGAGGAAATCCTGCCTTCCCTGTATTTACACGATTTCTGTCAGATTGTTTATATGTCCATGTTGATTTTCAATGTACTTGGCCTATATAGAAAAATATGAGTTTAAATTAAAAAAAGACATATCAATGTTTCTCCATTATAAATTATCCATCTCAAGTAAAGTATGACTCAGTTTTAACCTTTAACAAAATATAAAGCTTAGAGAGTGATAGTATTTCTATTGACATGTAACAGAGCAGAGCTTGCAAAACCTGTATGTGACATCTCCCAAAACGGGCCTCTTTCCTAGCATCCCGGAAGTATTCATGCTTGATAAAGTAATGTCGTTTTGTGCGTGTTTCCATTTTCTCATATGGATAATGTGAAGGAATGACATTACATTGCATTCTTTGCATTCTAATTTTTCATTGATGTCTAAATTGCCATATTTCAGTTTTTCCTTGGAATCCCTATTTTAACCCCTTTGCACACAAGCCAAATCTGGCTATTTAGGTGTTACCTTATTTAAGGCTTTATAATTCAAGATTGCAGTTTCACAGACAGAAAAACTTTGGCTCAATTGAGTCTAGTCACCTGAAGCATTTCCTCTCCTATCGTATTCCAGTTCATTTTTATGATTTTGGTTGAGAAAAGGGGCTGCAAACACAAAAAATCTTCATGAAACTTTGAAATTGCAAAAAGATAATGCTGACAATTGAAAAACCTATACATTTCTGGGATCATAAACGTCTTGACCATAAGTACAATTCATTTTGAACATAAACATTCTAGATTACCCTTTGCTATGAGCCCAATTAAACAGCTATCCAGGTGGCTCCCCAAAGTTTGGGATCCATCAAAATGTTGCACTGTCAAATCATAAAATAATCATATATTTAACACAAATTCACTTTTGAGGCATGAAATTCAGCATAAACTAATGATTTTCTGGTTGAGTTTAGCATGAATTTATCAATATCAGTGCAGTTGAACATGTCACCAGTAACCTCTCCAAACACAAAACATGCCTTTTTTCCATAATAAAGTTTATAATTTTGTCAAAGTCCCCAAAGCATTAAATAAACTGCTGATTAAACAGCTAGAACATTCACCCTGCAATGAAAAGCTTACCGCTCTCACATCCGAGCTCACAACCTTACACCTTATAAGGGGAAAAACTCACTAACTCAGTAATATCTGAATTCTGAAATATACCGTATTTTAACAAAACAGAAATTGAAAAATCAAAATCAAACGACATATGCCTCCCTAGATTCAACAGAATGGTGCAATGAACGTATCGAGGGATCTGCCGACGTGCGTGGGCTGCATGCATCTGGAGAAATGAAAACCTTGGCATTCGATGTCTTTAAACGCGGTATAAATTCTACAGCAAAAAGCCATATTGAGCAAAATGCAAACAGAGTAGAAGTATAACCTGTTTTCTTTATTGATGCCCTCCTCCAGAGACGGACGTATCGGGTAGAAGGAACCCTCCAGACCTGTTTCATTTGGAATAATCCCATTGACCACGTCCATACAACATTTAAATCTCGTCAATGAAACTGAACACTTCAGGCCCGTTTCGGGTGTCTTTTTTTCTTTGAAATCGCATCATTTTCAGCTGTCCAACCATGGCCAATGTTCGAAGAATACAATCGACCTTACTTTTACGCTCAGCTTTGTATCCGATTCTTTTTACTCGATCAGTGTATTTCAGTTATTGAGGACAGTTTAAACACTCGGGAATTGGATAAAAAACAAATCAATCGATACATTGTTACCAGGGAAGCTTCATGAGGGCGTGAACTATACCTGAGCAGTTACGCAGATGAATGTGAGTATATAATTGAGTGACTGGCTATCAACACCAGTACTTGGGTGGATATAAGGGAGCGCAGAATTTGTCAATGGAGGAATCTACGTGTTAATCCATGGGAGGGAACTACGCATTTTTTGTGTGTGATGACTGTTATTGACAGTAGAATGTGGGAGAATCAATCCCGCGTCGGATTTTTGCTTCACAAAATGTATTTTTTTAAAACACTAATTGGAATACTGTTGGCTCACTGTAGCTAAAGTGGTTGCTACGGAGTACTAAGTTTTTTACTGTCACAAGTGATAATTTTTTTAAACTACTGGATCATTACTATGGGCAAGGATATTGACCAGTTTTCACATCAGGCTTAGCTGAGGATTTTAATTCATGCAACTCCTAAAAAACAGGGCTTGGAGGGAACTTCTCCATACTCTAAATCGTGTTTCAGCTCTGCCTTCTTGTGAATATTCAATAACTGATCCGGGGGTGCCATCTCATGGTCGAGTACTGTAACTACGTGCTTAAATTTGCAGTTCTATAGACGCTAGCATCTACATCTGCTGAAAGGGGTTAATAGGTGCTGTACTTTGCACTGAATTTGATGGTAGGAGTCATATTGTTTAGATATAATACATATTCATGAATAGTTTCCAATGGGCCCCACCACTATAGAAAGCAATCATCTATGAAACGTTTGTACAACAGGATATGCTCAGAGAAAAGGTTGTCATCTAGCTCAAATTTGTGTTCTAGTCTTTCTGTGGTGTTAGGGTCCGAACGGACCCATTTCAAGAATGTAAAATACAATTAATGCCATCTAGTATTTTTTTATCAAAACAAAACTTAGAGTATGTACTCGTGGCAGCTATTTAAACACAAAAACACTAATATTTACCATTTTAGCCAATTCTGAATTTCTTCTAGAAAAAAAGTTACATCGGTGGTGTTAGGATACAAACAGACCCGGTATAGAACAAAGGCTAAAGACATCCATTTGCTTCATAGAAATGCTATGGCTAGCTCGGTGGATCACATGTGGCTCAGTCAAGGTTTCATAATTGATTAGACATTTCAGTCACACACAGACACACACATGCACACACAAACACCAGGACATAAGCCTAAAGTTCAGTACAGTGCACACCGAAATACAACAGTCCCGCACAAACTCAGACATACATAAATTGGATCATCTTCACTTTGATCCTTCAAACCTCCCATTCCCAGGGTGCCATTCTAGGCTAGATCCCTTTACACAGAAATCTTCGCTTAGGCTCCCCCAGGTTGAGAAATCTGCCCTCTGCTTCCCGATGTCTTCTTTTCAAAGCCCATCGATCACAGAAGCACCACTCGCCAACTAACGCATTCGCTTTTGGTGGCCTGACTGTCGAGCGCGGCGGCCTACTTTGTGGTCTTACTGCCATCTGCGACCCGACCGGCCGGTGACCCAGTCGATAGCAATCCCCAAATCCCATTGTGGTTACCAGCCACCCAGGTGGGAAACGACGGTCTGATCCCTACCCCAATTTGCTATGCGAATAGAAACTTTGACCGTTTTCACGAACCTCGCCTGTTCATAGAGGTCGTACATCGTGTCCCTCTGCTTAGGTACCCATGTACCACGTGATGCCCACACACATACTTGCGACAACACGCCGACAAGACGGTACCACGGCAGTATGTCAATTCATACTTCACTGGACACGGGGGGCCCTCAGTCCTCTCCCCTGCCCTATACAGCATCTTTTTTTTTTTTTTTTTAAATTTAGCATCTCCAATCCCACCCAAATCTGGAATGCCAAATTAGTGAACTAAGTACAGTACAAAGCTTGCTCGTATGTGACCCCTTGCTGCCAACTCAGGAGAGCGAAGACAGTTCATGGCTGTCCTCCGAAGCACGTTTCAGCCACTGCTTCTTGTACACTCATTGGTCGAATCTTCGCAAGTTCAGAGCGAGGGCGGAGGATACCCAGACATGAACAGACGTAGAGTCTTCCTGATGAGCGCCCTTCTGGCCAGCTGGAGGCGCTTGAGCAATGAACAGAGCTATTTATTTCTCTATTCCGGGCAGTCCCTTCCCAATTTGAAACCCTGTAGCGCGATAGCCAATTGTGCGCTACTCTGAAAAAGCTGCCGACCACTGCTGGTTGGTACGACCGATAGTCACTTCTGCACTGTAACGCAGTGCCTTAACCGTGTAAACTATCCGGCAGCCATACAGCATCTTTAACGTGCCCTCTGAACTTTGCAGTCCCGCCGCCTCCTGTTATCCCCTCCAGGTTCGGGGGCCTAATCCCCTCCCTAATAGGGGCTGTGGTTATGATGAGCTAATAAGTTAGGAATGAAGTACAAAACAAAACTGGATGATAATCCTTATTTTTTGGGGTGGTTGGTACTGTGTTACACACCGGGTCCATTCGGACCCAGAGTTTTTGTTAATACCAAAGTAAGATAAATAAATAAGCAGCGCACAAGGGCTAGATAATCAATACACAGATTGGCAAAGTCACGGCCAAAGCTGGACCCCATGGCTACACCATGACATTGCAGATACAACTGGTCCCCAAAAAGTAAAAAGGTTTTTTTTAGGACAAGCTCAGTCGCGTAAAAAATTCAGTAGGTGGGTCAAGGGAAGGTCTGTAGGGAAGGTCTTTTGTTTAGCAGTCTGTGGGCTACCTTTTCAATCTCCAGCCAGCTGGCACGATGGCTCAGCGTCCTGGGCAACCGCAGTGTGACACACCAGACCTCAATTTCCCTCATGATCCAACAATGCCATCTGGAGGCAATCCTGCAGCTCATTCTACAGTATTCCAGTCACCCAGTCATCCTCGGTTTGTCTTTTCTCGTTACACACAACCCCACCATAGCATGGAACACCTGAGGACTCCACTTCCTCCAGGGCACCAGCTTGCCGACAACACCGTGGCCCCCTCATATTAACCTCGGCCAACATCGAGAGCCCCGAATAAGTGGACCAGCCTGAAATTCCCTGGGAGTACCATGACCTGCTGAAGCCAACTACGACGATGGAAACCGGGAATTACTAGTGGTTCAGTTGGCACTGGAAGAATGGAGGCGCTGGTAAGAGGGGCCCCGGCATCCGTTTCTGGTGCTAACAGACCTCTGCAACTTGGGAGTACTTGAGGGAGGCACAACGACTGAATCCACGACAGGCCAGGTGGGGTCTTTTGTTTTTTTCCCCTTTCAACCTTTCCATAACCTATCACCGAGGCTTAAAGAACGTGAAAGCTGAGGCCCTCTCCCGAACATACGAAGCGGAAAAGGATCCGGACGCCAAAGAAACCATTCTGGCCCTCCTGCGTTCTTGCTCCGATCAAGTGGCAGTTTGATCACGAAATTGCGAAGGAGAGGAAGAAAAATCCACCCACTTTCCTTGCTCCAGCGGGTAAGACGTTTGTCCCATCATGTCTTAGTGTGAGAGTCATTCAGTGGGCACATACATCTCTGTCAGCAGGACATCTCGGAGCCAAACAAACAACCGCTATAATCAGCCCAAAATACTGGTGGCCCCATCTGGCCGCTGACGTGGAGGCAGCTCTGCACTAGTGATCTCCAAATCATCGCACCAGCTGCCAGTGGGTAGGGTAACCCCACCTCCAGTCCCACATCGACCCTGGTCACATTTGGCAGCAGATTTTGTCACTGACCCGCCAAATTCAGAACGAAATACCTGCATACTTGTGATCAGGGCCGTTTCAGGGCATTTGGGGGCCCCAAGCAAAATGGTCCCGCCCGCCGACACCCCTGGACCACAACAAAAAACCCTATGCCACACCACCCCGCCCCGCCTGCCCAAAGCCTACAGGAACCACAGCATAGACACACTGTTTAAGTTCACACACATTTCATACCAATAAATATTTTTTGACAGTGCAAACACTGCTTACATATGTTGCATATACTGCACGCAGAGTAATGTTTACTTTTTTGAAAAACCCAACACCATCTCATAACAGCCAACATATAAAGAAGTGCAAATTGCATAGTAACTATAAAATACAATATAATTCAAATATTGCGCACAGTCACTAAATCTAACGCACTTTAAAAATGTGCACAATGCACACACACGCTCACATAAGATTAAACTGATTAATATCAAAGTGCAAAAATATTGAACATTTGAAACAACACTCCCATCCTATGCAAAAAAGCACACACTCATCACAAAAAACCTATAAAGCGTGCAAGTTGCATAGTAATTTTAAAATCCAACATAAAGTACCCACACACACACACGCACATAAGATTAACCTTTAAGGCCATGATGTGCAAAATATCTAAAACTGCTGTTTGTGAGCCTTGGCTTCAGCAAAGGCAATCACAATGTCCTCCATATCCAAAGACCGGTGAACATCAAGCTCAGTTGACATAAGTGCCAGTCCTGTGAGCCTCTCTTGGCCCATGGTGGACTTCCTGTACATTTTTATCAGCTTCAAAGCTGAAAAGCTCCTCTCACCTGAGGCCACTGGCACAGGGAGAGTCAGGAGTAGACGCAAGGCAATGCTTAAATTACTGTACAGATCCAGCTTCTCACTGTTTATGTAATTAGACATGTCAAATGGGCAGGTCAGTACATGGTCTCGAAAAGTGTTGAGAGAGGCATTGATCTCAAGTGCCAAGTCATCTGCATCAATGTTGTGGCGGGTTTTTTCCAATTTCTTGCATTGCTCACGAAGTTTTCCATTCTTTATTGTCTGATTCATATTATTCTTTGAGTAGAGAAAGTCATAACGGTCATAAACACATTTCAATCTTGAAAACCTGTCACCCAGGCTTGTGAGGGCAGTGTCAACCAAGGCCAGAAAGAAGTCTCTTCTGAAAGTCTCATCAGGAGTGGACTGAGTTTCATCTGTGCCTTCGAATAGAAACTTTCTTTTTATGCTACCTTTTCTCAGGAAGGTTCATTTCCACATCCAGATTTTCTGCAATGTCTGTTGCATCGGGTTTTTCTGGAAGAAAGCCCGTTTTCCCTGAAATCTTCAAGGTACTCTCTAACTCCTGTTTCTGCTCTAAGTGTTTCCATGGAAACAATTGGACATTGTAGGGGCTTGATGACATTTGTGCAAAGCAGAGGAGACCAGGGCCCGTATTCACAAAGCATCTTAGCGCTAAAAGTAGGTCCTAACTGCCAGATTTAGGAGAAAATGGGCGTGTCAGTCATAAATGTAGGACTCCTAATTATTTTTACGAAGTTTTATTCACAAAGCATTTTAGGCCTAAAAGCTCCTAAGTCAGAGAGCTTAAAAGTAGTCAAGAGGACTCCTAACTCGCTAAAACCTATTCACATAGAATCGGAGAATGGCTGCTGCTGTTGAATGACAGAATGAATTTGAAATTCTGAATGATGCGCAGTTGTTAAAAAGATATCAGACCGACTGTGAAGGGATTTTATTTGTTGTTGACTTGTTGAGGGAGAGAATTACGTCTCCAATCATGAGAAACAACCCAATAAGCCCTGAAATAAAATGTTTGACAACACTTCATTATTTGGCCACCGGAAAAATTCAACAAACAAATAATGCGCTCTGTGAAGCCCATATCATCGGACAGTTTATCCGGTTTCCAATGGACGTTCGCCAACAACACAGAATCAAAGTTGAATTCATGCACATCTCACGTATGCCCGGTATCATCGGTGCTATTGACGAGACCCAAATTCTAATTATTTCTCCGACCCAAGATGAAGAGGTATTTGTAAATACTTTTGTAGAAAAAAAATTCATTCCATCAACACCCAGATAGTATTTGATGCCAAATACAATATTTTGGACATTGTTGTGAAATGGCCAGTATCCACGCATGACTCGCATTTTAATGGGAAGCAGCTTATGCCAATTATTTGACAGGCATTATGTGCCTGTGGGATGCCATTTGCTCGGAGACAATGGCTTTGGTGCTGTACCTCCTGCTTAGCGTAAATGATTAGGCTATTCAGCGAGGGTTACATTTAATAGGCTGGTATTATTATGATGATCTATGTCATATTTTGTATGCATATTTTAAAAGTAGGCTCTAAATTGCAATCAAGCTTATTATGCTTTCCTGTTTGAACAATAGCCCGTTCATAGGCTGCAATCTTAGACCTCCCCTGTGATTGCAGCCCATACCACCACTTCTCGCAGTCGTCTGCTGTCCGAGACACCAGGGAATGCAGCATTGATCTGTAGGCTGATATTATCCTATGTATCCCGCTTTGCTTTTCACCCCTGAGCTAAATTTCCCTTTGATTAGGCTACATGCTTTTGCTCCAGCACCAACTGGCCCAGCAGCAGGAACTGGTCGTAGCGCCAGTTGGGCTTTTGCGTCCTTTATGAACTTTCATCTATGACAGTTTAGGGCAAACAAACTTGAACAGCCCAACGTTTAAATGATCACAACATATTCTCATTGGGTAATAAGTTGGCAATTATTGGGGCAAATGACGCGTTTCATCATTGACTCGGTTTATGCTATTGCCGTTTTTACAACTATCTCTTTCCTATGCATGTTTATTTCCCTAGAGCGTGATATGTGGGGACTGCACGTCGTGCATTTTCAGGAGTTCTCACCATGTTATTATTTTATGGGACAAACCAGCCACTTGGACTATTTCTTCATTTTCCTCCATGGGTTGTATGTAGGATTTTTTTTTCAATGGGCCGCCCTGTCACCAAACAATCAATCACAGTGCTCATTGTCCGAAGACTTGTGCATGAAAATTGACATCATGCATAGCAACGGAGATTTACTCCCACCTTTCTCAGAGCTACTCCTAGTCTTGGAGTTAGCAGTCTTCTTAGCTCAAAGTTGCTCTCAGAGGCTTTCTGAATAACTAAGATTTTACTCCTCCATAAAATGTTTTAAAGTGACTTAGGAGTACTCCTAGCGTAGATTAGACACTTTGTGAATACGTGCCCTGGTCTTCAACTCACCATGTAAGCTTTTGGCAGAGGACATGATCTCTGAGTCCCCTTCTCTACAGCATAAATCTGGAGTGCAGACAATGCTTCCAGGATCTCTGGTTACTGGTATCGCACCACCTTCACGCAGTCAATCCGAGCCTTACATCTTGTTGCTGACAAAGGTTTTAAAGGGAGTTGCTTTACATGTTCCCTCAGAACTGCTCAGCGTTGCAAAGAAGAACTGAATAAGTTGTAGAGTCTTTGCAACACACCAAAGAAAGAGATGGACAGCAATGAGGACTTGGAAGCATCTGCCACAACCTTATGATTACATGGAATGCACAATGCTTTGTTATTCAATTGCAAAATTCTTGTCTGAACATCCTGTTTTTGGCCCATCATATTGCTGCCGTTGTCGTAAGATTGACCACGGCAGTCAGAAATGATCAGGCTGTGTTTCTGCAGGTGGTCAAGCAGGACTTCAGTCAGGCCCTTACCAGATGTGTCTTCAACATCTATAAATCCACTTTGCTCAGTGTACACTTCTCACAATCTCTTCAAGTACCTTGTTTCCAATTAGTGCAATTATTTCATTTTGAATGGTTCCTCTAAATTAATGTAATTTTTTCTCTTGGTTTTGTATCCTTCTTATGTGTTCACTCGTGACTGAATCAAACGGTGCCATCAATTCAACTTGTGCCACAAAATTGCCATTGTGAGAGTCATAAAACACACTAGTAGTCCCTCTTAAAGCCTGGTTGTGTTCTGCTAAATGACCAATTCTAGCAATCACCCTCCTTATAACATCTTTCCAATGCTCAATCTCGATCTGCATCAAGTCCTGCTGTCTTTGATCTATAGTTGTCTTGGTTTGCAGTCTCCTCTGCAGCTCATGCCAGTTTGTCATATTGTCACGATGCCCCATTGAATTTTCATGTTCTTTTAGAGGTGACATAGAATGGTTGAACGGGGTATTTATCCTTGTTCAGTGAAGTGACACATACACCACAAAATTTTGGTTCGGTCTGTAATGCCTCAGAAGCTTCCTAAAAACCTCTCAAAAAGCTATGTTAGGGTGCGGGATTTTGAATGCGTTGTTTTGCACCTATTTGGCGACCTTTCGGGCTTAACTGGCAACCTTATGAAATGCAAGCACTTGACTCTGATTGGCTGGGTTTGCTGCCTAAAGTGAAGGAAGTCATGTTACCTGCGGTGAAATTCACCTTCACGCAAGTGAAACTGAAACTTCAAGGCACAAGGATTTTAATTCTGCATGAGAATCTCATTAATAAGCATTCATTGAATAATTGCAGACTACAGTGAATAATCCTAAAAAATGCGCTAGACCCACATGTTTTGGTGTTTAACGCACCAGGCGAAACATCCTCACAAAATAAAGGCGCAGATGCCAACCTCCCACCGTCTTCATGTAGCATGGCAGGATCATTGGCAACAACAATCTTCATGGATTTATTTCAGATCTCGTTTCAAAGCTGTTGTTGAGTGGTAATCTCGTCAAACGACATTAGCTAGTGTTATGGCCCCAATTTTTTATTACATTTATAACACAACAGCAACAGCAAGGGATGACAGACACAATTTAAAACTTAAACACATTTTATTAAACAGACAAAGACTAATAACAACTAACTAACTGACCAAAATTGAGTATAACAAAAAAACCAGAAATTTTTACAGTCCCTTGTTTGTTGGGGTGGCTTGGTGATGTCCTGGGTAAGGAAAATGCTCAAACACAGGCAAAAATCCACAAAAGAAACCTCACAGGTCTTGAACAGAGTGACAGGTCTGGTCGCATGTATCCTTCTTCTTGCAATTTCTCCTACTACTTTACTGTCTCAATTCTACTCCTTATATACTCTTTTGCAGACCCCACCCACATTTAGACCTCTTTTTTTTATTTTATGGGACTCTCCCCAGACATGCCCAGGACATGTCTAAACCTAGCTCCAGCCTGTGCTGAATAAAAATAAGGTAAATACTGCCATCTAGTGGCCTTTATTCACATTACACTAGTGTTTCCTAAACTGTGTGCTGTGGCACACTGGTGTGCCGTGAGAGCTTCCTTTGTGTGCCGCGAGAAAACCCACTTGCAGTTTTTTCCTGATAGCCTAATGATGTAAAACGTCTGAACTTACAGAACATAAAAATAACAATTAATGTCATAATCAATTCATTCAATTCAGTTTATTAAAATGCCTATTTAAAATTCCTTCTTGATATTTCCATGTCATGTATTCAACTGTAAAAGTCCTTCACGTGATTGGCCAATCACACATCGTCTAATGCGAAAAATTAAAAATTCCCTGGTAAAACTCAGCTAAAACTAGGCCAATTGAAATGAAACAACGAAAATGGATAAATTCCTGACCAAAACCTCAAAAAGGCTGTCCTAATAAGACCCAGAATCACTTCACACTGGGCAGAAAAAGAAAATCAAGGCGGTGAGCAGACTTTACAGTGAGGAATATTTGACTTATGGGTTTACATTCACCGGAGATCCCGCTACCCCAATGCCATTGTGTCTTGCTTGTGGTGTAAAGTTGGCGAATGAAGCTATGATGCCACAAAAATTAAAAAGACATCTTTCAACCAAACATCCTTCTCAAAAAAAAAAAAAAACCCAATATTTAATGCGGTTGAGAAGCCAGACAAACAAACAAGCTAGTTTCATGATGAAAACAGCGACAGTGTCAAAATAAGTAATAGAAGCTGGCTATCTGGTCGCAGAACTAGTAGCAGATTCAAAGACGCTGAATCAATTATCCTGCTAGCATGCAAAGCTATCGTCGGGACCATGTTGGGTCAAAATGCTGTCAATGAAATATCCAAGGTTCCTCTCTCAAACAATACAATTGGCAGACGAATAGGAGAAATGTCGGCAGATATAGAGGACATTGTAATGGAGAAAATAAAAGGGAGTAAGAAATTTGCGCTGCAAGTGGATGAAACAACTGATGTCAGTGGACATGCACAATTACTGGCTAATGTCAGATATGTCGATGGGGAGACGATTAAAGAAAACTACTTTTTTAATCAAATTTTCCCGGAGAAAACTGTAGGTGAGGAAGTGTTTCAAGTGACATTTGAGTATCTGGAGAAGTGGGGGCTAAACTGGAAAGACTGCGTAGAATTATTTATTTTATGATTGCATGAAAGCCTGAAACCTGGTTGGAAAGCTCGAGTGGTTGTCGCATCACTCTGTCCCACTGCAGGATAAGTAGCGCGAGTGGAACGCTATGGAACGCTATAATATCACAGCGGTGTGCCCTGAGATTTTTTCATAGTAAACACTGTGCCGCGAGAGAAAAAACTTTGGGAAACACAGGCTAGACAAGCAAAACGAATATATTCTATTTTTAACATTTTAAAAACAATCTAACAAAAGCGTAATACTAACAGTTTGTCCTGGTGGCTGAGGTAGACGCAAGTTGGAACTGCTCCGCTACGTAGCACCAAACGCTGCGAGAAGCTGACTTGAAGTTGTACCAGGTTAGTAAAACTGTCAAAGGTGAAATGGGCTGAGCAAAGTAACAGTCTGTGGTTGAATGTAGTGGGAATCCGATTAAAAATGAACAGCAGCCACGCATCTCATGCATTTCTTTCAGTTGGAAGGTTATGGAACATTTGTACACTGCTTCCACAGCCTGGAAGAGCAAATCTCGGTACGAGACTCGCCATTTCGCCTTGAACTTCACTTCTAGCACTTTTTGTGTGTTGTTGAATGCGGGTAGACTACTGTTATTCAACATAGACAAGGTAAAACAGCTTTTGATTCTATGTCACCTTTAATTGATGAGCTAGGTTCCTCCATGTATGGAAGCTACTGTTGCTTAAGCCATTGTCATGCGCCCCAAAAACAGTGCAAGGACTGAGTCTGTGCTCATGAATATACCAGCCATGAACAAAGAATTTTCTCACAATTTCTCATGGTTCTTCTGTAATTCTCTTTTGTGAATCTTCGAGGTGGATTTTAATAATCTTAGGGGAATTCAATATCTTTGATTTGCACTGGTCCCTTTCTTACAATTTGACCGCACACTGTCAGTTAGGACTCTTGGCCACAGTGCAATTAGCTATAATTATAGAGCTTCTAGTACCTTGCGCTGTAGAGGTAACATCAGTGCTGAGAAGCGGTGCAGACTCAATTTATGTTGATGTTGGGGCCATGGTACCACTGGATACAGTCTCTCCCCTGTCTTCTTCTTCCTGGTTGTCTTCCTCATGAATAAGAGATGCAGTTGATGGTACAGCCGGGAAAAGAAAAACGTTTTTATTTATATAACACACTTTTCATGTACAGAGTGCATCAATGAGTGTCTGACGCTTAGACATTAGTACAGGCTCTATATTCAGAAATCTGAAATGTCCATGGGCAAATGTCACAGGTATTTTTACAGTTTTGGGGGAAGTCAATATCTGTGATTTGCACTGGTCTTTTTCAAACAATTTGACACCACACACTATCAGCTCTGAGCCACAGCGCAAGATCATAAGCTATAATTATAGAGCTTGTGGTACCTTGTGCTGTTAGAGGTAACATCAGTGCTGAGAAGTTGTACAGACTCAATTTGTGTTGATGTTGGGGCCATGGTACCAATGGATACAGTCTCTCCCATGTCTTCTTCTTCCTCATGGATGTGAGATGAAATTGATGGTGCAGCTGGGAAAATAATTAAGTCTATGTATATCATTTTTCATGTACTGAGTGCATCACATAGACATTAGGAGGGCCCCATATACAAAAATCTGAAGTGTCCAGTGAAATGTCCAGCAAAAAATGTGTGTGACCATTTTATACCAATGTTAGCATATTGGAAGAGGTCACTATTAACAGCTCAGAGAGAGAAATTCACTATACCTTCATCACTGGAGGCATCCTTAGGAAGAGGGCTAAGAAATTTAAGCAAAGCACCTTGAGGGAGAAAGAAGAGATACGATGAGAGTTATCATTACCATATTTTTTCTGATTTAGATATTCAGAAGGAATCCTGCTGCTTTAACAACTACCAATGCTTAAAAACACATTGAGCTAAAGTTTATGTTTAGCACACAGACTTACTACTTGTAGCTTAACATAGCAGATTAAAGCATTCTGCTGTTTGAGAATTAAAGAGATGCACCTGATGCTTTAAAGACAGTGAACAGCTGGCGTGCATGGATACTGCTAGACATGAATGTTCCAGTCTGGTTATATGATGCACGGAATTATCGTACGTTATTCCTACCCCCCATTTTGTAGATAGATTATCACGGTAGAATAGCTAGCATAGCAGAGAAGCTATGCCACCTTTGTTAAAACTGAAGTTAAGAACGTTAGGCTATTAGGGACGTGCGGTCAGTGTAGGCAGTGACTTCTCCTTTTTACCGCCAGATTTTGTCAACCTGTTTCCACGTACTATGCCTGATTGTCAATCAATCAATTTGACCTTTTTTCTGGTCAGTTAAGCCTGTAATGATTAAGAGGTGATAGTGACAAAAAGATTAATTAATTTAATAATTAATTAATAATTAATTTCATGCCTCATAGTAATTTATTTCTGATCTTAATGTTTCATTCACAGTATCACAAAATGCATTTGAAACAAAACAGGGGAATAAAGGCATCCATGCGTGCAGCTGGTGCTAGCAATCACATCGGACAGCCATTCCATTAAACGGTCACTCACAAAATCACTTTCTCGAAACATGGTTATAATATACTGAGCAACAAAGAAATGCAAATTAATTAAAGACAGACCTGAAAATAAGCCCGTAATCATTATAGAAAATCAAAATTATTACGAGCGAGTGCACATTTACACTCGTTTCATCAAACTTTTCTTTGTTTTGCAGTCACTTTGACTGAGTATTGAGTAATCATTAGAGTACATTAACTAACCAGCGAACTTGCCCTTCTTTTGTAGTTCAGTATAAAATGTTTGAGTGAGAGAAGCAAAACTGTTATATGTTGTTGCTTTTGTGTGTTGTTGTTGTTGTTGTTTAAAAAGGCCCACAGCAAAGTAAATATACAGCGCCCTCCATAATTATTGGCACCCCAGGTTACGATGTATTAAAAGCCTTAAAACAAATTCAATTTTTATTGCAGAATCATACTCTCAGACAAATTGTAGAAAAATGTAATCTTCAACTCAAGTGAATTATAAGGGAAAAAAATCCCTGACTAAGAAATAATTATTTTTCATAAAATCACCTGTTCCACAATTATTGGCACCCATAACAATTCCCAGGAAATAAATGTAATTGAAGTATTTCTGTCATTTCTACAGTTGTTTACAAAGTTGATCAGAGTATCTAGGAACATTTAATTAGTAATTCATCACTTCCTGTTTCCCTGGGGTATAAATATGACGTGACACAGAGACCATTTCTCTTATCCACTCTTCAACATGGGAAAGACAAAGCAAAACACCATTCAAGTAAGGCAGAAGTGTGTCGACCTTCACAAGTCAGGCAATGGCTACAAGAAAATAGCCACTCGTCTGCAACTGCCCATATCTACTGTCAGAGGAATCATTAAGAAGTTTAAAACAACTGGAACAGTGGTAAACAAGCCTGGACAAGGACGCAAGGTTATTTTGCCACCACACACAGTGAGGAGGATGGTAAGAGAAAAAAAAAGTTCTCCAAAGCTCACTGTTAAAGAATTCCAACAAATGGTAGCATCTTGGGGTCACAAAGTCTCCAAAAACAACCATCAGGCGCTATCTACATGCCATCAAGCTGTTTGGGAGGCATGCAAGGAAAAAACCTTTTCTCACTCACAATCATAAACAATGTCTGGGGTTCGCTGAGCGGTACTGGGACTTCAATTGGGACCGTGTGCTTTGGTCAGATGTGACCAAGATAGAGTGTTTGTTGCCAAAAAGCTCTAAGTGGGTTTGGCGAAACACAAAAGTTGAGTATGCAGTAAAACACCTCATGCCCACTGTGAAGTATGGGGGAGGATCGGTGATGCTGTGGGCCCGTTTCTCTTCCAGAGGCCCTGGGAACCTTGTTAGGGTGCATGGCATCATGAACGCTTTGAAATACCAGGACATTTTAAATCAAAATCTGATGGCCTCTGCCCGAAAGCTGAAGATGGGTCGTCACTGGGTCTTTCAGTAAGATAATGACCCTAAACATGTGGCCAAATCTACACATAAATGGTTCACCAGACACAGAATCAAGCTCCTCCCGTGGTCATCTCAGTCCCCAGACCTCATCCCCATTGAAAACCTGTGGAGTGAGCTGAAGGGGAGAGTGCAGAGGAGAGGACCCAGGTCGCTGGATGATTTAGAGAGATTGTGCAAAGACGAATGGTCGAAGATCCCTCTTTCTGTATTCTCCCATCTTGTGAAACATTATAGGAGAAGATTAGGAGCTGTTTTGTTGGCAAAAGGGGGTTGTACAAAGTATAAACATCAAGGGTGCTAATAATTGTGGCGCACATGATTTGATGAAAAAGAATTATTTCTTAATATGGGATTTTTTTCTCACTGAATAAATGCACTTGAATTAAAGGTTGGATTTTCCTCTTTTTTTCATTGTGGTCCAATATTATTATTATTAGAAAAAAACTAAATTTTTAAGAAGCTATAGAACACATCTTCACCAGGGGTGCCAATAATTATTGAGGGCGCTGTATCTATTTAATATTAAAGTTATTCATCTAAAGCCCTGTTCTAGACTCGCATCTTTCCCACATTGCGTTTGGCTTCAATCACCTCAGAGCCGAAACCTCAGGCTTGTGGTTACACATGAGGGGAAGACATGTTTCCACTATTTTTTTCCTTCAGTTTTGTTGTGGTGGCCACATGGACAGAAGTGCAGACCAGGCAGTGTCTGCGGACTTCGAGTGGGTGTGGGACTATGAATGCGAGCATTTAAAATCTCTACCCAGCAATCTTACCGCTATGCGAGGGCGCGTTTTCCATTTAAACCAGCAACACTATGATGTGATGGTGCACCTGAGGAAGCTATCGGCCACTGTCAGAGCAACATACAGTTTTCAAAATGAGACATTGGAGCAGAGATCGAATTAATGTGGAATTGTAAAACAATTCGATAAACATTTCGATGACTTATTACCTAATAAATATTATACGGAAGTTGTTCATGTTCATTAGAGTACGCGCTCCATGTCAAAATATCTAGCAAAACAGGACAATCCGAAAGATAAAATGCTGCGTTGTCATTTCACTTCAATACATGAGTCCGAGGACTTTGCGCACCCCCGATTGCACGCCTGGTGCTCATTTATTCATTCATTCATTCATTCATTAAGAGTTAAATGTAGCTTTCAGAAATATAGCACCAAAATTGCTACAATCCAGGCAATAAAATATATCTGATTTTGTTTTTTGAGTTGTATGCATGCCGCTTATTGTCAGTCAGGAGGGATTATGGAGCATCTATAATTGTTTTTTTTTTCTTCCTTCATCTACAGTCAAAAGACCCTAACGTATATCAGTGTCTCCAACGACCGAATCAAAAATTTATTTTAGACGCATTCCAAAACAGAAACAAAATGGAAAGTCATAAGGTTGTAAATGATTTTTAAAGAAGAACACGGCCTCTTTCAACCACTTGCAAGATTTAATTACACAACCCTCCAACAGTTTTTGAATATTTTGATCTAAAATGTCAACATTTGATTTGGCCATCAGACGTTTGCAACAGGACGTCAGTAGTCTATTGGCCTATAATTCACCGATATTCTGATGAGTGTGCTTGCTCATCAATGATCAGAATATCATGTAAAACATACATTTTGTCCATTAAATGGACGTTAGTAGCAGTAACTTATGTCCCATTTTTACTACGCGGTACCGGCTCGACCAGCTTTTTTTCATTGTTGAAGTTGCATTAAGGGGAGTAGGGAGAAGTCCTTAAACGCTACGTTTTATTTCATGCATTACATGTAGGCCTATATATTATTATTGAAACTCTATTGAAATAAACAAATGTTCCGTGGTGTGAAAGAATGCCTGGTAATAACGAATGTTTGTTAGTGTTGATGAATATATATACATCGTAATGCAAATTTCCTTTATGAAAATGATGCCTATATAAATTATTTTTTCCTCGCTAATTAAACATTTTTTTCATGATTGATGATGGTAGCTGATGATTTTTTTTTTCTCTGTTCGTAATGAACAACAAAATTTGTAACATCTATTCAAATGGTAACTGATATGTTGGTTACATTGTTGGTGAAGCTCATAGAAGACACAAATGCATGATAATTACCATTAACGTAATGGGTGAAAACAACGCCACTTCAAAAAATGACTGTGATGGCATGGCACGTTTGACTGAGTGGTAAAGAATCAACCGCATCCAAAAGGGGGCATACAGATATTTGAAATGGTTTTGTGCTGCGTCGCTATGATGACTCAGCTACACTGAGGCTGTACTATCCTCTAATGCAGGGGTGGGCAATTCTGGTCCTGGAGGGCCGGTGGGTATGCAGGTTTTTATTTTTATCAATTTCCCTGACAAATTGACTTAATTGGCTGCATACACAAATATAGATTTGTCCAATGAATAGATCAAAGAACAAGGTGTCATGAAGGGAGACAAGAACAGTCTTTTGTGGTCATTCATGATAATTTAAATAAATGTGCCTGAAATGTCAGATTTCATAAATGGTTTGGCTAATTTAGACAATCAACTAATTAAAGGCCAGAAGTTGGTGTGAAAACCAGGGATAGATACGGCCCTCATTGTCCACCTCTGCTCTAATGAGAAATGATCCCCCAGAAAAGTATCCGGCACCAAGGCGGGTGGAGAAGAGTAGAGTAGAGCCGGTACCATTAAGAGGAAATGAGGCATTATGGCTTAATTCGGCGAGGTCTCAGGCAAGGAGGAAACTTTTCAGGCAACCAGGAAGTCCCTTGCGCTTGCTCGACAGGCTACTGTTCATTTTAGAATTTTGTGATCCCTGATTCCGTATATTGATCTTTTGTTTATCGGAGTATGAAAGTAGATTGAAATTAAACTCCCTATTTTTTAAAAATGGCATTAAAAAGTACGTGTTTAAGGGGGTAAATATTTTCGTCAACATATTGATCACACATTAAGCGCCGCATAAGAAAGGTTTTAATATTTGTTAATGGCATTGCGTTAGCGTCCTCTTAGCAAATATGAACAAACTTACGGTCTTGTGAGCATTTTAAGTTCAATGCACTGAGCAATAATGCTGTGGATGGAACTGGCACACCATTCTGCCGTTTAGTCTTGTAAATTAGTTAATCAATCCTCAGATTGCTAATCAAGCAAAGAAAAAGAGTTATCGTTTGTTTAACGGTAAAGATTTTGCCTACCGTAACTGACCTCCGACAGCACGTCACTGTAGGCTATTGCAATGTCATGTCATTAAATACAATGAACATTGAATCTGGAACAGATCTGCATTTTCTTTATCCTTTTAATATAATACATTACAGCGTGTAGCCATATTATTAGCACGTTCAAAAAAAAGTTGCACTAACTGTTCTTGTTTGTTTGTAGCATTGATTGCGAGGCAGGCAGCTAACATATACATTACCCATATATTTTGTTGCAAGCCAACCTGATGCTAAATCACACCATTTGTACAAGACATATAGGCCTAATTTATCCAATGAAAATTATCATTTACTGCTGTCTTGTTTTTTCTTTTCTTCTTCTTCCTTTCTCGTCTTTCTTTTCTGGCTTCCTGAAGGATAACTCTTCATGTTTGCCGAAGTTTCATATTTTGCCGGCTGAACGAATCACAAACCTGGCTGGGTGGCAACTGTCAGCAACTAGTGGGAGGGGACCCCTTGAGGGGGATTCCGATAACAGTGTCTTTATACTTTCCTGCATTGACCGTCACAGAGTTTAAAGGGGCTCTCACACAGTTTGTCGTTGTATTCAATTCATAACCAGTCGTTGTCTGGAGGTCCCAGGCCAGCTTCGGGCCCTAGGCAATTGATTGGTTTGTTCGCCTTGTTGCAACGGCCCTGGCCAAGCGCTTCAGTGATGCCAAACATTCAGCTGTTTGTGATGTGTACAGTGACAGTTCACTTGTTCTTTTGGATGTGGTTAATAGCCTACATGAAGTCAACAAAAAAATGAGAAATGCTATTGCATCGAGAAAATAGCACGGCTTGTGGCTCAGGAGAGAGAAAAAGAGCCATTGGGATGTTACGGGCAGGTGAACGCAAGTATCGTTTGACACCGTCTACGTGGGGAAAACATGCGTGCGCATGGCCCCAACACAAAACCCATTTTTCGCTAATCAACAGGAACTTTTCACTTCTGACTAGGGGCACCTGCCTCTGTGTCACTTTTTGGCTCTTTATTTCCATGTTTCTGTCTGAGAAAGGAAATCAGGGACTGTCGCTGACCGACAAGGACCAACGGACCTTGTACTCACCCTCAATTGTCTCGGACCCCTCGTTTCATTAACAGCTTGGGTTGTTGTCCAGAATCTGTCACATACAGGATGTGATAGATGTGGCACTCTTGAGCTACCATAGTCACTTGTGACTGCCCTAAGCAGGGTCAGTCAGTGACAGTGCCTTCAGCAAGCTCTCCCTTTACGGCTCGGCTGCCTGCAAGCTGTTTTTATTTAAGCTGGCCTGATTAACAATCCAACAATTTATCGACTGAGCAAAGAAGACCAATACATGACCATTAATTAGAAATCGTAATGAAATGATGCATAACAATGCATAACAATGCTATCTAATGTAAATTAGACTGTCGTCAGTTTTTACCATCTGTGGCTAATCGGGAGATGTAAACGGCAAGAGGTTCAGGTTATTTAGCATTTAAAAATTTTTTTAAAATAAATTTGGCATCTCCACTCCCACCTGAATCTGGAATGCCCAATTGGTGAACTATGTACAAAGCTTGCTCGTATGCGACCCCTTGCTGCCAACTCAGGATAGTGAAGACAGTTCATGGCTCTCCTCTGAAGCACGTGCCCATCAGCCACTGCTTCTTATACACTCATTGGTTGAATCTTCGCAAGTTTAGAATGAGGGCAGAGGATACCCAGACATGAACAGACTTAGAATCTTCCTGACGAGCACCCGTCTGGCCAACAGGAGGCGCTTGAGCAACGAACAAAGCTGTTTGTTTCTTTCCCTTACCCTGCAGTCCCTTCCCAATTTGAAACCCTGTAGCACGATGGCCAATTGTGCGCTACTCTGAAAAAGCTGCCGACCACTGCCGGTTGGTACGACCGGGGCTCGAACCTGCGACGTGATAGTCACTTATCCGAGTGAGCTATCCGGCAGCTCTATTAAGCATTTTTAAAGGTGAGGTTCCCAGAGATCAAATTCAAAATCAGAAGATTCCCCAAGGAAAAATGTCTGCCCCCTGGTATTGAATCCAATTTGAAGACTCGCTGTTTTAAAAATGCGTCTCACTGGATCATTACCCAATTAAAATTTATAAAGCTATGGGTTCTAGACACTTCAAGTATTCTACTTTCTGCTGAAATATACTTTGTCGAAGTGCTGTCTCCTCCTTTAATGTTTCTGAAATGCAATGAGCATTTCCTGTGAATTTCTTTTCTGCTTTTTAGGAGACAGGTGATACAAAGGTTTTACCTTTGAAATCTTTCCACCCTCATTAATAGGGCAATATATGTGCATTTTTCTTTTGTCAAGCAAGGCACTCCTCATTGAAAGAGGTCCAGGGAAAAAAGTGAAAAAGCATCAAACAACATCAAGTACAAAACCCAAAACCAGTGAAGTTGGCACGTTATGTAAATCGTAGATAAAAACAGAATACAATGATTTGCAAGTCCTTTTCAACTTATATTCAGTTGAATACACTGCAAAGACAAGATGTTTAATGTTCGAACTGAGAAACTTTATTATTTTTTTGCAAATAATCATTAACTTAGAATTTTAAGGCAGCAACAAATTGCAAAAAAGTTAACAAGGGCCTTTTTTACCACTGTGTTACATCGCCTTTCCGTTTAACGACACTCAGTAAACGTTTGGGAACTGAGGAGACCAATTTTTGAAGCTTTTCAAGTGGAACTCTTTCCCATTCTTGCTTTATGTACAGCTTAAGATGTTCAACAATCCAGGGTCTCTGTTGTCGTATTTTACGCTTCATAATGCCCCACACATTTTCAATGGGAGACAGGTCTGGACTACAGGCAGGCCGCACTCTTTTACTACGGAGCCATGCTGTTGTAACACGTGCGGAATGTGGCTTGGCATTGTCTTGCTGAAATAAGCAGGGGCGTCCATGAAAAAGACGTTGCTTGGATGGCAACATATGTTGCTCCAAAACCTGTATGTACCTTTCAGCATTAATGGTGCCTTCACATATGTGTAAGTTGCCCATGCCTTGGGCACTAATACACCCCCATACCATCACAGATGCTGGCTTTTGAACTTTGCCTCTATAACAGTCCGGATGGTTCTTTTCCTCTTTGGTCCGGAGGACACAACGTCCACAGTTTCCAAAAGCAATTTGAAATGTGGACTCGTCAGACCACAGAACACTTTTCCACTTTGCATCAGTCTTAGATGAGCTTGGGCCCAGCGAAGCCGGCGGCGTTTCTGGGTGCTGTTGGTAAATGGCTTTCGCTTTGCATTGTAGAGGTTAAACTTGCACTTGCAGATGTAGCGACGAACTGTAGTTACTGACAGTGGTTTTCTGAAGTGTTCCTGAGCCCATGTGGTGAAGTCCTTTACACACTGATGTCGGTTTTTGATGCAGTACCGCCTGAGGGATCGAAGGTCTTGGGCATTCAATGTTGGTTTTCAGCCTTCTCGCTTACATGCAGTGATTTCTTCAGATTCTCTCAACCTTTTGAAGACATTACAGACTGTAGATGATGAAATCCCTAAATTTCTTGCAATAGCTCATTGAGGAATGTTGTTTTTAAACAGTACGACAATCAGCTCACGCATTTATTCACTAAGGGGTCTATTCTCCCATGCGCTTAAGTCGATAAAAGCGCGTAGCTACGCGCTTTTCAGCCTACGCTTATTCTCCCCTCGACTTAAGTCTGTGCATTACGCGCCTTGAAGGCAATTACGCGCTTGGGGCGGAGCAAGGCCAAAATCAGGGCGTTTCCGGGCGTTTCTTATGCAATTAACACTTACGCGTATTCTCCCCCTGGCTTACGCGCTTTTTCTGTTCTGTTCTGTTTGAGGGCTGTATTGAGGTCAAGCGCCAACATTAGGCGAAATTGAATATTGCGTTTGATGTCGGTTATAGGCCGAATTTTAACATTACTTTTATTTTATTTAACATGGTAAAGGCTGAGACATTTAATATTCGATTGTTCTTCCTTATTTCTAAACTACATTTCTCAAAGCCATGATAATTTATCAAACGAAATCATCACATGATATTACGCATCACCCTCTTCTCCAATCAGTTAAATTACAAACGCAAAACAATTAATTAATACGAGTTTACATAAGACCATCATTCTACCATGCCCTCAAAATCTAAAACCAAAGTGCCAGTCCTGCATTTGCTTGCACTCTTGCGTGATTGGGAAAGAGTAGAGGAGCGCGCCGAGCTCGAAGACGAACGCGCATATATCGGCTTCGTTTGGACATCCTGGGACAAACAAACATCGAGTGCATCCAACGCTTTCGCCAGGACCGTGCATGAGGCAATCATCTATCTTTGCCGACTTCTGGATGAACAGCTATCCAGCCGCAGCAATTATACACAAAACATACCCGTGGTCATCAACGTCAGAACTGCGCTGTCGCTCCTGGCATCTGGGTTGTTTCAGAGAGTGGCTGGTGATGTCATACACATATCACAGGCGTCTGTGTCAAGGTGTCTGACGCAGTTCGTTGGCGCTTCAAGTTCTTCTCCACGCACTTCCACTGCAGAAAGAGTGGATGCCATCCCCTCCTCCTGTGCAGTGAAATGCACAGGGGATGATGGTTGCCCACCACCTGTTGCGTGTACACTTCTCCGGTGTGCAGAGAACCTGGCTTTTACAGCACCCCGCAGATCTCTCCATTTATGCTTGAAATCGGGGATACTGCGCTGACATCTCCCCACCGACGCCACATCCAGAACGATTCGCAGCTTAATTCCTCGGATCAGCCTTCATTGCTTGCTAGCCATACAACACCAACATCTGTGAAATTTGGTTTTCGGCTTTGGCTCGACGTCGCCATCATTGTCTTCCATGTTCTATTAACAAATGCGACTGCCCTGTATGTTCGTGATAAAAAAAAGTTGTGATATTCTCACAAGTGAGGGGATTGATTTTCTAATTGAGGATATCTGTATAAACTAACTCGAGTCCTAGTAATTTTTTACCATTGGTAATACTGTGTAATTTAATGTGTGAATAAAGATATTATTAAATAGGCTACTCTAGATTGAGCCCTACCCTGGCAAATACCAAAGCACTCTCCATTTGTTAATCAGTTTTAGCCTTTAAAGAATAGCCGACATGGGAAGAATCATTATCAGAAAATGGGATAATTGATTATAATAAAGTATTAGGCACAAGTTCAAGTGAATGTGTCGCTCAAATCAAATAGGATGATAGGCTATGGATATGGAATTCCGTCATTACTGAGGCGGTTTCGGGGCGGGGAGATGACCGCGTGCGGGGTAAGAATCCTTGTTAAAGCGTTTCAATGTCCTTTAGTTGCAAACCTGACATCGGAGTAGTTTTCAAGTGCGCAATTTCTTAATGAGATCATATAAACTGTCTTTGATTGTCTTTGTGTGACTAGAATGTTCCCTTTGTCTTCTTCCCTGTCTTCCACAGAACAAACAGGCTGGTGTAGGACGGGGCACATTTTCAATGATCTGATTGCGCTGATTGAGAAGCGCTAAATTCTTTATTTATTATTTCATTATCGCCGCAATTTGTTTGTATGCATAGCTTTAATGCCATGGTGGCTAGAGTAAGAAATAACAAGTGTTTGTCACGAACATATCCCCCGCCGCCGCAATTTTATGTGTCCGTACGGACGGAGCCCGATGCGATATCCCCCGCCGCGCGACTAGCGCGAATAAAGAGATGTCTGAATTATGTCTTGTAATTGGTACGGCCTACTATTACAGCGGCATATAAAACCTCGTATCTTCACAATGACAAACTTCACAGGAAAGTAAAAAATAAATATGAAATAAAATAATAATAATAATTATAATAATATAAATGGATAAATAAAGTTTAAAATAAAAATGTTTAATTTTGCATGTAAGAATAGTGGACATACGAGTTTTCGTTTCTTATCAGTTTGGAGATACGAGGTTTTATCAGCAGGGCGACGATATTCAAATTTAAAGTGTGGTTTGCGTTTTCCATGGACCACAAATGCGTTTTCATGGTTAATCAGAAAATCCTTTTTCCATGTTTTCCTGATAGCCATAATCAATGAGCTTTGTACAGAGTCTGCCTCTCTTTTAGATCAGTCACACCTCTTTCCCAAGGCCGCCTTCATTCTGAAGTTAAGCGCTGTGGGCGTGATCGAAGCGAGTAGGGGAGAATACGCGTAACTCAAATGCGCTTAACTCGAAGCGCGTAAAAAAAGACTTATGCGCTAATGGGAGAATAGACCCCTAAATGGTGACCCTCGCCCCATCCTTGTTTGTGAATGACAGCATTTCAGGGAAGCTGCTTTTATACCCAATCATGGCACTCACCTGTTCCCAATTAGCCTGTTCACCTGTGGGATGTTCCAAATAAGTGTTTTATGAGCATCCCTCGTCTCTCTCAGTCTTTTTTGCCACTTGTGCCAGCTTTTTTGAAACATGTTGCAGGCATCAAATTCCAAATGAGCTAATATTTGCAAAAAATTACTAAGTTTACCTGTTCAAACATCAAGTAACTTGTCTTTGCAGTGTATTCAATTGAATATAGGTTGAAAAGGATTTGCAAATCATTGTATTCTGTTTTTAGTTACGATTTACACAACGTGCCAACTTCACTGGTTTTGGGTTTTGTAGGAGCTTATTTTGAGTTTACCATTAATTCAAATGTTCAGGTAAGATAGACTGCTACTTAACTTCGTGAATCACAAAGCCCTATTTTGAATTTTTATTCTCAGTCAAGTGAAAAAAAGTGAAAAGTGATAGATATTGTGTGGACTCTTTTGGGGTAACCGTTGGCCCAAATTAAATTAACTTTTTGCGGATGAAAGAATGCTACCTAACGAAGGAGCCCGGTTTTATATTTTCAGTCTCATTCACTTGAAAACAGTGAAAATTCGGCATTATTTTGCTTCAACAGTGCCTTCCTGAAAATAAGGCTAAACTTTCTCCTACCGTACATAAATAATATTTCACTATTTATTCTTCCATTGCGGAATGTACGCAAAGGACAGTCATGTTGTTAACCTAAAGTCGTAAGGCAGCGCGTCTTGGAGACCGGAAGTGTTGTCGGCGACAACCCTAGTATTATTATTATTATTATAATATTTATACAGTCTTTGGTTGTGTCTCTCAATGTTTAGAATGGCCCTATCTTTGGGTCGTGCATCATAAATTTGGTTTAGGGGAGGACTAAATGCATTCAGATTCTCTTTACCAGTAGGACAGGCCCAGTCGGACAGGCCCGGCCCCATCTCAAAAGTTGATTCTGATTTGAGTCAAGTAATTCATAACCATTGTCACGGTACAACTGCTTCTGTTTTACGCCACATAGCAAGTATGGCTTTTAGTTGATAAGGATGCGTATGGTTTTCAATTCATTGGCGGTATTATATACCACACGAAGGATCCATTCATTATGACGCTGCTATTTTTGATGTAATTTCTGATGACATCGTCGTCCTTAATGCAAAGTCTGATTGTTCTTTTATATTAGCTGGTGATTTTAATGCGAGAACTGGGCATCTTGACGATTTTGTGTATGCAGATGATGTCATTCTTGATACTTGTGGGGACAGTTTTGTAGACACTGAGGAGAATTTAAATAGTTTGAGTATAGTTGTGGGCAGGTATAATAAGGATAATACTGTAAACAATAATGGTAAAAGGCTTATAGATTGTGTGTGTAAAGATTTTGATTTTAAAATCATTAATGGTAGGTTTGGCAATGACCAACTGGTTGGAGATTTTACATGCAAAAAATGCCTCTGGCTGCAGCGTAGTTGACTATATTTTATTCTCTCCAGCTCTGTTGCCATGTATTTTTTTACTTTTTAATTTTAATATTGGTGATTTTTACCCTTGTCTGTCTGATGTTCATTGTCCACTAGAATTAAAGCTTAAATTTGACGTAAGTAATAGTCAGATCTCTAATCCGTTCAGTAGAAACAACAGTGGTGCCACTAATGATGATAAGTACCTCAGCACAAACCATTCTTATCTTAAATATTCATGGAAAAAAGACCAAGCTACTAATTATAAAATTAACTTTGATGATGGTAATATAAATGATCTTCACTCTCAGGTAGACCATTTGAATGCTGAATTAATGACTCAAATTAATATTGATGATCTTACTAATAAACTTGTAAAGATTTTCCTTGACCCTGCCAAATCTGCTGGGATGTGTAAAACCTTAATTTCCTGTTCTAACAGTAATTTGTCTAAATGTAAAAAGTAGATTGAATAAACCATGGTTTGATCATGAATGTAAATTTGAGCAAGCTAGATACCAACATGCCAAAAGAAGACTGAAGAGAGTCAGTGCCTCTGTGAGTCGCTCTGTGGTCAAATCACTTGCCAAAAAATTTAAGAAATTTATAAAATCTAAACGGCACCAATACTCAAAACAATTTAGTAAATGTTTGAGAGATCTTAAAAGCAGGAATCTTAAGGAATACTGGAAAATCCTTCATGAAACCACTAATGCTGAAAGTAATGATACTGATAACATATCTCTTTCAAATTTTTTGAGCACTTTAAAAAGCTAAACTCGAGTGAGAACTGCTCAGAGTGTAACTTTGATCCAAGAAATATCACTCATTCTGTAAATGAAGTTATTGATGAATTCTTCACTATTGAGGAAGTCTCCTCAGCCATGAAGAAACTTAAGAATAATAAGTTGCCAGGAATTGATGGCACAAAATTTTAAATTAATATTTCAAAAACTGCCCTGACTGTATAGTATTATTAATTGTTAAATTATTTAATGTAGTTTTACATACTGGTATTGTTCCTAAGAATTGGAGTACTGGCATTATAAAACCAGTCTTTAAAAATATAGGATCCAATGCAGACCCTGTTAATTACAGAGGGATTACCCTTCTGAGTTGTTTGGGTAAACCTTTCACCAGTATTATTAACACCAGGCTTACATTGTTCATTGAAGGATGTGGCATTTTAGGGGATGAACAGGGAGGTTTTCCAGAAGGTTTATGTATGCTGGACCACATATTTGTTCTCCATTCCTTAATTGAAATTTACCTCAGCAGAAACAATAGGCTTTACTGTGCCTTTATAGATTACAAAAAGGCTTTTGACCTAGTGCATCGACCTTCACTGTGGTCTAAGCTTATATCATCTGGTATCAATGGAAAGGTCATCACAGTTGTTTATAACATGTAAGCACAGTCCAAGTCATGTGTGAAGACGGATGTTGCCTCCTGCTCTGCGGGGGTTCACCCCATTTCCTAATAAAGCACAAGTTTTTTGGATTACTTGGTTCTCGCGTCTGGTCCCTGAGGGTAACCTCAAAGGATATTCAGTCTGGTGGAACGACACCAGTATTAATATTTACTCAAAGTGCAATTTAAGCAAATGTTTTGATCGTAAATTGAAAGATATTGCCACCCAAAACTGGCACAGCAAAGTATTAAACAATTGATTATGCACCTTTGATAAAACTGTTAAATGAATATGAATTTGGAGAACTATACTGTAGAATTGAGTTTTTTTTTATTTTTTTTATTTATTAGTTTATTTGACAGGGGCCATGCAAAACAAAATTGTCAAGCCAGACTTAGCTATAAAGCTAATTTTCATCTGTGGTCCCTGGGCAGGAATATGTTAAGAATATACAATACAAATGATAACAAACATACTACCATTTAAAACGATACATACTAAACAACGTTCCATCACTAAAAACAACACTACATTCCATTGTCTCTTATGATTGATGCATTGAGAGGATTAAATCAGTGATCACATGATTGTTTTTTCTTGATCCATGATTTCAGTTTGCTTGTACAGTCTCTAATATGAGTCAGAATTGAGTTCCACTTTCCTGCTGCTCTGACTGAAAAAGCAGACTGTCCAAATGCAGTTTTCTTAATTTTAGCTAAACAGTCTCCTCTTGCTGATGCCCTGGTCTCCCTAAGATTGTTCCTGCAGCGTAATACACATTGTTTAAGTGGTGGTGGGGCCTGATCATAAATTAATTTTGTACATCAGGCACATATCGACATAACAAAGAAAACTGTCAAATGTCATTAAGTTATATTTCTTACAGTGGTGGTTGTTCCTTGGTTTGTAGAGGGTGTATAATGGTTTAAGACTGGTTGCTCCACCCTGAGACCAGCTTGTGACTCAATAAGATAAATGGGAAAAAATCATTGAGTGCATGAATAGTTAAGCAGCGGCCAAATGTAGCTGATGCCGGACATGTCTGAAGTTCATAAGGCTGGCTCTTACATTTCTGCAAATGTTTTTTACATGTTTCTCAAAATATAGATTGGATTCAATTGTTATGCCCAGAAACTTTAAATGTTCAACAATCTGCATTACTTCTCCATTTACAGTCATATCAGTTTGAGGTGTATTATTTCTCCTGATAGAAGAATACATTCCTACTGTTTCGCTCACAATAAGCATTAGACAGCTGTGAATTAGCCAATCAGAGACTTTGTTTAATGCTGTGGAGAGTTTGGATGCAGCTTGTTCTCTTGTTTAGCATGGTTGTAAATAACCGTGTCGTCTGTGTACATTTGAATCTGTACCTCTGAACAGATTAGGGGCAGATCATTAATGTACAAACTAAATAAAATCGGCCCTACGATTGATTCTTGTGGCACTCCAACATTACAACCAATAAAAGATGAGCATGTGTCATTAATTCTTGTTCACTGTTTTCTTGAACATAAGTATGACTCCATCCATATCAATTCTTTACCAGAAAAATTTAACTTTGACAATTTAGACAGTATCAAAAGCTTTTTTAAAATCAAGGAAAACTGCCTCAACAACACCTCCACTGTCAAGACTAGATTTGATTTGCTCTATAAAATAGCAGATTGCTGTCTTGGTTGAGTGGTGTTTCCTGAAACCAAACTGCATAGGATGCAATGGAAAATGACTGGTGTTTAAATAATCTATCAGCTGGTCACAGATAACCCTCTCTGTGACTTTGGAGATTACCAGGAGAATACTTATGGGCCTGTAGTTTGCCACATTGGGTTTATCACCTGCCTTATAGATGGGAGTTACAACTGCTGATTTCCAAGTGCTGGGAAAATTTCATTGTTTTATTGACAAATTTACAAGATGACTAATAGGGGCACAGAGGTTACTTTTGCACTTCTTCACAAATGCATTATCACAATCAAAAATATCTTTAGCCTTGGAGGTTTTAAATTGGACAAGACTTATTAAAGAGGATTCTGACACCTCAGAAATATTAAAAACAGGGAAATCACAGTTTGGCGAAGTAATAATTTTACTTCTTAAGCCAAATATTTGTGTCAAATCTTGGACTGAATCTATGAAATAATTATTAACACAGAGCATATTTGATTTTTGTCTGGTGTTAAAATTCCTTGAACTTCTAATTCAAATCCTTTGGCTCCTTTGCTGGTGTCTTTCTTTAAAACTTTGTTGATGTTTTCCCGGTTTGCCTACTATTTCCTTTAGCTTCATTTATCATATCTATAAAAAATTTAGCTTTTTCCTTCCCCAATTCATTGACAACTCTATTACGAAGACAGTGAAAGGTCCTTCTGTCATGAGCTAGTCCTGATTTCTGTGCGATTTTTAAGGAATAATCCCTTTGTTTCATTAAACTCCACAGACGTTGAGTTATCCAAGGCAAACTTTGTTTTTTTCCGAGAACATTTTATGTTTTTACTAAATTCATCTTTAAGTTTGTTGATTGTGGACATAAAACATTTTGAAGCAGACTCTGGATCATCTGAGGACAAGATATCAGTCCAAGTTAGTAGTTCAAACTTTCTTTTGAATTCCCTGACAAGTCTCTGAGGGATAATTTTGATCATATTTTGACCTGCTTGCTGGTACATGAACCTATGCTTTGTTAATGTCCTTGTTATCAATATCAAATTATGATCTGACATCCCAGTCACTAAATGAAATGATTTTGTTCCGGTTTGTTGCTGAATATTAAGTCTATCTGGGTTTTGGATGACTGAGTAATCCTAGTAGGCCCTTGGATAAATTGTTGGAGGTCGAACTGATTTGTAATATCTTTAAGTTTTTTCCTATTTGACTTGTCTGCCCAATTTATGTTAAAATCCACATGCAGGATTAACTCTTTATTTTTATCAAGCTCATTTAAAATGTTTTAAAAATTTTCAGAAAACATGTTATTTGATGAGGGAGGTCTGTACACACCAACAACAGTAAAGGACATAGGTCAATAAGTAATTTTTCAAGTTGTTCAGTTTTTAATGCGACACTTCTGATGTTTAAATGTCCTCCGAGTAACCCTTTAGGCTCTGCAAGTGGGTCCCACAAAACTTTTGCGTGGTTAGTTGTTTGAAGCAGCTGAAAGCTGCGCTGTTTGAGTGCAGTGGCATTGTGTGGACGTGCATTGGTGAGGTGTTTGTGTCGAAATTACTGAAATAACATCCATCATTTGAAGGTAAGGAGTTTTATTGTCTCGAAAATGCTTAGATGGAACGTTACCTTGTCTTTTGAGGATGTCAGAAAAGGAAGAGTCACACGCGGAGTCAGAACAGCTGATTTCGGGTCCTGGATGACCCATTTATCTACGACTGTATAGGAGTTACCCATATAGAACGACTTGGGCTCGATTCCAATGCGGAAACCATCACTTGCCTATTACTGAATTCTGATACCTTCCTACTGATTCATCCAATGTCACACAGTGTCCATTATGCAAAGAAAATATTCTCTGTGATGAATTTCATTATGTTCTTGTTTGTACCTCACTTAGCCAAGAGAGGTTAACATTAATTAAGAAATTCTATTGGACACGCCCAAGCAAAGAAAAACTCTGTCTACTTTTTAATGCAAAAAGCTCTACCCAACTGTATGACCTTTCCAAGTTAATCGAGATTATTATGTTGAAATTTCCTTAATTGTAGGGCAAATTTGGCAATCAGTTTTTCAAATGTATGTGTACCATAGGGTTAATTTGTCTATTGTGTACTTTTAAACAGTTCACTGGGGTTTTTTTTCTTTATACAATTACTATTAACATGTCCCATCATTTTACTTGTTTAATGTAAGTTTTACTGGCTCTCATACCCCAGGTGGGGTCGTAGAGGTAAATAAATAAAAAATAAAAAGTGGCCTTCAACTTCGTTCCTGGGGACCCAGGGTGTATGCTGGTTTTTGTTCCAACCATGATTGTAATCACGGGATTTTAACAAGCCTGTACAGAATTCTCCACCAGGGGGCAGTAATAGACAGTTTCATGAGTGAAATGAACAGGCATTAGGTAGGACGCCAATGCAAGGACCGGGTCCTTTACAACTGCGCATGCTGAGATTAGCTTGCCATTCCACCTGTGACAGCCAAGGAGTGAACAGTGTATACGTGAATGAGCAGCTGTAAGTGTGTTAACTCATCATATGATGTATTTACGTCACTTTACTACGTTTTGGTTATTGAGAGAGTCTGCTTGTTCACATTACTCTTTATTAGTGTCGACTTGAGCAAGAAAAACCATTCTCATGTTACATTTAATGAGTTATGCTAATGCTGGCGCTTGACCTCCGCTGCTAAGACTAATTCAGGCAAATTTGTCAGTCTTTGTGAATGTATATCAGTTTACTGTAATACTGACTCACCTTTGTGTATATCTTGGTTTATCATTGTTACGGCTGAAATTGGCCCCAAGTAACTAATTAGGGTAAAACCAAAGTGCTGCACTAAAGCCATAAACATAAGTAGCCACAAGGGAAAATCAAACAGTCAAGAGTTGCTGGTCACTACAAAAAGTGAAAGGAACAGGCTAAGACTCCAAATGCAGTTTAGCATCGGCAGGGTGTTTACTGGGATTGACAAAGCTCATGGTCAAGGACAGAAATGGATCAATAGCCAGGCAAACAGAGTAATGCAGAATCGAAGTCAGGGGACAAGCAAAGTAATCTAGTAACCAGAGAATCCGTCCGCATAAAGACTGTAACAAAGGGGGCTGAGCTAAGGGAATGGAAGGGGAAGGAAAAGGGGAGTTGGATGGGATAAGGGAATAACACAGGAGAAACTAAGCAGATGGGTACAAAATGGGAATAAGGGAGAACGAAGAACTACTCAAACAATCGGCAATCACACAACGTAATACAAACAATCAATAACGAGACTTATGGTAGAAACACGAGAAACAAGCTTTCAACTATCTTAAACCAGGAATTGCGCAGAAACGAGACTGACCAAGACGAGCTATGGTAGAAACGAGTCAGCAAGACGCTGAGGAAAAAGTGGGTCTTATATACCCAAACAAATTAAGTGGAATCCCAGCTAAACACAAGACTGCTGTAGAGAGGTGGAACTTAGAAAAGCAAGGACGGCGATAGGAGAGAGAGGGAAAACAGGTGGAGTTCTAACTCTAACTAATCACCCGTGCCTCGCTAAACTATTCTCAGATGCGGATAGTCAGTGAGAACAGCGAGAGAGAAGGAAGTGGAAATACCTAACCGGAAATTGCAGGGAAGAGAGTGTGATGGAAAAGACAAGACGCTTCGAGTCAGAAACGAGAGGAAGACACTGAAGACCAAAGACAGAGCAATCTTTCAGAAACTTACATACTCTAAAGGAATAAAAATGATAAATAAATAAATAACAAACTAAAAACTTCTAAAACAAAGTAAAAACAAACATATAAATCACCGATTTCTAACAAAAAGTGTAGGCATTTATTTACAAAGTGTCATTTCACAGACTTAAAAAAAAAATAAAAAATCATAAACAAACTTTTCCTATATTCCCCATAGCTGTTATAAGGCAGGATGGGAGGAACTAAAAAAAAGTATGCTCCAAATAATTGAAACAACAAAAAGGAGAAGAAAATACTCACCATCCTGCCGGGTAACATGAAAAGAAACTACTTTGGTACTTAATTCTAAACCCAAACTAATACCCATAACCAATAAAGAAAAAAAATGAACTAAGAACTGGTCAACTCAAGCATAAACAAACAAATGTGAACAGCATAATGGCATTGTCGAGCGGGGGCTCTTTGTCCAACTTCTGGGCAATCTTCTTAAAGGCCTCAAAGTAGGTGCAGCTCATGGGGGCAGTCAGCAGCTATTCCAGTTGGCCCCGCCTCCTCAGACACAGCTCCATGCAACAGAAATGGGCAGGAGCATAACATTATTTACAGATACTATACATACATGTATACAGCCCTACGTCATTAGGAAGCGGTAACATCTGTTCACCTCTGTGCCTGATATTGAACTTCAGTAAGGTTGAGTGGAAATCAGACCCTCTGCATCTTATTCTCCATAACCAGAGACCCATTGTAGACGAGGAGCTGGCACACAGCTATAAAGGAATTCAGATTTTACTTTGGCCCTTCGAGCCGGAAATCCTCACCTACAGTGGAAGCACAATGGCAGAGGGAGGAGCAGCGCCGTTCCCAGACACAATACCCCGACAGAGATGTAGCAGACAGCTTCCTGCACACCTCCAAGATTATCATGTGAACCTACCTCAATCCTTGTCCCTGTCTAAAGCTCTCAGTGCCAGCACTCCAGAACTGCAGTCATGAAGCAGAGGACCAGTACGTCCTCCAACAGGTAACCAGTTACCCACAGTGCTCGGGCATCATATGAGAATAGGTCAGAGACCGAGGGATAAAGTAGACGATGCAGCACTGTCAGCCCATTCTACGTAGCTGAGTGGCAACCTGGGTCTTCAGCATTTCATGCCAAAGGGAAATCAGTATGAAAGTGAAGTGGATTTAGAGGATGACAGCTCTCTATCTGGCAGTTCTATCAAATGCTATAGTCTTCCTCGGAGCTCACACACCTGCCTAAAATCCCACACCAACGCACATGAGTAATACTACCTGGGCACAGCTGCCACCCTCTGCATTGCATCCTGGGCTGCCCGTAGCAACACATTCTCCAGCCGATCACTTAGTGCCACAGATGAGCTATACATCACCCCAAGTTTTAGCTCCGACAGCAGCGCCTCCACTCATCCAGCTCCCGGTGGCCCTATATATGCTCCCCAGTCAACAAACATGTGTTAGTCGCAGTCCATCCCACAACCGACATCCGTGATTAGTCAGCCTCCCCAGCTGCCTACAGGTATGGTGGCAATATATCACATACCTCAACCTGGTCCTAATCCCTCAATGCTGATGCAGCCGACACTTACTACAGCTTACCAGTAAGGATACACAATACCTACACAGCCGGGCTCCCTACTAGCATCGTTCACGCCCTACCCTTTGTATGGAGCTCCAGTCGCTGCAGCACCGCAGTATAATCAGCTGCCTCCAGCATGGTCATCAGCGCCATACACCCTACCACACAATGTAGCCACTGGTTTAGCACCGTCACATCCCCCTGCTCATGCAGCTTCTCAGCCGGTGCAGCCTCCTTCTTATCCACTGTACCCTCAGTATGCTGCACCCACTGTACAACCAACTACATCAGTGCAATCTGTTCCTCAGCCGATGTTCCAGTCATTCACCACTGTACCTTCACTGCCTATGCAGCCTGTCCCAATACCTACACTTCCGAAACGGATTAACGACAGTGAAAGGGAGTTTACAGATTTGAAATGGCATTGGATCATCTCCAAACCCACATGCTGAGTTATCTGATCACTGCAAGTACAGGGTCCTCATGGAGCAGCTGGTACTGGAGGAAGCCCGTCACATTACACAGTCTTGCCGCCACCATGCTCAACCTTATACTGCCGCGATGCAAGCTTTACAGAGAGAATATGGACAGCCTCATCAGGTTGCTCAGGGAGAAATTGCTGCTTTCTTGAACTCCCCTGCTGTCAGATCAGGGGATTCCAAGGCTTTCCAAAGTTTTGCCCTGCGTGTTAACTTGTCGGTAGGGATGCTCAGGTCTCTAGAGGGCCCGCATGGACTAGAGCTAATGTCCACAGGCTACGTGTATAGGCTCCTCAGTAAGCTACTAAGATATCTAAGGCAGTGTTCCCCAACCCTCTCCTGGAGGGCCACCTGTCCTGCATGCTTTAGATTTCTCTCTGCTTCAGCACAGGTGATTCAAATGATCTGCTTGTTAATCATCACCTAAAGCTGATTGATGGCAGCCTGATCATTTGAATCACCTGTGCTGGAGCAGGGAGAGATCTAGAACAATCAGGACAGGTGGGCCTCCAGAGGGTCGGGGAACACTGATCTAAGGGACAGCTCCATCGAACATCTTCAGGTACGCGGCCGACTTCTGACGCAGAGCCTCAATCCATACGATCTCAGGGACGTTGCAGAGTGGCTTAAAGTGAAGGCAGAGGCTCAACGGCTATCAGCCAAAATGTGTCAGTGAAACCACACAGAGAGACCACTGATGGCGAAAAGGGATAAGAATACAGCTGTAGCGAAACAAAGGGCCCAGCCAGTGACCGTCTACAATGGCAGCAACACCTCCCAGGCTGAACCTTTGCTGCCCATGGTGTCGACACCCCCTAAGCTGAAATCAAAGAAAGTTAAGGTCAGAGTTTGCCTTTTCTGTAAAAGCAATGATCACTTTCTCTCGCAGTGTCCCGCAATCACGACCCGGACGACAGATCAGATAGAGACACGGATCACAGAGGGTCAAAAATGTCACAAGTGTTTTCGCACTAGGGTTTGACATGTGTACTCTGATGAAGCCATGCAGTGAATGTCAGGAGATTCACCTTAGTGACCTCCATTCCATCGCTAAGCCAAGTTCAGGTGTCTACCTCATTACCCCACTGGAGGGAGCATCACTTACCCCCATCAGGCGAGTGACTGGTGTCTATCTGAAGGTCATCCCTGTCATTGTGAGTTATGGTGATAAAACATTGCATACATATGCTATATTGGATGATGGCTCCGAGCGCACCATCATTCTCACAGAGGCAACACACTATCTTGGGCTTGCAGGAGAGCTTGACTCTATGGCCCTGAGGATCATACAGCAGGATGTTGCTCACATCAAGGGGTCATCTGTCAGTTTCCACATAGCATCACTGGCTCAACCTGGAAAGAGACATGCCAGTAAGGGAGCGGTCTCTACAAACCAATTGGCACTAGCTAAACAGTCAACCCCGAGACCGATCTGCAAAGGCGTTATCGTCACCTGAGGGACATCCCGATTCAGTATTTCAACAATGTGCAGCCTCTTGTCCTCATCGGAGCCGACAACACACACCTGATTGTTGCCAAGGAACCAGTACGTCTCAGCTCCAGCGGTGGACCATCCGCAGTTCGCACCGAGCTTGGCTGGGTTCTCCAGGGACCTGACGGACTCGCACCCTATTAAGTGTCAACCACCTGCTACTTTACCTGCTGCAGACCGGCTCTTGACGACCTGTATAAGCATGTGGAACACCTGTGGCAACTTGATCTCCAGCCATTCAGGAGTGAGAGAATGGTAACACGATCACGTCAGGGTCAAGAGGCAGTCAACCCCCTGGAGGAGCACACTATCCGGATTCAGGTTGGTCACACTCTGAGATATGCCAGCGCATCAAGAATGCACCCTTGCTGAGAGCATCCGTCAATGATGTTTTACCAATTCTGCAACATACAGCAAAGAGACTCTCTAGTGATCCTGCCAAAGCGTGGATCTATGAAGCAGAGATAAAGAAACTTCTGGATGCAAAGTGTGTCCAAATGCTCTGTTAAGAGGAGGTTGCGCAGTTGCACTAATCGTGGTTCACCCCACATCCTCTGGTTGAGCACAACGGAAAATACAGATTAGTGTTCAACTTATCCTTCTTGTATCAAGGACACTCCCTCAATAACCAACTCACACCAGGTCCAGCTCTTGGTCCCTCACTGCTTAGAGTCCTGTTGAGGTTCAGGCAGCACCCTATGGCAGTCAGCGGTGATATTAGAGCGACATTCCACCAGGTCTGCCTGCTACCTGAGGCCCAACCCCTGGTGCGCTTTCCTTGGAGGGAACCTGAAGCGGAATGAACCACCGGACGTTTATTAGTGGAAAGTACTGCCATTCAGCACAACCAGTAGTCCCTGTTGTGCTACCTTTGCACTGCAAAGGCACGTGAAGGATCATGGAGCAGGGAACGTGGTCATCGTACAGGCTCTAGAAGAGTCCTTCTACGTGAACAATTGTCTCAATAGCAGCTTCAGCAGTGGGCAGACTAAGTGCCTGGTGGACAAGATATGCAGCCTGCTGATGACTAGTGGATTTGAAATTCGTCAATGGGTGTGTAATGACCCTACAGTTGTTTCTCAACTCCCAGCCGAAGCCAAATCCGAAGCTACAGAGCTCTGGCTCATGGAGAAGCAATCTGACCCACAAGAACCTGCACTTGGACTCCATTGGCACTGCCTTTCGGACAGTCTTGGTTACAGAATCAGACCGCTGGAGACCCATCAGCCCGCAATGTGCAATATGTATCGTGTTGTGGGCACCTAGTATGATCCACTAGGTTTGATCATCTCTTAAATGACACGGGCAAAGGTGCTGATCCAGAAGTTGTGGGCAAAACTGCAAAACTGGGATGACCCCAACCTTCCACCTGAGCTCTTGGCTGCATGGGTCAGCTGGGAGAAAGAACTACCAGACGTAGCGAACATTACATTGCCTCGGAGGTATGCACCACCACAGCTGGACCCAGCTGACACAGAATACAACCAGCATGTTTTCTGCAATGCATCGGAGCAGGCCTATGGATCGGTGGCATACTTCCTGATGGAGAGTGCAGGCAAAGTTCATGTCACCTTTGTGATGCCGCGCTCACGCGTTGCACCTAAGTAAAAACTGTCAATGCCACGACTTGAACTATGTGCAACATTAACAGGGGCCCAACTGTCTTCACTTCTGCACAAGGAACTCACCTTACCTCTTAAGGATACATATCTCTGGACGGACTCAACCACAGTCTTGTCCTGGCTGAAATCCGACCCCTGCCGTTTCAAGGTTTTTGTTGGTACTAGAGTCGCAGAGATACAGGAGTTAACCAGCCCCCGTGATTGGAGATAGGTCGATTCAGCTAATAACACGGCTGACAATGCCACCAAAGGGAAAACTCTGGCTGAGCTCATAGCCCCTAACTGCTGGATCTTAGGACCTCCGTTTCTCTGGGGCCCACTGGAGCAATGGCCAGCTCTACGAAGCGTCCAAGAGCCAGACGTTTCAGATGAGCTAAAAAGGGACGTCTTCTGTGGACTAACTCAGTCGGCTCCACCTCTGCAAACACCAGATGTCACCCAATTTGCAGATTGGATTGAGCTGATGAAAGCCACACATCACGCCCTAAATGGGGCGGCAGCGCTAGATGCTAATGCGCAGGAGTATGAGCTGCGGGATGCGGCACTCCATCTCCTCATGCCAGGCTGAAAGCTTCCTGGAAGAAGTAACGGCACTGAAGGCCGGCAAACCAATAGTATCTCACACCCAACATCGCGTTGACCAGATAGATGTGGAGGGTATTCATCCTATCATCTTGGATTGCAAACATCCGGTAACAGGCCACCTCATCAAAGCAGTCGACGTAAAGCTGCTACATCCCGGGCCTGAACGGGTGTTCGCCAAACTGCGGCGCCAATACTAGGTCCTCCGTGGGCGACAAGCAATCAAACATCACCAGAGGATGTGCATGGAGTGTCAGAGGCTTCGAGGCAAGCCAGCAGTGCCAGTGAAGGTGGACCTACCACCGGCAGGATTGCTGCTTTTCCAGCCACCGTTCTTTTACACAGAGTTGATTGCTTCGGACTATACACTGTGAAAGTTGATAGTCGCCATGAGAAGCGCTGGGGGCTAATTTTAAAGTGCTTGATGACCAAATGTATACATCTGGACTTGATCAACAGCCTTAATACCGATGCTTTCCTGTTGGCCCTCAGGCATTTCATCGCTCGTTGTAGCACTCTATCTGAGATCCTGTCCTATCAAGGGACTAATTTCCGAGGTGCAGAACGTGAACTGAAAGAGACCTTCGCTGCCATGGAGCCCCAGTTTTGTGAGGGTCTAGCTAACCATCAGATCACATTCAAATTTAACCCATCTGGAGCCGCTCACTTTGGGGGCATATGGGAGCGTGAAATCCGTTCCACGAAGACTGTTTCACAGGTTGTAATCGGGACCGACGCTCTTCTTGAAGAAGTCCTCCTCACACTGTTGATTGAAGTGGAAGGAATGCTTAACGCAAAACCGCTGGGCTATGTGTCGGCTGATGCAGCAGATCCAGACCCTGTGACGCAGAGCATGCTTCTGATGGGGCGGCGCGACGCCTCCTTGCCACAGGTGTCATATGCTCCCACTGCTGTCACCAAGAAACGGTGGTGATATAGCCAAATGATGTCAGACCACTTCTGGGGCCGGTTGCATAAAATTAGACCCAGTCTTAGACTTAAATGTAATTTTAAGTCAGACTTACTATGGACACACAAATTAGCCTGTTGCATAAAACCTGTCTATGAGTGACTTATTTAAGACTGACTTAGATTGCCTGTCGCGCTATGTACCATGGGTAAAATAAGACACTTCACAGAGCAGAAAAAAATGGCGGACACATCATTGACACTCGGTGGCAGCGGGAGATCATCGCACTTAAACGGAACAGAAAAGCTTTGCTTGTTGGCGGAATATAATGCCGAAAAAAGTATTTTATTCAATCGTTTTAATCAAGCGAACAAAAAATTTCACACGTCATCAAGTTAGGGGAGAAAATTCCGGAAAGACGAATAGTATCAACGGTCGTGAGAACCGTAAAAGATGTTCAAAAACTTTGGTGCAAGAATCAAAGGCCGCTTACACACCGGACGCGAAACGAATTTTTCGCACAAGTTACATTCAAAGTCAATGCAAAGACGCGAATACATGCGTATATTCGGGTCTTTGCATTTTCTTCGAATGTAATCTGTCATGCGGAAAATTTGTTTCGCGTCCGGTGTGAAAGCAGCTTAAAACGGAAATGTGAAAGAGAAAAAAAATATAAAAAACCGGAGGAGAACCCCTTACAAAAATAAATAAATAGGCTAAATAACAGAGCTGATAATCCTGTTTCCAATGTAAAATATTTTTTTCCTTTTTTTTAGAAAAACAATAAATATTGCCGTATCTTTGTGTCCTCTAACAGGTGTTCTAACAATGTGCTGCCATGGTAACAAAGCTCTCATCTCAAGTCTTAGCCAGGGGGAGAGGTGGCTAATTTTTCTGCCTCAAATTAAGTCAGTCTTAAGCTTTATGCAACAGACAGTCTTAATTAGACTAGTCTAACTCGACAATTTAAGACCAGTCTACAGTGAAAACCAGTCTTAAACTAAGTTTATGCAACCGGCCCCTGGTCACGATTCCTCCAGAGCTACCTCCAGAACCTCCAGGTCCATCAGAAGTGGCAGCGGCCTATCAACAATCTGATTCAAGAGACTGTGGTAATGATTGTGGATCCCCATGGGCCTCCTGACCTGTAGGCGGAGTGGTCAAAGTCAACACCAGCCCGTACAAATGTGTTCGATCAGCAGAGGTCAAGATCAATGGCCGAATCTATCTTCGCCCAGTGGCACGTTTAGTACAACTGCCAGCAATTCCAAATGATGGAAACTGACCAGCGGGATTATGGAGGAGGGAATTCAAGGACTTAACATAACAGCTCTGCTCTTATGGGGGCAGCTGTACAGAATTCTCCACCAGGGGGCAGTAATAGACAGTTTCATGAGTGAATTGAACAGGCATTAGGTAGGACGCCAATGCAAGGACCCGAGTCCTTTACACCTGCACACGCTGAGACTAGCTTGCCATTCCACCTCTGACAGCCAAGGAGTGAACAGTGTATACGTGAATGAGCAGCTGTAAGTGTGTTAACTCATCATATGATGTATTTACTTTACTACATTTTGGTTATTGAGAGAGTCTGTTTGTTCACATTACTCTTTATTTGTGTAGACTTGAGCCAGAAAAACCATTCTCATTTTACATTTAATAAGTTATGCTAATGCTGTCTCTTGACCTCCGCTGCTAAGGTTAATTCAGGCTAATTTGTCAGTCTATGTGAATGTATGTCAGTTTACTGTTATACTGACTCACCTTTGTTTATTTCTTGGTTTATTATTTACAGGTGCCATACATACATGTATACAGCCCTACGTTATTAGGAAGCTGTAACGTCTGTTCACCACTGTGCCTGATATTGAATTTCAGTAAAGTTGAGTGGAAATCAGACCCTCTGCATCATATTCTCTCTAAGCAGAGACCCATTGTAGACGAAGAGCTGGCAAACTGCTATAAAGGAGTATTCAGCCCTTGAGATTTTACAAAGCTGTTAATTTGTCTGACGTACATCTCATGCTTAGAGCAGTTATTTGCCCTAATAACTCAAAAGTTAACAGAAATATCTATATTTGCCATCAAGAATAAAAAACCAAACCCACATTGTGATGTATTGGAAATAACAACATAAAATGAGAGAAAACAATGTAACCAGTCAAATTAAAGATGGTGAAATTTGTTTTCACCAATTTGAAGAGAACAAATTGGCACATAGGGCTCTAATTTCGTAGACCATGCGCAGGCGCGGCGCGGCGAATGGGGGGGGCGCCGCGCCAATGAGGTGTGTCCAGGCGTATGTGGCAATTTCGTGCCCGGCGTAGCCTGGCGCAAGTACTCCTCTGTCCCGCCTCTGCCCCTCCTTCCAGCGCAAGTTGGCAAAGAAGGCGACACAGCCGAGTCAAATCGTGCTCATTGGCAAGAGAAACGATGGATAGCGTGTTCCTATTATTACAAACTGTTGCTGCTTTAAATTTTGGGATTAACATGCATGGACAACAATGCAAGATACGTTACACATTTATTTTCAATATGTGATCTTAACTCAGTACGAGATCATAACAATCAGGCTGTATTCCTTTCCCCCACTGAAGACGATAAAACCTGACAATAATAGTACCCAAGTATTAAGCCGCTTGCACACTGGACGCAAAACAAATTTTTCGCTCGACAGATTGCGTCTTGTGTCCAAAAGTCGGACAGGGTTTTAATAAATCTCCATGTTTGACAGTCTATTATTGTTTTTAATTTCTTCAAATCTACTGACTCTTTTAGATATTAAACGTGAATGTTCTGATAAGAGGGCTCAGTTCTTCAACATGAGTACTGAGAATTTCAATCAATGTTTCTGTTTAAGCTCTGCTCAGTAAAGCGAGTCGACATAGGCGCGAGACAATGTACAATGCCTCCGTGTCTGACAGCCAAAAAAAAAATAAAAAGAGGACGATTAGAACAGATTGATAACGAAATAAAGAATAAATAGAAACATTTTAACAACACAACATCCAACAAACAATGCGATTAATTTATTTGCTGGTCATCTTTTTTGGATGTTCTGTTGGTTGGTGATGTATATGTATTTTTATTCTTTATTCCGTTATAAATCTGTTCCCACATAAATACTTTTATTTTTTGCTGGGTGCCGGACATGGAGTATTTTGCATTTTGCGTCGGACAGTCTTGATTGTGCATGCGATAATTTATTTACACTGTCAATGGTCATGGAATTGATTTGCTCTCTGATTGCAAGCACTATTTTATCTCTGCTGTGGAAATAAAGCGTGAATCTGTTCGATCCATCAGACTAATTTTCAAAAGAAAGACCGAATAAAGGCTGTTGTCTATCCTCAAAGGAAGTAAACAGACAAATAAAAAGACCAAGAAAAGTCGATAGCTCTTTGCATTGGCTTTGACTGTAATGCGTCGTGCGAAAAATTTGTTTCGCGTCCAGTGTGCAAGCCACTTTACCGAGCATAGAACGCAAGCATTATATACGCACTGCCTGAAGCCGAGGCAGTTTGTGGTTGGCTGAGAAAGATGTGAAGTCGTTCATTTGCATCACTGATTCAGTTGCGTTGATTAAGTCAGGTCGAATTTCCATCACGGGTGCCAACCGCATTTGATCTGACATCAGGACAATCGATATAGATACTACAATTTATGTCCTGATTCAGATAGTTACATTAAACAGTGGCTGCTGTAATTATTTACTGTATTGAAATGTGCCTGACATTCTGGAAACCTGCCTGTGAGGTTTCGGTAACGTGTGCGCACTGTGTGCCGGTCAGCCAAATTACAACTGCCAGAAAGTGAATCAGGTTGGAGCTGGCGAGCTTTCTGCGCTACTGCAGCGAAGACTATTTCTACAAAATTGTCACCGCGTCTTGATGAATAAGTGACACCTCCCCCTACTACGCCGCCACACCCATCTCGGCGCACGTTCGACTGCGCACGGTGTTGCGCCTCAGGAAATTACCACTACGCGGGCTGCGCCACGCTACGCCACCTGCGCTGCGCCAAGAAATTAGAGCCCATAGTGACTAATTTATTCCACAAGCAAATGGTTAAGTCAAACCAGTTTTGTGCAATGTTAATCAAATTAAGTTCACCTGAAGTTTTTTTGAAAGAACGTGAAACAGCCGTGTCCAGGAACCTAATTTTGGGTTTACTTAATTTTGGGGTCCCCAAGAATGACAATGACGACCACTGCTCTATACCTCACCGCTGTCATTTGTAATTATTAATGGGCTCAGGACTAGTGATTTTAATATTGAATGAGGCACTTAACAGGGCTGCCCCCTGAGCCCATTATTATTTGCCTTGGCTATGGAACCTCTTGCTGCAACCATATGACAGGGTGTCGGCATGAATGAAATATCTTGAAATAATCGGCAGGATAAAATCTTTCTTGACTCTTCTAGTCAATTACAGTATTGATAAAGCAAATTAATGACTATGGTACTTTTCCCAGATACAAATAAATTTTTGTTAGTGAGGCCATGGCTCTATGTGACTCCAAAACATTAGATCCTAACATCTCACGACCGTTTCATTGGTCCCCAACTGGGTTCTTGTATTCAGGTATAAAAATCTCTCCACAAATAAAAGACTTTGAAAGTCTCAGCTTTGTTACTCTCTTACAAACCTTGAAACACATCTTAGATGGATGGTGTGGCCTATCCCCATCCCTATTGGCCCGTATCCACCTCATCAAAATTAATATCCTTCCACAGCTTTTGTATTTCTTTCAAATGCTTCCCATCATGTTGCCACAGAAACTTAATAGCTCTATAATATAATTTATCTGGGGTAGAAAAAGATCTAGTTTAAGATATAGTTTTGTCTGTTTACCCTGTGAAAGGGGCCGCCTCGCAGCATCATCAATTCTCATTTACCAATCGGCTGCTCAATTAAAAAAAAAATTTATGGAATGGTACATGGATGACTAACTCAATCCAGCTCAGTTCTCAATCATGCAACTGGTCTGGGTTAGTGGTTGAATATGATTTTATTAAAATCATGCTGTATCAAAGAAAAGCAATGGAAAAAAATACCTTAAACTAAAAACAAAGAAATTAGTAAAAAGGAGGTTCCTAGTGGTATTTATCAGTCAAATAATATTCAATCTATAATTTAATTAAATTATAATAATATAATTTTGGCCCAGAAACTAAAGTGATTTCCACTTGTCCTTCATCAGAGAACTTACGCATTTAGACGGCCAGAAATTTTCCGCCAGAATTCCTCTCTGGCCTTATTACTGCCAACAAGAACACATAAGAAGAGTTTGTTTCCAAAACGGAATATATCCATTTCACTCAATTTGAGAAAATCAGCTTTTTCTACGTCAGCGCCTATTGCATTTTATAGGAAAACACAAACTTTGACCATCAAAAATACGCCTTATAGTATAAATTTCTAAAAATTAATTTTTTCCCCATGTGTAAGAATCACAAGGCTATCGCTCCTTGGTATTATGTCAATTTTTGTAATTTTGGCACTTATTGCATATTGGAAACAAACTGTACATATACTAACATAAATCTCAATTACAATTTCCCAAATGTCTATCCGAGTAAGCGCATACATAATCGTGCAGTCTGTCAAAGTGTCCAACCAATCAGTGTAAGACTTCATGTCTCCCATTAAGCCGCTGGGGTGCCCCCTGGTGCCCAGGAGGGAGATATCTCGCAGTCTTCCTGATCCTGGATCAGGGATAGCTTCTTAGGAGGAACAGTCAGCACGCGATTGGTCGTTTTATGATGGGAAATACGGTAAATTGACGCTTGGAATGCCCTTTAATTGAGAGCGCTCTCAGCGTAAAAAGCACAAAGCCAAGATTAATAAAGAAAGATTGTAACCACTGTTGTGATACCAATTATCTCTGATTGCGAGGTCAGGGTTTGTTGAACCGGCTTGCTTGAATAAAGCATGTCTATGCTGAACTTGCTTCGTAGCATACCCCCCAGAATTCTCTCCAACGTTGGTATGCTTTCCCTATGTTTATTTGGGACTTAGCATAGCTGCGATCGCGTCTCAACTGAACCATGGAGTTTTTGCATTCATGGTAGGAAAGCTGAAGGTGATTGCTGATAGGCTGTCTTGTCAGTGGCACCTGTACAGTTCAATCATGTTTGAGAAAGTGACAACCACAAAGTACTGAATCCACAGGATTTCCCTGTTTTTAGTAATATTCAACTTGAAGCCCCCTCTATAGCCATATAGGAAAAATACATTTTTGGGACTTGGGACCCTTTCTTTGAATATCTTGGAGCCACGAAATCTCTAAGGTCAAAATCAGGACTGATTGTCATGGCCTGGAAAAAGGATTATAATTTGTGGCTTGGCATGTTGTATGTCATTATACAGAGTGAGTCAAAAAAATGAAACATTTTAAAAATGTCCAATTATTACATTCTGTAGCAATTTATACAACACCTATTTACATGTACGTATTTAGCAGTGCTTTCTGCTTCTTTTGATACCAGTTTGCACCTTGTTAGACCAAACCCATGGAACAATTTAAAGAGTTAAGTGAAATTTCACTTGTGGCAATTGATCAGACTGATACAATCCACAGCACATTTGTCAGGTTCCTGTTATGATTCTGCTCTATCTGATCATGTTTCTCTGTTTTTGATATTTGTCTTTTTGGTATTTGAACTTTGCACCGTCTGACCATTCCTAGATTTATGTATTGCGTACTTCTCCATGTTTCGCATTTTATCATAGTCACATTCCGGTTCATGTTTACCATGATGCATTGCACTTTGTCTCCCCCGTCTGGTCTTTCGTCTTGTCAATGCACACAGCCCAGTCCTGCGTGTCACTCTTCGGGTGAATTATTGGATTCTGGATTTCAATCTTCCTTCCGATCTCGTTTGCCTACTTCGCCTTACTTTTCTATCTTACTAACCAAACTAACAGTTTGTTATTTTCGCTAGAGGTTACTAACACCAACTAACATTGTATATAATACTAACTTACTAACAAGCACCAAGGGATTGCGTAGTTTCATTTACTAATTGATTTACAAGCTCTCAGCACTCGCCCTGTTCTAGTCTCTGCCTCTTGTCTCTCTCTGATTTCCTTTGCTGCATTTTCTGTGGAAGCTCCACATCTTATCACACTGTCCTTCTCTAATTATCTATGCACGTTAGAACTCCTTCACTGGAGCTGTACGTCTTTGTATAGGTTTGTCCTGTGATCCCTGTCCGCGTTTTGGCTTCTGCCAAATTGCATGTGATTAGGTTCTCCCTCATGTGCTGCTCCCTTGTAATCAGTCTAACTGTTTGCACCTGTGTTTCTCACCATGTGATCTTCCTGGAAATGTATACTCAGCAACAAAAGTTTCTGTGACACCATTTATGTGTATGTTATAAATGACACGCAAAGATCTCAATGCAATCAATATGTTTATTTAACAGGAGAAACACTGACTTTTCAGTGCCAACGTCACTCAAAACGAAAAATGTCATTTTCAAGCGTCATGAAGCACTTGTCTGACGTCTAACCAATTGTGACCTTCACACTTCAATACCGGGTGTGACTTCCTCGTGCTATGATGCAAGCAACGCATCTCCGGTGCATGGACCGAATCAGATGTGCCAGAAATTGCTGTGGGATGTCATTCCAAATCTGACGTAGACGTTGTCGCAATTCCTGGAGTGTAGCTGGCGGGTTATCCAACTGCCGCAAACGTCGATCCATCTCGTCCCAAAGATGCTCGATTGGGGACATGTCTGGGGATCTGGCTGGCCATGGCAGGACATTGACATGTTGTTGCATCAGATACTGCTGTACAATCCTTGCAACGTGTGGTCTGGCGTTATCATGTTGCAGCGTTATTCCGGGACCATGTTGCATCAAAAACGGTACCACCAATGGCCGTAGCACTTCATCGCGATATCTTTGACCTGTCAGATTTCCATCAATAACAAGCAAATCTGTTCTGTTTCTAGCCGTGATCCCTCCCCAAATCATGACACTACCACCTCCAAAACGATCAAATTCCTGAACACAGTTGTTGGCATAACGTTCTCCACGTCGACGGTATACACGTAAACGACCATCACATCGGTTAAGCATGAATCTTGATTCATCAGTGAAGAGTAAAAGATCCCACTGACGTTGGATCCACCGTTGATGTTGTTGTGCCCACTGTGAGTATTGGACGTCTTGCTGGCCGACGTGGGACAATGCCAAAATGACGGAGACGGCGACGGATTTCCTGTGCAGACAGTCGCCTCAAACCAGGTATCGTTCTTGCAGTTATGGTTGCAGGTTGGAATCGATTTCGGAGATGGGTTGTTCGAATCCAGTTGTCCTGTCTGGGAGTGGTTACTCGTGGACGGCCGCTGCGAGGACGGTCTCTGACATGTCTTGTCTGCTGATGACGCTGCCATAAGTTCCAAATGGTGTTTCGGTGGACATTCAGGCGATGAGCAACTTCCCTCTGCGAGGTTCCGGATTCAATCATCCCAATGGCCCTCCACCGATCATTTTCAGACAGTCTTGGCATTTAGAGGGTAGAGTTCCTGATCCGAAATGGCTGTGTTTTCGATAAGTGATGCTTCCGTCGTTCATCAGGCACAATGTGAACATTCCAAAAATTCTACTCTTTTATTGCCATCCACAAGCATGATTTACGCACATTTTCACGTGCAAAGTCATTTTCTCGCATTTTCATGATTTCCATTTCAATGTTGTGTTTACATGTACTGTTTCAGTCTGATATCACCATGTATGACAATTTCATAATTGCGTTATGAAAAATAATTAACAATATTGGTGTCACAGAAACTTTTGTTGCTGAGTATATATTAGGTGTCTTCTCACAGTTACTCTTTGTCAGATCCTTTTCCTCAGTCTTCTTGTGCCATACTTCATTCGCCTTGATTACTCAGTGTTTATCTTTCTGACTGGATTGCCTGACTACTGAATTTTGGTTTGCCCTTTTTGGAATATTGTTGCTTCTGTATTTTTTTGACCCATTTCTGCCCGGCTTTGATTTTGTGGATTGCTGCCCTGTTTATGATTCGGATTGCCCTTTGGTTCATGAGTTTGCATCTCCTTCAAACCTCTGCCTGTGTACCTGTATCTGTTTTACCCGACTACGATTTTTGTGTTTGCTGCCCTGGTTACGACTGTGTTTCTGCCCCACTGGATTTTGACTCAATATGTAAAGAGTGTATCTGGTTCTCTCCAATTGTTGGAATAGCTACTTAATATCAGTCTTCCTGAACTCCCCCTTCTCTTTTTTCAATGTAATTACTTTTTTAAAATACATTTTCTATTTTATTCTCCTAATTATTATAATTTAGTATTATTATTTTATTTACTATTTTTCACATTTCTTTTTTTATCTTTATGCTTTGCAAAAATGTTCGACAAAAATATGTTCGAAAAAAGGTTTTGATGACTGTATAACTATCAGTTACCTTTCTTTTTAGTTTGGACAGCGATAGGTAGGGCTAGAGCTGTGACTATAACCGCATGACTGCAAAACTGCAGTCATGTGATGCCAACCACAGAGCTCAGCTAATTACTATCATCGCCACAATTTTTATTTAATTTCAATTTTTTGCCCCTGAAAGTTGCAGACGTGCATGGCCACCCTTATATTGAGATGTTTTTAAGCCTGCATTGTGCAAGCCAGCTGCCTTATCAGGTTACTGGACTATTTATATGTTAAAAATGAACTAATTAATGAATCATAACCAGAATTAAATTCATTTGACTATAAATAAGTATTATTTATTCATTGTAATGAAATTTGTGAGTTTTTATCACTAAGCTATCAAGGATATGGCTGCTTTATTAATCTCTTAAGCCTTGAGCCTCTGGCTTGCAAATTGAAGTGAATATATCTGCAACTTTTTTTGGATTGAGTAATCTTGTTGTCATAATAAAGGAAACACTGGGGATTTCTGTTATGGTGTAAAAATCAGTATATATGTCATTGAGTCAGAGTAAATTAAGATGCAACACGGCATGAATGAAATATTCAATTTCTGCCTCACATAATTTTTAAAAAATAGTAAAAAATTACAGCATAAAATCTCACCATTATCCATTCCCAAGTGTATTCTAATCAAGTAAATCAGAGCAAAATTAGTGAGGGTGTAGTTAAGGATGTTGTGATTCTGCTGTCTGCCATGTTCTGATTTACCTTGCAATGTTTTGATCAGTTTGCCGCATTCTGTTTTATTGGTATTTGATTCATTGCAATGTCTGACTATTCTTTGACATGAGTATTGTGATTTGGTAACTTAGATTTGTGCATTCATTGACTTAGTCTTACTTCTTCATATTTTGCATCTTACCATAGTGTATTCCAGTCCATGTTTTGCTTTCCACTTTGCATTGCACTCCCCCTGTCTGGTCTCCTGTATTGTCACAGCTCTCAGCCCCGGTATGCGTCTCACTACTTCGGATGATTTAATGGTTTCTGGTTTCAATCTTCCTTCCCCATCTCCTTTACTTCCTAACAGTTTGTTATTTTCGCTAATTTACTAACGGACACTAACATTGTATATTAGAATAACTTACTATGAAGCACTCGGGATTGTATAGCTGCACTTACTAAATGACTAACAAGCTCTCAGCACTCGCCCTGTTCAAGTCTCGCCTCTTGTCTCTCTCTAATCTCCTCTGCTGCATTTTCTGTGGAATCTCCACACTTGATCACGCTATCCTTTCTCTCATTGTCTATGCACGTTAGAACTCCTTGACCGGAGCCGTATGTTTGTCTATAGGAATGTCTTGTGCTCCCTGCCCGCATTTTGGCTTTTGCCTATTTCATGTGATTAGGTTCTTGCTCTTGTTCCACCCTCTGTAATTAGTCTCATTTCCAGCACCTGTGTCTGTGTAGCATGAGATTCCCCCCGGAGTGGATATTAGGCATCTTTTCACAGCACTTCCCCGTCAGATCGTTTCCTCAGTCTTCTTGTGCCTCGTTTTCTCTCGTCTTGATTGCTCAGTGATTATCTTTCTGACTGGACCGCCCGACTTTTCAATTTTTGCCTTTGTGATTTTAGATTATTGTTGCATCTGTGTGTTTTGACCTTTTTTCTGCCCGAACACGAGATCTATGATTGCTGCCCTGGTTACGATTCGGATTACACCCATTGGATTCTGGTTTTGCTTCTTTGACATACCTGTATCTGTGAACCAGACCCATTTCTGTCCGACAACGATTACTGTGATTGCTGCCCTGGTTTTCGATTCTATTTTTGCCCAACTGGATTTTGATCTTTGGAGTGTGAACTTTGTACCCTTGCCTTCTGCCCTGCAGGGGTCTTCCCCCTTTATTAACCCCTTTCTGCAGATGTAGACGCTCGCGTCTATAGATATGCAAATTTAAGCACTTAGTTACAGTCGTCGACCACAAGATGGCACCCTCGGATCAGCTATTGAATATTCACAAGCAGGCAGAGCTGAAACGCGATTTAGTGTATGGAGAAGTTCCCTCCAATCCCTGTTTTTCAGGAGTAGCATGAAGTAAACTACTCAGCTAAGCCTGATGTGCAAACTGGTCAATATCCTTGCCCAAAGCATCGATCCAGTAGTTTTAAAAAATTATCACTTGTGACAGAAAAAAACTTAGTTATTATTATTATTATTATTATACGAAATTCGAGGATACTATGGATTTGGCCTCGTCACGCGTCCGCCGCATCCACGTCCGCAGAGATTTTCTTGTGAACGCTCTACAGCCGTCATAAGTGCACCGATTCTTTTCAAATTTTGCAGGGACATGTATTATGGTAAGTTAACAACACCTATTGATTTTGGGTACTCTGGGACCAACTGGGGGGCCTTCGGGGGATACATGTGCTCGGTTGCCGAGTGCTCTAGTTTTTAAAAGCATGGTATATATCAGTGGTTCCCAAAGTGGGGGGCGCGCCCCCTAGGGGGGGCGCAGAGCAATTGCAGGGGGGGCGCGGGGTGCGGGAGTTCCGGACACCAACAGAAAATCATTTGCATACAGTCCATTCGCTGCCCAGAATTCTGCGATTACATCGTAAATGCCTGCCTTACTCTCAACATAACTGTTCGCCAAATCATTCATCTAGCCTGCCATTTTCATAAATATTTTATGAATGTAGTTGTTCAAATATTTGAAGCCGGTAATGTAGTCTCGCGATACCCAACTCGCCGCTTTTTATCCTGCACTGATCTGGCATATTGATAATAAAATGGTAAGTGACACCGAACAAAATCCGATGAATACAAAGCAGAAATAACCGAGATTGCGTCATCTTATTTTCGATAATATGAATGCTCTGTATATCGACAGATTATTTTTATCTAGCCCACCAACTGAACGTTACAAACATATCGGCAGGTTCGGCAAGTGGTGTTCATGAATTTTTTTTCGTACTTCGCTGTCTTTCTGCATCATAGAAACATAATTTTAAGTAGACGGCTATACTCAGGCAGAGGAGTGTGATACAGCCTAATGATTTTATACTTTAAAAGAGATTTTGCATTATTAAATTTTCGTGTCCTTAATTGGAAAATAACTGTGGCCGTTTCCAAACGTGCCAATCATTTTTAATGTTCCCAGCTAGGCTGGACAAAAATCATCTGTCCAGAGCATTCATATTTTCTAGAATAAGCTGACGCGATCTCGGTTAACGTATTTTAACTTAAAAGTGCGAGGCCAGTGAAGAGAGGAAAATGTAACTGTCTCGAGACACTCCTTCAGCGGTCCGCACAAGGTTGCTGATTGGCTGTATGCAAGTAAGTTTCTGTTGGTGTCCGGAAAATGCATAAATAGCAATGTTGTTGTATATTAAAAAAAATAAACCCATTACACTGAACATAATTACACAGTTAAGGTGCTTGAAAACAGTTACACTTAAAATAATTACACCGTGGTTGTTTGTTATTTTGCTATTTCCAATTCTAAAAGTAGCCTAGTTTTAGTTTATGACAATCTAAAGTTTATGACCGTTTACTTACATTTTTTCCAAAAAGGTTGAGGTTTATATAAATTACAATGAGTGAAATAAACTGCAATGGTCTCTGAAAACAAAATGTGCGTATGTATTACCTATTTTTTTGGGGGGGGGGGGGGGGGGGGGGGGGGGGGCGCAAAAATTTTTTTATGTACCAAAGGGGGGCCCAGCAGAAAAAGTTTGGGAACCACTGGTATATATGATGCCTTCTGAAATTTTGATGCAGGAAGTGAGTACCTTATTTTGCTGAGGTCATCTTTATGCAATTTGCATACATTATGCAAATTAACCCACAAGAATGGACGTAACATGTGAGCAGGGGACCGGTTACGCCCACAATGGTCATTTCAAATTGCATTTCTGATCAGACAAGTCCAGATAATTTAGTGCAAACAATTGAAACCGTTATTATGGGTATTTTTCTGCAATATTTCATTTCACTTTCTTTCGAAGTATCATCAAACACGTCATGAGCATTTCATGATCTTGGCTGCCAAATTTTGTAAAAAAAATATGTCCTTCACAAAGCCTTGGCTGACATCAGGAAACTACTTTTTCTGCTGGGCTGTTGGACCGATGACTGATTTTTTCTTATGTACAGTGGCACTTGAAAGTTTGTGAACCCTTTAAAATTTTCTATATTTCTGCATAAATATGACCTAAAACATCGTCAGATTTTCACAAACGTCCTAAAAGTAGATAAAGAAAACCTAGTAAAACAAATCAGGCAAAAATATTATACTTGGTCATTTATTTATTGAGGAAAATGATTCAATATTACATATCAGTGAGGAGCAAAAGTATGTGAACCTCTAGGATTAGTGATTCATTTGAAGGTGAAATTAGAGTCAGGTGTTTTCAATCAATAGGATGACAATCAGGTCTGAGTGGGCACCTCGTTTTATTTAAAGGACCGGGATTTATCAAAGTCTGATCTTCACAACACATGTTTGTGGAAGTGTATCATGGCACAAACGAAGGAGAGTTCTGAGGACCTCAGAAAAAGTGCTGTTGATGCTCATCAGGCTGGAAAAGGTTACAAAACCATTTCTAAAGAGTTTGGACTCCACCAGTCCACAGTCAGACAGACTGTGTACAAATGGAGGAAATTCAAGACCATTGTTACCTTCCCCAAGAGTGGTCGACCAACAAAGATCACTCCAAGAGCAAGGCGTGTAATAGTCAGAGAGGTCTCAAAGGACCCCAGGGTAACTTCTAAGCGACTAACGGCCTCTCTCACTCTGGCTAATGTTAATGTTCATGAGTCCACCATCAGCGGAACACTGAACAACAATGGTGTGCATGGCAGGGTTGCAAGGAAAAAGCCACTGCTCTCCTAAAAGAACATTGCTGCTCGTCTGCAGTTTGCTAAAGAAACGTGAACAAACCAGAGGGCTATTGGAAACATGTTTTGTGGACAGATGAGACCAAAATAGAACTTTTTGGTTTAAATGAGAAGTGTTATTTTTGGAGAAAGGAAAACACTGCATTCCAGCATAAGAACATTATCCCATCTGTGAAACATGGTGGTGGTAGCATCATGGTTTTGGCCTGTTTGCTGCATCTGGGCCAGGACAACTTGCCATCATTGATGGAACAATGAATTCTGAATTATACCTGCAAATTCTAAAGGAAAATGTCAGCATATCTGTCCATGAACTGAATCTCAAGAGAAGGAGAGTCCTAAGCATACAAGTCGTTCTACCAAAGAATGGTTAAAGAAGAATAAAGTTAATATTTTGGAATGGCCAAGTCAAAGTCCTGACCTTAATCCAATCGAAATGTTGTGGAAGGAACTGAAGCGAGCATTTCATGTGAAGAACCCCACTAACATCCCAGAGTTGAAGCTGTTCTGTACTGAGGAATGGGCTAAAATTCCTTCAATTTGATGTGCAGGACTGATCAACAGTTACCTGAAATATTCATATGCAGTTGTTGCTGCACAAGGGGGTCGCACCAGATACTGAAAGCAAAGGTTCACATACTTTTGCCACTCATAGATATGTAATATTGGATCATTTTCCTCAATAAATAATTGACCGAGTATAATATTTTTGTCCCATTTGTTTAACTAGGTTCTCTTTATCTACTTTTAGGCCTAGTGTGAAAATCTGATGATGTTTTAGGTCATACTTATGCAGAAATCTAGATAATTCTAAAGGGTTCACAAACTTTCAAGCGCCACCGTATATCTTCAGTCCAAGAGTGTGAAAATATTAACAATGCAAATCTCTTAATTCTCCTAGAAAAAAAATTATTGACCATTCTTATACAACACAGTGGATAGTGGATTGACCCCTATACAAAAACACTTTTCTGCTTGCCCTTTTGAGATAATTTTTTTCCTCATATTTCAATTAAATTTATTTTTATATTGCTTTTCACAGATAGACGGTAACAAAGACACTTTACAGTGAAAAATCAAATAAATGAAAGAAAGTGCCCAGCCTATTCTGCACTGTAGCAAATGAAGCAAAAAAACTCCCAGTAGGGAGACAAATTCTCAAACAGTGGTGAAAAAAAAACTCCCCAGTGGGAAGAAATCTCAGGGGGAACCTGGCTATAGTGGGGAAGCCCATCCTCCGCTGGCAAGCTAATTCACCTCCGTCAAGGAGGTGCATGTTTTTGCCCGTGTTTATTTGTTTGTCTGTTTGCCTGTGAGCAGGATTTCTCATAAACGGCTGCATAGATTTTAACCAAACTTTTCAGGATCTTAGAGTAGCACAAGAGGAACAAATGATTCAATTTTGGCATATCTAGGCCAAAGTACAGCTGACATATGGGCCAAAGTTCAAATCCAGCTATGCTGGCAGAGATTTGAAGTCTTTCCAATGGGCAGGATTTCCAGTCCGCGTGCTTTTGGGTTTTGCTGCCACCTTGCGGTGGAATGCAACAACACCCTACATCAACCAACGAAAATAACTAATGGACAGAGTTGCCTTGGCATGACGGAGGTGCTGCGCTCTCTGAGTTCTCTTGTTAATAAAAAAATAAAAATAGGATAAATTGGTAATAGAGTTCAAATAAAGTCCATATAAACAGTAGCGTCTGTAGCTCCAGGAAGTGGCATGTTGGGGACGGTGCAGGACTGGATCAGGAACAGATCATGACGGCAGGGCAGTAGCCAGCGCTCAAAGGTAAAGGACAGGGCTTGGACAGTCCAGGACTCAGAGTAGTAGAGGGAAAGATCCTTGGAAAGAGACACAGAAAAAGGGGGGGTGAGGCATTGGATAAAACAACTGAATATTAATAGAATACTGTCCTGTGTCATGTGCCATGTAAGAATTTAGGAGCAATTGGTCAAGTAACCGTCAACCTCCCTCCATCCACTTGTTGCATCACAGAGGCCCTACACTTACACCAGGCTGCAATTTCACTTTGATTTTCTAAGCACTAGTGCCATATGAACCTTCCCAGTGACTAAGGCTGTAGGAAGCCCCACTGGCGACGTTAATGCATGCTCAGTGCCTCCGGTTCCACATGTATTTGATTAACACTACCACCAGTACCATATGGACCTCCCCAGTAACCATAGTGTTAGCCAGCTGCCCGTCTCCCCGTCTGACATAGTGTCTTTGGGCAATGTTTACCTAAGACGCTGAGATGGATAAGTCTGATTTGAGATGGGTCCGGCTGTTTCCAGAATTAAATTCCATATATGTGAGATGGATGAGCATTTGTATACATGACAATGGTTGTCCCAAAAATCTGCGGAGTCGACTTGACTTTAATTCTTGAGTGAACTGAAGTGTGGTAGACCCTGCGTGAAATTGGGCTCATATATAAACTTATTAACAGATGACCAATCCGCGCACTTCTTTCTTATCTGGGTGATTCTCACGAAATTGCATTTTTTTCATGTCTGTAAGGATTTGATAGACTAAACTACTAAAACAATCATACTTTTGCATTATATATTAACCTATGGTATGTACTCATTGTAGGACTACTGTTGTCCTTGCATTTGATGGATTACTCTATATTTTATGACAACATTTCAATCTAAAAGTTCATTACTGTAACGCGTCTGGACATATTCTTCCGGTAGATATGTTAAAGATTGTAATTATATACACCCCTTGGCACACTACTTCTGTTCATTACCATAACAGGGTATATTTCAAATAGTTTTGAAGATAATTATTTTATGTTCTGTGGAAAAGTAACTTTTATAGAGCCAAACTGTTAGTGAAAATATTTTTGCCGAGTCATGCTAGCTATGCTAATTATTGCAAGCAACATGGCACTCGATTCATTACCGTAATTCTCTGCATTCATTACCGTAACATATACAAGGCTGTTACGGTAATGAAATGAAGTGTTACGGTAATTTATTATATATGTATAATCATTGCTCCAAATTTTGCGGTTGGTTTTCTAGGGGTTATACTGTATAGTTGGTTGGTACTAGGTGTTGTTTGGTTTACTAGGCGTTGGTTAGTTCTAGGAGTAGTAATAAACAAAAGGAGATTAACTATATTGACCGGAGCAGGGGTCCTGGGGCCTCCCTGTGTATGCTGGTTTTCGTTCCAATCAGAATTGCCATCATATGATTTTAATAAGCTCTGAATTTGTCCTAATTAGGCGCATTTTATGTTTAAAGAAGTTATTTGCTGCCTTAAGCCAAATTTAGATAGAAATATCCATGAGTGCCACAAAGAATGGAAAAGACCCTTGAATATACAGGGTTTTTTTCCCCCCCGATTGTTGCAAACCATTTTAGATAATACTTTAACATCTTTAAACTGATCAAGTCAGGCACTAAGAAAATCACTTACCACCAAATGAGGTTGCTCACGACAGGTGATTAGAATTTTCTCAAAATAATTTGCTTGCACTCAATAACAATAACATAACATAAAACAGGTTTGACTATCATTGGCTTGTCTAGTAAATTGTAAGTTTTTGCAACCCACAGTTTGTGCCCACAGTTTCACCAATTAGGAACCCATTGGTTTTTTTTCCTTTGATTGGGTGAAATTTTTTTCCTCTTTCTGTATAGTTGTTACTCATTTATCGCAATGTGGATGAATAATTTATTCCTCACTGTATGTATGCATATCTGTCAAAATACTGAATGTCAAAAGAGGATAAATTGCTGCTCTTTATTTAAATGCATCTAAATAATACAAATGAACAGCCTGTTAAAATCCTACAATTGCAATCAAGGGTGGAACAAAAAACAGCATACACAAGGAGGCCCCAGGACCGAGTTTGAAGTTGAATGGATTTAAGTTGTACCACCAGTCTTGATACAAGTATATTTCTAATAATTCCTCATTCCAAATGTATCCCTGCAGCAGCATTCTTTTTATTATTTATTTATTCTTTTTATTCTTTAAAGCAAATTTTGCTTTTTTTTTCCTTTAAAAATTAAAACAAAATTACAGGAATGGGTTACAGACTTAATTTACTGAGCATGTCGAAAAAAGTATGCTGAAGACCAGATTTCATCCCCAGCTGATCCACTTGTGGCGCAAGACCCATGTCATTTTCTTATTGGTTCTCTCCTGAAATCCGAGCCCACAGGACATAAATTACATTTCTAATGGAGACATGTTTCATACAATTGGTAGAATTGGGTGAATATTCCTATTAATAATTAATTTGAAATGACAATCTTTAGGCGATATGATATTCCATCTACTGCAGCTGATACGAACTACGTGTAAAAGCTAACAGTACTGCCACGTCGAAACTGCTTCTCTCTTGATCACGTAGATGGAGATTCCAAACAATAGGGCTGTGCGATATGACGATATACATCGTGCCACGATAGAAAAATGTCTATCGATAGAAAAATGGCTCTATCGTTTATATCGTTGTGTTACAAATCAAGTCATTTCCAGAAATTTATTATGGGAGTTTATGAGCATAGGCCACATTGACTGCCAAACATACATAATAACACAGTTGAAAAAAGTTTGTATATCAATTACTCAGCATTAGATGTCTCGAACAAAACATCTGTTGACAAATTTTCTAACCATTGTCGAGCACATCGTCCAGTATTATCCAAGTCTGCTTTGTCCACTCGTATCCTCAGAACTCCAAAAACGCAGTTATTTTTCACTAAAAATAATAAAATACTTCACGCTTCAAGCAATCTAGCGCATTCAACGGAAGTCCCGCCTCCTGGCTCGTTCCCAGAGACTAATAAAGTTTTCGAGAGAAGGGAGAAGACGTGTTTCAAAAAGTCTATTAGTCTCTGGGAACGAGCCAAGAGGCGGGACTTCCGTTGAACGCGCCAGATTACTTCAAGCGCAAGTGTAGCGTTTTTTTTTTTGCTTTGCGAAAAATAACTGCTTGTTTGGAGTTATGAGGATACGAGTGGACAAAGCAGACTTGGATTATACTGGACGATAGTGATGCGCGGGTTGGCCCGGAACCCGTGGGTCCCGCAGGTTGACCCGCGGGTCGGGTCAATATTTTAATAACATTTAGCGGGTGCGGGCGGGTTGGGCCAAACAGTGGCGACATCTAATTCCCACGAAATTGCGAATAAAAAGTATAATAGGCTATCGGCCACTTGAGGGCTCTAGACATACAGCCTAGATAATATGCTCTTGTCAAACGATGTGACGCTACCTTAAGCAGGATAGAATGCCAATTGTAGCCTACCTCTCCCTCTCCCTCTTCCTACTCTCGATGTACCCGCAGTCACTGGTGCACGGCATAATCCTCCACGGTTAGACTAAGGATCTAAAGGTTGAATTAAAGCTCATCTTATAAATCATTCTGCAGTCAGCACCAAAATATTATATAGTAGTAGTAATTTTATTGACCAGTGTGTCCAAACAGCACATAGACAAAACTTTTTTTCGCCACTTTACAATAAAAGGCAAATCATGATTCTTATTCAAAAATAAAATCAACTTGTTGAGGTGCTTCCGTTTATCAGCTACGTGTTCTTTGACAGCAGAGCCTGAGCTGTGCTGCCATCGGCAGTAAAGACACTTCCTAGACATACATTTCTATAACACCATTCTATACACATCACCCAAACGAAGAGGTAACTTATCATTACTGGAGCATGTATGGTCATAAACTTAGTCTTGCTCTTATTAATTACCATACCATGAGGCAAAGAATAATCGTGTAAAACGATTATTGTAAAACGAGTCCTCTGCGTCCCAGCAACTAGCGCAACAAGCAAGCGAACCTTCAGTTCGGCTGGCCGTGTCCTGGAAGCGTACCGTAATCGCTTAAACCCCGGCACTGTTGACGCGATTTTGTTTTTGCATAGTTTGGGAGAAAATACGCCTAGGCCTACATTATAAGCTGTGTTGAAAAAATACCCTAAAAGCCCCCCCCCAAATCAGTCTTGAAATAAATATACAAGGAAAATAAAATTTCCTCGTAGACAGGATATCGCAACACTTGTATGGGAGAGTAGGCGATAGCGCCAGTGCGCCACTGTCATGTTAATTTTGTTCCAATAAAAAACAGCCTGTTTGCAATATTTTGCCAGATGGTATTTCGTTTGGTTGCAAAGATCAGAAATCACGGTAAGGTTCAATTGATAGACAGAGCCTAAACTTTGGATAAAGAATTCCAGCCAAAACCCAAATGTATATTGTGCTCCACTCAAATCCATAGTGTGACAGAGGAATCGGTTTTTTTCCATTACAAATCATGTCACACAGACCCACTGTATTCGTTTTCTCTTGCCTCCTTTTTGTGTCGGGTCGGGTTGGGTTCGGGTTGAAAATCAGAGCGAGTTTTAGCGGGGCGGGCGGGTCGAGTTAGCTGTCACGTCGGGTCGGGTCGGTGCGGGTGTTAAAAAACCTCGACCCGTGCATCACTACTGGACGATGTGTTCGACTATGGTTTGAAAGTTTGTCAGATGTTTTGTGTAGTTTTGCCGTTACTACTGGGTGACTCCATTTGCCTCCAGAGAAAAGGAATTTGGATAATTTTTCAAAACCCTCCAGTGGCCATAAAGCTGCACCTGGTGAAAAACAACTTTGTCCGTTTGAGACATCTAATGGTGAGTTATTAATATACAAATTATAGTTTTTGGGTGGTCTATCTCTAAGTTCAATCCTGTGAGGAAGTGTGTCAGCTATACCGTAGTGGTCAACATGGTTTGTTCTGAGAGTCGCACTTCACCGATCACTACAACACGGCGGCAACGTCATTTTATTTACCGTGCTAATGAAGCTCAGATAATAGAAGAAGTCACAACTGCATTCTCTAAAACAAAACGCTCACTCCAAAGCAATGTTTTGATTTATTTCTCACTGTAAATTTAGTGACTGCATGCAGTATGCAGAATTTGGGGATGGGCTTGCAACATCACAATAGGTACGCAGACCAGCATGGTGTTGCCTTCATCAACTGGCACGAAACATGGAGGTTGCACAACAAAGTCTAGCGAACCCAAACGGCCTTGCATCTCCGTACATGCTGCTCTGGTTTTGGAGAGGTGCAGCGAGCCTCTGCAGGAGCCGCACGCACCTGCGGTGCAGCTGTAGCCAAGTTTTGACCTCCTACCAATTCAGCCTTATGGTGAGTTATGTTTCTTAATAAAATTTACATTTGTTTTAATGCCGTCAGTATCATTTTATTTCATTGTGTTTATCTGCCACACATTGAAGGCCGGTCTGTGAAATTATTGTCTTATAAGCAATTGAAGGGATGATCATGATTGAGATTGAACTGGGTTGTGGAACATTTAAACTGGATTGTTGAACATTTGTTAGTCCTATAATTACCTCACTCTGTTCTGTTAAATAGTTTCACCTTTGGGCTCTTTACTTACGGCGCATAGCCACTTCTGAACTAACGTTAGTGGACTGCGTGAGATGGTCTGCCTTCCGTGCATCATAAATGAAGAAAAGTGAAACACTGAGGGAGTTGCATCTGGTTTCAACCTGTTGTTTCTACGACTCACCAGTACTCCTGCCTCATCAAAAAACGTCTCCTCCACGTAGTCTTCAGCTACAAAGTGATCACTACAAACTCTAGCATTGCTGCGAACTGGTGGGTTCTTCCTTTTGAATGCAGCTAGCCAACGTCGGAGAACAGGTGGGCATTTCAGTGGCAAATGATGGAAATGGACCGGTTCTTGAAGGTCGGAGAATACTATGGATTTGGCCTTGTCACGCGTCCGCTGCATCTGCAGAGATTTTTTTGTGAACGCTCTACAGCCCACATAAGTGCACCGATTCTTTTCAAATTTTGCAGGGACATGTTTTATGGTAAGTTCACGACACCTATTGATTTTGAGTACTCTGGGACCATCGGGGCCCAACTGGGGGGCCTTCGGGGGATACATGTGCTCAGTCGCCGAGTGCTCTAGTTGAGTGTGAGTGAGTACTAAAACTAAGTGTCAGGTTATACTAAATGAGTCAGAGGTTGCCCTAACACTCATTTGCTTTCAGAGACCTCAGTTACACTGAAAATAGCGTCTCTTTTTGAGTGAAGGTTGAGTGCAGGGAACACCTCCCTTGAGCCGCACTAACTTGCGTCGGTATTTCGTTGTCATGGCTTTCAGGTGGTTACAAACATTGGAAACTCTGAATCATTTACAGCCACGTGCTCGACGCAATCGCAACTTGCAAATTTTAACTTTAATGATGATAACGATGCCGATAACTTACTAACTGACCACCTGGTTTCAGTGTTTACAAACTGCACTGTGGTGAACTCGAGGTTAGCATTTGCGTACCCACTACTGGCTACTGGTGAACTGGCAATAGGGGAAGCGCAAAACTATCCCTTAAAAATAATGACCTGGACATGACCTGTTTTCAATTCATTTAAATTACCATTGCAGAAACTCTGAAAACTCTCAACATTACCAGGTGTGGCCAGTTTTCATGAATGACGCATACCTGTCTACTGTCATGCATTCGGATTTCTCGCGCTTTTCTTTACTCGTGGTTTGGAAAATACTGCGCTCAGCTGGCTTGTGGGGCGCTGTGTGGATTGGTCTGCGAGGCTCGTGTAGCTGTAAGTCACGAGAAACCATTCTTTTCTACATTCTTAATTGCTGAATGTAGAAGGAAATGTCTGACACGTTTTACAGCTTGTTCCTTAGTGAGTCTCGCGGGCTGTCCTGCGCCTTTCGCGAGCCACTCGACCACAGAATTTATGAAGACATGCTGATATTAACGTTGTAATTTATGCGCGAAAGAAACGCCTCAATTTTGTGAACAATGTAAAACAACACTATTAAAAATAAATTTCATTGTCGTTTTACCAATTTTTCTGAGATACTTTCTAATCAAGAGAAGTAAACTGTGACAGGTTTAGGTCATTCAGCACTGAAGGGTGAGGATTGAGCATCCCTTTGCAGCAGCCGATGCACCGTCTGTTTTACCCAGTTCCCACTTCTGTCAGTTATGCTCGAGTGGCGTTTATGAATAGCAATTGGCGAGGAGTGGGACCGCTCTCTCAGTTAGTGGTCGATCGATCTCTTTCTCATTCTCCAGTTACATTTCAATCGTACTCACTATATGGTGAGTGGAGGGTGAGTGTGAGTGTTGTTTCTGAATACGGGCCTTTGACTCTGTAAAAATTCATTTGAACATCCAGGGGCAAAAAATTCCTTTCTTCACTGGCTTTTTAATTTGCTCCTCTTTCTCTGTCATTTTGAATGAATGGATGGAGTTCCTCAGTGCGATCGCTAGCTTGACGAGTTCAGCCAACTACTCTGATGACATCACGTCTGTCAACACAATAGCAATGGCGCCCTCCTTTGTTTTGACAGTTGAACTTAAAGGCTAGGTAGGCAGCTTTCTTTTGACCGTTTTAGGCAAAAATTTACATAATAACCTTGGGGATAATGTAAAGGAAGTGATGTGAAAAAAAGATCAGACCCCTACGTCTCCCCTAGGCTCTGTTTTCAGCCTGCAAAGAATCTACGCGTGACGGTAGATTTTGACCAATCACAGAGCAGCTTATAGAGCTTTGAGAGAGCCAAATAGCTGTAGTAGAACAGCCAATCGCTGATGCGGAAACCACTTTGCAGCAATGGCGGACGACCGGACAGGAAAAGTTGCCATTCCACGTTTGGAAACACCCGCGTTCAGTGCAAAACAACCCAAGAAGAGGAAAACGAATTCGACAGAAAGGGAGTCTAAAAGAGAGTTTGACAATAAACGCAATAAAACGCGTGTCAATATCGGCGTTGCATTTCGAAGATGGAGAGAAGTTCGGGATAGCATTGGTTTCAAGTTGGACTCGGAGCTCGCTGTACTTCTGTTGGACAGGTAAACGGCTAAATTCTTTTTCCTCTAAACACAGTTGCTGTGATGGGGGTTAGATTGTGTGTGTGCGATTTACCATGAATATAGCCAGCTGACGGTGGCCATCGATAAGGCATTGTCAGCGCGTGCATCAGACGCGTGTCTGGTCGGAGGAGCTTGGGTCAGAGCCATAGATGTATATATTTAGAACACTAGATTGCTGATGTCGTCATATTTACATCCAAAGTGAAGCACCCGGCCGCCATAATGATACACCCAACTTCCTTATTAAAAATGAATGGTTTCCTATGAGGCGAATTTCAAATAAGTCGACACAAGCAAGAAAATGCTGAGATGTGCGACTGCCTTTTGTAGCAATATTTATTTGAAGAGCTGTAATAAAACATTTCATGCGAAAGTTAAAGTATAAACGCAAAGTTGTCACTTTAATAGAAAAAAATCGTGTTTTGTGCTAGCTTGCTGATTAGCCGTCCCATTGACTTGAACAGACCGCTGACTGAAAGCGCACGCTAGCGATTGATATCGGTCACCAGCGAGCAACCTTGGCATCGCGGGGACTGCATTGACTTAGTGGTAAATAAAATTTAAAAGGTGGCTAGCAAGCTAGCTAGCTACTTACTTGACATTCAACGACAATACTTCTTACCCGCATAATATTTAAAACAGTGGACAAGTCGCTTTGTCTGTTTTATACAGAGCTCCAAAAGACAAGGAGGGGAGAAAGGCTTCACTAGTGCTTCCTTTTATCAACGTTAGCCATATGATTCAATATAAATAATTCGGTTGATGTCAAATAGTCAACCAGGGTACAATGAAGTGAGGAAACCAGCGTGTAATTTGATAACGTATACGGACATTCGGACACAAACGACGTTTCTTATAACGGCGATTACTACCAAGCAATTATCTTATCAGAGGTAAAAGCCTGGGTCGCGTTAAAGTCACTTCTCTGCAGCACTTTAACGTTGACGTCGAGTCACATTTCGATCTTCCCTTTAGTAAGTGTGCCGCTTTCCATCCTCCGAAAAGCACATATTTAGGGACACAAAATGTTGCTCAGCACAGCGATACCAAAATAACCCAGACTCGCTCGCAAGTGTTTTTGAAAATGTAATTATAAAGTATGCGAAAATGAATGGGAGTCTATGGGCGAATTTTACTTCCGGGTGTATAGGCTCGGAGAACAGATGCTTCACTTGAGCATACCCTATCAGCAATCTAGTGTTCTATATATATCTATGGTCAGAGCTGATGGGATGAGAACCGTGTGGACTCAATTTGAACCTTTTTTCTAGGTTTCTGCCTACCTAGCCTTTAAATGGCAGGATTTTCACATTTCTCTCTCCATAAGTGGGAAAACTTAAATAATCTTTTTTGGGAGAGAGACCTTCAATAAATTGAAATAATTACACTTAGTGTTTCATGTCCTCAAGACACATCTCTAATCTAGTTGCCTGATCATTTTCACTCGGCTTAAATGATATATTGAGCTGCGTGTCGTCTGCATAACATTGGTATTTAACATAATATCTACTTATGATATGCTTCTCCACGGGGAATCATGTTTAGAGAAAAAAGCAAAGGGCCCAGAACAGATCCTTGAGGTATTCCAAAGTTTACCTTGGAATACTCTTAAATATTTGTTATTTACCCAGAAGAACTGAGATCTTTCAGACAGATAATACTTAAACCAAGAAAGGGCAAGTCCAGAAATACCAACTAATTTTTCTAGCCTACGAAGAAGAATATGTTGGTCTACTGTATCAAAAGCAGCACTTAAATCAAGAAGGACGAGAACAGAGATGCAGAGAGAAGTAGATCATTTATAACAATGGTGAGAGTTGTTTCAGTGCTATGATGCTTCCTATAGGCAGACTGCAAACTGTCAAATACATCATTAGCTTGCAGAAAAGAAGAGAGCAGTTGGGCGACACATTTTTCAAGGACCTTGGATAAGAATGGGAGGTTTGAGATCGGCCTATCATTGGCTAGGACTGTGGGATCCAAATTTGGTTTTTACCCCTCTGCCGGCGGAATGTCGGTCGACCGATGGGTATTGTTGTCCCCTGCGCCATCCGTCTGTCTGTCTGTCCATCCATGATGTCACCAGTCTGCTGCCTTTGGGTTTGCTTCTAGCTTTCTCATGTTTGGATGGGTGGTACATCTACAAATGCTTCATGAACCTATGAAAATTTGGCCAATTTGGACTTTGGCCACCAGGGGGCTATTTGTGAAAAAATTGCCATAACTTCCTCAGTATTTGATCGGGGATGCTCAAGGTTTTACCGAAGGTACATGGGATCGCCCTTCATTACATACCCGACGCATTTTCGATTTCACCTATTTTTTTACCGTTTTCTAGGTTGAATAGCGTAAATGCTGCCAATCTTTCAATTCAACAATTCCTGATCTAGCACCTCCAGGTTTGCTTCTAGCTTTCTCATTTTGGGGTGGGTGGTATGTCTATGGATCCTTCACATACCTTTCGAATTCCAGCCAATTTCAACTCTTAGTTTGGCCACCAGGAGCCATATTGTGGTAAATGAAAAATAGCCACGCCAAATATATTTATATCAGTGCTTGGCTTCATTACATATATTATTTCTGCAATCAGAATCCAACCAACACCCGATGTAACTTTCATATGCTTTCGAGGGGTCTTAAATGCCATTAGCACGGTATTTTCTTTTCTAATTTCAGATGCCACAAAAGAAGAACTGGAGGAGTCAAATTATAATATCACATTTTGTTTGATTGCACATTGTATAATCTCCCTTATTTTGTAGTGGGACATGTCATCTTTTCACTGTTTGTCTAAATTGCCACACTTTTAGTAAATAAATTGTATAAATAACTTCAGTGTTTATATTTAATTGTCAACTGAAATAATACCATTCAATGATTGACTTAAACAAAAGGAGTGAAAAACTTAGGTGGAGTGAATGTCTAGGTGAGCTACAATGCTGTGGCACAATTTTTATGGCCATACTTTTGACCTGATCTTTGGCATTGATATTGGGCTGGTCAAAATTCATTCAAATAATCCCAGTTTGTCCGACCATTTTCTTATCACGTTCTGTTTACAGTTGACCCACCCTGTATCATTAGAAACTAGGATGTCCACTGGTTGAACTTTCACTGTAACAACTTCTACAAAATTCATTGAAGTTTTCCCATCTTATTTTAAGTGTCCAGTCAGCCCCCTCTACATTGACAATACAGCAGAAAAGTTTGCTGATGCCCTCCGTAGTACCCTTAATGTACTATTTGTTTGAAAAACTCCTGTGGGACCAAACCCATCAAAATGACTTGACCTTTCCATCACTCAATAGAGGGAATAGCCAGAAGTGCAATAGCCCTATTCTTAGTGGGATTGTGTCTTCTCATCACATTCTTTCTTCACAATAGCCTTTATTTTGAATTGAAATGCAGTGCTGTTCAAGTAAGGTAATACAGTGCTTGCTCCTTATCTTTTTGCATCTGCCTGCACTCCTGCGGTTCCAAGTACTTTCTCCTATCTTACCAACTGCGATACTTTGCTGTGATGATCAAGGAAATGGCAAAGTAACCTTTAACATCTTTCACTTAACAGCCACCTGCCTAGGAAAAACAAGCAGAAACCTAAAGGTGTTATTTTATGCATCGCGTGGTTCTCTAGGGTTTGGCTTGGGGCCATGACATTGCCCACCAACGAGGCTGACTTCACACAAGGGCAGTGCTTAACCCTAACGCCATGCATGGAGGGCAAATTGAAGAAACACACAAAGAGAAAATCGAAGTTGAGGTGAAGCGAGATTCGCCTTTTTCACCCACCCGTTTGAATGAACTGCTCTGTTTGGGACTCTGACTGATCCCCCTGGCCTTTTGTGTACATTGTAATGAACGCTGACATAATCTCTGCATTTTCACTGGAGGGACCCAACCCCCAACCAGGAAGCGCTAGCTACCATGCCCATCCCTGGGCCTTAGGTTAGCTGGAACCGGGAAAGCCGGAGGGAAAAGGGAGAGGAGAAAAAATGCAACAATGGTGTAGCCCAATGAGATGCATAAATGTAGGGATGGTTTGGAGCGCTCCGAGATAGGGTTAGTAACCAATTTAATCCTATTAGAGGCTGCCAAACAAAGAAAAAATCTGTGCTGGGTGATGGATAAGTCCAGCTTGAGACCAGCCGAGAGCAGGGGGGGGGGGGGTTGCGGGCAGCTGCCTCAACAACCTATTTTGAGGCATTAACAATGAATAATAACATTGCCTACTAAAAGCACAAATTCATATCAAAGGGGCCCATTGTCAGGAGACAGGAGACTTATGCTCAGATACATCTCTCAGGCTCATTATTAGGGAACGCATGCCTGAATGTGTGTTCCCTCCAGCAAATCCCAAGCATTTTATAAAGTAAACTCAGCTCAAAAGCACCCATCCCAAGTAGGGCATGAGCAAGAAAATGTGTAGGGGGAAAAAAGGACCTGCAGGAAGTGGCCAGGTGGGTTGTTGGTGTTAGTAAGTTGGGGGACGCTGCCCAGGCCCAGTTGTTTAGGATTGCAGTGTGGCAGTGGAGGGTAGGGTGAAATTCAGTGGGCTCACTTTGCTTTTGTTTTGCTCTGATTACAGGGTGCTCTGGCCAAGTGCGCTGGTGGTCCTCCCTGCGGCCCATGTGGCAGACAGCTTTGCACATACTCTGCAGCAGCTTAAGACCCCCTATTGTTAGCAATGGGAAGGGGAGTAACAAGGCCTATGTGGTGAGAAAGTGGTCTATAGCCAAAACCGAGCAGGATATGACTCTTTAAGGGTTGAGGCAATGTGAATGGAGAATGACCCATGCTAATGCCAGGGTTCTCTATTTTGGACAACACACTGACACTGCTTTTTCTGCACAGGCCTGTCCAGTGATGTCTGAATGGGATTTTGCTCATTTCTCTGTCATAACTTTATCCCAGCCAGTCTCTAGCATCCACCAGTTCCCCGTGTGGCTTTGGTATTACAGGGGCCCAACCCATTGGTACGTGATACTCAAATTGATACTGATACTCAAATTGTGGTCCGCAGACTTGTATTTTAAATATCTGGGCCAAGAATTAAGATAGAGGCTAGAAGGTCTCCTAATATGTTTTAACATCTTTTCTAATATTTCATTCCATTCACATCAACTTAACACATACAACATGATCCCCACAAGTTGTAAAATTCTGAAAATCCCCCCCCCCACATATGCACACAGCTGGAATGGAAGACATGAGACATGAACAGTCATTACCAAACATGTGCATCATACCACCCAGGTCACTCGCAGTGGGCTTGACATCATTATTTAGATGCCAAACTGCAAAATTGGATTCTTTATTTCCTTATTTATTCTCCCAGGCTGCATGCATCCAGCTGGATATTTTCATTTTGCTGAATTCAGTGATAAGTGAATAAGAGGAAGAAGAGGGAAACAGGATCTGCGCTGGTGATGGCAGCTCCACCGAACCCCCCGTCAGGTCTCTTTCCCTTTCTCCCTCTCTTTGTCTCCCAGCTGATCTCCCCACAGATCTGTTTTTGTTTTTTTGTTACACTCTACCCTGCAACCCTCTATTTCTCTTACTCTATCCCCCTCCCTCTCTCTCTTTTGCATTTCTCAGTAACCTCTGCTTCTCTCAACCATCCCCCTGTTCCCCATTTATCTGTCCCTTTTATTCACTCTGTCTTCCTCCCGGGTGTTCAAGCATCCCCAGATCACTTTCGTGCAAAATAGTTGAAACAAGTTGCGAAAAGTGTAAATAATAGATTTTTTTTCATTCCCTTTTCACGATTCCCTTTTCGTTTCGGCGAAATCGATCCAGTTACCTCCTTCATTTTGATCACCAGCTGACAGTTGGAAGACTGACACCAACTTTACGTACACAGTTATAAATTGACTGAATTTAACAGTTAAATTAATGCATCGTCTCGGTGTTATTTTAACTGTGAGTAGAGTCCTGTGCGCAGTTAACTGTGGTTTACAGTTAACATACACAGAACCTCTGTTATAAACTGATTGTAAAATTACAGTTAAAATAATTGGCAGAAAAGGTGCCAGTTAACATAACTAGCAAAAAAGGTGCCAGTTCATAACAATGTACTATGTCCCTCAGTGATTTGCTAATGTGCTCATGTAAAATCATGATCTTGTTGCGGTTTCTCGGTGTCACATGCATCATGTGCAACGTCTGATTCACAGCTCACTAGCCAGAAAAAACTGCAAATAACCAAGAAACATGTGGTGCTATACTGATTGAAATAATGACTGCGCATGCGCAATTATTGTCACCCACCCCACAAATATTATGACATTTCTTGTATAGTATGATTTTTCTCTGTCTTGTTGAAATAGATGATAAACAATGACAAAGTGGCAGTTCTTTTTCTTGAAAATGTGAATTGGGATAGAAGATAGAAAAAAGATTAAATAAACTTGCAACTTTTTTCATTTAATTTACACACTGATGTAACTGCAGGACCCCTTTCCAAATGATTTGTACAAGAACGTTATTTTGACTCAGTTAAAATTTTTTGCCATTCTATAAGAAAATTGGGCTTCTTACCCTAAATTTTCAGATTTAAATTTTATGTTGGACGCTGCTGTTATATGACTGTGCCAGGCATTAATTTATATTTGTGAATATTCTGTGATTATCCCACTTAATGTATAAATATTTCAAACAATTCTGACCAACACTCAGGATATATGCCAATAAGTCAAATAATCATAATAATACTACTAAATTGTGCATTGAGGTCATATTTGCATTTTGCCAATCAGCTACTTGGCTGATGGTATACGAACCAAATAATGATGTTTCTATCACACACACACACACACACACACACACACAAACACAGGCACACACGCATGCGCACACACACACCCTCAACAAAAGAATATTCAGAACAAAACACACTAGCCTCATGAATTATGTGGCTCATATCCCACCCTGCATTTGTTTAAATTTAGATTTTCTCTAATGTGTAATTTTCCACTGTTCTGGAAAATCACCCTCTCACCTCTCATTACCTGCCCCTTACATGGAACAAATGGTCCCTTCACAGTTTTGCTGATTAATAGAATCAATTATTCAATTAACCAATTATTCAAGTGGGCAGACAAATACAGTAGAGAAATAACATCAATTATAGTGATCGTGCTTAATAAGTGTGCATTTAAGGCCCCTGTGGGCAACTGAGAGTTGAGAATGAATTTTATTCTAGACTGGTATAATGATTGTGCAGAACTGAGCAGGCGAGTCTAAAATTGTGAATGACTTATTCTGCCTATTTCAGAGATTGAAAACCAAGCAGAAGCTATCCAGGGTGGTGAGTCCAGGTAAATCATTAGTTATCCATGCAGTGACATGCCTCAGTGTTGACAACAAACCCTGACTGTGCCCGCAGCAACTGTGGCCAGGAGCACCTATAGGTGGGATTCATTTGTCCACGTTTAATTCGTGGAGGGAGGGTTCCTACTGGCTGTGCATTCTTCATTGCTCTGTCATATAGATCAATAATGGGCTGTCATGTGCAGTGACTGTGTTCAAACTAGATCAAGAATGTATGACCATGTACTTAAAAAATATAGAACAGAAAATATTAAACCTGTGGTGGACTGTTGCACAAGGCCTCCCACATGCATGAGCATGACTCTAACAAACATTCATATTCTCCAGAAATAACTTTTAAGAAGCACCTTTCAAAAACGGTGTCAGTGTTCACCTGTTCCCATGTGTTCTTATTGTATTTTATTTTTACTATTTCCTTGCACTGTTGCAATTTATAATAGCATCGTAATTTGTAATACCTGTTGCAATTTGTAATACTCATCTACTGCACTTTGTTATAGCACCTTGCCACAATTTCAAGTAAACTGAGCTTTTTAAATTTATAACAGCCCCTTGTTGTAGTATGTAATAACATTTATAAAATCTCTTCTATCCATATTCACTAGCTTTCTGATTCATTTATCGTTATTACCCAACCAAATACTTTAGTATGCATGCAGAGTAATGATGTAGATGCAGAGTAATGATGTCATGGGGCATATGTGGTAGATTAAAGTTTTTGATTTTACTTATATCTTGATAAGTCTAGGTTGTTTTATTATTTCATTGAATAAGTAAACAGATTCTTATTAAATAACCAACATTATTATTTATTGTCGTTTTCATTGCCAGAATGTAAGCACCTGCTGCGCTCTGCTAAACAAGAACAGACTTTCAATGATGCATCCTCGCATAAAAGTGGGACCAACAAACTGAATGACCGACCATCTAACAGCGCTTCAAACAGACTCGCAAGGGTGATTCTGGCATTGTTTCTAACCTGATTTTCCCCAGAGAAGTTCAATTACACAGTACCTTGGACGGGTTCATATTTCAGTGCCCTGGCGCAAATTCCTTGTCATCATATCACATGCTTTATTTCCTGACTGATTTAACTAAATTTGGTATGTAAGTTTTGAGCTGAAGTACCTTGGATGGGTTCTTTTTACCGTGACCTTTGTCAAAGGTTAAGGTTGCAGTCACCATAATTCAAAGTTTCTTCTCTTCAACCTGGAGGATCCATTTCTTGATAGACTTGATGCAAAAATTGGTACATAGGTGAAGTATAGGTCACATGTTCATTTCCAAAGTTTAAATACTGTTTAAACTTTGGCAATTTGGTAGACGGACGTGTGCCTGAGATGGGTGTGGGGGTGTAGCAGGATGAGGTGTCACATATTCATCAAGATGCAGTGACTCCGCTGAAGTTGCGCCGAAAGCTCGCCCGCTCCAACCTGGTTTACTTTCTGCACAGTGGTAATTTGGATGACCGGCGCAGAGTGCGCACACATCACTGAAACCTCACAGGCAGGTTTCCAGAATGTCAGGCACATTTCAATGCAATAAATAATTACAGCGACCACTATTTAATGTAACTATCAGAATCAGGACATAAATTATAGTACCTATATCGATTGTCCTGCTGTCCGATCAAAGGCGGTTGGCACACGTGATGGAAACTCGACCTGGCTTAATCAACGCAGCTGATTAACAGTGATGCAAACTATCGACTTCACATGTTTTTCAGCCAACCACAAACTGCCTCACCATCAGGCAAAGCATATATATATATTATATATAATGCTTGCGTTCTATGCTCAATAAAGTCGCTTGCAGACTGGACGCGAAATGAATTTTTCGCACGACTGATTACATTCAAAGGCCACATTTCCCCGATTCATTTAAGAAGAACTTAGCGCTAAGAGCTTCTTTTGATCCTTCTTAAGACTCCAGTTAGAAGAAAACATGTTTCCCAGATTCCTTCTTAGCCAAAGATGATCTTTTGTTAAGAAGAATTTGAAAGAAGGGTCCGGAGCACTCTTAGCACCAAATAAAATAGCATAAAATAAAAGAGGAAGGTCCACAGAATCCAATGACGTAAGCCTTGTCATTTTAAACCGACACTACACTCAAAGAACAGCAGGCATACACTTTACATTCAACCGTGATGAGCAAAATTATTTCCTTACCTTTGCTATTTTGTAAATTAAAAAACTGCATTCATGGGTAAATCTGCACTGTCTATTGTCAGTCCAATGTGTCTGCGTCATATTGGAACAACATTTCCCAGTCTCCATGCACGTTTTTTTCTTAGGCACTGCTTCCAAAGAGGACAAGCCCGGAGTCTTCCCATTGGACCAACACATTTCCTCCTCTGTGATTGGCTGGCTTTTGATGCAGTCAATTTGATTTTGGGGGTGACCCCTCGATTCTATGGGCTCTGATGTCTCCAAAGAACCCTTAAACTACTGTAATCGCTCATACCTTGCCTGAAATGGAGTCTTGCGTTCCCGGTGAATGAAACTCAGAGTCCATGCGCCATCACGCTCATCTGCTTGAATAGCACTGGAACATGAACATTAAACTCATTTTTAAAAATATTTTCCCTATAAATATCCACTTCACATTCAGCAGACATCATTGAAGTAGTTTCTATGGCTCGCTAACTGACTATATGGCAATGAAGCCTAACTAGATGACTCATTGGAAATGGCTTATTGGGTAAGTCACTAAGCTATTGTGCTGGTGATGGCCATATATATACACTTGCATTTTGAGCACACACACCGTTGAACATACACCATTGCAATCACAGTTTTTTCGTATTTAGTTGCTGGGGTGTTTGTTCTTATTGCTGTTTCTTTTTCTGTGTTCCGGCTGCCAGGCGACTGTGGACGCAGCAATGAGCGCAGAAATAGAGTCGCTAAACCGGTTTGTTTTTGATATTTTCACTATGATTGTCCACTAAATATTCAACAGCTGTTTTCAAAAGTCATATTTCGAAAACAATCCATGTGCAGTTACCAAGGCTACAACTCATTCTGGAAATTTACACTGCGACACAGATGATAGTGCCTATTTAGTTAGCTTAGTGGTTAAGGTGCTGCTTTCCAATGCAGGAGGTCCAATGCTTGAATACTGGCTCAGGTAAATTACTTTTTTAGAGCAGGAAGGGCATAGTTCTTGAATAAATAATTGCTGGATGTTTGTTGTTTTTACTTTAACAATATCTTTGTATTAATAATTTTGTTCGTTTCGCTTGTTTTATTGGAAATAAATCTGCTCCAGTGTAGTCAAACTTCATTAACTTTGTATGAATTTTCTTTGAATGGGAAAAAGTATACAGGACTGGTTGCAATAAAAAATGAATGAAAAATAAATACAATTGTTGTAATTAGATGGAATGTATGACTGTAATGACATATAATTGAAATGAAATTAGATTTACAGTTTACTACCTGAGACATCAGAAGTGGCATACCGTGCAAATTTGGAGAGGCCACCTAGACATTCCTGAATGTAAACCTCTCTAATTTTCCTCTCATTTACTTGATAAGAAAAAACTTTGGCACATATAATGAGGAGATTCTGTGCTGCAATTTTTCTAGGTTTTAGACTGCAACTGAATCATTTCAAGAGGAATAAAAGGAAAACTTTGTTAGGTGCAAAATGAGATCTTTCATTTATACTGTGTTCCATCTCCATTTACTCTGACTCAGTGACATATATACTAATTCTTACACCATGACAAAAATCCCCAAGGTGTTACCTTTATTGAGATACCAAGATTATTCAAATGGACCAAGTAGTCCTAGAGATATGCTCATTTAATTTTAGGCTGGTCATTTTCGAACCAGAGGCTTAGGACTGAAGAGGTAAGATTCATGTTTTACCCGTAAAGATAGGTAAAAAATATAGCTGAAAAAAGTATGTTAACCATGTTTGTAGTGACATTGAACATTGATTTGGGTCAAATTGACAGGGAACATTATAGGAGGGTTAAAACCGTGTCTCATCTTACTTCCTAACGTTCATTATATAATAGTCAGGTTTTCTGTAGCTTCAAAATTTATCTGGTATATTTTAATTAGGTCTGTGGTAGACCAACCTCTTGTCAGGTCCATCTATCACGGATCTGCTGGCCCCACTTTTCTTGTTGTTGTTATGTTATGGTAGACTAGCCTCTTGACTCATCTTTAATATGAGATTGATGATCTATGAGATTGTAGGAACAGTAATTATATAATTGATTAATTAGAAATGAAATCTTATTTCCAAACCTTATTTAATGACCATCTTCAGCTTTATTTACTTCATAACATTCCACTTTAAGGAGAATTTTGAGAAATTTCAATTATTGCTGTCAATTCAATCTCATATTGTAGCCTTCCTGTTCGCCACAAAGCTGTATGTCCTAATGATTAATGGTCACAGGTAGCCTATTCCTTCAGTGAACTAATTCCATTGCTTGATTCTTAATCGGAATCAGAGTTAACCTGCATTATGGTAATGTCACTGGTTGTAGACGGAGTTTTATTTTTACATAAGCCAACTTCACTTGCGGACCCCAGTCGGCAAGGTTTTCTCAGGTGTGACAAGCCGATCGGACACTCAGGGATAAGCACAAATACATCAAAATGTATTTCCAAATAAAATACCAAATACCCACTTTATAATTGTATCAAAATAAGCTACAAAATACACAGTCAAAAAAATAATAAATAAAATATTGTAAAATACTGTATTTTTGTATTTTCAAAATATTCAAAATACATTTACCCCCAAGGCATTTTTCTGACAGGAAACCATTTCATCTATCTTTCATCTCCGAGGATGTTGCCGACACTCACCTGTAGTGCTAATTCCCAATGAGACTGCGCACGAGTATTAAAATGTAGTTGTGATGTTAGGCTGCAGTGTAGCTATGTTGCTACACAGTCATCGCAATGGAAATGACCACAGCGGTTCCTAAGCATGTTTTTTGGTGGAAAAAATTTTTGGAATTTTGGAATATTGGATTTTTCGAGTTCGGCAATCGACCAGTGTGGACTTCATCAGAAAACAGGAAGTAAACAGAGGCACGTGCACTGAGTAAATTAGCACAATTTTTATACATTTCTAGTTCAGCTACTGTTGTGAAATTCATTGCGGTCACTTGGAAGGGTTAGGTGTACATGGCTATGGACTTGAAATGACATCACAATCGTGTTAAGACACTAAAAGCACGTTAAAAGCCTGCCCCATTGGAGCCGCTTAGGTGCGAACTTTAGCAAGAGCATAACTCGGTGTAGGCAAAACCAAATTTCTTCGTTTGTCTCGCTATTGACAGTACTCCTTCACCACAAACAACGAAGATACGTTTTGAAATTGACCGGAGTTCCCCTTTAAGTCACGGTTTACCACAGCCCCCATTCTGTCAATCCCCAGCCCGGAATCACAATTCATTGTAGAAGTTGATGCTTCTAATGTTAGCACTGGAGCCGTTCTGTCCCAGAGATCTGAGAAAGAAAATAAGATTCATCCATGTGCCTTCTACTCTCATCGTTTAACTCCTACTGAGCAGAATTATGACGTTGGCAACCGGGAGCTGCTGGCAGTCAAACTGGCACTGGAGGAGTGGAGACAGTGGTTAGAGGGTGGCAAACTCCCGTTTCTCGTCTGGACCGACCATAAGAGCCTAGAGTACCTGCAAACAGCCAAGAGACTTAATCCTTGTCAGGCCAGGTGGGCATTGTTCTTCTCCCAATTCAATTTTCATCTTGCATATCGTCCAGGTAACAAGAATGTCGAGCCAGATGCATTATCTAGGGTTTACGAGCCCACTGACTAGGAACCATGCAAGGACACCATCCTGCCACGAGAAGTTTTTGCTAACGCCATATCTTTGGATATCGAAAGAAAAGTAAGAGATGCTCAAGAAGATTCTGCTGCTCCTTGTGATTGCGCCACCAATTGTCTGTTTGTCCCTATCACTGTGCGCCCCCAAGTTTTGGAATGGGGCCATGCATCTAACTTGTCATGCCACCCAGGAGTTAACCAAACTTTGGATTTCATCACGCGTCACTTCTGGTGGCCGGATATGAGGAAAGATGTCCAGGACTATGTCTTTGCCTCCTCGGTCTGTGCTCAGTCTAAGGTATCTCACCAACCCCCTCACGGCCTACTCCAACCCCTATGCACACCCCATCGTCCTTGGTCACACATCTCCCTAGATTTCATCACGGGTTTACCTCCCTCCAATCGTCATAACACTATCCTCACAATTGTCGACAGATTCTCCAAAGCAGTTCACTTTGTTCCCCTCACCAAACTCCCCACTGCACAAGAAACTGCCAACCCTCTCATACAACACCTTGTCCGACTCCACGGCATCCCCACTAACATTATCTCTGATCGAGGTCCACAGTTCACTGCCAGATTTTGGAAAGCTTTTTGCACCTCACTAGGCTCTTCAGTCAGTCTCACCTCAGGTTTTCACCCCCAATCTAATGGCCAGACCGAGCGGGCTACTCAATGCATTGAAACTGTCCTCAGATGTCTTTGTGCTAAAAACCCAGCCTCCTGGAGTCATCAATTGCCATGGGCCAAGTACGCCATCAATAGCCACACCTCCTCCTCCTCCAAGCTGTCTCCTTTCGAGTGCTGCATGGGATACCAACCGCCACTGTTCCCCAGTCAGGAGGAGGAGGTGGCCGTCCCGTCCGCACAGACCTTCATCCACCGATGCAGACGCACTTGGAAGACTACTCGCGTCACCCTGCCGAAGTCGGTGGCAAGAATGAAGCGCCTGGCGGACAGAAGGCGTACTCCGGCTCCTAACTACCGAGCAGGACAGAAGGTATGGCTATCATCCGGGGTCATTCCCATTAGGGGTGGCACCTGTAAGTTATTTCCCAGATTCCTTGGTCCCTTCACTATAGGTCGCATTATTAGTCCTACCGCTGTACACCTTAGGTTGCCTCTATCCATGCACAAGATTCACCCCACATTTCATGTTTCACAACTTAAGCCTGTTGGTGCCCACCCCCTGTGTTCTGGGCCTGATCCCCCTCCACCCCCCTGTATTATCGACGGTGGCGAAACCTACACGGTTCGTGCTATCTTGGACTGTCTTCGTCGGGGCCGTGGCCTCCAGTACCTCATTGACTGGGAGGGCCCGAGCATCGTAGTTGGGTCCCTTCACGCTTCGTCCTGGACAAGGACCTCATTAAGGACTTTCATGTCACGCACCCCAGACCATGGTGAAACGAATGGAGGCGTTTTTTAAGAGGGGGGGTACTGTCATGGTTCTGGTTTTTTGGTCATGTTTATGTTCTGGTTTTCTGTTCTTGATTATTGTCTTTTATTTATTCTTTTTGGTTTTTGTAATATTCAGGTTTTTGGTTCATTCCACGTTTCAGTTCCATTGCACTTGTCTCCCCTGTCTTGTAATCCAGTAGGATTAGTCCGTCTTCCCTGTATGCATGCTCACTGAATTCGGGTGTTTAAGAAATTGCTTCGTATCTCGTTTTCTTCCTTCACGCTTCTGTTCTGATTACTAATAAGACTAACATTTGTATTTTGTATTATAGTCTACTAACACAACTAACCATGTATATTTTCGATTACTAAATTACTAATGAGCCCTCTAGTTTAAGTTATAAAACCGCGCCGCTACTAATAGACTAATTCCCTCTTCGCAATCGCCCTGTTCTATTCTCCGCCCCTTTGCTTTCCGCCGTCCTCTCCCTATGTTCAGCGAGAATCTCTCGCACATGCTTAATTACTTTCCTGCCCTTGTTTTCTGTGCACGTAGAACTCCTGGACCGGAGCTGTTTAAATGTCATAGGCTGTTTGTGTGATTCCTGTCCGTATTTTGATTCTCGCCAATTTCCGTGGTTAGGGATTCCCTCATGTGATTCTCCCGATGTAATTAGTCTCATTCCCCACAGCTGATCTCTGTATAGCATGTGACCTTTCCTGTGTGTATATTAGGAGTCTTTTCACTCACAGCTCTTGTCAGGACGTTGATCAATATTTCATTGTGCCGAGCTCCTTGTACGCCTTTGATTATTGTTTCTCTTCTACTGGATAGTCCGACCCTGATTCTTGCCATTGCCCTTTTTGTACTGTTTTTGCCTTTCTGGATTTTGACCTATTTTTGGATGACCACAAGTTCTGTGTTTGGATGCCCTGTGTATGACCATTGGCTTTGCCCATCGACTACGACTTTTTGCCCATCGTTTTTGTACCTCTGCCCATCTGTCTTACTGGTTCTGACCCCGGCCTGTCTAGTTGATACTGTTTTTGGATTTCGTCTTGTGGCTTGGCAATTCCTGTGTTTTCTGGCTTTGACTCGGACTCCAATAAAGGCATACGTTTTTTGGATTGCTCTCTCTTTCATGTGGTTCCTGAACTGTCCGTCACACATACACACAAAGCTAAAGAAAAAAATAACATCTAAGCTTCATTAGGTCTTGTTACATGCTTTGAAACAAACAATCCCAACACTAAAACAACATAATTTTTACCAACTGTGTTGAATGCACCATTAACTAGCACTATATGGTCCTCTGTGAATCAACAACAATGTTTTCAATGATTAGAAGCCTGGTTTAAAGGTATAGTTGGTAATCCTGTTCAGAAACACTTTTTGTTATACTGGGTGAAATGTTCCATCTATCCTGAGATTAGTCAATACATTATGCATTCAGTAAAAGGAACAAAAAGAATTAGACCTCTGTGGCAGCTGTAAAAACTCTGACAAATCCCTGCCATTCGGTCCGAATGGAAAGAACCAGTCAGATGATTTCATGTCTCGCCCTCTCCAGGCCACCCTCTGTTCCTCCCTCCTCCCCGCGTGCACGCTCACGCTCATCACCTTTCACCGTTGCCAGAAATATTCAGCGCACTCCTCAGCAGAAATACCAAGACAGCAGGAGAGTAAGTGGCTTTTAGGATACAATGGCGGAGAAAATGCAGCCAGAAAAACCATTTCCGAAGTTACTTGTAACGGCTCGTCCGGCCAAACAAAGAAAGCCGGAGGCAGAAAAGGCTGCGACGAAAAAGGCTCTGGAAAAAGCTTGAGGAAAAACCAGAGTCAACATCAGTGTAACCTTTGAACAGCAGAGACAAGTGAGCCATCTGAAGGGCCTGAAAAGTGATGCAGAGGTTGCTGTCTTTCTGTAGGACAGGTAATGATTTTTTTTGCTTCGGGGGGGTTTGTTATTTGTTTGCCAAAGTGGCTACTTTTGTAGCTAGTAGTAGCCCAATGCTTAAATTAACTTCTCTGTCTGTGTAAGACGGTTGTCGGAACACACTGCTTATCTAACTTATAGGATCTGTGCTTCCAGCACGGTGCAGTGAAAGTTGCCAGTGTCTGCTTTATAATTGTGATAAAATGACTTTATATATTGGCTTTGAACGGGATGTTTTACAACCGTGGTGATGTAGCATATAAATTATGTTTTTGTAGCCATGAGAAGCATCCATCAACTTCCACGCTGTCGCAACACAGATTGATGAGACCTCCTCCCCCACCGGTTTCAACTATTTCTAAGTCTCTCTTCAACTGGTGAGTTTAACTTGCTGCTGCTATGAACATGGCTTTGACCGCCATTGTCTTTGGTGGGATATACCCATGTTTTAACATCTATTTTTCATATCTAGCTTAGGTTGTTTGTTTTATGTGCATCAAAGTGCTCCTTGACAGGTACTGCAGGAAAAATGTATTATTGCACATACCATACGTGTTATCAGCGATATCTGTGCCAAATTGATACGCAGACAGTGGGTAAATGTCAGTGAGTGTGCAGTGTGTGAAAGTCAGTGACGTACCGTTGGAGGTCAGTTTGGTGAGGCAGAGTCCCCACCGTTAAACGATTGCTCCCCTTTACTTTGCTTTATTAGCAATCAGACGATTGACTAATTTAGTATTAAAGACTGTTCGGCAGAATGACGGGTCAATTTCAGCAGCGTTATTACTCAGTACATCAAACCTGAAATGCTCACTAGACAAGCAGATTTGCTCGTGCTTGCTACCAGGTTGCCGAAGCAATGCCACATCAAATATTAAAACAGTTTGACTTATGCAGAGTTCAATGCTTGATCAATACACCATGGGTCGGATCTACAAAAGCTTTGCGTGTATAAAAACAAAAAAAATGTACAAACTGATTTACTAACTGTGCAGAGTAAGGGTTGCCTCTTTCAAAGGTGCAAAATAGCACGTCTGCATCCAGGTAGAACGTCTGCCACAATGAATATGCAATATGGGGCGTTTACACGCAATTGTGCGTGTGTTGGGAGGAGAAAATGTAAATATATTAATTTAGCACACGCAAATTGATTTATCAAACCTGAAAGAAATTTTGCTAATAAAATCTGCGTCTATATTTTAACACGTGTCAAAAGGAGGTGCAAACGGTTTGTATGCGTAATTGCGCACACATGGCTACAGTTGTCGCAAGAAGGAGACATCGAAATCATGAAAGGAGACGCAGAGAATGCATTTTTCACCCGCGTGTGAACATTTTTGGAATGAACGAGGAAAAAATCATTAAAACATATAGCCTATCCAGCACTGCCATTTTGGAGCTGTTGGAGGAACTCAGAGAGGATTTGGAGCCAGCCACGAGAAGGAGTCACGCATTACCTGCAATGACAAAACTCCTTGCAAGTTTGCATTTTTTTGCATCTGGGTCATTCCAGCGTACGGTAGCTATTACAGCTGGGATCTCCCAATCCCGTTTTTCAGATGTGCTGTCTGAAGTCCTAAATGCCATGTCGCGCCGGATGGCCAAGTTCATTAGGTTTCCACGCACTCGGCACTTATGAGACCAAACAAGGTTTTTTTGCAGTAGCTGGATTTCCTAGAGTTATAGGGGCGATTGACTGCACCCATGTGCAGCTTGTGCCCCCCGCAGACACTGAGCACGTGTATAGAAATAGCAAACACACGCATTCATTGAATGTGCAGTGCGTTTGTGATGCCAAAGGCATCAATTCCAACGTTGTGGCGAAATATCCCGGGTCAGTACATGATTCTTTTATTCTGAGAAACAGTTCTGTTTTCCAAGTTGCGAGACGGCGAGTTTGGAGATGCCTGGCTTGTAGGTGAGTCAATTTGTAAAATCCTTAGCGAAATTTATTTCATTAAAAACAAGAGCATGTTTCACATTGACTCATTTGTTTTTTAAGGTGACAGTGCCTACCCCCTACACCCCTTCCTCCTGACACCTGTTCTCAACAAGACCACTGCCGGAGAAATAAGATACGAGGCCCATGTCCGTGCACAGAATATTGTGGAGCGCACCTTCGGAATCCTGAAGAGCAGGTTCCGTTGTTTGGATCGCACTGGTGGAGCACTGCTGTACAGGCCAGAAAAAGTGGCCCAGATTGTAGTGACCTGCTGCATGCTACATAACATCGCCAAGCAACACGGGCTGGAGCATGAGGCCATGCCGGAGGAGAACGCCGACCTGCCCCCCTATATGGAGCAACAACCCAATGCTGCAGGGATGCAGACACGCAGCAATCTCATTCGAAGTCACTTCTTGTGAGCTGTTTGGTATGTGCATTTTTCTATTTTCATTCAATAATGCGTCGTAGATTGCAATACAATGCCGTTCCCTCTGGCTAGTGTGACCCAACAAACTGCAGAACATTGCAACGTTAAGCAAATCAACATTAATTGAAAAAAAAAAAAAAAAAAGACTGAAATCACTTTCTGAATTCCAAACATTATCAAACGAAATACTCATTCACGTCTAATTATGTTAAGTCCCACAAATTCATATTAAAGACACATTTTTTCAGTCAGAAAATGTCTTAACATTTATGGTGGGAAAAAAAAAGAAAAAAGCAGTTCTTCATCAGATAGCCCATTTTATACAAAAAAAAAAAAAATTCACAGCCAATAGAAGACAACTTAAACGTGACAGTTGAATGTATCACTTGTGTTTCCTTTTACGCAGGTGGAACTTGCCCCTCATGCGCACCTCTCCTCCCTCTCCGGTGCCCGGCTGCCTAGTGGTCACTGTGGGACTCGGTCGGCCCGCTTCTTCACCTGGATTGAGGGCAGTCATTGCCTGCATCCCTTCCTGTAGCCCTCATGCCACAGAATTGACGGCAATCGTCAGGGCAGATACTGCGCTGACCATCTGTCTGCTGTGCATGGCAATGGCCGGAGTATCGCGCCTTGCCGCCCGTGCCAACGATGACGCCGCTCGCATCTCCCGTGCAATTGTCTGAATGGCTGCAGACTGTTTCTTTTGTTCCTCCAGCAACTCCAGATCAATGTCCTCGGGACCCTTTCAAGGCTCTGCAGGGGTGGCGGCGGATGGCTGGATGGCTGGATTTGAGGTGGATGGCTGGCCTTCTGCTGAAGATTCTACATGTAAAAAATAAATGTTTTTTGTTTGGGATTTGAGTTAAAGGACAGCAAAATGTAACCACAGGAGGTACATTCATTTTTCACTTACTAAATAAATATCTTTTCAGAAAGTTTTTTATACAGTATTATTGTGCGCCTACCTTGTTTTGCTGTTTGGTCCAGTGTGTCATACCCGGCAATTCCAGTGACTTGCGCCTCGCAGAACGTTAACTGCACCTGTTCTTCAATGCTGGTCAGAAGCATCTCATCCACTGTGCCCCCACCTGTTTTCTTTGCAGATGTTTTATTATACGCCAATTTTTCTTTTGTTAGTCTTCGGATATCTTGATATCGTCTTTTCACTTCATCCACTGTTTGCATCGTTTTACCCACAGCATTTACTTTTTCACAGATTTCCGCCCATATGGCTTTCCTTTGTGCAACAGTCAGATTTCTTAGCTGTAGCTCATTCACGTGTTTATTGGCTTCATCTACCAACACCTCTAATTCCATAGGGTCGAATTTCATTTTGCGCTTTCTTCTCTCCAAACTCTCCATGCTGCAAACCATGAAACACGCAAAGCCCTCATTTAAATAGGGTGTGTCCAACACGCTTGCACCTGTTGCCATTTGCGCAATCACTCTTGGTAAATCACCTGCAAACCGCGGTTGAGCCCCACACGCAAAATTCTAGATTGCACGCGCAAATTAGTACACGCAAATTGGGATCTTAGTAGATCCGGCCCAATGTATTCCTCCTTTCAATACGCACTTTTACACCCAAGCAAAAAAAAAAGCAGGCATTTATCCTTTATAATCCGATGAACAAAATGTTAAAACGATATAAAAATTATAGAGATCCGAGAATTTCTCCTAATTGATTATTCAGACTTACATCCTTGCAGTCTCAAACTGAAGCGTATACATGAATTAATCTTTCTGTCATTGTCTGCTTTATCAGTATACGGGCTTCCTATAGGCTTGGTCTTAATTGTTTTGATTGTGCATCAGACATAGTACGTGGGAACTGGTTCACAAAATCCTGCAATAAAAGTTTAGGTCACTGCCTCACCTCACCGCACGTCTCTGGTGTATGTACTTGTGTACCGTACAGGCCAAAAGTTTGCACATACCTTCTCATTCAATGCGTTTCCTTTATTTTCATGACTATTTACATTGTAGATTTTCACTGAAGGCATCAAAACTGTGAATGAACACATGTGGAATTATGTACTTAACAACAAAGTATGAAATACCTGTAACTGAAAACATGTCTTATATTCCAGTTTCTTCAACCTGTAACTGAAAACATGTCTTATATTCTAGTTTCTCCAAAGTAGCCACCTTTGCTCTGATTACTACTTTGGACACTCTTGGCATTCTCTTGATGAACTTCAAGAGGTAGTCACCTGAAATACTTTACATTTCACAGGTGTGCGTTGTCAGGGTTAATTAGTGGCATTTCTTGCCTTATCAATGAGGTTGGGACCATCAGTTGTTTTGTGCAGAAGTCAGGTTAATATACAGCCGATATCCCAATTGGACAACTGCTAGATACATACGTAATTTCACATGTGTTCATTCATAGTTTTGATGCCCTCAGTGAGAATCTACAATGTAAATAGTCATGAAAATAAAGGAAACGCATTGAATGAGAAGGTGTGTCCAAACTTTTGGCCTGTTCTGTATCTGGGTAAAAGTGAAGCCTACTGGCATCGAAATCATTTCCTTCTACATTCAGCGGTTAAGAATGTAGTAAAGAATGGATTCTCATGACTTACAGCTACATGAGCCTCACAGACCAATCCACACGCACCCCACGAGCCAGCTGAGCGCAGAATTTTCCAAGCCCATCAGTAAAGAAAAGCCTGACAGTGGACAGATATGCGTCATTGATGAAAACTGGCCACACCTGATAATGTTGAGAGTTTTCAGAGTTTCTGCAATGGTAATTTAATGAATTGAAAATAATAATTGATAATTATCAGTGCTCTTTCTAACTGCGGTCACCAGTTCACAACTTAACAAGTATAACTTACGACACATGATAATCATTAGGATTTTTGGAGTTCAAGTGAATAAAATTTTATTAAATGATTGAAAACAGTTCATGTCCAATCATTATTTTTAAGGGATGGATTTGAGCCTCCCCTATTGTCAGTTCACCAGTATCCACTGGTGGGTACACAATGCTAACCTCGAGTTCATCACTGTGCAGTTCGTAACCTCTGAAGCCAGATGGTCAGTCAGCAGGTTACCGGCATCTTTATCATCATTAACGTTTAAATTTGCGTTTTTGCAATTGTGTCGAGCACGTGGCGGTAAATGATCCAGAGTTTCTAACGTTTGTAACCACCTGAAAGCAAAGACAACGAAATACAGCCGCAAGTTAGTACGGCTCAAGGGAGGTGTTCCCTGCACTCAACCTTCACTCAGATAGGGAAAATAATTTCAGTGTGAGTGAGGTCTCTGAAAGCAAATGAGTGTTAGGGCAACCTCTGACTCGTTTAGTGTAACCTGACACTAACTAAGTTTTAGTACTCACTCACGCTCAATTAGTGTGAGTGTCGTTTCTGAATACGGGCCTGTGTCATTAGAAGAAGATGTAACCAGGGAAGTGGACTCAGATGATGATGAAAGTGACGATGCAGATTTTAGGCCTAGTATTTGTGTTAGGTCGGTTCAATACCCTCTGGCTCCACTTACAGTGAAGTTAATGTGTGTTGTTTCTTATTTTTCATAGATTTTCTTTTAACAACAGGACTGGTGGTGCTTTGAAGACTCCAATTTGCTTGGAATCAATTCAAAAAATCAGTAATGAGGACACTGCGCATGATGCTCCAGACAACGCTTCAGATCAAACTATGGCAGACATGCCAACACTCTCAGAAGCAGCAAAAGTCATGGTTGAAGATGACATAATTGGCCATCCTGCATCCTTTGCATATCATGACAGCCTGAAGCAGCTTGCAGAGTATCTCCTTCTCCCTGTCAGTGTGTGTCCTGCCAAGGACCCAAACAGAGAAGTGGAGTGCCAGGCACCTGGACCATTCGAAGTCAATATCAGGTCAAGGGGAACAGCTGCTGTCATTGAATGGGTGAGTCTTTATTTTGCATAAAAGATTATGACATAATTTGGGACAGTGTTTTTTTTTTTTTTTTTTTTAGCTTGTAACACCAACGCTCTTTTCTGTATGAACTTTAACATACACAAATGGAAAAGGTTATAACATATGTGCTGTAGGGCAGAGGATGTCAAAGGAATGTGTATTAGTCATTCTAGTTACTATAATGTGCGGTCTTTCTCTGCCTGCTTTTTTCCAGATGTGTCCTCGTGGTCACACTGTTTGGAAGTGGGCTTCCCAGCCCATGTTGAAATATGGGATGCTAGTTGGAGACTTCATGCTTTCCAGTAATATCCTGCTGTCCGGCAACAACTACGCCAAGATCTCACTGCTGTTCAAGTTTATGAAGATGGGGATGCTAGAGAGGTCGACATTCTTCAGGATCCAGGACCCCTGCTGTGTAGACACTATAAAGGAGTTCTGGGATGAGAAGAGAGCTACAGTCATCACCCAGCTCAAGTCAAAAGGTCCTGTTGTAGCCCTGGGTGAGTTAGAGACACACACGCACGTGCGCACGCGGACACACAAGCGCACATGCTTTCTTCATATTAAGCACCATACAGTTGTGTGAAGAAGTGTTTGCCCCCTTCCTGATTTCTTATTGTTTTGCATGTTTGTCACACTTAAATGTTTCACATCATCAAACAAATTTAAATATTAGTCAAAGACAACACAAGTAAACACAAAATGCAGTTTTTAAATGAAGGTTTTTATTATTAAGAAACGATCTCAACCTATTCTCAAACTTTAAATGGGTAAGAAGCCCGGCTCGCTGGCTTGGAGCCGGGCGTGGAATGCGAGCCGCCTAGTGGGCCACTTTTGGTAAGCAGAACTGGCGCTGCGGGATGAACCGATTAAGGGAGAAAAAAAAATCCAAACTTACATGGCCCTGTGTGAAAAAGTGATTGCTCCCCTTGTTAAAACATAACTTAGCTGTGGTTCATCATACCTGAGTTCAATTTCTCTAGCCACACTCAGGCCTGATTATTGCGCACCTGTTTTCAATCAAGAAATCACTTAAATAGGACCTGCCTGACAAAGTGAAGTAAAAAAGATCCTCAAAAGCTGGACATCATGCCGAGATCTAAAGAAATTCAGGAACAAATGAGAAAGAAAGTAATTGAGATCGATCAGTCTGGAAAATGTTATAAAGCCATTTCTAAAGCTTTGGGACTCCAGCAAACCACAGTGAGAGCCATTATCCACAAATGGCGAAAACACGGAACAGTGGTGAACCTTCCCAGCAGTGGCTGGCCAACCAAAATTACCCCAGGAGCGCAGCGACGACTCGTCCAAGAGGTCACAAAAGACCCCACTACAATATCCAAAGAACTGCAGGCCTCACTTGCCTCAGTTAAGGTCAGTGTTCTTGACTCCACCATAAGAAAGAGACTGGACAAAAATGGCCTGCATGGCAGAGTACCAAGACAAAAACAACTGCTGAGCAAAAAGAACATTAAGGCTCGTCTCAATTTTGCCAGAAAACATCTTGTTGATCCCCAAGACTATTGGGAAAATACTCTGTGGTCTGACAAGACAAAAGCTGAACTTTTTGGAAGGTGTGTGTCCCATTACATCTGGCAAAAAAGTAACACCACATTTCAGAAAAAGAACATCATACCAACAGTAAAACATGGTGGTGTTAGTGTGACGGTCTGGGGCTGTTTTGCTGCTTCAGGACCTGGAAGACTTGTTGTGATAAATGGAACCATGAATTCTGATGTCTACCAAAAAATCCTGAAGGAGAATGTCCGGCCATCTGTTCATGACCTCAACCTGAAACTAACTTGGGTTCTGCAGCAGGACAATGATCCAAAACACACCGGCAAGTCCACCTCTGAATGGCTGATGAAAAACGAAATGAAGACTTTGGGGTGGCTAGTCAAAGTCCTGACCTGAATCCTATTGAGATACTGTGGCATGACCTTCAAAAGGCGGTTCATGCTCGAAAACCCTCCAATGTGACTGAATTACAACAATTCTGCAAAGATGAGTGGGCCAAAATTCCTCCACAGCGCTGTAAGAGACTCATTGCAAGTTATTGCAAACGCTTGATTGCAGTTGTTGCTGCGAAGGGTGGCCCAACCAGTTATTAGGTTTAGGGGGCAATCACTTTTTCACACAGGGTCATGTAGGTTTGGATTTTTTTTCTCCCTTAATAATAAAAACCTTCATTTAAAAACTGCATTTTGTGTTTACTTGTGTTGTCTTTGACTAATATTTAAATTTGTTTGATGATGTGAAACATTTAAGTGTGACAAACATGCAAAAAAATAAGAAATCAGAAAGGGGGCAAACACTTTTTCACACAACTGTATAATCTAAATGTATTAATTCCCAAGAGATTGGCAAGGCAGATGCATATTGATACTAAGACCAAAAACTAAAAAGTACCAAAAAGAAATGTTCAGTTTAGACAGAAAAGAGTAGGATAAAGTCTATATTATTTTATCTGATCATTTTATTTGTAAGGCATGAAGTGGCGTACAAACATATTGCACAGTGGTTTTTCATGCAGTTGGATCAGCATAAAAGGGCAAATTAGGGACAATGTTCTTACATCATTTTCTCTATTTTTGTTCTAATTTATTTTTAAAGGAGATGTTCGCATGGACAGTCCTGGATTCTGTGCGCAGTACGTATACTGCCATGGAAAATGAATCCAAAAAGATAATCTGCATGGTCAACATCCACAAGTGTGAGACCATGCAGAATTCTGTCATGATGGAGAAGGAGGGCTTCATGCGAGCATTTGAGAAACTTTGTGAAGAACTCAATATTGAGGAATTCTGCACAGATGCTCATTCACAGATATCAGCCCTCTTCAGTAAGTTTATTGTTGTATTTTGCTGTAGGAGATTGCTTCAGCAAACCAACTCTGTGCATAGAGTCCCATGCCACAATCATCACTTAAATTATTATGAATGGACAATGATTTGGATTACAACTTTGCATACAACTTCTGTGACTTTTTGTGTCCTACAGACAACAAAGGGAAATATAAAGATTGTGGCGTCCAACACACCCTGGACATGCGGCATGGGTCCAAAAGTTTGGGGGAAAGAATTCATGCAGTAAGTTCATTATCTCTCTCTAGATAGATATATCTGGATTTCTAAAATAATCATCTACATAAATTCTCTTCTCATAAACCTATACTCAGCAACAAAAGTTTCTGTGACACCATTTATGTGTATGTTATAAATGACACGCAAAGATCTCAATGCAATCAATATGTTTATTTAACAGGAGAAACACTGACTTTTCAGTGCCAACGTCACTCAAAACGAAAAATGTCATTTTCATGCGTCATGAAGCACTTGTCTGACGTCTAACCAATTGTGACCTTCACACTTCAAAACCGGGTGTGACTTCCTCGTGCCATGATGCAAGCAACGCATCTCCGGCGCATGGACCGAATCAGATGTGCCAGAAATTGCTGTGGGATGTCATTCCAAATCTGACGTAGACGTTGTCGCAATTCCTGGAGTGTAGCTGGCGGGTTATCCAACCGCCGCAAACGTCGATCCATCTCGTCCCAAAGATGCTCGATTGGGGACATGTTTGGGGATCTGGCTGGCCATGGCAGGACATTGACATGTTGTTGCATCAGATACTGCTGTACAATCCTTGCAACGTGTGGTCTGGCGTTATCATGTTGCAGCGTTATTCCGGGACCATGTTGCATCAAAAACGGTACCACCAATGGCCGTAGCACTTCATCGCGATATCTTTGACCTGTCAGATTTCCATCAATAACAAGCAAATCTGTTCTGTTTCTAGCCGTGATCCATTTCCAAATCATGACACTACCACCTCCAAAACTATCAAATTCCTGAACACAGTTGTTGGCATAACGTTCTCCACGTCGACGGTATACACGTAAACGACCATCACATCGGTTAAGCATGAATCTTGATTCATCAGTTAAGAGTACAAGATCCCACTGATGTTGGATCCACCGTCGATGTTTTTGTGCCCACTGTAGACGCAGTCGTCGGTGTTGTACTGTGAGTATTGGACGTCTTGCTGGCCGACGTGGGACAATGCCAAAATGACGGAGACGGCGACGGATTGTCTGTGCAGACAGTCGCCTCAAACCAGGTATCGTTCTCGCAGTTATGGTTGCAGGTTGGAATCGATTTCGGAGATGGGTTGTTCGAATCCAGTTGTCCTGTCTGGGAGTGGTTACTCGTGGACGGCCGCTGCGAGGACGGTCTCTGACATGTCTTGTCTGCTGATGACGCTGCCATAAGTTCCAAATGGTGTTTCGGTGGACATTCAGGCGATGAGCAACTTCCCTCTGCGAGGTTCCGGATTCAATCATCCCAATGGCCCTCCACCGATCATTTTCAGACAGTCTTGGCATTTAGAGGGTAGAGTTCCTGATCCGAAATGGCTGTGTTTTCGATAAGTGATGCTTCCGTCGTTCATCAGGCACAATGTGAACATTCCAAAAATTCTCCTCTTTTATTGCAATCCACAAGCATGATTTACGCACATTTTCACGTGCAAAGTCATTTTCTCGCATTTTCATGATTTCCATTTCAATGTTGTGTTCACGTGTACTGTTTCAGTCTGATATCACCATGTATGACAATTTCATAATTGCGTTATGAAAAATAATTAACAATATTGGTGTCACAGAAACTTTTGTTGCTGAGTATATTTCACATCACTGAAATGTACTTGTGCTACAATGTCAAGGCAGGACAGTAAAGGGGGTGCAACATCCTTCACATGTGGACAAAGGATATCTGCGGCCACTTCTGGTATTTCTGCAAGACTGCAGATAGATATACTTACAAAGAAGTCTTCATACCTATCTATGCCAGACTCTATTGCTGATTAGTTATTTGGCAAAATTGGCTTACTTTCTTATTGACCAAATTATTCACAAAACCTTTCTTTTTTTATAATAGGACAGGTGGGCTGGACTACTTCACCATGTGACTGGAGAACATGCGCGGGCCCTTGGAGCCTGTCAGCATGGTCCCTTGGTGGAGGACCGAGAGAAGGAGTGGATCCAGAAGGGTTCTGTGGCACACCAGAGACTGACAGAAGTAGTTCTTGATGCACGCTGGCTAAAGAGCGTACACAAATATCTACATCGTGTATGTTCAACTTACTGTTTTCCCCTATGCAAATATTTCATTGTACTTTGAAATTTGTCGTGCTATGTCTTCATTTATATTACCAGAGTATAAAGCAATTGCATCTTTCCTCTGTGCTCTCAAGTCAACTGCAGAGTTGGAGTCCTTCCACAACCACATTCTAATGTATGCCAGCAAACGCTTCTGCTCTTCGCTGCCCGTGTACGCTGCTCGAGTCATGCTGGTTGGCCTGGACTACAGCCACCAAGTTGACAGACCAGCCCTGAGAAGAGCTGATGGCCCAATTCAGTATCAGGGTGTGTGCTGGCCAAAAATTTCACTTAGCCACAGTGGCTAATCGCTCTGAAGTTCAGTTAGCCACACATTGTGCCTTAAATTTTAGTTAGAAACCTTAGAGAACTTGGATTTTAGTCCTACAGTGTGCGTACACAGTCACAGAATAAGTGCACAGATATCCAGAGACTAGTAGGTCTGCATCATCTTGTCAGCGAGACCTGTACTATAGTGTTCTGGCCAGGTTCTCTTCCCATCAGGGTGGTTACTCGTACTTACAAGAAATTTTCAAATCGAGTGGCAATGAAATTTGTGCAGGCTGAAAAATGTATTAAAAATCACATTTTTTAAAACTGTGATTAAAATTCAAGCATGGACAGAAATCTATTACACATTTTTGAACAGGTAGGGATGTCCCTGCTCAAGTTGCATGACAGAACACTGTACTAGTATCCTGACCTCTGTTGGTGTTGCCTTTCCTGCAGCCGTAATGCGGTTTGCATGCTACTAGAGATGAAAAGAATAAAACAGAAATTTGTTCAGAAAATGGAATTGCTGCATATTTTTCATAGAAAAATAGTTATGGAACTTGTATAACTAACACCCACCAAAACTTTATAACAAACTGCACACAGTCTCATGGTATAACAATATTGTGGCGATGGAGAGCTGTTTCAAGTGCCAGCTTTGCAAGAGTGCGAGGAAGGTGTTAAGGACTATTAAGGCCTCCAGTCTAATTATCTGGCTGCTACTTTAGACAAATGGGAACTTGATCAATAGAAGTCCAATATCACTTTGATGACATATAGTTGAATTACTAACTTGATAGGGCCAGCTTAACATGCAAAAGATTGTCATTTTGTAATCCCCACTTGTGACCAAGTGATAATTACATGTATTACAACATGAACAGATCCACCTTAGGCACGCTGGTTGCTGTGTATTTCAGGGTGTGGAATGGATTAAAAGTTATCCCATACAGCCACTATGAATTCACATCGACACACCTGGATGCAACCTTATTCTGGTTCATACAGTAAAATAATACTTGAATGCCAGGAACCCACACTCAATTTATCACTTATCTTCTTCCAGTTGGTAATAATAATTGTTTGTCAGAATTATTTTACTAAAACTCATAAAAAATGTCAAATTGAAGTCACAAGAAATGTTAATATTTACATTTATGTAAATACCATTTGCTCAGAGTGCAACATGTTCAAGTTTGAACACGATTGCCATCAAGATATAATTTATAACCTGAATAACAAACTTGTTGTGGACAAAAATGTGTTATAGGCAAACGTATGCCAATATGAGGGAAATAATGCCATGGGTTTGCCTAAATATCTGTGGAGGTTTTCGGATTCAACTGTATACCGTGATAAAGGTCGATGTTGTATGTACTTCTTTTCTTAGTTTTTTGGAGTAATACGTCTGGATGCATCATTCGCCAAAAAGCAAAGTGAAGATGATTTTCATTTTGTCGACAGCACAGTTTGCAGTTGCCAACTCGCGTTATGGATTTGTTTCTGAAAGCAATAGCTTATGAAGTAGAGCTCAGAGGCTCGATCATCGCGAAACATCATCGCGTGAGAAGAGCCCTCTATGCCATACGATCAAACAAGGTATCTATCAGAAAAGCAGTGGACATGTATGGGTTATCCTATGGTTACCTGCACCGTAGGTTAGCTGGGGATGTAGGTGGCAACAGAGACTGGACATTTACATTTGCGACACATTAAAAATGCCTTTCTTACTTACTGTGCCAGAAGTTGAATGTTTGAGACATGAATAGCATGCTAACCTTTTTGTTTTGTGTGATGACTTCAATTGGGATGTATTGAATTCTCATCATGTCATGAATGTTTGAAGTATAAAATAACATTTCTGAACTGAAGTCTTTTTTATGACCCTGTAAATGAAGATTTGGGGGCATATTGTTTTTCACCTGTCTGTCTGTCTGCAAAAAAAAATTTAACCTTGGCCATAAAATTTCTTCTGTTGAGAGTGGGCTTTTGATACTTGGCATGTGTCTTCTTCAGGATAAGACCATTTCTGAAGAGGTGACACAGGTCATGAATGTTGACCTCATGACCTTCACTTGGGCGAACGGGGGCATCAGTGTTTCACAAATGCATCTTGTTCCTTCTTACATTTGATTATAAGATACATAACGTCAGATATTATGATACAGATATATATCTGAGTAGTTAATACACTCTACAAATATTCAAAACTCAATTATTAACTTTTTCATTTTTTGAGTCGCATAAACATCATTTTACAGTTGACAGGTAAAGAACCATAAAGGTTGTTTATTGGTGAGATATCATCGTGTTATCCATATTTCTTGTTCTCAAAATTTTACAGATCTCAAAAAAAATGTATATGCACACAATTATTCTTGAGAGGGCCAAGATCTTTACATTACAAGTTTATAATGATTTTGAATCTACCATAAAAAAAGCAATCTTTCATATTGATAAAAACTCTTAGAAATTATTACTACCATAGACCATTGTCATTTGTATTATTTTAAATTTTATATTATCATCAATATGCACTGTATCAATGCAGAATTTACCTGGAAAAATCTAATTCATTCAAATTCATATATTAAATATGATCTACCATATGTTCCAAATTAGGTTGTTTTCTTGGAAAGCTTCAAAGGCATGAGCTATACCACTCCATTAACCTTTGACTCGCATTCTAATACAGAACTCCTATTGATCAACGTGTTTGACTCAAGTGAGAAAGAGTAATAAACCACAGAGCTGTACTTGTAGATAAAATTTCATAATATTTCTGAGTCTTCCGACTTGCAATGCTTACAAAATAGTTGTTAGTGTTTGACACAACCCCTTGTTGACCCTATCGAGGATTTTTAATCAAGCGGTGCCTTGTTATGTCACGTGATCCGGAATAACATACAGTGATCCGGAACTGTCGTAATGACACACGACATGTTTTAGGACATTTCTCTCTGAAATTGTAAGTGTTTCAAGTGCTTCATTTTGTGGTTATAAGATGAAACATTACTCAATCGGAATACAACATAACAACTTTGGTTTATTTCCTTGGAGAAACGTATGCCGTCGATCTTTCGTTAGTGATCCGGAACTGTCACACTCACTGTAGTTACAGTAAACACAATCCATTATTTTCAACAAACTCAGAATAATTGTCCCCATAGTAGAGGAAGTCTTTATAGTTAAAAAAACAAACAAACAAACAAATAATCATTATCGCTCATAAATAAATTTAAGGCCTTTTCCTTTACACGACAGAACTGAGCTCGAAGTTGAGCAGGTTTCCACTGACATTATTGCGCAGCTTTGGCGAGTTTAGTTCAGCAAGAAAAACACTATCGCTTGCTAACTTTCGCTTATCTGTGGCTGTCCCGCTAGATTCATAATTTAATATTATTGAGGTGGTCAAACTCGAATCACTCGCATTGTTTTTAATATGCTGGAGATGAGTGAGGTTTCTAAACCGGAATTCTTTTTCCGACACGTGAATTACAACATAGGAAAGTCCTGAATGGAATGATGAATCGTTAGCCAATCAGTGCGATCGGAATGAACATTATGAAGATGATTTATGACTGATATATGATAATTAAGTACGAACCAAATATGACAGCGAGTGCCGGCGGCGAGTGGGCGATTGGAATTGATGTAAGCATTGGGCAGCCGTGGCGCAAAACCTGAGGTTATCACTTGTCCGCTCTCTCCATTATTCTTTCGCCACTGTGGCGCTTTGAGGCCAATTTTCGGTCGCCACATGCCACTCCACTTCGCCATTGGCGACGTGGCGAGCGGGTAGCGCGCACCCTGCGTATGTTCAATTTTATGTGGAAAAATGAAATACTGTACATTGTAAGGTAATTTGAATGTATCACTAAGCTTATCATCGTTTCTTTTGTGGCAGGTACGGTATGGTGTACAATAAAAAGTCCAGGAAGTGGAGGCTTTACACACTAAAGGTGGAGGAGGACAACAGTTACATTGTGGACCTCCAAAGTACAATTCTGCGGCACAGGTTGTCCATTACTGGGGGTTTGCCATGGACTGCAAGAAAGAGGCCTGACGATCCCCGTCAACATGGAGTTCTGTCAGGTATCCCGGCCCCATCAACGCAGGAGCTTTTGCAGAGTCAACTCAGGAGAGGGCTAGGTGAGTTGTCTTAAATGTTTGTTTAAGTTTTATGTGTCTCTGAAATGTAGTAATTATTGTCACATGTATAATTGTGATATTCTTCCTAAAGGTGAATCACTTCCAAAGCACTAGATCGTTACAGCTGGCAGTGACGCCTCCTGCGAAGCCTGACCTGTCAGCAGAGGCGTACATTTGCTCTACGCAGACTACGCAGTTGCGTAGAGCCCCGAGGCAGAGGGGGGCCCCCTGCTGGGCTGCTTAATAATTACATTTCAGTCTGCTGCTGGTTCGTTTTTTCCCCCACTGTCCTGACAACATGAAGCAGTATCAATTACTACTACTATTTCCGGTACATTTTCAAAATAAAACGTGTGGTGAATGATCGATAGTATAATAGAAAGTTAAATAGGCTCTTGTTTTGAAACACGCACCGGCACCTTTGAGAGGAAAGAGGAACGCCAGGCAGCGCGCGGGGGAAGTGAGCGAACGTCGCGTCGGCAAAAAGTCGCTCTCATCCATCGTCCTCCTCAGTTAGCTGGTGAGTGGTAAATAGTAATAATAAAAATACATTTAAATGCTGCTGCTGCTGTTGCTGGTTGGCAAAGTTGCACTGCACAGTTTGCACTGTTTAGTCCCCCCAGGAATCTGCAGAGAAAAAGTGTTGATTCCGCGGAGAACATTCCTGATTCTGCGGAGAGCAATTCTTGATTCCGCGGCTTGAAAGTTGATTTTCCGCGGGCATTAAAAAAAAACCTAAAATGACCAGTTATAAAGCAAATTTATGTAATAATGAAGCAAAAATTCTCTTATGAAATTATTTGCAATACCAAAACACTGCGAAACATTGTGGTTATAAAATAAGCAGCATTAACATTCTTTTTGTCCCTCTTGAGCAGATTTATTTGCATAACTTATAAAGTGCAAAACATTTCACCAAACTATGGGTGAACGAGGCTTAGTAACTGAACAAGTGCCAAAGATCAAAGTAAAGTTTTAAACAAAGTGTACACTCTTCACTGTATCCTCAGGATATTGTGAACGTTACTGCATACCATAGACTGTATAAAAAGATGGATGAAGCTACCGTGATGTCACCCACTGGTTCGAAGATGAAGAAGTGAATCGAAGATCCGGAGAGGAACGTGGCTCTGGATCTGACCGTATCGGACGAGGACCAGAGGATAGCGACACTCCAGAAACATATTCTGGCTTTATACTTTATTCTAGTTTATATGGGACCATAATTCACGAAAATGAATGTCATGATATATCAAAGGAGACCTGAAACTTGCTATAGCTAACATAAAATGATGTGAAAAATCATTATTTAAATTAAAAATCAGGTCGGAAAGTAGGATCATTTTCTCATTGACTTCTATTGCATTGAACGTCTTTCTGCAACCACTGACGTCGCCATCTGCTGGCCATTAAATAGAATTCCATTCTACGGTACTTCCACATGGGCTTCTTTTCTCAAATCAGGGTGCTGCGTCCATCTTTTCATATAGTTTATGCTGCATACAGCGGAAAAAAATCAGTTTCCGTAACCGGCAGCACCAGCTGTGAGTCTTAGATCCCGTTTATCTGACCGCAAAATCTAGCGGCCGGGATGGAAAATGCATGTAAAATATAAAATTCTGCACCTCGCCCTATATTCCGCGGACTGCTTTGATTTCCGCGGAGGGCTTTGAAATCTGCGGAAAATTCCGCGATCGCGGAATCGCGGATTCCTGGGGGGACTAACTGTTGCTATGTGGGCTGTGGCGTTGCATGGCTCTTTTTTGTCTTTTGTTGTGTTGTTTGTGCAAACATGTTTAGGGTCTTTATGGCAAAATGTAGGTGATATTTTATTTCATAATTTATCCTATCATGATAAATCAGTGATTTGTCATGATAGCACAAAATATGAAATAACATAATGACCTATTTGGTTTTCAAACAGTGGTCCAGGGTTTCCAGGTGGACTGGTCCTCAGCTAGTATGGAGAGTTGGTAACCAAATGAACCCTTACCCTAATTTAGCTCCTAGCGTTAGCAATTAACATGTATATGCACATTCAATTTGCATTTATGCTCTCAGTATTTGAGTTATTATTATTTACAGATTATTGTTAAACTTCGTCAAATTCAAATGGTGATCTGTGGCTCAAATGAAAAAGGTTGAAAAGCTCTGACCTTGATAATGAGTTTGTAGATATGCATTTTTCATGAAAATGGCTGACATGAGAGACATCTTATCTGGCTAATAGGTCTTTCTTCCTCTCCACTTGAACACAATGAACAGTTCTCCTCCTTGTTACAAGTTACTGAAAGTATAGTTGCTAGTTCTGCTGTAGGTAGGTGTGTGTGTGCAAGTGTGTTCTCTGCGACTATTGGTGATATAAATAATACACAGGCTATTTCTGTTAAAACAAACTCTCATAACTAACTGAGCTGTTTTTGATTACAGTTGAGCCAAGTGAGCAGACAGGACAGGACGTGTATGATTAAATTTAAATTCAACTGCTCTTCTTCATTGTCTTGTCAAGTTCTTCTTAAATCATCACTATTTCAGAATAAGTATTGAGCTGGGGGATGGCATTTTTAATTAAGACACCTGACCCAACACAAAAAACACACAATTTGAAAGCATGAGAAAACAGCATAAAATACCGTAAAAACATCATTAAAAATCATTAAAAAATTTTTCCATGCGGGGGGGGGGGCCCTTCCCGACCTTTGTGGGGAGCCCCCTGAATATAATGTCCGCCCCTGCCTGTCAGCCATCCCTGGACACGCCTTTTCTTGTGTAAATACAGATTGTTTGACACTGACGTGGCGAAAGTACCGATACTTGAGTAAAAAAGTATTTGTTTGTTTTTTTTTTTTTAAATAAAACAATGAAAAGTGTCACACCACATTCGTTGTCATTACTCATTTGGAATGTATGGAGGTAAGAAATGTAATAGCTTGTTTATGCAGAAACTGTAAAGGAAAGGCATTTCTCATTTTCTAATTTTTATTCAAACGCGACAAAATATAAATAACAATGAAAAAACTACTTCCTACTGCACAGACTAGACCTCAGTGCAAATATTGCAGGAATATGTAAAGCAGTACTCAGTATATCGTCGGCCTGCTGATAAAATCTTCAAAATGATATACTTCACAGGAAAATAAGAAATAAAATATAAAATTTAAGAATAAATATAACTTAAAATATAAATGAAATAAAAAAATGTTAAATTGGCATGTAAGAATAATGAACATACGAGTTTTTCTTTCTGATTAATTTGGAGATTTGAGATTTTGTCAGCAGGCCGACGATAAAATGCATGGCTCCAGGGTGAATGTTGCTGTGCTTACACCCTACTAGGGATAAAACCTGTATACTGTCCATGTGGATCTGGGTAGCGGTCCCTTATTTTCCAAACACAGCGACTAAGAATTACTACTCTGTGCCCAGCTCCCAGTGCCCCATACTGCCACACAACATATTGCCGGTATGCTGCATGATGGAATTGTTTATTGCTCTCCCCTGGGTCTGGAAGATCCTCCACAGCCCGGATATCATTCCAGATCCCTCTGGCAAGTCGCAAGACCCCCTCCTGCAAAATGTACAGTTCCAGGTGAGGCAGCATGGAAATGCTGGAGTCAGGTTGTTGCGCACAGCACTTCCTTTCTACATCTGTGCGCATCTCATGGCAGTTTCGGCACACACACCAAGTAGGCTGACCCAGAGCTGGAGGGCCTGGTGGAGGAGCATCTCCTGATGTTGAAATGTGGAGGAGATCAAACTTGAGACTTGGGTACCTTGTCAGGCAAATCTGCAGCAACTGATGGGATTCTTCCAAGCTCAATGTTTGAATTCTAGCCTGAAGAACAATATTTCATCAAGAACATTTGACTTTTTTGACAGAGCTTTATTGTCCTCTAAGAGGAATTTTGTGTCCACAGTACATTCCAGGTAATCATTTATAGTTATTGGTGATGTTGAGGTCTGAAAAAGATGAAATAAAAATTAAAATGCTATTTTAGATAGGCTACCTGCTCATCTGCAATTCTTTGAGCTTGCAGATTCTCCACTCGCAGGATATGTTCATGTCAAAGTTGTTCTCCGGTTGCAGTACGGCTTGCTCCTCGTCCTCTACCTTGAGTTCCTCGGGTTCTACCCGGTGCTCCCCTTCTCGCACGGCCTCCTCTTGCTTGAGCACAATCCCCTTTGCCCTGAAGGCGTGCTCAGCTCCGGACTGTAGGTACGATAAGAGCCAAAGCTCTCGTTGTGGAAGCTCTAGCAAGCAATATACTGAAGATATATAAAAACACAAAATTCACGTATGTTAGTGATGGTAACAGAAAAAATGTCACATTGTTACAATGTAATTTATCAGACGCTTCTATCTAAAGTGACGTACATTTGAGAGTTCATAAAAAATATCAACTCTCTCATAATTCCGTATATTGTATTGATCTTTTGTTTATCAGATTATTAAAGAACACCGAAGAAAAACATGTTATTTGAAATGGCATTCAAAAGTACATGTTTAAGGGGGGAAATATTATTGTAAACATATTGACCACACATTGAACACCGCATAAGAAAGGTTTTAATATTTGTTAATTGCATTGCGTTAGCTTCCTGGCCCAAGGACTATGGGCTTAACACAGTTCAACTCACCGGCTCTCCTCATTGCAACTTCACTCTCTCCCACTCATCTTTTCTTCACAGACCACTGCCTATCCATAGGCTACTCCTAACTCTCCCTCCAATCAGGTTCTGAATCCCTGAATCTGACTTGCAAAAAAAGGAGAATGAGTCTTGGATGGATTCACTTAAATATTCAGTAAGAATATAAGACGACACGCTTAATTCGGTAAATTTCAAACGAAAGGTGCATCAGAACTGTAGCCTGCAAGAAATGGTAGAGAATGGGGTTTCAAACCACCTTATTGCTGCTGCAGCACACAAGGCTAGTTAAGAGCAGCAGTAGGTCACAAAAATCTTCTGCACGACACAAAAATACCGTTTGGCATTTCCATACCAACTCTGAAACGCGAAGATGTACGGAAATCAAAGAGAAAGAGACAAGCTAAAACTTAACAATGAAGGTTAGCAGCCAATATTCACAGTTTAAATGACCTAGCCCAGACCTGTCAACTCTCCCATATTTTGCGTGAGTTTTAGTGGCATATTCACGTTCCCGTGCCATAGTCAGCAATTATTCAACCAATGCGTATTTCACGCAGAATTGAAGTCCTTGCGCATGGAGGTTTATCAGCTTCACATGTGTTACCATGGATTTCACCACTAGTAATATGGGCTTCTCGCACTGTTTTTTTCTCAGGGGTTAGAAGCAAAACATGTGTTTGATGATTGTTTAAATTGTTTAAATGATATAAGACCGTGTGAAATTTCTTGAATTGCTTCCATCCCCTGAGTAAAGAAAAGAGTGAGAAGACCAGGGTCATAATCAGTTTCCATAATACCAGTGGTGAAATCCACCTTAACGCACGTGAATCTGATAAACTTCCACGCACAAGGACTTCAATTCTGCGGACAGACCTCTTTAATACGCGTTCATTGAATAATTGCTGAGTACGCCACAGGAACATGAATATGAACTGATATGATGAACTGACAAAAATCTTAGTCCGGGATAAAAGGAAGCAAAGCGAGCAGGACTGAAACTAAATAAAGGGAAAATAACTCTCTAACAAGAGAAAGATTTCCTTGCTAACTAGCACTTTCCTATTTGCAATTAATTCCTCACACAATTCTCTAGCTAAAGACCTTACCAGCTAAAGTGCAAAGTAACACTGACACTCTAGCAAAGACGGCGAGGCGGAACTTGGGCTTAAATAGAGTCCAGGCGCCGCCCACAATTAATGCCAGCAGGCCAAAGAATTCATTGTGGGCAAAACGATATCGTCCCAGACGAGAGAAAGAAAGAAAGCTCGCCAGCCTCCAAAAACCATGACAGGACCCCCCCCCTCTAAGGGACAGTTCCAGAAGTCCCTAAGGAACCCGGTGCGCAGAACTCAGAATAAGCATGGGATCCAGGATATCTTGAGAAGGGACCCAGCAGCACTCCTCAGGGCCATATCCCTCCCAGTCCACGAGAAACTGGGCCCCACGACCTCTTAGCCAGAATGCGGCACACGGTGTAAAAAGGCCCCCCCTCCATCATTCGCGGTGGTGACGAGGCTGTGTCGGCAGGTGCCAGGACACTAGTGCTAACTGGCTTAATCCGAGACACATGGAATGATGGGCGGCTGTGCAAAGATCTAGGGAGCTTTAACTTGACCATGATCGGATTGATCTAACGTACAATCTTGAATGGGCCTATATAGCGGGGACCCAGTTTCTGTTATTCTACCATCAAGGGGAGGTCCCGGGTAGACAGCCAATCTCTCTGAGCCACCCGATAAGATGGGGCCAAACGACGCCTTCTATCGGCAGCAGATTTCTGTTTGAGCCCCAAGCGCAACAGAGATGAACAGACCCTGGTCCAAACACACTGACAGCGACGAATGAAATGGTTGACCGAGGGAAACTCGGAATCATTCTCAGTCTCAGGGAACAGTGAGGGTTGATAACCCACCTGCGCTTCAAACAGGGAAAAGCCCATGGAGCAATTACTCGGAATGTTATCGGAATACTCGGCCCATGCTAAAAATCGACTCCATGACGATGGATTATCCGCTGCTAAACAACGAAGTGTGTTCTCCAATGACTGATTCGTACGCTCAGTTTGCCTGTTGGTGTCTGGGTGGAACCCAGAGGAGAGACTCACCATAGCCCCCAACTGCCTACAAAACCGACCCCTTAGAAACAATAAAACCAAGGAATGAGACAGTTTGGGCGTGGAAAAGACATTTCTCAGCCTTGACAAAAAGGTTGGCATTAAGGAGGGCCTCAAGCACAGGTCTGACGTGTTGTTTATGCTCTGAAAGTGTTGAAGAAAAAATCAAAATGTTGTCAAGATAAATGAAGAGGAATTTCTCTGACATCTCTCGGAGGACGTCATTAACAAGTGCCTGAAACACCAAGGGGCCGTTAACCAATCCGAACGGCAAGACCAAATATTCGTAGTACCCATCATGAGTGTTAAATGCCGTTTTCCATTCGTTCCCTTCCCGAATGCAAACTAAGTTATAAGCATTACAGAGATCTAGCTTCGTAAAAAATGACGCCTCCTGCAGCCGTTCAAACATAGAATTCATAAACAGAAGGCGGTATCGTTTTTAATGGTGATCTTATTCAAACCCCTCATATCAATTCAGGGTCTCAGACCGCCATCCTTTTTTCCCCACAAAAAAAAACCCCACTCCGGCAGGAGACAAGGAAGGCTGAATAAAACCATTAGCGAGAGCTTCCTAAATATATTCTCACATGGCCTTACGCTCAGGCCCTGACAGCAAGTATAGCGAACCCCTAGGAGGAGTAGTGCTAGGGTAGAGATTGATCTCGCAATCGTACGGACGATGGGGAGGTAATGTCAATGCTTGTTGTTTACTAAAAACTTCAGCGAGATCAGCATAATTATTAGGAACATTAGACTGCCAACTAAAGTTCTGGGTGGCCCCAAATTCCTCACCCTGCTCAGAATCTAATGTCTCGGTGACTGATTCAGAATCGAAAAAAATCCTCTAAAAGGTAATCATCTTCTGGCTGACGCCAATCAAATTGGGGATCCCATTCCAACCCCTCCTCTGCCCCTTTTTCTAGTCTAGGAGGGTACGGTGAGACAACCTCCTCACACTCGCTCCAGGCATCAGCCTGCCCCATAGCTTGATGTCCAGCAAAACAAGTTTTATTCTTTGTACAATGAGACCTATAATTGGTGCCCCATTGGACGATGGGATTATTCTGTTCCCCCCAATGACGCAAGGTCTATGTTCCCGTAACCAAGAATACCCTAAAACAATGGGAAAAGTAAGTGAACTGATAATAAAAAACCGAACCTCCTCAGAATGGCCACCAAAGGAAATGAACATATTTAGTGGTTCAGAAACTTCAGCTTTAACTCCCGTACCAAATGGGCGCCCATCCATAGTTCTTACAGAGCATGGCTGTGATAGAGGAATGGTGGGAACATTTGGATTGTGCTGCCTTGGCAGAGGTTTGCACTCTACGAGTGCATCTAGTTACAAATTGCAACAAAGTGTATTGCAATTTCTAATAATGCACCTGTCACTATTTGTAACAGAATTTATTATAAATTATATTATATTATATATAATATTTATGTATAATATAATATATATATTACAGATTCTGACAATTGTTTTTTTACAAAATACAACAAGTATTAAAAATTGCGTCAGTACATTCCCTTGTATTATTTGTAATTAAATTATGTAATCGCTTCTTGTTCCAATATGCTTATGTTTTTGTCCTCACGCCCCTGTTTAGTTCTCACATGCATCTGTTTCTCCCCGCGTTCTCTGTTAAGTTCATTGCTCCCTCATTCCCTCATTTATATCCAGCCCTTGTTCACTCCTTTGCAGCCCCATCCATCTGTTATTACTTCTCTTCCCTTTATTACTCTTGTTTGTACACATACCCCAATCAAGCCCTGCTGTTCTGCATTCCTGCCTCTCATTTGTTCCAGATCGTTCACACCAGTTCCCCATTCCCTCCCTGCTTAGTTTCTTTCCTTTGTATGCCTGCACTTTTGTTTTTTGCCACAGTTTTCTTGAGTTTCTTCTGTTTTGGAGTGTTCTAATCTCTGGTTTTGATTTTTTTCTGTACCATGGTTAACAAGCTAGTCCTTTCCCTGAGTGTTGTTATTTCTGGTTGCAACCTCCCTGACTTCTCTTTTGGATCTTCCTTTTGAGTTGGCAATCATCTGGTTTGGCTTGTGAAAATTGGACTGCATTGACCTTGATTCTGCCTCTTTCCTGTACACCCCATTCCACTCCTGGCCTCTGACTCAGATTCTTTAATCTTGTTTTCCACTTCTAATAAAACCATTTTCCTGAAAATCTTCTCTGCTTCACGATTGAGTCTGGTCTTGACAAACCGATTCATTTTATCATTTATCTTTTTAGGTACCCTTTTTCAGTGCTAACCTTTCAAAGACTCATCTCAAAATGTAAATGAAATAGAGGACAAAAGAGACCATCTTTGTCCTCATTACTTAAACTTTGCATTACATTTATAACATTTATTCAGAGTCATATTCTGACCCAAGATCAACTACAGATTTTGAGTAATAATATTTATGTTAATAATATTTATGTTTATCTACTCCCCAATTCCAAGAAGCAAATATGGAATCATTTTTGCCCTGCTGATAGATGGACTTCTTTGATCTTACGGCTCTGGAAGTGGGGATGGTGGAAAGTGACAGAGGAGAGAAGTGGGGGGGTGGGGGGGGGTGTAGCGATAAAACTCTGCTCCCTATGCAAGGCTATTGTTAGAAGCAGCAATGATAGAGAGAGGGTATGTGGATCTAATAACTGAAGCTCAGCTGTTATTTTCAAAAGCACTGAGTTGAGCGGTGGATTCCATTCCGCAGGTCAGAAAGTGTACTTGACAGAAAATATGCATATTGAGTGGCTACTTCTGCCGCTTTTCATTTGCATTGTGTATTGATTTTTTTTTTCCTTTTTCGTCCCATTTAATAAAATATTTTGTGCGGGCCTCATCCTGCTTCGCAGTTTCTGGAGAGAATGGCAAAATGGAAGGTGCACCTATGGGACATGGGATGCCGGGCAGCAGTGACAGAACACAAAGGTTTCATATTTCTTCTAATGGGTGCAGCTACAGTCTGTCAAAATGAGCTGTCAGCAAATAGTTTTGTTCAAAGGTTTTACTTAATAATTAGTATATAATTATCTAATACAATTCCAATTAAGTTGCCACAATGAATGGTTTAACAAGGTGAGAGACAAATGAACTGCATTAGCTTAGTCCCATTTTGGCTTCTTGAAGCAAGATTTTTTTCACCAATTACCTTTCTATGGACAATATTGCTTCTGCTCTGTAAAGCTTAGTTGGCCCATAGAATAATATTTTTATATTTTTATATAAAAAATTGAAAGCAGAGGGAGGAATGTCAAGAAAGATCCAACAAGAGTTGTCAGAAAGACAAAAAAGCTCGCCGGGGTAAGGTTAAAGTTTTTCTGCATGCAGACGGACGCAGACGCCGGGGGTACGACAATAACTCTGCGGCGACATTCGTCCCGGCGAGCTAAAAATAGTGAATGAGATGCGTCCACAAAGGGAACAAAGCAGCTCAAAAGGAGCAAACTCAGTATAAACTTTTACATTGTGTGCTGTTTTCTCAGGGTGACTAAATGATGACGCGCCAACTACATAAATATTCAGGGTTTGTCATCTGAAATCCCATCTCATCTCCAAATCCCCCATTACATCATAATCATTCCAACAAAATTGCCATCTCACATGATTATTATTGATGTAATTCTTTTAATACTCATTTATAATATCGGGTTGCTTTTGAAAATAACTATGTAGCCATCGTAATATGATGGTTATCACTCGTCTTGCCATGACTAGCAGACACAATAAATCATATTATATTTATCGTCATGGTCATTTGGCTCCCACAAAGAGTTGATTTAGCTGTCAAGGACAGCCCAAGTGATTAGCTGATATTTAGTCTATAAACGAGCTGTCATAGGAGACCAGTCTCTCCAAACAGAGCCACAGGAAATGTTTTTTTCTTCCAGGGAATATATAAATTCACAGCCCTTTCTTTGGTCGACAGCCCCCTGGGAGGCATTCAGGTGTCTGAAGCCCCCAAATATTGAGATCGTCTTTCTTCCCTTTTCTCCCCAAACCCGTGAGCACTGAGTGGAAAGTATTCTGGTTTCTGGGCAGCATTTCAGGAATTGATTGTTCATAAAGCTCAGAAACGACAAATAGAATAACCTTTCATTTTGGCATCCATCATAATCCAGTTTGAAAACCTTATCATCTTTTTTTGACAGTTTATGTATTCCTGAGAATTAAAGTGAGAATCAGAATTTCTAACTGTAAAGTGTTTGACTGACATTAAGAAGATACAGGCTCCTTTCAATAAGGGTTTGCAATGCTCTAAAAAATGCTCACATCCCACTTAAAAAATGGACTTGTATTTTATGAACAATAACATGTATGTATACAGCTAAGCACCATGCTGCTGTCAGCTCAAGCTTTACAAACCTTTCTGGGTTTAGTGATTGTCAAGCTGAAATTTTTCCATTCGGGCCAGACCATTTGGTGAAGCAGATTTAGTTTTTGGAAACATGGCAGTCACTGTGTCTGTCTGATCTAGTGGTGGATCAGAGACAGTCCTTTTCTGGGGACATTTTTGGAATTATTCAAGAGAGGGGAGGAGAGAGGGAGCTGAAGGGGAGGCCTGCTTAAGGATTGGAGGCATTTTCCGTACATGAGTTTCTCCAGTCTTTCACTGAAAACATGAAAATGTGTGGAATGTTCTGACCGTTTATGAGGACCTCTTGGTAACATGTTTTAACCTCTATTAGTGAGAATTACAATGGCAGAGGAACACCAGCATTTTATAAGAGTCACCATGACAGCACTTTGTGCAGGGAATGTTTGCCTGTCACTGATAGCTTTATCGCCTATTTTTTCTGCACCAAATGCAGACTAATAAGACCAGAAATTACAAATGCCTCCCTGCTGAATCCCAGATAGGCAGAAATAATGATATGAGTGCCCCACTAATCTTCTTGGCTCAGCGCTTGCCATCAACCTATTGAGTCACCTGTCATACTCGGCTTTGATGAGGCGAATTTTATCTCTCTGGCCATAATGACAATAGGGCCATTCTAATGTTAGGGATGATATATGTCAGATTTTTTTCCCCTTTTAATTTTATAACTCCACCTGACTTAGGTGAGGCCAATGAAACATCAATATATCAAACATCGCATTCTATGAACATTCATATCAGAAAACTGTTTAAAATGCATTTGGTCTTATGTCTTTATAAGATGTCTTATATCTACAAAGTATATCCTTAATTTGTTCTCAGAAGTTGTGTGTTGCCATTGTGAACATTAAGACTGCACTTTATCTCAGTGTTTTCGGCATTCTAAAGAATAAGTTGCATTTGCAGGCAAGCGCAGTTGCACACTAGTTGCCCGCCAAGCGATTGTAATTAACTTATTATATTACCAACACTTCTTGAGTTGAAGCGTTGGTAATTGAATAATTTAGTAAAGTGGTGATTAGTTTGTGAACCTTCAATGCATGGCATGCATTTAAAATAATTCATGCATGCCGTGCGTCAAACTTTCAAGGAAACAAAGTCATTTATGAACTCATTTCAGTCTAGCTTCTGCAACATCAATCTACCGAATTAAACTAAATCTAAACCTTAAATAAATATCTCCCTCAGCAGCATTCACTACATTACATTGTACTTCCAGATGGAATTTCAAGAAATTTCAGTTAAAGGAGAATTCCGGAGTGAAATTGACTTGGGGTGTATGAAACATGATAATGAGTATTAACCTTTGTCGAATACCCCACCTCGGTACGCATGCAACATTTCGAAATATATGGCTTTTTCGCCGAAGCTCCCAACAGGCTTACAATGGTAGGGAATCGGGCATAACATTGCCATGCAAAGAAATCACTGTTTTTTTCATCATTAACAAGGCTCAAAGTAGCTCCACACTTGATCGCTAGAGGGCCCTGACATATAAACCAAGGCACTGAGAACTTTGAAAATGCACAGGTAGCTTATGCATTTCCTTACATGTGGGCCACTTTAGGCTCACATCCAGATTAGTCTAAGCTAATTCGCCATGTTTTGGCCAAAATATGGCAAATTAGCATCGACTAATCTGGATGTGAGCCTAAAGTGGCCCGCATGTAAGGAAATGCACGTGGCCCACCTTCGTTGAAACATATTTGGGCCAGTTTTGGCCGAAATATTGTGAGTTAGCATTGACTAATCTGGATGTGAGCCTAAAGTGTCCCAAATATAAGGAATTGCACGTGGCCCACCTTTTCTGAAACATACTTGAGCCAGTTTTGGCCGAAATAGGTCAAGTTAGCATCGACTAATCTGGATGTGAGCCTAAAGTAACCAACATTTAAGAAAACGCACATGGCCCACCTTTGCTGAAACATATCTGGGCCAGTTTTGGTTGACATCTGACAAGTTAGCCTTGACTAATCTGGATGTGAGCCTAAAGTGGCCCACCTATAACATGGTGGGGTCCACTTTGTGAAGTACAAATGTGCCAGGACAAGACAAGACAAGACAGGTTAAGTTTAGTTAAGTTTGCTTCTCTCATTGAACTGCTCTGTCCACTATTCCTTGCTTCTAGTTGTATCTATGCACCTTAACTCCTGTTGCTATTGATTTTTTGTGCTTTCGTTTTGTCTAGATCATCTGTGGTTGCCTGCTGGTCTTTCCTTGGTATTATTGATAGGGGTGAAAGTTGTACAAGTCCGTGAGGGCTTCGTTCCCTCCTTGCATCCTGTTTCAATGCATTGTTGTGCTAAAAAAATAAACCTAAACCTAAACATAATGGATAAGATAATATAAGATATTATATGGGTCCCATGATGGGCAAATTGACAACATTGCAGCAGGAATGACCTGCAATATTGCTCCTTCACTCATTCTGGGTGAAGAAGCTGGTCACTAATGGAGCCACTGTCCAGCCAGGATGTTCCTCATGTGATGGGAGTGATTGTCATGTTGCTATGCTGATGTTAGGTAATGTCATAATGTAAAAATATATATCCATGATGTAATAATGCAGGTCATATGGTGCTTAAAGTATGCCCACCTGCTGAGACCATGTCCTCAAGTGTGCAAGGCACTGATGTGAATATGTGGTGGTAGCATATACCACCTTCTTTGCTGGAGCTGGCTATGGAAGCAGTGAGAGGACTGAAGACTTTTAGGCCTGAACTGCCTTGTGTTCTCCACTATGGAGGTGAGTGAGAGGATAATTTTAGCTAAGACAATGTCTATCGTGAACAACACATCCCCACGGTGAGCCATCTGTTGCACCCATGACACAAAGAGAAACACAACTGTTCATATCTGAGAGAAAAAAAAATATTACAACACAACAAGTGGATGGTGAATTCTGAGAGTTGTTATAGAGTATCAGTCTGACACTCTTTAATGAATTAACTGAATGAATGAATTAAATTTTATTATTGTGTCATGCATACATGTATGCCCAGCCCGCATGGGCTTACAAGACACCAGAAAAACAAACCAGGACCAGAGCATATCATCAACACATAAGAAAACAAACAAGGGGTTCAATACCAAGGTTCAAAGCAAATCATCAGAGATTAATTAAACAAATATTCCTTCCTTCTTTTCCAAGCTTAAGAAATGAAACTAGCAGTTTTAAACACATTGAAATTAAACAACCATCCCAGTTTTTGCTCATCAGAGCACTAGAATATTTCAAGGTTTTTCCTATGGATTTCATGAAAGAATATCTCTCTCAAATCATCGTACTTTGTACAATACCAAAGGAAATGAGACTCACACTCCACTTCATCTAACTCACACATTTCACATATTCTATTCTCCTCAGGAATATTTTTAAATCAACCAACCTCAATGGCCAAAAGTAGAATACCAGATCTAGCACATTAATATTTGTTTAAACTCCTTTAACCGAAGGCCTCTTCCCTTACCTTTACCTTACCAGAAGGCCTTTCCCTTCCCTTATCACATCGAACGTCTGTGGGAAAAAATGATTTTTTGAAAATTAGAAACAAATACACTACCAAGGCAATCTGCCTCTAACCCAAAGACATTATGGCAGACTCAAAGTTATCACTGCTGAAAATGAGAACAAGAAAAATCTTAACTTACAGATTTCCCTTTATGGTAGTCTTATCTCAGACTCAGAGAAGATTGCAAATGCTTTTAACGAATACTTTATATACTCTCTTACCACTTCAGGCCTACCAAAGAAAACGTAGCCTCAGCACACAAAAACTTTGAAATGCCTACATTAATCGCGGAAATAGCAACAGAAAAATAATACCCCGCTACCGAAACTGCAAAAACCGCAACATAAACTGTTGACTCGTAGCATAAGACTATGAAACTGCAACATCTTCTATCGCATCTGTCTTTGCCATTTACTGCGCTTGCGCGTACCGACCCAGGCTGCTTTCAGAGATAGCGGAATCAGGCGTGTCTCCTTCACAACTCATTGTTGTGACTCATTGTGGTCAACGGTATTTTTCGGGGCTGTAGTTAGATGCGACCAAAGTCTTCCATGTTTTTCCTGTTTACATAGGTTTATATGACCAGTGACATGAGTTCGGGTTCGGGTACGCAAATCCAAACGTGGCTTTTTCTATGCTGTGGGAAGTGCGTACTATAATGACAGGCGTAGTATCACCTTCTGCGCGCTTCGACAGCGCATTGATACCTTCACTTCTGATTTCTTTTCTCTCCCACGACCCCCCCTACTTCCGTAAATACAACCAACGTGACTGCACTGCACTACTTGGTACACAGTCAGGAAGCCAGAGCTTGCAGAAAATTATAAGAAAGGGATAATTGACGAGAAGGTGTGCATTCCACGGTTTTAATGCACGACGCGGAGGCAAATAAAATAACCACCCGACGCGAAGCGTAAGGTGCCTCCGCGAAGAGCATTAAAACCGTGGAATGCTCACCTTCGAGTTGATTATCCCGCTTATACCATAGTCATTTGCCAGCAATATCAAATCGCAGCATTAATCTGAAACGGAGATTATGCATAACCCAACATTATGCGCGATTATGCGGACTGTAGCTTACTTGCTACCCACAATTACAATGAACTTATGACGGTTTCCACGCGTCGTGCATTAAAACCGTGGAATGCACACCTTCTCGTTAATTATCCCTTTCTTATAGTTTTCTGCAAGCTCTGGCTTCCTGACTGTGTACCAAGCAGTGCAGTGCAGTCACGTTGGTAGTATTTACGGAAGTAGGGGGGGTCGTGGGAGAGAAATGAAATCAGAAGTGAAGGTATCAATGCGCTGTCGAAGCGCGCAGAAGGTGTTACTACGCCTGTCATTATAGTACGCACTTCCCACAGCATAGAAAAAGCCACGTTTGGATTTGCATACCTGAACCCGAACTCATGTCACTGGTCATATAAACCTATGTAAACAGGAAAAACGTGGAAGACTTTGGTAGCATCTAACTACAGCCCCGAAAAATACCGTTGACCACAATGAGTCTAGCTACAAATGCTAACAGGAGTGGCAGCACGTCGGGCTGACTGGGTGGTCGCTCAAAGCTCGGAGAGGTACTTATCATCTCGTCTCATTTCATAGAAAAACATATTTCATGATGAAAATACGGAGGACTGTTCCTTTAAATTCAATTTTTTTGAAGAGCCACGCTGATAGCCTTATACCTCTTCTACAGCATTTAATTAATCTCTGCATGAGGCTGTCTATTTTCCCCTCCAGCTGGAAAACGGCCCAAATTACCCCGATTTTTGAAGCTGACAACCCCTGTACAGTCTCAAATTACAAACCAAAAGCCATACTCCCAGCAATGTCTACACTGCTGGAAAAAGTTCTACGTGATCAACTAAGTTTCTATTTGGAGAGCAATAACTGGCTAAGTGACTGCCAACATGGTTTTCGTGCCAAATGGTCAACCATGTCAGCTTTATTAGTCTTTACTGAGGAAATCCGTATCTCTCTTAACAAAAGACACATCACAGGAGCGATTTTTATTGACTTCTGTAAAGCCTTTGAGACGGTAGACTGCCTGATTTTATAAACCAAACTCTAGTCTTTTAATCACCTTCTGTATTAGAAATGATCTCTTCTTATCTCACTGACAGATCGCAAGTTGTTAAAATTGGCCATGCATTATCCCAGCCTCTAGGCTGTAGTCTGGGTGTCCCACAAGGAAGTATTCTAGGGCCTTTACTTTTTTTAAAATATATGAATGATCTTCCTCAAGGCTGCAAACCAGGGCCGGAGTGGGACTCATTTTCAGCCCTGGAGTTTCATGCCTCAGACCGGCCCACTTTAGATCACAACCTATTATTATTAAAATCATGTAATTATAACCTTACATGTTAAGTCTACAACAGCGCACTGTTCTGTAAAGCCTTGTAATTCAGTCTATTTTTCTAAAATATTTCTAATTCAGTGCAGTAAGGGTTGCTTCACAATGTAGATTTATTTCAACATGAGTGCACATCTCCAAAATTATGCTTTACAATACGTCCTTAACAATATACGGGTCGCTTTTATCGTTTGGGCACAGAAAGTGGTTATATTAGAACTAATGCTTGCTTGTTCACACACTCTGTTTCAACAGCTCACCTGTTCCTTCCATATTGACATATTGATATCATCCCCTCAACACTACTGGCTCTGTTTATGACACTTAATCACATTTTAAAAATGGTCATAATCCTCAGAACAAATCTCCCCTTTTTACAAAGCCTTCTGATAAATTCAGGTCAGTTTCATTAATGTAGTGCTGTATAATCTAGCATCTCAGGGCTCTTTTCATATAGAGCAGGTCTACACTATACTCTTCATTATACTAATTCTAATAATATTCAGTCAATGATCAATCCCACTTGCCCTCTCTGGACTTATGGGCTCATGGCTGGTGCTTGGTGCTGGATCTTGCTTCTGACTCTGAGGGGCTACAAGACAAAGTTTCCCTGTTAAGTGGCGTCGCATCATACTATTATTTAAATTCAGTGACTGTCCGTAAGCAGAAACACAGGGCCAGCAATAACAAATAGTTACCCTGGATGTAACTCCAGTTCTATGAGTACGTGTGTAGCCCTCTAACGGGCTTCGCTATTGGTTTACACCTCCGAGGCACCACCTCGGCGCCTGAAAAAAAAATTGAACTCACCAGCTCCGTAGGAGTGGGTAGCGTACTCACCCCCTATAAAGCCCTGCCGCTGTCAGTGCTCGTCTCCCTTTGAAACTCAGCATCTCACATCCGGGGGCCAGCTGGGCAGGCAGTTAGAGGGCTACGCACGTACTCATAGAACTGGAGTTACATCCAGGGTGACTATTTGTTCTATTGCGTACGTGCTCCGCCCTCTAACGGGCTTCGCTATTGGTTTACACCTACGGCGAAGGCCGTTAGGGATGAATGTACTCCCAGGTGGCCCCGCACCCTAGAGTTCCATATAGAAACCAACGAAGCTGTGTCCCTCCCTGGGTGGCATCGCCCGACTGCGTACCCCGACCCAGGTCGTGACACACCGAACAACACCAGACCCAGGCCGGTGTCAGACGGGGCCCCTTCCAATAAGGCACTTTTAGAACGAAAGAACGAAGGAATGAGGAGGGGGGGGGGGCTTGTAACCGTCATATCCCGTGTAGCGCCCCTCCCCCCACACCTGCAGGCGAGGCGCCCCCAGAGCGCATCACCCCAGGGTGTGGTAACATACTATACTCAGCAACATAAGTTTCTGTGACACCAATATTGTTAATTATTTTTCATAACGCAATTATGAATTTGTCATACATGGTGATATCAGACTGAAACAGTACACGTAAACACAACATTGAAATGGAAATCATGAAAATGCGAGAAAATGACTTTGCACGTGAAAATGTGCGTAAATCATGCTTGTGGATGGCAATAAAAGAGGAGAATTTTTGGAATGTTCACATTGTGCCTGATGAAAGACGGAAGCATCACTTATCGAAAACACAGCCATTTCGGATCAGGAACTCTACCCTCTAAATGCCAAGACTGTCTGAAAATGATCGGTGGAGGGCCATTGGGATGATTGAATCCGGAACCTCGCAGAGGGAAGTTGCTCATCGCCTGAATGTCCACCGAAACACCATTTGGAACTTATGGCAGCGTAATCAGCAGACAAGACATGTCAGAAACCGTCCTCGCAGCGGCCGTCCACGAGTAACCACTCCCAGACAGGACAACTGGATTCGAACAACCCATCTCCGAAATCGATTCCAACCTGCAACCATAACTGCAAGAACGATACCTGGTTTGAGGCGACTGTCTGCACAGACAATCCGTGGCCGTCTCCGTCATTTTGGCATTGTCCCACGTCGGCCAGCAAGACGTCCAATACTTACAGTACAACACCGACGACTGCGTCTACAGTGGGCACAACAACATCGACGGTGGATCCAACGTCAGTGGGATCTTGTACTCTTCACTGATGAATCAAGATTCATGCTTAACCGATGTGATGGTCGTTTACGTGTATACCTTCGACGTGGAGAACGTTATGCCAACAACTGTGTTCAGGAATTTGATCGTTTTGGAGGTGGTAGTGTCATGATTTGGGGAGGGATCACGGCTAGAAACAGAACAGATTTGCTTGTTATTGATGGAAATCTGACAGGTCAAAGATATCGCGATGAAGTGCTACGGCCATTGGTGGTACCGTTTTTGATGCAACATGGTCCCAGAATAACGCTGCAACATGATAACGCCAGACCACACGTTGCAAGGATTGTACAGCAGTATCTGATGCAACAACTTGTCAATGTCCTGCCATGGCCAGCCAGATCCCCAGACATGTCCCCAATCGAGCATCTTTGGGACGAGATGGATCGACGTTTGCGGCGGTTGGATAACCCGCCAGCTACACTCCAGGAATTGCAACAACGTCTACGTCAGATTTGGAATGACATCCCACAGCAATTTCTGGCACATCTGATTCGATCCATGCGCCGGAGATGCGTTGCTTGCATCATGGCACGAGGAAGTCACACCCGGTGTTGAAGTGTGAAGGTCACAATTGGTTAGACGTCAGACAAGTGCTTCATGACGCATGAAAATGACATTTTTCGTTTTGAGTGACGTTGGCACTGAAAAGTCAGTGTTTCTCCTGTTAAATAAACATATTGATTGCATTGAGATCTTTGCATGTCATTTATAACATACACATAAATGGTGTCACAGAAACTTTTGTTGCTGAGTATAGTTAGTGTTGGAGGGGGACCCTGCAGGCAGGGTTCCCAGGACTGAATGCGCGACCGAACTGGCGGTCATGTCCCTCAGATATGACCACGCAAAGGTTGACGCGGAAGACCACGAGGCCACCTTGCAAATTTCCTCCACAGACACGCCCCTAAACAGTGCTGTGGAGGATGCGATTCGCCGGGTAGAATGTGCGGTCAGCCCCGTTGGGGCGGTGAGGCCCACTGCCGAATAGGCTCTGCCGATAGCCTCACAGATCCAGTGGGCGAGGCGCTGCGATGACAGTGGGGCCCCTTGAGCACGCCCGCCATAGCTCACAAACAGCTGATCCGCCTTCCGAAGGCCTGCTGTACGTCTCATGTACAGGATGAGCGCTCGCACTGGGCACAGTCTATGCAACCGTTCCTGCTCGCTGGTGGCATGGGGCGGAGGGCAGAAAGCCCTTAGCCGGATCACCGAAGAACTGAAGGCTGAAGTGATGACCTTAGGTCGGAAGGACGGATTAGGGCGAAGTTCCACTGATCCACTATCCTCGCTTACGGTCAGGCATGACGGGTGCACGGAGAGGGCCCCCAATTCACTCACCCTCCTGGCCGATGCCAAGGCTAAAAGGAGGGCCGTCTTGATCGATAGGGTATGCAGATCCGCCTGGTCCAAGGGTTCAAATGGTGGTCCCGCCAGGCCGTCCAGCACCGTCTGCAGATCCCACTGTGGAACCACGCGCTGCATCGGGGGTTTCAGCTTGCGGACTCCCTTCAAAAACCGCTTTACCAGGGGGTGATTTCTTGCTGAGAAGCGGTCAAACGCATCATGGCCCACTGCAATGGCCGCCGCAAACATGCCCAAGGTGGATGCTGCACGGCCCCTCTCGAAGAGCCCCTGAAGGGGGCATGAGCGTGGGTTCAGGCCTCTCACCTGACACCACCCCACGAAAATCTGCCAACGAGTCGCATAAGCCTTGGACGTGGCCGGGGCACGCGTATACTGAATTGTGGACACCACCGCTTCGGGTAGGCCCGATTCAGTTAACCTTACCCTTTAAGCTTCCAGGCCAGGAGGGGGCAGGTGCGGACGGTATCCGAATCCTGGTTAGGGGAGGGTCTGGAATTTCCCATGGGCTCCCCAACGCCAGCTGGATAAGGTCCGGAAACCATCTGGCGCTCGGGCACAGTGGTGCCACCACAATTATGGACAAGTGCTGTTCCCTCACTCTGCGAAGTAGTGGCATTTATAGCCGCCGGGGTGGGAACGCATATAGCAGGCCGGCCGGCCACACTGGATGGGCCAACGCATCCACCCCCAGGGGAGGATTGTCGGTAGGCCTCAGGGAGAACCACAGCGGGCACAGAGCGTTCTCCCTGCTCGCAAACAGATCCACCCTTGGTCGCCCAAACAGCCTCCAGATTCGCTCGGCTGTCGCTGGTGGAAGGCTCCAATCCTCCTCGGGCAGCGCCCCCCTGGACAATCCATCTGCCCGAGTGTTGAGGATGCCAGGAACATGCTGGGCCTTCAGGGAACGCAAGTGGCGGTCTGCCCACACCAGGATGGAAGCCGCCACCTTGTGTAGGGCCGTTGATCTGACTCCCCCCTGTCTGTTGAGATAGGCTACCGCCGTCGTGTTGTCTGATCTCACCAGGACGTGCCTCCCCTCCAACTGTGGGGAAAAATGGTGCAGCACCCTCTGAACTGCTTAGTAGGTTGATGTGCTGCCGGGGTCCCTGCCATGTACCAGCGACAGAAGCAGGGCCACAAGTTCCTCCCCACCCTGTGAGGGAGGCATCCACAAATACATGGGCGTAATGAGCCACGCACTCCAACCGGACTCCCTCGCGGAGCCGGCTGAGTGAGGCCCAAAACGCTAAGGTCCGCCGTGCTTGCAATGGTATGCGAAGCATGTGCTGTTGGTCTCGCCTCGGATCCAGCCGAAGGCGTATAAACCAGCGCTGTAGATCCCTCATGTGCAGCAGCCCTAAGCGGACTACTAGATGGGCAGCAGCCATAATCCCCAGTGGCAACATGACTGCTATAGCCCGCACTGAGACTGCGTCCCGTAACTGTTGAGCATAAGCCAGGATCGCTCCCGCTCTCTCCACCGATAAGCGTGCGGTCATGGTCCGAGAGTCTAGCTGCATTCCCAAATATGCAGGGCGGCTGGGCGGCGGCTGAGTGTAGCGTGGACCGGAGGCGGACTGCTGCGGGTGAAGGTGGGAGCCTAGCTGCTCGGCTGCCTTCCGAGCTGCCTCCAGCCGGTCCACCATGGCTTGGACATCCGGACCAAACAGCGATGTGGTGGAAATGGGCGCGTTGATAAGCGCCCGCTTCTCCCGCTCCTTCAAAGATGACAGCCCCAGCCACAGGTGGCTGCGCACATGCTCCTCCCTCTGGTGATGGCAAATGCCTGGGACATCCGGAGCATTGCTGCAGCTGAGGTCTGGACCTCCTCGATTTCCTCCGGCGTTAACTCCAACTTCCGGTGCACGAGTCGATCCACGGACCCAGCCAGAAACGCTAGATTGCTAGCCAACGCGACTCCCTGGGCCGCGTTGGCATAACAGTGGTCGAACAGGCTCGCCGTCATCCTGTCCCTCTTGGACGGATGCAGCGGCCGACCACCTGGCCACATAGAGGCGGTGGGGACCAAGCACCACTTCACCGCGTCTTCAATGGGCGGGACGCCCGTATCCCACTTCCAACTCTCGACGGTGTAATACGGCGCATATGCCAGTGCTGGGGATTTAGCGGCGACCGGATTCTCCCAATCATGCCGGGCGTATCCAATTATAGGCGGCATCTGGGGACAGATTACCTTGGGCCGCGGCTTGGCTTTCCGCTGGGCCAATAGGCCTACAGTGAAGTCATCCCCATAGGTGTTCGGTGGCTGCGGGGGCAGGGGCATCTCCATCCGCACCGCCGCCGAATGGAACAATCCAGGCTGGTCGTCCAATGGATAGTGGTGCTCGGGGGGAGCCCCCTCGTCACAGAAGAGGCCCGCTGGATCCTCCTGATAGACGCGCAGGTCGTCCTCCTCATCATATTCGCTCCACGGTTTGGAGCGGGCCGCCGCCACCGACTCTCGGGCTGGCTCCGAGCCAGCCTGGAGGGTGCGTGCGGCCCTCAGGAACTGCTGACGGCGCTCGTGCTCCTCCCGGGGGAGCGCTGCGCCGGCAGCGCAAGAACCAGACTCCACCTGGTGACGTCAACCCAAACACACGAAACAGTCGTCGTGTTGGTCTTCTGCCACCATGGGGGAGGTGCACTGAAAACAAACTTTCGCCATTTTGATTGTTACGTGGTCCAATCTCTTCAGGCTGAGTGAAAAAGGGGGACGAGCACTGACAGCGGCAGGGCTTTATAGGGGGTGAGTACGCTACCCACTCCTACGGAGCAGGTGAGTTCAATTTTCTTTTCAGGCGCCGAGGTGGAGCCTAGGAGGGGTAAACCAATAGCGAAGCCCGTTAGAGGGCGGAGCACGTACGAAATAGAACCTCACCTTTCACTTCTTAATGACAGACACCTCTCGCAGTTTACCTCCCCAACAGTTGCTCAGACTGATAAGTGGAACCGACGAGAATCTAATTTATTTTTGAAAGCCTTGTTATACATTGCACTACGAATACATAGCCTACGGCGTTTACTTCCGCACATCAATGACAATGGAAAATATCAATCGCCTACGTCTTTACAATTTCTGGATTTGCGTAAATTAATTCGCGAGGTTAATTGAGCAACAAGCCAAGAGAATCCGTTCTCTCGTCTGAATATAGTGACAGCTCAAGTGCTTTGATAGACGCACATCTGAATGATAATAACGAAAGTAATTGCTGCGAAGTCAGCGAAAGTTCCGGATTTTTTGCAGATTGTCATCCTTGCGGAGTCACATCAATTATATCAACTTATACCATGGTCTGGGTGAATACTATTTTCTGATTGGCTGGCAGGTATGCATTAAAACCGTGGAACCGCACAGGTAGTTCGGCTACGGTCGCTTCACCATTCGAAATTCATCCATTAGCCAACTTGTAACCCTAGCAACGTTAAACGTGGTATTCGGCTAGGTGCAACGGAAAACCTAGCTGCTCATTTATCCCCAGTAAATTTAGCGACGTCATACAAGTTGCGTCCAGCGGGGCGGTTAACTATTGGAACTGGAGCGATAATGACGGGAAATATAGCAGCGAAGTAATCAGGCTTTATTCATTAAACGATTGTAATTGTGTACGGTTACTAAGGAAGCTAACGTGTCCACTTCATGTGTCAGCAACTGCTGACAGTTCGCTAGCTAACGTTACGTGCTATGCCAGCAGATTGATTTCAGCTCGCTGCCTGCGGAAACCGTCATAAGTTCATTGTAATTGTGGGTAGCAAGTTAGCTACAGTCTGCATACTCCCACATAAAGTTGCGTTATGCATAATCTCCATTTCAGCTGGAATCCGTAATCAAACCAGCTGGTAAACGGATGTAAGCGTGTGCAGAAAAAATATTTTTCCATGAACGCAAGATGAACTGAGATAGCTGGTTCAATTTAACTATAGTAGGCTATTGGGTATGAGAAGGCGCGGCGCCTCTTTAATGATTACCAGCTCGTTTTTTTTTTAGTGCAAAACTTTCACCAAAATTTCGGAATGCTGCGATTTGATTTTGCTGGCAAATGACCATGGTATAAGCGGGATAATCAACTCAAAGGTGAGCATTCCACGGTTTTAATGCACTTCGCGGAGGCAACCAGGCTCCGCGTCGTGCATTAAAACCGTGGAATGCACACCTTCACATAGCCAACAGGTAAATCGCTTTGTCATTCATTAACTATTACATGTCATGCATTGGCGGTGGCTGTTCAGTTAATAAACTGATTGGTAATCAGGCAAACCGTTTAAGAGAAATTATACAGGAAAGGGCGATGTTACTGAAGGCCTTCCCAACATCTGATGGCACGCCACTGTTTAAATTATATAATGTTACGTTATATACCACAAAGCCACACATTTCATTGACTTGATAATTAATAAACGTGAACGGTGGTTTGCAGGCAAAGTTCAACATTGCTCCTAACCCGTTTCATCGTCCTCATTTGTTCTTTCAAACCGCGAGCTCGTTTTAGTGAAAAAGTTGCCAATTTTTGCACAATTGGCTGCGGCTGTTTACAGAGCTTTTCTCTTTTTAATTCTGGCCCTCTCCGCGCCACCCTTGCTCTTTCTATTTTCCATCTTTGAAACACCACTTACTGAGTGCGCAGACGTGTCACATCAGGGTGCGTCTGCAAAAAAAAAAAAAAGAGCTGCCAGTGGAGGCAGAGACGGCCCAGGGACAGCGGTTGCAGCATTCATGATCAACCCAGTGCCATGACTGAACACCAGCCCAAAAAAAAAAAAAGTCAATACCGGCCCACCGGGAATTGTCCCGGTCCTCCCGATTAGCCACTCTGGGCCTGGCAACCAGGTTCCTAAAGATGTTTATAGCCCTGGTGTTAACCTGCATTATGGTAATGTCACTGATTGAAGACAGTTTTTTTTTGTGAGCAGCCTAAACACACCGACCTAAGTCAGCAAAACTGCGTTTTAGAAAGGTTTTCAAGCCAATTGGACCCGAACGCAGAAAAAAATAACGTTTTGTGAGCTGCAGGAATTCCGAGGCTTTGTAAGACATTGACGTTTTATGTTAGGCCTACCATTAATGTGGATAGGAAAAATGCTTTTTAATTGTTGCAATGAATAACTAGAAAAGCACTCGGAGAGCGCAGACCTCCGCCAAGCTCAATATTTCCCTCCATATTGCGACTTCCACCATAGATATTAGTCTTACATTTATTTTATCTTCATTTTTAGATTCCTTGACCATGAAAACATGGCAACTTGATTCATAATGCTATATCAATATTAGTTCCACAGCATCTTGGCTGTCTATAGATGTCTGTTGCATGTTTCTAGCTTCATTTGTTTTGTTTTGTTTTTTCTTCTTTTGATGCAGCATTTCCCCTCATGTTGTGATTTACACATAAATATTAGTCCTCGATTTATTTCATCTATTTTTTCAGATTCCCTGACCAAGAAAACATACTTTTAGCGACTGAATTCATAATGATATCAGTATTAGTACAGGAGTTATTCACGAAAATCAAATTTTCTGTAATGGTGGTTTTCTTCTGGATCTAGTTCCCTGGCTTTTGAAGATACAGTAAATCCGGTGACACCTTCCTAATTCTGCAATATCTTGGCTATATAATGGTGTTTGTCTCATGTTTGTAGCTTCATTTGTTCCCTTCCTATAATGAAAGTTCCGAAGGTCCCCTACTTTCGTATTCTGGATCATAGTATCATAGTACCCGGAATTATTCCATTTTCAGGATCAGTCTTTGATATATTGTAGAACATGTTTGAAACTTGTCCTGTATTTTTTTTCCAAGTGCCCTGACCATTTTTGGTGGAGTTATATGCATAAATGTCGAAAATGGCCCTATCTCCTTGTGTTAAAGAATCCTTTAAAAAATTCGGAGATCCGGATCACTTCCAAAATCTAATCATTTCTTCCTTATACCAATTTGTACAATCCCTGAAAATTTCATCAAAATCTGTCCATAACTTTTTGAGTTATTTTGGAAACCAACAGACAAACAAACAAACCCAGGCAAAAACATAACCTCCTTGGCGGAGATAATAATACAAGCTGAGGGGAAATGGATGTGGATCGATCCTCACAAATGAACAAATTCACGCTTAGTTGATTATTAAGAAATTTAAATGGGAACGAGCTTGGAGATGTAATGGGCTTTCAGTACAGTGAGCAGGCTAGGGATATGTCCTTCTGGAAAGTAGAACTCTTCAAATTTTCCCCCCTAACCTCCCTCTCCCAATCCACTCCAACCACAAGTGGGTAGACCACAGAAGCGACCAATGTTAGACTGTTTTAGAAATTATACAAAAACACTCAAAATGCACTACAATGCATTTACTGAGGCTCACGCAAAAAAGTGCCACACTGGTAAACATTTTCCAGCAGACAGGAGGCTTACATATTTTGCGGGGGGGGGGGATACTAACCCGTAGTGAGTTCCATCCTCTTTTTCAAGTGGGAAGCAAGTAATCTTCTCAAACTGTCACCTGTTCAGGGCAAGGCCTTAAAACTCATTCCCTATGGCAAGCCGCTGCCAACAGCAGGGGAATTCTACCAATCCCTACGGTAAGCCGGTCCAGTCCAATGAAAACACGAAATCAGTTGACGATCGCGGTCATGGGCCACCTGCACGTCCATACTTTATATTGGGTAATTTTCAAGGAAAGTAATCTGTGTAAACGCGACAATTTTATATAAAATAAAATTCCATTCCATAGGGAATGAGTTAATCTAGGTGTGCAGTAAAATGAAAAAAGCAACAACAAAATGGACTCAATAAATTGATTAAGCTATTTCTGACTTTTGAGAGCCGAGTAGTCAGCTGGCAAACAGGATGAAAAAAAATCTTCAGATTTATATCAAGGTGTCATGGGTATGGTTTTTGGTCGTGTTTATGTTCATGTTCTGTGTTCATGATTTTGTCTTTTATTTATTCTTTGTGGTTATTGTAATACTCAGGTTTTTAGTTAATTCCATTTCTCAGTTCCATTGCACTCGTCTCCCCTGTCTTGTGACCAAGTTGGTTCAGTCTGTCTTCCCTGTCTGCGTGCCCACTGACTTCGCGTGATTTAAATGAATTCCGGTGTTTAAAAAATATTCCTTCGATTCTCGTTTACTTCCTTCGGCTTTCTGTTCTGATTACTAACAAGACTAACATTTGTATTTTGTATCATAGTCTACTAACACAACTAATCCATGCATATAGATTACTAATTTACTAACGAGCACTCTAGTTAAATCTGTGAAGTTGCACTGCTGCTAATTTAGACTAATTCCCTCTCAGCAATCACCCTGTTCTAATCTCCACCTTTTTCTCTGCTCTCTCTGTCTTCTCCTGAGTTTCAGCGAGATCTCTCGCACGTGCTTAATTACTTTCCTGCGCTCGTTATCTGTGCACGTACAACTCCTAGACCGGAGCTGTTTAAATGTCATAGGCTGTCTGTGTGATTCCCGGCCGTGTCTTGGCTTTCACCTATTTTCATGGTTAGGGTTTTCCTCATGTGATTTCCCCATTGTAATTAGTCTGATTCAGTTCATCTGTTCCCTGCATAGCATGTGACTTCCCCTATGTGTATTTAAGCTAACATTTCACTCACAGCTCTTGTCAGAATGTTGATCAATATTTCTTTGTGCAGAGCGCCTCGTATGCCATAGAATATTGTTTCTCTTCTACTGTATTGTCTGACTTTGATTCTTTCCATTGCCCTTTTTGTATTGCTTTTGTCTTTCCGGATTTCGACCCATTTTTTTATGACCACGATTTCTGTTTTTGGCTGCCCTGTGTATGACCCTTGGCTTTGTTCTTCGAATATGACTTTTTGCCTATCGTTTTTGTATATCTGCTTATCTGTCTTACGGTTCTGACCCCTGCCTGTCAAGTCGACACGGTTTTTGGATTTCCTATTGTGGCTTGGCAATACGGCATACGTTTTTTGGATTTCTCTCTCTCGAGTGGTTCCGGAACGCACCGTCACACAAGGACGGAGGACAGCAACAGAAAGCAGACAAAGGCAGAAGATGCACACAAGCACACCTACACAAATGCGTGTACAGGAAAGCATAAATACACGCGCACCTGCACACTCACAAACACAGTCATACACACAGAAGGCTGATGCTATTGCAGATATTCTGTCCTCTGTGTCAGCATCTCTGTGTATCAGCACGCAGGAACTATCACGGTGATGTTGGTTAACACAGACCAATTCATAAGAGAGCCACAAAGCCATGCAGTAGCCATGGATTTTACCTCGAAGATCTTGGCCTAACCAACCAGCAATCCCTGCCCCCAAATGGCCTGCTCTTTTATTTTTTTCCTTGCCATTGACCAATAATGAAAGCTTCTGCTGCACCGTAACCATCCATAGGGATGTAGAATGGCAGAGAAAATGGAAATTAGCCAGTGCAGATCTCATTCTAAACATGGTGGGAGAACGATATTCTTTCAGGTCAACACATTTAAATGTATATTGATCCTTTTGGTCAATCCGTCGTGACTGAAGTTGCAAGTTTGAGGGTAATGTGAAAAAGAAAACTGTACAGCTTCAATGCCATGAATTATTTGGCCGCAATTTTTGTGGCTTGCTACATTTGGCTCTTGGTCCGTGTTTTTTTTTTTTTTTTGAGGTGGAAGTTTCAAGCATGACTGATGACATGAAAAACTGATGTGTAAAAAATCTGGACAACATTGATTCAAAACTATCTTCAAACCACTGGAAAGGGAAAGTTGTTGTTCATACCATTACAAGATTATATGCCACTGAAATACAAATGAAATACATTAAGAAAAACCAAGAAAAATGCTTCTTATTTTCACCAATTATGTACAAGAATATGGTGTGATTCACATGATCGTGACTGACGTTACATTTCAGCCCCTGCCCAGTCAGCACTAATAACTGGAGATTTTTTTGCTGTGAATGAGTTGCTTATAAATTCTAGTGAGAAATTTTTTTTCTGTGACTGGCATTACATAGGTGCTACAGCTATCTTTGGAGCAACATGCTGAGAAAAGTAATAGGTTTTTTTCTTTAAAGTTGAAAGCTGCAGTTATGCTTTCAAGAGCTTTCCAAAAATATAGGAGTCATAGTTTGTTTGGTGTGCATGTTGTGTTACAATTTTGCTGGGAACACACTGGGAGAACACGGAGACTCGGAAACACGGAACTCGGAAACAAGGGGAGAGAGACGCCATATGCAGGGATACCAAAATAATTTAATAATAAAACAAAAAAGACTCGGAAGGAATAAAAGTGGCGCACAGGCCAAAATAACCACCGTGCACCAGCACTAAAAAGGGGAGAAACTCAGGAATAACAAAACCAAAGACCTCGGAACAAAGGGGGAAACAGGAACTGGGGCACTCGGGAACACTAGGGGGCAGATTAGGGCACTCGGGAACACTAGGGGACAGACTAGGGCACAGCAGGCCGAGGGCAGACTCGGACGGGGCAGACTCGTGAACACAGCAGGCGGAGGGCAGACTCGAAGGGCAGACTCGGCGATGGGCACAGCTGGCAGGTGGCAAACTCGGGCGGCACAGCTGGCAGAGGGCAGGCTCGGGAAAAACAGCAGGCAGAGGACAGACTCGGAGGGCAGGCTCGGGAACACAGCAGGCGGAGGGGAGATTCGAGACTAGGATAACGAGCACAGCTGGCAGATGGCAAACTCGGGCGGCACAGCTGGCAGAGGGCAGGCTTGGGAAAAACAGCAGGCAGAGGGCAGACTTGGAGGGCAGGCTCGGGAACACAGCAGGCGAAAGGCAGACTCGGGACTCGGGCGACGGGCACAGCAGGCAGATGGCAAACTCGGACGGCACAGCTGGCAGAGGGCAGGATCGGGAAAAACAGCAGGCAGAGAGCAGACTCGGACGGTAAAGGGAAATTAGGACACGGGAGGCTCGGAAGGACTAGGAACACTCGGAAGCAACAAACACTGGAAATGAGAGGAGTGAGGAGAGAAGCAGAGAGTGATGAGATGCGGGATGATGAGGAATGGGGGCGAACAGACTGAGCGCGTGAAGTCAGATCAGACTTGCTCTGCTGTGCCTGGGACACATATAGGGTGGAGGCACGGACAAACACAGGTGCAGGAAATTCATATAATTAACAAGGGGTGGAACACAAGGGAAACCTAATTACATGAAACTGAAAAAACATCAACACACGGACAAGGATCACAAGACTCTCTCATAGAGTATACGTTAGTCGTATATACAATGTTAGTTTTGGTTCGTAAATTCGGGAAAACAACAAACTGTTAGTGCGGGTTAGTAAAATAGAAAAGCAAGGGGAAATAAGCAAACGAGAACGGAAGGAAGGCTGAAGCCCAGAATCCATTAAATCACCCGAAACAGTGTCACAATATATAAAGACAGAAACGGCAACGAACTAATGACGCGACCGGGGAGAAAGCAAAGACCATACATGGGTAAGACATAGACCGGAATAACACAGGAGAGATACGAAATGTGAAACACTAAGACATCAGACTGAAAAGGACATCACAAAAATAATTAAAACCTAAAATTGACTAACCAAAAACACAGAGACCCACAGAACACAACATGTTGCTCGCACTTTGTTTTGCAGCTCTCGTCTCGGGACAATATCGTATTCCTGGACGATCAAATTCTTTACCCAGCTGGCTGATTGAGCTGGGGTGGCACTTTCCCAGACTCTATATAAGCAGGAAGTCCAGCACGCCCCCTTCGCTAGAGTGTCTGTTTTTAGCTTCGCACTATGGAAGATATCTGTAGTCAGGTTTTGTATGACTTTCTATCCTCTGATTATTGGAGTTTCTTTTAATATATGAAAGAATCACCTGAAAGAACATTTAGCAAGCAGTTACATTAACTGGTATCGGGTGTGTAACATGACTGGCTATAAAAGGGATGTCTTCGAGTCCCTCAGGAGTAAAGATGGCCAGAGGCTCTCCAACTTGTGAAGGCTTGCGGAAAAAAAATAATGGAATACTTTAAAAACAATATTCCTCAACGTCAAATTGCAAAGGCATTGAAGGTCTCATTATCGACAGTGCATAACATCATCAAAAGATTCAGAGAAACTGGAAAAATCTCTGTGTATACGGGACAACACCGAAGACCTTTACTAAATGCCCGTGATCTTTGGGCCCTCAGACGCCACTGCATCACTCACCGGCATGTTTCCGTCATTGACATTACTAAATTGGCCCAGGAATTCTTCAAGAAACCACTGTCTGTAAACACAGTCCGCCATGCTATCCACAGATGCCACCTAAAACTGTATCATGCAAAAGGGAAGCCTTTGTTGAGCATGATCCAGAAGTGCCGCCGTGTTCTGTGGGCTAAGGCTAATGTAAAATGGACTGTATCAAAGTGGCAAAGTGTCCTGTCGTCAGACGACTCCAAATTTGTCATTCTTGTTGGAAATCATGGGCGTTGTGTCCTTCAGGCTTAAGAGGAGCAAGACCACCCCTCCTGTTATCAGGGCTCCATTCAAAAGCCAGCATCTCTGATGGTATGGGGATAAATTATTGCATATGGTGTGGGACACTTGCATGTTTTAAAAAGCACCATAAATGATGAAAGGTATATAAAGGTTTTAGAGTGAAATATGCTCCCCTCCTGACAACATCTATTCTAAGGAAGGCCTTGTGTATTTCAGCAGGACAATGCAAAACCACATACTGCTGTAATCACAAAAGCATAGCTTCATAGTAGAAGAGTCCGTGTGCTAAACTGGTCTGCCTGCAGTCCTGATCTTTCACCGATTAAAAACATTTGGCACATAGTTAAACTAAAAGTCCATCAAAGGAGACCCAAAACTCTCCAGCAGCTGGAAGCCTGTATTAAACAAGAGTGGGATCAAATTCCAATGGCTAAACTCAAGAAACTTGTTTCCTCAATGCCTAGACACCTCCATTCTGTGTTAAAAAGAAGAGGGGATGTTACACCATGGCAAATAAGCCCCTGTCCCAACTTTTTTGAGACCTGTAGCAGCCATCAAACTTGGAATTAGCTAATTATATGGCGTTCCGGGGATATTATGTTTTTGGTCCAACCGCCGCCGCACTACGTGTTAACGCGATAACTTCAGTAATATTTCAATTACAAATTTTGTACATAAGTAAGTATCATAAAGAGGAAGAACTGATTCGATTTTGGACAATTTACAATTTCTAGATTGGCCACCAGGGGCCAAAAACTGAAAAAAAAATCACTGTTTTTATCATATCTCTGGAAATACTTGTCCGATTGACCTCAAATCAAGTGTAAATGAAAGGTCATGACCTGAGGATGTGTCCCACGATGACATTATACCTGTTTGGTTCAAAATTTTGACGCAAGGTGGAGCTTTGTCACATAAAATTCACCATTTTTGCTATATCTTTGGAACTATTTGTCAAATTGACATGAAACTATGTGCAACTGCAAGGTCATAACCTCACAGCGTGTCACATGATGACATCATACCTGTATGGTTCAATATTTTGCCACCAGGTGGCGCTTTGTAATGGAAAATTACCATTTTGGCCATATCTTCAGAACCATTTGTCCGATTGACCTGAAATAAAGTTCAAATGCAAGTCCATTCAAGGTCTATTCAAGGATTGGGGAACTGGAGGATTGGGGGCGCTCGGGAGTATACCCCCTGCCGTCGCCGCCAACGGCATAAGCCTAGTTTTGTGGATAAAATTGTAAAATTTCCCAGTTTCAACATTTGCTGTGCTGGCTGTTGTGATTTGGAAGTCATTACATTTTGATTGTAGTCACAATTCAGACTTTGTCCCAACTATTTCGGAATTGGGGTTGTACATTATTCTCTGTGTTTGTACTGTATCTGAGCTACTCTCTTTCTCTCTGGTCGTTGCACTTGGCCTCCGTATATTACCGGCCATTACAGAACACTATAGCCGACATGGAGCTGTCAGCAACGGCTGCATTAGAGGAAGTTGTGGTTAACAAACAAGCCGTTCTCTCTGGTTATGGCAAGAGTCTTTCTAGCCTGAACAATCAGCAGGCAGAGTCGCGGAGAGAGTCTACCTTGAGGCGAATGCCAATTAGAGACAGGAGAACGTTCTCTCACTGAGAGTATTAGAGGCTTGTCCATGGAAATCACACAAATGTTGCACAAGCACAGTACATCTGTACATCTTCTCCGAGAGCCAAAGCTTAAGTTACCCCCAAGATATGGAGGCGACGCAGGAAAATGCGAAGATTTCATTGCCCAATGTGAGATGCATTTAAAAAACTAACCTTCATGGTTTGTGAATGAGGAGTCTCGGGTTTCATTTATTTTATCCCTGTTAAACAACACAGCACTCCCTTGGGTCGGCCCTCTTATTCAATCTATTTCACCGGTAGTGAATATTGTGGAGACTCTCATTAGAGAAATGGTATTGGTGTTTGATCAGAATGTTTGTGGTCAAGACGCAGCTTCGCATTAAACGCATCTAAGGCATGGCTCTGAGAGTGTTGCTGCGTTTTCAATCACATTTTGCTCCTTGGTGTCAGAGACAGGTTGGCCAGAACCATCTCTTATGACAGTGTTCATTCACGCTTTGGCTGAGGAGGTTAAGGACGCTCTGGCTGCACTGGAGCCTTGTTTGTTCCTGGATTTGATGGTTCGCACTGCGATGCGAATTGATAATCGCATCCGTGAACGTAACAGGGAGAAATGTACTGCATTGACTCTTGCTGGCAACGGGGTTAATGCTCCTAGCAGCATGCATATTCAATTCAATTCAATAACTTTATTTGTCCCCCAATGAGGAAGTTCAATTGCAACAGTGGAGGAGCATTAAAAACAAAAAAAGCCGCAACATGAAACACAGATGACGATAATGCAGATAAAACACGCGTCGATATTACAGATAAAAAATAAAAAAAAACAACTCAATACAGATAAAAACACACTGAGTAAACAATGGGTATAAGGAGGTATAATGCAGTAGTTCTCCTGCCGGAGCGGGGTTCTTTTATGAGAGCAAAAAAAATGGCGGCCTGAGACCCTGTACTGATTACAGGGGCTTGAATAATATCACCATTAAAAACCATTACCCACTTCCGTCGATGAACTCCGCATTTGAAGGGCTGCGTTTTTTTTCTAAGCTTGACCTCCGGAATGCTTATAACTTGATTTTGATCCGGGAGGGGGACGAATGGAAAACGGCATTTAATATGCATGATGGGTACTACGAATATTTGGTCATGCCATTTGGATTGGTTTATGCTTTTTATTTGTCTATGATATTTTGATGTTCACTTCAACTCTCTCGGAGCATAAACAACACGTCAGACAAGTGCTTGAGGCCCTCCTCAAAGCCAAGCTTTTTGTCACATCTCAGAAATGCGTTTTTCATGCCAAGACAGTTTCATTTCTTGGCTTCATTGTTTCGGTAGGGTCGATCCGCATGGATCCTGACAAGGTAGCAGCGGTCAGAGATTGGCCTGCACCTCAAAACGTCAAGGAGGTGCAACGGTTTTCGGGATTTGCTGATTTTTATAGGAGGTTTATCCATAATTTTCGCACGGTAGCTGCCCCATTATCGCACTCAATAAGAAGAATCCCTATTCGTCATTTGCTTGGTCTCCAGCAGCTGAGGCTGCTTTTCTGGAGTTAAAGAAATTATTTCGCTCAGAACCCATTCTCGTTTTGCACGACCCCTCCCTCCCATTTGTTGTGGAGGTGGATGCATTAGAAATCGGGGTAGGTGTCATTTTGTCCCAGCGCCCCCTTCAGGACAATGAGTTGAACCTGAACGGAATTACAGCATTGGTGTCCGAGAGTTGTTAGCTGTCAAGTTGGCGTTAGAAGAGAGGCGCCATTGATTGGAGGATGCTGAACATCTGTTGTGGTTTTGACGGATCACAAAAATCTCCAATACATCCAACAGACTAAATGACGCAATTCTCAGCAGGTGTGGTGGTCGTTGTTTTCCAACCACTTTAACTTTACATTAATCTATCACCCAGGGTCTAAAATCATCAAGCCCGATGCTTTGTCGGTCGTGACCCCATTCCTGAGCTCGTTATCCCAGCAGCTCAGATTGTGGCTGCCATTCAGTAGGATGTTGAGTCTGTTGTGTGGGAGGCATTGAGAAATGATCCTGGTTCTGGTAGGGAGCCGCCTGGCTGTTTATTTGTTCCTCCTGTAGTGCAGTCCCAAGTTCTCCTGTGGGGGCACTCTTTCCGTCTGGCGGGTCACCCAGGGGTTCATCGGACCAAGCAGGTCTTGGCCCGACATTTTTGGTGGCCCAGCATGATTGAGGACATCCGGAGGTTTGTAGCGGTGTGCTGTATTTGTGCTACGAACGACTCCCCCCCGGTCTGCTGTGGCTGTCACCCGTCCCTAAACGCCCGTGGAGCCATATATTTCCTGATTTTGTGATGGAGCTGCCTGTTTTGGAAGGCTGTACGGTCATTCTGGTCATGGTTGACCGTTTTTCTGAGGTCGCCCACTTTATCACGCTGCCCAAGCTGCCTTCCGCGTGGGAGATGGCCCATCTTGTTGTGGACCATATTTTCCAGCTGCATGGCCCCCCTCAAGATGTGGTTTCTGACCAGGGCCCTCAATTTATGGCCAAATTCTGGCGTGCCTTTTGCAACTAGTTGGGGGCCACCGTGAGCCTTTCCTCTGGTTTCCACCCAGAGACTGACAGGCAGACAGAGTGAACCAACCAGTCCTTGTAGAATACTCTTCGATGTTTAGCAGCTGACAGCCCATCTTGTGGAGTTGATTTCTAGCATGGGCCGAATATTCACAAAATTCACTGGGTAACTCGTCCGCAGACCTTTCCCCGTTTCAGGCTCAGTTAGGTTATCAGCCTCCTCCGTTTCCTGAGACTGACAGGGATTCAGAGGTTCCTTCGGTTAATCACTTTGTTCGGCGTTGTCGGTCAGTTTGGGCCAGGGTCCATTCCTCCTTGTTACTTTCTGGACGAAAACAAAAGACTGCCGCAGATAGAAGGTGCTGTTTGGCCCCATCTTGTTGGGTTGGCCAAAGGGTCTGGATTTCCACGTGGGACCTGCCCTCGAGAGTTACGGAAATTGGCTCCCCGCTTTATTAGTCCTTTTAAGATTATGCGAAGGATCAATCCTGTTACAGTCCGGTTGAAGCTCCTTAGATCCTTTTGGATTCTCCCCTCTATTCATGTCTCCAGGCTCAAACCGGTTAGCACTTGCGTCCTTGCTCCAGTCGACAAACCTCCTCCGCCGCGAATGATTGAGGGTGGTCCCGTTTACAATGTGCCTCGTATTTTAGCCGAGAGGCGTGTGGGTAGCGGGGCTCAGTTTTTAGTCGACTGGGAGGGTTATGGTCCTGAGGAGCAGTGCTGGGTTCCTTCTCGGGATATCCTGGATCCTACCCTTATCTCAGAATTCTGTGCGCAGGGCTCTCTGGGAACTTCTGGGGCTGTTCCTTAGATGGGGGGCTCCTGTCATGGTTTGTTTGGTGTGCGTGTTGTTTGGACTATGCTTTGCGGCTCTCGTCCCAGGACGATATCGTATTCTTAGACTATCGAATTCTGGCTGATTGAGCTGGGGCGGTGCTTTCCCAGACCAGATATAAGCAGGTAGTCCAGCACGCCCCCTTCGCTACTGTGTCTGTTTTTAGCTTTGCACTATAGCCGAAGATATCTGTAGTCAGGTTTTGTATGACTTTCTATCTTCTAATTGGAGTTTCTTCTCCCTTTTTCCATCTTGCTTTGCTTTCGTGGTTCAGACAATTATACATCCTTTGGAAGTGCGAGTACTTGCATTTTGTTGAATATTCTCCGTGTTTGGACTGTTTCTGACCTACTCTCTTTCTCTCTGGTCGTTGCACTTGGCCATTACAATAGGTTTCATTGAAATTGAAGGATACCCACATCCTTCATGAAGTGTTGTAAAATCCTGGGAAAATACCTGTTTTTGAGGAATTTTTCAGTAATTATATAAGCAAAATGCATGTTCTCGATATGGAGTCCACATCTGTGTCTGCTGCAATGCCTTCGTGTGAACGCAATAACTCAAAAAATATTTTATAGAGCCTTTTAAAATTTTATCTGCCTTGATCTTTTCAAGTTGGAGAACTGGATTGATTCTGGGTTTTGCATCACTAATATTACTCAATTAACTGTCAATTAATTATTTGATAATCATTCATTCAATTTAATTTTATTTGTATATATCAGTTTTCATGGACGGACTTTCACAAAGATGATTTGCAGAGCAAAAAGCAATGCTTATGTCAAAGACTAATGAATGAACATTGTTCATGGTAAAGATGCTGCCATGTGCTGCATATGGATGCAGAACTTGGGACAAGCGTGGCAGCAGAGGAGGAGTTACTTCTCACAGATGAAACAACAGAGTGCTCGGCCATTTTTGTAGTCCCTTGTGGTCAAAGGTGTTGGATATGTGATGCTGGGCATTGCATTTTCAAATAAAAACTAGATGCCAAGTAGGCGTACATTCACGCTACCCTTGACCTAGATGGAAAATTCCAGAACAAAACTCATTCAGTCTACTGAGTCACAATTTCTTCTTGGGCGTTGCCTCATTTTTTCTCCAACCACAACAGCAATTGTATGATTTAATAGGCTGTTATTTTGTCCTAATTAGGTACATTTTATGATTAACTCTAGAACACTGACCATCTAAGTAACACACCCAACAACCATGGGTTGGGTGGAAATCTCTCGAACATAGAGTTCTAAGTAGTTATTCACCATCTTTAGCCACATTTTGACAGAAATATCTACACATGGGCTAAAGAAAAAGATGCCAAATTGCCGTTCACTCGAGCTACCAGACTAAGTAATGTGATCTCATGTCGTGCGTTGTCTCGTTTTCATGACATAATAGCCAAACATTGATTCTATATTCCTAGCAATCACATGTAATAACATCTTAAACAGGTGAAATTAGACACTGAGCTCCATTAAGCTCCAAATTAGGTTGCTGAACACTGGTGTTTTGAACTAATTTGCTTGAACATAATAGCATAAATATGACCAAGGGCAGATTTGACTCTACCATTTACTTGCCTTCTGAATTGATCGTTCAAGTTACTGCGTGTTGCAAGTGTAAGGCAAACCAATCAAAGTAGCAGTAGGTTCAAAAAATTGTGAAACCACTGACACACGGTCATGAGCTACAGGAATTCAGAATTTTTGAAAGACATAGATGTATTGTGTCATCGATGTGAACATGCAGCAATAATACCAGGTAAAAACACATTTGCCTGTTTCAAGACTTTGCAAATGACCAAAATAATGTTTAGTCAGTAATTAGGCCGGTGTTCAGAATAGCAGTTGGATGCTTAAGGCCATGATACAATAAGAATCAATTGCATTCAGTTAGAGTTAGAGTGATGGAATAAGAATTAATCGCATTTAGTAAGCGCTATATTCCAGGTTGTATTCTTTGATAATGACTGCGTATTTTGTGCGCTGTATTTTTAACCTCATAACACATACAGAAAATTATTATAGCAATAAACTAGAAAATTGTGTCAGTGGACACATATGCCCCTGCATACAAACATGCAAAGAACAAAAGATGCATTCTGTGTTAATTCCATCCACCCTATTATGTTGTTGAAGATTCACTGGGGTCGGCTACAAGAGTTAAAACCATGCAAAGATTAAACAACAGCCCTTTAGCCATGAAAAGCAAGACACCAAGACCTTTATAAAGGGTTAGGGAAGTGCCTGAATAGGAGTGCAAGAGAGGATATGGATTCTACATACACGTTACTTTTGAGGCTAATGCTAGAAGATGCAAGTGTGAGAGATATGAAGCAGGGTACAACATGACTACACTACAACACCAAAAAGCTTTTGCTAGAGTGCAAGCTCACAAAGAAATTACCTTTTGCACTGTTGTTCTTGCTGTTCATGTTACTGGCACTCACTATGAGGAAGTAGGCTGTCAAGAGCGCCGAGGCAGCGACACGCGCACGCGGCACAGTTCATAATGATAAACAATAGAAATTCTTATCGATAAATATTTCATTTAACTAGTCAATGTGTAATGAAATTTTCAATTCTGTGTAGCAGTGTCGATGAAGAAGCGGATTACATAACATCTCTATTTGATATTACATTTCTCAGAATGCAGCATAAATAGGCTAAGTTCAGTGACCTGGTAAATCATTGAAAATAAATTTTTCAAGAAACGATTTATAAGATGCACAACTTTAGGGTCCCTATAAAGCACATGTGAAAGATCAATGAATTCTGTCCAGCCATTTTTGAGGAGAAGTGGATTAGGTGAAGCCCCTATTTGAGATTACCTTTCTGGAAATGCAGCAAAATTAGACTAAGTTCACAGACCTGTCAAATCTTTAAAAATTAACTCTTCGTAAAACAAATTGTGAGACGGACACCTTTAAGGTCCCTGCAAAGCACATGTGAAAGATCAATGAATTCTGTCCAGCCATTTCTGAGAAGAAGTGGATTAGGTGAAGGCACGCTAAAGCGGGACGGACGGCAAACCAATATGCCCCCAGCCATAGCTGGCGGGGGCATAAAAATAGTTTTGGTATAGAATTCTAAAAGAAAACCCGTCTTTTCATTGTAGCCCCTGGACAAGTTCATGCTTGTCTTCTCCGCTGCTGCGTCCATAGACACTTCCTTGTGGATGCTGTACAGATGTAATTTTTGACAGATTACTTACAAAATAGTTATGGAAATCTGTTATACTTAAAGTAGGGATTAAAAGAAAATAAGTACCCATAAAACTGACCTGTTATGACAATTTCATGATATGTTGAAGGTATTAACTCATATAACAAGAGAAAAAAAGTTTCATGCTACTCGATATTTGCTTTCCAAATGTTGTTCTTTTTCGACCGTAACCAGTCCGCCGACAGTCTTATTATCTGCTACGTCTCGAATGGGTTGTGTCCTCTGAAAGTACCCAGATACTCCACAGTTATAATACAGTGAACACAGAGAAAATTGTTTTCAATTTTGTTTTTAAAGCCTGATGAGTCAGAACTCTAATAGATTTCTTCCAGATCACCCAGTAGATCGTAGTTTTTAAAGCTAATATCGCATAAAGGTGATTTTTTTCATCGATGCATATTAGTTATGCTGCTTATTTTGGTTAGTTTGGTGCTGCAAAAAGTCCGGTCGCTGCACTGGCGTTACACTATACACGTACAGGTTGTCTAGTTTAGAAAGAAAATTATGTTTTTATTGGCGTCATCATGCTACCATTCCAGGGAAGGTTGGATAAGCCAATGCTCTGGGCTACAAAAAATTTTATTAACATGATCGAGTGTACTCTCAGAACAGTGATTGACTGACATAGAAATATGGAGTGATGAGGTCGACGCCATTTAGCACACAATCGTACCCCTCACATATCTCCCCCCAATACCTTAGAAGCAGCCTGAATCGTCCGCCTGTACTTCTCATGCACTGAAGTTAAATTTTAATAGCTTTTTTAGAGTTGTTGTATCTCTTCTCATGGTTCTCTTTTCAACTTCTGATTCTTCCTCTTCCATGATGGCTAAAACGAAACAAAACCTCCGAAATATAATGTGTTATATAATTACAGTATACGCAATAGAAAGATCTGACCAGAGGCAGCTGCAAGTGCATGAACAATATACATTCTAAAAATATTCCTTTCTTGTTTTGTCATCGCTGTAATCAAATCATCAAAAAAATATCATAATAAATCAAGGTATCAGTCTTTCCTTGTATTTACACATGATTTCTGTCAGATTGTTTAGCCTATGTCCAAGGTAATCTCCAATGTATTGTATAGAAAGATATGAGTTTAAATAAAAAAAGACAAATGAATGTTTCTCCATTATAATTTATCCATATCAAGTAAAGTACGACACAATTTGAACCTTGAATAACAAAATGTAAAGCTTAGAAAGAGATGTACACTGCACGCAAATTCACAGAGCGGAGCTTGCAAAACCCGTACGTGACGACACCCAAAATGGACAACATTCCTAGCATCACGGAAGTATTCACACTAGATAAAAGTACTGTCTTTTCATGCGTGTTTCCATTTTCCATGTCACGGAATGACATTACATTGCATTCTTTGCGTTCCAAGCTTTCCATTGATGTCGAAATAGCCTTATTTCAGTTTTTCCTTTGAATCGCAACTTTAAGTTGTGGCACCTATCGATTTTGGTTGCCATGGTGACAGTATTGGCCGAATAATGCGCAAAAAAGGGTGAAGCTGGCTTTCAGGGGCTACTCCCACGCGTTTATGGGAGATCAGACTGTCTGGTCTCTGAATGGAATTTTTGAACCCCACCAAAATGTAGACAATGGTTTTAAAGGAATTTATGGAGTTTGGGAAAGTGATGAAAATGTGTCACGTAAGTCTGATGGTAATGTGTTTAAATCTCTATACTGTCATTTTAAAGTGCAAAGAAATTCTTTCAGCTCGTTGATCAAGAGCATTAGTCGGATCTTCACCAAAATTTAAGTTACTTTCTCTTTAGCATCGCATCTATCAACACATAAAAATTTTATCAACATCCATCCATAACTTTTTCAGATGTTCGTTTAACTGACAAGGAAATTAATCAGCATGTCTATATCCTTGTTATAGGGTCTTCGTTTTCTTTCTCCCCATGTACCACTGAGAACATGGCACCAGGAAGCTTAGTGGTGGTGGGCAGACCACTGGGTCTGTGTTTGCATGTTTCTTTTGACCGTCCCATCCCTTGCGCCGCCAAAAGGGGGAGCTGAGGACGGATTTCATGTTCAACAACATTGTTCAAGCTGAAATAAATCCATCCCTGCTTGAGCGCACTGGTCATTTTACATTGGACTGCTTTCGGAGGAATGCCGGAATCACAAAAATGTTTTACCAAAGGAAGTCTCCATTCCAAGTGTCTGTGAACACTGATGGCCATTATAGAGCATTGCTTTTTTTTTTTGTCCCAGAACCATTTATATGTGGATTTTGAGGTGTGCTTATTTTCACCTCTGGCTAAGTCTCTGTCCTCTCACATAAGCAACTCAAATACAACCAAACATGTCTGAGCCCGAAACCGATCTGGAAAAAGAAGACAGTCCAAACAATCACAGCCACAAAGACTAAAGAAGAATTTATCCATTTAGTAAATATTATGCTAAATTCCTGTTGTTTATTTGACAAGAAAATGGATTTAGTCTTACATTCACAATTCGTAACAATATTTAAATTTTTTCTGTTATTTGATGACATTTCACTCGCGGAATTTAGGCATTGCGCATCAAATTAATCAGTTTCACGTGCCTTACGGTGGATTTCCCCACTAATGACATGGAAATCGATTATGACTTTGGAATTCTCAGGCTTGTCTTTATTGAGGGATTAAAAGCAATGGAATTGCATAAAAATGTTTCAAATGGTCTTATTTCATTAAAATTATTTAAACGATCATGAAACACATGCATTGTTTCCAATCCCTGAGTAAAGAGAAGCACAGGAAGTCCGGAGTCATAATCGCTTTCCATGTTACTTGTGATGAGGTGCACCTTTACGCAAGTGAAACGGAAACTTCAGTGCACAAGGATTTTTATTCCGCCTGAGAATCTCATTAAGTATTCAATGAATAATTAAGGACTACGGTGAATAAGCCTAAAAATGTGTAAGACCTAAGCCGAATGCGTGAGACTTGGCATCTCTGCGTTGGCATAAAACGTGGGTCAGAACTGACGCAAATTTTTAAAAATTCACAAAAAATCTAATACTTCTCCTATTTTAATGATCAATTGGTCATTTGAAAGGATAAACTCTCTACTTCTATTTATGCTTGAAATAAATGGGATTAAAACCATATGGAAGTTTCACATTTCTCCATATGTGTTGAAAAGTGTGAAACTGAAAATTCGTTTTCCTTAATAACTCAAACATTGAAATTACAATCTTGCTGACATTTTTTTTCATCTTTGGTACACTAATAATGAAATGATATACCAAATATAAAAGAATTTTAACAGGTAGTTTCTTTTTTATGAATTTTGAAGTTACGCAAAGTAACAATTTTGACTAATTTTGGCACCTCATACCAGTCAAACCATTGTTTGAAAATTACCATTTATATAAGATAAACAAAAAGAGTTTTTTCTCAGATATTTAAACAATCCTTTCACTAATTCAGCTTGAATGATAAGCAAGATAATATCCACTGAATATGAATCAATAGTAACTGATTGACACAAATAGCTTTATAATTGCAAGCACAGTTAGATAAAGCAGGACTATTATTTTGGGTTGTATATCTTGTTCTTTTACTTGTCATGGTTCACTTCTTTACATTCCTTCAAAAGAAAATCAATATTAGCAGACAAAATCAGAATTTCTGCATCAAATAAGTGACGACATTCACTCGGGTCAATACTGACATGGTGATAATTTTATTAATGCATAAAAAATGCTCAAGTGATCCTAAAATTTTACACACCATAATACAACAAAATTTTGATTTAAAAAAAAAAAAAATTAGAATCGATATATTGAGACTAGTAAAAAATATGAACATTTTTCATGCGCAGGGTCATTTCTGACCCATGTTTCACTGATTTGGGTTAATGGTAACTAAAGTCAGCCAGCAAGCTAGTGAACGTTAAGGTAACTCGATAGCAAACGCAGCTATAGTTAATGTACAATTTGCAAGAACATAATTGGTCACAATGTTACACACTTTTTCTATGTTATTCTTCCTTCCCTGGTTACTGCAGCCCTTCCTTTATACTATGCGCCCATCTCCTTCTCAGTCAAACTCGAAATGTTGTCGTATTTTACACCATACTTTTACTGAGCGGTCTTTTCAGATAACCCAGCAAACGCCCAAGCCAATTCCACTTCAGAAGATAATTTCATGTGAAACCTGCGTCGCTCCTATATAGTAATTACTGAGGAACTGAATTTGTTCCTGAACTCGGTACGTTTAATTTTTTTCATACTCTAGTCATTCAAATAATGTGTACTTCTTCAATCTAATTCGTTTTTCCAGCAGTTATTGCAGCAATTCACAAGGTTGTAAAATAAGAATAATTCTTATAGTGTTATCTGCTGAAAAACGAGACACTGGCTTGCTGGCTCTAATCGAATCAGTCAAACCAAGGAGCTCTTCTACTGTACATTAGACTGCAAGCTCGCTGAGTCATTTAACATTACCGTTGTTTACAAGAAGAAGCCCCAGTGATTTCAGTCCATTATGAGAAACGCTGAAGGAATTAGCTGGCCATGTGCAAGATTCTGATGTTGATCCTCTGTGTGAGCAGAGTTCATGCTTGAAAGGCAATAGTTATCCAGTTAAGAAACTTTAGTCTGGGAGTTCAGCGGGTTTTATATGTAATTTCGAGTACCCCAAATGACCCCAAATTTCACTTTAATTATCATAATTCAGTAAATCAATGAAACTTGTGCCAAACTGTTCTCAGGTCAACTCTAATCAACAAATCAACAAATTCTTGAGTGTCAGCTCCTGTACCAAGTCCACCTAAGAATGGCTTCAATTAGTGCCAATTAGCAGTTTAATTGTCATAATTGAGTATATCAATTAAACAAATTAAACAAACTTTTCTTAAGAGGTCACTGATACCTGAATGGCATTTCTTAATTTTTGGTTCCTGTACAAAGTGGACTTAAGAATTGCCTTTAGCTGTCACCTTTAATCATAGCTTTTAAGGAATTAAATATGCTCAGGTGTCATCGTTGGCTTCGTTTACACAATTGGTATTTTTACCTTGTAATTTTATGTTATATACAAGATGGGAAATATGTATGGTCAGACACTTTTACCCTACCAATCAAAATCTGTCAGAATATAGAGGGAGAATGTAAAGTAATGTAAACACACACATTTCACTATTGTGGTCCAGTGTTTACAACTGAGATTGCTGCGCCTTTAAGAAAGTCATGTAATGTCTTTCCAATCCACACAATGGCACACAATTAGCCTTGGGGCATTCTGAAAGCACATGGGCAAAAGTCCTCTCAATGCATGATGCATTCTACTGTGAATCTGCATCATGCATGATCACTTATAATCCACTGCTTGAATTTTTTCTCTAAAGGACAGGGTTGGAGATCCATGTGAGTTCACTGATTAATGCTACTGGTGAGTTGGTACATGTCCACCTGGTTTGATACACTACATGTATGAGAGCATGACACGTGATAGCCTAGGCCAACGTGAATTGTACCGTATCATGCAGTAAATGGTAAATCGTAACCTGGTTGTTTTATTTTGGTCAATGATAAATGTAGCCTCAAAGATTAAAGGCGCTCTTTGCTCGTGGGTAATTTACATCACTGATTGAAGTTCCGTGGTCTTGTTCACAGATGGGGCTCTAATTTCGTAGACCAGGCGCTGGCGCGGCGAATGGGGGATGCACCGCGCCAACAGGGTGTGTCCAGGAGTATGTTGCAATTTCGTGCCTGGCGTAGCCTGGCGCAAGTACTCCTCTGTCCCGCCTCTGTCCCTCCTTCCAGCGCAAGTTGGCAAAAAAGGCGTGTTTGGGTATAACACAGCCGAGTCAAATATTGCTCATTGCCAAGAGAAACGATGGATAGCGCGTTCCTATTATTACAGCCTGTTGCTGCTTAAAATTTTGGGATTAACATTCATGAACGTTACACATTTATTTTCAATATGAGATCTTAACTTAGTACGAGATCATAGCAATCAGGCTGTATTTCTTTCCCCCACTAAAAACGATAAACCCTAAGTGACAATAATAGTAGCCTAGTATTAAGCCGCTTGCACGCTGGACACGAAAGGAATTTTTTGCTCGACAGATTGCGTTGAAAGCAGTGTCATGTGTACGAAAGTCTGACTGGGTTTTAATATATCTCCGTGTCCGACAGTCTATTATTGTTTTTCATTTCTTCAAATCTACTGACTCTTTTAGATATTAAACGTGAACGTTTTGATAAGAGGGCTCAGTTCTTCAAGATGAGTACTGAGAATTTCAATCAATGTTTCTGTTTAAGCTCTGCTCAATAAAGTGAGTCGACATTGGCGCGAGACAATGTACAATGCTTCCATGTCTGACAGCCAAAAAAACAAGCTGCTGACATTGTCAAGCAATATCCCCCGCAACTGGCATTGCATTTTTGAATAGAGAATGTTTACATGCATTTAGATTTCTTAAGAACTGTACTAATCCCAAAGCTGTTAATTTCCTTGCAAAAAAAAGTAGGCCGGAGAGTATGCATCAGAAAACTCTGAAAATAATACCAAATAGTTGTCATAATGCACCTCTATGTCATCCCGATGCAAAATATGATCACAATCGGATGATTAGTTTCAAATTTTTAGCCAAGACAGGACACATTACAGATTTCCCACAAATCTGAGGGCCTTTCAACCCAAATCGCAAACAATTGTAAAGATATTTTCAAAATTGTTTTTCATGACGCACCTTTATGTGTTTATACACCTTGATGCCAAATATGATCACAATCGGATGATTATTTTCAAAGTTATAGCCCGGACACGACACATTACAGATTTCCCACAAATTTGTCGCTTTTTGCCCCAAAACATGAAAAATTACAAAATTATTTTCAAAATTGTTTTTCATGACACACCTTTATGTGGTTTTACACCTCAATGCCAAATATGATCAGAATCGGATGATTAGTTTAGTTATAGCCCGGACAACAAACGTGTCGGACGGACTGACAGACGGACAGACAGACCCCATTTTTTTATATCCCCCGCAACAACGTTGTTGCGGGGGATAAAAAAGTGATGAAGTGATTACCTGATTTTGGGCCTCCACTTCCAGTTCTTTGTCGTGTGCACACAACAGCATTCGCACGCGTGTGGAAGACGTTATTACTGCGCTGCTATTTCACCTGGCAACAAGAAATACTATTTTCCTTTTGGCTGATATGTTGCTGATTCAAGCAGAGCAGTCTGCCTTCCCCTCATCCATTCATAGATTACTAATCTCTTTTACAGTTTATGTTACTAATGTGTGGCACGTTTTATCACTTCTCAGGGTGAGAAATGTCGCATCCAGTAAAAGGTGGCATTGCGGCGCGTGATCAGAGTGCGGTACAATTCTGGGACCAGCTGGGAAAATGCGTGGGAAGGAACTAATTTCTCCGGTTTTGATTTGGGAAATAATTCAAGTTTAAAATAACGGAAAGTAATCCATTGATTTTTAAAATGTAACTGTATCCAAAGTACCATGTATTAAAATTGTAACTGTAACGGAATACAGTTACACATATTTTGTATCCTAATTACGTAACGCCAATACATGTATTCCGTTACTCCCCAACACTGGCCATGTCCTCATCGTATTCATTATCCTCCGTTTCCTCAATCTCACTTTCATCTGGGATCGGACACTCTGGAAGCTGTGGTCTATTATGCCTTATAGATTCATACCACCCATTTTCTGATGGGTTCTGCTGTATTTCGCCGAGGTCCGCATTCACCGACATGCAGGCAATGGATGATGCACATTTTATGTCTATTATACTGGCACAAGTGTTCTTTGGACCATTACCCTTTGCTTCTCCTCCCCTAGACAATAACAGCCAAAAAAATGCACTCATCTGTTTTTGCCATAGTGCCATAGTGCCAAGAGAACAGGGGACTGGTGTTAATGGATATTGGAATACTTGCTCCAAGACAAGATTCCTCTTGGTGGCGAGCATCACCAGGCAATCCAGGAGATCCCTCATACACTTCATCTCAGCAATTCTTTTGTCCTGTGTTTGTCGATTCTTCACAACATCAACGAATGTCTTCAGTGTTGCTTTAGCTATTCGTTTTTCAAACCTGCCAGGGTTGTCTAGACAAACTTGTAAAAATTCTTGGTGGCTTTTACGTCCGTTTTCTGGAATACTAAGCAGGCTTTCTCTTACCTCCGCACTGGCAACTTTTCCTGTACGAATGCTGAACAGCTAAACATCTTAAGTGGCCAGTTCCTCCTCAAATCAAAGAAATGCAGTTTAATACTGAACAATGCTTATCCAGCTGCTGAATTCTTGCGTAGAAGATTTAATTTTGAAGCAGTTCCATGTAGCTTTTGTTCAGGGGAGCCTGAATTAATCTATTCCTTTTCTTGCTTGGTTACATTTCAGTTTTGGTAGGATGTTTATAGCTGGCTAAACATTTTGAGTCCATGTGAGGATGTGCTCAGGAACCAGACGCGAGAACCAAGTAATCCAAAAAGCTTGTTTTATTAAAAGGGGACGGACCCCCGCAGAGCAGGAGGCAACAGTACAAAGTCCACCATCCAAAAATCAGAATCCCAGGGACGTAATCCAAGTTGTAACCAGGGCAGCAATCACAAAACTCGTAGTCGGGCAAAAAAAAGTTTGTTACACAAAGGCAAACAAATCCAAGTCAAAGCCAAAGTCATAATCAGGGACGGTATAGTCAGAAGAGAATCACAGAGAGTACAAGGCATAAATGATCGCAGCACAGGTAAACCATAAGAAATGTTCTGACAAAGGAGCTGGCTGTGAAAAGACTGCTTAAATAGGCAAACGGAAAGTCACATGCTACAAAGGGAAACAGGGGAACTGGATCAGACTAATTACAAAGGAATGAACATGAGGAAGTTCCTGAATACAAGAAATTGGCAAAAGCCAAAACGCGGACAGGGATCACAGACACAGTCTACCTACTACCGGTTAGGGAGTTCTATGATCCACAGAGTGAGAGGCAGAACAGTGATTAGCCTGATGCAGAAAATCTGCTGAAACACAGCCAAGTAAATTGAGTGAAGGCAAGGGGCGGAGACTAGAGCAGAGCGAGTGCTGAGAGCTTGTTAGTCAATGAGTAATGTGCAACTATACAATCCCTATTGCTTGTAAGTAAGCTAGTACTTTAAACTATGTAAGTCTTGGTTAGTAAGTTTAACTAAAACAACAAACTGTTAGTATTGTTAGTAATATAGAAAACCAAGGTGAAGGAAGTAAACGAGATTGGAAGGAATGGTTGAAATCCCAGAAACCATGAAATCACCCAAAAGTGTGGCACATAATACTGGGGCAGTGAGCGATCACATGACAAAAGACCAGGCAGGGGGAGACTAAGTGTAATGCACGGTAAGACGCAGAACATGGACCGGAATTTAACTCCAGGAGTGGAATATGGAAGATATACACAGAAAAAGCAAAAACAAAACATGGCAAGGCATCTAAATCACAATACAAAATACAGAGCATGGTCAGACAAAGCAGAATTCATAATAAAACATGGGAATCAGGCAGAAACAAAAACATGGTCAGGCAGAACAGGATCATAACACTAATAGTAAAACATACCATTATGTAATTAAGAAACTTATGAATTGGTAAGAGTATTTCAATTATTCGATATTGCTAACCTTCACAATAAATGTTCATAATATTAGTAACAGTTGTAAACTTGTATTATAAAATCAAATCAATAAGAAATAGTCATAGCGTACAAAAAATAAATAATCGATTGATCGTGCCTGTGTCAAAACTATTAACTTTTTTGGATTTGTGTCTCTTCATTTCAAAACATCAACCGTCAGTCCAGCGCTCTGTCCTTTTTTACATTGGCATGGTGGCTGGAGGACATAGCGCTCAAAGGCCTGTCGACAGAAGACCTCATAAAAGCAGTAACCGAAGAGGGAAATGAAGTGACCGAAGTGGAAGCAGAGAGATTGAAAGGCAAGTTAAGGTAAGTTTAATCAGGTAGCCAATGGTGCTTTATGTTTAATGGCGGCCGTAGGCCACCAGTAAAAGTGTTTTCTGTCACTAAGGTAACGCTAGCTTATGAAAATCGGACACACTTGCGTTAGCTTAAATAGCGCTAATGATTTAACATTAATATTATTATTGAGTTGCTGCTGAATTGACACATTTAACTTCGAAATACTGAGTTAGTTACATGGCATGGTCGGGTTGGAGGGTCTTCACGTTCACTTACAGCTCACGGAAGCCTCAACATAACAAGCCGAGTCTCCGTTGAGGGTAAACTCAGGGCTAGCCTCTCTCGGATTACCCCGACCTCTCTCTATATCCATTCCATTGCCAAACATATGGAAATCTCCCAACTGTGTATGGTCGGGCAAGGGACTGGATAGAGGGAGAGAAGTTATCTTCCCTTCTCAAAAGGGGCTAACCTCACAGATAATGTGCTTGACCTAGCTATGTTACCTTTAGCTAATATTTCCCCTCACGTACAAAACTAGCTGCCTAAAATGGCGCGAATAGCAACCGTGAAATGGCAAGTTATAAAGTAGTTTGCTACTTTTCCCTGCCACCTAATCAAAGTTCAGTTTAAAGCAATAGAATGATTGGTAATGTTTTAAATATCACTGATGCATCAACCATATTTTATGACACAAATTTCACAATGACACAAGTAAGAGGATAGCTTTTGTCCTAGCGCTTAAGACACTTTCAGAGAAGATGACTTTCAGTTGATTTACATTTCTTTTCTTGTCACAGGTATCCCTCAAATGCGGAATATATGCAAGCTGCCAAGACTTTGATTGTTAAATATCCTTTCGTCAAGGATCTCAAGGGAAATAGTTATGTAAGTGACTCATTGTATTATTATAAGCAGTATCTTTTACACAAGATATATTACAAGTGGTCATTGATATGTGTATACAAAATGTTAGTCATTAAAATGCATACTAATGTGTTCTTAAAAATTATGTCCTGTCGTGATAGGCATGATTAGAATTTGACTATCAAAAAATTCTATGTGCTAGCAAAAAGATGTTGTAATTACAGTCTTCAGTAATGTTTTTTGTTTCAACTACCATACATGGCACATGTCTTTGAGGCGTAAATTTAAAGTTAAAGTGAGACAAAGTAAGAAGACAACAAGTCACAGCACCTTGTAGAAGCTACATGAACCAATCATAGATGTGTGTCCAAGGTTGGGGTGTAACGATTCTGAACTGTGGTTTTTTTAAGGCGTTGTACCTCCACCTATTGCCATGGGGCGAACACCTGAGCTTTCTCTTTTCCTTTATTAAACCCGATGCAGTCTTGAACGAAAGTCCCAAACATCAAAGGGCATGAGAAATGTTTCCATAAAAAAACATTTGACTGACATTAGTCATTTTCAGCGACATGCAGCAAGGAGCCAAGTAAAGGACTACAGAATCGTCTCCTTTTAACCAATTAGTTTACTCTATGTTCCCGTTTACTTTGCTCAATTAGCAATCAAACAGGGGATTTGCCTATTTACTTTGCTAGATGAGTAGAACTGTTTATTAAGACAGCATGTTTGATTGCCGAATTCTGAAAGTTGAATGGCCATAGATCAGCACACAACGCATATTTGGCCATTTCGTGTGATTGTGATCATTTATATCTCACATTCATGTTTCAGCTGCTTTAGAGAATGTTTTCCACCTTATGTACTTTTTTAGACACTTGAAATCTAGGGCGATCTGAAAATAAATCTCTTTATTTTTATTGTATCACTATAGATCTCCTAAAAATACTACAATGAGAGATGAAATGCTGAGTCGGCATGTGGCGATATTGAACTAGGATTATTTTGAAAGTGTGATGAGACCACTTACAGTCATAGGGTGTGTAGGCAGTCACACGTAATTTCTTGAAACATACACATCTGAAGTGGATTATACGATTTAAAATGCTGTAGGGAAGAAGCCTGAGGTTAGATTTCACTAATTGCTGGTGCTCCACCATTCCCTAAATGTGCCCCCATGTACTTATGGCCTAAATAACAATCAAATAGCCTGTAGCAATTAAGATGTGATGGTGAAAAGCAGACAAACCTAACTGGGCTACGGTGTTAGATTGACAGAATGCCAATAATTCAAATCATTAGAAAAAAAATCCTCATCTGAATTACATCTCTCATTGTAGAATTTTAGGACATTATTCAAGATTAATTTAAAACAGATTTGTAATAAGATCGCCCAGGATTTTAAGCGTCTAAAATACACACAAGGTGGAAAACATTCTGAAAAGCGGATGAAACGTGAATGTGAGATATGAATCATTACGCACGAAATGGCGTGGCAATGGCAAGTGTGTTCATGCAAATCTGTGCTGTTTGTGTTGTCTTAATAAACAGCTCTACTGATTCAACTTAAAGAGTAAACAAATCCACCATTTGATTGCTAATCAAGCAATGTAAACGGGAACAGGTTACTTTTCTAAGAGTTGCCTGGTTGGTTAATTGGAAATGATTCTGTTTTCATTTGCTTGGCTCCTTTCAGCACGTAGCCGAAAAATACTTATGCCAGTCAAGTTGTCTGGAAGCATTTCCCATGCCCTTTGATGTTTTGCACTTTCGTTCAGGACCACACGGGGGTTAAAAAAGGAAAAGCTTGGATGTTCGCCCCATGTTAGCAGGTGGTGTTACTACGCCTTAAAAAAAACCCAGTTCACCCCTATTCCAAGGTCAGAAGTACACATTTTACTGAATTGGCAAATAAAAAAAAGCAATTGTCTCCAGCCTTGCGCCTCATTTACTTAAGCTAAGTAGAAGCCTTTACTTGGCTGCATTGTTTTTTAATTAGGGAAAGATGCCATTTAAATAATAAGTATACAATACTATGTCTTGCAGATATTGACTTCAGAGCAGCCCTCATCTTTCTGCCAAACATATTCAAGGAAAACATTGATCACTTTATCACACCTGGCGAGGTATGTATAGCTTGGAACTTAACTCTTTTCTTTCGTTTACATCTTAGAAGGAAATCAAAACATTAAAATCAAACATTTCCACTTAAAAATTTTATCCACTTAAAAATATTTCATTTCACTTAAGTGGTATTGTGTTGGTAATGATGCTGTCCAACTCCTCATTCTTGCTGTGTTTCATGACAGATGGATGGTCCCGATGTTAACCACCAAAAAGAGAATAATTTAGATTCCTTCAGTACTTGCATAAAGCCGCTGAAACAAGTTGTAGCAAAATACTGTTGTTTGTAGATATAATGGGAAAGATGTTTACCAAGATCATGAGCACAGTATCTGTGCACAAATAATTTTAACAATTCTCTTGTGAAGACTGAACACCCAAAACATAGTTGTCAGTCTGCATAACACAACAGAGCAAAGCTACACATAAACCACAAATTGAGCACGATGATGAGCATGAATGTCAACAGCTTACAGAAGGGTCATTCCATGTCAACTCAACTAGAGCCTCCACATCAAAATTTTGATTTTAATAAAACTTTGCACATTTCAAAAGATAGGCATTGGCAGTACTGAGGTCAAATATTTCAGCTCAATTATTGCTAATTCCTGAAATTTAGCCTATTTTAGGGAAGGGGGGGGGGGGGGGGGGGGTCACTTTTAGCAAAATCGCCTTAATTTAGGGGGGAGTTTGAGGGCCTCAGAAATGGATTTTCAGAGTTGACAGACCCACAAGTTTCATTTTTGTCATCAGAATAGTTGCTGAACTCCTGGCTTAAGCTACTTTTCTTTACTTGGTGTGTTTAGTTTATCTGTACTGTGGCCTGGAAAAAACAAACAAAAAAAACAATCTCACTAATTTTTTTCAAAATTTATTGCTTTTATTTTTCTGTTACTAATTAAGAGAGCCCTGAGACTTGGTACGCAAACGGTCAGTCAACTCTCTGAAGACCAGAAAAAATATCAAAGTCACCATGGTTGTATTAAATATTTTAATGACCTTGGAAGTTGTCTTCAGAATGAAAAGTGCATATTTTGAGTCATTATAGTGGGTATATATCTCAAAAGGGACACAAGTGATCAACGTCATATTTTAAGTTCTTGAACGCATGGGTCTTGGGTCTAACATATTAAAAAACTAGAGATGTAAAAATCTTTGTAAGAGATAACCGATAATGATTTTGATGAGCCTAGGACAGACAGTTACTCCATGTATGGATGAATTGTTGCTCTACTTTTCAAGTTCGTTCTGAAATATAGAGAGAAAAATCACCTCCCAGTCTCTGTTCAACAAGAAATTGTTGATGAAGTCAGTTTCTTGCTCTGTTTTTACAAGGAGAACTATGTTGCTTTTATAGCTTTTCACTGCAGAAAAGTGGTTTTGATACATCAAAAAGTCCAGAACTGAAAAAAGTCATAGTGTAATGATTTTTTTGATGAGGTGTTAAAGGCTATTCGATCTCCATATATGATAAAAGACCATTGTAAATCTAAGCTTAATATGATAGAATCTGTACATTATAAGTTAAGAGACTCCATAGGACATACAGTGGGCTCCTATTCATGAGTACCCATTGATAAAGTGCTGAAAAGTTACTGTTCTCATGAGGACATACAGGACCAAGTCCTGTTTGAGAGTAATCCACATACAGACAGTGAGTTTCTAACAGACTACAGTGATGGACAAACATTCAAGCAACACTCATTTTTTAAAGATCACCCAAATGCACTGCGACTGCATTTTTATGAGGATGAATTCGAAGTTGTAAATCCTTTGGCGTCAAAAAGAACCAAACACAAGCTGTGTGCATTTTATTACACTGTAATCACAATATAGATCTCAACAGAGACGTTCATTTAGCATTGTTGGTATACTATGAATATATTAAAAAGTGTGGTTTGACTGTCATTTTAAAACCTATGCTTGATGATCTTAAACTTGCTACAGATGGTTTCACAATAACTGTAAATGAAACTGAGCACACAGTCTATGCTGCTCTGGCAACTTTGTCTGGTGATAACTTGTCAGCTCACATGGTTGGTGGATTTACAATGTCATTTAATTCTGGCAGAATATGTCGCTATTGCATGGCTACTTATGGAGATATGAAACAGTTGTTTACGCAAGACAGCTTTGTTTTAAGAACATCTGAGGTTCGTCAGTGTCATCTCACTTGCATCCAACAAATCCCTGATGATAAACAACTTATGATGTAAATGATGCTTCACCTTTCGCAGAATTGCATTATTTTGATGTAACAAAAGCCTTACCACCAGACATAATGCACAATTTATTGGAGGGTGTAATTCAAGTGGTTATGAAGCTAGTCATTAGCAATGCTCATGCAGAGAAACACATAACAAAAAAAGAGATAAATGAAGAACTGCAAAAGACATGCATCGGTCAAAAGGACAAGGCAAACAAACCAGTGGAGTTGTCTGAAAGACTGCACACAGTTGGCATTTATGGATCTGCGTCTCAGAAGTGGTGCCTTTTCAGGCTGCTGCCTTTTCTAATGGCGCACCCTGTGCCGCCTGATTGTAAATATTGGCAAGTTTTTCTCTTATGTCGACAGATAACTGAAATTGTCATGGCTCCAAAGATGAGATGAGAGAATCTTTTGATGTTAAATGTACTAGTTAAAGAATTCCTGTCTGAAATGAAACATGTATTTCGGGATGTTATTACATCTAAGTGCCATTACGTAGTCCATTATGCAATACTGACAGAAATGTATGGGCCTCTGCGTTTGTTATGGTGCATGAGATTTGAGGCCAAGCACCAGTATTTTAAAATTGTTGCCCATAACTGCCGAAATTTTTTGAACATGGCTACAACTCTGAGCAACAGACACCAGTTCAGACAGTGCTGGGAATTTTCTTCTCAGAGTATGCTGGGCAAATTTGAAGAGGTGCCAGGAAAAAGTGTTACCACTCCATTTTTATCATTACCCGCAGAATTGCAGAGAACCCTGACAGTCAATCACAACCTCTGTAGATTTTACAGACAAAGCTACCCAACGTGTGTCCGAAGTAACAGTCAACAATGTCAAATATGCTGTCAGAGAAGTATTTGTCATAGATATACTACTTTCAGAGAGAATTCCACTGTTTTGGCAAATTAAGTACATTTTTATCATAAACTCTAGGTGGATCCTTTGTGGTAAAATTTTGGTTCCTCTGTCATATGACTCACTTTCATGCATACACCGTTAACAAAGATGGAGAGTGGACTTTACTGAAACCAGGAGATGAAATGGACTTTCAGGCAAATGACACTTATTGAGTGGATAATAATTTATGTTACACATTGTTCAACATTGTGTTTGAAAATGAAATTGAAATGTGAAAATGATAAAAACAAACCAGTAGTTATTACTCTATCTGCTTCTTGGAAGTAGTGCGTTTTCAAATTTTGCCAGGTTTAACTGAATGTGCTTGCTAACTGTTGGTTCCTCACATGTGACTGTTGCTTTTATGTATGCAATGCCATGGTCAATGTTGAATGTAATGTATTGAAACCAGGAAATTCATTTCCAGGAAAAAGACACTGACATGAATGGGGGGTGCGCCGTGCCAACGGGGTGTGTCCAGGCGTATGTTGCAATTTTGTGCCCAGCGTAGCCTGGCGCAAAAACTCCTCTGTCCCGCCTTCCTGCGCAAGTGGCAAAGAAGACGTGTTTGGGTATAACACAGCCGAGTCAAATCTTCACCAATCAAATGAGCTCCTCTCCTCACCTTTAATGTTTGGAATGTAGAAGCCTCTGTCCAAAATCTGCACGATGCATTAATGTTGCATTTTACTTTGCTGCTTCAGGCATGTTTTCTGTACCGCTTACGTCTATATTAAGCATTACGTATATGAGTTAGCTGGCTAGCTAGGGCATTCACGAATTATTACAATCAGCGAACTTGAATGGAATTTCAGAGCGAAACTAAGTCAGATCATTCAAACTTATGAAGTTGGAATGAAATACGACGGTTGCTCATTGGGAAGAGAAACGATGGATAGCCTGTTGCTATTAATTACACCCTGTTGCTGCTTAAAATTTTTGTATTAACATGCATGGACAGGAATAAGCAGATATAGAAAATGAATGAATGTATGAACATGCATGGACAACAATGCAAGATACGTTACACATTTATTTTCAATATGTGATCTTAAGTCAGTACGACATCATAGCAATTTGGCTGTATTCCTTTCCCACACTAAAAACGATAAAACCTAAGTGACAATAATAGTAGCCATATATTAAGCTCCTTGCACACTGGACGCGAAACGAATTTTTCGCACGACAAATTGCATTGAACGCAGTGTCTCGTGGCCTAAAGTCTGACAGGGTTTTAATATATCTCCGTGTCCGACAGTCGATTATTGTTCTTAATCTCTTCAAATCTGCTGACTCTTTTAGATATTAAACGTGAATGTTTTGATAAGAGGGCTCAGTTCTTCAAGATGAGTATCGAGAATTTCAATCAATGTTTCTGTTTAAGCTCTGCTCAATAAAGTGAGTCGCCATTGGCGCGAGACAATGTACAATGCCTTTGTGTCTGACAGCCAAAAAAAAAAAAAGAGGATGATTAGAACAGATTGATAATGAAATAAAGAATAAAAAGAAACATTTTAACAACAGAACATCCAATGAACACTGCGATTTATTTATTTGCGGGTCATCTCTTTTGGATGTTCCGTTTGTTGGTCTATCTTTATTCTTTATTTCGTTATAAATCTGTTCTCATATCATATTGCTGGCTGCTGGATATTGTGTATTTTGCGTCGGTCAGTCTTGATAGTGCATGCGATAATTTATTCACACTGTCAATGGTCATGGAATTGATTTGCTCATGCTCTATTTTATCTCTGCTGTGGAAATAAAGCGTGAATCTGTTCGATCCATCTGACTAATTTTCAAAAGAAAGACCAAATAAAGACTGTTGTCTATCTTCAACGGAAGGAAACAGACGAATAGGCTAAAAAGACTAAGAAAAGTTGATAGCTATCAATTTACATTATGTGAAGGTGGAACACAAACATGACCTAGTTTGCACATCTATTACTTCCTGGAATACTCAGAAAAATTAGAACTTTCATGACTTTCGGACACAGAGCTATATTAAAACCCTGTCCGACTATCGTGTTTTTGCATTGACTTTGTCTGTAATCAGTCGTGCGAAAAATGTGTGTCCAGTGGGCAAGCAGCTTTAATGAGCATAGAACGCAAGCATTCTATATATATATATCAGTTTGTGGTTGGCTGAGAAAGATGTGAAGTCATTAGTTTGCATCACAGATTCAGCTGCGTTGATTAAATCAGGTCAAGTTTCCATTACGCGTTCCAGCCGCCTTTAATCTGACATCAGGACAATCGATATAGATACAATAATTTATGTCCTTATTCAGATAGTTACATTAAATAGTGCTTCCTGTAATTATTTATTTAATTGAAATGTGCCTGACATTCTGGAAACCTGCCTGTGCCGGTCAGCCAAATTACCACTGCACAGAAATTAAACCTGGTTGAACCTGGCAAGCTTTCTGCGCAACTCCAGCAGAGACCTTTTCTACGAAATTATCCCTGCGTCTTGATGAATATGTGACACCTCCCCCTACTACGCCGCCACACCCATCTCGACGCACGTCAGACTACCAATTTGTGAAAGTGGCGCGCACAGTGTTGCACTGCACGAAATTACCACTGCGCGGGCGGCGCCGGACGAAATTACCACTGCGTGTTTGCGCCACGTTACGCCACGCTGCGCTATCCTGCGCTGCGCCAAGAAATTAGAGCCCTTTGTGTGAAAAATAGTTTGAAAAAATAGTATGAAATTTAACATGTAACAAACAAAAAGAATTAATCCAGCAAGCATACAAAAAATGCAGATGAGCAGCTTAGGGAGACATACTGACAAAACTGCACCTCAAATGATCTGCGGTTCTTCTTCTTTTATTTTTCCAGAAGTGTAGAACTACTAAGGTGTAATATGATCCGCGGTTGTTTGTGCCTGCTAGAATAATTTCCAGTGTGAGCAGGTCCAACACCGTGGTTGGCTCTGGCTAGGTCTGAACTAATTGGAAGGCGCAACCTGACGTCAGGTTTTGCCTAGATCTTGTGAAGATCTCGAGACGAGCTGTTCAGACAGGAAGTCACATTCAGGAAATCACTTTCTCGGATTACGGCGAAATCCCTGTATCTTACGTTTAGAAACTGCACAGAGGTTGAGTATGGACATCCCGTATTATAACATTAATATTAAAAGAAGGATTAGCATAATAGGTCCCCTTTAAAATTTCCCGTAAACTGTAAATATAAATAATTGTTAGGCTTCCAGTCAATTCAATGCTATTGAAGGAAAGTCTAATTTCTTACCTTTCTAACCAGATATTGTTCTAATCATTTACTGAATGACTGTCTTTACAAGAATAGGCAAAAGGACGCTAACGCCGGTGATTTAGCTGTGCTTAAACCTTTCCTGCGCGGCACTTACATAGCTTCTCACTGTAAAAGCTTAAGCACTGATAGTTTTGCAAAGGTTGTTCTTATGTCGGCAAAATCAGCATCAATGTTGGGTTTAACTTAGCTGATAAAGTGCAATAAAAACACCTGAAAAAAGTTTAGCGTTAAATCTTTATGGGTACGGCCAAACATCAGGAAAAAAAAACAACAGCATTTTAGAAGCTCCGCTATTATTCGTTTGTCTTTCCTGGAGTGGAGACATTCTTTCCAGACATCCAATATTTCTGCTTCCCAATTCCCTTGACCACAAATTATGTCACACATGTTCCAATATTTTTATTGCCTGAACAAAGCACTGTAAAAACCAATGTAAAGCTGGCTATAAATCAATAGTTATTGGCTGACACTCTCTAAAGTGAGAAGATCTCGCGTCTAAGGAGTTCTTGTGGCATTGTCTTTTAGTCACTTGACAGTAATAAGACAAAAAAATTCATCCATATATCTGAAATTTCTCACATTCTTCAGCATGCATCAGTTACTCCCACATTCTCCCACAATCTTTCACACTTCTTGAGTTAAATGTCATTATTAAATATTTATTAAATATTAATTATTCATCATTTTTCCCGATTGCAAGCAATGGGACAGATTCTTCAAAATTTTCAGCAATTTTTTACTCTATCATACTTTTAGCTAGTAACGTCAATCGAACTGGACAATGTTAAGCTATGCTTCTTTGCCAATCAACTCTTCCATAACTTCTATTATTTTTTTTTCAATAAGTTCTGGGAACTTGGAGTGTGGTGACATCACTGTTAGAGTGGAGAATCATTAAGAAGTCTTTCCCTTGCTCTAACCCCCACTGTTTCCTGTCCACATAAATATTTTTATATCCAAGTTGTAGCAAAAGTTGTGCTGGTCACGAAAATGTAACTACGAAAGCACTCGGACAAACTGTTTTGGCAGAATAAGTCAACAAGTAACGGTCAAATGAGTTGTATACAAACTGATGTCATTGAAGTGAATGAACCAAATATACCCAAAAGTATCCTATATAAAGTATAGTAAACTTCACCCCCTCCCCAGGGGCAAACATGCAGCCTGGGGGCCATGAAATTAACTGTTTTTATAAAGCACCTGAAGACCCTTCCATCTATGAAGAATATGGTATTCCAGCATACCTGGGTCTGGAGGAGAAGATTTTGAACATTTCAGCCAATTAGACCAATTTTAGCCCTGCCCCTCAGAGCACCTGGGGGTAGGCACCATATAACTAACAATTTTTTTGCATATTTGACCAAGGAAGGGTACTGCAAAATTTTATTGAAATCGGATCACTGGGCTCTGAGAAGAAGTCGAAAATGTATTGACCAGTTTTAGCCCCGTCCCTCAGAGCCCCTGGGGATGGCCAACATATAATTCACAATTTTGGTGTATATTTGACTAAGGAAGGTTCCTGCAAAGTTTTATTGAAATCAGATCAGTGGTTTCTGAGAAGAAGTCAAAAATGTAAATTGTTTACGGACGCACGACGAACCAAGGCGATTACAATAGGTCACTTCGAGTCTCGTGACCTAAAATGCGACCGAAACTCTTTTAATTCCTTTATTAGCCAAGACAAGATCATTCAGGATTGGATGCTGAAACACACGGTTTTCTAACTTGCTTGCGTTCCCACATTTTTTCCCATATTTTGCTTAGCAGACTCTCCTCTTAAGTATGGTAACTCCATTTCATAGATTGGACTTAGTATCTTCTGGCGCTTTTCCACTACGTGGTACCGGCTCTACTCTACTCTACTCCACCTGCCTTGGGCCCGGGTACTTTGCTGGGGGGTCGTTTTCCATTAGAGGGTAGTATTGCCTCAGTGTAGTTGGTCATCATAGCAGCGCAGCACAAAATTTCCTTGACGTCATCCTCAACACGACACATAATGTAGCTGCAGTTATATCAAGTTTACATTTATTCCATCAATTTTGTAAAAGATTTGTGTGTTCAAATCGGGGGACACGCACTACTGTCACCACGTTATGGCACTGAAGTCCAGTGAGTGTTGAATTGTATTTTCTGTTTGACATTGACGTGTCTGATGCAGTTGCACATTAAATCGTGTTCCATCTAACAACACAAAGCAATGATATCCGTAAAAGGCATGGAGAGCGAATGTACATTTCATCCTGGATTTAACAAGCCATTTATTTGCCATCAAAGCATGGGATAATGAACTGATCATTGCAGAGAAGAGTTCCACATTGCAAATGCGCAAATCACAGGAGATGGCAGAAAATCGGAATTCATTGCTTTTGTTGCATCACATCACATCATGTTGCATCATCTCATCTTGTTATGGATACGAGGGGGAGACACACTGGGAAACTCGGAAAACCTCGAAACAGGAGGGAGACACAAAAGGGGAGTGAGACGCCAGATGCGGGGATCCAAAATAATATTTATTAAAATAAACACAGAATAAACCAGGGGGGAAAAGGGGGCACTCCGGCCAACAAAAACACCGAGCCTCGCACTGAAACGGGAGAACTCAGGAATCCAAAAACTCTAACGAATACCAGGGGGCAGACTCGGAACAACACACCGGGGATAACCCAAGTGGATACAGAGAAATAGCCCGGACAAAATTGGCAGCTGCCCGCCCGCCCCCCAAAGGGATGACAATACCCCTCGTGCCCGTGTCGGGCTAAGGGGTAAAAAGGCGAGTAGTGTACTCTACTAGTGCAGAGTAGAGCCGGTTTGAGGTAGAAGTAGTATGTGGGTACTTCTGCCAAACTGGGCGCAATTCCAAACATCCAAAGGGTGTCTTTCTGACCCATGTGTAGGGTCTTAAAACCTGAGGGAAAAATCTAAAGGGGCATTGTAGGAGAGGCCTATGACCATAAGGTATATGCGAGACAGAAAAAAATCCAAAAGAAAACAACTCCAGGAAAAAAAATTGAAAAAAATATTGCTGATGTCTGGGACTATTTTCATCAAAAAGCATGACATAAAAACACTTCAAATAAAATCCAATTTTTAAACAATTAATTTCACATTGTTGTCTATTTATAATAAAAATAAACATCAGTTATCATGAGTACTTTCCCGGAAAACTAGTAAATTGATCGGGCATTGGGACTTCACTTCTCAGCAACTCAATCAATAAAGCAATACCGATGCTACAGTGGTGTCCCATTATACGAAATAGGTAATATCGGTAGAACCCTTGATGCACATCCTGCAGGAAAAAAATAATTCATTTTATTTTCCACCATGGTATCTTTGTATATTTATTCCAATATTTTTTAAAGTAAAAAACCAAAGCGAATAATCGTTTTCGTGATATTAATAATATCGCATTCACACCACGGCGTGGTGTCCAAAACGTAAAATATAGCATCAGTACAAAACACGCACCGGTCTCCAAAAAAATCACACCTGGCTTCAAAATGGAATACTCCGGCAAAGAGGCTTACGTCACACTTCTTCATTGACAACATTACGCTGTGGATTGTTGTGCATGGTAAAACATAATGGCGGGTTGTTGTTGTGGTGTCATGTTGTTGGGTCGGTAAATGTTGTAGCATCAGTGTTGTAATAGGTGCAAATGCGGCTCAATTATATCTCTGGTGAGTATTTTCATTATTATTTTCCAGGCATGGCACCAGCTGAATTTTATTTATTTTTTTCCCATGAAAAATGTGTGACGGGGGCGGCAAAGTTTTCAAGCGGGTTTGGGGGGGTGGGAGTCGAACGAACGCGAATGACTTATGTCTTTAATCGCAAAACAAAATGTAACCAATAACACGTGTCTGTCCTCACCCCGCATTTCTCCCTGAGTAATGCCAACCACGGAATTGCACAACCGATATCAGATAAAAACGGCGGAAATCCGCCAATCTGCGATTGCCATACCTGATTTTTGAGTTTCTGTGGGGATTTGAAGCGTGAACTCCTACAGTAATATACCTTTTTGTGTGAAATTAATTCATTTTTCCTCCCGATTTTCGAGGTAAACGTTGATGCGGACGCCATCCAAAATGACGTCCTGTAGCATCTGTAAACTGAATTGCGATTTACGCTACTGTTTTACCGTCAAGCTAAGCATTTTTACGTGTACTCTAGACATATTTTTTGTAAATATAGTTATGATCTTTGTATAATTTGTTGTTATTTTATATTCTTAACATGTCCTGTGTCTGTTTTTGATCTAAGAGATCCCGATGCTACATGTTTTAGTCAGACTTTTTTTTGCGGTGGGGTCGTTGTAGCATCGGGTTGCCTCGATAGGTTTACATTATTAAAATGGAAAATGGACTTTCTGGGTTTTTCTAATTAAACTGTTTTAAATTCTATCTTTATTTGTAAGTTAGCTTTACTGATAAATAAAGTAGTATAAACTTGTTTTAATTGTTGTTTGGTGTCATGCAATTGAAGTCTTGAATCATTTCTAAATTTTCACTAGGTTTTTCTAAATTTTGGTAGTCATGTGGTAGTGTATCATGTAAATGTTTTGGTGGTTCAAAATGTTATTCCCTACAAATATTTGTGCTCAAAACTATTTATATGCTGATTAGAACTTTTGCCATTTGTTTTTTTCTTTTTTATTTTAATATAAGCTCACTCTCTTGCAACCCGTCAAAAGAATTGAGGATGAGCTATTGTGATTTCAGATGCTATATGGACACTGTATCACTGTTGTGTTCAAGACCTCATCCCAGCAGTTATTAAAGATAGATATACTTTATTGAACCCCGTGGGGTAATTTGTCCTCTGCATTTGACCCATCCTATAGTTAGGAGCAGTGGGCAGCCACAGAGCAGCGCCCAGGGACCAACTCCAGTTCAAAAGCCAGTTCCTTGGTCAGGGGTACTGGTTGGAGTGTTCCTATGAGGCATGTTTTTGCGGGTGGGGGAAACCGGAGTACCCGGAGGAAACCCACGCAAACACGGGGAGAACATGCAAACATGAAACTTTGGTCACATTTAGGTCAATGATGCCGTTTATTGGTTTCATAGTATTGTTCATTAATTTGATGTTCACTCATAAGTCATATTCATGTTCCTTAATGAATTTTGGTTCAATTACCATGATTTATTATTATTATTGTTTTTATTATTATTATTATTATTATTATTGTTGTTGTTATTGTTATGTCATTTTTAAAATGAGGTATTTTGTTTAGAGACCATCAATTTTGATTTTCATCATTTTCATCCTGTATTTACATCAACAGGAATGTTTCCCACACAAATCAGGGCCCACATAATGTAATAATTTACAAAGTTGAGTAAATTTTTCATACAACACACTGGAGAGTTTGGATGCTACATGGACACCGTGTCACTGTAGTGTCCAAGTTCTGGTCATTCAATTTGCAGCATCAGTTCATTTTCTAGGTTTCCTAGGTTATTTTATTTATTTGAGCACAAAGTTCATTATGATTTAGCAATGTTCATTCAGAATAATGATTATTATTTTACAATTTATATGAAGCTAGTTTATATTTTACATGTAGTGTGTTTCATCGTCCATGGCGTGAACATTAACTGTATAAAGAATAATGTTGTTTTGTAACATTTTAAATATTATTACTACCTACCTCTTTGTGTCATTACTATATTTGAGTATTCAGAACATGACAATATTTATTCACATTAGCTCAGGCCTCAGGGCCTAGATAGATTTCCAGTTTTTATTTTAAAAAATTGCACATGCATTCAAATTCAAGTTTGAATGCTACTGGATACCATGTCCATGTAGCATCATTTATTATGCAATAACACTCAACAGCCCGTTGTTACAGTTGTCATGTGACATGAATATTAGCCCCTTCACAATTATTTAGTAATTGTCTAGTTTCCTGTTGCAGCTCTTGAAAATAGGGAAGTTAGAAGTCATTGAAAATTATTTTCATGGAGAAAGTCCAAAATAAAAATATTCAAATATTTTTCAATTTTGGACATGGTTGGTGACACGAAACTAGGAATAAATTGTGAAAGGCCGTAAATAGACCTCTTAATGCCCTTAAACATGTCTTCTGAAGACAAGAGACTATTAAAAAAAAAAAAGTTTGTTGTTAAAACCACGTAAAATAATTTATTTTAGAGATTTACTACACGGTAAATAATAAACCAAATAAGAAGTCAAGCAGCAAACTTTGTTAACATTAAAACAACTTCCATATACTTACCATATGTTTAATGAACAGAAAACAAAGTCACTGAGAAAACAAGTCATATTGTGCATAAACTTGGGTTTTGGTTGCAATAATTACATAGCCATGGTGTCCACGTAGCATAGGTAAATGTTAAATAGATACCAAGATAGTATGGATCTGCATACAGAAGTGGTTGCAAACCTTCTGGATTTTATCTGTACACCAATATGAATACCAGCATGGATTGAATCTTGCATGGAATAGAACTCTGCTGCACAGAAAACTAGATCTTGATGCACACGGTGTCTACGTAGCATAGGTAATTGTCAAATAGATCCTAAGATTAAATGGTAGATATCTGCTTATTTTGCATACAGAAGTGGTTGCAAACCTTTTGTATTTTATCAGTGTATCAATATGGATTGAATCTTACATGGAATAGAACACTGCTGCACAGAAAACTAGATTTTTGCACATTATTCTTTACAGACATGGTGTCCATGTAGCATAGGTACATGTCTAATACTGCCACTTCATGTTGGAATTTTATTTTGCATTTCTTATGGTTCTAAATGGTTGGTAACTTGTTTGTATTAATTTCATAACAATTTTGAATGCACCTTACATAAAATGGAACTCATATTACAGAAAATTAGATTTTGATGTGGATTTACTCGGACACGATGTCATACCTGTCAAGTTTTGAATTTGAAAATAAGGGTAATTTTCCAGCACTCGCTGCGAGCTGTTCCACCACCCCAACCAAGCTCCAGTATCCCTTACATTTTAAGACAGGTGTACAAGATATCTAAAATGAACTTGTCCACCGCTTTCTAACTACAGTTAGGAGATCAGAATCTGATAGGCCTACCTTTGTTGACATTAAAATGTTGTGAACATTTCCTACATATTAATACAGCCTAAATGAAAACACAAAAGAGCATATGAAGCACATTTATTTATTTTTCATATTTTCAGTTCATATACAAGTCAACACATTACATATTTACTGCTTATTTCACATTGCTTGTCTTTAAATTTAACATGCAGGCTACATTTTATTTTCATTCATTTACATTTCTTACATCTCATTATTTTTACTCAAGTGGCTCTCTGGCATTGACTAATGACTTATTATACAGATTTGTTGCAGACTTTGCATCCTTTAACACTTTTCTGGAAGGAGTGTATTTGTCGGCCGTAGTGTGGCACTAGCTCTACAAAATTTAAGTCTAGCGGTGGCGGCAGTTTTTTTTTTTTTTTTTTCCCTGCGGGTGCGAACAACAATGCGCGCATACATAATCATTGTTGACATGCCGAATGAACGAAAGCTTAAATGCCAGGCTTAATCTGGTGTTGATCAAACTTCATAGCTGATTCATGGGAATGCTATGGTCTTGGTCTGTCGAGAGAGAGAGAGCAAAGTAGTGTCCTTTGTCGCCATTTCTGACAGGTGCTTATGCGGGCGGCGTCATCCCATGGAAACTATGGCGTGACATTAGTGTACGAAAAGTTTGCCCGTCTGACGCGGACAAATTGAACCCACTGGCATAAAGTTTGTTTGGTATTGACAGGGAAGGAATGGACCCTGTGCCCTGTTTCGGATGAATTCTTACACTTCGCATAAACACAATAATTCACCATAGCAAGCTGCTGTATAGTAGATACCACCGTAGATACCACAAACTCATGTATCCATATTCCATTTTTATGGTTTGTAATGCTACAACGTCGTAAACGTTTGTAATGTCTTTTGTTTTGTGTAATTAAAATGTATCCTCAAGGAGATTATTTTACCACAACACCATTAAGAATGAGACATTCTTTTTGTATAAACAACCATCAATTACTAAAATGGTGTCCACGTAGCATAGGTATTTTGGAAATGCTCAATCTGCAATGACATTGCAATAAAGTTTTTCCTGAAAAAGATACAGAGTTTTGATTTTCTTTTATGATAAAAGGGGTTGTTTGGCTAATAGAATATCATATTCAACTGGATCTACAGCCATTCTGAAATTTTGACTTCCATGTCACACTTTTGCTCCCAATTTCCTGGAGGTACCCATGTAAGAAACGACTTAGCTGAAATCTCCGTTGGACCAAATGCTTTAGCCAAAAACTCTCGTGGCTCAGTGACTCAGCAAAATTGTGGCATAGAGGTTGAGTACAAATCTTAGATATGGATAATTTGCAGTTCGACTGAGCCTTCTGCTTGACTTTTTCCAGGCTTCAGCCTTATCATTGTTCGGATTAAGATTGATACAACTGTACATTTGTATGACAAATCTAATTTTTCTCCATCAAACTCCGTGGTACAGTCACTCAAACCAGCTCCAAGAGAGCACATTGAGCGCAGAAAAGACCAGTCTTTTTTGCAGGGTGGGACCAAGAGAACATGTTACAGTAAAATTATAAGCAGAAAAAATTGCTTGAGCTCCTATTCTAGTGTATACCAGCAACCGTTCGCACTGGCAAATTATATTTACAATCGTATCTAAAACAGGCGAAATATTGGTATCAAAACAGAGCTAGCTAAGTACAAAGAAAAGAAAGGAATGTCACCATTTGTTCATCACTTTACATTACTTTCTCCTACGTTTGAAAATAGGTTATAAGGACGGAGTAAGCAGTAGCTTCTAGTAGTTTGACTTCCCATAATTGGATCAATGACGCCATCTAACATTACTTGCTAAATTATTAGTATTATTTATTTATTGATTGATTTTTTACATTCTTGCTTGACTCTAGCTGGAACATGAGACTGATCACTTCATTAAAATTTCTATTTCACCCCAATTTACAGTGCTGCTCATTGCACTAGTCATCTTACTGACCTAAGCTAAAATTTCCGAAAATAAACTTATTTAATCATTTATATGCCTGTTCATGACATTGGTCAAATTATTTATTGGGCTTGCTGATTCTGTAGCTATAAACCAGGGAACCTTCACCAGAAAGAGCCACTGTGGGTGCAGGCTTTCATACCAACCAGGCTGCTACACACCTGATTCTACTAATCAAAGCCCTAAACAAACATTCCAGATTTGGAGAATCAGGAGTGTAGCAGCTTAGTTGGTATGAAAGCCTGGCTCCTTCTGGAGAAGGTTCCCTACCCCTGCTATAAACCTTTCTTCAATTTAAATGTGCTTTTGATTTTAAAACAAGTTCTGCTTTTTGTTGGCTGGAAAATTAATGAACTTGTTGGAAAAGTTGGAAAACATAGAGCCTTTTCTAAAGCTTGTTTTTTTTTTTATGTTGCTCCCAAATGATTCCCATAGTCTTCGGTAAATATAAATAAATATTATGCAGCAAATTTAAAATGAGCGAATATTTCCATTAAAACAATATAGTTTAGCAGTTTGAACATTAAATATCTTGTCTTTGTAGTGTACTCAATTGAATACAGGTTATAAAAGATTTGCAAATCATTGTGTTTCAATTATGTTTCAAAATTAATTATGTTTTTATTCAAACATTACACAACGTCCCAATTTCATTGAAATAGAGTACTAAAGTGATGATGTCGCAACTACTTAGCTTCTGGTGTCAGGGGTAAAATCCCCATGGGAATTTGTAATGGGCTTTGGACACTTTCTGGTATTGCTTGAACTCGTATTAATTCTATGAGCCGCCTCGCTCTGAGATTAGCCAGTGGGGTATACAGATACAAATGATCACATCAAATTTGTTGTTTCTTGCCAAAGAAATATGCTTTCGCACTTTTAGCCCAGTTTGTAGTCCACTTCTGCGAGCTACATATCCGTTGCATTAGCTTGCGAGTACCCCCTGATTTGTTCCCAGCCAATGGAGTACCTCAGATTCCTCAAACGAGCACAACGTATAACGACGGAACAGAAGCCTTAAATTGCCATTGTCTATGCATCCGTTACCACATAGGGGGCCACCATTAGCTTAGCCTGGTAAAACCAGGCTCTGCTACTTCACTTTACTTTGTACACAGAGTCTATGTAGTCGTCATTGACAAGTGTTTACTTCCTGGTGGGTGGGTGCTTGTCAGAAGTTTAAAATCATTGGTGTACACGTAAACTAATCACTAACGTTTGGCGATGACGTATGTCATGCGCCGGCTCAGCCGCCTAGTACTTCCACTGGAAATTACAGTCCTTCATACCCGTAACTGATCAGTACATTAAAGTTTATACTCTACCCATACAGATGCTCATCTGCCAAATTTTAGCCTTCTCTCATTCACTTGGAAGAACCAAAGGTGCTCTTTCTGTTCCCCTTACAAGAAACAAACTGTTGAGCTATCGTTTTTCCCACAGATACTGCTGCTGTTAAAAAAAAAGGCAATAGAGCCAAAACCAACCGCAAAATTGGTGCGAATAACGCATTATTTACATCAGGACGAAGTCTGCGTTGACACGAAAACTGAACCGTTAACCATACTTGCGCAAACATCATACCCAGCTCGCTATCTAACTTCATAGCAACACAGTTTGGCTCTAAGCATTTGGCTGTCCCAGATGGCCATTTCATTCATGGATAATGACAACGTAACACTGAGACAGCGAATAGGTCTTGTGACATGAACAAAAACAGGGCTTTTAAAAAGTTCGCTGCCAACCTAAGATTGCCCGTGAATTTCACACCATTTAACACTAGAAGCTACAAGCTAGCTGAGGTGGTTTGGCTGTCTCTCACAGAGATGAACAGGGTGCCTACTTCATGATGGCTATTAAGTAGATATGACAATCTGGAAGGAGTGGCGCTACAACATCATTTCCATTCACTGTAATGTGAATATAGGCCACTGGATGGCAGTATTTACCTTTTTTTGTTAAACTCAGACTGGGATTATGTTTGGACATGTTTCCAGACATGTCTGGGGCAAGTCCCCGAAAAGTAAAAAAAAGAGGTCTAAATGTGGGTGGGGTCTGCAAAAGAGAATATAAGGAAAAGAATTGAGACAGAAAAGTAGTAGGAGAAATTGCAAGAAGATGACCAGACCTGCCATTCTGTTCAAGACCTGTGACGTTTCTTTTGTGGATTTCTTTGCCTGTGTTTGAGCATTTTCATTATCCAGGACATCACCAAGCCACCCCACAAAAAGGGACTGTAAATATTTCTTTTTTTTTTCCTATTCAATCTTGGTCAGTTTAGTTAGATTTTGTGTTTAATTAAATGTGTTTAAGTTTTAAAACTGTGTCTGTCATCCCTTGCTGTTGCTGTTGTGTTGTAGATTGTAATAAAAAATTGGAGCCATAACAAATTAGGGGCTCAAGGTCCGGGATAGACCATTTTGTGAGTCATTTATTAAAAATCTAACATTTCAAATTGTAAAATTGATTTTTTTTTAATTGAATACATATATATTGACAACAGCAATGGATGATTTCTTGGCATCACCAACCGTAGGGGTTTTGAAGTCTTTTAAAAAGACAGAACTGCTAGAAATTTGCAGACATTTAGAGCTGACAGAGGTGAAACCAGCCATGCGAAAAGCAAGACTGGCAAGAGAGATAGTTGAATATTACATTGATGAAAATGTGTTTGCACCAGGAGATCTGGAACAGTTTCCAGTGGAAAATCCAAATATAGAAATGGAACTTAAATTAAAAATGCTAGAGATTGAAAGGGAGGAAAGAGAAAAACACAGGCAGTTTCAGTTGGAAAAATTAGCAAGAGAAGAGAAAAAAGAAAGGGAGGAAAGAGAAAAAGAAAGGGGGGAAAAAGAGAAACAAAGAGAATTTGAGAGGGAAGAAAAAGAAAAACAAAGAGAATTTGAGTTAGAAAAATTTGCAAGACAGAGAGATTTTGAATTAGAGAAATTCGATAGAGAAGAAAGACTCCAAATGGAGCTACTAAAAATAAAAATTCAAACTGAAAATAAATTTCGGGCTAGCCAGGAGGTAAAACTGGTGCCTCCATTTTCGGAAAAGGATGTTGACAACTATTTCCAGTGTTTTGAAAAGGTAGCAAAGAGTTGCCAGTGGCCAAAGGAACACTGGCCTCTGATGTTGCAAACTGTCCTCAAGGGTAAAGCTCAACAAGCCTATTTGGCTTTGTCTGCAGATGATTCCTCTGATTATGAGGTTGTCAAAAAGGTTATTTTGAGAGCTTATGAGTTGGTTCCAGAGGCTTACCGACAGAAATTCAGAGGTCTGAAGAAATCTGAAAATCAGACTTATGTTGAATTTGCTAATGAAAAGCAGGTTTGCTTTGAGCGCTGGTGTACTTCTATGGAGGTCAAGGATGATTTCAACTCACTAAAAGAGATGGTGTTAGTTGAAGAATTCAAGAACTGTGTTAAAGATGATGTTAAGACCTACCTTAATGAGAAGCAAGCACTAAATTTGCAATCAGCTGCTAAATTTGCAGATGAATATGTTCTCACTCATAAGTCCAAATTTCAGTCTAGCAGTAACAATAGATGGTCCCAATTTCAGAAAAAGGGTTACGGTGATACCCAAGATTCTTCACCGAAAGACAAAGACAAATCTGGTGATGGTGCTCAGAAATCCAGTAACAGGTCTGATCAAAGTGTGAAAGCTGACAGTGACAAAAGTGGTCTAGTTTGCAGTTATTGCAAGAAATCTGGACCAAGCTAGTGTTTGGTCATGAAGTGAGAGGACCTTTGCTATTATTGAGTGAACAATGGCAAGAGAAAGAGCCGCATATCAGTCTGTTAGACTATGTTGGCAAGTTCAAGGAAAGATTGCGTGCAGCTTGTGACCTTGCCAAAGAGAACTTGAAATCAAGTCAGGGAAAAATGAAAACTTGGTATGATCATAAGGCTAGAAGCCGTGAGTTTAAACCAGGAGAAAAGGTCCTTGTGTTGTTTCCCTTGCAGTCCAATCCATTGCAGGCTAGATTTCATGGTCCTTATGAAATTCTGACAAAACTCAATGATCTCAATTACATTGTGAAGACTCCAGATAGGAGAAAACCAAAACAATTGTGTCACATTAACATGCTGAAGCCTTATCATGACAGAAATGCTGGGGTTGCAGCTGTCACTTCAGATTCTCCTATGGCCGAGATGTGTGAAGATGAGGGGGAGTTTCAAGATGATGAGCCTAGAATTAAAGCTGAAGTTCTTTCATGTAAATTGTCAAATTCTGAAGTGTTGCAAAACCTTGATGTAAAACTCCAGCACTTAGAACCCTCACAGAGAGATCAGTTTAAGAGGTTGATCAAGAAATATGAGGATCTGTTTCCTGATGTTCCAAAAAGAGTTTCTATAGCCTCTCATGATGTAAATGTTGGTGATGCCAAACCAGTAAAACAGCATCCATACCGGATGAATCCTGAAAAGAGAAAGATTGCTGAGAAAGAGGTTGAGTACATGTTCGAACATGATATTATCAGACCCTCCAACTCCGATTGGAGTTCACCCTGTGTGCTAGTTCCAAAACCTGATGGAAGTACTAGATTCTGTACAGATTATCGCAAAGTCATGTTACAACTAACGGTTGGTTCCTTAAAGCTAAGAAAGAAAAAGAAAAGGATACCAAACCAAATGCCTTTGTGAAAACAAGGTTAGAGACCCCTGTAGTAGATAACCAATCTGCTAAATTGCCTGCTTCTTGTGGGGCTAAAAAGCCTGATACAGCTGACTTTGTGAGGGAGGAATTTCTTCCATTTGTGTCAGAGGGATTTGTGGCTCTGAATGAGCATACTACTCCTGTCCCCATATATATCCTAAGGGATACCGGAGCTTCTCAGTCACTTTTGTTGATGGACTCCTTGGAGTTACGTGATGAGACCGCTTCAGGGGATTTCATACTTGTACAAGGTATTGAAGGGAGGACTGTATCTGTACCCCTGCGCTCTATATTCTTGAAGTCAGATTTAGTTACAGGACAGGTAAAGGTGGGACTTATGTCAAGTCTACCTATAAAGGGTGTTTCTCTGTTGCTAGGCAATTACCTGGCTGGGGGCAAAGTAGTTCCCCCTGTACATCTTACTTCACAGCTGAGCACTGAGGATGGGGATGAGGACCCATCTCTGTATCCTTCTTGCGCAGTGACTCGTGTTATGGCCAAGAAGGCTAAAGAAGAAGATGTTGTGGTGCCGTCCAGCACATTGGATAGTCAGGACTCAGGTGGTTCGCCTCATGACTCTGATTGGCCTACTATGGTTTCTCTGTTTGAGGACTTATCAGATACTTTTATCAGTTCTCTATTCAGCCAGCCGGATGGGTCTGGTGATTCTGATGTGTCTGGAGACTTGTCTCTGTCCAGAAAGCGGTTGATTGAGGAGCACACTAATGATCCTGAAATTTGTGTACTAAAGAGGAGAGCCCTTCCTGATAAAGAAATAGACGCAGTTCCAGTTGGGTATTATCTCAAGGATGGTGTGTTGATGCGGAAGTGGCGCCCTCCTGATATCCCTGCCAATGCAGATTGGGCAGTGGTCAAGCAAATTGTTGTTCCGAAGGTCTATAGGAATGAGATCTTAACAATGGTTCATAGTTTACCTTTAGGAGGTCATCTTGGTGTTAACAAGACTGTTGATAAGATCAGGAAACACTTCTTTTGGCCTGGGCTTCGGAAAGACGTTTCCAACTTTTGCACAACCTGTCACACTTGTCAGGTAGTTGGAAAACACCAGTTAGACCCACCTGTAGCTCCATTGCAGCCTATCCCAGCATTTGGGGAGCCATTCTCTAGGGTCATTGTTGATTGCGTTGGTCCATTACCCAAGACTAGATCTGGAAATCAGTTCTTGTTGACAATCATGTGTGCATCTACCAGATTCCCCGAAGCCATACCTCTACGTAACATCAAGGCAACTGCAATCTCGAAGGCTTTGATAAAGTTCTTCACGTTGTTTGGCCTTCCCAGGGAAATTCAGTCAGACCAAGGTAGCAATTTCACTTCTGGTTTGTTTCAGCAGGTTGTGTATGAACTAGGTGCAAAGCAGATTCTTTCTAGTGCCTATCATCCAGAAAGTCAGGGTGCCTTAGAGCGGTTTCATTCCACTCTCAAGACAATGATGAGGACTTATTGTTATGACCATGAGAAAGACTGGGATGAAGGTGTTCATTTGCTGTTGTTTGCAGCTAGAGAAGCAGTGCAGGAGTCTACTGGATTCAGTCCATTTGAGCTAGTGTTTGGTCATGAAGTGAGAGGACCTTTGCTATTATTGAGTGAACAATGGCAAGAGAAAGAGCCGCATATCAGTCTGTTAGACTATGTTGGCAAGTTCAAGGAAAGATTGCGTGCAGCTTGTGACCTTGCCAAAGAGAACTTGAAATCAAGTCAGGGAAAAATGAAAACTTGGTATGATCATAAGGCTAGAAGCCGTGAGTTTAAACCAGGAGAAAAGGTCCTTGTGTTGTTTCCCTTGCAGTCCAATCCATTGCAGGCTAGATTTCATGGTCCTTATGAAATTCTGACAAAACTCAATGATCTCAATTACATTGTGAAGACTCCAGATAGGAGAAAACCAAAATAATTGTGTCACATTAACATGCTGAAGCCTTATCATGACAGAAATGCTGGGGTTGCAGCTGTCACTTCAGATTCTCCTATGGCCGAGATGTGTGAAGATGAGGGGGAGTTTCAAGATGATGAACCTAGAATTAAAGCTGAAGTTCTTTCATGTAAATTGTCAAATTCTGAAGTGTTGCAAAATCTTGATGTAAAACTCCAGCACTTCGAACCCTCACAGAGAGATCAGTTTAAGAGGTTGATCAAGAAATATGAGGATCTGTTTCCTGATATTCCAAAAAGAGTTTCTATAGCCTCTCATGATGTCGATGTTGGTGATGCCAAACCAGTAAAACAGCATCCATACCGGATGAATCCTGAAAAGAGAAAGATTGCTGAGAAAGAGGTTGAGTACATGTTCGAACATGATATTATCAGACCCTCCAACTCCGATTGGAGTTCACCCTGTGTGCTAGTTCCAAAACCTGATGGAAGTACTAGATTCTGTACAGATTATCGCAAAGTCAATGCTGTAACTAGAACTGATGTGTTTCCAATACCTAGGATTGATGATTGTATTGATAGTGTAGGGCAAGCAAAGTTTCTGACCAAGATTGATTTATTGAAGGGTTATTGGTGTGTGCCTTTCTTTACAACACTTTGAGGTTTATGTTTGTACAGGGGAAAAGCCAATGATTGTGTACACTGACCACAATCCGTTAATGTTTTTGAGTAAGATGAAAAACAAGAATTGGAGATTGTTGAATTGGAGTTTGATTTTACAGGAGTTTGACTTGGAAATTAAGCATGTTAAGGGTACAGACAATGTAATTGCTGATTGCTTATCCCGTGTTTGAATATGTATATATATATATATCACGTGTTTATTTGAATATTGTATGATATGTATATATAGACAAGTGTCCACTTAACCATTTTGTATTGAAAAGAAAAATTTTGCCTTTTTGAGTCAAAATTTTTCCCTTTTGGAATGGAGGTGTAATGTGAATATAGGCCACTGGATGGCAGTATTTACCTTTTTTTGTTAAGCTCAGACTGGGATTATGTTTGGGCATGTTTCCAGACATGTCTGGGGCAAGTCCTCGAAAAGTAAAAAAAAAGAGGTCTAAATGTGGGTGGGGTCTGCAAAAGAGTATATAAGGAAAAGAATTGAGACAGAAAAGTAGTAGGAGAAATTGCAAGAAGATGACCAGACCTGCCATTCTGTTCAAGACCTGTGACGTTTCTTTTGTGGATTTCTTTGCCTGTGTTTGAGCATTTTCATTATCCAGGACATCACCAAGCCACCCCACAAAAAGGGACTGTAAATATTTCTTTTTTTTTTCCTATTCAATCTTGGTCAGTTTAGTTAGTTGTTGTGTTTAATTAAATGTGTTTAAGTTTTAAAACTGTGTCTGTCATCCCTTGCTGTTGCTGTTGTGTTGTAGATTGTAATAAGAAATTGGGGCCATAACATCACAAAACTAACCAAACATTCATCTTGTTGTGGCTAAAAGTTGCTGATACCTGGGATTTTCTCCACGACAGAGCAAATGGCCGTAGCCATTGTTGATTTCGGAGACTACAATTTCAAACTCGGCGCAGCGGCTACATCATGGCTCTCGGCCACGCCTTCTGTTCGTTGCTTGATCGGCGTATTTTCTGTGGATGGTAAACGAGGCAGAGCTCCGAGTGGTCAGACTGAGTACTGAAGCGAAATGATATTAAGCGGAAGTAGAAAGGCTGGCAGAGTCAGGCTACCATTAGCTAGCTACATGCCTAGAAATGAATGGATCATGATGAGCTGTTTTGCCATTTAGCTACGCTAGCGAACAACCTAGCAAGCCAGCTTGTGAGCTCATTTCATCTTTTGCACATTGCTAAATCAATAGAAGCAGTTAATGGTTAGTTTAATGTCACTTACTGTCATTTAGCAAGCTAGCGATCATTAAAATACACCGACTATAAATGGCCTAGCCAGCGAGCTAGTAAGTCAGTAAAAATGGTGAATAGCCATTATTTGGCTACTTATCTAGCGTCGAGCCGGGAACATTTCGCGAGTTGGCATTTTCATATTGTCACCTAATAAGACGTTTGTCAGCCACTGAAGTCGGTAAACTAGCTCGCTAGCTAAGTTAGCCGGCTAAAAGTCAGTTTGCTTGCCTGGCTTGTCTCACAAAATGAATATTAATCACTAAAAACAATGAATTGCGAATATTTCGGCTGTTGCATGTTGAATGAGCATGCAGACCTGAATTAGCAATGTAGCTCAGTCAGTTATGCATTGACAAAGCTGGTTAGCTCGTTCGCTAGCCAGCTAGTGAGTCTTTAACCAAATGATGGCCAAAGATGCTTTTGGCTATTAAAGTAAATCGGTGCTAATGGTAAAACTTCATATCTAGCAAACACATATTACCAAGTAGAGCAAAGAGTGGCTGATAAATTCACAGTCTCACCAAGCTAAGCAAACAAATAATTGGCAAGGTGCAGGTGATTTGTCACGCGTTTTAAACTCGTTCTTCCCGGGAAGCAGAAGGATCATGGGATGTGTCGTTTTTAGACTACATATATGACTCATCAGGTCGGCAATACGTCATCCACAGTGGGCCCTGATCGCCACGTCCTTTTTTTAGGGGGAAATCAATCCTGCTTCCTGCATAGCCATTCAAAGAGCGAACGCTTAAAACAAGCCGATATAACCTGAATCCGACATGCCCAGGAGTCGCTGTGTTGTTGGCTGCATCAACAATAAAACAAAAAACAAGGATCTCTGGTTCATTCCTCTGCCATGCCAAAAAAATATCGGGAGAGAAGGGCTTTATGGCTCCAAGCCATACGGAGGGAGGAATGTGCATTTGCCTGGACGAGACAGATGGACAGGCTAACTTACGAACCTAGATAAGACAGTTGACACCGTCTGGTTAGAGCACAGTGCTACCGTTAACTAGCATTCTATCCAAATAGCAGGGCCGTAAGGTGAAATATTTCATTTGTATTTTGTTTACCTGGAGACTCAATCAGATAAAAATAGATGTCAGGGTGGAGTCATTGAGCCAGCTAGATGCTGGCAGACTGAAGGGACATGCTTTAAGATTGATTATTAAAATTATCTTTACGAAATAACTCGCACGTTCTCTATCCAGTAGAATAGCTGTATATGAATGGTGTCTGTAGATAATTTCTCAGCTGATTTAACTTCGATGGTCTTGTAATTGTCGTTTTGTACAGCAATTTTAAATGAAAGTCAATGGGGAGTGTTTTGTTTTCCCCAAAAAGGGACGGGGCTACATTTGCCAACCTGATGAATTAGCATTGTGGTGAAAAATTTAAATGATTTAAATTGTAGCTGACTCCGGTCAAGAGTAACAACATTTTTTATTACTCAGAAATATGATGTAAAATCTTTAAATTGATGGAGGGTGGAAAACAATGGAAAGTACTTCAAAAGTGAACTAAAAAAAAGTCTATGGGTAAAATGAATGGGAAATTTTACTTCCGACACCTGCGTGACTAAAGTGATGGTGTCACGCACGTGTTGGAAGTCACTTTTGAATCATTTCCGTTTGTTTTCAAGCCTCCATCTTTTTTGAGATTTTGCAAAAAAACTAATACAATTTTTCTTGACCGGAATCAGCTATATTTCAAATCCTTTTAATTTTTCGCCACCATGCTAATCCTCTTTGTAGTCTAAAAACTACATGTCCCATGATCCTCCTGATTCCGGGCTGAAGGAGTTCAAGATGCGTTTTTTTACATAAACTGCATAATAAGATGGACGCAGCACCCTCGTCTGAAAAAAGAAGCCCATGCGGAAGTACCGTAAAATGGCATTCTATTTAATGGCCAGCAGATGGCGACGTCGGTGGTTGCAGAAAGAATTTCAATGCTATAGAAGTCTGTGAGAAAATGACCCTACTTTCCCACCAGATTTTTTATTTAAATAATAATTTGTCACATTATTTTATGGTAGCTATAGCAAGTTTCAAGTCTCCTTCGATATATCATGATGTTCATTTTTGTAAATTATGGTCCCAAGTAGACTAGAATAAAGGATAAACCCAGAATATGCCTTAGAGGCGTGGCTATCTTCTGGTCCTCGTCCGACACAGTCAGATCCACCTCTCACGTCCCTCCCCAGGTCTTGATTCTCGCTCTTTTCCAATAGAAATCACATCCAGTTTCAAAATGACAACATGGAGCAATTCAAATTGACAAATCGAGGCTTCCTTTATGGTATGCTGAAACCAATGGGTGACGTCACGGTTGCTTCGTCCATCTTTTCATACAGTCTATGATTTTATACAGTCGATGGTTAGAAGTTTCACCTTTTACCTCTCGAATTTTCCAGCACCTCGTTATAGCCGTTTGTTTGCTTAATTAGTTAGCCACTCTATGTTCTTCTTGGTTACGCTTTCCATGCTAGATATCAAGTTTTACAATTAGCGCCAATTTACTTCAATAGCCAGGCATCTTGGACCAATGGTTGTTTGCGTAAAAACTCATTAGTCAGCGAACGAGCTTATCAGCCTTGTCAAAGCTAGTTTACTGACTTCGGTAGTTGTCTAGCTTTATATTTGGCACAATTAGTTAAATGCCAGCTTGTGAAATGCTCACAGCTCAACACTAGCTAAGTAGCCAAATAATGGCTCTTCACTGCTTTTATTCACTTCGCTAGCTAAGCTAGTGATATTCATTGAATAATCATACTTGCTAATTTGCTTAATAACGGTAAGTGGCGGTTCCATGTACTGTTTCTATCATTTAGCTATACGCGGAAAATGTAATAAGCTCACTAGCTGGCTAGCTCGGTAGTTCACTGGCGTTGCTTAATACTTGCCAGCTAAATGGCAACATATCTTTTCATTGTGATCCTTTCATTTCTGGGTATGTAGCTAGCTAGCAGTAGCCCACTATGTGGGAATGGGTGCATGGACATATGGCAATGTAGGGCACTGATGGGCTACTGTAGTGGTATGTTATGAATGTTGCCTGAAACTGAGGTACCTCATAGTTGGCTTGGAACAAATCATGGGGTTCTCGCCCACTTGTGCCGTGGATATGTAGTTCAGAGAAGTGAACTGCAAACTGGACCTCAAGTGCAAAAGTATATCATTTTTGGCAATAAACTACAAACTTGATGTGATCATTTGAATCTGTATTCCCTGTAGGCAAATTTCGGAGTGAAGCGGCTCTTAGAATTAATATGAATTCGAGCAGTGCCAGAAAGTGTCCAAACCCTATTATAAATTCCCATGGGGATTTTACTTCGGACACCAGAAGCTAAGTAGCGGTGACGTCATCACTTTAGTACTCTATTGGGGTTTGAATTACAAGCTAAGTACATGTAAGATTAGAAATAGGGCAATTTAGACCATCATTGAAAGCTAATAGGCTATCCTGAGCAAATAGTTGTTAAAAACTAAATGCAGAGCACAGGGTGGCAGTCATTTGATCAGAATCAAATATTCCCTTTGAAGATGGTAGTCTTACAAGTTTAATTAACCCGATTGGTAAAGAAACCTTGAAAAAAGGGAAATCTTTCCAAATTATGGACCAATTTCGGAATTGTTAGACTTACATGAGGACAATGCTTAGTCCAGCGATCACAGCAGGGCTAATTAGAAATATTTAAAAAAACATTATTATCCTTTAATTATAGTTTGCTGTATTTAGTCATTTAAAATATGTCCAATGGATCTTTAAAATTATATTAAGAATTCAGTTACAAAAAAAACCCCACACACATCCAGGCCTAGTGAGACCTCTCCTCTCACCCCTTCTGTGCTGGCCTGAAACACAACCCGTTTTTAGTGGGCAGGGAGGCTATGCTAATGAGGCACTGCTCTTATTGGCTGCCTGGCCGCTTCATTTCCAGGGGAGGGTGCAGACCCGAAAAACTAGGAAACCAAGATGGCAGGTATTTCAGGACAGCTTTGTGCGGCAGCTATTGCTTTAAGACCGAACTTGTTTGCTCTCAAATCCGACCCCGAATGGGAGGAAGAAGCAATTGAAGTATTGCTGCAACATTAAGCAGGATGTCAATGAGTGGTAATTCAAAATTTTAGTGTTTCGCTCGTACTGTCTCCCTTTCCATGTTTGTGGTTGTAGTTTTATTGTTATGTAGTCATGTTATATACCCACTTATCTGGTAGGAACTTTGCTAAAAGCTCCTGATGACCATTTCTACCAAAAAGAAACACAATTCTGACACAAAGCCACTGAATGAGCTAGTAGCAAAACACAAACAAATAGTGTAAGAGTTTCTTGGGTGGAGTTAGCAAATCGATAACTTGTACCGGAAATCCAAGTCTTACCTCCACTTTTTCGGCTTTTTATAAGCCAGAGCAATTTTCAAAGATGGATTAAATTCCGCCAATAGCAATGCCGAGAAATCCTTTGTTATACCCGGCACATTACAGTGCATTTCCCTATTGCTTTCACCGTGGTAGGGTCAGAGAGCTAGCCCACATCACGGCAAAGTACTCGACTGACCCCAGTCATGGATAAGTAAAACAATCGTTTCACAGTGGCAGTAAACAAACCCAACCACGTAACCTTAGCTCTGCCAAGCCTATGTCTGGTCTAACTGCATCCTTATCAGCCCAACTTTGCAGACACGCACAACACCTCTCTAGTTAGCTTCAACTGTAGCAGCTACAGTCAGGTAAGATGATGATGCAACCATCATCTTGATGCTAACCACAGTAACACAAGCATACTAATCTGAATTACTGCATATAAAATAATCAGGAGCATTTTTTGAAGTTGCATGGAATGCAAACTAACATGCGGTAGTAGCCGAGGAGTCATCATAACGACAGAGACAAACGTTACCCTGCAATTAGGGTTGTTTACTAAAAATAAAGAATGTATGGGGGTGGGTCTGGAAAATCATACACCAAAATACCTTGACATCGTCATTAACTAATAAGCTTTTAATCACTTTGTCTGAAGCCCTTTTACTTTCATTTTACTAACGAAAAACCTCCCGTACACAGTCTTCTCACTTGCAATTAATTTGATAGTCAACGTTTCGGTCAACAGACCTTCCTCAAGACGACAGTTTTTTCGTCTTGAGGAAGGTGTGTTGACCTAAACGTCGACTAATAAATTAATTGCAAGTGAGAAGACTGTGTACGGGAGTTTTTTCTTTACTTTAGTCCACAGTTGGCCTCACTCCTACACAGCTGTCTGCCCACCGGTGTGCGAAAGTTTTTTCTTGCTACTTTTATATTACTAAAAATTACAAAATAGTGGACATGATATGTGGGTATGGTTATGGAAATCAGCCGAAACGCTGCAAAACTTTCATTGCCGATAAAATGAGTGCAGAAAGTCATTCCATGGAACATGAAAAATCAATAAATTGTTGCCTATAAACAAAGAGTAATAAACAAAAATTGTCTTGTAACAGTCGCAATTTACTGGAAACAAAATTTTTTTAGTATTTGGGTTAATATTTTTCAAAATTGATTAGCAGGGAAGAAGTTGGCCTATTAGCGTAAGGAAAGTCAGTTCTTCTGCGGAGTAGCAGCACATTACAACAGCGCCACTCACACAAGACCAGCTTGCCATGGTAACAGTCGTTAGCACAGCGGACATGTCAGGCAACAACTGCAACCTGATAATTTCAGCCTGATAATTGTCCTATGTTCTAATTACAAAAGTCTTGTAACAAAGTGGAATTTATTAATTGGACTATGAATAAATCACTAGTGGGCAAATGCACATAATACTCAGTAATTTGAATTTCCCATATCCTTTCTGATAAAAACCTATTTTGATGTCACATTTTGGCATCCTAATTTGAGCATTTGAGATAATTTTAATTAGGGATGCTCGATATTGTTTTTTTTATTGATATCTGATACACCGATCTTGTCCAACTCCTAATTTCCGATACCGATATTAACCGATACCGATATATGCGTGATTTCTCTTTCACACCAATTTCAGTTGATATCACACAGACTTAGAGAATTAACAGTCATACATTTGCTCATAAATATAAAGGTCATAGGCTACTATCATGTGAATTACAGTGGATGCATATAATAAAGATATCTATGTACATTATTCGTACAAAATATGACAACTACTTAATATGGAAAAGTGTCATATTTATCATTTTTAAGCTTCACCTTTCCAACAAGAATGCTCAGCTACAGTATAAAACACTTAAGTCATTTAGTCATCATTTTAAAAACCGATACCGATATTTTCCGATATTGAATTTTGAAGCTATTATTGGCCGATAATATCAGAGGCCCGATGATATCGAGCATCCCTAATTTAAATTTAAAAAATTTTAAAACTACTTGGCTTCAAGTAGTAGTTTTATCCTTCTATATCTCTTGTGTGTGCTAAACAAAATGAAAATGAATTAAATGGATCAATCATTATCTGCTGATCATGAAAAAATGAACAACTATCCCTGAAATCTCTCCAGAATTGTGAAAAGACACACACACACACACTGTCCATTCCGCATTCAATTATTTATTCACAATGTTTCGGTCAACAGACTTCCATCAGGTGAAATTACACATCTGATTTAAATGTAGACTTAAGTAGTTTGGTTGGCTAGCTTGAACCATTCAGATCTTACTATGTCATGACATCATTCATTATATCCCCGCCACCGCCGGATATCCTACGTGTTAACGCGATAACTTCAGTAATTTTCCAATTCGAAATTTCATGTTTTGCATATAAATAAGTATCATGAAGAGGAAGAACTGATTTGATTTTGGACAATTTACAATTTCTAGATTGGCCACCAGGGGCCAAAAACAGAAAAAATCACTGTTTTTATCATATCTCTGGAAATATTTGTCCGATTGACCTCAAATCAAGTGCAAATGAAAGGTCATGACCTGAGGATGTGTCCCTCGATGACATTATACCTGTTTGGTTCAAAATTTTGACTCAAGGTGGAGCTTTGTCACATAAAATTTAATCTTTGGAACCATTTGTCCAATTGACATGAAACTATGTGCAACTGCAAGGTCATGACTTCACAATTTGTCACATGATGACATATTACCTGTATGGTTCAATATTTTGCCACCAGGTGGAGCTTTGTGTTGGAAAATTACCATTTTGGCCGTATCTTCAGAACCATTTGTCCGATTGACCTGAAATTAAGTTCAAATTCGGATTATGCTGTCGGAGGCGACGGCTTGGGGTTTATCCCCGAACGCCTCCAATCCTCCAATTCCCCAATCCTTGAATAGACTTTGAATAGACTTTCATTTGTACTTAATTTCAGGTCAATCGGACAAATGTTTCAGAAGATATGGCCAAAATGGTAATTTTCCATCACAAAGTAACGAACTAGTAACTGGTAACTAGCAACTCATAGTAACTAAGTAGATTTACTCAAGGGCTATAATTAAATACAATTTTAAGGTACTGGAGACATTTCCCTCATGGAATTCAAATAACTGCTCAAGCCCAAAGCAGTAACACTCTCCAATGTTACAAAAATGAAAAAAAAAAAATCAGAAAAATTAATCCAAATTTACGTAGCAGAATTTTTCTTCCTTTCTACCGAATCCATCATCTCTCAACCTTCCAGATTTACTCTGTGACCCTTTCAAAGCAGTTCAAACCAGCTCCAGATTGAATACTGCTTATGCCTTTACTCATCAGTGTTAACAATGTTACATTTATTCAATACATCAGTCATAGTACCATTTTCTGTAAAGCCAGAACTTTAATACCTTACTTTTACTTCGGTAGGATTTTAAATGCAGAACCTTTACCTGCATTCAAGTATTTTTACATTATGTGATTGATATTTTTGCCGAGGTAAAGGATCTGAGTACTTCCTCCACCACTGTTTAATCAGTGGTTCTCAAACTTGGTCATGGCGGCCAACTGTATATGCTGGTTTTTGTTCCAAACACAATTGGAATTTTAGAATTTTAAAAAGCTGTTAATTTGTCTTAATTAGCTACATTCCATGTTTAGAGCAGTTATTTACCATATTAAACCCAATTTTGATGGACATATCCATTGTGCCATGAAGGATAAAGGGATAAAACCCTGAACATATTATGCTTATTTGCCTATACTGTGAGGATTTTCAGGTGAAAACATTTTTAAACAGACTCAGAAACAAATCAGTTTTGCTGTCATGGTTATGGTTTTTGGTCATGTTTATGTTCAGGTTCTGTGTTCAAGATTTTCTCTTTTATTTATTCTTTTTGGTTATTGTAATACTCAGCTTTTTAGTTCATTCCATTTCTCAGTTCCATTGGACTTGTCTCCCCTGTCTTGTGATCTGGTTGGTTCAGTTAGTCTTCCCTGTCTGCGTGCCCACTGACTTCGTTTGATTTAAATGAATTCCGGAGTTTAAAATATTCCTTCGATTCTCGTTTTCGTCCTTCGTCTTTCTGTTCTGATTACTAACGAGACTAGCATTTGTATTTTGTATCATAGTTTACTAGCACAACTAATCCATGTATGTAAGATTACTAACTTAATAAGTGAGCACTCTAGTTTAATGAGTAAAGTTGCATCACTACTAATTTAGACCAATCCCTCTCTGCAATCGCCCTGTTTTAATCTCTGCCTCTCAGCTGTTTCTGTCCTCTCCTGAGTTTCAGCAAGATCTCTCGCACGTGCTTAATCACTCTCCTGCGTTCGTTATCTGTGCACGTAGAACTCCTGGACCAGAGCTGTTTAAATGTCATAGGCTGTGTGCGTGATTCCCGTTCATGTTTTGTCTTATGCCAATTTTCGTGGTGAGGGCCTCCCTCATGCGATTCTCCCGTTGTAATTAGTCTGATTCTCTACACCTGATTCCTGTACAGCATGTGACCTTCCCTGTGTGTATTTAAGCAGTCTTTTCACTCACAGCTCTTCTCAGGACGTTGATCAATATTTCTTTGTGCAGAGCGCCTCGTATGCCATTGAGTATTGTTTCTCTTCTACTGGATTGTCCAACTTTGATTCTTGCCATTGCTCTTTTTGTATTGTTTTTGTCTTTCTGGATTTCGACCCATTTTTGTATGACCACGATTTCTGTGTTTGGATGCCCTGTGTATGAACCTTAGCTTTGTTCATCGACTACGACTTTTTGCCTGTCGTTTTCGTACCTCTGCTCATCTGTCTCACGGTTTCTGACCCCTGCCTATCTAGTTGACACTGTTTTTGGATTTCGTATTGTGGCTTGGCAATTCCTGTGTTTTTCGGCTTTGTCTCAGACTCCAATAAAGGCATTTGTTTTTAGGATTTCCCTCTCTTGCGTGTGGTTCCTGAACTCACCGTCACATTTGAGTTCTTTCAAAATTAGCCAGAATGTGGTAAAATGAGTATGACAACAAACAGGAGTGACAGGCTGTTTGTCAAATAAATTTTAGTTTTTGCAACCATGTGTCAACAGTTTCACCAATGAGTAACCTATTGATTGTTTATGTAGATTAAATGTTTGGTTAAATTGTTTCCTTCTGCAGTTATTCATACTAGTTTCTAATATCTCAATGTGGATATCAAATTTTTATTCCTCAGTGCATGTAAAGATTTGTCAAATGTGGCTGTCATGGTTTGGGAGCTTTGAGAGCTGTTTGTTGCTCTCGTCCAGGACGATATCGTATGCTCCCTATCGGATTTCTGGGCCAAATGGCATTGATTGGGAGGATGGCCCGGACTCTATTTAAGCTCCTATTTCGCCTCACTCCCGTTGATAGAGTCTCAGTCCTTCTTTGGCGCTTTAGCAGGTAAGGTCTTTAGAGAGATATTGTCAGGCACTTAGTTGCTTATCAGGAATAGTGTTAGTGAGTAAGGGAATCTTTGGTTTATTTCCCTTTTCTTTTGTTTACCTCAAGCTCGCTTGTTTGCTACCACGGGCAGCGTCAGGTCCGTTTGTATCGCGAGTCTCATTATTTTTATCTGTTTTTAGTCTCTCAGTGCGCAGTGAGTGTTGCCTTTTATTTCCGGCCGCTGCTCTTGGCGACCAATTTCAGCAGCCATCACAGTGGCTGAAGAGGATAAATAACTGCTCTAAACATAAATGCACGTAATTGTGACAAATCAACAGCTTGTTAAAATCCTAGGAGTGCAGTTGTGATCAGAACAAAAACTAGGGGCCGGTTGCTCAAAATTAGACAGTCCTAGATTTGAATGTCATTTTAAGTCAGACATACTATAGACAATTAAATAAGCCTGTTGCACACCAGACACCAGATGCGAACAAACTTTCACACCAGACGCAAACAAATTTTTCACTTGACAGATTACATTCAAAGTCAAAGCAAATACGCGAATACACGCGTTTGCGTCTTTGCATTGACACTTAATGTAATCTGTCGTGCAAAAGATTTGTTTCGCGTCCGGTGTGAAAGCAGCTTAAGACGGAAATATGGAAGAGAAAAAAATCCAGCCACCAGAGGAAGACCCCCTCCTACACTACAAAAATAAATTAATAATTAAATAAAAATTAAAAAAAAAACTGAGCTAATAATCCTGTTTCCAATGTTAAATTTTTTTGTCCTTTTTTGTTAGAAAAACAATAAATACTGCCGTATCTTTGTGTCCTCTAACAGGTGTTCTAACAATGTGTTGCCATGGCAACAAAGCTCTCATCTCAGGGTTAGCCAGGGGGAGACGTGGCTAATTTTTCTTCCTCAAATTAAGTCAGTCTTAAGCTTTATGCAACAGACAGTCTTAATTAGACGAGTCTAACTTTACAATTTAAGACCAATCTACAGTAAAAACCAATCTTAAACTAAGTTTATGCAACCGGCCCCAGCATGCACAGTGGGGCGCCAGGACCGAGTTTTAGAACCATTGGTTTATATTGATGTCAAAACGCAACTTTATCTGCGCAACTAATCTTCCGTTGTCTTGCCGCTCCTCATGACTGAGCACCAGCGTAAGCTGGCATTAGATATGACCAGTGGCGCCGTCAGATCTTAAGAAGGCCTTCAGTAATACCACCCTTTGCGGCATCAAGTTGGCCTGATTAACAATCAAACAAGGTATTGACTGAACAACCAAGGCCAATGCATGATCAGTAATATTTCAGAAATGCAAAAGCGATTGCACATTGGCTATGGTGATAAAACGGGCGAGACACTGCAAGGATGGCAATAACTGCAAAAAATCCAAAACTTTCACCAACTTTCATCTCTCTTCGATTTTATTCATTTATTCTGATTATGACCCATTCACTCCTCTGTGTGTCATGCCTCACTGCGTCTTTTAGTCGTGACTATTCAGAATATTGAACAGATCCTTCTACCTTATTGCTAAATTGCTTATTGCCTCGTAAACTAATTTATGCAAATCTGGACCATTTCATGAGCTTGCGTTACATGACCTCAGAATTTATGAAGGCATATTGACTTCTTCCCACGTCTTTTTGTTGTGATTCTGCATTCTGCATGTCATGTTTAAGTTCTGTGCCTGGCTTAGCCATGTATGCTTTTTGTGTTTAGTGACCACTGCCTGCCTTATGACCATTCTTAGGATAACGTATTGTGTTTTGGTGAGTTAGATTCTCGTTTATTATTTTTCATGTTCACAGTTATTTTCAGCCATGCCATGTTTTCATTTCCTTGTATTGCACTACGTCTACCCTGTCTTGTCTTGTGTAGGTCTTTGCTCATGGTCCCTAGTCTTGCGTGCCACTCATTCGAGTGATTTATTGGTTTCTGGGGTTTCAATCTTCCTTCATTATCTCGTGTGCTTCCTTCCTCTCTCTTTTACGATCTACTTACCCTACTAACAGTTTATTATTTTTGATAGATTACTAACCAAGATTAACATTGTATATTTCTACTAACTGACTAACTTGCACTCGGGATTGCATAGCTGCACATACTAATAGACTAACGATCTCTCAGCATTCGCACAATCTGTATCTCCGCCCTCCTTGCCTATCACTTATTATCTCTACTGCAGTTTCCACGTATATCTCAGGCTTTCCCTTTTCTTTAGACTGTACACTATAGTACTCCTTAACCGGAGCTGTTGTTTGTTCATAGGAATGTCTTGTGATCCCAGTCTGCGTTTTGGCTACAGCCAAATTCATGTAATTAGTTTATTCCTCATGTGTCTCTCCCTGATCATTGTTACCATTGATTGCACCTGTTCTCCCTGGTCATTTGTTTACCCCGGGCGTGTATATAAGATGTCTGTTTGGTTCACTTTCTTGTCAGATCGTTCTCCCTAGTTTTGTCGAGCCACGTTTCTCGCCTTGATTTCTCAGTGTTTATCTTTCTGACTGGATTGCCCGACTTTTGATTTTTGCCTTTGTGTTTTTGGATTACTGTTGCATCTGTGTGTTCGACCATTTTTCTGCCCGACTACGAGATTTCTGTTTGCTGCCCTGGTAACGATTCTGATTACGTCCTGTGGATTCTGGCTTGTATCTCCTGAAAGTACTATTCCTGTGTACCAGATCCATTTCTGTCCGACTACGATTACTGTGATTGCTGCCCTGGTTTTTGATTCTATTTTTGCCCAACTGGATTTCGACTTTTAGATTGTGGACTTTGTACTGTTGCCTTTTGCTCTGCGGGGGTCACCCCCCTTTACCAATAAAACAAGCTCTACTGCACTACCTGGTTCTCGCATCTGGTTCCTGATCGCAATACAACACTTTCATGCGCAGAAGAAAACTTTGATGGAATAAGAAGCATTCAACCAATTTTGTTCAAGCTAATCAAACAAATATACTGCAAGCGGATTCGGAATTTAAACTTTGAAAGGTGAGGTTACCACCAATGGACCACTACGGGATAGGACATTTCATATTGAAATGCCAAGCCATAGATACACGTTAGCGTTTATCTGTCGACACTTGATACGATTTAATTCAGAAACGCTGAGGGTAAGAAGGTAAAGTGCATTTAGACTTAGCTTGATAACTACTTACATTAGCCTTTACCGTTTCGCGCAACACATGCGTACATGTGAGTCAATGATGGGAGTGACACAGGCAGACAAGATGTTCAACAAACGTCAAGTTTATGAAAAGGTATGGCTCACTTTAGGGTGTATGAAATTGTATTGCAAGATTCCTCTGGGCATGAATATGAGAAATACATTAGAATATTTATGATGACAGGTAGAATAAGGATAAATGTTTGGAACCTGCCAACCTGTTGTTTTTACCTCTTTTGGGGGGGTTCAAATCTTAATTAGGAGGGTCAGACCCCCCGCAATCCCCCCCGTAATTTGAACCAAGGCTACAGCCAAATTCAACAGGCTAGCAAGTTAGGTAGGTTTATGAAGTACAGGTAAAGCAACACAAAATGGTAAAACTCACTGCTTCCATGTCTGTGAGTCACGGACAGTTGGTACGGATCCAGGCTTGATCTTCAGATATTTTACAAAGCTTGCGTTTGAGCCCAGTTGTTTGTGCTAACTATCGTAAACAGTCCTGCTAGCCACCCGTAACATGTTAGCTTCACTTAGCTACATTATTTGGTATTTTATCGTTACTTACAGCTTGTGGCTCTGAGCGCTTGATCAATGCAACTGCTCCAGGATTGAGATGCAGCTGAGACGCATATCTAGCGTCGAATTATCCTTTATTGACAAAGCTGTCAATACTGAAGTGAAATACCGAGCACAAACAGCTGTTACTTTTGAGTGTGGCCGTTTGCCGCCACAGCTACAGCAAAATGGTTGTGCTTTTGTTTGCATTATAAAAACACGTACAAACAGCTTTGGGAGACATACTGATGAATCTACGCATTATATGGGCTGATATTTGGGCTGATTTGTGTCTGATACAATAAATTCTGGGGTGGGCAGGTCCAGCGCTGTGATTGGCTCTGGCCAGTCTGTCCTGATTGAACACAACAACCTAATGTCAGATTTTGTCCTGATCTCGTGAAGATCTCGGGACGAGCTTATTCAGAGAGGAAATCACGTTCAAGAAATCACATTCTCGGATTACGGCCAAACCCTTGTATCTTATGTTTAGAAACTTTGCAAAAGTTGAGTATGGACATCCAATATTATAACATTACTTGTACCTGTATGTATTAAAAGAAGGATCAGCATAATAGGGGACCTTTAAGCGCGCCTCAATTACTCAGCAGAGTTTTCAATACATTTCCCCAAGAATCATATCTCTGTCCTGCTTTCAGAGTTTACTATGTTGCATCAGTTCAAGCATAATTTGCCTTGCATAATCAAATATCTCAGCGAGCAAACGTGATTAAAATGGGTAGCCTAATCAGGGCAATTTGGTTGGCCTTCAGCTCCTGTTTGGAATATATGAAGTTTTATTTATACCGATGGATCGTAGTGTGTAGTGATGATTATACACTTAACAAAATGAAGATGAACTTGAATAGCACTTGGATTATGATTTTTCTTTCATATAATATTAAATCATACACATGAAAATAAGTAAACAGATAATAATATATATAAAAAAAAAAGTCAATATCTAGTGTGTCCACTCTTTGCTTTGATTTTAGCATTTAATCTGTCGGGAATAGTTTTCACATATATATATTTTTTTATTTCCTCTCTTGTTAAACCATTCCATATGGTTTGAAGTTCATTGCAAAGAGATTATTTTGATACTACAACAGATTTGTATAATTGGATTGGAAAAAAATCCCGACCAATTAGTATCTTTCCAGATGGCAATGCGTGCCTCAAAAGGATGCTGAGATACTTCTTTTGATCCATGATTCCCTCAGTTTTTATGAGATGACAGGCTCCTTTCAAACAGACTGAACCCCAAACCATAATATAACCACCTCCATGTTAAATTGAAGGGGTTAAACAGTCATTTTTAAAATGTTATCCAACTCTACGGTGCATATACACTTTGTGTTTGGGTGAGAAAATGTAGAATTAGATTTTTTTAAAAAGTCACATTTGATACTTTCATCTCTTCACTTCTGGAGCTAACACAAAATTGTCATGCTGTCAACCCCCAATTTTTTTTTTATGTGTCATACACCGATAATGAACATCACAGGCACTTAACTTCAATTTTGCACCTCTATTGCCACTAGTTTTCAGTGAACCAGTCTCTTTGAAACGCTAAATGGTGTCATACTGTACCGTGGCAGCATTTAAGGTCTTCAGCATCATGTAAGGACACAATGCAGGGACAATCAATCACAGAGAGCTCCCCTCTTCGTGTCATCATGTCACTGTCACACTGCTCAAAGCTCATGTCACCTTACATGCTATAACAGATGACCATAAGGGGTAATTTTGCAGCATAATGTCACCTCAAAGCAGTTTAAACTATTTTTTTTAGCATCAATAATCATGGAATGAGCCTTCAAATATGCATTCAGACTATGAAAAAGTAAAAAAATAGAATTTGTAACACCCTTAAATTGTTATAGAAAACTGATGTTTTCAGTGTTTTTGTTTACTACCCATAACTTACATAAATATACTAATGGGAAAATTTTGTTCTTATTGCTGAGTATTTTTCAATACATTTTAAATAAAAAGAAATGATAAATAAGTAATATTAGGATGAAAATGGTGGTGAATGATAATCACTGCACACTGCTGTAAGTAAAAGAGCAGTTTGCGCCATGAAAAAACAGAGCCAACGTGAGTTGAAGAGCTATAAATAAATAAATAAATAAATAAATGAGCCTTTCAAGGGTCAGTCAATTCGACTAATTTCTGCTTTGTTGCGAGCAAATTCGCATCGTCTACAACGCAGTGTAGCTACCATCACACTTAAGCCAATAACTAATAAAGGCACTGAACTTTTGACATTTCGTTCAATAAATTGAGCCATACCTCCCTGGTATGAAAGCCCATTCCCGCCAGTAATTAAAAAAATATCCCGAAGTTAAGTCATAATTATGAGATAAGAAAGTCTAAATTATGAGATAAAAAGTCATAATTATGAGGTAAAAAGTCGAAATTATGAGATTCAAAGTCATAATTATGAGATAAAAAGTCGAATTATGAGAAAAGAAAGTCATAATTATGAGATAAGAAAGTCATAATTATGAAATAAAAAGTCGAAATTATGAGATAAGAAGTCATAATTATGAGATTAAAAATCGAAATTATGAGATAGGCTAGGCCCACTTTAACTCAACAGCTCTTCGGCATTTCCTGCTCAGTTTGACACCAAGATGGATTGCGAGTTCATCGAAGTCTGACGTTACTTTCTTCTACTCTGGAGATGTCATCGGAGGGATACTGGCACTGCTCTCACCTCGCCTTAAAGCGCTTTATATCTCCAAACTCAAGCCCATTTAGGTTTCCTAATTACCAACTAAGTGTTAATGTGTTCTGTCGCGAGGTTCAGTCCGTATCCATTTCCCCTCAGCTTGCTTTATTGTTCATTGATATAACTATCTAGCATTTTCCGACCCACATTTATGGTGACATAAAACGTCGATGTCTTACGAAGCTTCTGAATCCCTGCAGCTCACAGAACGGAATATATTTATTTCTGCGCCTGCGTCCGATCGGCTTGATACGCTTAGAAAACGTTTCTAATCAAAGTGACACTGTAGTTAACTCTTTAATTAAGCTGTTCGCGAATCTTATCACCAGAGGTGGTGCCAACGGCAAACTAATTGATTGAGTGATTGATTTTCTGAGTGACACTCGAGTATCATCACCGCACTTCTTCCTGAGCTGCGCTTATCCAAGGGTAAAAACTCAGTTTTTCTGACTTGGGTGCGCGTAATTGGCTGCTCATCAAACGGTGTGCAACCAGTGACATAACCAAAACACTTACCCTAGCCTATTTCTGACTTAGAATCGGATTATAAACGGAATTAATTTACTGAGCAAATTTGCTGCGTTTCTATTAACCATTATGACATAGGGCCTACAGCTTAGCGTCAACGAGGAAGGCTACTATGAGATTGCATGGACGGTAATCAAGTTAAATTTACGGCGTTAGGGGAAGTTTCGAGTGAGGTGCTGTGAGTGTCTGGCCCTTAAACACATAATTGCTTTCAAGCTGACCCTGTTTCAGAGTGCTTAATCAATAATCACACAATTTATTCAATGAATTATCAACACCAATATGTAAGCCTGTGATTATTTAGAAAGTATGAAGAAATGACTGATCACTGAAGGGTAACATTTACAACAGACTTGTGATAGTGATTGCATAGTGATGTATGGATGGAAAAAACCCTAAAAAATGATGAAAATAAGAATATTGTCGCTTCACGCAAGTGCAACCTAATTACTTTATTGAATTACCAATGCTTGTTACGTCGAAGCGTTGGTGATTGAATAATTCAGTAAATTGAATATCAGTGCATCGTGAAAGTTCGACGCAGGGCATGCATTGAACATCATTGAGAATGCATATATGCATGTCATGCCAAGAAGATTCAAGGTAGCAAAGTCAAGTAGCAGTTCGGCCTCTGGGAAAGTTGTAGGAAGGCCATAATATGACATTGTATGAACAACAATTATCTAATTAAACAAGAACGAGAGAAACGAGAAATTCGTCCAGGCAATCTCATTGCAACCTTCTTCATTGACGCAAGGCAGTAGGCCCTAGGCCTATGTCATAATGGTTAATGGCAATGCAGCTAATTGGAAGCCCATTTGCTCAGTAAATTAATTCAATTTACCATCCGATTCTTACTCAGAAATAAGTTGAGTGTTTTGGTAATGTCAATGGCTGTAGACAGCGTTTTATTGTTACATAAGCAGCCTTAACACGCGCACCTTATAAGTCCGCATTTTTAATCATGGATAAGCGAATCAGTCTCTCACTAATCAATCAGTCAATCAATCAATTTGCCGTTAGCAGCACCACTGGTGGTAAGATTCGCGAACAGCTTAATTCAAGATTAACTAGTGTCACTTTGATTAGAAACGTTGTCTTAGGTGTATCAAGCCGATCGGACGCAGACGCAGAAATATATTCCGTTTTGTGAGCTGCAGGAATTCAGAAGCTTCGTAAGACATCGACGTATTATGTTACCATAAATGTGGGTCGGAAAATGCTAGATAATTAAATCAATGAACTATAAAGCAAGCTGAAGAGGAAATGGATACGGACTGAACCTCGCGACAGAGCACATTAACACTTTGTTGGTTATTAGGAAACCTAAATGGGCTTGAGTTTGGAGATATAAAGCGCTTTAAGGCGAGGTGAGAGCAGTGCCAATATCCCTCCGATGAGTCGAAGACTCATCTCCTGAGTAGAAGAAAGTGACGTAGGTCTTCGATGAGCTCACAATCCATCTTGGTGTCAAACTGAGCAGGAAATGCCTAAGAGCTGTTGAGTGAAAGTATCTCATAATTTCGATTTTTAATCTCATAATTATGACTTCTTATCTCATAATTTCGACTTTCTTTTCTCATAATTATAACTTTCTTATCTCATAATTATGACTGTATCTCATAATTTCGACTTTTTATCTCATAATTATGACTTAACTTGGGGATATTTTTTTTTATTACTGGCGGGAATAGGCTTCCTTATTCCTGGTGAGCATCTATTGCTTGCAGTTCTCAAAGCAGTAGTCAAATTCTAGGAGGAAGTGTTATGTCGAATACGATCAAAGACGTGTGCGAGAGGACTCGCAAGGGTACGGAACGGTCCTGGAACTGCAAAAGAATTATAGAAAAATGCTTAATGCGTCAAGTGTCAAACTGGCAAGGGGGTGGGGATGAAGTGAGACGGAGAGCGACGCACCTCCTTTTTTACAAGCCGTTTCAGAGCTCATGAGGCCAGTTCCCAACGTTCGACTGGAGGAAAGGTCTACGGTCCTTTGCGAGTGGCTGTAGCCAAGCAACATTTCTTAAATATTACATAGGCTACAATACCAGAATACAAACGCAATCCGTGATTAAAAAGCGGTTGGCACCGATGGAATCTCTCTCCGTATCAAGGGAAAATACATCGGTTGTGGTTTTGTGTCAATTTGGAGCATACCTGACGGGTTGTATAGTGCGAGCGCTGGGATGCACTGTGGAGTCAATTAGAGGGGACTCTTCTCGTTAGAGCTGTGAAACTGAGCAATAATTGTGTTATTTTGGTGGTCGCGGTAGGAGGGAGCTCCCTTTTGTGACAACACCAACTAAAAATGGCGAAATTAGAGCAATAGAAGCGACCCCCATCCGTCCCTGGGCGCTTATTAAAAGAGAAATTATTCCTGATCAGATTGCCACTGATGACCCTGTGATGTCTTGCTAAGCGACATTGTTTTCCCTCAGATCCCTTTGTTTCTGTGTGGTTCTCTACGTTTAACGAGAGACAAGAAAGTAAGCTCAGCGTCGGTGGCGAGCCGCATGTGTGCATTTGGTTCCTTTTCCTAGCATCCCGAGACGCTGCAGCCCTGATTTGGTGCATGAGAACAGACTAGAGAGGGCTCGCGCTCCGGGAAGGGGGCTTTTGATGATGATCTCCCGGGAGTTCACCACTGAAGCAGCAGCACGTATCACAGATGCGACAGCTTTCATGCAACAACTTCCTGATTAAAGTAGGAAGTATAATTACGCACGATTATATCATATGTTTCATGTGCAATGATGGCGTAGCTGTCAACTGAGCGGACAGATGGGATCAAATGTTTGGGGGAGAGGTGATTAGGGAGCCGCTTCTATCTTGTCTTTTCGGGGATTGCGGCACACCTGGGCACAACTGCTCGTGCACAGTGCTTCGCCCTGTTTACACCGTCGTTTCTATAGAACGCTAAACTGTAATTATGAAAGTGAAGGGAAATGTTATCGAAAAAAAAAATCTCATAATTAGTGTGGCAACTCCATGCACAAGACATGGAAATTAGTCACAGTGTGATAAATTAGCCCCTGGAAATATTAGGCTACATAAAAAAACACCCCTGGGGGCTCGTAGTCTCTATCTCGGCCGTGCACACGTATCTAAATGAACCATTCTCTCTTGGCTATGAGCAGGCCAAGGTGAATTTCGAATTGCAGTTCATAATAAAGCCATTCGTGCGAAAATAATGTTCGCCAGTGTCCTGCAATAGACTTCAACGTGCCACTGAAAATGTTACAAGACATAATTTGTACCAAGAGCAGTTAAATTGCTGAACATGTAGTACAACACCAATTCCGAAATAGTTGGGACGAAGCGTAAATTGTGAATAATATCAAAATGCAATGATTTTCAGATCACACGAGCCAATATTTTATCTACAATAGAACATCGATAACATTTCAATTGTTGAAACTGAGACATTTTTATCCACAAAATGAGCATATTTCAAATTTTATGGCTGCAACAGGTCTCAAAAAAGTTGGAACACACGTAAAAAAGAGTTGAAAAACCAATTAATAAACAAGTGTCTGCCACTAACATGGCAATATCGCCCACCGCCTCAATTTAGTGTGTCCGTACGGGCTGACGTACGTACGTATGTACGGACGGACTGACGGAAAGAGCCCAATACTATATCTCCCGCTTTGCACTAATTGCACGGCAGGGGATAAAAAGAGAGTCAGCTGAAAAAAGATTTTGCAAGTAACTAGAGAGGCAATTCCTGCAGAAATTGCGAATGTGAATGCTGCGCACTGAACCCACACTGTGATGCTGTCTTGAATACAATAAAGTTTGAATGATTTGAATGTTTGCTGACGCCACACTGAATAAGCGAGATCGTAGTCTGGGGCGCGCATTGCATCATGGTCTCGGGTCAGAGGGCACGGGGGATAAACACTGGGTACAATCGAGTGTTGACGAATCATTTTTCTCTTAAAGTTATCACAGATTTGTTGTGTTCCGTGGTCTGAGTGTCTGGTTAGTCAATTTTAGGTTTCTATCATTTTGGTATGTCAGTTTTTTAGTCCATGTCTGAGTGTTCACATTTTATTCCTCTCCGTGTAGTCCAGTCCACGTTTTACCCATGTACTGTCTTTGCTTTCTCCCCGGTCGTGTCATTGTTTGTAGCAGTTTCTGTGTTAATTGATTGTGACACTAATTCGGGTGATGTAATGGATTCTGGGTTTCATCCTTCCTTCTGTTCTCATTTGCTAGTCTCCCCTTGCTTTTCTATACATACTAACATTACTAACAGTTTGTTGTTTTCTAAATTACTAACCAAACTAACCCTGTATATAATACTAATCTACTTACGAGCACCGGGATTGTAAGTGCAGCTATACTAATTGACTAATTATCTCTCAGCGGTCGCCCTGTTCTTGTCTCCGCCCCTTGCTTTTCTTTTCACTGGCTTTGCTAAAATTTCTGCAGACCCTCTGCATTCTTATCTATTCTGGCTCTTATTCTGTACACTTACGAGTCTTTTATCCAGTTTATTTTTCCCATCTTTGGGATTGTCTTGTGATCCTTGTCTGTGTGTTAATGTTTATCTGTTTTTTTGTAATTGGTTTCCCTCCTGTTCCACCCCTTGTTAATTAGATTAAGTTTCAACACCTGTGTCTGTGTGTGCCCCTGCCCTATATATCCGAGCAGTTTCTGCACGCGAGCAGATCTGACTTCGCATTCGCATTCCCACTCTCACTCTCCCTGCCCTGTGCACTTCTCCTCTGGTCCCCTCAGTTTTTCTCTGTGTTCTCAGTTCAGCCTCCTTCCCTGACCAGCCTGCCCTTCCGGCCGCCTTCAAGCCCCTGGTGCCCCCTGTCTCCTCCAGTGTCTTCTGTGCCCTTTGTGCCAGTCTGCTTCCACCGTCTCGAATTGTCCTGAGCACCAGCCGCCCTGCCTGTCCCGAGCACCAGCCGCCCTGCCTGTCCCGAGCAGCAGCCGCCCTGCCTGTCCCGAGCACCAGCCGCCCTGCCTGTCCCGAGCACCAGCCGCCCTGCCTGTCCTAAGCACCAGCGTTCCTGCCTGTCCTGAGCAGTAGCGCCCTGCCTGCCCTGAGCCCCAGCGTTCCTGCCTGCCATGTGTCCTGTCTGTTCCCCTCCTGATGTTCTCCCAGACCCTTCTCCTGGCCAGCTCTGCTACCCGAGTTAGCCACCTGCCAGCTGTGCCAACTGTCTTGTCTTGTGAGTTTTCCCAAGCTTCCCAAGTTTCTGTTCCCGAGTCTGCCACCTGGTGTTCTGTTCCCGAGTCTGCCCCCTGGTGTTTATTCCCGAGTCTGCCCCCTGGTATTTAGAGTTTTTGGATTCCTGAGTTCTCCCGTTTCAGTGCGGGGCACGGTGTTTTTGTTGGCCTGAGTGCCCCCTTTTTCCCCCTGGTTTATTCTGTGTTTATTTTAATAAATAATTCTTTTTGGATCCCCGCATCTGGCGTCTCACTCCCCTTTTGTGTCTCCCTCCTGTTTCGAGGTTTTCCGAGTTTCCCAGTGTGTCTCCCTCTCGTATCCTTAACAACACGTGCGGTCCGGGCCGGTTGTTTATATGTCGATGTTCAGATCGGTGCTGAGACTTATTCTTACAGGGTTCCCACGGTCATGGAAATCCTGGAAAAATCATGGAAATCATAAAAGTCATTTTCCAGGCCTGGAAAAGTCATGGGATTCTGTAAATTCAATTTAAGCTTTGGAAAAGTCATGGAATTTTAGTAGGTCGTTCACGCAAAGACATTGTTCTGTCAAGATATAATTTATTATTTCAGGAAATATGTGCTAGCCGACCGCTCTAGTAATTTGATGGGATCCGAAAGTACTGCGCTGTCTGTCTTTGGTCGCTGAGAGTGAGGGAAGAGGGGAGGGTTGCAACAAAACGAATAGCCTAGGCTGTGAAATAAATATTTATCAGCTACTGAACAAATAATCTCATTTGGTTAATCAATTATCTATTTATATAACTTGTATCTTTTAAACACATAAAAGTTATACCTATGATGAATAATACTGTTATTTTTTTTTGTAGTGTTCATATGAAAACTCGTGTTGTGTGACGTAGGCTACTGAGCTACATTTGGCGCCGTTCATTCTTGAGTTGAGTTTCTAGAAGTTGTGAGAAAATGCCAGGCAAATGTTCGTTTAATGTTACGTGATTAAGCAGTGAAAAATATAAGAATTGGTTAGCTGCAGATAGCGACGCATTACGAGCAAGATGTAAGCTCTGTAAAAAAAAAGTTTTGATGTGAGCAACATGGGAGAGGCGGCTCTTGCTAGTCATGCAAGAGGAGCAAAGCATGCTAAATTTGAGCTTATGGCCAGAGAAGGCTCGGTCGTTAGCTGTTTCGGAACACGGGTAGCACAACAAGCAAGTGGACCTTCGCGACCCGGACCATCGACTTCGCAGACAACGTAAACCTCACACCAGCTCCTCTCGCAACGGCAGCATCTCATGCTGAAGTGATGTGGGCTTTGAAGGTGGCGACATCCCATTACTCGTTCAACTACAAGATTGGGCCACTGTTCTCGAAGATGTTCCCGGACAGTGACATAGCCAGAAAGTTCACCTGTGGTGGCACCAAGGTAGCCTACCTTAGTACATTTGGGTTGGCACCGTACTTCAAATCTCACTTGCTTCGGGAGATATCTAGACAGTCTGGATACTGTGTTTTGTTCGACAAGTCTCTGAACCGTGAGCTACAGAGAAAACAACTGGATATACATGTTCGGATCTGGGACTGTGGAGCGGTCCAAACCAAGTACCTCGGCTCAGAATTCTTTGGACAAGCTACAAATTGAGTGGTAAGCTAACTGACATGGAACTGCAAAATCTTGTTTAGGTGTCAATGGATGGCCCTAACGTCAATTGGAAAATCTTTGACCTGCTGCAGAATGAGCCGCTTGCTGCCATCAACCGATCTCTTCTGAACATCAGCTCATGCGGATTACATATCATGCACAACGCATTTCGTAGCGGAGCCAAGGCCACCGGATGGGATGCAGACCACACTCTGAACAGCATGTACTGGCTGTTCAAGGACAGTCCCTCCCGTCGTGAGGATTTCACGAAAGTAACCAGCAGCAACACATTCGCGTTCAAATTCTGTCAACACCGGTGGATTAAAAATGTGGGTGTATGCGACAGGGCTCTGTCCATTTTACCAGATATGCTGCGCTATGTGGAGGCGGCCAAGGGACGGGTCATCACAGAACCAAAATGCAAGTCCTACGAAGAAGTGAAAAAACAGGCGTCAAACAACCTGTTCCCCGTGCATGTGGCGATATTTTCCAGCATTGCCAAACAGATCACTCCATTCATGACGGCCTATCAGACAGATGCACCTATGCTCCCCTTCATGACTGGAGACATGTACACACTAATCAAAGGTATGTTTGCTTAGACTTTTAATTTAGCTTACCCTTTGTAATGGGTGAAATCTTGACCCCATGGTTTTGATATAGGCCTAATTATAAAGCTATAATAATAATAATAATAATAATAACATAAATAATGGCACGTTTAGCTATAGTAGGCTAATGAGTTTTCCACTTATAATGACCAATCATAATACATACTTCAAATTTTTTTTTAAAGCTCCATGTCAACATTGGCTTGGCGGCCCCCATATGTGTGTGTGTGTGTGTGTGTGGTGTTTATATATAGTGTGTGTGTGTCCAACTCTAGGATGTGATGGTACACACACACACAGCCATCAGTTCACATTTACGCTACAAATGTCCAAGTTAATGCATGTTTGCATCACTTAGCAGTTACATTTAGGCTAGACTGTATAATAATTTGTCAGATTTTGTCAACTATATTAAACTATTTCTTCTCTTTCTCTTTCATAAGGGCTGATGGAAAGGTTCATGAAAGGCACTGCACTGAAAGAGGTTACTACAATGCAGAAGCTTCTCCAGATCAGCATCAACAATCCATCCCTCCACAAGGAGGCTTCCAAAATTGACATTGGATTCCAGGGAGAGACATTAATCAGACAGCTCAGAGGTTCTGGCAAGGTCACAGAGAGGCAGGTTCTCGATGTTTGAATGGAGACCAAGACTTTCCTCATAGAACTTTTGGGGAAACCTCTGCACAAGCCACCAGTGCAGCACCTACTGGTAAGAAACATGCAGTGCCTGGACCCCAGGATGATGGCTACAAAGAAAAACCAGTGTGTGGAGAAAATGCAAAGTAATCTACGTACGTTGACTGCTGCTAACCAGGTGGATGTTACGATTTGTGACAAAGTGCTACAGGAATTTAGGGAGTTCCTTGATGTTGCTACGGCATCAGCAGCTTTTGCTGAACTTCACCCCACATCTCAACATGTTGACACACTGCTCAGTGAACACATTGCGCCCAAGTCTGCATGGAAACATCTGTGGCATGTGGTCCAAATTCTGCTGGTGATGTCCCATGGACAAGCCAGTGTTGAGCGAGGGTTTTCTGTCAATAAGCAAGTTATGGTTGAGAATATGAAGGCCAAATCATTAGTGGCACAGCGTATGATTGCTGATACTATAAGGGCAGCAGGTGGTCTGGAGAAAGTTTTCATCCCCAAGGAGATGCAAGTGTTCGCTGCAAGTGCCAGACAGAGGTATGTGGCTTACCTCGAAGACCAAAGGAAGGAAGCTGAAACCACCTCCAAGAAGAGAAGCCGTTCAGGTGAAATTAAAGAACTGAGGCAAAAAAGAATGCGTCTAGAATCGGACATCCAACAACTTGAAAAGTCAGCAGATGACTTGGCCATGAAAGCTGAAACAACCCGTAGCATAGGATTTGTTGTGCAGTCAAATAGCCTGCGACAGTCTGCTAAAGAGAAGAGGGCAAGCTTCTCAGCTTTGGACAAGCAAATTGAGGCCAAAAAGAAAAGAATGGACCAATAGATATGTGGTGATTTGTGTGTGCCTGGTTGTTTGCGTGCGTGTGGGTGTGTGTATGAGGTTGTGAGTATAACCCTTTGCTCTGGGCTTTAGAACTGTACAGTACATAGAACACTAGTGGTAAGTGGAGGGGTGGGGGGTCATAAATAAAGTGTTTGTGTACATGAGTTGCATATGAAGGAGTATTAATCTGTCGTTCAGCATGTTAAATGAAATTTAATATAGTCCTCCAGTATAAAGAGGGGGCTGGGGTTCATGAATAAAGTGTTTGTGTACATGAGTTGCATGTGTAAGAGTGTTAATCTGTCGCTTGACATGTTAAATCAATTTGAATATAGTTTCAATGGCATGCTCTAGTGCCATGAAAATACACTGTGAGGTATGTGGTTTAATGACAACTTCAGACTTCCAACTGAAAAATGGTAAGTCTAATCTAGTAAATGGATGTACCGTACGAAAGAGGAGAGTCAGCTGAGTAATATAAATGAAAACGCACCACTCACGAAATCTGGAATAGCTCCACGGATTGATATGTGAAGTATATATGTATGATGTATTTGAGATAATGAATGATTTAAGAAGACATTTAAACATCATTCAATTTCATTCACGATAATGTTAATGCGTGAGAGAGGTTTAACTGGTGTAGGGGTCAAACAGGAAAGTCAATAAGGGGTGTGACCGCCATTTGCATTGACACATGCGGTGCATCGTCGTCGCATGGAGTTGATCAGTCTCTGGATAGTGTTCTGAGGGATAGCATTCCACTCCTGAACAAGTGCAACCTCAAGTTCTCGGATCTTGTCCATCTGGCGTTGACGTGAAAGACATCTTCCAATTTCATCCCATAAGTACTCGATAGGGGAGAGGTGGGGTGACAGAGCTGGCCACTGAAGCACGGGGATGTTCTGTTGTGCAAGGTACTGCATGGACACCCTTGCAGTGTGTGCCCTAGCGTTGTCCTATTGGAACGTGTGGACATTGTGGTGTTGGTTGAAGAACGGCACAACATGGTTCTGCAGCACCTGGTCCCGGTAGTAGACGCCGTTTACCCTTCCTCTGCAGATATGGAGAGGGGTTCTGTGACGGTAGCTTATTCCACCCCACACCATAACGCTGCCACCACCCCAACGGTCCGTTTGAACGACACAATCGGCGTTATAACGTTCACCACATCTCCGCCAAGCACGTATACGGCCATCTGCGTTCCTTAAGTGAAATCCTGACTCGTCAGAAAAGATGACTCTGTGCCATTGTCGTAGTCGCCAATTCTGGTGCCTGTTTGCCCGCTGTAGACGCTGGTTTTGCTGACGATCCGTCAATATGGGGCCGAAATAAGGACGTCGTGCACGCAGGCCTGCAGCTCGCAGACGGTTCCGTACAGTGTTGGGGTGAATGAATCCACGTCGTCCTTGGACTTGAGCAGCCGTTCTTGTCGCTGGTAGTGTTCGGTCTCGGGCATGATCCCGTACGATCTGACGGTCCTGACGTGCCGTTGTCACACGTTGTTGACCCGGTCGAGGACGGTCCCGAGTGCTCCCCGTTTGCAGAAACCTTTAATGGAGTCTTGCAATCGTTGTGTGTGCGCAGTGTAGTCGTCTGGCAATTTCCCTGGTGCTGGCGCCAATTTGAAGCATGCCTATGGCACGTTCCCGTTCGGGGGCTGTAAGTCGCGACATAGTGTCAACGTTTCACAAGTGTCAGTGAAGAAGTGAAATTTTATTCAGATTCACATGCTTTTAAAGGCAATGTGTGTACAAATTCAGAGTGAAATTCATTTTTCCCGTGGTGTGCGTGCAAGATGTTGCGTTTTTGCAAAAAATTGCCTAGCATTACAGTTAACTTGAAATTCTCGCATTTCTTGCACCTGGCATGTCGGGTGACGTCACTGTAGTGTTGTTGTCGTATAAAAATTATATTGAAGTTCATTTGAACTTAAATATTGACTTTTTTCAAGTGGTGCGTTTTCATTTGTACTCAGTACAAAATCCCTTCACGGTCGATCCGATATCTTTTCAGTAAATGCGCATCATTCAGAATTTCCAAGTCATTCCGTCTTTCAACAGCTGAAGCCATTTTCCGATTCTTTGTGAATAGGTTTTAGCGAGTTAGGAGTCCTCTTTACTACTTTTAAGCTCTCCCAGACTTTGGAGCTACTTTTAGGCCTAAAATGCTTTGTGAATAACACTTATATATGTGAATAACACAAAAATAATTAGGAGTCCTAAATTTATGACTGACACGCCCATTTTTTTTCGGAGTTTCTCCTAAATCCCACAGTTAGGACCTACTTTTAGCGCTAAGATGCTTTGTGAATACGCGCCCAGATCTCCTGCTATTTGTTGTTGCGCTCGGCTCAGACAATTCAGTTTATACTCAAGACAAACGCAATAAATATAATACAGATGGAATTAATGCTGTCGGCAAATACACATGACGCCGTCAGCAGCAAGTTTTTGTGAGCTATATTTTAACATTTTGGACATGTTTTGGACACTTCAAAAAATGTATTTATTTATTTATTTTTTATAATGGCGGACCGGTTCCGACGGTCCATATAAAATGAACCAGTTCAATTCAGTAAACCAGATCGAACTGGTTAAATTGTAAATTGGCCCAAGCTTACCTCTCACCCTTGTAAATCTCAATTCTCCACATTCTCCAGAGTCTGATGCGATTGGGTTTATTGTCATTAAATCCAGGTGAAATACAAAAACCCAGGTTGGTGTGCGCAAACCAAGTAGCATTCATTCACCCTGTGCCGACTGACCACCAATTGATCGAACCCTCGTATTTAATAGCCTTTTGGGAGGTCCTTTTAGCTGGGATTAAACGTGTATCTTTCTACCTCATCAAACATTATTAATATCTGATTGGTTCATTGTCATATAGTAACCATCTACCCTTGGTTACAAGTTGGCCATTATATAATTGTGTAAATTCATTTTAGGCCTCCAGGGACGCGCGAGCACCGCACCTGAGCCTCCCAAACTTTGGTTTTCATCTGAAGGTCAGCCTGGCTGCCCAAGTTAGCTGAATTCTTGGATTTTTCCAGAGCAGTGTCGCGTGCATGCTCATATAATGGGACCACCTGTTGGTCGACTACCGATTGACGCGCATTAAGGCCTGGAAGTCGAGGGCCAAAAACATTAGCTAGACTGTGGTCGTGGTTTTTGATTTGTCATTTGGGCGGAAGTAACAAAAATTGCTTGCTGTAAACAATAAATGTCAGTTAGGTGTGGTAAATGATGAATAGTAGAATGAAGTTTATCAAATCAATTGAAAATATATCACTCTATTTTTCAATTCACATGCATTTTCATCACCTGCATTTTTAATTCACATGCGTTTTCATCACCTCCATTTTTATCAATTCATTTTTCTTACTTCCACCCCTCATAGATATGGTCATTCTGAGGGACTTGCTTTTCTAGCTGGCCTTGAGTGGCATGCAAGAGCTTCATCTTCAGGTTTTGTTGACAGATTTATGAGTTTTTACCTCTTCTCAGCTTCACGCTCTTACAGCAGTTTTAAAAGGCCACATGAACCTGGCTCAGTTCTTTCTGTTGAACTATAACTGTGGTTATACTTTGAATTTCAAATACTAGTGCAGTGCCCGTAGGAAGTATGTATTCCTATAGAAATTGCACAGGTGATGCTTTATGTGCCCTTGAGTGACAAAAGCCTTATCTCATCTCTGAAAATATTTGAATCTTGTCTGCCTGTAATGTGATTGGTGGATTCGAATGTGCGTGTGCGAGTGAGGGGAAGGGGGCAGGAAAAAAAAGAGGGGGGCAGGGGCATGTAGGTCCTCGTTGTGTGTACGTGTGTGTGTGTGTGTGTTGGGGGTGGGGGGCGGCGTAGATGGGGGTGGGATGCAATTGCTGTGCACTCAAAACCTATTGGAGAGGTGAGGACATGCAAATAGAAAGGCACCATTTCATTGTCAATGCAAATTGCACCACTTCATAGCCAATTAAACAGACGTTGCAACCACTTCATTTGCCTATGCAAACTTTCTTGTGACCAAGAGTGGTATAGCAGTAGCCTGTAATGGGGATTCTTTTAACTTCTTTCCTTTTCTTTTTTGGTCTAAAATGTTGAGGATGCAATGGGCAAGCCACTTTCATTGCACAAACCCAAAAGAATGAAATGACTTGAACAATTGTTTGGTCCATTAGACTGTCCAAAAGTCAATGTATGCTAGTCCATATTTACAGATGTTTTCAAATCCAGAAATCTGGCTTAAGATGCTGGAAATGTGTGTTAAACTATGTCTTCAACGTGTTCCTAATTTAAGCAATCCCTAAGCAGTGATCTGGAAATTATGTAGGCTAGAGCCAAAATCTAAAGAACAGACCATGCTCGCTTCTGAGACCAGTGTTCATTTGTCAGAGGAAAATAAGGACGAAATAAAGTCCTTACACAGCATTTCGAACGATATCTAGCGATAGGTTAGATAAGCTAGCAAGTGAAATCACAGGGAAGAGAATGGACAGTGGTCTCAAAATTAATGCGATAGAGCAAAAAATAGCCTATCCACAAGCGCATGCTATAAAAAACTCTGGGAGTCTCATTCTAGACTACACATACACAGTACTTTAAATCGTAAAGAAGATCTGGACATGAAAATAAAATATTAAAACTGTGTATGGGAACTTTAGGCAATGTTTCAGTCAGTCAGACCGTGTTCTTGCCATGTCAGCAAGCACAATGAGCAGATGAGAACAGCGTGGTGAAACTTAAGAAATAGCCTACTTACAGATGAAAATGCCATAAGCCTATGCAAACTTTCCAGTGAGTGAGAGCAGTATAGCAATAGCATATGGGATTCTTTTAACATTTTTTCCTGAGGTGTGGCTATAGCTGAGAGCGAGAGCGTGACAGGCTTGATACTAGGTTAGACAGGGTTATGGGAGTGTACCTTTTTGAAAATGAATCGAAAAAGGATGCACACCATCGTGCCATGCACGAGCCGAAAGCTCAGGCCGATCTGACAAACAGAGAGATATGCGAGCCACAGACAGACAGACATACATACAGACAGACACACAGACAGACGCCTCTTGCTTAATAGAAAGGTTTTAGGATATTTTCCCCACCACATTACTCTTCAGACCCTGCTCATTGTATCTAAAGGGAGTGCGATCAGCAAAGAGCCACTCAATGAGAGGTAATATCACAATGTGCATCACTTAAAGACCCTGATAAGAAAAATCTGAGATTTGTTTCAAAACATAAAATAAATGTTGGAAACAAATTATTAACAACATTCAAAAAGAGTCATTTCTGTATGTTTCTCAATTTCATAGTTAGAGTTTTATCTCGATTTAACGGTTTCACTTTGCTTTCATGGTTTGAAGTTTTTTTTGGGTGGGGTTAAAGAGGGGACCACACAACGCACTGCTTGCATAACTCCTCCCACCCGCTGTTTCATTATAAATACTTCAGGCAAGCAGGAATCCGTGGTTATCCCACTCGTTTTCGAGTCAGAATGTCATCGATATTGCCTTTTCTTTAGTTTGCTAGTCATGCCCTCATCTCGGAAGTGTATTTTTCCCGGTTGTATGAGTTGAAGTTAACGGTGCAACATAATCGATTTAAGAGGTTAAACAGGCTAGCTAACCATCTTTATTAAACGAGCTCAATAACAATCTAGCAAGCTAACAACATTATGTCATTTCCCAGCATACTGTAAACACGCGACTGGCAACATATTATTAGCTATGGAAAGGACCGAACAGATTTTGCCTGTGATATGTAAGCACAAAAACGGGAGATGAAATAAATGTTGTTTAAAATGATTATAATACATTTCTTTGATCCGTGGCGAAATTATTGAAAGTTGAGGTAGTCTATGTCCTGCTTACTCCACACAGTTCTCCAAGCGAGCTGAATGTATTAGCCTGCGTTGCGACTCCGGGACCACACAGTTTTGGAATGGGAGAGGCATACTCCCTCCAAAGCTAGATTGCAGCTCCCACTTCGTGCTAGCTCACCAGTTCCGGGGCTAAACCACTCTTGCCTAAGCTATGAATATCTACACTGCCTTGCTATTATGACAACCTGCTTTATTATGCCAAAAGCATTTCATGTGACACTCATCAGTGATCATGGCATTGTAGTTATTCATAGCTATGGCCGTGCATTTCTCCTTTTTTCCTACCAGAGAAGAGCAAAGTAAATTTGGTAAATCAAGTCAGAAAACGTAATTTTTTGTAATGACGCAAGAATGACAAGCAAGTTAATGGTTTGCTTCACGTTTAGAGTTCACTCTTTATCTAAAAAGTATGGCATTACATTTGGAAATTATTGTACAGTCGTACAGTGGCTATGTCTGGTAGGTTGGGGCGCTTTCCAATACGCGAGCATGATGTGGCGACTGTGCATGCTTGGGAGGTGCAGACACTTGGACTAGAGGGAGGCGGGACCTCTCCTGCGATCGGGCATGATTTCTGTGCCTTCAGGGGACATGCCCCCACCGTCCTGAGGCAGAGAATGCTGCTTATTTCTTCACAACTTTGAAGCCTAATTTTATGAACTTTGCAACTTTTTTACTTCTTCATATTTGACAGAGTGATTAAGAACATGTTTTTCTGTGGTATCATAAACATCATAGAATATTTGTAGTTCTCTTTTTCAGGGACTTTAAGGTCTCTTTTGTGTGTGGAGTGCAGTAACAATACATTTAAGCTGTTATGTATTGTGATCCGTTTACTAAAAGAACGTGCACCGACAACCACAAAATAGCACAAAAAAGCAGTTTTTCCAAACATGGTGAAAAGAGCATACTTCTATTGACATCCATGCTAGATTGAGCAATCATGCTCAAGCATCAATTATAAAGCATTGTTTTCCTTCCCCGCTGCTACTGCCAGTTGTTCAGCTCTTGTTTTCCCCAAGGTAAAGCATTAATTGTCTTTTCTGATATTAGAAATGTTCCTCCGCATGCAGATTATGCACCAATCTGGCAGCACACTGTCCTGCCAGACAGCGATTGAGACATCAAACAACTCAGTGTGTACACAGGCGTTATTTGTGGTCAAACCTGACTGGTAACCCCACAGAATTAGCATGCGATTGTATCACCCAGTGAAACAGAACTACTGAACCTGCCACTATTTTATAAGGGAAGCATGAGCCACTGGAGTAGAGCCTTGCTCGCATTGTAATGCTGAGGGTCGACCTCCGTTGTCAATGATCGTGCCATTAATAGAGTTGCCGACGCCTCTGAATGCTGCAGTGAAATAGAATAAATATAATTTTTTTAAAAATGGTGCTATCCCTGACTGCACAACTTTGTCAATACTGTCACTTCTTTTGAAATTTGAATTTCCAACTTGTTTGAGGAGAACAAAAATCGTAGACCCCGCAATTGTGAATTGTCCCCTTTGCTCCTGCTTGTCTCCCCCCCCCCCCCCCCATCTTTCCTTTGCTCTTTTTTCTCCTCTGTCTCTTTAGCTAGCTCAGAGAAGCTGTCCATGTTTACAGGTCCTTATCCAGGTCTCTAATCCCCATCAGTGAAAGGCTCCACTTAATAGGTGCTGCTGGAAAAAGGAGGGGATAGGCAGAGCCATTAGAAAGGAGTTTATCAGCGTGGCTTAATCTGTTATCACTCCTGTCCCTCTGTCCCTGCACTGAGGCTAGCTCCCACCCTGTCGCAGTGTTACTGATTACAGACCACCTCATCACTCCCCCCCAACTCACTCGCTCACAAATAACTGACTGCACAGACCTCTGTGAACATATGTCTGTGTGCACGTGGGTGAACAAGTGTACATTAGCAACAAAAGGTGTGTCTGACAGGGAGAAACAGGGGGACATCGTGGACCTTGTGGGTCTTTAGACAAAATGTATTTTGCGTTTATTTTCAGTGCATTATCAAGTACCTCCCACACTTGTGCTGCACACCAGCACACACTTAATGAAACCTCTGTGTGTATTATTGGGTCCTGGCAGATGACCGACAGTCTTGAATGCTGCTTGTGTTGTTTTTGGAGGCACAAGGGATTCATGAGAGGCTGACAGGGTGAGGGGGATAGTAGGCTGGGGAGGTTACTGAAAGGATAAACGTCAGTTGACAGAAAGACCCTGCGCCTAATATTCTAATTCAGACCCCAATGCCCAAAAATCAGTTCTCTCTAAACAGTGTATACATTCTTTGGTCAAGCAAAACCCTCTCTTTTTTGTGTTTTTTCTGAACTGAGGACTCATTTTCAGAGTGATAGAATCCAGTGGCTCATTGGTGCGTTTTTTTTTTTCCCCTTCGTTCAGCTGGAGTCAAGTGCTGGAAGCCTCTTCCCCTGGAGTCCTGCCCTGGAGATGCACCTCCATTTTCACAAACTTGTTTGTTCCAGACAATTTTTTGACCAGGTCATTTTTATTTACTTTTTTAAACTTTTGAAAGTGCATCTCACGTATCAAGATTTGTTTAGACAGTGTGCATTGGATGGAGCTATGAGCTGTGCGTGAGTGAGGGCAACCAGGGTGAACGGCCCTGATGATTCGGGCACCACATGTCCTGGCAGTCCAGTATCAAAACAAAAATAAAACTGCTTTCATGACCATAAACAGCAGAAAGGACATAGTGCCAAATTATCCTGCAAAACATCTCTTTGGAGTGCAACAGCACAGCAACAAATTAAGCTTTCCAGGGCAATGAATTTTATGACACACACAACCTTCATCAGTAAAACTTAGGCCGGCGTAAAACGTTGGTCAGAACTGACCTGAATTTGTAAAAATTCACAAAAATCTAATACTGGTCCTATTTTAATGATTAATAGCTCATTTGAAAGGATAAACTCTATAGTTTTATAAATGCTTGAAATAAATGGGATTAAAACTATATGGAAGTTTCACATTTCTCCGTATATGTATAAAAGTGTGAAACTTTAAATTTATTTTCCTTAATACAAAACCAAAAACCAGTGAAGTTGGCACGTTATGTAAATCGTAACGTAAATAATCATTAACTTAGAATTTAAAGGCAGCAACAAATTGCAAAAAAGTTGGCACAGGGGCCTGTTTACCACTGTGTTACATCGCCTTTCCTTTTAACAACACTCAGTAAACGTTTGGGAACTGAGGAGACCAATTTTTGAAGCTTTTCAGGTGGAACTCTTTCCCATTCTTGCTTGTTGTACAGCTTAAGTTGTTCAACAGTCCGGGGTCTCCGTTGTCGTATTTTACGCTTCATAATGCGCCACACATTTTCAATGGGAGACAGGTCTGGACTACAGGCAGGCCAGTCTGGTACCCACTCTCTTTTACTACGGAGTGGTGCTGTTGTTACACGTGCAGAATGTGGCTTGGCATTGTCTTGCTGAAATTAGCAGGGGTGTCCATGAAAAAGACGTTGCTTGGATGGCAACATATGTTGCTCCAAAACCTGTATGTTTGTTTCAGCATCAATTGTGCCGTCACATATGTGTAAGTCGCCCATGCCTTGGGCACTAATACACCCCCATACCATCACAGATGCTGGCTTTTGAACTTTGCGCCTATAACAGTCCAGATGGTTCTTTTCCTCTTTGGTCAGGAGGACACGAGGTCCACAGTTTCCAAAAACAAATTGAAATGTGGACTCGTCAGACCACAGAACACTTTTCCACTTTGCATCAGTCCATCTTAGATGAGCTTGGGCTCAGCGAAGCCGGCGGCGTTTCTGGCTGCTGTTGATAAATGGCTTTCGCTTTGCATTGTCGAGTTTTAACTTGCATTTGCAGGTGTAGCGACGAACTGTAGTTACTGACAGTGGTTTTCTGAAGTGTTCCTGAGCCCATGTGGTGATGTCCTTTACACACTGATTCGGTTTTTGATGCAGTACCGCCTGAGGGATCGAAGGTCATGGCCATTCAATGTTGGTTTTCGGCCTTGTCGCTTCCGTGCAGTGATTTCTCCAGATTCTCTGAACCTTTTGACGATATTACGGACCGTAGATGAAATCCCTAAATTTCTTGCAATAGCTCGTTGAGGAATGTTGTTTTTAAACTGTTCGACAATCAGCTCACGCATTTGTTCACTAAGTGGTGACCCTCGCCCCATCCTTGTTTGTGAATGACTGAGCATTTCAGGGAAGCTGCTTTTATACCCAATCATGGCACCCACCTGTTCCCAATTAGCCCGTTCACCTGTGGGATGTTCCAAATAAGTGTTTGATGAGCATTCCTCAACTCTCTCAGGCTTTTTTGAAACATGTTGCAGGTATCAAATTCCAAATGAGCTAATATTTGCAAAAAATTACAAAGTTTACCTGTTCGAACATTAAGTAACTTGTCTTTGGAGTTTATTGAATTGAATATAGGTTGAAAAGGATTTGCCAATCATTGTATTCTGTTTTTATTTACGATTTACACAACGTGCCAACTTCACTGGTTTTGGGTTTTGTAACTCAAACATTGAAATTACAATCTTGTTGACACTTTATTAGTGTACCAAGCATGAAATAATGAAATTTTACGCCAAATATAAAAGTATAACAAGTACTTTATTTTTTTATGAATTTAAGTAACGTAAAGTAACGATTTTGACTGATTTTGGCACCTTACAGCTGTCAAAATCATTGTATGAAAATTATCATTTATATAAAGTAAACAAAAGTTTGTTTTTCTCAGATATTTAAACAATCTTTTAAATAACTCATTTTGAATGTAATGAGGTAATAAGCAAGGTAATATCCATTGTATATGAATCAATCGTAACTGAATAACACAAAAAGCTTTATAATTGCAAGCACAGTTAGATAAAGCATGACTGTTATTTTGGGTTGTTTATCTTGTTCTTGTTCTTGTACTTGCCATGGTTCATTTCTTTACATTCCTGCAAAAGAAAACCAATATTAGCTGACAAAATCAGAATTTCAGCATTAAATAAGTGACATCATTCACTCGGGTCAGTATTGACCCGGTCGCAGCTACCCATTTTTGGGAGGGTTTGCAACAACAGTTGGGGGGTGGTAAGAGATTCGTTTTATTTCTTTGATATTGCGCACTCAATCGTGCATCTTCTTGCAGCCAATTGATTTGGTGCCCCCCCTGCACTGCATAGATTACATACCCACTTTTTGTGCCACTGGACCCGGTTGACGATTTTATTCATGCATAAAAATCGCTCAAGTGATCCTACAAATTTTTTACGCATCGTAAAACAACTAACTTTGGTTCACAAAAAAAAACAAAAAACAAATTTGGGATCGATAGATTGAGATTTGCAAAAAATATTTACGTTTTTTCATTAGGGTTTTTCTGATTAGGGTTAAGTTACAGAAAAGTAAAAAGTGTTAAATTTTAAGATACTAAAACAGTATCATTAATTTGATTTCCTGGTACTCCACAATAAATTGATTTCACAAAACTAAGTTTAAAAATGTACTCAATAAGTAAATTGTCAGGACTGGCCACATGCAGTAATTGCAGAACACATTTCAGCATTGTAATTTAATTTCTTCAGTAAAAATGTTGAATATGCAAGTCAGACCTTGTTTAATGTGAAATATGGAGTAGAAGAGTGAACAAAAGGGATAATTAATATTTGGCACCACAATCGCGAGTGCTCGTTAGTAAGTTAGTCAGATATACAATGTGAATGTTGGTTAGTAATTATCAAAAATAATAAGCTGTTAGTATGTGTTGGTAAAATAGCAAAAGCAGGAGGAAGGAAGAACACGAGATAATGAAGGAAGATTGAAACCCAGAAGCCAATAAATCACCCGAAGGAGTGGCACGTTATACAGGGGCAGTGAGACAAGACTCATGACAAGACGGAGGGAGACGAAGTGCAATGCATGGCTACTAAAAACATGGCATGGAATGAAACTACACCATGGAAAATAAAACATGGAATCTAATTACCAAAACACAATACATTTTCCAAGAATAGTCAGACATAAGCAGAGATTCAAAAACACAGATCAGTCAGAAACATAGCACATGGCTAGGCAGAAACTTGATACATGGCATGACAAATGCAGAATCACGATGGTATCCCCCTCCCTACGTAACGCCACCGGGCATTTCAACCAGTGGGCCTGGGATGACAAACATGAAAGTCTCTGATTAAACTTTTGTCCAGAATGTGACGTGATGGTACCCAACTACGGTGTTCAGGCCCGTATCCCTCCCGGTCAACGAGGTACTGCAGTCCCCTGCCTCGCCGACGACAGTCCAGGAGGTAACGGACCGTAAAGGCTTCGCCTCCGTCGATGATCTAGGCGGGTGGTGGGGGATCAGGTCCAGAGGACAGGGGGTGGGTTACTGCAGGCTTAATTTGGGACAGGTGAAACATGGGATGTATACGTTTCATGGACAGGGGAAGACAGAGGCGAACAGCAGTGGGACTTAAGACTTTTTTCTATGGTAAGTGGGCCCAAAACTTAGGGAAGAGCTTGCCCCCATTACCTCTGAGGGGAATGTCTCTTGAGGAAAGCCAGACACGCTGCCCAGGTCGGTAAGTAAGGGCAGATGTGCGTCTCTTTTCTGCCTGCTCCTTCATCCTGGAGACTGACTTTAGCAGGGCCTGGCGGGTGGCAATCCATGTGCGCTTGCATCTGCGCACAAACTCATGGGCTGAGGGGACAGCTACCTCCTCCTCCTGAGATGGGAACAAAGGGGGCTGGAAGCCTAGGCAGGCCTTGAAGGGGGAAACGCCAGAGGTAGCAGAGGTGTGGCTGTTCAGGGCGTATTCAACCCACGGCAACTGATGGCTCCAGGAGGAGGGGTTCCTAATGCACAAACATCTTAAAACATTTTCCACACATTGATTAGCTCGCTCGGTCTGGCCATTAGTTTAGGGATGGAAACCTGATGATAAACTAACTGAGGTGCCAAGTGCTTTACAAAATGATTTCCAGAAAAGGGCAGTGAATTGGGGGCCGCGATCAGAAGTGATGTCAGTTGGTATTCCATGAAGTCTAATAACGTGCTGAATGACAAGGTTGGCAGTGTCTTGAGCAGAAGGGAGTTTAGTGAGGGGAACTAGGTGAACTGCTTTGGAAAATCTATCTACTATGGTGAGAATGGTGGTGTGTTAATTGGAAGGGGGAAGGCCTGTGATGAAATCGAGTGCTATGTGGGACCAGGGACGATGTGGTGTAGGAAGGGGCTGAAGCAAACCGTGAGGGGGCTGATATGAAGCTTTAGCCTGGGCGCAGACTGAGCAAGCAGCTACAAACCCCTGAACATCTTGGGCAATTTCTGGCCACGAAAATCTTTGAAGGATAAAGTCTTTGGTTCGGCGTACCCCTGGATGGCAGGACAGCATAGAGGAGTGCCCCCATTCCAAGACCTGAGGGCGCAAGGCAGCTGGAACGTATAAACAGTTAGTGGGGCAAGCACTAGGGGTAGCAGCGTTAGCTTAGGCTTCCTTGACCTCCTTCTCAAAATTTAAACATAAGGCATTAATAAAAGCTTCCTTAGGTAGAATGGTGTCATGGCATGGTTCTTTTTCTTTAATCTCGAAACAACGTGAGAGCATCAGGTTTGATGTTTTTTCTTCCCGGTCTATAGGCACTGTGAAAGTTGAAACAAGAGAAGAATAATGCCCACCTGGCTTGTCGTGGGTTTAATCTCTTAGCTGTTTGTTGATACTCAAAATTCTTATGGTCTGTCCAGACAATAAAGGGCACCTTGGATCCTTCCAGCCACTGCCTCCATTCCTCCTAGGCCAACTTCACCGCCAACAGCTCCCGGTTGCCGATGTCATAGTTCCTTTCTGCTAAGCTGAGGCGGTGAGAAAAGAAGGCACATGGATGGATCTTCCCATCCTCCGTGGACCTCTGGGAAAGGATGGCTCCAGCTCCAATATTGGAAGCGTCCACTTTAACGATGAACTGGAGCTCTGGGTTAGGAATAGTGAGGATGGGTGCAGAAGTGAATTGGGTCTTTAACTCGAAGGCATTCTCTGCTTTTTCGGACCAAAGAAAGGGCAGTGAGAGGAGCAGCAACAGAGCTATAGTTCCTGATGAACCGGCGATGGAAGTTGGCAAAGCCCAAAAAACGCTGAAGAGACTTGCAGTCCTCTGGTCGGGGACAATTGGTGACAGCCTCCACTTTAACTGGGTCCATCCGTATGGTGCCTGGAGAAATAATATAACCCAGAAAAGTTGTGGTCTCGACAAAACTCACATTTTTCAGCCTTCACACCGAGACGGTTCTCTAGGAGGCGACGGAGCACTTGGCGAACATGCTTTACATGATCCTCCTGGGACTCTGAAAAAATCAAAATGTCATCAAGATAAACAAAAACAAACTTATTTATCATATCTCTTAGGACATCATTTACGAGATTCTGGAACACGGCAGGAGCATTAGTAAGGCCAAAAGGAAAAAACCAGGTACTCCCAGTACCCAGTGGGAGTGTTACAGGCGGTCTTCCATTCCTCCCCCTCCCTGATACGCATCAGATGATACAAGTTGCGTAGATTTAGCTATGTGAATACTTTGGATCCTTGCAGGAGATTAAAAGCTGTATTCATGAGTGGAAGAGGGTACCGGTACTTGATGGTTATTTCATTGAGTCCCCAGTAATCAATACAAGGTCTCAGAGGTCCGTCCTTTTTGGACATAAAAAAAACTGGCACCAGCAGGGGACGAGGATGGCCAAATAATTCTAGCCGCAAGAGACTCTGACAAATATTTCTCCATGGGCTGGGTCTCAGGTCGAGTAAGGGAATATAACCGGCCTCTAGGGGGCATAATTCTTGGCTTCAGGTCAATGGTACAATCATGCAGGTGGTGAGGAGGTAAACCGGTGGCCCGGGACTTGGAGAACACCTCCTTGAGGTCATGGAATTCTAGTGGGACCTTCTCAAGGTCAAGAATCTCTTCCGGAGATGAGTTATGCTGAGGTTCGAGAGCATTGTGGAGGCATGCCAGAGAGCAGTTAGAGCTCCAGCCCTTACTCTCATTTTTTTGCCAGTCGATATTTGGGAGATGCTTGGCCAGACAAGGATGACCCAAAACGATTGGGGCATGGGGAGAATGAAGGAGGAATAGCTAAAATGAGATCTTGAGCTTGATGGGCTATTTTCTGGCCACTGAGTGAATTGGCCACTCAGTCCGGAAAGATCTTTTCGGAAGGGATACCCCAGTCACGGGCCAGCTCCACATCAGGTTTTCCTCAGCCCCTGTGTCAATGAGAGCCGTAGTAGACTTCCTCTCTCCTCCCAATTCCAGAATCACTGGAAGGCACATGCGACTTCTGTATTCCCGAACTGGCGTAACCCCAATCACTGCTCCATTCTTGGCACCAGGGGCAGTCTTCTTGTTGGGACTGTAATATGAATAGAGGCCACTAGATGGCTGTATTTACCTTTTTTTTGTTAAGCCCAGACTGGAGATAGGTTTGGGCATGTTTTAGGCATGTCTGGGGCAAGTCCCAGAAAATTAAAAAAAAAAGAGGTCTAAATGTGGGTGAGGTCTGCAAAAGAGTATATAAGGAGAAGAATTGAGACAGTAAGGTAGTAGGAGAAATTGCAAGGAGAAGGATACATGTGACCCGACCTGTCATTCTGTTCAAGACCTGTGAAGCTTTTAGTGGATTTTTTGTCTGTGGTAGAGCATTTTCCTCACCCAGAACATCACCAAGCAACCCACCAAAGGGACTGTAAATATTTCTGTTTTTGTGTATAATCAATCTTGGTCTGTAGAGTAGAGTAGTTTGTTGTTAGTTGCCTTTGTTTAATTAAATGTGTTTTAGTTTTAAAATTTGTGTCTGCCATCCTTTGCTGTCGTTAATGTCATAACAAATTGGGGCTATAACAAATTGGGGGCTCAAGTCCGGGATAGACCATTGTGTGAGTCATTTATTGAAAATCTAACATTTCAAATTGTAAAATTGTCTTTGTGAATTTTCCTATATATATATTGACAGATAGACAGCAATGGATGATTTCTTGGCATCACCAACCGTAGAGGTTTTGAAGTCTTTTAAAAAGACAGAAATACTAGAAATATGCAGACATTTAGAGCTGACAGAGGTAAAACCAGCCATGCGAAAAGCAAGACTGGCCAGAGAGATTGTTGAATATTACATTGATGAAAATGTGTTTGCACCTGGAGATCTGGAACAGTTTCCAGTGGAAAATCCAAATATAGAAATGGAACTCATTTTAAAAATGCTAGAGATTGAAAGGGAGGAAAAAGAAAAACAGAGAATTTGAGTTAGAAAAATTAGTAAGAGGAGAAAAACAAAAAGAATTTGAGAGAAAGAAAGAGGAAAGCAGATAGAGAGACAAAGATTTTGAATTAGCGAAGTTGGATAGAGAAGAAAGACTCCAAATGGAGCTACTAAAAATAAAAATAGAATGTGAGAATAAATTTTGTGCTAGCCAGGAGGTAAAACTGGTGCCTCCATTTTCAGAAAAGGATGTTGACAACTATTTCCAGTGTTTTGAAAAGGTAGCAAAGACTTGCCAGTGGCCAAAGGAACACTGGCTTCTGATGTTGCAAACTGTCCTCAGGGGTAAAGCTCAACAAGCCTATTCAGCTTTGTCTGCAGATGATTCCTCTGATTATGAGGTTGTCAAAAAGGTTATTTTGAGAGCTTATGAGTTGGTTCCAGAGGCTTACCGACAGAAATTCAGAGTTCTGAAGAAATCTGAAAATCAGAATTATGTGGAATTTGCTAATGAGAAGAAGGTTTGCTTTGAGCACTGGTGTACTAATATGGAGGTCAAGGATGATTTCAACTCACTAAAAGAGATGGTGTTAGTTGAAGAATTTAGGAACTGTGTTAAGGATGATATTAAAACCTACCTTAATGAGAAGCAAGCACTGAATTTGCAATCAGCTGCCAAATTTGCAGATGAATATGTTCTCACACATAAGTCCAAATTTAGGTCTAGCAGTAACAATAGATCCTTAAAGCTAAGAAAGAAAAAGAAAAGGATATCAAACCAAATGCCTTTGTGAAAACAAGGTTAGAAACCCCTGTAGTAGATAGCTGATCTGCTAAATTGCCTGCTTCTTGTGGGGCTAAAAAGCCTGATACTGCTGACTTTGTGAGGGAGGAATTTCTTCCATTTGTGTCAGAGGGATTTGTGGCTCTGAATGAGCATACTACTCCTGTCCCCATATATATCCTAAGGGATACCGGAGCTTCTCAGTCACTTTTGTTGATAGACTCCTTGGAGTTACATGATGAGACCGCTTCTGGGGATTTCATACTTGTACAAGGTATTGAAGGGAGGACTGTATCTGTACCCCTGTGCTCTATATTCTCGAAGTCAGATTTAGTTACAGGACAGGTAAAGGTGGGACTTATGTCAAGTCTACCTATCAAAGGTGTTTCTCTGTTGTAAGGCAATGACCTGCCTGGGGGCAAAGTAGTTCCCCCTGTACATCTTACTTCACAGCCGAGCACTGAAGATGGCGATGAGGACCCATCTCTGTATCCTTCTTGCGCAGTGACTCGTGCTATGGCCAAGAAGGCTCAAGAAGTAGATGATGTGGTGCCGTCCAGCACATTGAATAGTCATGACTCAAGTGGTTCGCCTTATGACTCTGTTTGGCCTACTATGGTTTCTACGTTTGTGGACTTATCAGATACTTTAATCAGTCCTCTATTCAGCCAGCCGGTTGGGTCTGGTGATTCTGATGTGTCTGGAGACTTGTCTCTGTCCAGAAAGCAGTTGATTGAGGAGCAAACTAATGATCCTGAAATTTGTGTACTAAAGAGGAGAGCCCTTCCTGATAAAGAAATAGGCGTAGTTCCAGTTGGGTATTATCTCAAGGATGGTGTGTTGCTGCGGAAGTGGCGCCCTCCTGATATCCCTGCCAATGCAGATTGGGCAGTGGTCAGGCAAATTGTTGTTCCGAAGGTCGACAGGAATGAGATCTAAACAATGGGTCATAGTCTACCTTTAGGAGGTCATCTTGGTGTTAACAAGACTGTTGATAAGATCATGAAACACTTCTTCTGGCCTGGGCTTCGGAAAGACGTTTCCAACGTTTTGCAAAACCTGTCACACTTGTCAGGTAGTTGGAAAACACCAGTCAGACCCACCTGTAGCTCCTTTGCAGCCTATCCCAGCATTTGGGGAGCCCTTCTCTAAGGTCATTGTTGATTGTGTTGGTCCATTACCATAAACTAGATCTGGAAATCAGTACTTGTTGACAATCATGTGTGCATCTACCAGATTTCCTGAAGCCATACCTCTACGTAACATCAAGGCAACTGCACTCTCGATGGCTTTGATAAAGTTCTTCACGTTGTTGGGCCTTCCCAGGGAAATTCAGTCAGACCAAGGTAGCAATTTCACTTCAGGATTGTTTCAGCAGGTTGCGTATGAACTAGGTGCAAAGCAGATTCTTTCTAGTGCCCATCATCCAGAAAGTCAGGGTGCCTTGAGAATGGAATGAAACCGCTCTAAGACAATTATGAGGACTTACTGTTATGACCATGAGAAAGACTGGGATGAAGGTGTTCATTTGCTGTTGTTTGCAGCTAGAGAAGCAGTGCAGGAGTATACTGGATTCAGTCCATTTGAGCTAGTGTTTGGCCATGAAGTGAGAGGAACTTTGCTATTGTTGAGTGAACGATGGCAAGGGGAAGAGCCACACATCAGTCTGTTAGACTATGTTAACAAGTTCAAGGACAGATGTGGCAGCATGTGACCTAGCCAAAGAGAACTTGAAATCAAGTCAGGGAAAAATGAAAACTTGGTATGATCATAAGACTAGAAGCCGTGAGTTTAAACCAGGAGACAAGGTCCTTGTGTTGTTTCCCTTGCAGTCTAATCCATTGCAGGCTAGATTTCATGGTCCTTATGAAATTCTGACAAAACTCAATGATCTCAATTACATTGTAAAGACTCCAGATAGGAGAAAGCCAAAACAGTTGTGTCACATTAACATGCTGAAGCCTTATCATGATAGAAATGCAAGGGTTGCACCTGTCACTTCAGATCCTCCAATGGCCGAGATTTGTGAAGATGAGGGGGAGTTTCAAGATGGTGAACCTAGAATTAAAGCTGAATTTCTTTCATGTAAATTGTCAAACTATGAAGTGAGAGAGATCAGTTTGAGAGGTTGATCAAGAAATATGAGGATCTGTTTCCTGATGTTCCAAAGAGAGTTTCTATAGCCTCTCATGATGTAGATGTTGGTGATGCCAAACCAATTAAACAGCATCCGTACCGGATGAATCCTGAAAAGAGAAAGATTGCTGAGAAAGAGGTTGAGTACATGTTAGAACATGATATTATCAGACCCTACAACTCAGATTGGAGTTCACCCTGTGTGCTAGTTCCAAAACCTGATGGAAGTACTAGATTCTGTACAGATCATCGCAAAGTCAATGCTGTAACTAGAACTGATGTGTTTCTAATACCTAGGATTGATGATTGTATTGATAGAGTAGGGCAAGCAAAGTTTCTGACCAAGAATCATTTACTGAAGGGTTATTAGTGTGTGCCTTTGACTGAGAGGGCCAAGAGCATCTCTGCTTTTGCCACACCATCTGGGTTGTACCAGTATGAAGTAGTATCGTTTGGCATGAAAAATGCCCCAGCCACGTTCCAAAGGATGATACAGTCTACAATCGCCGGATTGCCCCACACAGGTGCGTACATCGATGACCTGATCACATGGAGTGACTCCTGGGAAAAACAGTGGTACCAGAGCTGATCTGTGATGGCTATTGTATGTAATGGTACCAACTGACCTGCAGGAAAAAAAATTTGCAGCCAGTTCAGACACTAGCATAACATGGGCCGTACAAAATGAAGAGTAGTAAGGGGGGGGGGGGCAATGTGCTAAGACTATTCCTAAAAAGTTGAGATATGAACAACAAATTAATTTTAAATCGATCAAGTTCTTACAAAAATTGAAATGTGAAATTAAAGTGTTCTTATTTTATTTACAAATGTTTATAATAATAACAGTATCCTCTGCGGGGCCCCTGTGAATGCTGGGCCCCTAGAATCGTCCATAGTTAAACCCCCCGTATGGCGCCCCTGACATAATGACAGTAGCAGTCCGTTGGCATTATTAAAGACCTTTTGGTAATGGTACATCTGTAGCTTAATTGCCTAATATTGCTTCAGTTTACTTTGTCTGATTAGCAACAGTGACTGAAACTAATAGGTGGAATGACAGTCCAATTTATTTTCGATTGCACTGTTTCAGTTGCTTCACAAAGTTATGGCGCGTTTTCTTATGTGCTTAAACTTAACCCCCTTGCACAGAAGCCAAATTTGGCTTTTTATGGGTTACCCAATTTAATACTTTATAATTCAAGATTCAAGCTTTATAAAGAGGGAAAATGTGGCTCAACTCAGAAAAGAAACTTAGAATTACATTGTATTCCGACCAAAAAAAGAAACGCAATTACGTAATCTGGTGCCAAATTTCGACAAACCCATTGAAAAAGATGCTTTAGTTCGGAGTTATTTTTGGAGGTGAGTACTTCAACCATACAAATTTTCACAGTCATAGCGCATATTCTGGTGCCGCCATTTGTCCGGAACCAAACAATTGGCAGTGCTTGGGTTTGAGTACTACCATTGTTTTAACACAATTATTTTTGTTTTGAGTTCCTCGTAGACAATTGGGGCCTATAAAAGTCTAACCGAAAATGAGTGAAAATTAAACGGGTTATAATGCCACGACTAACGGAAGTTCAACGATAAAGCGCGTTGGGGATGCTACAGGCCGGAAGTCGGGTAGATAGAGTCACCTGTCAATTCAGTGTGCATTCTGCGACATTTTGTTGCTTCAGAACCTTTTTTAATGCCACTGGACACACGGCAGATCGCCCCAGATCCAGTAGGCCACATGTTATGACTCCAGCGTCTGCCCGTCATATCACAGCTGACTGTCTGCTACACACCGAATCAAACTTCATTTTATTGAAGGAAACCTCAACACCGTCCATTACCGTGATGAAATTCTCCATCCAGTCGTCTTTTTGTTTGTCCAACATCACCAACTGACTTTCCAACAGGGCAACACGCGTCCGCATGTGGCACGTATCTGTATGGAGTTCCTTTGGGCCAAAAACGTGCAAATCCTTCCCTGGCCTGCATTTTCTCCAAATCTTTCACCTGTAGAACACTTGTGGGGCTTTCTGGACGGAGCAATCTGGAGGCGTCAACTACCGCCAGCTACAGTACGACAGGTAAGATGAGCACCGACCAAAGAGTGGAACAACGTTCCACAAGCAACAATCAGACATTTGGTGATGTCTATGAGATGCAGGTGTACCGCCATGCGTGACGCTAACGGGACACATACGAGATTCTGATGGTGTCATTTGTGTTTTGTAATGTCAAACTTCACCTTGTTAAATAAAAGCCAACCTGGCGATTCCAGCACGATTTTCTGTTATATCTATTGTCTGAGATTCCCTCTTTCATTTGATACCAATGAAGTGTTGATTAATAATCGCTACACTCAATAAAATCAAGAGATAGAAAATTGCATTTCTTTTTTTGGTCAGTATATTTCAGTTTATTTTCATGATTTCGGTAGAGAAAATTGGCTGCAAACAAAAAATCCTCATAAGAATTCACCATTGAAATAGCAAAAAAAGTAATACTGAGAATTGAAAAACTGCTAGGGCTTACATTTATACATTTCTGGGATCCTTGTCCTCAAGTAGAATTCATGTTCAACATTACATTCTACAAAACCCAAAACCAGTGAAGTTGGCACGTTGTGTAAATCGTAAATAAAAACAGAATACAATTATTTGCAAATCCTTTTCAACCTATATTCAATTGAATACACTGCAAAGACAAGTTACTTAATGTTCGAACAGGTAAACTTTGTAATTTTTTGCAAATATTAGCTCATTTGGAATTTGATGCCTGCAACATGTTTCAAAAAAGCTGGGACAAGTGGCAAGAAAGACAGAGAGTTGAGGAATGCTCATCAAGCACTTATTTGGAACATCCCACAGGTGAACGGGCTAATTGGGAACCGGTGGGTGCCATGATTGGGCATAAAAGCAGCTTCCCTGAAATGCTCAGTCATTCACAAACAAGGATGGGGCGAGGGTCACCACTTAGTGAATAAATGTGTGAGCTGATTGTCGAACAGTTTAAAAACAACATTCCTCAATGAGCTATTGCAAGAAATTTAGGGATTTCATCATCTACGGTCCGTAATATCGTCAAAAGGTTCAGAGAATCTGGAGAAATCGCTGCACGGAAGCGACAAGACCGAAAACCAACATTGAATGCCCGTGACCTTTGATCCCTCAGGCGGTACTGCATCAAAAACCGACATCAGTGTGTAAAGGACATCACCACATGGGCTCAGTAACACTTCAGAAAACCACTGTCAGTTTGTCGCTTCATCTGCAAGTGCAAGTTAAAACTCTACAATGCAAAGCGAAAGCCATTTATCAACAGCACCCAAAAAACGCCGCCGGCTTCGCTGGGCCCAAGCTCATCTAAGATGGACTGATGCATAGTGGAAAAGTGTTCTGTGGTCTGACGAGTCCACATTTCAAATTGTTTTTGGAAACTGTGAACGTCATGTCCTCCGGACCAAAGAGGAAAAGAACCATCCGGAAAGTTCAAAAGCCAGCATCTGTGATGGTATAGGGGTGTATTAGTGCCCAAGGCATGGGCATCTTACACATATGTGAAGGCACCATTGATGCTGAAAGTTACATACAGGTTTTGGAGCAACATATGTTGCCATCCAAGCAACGTCTTTTTCATGGACGCCCCTGCTTATTTCAGCAAGACAATGCCAAGCCACATTCTGCACGTGTTACAACAGCATGGCTCCGTAGTGAAAGAGTGCTGGTACTAGACTGGCCTGCCTGTAGTCCAGACCTGTCTCCCATTGAAAATGTGTGGCTCATTATGAAGCGTAAAATACGACAACGGAGACCCCGGACTGTTGAACAACTTAAGCTGTACATCAAGCAAGAATGGGAATGAGTTCCACCTGAAAAGCTTCAAAAATTGGTCTCCTCAGTTCCCAAACGTTTACTGAGTGTTGTTAAAAGGAAAGGCGATGTAACACAGTGGAGAAAAGGCCCCTGTGCCAACTTTTTTGCAATGTCTTGCTGCCTGTAAATTCTAAGTTAATGATTAGTTGCAAAAAAAAAATAAAGTTTCTCAGTTTTAACATTAAACATCTTGTCTTTGCAGTGTATTCAATTGAATATAAGTTGAAAAGGATTTGCAAATCATTGTATTCTGTTTTTATGTACGATTCACATTACGTGCCAACTTCACTGGTTTTGGGTTTTGTTGATTACCTAAATTAGTGAAATTACACAGCTATCCAAGTGTCTCCCCAAAGCCTGAGATCCATCAACATTTTGCATCGACAAATCAAAAAATTATCATGTATTTAACACAAATAAAGTTTTCAGGCATGAAATTTAATATAAATGAATGATTTTCTGGTTGAGTTTAGCATTAATTTATCAATATCAGTGCAGTTGAACATCAGTGGTCACCAGTAACCTCTCCAAACACAAAACATGCCTTTTCTCCATAATAAGGTTCAGAGTTTTGTCCATTTTTCTTCTAAGTCCCCCAAGCCAGCACAAACACGCATTGCATTATATAAACTGCTGATTAAACGGTCAGAACATTCACCCTGTAATGGAAGTTACCAGTTCCCAAACTCACGACCTCATTTCAACCCTTATAAGGAACAAGTACAACTCACTGACTCAGTAATATCTGAATTCTGATATATACCTTTATTTAACAGAATAGACATTGCACTTTCAGGGAACATCACACAATATATATTCCTCACTAGATTCAGCAGAACGGTCCAATGACTGTACCAGGGGGTCCACCTAAATGCATGGGCAGTTCACTTTTAAACAGGAAAAAACGTCGGCATTCGACTGTGTTGAGTCCGGTATACATTCCAAAACAGAAACCAAAAGTAGCAGCCTACCCTTTTTCACGAATCCCTCCTCCAGAGACCGATGTATCGAGTAGAAGGAACCCTCCGGTCCTGTTTCATTCGAAATAATTCCCATTGACTATGTCTTTATCTTATTTAAATCCTCTAAATATAACTGAACACTGCAAGGCCAGTTTTGCGAGTCTCTTTTTCTATATATAGCCTCTATTTCAGCTGCGTAAAGCGCGCAATGTAAACAGGATACAACCGAGCCTGCTGATACGCATAGGCTTGTATGCTCTGTGTTTATCCAATCAATGTGTTTCGCTCACTGTAGAATGTTTAAATACTCGGGAATTGGATGAGAAACAAGCCAATCAATACATTGATACCGCGGAAGTTTCACGAGGGCGTGATGTCTAACTGTGCAGTTATGCAGAAGAAATTGACAGTATGATTGACTGATTGGCTATCAACGCTAGTACTCGGGTGGATATAAGGAAGCGCTGGATTTGTCTATGAAGGAATCGACACGAAAATCCACGGTAGGGAACTTCGCATGTTTTGCATGTGATGACTGTAATTGACTGTCGAATATGAGAGAATCAATACCATGTCGAATTTTTTTGCTTCAGAAAACAGATTTTTCGGAACCACTAATTGGAATACCGTTAGCCACTGTAGCTAAAGTAGTTACTACATAGGACAACGATTTTTTCTGTTGCAAAAGATCTTTTTTTTTTTTAACTGCTGGGTCGATACTATGGGCAAGGATACTGACAAGTTTGCACATCAGGCTTAGCTGAGGAGTTTAATTCACGCAACTCTCAAAAAACAGGGAGTGGAGTGAACTTCCTCATATCCCAAACCGCGTTCGAGGTCTGCTTGCTTGTTGAATATGCAATAACTGATCCGGGGGTGCCATCTAGTGATCGAGTTCAGTAACAGCGTGCTTAAATTTGCAGGTCTATCGAAGCTAGCGTCTTCATCTGCAGAAAGGGGTTAAAACAGGGTTGCCAACTTTTGGTCTGTGGCTGGAGTGAGATTCTATTGCCGGGGGGGGGGTGGGGGGGGTGGGGGGGTGGTCGGGCTGTATTAGCCTTTCCATAATAATAATAATAATAATAATAATAATACCAGCAATACAAAGACATTGGATTACTACTTGAAAGCTAAGCCATACTTAGTGAAGGAGAAAATGAAATAATAGCATTATTACAATTGGCAACTTGAATTGGATTGCTATGCTCATAGACCATCATTGAATGACAATTCAGTTGCAAAGTGCAACACATGCCATGCACATTCATAACTTGTAAACCATCCAAATTGAAGCGTCAATGACTCATGTAATTATGCATCACCATACCTGTCAACCCCAAATGATTAAAATGTGCATAAAGCAACACCAAAATTCAGATTTTTTTTCATGTTGGGACATTTATTATACACATGCTTAAACAGGAAAGATCCATTTTCGCTGAAAACAAACCCTGCTCCGATCCGGTCCCCGCCTACTTGAGCTACCACTTCTGACAACAAGATGCGGCGGATAACCCGGTCAGCATTCATTTTGCAAATAGCCTACAACGCGCACAATCTTCCGCGACCGCGCCCACGTAGGAGACAGGAGTTTACTGGCAGTTGTGAATATTCAATAACTGACCCTGGTGTGCCATCTAGTGATAAAATATTGAAACTGCGTGCATAAATTTGCAGCTCCACGTCCACTGGCGGACACATCTGCACAAAGAAACACCGTTGTTCTTCTAGAACACACCAAATCCAGATAATCCGTCAATGATGAATTATATTAATATTTTAATTTGAAACGAGTGACTAAGTTCCCAGTGTCAAAGTAACAAAGTGAAAGTATACTTATCATATATGGCTCAAGCATTTGCAACTTGGGTCTATCTGGGTGACTAACATGTTTTTTTTTAATTTTTTCGAGAGTTCCCCCCATGATAAAATCCCCACACCACTGAACATAACCATATAAGAATGAATGTATTTATATACATTTAAACATTTATTAAACTGCAGGGTAACGAAAACAAAAAATTACTTGCAATTTGTTAAATGGATACTAATAACGGCGGAAAAAGCGGCGCTTTAGAAAAGTAAAACGTGCGTTTTTTTCGGCGTTTTAAGATAAGACGCGTTGAAATAGTGTTGAATTGTGGCACTTTCGGCTTTCCATAGATATGTACACCTGTTGTGGGTCGGCCATGAGCGGTGGAACAAGAAAAAGAAGACGGTTACCTGTACGATGCAGCGGCGAGTCAGTGAGCCAAGAGAAAGAATTAAGTTAGCAAATTAGCCCTGAGCAGAGGAGGGCCTGTGAGCTAGTTTATGCTATGAGCTAGGAGCACACAACCCTTCCACCCTGCTCACATGCTTTGCCTACCGTGAATCATGCTTGTTGCACTAGTTCGAATTTTTTGTTTTTAACAAATATTACATACAGTTTGTTAAGCCATGGCATGGGTTCTTTGTATAATTAAACCACACAGACACCAACTATTTGCAGCTTACCTTGATTTTCATCCATGTAGATGCCGGCCAATTGCCAGGTGACACTCCGCACCGAGCCGCTGTTGAGAGTTGCTGTTGTTGGGGCGGGGAGGGGGTAGCAGAACGTCAACTCCCGCCCGACTGTGCTGTGATTGGCTTGTACTCACAGGCTTTGGGCGGGCTTGAGCAGCCGTCCAATCAACACGTGCATAAGTATCGCACACCAATCAGAGAGCCAACAGATGAGCGCCAAAGCGCTTTTTTTTATTTTTTTTGCCAAAGCCCTTGCTTTTGGCGTGAGTATTGTTTGAGTGGCGTGAGAGAGTGAGACAGGACATGAAAGCGTGTGTCACACGCCAGATGCGTGAGAGTTGGCAACCCTGGTTAAAATGCCCCAGATAAACTGCAGCTTTTTTTTTTGCGCCTTAAAAGCTTGTGCGCAGGCTTGTTGGGTATGTTTCCAAACACAGCGAATTCAAGCAGCACATCGTTATATTTGGACTCAATCTTCATCTTAGTCAACTTTATTAATGGAATTATCCACACAGAGCATGATTCATTATTTTTCAAAGATAACTACTTGGAACCTTCTAGCTGACACAGTAGTCCCTTGCAAAATCTAGTCACAACCATTATTTGTTGTCCGCACCATTATTGTGCTGGCATATGCCAACACGGCGCCCAGTAGGCAGAGTCTGCACACTATTAAAACGGCGTATCAGCCAGCCAGCATATTCTTTTTTCGAAGGATGGGAAAGTCACTAGGAAAATTGGTGCTCCCGATTGGCTTCTATGGTCGACGTGGGTTTCATTCACTTCCTGATTGGCGTGGTCAGCTATTGAAGTGCCAATTCGCATATAGCGACTTTCCCATCCTCCGAAAAAAATTTTTCCAGCGGGTGCATACCCTGCTGAATTCAATCGGCGACAGCGGTGTGTTTGCTTAGCGTAAGCACATGGCTTCTGTAAACACATGTTAATTGAATGAGAAAGTACCATACAATATAATTGACATACAACAGAGCATCCTGCAGATGAGTGGTAGTCCGAGGCAATGTTAATTTATCAGCAATTAATGAAACTATGAACATTGATCGCTCTGAAAAATCAATGTATTACTTTGCTACGCCTTGTCCTCCGCTGGTAGACTTCTTCTGTTCCATTTTAAAGACATGCTCCTCCCTTGCCGCTTGTCATCACTTATTGCCATATTTTGTGCTGGTGTTCAGTCAATTTTTGCTACCTATCAAAATATGCTACCTTGCATTTCTGCGCTTGCGCAAACCTAAAATCTTGGGCTCTATTTCTTCGCTCTCATCTCAAATATCTTCAAATATCATAAATATACGTCTTTTTTCAGTGTACCTTTCGACCTTGTGTATATATATTTGCATGCACACGCTGGGTTTTCCTGAAAACAAAGAGATGGGATGATAATGGCATGCGGCATATATCTTTAAACAAACTTATCCAACTTTAACATCTGCTTATGTTATAAGATAAGAAATGAAAACTTACTAATGTACACTGATTCATATTGCAATATTACGGGGAAAACAAAGATGTTACGATCGCTTTGCATTTTGATAGCATTCTTTGATAAGGCAGCACAATCTGTCAGAACACTGGCTGTAGGAGGAGCTGGAGGAGCATTTTGCAACTAATTAGGTTAATTGGCTACAGGTCAGTAACATGACTGGGTATAAAACAAGCATTTTAAAGAGGCACTCTCTCTTTCCCATACAATAAGTGGTGATATACAACAAAAACTTGTCAGTAGCTATTATTAAAAGAAGGCGGCGGCAGCACTCTGTCTTAGAAGTAAAGATGGGCAGAGGTTCACAGAAAAATTTCATAGTGTGAAATTGTGAAGATTTTGATTATGCCACCATCTACAATATATAAAAGCTTCAGAGAATCTGCGGAAATCTGTGCGCTAGGGACAAGGTCGAAGGTGAATATTGGATGCTCATGATCTTCTAGCCCTCAGGCTGCACTGCATTAAAAACAAATATGATTTTGCACTTGACTTCACTGCATGGGCTCAGGTCACGTCCACGAATCACTGCGTGAGCACAGTATGCTGTACAATCCATAAATGCAAATTAAAGCTGTATCATGCAGAGAAGCAATATGTGAACACAATCCAGAAATGGTGCCATCCGCTCAGGGCCAAAGCTCATTTTAAAATGGCTTTCTATTTTTCCTCAGTCCATTTTAAATGAGCTTTGGACCGAGAAGATGGCAGCATTTCTGGATTTTTACATATGGCTTCTTTACACGATACAGCCTTAACTAGTATGGATTGCACGGTGAACTGTGTTCACAGACAATGATTTCTGGAAGTGTTCCTGAACCCATGCAGTGAATTCCCATGCAGTATCATACCTGTTTTTAAATGTACTGCCGTCTGAGGGCCTGAAGATCACGAGCCTCCAATATTCATCTTCGGGCTTGTCCCATATGCAGACATTTCTCCAGATTCTTTTAAGTACTCTGGATGGTGGGATATTCAAAGTCTTCGCAATTTCACATTGAGAAACCTTTTTCTGAAATTGTTTTCAATTTTTAGATGCAGATTGGTGAACCTCTGGCCATCTCTAGAATGCTGTTTTTATACCCAGTCATGTTACTGACCTGATGCCAATTAACTTAAGCAGTTGCAAAATGCTCCGAGTTTTTTTATGAGCACCACTTTTCCAGCCTTAAGTTGCCCCTGTCCCAACTTTCTAAAAATGTGTTGCTGCCATCAAATTCAAAATGAGCTATTTCCAGTATTTTTCATAAAATCTCTCAATTTCAACATATTATGTAGTCTATGTTCAGTTTTGAATACAATGTGAGTTTGAGATTTGCAAATCATAGCATTCCATTTTTATTTACATTTTACACAATGTTCCAACTTCATTGGAATTGGGGTTTGTAGTATGAAACAGTACTTCCCTAACCTCTCTCGGAGGACCACCTGTCCTAGTTTTGATCTCTGCCTGCTCTAGCATAGGTGATTCAAATGATTTGTTCGTTATCAACCCCCTGAAGCTGATTGATAATGAGCTGATCGTTAGACAGAATCATAACAGTTTCACCACTCGGCGTGTTTTTGTGGCTAAACCCTGAAATATTGATCTTGTTATGGATACAAGAGGGAAAAAAAAAAAGGGGGGGAACTCGGAAAACCTTAGAACACTTTACTCAAAACAGGAGGGAGACACAAAGGGGGAGTGAGACGCCAGATGCGGAGATCCAAAATAATTATTCATTAAAATAAACACAGAATAAACCAGGGGGGAAAAGGGGACACTCCGGCCAACAAAAACACCGTGCCTCGCACTGAAACGGGAGAACTCAGGAATCCAAAAACTCTAAAGAATACCAGGGGGCAGACTCGGGAACGAGAGACAGACTCGGAACAGGGACTAGGGAAGCTTGGGAATACTCACAAGACAAGAGAGTTGGCACAGCTGGAAGATGGCTAACTCGGGTAGCACAGCTGGCCAGGAGAAGGGTCAGGGAGAACATCAGGAGGGGGACAGACAGGACACAGGGGCTCAGGGCGGGCAGGAATGCTGGGGCTCAGGGCGGGCAGGAACGCTGGGGCTCAGGGCGGGCAGGAACACTGGGGCTCAGGGCGGGCAGGAACGCTGGGGCTCAGGGCGGGCAGGGCGGACTGGCACAGAGGGCGACTGGAGACGGTGGAGGGAGACTGGCACGAAGGGCACAGAAGACACTGGAGGAGACAGGGGGCACCAGGGGCTTGAAGGCGGCAGGAAGGGCAGGCTGGCCAGGGTAGGTGGCTGAACTGAAAACACAGAAGAACTGAGGGGACCAGAGGAGAAGTGCAAAGGGCAGGGAGTGAGTGCAAGTGGCAGCGACAGCGAAGTCAGATCTGAAGGACTTGCTGGAGAGGGGAACAGGGGCACACACCGACACAGGTGCTGAAATTTAACATAATTAACAAAGGGTGGAACATGAGGGAAACCAATTACATGGAAACAGATAAACATTAACACACAGACAAGGATCACAAGACAATCCCAAAGACGGGATAAATAAACTGGATAAAAACACTCCTAAGTGTACAGAATAAGAGCCAGAATAGATATTTAGAATGCAGAGGGTCTGCAGAAATTTTAGCAAAGCCAGTGAATAGAAAAGCAAGGGGCGGAGACAAGAACAGGGCGACTGCTGAGAGATAATTAGTCAATTAGTAAGTGCAGCTATACAATCCCGGTGCTCGTTAGTAGATTAGTATTATATACAGGGTTAGTTTGGTTAGTAATTTAGAAAACAACAAACTGTTAGTAATGTTAGTATGTATAGAAAAGCAAGGGGAGACTAGCAAATGAGAACAGAAGGAAGGATGAAACCCAGAATCCATTACATCACCCGAAATAGTGTCACAATCAATTAACACAGAAACTGCTACAAACCGGGGAGAAAGCAAAGACAGTACATGGGTAAAACGTGGACTGAACTAACACGGGAGAGGAATGAAATGTGAACACTAAGACATGGACTAAAAATAGACAAAATAATAGAAACCTAAAATTGACTAACCAGACACTCAGACCACGGAACACAACAGATCTAATCTCTTATGAATGTTTCAATATATTAATGACAAAGAAGACCGTAATTATCCTTTGGAGTCTATTTGGTAAGAAGAAGTACCGAAGCCTTTATATCAGTCTCCAAGATTTGGACCACGTTCCAGTTAACTCTTTGTTTCTACACTCTACAAACAAAAGGTTCCATAAGGAACCTTTAAAGGTTCTATAGCTTGGTACATATATGGCACCCTCAAAAGGTTCCATATAGAACCATTTCCGAGGGTTCAATTTAAAGAACCCTTGGAGTTCTTACATTTTTTTAAATTAAAGGCTTCTACATTAAAAAGGTTCATTCATACCCTAGACCTTTTACCTTTATTTTTCAGTTGAAATGGTAAATGGACTGCATTTATATAGCACTTTCTAATCACATGACATGACCCCAAAGTGCTTTACAATTATGCCTCCGCTCCTGATGGCGGAGGCTGCCATGCAAAACGCCAACCTGCACATCAGGAGCAGTTTGGGGGTGTAGGATGAGTGTCTCCTGGTAGGTTCCATAAACGGTCGTTGAAGTTCAAACAATCCTCTTGTGAAGGAAATAGCAACTTTTTTGAGCTAAAGGTTCCATTTCTTTAGCAAGGAACCCCAATGGTTCTACATAGCACCCTCAAGAACCCCCTTTTTTAAGAGTATACCCATTCCTCTGAGTTTGTTTATTAGGAACACCTCTCAATCCTTCAGTAGTCTCCAGGATTGGGACTGCATTCCTGATAAATCCATTGGTCTTGTTGGCTGGCAGTCCTGCATCTACAAGGGAGATTCTCCAACTGGCTTCAGCCCCGGGACATCCACTGGCCTCGGTGCGGACATGACCATACCCTCTCCAGTCATGACCAACTTAGCTGAACTACCCCTCTCTTTTGCTCTAGGCTGCGGATCGTCCCTCTTCTATTATCATATTTTTATAAATAAAGACTCCCTTGTGGATTGAATCCTAAACCTGCATTTGGTTCATTGTATAGATCAAAACAGAGTGCAGCCTGGGTGGTTTTCTCATCAACCTCCCTTCTTTTACACATAGCCTTTAGTCTGACCCACCTGACCAACCTCTTAGGAAATGTAGTCTACAATAATACTCTTGCGGCCGGTAAGATCCCAAATAAAAAGCGCTAATTTGCTTGCGCTCACTTATAGATTGCGTGTGTTGTTGGTTTGCCTGCCAGCAGGAGCAAAAGTGGTGGAGACGACCCTATTTAAATGAGGATTTTGCGTGAGTCAATGGTTTTAGCCATGGAGCGTGTGAGAGAGGAGACTGACCACATGGAAAATGTGAGAGAGCCGACTGAACGCAGGCGCAAAATTAAATTTGAAGCTATGGAATTGGAGGTGTTATTGCAAGAGGCAAATAAACATATTTTAGAGCAACAGAAAAGTGATCTTAACCAGGAGAAACGCAATATGGGAGGCTAGCTGTGACAAGGTCAATGCTGTGTGGAAAACAAGATCATCACTGGATGAAATTAAGAAAAGATGGCAAGGAGTAAGAAGAAGAACAAAGGAAAAAAATTGATTATAATGAAACCTCGGCAAATAAAACGGTTGGCGGACCGGCGTAGGCCAACCACAAACTGCAGACTGAGGTAGGCCCATACTAGTATAAAAAAATATTTTTGCTGATGCATTTCCCAGAGGATTTTATTTTCCAGCAGGGGTGCAGAATATTGATAAATTTTTTGCAAAAATGAGACATTTTCTATCCCGGGAAAAGAAGCACATTTTCCCAGGAATCTCAGGAAATTAACTTGTTTTTAAGGTATAATTTTGGGTTGTATAACATTGGTCTAAGTTCAGGAAACACCATACTCAGTGCTCAAATTACCTCGTTGCTTCCAGGGGGGCCCGTAGGTCAGCGGCAGACAGCCCCCCCACCCCGAAAAAAAGCAATTTGTTTTCAATTCAAAAAACATGCCATTTTATTTATTTAAAAAACCAATGAGACGGCAACTGAAAAGCGCAGCCTGCATCACAGATGGCACTCTTCTGCGCGCGTCAAACATTTAAAACAAAATAGCAAGCAGCACAAAGTAATTTCTTTTTTTTAAAAAATAAATTTGGCATCTCTGATCCCACCAGAATCTAAAATGCCCAATTGGTGAACTATGTACAAAGCTTGCTCGTATGCGACCCCTTGCTGCCAACACAGGATAGTGAGGACAGTTCACGACTCTCCTCCGAAGCACGTGCCTGTCAACCACTGATTCTTGAATCAGATTCTTGAGTCTTCCTGACGAGCACCCGTCCGGCCAACAGGAGGCGCTGGAGCAACGAACAAAGCTGGTTTTGCATCCCGAATCCTGCAGTCCCTTCCCAATTTGAAACCCTGTAGCACGATGGCCAATTGTATTGTATCAAGTCAATTGTATTGTATCAAGCCATTTACTGTATCAAGTCAACTGAAAGTTTCGAAAGCTTCCAATGTGTTGTTTTGTTTTTTTTGAAGTTCCATGCGCATTTTGTCAGTACCCCCTAACATTTCAGTCGCCCATCATAAAACGATATCCAAAGGCAAAAAGCACGATATGCCATGTAACAGTTAACATAAACAGCAAGTGATATCTTTGTAATCGCTGAACTTGTCTCAAACAAAGATGGTCAGATCCATATTCATCATCCGCTAGACAGAACAGTGTGAAGATTTGCTTTCAGAATAATGGTATTGCTTAATAATAACAATAATAATAATATTGAATATAGGTAGGCCAATGGCTAAACGTCCATTTGCTTCGTGGTTTCTTTTTCTAGTTACATAAGCAAAGGTATTTTTTTTCAGCATACCTATTGGAGGTAGTCCCAAAGTAGCCTCTTAGGCTCTTTCTTGGCTTCTTTGCCCGTCTTCCAGGCAGTTGAAAGACGATTTACTGCTTTAAGCCATGACTTCATGAACGGTGCTGGGTTGAAATGGTCCAAAGAAGAACCGTTAATATCAGTAAAAAGAAGTGCAGTTAGGCTGCGCTCCCTTAAACGATTTTTGGCCTTGCTGCCAATGTCATTGTGCGCAGAGAATCCCCTCTCGCACTCTGCTGAGGTGTGTAGAAACATTTTGCTTGCGATCACAAATCTCTTCAGACAGTGTCCCTCTGCTATCCCCTGAAGTTTCCAGTCCTGATTCTCATCAACAGCCTACCTGTATGGCTCTCCAACCAGCTTGGCTAGGTTGTGAATCCCGCGCTCTCAAAATAATACCCGTTTGCCGCGATCAGCTGACCAGTATCGTGTGTCCAGTGCTTTTGGCATCTGCACAAGATCTGAGTTGGGCTGGTGGAAGGAAAAGTGTCATTGATAACTCAGCATTAATGTTGATTCACACAATTAATGAATTAAGCGGGCCACCGGACATTGATTTTGAGTGGAATCAGAGTGCCCTGACCAGTACTAAGGGGGCCGGGCACTACCGAGCCTCGTGGTAATTCGAACCATCACTATACTTAACTTAAGAGACATGTGGGTTTCTTTTTATTTTACAATTCTTCTTATTATAAACTTAAAAAATTTGTGGAGGCAAGTAGTTTGCTGCTTTCTAAGGCATGGTTTTGAGCTCAGATAGATTCCATAATCTGCTCGTATGCATACGCAGCGGGTGTGGCACGTAGTGTGCTACGGTGTCAGACTGTCGGCTTGATTAAGACAGCGATCACTCAAAGTTAAAAGGCAAAGCTACAAAACGCATCCACTCACTGGGTGTGAGGTTTCAGATGGATTCTTCTGGAGATTTTTCTTTATTTAGTGAGAGCCTCAATTCACCAAATCCAGCCGCATCTCCGTCTGAAGCGTTTTGTATAAAGTATGAATCCACTGTTCTTGTAATTTTGAGCTTTCATCTGGAGTTTGGACTGAAATTTTGAATGTTGAAGCGAGCAGAAAAGATTTGTTCTCTCCGTTGCCTTTCGTTGTGCTTATAGATGCAATATAGATGCAAAAACAGCCACCGCAACCAGTTTTTGGTTTGGTAAATCACATTGCGTGTGCTAAAATAATCTACTAACATCTACTCTTCCCAATATTCTGGCAGACACGCCCATTTTGCTTATTCATGAAGGCAAATGCACTAAGTGGATTTCGCCTGTTATTTTGCCCGTTTGACAGAGGCAATCCACAGTGCGCCCAATTAGTAGATCAGCTTCAACGTGTGTTCGCGCGTGCTGTCAAGTTTGCGCATGGTTTTATGCACGCAAACCTTTAGTAAATCAGGCCCTTAGCGTCCATTCGAACCTGTCAGCAAAAGTTATCTTCTAGAGGTTTGACATAAGTGGGTTGAGGTCTGTTTCTTTCAAGGCTAAGCATAAATTACCTAAATTAAATTGCCCACCCTTTTCAAGTGTGACATGGGCTACATACTGCCTGTCAAATGGTTTAGTAAACCCACAATTTCCAACTTTCCAGAAATACTCGAGAAATAACAGAAAGAAGAAATACAAGCCCTTTTCCAAAAAATTTGGGATGCTGTGAAAAATAATAAAATAAAAGAAGAATGCAAAGATTTGCGAATCATTTAAACTCTGTATTTCAATGAAAATAGTACAAAACAACATATTGGTTGTTGAAACTGAGAACTTTTATTGATTTTGAGAAACATCTGGCCACTTTGAATTTGATGCCATGATGTTTCTGAAAAGTTGGGATTTTTTGGAAGTTGTATGATAATAAAACAATACACCCAGTGGAACATCTCACCCTTAATTAGTTAAATTGGCAGCTGGTCAGTTAAATGATTGGATATGAAGAATCTTTTCGAGGGAAAGATGATGAGTGCTTCAACACTCTGTGAAAGACTATGAATAAGGATTTATAAGTAGCATTTCTCAATGCAAAAATTGCAAAGAATTTGTGGTGACTTCATCATCTGCAGTACAACTCATGACAAGATTCTGAGAATACGGAGAAATTCCTGTTCGGACAAGGGTCAAGGCTAAAAACAGTCTTGATTCTCACGCTCTCAGGTGGAACTCTATTAAAAACTGACAGTAATCCTTCATGGAAATCACTGCATGGGCTCAGGAAGACCACAATGACCATTTTAGGTAAACACAGTTAGTCGCTGCAAGCGAAAATGCAAGTTTAAAACTCTAACATGTAAAGATCAAATGATATTTAAACAAGATCGAGGAATGATGTCAGCTTATCTGGGCTCAAGCTTGTTTAAGCTTCACTGAGGCAAAGTGGAAAACTGTCCTATGGTCTGACCAATAAAAATCTGAAATTCTCTCTGAAAATCATGGACACCACGTCCTCCGGGCTGAAGAGGGGAACCATCTAGCATAGTTCAATAGCTATCATCCATGATAGTTTAGGGGGGCATTAGTGCACATGGCAAGGGGACCTTGCACATCTGTGACGACAACATGAATGCTGAACAATTTATTCATGTTTTGGAGCAACATACACAGCCATCCTGATATTTCTTTTCAGGGATGGCCTTGCTTATTTCAGCAAGACAAAGCCAACCACCACAGTCTACATGCATTACAACAATATGGCTCTGTGGTAAAAGAGTCTGGGAGGTAAAGTGGCCTGCCTGCAGTCTAGACCTCTCACCTACTGAAAATATTAGGTGCACTATGGAACTAAAAATATGGAAAAGGAGGTCACAAGGTGTTGAGCTACTGAAATCCTACATCAAGTAACACTGTGAAAATATTTTTGCTTTAGTAACAACAGCAGTTGGTGTGCTTATTTCCGAAACATTTCCAGAGTGTTGTTTAAAAAAGAGGTCATGCAACACAGAGGTACACAAGCCCCATCCCAACATTTTTGAAAGAGTTTGATAGAATCAAATTTAGAATGAGTCAATATTTTTCAAAGGCAATAAAATTCCTGTGTCAACAGAGTTCCATGTTGTCTCCACAGTGTTTTCAATTAAATATAGATTTTATATTATTTGCAAATCATTGCATTCTCTTTTATTTACACTTTACTCAGCATCCCATCTTTTTTGGAAATGGGGTTGTACTACCACTGGCAAAAATGATGGAATCAATGTACTAAGAAGATGCTCATCCACATTTTTTTTTTTTGTTTCATAGCAAATAACCTTATCGCTGCCATGACACAAAATTTTTGTTCTGTCACTGAAGAGTCTGACTCCATGAAAGGTACCTCGAACAAGTTAAATGCTATTTTTTTTTAAACTGATCGGGTATTTGTTTTCAAATCAAGTGGAGAAAAAAAATGGAATCACTCAGTGTTGAGAGAAATATTGTAGAATCATCAGCAAAAAAAATCTGAATTAGAACTTACTAGTTGCTCCTTCTTGAGCTATTATGGCGGCCTGTATTCTTCAAGGCATGGACTTCAATAATGGAAAACACTATTCTCCATCAAGCCAGTTCCAACTTTCTCAAATAGTGGTTGACAAATCAGTTTTGCAAGATGGGGCCTTGTCATGACAATATTTTTTTTATTTCCAGCATGAATTTTGGACTGAGATCCGGTCTGTTTGCTGGCCATGTCACTGAGTTAATATGCCTTCCCTGAAGAAAAGCTTTTACACCCTTTATCTGTGGCAGGATGCATTGTCATCCTAAAAAATAACCTCATCGTCACCCAGTCTATTTTCAATTCTATTGATGGAATGGTCCAAAATTTCAATGCACACCTGTGCATTGTCTGTTGAGGTAATGATTGCCTTCTCCCCTAATACTTTACCTGACTTGCAGCCCCAATCTTAATAGGGAAATTTGGATGTTTTCCACAAGCCTTCATCTTTATATGTTTCGTTGCAGGGACATGAGACCAAAGCTCCAGCATCATTGCCTTGGTCAACATAGATTCATGATTCATCACTGAATATCACTCTCATCCAATCATCTACACTCTATGATTGCTTCTTTTCAGCCCACTGTACCTTGCTTTCTTCTGCTTACATTTTAGTGCTGGATTTCATTTGACTAGTAAATTCCATTTCATTCTGCCGATTTCTTACAGTTCAATCACGAAGACTCCAGTATTAAAGGAGTTAAGATTTATTAACCTCTTCCTCTCCGGAGTTGTCATCGGAGGGATACTGGCACTGCTCTGACCTTGCCTTAAAGCGCATTATGGGCCCTATCTAAACCCATTATTTGGGGATTTAGCATTGCGTAAGGGGCATTCCCCGCAAAAGTTGCTATCTTGCACACGTGCCTATATCCCTAAAACACCTGCGATACCCGTTATATTATGCATAGGCCTGGTTTGGGCGTTACGCCAGTTAAACCAGTCAGTGTGCCAGGTGCCATTGCCTTTAAGAGCAGGGTGCGCTATCCCAAATGCTCAAACCAAAACCCGTGATGGAGAGAGGAAGGTTGCCACATTTCTCTGAAGACGAAGTTAAATTGCTCGTGCATGAGATCAAATCCAGACAGGGGAGGATCAAAATCCCATTTTAGAAAATACCCACAGCCAAATACTTGCCTACATTGACTGCAACCACTTACACTTTTTGTGTCGCCTGCGAAGCATTGCGGCACATAGGGATCACTCCGTCCGTCTGTCTGTCTGTCCGGTAGTCACACTTTCAGTTGGTAGTCACAATTTCACATAAGCTTCGCTGGCGACACGTGTTCACCTGGACACTCTAGTTTCTTTATAAAGCGACTTTCAGTATTTAAAAAAATGCATTATGAATTACATGTATTATTACATTACATTATACATTACATTATAATAATATTATTAGCAGCCTACTGATTGCATAAATAACTTACCAGGCAGGCTGCAGATGACATGACTAGCGGTGTCGCAGCTCCGCTGCCAGCTGGTCCCTCATTGGCCCTGCTACTGCTGGCACTATATCAGCATTTGGAGTCGGCACCTGCACTACAGATTGCCGCCTTCTATAGTCTGGCAATAATATTTCCTCAAACTCCAGCATCATTTCATGGCGTAGGACAATGTTGTGCAGCACACAACATGCCACAAAGAAAGATGCTACTTTCTAAGGACCATACTGTAAGACCCCACCTGACATGTCCAAGCAGCAGAACCGCATTTTGAGCACGCCACATGTTCACTCAATGACAACTTGTGCGTTTTCTGTTGAAAGTGAATTCACGCACACTTGAACTCACGTCTTTAATGGATAGCCATTGTCACCCAACAGCCACCCATTCAGAGGGGGGTCCCTCTGGAAGACTGCAGGAATGACCAACTGTTCCATTATAAAAACGTTGTGGCTACCTCCGGGATGATTTGTGTATACATTCAAGATGTAACCCCATGCAACGCAAATCACCGGGCCAGGGCCGGATTAACACAGTGCTATGCCCCAGTGTGACCAATCATGAAATGCCCCCCCCCCCCGCTAAAAATTTACTTAACATGGCTTATAGAACGCAGAATTTGACCACTCTTCTCTTTGATAATACTAGGGTTTCATTTTTTAACAACTTAACTGGCATACAGCAATAATGACAGCTAAGGCATCAGCTGAACAAGCCTTCAGAAGAAGATTGCCAATGGTGATAATAATAACAGTGCCTTCAAAGACAGTGACAACCCTGCTGCTTTCAGGGACAGTGCCCAAAATCTTAAGGGGTGATCTGGGGTTAAATGGGCAAAATTTGATTAATTTTCCAAAAAATTTTTTGAATAAAAATATTCTTATCTAACCCACCTTTAATAATCACTAATTGCTACATGGATTAAAAACTGAACTCAACTTTTCAATGCGGTCCAATGCATTTTTCATTGATTTTGTTGACTTGTGTGGGGGTGTGTGCTCTCATAATTGGATAATTGGGGGCGGGTTGCACTATAGTGATGTCAAGAGGAATGATTACATATGTGTCGCAAAATAAATGTTGAAAATAAAATGTCGACGTCCTAAACGCTATCCCATGGGTTGCTGTGTATCTTTTGTTCCTCCGTAAATCATATTTTATCTCAATACCTTTCACAACCAAAACAACATCATATGGTAGCAGCCTAACATCTGCTGAGATATTTAAAAGGTACCGTCAATTATGAGTTATGTTACAAGAAAAGTGAAGAGGCGCTTAAACTTGTCGCTTACAGTGACGCTGACTGGGCAGCGGATCTGAAGGATAGGCGCTGTACCACGGGTTATTGTGTGAGTTTAACTGAACAAGGCCTCGCAGTTGTGGAAATCAAAGAAACAGCCCACAGTTGCGTTATCTACATGTGAGGCAGAATATATGGCTCTAGCTGCAACAACTCAAGAGTGTCTATATTTCTTACATTTGTTACAGGATATGGACAAGGAATGTAAATATGCACCAGCAAAAATCTTGGAAGACAACCAAGGAGCCATTGCTTTGGCTAAAAATCCTGTAAATCACCAGAGGTGTAAGCATATTGATATTCGTTTTCATTTTGTCCGTTCGTCAGTCAGCGATGGTAATGTGACCATAGAATACTGTCTGACAGACAGCAAACAAGTTTAATCTAAAGAAATTTGGAAAATTTATGTTTGGTTTATAAAGTGTTGTTACAACCTATCAAAGAATGTAAATTGCCAGATTCTGAATGATTAATGTAAGCCTAGCCAATATGACCTGTACATTATGAGAGCAAGTGGGGGTGTTGACTTGTGTGGGGGTGTGTGCTCTCATAATTGGATAATTGGGGGCGGGTTGCACTATCGTGATGTCAAGAGGAATGATTACATATGTGTCGCACCTGTGAAAATAAAATGTCGACGTCCTAAACGCTATCCCATGGTGTGCTGTGTATCTTTTGTTCCTCCGTAAATCATATTTTATCCGGTTATCCAGCCCAGAGAAATGGCAAGCGCAACAGATTTCCTAAGGTATTAATTTTTCCACGTTTCTATGTTTTTGGCAGCCATAAATTTTTTATTTATAATTGAAAATCAATTAAATTTGGGCTGCAGGTACTTTAATTCACTAGAAATTCAATGACATAGGCAAAATTTCCCTATCTGTTACATACTTTGAATATTTTGAGTATTCGTCAGATTCTGCGCAAAATAATTTCAAAATGTGAGTAAAATGCCCCAAAATCACAAAACTGATTAACTGGGCAAAGAATGGCTATGTCATTGCATTTGGATAAGCAATGGCTTTTAAATGATGAAAGAAAAACTGAATTCTATCACAGAGTTAAAAGGAATTGGTCCCAGAAGTTTTCTGCATATTTAATGAGCTTGCTCGGATACCATGGCAACCGGATGAACAAAAAAATTCCAACTTGTATCATTTTTGGTGGCTATTATATATACCTCTTTAGATTAATTCTGAGTCGTGTCCTGGTGTCATTTTTCATTTAACCCCAGATCACCCCTTAATTATGAGTACTTTCCATCCAGTCACTAAAATGGCACTTAACTTGGGTGTTGAAATTTATGGCAACAAAGGCCACAATTTTATATTTACTAAATACTAAGAACTGAAATTTTATGGCAGAGGGTTTTAAAGAGGGAAAGGCTTCGTGCAGTGAACTCACTGTTATCAGCTCCTGCGATCATGCTAACGTTCTCCGTCTCCGAGTTCAGCTGTTGCCATCATCCCACCTGCGACAGGCTCCGGTTAACTTCAGCTAATGTTATGCGCTGCTGCATCTGCCTCATTATCATTAGCCTCTAACGTACATGGCTAACTTTTGTAACGTAAGCATTTGCTGCAAGCGCTGGAGGAACGGAACTGACGGCCGGAACAGATGCCTCTCTACGGACAGCTCCTTTGCCGTGAGTAATGTTAAAAAAGCAAGATATTTCTGGTACATTCGATAGAGTGGAGATCTTTCATACTTTTTTCTTCTGCCATTTTCCGACAAGCACAACCCCTCGGTTGCTTCCCCCACCATTCAGTGTGTTGCAGCACATGATGTCAGAACGAAAGCACATCGTTGTGATCAACAACTGATTAGAGATCAGTGCCCATTAATTTCTTAATTGCGGGATTCTAGCTCAGCTTGCTACACTGATCTGGGACCAGTTTGGCCTTTCTGTGACTTTGGCAGGGCAGTTCCAAATCGCAGTTTTTAAATTTATATTCTTTTTTTTTTTATATCAACGGTTAAGTTTGAATTTGTTCATAATATACATACGCATCTCTTCCGATTAAAATTAAAAAAAAAATCGTAAATCACGTGATGCCTCTCCCAACATGATGCCCCTGTGTACGCACATTAGTCATAAAATGGATAATCCGGCCTTGACCTGGATGTTAATGGAATGGGTTCCCTTACCATTCACATAGGCGCCACTGTTCAGAGCTGGAGCCCGAATTACAACTTGTGTGCAGTCAACAGCACCCAGAACCCTAGGGAACCCATATCTTGCCAAAAAAATCACGCTGTTGTGTTCTGGGGTGGCCAGGACAGCATTTATGGTTTTAACAGTTTCATGTTCCATAGTCATAGTCATAGTTCATGTCACTGTTTTAACAGTTACTTGTATCCAGTCATTGCATTTCATAATTCATGTTCATTGTCCATGTTTTTACTCTTCCATGTTTTGTTTCATGCCAGGTCTGCCCAGCCACTCCACCGCTTGTCTGCGTTCCGCCCCGTGCCTTCGTTGTTGCTCATTTTAGAGCTCTGGTTGGCTTTGGTATTTCCCCCTTCCTTCTGTGCTGTGCTGGATTCGGGGCTCTCTAAGCTTAATTGACAAATAACTGCTTTTAAGTTACTAACATTTACTAACACTCACTGGGTGGTGTAATTCTTAGACAGGCACATTACTAATACTACTAATTTAGACAGGGAGTTAATTGTCATGATTCCTGCTTTACTATTTCAAGTCTTGCTGTGCTTCTCTGTTCTGAACAGTCATGCTTGCTTCCAAACTGCATACTTAATTGGTACTTAAGCTGAGCACGCTCATTCTCTTAATGAGCAAGTCTTGACATCCAATCTTAGTCCATGTCATGATCTTGCCATGCCTCTTGTTTCTCCTTCTCCAGGTGTTGCCCCTCATGTCTTGATTTCTTACCCTTTATCTGGATGCGGTGGAAGTTGGCTGTCGGACAGTGTCTCAAGCTCATGTTTGCAAGTCTTGTTCCAAGCTCATGTGTTGTTCCAAGCTTCTTCGCCAAGTCTTGTTTCTAGTCTGTTTTTCATGGTCATAGTCATTTTGTATATAGCCTCGTTATTTACATCATTAGTCTTTTATTTCTGTTCATGATTATCCTGCCTGGAGTTTCCCGTGCCTTTTGTTTTTTGTCGTTTTCTGATCCTTAGTTCTTAGCTCTGTGAAGCTCTCCTTAGTTTGTCTTTTGCAACCCTTTGGGCCAGGTTTTTTGTTGGCCCTCGTGCCAGTTTGCTTTTGTTTTTAATAAAATCCCTTTTCCCTTCCACCTCGCATTTGGTGTCTTCCTGATCTCGCGTCACACGCTTTACCCTGCGTTGTCGCTCGGGTGTCACAGGGATGCCAGTGGTGTACCTACTGGCATGTCGGACTCAGAGGTTGCGTTACACTTTCTGATTGTCCGTCATTGTGACGGACAAGGGCATAAAAATTTCATCATAATCAATTATTATTCGTAATTTTATTTTTTTAAATGATAATTGTTATATTTTTTTATAAAATGAACAGACTAATCTATAGATTACGCATTAGCTGATGCCGACAGTGATTCATGTAGACACACACATGTTAAATACAGCACTGCATGAATTTTCAAACTTACTGCTGTATGAACTTTATAAAACATCACTAATTTCTCCCCCCACACAGTAATTGTGCGCAAATGAAAAATACTTTCAGTTATTGCTGGGCTTCACTAAGCCTAACAACCGCAGCCTTGCTAAGCGGTCCTATGAAGCTACTTATAAACTTATGTCAACTGGGGCTTTCCCCACCTAGATATCTGTGTGTTCACATAAGAGACGAATTGTAGCTTATGACCAGTGGTCTACTGGCTGCAGAGCAGCATATTTTACTGACGCATTTGGCCTGAATCTCTCGCCTCTTAGTGGCATTCATGTTCCTGTGCCGTAATCCGCAATTCAGTCAGGAAAACTCACGTTTGAATAAAATAGGACAATTTATTCATGGGTATAAGCATTACATTGTATTTTGGCGGCGGTTCTGCTCTGGAGGAATGTCCTACCTAGGCACAGCAAACATACAAACATAGTCATGAACAGAAATCAAAATTTCCCCGATGCGAGCAGAACCAAACAGGTGGAGGCTGGGTTGGAGGTGGCAAGCAAAAAACCAAACCGCATGTTGCATCGCATGAAAAGTCATTGCAAACAGCAGCGGAAGAAAGTGAACTTGACGTCTTTCAAATAGACCGCTGTAAGACCTTGTGATGTGTATCCTCCAATTGTGTGCCTGCTGATGCTGACGTGCGGATAGCTTACCAGGCTGCTGTCAGCTGATGTAGCTCTTCTCGAGTTTCCTGCCTGAACTAGTTGCACTCATTTATTCAATCAACGTGAACTTAAGAAATTCACTCGCAAAATTCAAGTTATTGCACATTAAGTTAATCAGTTTCTCATGCATTACACTGGATTTCCCCACTAGTGTCACAGAAATTGATTATGAATCGGGAATTCTCACAGTTGTCTTTACTGAGGAATTGAAAGCAATGGAATTGCATAACAAGAGCCATCTGGCAATGGCGTATACCCCCGGCCCCCCACATTGATGGATTAACTGCTAGCAAAAGGCACATCTACATGATATATCAGATCTACACATCAAATTTTGTGAAGAAATATTGAATGGTTTTTGAGTTCTGCCCCGGAAACGAAATGATTACGGACGGACGGACAGACATGGCTATCGCGATATCCCCCGGCATTATATGCTGGGGGGATAATAAAAACGTTTCAAATGGTCTTATTTCATTAAAACAATTTAAATGATCATGAAACACAGGAAGTCCGGAGTCATAATCGCTTTCCATGTTACTTGTGATGAGGTGCAGCTTTACTCAAGTGAAACTGAAATTTCAGTGCACAAGGATTTTAATTCCGCATGAGAATCTCATTAATAAGCTTTCATTGAATCATTGCGGACTATAGTGAATAAGCCTAAAAAATGTGTGAGACCTACGCCGAGTGTGTGAGACTTGGCATCTACAGTCTGCATTTGATATTGTTCAGTCCCGCCTGCAGAAACTAAAATTGGTATTAAATACAGAAAAAACTAAACTCATGCTGTTTTCTAATGGTAGTGAAATACCAACAAATCTTTCAAACATAATCACTGCTCAAGGAAGAGTAATTGAGTAATTTACAAGTATTCAGGCATTCTTTTTGATCGTCAGCTAACTTTTAAGTCCCATATTGCAAATCTAGTCATTAGGCTCAAGGTAAAGCTTGGCTTTTACTTTAGAAATAAATCCTGCTTCTCCTTTCCAGCCAGGAAATACCTCGTGTCAGCTACTTTCCTGCCTTTGCTAGATTATTTTCATGGTGTTGGCCTGCAGGCCCTTCCCCCGCTGCATTCTTTGCCTCCACCTAAACGAGCCATACCTGTTGCTCGTTAAGGTGGAGGTGAAGTATTTGTATTTTTGAGTTGGCTGCACCTGGCTTGGTGTAGCAGTATTCTGGTTGTTCCTGAGCCCTGCTGGTGTTTGCTGTGCTGCTCCCCTCGGGGACTGGTTTTTATCTTAATTTATATTAAAGAGTGCGTTTGGGTCCCTTCTCTCTTTTGGGGAACATGGTACCAGTGCCCGCCGGCGGGCCGAAATCCATGACAATTATGGTGACTTATTATACAGGTACTACCCAGAAAATTAGACATGCAAATCAATATATTTCAAGCTTTTATTTTTTTTGATTTTGCTGATTAGGACTTACAGCTTAAGAAAACCTCAAATTCAAAAACTCAGAAAATTAGAATATTACATGAAATCGATTAAAAAAAGGATTTTAAATACAAAAATGTCTGGTCTCTGAAAGGAAAATCTTGCATCTGTAATTAGTACTTGGGGCCCCTTTTGCACAAATGACTGCATCAATACGGCGTGGTATGAATGCTACCAGCCTATGGCATTTCTCAGCTGTTCTCGAAGACCAGCATGCTACAATCATGGCCTTGAACTCTTCTTTATTATTTGGTCTCTTTTCGTTCACCTTTCTTTTGACAATGCCCCATAGATTTTCTATGGGGTTCAGGTCAGGTGAGATCGCGGGCCAATCAAGCACAGTAATCCCGTGGTTGTTGAACCAGGATTTGGTACTTTTGGCAGTGTGGGCAGGTGCCAAGTCCTGCTGGAAGATGAAGTCTGCATCCCCATAAAGCTGGTTCGTTGAAGCAAGCATGAAGTGCTCTAAAATGTTCTGGTAGACTGCTGCGTTTACTCTGGACTTGAGAAAGCACAGGGAACCAGCACCAGCAGCTGACATGGCTCTCCCAGTCATCAGAGACTGGGGAAACTTAACACTGGACTTCATGCATTTTCCATTATGCGCCTCTCCAGTCTTCCTCCAGACTCTTGGACCTTTGTTGCCAAATGAGATGCAAAATTTGCTCTCATTAGAAAAGAGGACTTTAGACCACTGGGAAACAGACCAGCTCTTCTTTTCTTTAGCCCAGCGAAGGTGCCTCTGGCGTTGCTTGCTGTTGAGGAGTGGCTTGACAACAGGAATTCGACATTTAAAGCCCATGTCCAGCATCCGCCTGTGTGTTGTTTCACACACAATATTGGTTATATTCACAATATTCTAATTTTCTGAGTTTTTGTATTTGAAGTTTTAATGAGCTGTAAATCATAATCATCAAAATTACAACAAACAAATGCTTGAGATATCTCACTTTGCATGTAATGAGTCTATAAAATATATTAGTTTTACCTTTATGTTGAATTGCCAAAATAAACTGACTTTTACACGATATTCTAATTTTCTGAGTAGTACCTGTAAATGAATGCTTCTGCACAATGTTTACGGTCCCTGGATACTGTCTATCACTGTGCCTTGCGGTTTGTCACTGGTTTCAAACATCTCACCCATCATTGTACTTTGTATTCTAAGGCTGAGTGGCCATCACAGTATGTACATAGGCGTACCCATTGGTTAAATTTTATTAATAAAACTCTCCTTGGGCTGGTTGGGCTGGTCCCTTCTTACCTGTCCATTTATCTTTTTCGAAGTGAAGGCCATTACAACCTCATTTCTCAAGATATTTTGCATTTGACTGTTCCGCGTGCTCGCATGGAGCTTGGATTAAAAGCTTTTAAATATGCTGCCCCCTCTGTCTGGAACATCCTTCAGAAGGACTTGAGATTGTCAGAACTGATTTCTGTTAATGCTTTTGGTTTAATTTTAAAGGATTTAGAACGTGAAAGCATGAGAAACTGTCTCTGTGCCTAATTTATTTATTTATGTATTTATTCTTATTTTTTAATGTTTTGATATCTGTGTGTCATTGTCCTTGTATGTAACTTATATGTGTGCTTTTTATTTTTGCTGCCCTCTTGGCCAGGTCACTCTTGAAAAAGAGATTTTAAATCTCAACGAGTCTTACCTGGTTAAATAAAGGTTTAATAAAAAAATAAATAAATAAATAAAACAAGAGTTTGTCACTAAAGTGACTATATCCCCCGCCGATAGGTCACCAAAACCGACTGGTGTCTGCGCATTCCCAGTAGGAAGGTTGGTACCAAAAAGAAGTGAAATAGGTTGACTCCTTCTTGAGATATCGCGCTGACGATGTTCGGGATGGACGGGCGGACGTACATACGTACGGACGGACGGAGCTGAATACTATATCCCCCGCTTCGCGCTAAACGCGCGGCGGGGGATAAAAATCTCTGTCAAACAGATCAAAGACAATGCTCGAGACAATATGACGCCCACCACCAGTTGGATGGGGTAGTGAATTACATTCTGTCAAAATGACAGACGGCCTTCAAAATATTCCGTCATTGTTAAAAAAAATCCGTCAATGACGGAAAATATTCGGTCGGACTATGCTGGCAGTGACTGCAGTTATAGCCAAGCTTACGGCAGATTGGGTCATGCCTCCAGTTGAGCTGAGTGGGTGTTGGAATGACCCACTAGCATAGAAAAATAGTGCTACAGTAACCCTAACAGCAACGGACAAGGCACAGCTGGCAGCGGTGTCTACATCACCTGCAACCAGGTGACATAATTCGGCACTGCCTGATGGGAGACTTTTTTGTCACGCATTCTCGTTCTGTGGGAAGTAATACTTGTAATATATTATTATAAAAGCGGAAAAAGTGATTGATATAAAATACAAACAATATAGACTTACCTGAAAGGCCCAGGTAGCTGGTGCGCTGGCGATACACACGTTCTGGGCGCCTTCTATTATTTAAGTGGCAATCAAGGCGATTTAGTACTATCTCTGCCATTTTCTCAGGGGTTCAACTGAAGCGAAAGCGAGGTGGCTTTTTATGAGCGAGTTAATTCGGGAGGTGAGCCGCATGTGCACGTCCACATGTGTCCAAGTGGATGCGCGTTGAAGCCACCTGGGCATGCTCTTGTAGAAGCCCAAATGGGCAGTGGGTGGTTTGAGGACCCGCTATACGCTTTCCCTAAAGTGTGTGGTCAAGATAGCAATTGTAGGGAAAGCGCATAAACACGCCTATGGGCACACCTCCAGGTGCAAATGAAGGAATCGGCATAATGCACAGCGGGTAGTGTGGCAGCAAGATACCGTTTAGGGATAGTGGAAGCGGCTGAATGCGCAATTTACAGGTAGCGGGTAGTGGCAACAGGTAGGGCAGTGTAAAAGATAGAGCCCTATATCTCCCAACTTGATCCCATTTAGGTTTCCTAATTACCAACTAATATTAGTTTGTTCAGTTGCGAGGATCAATCCATATCCATTTCCCCTCAGCTTGCTTAATAGTTCATTGCTATAATTAATGAGCATTTTCCTATCCATATTTATGGTGACATAAAATTTCACTGTCTTACTAAGCTCCTGAATTCCAGCAGCTCACAAGACGGAATATATTTATTTCTGCGTCCTTGTCCGATCAGCTTGATATGCCCAAGAAAACGTTTTTAACCAGTGCGTTACTTTCTTTAACTCCTGAATGTTTGTTGAATCTTACCGACTGTGGTCATGCTAACAGCAAATTGATTGATTGATTAGCTAATGACATTCGAGTCTCATCAGAACACTCTTTCCTAAGCTTCACTTATCCAGGAGTTAAAATGTGGTTTTTGCCTACTTAGACGTGTGTGTTAAGGCTGCTCATGTAAAAATAAAACTCTTTCTAAAACCAGTGACATTACCATAATGCAGATTAACACTCAACCTATTTCCAAGTAAGAAACAGATAATAAACTGAATTAATTTACCGAGCATATGGGCTTCCATTAACGATTATGACATAGCTTTGCGTCAACAAGAATGGCTGCAATATGAGATTGCATGGATGGTCATTTAGTGAAAGTTAAATGATATTCCATCATGAAGTAGAGAGTTATGTAGTAGTACATGCTGCTGAAGATGGTATTTAGATAAGGTTTAGATGTTTGTTGGGGTAATGCCTCGCACAGAACACCAATGTTGGGGAAATTCCTTGAATAGTGGCATCTTTGTGGTGAGAATGCCCAAACCCAAGCAAACATACCCCCCTTAGGCAGGGCTTGATTTACCTTTGTGGGGGCCCCAACTTGCCAAAAAGCAGATCTACCCAGGTGGCTGAAAGTATGGTGGTGCTAGTGGCACCCCCCTCCACACGTGAAGTGTATTCCATACAGAAGTTCTTTCAAGCAATACTTGGATAAGTTGAGGTCTATTTTGACCTCTACTCAGGGACAGTGAGTCAGAGGTCACACACGCAATCAATTGAACAATCAATTTTAATTTGAATTGTTTAAAGGGAATACAAAAACATTAGCTCCAAGAAAATTTTCAGCATGACTAAAATAAAAATGATACGGAAAACAGAGTCTGCCAACATACACGTGTATACAGTCAGTATTTAAAAAAAATATTATGTATAATATATCGCAAACTGTTCATGTTCACGTCCCCGATATGTTGCCGCTAGACTCACTACTTCTGCTGGTTGCTGGCCAGCATGTTATCTACCCATTTGCCACCAACGTCAACTTTTGCAAATAATAACAAGACAACTGGATGAATAATTCGTTAGCTAGTATGCAAACGCTTTTGGCCAGTAAAGTAACACAAGTAACTGTTGTCTTGGATGCTTTAATATATTATTTTAATGACTAAAAGCGTAAGCATCCCAGCTAGCGCATTTTACATGATACATCCCATTAACTTGTATTGGCTTCCTCCTTTATGCTATCTTCACATTATGTTCCCGGCGGTCACAGCAGCCCTGTTTGCCTGAAACGTAGTGCGCCGTAGGATTTTGGCCATTATTTCTCTGTATTAAAGGCTTGGCAAGTTTTCTCGCGGTCTGACTCGGTGTCTGTGAGGGGCTGTGGGGGGAAAGGGGCTGCTCACTCCCGGAGGCTACAAGGCGCACTACGGTTCAGCCCGCGGTCTACCACAGATGCCTGTACGTTCCCTCCTGGCCTGTCACACTCTGATGGGGTCCCTCACGTTTCTCACGTTCTGATCAAGGTCTGACACATTACTCATGTTCTGATCAAGGTCTGACACGTTTTTCACATTCTGTCAAGGCTTTCTATGGATGAAACATGGACGCCGGGCAGCTTTGGAGCTCATAGTTTGTGCTCATAGTATAAAAAGAAGGCCTTCCAAGCAATAGCAATCATTCAGAGGTGTATAGTACAGTACTTAAATAGTTTTTTTTGGGGGGATTTGTACTTGAGTTTTTTTTTTTAAACCGGGACTTATACTTTTACCCTACTACATTGAAGAGATAAAAAGTATACCTTTACTTAGTTACTTTGACGCTTGCCATTTCGTTACTGGTTATAAATTAAAATATGAAAGTAATTCATCATTTAAGAATTATCTGGATGTGGCGTGTTTGAGAAGAACAACGGTGCTCGGGAGGATATCTTAAGCGCTTTGTGCAGATGTGTCCACTAGCGGACATGGAGCTGCAAATTTATGCACGCAGTTACAATATTCTATCACTAGATGGCCGACCGGATCAGTTATTGAATATACACAAGCAAGCCAACTCGAACACGGTTTAGAATATGGATGAGTTCACTCCAATCCCTGTTTTTTGGGAGTTGCCTGAATTAAACTCCTCAGCTAAGCCCGATGTGAAAACTGCACAATATACTTGCCCATAGTATCTATCCAGCAGTTCAAAAAAATTATCTCTTGCTACAGAAAATAAATCGTTGTTCTCCGTAGCAACCACTTCAGCTACAGTGAACCAATGGTACTATTTAATTCTACTATCAATAACAGTCAATTATGGTGTTTTTTTAACTGCCAGTAAACTCGAAGAGGAAGAAGAAGTATTTAAAGGAAAGACTGCCTGTTTCTTTTTGAATAACGTATCTTTCATTCACCTGAACATTGATTAAAGAGCATGAGGAGAGAACATTGCGTGGTTGCTTTCCTTATATGAGTACTGTGTACTCACTAGCCGCAGTTCTACAGCCACATTCAAAAGGCCATCAGGTCAGGTAGGCTTATGCAGTAAAGCAACTGCTTCCGCATCGGTGAGTCGCGGACAGTCGGGACCGATACAGGCTTTATCTTCCGATATTTTACAACGCCTGCGTTTGAGGCCAGTTGTTAGTGCTAACTATCGTTAGTGGTCCAGCTAGCCACCCACCACACGTTAGCTTCACTTACATTATTTGCTGTCATATCGTTAATTACAGCTTGTGGCTCCGAGCACTTGATCGATGCAACTGCTCCAGGTTTAAGTCGCAGCTGAAATGCTAATCCTGCATCGAATTATCCTTTTTTGACAAAGCTGTCTTTGGTGAAATGCTGAGCACAAACATCTAATGTTCTCTATGGCTGTGGTTTTTTGCTGCCAGCAAACAAAAAAGCTACCCACTGATTTCTGGTGGCATCCTCTTTTGGAAAAGAAGTAGGAGTGGGGGATGTGGGGGATGCAACACCCACACTTTTGCTGAAAATATATTCCATCCCCCACATTTTTTTTGTGATACCAAACAAGATTAAATAGCCAACGTAAAAAAAAAGTGACTCCCGCGAACGAGTAAGAACATCCCCCAACACACACAGGCACGAAGAGTAGCCCAGGCTACACACAGTCACTCAGTTTGAGTGATAAACCCTCCTGCCAATCACAGTAAATCCACCAGTGTGTTCAGTCTGACTCCAGGTGAGGCAGTAGCAGATGTAAACTGCATCACACTAAATTAGTGAAGCAAAATTCACCGTCACAATGATGTAATGCAGTCGAATCTACTTATTATCCATCATGAAACATGAAATAGGCACCCTGTTCATCTCTGTGAGAGACAGCCCTACCACCTCAGCTAGCTTGTAGCTTCTATTGTTAAATAGTGTGAAATGCGTAGGCAATGTAAGTGATCAATGAACATTTTAAAAGCCATGTCATACAGTATTGTTCATGTCATATAGACCTATTCGCTGTCTCAGTGTTGTTATTATTATCCATGAATGAAATGGCTGTCTCTGTGAGAGACAGCTAAACGCTTAGAGCCATACTATGTTACTGTGTTAGATAGCAAGCTCGGTATGATTTCAGCGCATGTATGATTAACTGTTCAGTTTTTGCGTCAATGCAGATTTCTTCTTAATGTAAATAATGTGTTATTCTCACCGATTCTACTGCTGGATTCGGGTCTCTTACGTTTTTTTCAATAGCAGCAGTGTTTTTCTTCCGTTTGTGAAGAAGTACAGCGTGAAAATGAGGTAAAAGTCAGTAAAAACACAAAACTTTATGAAATGTCAAATCCTGCTAGTGTAGCACCGCTTTCATCGTTTAGATGTGAGGTACACATGGTTGCATGGCACACGAAAATGACATTAGCAAGTTACAAACCACAATTAAAAAGCCCATTGAGCATCATTGTAAGATTTTATTTTCCAAATAATGTTTAAAACCTTTCAAATTCAATCATATTTTGTTTTCAGACAGTCCCTATCAATAATCACAAAATATCAGACAAGACTAGGTACAACCTAGTATATGGCTGGGCGGCCAAGTGCTGTCTGAGAATGTGTGCCCAAGCAAAGACTGCGCATTGACAAAATTAAATATTAATCTGAAATAATAAACCTCCCTTCTCCCTCCTAAAAGGGCGCCCCCTTTCTAAAATAGTTCTGGCGAGTAAAAAGCCAAAAAAAGTGGAGTTTTGATACGTAATTCTTTCCCTTTCTCTGAATCCTTTCTCCCATTCCAGCATTTTCTACATTTCAAACAGAAACATCTTCCTGTCAAACCCTATGAAACATCGGAGCAGAAGGATTTGACTTTGTAAGCCTTGCCATCCTGAGCCGTTTTATGAGCTACTCAAGGTCTGCAGTCTCAAAAATAAACAAATAATCCTCTGACAAAATCCTAAATTTGAATAAAGTGATTCATCGCATTATAACAGACTTACTTCTCTAAATCAATAAACTATCTTTAATTAATTTATCCTCGCCAACAGAAGTACATCCAGGCAGCAGGTTAATCCCATAAAAGGTGTAAAATAATGATAATCTTTCCGTTTGGGCTCATCACCAGCATTCCTAAAATGCTCAGAAACTGGTGGTTTTATTTTAGGCCGATTATATTTGCACTTATAGCCTAAGTGTGGCCAATGCTGAACTTTTTTTCTTGGCCACACTTCGCACTTTTACCTGTGGCCAATGCAGAAATTCCCCTTGGCCAAAGCTTAAGAAAGAAGTTTGGCCAAGAAAAAATATTTGCTTTAGACACACTTAAAATTAGTGTGGGCAATGGAGCAATGTGCATCTTTGCCACACCTATAAGTGCCTCTAAAGCTAATTTTGATCAATTTTTGTGCTTGGACGCACTTACATTAGTGCGAAGAGTCACTTCGTGAAAGGAACGGGCTTAGACTCCATATGCAGTTCAGCATCGGCAGGGCGTTTATTAGGATTGACACAGCTCATGGTTAAAAACAGAAACAGATCGATAGCCAGGCAAACAGGATAATGCAGAATAGTCAGAATCAGAGTCAGGGGACAAGCAAGTAGTTCAGTTACCAGAGAATCAATCCGCACAAAGACAGTAACAAAGGGGCTGAGCTAAGGGAATGGAAGGGGAAGGAAAAAGGGAGTTGGATGGGATAAGGTTGTTGGTGTGATGTGAATATAGGCCACTAGATGGCAGTATTTACCTTTTTTTTGTTAAGCCCAGACTGGAGATATGTTTGGGCATGTTTCGGGCATGTCTGAAACAAGTCCCAGAGAAAAGAAAAAAAAGTCTAAAAGGTGGGAGGGGTCTGCAAAAGAGAAATAAAGGGGAGAATTGAGACAGTAAAGTAGTAGGAGAAATTGCAAGGAGAAGGATACATGTGACCCAAACTGTCATTCTGTTTGAGACCTGTGAAGCTTTTAGTGGATTTTTGCCTGTGTTAGAGCATTTTCCTCACCCAGGACATCACCAAGCAACCCACCAAAGGGACTGTAAATATTTCTGTTTTTGTATATAATCAATCTTGGTCATTAGTTGTAGGTTAGTGTTAGTCGTTGTTTGTTAATTAAATGTGTTTAAGTTTTTAAAACTGTGTCTGTCATCCCTTGCTGTTGCTGTTGTGTTGTAAATGTAATAACAAATTGGGGCCATAACATTGACGTGAGAGAGTCAGCTATTTCGTTTTTTAAGTAATGTCACTCCTGTATTTGTGTTTTGAATAAAAATGATTTAAAAAACAAAGTATTGGGTTGTTTCATTGCTATTTTAATTATGAACAAATATAGCTACTTACACAATTATGTCCATATACTTACACATGCTATAGAAATATATCCATTGTTTATTGTTATTGCACACAAAAGTTTTTCATACATTTCCGCTCAGGTCATGGTACTGTTCATTGATTGTCATATGTTGTTTTGCCCAGCAGACGGCAGCATTCAATGTTTCATTGAGGCCTCGAGTACTGACCCTTTTGGTGAAGCAATGGGCTGGAAAGCCTCAGTGATTCATAAGGCTTCATTTGCCCATCACTAGATAAGGGATAAACACAGGAGAATCTAAACAGATGGGTACAAAATGGGAATTAGGGAGAACGAAGTACTAAGCAATCAACCAGCAATCAAACAACGTAAAACAAACAATCAATAACGAGACTTACGGGATAATTCTCAGAAAACGAGCAATCAACAATCGAAACCAAGAAAGCGCAGAAACGAGACTTAACTAAAGCGAGCTATGGGAAGAAACAAGTCTTCTTCTTCTTCTTCTTTTTTATTTCCGGCAGAGTAGGTGCCGTACGGCGTATTACTGCCCTCCACTGGTTTGTTGTGCTATCGCTTATACTCTTTCATACAGTCCGGTATTGTGCAGGAACTGCAATACTGCCTTGTGATCTTCTGGTGGTTCTCGCTGTGCCCAAATAAAGAAGAGACAGATAAGACCTCCAATCCTAGCTTTGCCATACCTATAAATAGTAACTCTCTTTCTGTTTTGTACTCCCTACACTCTAAAAACACGTGCGCCACTGACTCTGGCTGTCCACACTGACATAGCCCTGTGTCATGTTTCCCTATTAAAAACAAGTTCTTATTCAACCCACTGTGCCCCAGTCTCAGTCTACAGAGCTTCACTTCGTCCCTGCGGGATGCAGCATTACAGTTACATTTCTGACCTATTTTTGGTTGAACCAGGTGGTAATGCCTCCCCTTCACTTCACTCTCCCATCCAGCTTGCCACTCTCTCATTAAGTTCTTTTTAATCATTCCCCTCAGTTCCACCCTCCCCAAGGGTAGCTGTACTTCTATTTCCCTGTTCAAACTTTCTTTTGCTAGAATGTCGACCTTCTCGTTCCCCTCCACTCCGGCATGTCCTGGGACCCAGCATAGCGTAACCTCACAGTCTACTATTCTAAATAAAACCTTTAATATCTCTGTTACTATGTCTGCCCGAGCCTTACTTTTGCCTGATTTTATTGCCTGTAGTGCAGCTGCAGTGTCAGAGCATATTAAAACTTCTTTTGGCCTCTCCCTCTCCACCCACCTTAGTGCCCATAGGATTGCCATTAATTCTGTTGTGAACACCGAAAAGAAACGAGTCAACAGGGAGCTTCTTCTTCTTCTTCTTCTTTTGGTTTTTTGGCGGTTGGGTCCTTAGAATAATAGGTGCATTACCGCCACCTGCTAGACTGGGGTATGGATACAAAAGCTAATACTACTACTGAAAAAAAAAAAAAAAAAAAAAGAAAAAAAAAGCGATTTACCTAAATCCTGTGAAATAAGTTCTCTGTTCTTTCCCACTAACCAAATTTATTCAGAGGGTATCTGACTCCCACTCCCTCCAAACCCTTTCTCTAACATGTCCTTAATTTCTTCTCCTTTCACGTCAATTATCCCAAGAAACTCCTTGGCTGCGTGTACCACCATTTTAATTCTTTCCGTTTTTGACTCTATCTCGCTCGCACAATTTATCACCATTGCAACAAATGCCAGAAACCTTCTTTTATCCACACTGATACGATCAATATCTCGACTTTGTTCTTGTGGCTCTGCGACTCCCTTTTCTTCCCTCACTTTTTTAACCGCCTCAGCATACGAAATTCTGTTATGTACACGTGTCCTTTCAATTTTCCCTTCAGTTTTCCTCCGCTCGCACTGCTTAGCACCCGCTTCATGATTACCCTGGCAATGAAGACATACAGCTCTTTCTTTCGGCAGTTCACAATCTTCTTCATTGCATCCGTCTTTCCCGCATCGTCTACAACGAAACACCCTTTTCCTACAAACCGCAGCCACATGCCCATAGTCTTGGCACCAAAAGCACCTTAATGGATTTCGTTCATATATCCTCACTCTATAGCTGACATAATCCATCATTACCCTTTCTGGTAGCTCTTTTTCAAATTCTAATAAAATTGAAAAGCTATCCGTTTCAACAGGGAGCTGCGGTAAAAATGCGTCTTATAAACACACACTAATCAGGTGAGATCCCAGCTAGAATGCAGAACAGCTGTTGAGGAAGGCGGAACTAGAAAAGCAAGGACGGTGATAGGACTCCACCTGCTTCTTCTCGCTTTCCTAACTCTGATCTAACTAATCACCCTTGCCTCGCTAACTATTCTTCGGTGCGGATAGCCAATGAGAACAGCCAGAGAGAAGGAAGGGGAATTACCTCACCGAATTACAGGGAAGAGAGTGTGAAGACTGACAAGATACCACACGATGGAAATGAAAGGAAAACGTTCAAGACTCAGGACATCGCAATCGTACAGAAACATACATACTTTAAACGAATAAATATGATAAATAAATAAATAGCAGTAAAAATTACAAAAACATACTAAAACAAACATACAAATCAGCGATTTCTAACATTTGGTGAATATCAGTCAGCCTATCTACATTCATTTTGTTTTTTTCATGCAAGATATTTTTTATTATACAATACAACCTATTGTATGACCTTTGTGTCACTTATGCATGTGACTTGCCGGCGATATTCTGCCAGGCCACCTCCCTCGCCCTGTTGATGGCAGCAGTGTTCCCTTTCCTTGAGATAATTTCCCGGTAATCCTCATAAAGAGGGTTTGCCCCGCTGAGGAGAGCACGGAGATGGGGTGTGCAGGTAGAGTGAGAGGTGCAAATTTCGAAAGTATAGCATTTTGTTTGATTATTAGATAGTTGTCTTTTAAATTTTTAATTTTGAACAAGTGGAAAAGGTAACACTTTGACAGGTGCGTTCATAACACATTCAGAGCAGCTGTCATGAATTGTTCATGAGGCATTCATGAGGGTTTCATGAGACATTATTCAACCTTCATACCCATCCTTTCATAAACGTGGAACACAGAATAGCAATAACTTGCCAAAATAAAACTCCAATGGTCTCAAGGCAGAATAGCCGTTTTTTTTGTAAACCTTTTAGGCCTACCTGATCATGTCACATCTGATTCAAAGGGTAAGTCCAGTGCTACAGAGAAAGAAGGTGGGCAAGTAGCCTATGTAATTTTTATTCCAAATCAACTCGAGGTCCATTCACAGCTTGGTCAGGTGAGTGAACCTGAGAGGATTCTAGAGGCGAAACGCTTTGTTTGCTCTGAATAATAAAAAGTGAAGTCATTGAACAGTGTTGTGGTAGTGTTCTTACGGATTAAATAGTTTTGATGTTCCATGTAATGCTTCTTGTTTTCAGCGGCGCCGGAATGAGTTTGAAAGTAGGGGTGCAAAAAAAAAAAGAAGAACATGGTTTTGGGCTGGGTTCCCCCAAGATAATTTTGAAAATTCCAGAGGCCAATTTGCATTCACGTGCATTTTCATATGGGATATTATAAGAAAATTTTAAAAAGTAAAAAAAAAAACTCATTATTTTGTGTGTGCGTTGGTTGTTTGGTGCTAGTGATTTCGGGTTGGTTTCATTCAAGCTTCTGATTGGACTGCATTTAGCGTCTTTTTGCGTACAGACTGATTTAGTCTACAAGTTCAGCCTGGTCAACAGCCTGGCAAAATAAACTGCATCTGATATTGACAAAGACACGCCATCATAACCTGAATTTCTTTTCAAGGACTAGTTAGTGTATACAATAATAATAATAATAATAATAGGCTAATAATAATAATAATAATAATAATAAAAATCATCATCTCCTTTTTCTGGCCTCCTCAGCCAATAAGGTCTTTCCCATTCTCAACGCAGTGCCAAGACGCACCCGCATATTTTGGCCTAAGAATCACTGACAGATTATAATTTCATTACATTTTAGAAGAGCCCTATAACATTGAAACGATCAAAAACATTGAAACAATCTTGTGCTCCACCACGTCCTCATACAGCAATAGAGAGATGTACTTCAAGGTTGCTCATAAATAGAGGAAGGTTTGGCGTATGGGCTCCGCTCCACTCATGAACTCTTGACTTCAACTTAGTGAATAATAAATTAAGGATTCAAATTCAATCTCTACATGATGCAGCCCACCAGGCTCTGAAATTACTTCATACTGCTAATATCATTTCTATTGGAATGGAAATTAAAAATCACCAGGCGAGACAACAGTTAAGTTAGGCTTACAAGTGAACTTTTTATTATTTTCAGTTTAACAGTGGCATCGCGAGCAGGTTGGGGGGTATTCCACAAAGCTGGCGAACAGAGTAAGCCTGGCCTTTGCACAAAGTAAAACCCAGAAAGCTGTATTTATTTCAGTCCATATTCCAGATTTGAATAGTTTCCAGGTTTTACTTTGTGAAATGAAAACTACTTCCTGAAGTGTGTCCAAATCACTGCGTGTTGATTGATTGTTTCATCTTTGTTTTTTTAGACACAAACTTCCCACCCAGAGGGCCAACAGGTTCTTTTTGTATCCTGCTCTGATCTCCATCAGCTATAGCGTTTGAGCAAAAAAATGGTGCAGTGTCTGTGGAATTGCGGTCCTTATGGTGCAGGTCAATCTGGGTGCGCGTTAAGGCATTAAGAAAATTAATTCAATAACTCCACAAATTAATCATCCTGCATTCATGCATATTAATATACAATAACTCAACACATCGCACTGTCCTGAACAATCCATTTGGACTGTACGATGCTTGTGTCAGCTTCCTTGCTAATCTAGCTGGCTAGCACATTAAATTATAAGCGATTCAGTCAAAACCATAAAACAGCACGGTTTTCATTCAGCTCCATGGCTAGCTAGCTGGCTATAGCAGACGTGAAATAAAGTTATGTGCAAGCAACATCAATGCAAGAAACACGAAACAAACATTGTTAGCATAATGATTGCTGAAATCGAGCCTTTATATGATTTTGCCTGAATCGTTGATATTTTTAATGCGCTAGCTAGCTTGGTTAGCAGGCTAGGTAATAGAAGCAATGTGCAGTCCTTCTGGAGAGCTCAGGACCATGCAATACGGTGCATCTTTGCATTTGAATATATAATTACTGACCGGTGTTGAGGGGAATCCAATAATTTATCCTTCTTGGACAAGTGAGGTTCACCGAAGTGCACTTATCCAAGGTGGATAAATCATTAGATTCACCAATAACTGAAGTCAATAACTGTTTTTGTTACATGATCCTTCTTGAAAATATAAAATAGATGATCTTCAGTGTGCCGTGTAGGGAGTCATCGTGTGGATACATAAAGCTCCTTATAGGCACGAAGCGACATGAAAAACCGACACTGTCAAGGCTCTTGCGGGAATGCTGAATCTATTTTTTGCTCCAGGTCATCATATTGTTATATTCACCTCTCGTGCACTTTCCCAGGTGGTAAAAAAATCCTTGAATTCACCTCAACTGAAGTCAATAATTGAACATCATTATATGACACAAGGATTCACTCTCTCCTGACTGGTCAAGGCAAGCTCTGCCAGTCACTTGTCCAAGGTGGATAAATCATTGGATTTCCCTGAACTGAAGTAAATAATTGTGTATTAGTAAACTGATTGGCCCTGTCCCACTTGAACGACTGGAAACTATTCTGCACTATATTTCAGAGGCTCTTAAATTTCCATCATGGATTAGAAAATTACAGATCCCGAAACGGGTCTTGTCTGCACAGATTTTAAGCTACAGTGTACAAAGGATTGTCTTATATTGTGTTCTACATTTTCATTTTGTATGGTTTGAAGTCCCATGCCATTAAGCAACATGCAAGGGATAGAATGAGAGCAATATTGTGCATGGTGTGGTTAAACCAATTTGGAAAACAATGCAGGTACTGCACGTAATCTACAACCCCAATTCCAAAATAGTTGGGACAAAGTGAAAATTGTAAATAAACACAAAACGCAATGACTTTCAGTCACACCAGCCAGTATTTTATTCACTGTAGAACAGAGATAACGTAGCAAATGTTGAAAATGAGAAATTTTTCAATTTTATCCACAAAATCAGTACATTTCAAATTTGATGGCTGCTACAGGTCTCAAAAAAGTTGGGCCTGTTTCCCATGGTGTAGCATCCCCTCTTCTTTTTAAAACAGAGTGGAGGCCACTGGGCATTGAGTTTTGCATTCTTGAGTTTAGCTTTTGGAATTTGATCCCACTCCTGTTTAATACATGCTTCCAGCTGCTGGAGAGTTTTGGGTCTCGTTTGACTGACTCTTCATTTAATTATGCACCAAAAGTTCTCAATCGGTGAAAGATCAGGACTCATAGCTCCCAAGTGACCTGCATTCGGCGGGTCCGACCCACATTTGAATAGCAAAACCTGCTGACCTTCACTTCAAGCAAGTGAAAAAACCCACAATTTGCGCATTGAGGGATTTACGTTTTATTCAGGCCTGGACTGTACATCGCGAGAACCGGGAAATTCCCAAAGCATCGGTCTGTCACTGGCCTGCATGTCTTTTTTTTGATCGGTCGTCGGCCAGCTGGCTCGCCTGTCTGACCTTTTTTTTAAAGTAAGTGAGACAGGCCAGGCCAATCAGAGGCCAGCAGCCTGTTAGGAGCTCAAGACGTGATTGGTTTGTTTTGATTAACATCCTGCCCCAACAGTCCGAGTACTCAGGCAGCATGTTGAGGAGGGGATGTGGCGACTCGGGCGGGGGTATTGGTCTGACTGTGAAGGAGGTCCAGTTGTTATGCTTCTGCAAGTGAGTAATCTAATGTCTGCTTGAACAGTGCTGCCATTATATCCCCGAACGCCGAATGGCGTTCCAAGGGATATTATGTTTTTGGTCCGGCCGCCGCCGCCGCACTACATGTTAACGCGATAACTTCAGTAATATTTCAATTACAAATTACAAATTTTGCACATAAGTAAGTATCATAAAGAGGAAGAACTGACTCGATTTTGGACAATTTACCATGTCTAGTTTGGCCACCAGGGGCCAAAAACTGATTTCAGTGTTAACGCGATAACTTCAGTAATATTTCAATTACAAATTACAAATTTTGCATATAAGTAAGTAATATAAAGAGGAAAAACTGATTCGATTTTGGACAATTTACAATTTCTAGATTGGCCACCGGGGCCAAAAACTGAAAAAATCACTGTTCCACGATAACTTCAGTAATATTTCAATTGCAAATTTCAAGTTTTGCAGATTAGTAAGTATCATAAAGAGGAAGAACTGATTTGATTTTGGACAATTTACGATCTCTAAATTGGCCACCAGGGGCCAAAAACTGATTTACATGTTAACGCGATAACTGCAATAATATTTCAATTAGAAATTCCAAGTTTTGCACATGCAAAGTTAGTATCATAAAAAGAAAGAACTGATTCGATTTTGGACTATTTGCAATTTCTAGATTGGCCAACAGGGGCCAAAAAACTGAAAAAATCACTGTTTTTATCATATCTCTGGAAATATTTGTCCGACTGACCTCAAATCAAGTGCAAATGAAAGGTCATGACCTGAGGATGTGTCCCACGATGACATTATACCTGTTTTGAAAGGTGGAGCTTTGTCACATAAAATTCACCATTTTTGCTATATCTTTGGAACTATTTCTCCAATTGACATGAAACTATGTGCAACTGCAAGGACATGACCTCACAACGTGTCACCTGATGACACCATACCAGTAAGGTACAATATTTTCCCACCAGGAAGCGCTTTGTGATGGAAAATTACCATTTTGGCCATATCTTCAGAACCATTTGACCGGTTGACCTGAAATTAAGTTCAAATGAAAGTCTATTCAAGGTCTATTCAAGGATTGGGGAATTGGAGGATTGAGGGCGTTCGGGGATATACCCCCAGCCATCGCCTCCGACGGCATAAGCCTAGTTCTAATATGAAATAACAGCATTTTAGCGAACATTTTTGATCTTATCTGACAAGTTGCTGAAAAGATACGAAATTGTGATGAAGTCTACAATTAGACTAAGCTGCTTTTCCACTGGGCGCGAAACAAATTTTTAGTGCTACAGATTACATTTGCAAAGATGCGAATACGCGCGCGTCTTTGCATTGACTTTTAATGCAATCCACTGCGCGAAAAAATCGTTTCACATTCGGTGGAAAAGCAGTAGAAGGAATAAAAATAAATGAAAATAAATAATTAGCTAGCTAGCTATGTGGTATTCGGATTGAATTTACACTTATATGAATGCACACATATGGATGCAGTCGATAATGATTGGCAAGCAACAATACCAGCGCTAATATATTCAACAGCAGACACATCTCTGAAAATTGGTGTAAGATATTCCAGGTGAAAATGGAAGCATGCAACTCGGTTTTGATTCATCTCGAATATGTTTGCTATTCAAAGGTGGTGGTGGTGTTGACAGCAATCCTGTCGGTGTTTCGGAAAAAGAGGCCAGTGCACAACCACTGGCAGAAGGTACAGAACAATGTCTACAGAAATGCTGTGCGGTGGAGGTTAGTTTGGTGAGGCAGAAACCTCCCCTTTGCTTGATTAGCAATAAGACGATTAACTAGTTTAGTAAGACTATTCAGCAGAATGATGGGCCAGTTAAGTTTCCGTGGCGTTATTACTCAGTAGGCTACATCGAACTTGAAATGCTCACGAAACTGCATTTTTGCGAGTACTTGCTTACAGGAAACCAGAGACGGTGAGGTGAGGCTGTGACCCAAACTTTTATCACAGGATTTTGTGAACTTGTTCCCACGTGTTATTCCTGATTGACAATCAAAACAATTAAGACCAAGCCTATAAGAAGACTGATAGAGGAGATAATGACAAAAAGATTCATTCATGTATACGCTTCAATTCGAGACTGCAAGGATGGAAATCTGAAAAATCAATTAGGGAAAATTCTTGGCTCTCGGTAATTCTGTTTAAACATTTTGTTAACCGGATTAAGAAAGAAGACTGAAAATAAACGCCGCTTTTTATTTGGGTGTAAAAGCACATAGCCTATTTAAAGGAGAATACATTCTATATTGATTAAGCATTGAACTCTGCATAAATCGAAATGTGTTAATATTTGTTGATGACATTGCTTCGGCTTCCTGGAAGCAAGTACACGCAAATCTGCTGTCTAGTGAGCATTTCAGGTTTGATGTACTGAGTAATAATGCCGCGGAAATTTAAACTGGCCTGTCATTCTGCCAAATAGTCTTACTAAACTAGTTAATCGTCTGATTGCTAATCAAGCAAAGGGGAGGTTTCAGTCTCACCAAACTAACCTCCGACTGCACATCACTGGTCTACAGTAGGGCATGTGATTGGTGGTACATGAGTCATTTGCACGTTCCATGGGATTGCATGGTAAGAACGGTATTTATTCTTTACTATACCCTGGTCTGGGTGAATACTTTTTCTGATTGGCTGGCAGGTATGCAAAAACCGTGGAACCACACAGGTAGTTTAGCTACGGTAGTTTCACCATTCGAAATTCATCCACTAGCTAACTTGTAACCCTATAGACCTGGTATTCGCCTGGGTACAACAGAAACCTAGCTGCTCATTTATCTCCAGTAAATTTGGTGGCGTCATATAAGTAGCATCCTGCGGGATGGTTAACTATAGGTACTCAAGCGATAATGACCGGAAATATTATAGCCGCGAAGTTATCAGGCTTTGTTCATTAAACGATTGTAATTGTGTACAGTTACAAAGGAAGCTAACGTGTCCACTTCATGTATCAGCAACTGCTGTCAGTTTGCTAGCTACGTGCCAAGCCAGCAGACTGATTTCAGCTCGCTGACAGCTGAAACCACCGTAAGTTCATTGTAATTGTGGGTAGCAAGTTAGCTACAGTGTAAATAATCGCGCATAATGTTGTGTTTTGCATAATCTCCATTTCAGCTTAAATCCGTTATCAAATCATCAGTTGGTAAACAGAAAAAAAATTCTTTCTCCATGAACATAAGATGAACTAAGATAGCTGGTTCAATTTAGCTAGGCCTGTAGTATTGGGTATGAGAAGGCACGGCGCCTGTTTAATGATTACCAGCTTGTAATTTCTTTTTTTTTTTAAGAGCAAAACTTTCACCAAAAATTTCTGAATGCAGCGATTTGATATTGCTGGCAAATGACCATGGTATAAGCAGGATAATCAACTCGAAGGTGAGCACTCCACAGTTTTAAGGTACTTCGCGGAGGCAACCACCCTCCGCTTCGCGTTGGATGGTTATTTGCCTCCGCGTCGTGCATTAAAACCGTGGAATGCCCACCTTCTCGTTAATTATCCCTTACCTATTAATCACCTGACACACAGTTGACATAAATGGCTCTCATTTAGTTGTAATAATAGCTTTCTGGGCACTATAGTGTTAGTGTTGTTGAATTTTGCTGTCTATTGCAGTACTGTTGTGTATGCCAGCCCAAACATGAAAGCTGTTGTATATTTCAACCTTAGATTCAGGTTGGGGTTCATTAGCATTTTCTGCTATGATAATCAGATCCTTAACCCCTTTGCGCAAAAGCCAAATCTGGCTTTTTAGGTGTTACCTGATTTAAGGCTTTATAATTCAAGATTGCAGCTTCACAGACAGAAAAAACTTTGGCTCAATTGAGTCGAGACACTTGAAGCATTTAGACTCCCATCGTATTTCAGTTTATTTCTATGATTTTGGTGGAGAAAAGGGTCTGCAAACATAAAAAATCTTCATGAGAATTCACCATTGAAATAGTAAAAAAAATAATACTGACAAATGAAAAACTGCTGGGGCTTAAATCTATACATTTCGGGGATCATAAACTTCTTGACCACAAGTACAATTCATCTTGAACATTACATTCTAGATTACCCGCTGGCTATGAGCCAAATTAGACAGCTATCCAGGTGTCTCCCCAAAGTCTGAGATCCATCAAAATGGTTCACTGGTTCAAAATGGTTCAAATCACACATTAATCATATATTTAACACAATTTAACTTTTGGGGCATGAAACTCAGCATGAACTAATGATTTTCTAGTTGAGTTTAGCATGAATTTATCAATATCAGTGCAGTTGAACATCATTGGACACCAGTAACCTCTCCAAACACAAAACATGCCTTTTCTCCATAATAAAGTTAACAATATTGTCCATTTTTCTTCGAAGTCCCCCAAGCATTAAATAAAGTGCTGATTAAACAGCTGTAACATTCACGCTGCAATGAAAAGCTAACCGCTCTCACATCCGAGCTCATAACCTTACACCTTATAAAGGTAAAAACGCACTAACTCAGTAATATCTGAATTCTGAAATATACCTTATTTTAACGGAACAGAAATGTCACTCTCAGGAAAAATCAAACGGCATATGTTTCCATGTTCAACAGAATGGTGTAATGAATGTACCGAGGGATCTACCGATGTGCGTGGGCAGCGTGCATTTGGAGAAAAGAAAACCTCGGCATTCGATGTCTTTAAACGCGGTATTAATTCTACAGCAAAAAGCCATATTGAGCAAAATGCAAACAGAATAGAAGTATAACCTGTTTTCTTCTTTGATGCCCTCCTCCAGAGACAGATGTATCGTGTAGAAGGAACCCTCCAGTACCGTTTCATTCGGAATAATTCCCATTGACCGCGTCCGTTCAACATGTAAACACTGATCTATATATAAGAACTGGATAGCTGATGACGTCATAATTTTGAAGTAACCGTGCCACCATATTGGTATGCCCTACTATAACCTCTCAGAACATTACTCACGTTGAACACGTTGCAGCCAACGATATAATTAATTGAGAAGATTTCTTTTCACAGACACGGAAGGGGCGGTATTTTGTTTCCTCTTCAGGTCAACCTGACTGTACGAAAAATGCCTCAAGGACCGCAGATTTAACTACAGTGAGCAGCAGTTGTACGTGCCTTTAACATTTTCAATGCACAATATCAGAATTTGACGGTACGACCAATGAGTGCGTTCCATAGGAAATCTATACGAATTTTTATACATCTCGCCTGAGTTGGGCAGTGGTACAACAAAATTGAAATCCAAAGTCATTGAGACTGAAGAAGAAACGACGTTAATCCTGCATGTATTATTATTATTCTGTGTGGGGGGATTTAAAACCTTCATGAAAAAATAAAGTAGCCGTAAGATCGTACTTTGTCAACCACTGTCTTTATTTTAGAAACACTGGGTGTGAGATTCACTCGCACATAACGCATATGTAACTCCCAGCGGATGTCTTGTATTGAGTTTTCTCTTGCGCTGTGTTCACTCAGTAGCTGCCATGAAGCTAGGCTAATTTCCCTACGAAGCGAAAGTGGGTTCACTGAAGAGAACGCAATGTAAACTTATCAAGGTCGCTAAATTAGCATTCACATGAGAAGTGCAGTGAGTTGTGCGTTGTGGAGATGTTTGTAAAACTGCCTGCCATTCATTGTCAAGTGTGAATCACATTATCTATTTTAGTAGCTATAACGTTACATCCTCATTGATAACGTGGCAAATAAAATTTGTCCGTCTGGTAACTGAGTGTCAGCGGAACATTAGCCTTTTTAGTGCTGGAATAAATTTGCCTTAATTATGACACCAGTCAACACCTAGTTCAGTTGTCTAGTTAGTCTGGTCTAATATTATTCACTGCGTTACACAGCAATTTTACTGGATTATCTAATTTATGCCGTGTTACATTGATTGACCTGGTTAACTTCAGATCGGCAATCTACAAAACCCAAAACCAGTGAAGTTGGCACGTTGCGTAAATCGTAAATAAAAACAGAATACAATGATTTGCAAATCCTTTTCAACCTATATTCAATTGAATACACTGCAAAGACAAGTTACTTAATGTTCGAACAGGTAAACTTTGTATTTTTTTGCAAATATTAGCTCATTTGGAATTTGATGCCTGCAACATGTTTCAAAAAAGCTGGCACAAGTGGCAAAAAAGACTGAGAGAGTAGAGGAATGCTCATCAAACACTTATTTGGAACATCCCACAGGTGAACGGGCTAATTGGGAACAGGTGGGTGCCATGATTGGGTATAAAAGCAGCTTCCCTGAAATGCTCAGTCATTCACAAACAAGGATGGGGCGAGGGTCACCACTTAGTGAACAAATACGTGAGCTGATTGTCGAACAGTTTAAAAACAACATTCCTCAACAAGCTTTTGCAAGAAATTTAGGGATTTCATCATCTACGGTCCGTAATATTGTCAAAAGGTTCAGAGAATCTGGAGAAATCACTGCACGTAAGCGACAAGGCCGAAAACCAACATTGAATGCCCGATCCCTCAGGCGGTACTGCATCAAAAACCGACATCAGTGTGTAAAGGACATCACCACATGGGCTCAGGAACACTTCAGAAAACCACAGTCAGTAGCTACAGCTCGTCGCTACATCTGCAAGTGCAAGTTAAAACTCTACAATGCAAAGCGAAAGCCATTTATCAACAGCACCCAGAAACGCCGCCGGCTTCGCTGGGCCCAAGCTCATCTAAAATGGACTCATGCAAAGTGGAAAAGTGTTCTGTGGTCTGACGAGTCCACATTTTAAATTTTTTTTGGAAACTGTGGACGTCGTGTCCTCGGGACCAAAATGGAAAAGAACCATCCGGACTGTTATAGGCGCAAAGTTCAAAAGCCAGCATCTGTGATGGTATTGGGGTGTATTAGTGCCCAAGGCATGGGCAACTTACACATATGTGAAGGCACCATTAATGCTGAAAGGTACATACAGGTTTTGGAGCAACATATGTTGCCATCCAAGCAACGTCTTTTTCATGGACACCCCTGCTTATTTCAGCAAGACAATGCCAAGCCACATTCTGCACGTGTTACAACAGCATGGCTCTGTAGTAAAAGAGTGCGGGTACTAGACTGGCCCGCCTGTAGTCCAGACCTGTCTCCCATTGAAAATGTGCAGCGCATCATGAAGCGTAAAATACGACAACGGAGACCTCAGACTGTTGAACAACTTAAGCTGTACATCAAGCAAGAATGGGAAAGAGTTCCACCTGAAAAGCTTCAAAAATTGGTCTCCTCAGTTCCCAAACGTTTACTGAGTGTCGTTAAAAGGAAAGGCGATGTAACACAGTGGTAAAAAGGCCCCTGTGCCAACTTTTTTGCAATGTATTGCTGCCTTTAAATTCTAAGTTAATGATTATTTGCAAAAAAAAAATAAAGTTTCTCAGTTTGAACATTAAACATCTTGTCTTTGCAGTGTATTCAATTGAATATAAGTTGAAAAGGATTTGCAAATCATTGTATTCTGTTTTTATCTACGATTTGCATAACGTGCCAACTTCACTGGTTTTGGGTTTTGTAGGTAGCTTTAGGCTAACCTGATGGATCACGTTAGCGAACATTAATTTGAATTGTTCCAAAAATAACCGTTAGGTAGGCTAACATTGACACATTATCTGCTGTTAAGGTAGATCGCCAGTGGCTAATAATAAGCAAAGTATTCGTTGAAATTCATTTATGTGTATCCGTCTTCACTACAGCCAGTCCATTGTCTCGCCACATCCCCCAAAATATGTCGCTCCGCCCTGCAAGGCGGCACATCAGCGCTTCTCTGCCATAGAATACTATATAACGATTGCTTACCACCGGGCATAGTAAAATGGCTGCCCGACCACTTCCGCTTGCTTCAACCTCTCAACGCAGTTCTGCATCACGTCAGCAATCCAGTTATTCTGTATAGATCGGTGCATGTATCTCGTGAATGAAACTGAACACTTCAGGCCGGTTTCGAGTGTCTTTGTTTCTTTGATATCGCATCATTTTCAGCTGCGCAACCATGGCCAACATTCGAAGAACACAACCGACCTTACTTTTACGCTTAGCTTTGTATCCTTTTCTTATAGTCCGATCAATGTATTTCAGTTATTAAGGAAATTTTAAACACTCGGGAATTGGATAAGAAACGAGTCTATCGATACATCGTTACCGGGGAATCTTCACGGGGGCGTGAACAATAACTGTAGAGTTATGCAGATGAATCTGAGTATATAATTGAGTGACTGGCTATCGACACCAGTACTTGGGTGGATAGAAGGGAGCACTGAATTTATCAATGGAGGAATATACGCGTTAATACATGGGAGGGAACTACGCATATTTTGTGTGTGATGACTGTAATTGACAATAGAATGTGAGAGAATCAATACTAAGTCGGATTTTTTGCTTCACAATACGTATTGTTTAACCACTAATTGGAATACTGTTGGCTCACTGTCGCTAAAATGGGTGCGACAGAGTACTAAGTTTTTTTCTGTCACAAGTGATACTTTTTTTAAAACTACTGGATCGATGCTATGGGCAAGGATATTTACCAGTTTGCACATCAGGCTTAGCTGAGGAGTTTAATTCATGATACTCCTGAAAAACAGGGATTGGAGGGAACTTCTCCATACACTAATCGCGTATCAGCTCTGCCTGCTTGTGAATATTCAATAGCTGATTCGGTGGTGCCATCTCGTGGTGGAGTACTGTAACTAAGTGCTTAAATTTGCATTTCTATAGACACAAGCGTCTACATCTGCAGAAAGGGGTTAATACCACAGCATTATGCGTGTGTGTGCGTCCGCATGCATGCATGTATCTGCGTGCGAGAATGTACGTGTAGGCAGCGTGGCCTCGTTACATGACTGACACCTGGCCAGAAAAAGTGTCCCTGTGTCATGAATGAACAAAATGAAATGGTAATTCCACCACCCCTTCAACAAAGTGAGGAAATCAATCCCCCCCCACCGATCCCCCCCCCCTCCCCTCGCTCAACAAAATGGAACGCTGTAGTGATGGACCAGCATTTGGTTCCTTCAAACTTGGGAGGTATGGGGCTGCAGGCAGGCCAGTTCTGCACACAGGCTCTTCTACTACGAAGCCATGCTGTTGCTGATAACAGGAGGGGTGGTCTTTCTCCTCTTTAGACCGGATGATACAACGCCAAAGATTTCCAACAAGAAAGTCAAATTTGGACTCGTCTGACCCCAAGACACTTTGCCACTTTGCTACAGTCCATTTTAAATGAGCCTTGGCCCACAGACCACAGCGGCGCTTCTGGATCATGCTCAACAATGGCTTCCTTTTTGCAAGATAGAGTTTTTGGTGGCCTCTGTGGATGGCACAGTGGACTGTGTTTACAGACTGTGGTTTCTTGAAGTATTCCTGGGCCCATTTAGTAACGACAATGTTCTATTGTAAAAAGTAACGACAGTGTTCTATTGTAAATAGCATATTGACTCGTGTGATCTGAAAGTCAATGCATTTTGATTTTATTCACAATTTACACTTCGTCCCAACTGTTTCAGAATTGGGGTTGTAATTCTACTGCCATTACAGAAGCAGCCTTTATTTCCCATTATGCCTCAAGGGACACCACTCAGTCAATCAAAAGTGCGTTCGGTTTTCTGCTTTATGTGAGAAAATGCATTTGTCACCTTTTTGTTAGTGTTTGTAATGTGTTTGTTCAGAATATGGTAGTTTACATTTGTTCGTCATTTTGTGCTGATTTACAACCATCTAACTGATTGTTCTAACCATCACTGAGGAGGCTGTTGCACCTCTTGGCACCAGCTGCAGCAGGCTGAAGGTATAGTGCAGAATGCTGGTCAGTCACACAGTAAGTATAAAGACTTCTTTTGCTCTTTGAAATATGAGTTATGAATTCTTAGTAATATTCACTGGCGCATCAGGACATAGTGTTCAGATTGCAGTGGTGTGTTTGCAATATAATTAAGCGGTACATATTCCGTGGAAAATATGTACATCATCAATGAGGCACATCATCATTGGTTCTTGAACTTTGAGAACCAATGATGCACATTAATATGCATTTTTTCTCTAAAACAATTATCTTCATCCATTTCAACCTTGGCTCCATAATTTGCTACAGTATGGTTGGAGTGAGGTAAACTGTGTCCACTTATGAATGTGTTTGTGGAAGTGATGCAAAAATGTAGGACTGAACTGGTGAATTCAATAAGGGCACAACTCCACACATGCCAGATCGATGCCAGAAAAGAAAGACTAAATTCAGGAGGCCACTGTTTTTTTAATATAAAAGCTGAATGCCGAAAAAAACTGAAACAACAGGAGACGGAACTTAGGAGGAGGCAGAAGGGTGAAACAGGATGAAGATGGAAGACTAGAATGTGAGGCTGAAGAGCAAAGGGAAGAGAGGGAAGAAAGGGAAGATGAGAAAGAAGGCTTGAGAGGGAAGTGAGACAGGAAGAGAATGCAATTCAGGGAAGAGAGGTGGCAACAGAGGAAGGAAAGGGAGAAAGGGAGGCAGAGACCAGATCAGAAAATTGTACACGAGTTGCAACAGCACTTGATGCAACAAAATCAACTTCTAATGATAATGATGAGTAACTTCAATGTACCACAAAACCCAAAACGTAAACAAATTAACGAACAACATTAATTTAGTCTTTTCAGTTTCACTCAGATTGTAATTATGCTTTGAACTAACACACAGAGGGGTATACAAGAAAGGAAATGGGTGCATATTTAGCCCTTACTGTGAGGCAGATGATCTTGCAGTCAGGCTGGCCATTGCTGTTGTGGTGATGCCACTTATCGGTATTTATCAGACAAAAATTTCAATATATAAGCTTTATTACAGGCTCATGGCCAACAGGGTAAAGGACACTACATCACATATAAAAAAAAGGTAAGTACAATTGTCCATCCCACAGATGTTATGAGAGGCACTCATACCAGTGTCCTCTAATGGTGGATGTGTACCTTACCGAGCTAAGCCCAGGATCTGTCATTTGTCTAGTTAATCCATTCAGTGAGCGGTCCAGTCTGCACATTAATTTGTAGATTAGGTTCCTCAATAGGGCCATGAAGGTGGTGAGACCCTTGCAGCTTCCGTAAACTTTCTTTCTTATACTTCACCCATAGTGGGGCTGTATAGAGAGGGGTGCAATAAGCTCTAAACAGGTTTACTTTGACATCAGTGGTACAGCGATGAAATCTACGGACCAGCGTGTTTGCTTGACCATAAAGCATTCTCTTCTACGGTGGCCGAGAAGTGTCAACACTTTGGAAAAAAAAAAAAAAAAACACAAATGCAAATAGCCCCAACACAAACGCAAATAAGATAATAAATGCTTTGCAAAAAAAAAAAACCACGAATGCAAATCGCTACAACACAGACGCAAGTAAGATAATAAACGCTTTGCAAAAAAAAAAAAAACACGAATGCAAATAGCCACAACATAAACGCAAGTAACGAAAAGCTTTGCAAAAGAAAAAAAATCACGAAGGCAAGTAACGAAAACAGAAGTACATTTGCAACGGAAATAGATTTGGACAAACCATAGGGACCATAGAAAGTGCCCTTCCACTAGCTAACGAACTAGCTAGCTAGACGCAGCTCTCGCACATAGCTAGCACGCCGGTGTATTCATGGACCTATAAGGAGATCTGGACGCACAACTCTGGTCGACCACACACGCCTCCATGGTCCTAGCGGCGAATGTGATATTGCAGGTCACGTGATGCCATGGGGGCCAAAAAGAAATTTCTCCATAGGGAATAATTGAAAAAGACACGCTGAGAAATCCGTGAATAATTTTTTTTGACAGCCACAAATTATCGATACCGAAACGGTTTATTTTTCTCTTTTAAATCATTAATCCCACGTTTCTCGGCAAAGACAAAATCTTTTATTTATATTCAGGCTATGCGAACACCAACGGGTCCTCATATGTAAGCGCGTTCCCGCTCCTCCGAATTTAGCACTGCAGCGGATGTGAGTGGGTGGAGCAATGGGCTTTCCTTGCCGTCTGTCTGTTTAACATTACAAACGAAGCCAAATCGGTGAAGTGAGCTGGCCAGCCACGGAGCATATTTATTGAGCGACAAAAGAAACGCAAGTTAAATAAAGGCAAACCGGAAAATAAGTTTGCGCGTTATTTTTTTAAATCAAATTTATTACTAGCGTGGGCGCATTTATACTCGTTTTATCAACCTTTTCTTTGTTTTGCCATAATTATGAGTACCCAGATAGCAAGCTCCTCCGCTCCGGATTTGCCTTGGCTCTGGAGCCAGGGCAGATCCGGAGCGGAGGTGCTTGCAATCTGGGTAACCATAAGAGCACATTAACTAACTAAGTTAGCTAACTTGCGTTTCTTTTGTTGCTCAGTAAATTTTTTGCCATTTTAATTGCTGAATGGCCGTAATACGTTATAATATGTTACTTAGCACCTCGATTGCTGCACTTCATGCAGCGCGAGAAAATGTACAGTAAGCTAAGGCCGCTGGTGTGACATCCTAGAACCATGTACGCAGGCAACACTCACCTTACTTATTCAAATTAAAATGAAATGGTTAAATCCATGAATTGCATTGTGTATTGCCAGTACTTTGAATAGCACCAATTCGCATCACTCTATTCTGATGCGTTATGCTTAACGTGTCAGCTGAGTTGCATCTACCGCAACGTAATGTGCGTTTATAGCAGTATATAAATTAATTTCGAACACTGCTTAGCGATCCATTTATCAGCCTAACCATTCTTCGTTGTTAAATTACTTACCGACCTTCATACATGATGACGAAACTTTTCGGCAACTTGTCTTGTGAGATCCAAAATGAACTATTTTTGTTCATGATCCGAACCAAGTGGGTGGAACAACGCGCATTCCTTGCCGTCCGTCTGTGATGAACATTCTTTATGTGTCCAAGTCAATCAAGCGAGCCGGCGTTACGGTGCAAATATTTTATCCATTTTATTTTAATTGATGAATGGCCGTAATATACTCGATCGCCACACTCCATTATGTAGTGCCACAAAGTGTACAGTAAGCTAAGGCCGCTGTTGTGATATCCTAGAAGCATGTATACGCAGCTAACACTCACCTCACCTTTTCATTGTTCATGGTTATCATTGTAATGAGTTGTATATTTCCATTACTTTGAATAACACCAATTCACATGTCTGTATTTTGATTTGCGAACTGGTGATATCTTGACCGCAGTCATCAACTGTCAGCTGTGTAGCATCTAAAGTAATGTCCATATGAGTGCATTTATTGCAATTGATAAATTCAGTTCGAACACTGCTTAGCAAACCATTTATTAACCATTCTTCTGTCTAAAATTAATTACTGACTTTCATACTCGACGACGAAACTTTTCAGCAACTTGACAGATGACATCTAAAATGTTCATTTTTTGTGCATGATCCGAATATCCATGAAAGCACTGAACATGCATACACATTTTTTGCGGTACAGCCTTTATTAGATCGAAGTTTTGGGAAGGTGGAAACGTCAGAGTATAATAAATCCGAACATCTAATGTTCGTGAGCAGCACCTGATATCAACCGGAGTGATGCAGGTAGATTCGACGGTGTGGCTGATTTTCATCTGAACGAAAATAAATACGAGATCTAAAAGAATGCAACAGTTGGTAGCGTATATGCACATTCTGTACCCCATGTCGGATGTAGCTGTCATCATCCATCTGCTCACCCCCACCACCTGTCATATTTGTCACCCCCAAGGCATTATTTACATATATATATTAAAAATATTTTCAAATAGATTTATTTGTGTTTTGTCAGTTTTTGATTTTTTTTGCCAGCTCTGCGTAACGTTTGAAGATGAACTCAAGTACTCAAAATCAAAAGGGGTTTAAAGCTTAACTTTCGCAGAGCCGGCCATTATCATAAAATCTACCACAAATACAATCGATGTTAACTCGCACTTAGAAATGAAACGTAGAGACGGTATTAAAATTATAACCGAGAAAGACTTTATTGGAAAGGGCTTTGGGGATGGATAGAAAGGCACGGCCTCTGGTTCGCTGACATGCAGAAATTCATGGATGAAATGTTCAGTGCACTCCAAGAGGCTCAGATATCTGGGGAAGGACAGAAAAAATGAGCTTTAAGGGAAAAATAACGCTGTACAACGTTCGTGACATTTCACGGTAGACCCATTATACTCCACGGAATGGTTATAAGTTACGTAAGCTAAAAGTAAATTAGCTTACCAGAATTGACAAAAGTTTAAAGCTCCTGACTTTAAAACATATCAGTTTATAAGGTAGGTGAAGTTCGTTGTGTTCTGTGTTCGGTTTATTGTCTTTAATCCGGAAAAAGATAATGGAATTCGCACGCAGACAAGTAAGAATTATCTGACTCCGATAATGTGGTTATTCGACGTTGAGCTAAAGACAACACGAGCCTGTGGCGTTTTTCCCAATAGCGTAGTTGCAGAAATGTATACGTCCATTCAGTCAGTGGTTCTAACTATGGAAGTTAGCATCTGTGACTTCGGGAAGCGCACCCCTGAGCAATGTCATATTAAAGTTACGCAACAGCAAGTCAACTATTTGGCCGAGATTTTTGAGTTGAAATCAATAGTATTACTTCCCTGTCAAAGTCGTTTTTAACATTTGTGATTGCATTTGTGTTTTAAAATAGAGTCTCAAACCATAATTAAACCTTTATCGGCGGCTAGGCTTTGTGTTCCGTACATCAAGGTGCAGTCTGCAGTGGTCAGACTTCCATTTCCGGTGAAAAGTGATCGTGAACACGCACCCTAGGTCGGAGTTCCACGAGCCCGAGCCGTTGTCATGGATACCTCGGATACCAGCGCGTTCATAAGCCCCTCACTACGCAGGTGTGAGCAAAAATCACACAGCGCATGTCCGCGTGGCTCCGGAAGCTTGGCCCCCATGTCGGCACGCTGCGCCACTGAGCAATTTCCATTGAAATGAATGGGCGGCCATTTTCCAATTGTATATCCAGTGAAATATAAAACATCCTTGGGTGTATTGAGCTACGTAGCCAACTGGCCAGCGAGCAGTAAAAGCTACAGTTCGCTCTCAATGGAATTCTCGCGAGCGAGCTATTTGGCTAGCTAGCTAGCAAGATAAAGAGACATCGATATCTATAATGTTATAGCTAGCATGCCAATGTATTTAACATCCTAAAGTCGCTTTCACACCGGACAGATTACATTCAAAGTCAATGCAAAGACGCGAATACTCGCGAAAACGCGTGTATTCGCGTCTTGGCATTGACTTTGAATCTGTCATACGAAAAAGTCGTATCGGATCCGGTGTGAAAGCACCTTAATTTTCCTCATTTCAGGAGGACACTCACAGTAATTATCCCTGGGAATCATTAATCTCTCTTCAACAATGAAAAGCTGTAGTGCCCAGTTCTCTTCACATTAGATATTAGGAACAATGTGGACTGTGGAAGTGTTATTTGAGGGGACTTTTTTTTCTTGGTCTTTGAAATTGCAATGCATCAACGCTGCAGAAAAAAATTGCAGCCTGCGAAAAGGACATCATAAACACTTGACAAACAAAAAAAATTCTGAAAACCGTTTTCATTATTATTCTTTCCGCTGATGTTCAACTCTTCTTTTTATGACAACTTTCAGCAATGTTCTTCTCTGGATTGATCTGGAAAGTAGTTCTTCTCAGTCTCATGCTTGCAGGATTTTTAAACAGTGCTTTTTAAACGCCCCAAGAAACAATACTGTCCTCCAATACCATACATGACTCCACAATCCTAATTGTATTTCATGTGACATCATGAGCAGGTGAGATATAAAATGGCATTTACAATATACAGTGCTCTAAAAAAAAGTATTTGCCTTTGCCCCTTCCTGATTTCTTATTCTTTTGCATATTTTTTTTACACTTCAATGTTTCAGATCATCAAACACATTTTAATATTAGACAAAGATAACCAGAGTAAATAAAAATGCAGTTTTAAAAATGATTTTATTTTATAACCCCCAAAAAATTACAGCACAGAATCTCACTATTATCTGTTCCAAAGTGTATTCTAACCAAGTAAATCAGAGCAAAATTAGAGGTTTGAGTTTGGGAATGTCGAGGTGGCCTCTCCAAGCGGACAGGGTGTTCTCAGATACCAAACTGTAGAACTCATTTAATGTAACTTATGGGTGATTCCATGCCAAATCACCAGATTTCAGAGAAAGTTCCCGACTGACCATCTCAGATTTTCTTCATGTTTTTTGTTTTAATGTCCTTGTTACTAATAACTGCTGTGCAAAATTTTAGGCCAATATCTCCACTAGTTTTGGAGATATCAAGCCATCAAAAAGGGGACGTGGCCTCACATTTAGCATAAAAACAAGTACTACAATGAAACATCCATAGTTTCATGGCTAATAAGTTTTTTGCACTGAATGATTCAAATTTTCACATGATTCTTTAATATAATTAGGCTCTGTACACAGAAGGAGAGCTTCGTATGTCACATATATGCAGATTTATGGCATGCCAGATATATGGCTTTCTGGAATGCGCGTTTGTCCATGGTAGCACTTTTGGCTCTCTATATCTCCAGATTTAATAATACCAGATGTCTGATTCTTTTTAGTATAAGAGACATGTTACAGTACTATCAGGAATACATGTTATATCTGTAACAAAAATGATACTTTCTCATGAATGGAAAAAAGCTTGTCGTGGCAGTATTTTGACTCACACATCTGGTGGGAGCAAATCCATGACAATGTAACCCTGTGAATGGCATTTAATAATAAATGAAAATAATAAATAAAATCACCATTTTTAAAACTGCATTTTTTATTTACTGTGGTTATCTTTGTCTAATATTAAAACGTGTTTGATGATCTGAAACACTGAAGTATAAAAAAAATATGCAAAAGAATAAGAAATCAGGAAGGGGCAAAGGCAACTACTTTTTTTTTTTTTTTACAGCACTGTATATTGTAAATGCCATTTTATATCTCACCTGCTCATGATATTACATGAAATATGATTAGGATTGTGAAGTCATGTATGGTATTGGAGGACAGTATTGTTTCTTGGGGCGTATAAAAAGCACTGTTTAAAAATCCTGCAAGCATGAGACTGAGAAGAACTACTTTACAGATCAATCCACAAAAGAACATTGCTGAAAGTTGTCATAAAAAGAGGAGTTGAACATCAGCAGTAAAAATGAAAAATTTAGATCAAAATTTGTTGAAAGAATAATAATGAAAACGATTTTCAGCTATATTTTGTTTATGGTGTCCTTTTTTCTGTACCGTTGATGCATCGCAATTTCAAAGACCAAGAAAAAAAAGTCCCCTAAAATAACACTTCCATGGTCCACATTGTTCCTAATATCTAATGAGAAGAAAACTGGGCACTACAGCTTTTCATTGTTGAAGAGAGATCAATGATTCCCAGTGATAATTACAGCGACTGTCCTCCTGAAATGAGGAAAATTAAGGTGCTTTCACACCGAATGCGATACGACTTTTTCGTATGACAGATTCAAAGTCAATGCCAAGACGCGAATACACGCGTTTTCGCGAGTATTCGCGTCTTTGCATTGACTTTGAATGTAATCTGTCGTGCGAAGAATTCGTTTCGCGTCCGGTGTGAAAGCGACTTTAGGATGTTAAATACATTGGCATGCTAGCTTTAACATTATAGATATCACCCAGCGGGCACACAACGTCTTAAGGACGTCTTTTGCGAGTTGCAGAATAGTTGGAGGTTGTGAGTGGAATTCAACGCCTTGAAGACCTCATGGAGACGTTGTGCCACAACGTCGAAAAAAGGTTTCCGTGGCAACGTTGTTAGCACGTCTCCCTTTGGTTGTGATGTAATGGTGAAAAATTTTTCAATCATTTTTTTTCTTTCAGTGTCCTTGATAGAGAAAATTAGTTGCTAATCTTGGAAAGACACACGCACAGATACACACTCATATTTAATTTCAAAACAGAACTGCAAACTTGAGATTTCTCGGCTGTTGATCTTTACCGCTAGAGGGAGTCAAACACTATTTCTACCATTGGGCTCGAGCCACCTTTATCGTATCTTCGAAAAGCTTTCACCAGTGAGGACTGTTGCGAACAGGTGAGAGGGGGAAAATATTAACAAAAAAAAAGCTTTATTTAAACTACATTTAAAGTTGACTAAACGTTACTGTGTTTATCACGGGGTAATCAAGAATTTTTGGGAATGTAAACGTTGGTGCTATATGCTGTTACTGTATCTCCAATGTGTGAGCTCGAGATATCAAATTTATGAAAGGCGAGCAGCTAGCTCTCTACATTGGTAACGTTAATTTCCGTTTATTCCGAGCCTTCGACGAGGAATAAACGAAAAGTTCTTGTCGATTTTTACAAAATCGATATCTCAGGCTCACGAATTTGAGTTCCTATTTATTCTATGATTGTCAGTGTCGTCTTATTTGGAAGATGGGGAAAATTGCGTTAGCTTTTAGTTGGCGCCTGATGATCAATGATCTATCCAAGTCAATGGGATGAATAGCTATATCATGATAATGCTTTTCGCTATTACGAAATTGAAGCCTCTACGGTAAGTGTCACTTGTTACATATTTAATGGCCGAAAAGCGGTAGCATGCTAGCTTACGTTTTAATCGTCCCGTTGATTTAAATAGACCCAAGTGGGACCCACTTCCAGCCGTTTTACGGGCCTCGTAATTGATGATCATAACGAAGCGCTAGTGGGAGTAATTTATACATGTTTGAGAGTCTATATTTCAAATTTGATGTGCATATTTTCCGCTATATTCATTTAGTAGCACTTCCGAATGGGATTTTTTTTTCACTCCGAGTTGCAGTCGACCACAGCGGTGGGCTCAGAACGAACGGTCTCCCGCTCAGTCTCCGAGCGCGAGCGAATGGAACACTGCCAGAATGTCAAACACTCCTGATGTCATGACAACCACAACAGCGCGAACACTTTCTTAACATTTTATGGAATTTTCGAATGAGGCTAGACCACCTTACGTTAACGTCGCTGGAGCTGAAGAACTAGTAAGAAGGTACACGTTATTATGGATACATAACGTTAAAGTAGATTGAACTTATCCCCTAGCTGTAGCACTAAAAACCCTCTCTGCGTTTCGTTACACTATTAATATGTAGCTAAACTGAATACCAAGTGTAAGTACAATGGAGTAAGCGCAATGCTAGGATGCTTGCGAATTAACTAACGTTTCCATTAAGGCGCTGACAGAAATTACGTTTGTCTTCAATTAATTTATGCTGTTCTGTCATGTGATAAACAGAACCTTATTCACTTGCTGATACCACATAAAAGTTATGAAACGAGTGCGTTAGGGTAGAGCGGGGTCAGATGACCCCCCTTAAGCAGGAATGTTCATAACTGAAGGTAAACAACATGAATTAATTTTTTTTTTTGCTTGAATGGATACTATGTAAAGTTGGCTACCACATCTCAAAAGATTTATGACATAGTTAGTATAGAAACATTTTTTAAATGTTTAATTATTATGATTTTTTTTTTTTTTTTTTTTAAAGGTCATCTTACCTATCCCTGGGATAAGATGCCCTTCTGGATGGGGTAAGATGCCCCTTATCTAGAATAACTTGTAAAGCCTAATACATACTGATTTTACGGCATTTTACATGAGTAATTATCATATTATAGCTGTCTTAATTGGCAGGTACACATCATACAATTTCTTTTTTAGAAATTTCCTTGCGAAAGAAATGAGGAAAGAAAGAGGTACATTCTCCTCAACCAAACTTTTTATTAACTCACTAAACACTAAGCCACACGGGATGGCAAGGTGCTATTGGCATTAAATGCATCAAGGAAAAGATGGTTATATCTTGTGGAATACTAAAAAATATGAGGCACCACATTAGATAAACATGTAGTGGTATAGAATGTATCTGAGTATCCATGAAAAGTCATTAAAACTAAGAGTGACCATACATTTCCGACTGCATTTATTGTGTGTTCAGTGACTAAAGTCAGTCTCTCTTTGTGTATGGTTTTATCTACGTTGTATGTTGTTATACGCATGAACAAGATTAAGCATTAAATTCATTTTCTTTAAGGATTCCAGAAGAAAATGATGATGATGATCGTGGTGGTTGAAATAAACAGAAAACTTGATAAACTACTCAAAGAAAAAGAGGCACCAGAAAAGCAGATCAAGAAGTCGTAGCAATGACGTGCGAACCACTGGAAGAAATGGATGATCTGGAGGAGCAGTTAAGAGGAGACAAATCCTTCCGCGTAGCTCTTGTAAGTGTAGAAAGTTTAATAGTACATAAACAAGTTAATATTACATTACCTATTCTAATACAGTAATTGAATGTTCAGTAACCCTCATGAAAACAGATTTAATTGGACCAGCTCATCTTGTCCGTTATAACCAATATCTGCCTTATGAATAAAACGGTAAAAATCCGTTACACGAATCAAACAGACTATAGCCACAATATGAGTATCACAGATCATATTCGTTATATACATGTGCGAATTTATATGTACTAGCTGATACCCGTGCTACGCACAGCAGACTGAATTAGCCAGTTTTACTTGCAAAAACAGCTTCAAAATGCAGTGTTCACTTCATAAAAAAAGTTCGAAACCTGGCATATCGTCTTTGTCACCCAGTAAAACTGGTGTATGCGGAAAACCGATTCATTATTAATGGTGGGGGAGATTTTGTGAAATTGCACAAATTGCCAACTCAGTAATAATATATAGATACTTAGTGTAGTGTTATGGCCCCAATTTGTTATTACAATTTACTACACAACAGCAACAGCAAGGGATGACAGACACAATTTAAAACTTAAACAAATTTAATTAACAGAAAAAGACTAATAACAACTAACTAACTGACCAAGATTGAGTATAACAAAAAAAACCAGAAATATTTACAGTCCCTTGTTTGTTGGGGTGGCTTGGTGATGTCCTGGGTAAGGAAAATGCTCAAACACCGGCAAAAATCCACAAAAGAAACTTCACAGGTCTTGAACAGAAATGACAGGTCTGGTCACATGTATCCTTCTGCAAGCAATTTCTCCTACCACTTTACTGTCTCAATTCTTTTCCTTATATACTCTTTTGCAGACCCCACCCACATTTAGACCTCTTTTTTTTATTTTTGGGGACTTGCCCCAGACATGTCCAGGACATGTCTAAACATAGCTCCAGTCTGAGCTGAATAAAAAAAAAAGGTAAATACTGCCATCCAGTGGCCTATATTCACATTACAGTATGAAGAACTTCATTCTGAAGTGCACATACCTACTTGTTGTCCTCATTTAGTCTGTCTGTCTGTCCGGGGTCAATGAAGAAGACTAAAAAATGAAAATATGTAAATGAAACTGCGCCAGTTTCAGTTTCTGTGAATAGGAAAGCCGAACTTCATTTCACTGCTCTGTTGCAACTGTGCATGTGCATGGTGCAAACCAGCTTGTCTAATATACATGAGTGCTTTTAAATGGAAATGGTGGTGGCGAGACTGGACATTTTGTCCAATGTAAGCAAAAATCCATAATGTAAAATCCTATATTCTATGTTTACTTAATGGAAAAACGCCACAGAAAATTCAGGACTTGAGCTGTTGTCCGATATGAGCGAGTTTCCATTTTATACGAGGACGGTTTTGGTGAGTTTTACTGTACCGAATATATTTCCAAAGATTTATGATGCATAATTCAACTTTGAGCATTTGTAAAGAGATGTTGCTCATCAAGTTTTTGCATGAGACATAAAATGAATAATACTTCTGTAAAAGTGTAGATACTTTAGCGTCCTTTTTATACAAAACCCAAAACCAGTGAAGTTGGCACGTTAGGTAAATCGTAGATTAAAACAGAATACAATGATTTGCAAATCCTTTTCAACCTATATTCAATTGAATACACTGCAAAGACAAGATGTTTAATATTCAAATTGAGAAACTTATTTTTTTTTGCAAATAATCATTAACTTAGAATTTAAAGGCAGCAACACATTGCAAAAAAGTTGGCACAGGGGCCTTTTTACCATTGTGTTACATCGCCTTTCCTTTTAACGACACTCAGTAAACGTTTGGGAACTGAGGAGACCAATTTTTGAAGCTTTTCAGGTGGAACTCTTTCCCATTCTTGCTTAATGTACAGCTTAAGTTGTTCAACAGTCAGGGTTCTCCGCTGTCGTATTTAACGCTTCATAATGCGCCACAAATTTTCAATGGGAGACAGGTCTGGACTACAGGCAGGCCAGTCTAGTACCCGCACTCTTTTACTACGTAGCCATGCTGTAACACGTGCAGAATGTGGCTTGGCATTGTCTTGCTGAAATAAGCAGGGGCGTCCATGATAAAGACGTTGCTTGGATGGCAACATATGTTGCTCCAAAACCTGTATGTACCTTTCAGCATTAATGGTGCCTTCACATATGTGTAAGTTGCCCATGCCTTGGGCACTAGTACACCCCTATACCATCACAGATGCTGGCTTTTGAACTTTGCGCCTATAACAGTCCGGATGGTTCTTTTCCTCTTTGGTCCGCAGGACACGACGTCCACAGTTTCCAAAAGCGATTTGAAATGTGGACTCGCCACACCACAGAACACTTTTCCACTTTGCATCAGTCCATATTAGATGAGCTTGGGCTCAGCGAAGCCGGCGGCGTTTCTGGGTGCTGTTGATAAATGGCTTTCGCTTTGCATTGTAGAGTTTTAACTTGCACTTGCAGATGTAGCGACGAACTGTACAGTGGTTACTGACAGTGGTTTTCTGAAGTGTTCCTGAGCCCATGTGGTGATGTCCTTTACACACTGATGTCGGTTTTTGATGCAGTACCGCCAGAGGGATCGAAGGTCACGGGCATTCAATGTTGGTTTTCGGCCTTGTCGCTTACAAGCAGTGATTTCTCCAGATTCTCTGAACCTTTTGACGATATTACCGATCTTGCAATAGCCCGTTGAGGAATGTTGTTTTTAAACTGTTCGACAATCAGCTCACGCAATTGTTCACTAAATGGTGACCCTCGCCCCATCCTTGTTTGTGAATGACTGAGCATTTCAGGGAAGCTGCTTTTATACCGAATCATGGCACCCACCTGTTCCCAATTATCCTGTTCACCTGTGGGATGTTCCAAATCAGTGTTTGATGACCAGCGACACGCACGGCCGATGAGACAGTCGGTCTGAACAATAGACAAATCTCTGCTAAAACAGTTCGCAACCGCCTCCGAGAGGCAGAATCGCATGCTCGACGCCCTCACCGTGGGTTGGACCTCACAGACGTACGCCGTTGGAATCGTCTCACATGGGCTAACGCACACTTCCGGTGGCCCTTGGCACGATGGAGAAATGTGCTGTTCACACATGAATCAAGATTCAACTAGTATCACGCGGATGAGAGACGTCGTGTGTGGCGCCGTGTCGGTAAACGGTTTTCTGACACAAATGTCGCCCGGAGAGTCGCCCATTGCGGAGGCAGTGTCTTAGTGTGGGCAGGGATTGCACAAAGACACAGACATTGCATTTCATCGATGGCGACTTGAACGCCCAAAGCTACCATGATGAGATCCTCGCACCAACTGTAGTACCGTTTGTTCAATAGCATAATGTCACGTTCCAGCATGATGACGCCCATCCTCATGTCGCTAGGGTCTGCACCCAGTTCCTCACAGCTCAGAACATTCAGGTGCTGGACTGGCCTGCATATTCGCCCGACATGTCGCCCATAGAACACGTTTGGGATGCTCTGGATCGGCGTATCTGGGACCGTGTTCCAGTCCCAGGTAATGTCCGGCAACTCTGGATAGCGCTCCAGGAGGAGTGGAATAACATTCCGCTGGCCACCATAGACACTCTGGTAAACTCCATGCGTAAGAGATGTGTCACATTGAGAGATGCGCGTGGCGGAAATACGCGATACTAAACTGTGAAATTTATGGTATCCACCCCTGCCCTGTTGAAACTGTTGCCAAAATTTTGATTGTGCGTGTATCAAGGTGTAACGGACATCAATATGATCAGTATAGATGTCCTTATCATGTCGTAAAATTTGCTGAGGTTCACATTATCCCATATGTAATAAAATTCACAAAACATCTGGTAGTGCGTTTGTATTTTTGTTCAGTGTATATGGAGTTGTTTTGAAATAATGTTTTATCAAGTATTGAAATGAAAGTTTAATATTTCATTTATATTCTTGCATCAAGAAATATCAGAATGTTATGTCTTCCTTTCCAGATGCAGTGTTAGACAGATTTCCGGGTGGCACAGACTGATGTTTCATCCGCAGTCGGGGACTATGTCAAGCATGCCCCCGCAAAATGGAAGGCAATGCAGGCCAAAATGCTGGAAAATGTGTGGCAGCAAGCAGAACTGGAAGATGAACAATAAATCTTTGATAATTCATCAAATTCTGTACCTCATCATTATTTGATTAATAAAATGTCAATTCCGTTGCACACCAGTGTTTTAGTGGAGATCTTTTTTGAAAGGGATTACAAATTCAACTTTCATCTGGTCTTAAAGTAGTTATTTTGCAACATCCAAAAGACGTCTTATCACAACGTTGTCTTAAAACATCTTTTAGATGTTGCAAAAATGACCATTATGAGACTGAACCACAACGTTGTCACACAACCTCCTTACAACGTTGTTACAACGTTGTGTGCCTGCTGGGCAGTGACGTGCAGTCGGAGGTTAGTTTGGTGAGGCAGAAACCTTCCCTTTGCTTGATTAGCAATCAGACGATTAACAAGTTTAGTAAGACTATTCGGCAGAAATACAGGCCAGTTTAAGTTTCCGCGGCGTAATATAACTCAGTAGGCTACATCGAACTTGAAATGCTCACGAAACTGCAGATTTGCGAGTATTTGTTTTACAGGAAGCCAGAGACGTGTGGTGAGGCAGAGACCCAAACTTTTATCACAGGATTTTGTGAACCTGTTCCCACGTACTATTCCTGATTGACAATGAAAAAAATTAAGACCAAGCCTGATACTGATAAGAGGAGATAATGACTTCATTCACCTATACCAGGGGTGGGCAATCACGGTCCTGGAAGGCCGGTGTGTATGCAGGTTTTTATTCTCATCAATTACCCTGACTAATTGAGTCAATTGATTGCATGCACAAATAGCCTATAGATTTTCGCAATGATACGATCAAAGGAAAATGTTTTATGAAGGGAGACAAGACTAGTCTTCGTAGTTTCATGATAATTTAAAGAAATGCACATGAAACTTCAGATTTCATAAATGGTTTGGCTAATTGAGACAATCAACTAATTAAAGGTCAGACGTTGGTGTGAAAACCAGGGACAGATACGGCCCTCGCTGCCCACCTCTGACATATACGCTGCAATTCGAGACTGCAAGGATGGAAATCTGAATAATCAATTAGGAAAAATTCTGGGCTCTCGGTAATTCTGTTTTTAAACATTTTGTTAATCGGATTACGAAAGAAGACTGAAAATAAACGCCCACATTTTGTTTGGGTGTAAAACCACGAATTTAATACATTGTATGGGCTATTGATAAAAGCATTGAACTCTGCATAAGTCGAACTGCGTTTAATTTTTTTTGATGATATTGCTTCGGCTTCCTGGAAGCAAGCACGTGCAAATCTGCTGTTGAGCATTTCAGGTTCGATGTAATGAGTAATAACGCTGCGGAAACTTAAACAGGCCCGTCATTCTGCCGAAGAGTCTTACTAAACTAGTTAATTGTCTGATTGCTAATCAAGCAAAGGGGATGTTTGTGCCTCACCAAACTAACCTCCACCGCACGTCACTGATAGATATGAATGTATCTTTATCTTGCTCGCTAGCAAGCGAAATAGCTCGCTCGCGAGTATTCCATTGTGAGCGAACTGCAGCTTTTATAGCTCGCTGGCCAGTTGGCTATGTAGCTCAATACAGTGGCGCGCTAGCTAAGTGCGACAGCTGCGTCTAGCTACCCAAGCAGCAAAACACGTTATTTGAACCAAACTGAACGTTTTTTTAAGGTGTCATTTGGGTGTCAAATAAAACCTACGTGTACAACACGTTATTTGAACGTTTTTTCTAACACGTGAGATAAATAACCTGCTAAGAACGTTCATTAAACGTTTTGATTTGGTGTCAAAAGACACGTGAAAATACCAACGCATCCGAAACGAAATTCGAACATACAACTCTGGTGTCAAAAGACAAGTGTTTTTAAAAAACTGATCTGACACGAAACTCGAACGTACAAAACTCGTGTCAAAAGACACGTTTTTTTTTAAACTGACTTGGAACCAAATTTGAACGTACAAATCTGGTGTCAAAAGACACGATAAAAAAAACTGATCTGGCACCAAATTCCAATCCTCAAATCTGGTGTGAACTTTCATGAAACTTCTGCATCTCACACACGGCCCTGCTGAATCCCAGCGTGCTTTTGTCCCAGGCAAATGAATCTGCTGCATGGTCCCGTGCATCCGGTCCTCAATAATAATAAAAGATCCCTGATTGGTCACCTGTAATATTGAACCTGGACCAACAATTAGGTAGCCTGTACGTGTGTGATATATCTGTATACTATCTTGTCCTTTACCACAAGGGGCCATGTTGGAAATTAGTCTTTTAACGCTTTTGCATGCAATCCCTTGGATACCACTTTGTCTTTCTATATCCATAAACAAACCAAACCGAACTTAAATCCTATATCATTAATAACTTTGTGATATCAGATTGACCAATAAGGCAATGTTACAAGTGGGCGTGCACCTGCATTTTACCATACTTATTGCAATGCTCAGTTTTTTTTCCATTGAAGTTTACACCACAATATCTGAAATGTGACAAAACAGCAAAAAAGCTGAAAAAGTGAATACATGAAGTCAGTGACTGAATGAAACAAGAAAACAGTTTTATTCAAGTGCATTTAAACATTTATTTAACATATTTATATATTTTCAACGCCACATATTGTGATAGTGCTTCATAGGGGGGTGGGGAAAAAACTTCAGTCTATGTTGTTGTATACAAAGCATTGTATACAAAGCGTTCCCAGGCAAAACTGTTCTCTCTGCTAGTTCCTCAGTGGTGGAATGGCCTACCACAAGCCATCTATCATCCTTCAAGAAATGAGTAAAAACCCATCTGTTCCGTGATGCTTTTGGTGTATGATAATGTTATGTACTGTACTATTCCTGCATGATGTAATGATATTTAAAAAAAAAATAAAAAAATCTGTCACTAACAATACTTGGCTTGTATTCTTACTTCTCTGTATCCTTACTGCATTGTATGCTGTTGTTTGTGTCCTCGATTGTAAGTCGCTTTGGGTTTAAAAAGCGTCTGCCAAATGCAAGGTAATGTAATGTATACATACTGAAGTGAAACATGCAGTGAAATTAGAACAGTCATATGTAGAGAAATCAGTGAATCAGAAATCAGTAATTTTATTTAATCCCAGTCTTAAAAAGCTGGATGACTATTTACTGCATGTGGTTTTGGACAACTGGTCCAGTAGGGCTAATTATAAAAAGTATCAACTACCATACTTGATGCCCATGTGGAATGACATAGTTTGTCTAGCTATGTAACAGTCATGTATGCATATAGACAGGAAAGTGGCCACACTATCTGGGGGCAAAAACATGTTTTCTGGAGCGTTTCTCTTCTGCAAACAAGGCCCATTGTTGCATATATTGTATAGCAATTGTGTCCAACTGCGTCCAAAGAGACACTACTGAACACACTACCTACTGGAACCTTCTTAAGCAGATCCCAAGCCAGTAGCACCTGTGAATTTTCAGGTATGGTGCAAAATCTCAGAAATTGGAAGCAAACTGTATGTTTATGACCATTTTAACTTGTTTACGCATTCTCCCTATAGAGAGGAATTCTCCAGTGAGTTCAGCATCCTCCAGCATGTCCATGGTAGTCTTCATCTTCTGCAACCTCTGAAGGCCAGGTACTATGCACGTCGGTTTCTCCTGTCTTGACACACACAGAACAAAAACACACTGACGTAAGACAGCAACTCAGACCAGCTGTACAAACAACACAAAACGGAAACGTAGTTTTGCTGAATAAATGTTATATATGCATGTTTATATTTTTCCCTATTGTTAATAGTGTTATTTGTCTGCCAATTCGTGAAATTAAAGCAGACTTAATCATGTAGCCTACAACGCGCAGCTTTTAGAACGCCGAGTTGCAGAGTTCGAGGGGCGGGTTTACACAGGCTAGGCCCACCACACGATTCTATCCAAAAGAAGGTGGAAAGGATAAGTGCTTCATAACATTTGACCATATTCTGGTCAAACTTCTGGAACCGTCATCACCAGGTCGTGCAAGCAGGACGAGGGAAATATACAACCTGTCTGCTGAAGTCATGGACTTCATAGCGGAGAAACATAGCTTCATCAGGAAGTATATGGAGTATAAGTGAGTGATGAAGTGATGTAAAAATGTCAAGGAATACTGACTGGAGTTCACAAATGAGTTATTATTTTTGTCCCAGTTGTGTTCTGTGGTATTTACACAGCATGCTATTTACAAAAAAATTCTGCATTTTGAAACATTTAAGTTTAAGTCTCTTTTCCATAAACTTAAATGTTTCAAAATATAGACACTTTTTTGTAAATAGCATAAATGAATAACTATGTCTTAACGGTCTCTTTACCATAAACTAAAATGTTTCATACTTCGTTTTTACAAATAATGTTTGTATTTGGAAACATTTTAGTTTATGGAAAACAGACTGTTAAGATGTAGTTATTCATTTATATGACCATTTCATATGATATCAGTTAGTTCAATAAAGGTGTTAAGCAAGAAGCCATTGACTTGACTGGCACGTGTTATTCCTTAACATCAAAGGGCTCGCGCTCACCTGTGCAGTATAAGACTTGTAACTAAGTGACAGTTTAACAGTTGGTTATCGAGACGGAGACGGTAAAGTTGTTAGAGCGAGAATAGCGGTTTTTATATAGTGATTACAGATAGTAATTATAATGTAAATATTTAGTATTAGTTTAGTCAGTAGGTAGTCATTGGATAGTAGGGGTGTAACGGTACACAAAAATCTCGGTTCGGTACGTACCTCGGTTTTGAGGTCACGGTTCGGTTCATTTTCGGTACAGTAAGAAAACAAAATGCTAAATATAAATGTGCTAGTTGTTTATTACACACTTTTGTGCTTTTAACAATAGGAACATTAGCCTATACAAAGCTAGAATTCTGCTAAAAAATATAAATACAATATTCTGAATTGTAGATATTTTGAAAAACAAAATAAAAATAAATAACATTGGCTGAGACTGTTTCTTTAAAAACAAATCTTTTCTCCATCTAATGTGCAAAATTGAACAGTTGCAACACTGAGCAGTTTCAAGTTGTTGCTCAGATTAAATAACACAAATAAGATTCAGACTGTTTCTTTAAAAACAAATCTTTTCTCCATCTAATGTGCAAAATTGAACAGTTGCATCACTGAACAGTTTCAAGTTGTTGCTTGGATTAAATAATATGAATAAGGCTCAGACTGTTTCTTTAAAAACAAATCTTTTCTCCATTTGATGTGCAAAATCCATCTGTTGTGAGTGCAATGGCAGATGCAGAGGACAGAACTTGGGTAACAGCAGCTTTTGTTTTTTCATAAAGGCCCGGTATGATTTTCTGGTTAAAATGTGGGCGAGAAGGTAACTGATATCGGGGCTCAATTACCTTTATCATGTGTTTGAAGCCAGCGTTCTCTACCACTGAATAGGGTCTTAAATATGCAGCTATAAAAACACCAACGGCATTTGTTATTGCTTTAGCCCGATCTGGCTCACCAGGGAAAGACTGTTTAAATGCGGTGAGGAGCTGTGTTTGTACTACGCTCGTCTTTCTCTTCGTTGTAGCGATGTTCGCGTGGGGGTGGTGCTGTTTCAAATGTGTTAACAGGTTTGACGTGTTGCCAGAAACATACCCGATCTCGGACGAACAATGTCGGCAAACCGCTTTGGTTTTATCAACCTCTCTTTGTCCCCGTTTATATTTCACCGGGAAGCCGAAGTGTTCCCAAACGGGAGATCGTAATGTCGCGGGAGGGTCCTCAAGCTCTGGCTTATTGCCAATGCTAGCGGCATTAGTATTAGCCATCACGTCCGCTACAACTGCTGTTCGTTGTGTCTCAGTGTGCGCAACTGCGCATGTGCGGCTGCAGCATGCTCTGCTCCACAACGTGCGGTCCCGGTCCTCTACTTAATGTCTGTGTGGAAACTCGTTCGGTACGCCTCCGTTCCGAACCGAGCACCCCGTACCGAAACGGTTCAACACAAATACATGTACCGTTACACCCCTATTGGATAGTAATTAGATTTAGTAATTAGATTTAGTAATTCGTAGTTTTTGTATTCCTGTGTTTAGTGTAGTTTTGTCTTAGTGTTTTTAATTCTTGATAGCTGTACATATTAGTTGTAAATATTAGTTTTAGTAATTTAGCAGTTGTAGTATTAGTTGTGTACTTTTGTAGTTGTAGTATTAGTTGTTAGTGTACTTTTAGTGTAGGCCGAATAGTGTGTAGCTTTTTTACATCGATTAGTCTCCGAGGTGAGTAAAAAATTAATCACTCATTTTATCTAACTAAAAAGAATGCGATGACGTTATCAAAGTTAAGGTTTTGAAAACCTATATTTAAGGGGATAAAACTATTGTGTTCACTTGGATTTCGAAAATTACCACCTATAATTAATTATTCACAGTAATCCGATATTGTCTCTATAAACATATAAGATGTTCACAGCGATAGCCACCATTGAATCAGCGCGTTCGTTGGCGGTTAGCCAACTGTGTATGCTAGCCTGACTAGCTAACGTCAGGCAAAGAGGGCACGCGCGCACCCCGCCTTTCACCCGTACACGTTCGATCCAAGCCGTAGACATACTGAATATCGACGGCTTTGCGTTCAACAAATCTGCTTGTTTCCCAGCCATCCTGCCTGGCTCCCTTACAATGAAAAACGGCTTGAATCAAAAGCCCAAAATAAGTGGTAGTCCTACACAACAGAACACAGATGAAGCCAACGACTATCAAAGGGGTAAATGGCTATCGGAGCCACCCCGTGGACATGTCGGTCCATACTACGTTGTTATCGGATGCTTAAATGTCCTACTTAAGCTTAAGAAAATGAACTTACCAATCTGAAACCTGCCACTGTCCATCATCCATCAACCTGTACAGCACATTACAGTTTATAAGGCATTAGCGACAGTCCGAGGCTAGGCCTATATCTGATAGCTGGCTACTGGCTTGTTGTCATGTGATAGCTCTGCTGGCTAGTTTCTCAGCCACGTGGTGTTGATTCGACATTAAACTACCGACCATCGTAGAAATGACACAATACAACCATATTACTTTACAGTTTCCAATTCGTCTACATTAGTTGCTTGTTTCCATATTGCGTCTACATGTTATTGCTTACACAACTAAATGATAACCATACTTTACCGTTAGGCTAAATAGAATGCCGCTATGCTTCGTTCGCCTCTGGTTGATGGTCCATCTGAATTTGACGAGAAATCCCCAATTAAAATGTACCTGTTGGGAATCACGAAATGAGCCAAGAGCGAAAACCAGATAAATGCAAAATGGAGGCTTTATTTCTGACGGGGGAAACCCCCCAACAGAGCTGGCAACAGTACAATGTCCACAGTCCACAAGCAGAATCCAAAGGGCAAAATCCAAAACTGTAACCAGGGCACCAATAACAAAACTCAAGGTCAGGCAAAAATGGTTCGGTACACAGGCGTGGGTTTGGTGGAGAGGGAAACTCATTAGCCGTAAACAGTCCGAATCCAAATGCCAGGGCAGCAAAAGACAATAGACGTGGTCGGGCAAAAATAGGACAAAACTCACAAAGGCAATCAGATCCAAAAGGGCAAACCAAAAACAAGTGTCGGGCAATCCAGTCAGAAAGAAAATATCACAATGAGCAAGGCGAGGAACGTGGCACAAGACAAAGGAGTAAAGACGATCTGACAAGGAACTAAAAGTGCAGACACCTTATATACATATCCGGGTTAAGCACATGACTAGGGTAAACAGGTGTAATCAATGACATGGGAGTGACACATGAGGAAAACTAATTACATGAATTAGGCGATCTGCCAAAACGCAGACAGGGTAACAAGACCTCCCTATAAACAAATAACGGCTCCGATTAAGGAGTACTAAAAGTGCATAGTCTAAAGAAAGGGAAAGCAAGAGATATAAGAGGAAACCGCAGTGGAGATAATTAGTGATAGACAAGGAGGCGGAGTTTACAGATTGGGGCGAATGCTGAGAGATCGTTAGTCTATTAGTATGTGCAGCTATACAATCCCGAGTGCAAGTTAGTCAGTTAGTATAAATGTACAATCTTAATCGGGGTTAGTAATTATCGAAAACAATAAACTGTTAGTAGGGTTAGTAGATAGCATAAAGAGAGAGGAAGGAAGAAAATGACATATGAAGAAAGATTGAAATCCCAGAAACCAGGAAATCACCCGAATGAGTGGCACGTCAGACAAGGGACCGTGGGCAAAGACCTACACAAGACAAGACAGGGTAAACGAAGTGCAGGACTAGAAATAAAAACAAGACTATGAAAGCATGGCAAGGCTATGAAAACATGGCAAGGCTGTGAAACATGGCAAGACTATAAAACATGGCAAAGATATAAATAATAACAAAACATGAAAAATAATAAAACATGAAATCAAACAACAAAACACAATACATAATCATGGGGATGGTCAGAGGCAGGCAGTGGTCACTTAAACACAAACGGCATACGTGGCATGGCCAGGCACAAAACTTAAACATGGAACTAGGGAAAGTCACAACAGAAATGCAGATTCACAACAGTACCACTGTGATATATTTGCCTAATAGTGTTAGATTTACACGTAAATGAATGACAATCATCACAACTTACCGTTTCAATGACTTAGAAGCTGCTTTGTGCGTTGCCTGAGCATCCAGGCTCCTAACTGACTCCTGCCAACGTAATCCTCTGCACTCTGCCAGTACACATCAACCGCGCGCCAGATTATACGTCATAACAAGATCTAACCAATCACACATTTGCCTTGACCCCCAGTAGCAAGGACTGGAACTTACACACTCGTTTTTTTTTTAAATTAAATTATTATTAGAACTTAGCCAAGGTACATTCAGATAAACAGCAAATACAAAAATGAGCAAGATAAGACGTTATTATACTAAGAGACATAAATACATACAATAACAAAAAGGAAGAAAAAAGAAAAGTGTAAACAGGACATGTGATGTGTGGTGCATTTATTTTAAATGTAATGACAAATGGTTTTTTTTGTCTCTGTTCAACTCATGTCAACCTCAATGGAACTTGAAAACCACCACCCTGCCATTCCTTCAAAAGGTAGGCCAACTTCTGTACGTATTTCATAGAGCAATGGATAGAAAAAAGAACTATGACAGACAATGGATTGCGGCACAACGACAGTCTCTAAAGCTCTCCCAATCAGGCATACAAAAACAAACCCCAGCAACTTCCAGCCACCAATCCACACCCAATAACACCTGGCACCGCCTCCCTGATTTGGCTGAATGGCATGAATCATCCATTGACATGGACGTGGACAGCCACGATGACCCCATAGATTTAGTTGACCCCATAGTTTTCACTGAACACAGGTCTCCCAGAGGCCATGTCTCCCAACACACTGAAAACGTGTCTCCCAGCACACTGAAAGAAGATCTGGCTAATTGGGCAGTTGACCACAACATCACTCATTCAGCTGTAGATGGACTACTCACCATTTTAAAAAGGCACAACATTCAGCAGTTACCATCAACTGCAAGAACACTCCTTGGCACTCAACAAATTGTTCCGCTGACAACCAAGTCTGATATGGATTATGTGTTCTTGGGAGTACAGACCATGCTGAAGAAGACATTGCAAAAAAACCCTCTTCCAGTTGACACTAGTGTTTTAAAGCTGTCCTTAAATGTAGATGGGCTGCCGCTTTTCAAAAGCTCAAAAACATGCCTCTGGTCCATCTTAGCAGCTACAGACCAAATCCCACCATCAGTATTCCCAGTGGCACTAACATGTGAAACCTCAAAACCAGCAGACCTTGACTTCCTAACAGACACAACTAATGAGCTCAGTGATCTACTCAGAGAAGGCATTGTTTATGAAGGCAGAAATATTGCTGTGAATCTACAGAGCATTATATGTGATGCACCTGCAAGAGCCATGGTGAAAGGCACAAAGCAATACTCTGGCTATTATGGTTGCGACAGGTGCACACAAAAGGGAGTCTGGCTCGGTAGAATAACCTACCAGGAGGTAGAGGGAATAGAAACACGCACTGATCAATCATTCAGGGCACAAACTCAAACCGAGCACCATCAAAACATTTCACCTTTTCTTACCCTCGGCATTGACATGCTTAAGTCATTCCCAGTAGACTACATGCACCAGGCTTGTCTTGGGTTGATGAAAAAACTGCTGCTGACCTGGGTAAGCGGCATCAGACCAACTCGCATTAGCAGGGGTCAGGTGATGGCAATAAACAACAACTTGTTAGGTTTGAGGGAGGCAATGCCAGGCATTTTTGCGAGAAAACCCAGGAGCCTGGATGAGCTGGATCGCTGGAAAGCAACTGAACTTAGGCAATTCATGCTGTACACAGGGAAAATTGTTCTGAAGGGGATTTTGAGAGAAGATGTGTATGAGCACTTCTTAACCTTCTCTGTTGCTCTGGCCATTCTTGTTTGTCCCAGCCTGGTCAAACAGCACCACCAGTATGCAAAAGGCCTACTGTCTCACTTTGTACACACCGCTAAAACCATCTTTGGCCCAGAATTCATTGTGTACAATGTTCACAGCATGCTCCACTTAGCTGAAGATGCAGAGGCATTCACTGGCCTGGACAAGTGCTCTGCTTTCCCATTTGAGAACTTCAATCAAAAACTGAAAAAGATAGTTCGTTCTGGAAACCGCCCTCTGCCGCAGATTGTAAGAAGACTGTCGGAGTGCAATCCAAAATTTGAAAGCCCCAGCCATACCCAACAATCTTTCAAAAGGCCAAACAACATATTTCAAGTCGGGACTGCATTCGTAGAAGTGTTGGAGAAGATCAGCCAGGTTGAGGTGATGTGCAGGGTGTACAACAGCCTTGAAGCTCTGTTTGTCAATCCATGTGACTCAAGGACCATCGGAGTGTTCTGCACAAAAAGAATAGATACACATACACAAATGATTACAATATCCCAATTAGAAAAACAAGCAATCATGATTCAGAATGAGGACTCTGCAGTGTTCATGAGGATCCTTCATGAAATATGACCAGTAAAAAGGACTAAGGCTGACTGGATAGTTGACCATCACACGCACAGTCATTTATGTGAGGGCTTAAATCATATTAGAAAAAAGCATGTATACAACATATTGTGAAATGTACCCATATAATAGTGTAAAATATGAAGTTAATATAGCATAATGCACTTGACTTATTTCTTACTATGCTGACAGATGACCATGTTCCATGTTGTGGAGTTTTATAAAGAAAATCCAGTTACTGTGGCTGTGGTGCCCAAGACATGGGTGGTCAAAACCACAAAGGTAGATTAATAAAGTCGATATTAAAGGTCTAGACACGATATTCCAGGCTAGGATCTGTATTATTAACCCCAACAGTACAATTGAAGAATGTGTTGTTTTCCTTAACAGGGTGGATTTCTATGTTACTGGCCCCGTTCAGGGGCCTCACAAAAAGCGAGGAAGGGATTCCATCCCGACAAGGAGAAGTGGCAGAGATTCTGTTAAAGTGGTGGACAACTACACCACAAGTAAGTCTTTATATCTTAAGTCTACTGTATACAGTTTATGCAGCACTGACTACTCATCAGTAGGTCAATGCTTATTTACATAATACATCTTGAATGTTGCATGTAAGGTGACCACGAGAAGGCCCTGCGTTGGGCCAAGAGGGCAGAGACCCAGCTGAATGTTAACAGCAGCAGCAAGGAGCAACTCAGCAGGCCCCATGTTCTGCCTGCTCGCTTCCGTGACTCAGACAGCGACAGTATGTAGTACATTAAAAAAAAGTTCAGACTTGTTTTCTTAGATTCGAAGACTGCACTGTTGATACACACTTTGTTTTGCAGCAACAAACATTGAGGAGGAAAATGTAGCTGAGGCCAGTCAGTGGCAGCCACACAGTGGCAGAGCTGCAGAGCTGCCCAGACCACCACAGTACCATGGTGATGGTAAGTGTGACATAAGAGCATGTTCAGCCTGCTCGCTTCCGTCCAACGACAGTATGTACATTTAAAAAAAAAAAAAGTTCAGACTTGTTTTCTTAATTCTAAGACTGCACTTTTGATACTTTGTTTTGCAGAAACAGAAATTGAGGATGGAAATGCAGCCAAGGCCAGTGGCAGAGCTGCAGATCTACCCAGACCACCGCATTACCATGGTGATGGTAAGTGTCACAGTATAGAACAATTTGGTTCTATCGAATTATTTAGTTGTTTCTGATTGCCAGGACACCCCACTATATGAGTGAATCATAACGTTTAAAAGTTCACATCTTTCATGCCATCTCTCCTTTCTTAACAATATACACAATATATTACACTTACCTGCTTCTACACTGTTGTAATCCAGGCCCAGTTCACACCATGGCAGCACAAGCCACTGACATCAGCCAGCTGATTGTAATGATGTCCTGTAAGTGAATGTAGAAAAACATGTTCACGCTTTCTCATTAATAAATATGTAATTAATATGACAGTTCTCACTCATTACATACCATGTAACTGTTCTCTGTTACCCTGTTATTACCTATAAAATACACAGTAATGTTTTTTTGTTTTTTTTTAAGCATTCACCACCAGGGTCCTAACAAAAATGGACCAGATCCTGGAGGCCCAGCAGGACTTGAGGAAGATGGTAAGCACAGCTGTCCCGGCAGGAGGTGCCATGGATCCTCTGCCACAAGCAAGCTCAACAGAGGACCAACTACAAGCCCTCTGCAGTCGCCTAAGAGGAGAGGACCAGTACCGGGAACAATTGGTGTTTTTTTTTCTCTGTACCTATAGTAAACAGTTTAATGTCCACATCTAACTAATCCAAATTCATTTCATATGGGTAATTCATATATGAACTGTTTTTCCTTTACAGATAACCTTCCTCGCCCTAGACGGCGCGGCAACACTTGGTAAGACGGTGAGAAGGATGATGAGCCGTCTAGGGACCACAGCCCTGTGGTCCTTATACAGCATGAGGGGGAGGAAGAAGAAGTCCTTCAGTGACCTGCCACTCATGCAGGTGTTAGTAAGTAAGTAATGTTTTGTCATTAGCAAGTAGACACATCTTTGACAATATGTACACTAGCATAGTACCATACTGGTCAAACTCTTACTCTGCACTTAATTTCCAGAGGCCTGCACCACCTGCCATCCTGGAATCAGGATTGTGGATGTGGAGAGAGAGGTGGCTGAGTTTTTAAAACACGCGCCCTTCAAGAAGGGTGGTTCAGGCAAGGTGAGTAAATCTCATAACCTACACTATGCGTGAACAGAGACTTTATGTGGGAGTAATACCTTTGGCTTGAGTGTCTTGGATGCCTGGGACAGGGTGGCAGTTGTTGTTTTCGCGGGGACTTTTAAAGCCAACCAGGCTAACTGGTCGCTCCCGGTGTACACGCACAGTTACACTTGTCGCAAGCTTGCTTGTTTGCTTCACCCATTGCAGCTGATAATCGCCTTATAACGCTTATAAAGTTGTAAAAACTATTCGGTCCCGTCCTTAAAATCAAAGCAAATGATTGGTCTACCCTGTTGTTTATATCTTGTATTTCTCAGCAAGGAAGATGAAAAAAATCACTTCGCTACAAATATTATGCTAGTTTCCGTAATGTGCAACTAGATATAGGCTAGGCCACCAAAAACCACATCCTCCTAATTTAGTGCATTGTCCTACTGTTTTGTTTAATGTTGTTAATAAAATACTTAGGGAAACTTACCACGTACTCGATGGATGATGGCGGATGATGTATGTTCCCCACAGTTTTAGGCCTACATTGTCATCTGATTGCTCTTCTTCTCTTCTTCTTTCTCGGTGGGAAAAGCTAACCCGAGCGCCCTCGTCAGTGACGACAGCGACGGCCCCGACATAAACCACAGTCCAGGGCAAAGTCCACGTAGCTTGCTGTTATTTTAGAAAATAAATAGCGTGATCGAATAAAACGTGCATGCTTATTATTTTGCCTAACTTTTCTGTTCATATTTTTATTATAATAGTAATAATAACACTGGGCCTATAGACTAATACTGGCCTGATGAATGCTATAGGATAAAGCATCCAAAGTTTGTAAATAATAATAATAATAATAATAATAATAGCCTCATAAATGCTATAGGATGAAGCATATTCCAAATGCAGGTCTAAAATTAGGCCCATATGAGGCTGCAGGTTTTATTTCAGTGTCAAAAAATACGTGTTGAACACGCAATAAAAACTATTTTTTCACCTTATTTGTCCGTTCATGGACGTGTTTTTTCCAAACGTGTTGTTTGACACCCTTTTAAAACGTTAAGTGTATGTGTTGGACACTCAAAAATAACCATTTCAGAACGTGTTCCAACACGTAATCGGGAACCTACACATTAACCACATCCGAACGTTATTCTGAACTAATTCTGAACGTGTCAGACACCAAAATAACACCGGAAAAAAACGTGCTAGACACGTTCGTTTGCTGCTTGGGTAGCTCAGTTCGTTAGCTAGTAGAAGGGCACTTTCTATGGTCCCTATGGTTTGTCCCATGAACCTATAAGGAGATCCTGGCTGCGTTCCAATCCGAAAAAATGCTTGCTTCGTCGTGTTCACTCGCCCTCCAATCGAGGGGGGAATCCCCAAAAAATCCCGGATGTAAGATGGCTGCCACTTGTAGGGTCGTTCCAATCCAATTTTGCGGAGGGAAGGGTGCATTTTCTTTTGCTCAAGCCCTCGATTATCCTCCCTCAAACGAAGCCAACAACGAACATCCCTCCAAGCTTTGATATTGCCCAGAATGCCTTGCTCATTCTCCCTCGGTCAAAATTTCACGTCCGCCATTTATTTTAGATGGCAAAAGGAGGAATTGTGGTAGGGAAATTACCATACAATTTAAGAATTGTGTTCGAGTCGTGTGCAATCAATGACATAGTTATATGCAAATAGCGAAGTTTGGCGGTGAGGGGCACCGGTTTCGCATTATTTTAAAGCATTTGAGACTTAACGTTCATTTTTGCTGTAGCTAGCCTATAGCATCCGTGAGGACTGTTGCGGAGCTAAAAGCCGCTTTCACACTGGACGCGAAACTAATTTTTCGCGCGACAGATTACATTCAAATGCAAAGACGCGAATGGACGCAAAATGCACCCATCGCAATCTGTCGTGCGAAAAATTCATTTCGCGTCCGGGGTGAAAGCAGCTTTATTTTCCCATAAAACAGTCACAAATGCCGCAGCAATCAAACGAGCACACTGTCTTTTACTTGCCACGAACACGCGATAAGCTTCCGCGTGAACTGTAAAAGGTAGAACGAACACATAAATATATCTATGGAACATACAGGCAACTAACTCACTCAGCTCCATGGCAACGCAAACTTCCCGCTGGCTTGTTGACAAATGTATAAGTGCGGAAAAAACGCGACAAGGGTCGTTCCAATCCGATTTCCCACAACCCTCCCCCTAAGTCCCCTCTATTGCCCTCCCTCGCTCGGGAAGGGCTTACTCGCCTGCTACGTCATTCGGAGGGCTCACTCGAGTGGAGGGAAGAAGTGAAGGGAGTATCTTATTTCGGATTGGAACGCAGCCCCGGACGCACAAATCGGGTCGACCACATAATCCTCCATGGTCCTAGCGGCGAATGTGATATTGTAGGTCACATGATGCCATGGGGGCCAAAAAGAAATTTCTCCATAGGGAATAATTGAAAAAGACACGCTGATAAATCCGTGAATAATTTTTTTTGACAGCCACAAATTATCGATACCGAAACGGTTTATTTTTCTCTTTTAAATCATTAATGCCTCGTTTCTCGGTAAAGACAAATCTTTTATTTATATTCAGGCTAGGCGAACACCAACGGGTCCTCATATGTAAGCGCGTTCCCGCTCCTCCGAATTTATCACTGCAGCGGATGTGAGTGGGTGGAGCAATGAGCTTTCCTTGCCATCTGTCTGTTCAACATTAAAGACGTAAAGTCGGTGAAGTGAGCTGGCAATTTATGGAGCATATTTATTGAGCGACAAAAGAAACGCAAGTTAATTAAAGGCAAACCGGAAAATAAGTTTGCGCGTAATTATTGAAAATCAAATTTATTACTAGCGTGTGCGCATTTACACTCTTTTTATCAAACTTTTCTTTGTTTTGCGGTAACTATGAGTACCCAGATAGCAAGCTCCTCCACCCCGGATTTGAGCTGCATCAGCTGGAGCCAGGGCAGATCCGGAGCGGAGGTGCTTGCTATCTGGTTAACCATAAGAGCACATTAACTAAGTTAGCTAACTTGCATTTCTTTTGTTGCTCAGTATATTTTTGCCATTTTAATTGATGAATGGCCGTAATACGTAATAATATGTAGCACCTCGATTGCTGCACTTCATGCAGCTTGAGAAAATGTACAGTAAGCTAAGGCCGCTGTTGTGACATCCTAGAACTATGTACGCAGCCAACACTCCCCTTACTTATTCAAATTAAAATGAAATGGTTAAATCCATTTACTGCATTGTATATCTCCATTACTTTGAATAGCACCAATTTGCATCATTCTATTTTATGCGTTATGCATAACATGTCAGCTGAGTAGCATCTAACGCAATATAATGTGCATTTATAGCAGTAGCCTATATAAATTCAATTCGAACACTGCTTAGCGATCAATTTATCAGCCTAACCATTCTTCGTTGTTAAATTACTTACCGACCTTCATACATGATGACGAAACTTTTCTGCAACTTGACTTATGAGATCCAAAAGGATAACTATTTTTTGTTCATTATCCGAACCAAGTGGGTGGAACAACGCGCATTCCTTGCCGTCCGTCTGTGATGAACATTCTATACGTGGCCAAGTCAGTAAAGCGAGCTGGCGTTACGGTGCAAATATTTTATCCATTTTATTTTAATTGAGGTATCGCTGTAATATACTCGATGGCCACACTCCATTATGTAGTGCCGCAAAATGTACAGTAAGCTAAGGCCGCTGTTGTGATATCACCTCACTTTTTCACAGTTCATGGTTATCATTGTAATGAGCTGTATATTTCCATTACTTTGAATAACACCAATTCACATTTCTGTATTTTGATGCATCATGCATGTGTCAGCTGTGTAGCATCTAACGAAGGCCTAATGTCCAAATGAGTGCATTTATAGCAATACATAAATTCAGTTCGAACACTGCTTAGCAAACCATTTATTAACCATTCTTCAGTCTAAAATTATTTACTGACCTTCATACTTGACGACAAAACTTTTCAGCAACTTGACAGATGACATCCAAAATGTTTATTTTTTTTGTGCATGATCCGAACATCCATGAAAGCACTGAACATGCATACACATTGTTTGTGGTACAGCCTTTATTAGATCAAAGTTTTGGGTAGGAGGAGACGTCAGAGTATACTAAATCCGAACATCTAATGTTCGTGAGCAGCATCTGATATCAACCGGAGTGATGCAGGTAGATTCGACGGTGTGGCTGATTTTCATCTGAACGAAGATAATACGAGACCTAAAAGAATGCAACAGTTGGTAGCGTAAATATGCACATTCAGAACAGAAAAGTGATCCCATTGGGTCCCGTCCCGTTTACAACTTATGATTTTAGATTGATATAACTTCTACATAACTTTAAAAAAATCAAATACAGAGCACTGGAGAGGAGTAAATGGTATTGCAATGCTCTGATGCACACACGCATATTCTTAGAATAAGAATTAGAATTATTTGTGTTTTGTCAGTTTTTGTTTGCCAGCTCTGCTTAACATTTGAAGATGAACTCAAGTACACAAAATCAAAAGGGGTTTAATGCTTAACTTTCGCAGAGCGGGCCATTATCATAAAATCTACCACAAATACAATCGATGTTAACTCGCACTTAGAAATGAAACGTAGAGACGGTATTAAAATTATAATCGAGACAGACTTTATTGGAAAGGGCTTTGGGGTTGGATAGAAAGGCACGGCCTCTGGTTCGCTGACATGCAGAAATTCATGGATGAACTGTTCAGTGCAGTCCAAGTGGCTCAGATATCTGGGGAAGGACAGAAAAAAAGGATCTTTAAAACAGAGGTAAAAATAACGCTGTACAATGTGTGTAACATTTCACGGTAGACCCACATCTTACTATACTCCACGGAATGGTTATAAGTTACGTAATCTAAAAGTAAATTAGCTTACCAGAATTGACAAAAGTTTAAAGCTCCAGACTTTAAAACATATCGGTTTATAAGACACGTGAAGTGCGTTGTTATGTGTTCGGTTTATTGTCTTGAATCTGGAAAAGATAATGGAATTCGCACGCAGACAAGCAAAAATCGTCTGACTCCGATAATGTGGTTATTCGACGTTGAACTAGAGAACACGAGCCTGGGGCGCTTTTCCCAATAGCGTAGTTGCAGAAATTTATTCGTCCATTCAGTCAGTGGTTCCAACTATGGAGGTTAGCACCTGTGATTTAAGGAAGCGCGCCCCTGAGCAATGTCACGATAACGTCACACAACGGCAAGTCAACTATTTTGCCGAGATTTTGAATTGAAATCAATAGTATTACTTCCCCGTCAAAGTCGTTTTAAACATTTGTTATTGCATTTCTGTTTTAAAATTGTATCGCAAACCAGAATTAAACATTTACCGGCGGCTATGTTTTGTTTTCCGTTCCGCTCATAAGTACATCAGGGTGCAGTCTGCAGTGGTCAGACTTCCATTTCCGGTGAAAAGTGATCGTGAACACGCACCCTAGGTCGGAGTTCCACGAGCCCGAGCCGTTGTCATGGACACCTCGGATACCAGCGAGTTTTTTTTTTTTTATTAAGCAAATGTTCGAATAAACATACAAGTACAAATATTGCAATACATATTGACAAAACACCACAAACACAAACCAATAAAGGACAATAATATTAATAATAATTTAAAAAAAAAATAATAATAATAATAAAAATAAATAAATAATAATAATAATACATGTCACATTGCCAGAGAGTTTTAGGTATTAAGCATAATATATTATTCTAATAGCTTGTAGGTTTTAGCAGCTTTTTTGTTTTTTTTTGAAATCATGGAGCCATAAAGATTAAATTCATTAATAAAGTGCATGAAATTTGGCTTGGTTCTTGACCATTTTGTCTTATGGATATGGAATTTTCCAATGATTAATAGTAACTGTATAATGTAGAGTTTGTTGCTTTCAATCAAATCCTGCCTAAAGTACAGCATAACATCAAACATATCAATTTCAACATTAATCTTAAGTTTCCTTTTTATAAAGATGGCTACATCAATCCAGAACATTCTTGTATGAATACAGTGAAAAAACAGATGGGCAATTGTTTCCTTTTCCAAACCACAGAAATCACACTTATAGTCAATGTCCAGCTTGAAGCGTTCTAATACCTGTTTTACCGGGTAAATTATATGCAGTATCTTAAAAGATACTTCCTTCAATTTGTTACTAATACAATATTTGTCACATATTTTCCACGCCTTCTTCCATTGTACATAATTAAACAAAGACGACCAGAAAAATTTAGAAGAGGGGACAGAGACAAAACAAAGTGTATTCCTGATCACTTTGTTCGTGCAGTTCTCTTTCAACACATTGATATCACCAATATAAATATTTCCCACATAGTTTTCAACATTGAAATGCACGTCTGTCACCCCAGAATCCCGTATAAGTACAAGCATATTTTCTGGTAAGGCATAAAAAACAACTGCATACTCCTTTGGTTTTATAGGTATTTTAAATTTGTCGAGAAATTCTTTGTAAGATAACAAACCACCATTTTGATTGAGTAATTGGCCAACTGTCAATAATCCATTATTAAACCAAGTCTGATAAAATATAGACCTGTTTTTGTATCTGATGTTTTTGTTGTTCCATATAAAGTATCTATGTGGTGAAAAGTTATGTTTGTATGCTAGTAGCCAGGCTTTCAAAGCTTGCTGATGAAAATTTGCCAACTTAATTGGAAGCTTGTCAACAGAAAAGTCGCATTTTAGGAGAAATTCAATACCACCAACTTGATCAAACAGGTAGTTGGGAAAAATATACCAAATACTATTCCTGTTTTTTAGGTATTCAATTATTCATTTAACCTTAAATGATTTATTAAGAGTATTAAAATCAAGAACTTCCAGACCTCCACAATCTCTGGTGTTACAGAGCACTTCTTTTTTTAAATAATGAGACTTATTTTTCCAAATGAATTTATAAAGTATCTTGTCAAGGTCATTACTGACATTATGTGGAACATCAAGTGACAAAGCAATGTACACAGATCTGGATATTCCTTCCGCCTTGGATAAAAGTACCCGACCATAAATGGATAAATCTCTCATTAGCCAGAGATTAAATCTCTTTTGGATTTTTTTCCACAACTGGTTTAAAATTCAAATTACTCCTTTGTTGTTCATTTTTGCATATAACTACTCCCAGATATGTAACAATGTCCTTGACAGGAATTCCATAAATAACAGTCTTATTACATTCTTTAAGTGGGAATAATACAGATTTACTAATATTAATTTTTAAACCCGAGACCTCACTAAATTCATCAATGGATGCTACTGCTTTTTTAATCTCGTTTTCATTCTTTAAAAATAATGTAGTATCATCAGCGAGTTGACTTAATTTTAATTCCTGACCAAATACTGGGATTCCAGTGAAATTGCTCTTCTTAATATGCATTGCCATTACTTGGGTTACTAATAAAAATAAGAAAGGTGAAATCGGACATCCTTGTCTTATGCCACGACCGATATTAAATCTATGAGAGGTTCCTCGAGATAGCTTTACCGAACTGTTACAGCCGGTGTATAAAGTCTTCATTGCTTTAAGAAAATAATTACCAAAACCAAAAAAACGAATAGTTTCAAAAATAAAATCATGTTCCACAGTATCGAATGCCTTGTAGAAATCAATAAACAAAATAAAACTGTCATCAGGGATGAGATAACTATAGTCTATCAGGTCCAGTACTAATCTTACATTATTACTAATATGTCTCCCTTGCATGAATCCAGATTGTTCTTCATCAACTATCTTATGTAGCCCAGTTTTCAGTCTTTTTGCAAAAATTAGTGCAAATAATTTGGCATCATTGTTTAATAAACTGATTGGTCTCCAATTGTCTAAATGTAATTTATCTTTATTTGGTTTTGGAAGAAGTGTAATTAATCCCTGTTTTGCTGACTCTGGAAGTCCCCCAGCTTCAATTGATTCTTGAAACATAGCAAGCATAAATGGAGCCAACTCTGTACTAAATGCTTTATAAAATTCACCTGTTAGCCCATCATTCCCTGGTGATTTGTTATCTTTAAGGTTTTTTTATACAATCCGTTATCTCCAGTAAACTTAATTCATCATCACATATCTCCATGAAATCCTTTCCGACTATCCTAGCACTGTCTTTTAGTTTTTCCAAGAAGTGGATACCAGCGAGTTCATGAGCCCCACACTACACGTGTGAGCAAAAATCACACAGCGCATGTCCGCGTGGCACCGAAAGCTTGGCCCCCATGTCGGCTTGCTGCGCCACTGAGCAATTTCCATTGAAATGAAGGGCGGCCATTTTCCAATTGTATATCCAGTGAAATATAAAACATCCTTGGCCAAAACGCAAAACTGGCTCAGATCTGGGGTGCGTTTCCCAAAATCCGAGATGCTAACTCACGTAGTTGGGCCCATTGACTGTGAATGGACGAACTATGTAAGTTGCTAACTTAGTTAGCAACTACGGCTTTGGGAAACGCGGTCCAGGTGTTCTGCTCACGTCGCGTAGGCGTTTACGTCACGCAGTAAACAAACATGTCGGATTACATCCATGCTTCGGACCTTCAGGCTACTCTGGCAGCCATAATAAATGTACAGGAATCGTTACAAATGTACAGAATCTGTACACATGCTATTAGCGAACAGAGTGACTTCGCGGCACAGTGACGAGAAGAAGGAAGATTCTACGCATGCGCGTAGGCATGTCGGCGTTTGTGTTAGTGTATCACAGCACCACCTAGCCGTCTGGCATGCATACCCAATCGATTTCTACGCACTTTTTGCGTCACCGTATGCACACAGATTTCCTCCCGAGAACGCTCGTCTGAACGCGAAATAAAAAGTGAAGACGCGACGCCACTTTTGCGTCTTCTGTTCACACCGTCATCATGTAAACCGAGCCTTAGTCAGTGGTTTCAACTATGGAAGTTAGCACCTGTGATTTCGGGAGGCATAACGTTACCTCTGAGCAATGTCACGTTAACGTCACACAACAGCAGGTCAACTATTTTGCCGAGATTTTGAGTTGAAATCAATAGTATTACTTCCCTGTCAAAGTCGTTTTAAACATTTGTTATTGCATTTCTGTTTTAAAATTGTATCTCAAACCATAATTAAACATTTACCGGCGGCTATGTTTTGTTTTCCGTTCCGCTCATATGTACATCAGGGTGCAGTCTGCAGTGGTCAGACTTCCATTTCCGGTGAAAAGTGATTGTGAACATGCACCCTAGGTCGGAGTTCCACGAGCCCGAGCCGTTGTCATGGACACCTCGCATACCAGCGAGTTCATGAACCCCACACTATGCATGTGTGAGCAAAAATCACACAGCGCATGTCCGCGTGGCTCTGGAAGCTTGGCCCCCATGTCGGCTTGCTGCGCCACTGAGCAATTTCCATTGAAATGAATGGGCGGCCATTTTCCAATTGTATATCCAGTGAAATATAAAACATCCTTGGTTTGTCCACATTGGTTCAAATCTATTTCCGTTGAAAATGTACTTCTGTTTTCGTTACTTGCATTTGTGTTGTGGCTATTTGCATTCGTGTTTTTTTTTTTTTTGCAAAGCGTTTATTACCTTACTTGCGTTTGAGTTGTAGCTATTTGCATTCCTGTTTTTTTTTTTTTTTTGCAAAGCATTTATTATCTTACTTGCCTTTGTGTTGTAGCTATTTGCATTCTTGTTTTTTTTTTTTTTGCAAAGCATTTATTATCTTACTTGCGTTTGTGTTGTGGCTATTTACATTCGTGTTTTTTTTTTTTTTGCAAAGCTTTTGTTATCGTACTTGCGTTTGTGTTGTGGCTATTTGCATTCGTGTTTTTTTTCTTTTGCAAAAACTTTTTGTTACTTGCGTTTGTGTTGTGGCTATTTGCGTTCGTGTTTTTTTCTTTTGCAAAGCGTTGACACTTCTCGGCCACCGTACTCCTCTGTCTAGACATATCATCATCATTCTCAAGTGTATCTGTAATGATGTGCCCAAGATATTTTGTACTTTTAGAAACACACATAGTTTGACCAGACAGGTAAAAAGCAGGAAACTTGAGCTCCAGATCATCCTTTGTTCTACAGATCAGGACCATGCTCTTCTTGGCATTATACTTAATATTAAAGTCAACACCATAGTTAGTACAAATATTGAGCAGCTGTTGAAATCCACTACTACAAGGGGATAGTATGGTAAGGTCATCAGCGTACATAAAATGATTTATTAGTGTATTTCCAATCATGCAACCTGTTCTGCACTCCCCCAACTGCTTAGACAGGCTGTCCATATATAAATTAAAAAGGGCAGGTGATAGACAGGGGGGGATTCTAACACCATTACCCACCTTAAAGGGGGTGGAAAATGTGCTCCCCCATTTAACTTGCATTTCCTGGTTAGCATACCATTACGCTAAAATACGTACTAAACATTTAGGCACACCCCTAATTTTGAGCTTATTAAAAAGCTTATAGTGATGAATACAATCGAACGCCCGCGAAGCATCGCTGAATCCCACTAGCATAGTAGAGCCCTGCCTTCTATATGTCTCCACAGATTCTTTCAGAGCATATATACATAGGTCCATACTATGCTTAGGTTTAAAGCCAAACTGATTGGCTCCCCCATTTAACTTGCATTTCCTGGTTAGCATACCAGTAAGCTAAAATACATACTAAACATTTAGGCACACCCCTAAGTTTGAGCTTATTAAAAAGCTTATAGTGATGAATACAATTGAACGCCCGCGAAGCATCGCTGAATCCCACTAGCATAGTAGAGCCCTGCCTTCTATATGTCTCCACAGATTCTTTCAGAGCATATATTCATAGGTCCTTACTATGCTTAGGTTTAAAGCCAAACTGATTGTCAGTGGTAGTAATATGTACACTTAGCTGGTCAAGGAGTAATTTTTCCATAACTTTGGACAGAATACTAGCTAGGGGTATTGGTCTATAGTTGTCTATACTACCCACTTTCCCTGCCTTGTCTTTCATTACAGGGACCAAAACTACCAACGTCATGGAGTCAGGTAGAATGCCGTGAGTTAAAAAACCTGAGAAACAGATAGACAGCAACACTGCCAATCGAGGGCCAGCTAACTTTAAATGCTCTGCTGTAATGTTGTCTAATCCTCCGGCTTTTCTGTCAGTGAGTTGCCTTCTGGCATCTAGGACCTCATGGCTATTAAAAACAATACTTTCTTCTGCAATGGTGCCTACCTGGTAAAGCTCACCTTTAACACTATTAAATAGAGCAGCATAATGCTGCCTCCAGAGGTCAGCGATGCCCACAGGGTCTGTAACCCCCTCTCTATTACAAGGGAGGGCTGTTTTAGCTCTGTTAAGGGATTTCACCTCTTTCCAGAAATTAGTGATATTATTTTTAAGCAGATTGTCAGCCATTGAATGAGCAGTCAGAGCCTGCTCTTGCTTGCATATGTATCTTATTGCATATTTTTACTTAGCATTGATTTTCTTTTTATTTTCAAGGAAAGGTCCCTGTCTGGGCCTACCAGCTATTACCCAAGCCTTATGAGCCTCATTGGCCTCTGAGTGGTGGCTAGCTATAAACTTATTCCACCCAGGCTTGATGTTCTTAGCCTTCCGAGAGCGGGTAAAGACTGGCTAGCAACTTGTAGGGCTCTCACTATATCCTTGTACATAAAACACAAACTTTCGCCATGGGTGGAGTCCTTACAGTTTACATTAGTACAACATATGGCATTCATAGGCAAATTCACATTACATAATAATTCATTTGAATCGAAACAATATTTGAGGACATCATCATTAGACAGTTTACCCCAATTTATTTTAACCTCTGGGGTGTTTCCTCATTCTTAGCAAGCATGGGTACATTATCCACATTTAGTACCATGGCAATGGGGATGTGGTCAGATGTGGCTAAATTGTAGCAAATCATCGTACTATCTATCGAGGCGTGAGCATCTACAGTGGATACCATATGATCTAGCCAAGAAGTGGTGTTCCATGTATCACTAACAAGTAAAGCTAGTGTCTGGCAAGAGCGCTTTACTTGATATTAGTAAATTAGAGTCTTTTAAAAACCTCTCCATGTTTTTGGCAAATAAAGACTTACTATCTGTTAGATCTGCATTATAGTCCCATAAGACGTATAGACATGACGAGTTATTATCCTCCACAAAGGATTGTATAAATGCTAGTCTGCTCACAAACTCGTCAAGGTGATCCTAAGACTCAAATGGTGTGTAAATATTGAGAATAACAAATATTTTACCATTCATATTAAACTCAAGCCCAATGGCCCAGTCAAAATTTAAACGTACAACTTTAACCATGGGGTCATATTTAATATTCCATAAAATAGCAACACCTCCAGCAATCCTACCTCGGTGTATTCCCGTGCTAAGGTCCGTGGTGGACTCACCAGCACCGTGGAAGTCAGGGTGCAGTATGTTCAGTTTGTCCAAGTCTTGCTTGGCCATCCAAGATTCCTGTATACACAAGATGCCACAGTCATCCAGCAGTGTGTCCACCACCAGCCGCCTCGCTTTGTCGGCAGCCATATGACCTACAAGTAGGCCACGAGAATTGTAGGACACAACACGCATTATGAACCCCTGATATTCCCATCAGGGCCGCTGGTCTCCCCGTTGTCGCTCGCCGCTTCCACAGCAACTACCGGCGCTCCGGCTCCTGGATGCATCCCCCTCTCACTCCGCGGGGAAGGGATCCTCTCTGGGAGCCTCACCCCGCCTGCTGCTCTTCTTGGGCGGCGAGGTTCAAAGTACTGTCGGACGACGGACCCAGCTAGCCATAACTGAGGGTCATACATCTCCTTCCAGTCGTTCCATTCAGCGGTAATACTGAAAGAGCTGAATCTGCTATGAGGTGTCTCGATTTTCCTGCACTTCACCTCCCGGTTCATTGTCCCTTGCAGGAAGTCACGTAGCGTATCAGCGTCGAGGTCCAGCGTGAATTTCGTAGCGAAAACTCTGACTAACTTAGTTTTCACTGTGGAAAGTCTGTCATTATTTGTTACTGCCGTACCAGTGATGCCAGCCTTTTTTCGTGGCTGTTTGGCAGCACGGTGAACAGAGCTCTCTCTGACTGCCTCACGTTTATTCCCACCCTTCACAACTGTATTCCAGCCGTGGGCCTCCGTCTTGCCTGGGGTGGTTTCACTCCTCTGAGTAAGGTTCCCACCGGGAGGCTCAGTCGACGACCACCCCCTGCCTCTCAACTGACGCTTTGGAGCAGGGGGTACACGCTGCCACTGCTCCGCCGTGTTCTTCTCTACCATTGCCGTGCTGCGGATCGGTTCAGGCCCGCTGCTTGAGGAGCCTTCGTCCACAGGCCGAGGACAGGTAGTAACCGCCAGTTGAGCAGCCACAGAGGAATCGCATCCCCCAGCAACAGTGACCACGTTTTCCACCGCTACCAGTCGCTGGTTAAGGGAGCCCGAAACCTCCAGCAGCTTCTCACATGCAGTCGCCTGCGAGGTAAGTGAAGTTTTCAGCAGTTCAATGTCAGAGTTGATCTGCTGCATTCTTCCAAGTAGCGCAGAGATATCAACCTGGTTGAAAGAGATGGGAGGTAATTCATCAATATAATGTGACACGAATCTAGGTCCGAGCTGCCCTTTCTCCTAAAACACGGCCAAGCACATTTTGATGAAGAGTTCATCTTTCCTCTCACCTCTGTGAGCTGACCAGCGTTTGGAATTAGGAAACAGTTCTGACATTACGTCTTTGGAGGCTTCAATCCGTTGTGAGCTGAAGCTAGACTTTACAATTTTAATAATATTGTCTTGGTCGAGCGTTCTCGACTTTATCAGGAGAAAGTTCAATAGTTCGTCTTCCACGATTGTAAATCCGTCCGTAGTGCGATAAATCAAAGGTTTATTGCGGGCAAACGCTCCCACATCACACCGACGCTGCACGCTGCCAGCCATCTTTCTTCAATCAATCTTCAATCATCATTCAATCAATGATGTTGGTCATGTGACAGATTGCGTGAACAGAGGAGCTGAGTGAAATCTAAATTGCTGCTATTTCCTGTCAACGGTGCTTGTCAACTTTGTTGTTGGTCACACCCTCCCCAACTACTGAAAGTCAACTGCGTCCAAATCCTCATAGATCTAAAACTCCATTTTTGCTCTTCTTGTCCTGCCTACTCTGGTGCTGCTACTGGAGGAGATCCAAGAGCCAAATACCCCCAACTTCAGAGCAGAATGTATAATTTGAAGGACCTGAGGCTGGAAGCTAATTGGCATGATGAGCGGCATGTGATTTCGGTCTACCCTTGGATCACTCTTTCGAGGGTGCCTTTACTCTCCTTTTACCCACAGTGGAAGGATAGGCTAAATTTTGGTTCCCTTCTCAGGGCCCAATGCAGCTGGTATGATCACAGCAACACAAATGCCTGCCTTTGCACCAATTGACTGATCCCCAGCCCCGCTTGCCATTGTTACTGTTGCGAGGTCGGAGAACTAACCAGGAAACTTCAGCTTTTTCTGAGTTCAAAACAGCGAGCATAGCAGCGGCGGTACTTTTCACTGATGTGTTGCATGCCAGTCGGTGTTATTTTGGCATCGACATTTTGTCTCCTGAAATATGTGCTTTTTGGAGATGAAAAGCGGCAGACTTACTAATGGGAAGATGGAAATATGACTCAGTGTCAACGTTTAAGAGCGAGCAGAAAAGTTAACGTGACCGAAGCTTTTAATGACCCCCCAAAAAGATATGTGCTTGGCAGTTTTTCCCCGTTATATGGAACCTTGATGAATGTCCGGGTACGTTATCAAATTAATCTCTGGTCTCCTCACTTCATTGTACCCTGGTTGAGCATATTTGCCGTCAACTGAATTGTTCATATTGAATCATATGGCTAATGCCAACGTAGTTAAAAGGAAGCGCAAGTTAACTCTGGCTACTCTTTTCCTCAGCTTCATCTTTGCCCCTGTCCCGTTAAAACACTGCTCTCAGAAATGATTACTGCACAGCACGGAAAGGGGACACAGAAAACTTTTTTCTCCTGATTTCTTGCTAACAGCCAAGCCTTTCTCCCCTCCTTGTCTTTTGAAACTCTGTATAAACAGACAAAGTGACTTGTCCACTGTTTTAAATATTATGCAGGTAAGAAGAATTGTCGTTGAATCTCAGTTACAAGCAGCTTGCTTGTTAGCCACCTTGTTAATTTTATTAACTGCTCAGTTAATGCAGTCCCCACAACGGTAAGGCTGCCAAGGTAGCTCGCTGGCGACCATTATCAATCGCTAGTGTTTCTTGTTAGTCAGCGGTCTATTCAAGTCAATGGGACGGCTAATTAGCTAGCTAGCATGAAACGTTTTATTACAGCCCTTCAAATGAATACTGCTGAAAAAGCCATGAAAATACAACTGCAAAGGTTTGTTTGATGCAAGTGCTTTCTGTAATATTCTTGTGTCATAAATTGTAATTATCTTGTGAGATTTATCACCAATGAAAAAGACACTAATTTCACAACTGTTTCAGATCTTTTTTCAAATTAGGTTAGGAATACATTAAAAAGCTTATTATGGTTTTGTAAATGGAATAAAAAAGACAATGCCTGTAAAACGGTCGGCATATCGAGTGTCTGTTACGTTACATCGTTTTTACCATCTTCAGAAACCTGAAATGCCTGGTTTGATGGCTGCCTGAGGTGAAAGTTGTCAGAAGTTCTGTCAGACCCCTGCTTGCCCCATTGTGACGTAGCCGAAAATGTACGGGGCTTGGGATCGGTCAATAGCTCCTGCCACCTTTGTGACAGGGCAGAAGGTGGCGAGTGCCAGGAGCAAAGGCAACAAATGGCAGCCTTTTTGCTAGCTGGGTGAATGAGTCCTTTCCAACTGTTCCAAAAGCTGACAAATTGTTGAGTGGATAAGTTTACTGCTGCTACAAGCAAGATCTGCATGAGAGTCTCTGGCAAAGAGATACAGCAGATAATTCCCCCAGCATTAAGTACGCAAACCAAGAGCTCTACTGGTGTCCAAGGCAATAGCATTAGAACCCTGTACCCAAGACTTGCTATTCCTGGTAAGAAAGTATAGGCTGGCTTCAATGGGCTAAGAGGAAATAAAGAGGTCTGAAAGAATTTACTCTGTTTGCTCCGTGTGATACACTCATCCATCTCTCATAGTCCTGTCTCAGCATGAGGTGGCTAATGGCATCAATTATTCTTAGGGGTGCAAATCTTCCACTCCTTTTTTTCAAAAACTATCATGTTTTTCTTTGATATAAATATCTCTTGTTGGCAGCAATGAAGGATTGAGTCCTCAGACTAAGAAACAGAACACAACATTAGATTGGAGAAATCTGCTCAGACAGTAAGGGAAGCCTGAAGTCAATTCAACAAGCAAAACAAAAACAATGGTCTCCAGAGTTGCAAACACATCTAGTCATGTGGGTAATAACACTGTTATGTCCCACTGGCAACCACTCTTTCCTGGCCTGTGAGATTAGCTTAGCTAGTTGATTTATTTGATTTATCTTGTGTGAGACAGTGTCTCAAAGAAAAAAGCAAAGAAACAAACCTTCAAATTTTAACCCTCATCAGTAAAACCTAAAAACTTACGTTGGCAGAGAGGAGTTTCTCCTCCTAGTGGCATTCACATTTCTGTGCCGTAGTCAGCAATTATTCAATCAAAGGGCATTGAAGAAATTCACTCGCGGAATTTAAGTCATTGTGCATCAAGTTAATCAGTTTCACGTGCATTATGGTGGATTTCCCCACGAATGACATGGAAATCGATTATGACTTTGGAATTCTCAGGCTTGTCTTTATTGAGGGATTAAAAGCAATGGAATTGCATAAAAATTTTTCAAATGGTCTTATTTCATTAAAACGATTTAAATGATCATGAAACACATGCATTGTTTCCAATCCCTGAGTAAAGAGAAGCACAGGAAGTCCAGAGTGATAATCGCTCTCCATGTTACTTGTGATGAGGTGCACCTTTACGCAAGTGAAACGTTAAATTCAGTGCACAAGGATTTTTATTCCGCATGAGAATCTCATTAAGTATTCAATGAATAATTACGGACTACGGTGAATGAGCCTAAAAATGCGTAAGACCCACGCCGAATGCGTGAGACCTGGCATCTCTGCATTGGGGTAAAACGTGGGTCAGAACTGACCAAAATTTTTAAAAATTCACAAAAAAATCTAATACTGCTCCAATTTTAACGATGAATAGGTCATTTGAAAGGATAAACTCTCTACTTCCATTTATTTCAAGCGAAAATAAGATTAAAACCATATAGAAGTTTCACATTTCTCTGTATATGTAGAAAAGTGTGAAACTGAAAATTCATTTTCCGTAATAACTCAAACATTGAAATAACAATCTTGTTGATACTTTATTTCATGCTTGGTACACTAATTATGAAATTACATACCAAATATAAAAGAAGTATCACAAGTAATTTATTTTTAATGAATTTTTAATAAACATAAAGTAACACCTCATACCAGTCAAACCATTGTATGAAAACGACCATTAATATCAGATATTTAAACAATCCTTTCAATAACTCCGCTTGAATGAAATGAGGTAATAAGCAAGATAATATCCACTGAATATGAATCAATATTAACTGATTAACACAAATAGCTTTATAATTGCAAGCACAGTTAGATAAAGCATGACTATTATTTTGGGTTGTATCTTGTTCTTTTACTTGCCATGGTTCACTTCTTTACATTCCTGCAAAAGAAAACCAATATTAGCTGAAAAAATCAGAATTTCAGCATGAAATAAGTGACAGTACTGGGTCAGTACTGACCCGGTTGACGATTTCATTAATGCATAAAAACCTCTCAAGTGATCCTAAAAAATGTTTAAACACCGTAAAACAACAAAATTTGGTTCATTTTTTTTTTAAATTTGGGATCGCTAGATTGAGATTTGCAAAAATTAAGAGCATTTTATCAGGCACTGGGTCTGTTCTGTTCTGTTCCGCGTATTACTGATTAGGTTTAACCTCTATACATTCTGTATTTCCAGTTCCTTCATATGCACATTTAAGCCTTCTCTGGATCACGATTTGAAGATGCTTATCAAAAACATCCACTCAAGCTGAGCTCTCGAACACGATGTCAGTTCAAAGAGCCGATGGTATGCTTTGCTGAAAGCATGTTGTACAAGACAAACAGAGTAAATAAAGTAACTTGGATCTCAGACAAATGTCAGACGAGAGGTTAATTTCTCAAAAGGGCAAAACTGGCCAAGGCTAACATTAAAGAATGTCAGTCTATAGAGGGGATGTGATTCCATATAGAAATGTCTCTTTCAAGGCCACCAGGTCTGAACCAAAGATACTCGGTATGCGAAGAAGAAAGAGGTAGTTACAGCCACAAAAACCTTGAAGCAGGGCATTGTGAAGAGCTGAAAGAACCTATCGCCAGTCTGCAAGGCACTCCTGCTGTGATGGAGAAAGACAGCCTCATAAATAAAACCCAAGGGTGAACTCACAACTTTACATGCATGAATAAAATCAAATAAATGTATTTTGAGAAAATTACACTAAAACACACGCATACACACAGATGTGCACATAAGTGAAGACAATTTTTTTTCCATTTTTATGCACTGAAACAATTTGAGAAGGAAGATTTATGAAAAATTGTGATTCTTATTAAAGGGTTAGAAACAATTGATCAAGCAACTAATTACTATATACATAATTTTTTTTAAATTTTACTTGGAGATCATATTTTTCAAGGAAGGATCAAGATAGTCAGATTTGCTGGCTCATTGATGTGGCAGTTAGTGAATGACAGAATTTTAATTATTGAATAGAAACTTGTAAATGGAATGAAAATGTTGAGATTGAACTTGAATAGAATTTCATGAGTGCACCAAATGAATGAAGAGGGACATTTTTTAATCAAACCCCAGCTGCGGCACACCCTCAAGCTGAAGCACACTGGATTTGTGGAGGTTATATGCTAAGCTTATATCAAAATGAAAAAGAAACCTGCAAAGGAGTAGTGATATTACATGTAGCATTATAAGTATATTGCATGTTTAATGTAAGTTGAACGCATATATAGGGGCGACCAGGGAGGATTGTCATTGGAGTCAATGGATATTTTTTTAAGTCCAATTGGTATTGTTTAATGAATTATATTGATTTACACATATTAATACATAGTATGACCTCCTCAGTTTTTAAACTGAAAGCCTGACACCAACTGTGCTTACTATGCCTCCGTATGATTTGCTGGTGTGTTTGTCCAAAGTCACCTTGTGTTTTCTCAGTGTCACATCCATCATGTGCAACATCTGATTCACAATTAAAATTTTAATCTATGCCAATGACACTGTTGTATACACTCATAGGAAAAGTGCGACAGAGTTTGCCGTGAAACTAATAAGGGTAATGAACAATGTCAGTAGTCGGTTACACAACTCATGCGTCACATTAAACGTAGAACAAACTGTAGCCATGTTCTTTACTAGTAGATGCAAACGTAATACTTATCCTGATATTGTTGTAAATGGGCAAAAAATAGAATATGTAGAGCAATTTAAATCTCTGCGGGTAACTCTAGATCCAACGCTTAGTTTTAAAATCCCAGTGAAAAAGTTGAATAACAGTGAAATATAATTTAACTAATTTTAGACACATAAGACACTCTCTAACCACTGAAACATCAAGCATATTTTTTAAATGCAATGACTATTCCACACTTGCTGAACTGTATTACATCCTGGTCTCAGGCATGTGAAACCATTAGAATCATTGTATAAAAGCAGCCACAAGATTCATTATAAACCACGTCATGACCATCATTGTCATGTTTTTCCTAAATATGGTATTTTGAGCTTCGAAAACTTGGTAATATATTCAAATCTCTGTCTGCTCCATAAAATTATTTACAATGCCACTGCTCCCCCTCTGAAAAAGTTTGTTACACTTTGTTCTGAAAAAAACATCATGCACAACTTGACCTGTAACAAGGAGTGAGTGTAGTGTTCCACAACGCAGAACTCATTTTGGGAGCCCTTCCTTCTCATGTGTGGCTGTGAGTCAGTGGAATGCCCTTCCCACAGAATCTATTTTATGTACAAATCCTCAAGCAATCTCATGCTTAACAAAGCACTGGTTACTAAGTAAGCAAGCTTGCACACGTGTGAGATATAGGTGAGTGTGTGTATGTTTGAGTGTGAGGGTGGTTATAAGAGGAGGGTGGGAATGGGGATGGTTTACTGTGCTCTGTATAATTGCCTGTGCTGGCGTTTGAGAATGAGAGAGAGTATTTGGTTTTGAGGAATTGCTTCCCAGTCAGTTTGTTTGTTTATTTTTTCTTATACTGAGGTCATCTCTTCTTTGCTTATCCTTCATCTATTTTAGTGATGTTATCCATTTCTACCTACCTGCCCAGGAACTACAGGTGGAAACTAGCAAGTGTTGCTATGACCTGGCATAAAACAACATCTCTTGTTCCACAAGATTAATGTTTATTTGTGCATTGTCCCTGTTTTAAATACATAAACTCCTACTCCTACCTACTCCTACAACTAACCAGGGAAACAAAAGACCATAAATAAACAAGAAGCACCCGATGCAATACCCATTGATGTAATAACTGTACATGCAGAGTAATTTTGTCACCCACCCCACAAATACCATGACATTTCTTACACAGTATGATTTTATTCTGCCCTGTTAAAAAAAAATGCAAAAATAAAGACAAAACTGTTTTTTTGCTTGAGAAAGTGAATTGGGATAAAAGATTTTAAAATTGCTGCTTGTTTCAATTAATTTGCACAAGCCCTGGCGTAAGTATAGACAGTGCAGCCAGTGCAGTCGCATTGAGGCTCAGAGAATTAGGGGGCCTACAATGGCCCTGGGCCTTTCTTCTCAACATTGTGACAAAAAATACATTGTCTAATATTTTAACTTGTGGTCCAGGCAGATATTACAGCATACTTTAGGACACATACTGTCGTGGAAATTCAAATATGTTCCATATACACGGTGAGGAATGAAAACAAGTTGTCTCCCTGAGTTGCAAATGCAATGGCCCTTTATTCTTGCAACAAGGGAAAACAATGCAACCAGCAACAGAGGGAATGGCTCCCAGTAATGCAGGAAGAGTTATCCAAAGAGGAATCATCATCATAGCACATTTATACAACTTAGACGGAGACTTCAAGAACATTCTATGGCAAGCAGCCAAGCACATTATATGCTATGGTGAGTACAACTAGGTGACATTTTTTCCCCCAGAGACCTATTTTCAGGGTTCTCACGGATCCTTAAAAAGTCTTAAAAGGCATTAAATTCACAAATCTAAAAACAAGGCCTTAATTGGCATTAAAATGTCTTAAATAAATCTTTCAAAAGTCTTAAAAATGTGAACTTGTGATGAATTAGTGAACACACTGAGAAAGCGCCACAAAGAAAAAATGGCAGAATTGGCAGAGGTGGAGGAGGAACTGAAAAAAGCAGTGCCATATCAGTGAACGATACCGGCTTTAAAATTAAATATCGCACATCGGCCATTCTGCTGATATCTGATGATATACATACCCAAAACCAGTGAAGTTGGCACGTTGTGTAAATTGTAGATAAAAACAGAATACAATGATTTGCAAATCCTTTTCAACTTATATTCAATTGAATACACTGCAAAGACAAGATTTTTTTGTTGTTGAAAATAATCATTAACTTAGAATTTAAAGGCAGCAACACATTGCAAAAAAGTTGGCACAGGGGCCTTTTTATCACTGTGTTACATCGCCTTTCCTTTTAACGACACTCAGTAAATGTTTGGGAACTGAGGAGACCAATTTTGAAGTTTTTCAGGTGAAACTCTTTCCCATTCTTGCTTGATGCACAGCTTAAGTTGTTCAACAGTCCGGGGTCTCTGTTGTTGTATTTTATGCTTCATAATGCACCACACATTTTCAATAGGAGACAGGTCTGGACTACAGGCAGGCCAGTCTAGTACCCAGACTCTTTTACTACGGAGCCATGCTGTTATAACACGTGCAGAATGTGGCTTGGCATTGTCTTGCTGGAATAAGCAGGGGCGTCCATGAAAAAGACGTTGCTTGGATGGCAACATATGTTGCTCCAAAACCTGTATGCACCTTTCAGCATTAATGGAGCCTTTACATATCTGTAAGTTGCCCATGCCTTGGGCACTAATATACCCCTATACCATCACAGATGCTGGCTTTTGAACTTTGCACCTACAACAGTACGGATGGTTCTTTCCCTCTTTGCTCCGGAGGACACGACGTCCACAGTTTCCAAAAACAATTTGAAATGTGGACTCGTCAGACCACAGAACACTTTTCCACTTTCCATCAGTCCATCTTAGATGAGCTCGGGCCCAGCAAAGCCGGTGGCGTTTCTGGGTGCTGTTGATAAATGGCTTTCACTTTGCATTGTAGAGTTTTAATTTGCACTTGCAGATGTAGCGATGAACTGTAGTTACTAACAGTGGTTTTCTGAAGTGTTCCTGAGCCCGTGTGGCGATGTACTTTACACACTGATGTTGGTTTTTGATGCAGTACCGCCTGAGGGGTCAAAGGTCGCGGGCATTGCTGTACAGTTGTACAATGCACTTCATACATGTTCCTTGTGAATAGAGGTAAAATTGGTTGTGGGTGTTGTCATAAGTCTGTTTTAAGTAGGACAGGCTGAAAGTATCTTATTTGTTTTGTTTAAAAACAATTGTAATGAATAAATATGACATGTTTTAAATAACTTAAATTGAGGTATTTTTCTTATTTTGCACAAGGAGTGATTACTGATGTTACATCATTTTCAGTTTTGTCTTATGTCTGCATTTGCCAGCAGGTCGACATGATGAAGAGTCTGCAGAATAATTCTGTCTGTTAATTCCCCTGCAGAAACTAGATGAACACTGCAATTAGATGTGGGGGAAAAAATATCGGTATCAGTATCGGATATCGGCCAAATGAGTTGTAAAATATTGGCATATCGGATATCGGCCAAAAATCTAATATCGTCCATCCCTAGTATTAATGTTTTTCAAAAAAACGTTGTCATTTGATCAAAAGGTCATATTTCATGTTCAAATAAACATTTGGGCAAAATTATCCCGAATCCTATGATGAGGTGTTATTTTTCCATTTGTGTTTATTATGAAGTTGGTCTTAAATTTAATATCAAATGGCATTAAAAAGTCTTAAAAAGTCTTGAATTTAACTTGCCCTAAGCTGTGGGAACCCTGTATTTTTGAACCGAAAACATCTTATGGCCTCAGGTCAGAAAAAGGACAGCTTTCTCACTTCTTCAACACTATGCTCAGCAGGATGCCTGTCGTCTAGCTTGTTTTGCTTAAGCATTGCTTGCACATGTGTCTTATGAACCTGTTCACTTCCACTTATTGCGAGGGACTTTCTGCAGTTTAACAGTTCCTCTTTCCCTGTCAACCATGTAGAACAAAACAAAATTTCTTTATTTTCTGTAAAACTCTTACTGATATGTGACATAGTTAAGACATTCAAGCAATAGGCAAATTCCATCACAATACACTTGATGTCACATTCACATAAAAATGGCAGATGAAAACCAGTGTGTAGTTTACTTTTAAGCAAATACGGTCATTTTTCTGATTAAAATACATATGTATGAAATTAATCATATTTCATGGCTCGCCTGCTCTGTTTCGGTTGTTCTTCAGTATCACGAAAAAACTGGAAACAGCTGTCAGTGTTTTCTTTAAATGCTCTGAGCATTAAAATACAACTCAGCTTATTTGCAGCATCCATGTTTTTCCCACATTACGACTTCAAAGCACATGAACACAACAAATTTGGAATAACGGCTTGCCGACTTGGGAACTCCGAACTTCCGACATCACATGAATGCAGCAATAGGCTTGTATGCTCTTACGTTTGTTCAAAAAATGTGTTTCAGTTACTGTGGAAAGTTTATGCTGCATTCATGTGGTGTCGGGATATTCGGAAAAACGACTTTCCAAATGGGAAAATTCACATGAACGCCCTGTCATTGCGGAAAAACAACTTGGCATCTCGGTGATACTTTTGGCACGAGTTGCCGACTTTACTTGATATTGACGTCACATTCACCGAAATATGGCGGATGAAAACCAGTGTGAAGTTAACTTCTTAGCAAATATGGACGTTTTTCTAATTAAAATACATATGTATGAAATTATTCATATTTCATGGCTCACCTGATCCGTTTTTATTGTTCTTCAGTGTTACGAAAAAACTGGTAAGTGTTTTCTTTAAACGCTCTGAGGAATAAAATACAACTCAGCTTCTTTGCAACATCCATGTTTTTCCCACATTACGACTTCAAAGCACATGAACACAACGAAGTTGGAAGAACGACTTGCCGATTGGGAACTCTGACCTTCAGACATCACATGAATGCAGCACTAAACATGCGGGAATTGTACAGTGAGTGTGACAGTTCCGGATCACTAACGAAAGATCGACGGCATACGTTTCTCCAAGGAAATAAACCAAACTTATGTTGTATTCCGATTGAGTAATGTTTCATCTTATAACCACAAAAGGAGGCACTTGAAACACTTACAATTTCAGAGAGAAATGTTGTAAAACATGTCGTGTGTCATTATGACAGTTCCGGATCACTTTATTGTATTCCGCATCACGTGACATAACAAGGCACCGCTTGATTAAAAATCTACGATACGGTCAACAAGGGGTTGTGTCAAACACTAACAACTATTTTGTAAGCATTGCAAGTCGGAAGACTCAGAAATATTATGAAATTTTATCTACAAGTACACCTCTGTGGTTTATTACTCTTTCTAACTTGAGTCAAACACGTTGATCAATAGGAGTTCTGTATTAGAATGCGAGTCAAAGGTTAATGGAGTGGTATAGCTCATGCCTTTGAAGCTTTCCAAGAAAACAACCTAATTAGGAACATATGGTAGATCATATTTAATATAAATATGTTATATTTAACATATATATTATTTAAGTAAAAAAAAAAAATCATGTTTTTTTGGAAAATATATTTGTGTTCTGTAAGGATTTAAGGTGTTGTTGAATGAATTTGATTTTTCCAGGTAAATTCTGCATTGATACAGTGCATATTGATGATAATATAAAAGTTCAAATAATGTAAATGACAATGGTCTATGGTAGTAATCAGGGGCGTAGATTTAACTGGGAGTTGGTGGGGACTTTGACACGGCCTTTATGACAGTTAGTCCTGGCCAGTTCTCAATTATTTTCCTTAATCGACGCTGTTACGACTTGGCTCAAAAACCGTAACAAGGATGGAGATGCACACTGATGCATTTAAAAAAAACAAAAATCAATTTATTTTGCAGAATTGAACTTAACAAGACTATGCAAATATGGGGTATGAAAGTCAGTATCATCAGTAATGTAAGTGAGTGGACGTGTGCAAAGAGTACTGAAGCAGTGTTGCATGTAATCCAACCAAAAAAACAAAGTCAAAATGGAGGGAGAGTCCGAAAAACATGGCAAATGGGCTTTTTTTATTAGCTCAGCAAACGAGCCACAGGTGCTCTCGATTGTACCAATGAGCCTTGGCTCCGCCCACCAGGCACCTGCAACTGGAAGCAGAGTAGGGGCCGTAACACCTCCCCCCATAAAAACATGGTCCCAAAAGGATCCATGTATACATTAACCCCTTTCTGCAGAAGCCAAATTTGGCTATTTATGGGTTACCCACTTTAATGCTGTATAATTCAAGATTCAAGCTTCATAAAGGATTGAAAAACTGCTGGGGCTTAAAACTTTACATTTCTGGTATCATAAACTCCTTGAGCACAAGTAGAATTCATCCTCAACATTACATTCTAGATTACCTGCATGCTATTAGCCAAATTATACAGCTACCCAAGTGTCTCCCCGAAGTGTCAAAATCATGTACTGTCAAATCATAAAAAAAATCATGTATTTAACACAAAGTTTTAAGGCATGAAATTTAATATGAACAAATGATTTTCTAGTTGAGTTTAGTATGAATTTATCAATATCAGTGCAGATGAATATCAGTGGTCACCAGTAACCTCTCCAAACACAAAACATGCCTTTTCTCCATAATAAAGTTTACAGTTTTGGCCATTTTTCTTCAAAGTCTCCCGAGCCAGCACAAACACGCATTAAACAAACTGCTTATTAAACAGTCAGAACATTCACCCTGTAATGGAAGCTACCAGTTCCCTCTTCTAAGCTCACGAACCCATTTCAACACTAATAAGGAACAAGTACACCTCACTAACTCAGTAATATGTGAATTCTGAAATATACCTTATTTTAACAGAACAGACACTCCACTTTCAGGAAATATCAAACAATCCATTGCCTCTCCCAATTCAAAAGAAACGTGCAATGAACGTACCAGGGGGTGCATCCAAATGCACGGGCAGTTCGCGTTTTAACCAGGAAAAAAACCTCGACATTCGACTTTGTCGAGTATGTATACATTCCAAAACAAAAAAAAAAAAACAAAAAGTAGCAGCCTGACCTTTTTCATGAATCCCTCCTCCAGAGACCGATCCAGTGGCAAGAACCCTCCGGTCCTGTTTCATTCGAAATAATTCCAACTGACCATATCCTTATCTCATTTAAATCCTGTAAATGTACACTTCAAGACCAGTTTTGCGAACCTGTTTTATGTAAATCGCGTCTATTTTAGCCGCGTAATGTGCATAACGTACACAGGATACAACCGAGCCTGCTGATACGCATAGGTTTGTATGCTCTGTGTTTGTCCAATCAATGTGTTTCACTTACTCTAAAATGTTTAAATACTCGGGAATTGGATAAGAAACGAGCCAATCAATACTTTGTTACCAGATGAACTTCACGAGGACATGAAGTGTAACTCTACAATTACGCAGAAGACCCTGAGTGTATGGTTGAGTGATTGGCTATCAACGCCAGTACTTGGGTGGATATAAGGAAGCGCTGGATTTGTCAATGAAGGAATCTACGCGTAAATCCACGGTAGGGAACAACAAATTTTTTTGTATGTGACAACTGTAATTGACAGTAGAATGTGAGAGAATCAATACCATGTCAATTTTTTTGCCTCAGAAAACTGATTTTTCTGAAACACTAATTTGAATACTGTTGGCTCACTGTGGCTAAACTGGTTGCTACAAATGATAACGATTTTTTCTGTGTCAAGATACCGTTTTTTTAAACTGCTGGATAAATACTATGGGCAAGGATACTGACCAGTTTGCACATCAGGCTTAGCTGAGGAGTTTAATTCATGCAGCTCTCGAAAAACAGGGAGCGGAGTGAACTTCCCCATATTCAGAACCGCGTTCGAGGTCTGCTTGCTTCTGAACATTCAAAAACTGATCTGGGGGTGTCATCTAGTGATCGAGCACAGTAACAGCGTGCTTAAATTTGCAGGTCTATCGACGCAGGTGTCTACATCTGCAGAAAGGGGTTAATGCACACATGATCCAAGGCCCCTGCTCATCTGTCCCCTCCTGCCAGCTCAGCTGCTGGTACTTGAACGCAAAACTACCAAAAAGAGAAGAGACCAGTATAACAAATCAGACCAAACTGCATTCTTTAAAAATGTCCAAACACCACAACTCACATGGCATTGCTCAACCAATTTGTTAAATGCATTATATAGCAGTCCCAAGGCGCTTTCTGGCTCTGTGGAACCAACCGGAATGGAGCATTTACCATTAGAATGCAGGAAGAGGCAAAGTTTTAGCCTCAAGTGGAGCTTCCCCAATAACTAAAAACTCACCCCTAGTCTTCATGCAGGTACTTGTGGTGGGTACTTATGCACTGAAGCCCACTGGGCAGAAGAGCGACCAGCAAACTAGCAACCCTTCAGACACCATGGATGTGCCCCCGAGACAAATGCTACAATCCACGTTCACTGCAACACTACCGAAAATAAAAAACCAATGAAACCCAAAAGGGTAACGCTGCTACTGCCTACCAGGGGACAACTCCAACACAAAGTACCAAGCAGGTAATACTCCTCTTCCCTTGGAGCACTGGCCATCAGGACAAAATTGGAAGCTTAAAATCATTCTCCTCACAAAGCAAGAACCAATCAAAATACAATACATGCATACAGTGCATCTCCAAAGGAACCATTTCCAGGTAGCCGACAACACATAGCTAGAATTTAAACATGCCCACAGCACACCTGAAATCATTTCCCTAATTATCTGCTCCCCTGACAACTTGCTATGCCAAATCAAGGAAGCCAAGTAATAGGTTAAATGCAAGCATGATTATCACTACTATAGCACAAGTCACAATAGAACAAATATGGATCTGCAAAAAACTGAATTCTCTAGCTAGTCTGACAAAGACAAAATCCATTGCATGGACAGGGGAAAAACGGGCCATCCATGGAAAGCTGAGTGTCCAAGACATGAACAAAATACAGCACTCCATGCAAAGCTTAGAGCAAAAACCATCTATATACAGCAAGCGACAAAATCCAGATCTGGAACACCCCAAAACTAACCCCATGGAAAGCACACAAAGTCCAGTACCTGGACAAACAAAAGCAATCAATCAGGTGAGCAACAAAGCCCAGATCATGGACAGAACAAAGCAAGTCTAGATGGTCAACAAAAATGTGAAAAATTCAGGACAAAGGAGTATGAAGTTAAACTCCAGATCTGACGACAAAGCTAGCCCACGTGGCCAGCGAACGAATTCCGGACGACACAAAGCTAGCCCACGTGGCCAGCGAATGAATTCCGGACGACACAAAGCTATCCCACGTGGCCAACGAACGAATTCCTGACGACACAAAGCTAGCCCACGTGGCCAGCGAACGAATTCCGGACGACACAAAGCTAGCCCACGTGGCCAGCGAACGAATTCCGGACGACACAAAGCTAGCCCACGTGGCCAGCGAACGAATTCCGGACGACACAAAGCTTGCCCACGTGGCTAGCGAACGAATTCCGGACAGCACAAAGCTAGCCCACGTGGCTAGCGAACGAAGTCCGGACAGCACAAAGCTAGCCCACGTGGCTAGCGAACGAAGTCAAGATCTAGAGGACTCAAAGTCTCATTTCTTATTTCAATGAGGACAGCAAAAACACAAGTCCAGCTAAAAGTTCAATCAACAATTAGGAGCATACACAAAAGAATCAGGGCAATGCTGTTACACTGTTACAAATTCCAAAATGGCAGCTACCAAGACCATTTACCACAAGATCCAAATTAGTAACCAAATCACCAGGTTCCAATTAGGTTCACATGCAATACTAAAGCATACATGGCAACCAAAGAAATCAGTCAAAATGCAATGACCAATTAACAGTACTGCACAAATGTGTTACAACCTTAAGCTTAATGTAAAAACAACAAATACACACTATAGACACATCAACAAGCCTTAACAGGAAGACCAATTCCTGATTCTGGACAACCAAGGTGGTCTCCAAGAGGCAAACAAAGTCTAAATCACAGACAACTCCGCAAGCCTCAAATAAGATGCAGCCAAAGTCCAGATCATGGATAGCACAAACACTTTGGTGCACAAACGAGCACCAAAAAGCCAGGTCATGGAGACAAAGCAATGCAACACAGGCAGTAATCCTCACAATCAAATACTGCTTCACCCGGACGAAGCCCCCAATTGTTACGACTTTGCTCAAAAACCGGAACAAGGATGGAGATGCACACTGATGCATTTAAAAAAACAAAAATCAATTTATTTTGCAGAATTGAACTTAACAACAAGACTATGCAAATATGGGGTATGAAAGTCAGTATCATCAGTTATGTAAGTGAGTGGACGTGTGCAAAGAGCTTTTTTTATTAGCTCAGCAAACGAGCCACAGGTGCTCTCGATTGTACCAATGAGCCCTGGCTCCGCCCACCAGGCACCTGCAAATTGGCCTCAACTGCAAGCAGAGTAGGGGCCGTAACAGACACGTTTTCAAATTATCGTAATTGGCAATTGAAGACACGGTTCCTCTCTATATGCTATCTAACAGCATCCAGCGATGATACGGTGGGGTAAATTATGTTCAGAAAATTAATTTGTGAGTCGACAGGAAAGCAATTTCGAATAACGTTGAATTAAAAACAGCAAATACGCATACCGATGACGGATTGCCGCCTTACTTAATCGGAGAGAACAAGCAGCACCTGTTCATTATGGACTCCAAAAAGCTCAGGGTTGCATCAACACTTAAAGAGTAGAGTTAAATCGCATATAGAGAGGAACCGTGTCTTCAGTTGCCAATTACGTTCATCGTCATACGTACGACTAATTGTCATAAAGGCCGTGTCAAAGTCCCCACCAACTCCCAGTTAAATCTACGCCCCTGGTAGTAATAATGTGTAATGTAACTGCATAGGCTATGTGTAAGAGATGACATCCCCCCCCCTTCCAAATAAAATAAAATTGAAAAGGGCAGCTTAATAGGATGTCTCATTTAAATATTTATTCCTGCATTTCGTAATGAACGTTTAAAAAAAATTTTATTTAATACTGCATTGAAAAGTTCAAGTTATTTGCTGTAACCAGACATTCTTATTACATTATACCATGGTCTGGGTGAATACTTTTTTCTGATCGGCGGGCAGGTATGCATTAAAACTGTGGAACCGCACAGGTAGTTCGGCTACGGTCGTTTCACCATTCGAAATTCATCCACTACCCAACTTGTAACCATAGCAATGTTAGAGCTGATATTTGACTGGGTACAACAGAAACCTAGTAGCTCATTTATCTCCAATAAATTTAGCGGCGTCATATAAGTTGCGTCCTGCGGGGCGGTTAATAATGGGTACTCAAGCGATAATGACCATAAATATTGTAGCAGCTAAGTAATCAGGCTTTATCCATTAAACGATTGTAACTGTGTACGGTTACAAATGAAGATAACGTGTCCACTTCATATATCAGCAACTGCTGACAGTTCGCTAGCTACGTGCTGTGCCAGCAGACTGATTACACCTTGCTGACTCGTACTCAAGCGATAATGACCGTAAATATTATAGCAGCGAAAAAAATCAGGCTTTATCCATTAAAAGATTGTAATTGAGTACGGTTACAAATGAAGCTAACGTGTCCACTTCATGTATCAGCGACTGCTGACAGTTCGCTACCTACGTGCTATGCCAGCAGACTGATTTCAGCTCGCTGACTGCGGAAACCGTCATAAGTTCATTGTAATTGTGGGTAGCAAGTTAGCTACAGTCCGCATAATCGCGCATAATGTTGGGTTATGCATTATCTCCGTTTCAGATTAATGCTGTGATTTGATATAGCTGGCAAATGACCATGGTATAAGCGGGATAATCAACTCGAAGGTGAGCATTCCACGGTTTTAATGCTCTTCGCAAAGGCAACCCCGCCTCCGCGTCGTGCATTAAAACCGTGTAATGCACACCTTCTCGTTAATTATCCCTTACATATAATACTTTACAGCCCAATACCAAATTTTACTGTAAATTTCAATGGTAAAAAAACAATATCTAATAAATAAATACTTTCATTCATTGTTGAAAACTCGTTTTTTACTTTTACAAGACCAAGTATTTAGTTATTTGAGCCGAAAAACAATTATCCCCAGAACACGGTTTGAGACGACCCCTTTCTTGGAGTGATCCGGAACTACACAAAGCAGGCAGTCAACAAAATTGAAGAATTCTTTAAAACTGTTGAAACAACTAAAACAGTTTTTTGGTCATTTGTAGTTGGGGTATACTTGCATCCTTTGGAATATAAAAAATTAAACTGTCACATTTAGTTAACTTTGCAAAAGGCGACATGGAAAAAGTCACCTTTTTAGCTAAGCAGTTGCTCGTCAGTGCTGCGATACCTATGCTCGTTCCGGGGAGCGTAGCTTCGCTTCTAGTTTAGGCAGCGCGATGAAATTTACTTCACAACCGAAAACAGTGTTATAGCTTCAAAATGACATATCAGGTATAAAAATCCACGAAATTTTACTATTACTAGGGACAAAAGAAAATTGGAGTGATCCGGAACTGTCGTGATCCGGAACGGTCACACTCACTGTATAAGAAATGAGCCAATCAATACATCGTTACCGGAGAAATTTCATGTGGGCATGAACTATAACTGTGTAGTTACGCAGATGAGCCTGAGTATATAATTGAATGATTAGCCATCAACCCCAGTCTCGGGTGGATATAAGGAGGCGCTGAATTTGTAAATGGAGGAATCTACACATAAATCCATGTTAGGAAACTACGCATTTTTTGTATGTGATGACTGTAATTGACAGTGGAATGTGAGAGAATCGATACCATGTCAAATTTTTTGCTTCAGAAAATTGAATTTTCTTCACCACTAACTGGAATACCATTGGCTCACTGTAGCTAAATGGTAGCTTAGCTACAGCGAGCTAATTAAATCGGCAATAACGTTAGCCAATGGTAACTTTGAGGACAACGTTTTTTTCTGTCGCAAGAGATCATTTTTTTAAACTGCTAGATCGATACTATGGGCAAGGATGTTGACCAGTTTGCATATCAGGCTTAGCCAAGGAGTTTAATTCATGCAACTCCTTAAAAATTGGGGTTGGAGTCAACTTCTCCATATTCTAAACAGTCTTCGAACTTGGCTTGCTGGTGAATAATCAATAACTGATCTGGGGTTGTCATCTAGTGATCAAGTACTGTAACTGGGTGCATAAATAGAACACCCCCGTGTCCGTCTACATTAGCACAAAGGGGCTAGGCTAATGGACCTATTGGTTGTGTCAAACGAAGACTCGTCTATCTTAGATGTGTTATGGCCCCAATTTGTTATTACTTTACACAACAGCGAAGGATGACACAAAAATTTTAGAACTTGAACACATTTAACTTTTAACAAAAAAAAACAACTAACAACTAAGGACCAAGATTGATTAACAACAAAACAACAGAAATATTTACAGTCCCTTGTTTGTTGGGGTGGCTTGGTGATGTCCTGGGTAAGGAAAATGCTCAAACACAGGCAAAAATCCACTAAAGAAACTTCACAGGTCTTGAACAGAATGACAGGTCTGGTCACATGTATCCTTCTTGCAATTTCTCCTACTACTACTACTGTCTCAATTCTTTTCGTTTTATACTCTTTTGCAGACCCCACCCACATTTAGACCTTTTTTTTTTTAATTTTCGGGGACTTTCCCCAGACATGCCCAGGACATGTCTAAACATAACTCCAGTCTGGGCTTAACAAAAAAAAAGGTAAATACTGCCATCTAGTGGCCTCTATTCTCATTACAGATGAAACAGTCAGCTGGCAACTTCAGTTTGCGGTTTAAATGGATTAAACCACCTTGGACTATGTAGTTCATGCGCAAAAACTCAGCTTCTTATTCTCGGCTCCAAACATTGTCAAAATGTGCGGGAAGTCGAAGGCAAATTTTACAGACTTTAATCACTTTGAGCCATAAGAAATACCACTCTATCGCAGAGGAGGTCCTGCCCTTTTCAACCAGTCACAAGTCCACCTGGCCTAAATGGGTTTTCCGTGCCAAACAGGTCAGTCGGCTACTTCAGTCCGTGGTTATAATGGTTGGAACTACCTTGAGCTAAGTGGTACATGCTTTATACGCGAATCAATACGCTTAGCAGAAAAGTGCTGATAAATTGCCCAAGCGTACTTTTAAAACTTAATGCATATGAAATTCCATCTTCTTATTCGCAGCTCCAAACTCTGAGTATCAAACTTCCGCTCTTATTTTGCTGGGCTTGAAGCAACTTGTCAAGGTTTCAATTGTTGAAACCAACTAGCTGGCTACTACTACCACCTCGCAAGTTTGTTAGGCCAAACTTATACACAAACACATACACTAATCATGAATTGACACAACCAAAGCCGGCACGAGAAGGAAAAACAAAACACAATTAGCAAAAGTATTAAACAGACCTGAAATGAAAACAATTTCAATTAGAAATACACCCTTGTGCATATTAATTTAAACAAGCTGTGAAAAAGGTACAAAATAATGGATTTATTGACTGGAATAAGGCTGATTTCAATTTGGATAGTCACACTTATTTATACATAACATGACCATCAGTTTTTAAGACTGACACCAACTGCGCTTACTATGACCCTGTATAATTTGCTGGTGTGTTTGCGCAAAGTGACCATCTTCATGTGTTTTCTCAGTGCCACGTCTATCATGTACGATGTCTGATTCACAACTAACTAACCAGGGAAACAAAAGACCACAAATAAAGAAAACACCTGGTGCTGAAAGGAACGGGCTTAGACTCCAAATGCAGTTCAGCATTGGCAGGGAGTTTTAGGATTCACAAAGCTCATGGTTAAGACAGAAAGAGATCAATAGCCAGGCAAAATCAAAGTCAGGGGACAAGCAAAATAATCCAGTAACCAGAGAATCAGTCCACACAAAGACAGTAACAAAAGGGGGCTGAACTAAGGGAATGGAGGGGGAAAGAAAAAGGGAGTAGGATGGGATAAGGGAGAACACAGGAGAAACTAATAACTAATAAGGGAGAACGAAGTACTAATCAATCCGCAATCGCACAACGTAATACAAACAATCAAATACGAGACTTACGGGAGAATCAAAAGAAACGAGCATTCAACAATCGAAACGGGAAAAAAGCGCAGAAACGAGACTGACCAAGACGAGCTGTGGTAGAAACGAGTTGACAAGAAGCTGAGGAATAGTGGGTCTTTTATACACAAACAAATTAAGCGGAATCCCAGCTAAACACAGCACAGCTGTAGAGAGAGGTGGAGCTAGAAAAACAAGGACAGTGATAGGACAGAGAGAGGAAATGGGTGGAGTTCTAACTCTAATCTAACTAAACACCCGTGCCTCAGTAAACTACTCTCAGGTGCGGAAAGTCAATGAGAACAGCGAGAGAGAAGAGAGTGGAAATACCCAACCGAAATTACAGGGAAGAGAGTGTGATGAAAAAGCAAGACGCTTCGAGACAGAAACAAGAGGAAAACACTGAAGACCAGAGACAGCGCAATCTTCCAGAAACATACATGCTCTAAACGAATAAATATGATAAATATATAAATAATAGCAAAACTAAAAACTACCGAGAAACATACTTAAAACAAACATACAATGCACCAATCTCTAACAGGTGCAATATCCATTGATTTCATAACTGCATATGCACAATTATTTTGTCACCCATCCCAGAGATACAATGACATTTCTTACATGATTCCATTCTGTCCAGTGGAAAAAAAAAGTGAAAATACAGAAAAAAATACAGTCTTTGCTTGAGAACATGAATTGGGTTGAAATATCTTTTAAAATGCAGCTTGTTTCAATGGGGACCCGCCTGGATGACATCACGAAAAACGTGAATAATCGTCACGTGATGCGGATGTCGGGCAAACATCGGGCATCTGCCATACAGTACCATTGAAATCGAGACACACTAAACTGCTTGTTATTCGTTTTTTTTCTCCATTGAATGAAGCGGAAATGTGTGCTCAAAAGTAGTTTAAAAATAGAATTACTGCTCCTGAGCCATATATCGATGAATATTAACTGACAACACTTAATGGGCGAATTACGAGCGGCAAATTTAGTCACACTCCTCCCTTTCTCCCCTGACCGGGGCAGCGACTTACGCCCAGGTAACTTGGGTTAACCTGCTCCCTTCTGATACTTATGCAGACCCACCAGCAGCGATAGGTGTACAAAACTCCTTAAAGGTATAGTTTGCGATCATAATCCAAAATCAAAATCGCCGTATTTATCCTCACTATCTGCAAGCTGTCGCTTCTGAGAGCATGGTGAAAAAAATCCGGTTTCAATACAGCCTGGGCACTGAATTTCACCAGAACATGGGTTCCCCCCAGCCCCCGTAACGTGCGCAGTGTTATGGCCCCAATTTGTTATGATATATAAGACAGCAATGGATGACAGACAAAATTTTAAAACTTAAACAAATTTAATTAAACAAAGACTGACAACTAACCTACAATTTATACTACTGACCAAGATTGATATATGCAAGAAAAAAAATATTTACAGTCCCTGAGATGGGGTTGCTTGGTGATGTCCTGGGATAGGGAAATGTTCCAACACAGGCAAAAATCCACAAAAAAACTTCACAGGTCTTGAACAGAATGACAGGTCTGGTCACATGTATCCTTCTCCTTGCAATTTCTCCTACTACTTTACTCTCTCATTTTTTCTCCTTATATACTCTTTTGCAGCCCCCTTCCACCTTTTAGACTTTTTCTTTCCTCTGGGACTTTCCCATCTCAGAGATGCCCAGAACATGCCCAAACCCGGCTCCAGACTGGGCTCAACAAAAAAAAAAACGCCATCTAGTGGCATTTTTTCACATTACAACAGTTAGAGTACAGAGAGCATTGTAGCATTTGCGATGGCTGAAAAACAGCCCAAGAGAAAATGGTCGAAGGGACATAAATTAAAAAGGAAGGGCCACAACCATGAAAGGGCGAAGACCCGGGTCAACACTGGTGTGGCTTTCTGACGGTATAGGGGAACTCCATGAATTGATGGGTCTGAAAACAGACGTGGAGGTTGCCATCTTTCTGCTGGACAGGAGAGCAACATTAGCTTTTGCTTCACACAACAGTAACAGCCATCAGGCATTCATCATGTTGTCTAATCTGCCAAAATGCACCGTTGTTGTGATGTTATCTATTTACAATAGCAGTCGAGTTGTGGGTACAGTTGTCTGACCTTAGCTTCGCAAATTGAACTTGTGGCTACTAGTTCTTGTGAATATCTGACATCTTTTGCAAGGAATCGAGGGGGAAATCAAACACTGTACATGTGTGTGACTAGATGGAATGAAATGAACCGCTGTCGTCTCAGCTTATTGTTTTGCTTGTACTGCCTTGCTTAGCATCCATGCGGTTGTAGCTGTACTGTTATATACCCACTGTTCAGGAAGAAATTATTCTATAAGCTCCTGATAACCATTTCTTCCAAAACGAAACAATTCCGACAGCAAGCTACAAAATGAGCTCATAGCAGAAACACGCAAACGGTCTGAGCGTCGCTTGTGTGCAGCTGGCGAATTGATAACTTGTACCGGGAAAAATTACGAATCCAGTTTCCACTTTTTAAGCTTGTAATTAGCTAGAACGATTTTTAAATGCATTCCTGACTGAAGTCTGTTCGTGGACACAGACTCCTATTTGAGGCATTGCGCTGACAAGCATACTTTAGCAGTTCTTTATATGACAGGCTTATTATCATCTTTGCTACAATACTACTAAAACTAGTCACATGTACTTTCAAAGCAATAAATAAAGCTTCCCCACGCCAACTTACTCTTGAGCTTTGGAGGGTCCGGCCTCCGCCATATTGGACAGCTACGCAGTTTCTACGGCCCAACTTCGAGGGTGGATCCAGGGGCGGAGTATGAAGGGAGGGGTGGGTCTGAATTTGTTTACACTTCAAATATCAACTACCTCTCTACTCGTTTTCTCCTGCATCGCTGACTACACCTTTAAGTAGTCTTCACAAGCTTTGTTCCCTGACCTAGCATTATTCTTGACCTTCAACATATTTTACATACACTGCGAGGTTTGAAATAAGTGGTATCGCATTACATTTTTGCTCTAAAAATTCCTGCTTTTGAACCGAAATGAACAATACCAGACAAATGGAACGCAGCCACTGCAAAAGAAAATCCTAACAACATAGGTGGAATAACTTCTAGAATAAATTCTAGCATAGAATTATACTAGTCAGGGGCGGTCCTAGAACTGAAAAATCGAGGGCAAATATCCATCCCGTTTTTGACAACAATTAGTCCTGGCTAGTTCTAGATGGCTTTCCTTAATTAACACATTTTCCAATTTAAGAATAATCAAGGGGCAATTGAAGACACGGCTTCTCTTCCCCAGGCAATCTAGCAGCGGCAAAATAATAGGCTATATTCAGTACAGAGAAATAATGGTAACACTTAACTTGAAGGTATCGTGATAAGAGTGACATGACAGAGTCATGAACGTGTCATAAACATAGACAATGTCATAAACATTGTCATTAAGTGTCATTCGGTTTGACACTGTTTGGGTTGTCTTGATTATGACAACTTCGTCATAAGAGTGTTGTGATACTGTCATAACTGTCACGACACATGTAACAGTTATGACAGTGTCACGTCACTCTTATGACGGTACCTTCAAGTAAAGTCTAACCAAAATAATTTAATTTTAATTAGGTCTGAGCACTGGCACTCAGTAACGGTAACTTTTCTTCCAGCGAGAGCGGCATTTCAGAACTCTTCAGCGAATGAAGGTAATTCTGGTGACAAGTACTTGGTTTTGTCCATTTACTTTTTCCAATCAGACAGCTGTCTATTTTTTACAGCAAGTTGCGTGACCGTGTTACAAAAACAGGTGTACGTACTTGTCGCCGAAATTACCTTCATTGGCAAGAGAGTTCTGAAATGCCGCTTTCGCTGGAAAAAAATTTACGTTGCTGAGTGCCAGTTCATAGACTAATTTATAATTAAATTATTTTTCTGCACTGAATGCAACCCCTTATTTTGTCGCTGTTAATTTGCATGGGGGAGAGAGGCCGTGTCTTCAATTGTCACTTGATAATTCTTAAATTGGAAAACATGTTAATAAAGGAAAACCATTGAGAACTAGCCAGGTTATTCTATTTAGATCAGTGGCCAGGACTAATTGTTTTCAATGAAGGGATGGATCTTTGCCTCCGAATTTTCAAGGTAAACGCCGGCCCTGCAACTACTGTATTATCAAGTTACAGATATGATTAACCACTCAACACCAAGTCTAGAGTATTATTATGCAAATTCTGAATTATTAGATGTGGCACGTATTCACAAAAGAGGCTACCTGAAACCATATTATTACACTTAGTCTGATCAGAAATAAATGTTCAATTAACCACTCAGCAAATTGGTACTGGGTATTCTATTGCAGAACGTCGAGCACTGATGTGCAACAAACAATAACTCAAAGTATACTGGCTAAAGACACAAGGAGGAACTATTATAGTGAAATCACAAAGGTAGCTATATAACTTATCTATTTGAATTTCTTGCAAGTAGTACTGCCAACACAGTGAAATACTTTCTTGTGAAATAAATATCAAAAACGATAATTTTAAGTCTTCCCTTATCTCAACTTGAGCTTAAGTTATTTTGTTTCTTCACAGCTGAAGGGCTTTGAAGTCCAACTGTCTGCTTAAATGACTTTCAATTGAAAGTCTGGCAAGGCTATGAAACCTCTTGGGTTGTTGTTGCTGTAGCCTACAGCTATGATCTGATTCACTATCCCTTCACTATCTGAAGTAGCCTTGCTTTGGAGAGATAGGCCTGGCTCTGTCAACAGGATGAATAGTGACTTAAGTAGACTTATAAATAAATCCAGCCAATTTTGCCATTTAATTGTATAATTCAAATGGCTGAGAGACTGACCTATATGTAAGTAATTGCCATTGGTACAACAGTTCACTAATAAATATAAACAGCCAACCAGTTTCTGCCACACTCACTCACTCACTCACCATCAAAAACATCTTCAGACTGCTGGTGGTGAGGATCTACTGTTGGGTTAGGTTCAGATGAAGTGACCACAGCTGACTCTGAAGTGGCAATACAGAAAGGTTTAATTATTCCATTTCATACTGCTTTTTTAAACATGTAAAATTATATTTTAAAATTATATGGACCAACTAAAGAAGAAATAACATGCCTTATCTTGGAATAAACCAAATTTAGATGGGCTTCTCTGTCAGTACCAAGGACTGTAGTTTCACTTTGATATTGTGTGAGGAGGGCAAGCTCTGTAAAATTACCCCCCATGTAAACAAGACTTATGTCAACAGAATAAAGTAGCAGTTTAGTTTTTGTGAACACTTTTGTAAGAAAGTAAAATGTCAGCCTTTTCAAGAGATTGTTTCAATTACACCCAAGGTTACCAAACAGTCTGCATGTAGTTCGCTATCCAAGCCTAGGCTGTGCAGTCACAAGAGCCAAGTATGCAGTAACCACTCATAATAAGAATGGAGGAACGAGTCCTGCCGCTACCGGATTTTTAACGGTCTACTAAAATGAGTGGCGACTGATGACCATACCGATCTTTTCTGCAGATGATTTCGTTAATAACTGAACAATGTCATTTTTGTCAGGCGATTATTTACTCAGCTAACCGCATGTTACATTAACGTCACGTTAGCAGCTGAACAGCCAGCCTAAACAGCTAACATGGCAAGCTAGTTTAATACCCTCACCTTTCTTTAAAAATTATTTTGTGATTTTCTGGGCCCCTGCTTTGCTGGCCTCTCTCTCTCTATCCTTTTTTGGTTTCCAGATTCGTGTGTGTGGGCTGCGCGTACTATTGACTGCCGTAATTCGCGAACCTCGCAAGCAACAAACGCATAGACAATTTTCCATGAGGAGCACGAAGCATGGACCGAACCATTTTTTAAGAAGGGGGTTGTTGAAATTTAATTCATTAATATTGCATGCTTTTGTGGCTTTGTGATAAACTCTGGTGCAACAATATGAATAGCAGTCAGGTCTATGCATAATAATTTAGACATAGTGGTTACTGTGGGTTTTTTAGGCAATGGGCTGTGGGCCCTTATAATTGTCATCACCTTTCCCCCCTATAAGACGACCCTGATTGTACTTGTTCATGTGCATACACATGGATCTTGCAATGCATGAAATGTAAGATTGAAAATCAAGTAGTACTATCTTAAATGGCCTCCTGGAATAAGGCCACCCTAAAGAAAAATTACCACAAAATACTGCAATAAAAATACAAAACCCAAAACCAGTGAAGTTGGCACGTTGTGTAAATCGTAAATGAAAACAGAATACAATGATTTGCAAATCCTTTTCAACCTATATTCAATTGAATACACTGCAAAGACAAGTTACTTAATGTTCGAACAGGTAAACTTTGTAATTTTTTTGGAAATATTAGCTCATTTGGAATTTGATGCCTGTAACATGTTTCAAAAAAGCTGGCATAAGTGGCAAAAAAGACCGAGAGTTGAGGAATGCTCATCAAACACTTATTTGGAACATCCCACAGGTGAACGGGCTAATTGGGAACAGGTGGGTGCCATGATTGGGTATAAAATCAGCTTCCCTGAAATGCTCAGTCATTCACAAACAAGTTGGGGCGAGGGTCACCACTTAGTGAACAAATGCGTGAGCTGATTGTCGAGCAGTTTAAAAACAACATTCCTCAACGAGCTATTGCAAGAAATTTAGGGATTTCATCATCTACAGTCCGTAATATCGTCAAAAGGTTCAGAGAATCTGGAGAAATCACTACACGTAAGCGACAAGGCCGAAAACCAACATTGAATGCCCGTGACCTTCGATCCCTCAGGCGGTACTGCATCAAAAACCGACATCAGTGTATAAAGGATATCACCACATGGGCTCAGGAACACTTCAGAAAACCACTGTCAGTAACTAAAGTTCGTTGCTACATCTGCAAGTGCAAGTTAAAACTCCACAATGCAAAGCGAAAGCCATTTATCAACAGGACCCAGAAACGCCGCCGGTTTCGCTGGGCCCAAGCTCATCTAGATGGATGCAAAGTGGAAAAGTGTTCTGTGGTTTGACGAGTCCACATTTCAAATTGTTTTTGGAAACAGTGGACGTCGTGTCCTCCGGACCAAAGAGACTGTCCATCCGGACTGTTATATGCGCAAAGTTCAAAAGCCAGCATCTGTGATGGTATGGAAGTGTTTTAAATACTTTTACTTTTTGCTGGCTGGTGGAAATGGAGTATTTTGCATTTCGCGTCGGACAGTCTTGATCGTGCATGTGATAATTTCTTCACACTGTCAATGGTCATGGAATTGATTTGCTCTCTGATTGCAAACACTATTTTATCTCTGCTGTGGAAATAAAGCGTGAATCTGTTCGATCCATCGGACAAATTTTCAAAAGAAAGACCGAATAAAGACTGCTGTCTATCTTCAACGGAAGAAAACAGACGAATAGGCTAAAAAGACCAAGAAAAGTCGATAGCTATCAATTTGCATTTTGTGAAGGTCAAACAAAAACATAAGCTTGCACGTCTAATAATTCCCTACTACGCCGCCACACCCATCTCGGCGCACGTTCGTCTACCAAAGGCTGCGCGCCTCACGAAATTACCACTGCGCGGGCTGCGCCGGACGAAATTACCACTGTGCGGGCTGCGCCATGCCACGCCACCTGCACTGCGCCAGGAAATTAGAGCCCCTTGTCTTTGCAGTGTATTCAATTGAATATAAGTTGAAAAGGATTCGCAAATCATTGTATTCTGTAATCTACGATTTACATAATGTGCCAACTTCACTGGTTTTGGGTTTTGCACTATAGTTTTCTATAGTAAATATGGTATTTTTGCGGAATTACTATAGATATACTATAGTAACTCTGTAGTTTACTATAGTGATGCTAAAGTAAACTACAAAAGTCAAACTCTTCTATACTAAACTATAACGATGGTATTCAATTACTATAGTATATTTGCGACAAAATATAGTTTACTGTAGTAAAGTGTGGTTTGCTATAGCTTACATCAATTTTACTGAAGTAAACTATAGTTAACTATAGTAAGTTTTTGGAAGGGAAATGAAGGGTTTTAAGACATAGACGCTTCATTCAAGTGCTGTAGTACCTACCTGTCTAAGGCTACGTTCAGACAGCAGGCAAATGTGGCCCAAATCCAATTTTTTTGCCCATATGTGACCTGTATCTGATCTGTTAAAGACAGTTTGAACAGCACAAATTCGATTTTTTAAAATCCGACCCAAGCCACTTTCATATGCGGTCCTAAATCTGATACATATCTGATATTTTGCAATGCGACTGCTGTCTGAACGGCTAGGTCGCATTTATCCGACCTTTACGTCATTATTTGTCTGTAATGATGCTGAAATCGGTTGAAGATAAACTTTATCTGTGCCACACACGCGCCGAGACGGGATGTCTCCATATTGACTTCCGTAAACAATCAGCGCATGCTTCTGTGGTCACGTATTACCTCAGGACCTCTTTTGCGTATGCTGGTCACTTCAGGGTCGGATTCACTTCATACTCAAAACTGATACAAGTCGCATATAAAGTGTAATATGAAGGTGCACACAAAAAAATCTGATTTCTCCAAAAAATCTGAGTTGTGCATCAAGACCTGCTGTCTGAACGTAGCCCAAGATATCCCAGATTTCATCATCCTACAACCTTATCATCTTACAATCAATATTTGAGGGATTTTGCATTGAAATGGTAGAGTGGATAGAACCTATGCTCAGCGATCTTGTCATCCTGATCAGCTGACCCTTTATACAGCTACCTGATTGGACAATGCGGACATACAACTTTTTAAACTGATGTGGACTGAAAATTCATACAAAGTACTTTGCACTTTCTGGATGTTTCTCTCAGCTGCCATCTATCACTGAAAAAATTACATCAGGACATAGTACCTGTTAATACTGAGATTATTTCTATGGTAGAATATAATTTTTGATGAAAAGTGGAGATAGGCCCAGTTAATCCTTAGCCCAGCATTTGTTATGCCCCCAAGCTTGAATGAGTTTGTCGGGGCATTATGTTTTCTCCCCTTCCGTCCAGGTGTCCTGTCATAAACTTTTCGTTTGTTGCGCTCTAAAGTGAACACCGCTCAAAGGAGGTTTATGATTTTTGTCGGGGTGAATGGTCGTACAAAAGGGACAATGCCTATTGATTTTGAGCCACAGCAGCCATCTTGAAATCCTTGTCACGCTCTAACGTGAACACGGCTCAACGGAGGCTTATGATTTTTGGTGGGATGAATAGGCATACATAGGGGATGATGCCTATCGATTTTCAGCTTACTCAGCCATCTTGAAATTCTTTAGCGTACTCGCCGGAGGTTTTTGCTTTTTGGTGACCTCAATGGAGATAATGCCTAACACTCACTTTCTGTACAAGTTCTTCGACAGTTACAGTCGGGGGCATATGCCACACCTTGCGTTTGCTCTTGTCTTTAATATATATACAAGCCCCAATTCCAATGAAGTTGGGACGTTGTGTAAAACGTGAATAAATACAGAATACAATGTTTTGCAAATCCTTTTTGATGTATATTCAATTGAGAATACTTCAAAGACAAGATATTTAATGTTCAAACTGATAAACTTTATTGTTTTTTTTAAATATTCAATATTTTATTGAAATATGTTCCAAAAAAGCTATTTCTGCTGAAATTATTCACAAATTAATCAAAATGGCTTCAAGATTGCTGCCATAGTGGCCATATTTGAGACTGAATCCATCCCAAATTTCAATCTTGGCCCATGAACCACACTTCCACATAATATAACTGAAATTGATTTGGGAATAGAGAGATACTGGGCTCTAAATTCGTAGACCAGGCACAGGCGCGGCGAATGGGGGGTGCGCCATGCCAACGGGGTGTGTCCAGGCGTATGTTGCAATTTCGTGCCCGGTGTAGCCTGGTGCAAGTACTCCTCTGTCCCGCCTCTGTCCCTCCTTCCAGCGCAAGTGGCAAAGAAGGCGTGTTTGGGTATAACACAGCCGAGTCAAATCTTCACCAATCAAATGAGCTCCTCTCCTCACCTTCAATGTGTTGGAATATAGAAGCCTCTGTCCTATATCTGTATGATGCGTTAATGTTGCATTTTACTTTGCTGCTTCAGGCATGTTTTCTGCACTGCTTACGTCTATATTAAGCATTATGAATATGAGTTAGCTGGCTAGCTAGGGCATTTGCGAATTATTGCCATTAGCGAACTTGAATGGAATTTCAAAACGAAACTACGTCAAAACTATTCAAACTTGTGAATTTGTAATGAAATACGACGGTTGCTCATTGGAAAGAGAAATGATGGATAGCTTGATCCTATTATTACACCCTGTTGCAGCTTAAAATTTTGGGATTAACATGCATGGACAACAATGCAAGATATGTTTCACATTTATTTTCAATATGTGATCTTAACTCAGTACGACATCATAGCAATCACGCTGTATTCCTTTCCCCCACTAAAAACGATAAAACCTAAGTGACAATAATATTAGCCTAGTATTAATGTTTTGCTTGATGCTTATTTACTTGCTTGGTACTTGAATTGTTTTTGGTTTAGGTAAAAATGGTCATCACAATCTTTTCGCCGAGTTTCTTCGCTTTAAGAGGATAGGCCGCATGACGAGGTTGCTATTAGGAAGCATGCTATATTTATTATGCAAATTCATTGCCCCCGTTATGGGGGCGTTCAGACTTAAGGTTAATATTTGTATAGAATGTATGCTTAACACTGATATCTTTAAATCCTCACAGTTTTTATTGCAACAAAACTGTTGACTTGCTTGTGAACTACTGGTACGTGAAGCAGCTTTTCTCGAAGTGCTCTGAGCAAAGCATTGTTTTGTTGTTTTGTAAGGCTGTCCACGGTCAATTCTTCTTAAATTAGCAAGCCACTCTTTCAAAAGGTCTCCACTATTGCGTGGAAATTGATGTTAACTTATTTTGCCGTATTTTCCAGACGACTGAATGGCATTATTATGAGTGCAAGCAACAGCACCACAAGATTTCCCCATATGCACTATGCTGAGATCAACCTTTGTGTATATTTTGCTTCGGGGATCACGTGGCCACCTACATAACTTGCAACGACCTCATTCGACCACCAAATCCGAACAGCTGGACCTCCATGTTCGGTTTTGGTGCGCTGGAGAGGTGCAATCAAGATACATGGGCTCTCGGTTCATGGGCCATGGAACAGCTCAGGACCTACTGAAACATATCGAAGTGATAGTTACTTTACTCATGGGCCGCAGTGTTTTACTGATGAAATTGTAAACCATTCTATATCAGTTGGCTACAATACAAATACATTTCAAAACCATGTGCTGTCCATGGCATTGAGGAAACTGGGATATGTTTCAATGTACGCCATATCCCATCTAAAGGAAATGGGCCATTAGAAAATGTAATTTAGTGTGTTTAATCATGTGAAATGAAAAAAAAAAAAACCTATGCCCTGTAGATGGGATATGCCATGCTTTGAAACATGTTCCACAATGCCATGCTCTATGCTCTATGCCATGGGCTGCGCATGGTTTTGTAATGTATTTACATTGTACAGAAATGTATTGATTTTCAGTGGGCATATACACATTGGGCGAAAACAGGTAGTGCATCCCAAAGTTTTCAATGTTAACATTCAAATTCATATTTAGCATGGCTAGACCTTTCAAAACAGTTGGTTTCATTGGGATAATAAACAGATGAAAAGGTAGAGGGTGGTTAAAAATATTCCAAAGAGTTTTGTGAGTTCACGATACAGGTGGCCTATGGAAAGAAACTCCTTGTCAGCCTTTCTGTAATTTGTTCATTTTTTTGTTTAATTTATTTCAGTAATTGGGCCACCAAAATTGAATGTTGCATTTATTTTTCAGCTGCATGGTGTGGGTATATTAGTCAAACCAAGCCTGAGACATACTTGAAGAAAGGCCGTAGATAGTTAAATTTATATGGTTAAATGTATAAAGTGTGTGTATGGTTGTTTATTTAATGATGTACATCTATCTTTTTATTTCTTATTTATAAAGAGTCATTGCATCGATTGGACTGCAGCAGGCTGGTTTCAGTGTCCAAGGATGGGCCCTGCCTCCGCTCCTGCAGCCATGTGCTCCCTCAGCCAGATCACCAGAGTGACCACATCTGCTTAAGTGGCGGGCATCAGCTAGACAGCCAACTTCTTGGCCATGTTGGGGATGGCCCACATAAATCGGTCCATCACCACGTGGTCTACAACCTTGATCTTGGGCAGCAGCTTGGCTCATAGCCACTGGTCTCCCAGATGCGCAAATTCGACCAGCTTGATGCGGGCAGGGCGGCCGGGTTGGTATTCCCAAGTGCTGAACATCTGGGCGGCAGAGTAGACCGACAGGCCTGAACGTAGTTATATTTATTAGTGTAGACGGGGGTAACAGTGGGCTTCCGTGGATGGCAAGTCAAAGTATGCCTGCTATGCCATCCTGGGCAGGAATGGTGCCAGGATCCCGACCCACTCATCCTGCTCCCATATTTTCGTTCAGCTATTCTCAGCTGCGGAAGGCAGCTGCGTCATCTTCCTCCATCATTTTAGTCAGTAACTTGCGAGATCCAGTCAATCCGTGCTGGGATCTTTTCCTGATGGTTTTCACCAGGCAGGAAACTCCGGCTACGGCTTGGGAAGCTTGCTGGGCACCCATATTGGTTCAAATCAGCTCCTCCATCCTGTCTGTAGGGTAACCAGAGAGAGACAGAGAAAAACGAAACCCCACAGCACAAACACCTAGGACCGAATACACTGCACAGTACTAATCCCAGTAATACTAGTAATACTGGTTACCCATGCCAATGTGTGCCTGTGTCAGTGCCTGCATTCTCCACCAGTGTATGAGACACTGGAAATCACGGCGCAGACCAGGCAGGAGACTGGGTCAAGACTAGTCCACTGGGTGGTTATTATATTTTGATATATTATATCAGAACGAATAGGCACAATGATAGCGCAAGCACTTCATAAACTCAGGTTATCAGCTTTCTGTAGAGTAGGTGAAGATCCCTTGGTCCGGGCTTCGGAGTTCTGGCAGCATGGTCTTCTGGCGCCAACTGAATGAGGCTTTTCTTTGGCTTTTGAAGTGATCCCCCAGTGTCTCTAGGCTTTGCAGGGCACTGTCCGAATCCCAGTCTCTCCACTGTCGGAATCTTTTTTGGAGAATAAAACAAAAGAATGGCTTGACAAAAGCTTGAGATCCCCACTCATTGCCATCCTCCCCTTCACTGCCCATTTCTTCTTTTAGGCTGTGGTCGACTCAGATTATCATTGCACACAGCAGTGTTACCTCGTTCCCTTTTGGCTTATGACTCGCAGCTGGTGGGAACTGTCCAGCTAGATGCGAGTCTGGAGAGTGCTGAATGGGAGTTGGCTCTCCTGCCGCTGTCCAAGGTGCTGAGGGTGTATTCAGAGGCGGGAGTAAGGGGGAGGAGAATCGACTGTGTCAGGTGTCTCGACGTGTTTGAGGGGTGTGGCCACGCCCCAGTTGCCTACACTACCTAGATTGAACAGAATTGGTGAAACAAACATGATAGGGGGTATACTGAAGTCCTCAAGCAGTCCACATTTTAAACAAGCGAGAACCTTAGCATGCCATTTCATTTGATGTGGAATCAATTCTAAAACAAGATCCAGCAAAATGCCACTATGTTCAGTATTATAACCATAGGCTACTGGTTTCAAACCAGAACTAATAACAAACTGGTGACAAACTAGTAACAACAGTTTGGTAACTATGGCAATGGTGGGAAACGGAAAACTTTAAAAAAGCAAGCCAGCTATAAGTAACAAATACTCAATGTAACAATATGCCTGCTTACTCATCAAGGGAGACTTCCCATTATTGACTTCCTTCTCCAGAGAATCAATGCTATCAGGCTCAAGGAACCCTCCAGTGTGGTTCCATTCGAGATGACTCTGCATCGCATTTACATTTCATAAACGCAACTTGAACACTTCTGGGTTGCTTTTGGTAGCATTTTCTAATGCGTTCACATTATTCAAATGTAAAAAGTTGAGCGATTGTGACCTAATTTGCAGTTATGCTTGGGTTTACATAGAACCCCTATTCTGAAATAGTTTGGACAAAGTGTAAATTGTGAATAAAATCAAAATGCAATGTCTTTCAGATCATATGAGCCAATATATTATTCACAATAGAACAAAGATAACATTTCAAATGTTGAAACTGAGACATTTTACATTTTTATCCACAAAATGAGCTTATTAAAATTTTCTGGCGGCAACAGGTCTCAAAAAAGTTGGGACACAGGCAAAAAAAGGGCTGAAAAAGCAATTATTATAAAAGAGAATCAGCTGAAAGAACATTTAGCCAGGGTTCTCACGGATCCTTAAAAAGTCTTAAAAGGCATTAAATTCACAAATCTAAAAATAAGGCCTTAATTGGCATTAAAATGTCTTAAATAAATCTTTCAAAAGTCTTAAAAATGTGAACTCGTGATGAATTAGTGAACACACTGAGAAAGCGCCTCAAAGAAAAAATGGCAGAATTGGCAGAGGTGGAGGAGGAACTGAAAAAAGCAGTGCCATATCAGTGAACGATATCGGCTTTAAAATTAAATATCGGACATCGGCCGTTCTGCTGATATCTGCCGATATACATACCCAAAACCAGTGAATTTGGCACGTTGTGTAAATTGTAGATAAAAACAGAATACAATGATTTGCAAATCCTTTTCAACTTATATTCAATTGAATACACTGCAAAGACAAGATGTTTAATGTTCAAACTGAGAAACTTTTTTTGTTGTTGAAAATAATCATTAACTTAGAATTTAAAGGCAGCAACACATTGCAAAAAAGTTGGCACAGGGGCCTTTTTATCACTGTGTTACATTGCCTTTCCTTTTAACGACACTCAGTAAATGTTTGGGAACTGAGGAGACCAATTTTGAAGTTTTTCAGGTGAAACTCTTTCCCATTCTTGCTTGATGTACAGCTTAAGTTGTTCAACAGTCCGGGGTCTCTGTTGTTGTATATAATGCACCACACATTTTCAATAGGAGACAGGTCTGGACTACAGGCAGGCCAGTCTAGTACCCAGACTCTTTTACTACGGAGCCATGCTGTTATAACACGTGCAGAATGTAGCTTGGCATTGTCTTGCTGGAATAAGCAGGGGCGTCCATGAAAAAGACGTTGCTTGGATGGCAACATATGTTGCTCCAAAACCTGTATGCACCTTTCAGCATTAATGGAGCCTTCACATATATGTAAGTTGCCCATGCCTTGGGCACTAATACACCTCCATACCATCACAGATGCTGGCTTTTGAACTTTGCGCCTATAACAGTCCGGATGGTTCTTTTCCTCTTTGGTCCGGAGGACACGACGTCCACAGTTTCCAAAAACAATTTGAAATGTGGACTCGTCAGACCACAGAACACTTCCACTTTCCATCAGTCCATCTTAGATGAGCTCGGGCCCAGCAAAGCCGGTGGCGTTTCTGGGTGCTGTTGATAAATGGCTTTCACTTGGCATTGTAGAGTTTTAACTTGCACTTGCAGATGTAGCAACGAACTGTAGTTACTGACAGTGGTTTTCTGAAGTGTTCCTGAGCCCGTGTGGCGATGTCCTTTACACACTGATGTTGGTTTTTAATGCAGTATCGCTTGAGGGGTCAAAGGTCACGGGCATTGCTGTACAGTTGTACAATGCACTTCATACATGTTCCTTGTGAATAGAGGTGAAATTGGTTGTGGGTGTTGTCATAAGTCTGTTTTAAGTAGGACAGGCTGCAAGTATCTTATTTTTGTTTTGTTTAAAAACAATTGTAATGAATAAATATGACATGTTTTAAATAACATAAATTGAGGTATTTTTCTTATTTTGCACAAGGAGTGATTACTGATGTTACATCATTTTCAGCTTTGTCTTATGTCTGCATTTGCCAGCAGGCCGACATGATGAAGAGTCTGCAGAATAATTCTGTCTGTTAATTCCCCTGCAGAAACTAGATGATCACTGCAATTAGATGTGGGGGAAAAAATATCGGTATCAGTATCGGATATCGGCCAAATGAGTTGTAAAATATTGGCATATCGGATATCGGCCAAAAATCTAATATCGTCCATCCCTAGTATTAATGTTTTTAAATAAAACGTTTTCATTTGATCAAAAGGTCATATTTCATGTTCAAATAAACATTTGGGCAAAATTGTCCCGAATCCTATTATGAGGTGTTATTTTTCCATTTGTGTTTATTATGAAGTAGGTCTTAAATTTAGTATCAAATGGCATTAAAAAAGTCTTAAAAAGTCTTGAATTTAACTTGCCCTAAGCTGTGGGAACCCTGTTTAGCACATTTAGGTGTGAACTATACAGCTGTGCCTTCTGCAGATATTGTAAACCTGAGCAACCACTAAAGTGACTACATTTCCAGGAAAGACTGTATTAGGTGTTAAGTGACCCCTGAATTCCTTGAGGGACAAAACTACCGTTAAATAAATGGTAGGGTACTGTCCATTTTTCATATCTGATGGCTATAATAGACAGTAGAATGCCAGGATCAATGCCGTGTTGAATTTTTGCTTCAGAGAGTTGATTTATTTTACCACTAAGTTACCATACCTTTAGGCTATTGTGCAATTAGCTCATTGTGAAAATGGAAACTGATTTTTATTGCGATAAAAGATATTTTTATTGACCACTGGATGAATGCTTTTGGTGAATAGGTTAGGCTGTTTGCAGATCAGGTTTGAGAGAAGAGCTTCATTCATACAATTTCTGGGAAACAGTGTTTGGACTTAATACATTGACTAAAGTGAGTCCAATCAGATGTGCTGCCATGGCGGAGCGCAGACTGAACAAACACAGATCTGGTGTAAATTGGGGGTAAGAAAGTCAAGAGAAGTCACATTTGTTTAAATTAAGTAACAGTCCCTACACACATCGGCAATAGAAAGTGATTATGTAAGAAAATTGCACATGGCACCTTTAAGATTTGTTTGCAAGCAGACTAGGATAAAACTTGTGAAAGTCATTTCTTGCAGAGCAAAGAAAAAAGAGATTGCTTGAAGTGGATGCATTTCTCCTGTGACCTTTGACCAAGGTGAGCCAAACATGGTGGATCCCATGCAGTTGCTGGGATCTCATCTACACAAAATAAAATACATTTTCATGCCCAGTGACCTTGACCTTCCACCCATGTTAATGTAACATGGTGGATGCTCAGCTAGACATTAGTATGAACACTTTCCGAAAGTATGAAGCCATTGCTCCTTACGGTTGCTGGGATGAGAGGTATGTTCAAGACCAAAGGGTCTCACACTAGGTCTTTTAAGGGAAACACTCCCATGTTTTGAACGACTTGCCAGTTCTTGCACGTTTTCCCACATGGCTGTCACCAGGAGTTTGTGTAAAATTCTCTGAGGATGAATACCGATGTTGACAATATAGGACGCAATCTTGAAAAGATCATTCCCAAATGTACCCACTCTTCTAAGCAAGACCGAATGTAGTTTAATCTTTCAAGAAGCAAGAACTTGCCAGCTCTCATTCGACCTCTCGATCTTGAACATGCCCCAGGGGCCGTGTTTTCGTGACCAGAACCAGAAACCTGTTTGTGCCTTTGTTGTTGGTGGAGCGTTTTGGTTCTGCCTGAATGTTGCATTGTTTTAAACAAAGGAAACCAAAGGTTAAGGTGGGTTTAACACCAGTTCAAGAATTTGGAAAGGAAAAGCACCCCTATTTATTTGCTTCGTGCCATTTTGCTCGGCATTAGATGACATAGGGTGAAGTAGGAAGTAGGGCCGAATGATCAGCATTTTCCAACCTTTGAAGATGTCAGGAATCCCAATGCATTGTTTATGGCACCAATGTTCATTTCTGAAACATATCATGCATTTGAGAATGATGTCACTTCAACTTCTGTGAATATGCAGATCATTCAGATCTACTTCACCTTATGTTACCTAATGCTGACTCACAACCATGTCCTTGAATAATTTTTGGTCAACATTTTTACACACGTGTAAACATATTCCTGTTCATCCTTTTGGCATCACAAACATGTTTCTGGTTAGAAACATTACTCTAACACCTATGCAGACGGAAAACCATGGTAAATCATATAGGTATGCCCTTCGGGCAAACTAATTACACTTGAAAACTGAATTATTTGGTGTCTCCACTCCCAAAAATGGTTATTCAGTTTTAATGTTTATTATAAAAAGGAAAGGCAACTTTGCAAAGGGATAGGTATTTTACTGTCCCAACTTTTTTGAAATATGTAGCAAGAAACAAAACTGAAGGGTTAATTTTGAAAAATTAATAAAATTTAACATCCAATACTGTGCTGATTTATTGCCTGCTATGCAATACAGGTCACAGGTAATTCACCCACCACTGCTTTCAGTTTTCATTTCAAATTCACATACATCCGAGTTTTTTCTGATTTAAAGCTGTTGATATGCCACAATTTCATAGCTTAAAATACAAACAGTATCCAGTTCATGTCTCATTCATTTTGTGGAAGGTGTGGGAGATGTGGGCGGAGAGGTAGGAATGATTTCTTTTTTGCATTGTAGACCCATTATGTTAAGTTGTTTTTAGGAGACTGTCAAACCTAATAGACCAAACGAGTGCAGCTGACAGCCAGCGACACCCCGACCATGAACTATAGGCACTCGAGTGCAGCACCACTCGAGACAGAATGTTGTTTTACCTACTTTTTAAAGGGTGACTTTCAAGTTGAACAGGGCACTAAGCCCTTCCCCAAACAATTCGCGGAGAGTCCATCTGCCCTGTTGTTAGAATTTACATTCGGCACTGTCCTTCAGCTGTTATGCAATGACTTGTGATTCAAGTGTCACAAACTTCTACAATTGCTATCGCATAGTAGACTTATGCCATAAAACTGCTACTGCCATTACTACTACTACTTCTGCTACTTCAAAAATAATAATCATACCACCCTGCATGTTGAAAAAAAATTCTGCTTATTTCCCATAAAGGCCTCATTTTACTACAGTGAGGGTGCTGCGTTAAAAGATGCAAAAAGGTTCTGTCGCGTACAGTTTTTATCACAAAGAAAGAATGAAGATTTTCCTTAATATATCATATATATCGGCTTTTATGCACGAATCAAAACAGCAACTAATTCTGACAAACACAAAGGGGCTCAGGGCGCTCGGAGACATCAAAAAGTTTGTTTCCAACAGGTGCTCTTTTGCAGTCGGGTAGAGTTACAATTCAAAAAATAAATATTGCAAAGGCACTCAATTTAGAAAAAAGTATTAAAAAGCCTTTAATATTAACATGGCAAAAAAGTAAAAATTCAGGGACCTATGCATTGCAGCCAAGTTGGCCTCATCAGGACATGCTGCCTTGAAGAAGGCCCAGTTGGCCGCAGCGTGTAGGTCCCTGTATTTTTTACTTTTTTGCCATGTTAATATTCAAGGCTTTTCGAAACTAAGTGCCTTTGCAGTATTTAGTTTTTGAACAGCAACTAATACTGTTTGGGTGTAGTGAAACGCCCACATATGGAGCAAAAAAAAAACCACCACCATCATGTTTGCATTTTCCTCTGTTAATGACCATATTACCAAGCCTGAAATCAGGTTTAGGTTAAAATAATGTCTTTAGAATCATTCATACATGTGAAAATCAGCCAAGAAATGAACAAATAGTTCTCACCTGGCGTAGAGGAGGATGGAATTCATGTCTTTGTAGCAGTTTCTTTGGTGATTAAGGGATGATACAAGACAGCTTCACCTTACAAGTGGTTGTCGAAAGTGACAGTGCTTTGAAATGCACATCAGACATTGCGAGAAAATTTGCCACGTAAGGGCAAAACAAACTCTATTTTGGAATCAGCACCCCAAAATTTGTAAGAAACAAATACTGGAGTACATTCAGCAAAACTGATGCAGTGCAATGTTATAATAATGATGATGATGATAATAATAAAAATAAAGATGATGATGATGATAATAATTATTATTAAAATTATTATCATTATAGTAAGCCTGGCGGTAGCTGTAGCCTAGCAGCAGTAGTACTGGTCAATTGATCAAATATAGGTTTTATTGATTAAATACACTTCAGTGTGAATGGCCGCAGTTAGTAATATATGCTAAATTCCCCGGGCCTTTGACCTTAGCTCGTAAATAAATAAAGCATGACCAATAATTTTCTCTGGAATTCCATCGGTTCTGCTGTTTGTCGCCTCATATTTTCGCCCGATAAATCAGTGCAAGCTGAATACCATGTTCACTCTCATCGACAGTGCAATGTTCGAAGGCCAAAAGTGATGTCGATACCACTTCATTGTTGTCTTTATCCTTATTGTGGAAAAAAATAGCCTCATGCTACAATAAGGGATTGGCTACGTATAGTCTACCTTTCAACAGACGAGCAAAGCTTTCACTGGCTTCATCAGACTACAAACAATATGAATCTCCTGTCAAAAAAGAAAACCAAGTCATCAGAAAAGACATAAATAAAAGAGGCGATAAGAACATGGAGCAGAAGTGTAGGGTCTTGCCTAGGAAAGGAGTTTTATCTTTTCTCCTCATGCTGTATTGGGGATCTGAAGGTTTTGAAATTGGCCCACACGCCCCCACAAAGTGAAAAGCTGGCGCTTAAAACGCAACAAAAAAAAAAAAAAATCCATACTCTCCAGACACCCGCTTTGCTCAGGAGAATCGCGAGATATTGACCTTCAATTCAGTCGGCATTCAGCGTTGATGAAAGGAGATAGGCACTCTAATCTGCCCGTCGTGTCGGGCTGTGCTTTATTGACAAACTGACACGCACTTATTTTAGCTCGGGCTACAGACCTTGCAGAAGCCCAACAGATGTGATACATAAACGTAATAGATGTTTATTTAGAAGGACTAATACGAAAATGGCCACTACAAATCGAATCAATTTTCAGAGGCGAACATAATTCGATATTTCTGTACAGCTCTTCAACGACCCGGTATTCCTCACTAGCAAGATTTTTTTCACACCTCACGCACACGTCGTACTCGACTGAGTTACGTTATTATTCTGCTTTTCATCTGTTGTGCGCATTTATTCAACAGACAGATCTTCTGACAGATATCTTAAAATGGTCTAAATATCAGCACCTTTGACACGACATCGACAAACTCTGGAGGTGATATCACGAGTTCTTCACCCAGTTAACCCGTCCTGGTGTTTTCGCTCTGCTTGTGGGTATCACACTTGAAGACGAGTCGCTGCAAATGCAGAGAAGGGCAGTTCGCGTCACCACGATACTCAAAGTAGCCTGCACACATAATCAGCGATCCCAGGCCCAAGCATGGAAAGGGAGGGAAGGCATCTCTGTTTGCATACGCCAAGCAGGACGGCATCCATGCCGGTGTCCACACGATTTCTACTGCCGCCTTCGTGGATATGGGAAAGATCCGCACAAAACCAGGCCCTTCAGAACAGCATGAGCCCACTATCCGAGGACGTACTGGTTTTCCCATCAGCGGGTGGAGACTAATATTTAGATTAAGACGGATCCGTAAATTTCGTGCTTATAGAGAGCACTGGTATGTATTTGAGTGACATTGTCTAAATTTGAGTTCGACACTTCTCACCACTCTAACCTTTATGCAAATGTAAAAACGTCTAAATGTGATGGACAGAATTCAATTAACTGAGATGACAGAGAATAATCTACTGAACGGAATACATCAGGCAGTTGAAAGGTAACGTAATCATCGGGGTAGGATGGGTGGTAGCGGGGCGGGGGGAGGGGGTGTAAAAGGAAGATATAACCCATTTCCCTCCGTCTTATCTCATAGCAGAAGCTCTATTTCTCTAAAGCATAGTCTACAGTCCAGTAAACTCTTGATCTCAAATGAGAGGCCTGAAACACTGTTGCTAAGCAATTAGGGGCTTTACTGAGCAGCTGATTCCCCTGTGCTCAGTGCCCATCATTACAATTCAGCCTTACTTAATAGACTTCCATGGCGATGAACAGTGTGGTTCGTGTATCAGGCAAAAATGGGTTTAGATTGGACGGTAAAATGAAGCGCAGGCTTTTCCAATATTTTTGATAAATGCTACAGATGTTTGGGCCCAAACAATTGTTGCACCACTGGTGTGTCTATTACTCAACAGTCTTTCTGCGGATGGTGACTGCTTGAGAGTGACAGTGCCTGCAGCACAATAAATATTGTTAAATTACAGTTAGCACGATATAGTACATTATACACGTCACATTATTCATACGGGTTTTCACACATTATTAAAACACACATTGCACCTCATTTATGTATGTACCTGTGTATGCAAGTAATGTGTCATGTAAGATGAAAAAAAATAATAATAAATTTACCACCCGCCACTGTTTATTGTACAGAAGGCACGGCATCACCCTCAGCTTTTATTACATAAAATATATATTGATTTATCTACCAATACAATTATATGTAATATACACACTGTAAGAGTTTATAATAGTAATATACATTTTACATAACATATTCACAATATCACATTTTATGATGCGACGATTAAATTCCTTCAGTTTCTTAAAATAATAAGCTGTACAACACGCAGAAACCGTGATAGAGACGGAAAAGCCACTGACAATACACCAGGTGGGGGCAGCATTAACTAATTTTTGAAAAGTGATTACAAGCCGCATCTGTCAGACTTTCATTGAGCATCCGAGTGCCACAAAATTCAAAAGTATTACCTCGCAAATCATCAATGAAATTTCCCTTTCTCCATTTTAGCACTCATATGCAAATATGAAAGGTGGAATATTTTGCCTGATTAGAATACAAATGTTCTCTAAAAGTGGCGTTTTTTCACATGGATACAAGTCAGACAACACAATATTGTGGTTCTGGTTTTTCTCTATGAATCTTTGAGTCTATTATCTATTTTCTACTTCGTTCTGTCCCACCCCAACCCAACTTCATGCTCACTTGGTGCTGATGGGTCGACGGCATAGTCAGTACCTACATTCAATCACTAGGTGGCTCTGTGGTGACACTTAAGTGTCCTGGCTGCAGTTTTTTTTTTTAAATCTCGTTTTCGTCTCCTGTCGCCACTGGCGATAGGGAGACATAGGAATGCACATCGTCCGTGCGTGTGTCCGTCCGTTCGTCTGTCCCAAAAGTGGCGTTAACACATAACTCAAGAGGAAAATGGATTACAGGCTCCATGTTCTGTATAAAAGAAGAATAGATTATGAACCAGTTTCCTATTTAATATCAGTAACCTTGACCTATTATTTGACCTAGCAATTAGCAGGTCAAATATTGGTACTTCACCTATTTTTTTTCAAACTTGATTAACAAGCTCAAAATTGTTCACTGTGGTGCTTTGCGGCATTCTCTTTAACCCGATAATTCTATGGATCCAGTTTCTTTCCATCTTTAACAAAATATCCACTTTCATATTGAACAGAATTGACCTCCTTTAAGGTCACAGGGTACATGTTTATTTTGGCGACTGGAGACCGTGGGCCTTGTAGCCAGCTTGTCCACAGTATATCCCCATTCCCACATTGGTTTTGCTGGATAGGGTAATAAAAACCTAGATATAAAGCACAGACACTGAAGTCAACTCTTTATAAGTGCATATTGAACAATTGAATTCATCCTTTATTGCTGTGAGCAGCTGGATCCATTGAATCGCACTAGTTTTACAGTCTACATCACTGGTTGTATACATCATGAGTAAATAGTCTTTGGTGTAGCCCTTAGTCAGAGGTTGACTGTAACTTATTTTACTGTCATTTATATTTGGTCCTATTTCAAAAATGTATACGCCCATTATTAACTACACTACAAAGAATTTGTATGACTTCTCTGCTGAGTGGTCAACTGCCAAAAACCTTGTTATTTAGAATCTGTCTAGAGGACAGTCAGTATTGTGGTTTTCATGTGTAGTGGGTGATAAACAAATGAGTAGAAAAGGACAATTCAAAAAAAGCGAAGTCTCATTTGACCTCTGCCTTTCTGCTTTGTGATCTATATAACATTTTGCCACAAAGCATCCAAATTAAGTGGCAGTTTAAATGGCAAATATTTCCATCTATGTCCCGAGGATAGCAGAACAAAAGGGTGATCTGTTGAATTAAAAGATATGCTTTTGATTATGGTGTTAAAGTTTCATCAATGCATTCATTACTGATACCCTTTATGATGTAGTATTTCACTGGCAGATGTAATTATGCCTGATGGGTCTTTGGGATTTTGAGGGATCAATACTAAGTTTTGGCATCTCCTACAGACTGTCAATTTCAGTGTTACATTTACATCATATTCTGATATCAAAATGTTCAACACCTGGTTTATTGTTGCATGAACACAGCTGCAATGTTCCTGTGCATTTTGCTAAACAGGATAATCAGATCACTTCATCTTCAGTGATCAGTTGTGATTCGACTTTCCACCTCAGTTCTGTTGTTAAGTGGCAATTTAGTCCGCCTTTTAGGACTATTCTGTTCTTTTCAATGCAAAACAAAGACAACTGAGCTGAGAGACCATATCCCCAATAGATTGCCAAATGACTCCTCGCTATATCTGTTACCAATAATGTAAGTTCCATTAGCCTCCGGATAGGCTACTGTATAGAATTTTACTAAATATGGCCTTTAAAAGGAACCCATTGAGAGCAGTACATTAACACATTTAGAATTAAGTAGATTTTCCATGCACTAATCATTCTCTAATTCAGTAAGAACCATACCCGCTTAAAACACTGGACATTAATCACTATCCCGTGTGCCGGCATATTACATAATCACCAATTATTTTCCACAACATGAAGTGGTAAGCTGCTTGGTTCAAGCTAATGTGTGCACTAAGATGTTTCAAATAGGGGAGGCTGCCAACCAAAAGTAAAAGTGTGACGTAATTTTTTTTTTTTTTTAGCACAGCATGTTGGTCTTTGCAACAGTGTCATAGCAGCTAAGGGTGCAAACGAGTACTGGAATACTCACTGTATAAGTCATGACTGTTTACAAAAAAGAATTAATCATTGAACAATTGTCGTTTACCTATATTTTCCTTCAGTTATCCCAGTAACTTCCTTTGTTATGTACACCTATTTGTGTCATATAAAAAGCCACCATGCTTGTTGCTTTAGCCTCTTCAACCCCAACTCCTGGCAATGCTGGCGTCATTGGATTTGCCTCTCATCTCTCACACATGATGGATCACATCCCATCCCCATTGAGATCACCTGATTCACAATCAAACTATTTTTTATTAGAATTACCAAGACTAATTCAGAATCGTAGAATGATTAAGAAATCATTAATGCAGAAATGACCAAAAAACCACCAATAGGCTACATTGAAAATGTAGATATAATACACGCAATATTGTAGGGATGATAATTATGCTCGTAACTAAATAATCCAAAACTTTCGCTGAATTCCATCTCCCATTTCAGATTTTTTTACATTTCAAACAGAAACATCTTCCTGTCGAGCCCTGTGAAACACTGGTGCAGAACTTATAACCCTTATAAGCCTAGCTAATATGTGCCATTTTATGAGCAACAGGTGGTCATCAGCCCCAAAAATAAGCACAAAATCCTGGATTTGAATCAGTGATTCATCACATTAAATTACTTACTGTTTAAAAAATTCAATCAACTATCTTTAGTGAATGAAGCTCGCCAGGTTCCCCAAGTTAAATATATGCAGGCAGCAGGCTAATCCAACAAAGGCATAAAATTATGATAGGTAAGGGTGGGTTTGAGGCTCTGCAAAATAAATTTGTGAAATCAGCTGAGAAGCTTAGGGGCAGATCCTCCTCGGTAGTGTTCTCCAGGATTCTACAGGTACCATGTGTGAGCAGAGGGAAGCAGAATTTTATCTGGAGGTTTAACACGTGGCTATGAACCTGATGTAGGAAAGAGCAGTACAGTTTTATGGGGCACTGGAACTTCTTCTGGGACAGAGGTGACCGGTCCAAGCCTGAAGGGCTACACCTGTACCAGAGGGGTACTTTTGCATTGGGTACACATATGTTGATTGTTGCACAAGGTTATTTAAACTAGGCACTTGAGGGGCAGAGAGGTTAGAGAGTGTCATGAATAGGGAAATGCAGACTGCCCTGATGTAAGTTGACAGGGCTACATGCACTATTGATGATATCTTTTCAAAGCAACACAGCGTAGTGAGGGACTTGGAGCAGCAGGCAGCTAGGGAATCGGAGGGTAAGTGCAGATGTAATAGCCTGAAATGTTTTTATTTAACTGATAGAAGCATTGAAAAAATACTCGGAACTTGAGGCTGTAATGACATAGTTGGGATTACAGAGACATGGCTTTGTGAAGAGGATGGGGATGAATGTGATATAGAAGGTTATAAGCTCTTAAGAATGGATAGACTCAATAGGAGAGGAGGGGGTGTAGCACTTTATGTGAACAAAAACATTCAGGTGCAGGGAATTCCTGAAGTCAAACATATTTTACCGCTGTAAAGATATCTGGGGCTCAGGGGCCCCGCTGGCAATTTTGGGCCCTATGACAGGAAATCTGTTTTCCCCCCCACCCCCATATATATCACACACACACACACACACACACACACACACACACAGATATAGATATATATACAGTATATATTAAATATAAAATATTTGATCACTGGTCTCCTCTGTGGTAGCCTCATGGCTTAAAGATGGCCCTAACTCTAAAGCACCCAAAACAATCATATGCTCAGAATCTCACAAAGGCCTTAACAGTAGGCTATAGGCTACATTGGCTACACATAGTTATGATAAAGGCTAACTGTTTGATTGGAATGAGCTGGGCATAGATAACCTGCAAAGAAACATAAACTTTGCATTTTAAATAAAACAAATTCACAAACCTGTCTTAGTGTGCCAGTTTTTCAGTTCATTTCAATAACTGTACTCTATGGTAGCCTCACAAGTTTGCTAAGATATTCAGATAACAGAAATCTTAACTTCAAAGCCTTTTATTCAGGGACTCTTGTGGACTATGTATCATCTTGTAGCCAATAGTACTCTCAATCCTCCCAATCGACTGTATCTTGTGTATGGGGGGTTGAGGGAAGATTTCCTGGGGCTGCTGCGTCTATGCATAGCATATGCAAGGCATTTAATATTAAAGATGCATTACACTAAAATCTGTTTTTATTGATTTCCGGTCTTTTTTAAACATGAACAGGTTCCAGGGATCAAAGTTAATAATTCGACGGAAGAACTTTATCCATCAGGGCAGAAAGTAAGAGATTGATGTTGATACCGTCCTGTGTCAAATGGTTTTATTTAGCAAGCTCATTTCAACATCAACCGCGAACATTCTATCCTTACTTATTAGATTGGATGTGCTCTTCCACTCTGATCTGATCGAAGTCTCGCAAATACACGATTATTCATGTAACGTATGAAATCGGTGACTGGCTGATCCGAGTGCGAGGTGATTTATTTTCATTAGAATACGATAAAGATGAGAAAAGCTGCGGTTATTATAGATATTCTGTTTTCTTTGAGGTTCCAATGATTGGCCAGCGGTCTGTAGAATTGTATTTTGTTGATTGCAGAAAATTTTCAAAATACTGATTCAGAAACTAACTGGGAATTCCTCCCCAATGTTACTCCAGCGACGACCCTATGCCTATCAGCGCAATGCCTCAAATAGGAGTCACTAAGAGTCTACAGTCACAAAGCCGACTGTGTTTTTGGGCCTAATAACATCGGACATCGTCCTCACTCTCAAGGTGCCTTTCCATATAATACCCTAAGAAATGCGCAAAATCTAAATAGCAAAATAAAAACTGGTAATGGAAACACAATCTGATATCACAAAATTTGCTCTTTGATCTGCAGTATTAGTCAACGAAGCCAAGGCCAAAAAATAGACCATTGGACTTCAGCAGCAGACCAGCTACTTTTAATTTGGCGCATTGTGGAGCACTTACATCATTATTGTAAGACAAGCTTTTACAAATTTGCTGCGTGCACAACTCAGCTGACGTACGTATTGGTACCAACCGGCCAACAAAAAAAAAATTGCCCTCTGATGCCCACTTCTTTCAGGAGTCTTATGGTGGAGTTGACGACAAACCCCCTACAGCCCACCTCCACGGGACACACCAGCACCAACCATCCCCGCTCTTCTGCATCAGCTGCAAGATCAGAGTACCGCAGCCTCTTCATTTCAAATGCCTCCTCAATGGCTTCCTCCCAGGGTACCGTGAGCTCAATGATGGAGATACGATGACAGGAGTTGGACCACAACGCCAGGTCTGGGCGCAAACTTGTCACAGCAATGCTGGATGGAAACACTAGACTTTTGTCTTCTCGTAATTCCCAGTCCCTGACTGCACCGATGGGGCTTGAAACTGTGGGAAGTGCTCTAGTTTGTTGTTTTTCACCCTCCCGGATGAAGGCTGTTGAGTTTTGAAGTTTTGGTAGCATATGAGGTTCTCTTCTGTTCTATGGCTAAGGCCAGGCAACGCAGCACTTGATTATCACGCCAGGTGTATCTGGGGGCGACAGGGAGGTCTTGCAGCCCACAAGAATGTGTTTGAGGCTTGCTGGGGCTGAGCACAAGGAACATGCCGGGTTCTCACCAAGCCATAGATTTAAGTTTGCTGGCGAGGGCAGAATGCTGGCACCTGTCCTATACGTCTTAGTAGCTCCTGTTCTGCTGAGCGTTTCTATCCCATTTTTCTGTTAATATAACGTTGATTTTTTTCTGTTTTTCTGAGAATTTTCTGCCTTTAATGGAATACAGTCACAAATTTCGCGCTTTTGACGGCCTGTACTTCTGCAAGACGCCCGTGAGGTGAACCTTGGACTTGGGCTACGGGGCATCCTACAAACGTAAGTTAATAACCATGATGGCTTCCCCTTGTTCGCCGACCTCTTTTCCTGTCTTGTGCTCTGAATGTAATATGTTTTGTTACGACTCCTCTGCACTTAGCGGCACTTTCATTTGCAAGAAATGTGTCTCATATGCTAGCTTAGCTGAAAAGCTTTTACAGCTGGAAGTACGCATTGAAACGCTGCAGAACATCAGGTCGAATGAGGAGTTCATTGATTCTTTCTTGGTCCAGTCTGAAACGAGTGTAAATGTTAGTTCTCTTTCGGTTTCCCGTTCCTTACCTGCTGCAGCAGCTTCTTCACAACGTGATGTATTTGTAACAGTTCGAGGTAAACGTAGGGGAAAGAAACTTGAGCAGCGATCCAGTCCCTCTCCCGTTAAACTGTTTAATTCATTTGCTCCCCTCGAAGAATTAGAGCCTGACGAACGAGTACCGGAAAAGTCACTAATTATCGGGGATTCCATTGTTAGAGATGTAAGGGTGTTTAAACCGGCGACCGCAGTGAGCTGTATTCCTGGCGCATGTGTGACTGATATCGAGGCGAATCTGAAATTACTCGATCAGGGCAAACGCAAGTTCTCCAAAATTATTATCCACGCCGGTACAAATGATATTCGATTACGACAATCGGAGATCACAAAGAGCAGTTTTAAGTCGGCCTGTGCCCAAGCTCTAAAGATGTCACGGTCAGTGACTTTCTCTGGTCCGTACCCGATCCGATGTAGTGATGAAATGTACAGTAGATTAGACTGGCTCAATCGCTGGTTGTCTGAGTGGTGCGCAGATAGTAACGTCGGTTTCGTGGACAATTGGCGAGCTTTCCGGCGAAGACCTGGTCTTTTGTGGAGGGACGGTGTTCACCCATCTCGAGAGGGCACTGCACTTCTATCGAGAAATCTGGCCTACGACTTAAATTGTTGTAGTTGACTGCCGGCAGCTAAATCTAAATTCCTGACATTCAGCTTTGATAAACCGTTGATTAGGTCAAACCCTATAGGGACTGTCTGTTCCTCGAATTCCAATTAAATTAAGAAAGAAGAATCACGGAGTGCATCACAAAAACTTTATTTGCATTAACACCAACTGTATCAATCTACCAATAAATAAATATTCTCTCAAAATTGGTCAATTAAATATTAGATCCTTGAACTCTAAAGCAGCTCTTGTGAACGAATTAATCTCTGATTGTTAACTTGATATACTGTGTCTCACAGAAACATGGCTGAGACCAGAAGAAAACTTATCTTTGAATGAAGCATCTCCACCTGGTTTTATATACACTCAAAACCCCCGCCTGGGCTGGAGAGGTGGGGGTGTTGCAGCTATTTATAGTGACTCCATTCCTTCAGTGCCAAAACTACAGTATAAATTTGATACATTTGAGGTTTTAGCGATGAATTTTTCAGTGCTGGATACAGGTGCGGGCCCAGCCCCTGATCAGCCTTTAGCTCTGGTGACAGTCTACAGGCCCCCTGGCCTTTACTCTGCCTTTATTCAAGATTTTTCAGAATTCCTTTCAGACTTAGTTTTAAGCTATGATAGAATAGTTATATTGGGCGACTTTAACCTGCACTTTGAGAGGGCAGATGATTCTCGAACATCCACATTCACTAACATTTTGGAGTCAGTCGGCTTCGCTCAGAGTGTTGCTGGCCCAACTCATTTTCATGGTCATACTTTAGACCTGATCTTAATCTTTGGCATTAACATTGGGCAGGTCAGGATTCATTCACATAATCCCAGTTTGTCTGACCATTTTCCTATCACATTCTGCTGATAATTGCCCCACCCTGCATTGTTAGAAACTAGGATGTACACTGGTCGTACTTTTACTGCAACAACTTCTACAAAATTCACTGAGGTTTTCCCATCTTATTTTGAGCATCCAGTCAGTGCCTCCTCTATTGACAATACCGCAGAAAAGTTTGCTGATGCTTTCCGTTGTACCCTTAATGTAGTCGCGCCACTGAAATATAAAAAGATTACTCAGAAGAAGAGACCAGCCCCATGGTACACTGACCAGACAAGGACACTAAAGCAAAAATCTCGTCAACTAGAACTCAAATGGCGCTCCACTAAACTCCAGTTATTCCATGGTGCTCGGAAAGAGAGCCTTGTTGCATATAAGCATGCTCTCTCTTGTGCAAGGTCCTGTTACTTTTCAAATATTATGCAAGAAAATAAAAATAATTCTCGATATCTGTTCAAAACCGTGGGCAATTTAACTAACAGTCATGCTGCAAGTAACCCTCAAATTCCAGTCTCTTGCAGCAGTGATGATTTTTTAAATTTCTTTAATGGCAAAATTATTAGAATTAGAGAGATCACTGCTTCCTTACAAGTTTGCGATGGCGTTTCTTATGATATGGAGTCTTCCACATTACACACAAACCAGTTTGAATCCCTTTCTCCTATATCCCTGAGTGAACTAGCCAAATTAGTTATTACTTCCGAATCATCTACTTGTATCTTGGATCCCATTCCCACAAAGCTAATGAAAGAACTCCTGCCCATTCTTGGCGGCCCAATTCTTCACATAATTAATTCTTCTCTGATTTCAGGTATTGTTCCCACTTCACTTAAGATGGCAGAAATCAAGCCGCTGCTTAAAAAACCAGATTTGGATCCCACAGTCCTAGGCAATTATAGGCCAATCTCAAACCTCACATTTTTATCTAAGATCCTTGAAAAATGTGTCGCCCAACAGCTCTCTTCCTTCCTGCAAACTAATGAGGTATTTGACAGTTTTCAGTCTGCCTATAGAAAGCATCACAGCACTGAAACAGCCCTCAATGTTGTAGTAAATGATCTGCTTCTCTCTATGGATAGTGGCCGCATCTCTGTTCTTGTCCTTCTCGATTTAAGTGCCGTGTTTGATACTGTAGACCACCATATTCTTCTTCGTAGTGTTATGCCCTCGGGTCCGGGAACGAGGCATAATAGAAACATTAGTAGCTCCTCTCTTTGGTAGGAAAATGTAGGCATAGGTAACACACATTTAGTGGCATGGCGGCTGTGCACTGTGATGGTGACTGATTGGAGAAGTCGGGATGCCTTGTGTCCTGATTGGGCCGTGGTTGGTCATGGGAGGGAGGCCCCTTTTAAATGGGCCACGATTAAAGATTTCTGGGGCGTTGTGCCAGAGCTTTGAAGTGACGGACGTCGTCACTAAATGCCTGCTTCCAAACAACCTGTATGCGCCGTATTTTTTTACTTTGTCACCCACTACTGCCGTGGTTAATGAAATAAGATCACTATATTGAACTCAAGAACTAACCAACGCGGAGCTATTCGCCTGTGGAGCGGCAGCTTGAGCTGGCCCTGGAAAGCAACGGTGCCGTCGCGAGGGGAGGTAAGTCCCGGCTTTCCTTCCAGATTCACCAGTCCAGGCCAGCTCAAAAATCTTCATAAGCTGCCTGTAAAATTTAGAATTGAGTACAAAATATTATTACTAACTTACAAAGCTTTAAATGACTTGGCCCCGGAATATCTTTGCAGTCTTCTTATTCCTTACTCCCCACCAAGATTACTTCATTCACAAGGTGCTGACTACTTGAAAATTCCAAATATATCTAGAATTACACTTGGAGGCAGAGCATTCTCTTAAAAAGCACCAATTTTATGGAACAATCTCCCAAGACAAATTCGGGCTTCGGACACACTCTCTATCTTCAAGAGTAGGCTGGAAACTAATCTTTTTAGTCAAGCCTATGTTTAGTTTATGATTAGTTATGTGTTGGCTCTGGTGGGACTGACTGCAACCTTGATTTATGATATGTTCACGATATTGGAAGCCAGTGTTAAGCAAATCCATGTGGAACCGGTGGCACTGAGCATGCATTAACGGTGCCAGTGGGGCTTGCTACAGCCTTAGTCACCGGGGAGGTCCATATGGTACTAGTGTCTAGAAAATCTGAAGTGATCTTCCTGGAATAAGTGTAGAGCCTCTGTGCTGCAGGAAGTGGATGGAGCGGTGTTGACTGTTTCCTGACCAGTCAGCTCCTAAATTCTCATTTGGCACATGACACAGGACTGTATTTTTATTAATATGCAGTAGTTTTATCCAGTGCCTCACCCCACTTTTTTCTGGCTCTCTCCGAGGATCTTTCCCTCCACAACCCTGACTCCTGGATCATCTGAGCCCTGTCCCTCACCATGGGCGCTGGCTGCTGCTGTCCTGATCCAATTCTGCACCATCCTTGGCATGCCACTTCCTCCAGCAACTGATAGCACTGTTTAGATGGACTTTAATGGAACTCTATTGTCATTATCTTGCTATCAACTAGCTAGCCCGCGGAGGATGGGCTTCCCCACTACACTGCAAAAAATGGTAAGATAAAAATACTAGGTAAGATGAATTTTAAGACTTAAAACACTTATTTCCATCACTATTTTTCTTAGTAAGACAAAAAAAATTTCTTGTTTTGAGGTAATTTTTACTAGCTTGCCAGTGGGGTAAGTAAATTTCACTTGTCAAGTCAAATAGAAACTTGTATTAAGAAGAAAAGAAAAAAAAACTTAAAACAAGTTACTATTTGACTTGACAAGTGAAATTTACTTACCCCACTGGCAAGCTAGTAAAAATGACCTCAAAACAACAATTTTTTTTGTCTTACTAATAAAAATGGTGATGGAAATAAGTGTTTTAAGTCTTAAAATAAGTAAATTCATCTTACCTAGTATTTTTATCTTATCATTTTTTGCAGTGTATAGCCGGGTTCCTCCTGAGATTTCTTCCCACTGCCACTGGGGAGTTTTTTCTCACCACTGTTTGAGGATATTTATCCCTACTGGGAGTTTTTTGCCTCATTTGCTGTAGTGGGGAATAGGCTGGGCACTGCGCTTTCAGTGACTCATCTGACTGTAAAGCGTCTTTGTGACAGTTTATCTGTGAAAAGCGCTATACAAATAAATTGAGTTTGAATTTTGAATTTGAAATGTCATAAGTGGCTTTTATAATGAAGCCTAACCGATTAGAATCCATGTTCTATAATTCAGTCCAAGAGAATTTCTTTCTGGCAATCCCATTCCATCTCATCCACCGTCCTTGTTGCGGCTGACTAACTGCTGTAGCATAGCTGGCTACTTCCTCTTGCCTTCGAACCTCCTCCACCACCATGCAACAACGCTCTGCTGGAGAGGCTTTCCCCCAGGTAGGTACCATCACCCCAAGGCCAAAACTACCTCTGCCCTGTTGTACATGCCCTACCATGTCCCGGTGTCTGAGAGCAGCCCTTGCATCTGCTACTGCTGCCTTTGGTCTCCACTTTTTTTTCACGGCAGGGGCAGCACCACGCACTAAGGGGTCCTGAGACTCAGCCAGGGTCATCTCCAGTCCTGACTTAGCACACTTATACTCCTCCGTCAGGCTTGAGATTGGCAAGGAGAGTGGACCATCAACATACAGCCCTACACTGCTCATGCATCTTGGAAGCCCAAGCCACCTCCTTACTTGAGCATTCACCAGTCTCTCCAGTCGGCTGATATGTGATGAGGTAACCTCATAGATAGTGATTTGCCACATGAGGCGGGGCAGCAACCCAAAATGAAAACACCACAGCTTTAGTTTCCCTGGGAGGCCAGTGTTGTTGAGTTGTTTAAGGCCGCTGATTGTGTCCTGCCTGAGCTGTTCTATCTGTTTTGTATCATTGAGGGTGGCATTGTACCAACGTCCAAGACTTTTGATCGGTTTCTCAAGGATTGTAGGGATTGACTACTCATTGATGGTGAAAGTTTCTTTGGTGATCTGACCTTTAACAAATGAGATGCTCCTTGACTTGCAGGGTTTGATTTTCATGCCTGCCCAACTGATGTTACTTTGAAGCTTTTCCAACAGCCATTTTGTGCATGGTTTTGTAGATGTTATGATGGTCATGTCATCCATGTACGCCCTGATTGGGGGCAGACGTAGGCCACAATCCACGCGCTCCCCTCCAACCACCCATGCTGACGCCGGTATAATCACCTCCATAGCCAAGGTGAATGCCAGAGGAGATATTGTGCATCCTGCCATTATTCCATATTTCAGCTGCTGCCAGGCTGTAGTGCTCTGTGGGTTGTCACGCAGAATTGGATGTCCTGGAAATAGGCCTGTGCAAGATTTGTGACTCTCTCAGGGACTTGGAAGAAAGCAAAGGCTGTCCACAGTATCCTATGAGGCACTGACCCAAAGGCATTAGCCAGGTCAAGAAACACCACATGTAGATCCTCCTTGTCCCTATTGGAAGTCTGTAGTTGATGCCAGATGATGCTTGCATGTTCAAGACATCCAGAGAAACCGCCAATTCCAGCCTTTTGTATTGAGGTGTCAACAAACTTGTTTTTTATCAAAAATGCAGACAGTCTTTGGGCCACAACGCTGAAGAAAATTTTCCCTTCGACATTCAGAAGACTTATCTGCCTAAACTGGTTAATGGTTGAGGAGTTTTTTTCCTTTGGGATAAAGATTCCTCCAGCTCTTCTCCACACCTTTGGTATGGTCACCGTTTTCCAGACCAGCTTCATTTGGTGCCAGAGATATTTCAGGACACCAGGTGCATACTTATGTACCGTATATGGAATGCCATTGGACCCTGGAGCCGAAGCTGTCCTTGCCTGCTTCACTACGTTGGAAACCTCATTCCATGTATGTGATGGTCTGGCCCTGCAGGCCCTCCCCCCTCCTGTTTGCACCTCCACCTCAATGAGCCACAGCTGCTGCTCGTTGAGGTGGAGGTGATTTGTTGAGTATTTAAGAGCTGCACTGCCAGTGTGGCAGTGCAGCTGTATTCTGTTGGCTCTCCTTGTTTGTTGGCCGTGTGTGAAGGAGGCCTGTATTTTTCTGCTGCTGCTCCCTTGGGCGTTTGTTGGTTTTAATTAAACCCTTATTTATATTTTACTCAGCCTGTGCACTTGGGTCCCTCATTTCAGTTTTGGGTACATGGTCCCAGTCCCCGCCAGTTTCTCGTCTTCAGCCGGAGGGGGCAAATCCATGACAATGTAGGGGTGCCTGTGTCCATTTCATGCACGGGTGAGTGAAGTGGTGGCATGTCTTCTGGGATGGTAAAAGCCCCATGCCTTTGGTTGGGTATTGTGTCAACCTCTGAGTAGGTGTTTTTCAGGAACTCCTCTATGTCTTTCAAAGGGACCTTCAAGGTACCAGATTTCTCCTGAACAAAGAGATTTTATTAACACGGGTTTCAGCCATATACTGGCTGGGGATTCTAACTGGAACTGGAGAGATGACGTTTGGAAGTACGCTGCCGTTGGGTCCATCAGCAATGCCCTTAACCACAAAGTTGCTCCTGAGGCTATTTCAGTTTTTCTCAGTCCTTCCTCACATGCAGATGTTCTATCTGGAATTTCTTCTCCGGTCCTCACATGCAGATGTTCTACCTGCAATTTCTTCTACGGTGTCCATGGAAAAGAGAAACGTGTTTTCAATGGAATTTCCTCGGTCAAATAAAGGTTTCAATATAAACAAAGTTAAAAAAAATAATAATCTTGTGTTGGTTTCTTTAACACGTATTGCTAATGGCTATTCTTGCCTCTTATCTGGCTGTTTTGGCTAGGGTTAGAGATACTAAGAAACCTGTTGATCTTTCTCAGTATTGCATATAGTATATTTCAAAAAATGTTGTACAGTTCTGAATTCTATGTGCTTATCAATTTACCCTTTAAAGGTCTGCCAAATAAGGGGAAATAAACTGCAGTTGACATGTACTATTGCCTGTAATTCACAAATCCAGCATTTAACTTTCATAATTGTATGTAATACTGGTAAAAAAATATTAAACCCTTTGAGGCCTCTGCTTAAAACCCACGAGCGGTTGGCTAATCGGCTGTGACATGAGAAGTAAGTTGCACCGGAGCATGTAACACAAAATGATTTGTTTGACTTTTCATTTCAACAGCCAATTTGTGAAAGAAGAAAAGTTATAGTTATCTTATTTGGGATGAGTATTCTTATTGATACATTTTCTACATCCTCAATTAAATAATTTGACACAATGTCCAGATTTTGTGGGTTTTTAACTTTTCCGTGAACAAAGCTCTGATTTCATCTGGCATTGCAAAACAAAAGTTTGCATTGGTTGTAAATGAGTGCAAAGTCGTTTTACGCGTTCTTGCATTGTATACTACACAAAATGGGTGCAAATTTTGGACTTCGAACATAGACGCGACTGAGAAACACTGCAACTTCATACTCGCATGGACTGGTCACTTGTGTTTATGTCTGTGTTGCGCTTTCGGATATATGCGGTACCGAAGTCCTAGTAGTCCCCGGTGACTAGGATCATGATATGGCCAGTGTTTCAGAAACAAATACAATACAAAATTAGAATGTCATCATCAACAACAGCGATCCATGATACTAAGTTACTAACAACAACAAAGCAACCTAAACACAAGCACACTTGTTAGCTCGTCTTCACAGCACTCTAACATATACATTTTCACCGAAGCCATATAGCGTGGCTGGGCCATGGGCTACCTGCGCCGGGCCCGGCGGGGTAGCAGCTGAGCAAGTGGGGAGTAAGCCCGAGAACGGATCTCAGAGATGCCAAGTCTCACGCATTTGACGTAGGTCCTGCTAATTTTTTAGGCTTATTCACTGTAGTCTGCAATTATTCACTGAAAGCTTATTGATGAGATTCTCACGCGGATTTAAATGCCTTGTGCATTGAAGTTTCATTTGTGTAAAGGTGGATCTCACCACAAGTAACATGGAAAGTGATTACTTCTCGTGCTTCTCTTTACTCGGGGATTGGAAACAATGCATGGGTTTCATAATCATTTAAATTGTTTAAATGAAACAAGACCAATTGAAAGATCTTTATGCAATTCCATTGCTTTCAATCTCTCAGTTAAAACAAGTGTGAGAATTCCCGAGTCATAATCGATTTCCGTGTCACTCGTGGGGAAATCCACCGTAATGCATGCGAAACTGATTAACTTAATGCACAATGACTTCAATTCTGCAAGTGAAGCATTCCGTTACATTTTCGCGATTTAAATTAGGCACAGACATGGTCAATGGGAATTACTCCAAATGAAACAGGGCTGGAGGGTTCCTTCTACTGCTGAGACCCTCTTCGGAGAACAAGTTCAAAGAAGAAAGGTTTTTCTTAATTTTATGAGTAAGTGCAACTGCATATTTTACTCGCGGCTAGCTGGCCAGCTGTTTTTATTCTCGGTTTACCATAGCCATGATGATCACAGAGCTTGTTAGCCACTTTGGATAGTAAGAGTAACTGTTAGTCTTTGCTAATAATATTGCATGTTGTGGCATTTAGCTCAGTATGGCTTTTTGTTTTAGAATTTAAACCATATTCAACTAAATCGAATGCCGAGGTTTTGGCTTGTTTAAAATGACGAGCACTTCGTTAGACCCCCTACTACGTCCCTCGCACCATTCTGTTCAATCTCGGATAGCATACTGCCTGCTTTTTCCTGATTGTCTGTTCTGTCAAAATTAAGTATATTTCAGATATTACTATTGTTATTGAGTTATTCTTGATACTTATAAGGTATGGAAAGTGTTTATTTAAGCTTGCGAGCATGGATGTGGGAACTCCTAGCTTTTCATAGCAGGGTGAATGTGCTGACAGTTAAATAAGCAGTTCCTTTAATAAGAATGTGGGCTGGCTTGTGGCACTCTGAGGAAAAATGGTCAAAATTCTAAACTTTATCATGGAGAAAAGGTATGTTTTGTGTTTGGATAGGTTACTCCTGATCACTGATGTCCAACTGTACCTATATTGATAAACTCATGTTAAATTCAACCAGAAAGTCATCCATTTATATTGAATTTCATGCATCAAAGTTGTTCTCTATCGTCTCGAGCCTCTCTCCACTCCATTACATATTCCATATGTACAGGGATAATCCCCTAGCTTGTCAGGGTACGTGGATATTTCTTTAAGACGCACCGGCTTGCCCGGTCACGCCCCACGGTTACCTATAAAGCACCTGTGCTGGCCTGAAACCAGTGATTGTCTGATCTCCACCTAGTCAGGGTGCAGCGTGTGACAATCTTCGTATAAAAAGATAGTGTGTTGAGGGGATATAAGCGCTAGATCCACTTACCTGCATTATAGTAGTTGGGCGTCTGTCTGCGGGCAGCCTCCCTGGATTGCTGTTTCCCTCGCTTCCTATCTTTCTGCTCCATTGTTGGTGGTTACTCCCAGTGACGGTGCTGCTATCTTTCTCTCTCCCGGTTACGACAACTGTAATTCCCCATAGCTGTGAATTGCTTGCGGTCTCGTGAGCTAACGCATCTGGTGGGACCCAAGCTGAGCGCAGACGTTAAGTCGGCTAACAGTTGGGAAAATAGTCTATCACAGTCGAACCGGTATTTAAAAAAAAAACAAAAAAAGGGACTTCCAGCAGCGGTGAGTCCCCGTACCGGCGTACAATGTCGCGAGCTAACGCGTTTGGCACCGCGGGACCCTTGCTGAGTGCAGACATAAGTCTGCTAACAACGGGTGAAGGAACCCCTCTCTGACGGAGTCCCACGAAACGTATTGCTGGCGATTGCCAGCTAACACGCTCAGTGGTGAAGTCCGTGTTGAGCGCAGACCCAGTCGCCTAACAGCGGACGTATTCCCTCTTTCCATTTTTTGCGACAAGAATATTATAAACTTCACAAAGCTAGTTGCGTTAGCACGAGGCTTGGGCTCACTCAAGCTGGTTGAAAACCGAGTTGAGAGGGCTTCCGTGTTGCTGCCAGTCCCCGCCCCCATAGGATCACTACAGCAACATACTGAGTATGGCAAGCCACCAGGGACATTCTTGTGTGAGCTGTGGGGTTTCTATGCCATTAGAGGACGGCCATGATAAGTGTGTGCTGTGTTTGGGTCATCAGCATGCTTTACTGTCCAGGGAGAACCCACAATCATGCATGGACTGTTTTATTATGCCTGCACGTACCAGAGAGGCCCGGTGTTGCTTTTTTGGAGCAAAACGGGCTGGTTCTCCTCTTTCTGTAATGACAAAAGGGAAAATTGGTAGAAGATCTGAAACTGCACAAGGAATGAGGGAGTGTCCAGGGCCCTGGCAGACCGCCCTGTCCCCCCCTTCTCCTGGGCCCACCTCGGTCCGTTTTAATACTAACCCCCCTCCTCCCCCATTCCAGTGTTGGAGATGGACAAGGAAGAGGAAGAGGAGGATTTTGATGTGGAAACTGTCTTTTCCTCTGAGGATAATGATTTATCCTGTGGGCAGCAAATGGCAGGCAGTACCCCTAAAGGGGTTTTAGGCCGCCAGTTTGAGGAGGTTATTAGCAGGGAAACCAGAGCTCTGGATGTTCCCATCCCTGAAAACCTCATGCCGCCAGCCTCACGCTTTGAGGAGGATGTAGCGGTGCGCCCCACACCAGCGCAGGTGCCCCTTCTGCCAGATTTTAAGGACCTGGTGTGTAAGCAATTTGAGTCGCCAGCAGCCACGCGCAAATGGTCTGCATCATGTAGACGACTGTCAAACATGCATGGCAAGGAGCAAGTTGCCTGCGGGTTGCTCCCCCCAGTGGACCAAGCCCTCGCCCCGCTGGTTTCTCCCTCCAGCTCTATCCTTAGTAAAGCCACCTGCTCTAGCAGGAATTGCAGGGTTATGGATAGCCTTCTTACTAAGCTGCACAAAGCTATGGCAACTCAGACTCGGCTGGCTAATACTGGGGCAATTATGTCCCTCTACCTTCGTCAGCTGTCTCATCAGCTGCAGGGAGGTTCTGAGGATTCCAGCACTGTTGATGAGCTTCAGGCAGCATCCTCCTGCCTGCCCTCAGTTATGCAGGAGCAGGCAGATGTTGCAGGCAGAGCTCTGGCATCATTCTGGGTTGTTAGATGCCATCTATGGCTGTCCCAATCTCAGCTACAACAGGGAGATCGGGACTGTTTGCTGAAGCTGCCTGTGGACCCTTCAGCTATGTTCGGCCCAGATGCGGCTACTATACTACAGCAGGCAAGGGAGAGCCGCCGCTGTGCACAGGAGGTTTCAGGTAGCATTTCTAGACGCACCAGGGCCTCAAGGTGGACTAGAGCGCCCGTCCCGCATTCTACTTCAGACATATCGGTATGGGGTCTAGGGGGCCTCAGGCCCCAGCTAGATGCTCTTCGTCGGCGTAATAGTCGCCGGCAGGGGAGTGGAGGAGGACAAGCTGCTAGAACTCAGAAGTCCTCAAAGCGCCCCCCCTCCTGACAATTCACGCAGTCCTACCAGCCAGGCTCCCACTTCAGGCTATCACAAGGCAGCATGGTTGGCTTTGGGGGCAGATCCATGGATTGTGTCCACCATGACTCAGGGCTACCGCCTACAATTCTCCCGCAGACCCCCTGTAACGAGGTTGGCTACCTTCACCACTGTGAGCAACCCTCAGCATGCAGAGGTGCTGCGAGCAGAACTGTCCACCCTTTTGTGAAGCGTGCCATAAGGGAAGTGGAGTGTGGGAATCACCAAGCTGGGTTTTACTCCCGCTATTTCCTGGTTCCCAAACAGGATGGGGGACTTCGTCCGATTCTGGACCTCAGGGAGCTCAACAAGTTTCTTCACCCCCTGAGATGCAGGATGTTGACAGTCCCCAGGGTGAGGCAAGCCATCACTGCAGGAGACTGGTTTGCCACCATCGACCTCAAAGACGCTTACTTCCAGATACCTATCTGGCAGGGGCACTGGCGCTTTCTAAGGTTCGGCTTCGAGGACAGGGTTTTCGAGTTTCAGATTCTACCTTTCGGCATATCCCTGGCTCCTCGGACGTTCACCTGTTGCATGGATGCAGTCCTTGCACCTATGAGGCAGCAAGGACTGAGGATCCTCAATTACCTCGACGATTAGCTGGTCTGTGGGGTCTCGGAGCAGCAGTGCCGCCATCATGTGGCTTTGCTCCTGAAGCACATTCAGGGCCTGGGTCTGATCCCAAACTACTAAAAGAGCAGGCTTCAGCCTTCCCAGATGACAACATTTCTGGGCATGGTTCTGGACTCCAGGAGGGCTACTATTGTTCTGACGCAAGAAAGGCAGCAGACCTTCAAAAACTGCCTCTGCCACTTCCAGCTACAGTCCCATGTCGACTGGGGGCTCTGCCTTCGCCTCATGGGCCTAATGGCGGCAATGGTGCAGGTAGGCCCTCTTGCCCTCCTGCACATGTGACCTGTCCAAAGGTGCCCGCTGAGTTTGGGCCTATGTCCTCAGGGGTCCCAGCAGGCAAAAGTGGAGGGACTCAGCCAACATAGAGAAGGGGAGTGCTCTGGGACCGGTGGTCTATCGCCAGATGGTCTACACAGATGCTTCTTTGGTAGGCTGGGGCGCCGTCCACGAAGGTTGTGGAGTCAACGACCTGTGGACGGGCCATTGGGTGAATCAGCATATAAATGTTCTGGAGCTGAGAGCGGTTTTTCTCGCACTCCGGTATTTGCTCACCACGTTATTGTCAGGACCAACAGGACAGCTACGGCGGCTTACATCAACCGGCAGGGGGGCCTTGGTTCCCCTCTCCTATGCAAGATGGTAACCAAGCTGTGGCAGTGGGCTCATCCCCTCCTCTGCTCACTCAGAGCTGCACACGTACCAGGTCCGTCAAACGCGGCAGCGAACATCATGTCAAGGGGGGGTCCGAGTCCAGGGGAGTGGAGACTCCATCCTCAGATGGTCGAGGAGATCTGGCGTCGCTTCGGCAGGGCGGACGTCGATCTGTTTGCCTCCAGAGAGTCGACACATTGTCGACTTTTCCTCTCCCTAAGAAACGGCAACCCACCTCTGGGTTGGTATGCTGTAGCGCATCCGTGGCCCCAGGTCTTGCTTTATGCCTTCCCTCCTTTCACCCTTCTCCAGCCTCTTCTTCAAAGGATTTCATTGGAGGGGTCAAGGCTGATCTTGGTGGCTCCTCTCTGGCCCCACATGCCTTAGTTTGTGGCAATTCCCCCTCTCTTGGACGGAACACCATGGGAACTCCCAATTTGGAGGGATCTGCTGTCTCAGGTGAGCGGGACCCTGTTCCACCCCTTTCCAGCGGGGCTCAAGTTGGTGGCCTGGCCCCTGAGAGGGAGGGCCTCCTGGCTTTAGGCTTATCAGAGCCTGTAGTGAGCACAATGCAGGTGGCCCGGGCACCATCCACTAGGGCCGCCTACTCATACCGTTGGGGACTATTCACCCGTTGGTGTGTAGCACACCAGACTAATCCTTACTCAGCCACAGCCCGGGAAATCCTGCTGTTCCTGCAGTCTCAACTGGAGATGGGAAAGTCTGCTGTGACCCTCTGGGGCCTAGTAGCAGCAGTCAAGGCTGTTCGTGTTGGTGGATGGGCACTCACTGCAGATGACTGCTCCTTCATCTCCAGGTTCCTTAGAGGTGCTCAAAGGCTGACGGTCCGGAGAACTAGACCTTCGGTCCCTCCTTGGGACTTGGACTTATTCCTCAGGGCTCTTAAGCATCCCCCCTTCGAGCCCCTTGTAGGTGCTAGTTTGAAATGGCATTCCCTTCAAAACTGCATTTCTGCTAGCTATGGCTTCCGCCAGGCGGATAAGTGAGCTCCATGCCCTATCAGTCCACGATGACTGCTGCAGGTTTTCGCCAGATGGGGCAAGCGTAATTCTCCGCCCCAACCCCGCATTCCTGCCTAAAGTTCTGTCGGAGTTCCACCAGTCTCAGTCAGTTGAGTTGCGGTCGTTCTCCTCCTCTAGAGAGAACCAGGAGGTGGAGCTAAGCCCGTCTCTGCTGTGCCCTGTTCGAGCTCTGGCAGAATACATCCGGCGTACGCAGACCCTCAGGAGGTCCGATCAGCTCTTCATCTGCTTCGACTCCAGCTGTTCAGGCAGGCCCCTCTCAAAGTCTAGGCTGTCCCAATGGGTTGTGGACGCTATCCGGCAGGCTTATGTGCTCTCTGGTGCACCTGTCCCAGCCGGGGTCCGAGCGCACTCGACTCGTGGCATGGCTACCTTATGGGCCTTGTGGCGGGGAGCATCTCTCGCTACTATATGTGCTGCAGCCACATAGTCGTCTCAATCCACCTTTTCAAGGTTCTACCTCCTGAATGTAGCAGCCAGTCCCTCCTTTGGTGAGCAGGTGCTGGCTGTGGCCCCTCGGTAAGGGGGAAGCTATGCCTCTTTTTCCTCCTTGTTTGTCTCCCTTAGTCAGCTTAGCGACTTGCGGGCTGATCTGAGTGGCCATTATGTTCATAACTATTGACCTTTGCAGCTTGTAGGGCCTCAACCTGTGTTCTTGGGTCAGTTTTGCGTCTTGCGGACTGACCTAAGCAGCCCTCCTGCCTCTCAGGCTTGGCCTTTGCGACTTGCATGGCATTGACCTGGGGGGTATGTAAATAGTGTACATTTGTAAATAGTTAGTTTGTTCCACTCGGTGTTTGGGTTTTGGGCTGCACGGTCTCCTCACGGGGTGTCTTAAAGAGTCCCTGGTACATATGGAATATGTAACGGAGTGGAGAGATAGTCTCGAGACGATAGAGAACGTATGGTTACATTGTAACCTTAGTTCTCTGAGTGAAGAGCTTTCTCTCCAGCTCTCCAGCTTTCAGGCCGCTCGGAGACGTGTCGATCAAACTAACACGGGTTTCACGCCAGCGCAGGTGCTTTATAGGTAACCGTGGGGCGTGATCGGGCAAGCCGGTGTGTCTTAAAAAAATATCCACGTACCCTGACGAGCTAGGGGATTATCCCCGTACATATGGAATATGTAACGGAGTTGAGAGATAGTCTCGAGACGATAGAGAACCAAGGTTACAATGTAACCATACGATTTCTGTTATATAATTATTTTATGATTTGACAGTGCGCCATATTGAGGGCTCTGTGAGTTTGGAGTGCCACCTGGAGAGCGGTCTTATTTGGCTCCTGAAGGGTAGATAATTCAGAAGTAGTCTAATGAAGACTACTTATGGTCGAGGCTCTAGGAGTTTATGATCCAAGAAATGTGTTTTTTTAACTCCCAGCCATTTTTCAATCATCATTATAATTTTTTTACAATCCCAATGCTGAATTCTCATGAAATTTTTTTATGTTTGTCTTTTTCTCCAACAAAGTCATGACAATAAACTGAAATACAATGGAATTCTAAATGTTGCAAGTGTCCTGTCTCAGTTGAGCCATATTCCCCCTCCTTATGAGACTCAAATCTTGAATTATAAAGCATTAAATAAGGAAACGCATAAGTAGCCAAATTTGGCTTCTGCACAAAGGGATTAAAGAGAAGAAACTTTGCGAAAAGCTGATGACCATTTTTACCTCAACCAAACATAATTCAAGCACCAAGCAATTAAATAAGCGTGTCGCAAAACATTGGATAATATAATACCAGTGCTCGATTGCGAGCGTTTCTACTGAATTTGTGCTGTGCATACAAACGAGACATCAAATGACAGGAAAGTCCACAGAATCCAACAATATAAGCCATGTCATTTTAAAACAACACCACACTCAAAAAACAGCATACACATTACATTCTATAGCAATGAGCAAATATTATTTCTTATCTTTGATATTTTGTCTTAAAATCTGTGTTCAAAGGTAAATCTGCACAGGCAATAGTTAGGCCAGTGTGTCCATGTTATATTGAAACTAGATCAATCTCCATGCATGTTTTCCACAGCACTGCTTCCAATGAGATCAGGCCCTGAGCATTCTGCTTACATGCAATGGGGATGTAATGATTCTGAACAGCGGTTTTTTTAAGCGTAGTAACACAACCTGCTGCCATCATAGAGATATAAAATAGAACCAGAGAGAACGAGGAAGTACCTACGCTTCAGCCAGTTAGCATGTTAGCTTCCTGCTTCCGCATTACCCAAGGATGCAATTTTGTGGTCAAAGATGCTGACGCTCCATAGACACCAATTGAAAAGTGCGCATTTTTTTCTTGCCAAATAAAGGGAAAACAAAAGAAAATGTATTTAGTAATCCTTAATTATTTTGCTCTTTGTCTGACGCAACTGATCGATGTTTTCAAGAGGGCCTGTAAAATAATAACTGCTACTTAGAGCTTAATGACAGCTCATGCACAAGTTTGGTGGTTCAGCAGTTGCTCTGACTGCAGCAGTTCAGCCAATAAGTGAAAAGTGCATGCACATTATATTAACAACGTTCTCGCCTCGAACACATTCGCCAATTCACACAGACGACATATTTTCTTGGCCATTTGTGATGTTTAATCAGATTGGCAATCAGACTGGTGCCGGAAATAAGCACTGATGGAACGCCATTTTTATAGGTGGCGTCAGTCAATTCCGTACTTCCTGGGCTGAAGTAGCAAGCCTAGCATCTTGCATTGAAAGTAATAGGGGTGGTACTTCCTCGCTCTCTCCAGTTCTATTATATTACCTCCATGGCTGCCATGGGGCGAACATTCAAGCTTGCCCTTTTCCTTTATTGACCCCATGCTGTCTTGAATGATAGTGCCAAACATCAAAGGGCATGGGAAATTCTTACGGAAAAACTTGACTGACATCAGTATCTTTTGGCTTCATGCTGAAAGAAGCCAAGCAAATGTCAACAGAATCGTCTCCTTTTAACCAATTAGGCTACTGTAAGAAAAGCAAACCTGTTCCCATGTACTTTGCTTGGTTTGCAATCAAATGGTGGATTCGTTCACTCACTAAGTTGAATTCAATTCAATTTAGTTTATTTGTATGGCGCTTTTCACATATTAATAAAAATTTCGCATAATATAATTTCGCATATTAATAAAAAAATGCAGTCCAGTGTCATGTGCTAAGTACGAATTTAGGAGCAGACTGGTCAGGAAATAGTCAACACCCCTGAAATAAGATCCAAAAGTACCTTTAAAGCCTGGGGAGGCACCTCAATGATTGTATACAAATGCAAGAACAATAATACGATGAACAGTAATTTTTATTACAAAATAGCACCTTAGACACTTAAGACAGCATGAAGGCAAATAAAACCCAGAGCTAGACCGACATACCCTAACCCCTAGTGGCTTAACCTGGCGCTACCAGCCATGAAAGACTAATGACAGACACTTTATAAGGCTAAAAAAATAACCACAGCAAAGGGGAATGAACTTCCGTTTACACAGCAAACCACTACAAAATAACATACGCTTCCAACTACACACAGCATGCACTATTGTCTTTACAGGCTGTGGTCTTGTCCGACACTCGGTGATATGGTCTGCAGTCTAAAACCTGGGCCACGCCCCTTAACATTGGTTGCCTAAAAAGAGTGCAACGAAGTCTAATGAATTAAAAGCCTGATATAAAAACCAAAAAAAACCCGACCAGAGGACATAGTGGCAATGTCAAAACAAGGAAGTACAATAATAGCACTGGGATCCCAGAAAATAAAATATACAATGAGTTATTCTCTAGAGCGACGCGGAGCAGATAAACAATCACCAACGACCCGGTTGGGCACATATAGCAGTAACGTTACAGCTAACTCGTAATCAATGCCACAACCGCACTTTATCAAGGGACTGCACAATAACCAAGAATACGATACTACACGCTAAGGTGCCAGCTCAATGCTCACGTCTGCTCGCTCCAGAAGGACAACACCGAATGAGCTATGCGTCCATTTTTTTAAGCAGGTAGAATGGGCATGGATAATCAGCGAGACTCATGCCAGATGTGTTGCAGGGCTCATACCTCGAGGAGGAAACAGACGGTTAGTGGAATGGCTAAGCAACCCCATTACACCCCTTCATCCACTTCTTGCAGCACAGAGGCCCTACACTTACACAGGCTGTAAGATCACTTTTGATTTTCTAAACACTAGTACCATATGGACCTCCCCAGTGACTAAGGCTGTAGCAAACCCCACTGGCACCGTTAATGCATGCTCAGTGCCACCGGTTCCACACGGATTTGCTAAACACTACCCACCAGTGCCATACAGACCTCCTCAGTGACTAAGGCTGTAGCAAGCCCCACTGGCATCGTTAATCCATGCTCAGTGTACATGCAGTCAAGGCGATCCAGAGTCAAAGCCGAAAAGGGAGATCTGATCCTGAATTATTTTTATTAGGGCTAAAACCAAATCAGATGGCTTTAGTATAGCAATGATTACAAAGATTACCTTTAACTAGCGTCAGCAAGATGGGAAGATTGATAGCTTTATAATCTGAAGAGTACCGTAATACGCAATAGCATGTATAACAAGATAATGCAGCTAAACGCCTATGAAATAACAGATCTCAGACCTGAACTGTTTGTTTGCTCATTAGGTAAAATTAGCGCGTCATCATTGTTGAAAGAGATCGTCTGCGCGCGATGCCACTGAAAGGGACAAAACAGAGCAATATAAACTTCTCCAATACGCATCATAGCTACCATAGGTTCACAAGCCAGCTAGCTGCATCTGTGTGCAAGCTGTACCTAAACGATTGCTTTTGAACTTGCCAGCAACCAAGCTAACATCCCAAAAATGTAAATGTTTAATTGGGTCGCACAAAACTGCAGCGAAACCTCAACTATGTTCATGCCTATGACAGCTGGCGAAGTTAGTACAGTTGGGGCAAGAAACAAATCATATCGCCTTGATATGATCCTCATTTTCGAAGATTTTCTTTAGTTAACGTTAGTTAGCTAACAAACTAGGTGGATATATCCAAAGAGTCTTGCCATCACGGCCAAAGATGATAGAGCGTATATGACTGTGTGCCCCCAAGTGTATGGATGCACTTCCCAGAAGCTGATTGCTTGGAATGCAAATAAAGATCATTTTCCAGCCATTCAAAGTCATGAAAACTTCTCCTATTGCTGTGTGGCTCGGGAATTTGGAAGTTTGCAGGCCAGTAAGTCGAAAACCATGAAATATCATTAGGATTTTTTGAATCACATTCTTTTGCAAAGGGATTGTTACGATGATTAGCTTTTCTTCATAATTGCTGAAATTTGATTTAGTCCGCCGAATCTGATCACTGGGATCAGAATCGTTACACCCCTAGTGTGCAATGAATTTTCTTCTTTGTGATTGACTTGTGATGCTGTCAGTCTGACTTTACAAGTAGCAGTTTGATTTTAAGGGCTCTGGCGTTCCCAATTAGCCCTCAATCACCAGAATCACATAAACCTAGCCTGAGATAAGAGCCCTGCGTTCCCGGTGTGTCTAACTGAGAGTCCATGCACCATTAACTCAAAGAGCGCAACAATATAAACGCTTAATTAGTCCCCCCAGGAATCCGCGATTCCGCGATCGCGGAATTTACCGCGGATTTCAAAGCCCTCCGCGGAAATCTAAGCAGTCCGCGGAATATAGGGCAAGGTGCAGAATTTTATATTTTACATGTATTTTTCATCCCGGCCGCTAGATTTTGCGGTCAGATAAAACGGGATCTAAGACTCACAGCTGGTGCTGCCGGTTACGGAAACTGATTTTTTTCTGCTGTATGCAGCATAAACTATATAAAAAGGTGGACGCAGCACCCTGATTTGAAAAAAGAAGCTCATGTGGAAGTACCGTAGAATGGCATTCTATTTAATGGCCAGCAGATGGCGACGTCAGTGGTTGCAGAAAGAAGTTCAATGCAATAGAAGTCTATGAGAAAATGATCCTACTTTCCGACCTGATTTTTAATTTAAATAATGATTTTTCACATCATTTTATGTTAGCTATAGCAAGTTTCAGGTCTCCTTCGATATATCATGACATTCATTTTCGTGAATTATGGTCCCATATAAACTAGAATAAAGTATAAAGCCTCTGGTCCTCGTCCGATACGGTCAGATCCAGAGCCACGTTCCGCCCCGGATCTTCGATTCACTTCTTCATCCTCGAACCAGTGGGTGACATCACGGTAGCTTCATCCATCTTTTTATACAGTCTATGGTATGCAGTAACGTTTACAATATCCTGAGGATACAGTGAATAATGTACACTTTGTTTAAATCTTTACTTTGATCTTTGGCACTTGTTCAGTTACTAAGCCTCGTTCACCCATAGTTTGGTGAAATGTTTTGCACTTTATAAGATATGCAAATAAATCTGCTCAAGAGGGACAAAAAGAATAGTGATGCTGCTTATTTTATAACCACAATGTTTCGCAGTGTTTTGGTATTGCAAATAATTTCATAAGAGAATTTTTGCTTCATTATTACATAAATTTGCTTTATAACTGGTCATTTTAGGTTTTTTTTTAATGCCCACAGAAAATCAACTTTCAAGCCGCGGAATCAAGAATTTCTCTCCGCAGAATCAGGAATGTTCTCCGCGGAATCAACACTTTTTCTCCGCTGATTCCTGGGGGGACTACTTAATGGATTTGTTTTAAGTATTTTCGGTATAACTGTGCACTAACTATTCAACAGTTGTTTTCAAAGTCATTCTCTGACTGAGAATCCTTGCACCATTACCATAAATACTGAGAGAGTGCAACAATACAAGCACTAAATCAGGGAGAGTAACATGTTTTATTGTCTCACTTTTCATATTCCCAAACAGTCCCCTCGGCTAGCGCAGTAGAGAAGGTAGGCCCTGATGTAGGAGATCCGTGCACAAACCTTGATTAAGTGTTTTGACCAGTGGAAGAATAGTTCTTGTTTAAATAATTGCTGCAGTGTTTGTTCTTTTTACTTCTTTAACCATTTTTACCTTATCTTTGTATTTATTATTTTGTTTATTTGCTTGTTTTATTGAAAATAAATCTGCTCCAGTGGAATTAAACTTCATTTCCTTTGCATGTATTTTCTTTGAATGGAAAAATGTATACAGGACGGGCAAAAATATATATATTTTAATTTCAATTAAAAAATAAAAAATGGTGAGACATTAGATGGAATGTATTCCTGTAGTGACATGTTAGTGAAATTAAATGAGTTTTACAGTTTGGTACCTGAGAAATCTCAGCCCACAATGCCCAAAAGGTGGAGATGCCATTGAGACATTCCTGAACTAAAGCCTAATTTTGCGCTGATTTACTTGATTAGAAAACACTTTGGCAAAAATAATGGTGAGATTCTGCACTGTAATTTTTTTGGAGGTGTCAGACTGCAACTAAATAACTTCAATAGCGATAAAAGCAATATTTTGTTTAGTGGAAATGAGATCTTTCATTTATGCTGTGTTCTGTCTTCATTTACACTGACTTCAGTGACATATATACTTTTTTGCCCCATGATAAAAATCCCTGATGTGCTACCTTTATTATGATACCGAGATTATTACAATGGACCACATACAAAAAACCAGTGAAGTTGGCACGTTGTGTAAATTGTAAATAAAAACAGAATACAATGATTTGCAAATCCTTTTCAACCTATATTCAATTGAATACACTGCAAAGACAAGTTACTTAATGTTCGAACAGGTAAACTTTGTCATTTTTTGCAAATATTAGCTCATTTGGAATTTGATGCCTGCAACATGTTTCAAAAAAGCTGGCACAAGTGGCAAAAAAGACTGAGAGAGTTGAGGAATGCTCATCAAACACTTATTTGGAACATCCCACAGGTGAACGGGCTAATTGGGAACAGGTGGGTGCCATGATTGGGTATAAAAGTAGCTTCCCTGAAATGCTCAGTCATTCACAAACAAGGATGGGGCGAGGGTCACCATTTAGTGAACAAATGCGTGAGCTGATTGTCAAACAGTTGAAAAACAACATTCCTCAACGAGCTATAGCAAGAAATTTAGGGATTTCATCGTCTGTGGTCCGTAATATCGTCAAAAGGTTCAGAGAATCTGGAGAAATCACTGCACGTAAGCGACAAGGCCGAAAACCAACATTGAATGCCTGTGACCTTCGATCCCTTAGGTGGTACTGCATTAAAAACCGACATCAGTGTGTAAAGGACATCACCACATGAGCTCAGGAACACTTCAGAAAACCACTGTCAGTAACTACAGTTCGTCGCTACATCTGCAAGTGCAAGTTAAAACTCTACAACTCTACAATGCAATGCAATGAAAGCCATTTATCAACAGCACCCAGAAATGCCGCCGGCTTCGCTGGGCCCACGCTCATCTAAGATGGACTGATGCAAAGTGGAAAAGTGTTCTGTGGTCCGATGAGTCCACATTTCACATTGTTTTTGGAAACTGTGGACGTTGTATCCTCCGGACCAAAGAGGAAAAGAACCATCCGGACTGTTATAGGCGCAAAGTTCAAAAGCCAGCAACTGTGATGGTATTGGGGGTGTATTAGTGCCCAAGGCATGGGCAACTTACACATATGTGAAGGCACCATTAATGCTGAAAGGTACATACAGGTTTTGGAGCAACATATGTTGCCATCCAAGCAACGTCTTTTTCATGGATGCCCCTGCTTATTTCAGCAAGACAATGCCAAGCCACATTCTGCACGTGTTACAACAGCATGGCTCCGTAGTAAAAGAGTGCGGGTACTAGACTGGCCAGCCTGTAGTCCAGTCCAGACCTGTCTCCCATTGAAAATGTGTGGCGCATTATGAAGCGTAAAATACGACAACGGAGACCCCAGACTGTTGAACAACTTAAGCTGGGCATCAAGCAAGAATGGGAAAGAGTTCCACCTGAAAAGCTTCAAAAATTGGTCTCCTCAGTTCCCAAACATTTACTGAGTGTGGTTAAAAGGAAAGGCGATGTAACACAGTGGTAAAAAGACCCCTGTGCCAACTTTTTTGCAATGTGTTGCTGCCTTTAAATTCTAAGTTGATGATTATTTGCAAAAAAAAAGGTTTCTCAGTTTAAACATCTTGCCTTTGCAGTGTATTCAATTAAATATAAGTTGAAAAGGATTTGCAAATCATTGTATTCTGTTTTTATCTATGATTTAGATAACGTGCCAACTTCACTGGTTTTGGGTTTTTCGTTGCAGAGATATTCTCATTTTATTTTGGGCATGTAATTTTCGAGTGAGAGGCTGAGGGCTTAAGAGGTTAATGATTAGGGACAGGACATTTCAGGGCTTGCCCAAGGCTTCACTGGGCCTTGAGCAGGATTTGATTCAAGGCCCTTCGCCAACTCCTCAGCACTGTTAATGCTATTGACTTTTGTCAATGTTCGGTCATTTGCCTACTGTAAAAGTACTTTGTACCACAAACATCATCAATTATATTAGCTGTAACTGGCATGTTTATACCCTTTTCTGGTTTTTTAAAACAGCAAACTCAATAGAGTGGTCTGGCTTTAGTTTGCACCTTAATATTCAAAGTTAAACAGTACAGTTGTGGCATGTGTCACTGGCCTCCGGGAGAGGACGCCAAATAACAGAAAAAAATTACCTGTTTTAAACAAAAAACGAAAAGAGACAGTTGTGTTCCTCTAGCAGGCTGTCCTCTGTCTTAATTAAAGAGAATTTTTCTTCTCAATTATCAGGGTTCTGCCCAGGATGCTAGGACGGAACATTTCTGCCATCTCCAAAGCTGTCTATCTGCCTCCATGAGCTAGGAAGCATAGTAGACATTATTAATGAAATATCCTGTCAGTGGATTTAATGCGAGAGTTGGTAGGGACATATTGTTGTGTTCTGGGGTCCTGGCCTTTGGCCAGGACAGCATTTATGGTTTTAACAGTTTCATGTTCAAGATTCCATAGTTCATAGTTTCATAGTTCATAGTTCATGTCACAGTTTTAACAGTTTCTTGATTCAGGTTTTTGCATTTCATGTTTCACATTCCTTGTCCATGTTTTTACTTTTCCATGTTTTTGTTTTCGCCAGGTCTGCTAAGCCACTCCACCGCTTGTCTGCGTTCCGCCCCGTGCCTTCGTTGTTGCACATTTTCAGAGCTCTGGTTGGCTTTGGTATTTCCCCTTCCTTCTGTGCTGTGCTGATTCGGGGCTGTCTAAGCTTAATTGGCAATTTACTGTTTTAAAGTTACTAACATTTACTAACACTCACTGGGTGGTGTAATTCTAAGATAGGCACATTACTAATATTACTAATTCAGACAGGGAGTTTATTGTCATGATTCCTGCTTTACTATTTCAGGTCTTGCTGTGCTTTTCTGTTCTTAACATTCATGCTTGCTTCCAAACTGCATACTTAATTGGTACTTAAGCTGAGCACGCTCATTCTCTTAATGAGCAAGTCTTGTCATCAATCTTGGTCCATGTCTCATGATCTTGCCCTGCCTCTTGTTTCTACTTTTCCAGGTGTTGCCCCTCATGTCTTGATTTCCTAGCCTTTATCTGGATGCGGTGGAAGTTGGCTGGCAGACAGTGTCTCAAGTTTTGTCGCTCATGTTCATGCTTCCAAGTCCTTATTCATGGTTCCAAGTCTGGTTCATAGTCCTTGTGTATATAGCCTTAGTCTTGTTGTTTATTTTCATTCTTGGATTTCTGCCTGGAGTTTCCAGTAGTTTTTTGTTCTTGCTGTTTTTGCTATTTAGTTTCTCAGCTCTGTGTAGGTTACCTTAGTTTGTCTTTTTGCAACCCTTTGGGCCAAGTTTTTCGTTGGCCCTCGTGCCTGTTTTATTTTGTTTTAAATAAATCCTCATTTCCCTTCACCCCACTTCTGGTGTCTAACTGATTCCCTATCACATATGTAATGTGAGTGCGCTGTACGCACGAGCAGGAAACATTTTTGTGACAATATGAATGCAAATATTGCATCTCCGTCACCAGAGACTACCATTTCTTTGTTCTTCATTGTGTGTAGCGATATGCCTCCAATTTCCATATATAGATGCCATATTCATAAACTTATTTTTCTATTTTGTCTCCTAATACTTTTGATTAATTTCTGAATACAACTTAATAACTGTCATTTATGTTTCAAACATTTCATCAGTGGCGGCCGGTGGACAGAGAAGAAGGAGAGCGATAAACATGCATTTAACCCTTACCACTCTGGTAACATTTTCTTAAAATGCCTATGAAGGTAAAATGAAATCTTTTCTTGTTTTTATCTTCCCTTATGGGGCCATATACAGGCCGTCGGAGTGTTAAGGGGCTAGACTGTTTATTAGTCCTGATATGTTTCAGTAATTTTCCTTGATAAGAGATACTTGAATTCTCCCTTCTCAGATGTAGGTGATTGTCTTTGTTAAGACGAGAAATAAAATGCGTCAGTTGAATGCAAAAAAGAGGAGATTTCAATCTTTTTTTAAAATTAAACAAACTTGACGCACAGGTTTGACGACGTGCTTTACAGGATGAGACAAAACTTAACGTGGAAAATCCACAGGTGTTTTTTCACAGTTGCCAATTAACCCATTTATGCCTAGCGTCCTCACATGAGGACTGTTAAGAATAAGTGTCCCGTTTGAATGACAGAGTGGTATTTTGAGGTATAATAACATAAAAAAGTAAAAAAAAGAAAATTCAGGCATAAATGGGTTAAGGCTCATGAATTAAACATTTTTAAAGATATAGGGCTCTAAATTCGTTGACTAGGCGCAGGCGCGGCAAATGGGGGGAGCACCGTGCCAACTCCTCTGTCCCGCCTCTGTCCCTCCTGTTGGCACAAGTGGCAAAGAGGGAGGAAAGAAGGTGTCAGTGGGTTTAACACAGCCAAGTCAAATATTCACCAATCAAATGAGCTCCTCTCCTCACCTTCAAAATTGGAGTAAAGAAGCCTCTGCCCTATATCTGCATGATGCTTGAATGTTGCATTTTACTTTGCCGCTTCAGGCATGTTTTCTACTCCGCTTATTTTTATATTAAGCATTATATGAGTTAGCTGGCTAGCTAGGGCATTCGCGAATTATTACCATTAGTGAACTTGAATGGAATTTCAAAACGAAACTATGTTGGATCATTCAAACTTACGAAGTTGGAATAAAATACGACAGTTGCTCATTTATTTCTTCTGCCTGCATCTTTGGGAAGAGAAATGATGGATAGCGCGTTCCTATTATTACACCCTGTTGCTGCTTAAAATTTTGGGATTAACATGCATGAAAAACAATGCAAGATACGTTACACATTTATTTTCAATATGTGATCTTAACTCAGGACGAGATCATAGAAATCAGGCCGTATTCCTTTCCCCCACTAAAAATGATAAAACCTAAGTGACAATAATAGTGTTAAACTGCGACGCACAACAGATTATGCGTGTATTCACATCTTTGCATTGACTTTGAATGTATTCAGTTGTGCGAAAAATTTATTTCGTGTCCTGTGTGAAAACAGCTGAAGGACACATACCCACATAGCCTACATACGCACTCACGCGCCCACATGCACGTCTCTCTCTCTCTGTCTCTCTCTCTCTTTGATCTGACATCAGACCAATCGATAAAGATACTATAATTTATGTGCTGATTCAGATAGTTACATAAAATAGTGGTTGCTGTAATTATTTATTGCAATGAAATGTGCCTGACATTCTGGAAACCTGCCTGTGAGGTTTCGGTGATGTGTGTGCACTGTGCGCCGGTCAGCCAAATTACCACTGCGCAGAAAGTAAACCAGGTTCGAGCTGGCAAGCTCTCTGCGCACTTACGGCGGACCTTTTATCCACGAAATTGTCACTGCGTCATGATGAATATGTGACACCTTCCCCTTCTACGCTACCACACCCATCTCGACGCACGTCTGTCTACCAAATTGCCAAAGTGGCTGTGGACGGTGTTGCACTGCACGAAATTACCACTGCTTGGGCTGCACTGGACAGAATTACCACTGTGTGGGCTACGCCACGCTGCGTTACTCTGTGCTGCGCCAAGAAATTAGAGTCCATAGAATTCATTATTCACTGGCCTTAACATTCCATTAGATGGGAAACTTAACTTAACCACCGACATATTGATATTGTTGGAAAATGTTTTGACCAAGAACAATGATTGAAATCGGGTCAATAACCTCATCCGTTTCAAGGGATATTTTCTGCCCCGTTCACTGGCCGCCACTGTTACTAAACACTGATAGATTAACATGTAAAGAATGTTACTGTCCTCGACTGAGATTTATATTTGTAGCTTTACTGTCATTTATGTAGCAAGAAAATTCTCCTCTCAACCATGCGAAGTACAGCGTTTGAAAAATCAATCACCTAGCCCCGATTGTAATTGCCCGTCTCTCAGATTGAGACAACCAAACCGATCATTTGGCTATAGCCTCAGATTCAATTCGCCCACAAATACCCATCACATGCGGGGTCGAATGCCACTGCAGCAGGTTTTTCAGTGTAATATTCAGGAACCGCGATTATTTTAAGCGCAATAAAAGTAACTGCCACTATGAGGCAGATAGACGTGCTTGCTTATTACCTTTTCAATGACAAATACCTAAAGCGATCATTTGAAATGCTCCTGGAATTTGAAGGCCCCTAATTACCAGCGAGGTTTGACAGCCTCCATCGCCTTGGCATAATTAGCTTACCTTAAATCAATTCCCGTGTACTTTGCCTAACTTGCAATCAAGCTATTTATTCAGCCAACTAACTAATCAAAGCCAAAATGTGGCCTGTAATGATAAAGAGATAATGAGAAGCAGAGAGACCTAACCAGGCTACCGTGTTAGATTGAAAGAGTGTCAATAATCTGAATAAATAGCAGACCTCTGAATTCCACCTCTCATCGAGGAATTTTATATGTATTATCAAAGATATTCTTTAAAAAACGGAATTATTTTCAGATGGCTCTGGTTTTAAGTGCTTCAAATATAGGTCACGTGAAGTGGAAGACATTTTGTGAAGCATACCGAATGTGAATGCGAGAGAGAATATGTTTGCATTGCATGCAATAGTCAAATGCACCAAAGATTTAGCAATGCATGTTCAGGCGAATCTTGGCTGCAAATTTGTGGCATTTTTTATTAGATAATTGAACAAGATTAATTTAAAATAAACTAACTCATAGCACTTGATTTTATTTACTTTTGAGTGTCTAAATAACCGACAGTGAAGTGGAAAACATTTTGATAAAGCATATCGAACGTGACAAGTAAATTGTTAACGCATTCGCACACAGCGCAGCGGAATGCAATATTAGAAATAATTTACCAAACACATTCAGGCAAATCTGTTGTGTGTCATGGTTATTTAAATTTCAAAATGTGACAAACGAAATGTTGGCGAATCAACTGTTTGATTGAAAATTGAACAAAATAATTGGGAAGGGGGTGAGAGCACTTGTCGGGTCGAGGATGATGACTTTCCAGACCTTAACTTTGCGTTGTTCAGCATGTAATTTGCCTGAATATGTTTACTTCAATTATTTCTAGTTTTATGCTTGGCCGCGCTGCATGCGAACAATTAACATGTCCTGTTGGGTAGGCTCCGCTTAAACACAATGTTTTTCACCTTCACTGTGGGCTATTTTGTCGCTCAAAAGTCACCAAAATCAAGAGCTATAAATTATTTTTTCAAATTAATCTTAATCACTGATCAAATGCCACAAATTTGCAAAGTCTTTGCTGAATGTATCTATTGCATGCAATACGAAAATAATTTCTCTCACTTTCATGTTCAATATGTTTCATAAAATGTTTCCATTTTGCGTATGTTTTGAAACGCTTCAAAAACCACTTATAATGATTTTTTTTTAAAGAGATCTTTTTAATGATAATGATAAAAATTGTACGAGAAGTGGAATTCAATGCTATTTATTTAGATTATTATCTAACACGGCAGCCTGGTCAGGTCTGCCTGCTTCTCATTCTCTCTTTTATTTTATTATAGGCCATATTTTGGTTTTGATTGGTCAGTTGGCTGAATAAACGGCTTAACTGTAAGTTCGGCAAAGTACATGATTTAAGGTAACCTAATTATACTAAGGCGAAGGAGGTTGTCCAGCCTCACTGGTAATTAGGAGACTACAAATCACAGTTTTCTTCTCGGAAGAATTTCAAATTACCGCATTATGTGTCATAGAAAAGGCAATAATAAAATAAGCAAGCACATCTGTCTGCCTCATAGTGGCAGTTACTTTTATTGCGCTTAAAATAATCGCGATTCCAGAATCGTCGCAGCCCTAATTTGAACCCACTAAAACCAGGTACCATTTGTAAATGTACGACTCTGCCATAAAGGTAAACAGAAATAACTTGCATATACTACAACTCTACATGTATTTGTGTATAGATATGACTTAGACACTGGAACTAAGCCTACTCAGTCTACATTTTCCTATTAGATTAACACAATTACAAAATAGCCACTTCCTTTTCAAAACACAGTTCAGTCCATGACTTCACTGCAGATGATGTTCTTTGACATTGCCCATGACATTCAGCATGAGCAGGATGAACATTAAGGTGACATTGTGACCTCCGCTCCAACAGCAACAGCAGGAATTTATTAAAACCAGATGTATAATATTTTTAACTAGTGCATACATTTTTTATGATTAGCAATAACATTAACATAGTATTACCAAAAAAAAAAAAACTTTTCCAGGACATGCATTCTTGGGGCCTCTGTAGTGGCCACAGGGTCCCTCAGCCGCTTAGTTCATCATGCATCAGGCCGGCTCTAAGTCAATGTCACAGGACTGTTTTTGCAGCTTCTTTCCACTGTCTCGCTACAGTTTGGACTCATATATTACCGTTTGTATAAATGTCAAGGTCAAAAACGAGTATGACAGAATGTGAATTGCGACAAACTAAAAATTTTGTGCACGCAGGTTTTCATTCCAAAGCATCTGCTTCCATAAATTTAAACAGCACTTAATTTTTCTTAATTTGGCACTTTTTATGTTTAAAACAATTATTCACCATCTTTCACATCACTGGCTAAACCTCTAGCTGTATACCATGTGGGGTATCAATCCTGCAACATTGCAAATACTGCGAAAAGGTACGCATTTTTAACCGACTGAATCAAAGTAAAGAGTGAATTAATAGAGTCCTGTTTACATCACTGGGCATGTGACGTCTTCCTCTTTTTGGCTTTATCCACACGTACACTGGTAGTTTTGAAAATGCAGCATTTCTTTGCATTTCCACTTCCTGTCCAACTGCAAACTGCACTTTCGATCACTGAAAATGGACCTTGTGAAAAAAGCTTTCTAGAAACTTCATTTTTACTGTTTACTTGTGGACTGGGAAAACAGTTTTTTTTTCTTGCTTCTTATATCAGAATGCGTGCTCCTTATGGCAAGTTTTTAAGACTTGTGATTGGCCTATGGTCTTCACTTAAATAGTTCAGTGCTTTTTAATGGTGTCACAAAGAGTCATAAAGTTAAAAAAAACTCAAGCGTAGTGGTGAGATGGTGAAATGTTATTTTTGTTGTCTGGGTAATGGACCTTAGAAGTGACTGGGCCCATTTTGCCAGGAGCTTGTGGTTGGAGGACGGAAGTAGTAACAGGACTTTTTGGCCTGGTTGGAACTCCTGGTATCGAGCCTGCTGGCCATACTAGGTCATATGGCTTTTCTGGGCCTCATGAAGGTTGACCTTTGCCTCAACCTTGTTCTTCGCAAGCCAGTCATTCGTCTTCAGCACAAATTGGGCCATCCGTCTGTAGCTTGGAGTGGTAGATGGGGCCTCCCATCCCTTCTGGAGTAAATCCAAGGGGCCCTGCACATTCTAGTCATACAGGAACTCAAAGGGAGAGAAACCCTTTGATGCTTTAGGAACCTTCTGCTAGGCAGATAGAAGAAATGGCAGCCAGCAATCTCAGACCTTCCCAGTGTCGTCCACAAACGTCTGCAGCATCCACTTCAATGTCTGACTGAATCGTTGAATCGTGCCTGTGTCCTTTGCTTTGCGTACCGGCACACAGAAGCTTTGTGGCCTAGCTGCTGGTGATAATAAACAAGTTCCTTAACAGGCTCATTGGTTTGGGACAGATTCGATATCACCTGAAGGTCCCTGGCTGCCCCCCCCCCCTTGTTGGACTTGGCTGAGATTGCTGGAACACTGGTCAGTGTGATGCACTCTTGGTAAGTGGGGTGGCTCTGTACTGTAGGTACAGATTCAGGTAGTGAAGAGCCAACCTGACAGCTACAAATCCCTCCGCTGGCTCATGCTCCTTTACTTAGGTCTTCACCACCATTGGAGGCACCTGGACTAGCTGCTTCAGGATGATGGTTTCACCTGTCTCCTTTCTTGTGTGCTGCTCTGGTGGGACCCAGTGTCGGCAGAGTCCCTTCAAGCCACGGTAGGTCTTGATGGGGTTCACACCAGGAGGCACGGTGGTGGACTGGAACTGCTGCTGGTAGGTCTCAAGAGAGATATTGAACTTTGTCAGTAGAGCTGCTCTCAGATCCCTGTAGCAGTGGCCCCTCTCCTCATCCATTGCAGTGTAGGCCTCCAGTGCCTTACCAGTCAACAATGGACTAAACTGGCATGCCCACTAAGTCTCAGGCCACTTCCACCTTTCAGCTGGGAAGCTGCTCAGCCACTGGAAGAAAAGCCCTCAACCCTCAGATCTCGGCCAATGGGGCCTCCTCTCTCATATGCTGTGCTGCCAAAAAGTCCCACATCATTGTCACCAGTTCTCCTCCTGCCCCTGGCTCACCTGCCCCTCCACGAGGTGTGGGAGCCACTGGGGCCTTCCAGGGCCTGTACTCCTTCTTGTCCTCCACTGACGACCTACACTTTAGGTCAAACGTTTGGAAGCAAGATCAAATTTGTACAAAAACAGATCTTAGTTTCATTGGCATACTTTGTAACAAAATAAACATGATTATTATATGAAGAGTCACTTTTCAGAATACAATTTTACTCAAATTATCAGGCCTATATTACCAAGCCCATGGTCCTAATGCCCGCTGGATTGCTGTTGGCATCCAGTGGGCTGTAAACCATGACATAAAATGAATAATGCAAACTGTGATTTGTTTTTTACTTCTTCAGTAAGTTGTGACTCTTGCAAATCTTCTCAACCCAAAAACTAAGCCCCTCCTTTCTTTTGTTCGCATTTATTAAGCAATGGTCTGGTAACATCAATGTATACAAGTACCTAAAGGTAAATAGAGGAAACTGGTGTATATCATTGAAAGACATGTGTAATCATGCAGTAAATACATTCTAAAATCCATAGATTTCACCAGGCACGGTGTTATGGGTGTGCCAAGGTGGACCTAGGCCCACCCACTCATCTGCAGGCCCACCCTAAATGTTTCTTTAAAAAAAAAAAAAAAAAAAAAAATATAGATATATATATATATATATATTGTTTTAAATATATTTCATGATTCAATTCATTAATGATTCAAATTTGTTAATTTCAAAAATGATTTAAAAAGGTTGGTTATGTTAACGCTTTAACCGTGGCCAACTTGGTCGCTTTAGAACCAAGGAGAGCGGTCGTGGATAGGTAGCCTATGCACTGAAACGTAAAAAAATGCAACAAAATATATAAGCCACATTAGCAACCAAATGCGATGTAAAAGAGATAATATAGTAGTATATCTGCTTGACGAAACTTCCAACTACTTGCGACACCCTGGTCTGCGATTTTCTGAAACCTGCCAGTTCACATCAATGCGACGAGATGAGAGGATGTATGATTTCCATAGCACTGACTCTCAGCGCTTCCGGTTTTTTAGGCCTCTTTTCCCAGTGTTGATGAGTTAAGTGCAACAGTTGCATTTCAGCTATTAAGAAAACAGCGAGGACAAAAGAAAAAGAAAGAAAGAAAGGGGCAATAATTTGGAGCCGTCCATGGCCTTGACTTAGCCAGAACTTAAAATTGGGTGGGCTCTAAAAATCTCTTTAAAACAATTATTTGTTCTGACTATCGCAATCATATGCATTCAATCCAAAAACGCTCTGCATTATCAGGTGCTGCTTGTTCACTTCGTTAAGGCAAAGTGACAATTATTCATTTGGACGCGCAATTTTGTGCATGTCAAATTAGTGGTGTAGCCAGAACTGAAAAATGACTGGTCACACAACATCGCTTTACTACAATTATTAGTCCTAACTTGTTCTCGGTCATTTTCCGTTGTTAAAACAATTTTCCAATTATAAGAATAGTCAATTGGCAATTAAATACACGACTTCTTTTGTGACGCGATCTAGGGCGGCTAATCAAGAGGCGTAATTCAGATCAGAAAAATAAGTTACTCATAAGTTGGCCTATGGGCTCCTTTTCAAGAGGTAAACTGCTCTGGAAATTATGCAACGCCTTTCTGTCACATCAGGCGGTCTAGCCTGTGCTTCATGATCGATTTAATTGTTTAAATCAAAGACAAATTTGAAATGCACAAAATTGTGCGTCCAAATAAATGGTTGATGTTTTGCCAAAACGAGGTGAACAAGCAACATCTGATAGTGCGGAGTGTTTTCGGATTGAAGATAATCAGAGAGAATGATTGCGATCGAGTCAGAACTAATAATTGTTTTAAAGGGATGTTTATTACCCATGCAATTTTAAGTTCAGACTGCGCCACTGATCTAGGGGTGCTTCAAGAGATACCAAAGGTGCTGTTGCCAATCTGTGCAGGAGTTCGCAGCTGTAGGCCTGCCCCTTTTGTAAAATTCTCCCGGTGATTCCCGAGGCAGTTCCAACCAGCTGACAGTTTGTAACTGACATGACCCGCTGAACTCGCTACGAGCTGATTGGCTGTTGAGACGGATAACGTGATATAAGTTCTAAAACCAGCCTCTTGCGATTTGACAAGCTGATTCTCTGGCGACGCCACCAGCCTGCTAGAGTCGAGCAGCGACAGGCCAGTTCACACTGCTGCAACACCTCCCTGCGACGTTGTAAAACGGTCTCGTCTCGTTGCAAATCTTTGGTCTGAACTGGGCTTAATTTTTATTAAGTGGCTTGATCTTTGGAATTTAGGCCCACCCACAATTTGTCTGGCCCACCCCAGACTGAAATCCTGGCGCCGTGCCAGGATTTCACACTGGCTTTTAAGAAAGGCATTACGAACAGAAGCTGAAGTTGCTTCCAAATTTTTCACCTAGATCGGCCTTGCTTCCAAACTTCTGGCCTGTAGTGTAGGTACCCTCTCCCAAGCCCTGTCTGCTTTGGCAGTTGCCACCTCTTGAAGCCGCTGTGCTGGTTTTCAACTTGGATTCTGCCCAACTGGATTGTGATTTTTGGGTTGTAGACTTTGTACCTTTGCCTTCTGCCTAGCGGTGGGATTCCCCCCTCGCTTAAAAAATTCCTATCTACAGCATTGCTTGGTTCTCACATCTGGTTCCTGAGCGTATCATCACACAGTCTATGATATTAATGATATATCTTTGCGAAAGCACAGTATACTTAAGTAGGTAGTATTTACTATTTGTGTGTGTGTGTGTGTGTGGTTGTGTATGGTTTTTGATACTTTGGATATACTTGATGCTTGAAAATCAACATTTGAGCTAAACGTATCTCTCTGTAACTGTGGGTTTTTGACAGTTCACCAATAGCCATAGTATACATTGAAAATTCAGTAGGCTTCTCAGAGATTTTTTGCAGTTTTGTATATGAGTGTGTGTTTTTTTTTTTTTTTTTTTGCATTTTACAACCTTGAGAACTTTCCTCCCAGAAGAAGATAGTGGCCAAATTTATGACTCATCTGATTCCCATTACATCAACAAATAGAGTTAGCCCACAGGATTAGCGGACTGGTAGTTTGTGAACAGGGTGACAGTGGTCTGGGATTGAGTCCAAACTCCCGGCCTGAATTATTGTCTCAGTCCACCACTGTTAACCCCCTACCCTGGATACACAGATTTCACATTCATGACAGGTTTGAGGGTATCATGCCAAACACAAGGAGTTAATGCTGTTACTAAGCATTCTTTAAGCTTGTTCTGAGCCGCCTTTTTGAAATTTAAGAGCCATTCCATGAGAGCTTGACAATCGGTGCACAGTTCACCCCCTGGAATTGAAAAAAACTTAGGTAGATATAGGTGTCTCACGGGAAAAAGCTGAATTTTTAGGTCCGTATCTCACAGTATCTATGTACTGTGGCGGTAATTGCTGTTTATTGTGCTTTTGGAACTCTATTTTCGGGAATACCAAGCATTTCTTTGGTAGTGTCTACACTTTCAAGCTAGACGGAGCCAAAGTTGGAGGGAAACTCAAAACGGATCATTTCATAGGCGACTGTGCCAATGTTTAGGTTGCAGTATTTTGTTTACCCAGCAATATAGATAGCAGAAATTCTCTGGATACATAGTCCCTTTGCGGTGTATCATAGCATTATTAAAATCTCAATGGTAGTATTTTCAGTGTCGATGATATTCAACTTCAAATGTCGGAAAATTTCAGCCCCAGCGGATGCTGTTGGCTGGATGCAAATACTGGCTATCCCCAGCAATGCACCAAAGAAATCATTTCTCAATTGAGAAACACACGGCTGGTTTTCTGAGGAAATGAAGAGTTTAGCTTGGTACTATGCTGGGTGGATAGCCATGGGACCAAAGGTGGCGCTCCAAAGAGCTAATGTTCTACTGACGTAATATCCCATATTCTAATTATCGTTTCATCATTGAATGAAAATATCACTGGAAGCAAAGGAATTGAATAAAGACATTTCAAATGATCTTATTTAATCAAAAGAATTTAAACAATTATGAAAGACATGCATTGCTTCCAACACCTGAGTAAACAAAACTGTGAGAAGTCCAGAGTCATAATCGGTTTCCAATTACTAGAGATGAAATTCAGCGTAATGCATTTGTGACACTGATCCAATGTCTAGATCTAGAGCATTTGGCCATGGCCTTGCGCCATGCCCGATTCTCTCCCGCCATAGCTGCCCCTTTTCTCATTAAATCGGGCCACAGCTGCCTTTTTTTCAGGGGAAGGTTTGCCATGCCTCATCCACAACTCAAAGTAACTAAGCCATGCCTGAATTCGTCACTTTCCGCACTTGACGAATGCCGTAGCTGATTTCTCTATTCAACCGTACTCACAGAAAATGATACTGTATAGAAACCCAGTGCTGCGGATGTGTTATGTACTCCCAGGCATTCAGATTGATTTCAGTTCGATTTGCTGCCGCACATAGGGGTGGCGCTTCTTACGTTTCCCTGAATTCGAACATATTATTCATGTTTTTATCTTAACAATCATAAGATCATCATGCTACCTCATAAAATAAGACTTGAGCAGATGGCAAAAATCGGCAAAAAAGAACAATGAATCAATGAATTTTCCCGGTAGGAACAATAAATGACCAAAAGTGTTGATCTTGACTGATAACTTGAATGATGAGATTTTTATTACACAAATAGTGATTGTTTGGTGAGAGGTCTGTAGTGTAATTATGATACGAGCAGCCGATGTATTCGTTGCCGAACTAACTCTGGCATGCAATCAAAATAGAGATTTAGTCCCATTTTGTGGTTACTCTGCCCTTGTGTCATGCTTCATAGGCCTTTCCGCCAGTTAGGCTAGCCAGGGGGAGGTCTTTGCAGGGGAACTTTTAGGGTTATTTGGTTGTTAGGGCCAGCGATAACCTGCATGTGATGGGATTGTCTGCAGTGATCAGATTAGGCAGATTTGCATTGCAAAATGCTTATTTCTCCCATTCTTATGAGGTTTAGGGAATTGCAAGTTTGCCACCAGCCTCTCCTGAAACATGCACTATGATCTCTGATCATTCAAATATATGATGTAGTGTCAAAATTTGACTGAGTTGGAGAGTGCCTTGTGTGACTGGATTTTAATAGGAATGGATCCTTTCACATCTCTGATCAGGTGTAAACATCATATGCTACACACTGTTATAAACTGACACCTTTTTTGCCAGTTATTTTAATTGTAATTTTACAATCAATTTATAACAGAGGTTCCATGTATATTACCTGTAAACCACCGTTAAATGCCCGCAGGACTCTACTTACAGTTGAAATAACAAGGAGGTATTAATTTAACTGTTAAATTCAGTCACTTTATAACCGTGAAGGTATGGATAAGACAGCTGCACTGCTGGTTACAAGTAGTTTACGGAAATTTCACTGGGAAACGGAAGTGTACTGTATTAAATTTAGATTCAGGGTATAATTGATGCCTGTTTTAAATAATTTGTTGGCTTTCAGAGTGGAGTTGTATTTCTCTTGTAATTGTAATTTGTCATTGGGGAAAGAATAAAAAAGCCTTTTTATCATTTAAAATCTGCAGAAGGCTGGTGGGGTTACATCCATAAAGACACAAAGCAAGGAAAGTGACAGGTGTTCAGGATGAGGGCATGCAAGTTACCATTACAAAAGAACTGCCCTTTCTTGGCAGGCTGCTGCTTGCTCGCTACGACCTGTGTCCCCTTTTTCAGTACAACCACTCGCTCGACGCAACTGCTGTGCTCTTTTTCACACCCAAGCACCATGCCCTTGTGAAATTCTAGAATTAACACTGCTGATAAACCTCCATGCACAAGGACTTCAGTTCTGCACGAGAATCTCTTAAATATGCATTGATTGAATAATTGCTGACTACAGCAGGGGACCGTAAATATGCCACTAAAACTCAAGCAAAATGCGTGAGACTTGACAGGTGCGCGTTATTCATGAAAAGTGGCCACACCCGATAATGTTGAGAATTTTTGGAGTTTCTTTAATGGTAATTTAAATGATATTTATGGGATGGTTTGAGCTTCCCCTACCGCCAGTTCACCAGCCGCCATTGGTTTAAAGCAGTGTTCCCCAACCCTCTCCTGGAGGCCCACCGGTCCTGCATGCTTTAGATCTCTCCCTGCTCCAGCACAGGTGATTCAAATGATCAGCTCGTTAATCACCCCCTAAAGCTGATTGATGACAGCCTGATCATTTGAATCACCTGTGCTGGAGCAGGGAGAGATCTAAAACAAGCAGGACAGGTAGGCCTCCAGGAGAGGGTTGGGGAACACTGCGGTAGAAGACCTAATGCGCTACAGTAGAGTGGAGATTCTCCCTTGCGCCCATGTGACGTCACGCATCGCCCTTCTGGGAGGGAAAATGGCAGCTCAGTAGTGGCCTTCGGACTGCCACGCAAAAACGCTCACAACTTTTTCATAAATGGTCAAGTATGCATGAAATTTTTCTCATGGACTCTCAATATTATAAGTTATCAACCTGCGCATAAACTTAAATTCCGTTGTCTGTTCCTTTAAATGCAAATTACAGAAAATCACAATTTAGACTGATTTTCAAACTTGTGGCATTCATAAAATCATTAAAATTCATCTGATTGATTTGAAATCTTAGGTAGGTGCATCCCTAGGGGATGAATTTTGAAAATGAAGCAAGTTGATGATAGCAATTTTCATTATGGTTACATAACAGAGCTCATTAAATATTCCTAAATGTTCCAAACAAAAAAATCCTTCTCATTTCATAGAAGTATCTAAAACCTTTCATTTAAGACTAATTTAAGCAAAATTCTACACTTTACCCTGAAGACCCCTTAAACTTTGGCATCTCAAATGCACTGTTTATCTTCAGAAACACTAACAAGGAAAACAAATATAGAGGTATAATAATAATGTAGGATATGTAAAGCTTTTTTCACAGTATGGTTTCTTCAGCATGTCATGACCATTTTGCCTTATAGCACACATCACAAACTTAATTATAAAAAAGAAATATAACTGAGGTTGTGTTGCTGCAAGGAATATTTTCAGAATTCTTAAAATAATGAGGACTAATCAGTTTCAGAATGCAGGGAAAGCTATTTTTCAAGTACCTTTACATACCACTCCCATGGTTAAAAGTGCGGCTGTGGTACATACAGTTTGTGTACTGGGGCAGTGATAAAAAATTTTCCAAAACGTGCCTCTAAGTTCAGTTTTAGCTCAAATAAATGACATTTCTACACGTTGCCCCAAAGACAATAAGCAGACACAGCCTGGTTAAACTTTAGATCTGAACTTGATGTAAGTGGTTACATTTTGACTCCAGCAAGAGTTTACACAGCCTGTTGTAACCCTAGTTCATCAGTTTCAACTGGTTCCCAGGCTAAGTGAGGCCTATGACTGATGTAATGTTCTGGATTAGAGTAAATAAAAATTTGCATTTCATGTCACAATATTGAAATATTTTCAAAGCAGTAGAAATGCAGAAAGAACTGATGGTTTCATCCTTTACTGCATTTATGACATTCACACAGAAACATACATTGATTGTAGTAAATTATATCTCAGAATGAGCAAGTGAGAATCCATGGCCCTATCAGGTTGAGTTCCACTGTTACATCAACAGGCCATAGAAATATATCGAAGCCTCTATACTGTGAATTAGTGGCACAGGAAGCTCTAAATCCTCTGTTTTATTCATGAGCATGAAGGCTATCTGAGCGACAGAAACCCCTGCGGTCTCTCCCGCCACATCAAGGTTATGTGTCACGTCAATGGGAGATTTGGTTGGCTGTTCCCTATGACATGCTGCAATAACACCACATTAAAAAAGCAGGCAGGATTAGCGGGCAAAGTAATTTGGAGATACACAAACAAACTGTGTACAGTGCAGCGCCTGTGGATGCACCCACAACTGGGTCTTGGCCAATGTAATGAAAGATCCCTCATTCATCTCATGAATTGCTGCTTAAAACATGTGGGCCCAAGTTACATTTTAGGGAGATGGAAAGTTTGCACATCTGCTCAGAGAGGGCATTGTGGTTGATAATCCTTAGAAAATTGAAAGGGTGAGAGGAGGTGGGTGAATGGAGTGGACTGCTTTAGGGATGGCTATGCCACTGAATCAAACTACTCACATCAAGGCCGCCTTGTCGGCTGTCTTGATGGTCAGCTTATAAAGCATTTGGAGAATATGAAAAGTGGGCCATGCAGATGTGTTGGAAAGCGGACACATTTCAGAAGTACAGCCTCACAATTTTCTGGCAGAAATTTTTAAAAAAAAAGAAGAAATGTACTGGTACATCTGTGCAGAACAGCCTTGCAAGCAAAGAAAGTGTCAATGCAATAATTTGGATTAATATTTGACAGAGCTTTGATAATTATATTACGAGAAAACATCAATGATTGTCACTTATCTGGAAAAAAAACCCCCCACTAAGATAGAAGCAGGCTATGACAGAATCACTAAGCTTGGTATCACACAGAAACAGACATTTGTGCAAACACAAATACACACAGATCCTCCATATGTACAAACAGGTATACGCACATCCACACCCTCACATACACACAGACATACACAGATGAAGATGTTAATGCTGGTCTGACAAGCCTGAGACTCCAATAAGCAGAAAAATAAACACAAATTAATCATTTTGTCAGGGCGGTGACATAATTGGTCAACTTCCCATTATGCTAATAGACATGTTTTAATGACAAGTGCAAGTCCCAGCTCAGACACAGATACAGTCAGCGTTCCTTGGAAGGGGGTAGGGGGAGATTTCATAGCCCTTTTTTGTAATACCTGTGGAGTGATCAGATGGTTTCCACAATTAGAAAGATAAAGCGAAAACAACAAAATTTTCTGAGGTGCAGGTGCGAGTTTTTGTGCACGCTTGTCTGTAATTGCCTCAGGAAAATTTCGCGGGGCTTGGGGCTGCTGTCATTACATCAGCATTGAAGGCCTAATGAGAGGAATTGTTATCTGAAAGATGGCCTTTCCACGCCACTAAACTGCATTAGATCCAGACGGCTCATTTCTATTCCCCCAGTCATCTCTCTGGAAATGACGCGCAGTGCTTGAAACTGTTTATTTCCAAATTCAGACCTCCTCCGCGGCAGCCATCGGCTTCAATTACCAGCTTTCCTAAGCGAAGCCATCATGCAGTCTGACACTGAGGTCCAACCTAATTCCCACCTTCTCCAAAGTCAAGAGCATAATGTGCAGATAAAAAAGGTGGAAAATAGCCTGGCCTTCATTAGCATGCAGAGACTAGCTGTTCATTTGCTTGCTGCAAATGAAAGTTCTGACACTCAGCGCCTTTCCCCACAAAATAAGAACAGTCCTCTTCAGACTATACAATGTCCTTACTGTTTGGCAAAGGTCACTGAAAAAGCCAGACAGCAACTTTGCTACCTGCCCCTGTGCGGTTGGGGTAAGGGGGAGGGGGGTGATGTTGATTCTGGGAACATCTCATTACCTTTGTTGAATCAACATATCATTTCCGTGTTCACCCCCAGTGCTGAATTGTTTACAAGTGTCTTTACCGGGCGGGCAAAGCCTCAGTTGGTAGGGCACGGCCACACTCATTAGCCGCTGACCTGGCAATTATGTGTTATGTGATACGCGGTGATTCGGCTTGCGATGCGACCAGGTCTGCCGGCCTGCATGGGCCTGGATGCATTACTTTCTCCCTCTCCTATTTCTTCTCGGTATGCCTCCATTAGCTTTCCCATGTGTAAATTATTGTCACCAGCAAGCAGACTGGGGGAAGCAGGGTATGGAGGGGAGGATGGAGTAGTGAGGTGGCGAGGGATGGGGTGGGGGAACTTGCCATCTCCCTGATTTCGTATGCATGAGCTTTTCTAATCAGCCTGAGAGAAACATGATTCCCTTGCAATGCTGCAAAAAAACCTACTCCCTTTTAATCTGCAATCAATATGCAGGCTACATTATTATTGGAATACTGGAACTGGTGGCCTCTGGGTTCATTATATAAGTGACTAGCCATATAGGACCATAATGGCTTGATGCAGGAAAATGGTTGGGGAATTCAACAGCAATCCTTATTCTTACTCTGAGATGACAGACTGGAGTTTAAAGCATGAATTTTAATTTGGACTCATAGCTGAATGATCATTTGACCTCTGAAACTAGACCCAAGCAAGTACAATTTTATGAGTTGGTGTCGGCAGAGTTTGACCTCCACCCCTCTGCACCCCCTCTCTTTATTGGGTGAAAAATGCAGTCACCGTCTAACACAACCAAATCAAACTTTCATGCAGCTTACTTGCTATTTGACCCTCCTTTCTTGTTTTTCTTTTTTTTTTAGATTAGGGTACAGTTGCCAAATGAGTACGATTTCAAACGTGAATTCAGATTTTGGAATCAGTGGATCAACAGTCTCAACAGACCAGAACATGCAATTCACCACTGGTGATATTCAGATCATATACATAAATTTTTGCCCAAAGTGAGGCTTGAGACACGTAACTGGATCGCCTGCTTCGGAAGAAAACCGTGATTTGGCATTTGTTCAAGATTGTTTCCTTGTTACATAACTAACTATAGTACTTTTCGCTTAGCCCAAGTCATGGCATATGTTTGATATTACCCTGGGTACATATCACTTTTGCGGAAAATTCAACATCAGGTAGTATGAGAATAAATCGCTCTATGTTAAGTCATGTTGTTAATATTTTGCCAAACTGAATGCCAAGTGTAACCCTGATTAAATTGGTATGGCTTAACACTGTAGCATGCTAGCTGAGAGCCACTCTCATGACTAAGTTAGCATTACTTAGCTAATGTCCTAGCAGAACAGTTCCATAACCATTATGTAGGGTAGTTAGTTACCAAGCCACTCAGTTGACAGCAGAGGAAAACCGTGATATGGCATCAGTTCCTTATTTTTCTCTATCACATAACTGTAGTATTTTTCCCATAGCCTAACTCACATGAGAAATTGATCGAAAGAAACCATTGCTAGTTCAAACACGAAAGTGATGGCAAACTCACATTGTGGTCAAGCTAAGTGATGGCGATAGCTCAGTGCTAACATACATCGGAAATTACTATTCAGGCACTTACGGAAATCACATTTGTGTTCTATTAGATTTCACAATTCACGAATGTGATAAACAGAGTCTCATATTCTCAGTGGTGACCTGATCAGGCCAATGCTAATGCCTCGATAAATAAAACCACTGAAAACATGTATCGCAATCATAAAACCCCTGTACATTCCAAAGGACCATAGCAATTCCAAAGAAGTTGGAACGTGCAAAATGTGAATAATAACAGTATTCAATGATTTGCAAACATGGACAACATATCAAATGTTAAAAGTGAGACATTTTACCATTTCATTAAACATATTGGGTCATTTTGAATTTGATGGCAGCAAGACATCTCAAAAAAGTTGGGAAAGGGCCACGTTTACCATTGTGTAGCATCTTCTCTTCTTTGAACAGCAGTCTGAAAATGTCTGGGAAGTGAGGAGACCAATTGCTGGAGTTTTGGAAGAGGGATGTTGTCCCACTCTTGTCTGATGTAGGATTCTAGCTGCTCAACAGTCCTGGGTCTTCTTAGCCAGATTTTTTGTTTTATGATGTGCCAAATTTTTTCTATTGAGGAATGGTCAGGACTGCAGGCAGACCATGATGGATGCTGTGATGGATGCAGTATGTGGGTTAGCATTGTCTTGCTGAAATATTCTAGGCCTTCCCTGAAAGAGACGTTGTTGTAAAACCTCTATATACTTCTCAGCATTGTTCATGCCCATCCAAATGTGTAAGCTACCCATGCCATAGGCACTAATCCAACCCCTTACCATCAGAGGTGCAAGCTTTTGAACTGAGTGCTGATAACAAGCTGAATGGTCCCTCTCCTCTTTACCTGCACGACACGGCATCCGTGTTTTCAAAAAAAAAATTTCTCAAATTTTGATTCATCTGACCACAGAACAGTTTTCCATTTTGCCTCAGTCTATTTTAAATGAGCTTTGGCCCAGAGACGACAACGGCATTTCTGGAGCGTGTTCACATATGGCTTCATCTTCGCATGATGCAGATTTAACTTGCGTTTTGGATTGCACAGCAAACTGTGTAAACAATGATTTCTGGAAGTGTTACTGAACCCTTGCAGTGAATTCCAGTGCTGAATTATGCCTGTTTTTAATGCAATTCTGCCTGAGGGCCCAAAGATCACAAGCATTCAATATTGACCTTCGGCCTTGTCCCTTGCGCACAGAGATTTCTCCAGATTCTCTTAATCTTTTGACGATATGTACTGTAGATGGTGGGATATTCTAAAGCTTTGCAATTTTACAATGAGGAACATTTTTCTGGAATTGTTCCACAATTTTTAGACTCAGTTTTTCACAGATTGGTGAACCTCAGCCCTTTACTTCTGAGACTCTGCCTCTCAAAAATGCTCATTTTATACCCAGCCATGTAATTGACCTGTTGTCAATGAACCCACTTGGCTGTAAAATGCTCCTCCAGCTGTTTTTGAATTAGTACCCTTTACTTTTCCAGCCTTTTGTTGCCCCTGTCCCAACTTTTTTTAAATGTGTTGCTGCCATCAATTTCAAAATGAGCTAATATTTTTCATGAAATGGTAAAATGTCTCACTTTCAACATCAGATATGTTGTCAATGTTGTGAATAAAATATTTGTTTATGAGATTTGCAAAACATTGCATTCTGTTGTTATTCATGTTTTACACAACCTCCCAACTTCACTGGAATTGGGGTTTGTAGTTCCAGCCGATCATCTCTCCTAATCCGATTCAACTGTTTCCTTCTACGAAGATAAACTTTTGGAAAATGATGAAAAATAAGATCAGCGTGCAATCTAGTATCCCCAATACACTGTGGGATACAACAGTGAAATGTTAGCTGTCGGATAGCTCACTCGGTTAAAGCATCACATTGTGAAGCAGAGGTGACTATCACGGCGCGGATTCAAGCCCCGGTCATACCAACAGGCAGTGGTCGGCGGCTTTTTCAGAGTAGCGCACAATTGGCCATTGCACTACAGGGATGCAAATTGGGAAGGGTCTGCCGGGAAAGGTTTATAAAATGGTTGCTTCCCCGGCGTACCCACCGGCAGGGGTCGGCAGCTTTTTCAGAGTAGCGCACAATTGGCCATCGTGCTACAGGATTCCAAATTGGGAAGGGACTGCCGGATTAGGGGTTACAATAATAGCTTTGTTCGTTGCTCCAGCGCCTCCTGTTGGCCAGACGGGCGCCCGTCAGGAAGACTCTAGGTTTGTTCATGTCCGGGTATCCTCCGCCTTCATTCTGCACTTACGAGGATTCAACCAATGAGTGTATAAGAATCAGTGGTTGACAGGCACGTGCTCCGGAGGAGAGCCGTGAACTGTCCTCACTATCCTGAGTTTGCAGCAAGGGGTCGCATACGAGCAAGCTTTGTAGAGTTCACCAATTGGGCATTCCAGATTCGGGTGGGATTGGAGAAGCCAAATTTAAAAAAAAAAAAAAAAAAAATGGTTGCTTCGTTTGTTGCCTAAGGGCCTCCTACAGGCCAGCCGGGCGCTCATCAGGAAGATTCTAAGCTTGTTCATGTTCAGGTATCCTCTGCCCTCATTCTGAACCAGCAAGGATTCAACAAATGAATGATAAGACACAGCAGGCTGACAGGCGTGTGCTTAAGAGGAACGCCGCAAACTGTCTTCATTCTCATGAGATGGCAAACAAGAGGTCGCATATGAGCAAGTCTAGTGCATAGTTCTCCAATTGGGCTTTCAAGATTCGGGTGGGATTGGAGATGCCAAATTTTTTTATTTAAAAAAAAAAAAAAAAAACAGTGAAATGCTGATCTGGATGTGGTCATTCTTTGCCTTGCTGGTCAAGCCTCGTTTCGGCATGGAAATGTGTGGTACGCATAAAATTTCAGAATGGTCCAATAGACCACTGAGACCAAGAATAGAAATATGTTGTACATGTTAAGGAAGTGAGATGGATATGATGGCAAATACCACATACATGCCTAATTCCATTGCATCAGTCAACTGTGAAAATTGGGAATGTTTCAAAGTTATCACTTTTGTATTCCCTCAGATATATACCAATAATCAACCATAATATCAGCAAGAACAGACAAGGCTAAATGTAAGTGTCTTCATGTATACTTACAAGAATATAATAATTCAGATACATAAGGCATATGTATTCTTGGAAGACCGCAACAGAACATCTGGCTCTCTATTTTTAAAGTTTGCTTGCCAGTAATGACATCCAGTGACTGGCAAGGATGGCTTTCTCCGTCAACAGACAGAAGCACGGTAGTTGTAACTAGGTACTTGCAGCATCATTATTTTGATCCAGCACTCGACTATTTGTTTAATTGTGATTCGTTATTCAGCTGACATCAGCAACATTAGCCTCAATAACTAAATAATGTTCACTTTAAGTAAGAACAAACATCCTCAAACCTATCACTTGGAAGCCAGCCAGTTAACAGGATATAGCCATATGCTGACTCCACTCCTAACTTCTTATCAGCAGGGCTGTCTTCTTGCTGTGTCCTCCAACACTAAGCAGGGAAGCTACTTTTCCCCAGTAATTTCCATGTTCTATTTGATTTAGCATGGAGTTTTTATTCACCATTGAATTGCCATTAGCCAACATCAAGACCACTTCATATGAAAAACCTGCTACGACATAATCCAATATGAAAAAGCTTTTTACTATATTTCTATTAATAATTAGCATGAACTTCATCATCAAGCCCAAAAGCCTGATTTGCGTATCCAGGTTTGCAATTTTTTGTAGCCATTACGGTAAAAGAAGAGGTACGGGCTCTGGTCTGTACGTATATAAACTGCCCTTTTATTCCAAAAGCTGAAAAGAAAACAAGGGAAGTGCATATATCAGGCCCTGGAGGGCAAGAGTGGATGAACTTAGTTAATCCGTTGGCACAGAGGAGCAAATCATTGATGCTAATGTCTATGGACCTGATAAAATAATGAATACAGTTGCAGTTTGTGTACAATATGGAAAAGACTTGAAATATACATTGAATACGTTCAATGTACAAGTAAGCAGTGCCAAAAACTATTTAGAATTTGGATGTTTTAAGTCCAACCACTGTTGCCTAAGAATTATATGAATTCAGCTCCTCAATTTTCAGCTCCACAATTTGATTTGCAAACAACCTAACTAGTGGTGGGCATAGATTAATTTTTTTAATCTAGATTAATCTCACTGAAATCTTGAAATTAATCTAGATTAATCTAGATTAAAATGGCTTGTTCAGAATGCGAAATACCTAAGTACTGACCAAGAGTAAGTCTTTGAGAACGGGTTTCTTAAGCCAGGGGATGCATTAGAACAGGAGCCAAAATTCATCAGTTTACAAAATGCATCACTGACTGCTTGAGAAAGCTGTTCTACCTTGATTCTTGGTGATGAAAAAAACAACATATTCAATAAGATGTACTTGTGTTAAACTGTTTATTCATTTAAACGTGAAAATTTGAATTGTAAGCCTACAAATAGTTAGGCGGCTTGAAGAACTGTTTACAGTAAGTAGCTTTGTGTTAATGAGTCCAAGCTCTACTTCTCCTTCTTCCACCAGTCACTCAGGCAGACCAGCTTGTTCACATTTTCTGGTGACAAACAAGATCTTCTCTTCTGCACAATATGGCCAGCTAATGAAAAAAGTCTCTCGCATGGGACAGTTGTGGCAGGAGTCCCCAAGTATTTATGGGCACTGTGGGCCATCTTACCATAAACAGCAGTGTGCTCCGACCACCACTTCAGTGGACACTGATCTAGACTGGCACTGGGCTCTACCTTGTACCTCTCCACAGTATTGTCAGCTGGTGTTTCCTCATCTGATTCGGAGTCTGATCCCAGCGCTAGCACTGTTTTCTTCTTGGGTGGCGCAGTGTTCTCCTCCCCGAGTGGCTGCACAGCAGATTCGTCTCCCTTCACCAACTCAAGTAGCTTCGCCCACACTGCCTCCCTGTCTGCTCTGGGCAAGCACTTGAGGTCTTTAAACCGTGGGTCTAGAGCAGTCGCCACCTTTGAGGAATTAAAAAAAGAAGATCTAGTGGCTTAACAGTCTATAGGCCTAATAGCTAAACAATACCATTATCTTCTGGTCATTCTGCCATACCTTAAGCCACTCCAGGTTTAATTTCTCCCTCCGCTGACAGAGGTCCTTGGTGAAGGCAGCCTTGAATCGCACAATATAGGCCGGATCCTCATCTGAGATCTTCATCTCGTGCTGGAGGTGGCACAGGGCGGGTAGAACCACAGAGCAGGATACATACTTATCCCCACCAAGGAGCTCAGTTATGTACCTACAGAGAGAGAGAGAGAAAGAGAGAGGGAGAGAGAGAAATAAGTAAAATGACTGGTTCATTTAAGGAAGTTTGTTTTTAAGTCCTTAATAATATGATATTTAAGGGCATGAGTTTCTTAAATAAAAAGTGAGTGTACAATAAATTGTACAGCAATTAATGAACATAGTATCTTTGTAGACCATACCTGCACGGCTCCAGCAGTTTCTCTAGCTTCGCCAACCTCTCATATTCAGCACTTGTTGGGAGGGCCAGATGGTGCTGCTGTTGAGACAGTGTTGTGTGCAGTGCGTCTCTGTTGCGCCCCACGCGCTTGATCATCTCAAGGGTGGAATTCCACCGTGTCGGAACATCTTGTACGAGTGCCTCCTGATCTTGCCCAAGCGAGGCTTGCTGGGCTTTCAGCTCGTCTGTGTTGGCTGGACTGTGTTTGAAATGCCCCACCATTTTACGGCACTTGGCAAGTGCTGCATCAAAGCCCCCTTCTCAAAGTGACATTACAATTGCTCTCTGTACAACATGGGCAACACACGGCAAATGATCGAAAGGCAGTATCCTTCCTGCAGCCATCATATTAGGAGCGCTGTCTGTTCCAATTGTGCAGATTTTGTCAGCGATCCCCCATTGATTAGCGACCTCGAGAAACTGCCTAGCACATGCTTCTGCAAAGTGACGCTCCTCTGTTTTCATCACACCTAACGGACAGACAAAGTACATCAGAATAAGTTCATTTCTAGCAGTAAACCCATAGCAATCAAGAAGCAAACAGAACGTGTTGATAATTACCTCAGGCAAGGAGGTTATGTTTTTGCCTGGGTTTGTTTGTTTCTTTGTTTGTCTGTTGGTTTCCAAAATAACTCAAAAAGTTATGGACAGATTTTGAGGAAATTTTCAGGGATTGTAAAGATTAGTATAAGGAAGAAATTATAAGATTTTGGAAGTGATCCGGATCTCCGTCTGGATCCAGGATTTTTTTTAAAGGATTCTTTAACATCGGGAGATGGGGCCATTTTCGACATTTATGCATATAACTCCACCAAAAATGGTGGCACTTGGAAAAAAAAATACAGGGCAAGTTTCAAACATGTTCTACAATCAGTGTTGGGGAATAACGTAGTGTATTTTGGCTGAAACATACCCTGCTCCGATCCGGTGTCAGAGGTGGAACCGCAACATCTCTTATTTGTGACTGACAAAACGATACTAATAAAAAAAAAATTATTTAATTTTGCGTTTATTATACCCGGGACTCCCAATGAAATTAAAAAAGCACAGATATTGGGGGAATGAAGAGTCACTTCTTATTTCAGTTTACTGACAGTTGTGTGAATATCCAATAACTGATACTGGTGAATATTCAATAACTGATCCTGGTGTGCCATCTAGTGATAGAATATTGTAACTGGGTGCATAAATGGCAGCTCACTGGCGGACACATCTGCACTAAGATATCAAAGATTGAGCCAGAGGATGTATAATTCTGGATTGTGTGATCCAGAATATGAAAAAATAGATCTTTGAAACTTGCATCATAAGAAAAAGAAAAAAAAAAAACAAATGAAGCTAGAAACATGCAACAGACATCTTTAAACAGCGAAGACGCTGTAGAACTAATATTCATATAGCATTATGAATCAAATTGCCATGTTTTCATGGTCAAGGAATCTAAAAATGAAGATAAAATAAATGTAAGACAAATATCTATGGTGGAAGTCCCTATATGGAGGGAAATGTTGTGCTTGGCAGAGGTCTGTGCTCTCCGAGTGCTTTTCTAGTTCGTGATGTCGTCGCAATTACAGGCTAAGCAATTGCGAAATAATGTCATTAAAAATGGCATAATGTTACTTACCTAAGGCGAAGGAGTGAAGTTCCCAGCTGGCATCAATGAGGTGCGCAGTAACGCCGAGGTAGTTGTCGTTGTTTACAGATGTCCAATGGTCTCCTGTCAGTGCAACACACCTGGCCTCTACCATCTTTGCGTCCTTTGCGGCTTTCTCTGCGGTGTATTGGTCATGTTTTCTCCTAACGATAGTTCGCCTCGCAGGTAATTTATAAGATGGGTCACCTGTTGCCGCCTGAAGAACAAGCTCGAGCCCTTCGTCCTCAACCATGCTAATGGATCGGCAGCTAGTGGCAATCCACCGGGCGAGAAGATTAGTTAGCTTCTCTGATAAAGCTGTGCTGACAGGCTTGCCTCTAGTGCATTCAAACTAAGAAGTTTGGTGGCTACTCTTCGTCTGCGTTTCATCAGTGTTTGAACCGGCATCCGCAGCATTAGCAAATGGATGCTTTGCGTTCAGGTGGTATTTGAGACTGGAAGAACTCCTACAGTAAACCAATTCTGCATTGCATAAGGTGCACACAACCTTAGTCTTGTCGATGCCACCATCGGGAAGCTTCTTAAAAATGAATTTTCCCTGAAGCAAGCCTCGCGGCTTTGTGGCTGCATCCATGATACACTATCACGTTTGGTGTGGTAGTTCGGGTAATTCACAGGCGCGTAGAGGTTCGAAAACTAGTTCTTGCCCCCTACAGTGCAATTCGGCTATGTATACATCCGCGCTAAAATATCATGGTGAAAGTCATCAGTTTGCTTATTATAGGACCCAGCTCCAAACCGAATTTTGATAATAGATTAACAGCGGTATTTTTTATATCGCTCGATAAGAGTCTCATATTATCGCAGCACGTTAACGCCGATAACGGCCCACCACTAAACCTAACATATTGGCCGAAAGCATGCTTTCAGCAGTCCATAAAAAATGATCTTTCGCTACAAAGGAATTTGGTTTTTATTGTAGCAGCAAGCGAGAGCCACAACATTCAAAAGTAATAGCAGTTTATTAGTGAAGCAAATGAGCTTTCTGAAGCAAAAATTTGACAGGGTATTGATACCACATTATTCAACTGTCCATTATAGCCATCGGAGAACACATATTGAACGACCATTTATTTAACTCCGAGCTACATCATTCACAGGATTCAGAGGTTGGTTATGACCTTACACATAGCGCTGGGCGATATGGACAAAATCTAATATCTCGATATCGGTGACCGAATACCTCGATATCGATATTTTGCCGATATCATCGGGACAAATGTTGGTGCTTTTGCAAAATATGTACACAATAATATTCTCTATAACCATTTATAAGTAATGTTGACATAACGATGAAACAGGTGCAGGCAACAGCTTCAACAGTCTTGCAAGTGCAGAAAAATGCAACCTATTACTGTAATTCAGCTTTTAAAACCAGAAAAGCCAACACTTATTTCATATCACGATATTATGATAGTCAAAATCCGTGACGATATTTTACTTTGAATCACGATATCGATATATCGCCCAGCCCTACTTACACATTCCCTCCCGGAAATAAAGTCAAATTAATTCTTGGTGACTTTGTACTGCGTATAGCACATCCGTAGTTCACGCCCTCGTGAAGCATTCGCAGTAACACAAAAATGCTTAATTTTCTGAAGAAAATTTGTGTACTTGCTTCAGTGAGAAAAGTTGAAGAAGTAGGCTTATAAAATGACGGTGCTTGGAAATTGCTGAAGAGATGTTGAAAAACTGCTGAAATGGAAGCACAAGACTTTAAAGCTGAAAGTAATTCTTTAAAGAATTCTGACTTTTCAGCCACATCATGACCGAATCTACTCTGCTTCAGCCCAGCTGTGAAAAATGGTCAATCGGAGTCAATGAAGTTGATGCATCTCTCTCTCTATGGCTCTGTGCGTATCTAGGTCAATGCAGGGCATGTAGAGAAATTAGCTTTATGGAGGAGCAAACATGGCAGGCCACATTCGCAGACTACTGCTGATGTTGTTGCTTATAGCTCATTGTCAGTGTCTCCCCCAGTCCCGAACTGAACAACGCTGACCTTGCCAAGCAGTGAAATGCTACTATTTGCAGCTCACTGATCATTTCTGTGCTCTGTGTGTTTTTTCGCTAGCTAAATAGCAAATAATAGCAAGCTGCAAGATATTGTTAACGCATGTTGTGATATTATTCATGGCTCCCTTTTATTTCTGTGCTGTTATTATCTAGTTAGCTTGTAAACACACAGTGCAAAGAACGTGTTCGAAAAGAGTCGAAATTGAGCGTTGAAATTGCCATCACTGCAGATGACATAATCAAGAGCTGGCTAACGTTAACTGCTGAACTACTTAATAAGTATGGAAAAGTTACGTCTGTTGGCTTACCGGGGATGGCAGTTACAGTCTTAAAAATTTGATCCGTGGCTAGCATGGGCATGCATTGTAGCAACTGTTACCTAACATTTAATGTAATGGTAATGGCTGCACTATTCTCCCAAACTGAACTCACATTGTTCCCATTGACTTGCCTCCTTCATTGACTCTGGCAAAACAAGATTTGGCAGGTAAAAGCCTGTAAATATTATTGCAATGCTAATTTCTCCCATTATGTGGCACTAGCATTGCTCACCTATTCATATTTAAACAAGATTCAAGGTATATTGAGTCGTTAGCTCGCTGAACACACTAGACATTGTCTGCTGACCCTTCAAGACAGAGTTATGAAGCATATGTCTTGATTAAACCAACCATGCTTGAAGACTGATTAGGTCTACTATAACCATGAGTGGGCAGTTAGCTGTCAGCCTGACTGGCTAGGGTCATGATAGCAGAGTGATTGTCCGGCTGACTCTACTAGCTGTCATGGTAGCAGAGTGATTGACCAAACCTAACGCTACTACATTAGCATAAACCAACCCTTCCAAGCAATGGCAATATGCATATATTATGATGGCTGCTAACCCTTAGCCTTACGTTAGCCAACCTTAACATTAGTCTTTAACGGTGTTATAAGCATAGATATGGTTTTAAATAGGCAAAACACTTCTGAATAACGGCAACAGGCTCTTCTTTTCTTGATTTGGCAGGCACGACGCAGCGAAGGTGTATTGCTGCTCCCCTGTGCTGAATCTACTGAATCAGCACAAAACAGCTTGATTTAATAGGACCCCAAAAAATGGCATTTAAGATTTAATATCTCTAAAACTAAAAAAAAAAAAATCAAAAATCTGTTCAGATGCAACTTAATTCAGAACTAGAAAAGCACTCAGAGAGCGCAAACCTCCGCCAGGGGGCAGCAAAACCCAAAAGCACGACGACTGGAACTCCGGCCCATTGGAAAGACTTGAAATATTGAACTTTGGTGTATATCTCAGCAGTACTTTGGCCTAGATATGCCAAAATTTAAACACCTGTTCCTTGACTTAATACCTACCTTTTCCGAAAATCTCATCAAAATCTGTCCATAACTTTTTGAGTTATTTTGGAAACCAACTGACAGACAGACAAACAAACAAACAAACAAACAAACCCAGGCAAAAACATATCCTCCTTGGCGGAGGTAATAAGCTGAATTTTTTTAAGTTTGAATAGTATCAACAGTGATAAACGGTGTTGGAGGAGTTACTGGGCCAAATTTAGGTGGAAGAAGAAAGAAAAGTTAGAGAATAGAGCATTCTGCTTCGATGAAGCAACCACACAATTAAATCAATTTATTTGAGGTAACATTAGCTTCGGTAGACAAGATGGCCAGAACAACAAGCAGTGCTGTAAACTGGGGTGTCATTATTTATCAATAGAAATTTCTGTAAAGTGATCTCATGTGTTCCAGCTAGTCAAGCGATAATGTAAAAACAAAACAAAACTAGAAAAGCACTCGGAGAGCGCAGACCTCCGCCAAGCACAACTTTTCCCTCCATATTGCGACTTCCACCATAGATATTAGTCTTACATTTATTTTATCTTCATTTTTAGATTCCTTGACCATGAAAACATGGCAATTTGATTCATAATGCTTTATCAATATTAGTTCCACAGCGTCTTGGCTGTTTAAAGATGTCTGTTGCCTGTTTCTAGCTTCATTTGTTTGTTTGTTTTTTCTTATAATGCAACATTTCCCCTAATGTTGTGATTTACACATAAATATTAGTCCGACATTTATTTCATTTATTTTTTCAGATTCCCTGACCAAGAAAACATACCATTAGCAACTGAATTCATAATGATATCAATATTAGTTCAGTAGTTATTCACGAAAATCAAATTTTCCGTAATGGTGGTTTTCTTCTGGATCTAGTTCCCTGGCTTTTGAAGATACAGTAAATCCGGTGACACCTTCCTAATTCTGCACTATCTTTGCTATATAATGGTGTTTGTCGCATGTTTGTAGCTTCATTTGTTCTCTTCCTATAATGAAAGTTCCGAAGGTCCCCTACTTTCGTATTCTGGATCATAGTATCATAGTATCCGGAATTATTCCATTTTCAGGATCAGTCTTTGATATATTGTAGAACATGTTCGAAACTTGTATTCCTGTATTCTTCTTCCAAGTGCCCTGACCATTTTTGGTGGAGTTATATGCATAAATGTGGAAAATGGCCATATCTCCCAATGTTAAAGAATCCTTTAAAAAAATTCCTGGATCCAGACAGAGATCCGGATCACTTCCAAAATCTAATCATTTCTTCCTTATACCAATCTGTACAATCCCTGAAAATTTCATCAAATTCTGTCTGTAACTTTTTGAGTTATTTTGGAAACCACCAGACAAAGAAACAAACAAACCCAGGCCATAACCTCCTTGGCGGAGGTAACTACTACTACTACTATTACTACTACTACTACTAATAATAGTAATAATTATTATTATTATTATTTTTAATAATTTGGCAAGTAACATTAGGTGGTAGGGATCGACCGATATGGATTTTTTAGGGCCGATGCTGATTTTTTTCCATCACCCTAAGCCGATGGCCTAGTATGGACTGGTGCTTTTCTTGGGCCGATATTTGTGGCCGATACTGCTTTTGTTCCCTCAGTTCACATCAAAAAAATGACAAAATGATAACAAATATCACAGGTCTCAAGTTAGACAAACATTTATTGAAGTTTCAACCAGCCATTGATGTGATGGCTGCTCCTCCCCAGTGAAACGTGCTCCCCCCCCCCCCTCCCCCCCCCCCCCAACACACACACACACATCAGCTGAGCAGACGCTGACTGAAAAACTCCACTACCGCTGGATTGATAACAGAGCAGCAAACGGCTCTAAATACGTTTTCACAAAACACTGACACAAATTAGTACTACATATAAAACATTTCTCTCATCATTTAAGTTCTTCTAGTGCACGCTAAAGACCTCTCTGATAGCAGACATGGCTGCGCCACTCCGCTCTGAGGGAGAGAGCACACAGCAGGGCTCGAAATTAACTTTTTTTTTAGTAGCGCTGCGCTCCTAAGTTCAAAAAGTTAGGAGCGTGAGCAAAAATTTAGGAGCACACACACCGAAATCAAAGAAGCACCAATATATACACTCTTAGAGTGAATGTGTTGAAAAAGAACACACAAAAAATGTGTTACCAAGTATAAACACATTTTGTGTTGATTTCAACACAAAATAGGTAAAAAAGTTTAAAAAAAAATCAACACCAATTGTGTTGAAAACCACACAAAATGTGTTGTCCTTAACTAGACACACAGATGTGTTAAAAATTAACACGTTGTGTTATTTTCAACACATCTCTTTTGAGAGTGTATTTTTCTTTTAATGTTTAAAGAAACTACATTATAACACTCCACATTAACAATACAACTGTCTCCAACAAATGACAATTATTAAACAATATGAGTACATTGATTAACAAAGGTTTCCACTACATTGGCTTTATACCATATCTAGAGGCCAGGATTTAAAATTGGGTCTCTTTGCTCTCTGCCCTTCTATCCATCTCCTCACTGCCTATGAGGCATCAAATATGTCCAGAGGACCCTCCACTGTGATCCGAATCAAATCTTCAATTGTGTTAGGGTTAAATGCAGATCTGACGTTAAGTCGTAAAGTCCTTTTTTTCGACTAAATATTGCAATATGAGTAAGTCCACATCGGTAACTTTGCTATTTGTTGGCTTATTATAACATAAGCAGACTTTATAATGAGTTGGATATGTTTGTTTTAAGATATAGCAGCCAATGCCACACGCCCAGGTGCGTCTCTAGGACAAAAGATTGGTGCGGCCCAGAGCTCCCCTTAATGACTAACCCTGACTTGCACGCAATCATTCGCATAATTAACAAACAATCCTTCCGGGATTTTCCTGGCTTTTTTTTTTTTTTGCGGAAACTTTTTCAAAAAGTGGCTACGAAAGTTGCAATGTCTTGGCAATTTATTTTTTTGTCCGCGAGAAATTTGCGTGGATTGGTTGAATTTCCTTTAATAGTGGCAATCGCAACATGCAACTTGAGGGACTGAGCAATAGATTCACTTCGAGAACACGCCGATTCAGTACATTTCGGTACGGCGACAATCATTAACCTGGAAGCGTAATTTCGTGCTTTTAAATCAGCGTTATTCAGAATTGCACACAGACGTTTCAAATGGTCTTTTATTTTATTTAAACAAAACAATCATGAAGTGCCAGTTGAATCACTTGATGTGTGGAAAAGGTAGCACAGACGTTTGAGAGCAGTTTGTCATTCATAAAGCGTTAAACAATTTTTGAGTGGCCTAAATAATTTTTCTTATCTGAATTTATCCCATTATTTAGTCGTCAATAGATCTCACGGAGAGAGAAACCGTAACTTCGATTGCCAGAGGATTATTGTCAAAATTGGAAAACGTGTTAATAATGGAAAATAACTGAGTACAAGCCAGGAACAATCCTGACGCAAAGGCATGGTCCAGGCTTCACCAATTCTCACTTCCAGAGACGCCACTGCACACGGAATTGTCTTCTAATTTCTGCATTTTCAGGAAAACATTGCGTGTGTACTCGCAAATATATAAACGTTCACTGGTCTAAAAACGCGCTGTAAAAATGTTAATGATTTTTGCAGATAGGATACTGAAGATATGAGCGAAGAAACCGAGAAGGAGATTTTAGGGCTGCGCAAAAACGCCGAGCCGCGAGGCTGCATATTTTGATAAATTGCAACTATTAACAGAAATACGGATCTACTCGTTTACACACAATTTGTCACAGTATTTTATGTGTTTCATGCTTTCTCCATGTTTGGACTCCGCAATTAATGCGCTGTTACCAGCGAGATTTGGGCAATTAGCTTTACCATGAACACGGTGCACTTCACCTCCTTAAAAGCTCAGCCATTCATAATTTCGATGCATCTCTTTGCTAAAATAATCAACTGATTTCGCCGCCGCTTCATCCGAATCACCATCATGATTTTCAGTTACAGTAACTTTTGATACCGACTCGACTTTTTTAATGTTAACGGTACCAAAAAAAGAAGTCTTCCATTGCTCTTCGTTTCATTTTCCGTCCAAATCTTGCGCATAGCTACAATAGTAACTCTCAGTCCCGCAAAATTGATTGTTTGACGGCTAATATTAACCATTCTAGAATCAATACTGAGGTTTAGGACGTCAACCTCTCCTTTGAATGGTCAGAATGGTCACTGTCAGCTCGAGGGAACACACTGGGAGCACTCGGCTGCGGTATGTCCAGTAGATTAATGCACTGCTCGGAGACATACGCCCATCTTTATTTAAGCTGCAGCGACGGCTGGGATGCCTTCTGACCACCAAATGTACCCGAAAAGAAGCGATTAATTGGGTGGGAAAAGCGGTCGCACAGGTGCGATTATTTTAATACGAAGGTCGCAAAGTGTTAATTTTGCTCGCAATTTCGAGCCCTGCACATACACACACGACACGAAACGCAGTTAACCGCACCCCGGTGTTCGCTGAATTAAACTCCTACAAACACCATGGAACTGAATTTACAATATGGACATTACTTAATCCTTAAACCGGTGTTCGACACTTCTGTACATATTAGCCTGCAACTAGCTCCCTAAATACAATGGTAAGCACCTCTAAAGACGTAGCATTCAGTAGCATTCCCGTTTTTCTGACCCACAAACTTAACTATGTTTGGAAACACGTGTACTACATGGCAGTTACTTGGCATTCATGTTTCCTATTTCAAAGGAGGTGGCAATATTTCAACTAAGTTTACCACTGAGAGGCAAATAGAAATTTTGAAACACCTTGTTCTGAAGCAGCCACTGCGTCCACCACTCTTCTAGTGGGGGAGGGGTAATGCAGAGCCATGTAGAGTCGCGTCAACTCCGTTCACTCCAACGGACCAATTTTTTTACAGTAATGGCGGGTCGTGTATCTCAAAATAGTTCCCGGAAGTTAGCGACGAACACTCGTCCAGCAGCTGAGATGAGGCGAAATGGACCCTTCGTGATGATCTTTCCAAAGGTAAGACGATTTAAGAATTAGACTGTGTATTGTCAGCAAATCTGAATTAAATTAACACGTACAGTAAAGCGTTTTCTTGGATTATCCCTCGTACAATTCGAGATATATTGAACGTATAAGGGCAGAAAATTAGGCTAGGATACTTGCTAGGTGCAGTTAGCGTAGCGACACAGTTACTAACGCCAACCATGAACAGCGGCATAATGGAAAACTTTCATCCAACGACGCGATATTAGAGAAAAATCCATTTCATCCAACGACGCGATATTAGAGAAAAAGACTTCTTAAAGTGATTTTTTTTTGCGGAGTGGGGTGGAGGAGTGAAATGTTAGAGAATTAACGTAAATATCAGACTGGCTATAGTAGTGGAGGTGGTGAAGTAAGGTTCTCTTTGAGTACAAGGTAGCTAATGTTAGCTATTATAATAAAGTTGACGTTACACAATGTTAAAGCAGAAAGCAATCGGTTGCTGATACATCGCTATTAATATTGATTGTTAGAGCTAATTTTTTACTGCTATTCAATTAACTAAAACGTTATCTATAGTTATAGTTTTTAGGATTTGAGATTCAATTGACAATTGCTTGTCAATACTATGTCGCTGCTCTTTTTTGGATTGATGGTTAAGGGAGAGGGAAGCTGGAGGTCCAAATAGAAAATTGAGAACAGAAAGTATTGGCCCAATAGCCCAAACTATTTGGAAAATTAAACATAGAAAACTAAGTAGGGCATAATACTGAATAGTATAAATATTGAGCTTTAATGTATTATTTGTCTGAAAGACTGCAAAGAACATGATCCATCTTTATACTAATTCTTGTTACATGTTACTGATGCCACTTACCATACTTTCTTAAACATCAGCAGCAAAAGCTGATCACAACCATTAAGTTCCATAAGCTAAGTTGGGATACAAAGACCAGCCTCATCTCTCAGCACCATTTCCCATCCAAGCCCATATAGGTGGGTCTAACCCTTTCTCCTGTCTTTTTCTCCCCCTCTCTCTTTCAGCAGAAGAACTGCAGACAATTCAAAATGAGCGAAAGAAATCCCCGCAATGAGACAGACCCTGCACCCGGAGTCTTAACTCCCTAAGCTATACAAGCCTTTCCCCATTCCTTAATTTTGATAAACTGGACAATAAGCTTCCAAATCGTGTGGTCTTTGGTTGTGAAAAAATGCATGTGCAGTGTTTGAATATGATCACCTCACATTTTTGTTGTTGTAATTTTGAATCATTGTTAGATTTCTTCTGTTGAATTGAGCCTACAAACTGAACATTTGTACTCAACCCCCCAGCGATTGAAGCATCCCCACACAGCACAGCAAACCATGGTTGAGATAATATACAAGGACAACATGGAGGAGGGGGGACAGACAAGCTGCCTCACATGCTATTCATGTTTCTAATTTTATTCAAGATTTCTTTTTCATGAAGTAACTAGTTCATAAGAGCAAAATAAAAAGATGTACAGAAAATGTATGGGTATAACAGCAAAGTTTGTATGTTAATGTGTCTTGTTCTGTCTGGATATAGTGTTTAATGAGCCCTTCCTGAAAATGTTACGCTACATGCAAGCCTAGATAAATGTATACCTTCTGCATGCAAAAAGTCAATGAAAAAGTTGTTCTGAACTTATGTATTGGTGTTTAGTGATAAGTGCAGATGTGCATAAAATTGTGAGCAGTTAAATTATAATTATTACCAGTGGATTTTCTAAGATGCCACACTGAACATTATGCTGTTTTAAATAATGCAGGGACTAATTGTGCTGTCAGTTGATACTCATTGATAGTCACCTGTCAGTCCTCTGTCCTTTCTGAAAGTCATGAAGATTACATTAGTTAATTATTGAATCGGTAACTTAGATCCTTAATATCCATGGGATGATTAAAACCCCAAGCAAATGAAGAAATGGTAGAAAATTAAACAATTTTGAAACATTCCTTCCCCTCCCTCTGCATAATAAACATTAGGATGGGATTAAACAAGCATTGTTGTCAAAAGCAAAAACCAAGAATTCAAAGCAATAGAGAACAGGAACACGCTCTTTATACTGACTTAATCTCATTTTAGTCATCTTAATTATTTAAATAATTCGAAGGCACTAAAACTGCTCGAATACTGCCTGTATTGAGTGCAAATGTTCAAAATTCTGCCGTTTAATGTCGCTTTTTTCGCGGTTGTTTAACGTTGGGGTCACTTAACTGAGACGGCGACATTCATTCAAGCCTCAAATATGCAAACAAGGCAGAAATAACGCTATTTATTGACTAGTCATTACCGAGAAATGTCGGTATGTCTCTCTGCAGCCTATTTGACAAATGCATTTAAATTGCCCACCAGTGACTTCCGGGAACTATTTTCCGTCTCCATGAACCACGTGACGGTCGAGAATTCTGGACCGCCGTTGACGCGACTCTCTCTCTTCATGGCTCTGGGGTAATGCATCTGCATGTGCTGCAGGGTCTTCCGGCAACACAGAGCTGCCCCTGGATGCCTGTCTGTAAATCATGCCGCGGAAAAATATATCGGCAAACCCACTCGCGAATCGGCCAATGCCGATTCAAGTAAAAAAATGCAAATATCGGCCTAATATATCGGCCGGCCGATGTATCGGTCGATCCTTAATAGTTGGCATCCTTGATCCATTTATGGAAAGCCAAACTGCTCGGGGCTACTGCTTGCTCTGGCCTTAAACCCCACCATTTTCAAATGCAGGAAAAAGTAATGTGGAGTGATGAACAAATAGCGACTGGGGACATCACTTTCATTTCTTTGTACTTAACAGGCTCTATTTTGATAACAATATTTTGCCTCTTTTGGATACGATCGTAAATATATCTAGCTAGTGCGAGCAGTAGCTTGCATATACTGGAATAGGAGCTCAAACTGTAATGTGTTCTCATGGACCCACCCTGCAAAAAGGTTGGTCTTTGCTGCCCTCAATGTGCTCTCTTAGAGCTGGTTTGAGCGACTGTACAAACGACAATACCAAAAATTCTTTCACTGAGTTTGACGCAGAACAATGAGATTTGTCTAACAATTGTATCAGTCTAAATCCGAACAGTGATGATGCTGAAGCCAAAAAGGTCCAGCAGAGGGCAGAATTGAACCGCAAAACCGCTATGCCACAATTTCGCTGAGTCACTCTGCCATTTGAGTTAAGGGTTCTGTGACATGAGGCACACCACCTGAAATTGTTGGCTTGTTTAGTTCGATAGGATTATTTAAATCTCTCCATGTACTCAAAAGTTCTGAAATGGCTGAAAAATCCATCATTTTGAAGGAATGAAAGTGATATTTTCTTACGCCCCGTCCCCTGGTAGGAGGTTTCTGAGACGTAAGTCACATGTTCCTATGATGTCATCAAAGGAAATTACTTCTGCCTTAGCAATCTCTGCGGTCCATTTACACGCTTGTGTACACATGTTTTCTCTTGTGTTGGTCAGTGCATGAGCCTGCTATCAAGATATCTATCTATCCATCGATCTAATTGTTACACTCGACAAACTATGTTACACAGGCTAACATAGCTAGATGGCTGGATACAGGTCGAATGGCGGACCAAAAAAAGACGTATATTTATGATATTTGAAGATACTTGAGATGTGAGTGAAGAAATGGAGATTTTAGGTTTGCGCAAGCGCAGAACCGTGAGGAAGCATATTTTGATAAGTAGCAAAATTTCACAGAAGAGCCGGGCAGATCCGGAGGTGCTTGCTATCTGGGTAAGTACTGCAGGAAATTAACGTCAGCTAGCCATCTAGCTTGAGTGCTGCTTTCACACCAGACGCAAAAAAAAACCTTTCGCATGACAGATGACACCCTAAGTCAATGCGAAGACAGGAATACACGTTTTTGATAGGGATGTTACGCTCGAAGCAGACGGCTCGACACCGTATCGATCTTTCAAAGCATAAGTATCACAGCAATATGTTTCAATGCCTCGCTTTACCGTGCAAAAAACCACGTGACTCCCAAATGAAGCGTCATTACGTCCCACGCGTATCGGCGACGTGTTACTCGGGTTTTGAATCCAGGGCGGGATTTTTGGAGATGACCCATTAAAATACTAGTATTCAAGGGCAGCAGTTTACCCCCAATCTTAACAAGCTCGCCCGCAGATATCTTCATATGCCAGCAACTACTGTGCCATGTGAAAGGGTCTTCTCCAAAGCTGGAGAGGTCGTAACAAAGAAGAGAAACATACTGAAGTCTAACTCAGCTGAAATGATCTTGTTTTTAAATAAAAATCTTTGAACTCAGTAAATCCCCTTTCCAACTTATGCAGCATTTTACTCGACTACTGCAATAAGTCCCTAGTTGCAAACATTTACCATTTTCCCCCAAAATTAAAAAAAAAAATTTTTTTTGTATTTCGATCAATCTTGCAAAAGCATATCTCCATTACATACAATATTTTATGACGGCACAATCACATTATAACACAGGCATGTTATTGCCTTGAAAAAAAACAGTCAAAAACTACAAGATGCACGTAGAACCTTTATTGTTAAACGAACATAACAGTGCCTGTTTCATGACACCTTGTCCTCTATTGTTCAACGCAAATGCTATGTTGAAGATTGGCCAGCAGATGTCGCCATATTTATTTGCATCAAATGCTTCGCAACCCCTAACCATTCAATACAATTGCTTCATAATTGATTCGGTAGTTCAGAAAGCTCCGGTTTCTCCATCGCTATTTTTTGAATGTAATCTGTCGTGTGAAAAACTCACCTCGTTTCCGGCGTGAAAGCAGCTCAACGCCATCAATTCTGGCAAATGCCCTGGCGAATAGTCCTGAAGTTGATAAAATTACAAAAGATTTTTTTCTTTACTGGTATTCCAACAGTGGTTTTTTTGTAAGGGTCTGTCAGCTAGCTATGGTAAATAAAGCATAGTGGATGTGCATTTCATTGTAGAGTGAGCGAGATCTGACCAGCTGGCTTCCTTGCGTGACATCAGTTGCCATATAAGGCAGTTCCGGACATTTCGAAGGGGGGCGTTCCCGATCAGTTTAATTAATCCAAAATAGTTGAAAAACACGGAAAAGCGTTTGCGTCTTAGTTTTCATCACAAAAAAATACAATAGCAAGTTCTAAATGTCAGTGTCAGCCTATTTAATGTCAGGGAACCTTTAATGGCTGAAGCATTTGGTCCAATGGAGATTTGAGCAAAGGCGTCTCTTAAATCCTTCTACCTCAAAGCTAATAAGTCCAATCTATGAAACGGAGACACTATACTAAAGGGGAGAGTCTGCTGAGCAAAAAATGTCAAAATTATGTGTGTAGTGCCAAAAATGTGGGAAAACGAGCAAGTCAGAAAACTGCGTGTTCAGCTTCCCAACCAAAATTTTCTTGTCTCATTTAATATAGGAGTTAAAGGTTGATCATGGAATATGAGTAGAATACTGATATCTAGTGTCTGAAGATCGTAGTCACAACAACAGAAAATAATTCCAGCAGTTGGGTTGCCAGGTTCACTTCCGAGTGTGTCAAGCGATCAGCCTGCACTATATGTCGCTTCGCCGATATTGACTCTCATCTTTGTTCTTCTCCGGTCACTCTGCTGCTGGGACGGATAATGCACCATTCGCCGGGGCTCTGAAGCAACTGCAGCAAGACTTGCAGACTCCGCCATTTTACCCACTTGCCAGCCTCGCTGTGCCGAGCATAGAGACTGTATTTGGCAACCCGCAATGCCCCGGCCATTATTGGCTTGTACGATGTAAACAGGAAGTCACTGTCGAACCCATCAAAATTTTGAAATTATTTAATTCAGACTAAATATTTTTTTTTACAGAAAAAAAAAATTTTATTCGGCACCCCTCTAAACAGACCGTGAATTGATTATTTTTGAAAGAAATATAGCTTTTACTAAGCATTCTCCATAATCAACCTTTAATGGAGTTTTGGTTTGTGCTCCCGGTGCTTTTCGGCTCATTCTGCCTAAACAGCTGCCCGATTGCTTGCAGTTACATTTTCGTGACCAGCACAACTTTTGCTACAACTTGGATATAAAAATATTTATATTTTCTATATATGTATACATATATATATATTTTTTTTTTTTTTTAATTTGGCATCTCCAATCCCACCCGAATCTGGAATGCCCAATTGGTGAACTATGTACAAAGCTTGCTCGTATGCGACCCCTTGCTGCCAACTCAGGATAGTGAAGACAGTTCACGGCTCTCCTCCGAAGCACGTGCCCGTCAGCCACTGCTTCTTACACACTCATTGGTTGAATCTTTGCGTTTAAAATGAGGGCGGAGGATACCCGGACATGAACAGACTCAGAATCTTCCTGTCCAGCGCCCGTCTGGCCAACAGGAGGCGCTTGAGCAACGAACAAAGCTGTTTTTATTTATTTCCCTTACCTGGCAGTCCCTTCCCAATTTGAAACCCTATAGTGCGATAGCCAATTGTGCGCCACGCTGAATAAGCTGCCGACCACTGCCGGTTGGTATGACCGGGGCTCAAACCCGTGATGTGATAGTCACTTCTGCATTGCAACGCAGTGCCTTAACCGAGTGAGCAATCCGGCAGCTAGGTATAAAGATATTTATGTGGAGTGAAAACTGTGGGAATTAGAGCAAGTTTAAGAGAAGACTTCTTGACAATTTAAAAGCTGTTTTCCACTCTAACAGTGATGCAATGCACCATATTGTAAATTCCCAGAATTTATCGTTTAATAGTTAATAGTTTAGGGGGTGACGTGTCCCCACCACTTTTTGTCAGAAGTCATTTTGTCCCCCCCACTTTATCTCGCAGTGTTTTTTTTTTAATTCTATGAAAAAAAATTCATCATACATATCATTTTATAGGAGAGACCGCAACTAAATGTGCCTGCATAGAAACGGGACTGGCTGCGTGCATATCGCAACATCGTAACAACTTCAGCCAAAGTAAAACAGTTGCATAGACCCGAACAAACTCAGAATTTCAGCAACAAAGTAACTGCCAGGATGAGGACAAGAAAGAGCTGAGTCGCCAATAGGCATGTTCTCAGCAGACCGAAGTTTTAAACTCGCGTGCTATTTTGCGGTTGTGAAATTAGCCCGATGTCAAATTTCCAGATATTCTTGCTGTTTTAAAACACGAATAGCGCACTATTTGATCGGGAAACTTTCCCCCAAAATCTTGATCTAGTTCCCGAAATAGTTTGCGAATTCGGGAACTCGCCAATCAGCCAGTGCGCCTATTTTTGTTGCGTCTACATAAGAACGATGGTATTTCAATACCACTCATGCTCTATAATTAACATAAATATTGACCCTATGTCAGTAGCGGCTCTAGACCCAGGAATGGCGGGGCGCAGACACGTCCCTTTATGACAATTAGTCCTGGGTAGTTCGCAATCATTTTCCTTTGCTGACGCGTTTTCCAATTATCGTACTTGGCAACTTAAGACACGGTCTCTCCATATGTGATTGAACAGCGATGAAATCATGGGCGAAATTCAGTACAGAAAAAAATGTACTTATTAATAGGCCAGTGCTTCGCGTTGATTGATCAGGTCCGTGTTCCAGTGAAATATCGCCTTTCACTCTCGGTATTGTTTGGGTTGATAAAAAAGTGGCACTTGGCAGTTAAATAGACAGCGTGCTGCTCAAGCTGTTTGCGTGAGAGGCGACAGGTATGCAAGTTTGACTCACGTTGATTTAAATACAGCAAATAAGCGTCCAGACGAATGATGTTGATGAAGTAATCGGGGAGAACAAGCAGCAGCTGTTAACTGTGGAGTGCTCTCGGAGCGAACCTTCGGTTACTCATGAAAATGACTGAGAACAGGTCAGGACTAATGACTGATTTAAACGGATGTTTTGTCACAATTCTTAGTTCAGGTTCCGCCGCTGAGCTGAATTAAGCCCATGATTTCATCGCTGTTTCATCGCATATGGAGAGTCCGTGTCTTAAGTTGCCAAGTACGATAATTGGAAAACGCGTCAGTAAAGGAAAATGATTGCGAACTACCCAGGACTAATTGTCATAAAGGGACGTGTTTGCGCCCCGCCATTCCTGGGTCTAGAGCCGCTACTGCCCTATGTACTTCTCAACTTTGCCGTTTAATGGACCCGACTATCGACGATCGCATATAGTAGTCCTTAACTTCCCATTCATTCTCTATGGTAGTGCTTATTACTTCGGATGTAATATATTTTTGGCCACAAGCGGGATTTTGGGGGCGCTGTTTCCCAGTTTTGCGTATGAGTTAGGACACAGACTTCTTCGAGTGACAGACAGTGGGAACAGTAAGAAGTGAAAAAAGTGAAATACTAGGATTTTTCACGCTTTCGGCGTTTTTTAACGGATCCATCGTCTAACTTTTCAAAAGTAAGTGGTGTTTTATTTTTTCTAGCAGTAAATTAACTTTTCTAAGTCATATGTAAGAAAACTGTTGTTATAATTGTTGTTCTAAGGTATGTTACGTGATGTTATTTACAGTTTATCAAAGGTTACGGTCGCTCCTAATGTTAAGTCAACGTTATATAGGTGTTAATCATCATTTTAACATATGTCACATCTGTCAGTGAGTTCTCTCTTGTTGACGCCGATCCTAAATCAGCTTTAAGTCACTTTTCTGTACATTACACACACACACACACACATTATATATATATATATATATATATATATATATATATATATATATACACACACACACACACACACAGATAGATGGATAGATATTACTAATAATATTTAATGTTATCATGAATAGCTGATATATCAGTCTGATAATGCTTTTAGTTTCCCAATAATAAGTACTGTGTTTGCTGTGCACAGGAGATAATGAAGAAGACGTTTAGCTTCTTCCCTGGAAAGGTATTGGTCTCATTCAGAAAGGGTTCATCAGACCATCTGCGTCAGGACCCTTCTGATAAGGCCATGAAGTTAAAAAGATATCCTGCGCTTCAGGACAAGTCTCCTACACAGAGTCCTGACCTTGTGAGGATAAATGCTCTCACCGTGGTCTTTGACCTTGAACGGCCAAAATATACAGTGAAATTTCAATGACTTATATCAGCAAAATCATTTGTATTGGAGATCTTTAGGAAGTCATGTATGAACTTTTAGTTGGTGACCTTCATACTGACCTTCGAAGGTCTAAATTGACCGAAAGAAAATTCAATGACTTTTATCCCTGAAAAGGTCACAGATCGAGTCCAGGTTTGTATTGCAGGCATTTACATTACATTACACTACTCTATATTACAGGTTCTTAGCAGACGCTCTTTTCCAGAGCGAGGTACAAACGTGCAAAAGATCAGTACAAAAGTGCAGAGCTCCTAGGGCACAAGTATAAGTGCTAACAGTAAGTAACAGAACACATTTCCTCACTTACTGTTAGCACTTGTACTTGTCCTTGTACTGATCTTTTGCACTTTTGTACGTCGCTCTGGATAAAAGTGTCTGCTAATGTGATGTAATGTACATGTCTGCGTGCGACTGCAAGAGTCTTCCAGATTACATCATGATGTGTAAATCAGAGAAGAACATCTCAATGTTTTCCTATATAAGCCACAGAATCAGAAACAGTCCTCATCCTCGATTTTACTGACTTGGCTTATATGTGGGGATCCTTTTTCTGCAGAAAAAGTAAAATGACTTTGGCTTGGATATTAACTTCTCTGCCTCTGACTGATTTTTTTCTCTGAGTCGTATGAGTTTCTTTTTGTGATGGTAATACCAGGAAAATAAAATCAAAATTCCTACAACAGACCTTCGTATTAACTTTCAGAGGTCAAATGTGACCTAGTGAAAATTCAATGACTTGTATCACTAAAACGGTCACACATGGAGCCTAAGTTTGTGTTACTGACATCTAGGAAGTCAGATATGAACTTTCATTTGGTGACATTCAGCTTGACTGTCCGTAACCTTTGAGGGTGAAACTTCACAGTGAAATTACAATGACATGTATTACCAAAATGGTCTCAGATGGAGCCAAGGTTTGTATAGAGGCATTGAGAAAAAAAAACGAATTTTCAATTTTAATTTGGCAAAAATTGTCACAGATGCTGAGAAATATGAATAGTAAAAGGTATTAAATATATAGAAACAAGTAAATTTTATGTAGTTTTAGATATTTTATTGTTGAGATGAAAATTGTGTGAAAAATAGATTTCCGAGTGTGTCTGTAGTTTTCAAACTTCATGCACTTTAAATGGCTGTAATTCTTTTTTTTCACATTTTGTATTGAAAAACAAAGTTAGTTCCATAAACTAGACAGAATAAGCAACAAGATCAGCCCATTCACTATGTGTTACAAAAAAATATAATTTTCATCTCACGTTCACTTTCGCTTGGCCAGACCCGACTTGTATCATCGCTATGAGACTGCTTGCCGGTAAGCTACAGGACCCTTGGTCTTATTTTTTATATTGTATATGTGTTTATGGGTACACAATTTACTGTATATTCCGTATATTGGATTTACTGTTCATTTGTTTCTGAAATTCTATTTTTGCACATTTCATCTGTTCATTTATTCATAATTTAGTTGTGTTTTTCAATTAAATATCTTGACAACATTTCTGTGTCTGTCTTTACTTGATTAGTTTAGTAGTAGCGAAAGAATAATAAATGATCAAACATTTAAATATTCAGACATTCATAAGGTCAACTGTACATTTATTCATCACTGCAATGACACGTTGTGCCTTAATATAGGCCCATCATAAGTAAAACTGACATAATATTTTAAAAATAGTATGTTATTGGCAGTGCCAGCTGGTTTCTTGATTATTAGTTTTGATATTAAGCACATTGTTACTTTTTGAATGAAGTGTGCTAAAGAAACAAAGAAAAAGGTTTATTATAATAATATAATAATTATTATTATTATTTTATTATTAGGCTCAGTTCAACCTTTGCCAATAACAGCATGTAACAGTAGTATTATTATCTAACATTCGATAATAAATATAATGGTCTTTTCATGTAAATAAGCCCGTAATAATTTTATTCTCCTTCTGTGCCAATCATCAGGTGGCCCCCACACAGTATCCCGAAATATTCTTCCCTGCTGAAAGAAAATGTTAAACAGTAAAATATAAACCCTCATAAAGCCAAGCCTATGTCTATCATGGGTTCCCTACTAACAATATTTGCTTGCTTTTTATGACAAAGTTACATGCTTAATCTACACACGTTTTAAGAAATATTAATTAAATTAACGATTTCCTTTGATTTCATTTTTTTATTTTTCTTTCACACTGATTTGCAAATGTATCAAGGTGATTGCTGGGTAATGTGTTGTCCAATGTCAAGTCTGTATTTGATTCGGACATGTAACCAGGGTGACAGCTGACAGTTCAAGCGCGAAATGTGAAGATCAGACTTATAAGCAAATTTTTTTACTTCCATTCAAACATAAAGCAGTGGTCAATAAAGGAAAGAAAATAAAGAACAGGAGGAGAGGGTAGCAAAGCTGCAAAAACTAAGTTCATTCAGCTTTCTTCCAAACAGTTGCCGCACCACAGATGACTCTCCCTCAAGCAACAATGCAGCCAGCGGGTAACGGATCAAGCTAAGATAGCGGTTGATCTAAATAATGATAACTTTCATGGCTATTGCATAAATTTCAAGACAAGTCGAGGAATTTGCTCTACGCAAAGTTTGCCAAATGGCATTTAAATAGGTAAGGAGGCCTATAAGTGACTTTTGTTTTAGTCCAGAGTTGTTTTTGTATATAGGATACATGGCAGAAATAAGGCTGTCTGTGCAGTAAATTGATCATTTTATGGAATTTATGCCAACGGTGTTCAGCTTGGCCATTTGGGGGACGTGGTGGCATTGTTTCAAATATGTTTAAATATTGTCAAATATTGCAGCTTTCCTCCATCTCGTTGTCTGCTTTTTCAAGTCACTATTATATCCTGTCTTTATGTGAAATAATGCTCTAGTGAGGTAGCTGCACGAAAAATTCAAGTTTTCGGAAGTTTTACTTGACCCAAGTATCGCGGTAGAGGAGAAAGTTGCGCATGCCCTAGCAACCTGATATGTCATCTGTAACATGGCTGTTGTTATTAAATGCTATTACTGCATACAGCAGCACTAGAAATTAAACCCTGAATATTCTTGACTGGATGTAGTCAACAGATCAGAATGCTTCTCCGGGTACCCAAACATCAAGGTGAGCCGAAAAAGTACTGATTTCATTTGATATTGGTTGAATATGGAATTCCTTTCCAGTTGATGACCAATTTTGTTCTTGTATTTTTACCAGAAATTTGACGTTCGCTTGTGCCTCTATGAAATATTACCTGTGGTATTAACTGCTAACAATGGTGTTCGTACAATATTTTTCGCAGTATGATCGGGCTGCTACACACTTGTATTTATGCATGTGTATGTGACCTGGTTTAATAGTGGTGCCCTCCGGAAGCCAATGTTTAATTCAAACCCTGATAGCAACTGTTACCCCTCTCCTACTACAAACTGCGTAACGCAGGGATATGCCACCCCGCGTTAAGCTTCTCCTACCACGGGGCTCGTTAACTCTGATATGTGTTCCCATTACTACTCATTACTCCAGCGTTTCAGTGTTCGGTTGGCGCCTTGCGATTTACCATTTCTGCTACGTTCGCTAATAAACACCAATTTCTGCAAATTACTTCATCAGTTTTGCTGGTAATCATTCACCATCGCTGGCGTTGGCTTTATCGACAGTTTATTTAAACAATGGAATGAAATGTAATTTCCAGTTATCAATCCTGCGATTCCTCACGGTTGAAAAAAAAAAAAACTAGGTTTATCTTCTAATTCAGTACATGACGGTAGTCGGGTTTCCATTGCACCATTTTAATGTGGAATTTGTTTTTTGGAGCAAATTGGGACCTCCTCTTTTACTGTTGTAGGCTACTGTAGGGCCTATTATTGCTATCTCTTGAAAAACCTGGCTTAATACGTTGGAGTGTATTTGTTCCAAGCCGGTTGATGGAAACGCAGGTCATTTGCATTTTCTTTGAAGTGAATTGTCTAAAATTCGCAAAAAAAATCGCTTGATATGAAATGGAAACTCGGCTATTGACATAAAACATAAAATATGGTCATGCATGTGATGGTAGCATTTCACCAAAAATTAAAACATTGGTCACACTTTATTTGAAGTGTTGCTCATAAAGGCTTTATACAGCATGTACTTTGTATAATGCCTTCATAAATGAGACATAATGTCTTCATAAATCATACCTAAGCAAACGTCATACTTTGCAAAGGTTGAAATAACACATCCTTCTTCAACATGTGACGCCAGCTGTGATATAACTGACAGTGTCAATTAGCTAGTGAGCAAATGCGATAAAGGGCGATATTGTCAGCAAAGTGACATTGTCATTGTTACATCTGGCATCACATGCTGAAAAAGGATGTGTGATTCCACCCTTTACAAAGTATGACATTTGCTTATGTATGATTTATGAAGACATTATGTCTCATTTATGAATGCATTATATATGCTGTATAAAGCCTTTATGAGCAACACTTCAAATAAAGTGTGAACAAAACTTTAATATTGCAACATTGCAAGATACGTTACACATTTATTTTCAATATGTGATCTTAACTCAGTACGAGATCTTAGCAATCAGGCTGTATCCCTTTCCCCCACTAAACACGATAAAACCTAAGTGACAATAATAGTAGCCTGGTATTAAGTTGCTTGCACAGTGGACGCGAAACAAATTTTTTGCACGACACATTGCATTAAACGCTGTCTATGTGTCCAAAAGTCTGACAGGGTTTTTGTGAGGAAGCAATCTGGAACCAAATGCGAGGACACGGGATTGCAAAAATAAATAGCTTTATTGGGCGAGGGGGGTAACCCCCTCAGGGCAGTAAGCAACAGTACAGAATCCGCAATCCAAAAATCAAATTCCAGTGGGACAGAAAGGAGTTCGTAACCAGGGCAGCAATCACAGATATTGTAGTCAGCAAAAACAGATGCGGTACACAGGCAGAGGTTTGTATAATAAAAATGGAATTTATTTTAAGGCTTTTCACACATCTTAACTAGGGGTGCCAATAATTATGGAGGGCGCTATAGATGTGTTTTTGGGCTGGGTGAAAACGATGGTTGTATAACTTTCCTTGACAGAAACCAAACTTTGAGAGTGAGCTGGAGAGAGCATTTGCTAACAACGTAGCTGTGCAGAGTGTCCAGTGCTGTGCCAAACTGCTCAGCGGTAGCGGTCCGTTGGCACTAACACAGTCCATTGAAAACCTCATTTTTCAATACTTGATAACCAAAACCTCTCGCAGTTTACTTTTCCCTGGTAGCAAAAATTGCTCTGACCAATTTGTAGAACGGCAGCATTCTAATTTCTTTTCGATAGAAGTATTATACATTGCACCAGAAAAGCATTTTCTTCCGCAGATAAATGACAATGTAAAATATCTATATGTCTTTATAATCTCTGTGCTCATGTAGCTTGTGAAACAGCACAGGTATGCATAAGTTAGTTTGCTGAAGAATTAGTGAGTTAGGCTCATTTAGTAATAAGCCCCGAGAATCCGTTCTATATTCTGAATGTAGTCATGGCTAAAGGGCGTTGTCTGGCATGATGCACAGCTGAGTGACAACTGTAAGGATGGTGAAAATAAATGCCGCAAAGTCAACGAAAGTTTTGGATATTTGCATTTATATTATCATATTTACAATGCCAATTACATAAATGTTTGCAACAGGCATTCACTTTATCATTATCATGTCTAATTATAGGTCATGTATTGGTCTTGATTGTTCCGTCGATAAAATGCTGCAAATAAAAAAAGTAACAATTTTAAAATTTCATAAAATTTTGTTTTCAATGTGCTCCTAATTATTGATTTATACATGCAATGTCACTATCAACTTATTTTTCTTGCAAAATTGATTCATTTGGTTTTGGCCTTCGGTGCCCTACACTTTGGCTGTGATTCCCCAAGACCAAGTGGCCTTGCCCTAAAAATAACTTAATTTGAGGCCTGAGTTAGCTAGTGAACTCACAGTGCACAGAACATGTTTGGAACGGGTCAAACTTGAGCGTTGAAATTTCCATCAAAGCAGACGACATAGTCAATTGCGAGCTAACATTAACTATTAAACTACTCAATGAGTGTAGAAAAGTTATGTCTGCTGGCTGAGCAAGGACGGGAGTTAAGGTCTTAAAAATTTGTTCCTTGGCTAGCATGGGCATTGTAGCAACCGTTTCTTAACATTCAGTTTATTGCTTGAAAGCAATTAGGTATTTAACTCATTCCCCACAGAATACTTTTATTTCAAATTGTTGCATTTGTACGGAATACTTTTCCCGAAAATTACACAATATAAAGTATTGAAGTACAGGTGGCCCATCATTATCAGTCTGCCTCCCAGTTTCTGTTTTGCCATTTGTTTATTTTCTGTTTTGTGCACCAGTGTCTACCTCTGTCTTCAGTATGTGATCAGTGTGGTAAGTTCCTTCTCCCCAGTCTGCATGCCTAAATGCTTCAGGTGATTTCAGTGGTTTCTGGTGTTTCGCTTAACTACTTAAATTCTTGTTTACTTTCTTCACTCTGCTTTCTCTTATTACTAATAATACTAACATTTTCATTTTGTATCATACTTGCTAACTTAACTAACCCGTGTACTATTACGAGCACTTGAGTTAATTTTTAAAGTCGCACCACTACTAATTACTGTTATGATTCTGCCCTGTGTGCTTGTGTGTTTTTCCTTTTCTCTCTTGGTTTGTGTTTCAGCTCCATTCCCGTAGCCTGACCACCTGTTCCCCCTCGCCTGGATCCTGTGATGTCGTGTGACAGCCTGCATGCCTGAGTCTTTTTGTCCAATCACGTTTCCTCTTTCGGTTTCGGCTTTGGTATTTCATTCATTGCTTCCACCTGTGCTTAATTCTGGGCCTCGCAAAACTCTGAGTGATTGTCTTCACTGATAGGGCCATTACTAACCGTACTAACCAGCACTTAAGGGTGTGTAAATATTTCATCTCGTAATTACTAACCTAATTAACTCATCAGCGAGTGTGTGCGTTTCTGGCTTTAAGTAAATTCTGCCTGAAGCTTTCCCTGATTAGCTATGTTTAAAGCTATGCTTTTCTTTGCTGTTCTCATGGTTCTTTGGACTTGTCACATTTAGATTACCTTAATCTAAACTGTCTAGTTTGATTGATCGTTTTGGCGTCTTGTCTCGAGTCATTATTGTTACCCGGTCCTCGTGAATTTGTTTATTAATCCCATGTGTTTCTGTTTCCCCTGGAGGATGCCTGCCTTTCCCCGCCTCTTCCCTTGTGTATTTATTCTGGGAAGAGGGTAGAGATGTCAGACCAGACTTCACGCTTCAGACAAGCACACGTTACCTGAACGACATTGAGAATCTCTGTTCCCGAGCACCCCAAGCATTTCTGTTGTTTTTCAAGCTCCTTGTTCTCCTTTGTTCAAGTCCATCATTTTCGCCTGCTTGTTTTGTTATTTATTTCGAGCCACTCGTTGAGTGTGTATTTCAGTTTTTTTCCCTGCCCTTGGTAGAGCAACTAAGTTCTCCTGGTTCAGTGCATGTGCACGGTGTTTCTTTTCGGCCTGTGTGCCGCATTTTCCCGTGTCTGGGTTCCCAAATAAACCTCCTGGATCCCGCACCTGGTGTCCACCTGACCCATTCCTTAACAAATTACTTCTAACGTAATCTCGGCACTTGCTCTGTTCTAATCTCTGCCTCTTGCTTTGCTTTCCCTGTATCTTCTTGTGTTTCCACGAAGTCTTTCACACGTGCTTAATTGATTTCCTGGACTCTTATATGTGAGCATGTAGAACTCCTTAATCGGAGCCGTTTATCTGTCATAGGTTGTCTATGTATTCCCAGTCCGCATCTTGGCTTTTACCAAATATTGTATTATGACTTCCTTGTGTGCTCACCTTCTCTTCTCAGTATCTGTTACCCGCCTCACCTGTTTCCCTGCAGCATGTGACTTCTGTGTGGTGCCTTTAAGCCCTGCATTTCTGTTCCTCCCCGTCAGAATGTCGATCTTTTCTTCTGTGCCGACAGACCCGTACGCCAGTAGATCTGAGAGATTTGACACACCCTTTGCCCGAACGACAGTTTTCTGCCTGTGCCCTTCTGTTTATTCTGTTGTTCTGGTTTTTTATCCTGCTTACCTGACCACGATTTCTGTTTTTGCTGCGTTGTTTTTTTGGATTTTTGGATCTCTTTTTATCGATTTAGATATTTTGCCTGCCATGTATGTACCGTTGCCATTCTGACCCACTGTTTCCAAACTCTGCCTGTCCCACGACCCTGAGGTTTGGATTGTGTTTTGTGGCACTGTACCTCTGTGATCTCTGGCTTGAACTCGGACCGAATAAAGGATTTCGACTTTTGCTACTGCGACTGCTTGCTTCTGGTTCCTGGGCTGTAACATTACAGACTCACAGCACGTCATTTGAAAATCCTGTACCACTGGCATTACCGCCAGGGGGACATTGAGCTTTAGGGAGTTAAGGCTTTATAATTCAAGATTTGAGCTTCACAGAGATGAGGAAATTGGCTTAAATGATCAATCCCGCCCCCTCCAGGCAGGAAGGTGCCAGAAGCTTCTAGAAAGCACTGGTCTATTTCAAAGATATTACATCAGATCATGTTTTGCTACAGACACACCACCAGAGGGTGCTGAAGAACAAAATAAATAGCTGACCAGCAAGGCAGCAAAAATAGCATGTAACAAATCTCCATTTACAAATGATATACAGTGCTTTACATAAAATAGTCATACATAACACCTCCCCTCTTTAAGAAAAGAAAGGTTTGCTAAAAGCTTTCTTTTGTTAAATTAACACAGTTTTATAATCAGTATAATCTTGAACTTTACACAAAAGTATCATTGATCATTATAACAATCATATACATAACAACCAGAGGAATTTTCACAATCAAATAGAAAAGTAAAATTACATTTTTCACAATCAAATGAAATAAAATTACTTGCATGAAAGTGTATCTGAGATAACATTATCTTTTCCCCTGATGTGAGAAATATCCAAATCATACTCTTGCAAAAGCAAACTCTATCTTAGTAATCTCTGATTCTTGTTTTTGATCTTATGTAAGACCGTGAGGGGATTGTGATCACTGAAGACCTTGATGGAAGTAGCTGAACAAGTCAAATAGAATTCAAAATGTTGCAAAGCCAAAACAAGTGCCAAACATTCTTTTTTCAATTGTTGAATAGTTTTTCTGATGTTTATCAAACTTTTTGGAAAAGTAAACAGGATGATCTACTCCATCAGCGTCTTCTTGCTGTAAACCTGCGCCTGCACCAATATCACTGGCATCAACAGCCAACTTGAACTCCTTTTTGAAATTAGGAGATAAGAGAACTGGTGCATTTTTGAGAAAAGCTTTCAGTAGGTCAAATGAATTTTGAAATTTTTCATCCCAAACAAATTTTGCATTTTTCTTTAGTAAATTTGTCAAAGGTTCAGAAATTACGGAAACATTTTTACAGAATTTTCTGTAGTAGCCAGCCATCCCTAGAAATCTCATTAGTTGTCTTTTAGTTGTAGGCTTAGGAAATTCAGTAATAACTTTTACTTTTGCATCAAATGGTTTGACTTCTTGTTTAAGGTATTTCTGCTTGTCTGGATTCATTCTGTAAGGATGCTGTTTTACAGGCTTGGCATCATCTTGCAGGATGACATCATGGTAAACCATATCAGTCCTTAATGGAACGTCAGGGAATATGTGACTATCTTCAAATATGAGCTGCTTTAGCTGCTGTTGTTGAAAAGGGTCCAGGTGGGACAACTTGCTGTCAATATTTTGAAGAATGTCTGAATTTTCAAGTTTGATGGGACCAGGTTCATTTTCCAAGGGGCAGTCACAATCTTCTTCAGAATTTTCCTGTTCAACTGTATTTAGCACATTGACTGGCTTTTGCTGAGTGTCTCTATCAATGTATTCTTTCAGCATGTTGATGTGACACATTTGTTTTTGTTTCCTCCTTCCAGGAGTTGAAATTATGTAATTTAGATCACTGACCTTTTTGAGGACAGTGTAAGGGCCGAAATATTGGGCTCTTAGATAATTTCCAGGATCTGGCAAAAGCGCCAGAACTTTGTCACCAGTTTTAAAACTTCTGTCTTTGGAATGAAGGTCATATCTGGCTTTCATTTTGCCCTGAGCATCTTTGAGATTAGAATTAGCAAAGTCACAAGCCTTAGAGAGACAATTACGGAAGTCAGAGACATACTGAAGCAGGCTCATTGGGACATCATCTTCGGCCAGAAACTTTTCCTTCAGAAGTTTCAAAGGTCCACGGACTGTATGCCCAAAAACGAGCTCAAAAGGACTGAACCCAAGAGACTCCTGAACAGCTTCACGGGCAGCAAACAGAAGAAGATGGACGCCTTCATCCCAGTCTTTCTCTGTGTCAAGGCAGTAGGTCCTTATCATGTTCTTCAGGGTTTGATGGAACCTCTCCAAAGTACCTTGACTCTCAGGATGGTAAGCTGATGACCTGTATTGTTTAATGCCAAGCACATGCATAACTTGTTGAAATATGCAAGACATGAAATTTGACTGTTGATCAGACTGAATAGACTTAGGAAGACCAACAAAGCAGAAAAACTTGATAGAAGCCTTGATGATAGTCTTTGCCTTAATATTACGAAGTGGAATCGCCTCAGGAAACCGGGTGGAAGCACACATAATGTGATAGTCAGTAAGTACTCACAACCAGACCTAGTCTTTGGTAATGATCCAACTCAGTCAATGATGATCCAACTGAAATGTTCTTCAAAAGCAGGAATAGGCTTAAGTTGAGCCTTTGGAATATTCTGGTTTGGCTTCCCAACAAGTATGACAGGATTTGCAGTACTCCTGTACATCGGACCTCATGGAAGACCAGAGGAAGTGGTTTCTGACACTTTGAAGGGTCTTCTTGATACCCAAATGACCTGACATAGGATTGTCATGGGCGAGACTAAGAGTTTCTTGATGATAAGACTTTGGGAGAACAATTTGATGGATGATCATCCACTCTTCATCTGCAGAAACATCAGGTGGACGCCACTTTCTCATAAGCACACCATTTTTGTTTTTTGTACTAAAAACATACTGGAACTTGAATAGCCTCTTGTTCACTTGCAGCCTGTAGTAGAAGATGCGCTGGATCATGAGCTTGTTGTTGCTCCTGAATAAGTTGTTTCTGAGACAGAATGTTGTTAAAATGACCTGACAAGGACCAGTCTGAAGATTTCCCAGACATCTCAGGACTGGAAGGTTCCTGATGAAAAGACTGCCCAATGAAGGTGTCAGCTAGGTTGAAGTCCAGGTCAGCATCATCTTGAATAGCCTTTTTGGCCATAGAAGGAGTAACTGCACAAGAAGGATAGAGGTCTGGAATTTCCTCCTCGATAGAGTCAGACTCTTGATCAATCAAAGGTGTGTCAGTTACAACAGGGTAGGGCACAACCTTATCCCCAGCAAGATCTTTATCAAGAAGCAAATGAACACCTTTGAAAGAAAGAGAAGACCTAACACCAACAGTAACAGGTCCAGAGACTAAGTCTGATTTGGGATGAACATTATGGAAAGGTACACTTGTAAAACAACATCCTACTCCTGTTGTGTTCCAGGGTTCTGGCCTTTGGCCAGGACAGTATTGTTTAGGGTTTTAACAGTTTCATGTTCAAGGTTTCATAGTTCATAGCCATGGTTCATGTCTCAGTTTTAACAGTTTCTTGTATTAGGATTACACATTTCATAGTTCATAGTTATTGTTCATGTTTTTACTTTTCCATGTTTTTGTTCTTGCCAGGTCTGCCCAGCTACTCCACTGCTTGTCTGCGTTCCGCCCTGTGCCTTCGTTGTTGCACATTTCAGAGCTCTGGTTGGCTTTGATATTTCCCCCTTCCTCCTGTGCTGTGCTGGATTCAGGGCTGTCTAAGCTTAATTGACAATTAACTGTTTCTTAGTTACTAACATTTACTAACATTCACAGGGTGGTGTAATTCTTAGATAGGCACATTACTAATACTACTAATTTAGACAGGGAGTTTATTGTCATGATTCCAGCTTTGCTATTTCAAGTCTTGCTGTGCTTTTCTGTTCTAAACATTCATGCTTGCTTCCAAACTGCATACTTAATTGGTACTTAAGCTGAGCCGCTCATTCTCTTAATGAGCAAGTCTTGTCCACCAATCTCTGTCCATGTCATGATCTTGCCATGCCTCTTATTTCTCCTTCTCCAGGTGTTGCCCCTCATGTCTTGATTTCTTAGCCTTTATCTGGATGCGGTGGAAGTTGGCTGGCAGACAGTGTCTCAAGTTTCATTCCAAGTTCATGGTTGCAAGTTTCCAGTCTTTTTCAAGTTTCTTGCCTAGTTTCTTTGCCAAGTTCATGTTCAAGTCTGCTTTTCGTAGTTCTTGTCATTTTGTATATAGCGTTTTTGTATTCCTAGAATCATTATTCTTTTCTGTTTATGGTTATCTTGCCTGGTGTTATCCAGTGCCTTTTGTTTTTAGTCGTTTTTGGATTCTTTGTTTATAGCTCTGTGAAGCTTTCTTTAGTTTGTATTTTGCAACCCTTTGGGCCAAGATTTTTGTTGGCCTTCGTGCCTGTTTTTCATTTGTTTAATAAATTCCCTTTTCCCTTCCACCTCGCATCTGGTGTCACTCTGATCTCGCAACAACTCCTTGAATAAGGACATTAGCCTGAGTAGACGATTTGTCCAAAAAGGCAGAATATCTGCAACAATAAGAGATTGGGAAGACCCAGTATCTCTTAGAATTCGAACAGGAGCAGGTGAGGAAAAATCATGTGAAAGTGAGACTAAACCATCGGTGATGGATGGCTCAAAACCCTTCAAAACAGAATCAGACACAGAAGGTAGAGGATCAGGCAAACTGACCTTTGAAACAAGAGATTCTCTCAGTGAAAGCAGTTGGCTTGGTTTGTTCTTGTTTTTTCTTGAGAGCATAACACTCAGAAATAAGGTCACCTTTCTTCTTGCAATATTGGCAGGACACAGAGGGTAAAGAATCAGAGGATAGCTTCTCACTGGAAGGTTTCCTCTCAGATATGGCCTTAGAATCATTAGATGTGTTATTAGAAGACGTCTTGGACTGAGACTTGCCTTGAAATTTAGAAAAAGTGGATTTTTGGACAAAAGAAGACTTATGAGTCAATGCGTAACTATCAGCCAGGATGGAAACATCTTGCAAAGTAATGGCCTGTTTCTCCTCAAGGAAAGTCTAGATATCAGGCTGGATACACCTTTTGAATTCCTCAACCATAATAAGTTGCCTCATTCTGTCAAAATCTTTCTCATCTTTCATGGAATTACACCACTGATCAAATAACTGCTCTTTCAACCTGCCAAATTCAACATGAGTTTGACTGGCTTCCTTGCAAGAATTCCTAAATTTTTGCCTGTAAGCCTCGGGGACCAATTCATAACCCTTCAGAATGGCAGATTTGACAAAATCATAATCAGAACACTGTTGCACCGATAACTGTTTATAGATTTTCCTAGCTTTACCAGTAAGAATACTTTGTAACATCATTGTCCAATGCTCTTTTGGCCATTTCAAATTTTCAGCAATTTTTTCAAGTATTAGTCGTTCCTCCTTTCCTAGAAAATTAGGGAAAGTCTGATGTGATGTGAACCACATCAAAATGATCAGAAAGTCCAAAAGATTTTGTCACAGTACTTGCTTCTATTTTCTTCATTTCCGATTCATACTGCAAGTGCATCCTTCTTTCTTCCATTTCTCTCTCCTTCTCCAACCTTCTTTCTTCCTTCTCCATTCTTCTTTCCTCCAGTTCTCTCTCCTTCTCCAAACTTCTTTCCTCCAGTTTTTTCAGGTGTAGCGGAAATTCAAGTCTCCGCAGCTCTGTTGCAGGCATCTCCACATCTTTAATCAATTCTGCTGCTTCTTCCCCAAAGATATCTTCATCAATGAAATGTTGCACCAAAATGTTGAATATTTCTTATTTCTTCATTGATGATTTCACATCAGATAATCCAAGGTGAAATATTCTTTGTTTTGATTCGATCAAAATCTATGGAGAAAACACTGAGCTTGCTTCAACCAGCGTGTTCGCCTTTATTTCTTTTTCTTCCTTTCCCTCTGTATCCGGCGCACGCACCTGCTACGTCATTACCATCCACCCATAGGTATATGTATATATCCTATGGACTCAACCCACAGGATATTCACAGAATATTACATCCCCTTTGTTTTAAATCAAAAGCATGGCATTATCAAAGCAAAATTTTCAATTCGCCACATTATGCTGATATAGCCAAATGCTTTCAGACATTGAACTCTTGTAGAGCAACAGGATATGGTGTGGATGAACACAGAATCACTACCTGAAATACAAGCAGTTATGTCCAAATAAAATAAGCATGCATATTATTGTTATATATTGCATACTCAATGCACTTCAGTAATATACCTTAGAACGATAACATGGCATATTTAAACTTATGACATTTTCCGGATTTTTTTTTATATACAACAATTTGTCAATTTGTAACTTCAGCTTTCAAACGTCCAAAATAATTCTTGGCTCTAGTATGCGACCTGATCAGGTGGTCATGACAGGTGGTGGCTCTTCCGGCCTTGTGTGGTTGGCTGAAGCCTGTGACACAGTGTTGTTCCGCTCAGTGCGCCCTAGTTCCACCCTATGGGTGTCTGCTCAAACCTCTTGGTGTGCATCAGTTTCAGGGGTGGCTAGGAGGTGACGTCTGTTACGCCTAAGCGTGTTGCCCTCCTTGGAGACGATGTTGTAGGATCGTTGAGTACCTGCCGGCTGGATGACTTTGGCAGGTTTCCACAGCCCGTTTGGATTTTGAAATCGGACAGTAGATCTTGCTGAGAGTGGTGGCAGCGACTTGGCAGTTCTGTTGTAGTAATGCTTTTGTCGTGTTTGGCACAGTTCTCTCCTGACATGCACTGGTCTTGGACAGACAAGCTCTGGCTGTAGCTGTTTTTTTGGTGGCTGGCAGAGAAGAACGCAGACGACTACTCATCAGCAGTTGTGCCGGTGACTTCAGCCCATCCACTGGTGTGTTTCGGTATTCGAGTAAGCTGAGATAGGGGTTGGACTCTTGTGCATGTGCTTTGTCCTTTATGGCTTTGGCAGTTTGGACGATTCTTTCAGCGAGCCCGTTGCTCTGCGGGTACAGTGGGCTGCTTGTGATGTGCTCAAAGTCCCAGGTATGAGCGAATGCTCTGAACTCCTGCGAACTGTAGCATGGGCCGTTATCACTTACTACAGTTTGGGGTATGCCAAACCTAGCAAACATGGATTTTAATTGTTTAATGACAGTTGAGGAGGTGAAGCTAGTGATTTCTGCAACCTCAAAATAACGACTGTAGTTGTCAATGGCTACTATGTAATCTGTGCTCCCCCATGTGAATAGATCCGTAGCAATGACTTGCCATGGGCGTTCAGGGATCGGGTACGCCATCATTGTTTCTTTTGGGATGGAGTTGCGCCGCTCTAGACAAACACTACACGACCCTACCAGTGTTTCTATTTGTTTTCCCATCCTGGGCCAAAACAGCACGTCTCCTGCCCGCTGTTTGCATTTCTCCATGCCTAAGTGCCCGGTGTGTATGCATGACAGCATTTCTGCTCTGAGTGAGTTTAGCACAATGATTTTCTCACCTTTAAGCAATATGCCGTTCTGCTCGGATATCTCCTCCTAGTGGTTCCAGTACTCGGTGACAGCAGGTGGGCATTTTTGGGGAGACTCCGGCCACCCTGACCGGATTATTTCTTTCAGGGATGAGAGCTGCTGGTCATTGGCTGTAGCGGCTCTGATTTCCTCCATCTTGCGGTCACTCACTGGCGCACTGCTTATCACGGTATGAATTTGAGCGTCCATCCCTTCATTCACCGAATTGTCGCTACACTCAATTGGCTTCCTGCAATTGGAATCTGTTTTCCTGGTTTGTGAATGATGGTGATGTTGTACCTCTGCAGCTGGAGTATCATGCGATGGAGCGTTGGCGGTGCGGCAGCAAGAGGTTTGCGCATTATGGACTACAGAGGTTTGTGGCCCGGCTCCACGATGACTTGTCATCCATACAAGTATTGATGAAACTGCTTGGATCCGAACAGCACTGCATACAGTTCCTTTTCGATTTGTGCATAATTTTCTTCTGTTTCATTTAATTCCTTGGATGCATACGCGACCGGTTTTTCCTCCTGCAGCAGGACAGCCCCTAATCCGCACTTGGACGCGTCAACCTGCAGTTTCATGTCCTTGGTGAGGTCGAAGTAAGCAAGTACCAGGCCGGGTTCCCCGGGGGCAAATTTGGAGAGATAAGTGACCATCCCGAGCACCGTTTCCTACTCCTTGTTTTGCGATGCCTTCATATCCTTAATTGCCTTGACCTTGATAGGGTCTGGCTTGATGCCCTCTCTGGTTAGCGTGTGCCCAAAGTAGTTTACCTCTGTCACACAGATGATGCTTTAATCCTTGTTAAGCTTTATTCCTTTAGCTCTAGTTCGCTCCAGCACGGCACGCAGGTTAGCATCATGCTCTTTCTCGGTGCGGCCAAATACCAGAATATCGTCCACTATAGCAGGGACACCTGGGAGGCCCTCGTACACCTCGTCCACCCATCTCTAGAACTCATCTTGTGCAGATACAATTCCAAATGGGAGCCTTTTGAATCGATACCTGCCATAGATGGTGTTGAACGTAGTAAGCATGGACAAGTTGTGACTGAGTTTTATTATCCAGTACCCGGACCTGGCGTCCAGTACGCTAAAATACTGTGCACCGGCCAATCGTGGTGTGACATCTTCCAGAGTAGGAAGTGGGTAATGTGGTCGCTGGATGGCTTTGTTTAGGGGGCAGGGATCAAAACAAATCCTGAGCTTTCCTGTTTTTGGTTTTTCAAGCACTACCAATGCATTAACCCAATCGGTTGGCTCTGTGACTTTTTGGATTATGTCCATTTTCTCCGTCTCATCTAGCTCATTTTTAAGCCGGCCTCGCAACGCATATGGGATGTGGCGCGGTGGGCACACCACTGGTGTGGCTGAGGGTTTGAGGTGGAAGTTACACTGTCCTGGAAATAATCCAATGCCCTGAAACACGTCTGCAAACTCATTGATTATATTTTTGGGTTGATCTAGTTCTAAACCAACCATGTTGTATGAGTTAAATCATGTTCAGGTCTAGACATGCTTGCAAACGTAGAAAAGGGGAAGCGTTTGTGTGCACAATGTCAAAATGTAACATCACATTTTTCTGTGGGTATTTACATGCTAATGTGCAAGACCCTTTTACTTTCAGTAATTGGCCATTGTATGCAGAAAGTTTCTCGGTAGGCGGGGCTAGTGCTGTCTTGCCAAACATTTCCTCAAATAATTTGGCTGGTATAATATTGGTCTGAGCACCTGTATCCAATTTAAATTTCACTTTACGCCCATTTTTTCTACCTTGGCAAACGCCTGCTCACGTTGTGTGTTTGGATCCTGCTTTATGATAGCATCAATGTACAGTGCATCAGTTGGCTGATCGTCTTCTACATCATCCATGATGGCGTGTACACCCTTTTGCCTATGCTTGAACTGTCGTTGTTTTACACACTTTCGCAAAATGGTTAAATTTCCTTCATTTGTTGCAGTGGCGTCCCTTTGCTGGATATTCCTCTGCACGGCTATGCTCTCTACCGCACGCTCCGCATTCCTTGCTTCGTACAGCGCTGCTGCTGTTGGCCCCTCCCGCCTGCCTGCCCCCGCGTCTCTGCGGGTCTGCTCTGGACGGCTTGTTAGCATTTACTGCATGCACTGCCTGAGCGGCTGCAGACGGGCACAGCATAATAGTTTTTCACATACTTTTGCAGAGTTTGTGGCAAAAACTATTTGGCCCCTTATCATTTCGTCACAGTTCGGGTAATTGCAATCTTTCGCCAACAATCTCAGTTCAATTTCAAACTGATCAAAATTTTCACTTTCACCCTGGATCTTTTGATGAAACTTATAGCGGGCAAATATTGGGTTAGCTTTCGGCACTACGTATGCTTCAAACTTATCATAATACGTCTTTGGTACCTTTTGTTGTTCTGCGGAAAGTGTCCATGTATTATAAATGTCTCTCCATTTTTCTCCGATCCATAGCAGTAGGTAGCAGCATTTTTCTTCCTCTCCTTTGGCGCGCAGTGGGCCCAAAAACATAAATTCGACATGCTGCCGAAACTTTCTCCAAGTGTCCGGCAAGTTGGACGATTCCCAATCCATCCATGGTGTTGGAATGCCAGTATTCTCCATCGTCCCTCGTCAGGTCGATTTTAATTTCCACTAACTTCTGACAGCATGAAATATTCTTTGTTTTGATTCGATCAAAATATATGGATAAAACACTGAGCTTGCTTCAACCAACGTGTTCGCCTTTATTTCTTTTTCTTCCTTTTCCTTTTCCTTCCATATCCGGTGCACATACCTGCTACGTCATTACCATGCACCCATAGGTATATGTATATATTGTATGGACTCAACACACAGGATATCCACAGAATATTACACAAGGGTTGAGGCTATTTACAGCTAGTCCTTCTTCTTTGCTTCCAAAGTAGATTCCTGGCTTGGAATTTTCAAAAAAACTTTCAACAGGAAAAGTCACGATTGCTGGTTTTTCAAATAGTCACAAGATTTAAAATAATAATTCAGCTTTAATCTTTGATGAATCCAATCCTTGATCCATTGAATGGTTTATCTCGGTGGAACCCCCAATTTGTTATGACTTGAAAATCACAACAAAGAAAACCAGCAATGTCTACTTAAACAAATTTATTCTTCACTAAATAAAAAAAACTTCTACAAAAAATGTCCACTATTTAATCCTCTAATGCCACTAATTAACCCTGTTGCCAAAACAAAAACTCTGCTTCTGCTCTGCTCTGACTAAAATCACAGCATTTATATAGACTAGCAACATTCTGGAAAGATCTACAGGATTCCTGGGTAATCCCGCCCCTCCGGGCAGGATGGTGCTAGAGGCCTCTAGAAAGCATTAGTCTATTTCAATGCTATTACATCAGATCATGTTTTGCAACAGACACACCACCAGAGGGTGCTGAAGAACAAAATAAATTGCTGACCATCAAGGCTGCAAAAACAGTATGTAACAAATCTCCATTTACAAATTATATACAGTGCTTTACATAAAATACTCATACATAACAGCATAAGATCATTGAATGCTCAGGCACATGAAAATTGCACTTGACAGGGAATATCTGGTCAGACCATTTCGATGACAGTAAATGGTCCCTGGGACTGTCTGAGATACGGCAGAGGAAAAATAATAAGAAGAATAACTATTCCAATAGGTAAGACCTCATCCTTGGTGCTTCGCCCCAAGGATGCACCCCTTCATTCGGAGCACCTGTACACCTGCATATTCGAGCAGTTAGTCAATCGGCTTATTGTGTGGCTGCCGTGCAATCCAAATGATCATACAGCTTCAGTTAAAATTCACATCACTCATTTGCTTTCACTGTTGCGTGGATGTTGATGCCTGTTGTGCTTGTTTGAGTATAACTGAAAGTGTCGATCGCCAAAGATTTTCATGTGCAACAGTCTCTAGAGTTATGATGCAACAATAGTGAGCAGAAGTTCCATGTACAGAAATACCATGTTAATGTGAGAGGTCAGAGGAAAACAGTTGGACTGGCTTCAGCTGACTGGTTCGAGATGATTGGTAACTCGGATAAAAACTTTTCACAACTGGGGAGAGCAGAAAAAATATCTCAGGATGCACAAAATGTAAAACCTTGAGACAGAGGGACTGCAGAACACATTGAGTTCCAAAAACAGAAATCAGGCTGCAGAGGGCACAGGTTCCCCAAAGCTGGGCAACTGAAGATTGTACATGCATAGCCTGGCCTTCCAGAATTTGGTACCAACAACATGAATCTAAGGACTTAAGCTCTTTTGTGCTAATCAGTCGGGCTGGTGGTGCTCGTGTAGCGGTGTGGGGAATGCTTTGTTTGCACACTCTTGGCCCCTTAATGCAAATAAATAATTTTCAATTTGCTGCAGCCTGAGTATTGTTGCTGAATATACGCATACACAGCCACAACTGACCATCCTCTAATGGTGATTTCCAGCTAGACAATGCTCCATGTAACAAAGTGAAATTACCATTGAGTTCAGTGTCCTTCAATGACCGACCTCGTCAAAAGATCTGAATCCAAAGGCATAACTTTGGGATGTGGTAGAATGTGAGACTTGTTTCATGAATGTACAGTAAACCAATAAACAAAAATTGTGATGCAATCACGTCAACAAGGATCAGAGTCTGCAAGGAATGAGTCCAAAATTTCATGGAATCCATGCTACAAAGAAATGAGGCTTTTTGGAGAGAAAAGAAAAGCCCAAACCAGTTTGAGGTTCCTAATAAAATGACCAGTGAGTGTATATGGCTGGTGTTGAAAAGCTGTATCATGAAATTAAATATCGTCCTGCCTCAAATAATTTATGAGCAATCAACTCAATTGTAAGGGGACTGTCACCTCCACCACAATACTCCCCCTTCTGATCCACAGAATTTCATTTTTGCCTACTACAACACACAAGATATAATCTTGTGAACGCTGTGTTCTGCATCAACTGAATCCTGGTCTAAAAGAAACATTCAGTGAAACATTAAGATATAGTAGAGAGCATATTTTAAATGTTTTTGCTGAAATCGCATATTTTATTTGCTCTGCTCAAATTTATTTATAGATGGCTAAAACTATACTTTGCATTTAATTGCAATGGAACAAATGACTTCTATTTTCATCATCAGTTGGCAATGAACAAAGCCTCTGAACAATTCAATCCACACACAGAGGGTCATGGACCATGCAAGTACGTGACAGCATGCCTAAATAGAAACAGAGTGAAGTAATTGATCTGTACGCAGCCAAATAGAAACTCCAGAAACAAATGAATCCACAACTGAAGAAAAAAAATCAAATCGTGCCCTGTTCTTCTGTAACACTCGTTTACACATACAAGACTTGTCATCTTGAGAATTCATTTCCATATTTCTTTATTAATGATCAGGCAAGGGCCATTTTTCACTGGAGCATTACCAGATACACCTAGTGGCCACCTCCCAGTTTCACTGAGTGCTTTCTGAGTTCTCTCTATTCATATCAATTTAGGACAATTAAACCGCTTTGCACCTACTGAAGCATGATATTGAAGAGCATTAGAGAATTATGCTTTAAAATTACATATGATGAAAATATCTGTCCATTCTGGTCTTTTGTACTTAAACTTTTAAACCTCTTGTATTCATAATTCACAAAAAGCACCATCATGTGCCTTCTTGAGGGGTAAGGGGTAACGGCCCCTCTTCAACATCAACGTCTTTGTATTGTCTGGCCAAAAGGAGGAATGTAATAAGTGATTGACAGCGCTCATCATCTCAACGTGGGCCAACTCGGGATGCAGTGCTAGGCCACGGCCCTGGTCCAGTTTGAATTTCTTCAAACTAATCTTTTCAAGGAAACCATTTTTCAGGAAAATTCCCGTGTCAACATCCACTCCATTTTACTTTATTAACTTCACTTGCCATGAAATTGCGAAAATGGGATTTTGCACCTTTTTATCCACTTGACAGCACTTATCTAATTGCTTTCCTCCCCACTAGACTGTAGAGGAACTGTTTGTGTATTGCTTTCAGGATGATGACGATGATGTCTGTTGCTCCATTTACATGGAGGGACAAACCACCCCGCTGACCTGAATGTAAACATCAAACACTCGCTCCTGTTCAAAACAAGCCTCAAACATGAGTCACCCATGTATGCAAAGGTGGGAGGAACTGTTAGCAACATCCCTCTGTGACTGCCAATAAATCATTAGAGACTCCATTACCCTGAAGTGTCTGGCTGCTATTTAGTGTGCAATATTCATTTTAGTTTTATGTTAACAAGCTTTAAAAATAATGGCAGTATGTGATGGCTTCTTAACTTTAATCACTCATCTTCTAACCTCATAGATAAACAGATTTAAATGGCTGAATGGTTGTATCCTCAGTCAGCAAGCTTCTATGCTTAACCATCTTTACCTATATGATGGTCCAGTCTCAAAGCAAAATGGTTTTTGAAACCTAAGAAAAACAGTCCAATCTTTCACAGAAAGAAAGCCCAAAGGCGTCATACACGTTAATCTCTGCAAATTAAGCAACAGAATATTCCATAATATTCCTAAAGTAATGTGTGTGCATGATGTTGGCAGTGGGTCTATTCGCATGCAAGTTAAATGGAAATAGAAACTGTTTTAGACAAGATGTAAATTTATGACCTTTTCTTCAGAGATAGTTGACATAATTGCTTCACAATGTTTCTTTATTGTTCACATTTTCAGCTGAGAATCACATTGGCAAGATTGAGATTTGTATATTAATGTGCAGGGTAAAATGGATTTTATAATGTCACTCGCAAATGCATCCATTTGCAATGACAAATAGATCAAGTGGTGCCAGGCAAAACAAACCCCGCCCCTCACACATACTTTGACCTACTTTTCCTAAATTCAATAGGCATCTATTCTGGGTCAGTAGCAATCCCTAAACCCAATTTGGGGTGAATCTGGCCATTAGTTTTGCTGCTAAAGTGCTAAAAATCAAACAAACGAACAAACACAGAAACAAACGCACCAACACACAAAAAACACAGAAACAAGCCGGACCAAAAACAATACCTCTTGCCCTCACTCTTCGGGTGGGGTGGGGTAATAATGATTTGAGTTTAATGTTGAACTCATTGGTCAAAGGACTAATACTGGAGAAACCCTGACAATCAACAACAGATAGAATTGCAATAAAATGGCAGATAAAGCCAGTCGTGCTGCTCAATAAAGACTGTGCCAACTGTTGTGAGTTTGTTAAAAGGGAAAAGGACTTCTACTGCTGATAATTCCAACGCTATTAAAATTAGCTGCTCACCAAATTATTAACCGCACAGATGTTTGGCTGCAGAGCACGGAACTCGGGATCTGCCAAGCAAAGAAACAAATGTGCAAGGAAGTCATTTGAGATGTAAACGGAATATTTACTTAATGTGCTGCCATTAATTCTCATGCAAATTTTGACCTCTATTTAGTGCATATCAATTACTCTACATACAGAATCTAAAAGACAGGATTAAAAAGAAGAGAGGCAACATTTACAACTGGAAAATCTGAAAAAAAGGTTTATACTTTGTATTTTACTTTTATTTATTTCCAGCCTCAAACTAACTCCATGTAGTCAAATAATATTACTGCCTGATATTCAGTTGTGCTAGTGGTATTGTGGCATGGTAGCATTCATTTTTCATATTTGGCTCTATGTTGCTACATTATACATTAAAAATAACGGCTAACTTGTCGCTCACCTGGGAAACAAGAATATGGCCATTTGAAATTACCCATCCTTTTAATTACATAGAATATGTCTACAGTTTTCTTGTAAAGGCGACAGATGGACACAGGGGCACCGGATTTACTTAAGAAGTGGAGGGGCCAAAAAGTGCTGTGTTGTGTGTTCAGCTCATTCACGGTGCCTCTATTTCGTGCACAATATCCTTGCCTCTATATTGCGACACTTACGGTATTAAAATATAAAAAGACATTTGGCTCATTCCCGTTAACCCAGACACACATTCCCGAAATCCATCACCTCTTCCTTAAAACTAATGCTTTGGACTTTTCGTTTCAATGTACATCATGAATTAACACATAGTGAGGTCCGTGGCTAAGAAGACAGGATCAGCCAGAGCGTAAATCGTATAGTACATGTATGCAAAAATATTTATTAAGTAGAACTCGTAAAATCATGCTCATGGCCAGCGAGTCTGGGTAACAACACTTGCTGTCTCAATGACGATATCAACAGAAAAATGAAATTATCATTGTTTGTTTTATTAAGCATTTTCCAAAAAGAAATCTAAATTTTTTTCCGCTGTAACGACTTATGTTCAATTAAAATGATGAATAATGAACCATGATGACATTGACTTGCCAGCACCATGACTGAGAAATGAATGCAGTTGTAGTGGTATAAATACTCAGAAGCACATCTTGACATAAATGTTGTAATGGTAGGTCTTACGTCATACGATTACAATAGTTGGGAATAACATTACTGCTGCCAAAGGTGGGGGCACAAAGCTGACATGATTATGTCTGTTATGCCACTAGATCCTAGCACCGTTGCACTCGCTGCTACCCCTATTGTTATGCCATTGGGCAGAGAAGTGCTGTGCCTAAATGATACCCATAGAAGACAGCGTGGCAACAGAGTATGCATGCGCAAACCTCATGTTTAACCTCCTGTTGAACTGTTTATGGTTAAAAAGAAAGTGGGGGGAGGGGCAATGGCCCCCAACTTGTCCAGAAAGGGCCGCCGTGGCTGCAGGCTTTCAATCCAACCAAGCACTTACACACCACAGACCATTAATCAACGCCAAAAGTCTTTGCTAAAGAGCTTGATTAATTGCATTGGTTGGAATGAAAGCCTGCACCCACACCGGCCCTTTCTGGACATGTTGAATATCCATGCTCTAATATGACCCACAGGAGTCTTTCCCAAATTTGCACCCCTACCAGCAGCAAGAGCAAGAAGTCCTCACACCCAAACAACCATGTAGGTTGTTCGCTCCATCCTGTGATGTGCCCCATCGGATCATTACTGACACCCGAGGAAGGCTGTTTCTTGAATCAGCATATGTAAAGGCCCGTTCACGCATAGATGCCGAGAGCGTGGCCAATCGTATAAGCTGCATCTTACTAATTGATTAACAAGCTCTCAGCACTCGCCCTGTTCTAGTCTCCGCCTCTTGCCTTTACCTAATCTTCTTTGCTGCGTTTCAGTGGATCCTTCGCACCTGCTCAACTCTTTTCTTTCTCTCATTATCTGTGCATGTGAGAACTCCCTAACCGGAGCTGTGTTTTCTGTCTACAGGCCGTCTCTTGATCCCTGTCCAGGTTTTGGCTTTTGCCTATTTCATGTGATTAGCTCTTGTTTGCACCTTAATTAGTCTTATTCCCACACCTGTTTAGCATGTGACCTCCCGTATGTGTATATTAGCAGTCTTCACACAGCAGTTCCTTGTCAGAACGTTTCCCTAGTTTACCTGTGCCGCTCTTGTTTTAGCCTCATACTCTCAGTGTTGCTCTTCTGACTGAACCGTCCAACTTTTGATTTTTGGCTCTGTTTTGGTACCTTTATCTGCATCTGTTAATGAACCCTTTTTCTGCCCGACTACGAATATGGCTTCCCTGGTTTGTCAACTCGGATTCTGTCCTGTGGATTGTGTTTTTTGGATAGTGGACCTTGTACTGTTGCCTTTTTCCCTGTGGGGGTTCACCCCCTTGCTCAATAAAATCACTCTTACTGCATTACTGGATTCCCGCGACTGGTTCCTGAACGCAACCTCACAAAAACAGGTGAACTCGATCAGACTAATTACAACGGGAGAATCACATGAGGGAAACCCTAACCACAAAAATTAGCGAAAGCCAAGACATGGACAGGAATCACACAGACAGCCTATGACAATTAAACAGCTCCGGTCAAGGAGTTCTAAGTGCACAGATAATGAGCGCAGGAAAGTAATTAAGCATATGAGAGAGATCTCGCAGAAACTCAGGGGAAGACAGTTACAGCTGAGCAAGAGGCGGAGACTAGAACAGGGCGATTGCTGAGAGGGAATTAGTATGAATTAGTAGTGGCGCAACTTTACAGATTTAACTAGAGTGCTCGTTAGTAAGTCAGTAATCTAGATACAAGGATAAATTGTGTTAGTAGACTATGATGCAAAATACAAATGTTAACCAGTTAGTAATCAGAACAGTAAGATGAAGGAAGTTAACGAGAATCACAGGAATATATTAAACACCGGAAATTAATTGAAATCACCCAAAGTGAGCACGCAAACAGGGAAGACGGACTGAACCAATTAGATCGCAAGACAGGGGAGACAAGTGCAATGGAACTGAGAAATGGAATGAACTAAAAACCTGAGTATTACAATAACCAAAAAGAATAAATGAAAAACAATCATGAACACAGAACATAAACATGACAAAAAGGCAGAATCACAACAAATATGATCAGCACCAGTGTAGCGACATCGTCCGACAGTCTTCTGGGTCTGTGTATCAACGTAGTATGGTTCTGTATGTTGTAGCGGCAACGTAGCAGAAACGACTGCTTAGTTGGCATTGGTCTAGGTGTAATCATAGTGGCAGCGAGTCAGGATGTTGTTGACCATGTCGACTACTTACTATAATTACTTTTTCAGATCGGGGTGATCGGCATGGTCTCCGTAAGGTCGCAGAGCTGTGTGAACGGTGTTTAACAGCACCATTGTGCATAAAAAAACAAATAGCAAGGAAAAGACTGTGGCTTTGGTCAAAGTTACCATTTCCTAAAGGTTACGGCTAGTGTAAGGGTTAGCTTAAGGTTAGAGTAAGACAATCACCTCTTGATCAAAAATAAACTGGTGCGACACTCAGATTGCAAATGTTGAGCTCATGGTTGGAAAAGAGGTCCAAATTCTGATTGCTCGTGGTCCTCAGTTTTATTCCAACCAGCTGTCCCAACCATCTTCCTGTGCAGATTTTCTCGCTATATAAGGAAGTCATCACCACTTGCATTTACAACCTTGTATTTTTTAGGAAGACAGTCTCAATATTTCAATTTAGATATTCAACACTGCTTACTCATTAATCAAAATGATGTTTGGAATAAAATCATTCTTTTATTCAGGGATTTTGCTGATAAGTGGCAAAAAAAAGTGGTACCTTTCTCATGAAACAAATGCTCAGCTTTCAGGGTTAAAGCAAATTGATGCAAGTTCAGAATTGAAAATAAACTATTTTAAAATAAAAGAATTTTTAAAAAAGTATAAAAAGTGTAATTTTTCTCCTGTAGAGATTCAGTAATTGAGATTGTCTGGTAAGATACCCGAAAAACAGTGTAGCAACAAATGGATATTGGGAACCACTCCCTGCCAACAGCTCACAGTAACTGCCTTTCAGCTTTCCATCACCCCAACTCATCACACAGCAATATCAATGAAGCATGCAGGGGGAAAAAAACAAGGGGGTCTTCTCCACAGCCAATAGGCCCACAGGGGAATGATGGATAAGGATGATTATCATGTGAAAAGGAGAGCAAAACTCCCCAGTTAGAGGACTAAAGAGCAATTTGATGGGGCTGGGATAGGGGAAATGTCTTGATTAAGGTCTGCCTTTGGATGGGCTGGCAATTATGACACCACAGCTGCAGACGGTACAGTGCAACCACAATGTGGATGTAATGCCCCTTCCCTTAGGCATTCCCATGCCTAGCTACCTGCTCTTAACCAATTATTCCATTATTATCAGTTCCCTTCAGTTAAAGGTTGCACCTGTTTCCTTTTACAACCCCCAAATCTGAAATAGTTGCAGAGTGTAAATTGTGAATAAAATCAAATCGCAATTACTTTCAAATCACACCAGTCAGTATCTGTGGCGTAGCCAGCGGGGGAGCCAGAACACATCCCTCTATGACTGGAATTAGTAGTTCTCATTAATTTCCATTTATTTTTTTTTAGTTTTCCAATGATCGTAACTGGCAACCGAAAACACGGTTTCTCTCCATGTGTGATCTAACAGCGATTAAATCATGGGCTAAATTCAGTACTGTTGCGGAACAAGAACAGAGAATTGGCCCGAGAGCACTCCACAATTAACAGGTGCTGCGTCTTCTCCCAGTTAGGTAAGAGGACAATGATTGTTGTCTTACCTAATCGTTGAGAACAAGCAGCACCTGTTAAGTGTGGAGCGCTCTCGGAATGAACCTTTTGTTAATTATGAAAATGACTGAGAACAGGTCAGGACTAATATTTGTTTTAAACCCAATTCTCTGTTCTTGTTCAGCAACTGTAATGAATTTAGCCCACAATTTAGCCCACAATGGCTGTTAGATCACACGTGGAGAGAAACCGTGTCTTCGGTTGCCAGTTACGATCATTGGAAAACGCGTCAATAAAGGAAAATGATTGAGAACTACTAATTGCAGTCATAAAGGGACGTGTTTTGGCCCCCCCGCTGGCAACGCCACTGGTCAGTATTTTATTTACAATAGAACAGAGATAACACAGCAACTGCTGAAACTGAGAAATTTTAACCACAAAATGAGCTCATTTCAAATTTCATGGCTGCTACAGATCTCAAAAAAGTTGGGACACGGGCCTGTTTACCATGGTGTAGCATCCCCTCTTCTTTCTAACACAGTGGAGGCGTCTGGGCATTGAGGAGACAAGTTTCTTGAGTTAAGCCATTGGAATTTGATCCCACTTTTCTTTAATACAGGCTTCCAGCTGCTGGAGAGTTTCAGGTCTTCTTTGAAGGACTTTTCGTTCAATTATGCGCCAAATGTTCTCAATCGGTGAAAGATCAGGACTGCAGGCAGGCCAGTTCAGTACACGGACTCTTCTACTACAAAGCCATGCCGTTGTAAAAGCTGGAGTAAGTGGTTTTGCATTGTCCTGCTGAATAACACAAGGGCTTCCCTGGAATAGATTTCATCTGGAGTGGAGCATCTAAAACATTTATCTAGCTTTCAGCATTCATGGTGCTTTTTAAAATATGCGTCCCCATACCATCAGAGATGCTGGCTTTTGAACAGAACGCTGATAATGGGAGACCCCTCATGAAAAAAAGGTCTTTCTCCTCTTTAGCCGGGAGGACACAACGCCCATGATTTCCAACAAGAATGTCAAATCTGGACTTGTCTGACCACAGGATACTTTGCCACTTTGCTACAGTCCATTTTAAATGAGCCTAAGCCCACAGAACCAGTTTGGCAGTGCAGTGCAGCTGCATTCTGATCCCTGATGTTGTTGTTTTTGCCGCTTCTCCTCTCAGTTTTACATTGCGTTTTTTCTGTTTTTATTCAACATTTCTATTTTAGTACTCAGCCTGTGCGTGTGGGTCCCTTCACCTGCTTTTGGGTACATGGCCCCAGTGCCCGCCAGCTCATTATCCTCAGCCGGCGGGGCAAAACCATGACAGGATCATGCTCAACAATGGCTTCCATTTTGAATGATAGAGTTTTAGGTGGCATCTGTGGATGGCACGACGGACTGTGTTTCCAGACAGTGGTTTCTTGAACTATTCCTGGGCCCATTTAATAATGTCATTGACAGAATCATGCCAATGAGTGATGCAGTGGCATCTGAGGGCCCGAAGATCACAGGCATCCAGTCAAGGTCTTTGGCCTTGTCCCTTACGCACAGAGATATTTCCAGTTTCTCTGAATCTTTTCATGTTATGCATTGTCGATGATGAGAATTTCAATTCCTTTGCAATTTGACGTTGAGGAATATTGTTTTTAACAGCCTCTCTAAGACATCCCTTTTATAGCCAATCAATTTATACGCCTAATGCCAGTTAACTTAATTACTTGCTAAATGTTCTTTCAGCTGATTCTCTTATTTTAATTACTTTTTCATCCCTTTTTTTGCCTGTGTTCCAACTTTTTTGAGACCTGTTGCAGCCGGAAAATTTGAAATAAGCTCATTTTGTGGATAAAAATGTACCAAACCCAAAACCAGTGAAGTTGGCACGTTATGTAAATCGTACATAAAAACAGAATACAATGATTTGCAAATCCTTTTCAACTTATATTCAATTGAATACACGACAAAGACAAGATTATTAGTGTTCAAACTGAGAAACTTTTTTTGTTTGCAAATAATCATTAACTTAGAATTTAAAGGCAGCAACACATTGCAAAAAAGTTGGCACAGGGGCCTTTTTACCACTGTGTTACATCGCTTTTCCTTTTAACGACGCTCCGTAAACGTTTGGGAACTGAGGAGACCAATTTTTGAAGCTTTTCAGGTGGAACTCTTTCCCATTCTTGCTTAATGTACAGCTTAAGTTGTTCAACAGTCCAGGGTCTCCGTTGTCGTATTTTACGCTTCATAATGCGCCACACATTTTCAATGGGAGACAGGTCTGGACTACAGGCAGGCCAGTCTAGTACCCGCACTCTTTTACTACGGAGCCATGCTGTTGTAACACGTGCAGAATGTGGCTTGGCATTGTCTCACTGAAATAAGCAGGGGCATCCATGAAAAAGATGTTGCTTGGATGGCAACATATGTTGCTCCAAAACCTGTATGTACCTTTCAGCATTAATGGTGCCTTCACATATGTGTAAGTTGCCCATGCCTTGGGCACTTATACACCCCCATACCATCACAGATGCTGGCTTTTGAACTTTGCGCCTATAACAGTCCGGATGGTTCTTTTCCTCTTTGGTCCGGAGGACACAACGTCCACAGATTCCAAAAACAATAGGAAATGAGGACTTGTCAGACCACAGAACACTTTTCCACTTTGCATCAGTCCATCTTAGATGAGCTTGGCCCAGCAAAGCCGGCGGCGTTTCTGGGTGCTGTTGATAAATGGCTTTCGCTTTGCATTGTAGACTTTTTACTTGCACTTGCAGATGTAGCGACGAACTGTAGTTACTGACAGTGGTTTTCTGAAGTGTTCCCGAGCCCATGTGGTGATGTCCTTTACACACTGATGTCGGTTTTTGATGCAGTACCGCCTGAGGGATCGAAGGTCACGGGCATTCAATGTTGGTTTTCGGCCTTGTCGCTTACGCGCAGTGATTTCTCCAGATTCTCTGAACCTTTTGACGATATTACGGACCGTAGATGATGAAAACCCTAAATTTCTTGCAATAGCTCGTTGAGGAATGTTGTTTTTAAACTGTTCGACAATCAGCTCACGCATTTGTTCACTAAGTGGTGACCCTCACCCCATCCTTGTTTGTGAATGACTGAGCATTTCAGGGAAGCTGCTTTTATACCCAATCATGGCACCCACCTGTTCCCAATTAGCCCGTTCACCAGTGGGATGTTCCAAATAAGTGTTTGATGAGCATTCCTCAACTCTCTCAGTCTTTGTTGCCACTTGTGCCAGCTTTTTTGAAACATGTTGCAGGCATCAAATTCCAAATGAGCTAATATTTGCAAAAAATTACAAAGTTTACCTGTTCGAACATTAAGTAGATAGTCTTTGCAGTGTATTCAGTTGAATATAGGTTGAAAAGGATTTGCAAATCATTGTATTCTGTTTTTATTTATGATTTACACAACGTGCCAACTTCACTGGTTTTGGGTTTTGTAAAATGTCATCTATATTCTATTGTAAATAACATACCAGCTCATGTGATCCAGAAGTCATGGCATTTTGATTTTACTCACAAGTTACACTTCGTCCCAACTATTTCGGAATTGGGGTTGTAGTTAATTACTATCCCCTTTCTGTGTAAAGCTTAGTTTCCCCCTTCACGAGCAAGCAGCCAGTCAGTTACCTTTCGTTTACTGCACAACCTTTTTGATATCCTGAAGCTTTAAATTTGTTTTGGTATATGCACCTTTATTATCCCCCGCCAACACGAAGTGGGAGGGGGATATAGGTTTGACCTCTTTACAGCTTTTGACAGCTTTACTCAGAAACTACTACAGATACAGTAACCAAATTTGGTGTGTAGCTTCAGACCATAAAGGCCTTGATCGAGTTCGAAAATGAGAAGCGCACGATTGGCGGGGGATGTTGTAGACCATGTCGACTTGTTATTTAATAAAATCCACATCCCTGCACTTGGGTCCTCAAGTCCAATTCTCCCCTCACGGCCCCAGCTGTTGGCCTGGTGTCCCTCTGTGCTTACAGCAGTAAGCCTGTCGCCCCTGCGGCTCAAGCAGTCAGCCTGTTTCCCCAGCAGTCAGCCCACAGCTCCAACAGTAAGTCTGTCGCTGCTGTGGCTCCAGTAGTAAGTCTTCAGCTATGGCAGTAGGCTTGTGGCCCCTGCGGATCCGGCAGTAAGCCTGCGTCCACCGCAACTCAAGCCGTCCACCTGTCGCCCTAGCAGTGAGCCTGCGGCTCCAGCAGTCAGTCTGTCACCCCAGCAATGAGCCTGCGGCTCCAGCAATCAGTCTCTCAGCCCAGCAGTGGGCTCCAGCAGTAAGTCTGTCGCCCCACCAGTGAGCCTATGGCTCCAGCAGTCAGTCTGTCGCCCCCCTCGCAGCTCCAGCAGTCCGCCTGCGGGTACAGAAGTCAGCCTTTTTCCCTAGCTGTAAGTCTGCGGCTCCAGCAGTCATCCCAGCAGCCAGTCTGCTTCTCCAGTAAGTCTGGCCCATGCTGCAATGCACAGCTGGATTCCAGCCCATGCTATAGTGCTCCGCCCAGTTCTGGTCCATGCTGCGGGGGTTGCATGGTTGCACTGGTTTCCTTTAGTTGATTTAAGATCCCCTTTGCCCCTATTTATAGCTGAGTTTCCCCCTTCCCGGGCAGATAGTTATAGTCCGCTCCCCTTCTGTTTCGTGTACTCACTTTTTCTTATCCTGAATTTTGTATTTGTTTTGTTATATGAACCTTGATTATTTAATTAAATTCACTTGGGTCCTCAACTCCAGTCCTTGCCCTGGTGCCCTATTACTATCTCTGGATGACAGGGCGAAATGGTGGAACTGCTGCAGTAAAAGTTCAATGTCAAGGGCCTTTGAAAAGAAATCCTATGCCATGCTCTGCCTTTTCAGCAGCAATAAATTGGTGCCTGGTTCAAAGTTACAGGCTCTCTTAATCAGGAGATTCAAAGTATAGTGGTGGCAATTAATAAAATCTCAGCATGTCAGAAGCGTCAACTTTGGGGTGTTTCTGTCATTTTATTTTATTTTTTAGCAAGCAAGCTCTAAGGTATACTTTACACAGCAAGATACCTGAAGCAACGGATGGGTCATCTTAACAAATTTTACAGAAACAGGTAGGTTTTGCCCCAAGTTTCATCAGTTTCTGACTGGTAGCTTTGTGTTTGACCAAATCTCAAAACATCATCTTAATATTGCTTATAGGCAGGTGCGTAATAATTGTTCGGTGAAATTGAATGGAAATGCTGCACTGTGTAGTAAACAACTGTTCATTATCTATTTGTGCAGTTTAAATATCTGCACTGTAACTACTCGTTCATTTCAGATCTATTCACATGTTTTAGTGTTTCGTCATCAGTTATCCCATTTCTTTCTGAAAACCATGTCTACATGTGTATGTAGAAATCCTTTGCCTGCGTGTGATGGGGGCCTGTTGACAAGTGGGCACATGATTGCTGCAAAACTGTCATTGGCGCAGTAATATGCATACACGGCTCTTTTTATACGTGCAATATGGTGGTGATTATCAGCTACTTACTCTCATGAAAATGAAGCAATTATGTTACCAGCAGCACCAAAGTCAAATAGATCTGTCAAGATGACACACATTTTTAAGTATTTAATCAGTCTATGTCTCATGCCGATGCAAATATGTAGGTGCCTACATTAGACCGAGGTAATTATTTATTTTTATTATTCAAATGAATGGTGGTTAGGCTGCATATTTCTGTTAATACTATGGAAAATATCCTTCCTCTTGCTTTCCTGTTGTGGAGATTAATGGGAAATGTGATCCCCAATCAAATGTCCAAGTGAGCTTTTTGGTAAGCCAGCCTTTCTCAATGATACCACTTCACTAAAAATGCAGGTGTCAAAGACCATACTCAAGAAAAAAAAGTAGGAGGAAGAAGCAGGGATAAAACTGCCTGAATTAGATTCTTATTTTTGTCTTGGTGCGATGTGCAATAGAAGAACAGCTGGCAAACAACAGATGGCAAGTACCCGTTGGTAAGCTGATGTTAACCCTAGCTAGCCACGGTGCTATCAGCCAGCTAGTGAAGTTTTTGAACTGAGTTTAAGTGGATACCGAATTGGAGATTTTAGTTTTATAAAACTATGTTGAAAAGAATATTGTTTCGGATCATAATAAATCTTAATTACATCAGCAGTTCAGGATTATAGTGTCCTATATTTCATGAGCATATTTATCTTCCATAAGACATAGACTGTGATTCTATGACGTTATGCACATTTTGCTACGCCAAATACACAAACTGATGTGATGCCTTTACATTGTGCCAGTATATTGCTGCCAGTGTCTTTATCTCCAACAATACTCTTGCATACTCTGCACAACTGTGTTCTCAAGTGTGTATTTCAGTCATGGCTTCAGAGTGCAGACTTCAGTGTGGAAGTGCAGCAGCATGATACCTTTTGGGCATTATAGGATACACTTGCACTTTGTGGTAACATCTGACCCATTACCTTTAACACTCTTTTTTTTCAATATTGCACTCCTAAAGCTGAGGGAATGCAGTATTGCAAAATTATTTGGTAAATATGCACATAATTAGTTGATATAGCCCGGTGCTTAAGTTGAATTCTCTTTTTTGATTTTGTTCACAAATCAGAAAAGAATTCACCGATAATAAGCGCTTCTATGGATATTCAGTGAACAATATTATGAAGTGATGTTCCTGCTTTGAAAGCAATATCATTCGCAGTTAACCAGTATTTAGATATCATATATGGGACTAGTAATTTTTACAGTCAGTTTGTCATTGTTTGGAAGGATTGAGAGCTTTGTTGCTCTCGTCCAGGACAATATGGTTGTATCGGATTCCTGGGCCAGCTGGCATTAATTGGGGGTGTTACCCGGACTCTATTTAAGCTCCTGTTCTGCCTCGCTCTCGTTGCTAGAGTGTCAGGGTTTCTTTGGCGCTTTAGCTGGTAAGGTCTCTAGAGAGAGTATTGTCAGGGACTTAGCTGCATAACAGGATTATTGTTAGTGAGTAAGGGAATCTTTGGTTTATTTTCCCTTTTCTTTTGTTTTCCTTGAGCTCGCCTGTTTTCTACCACGGACGGCGTCTGGTCCGTTGGTAGCGCGAGTCTCGTCATTTCTATCTGTTTTTAGTCTCTCAGTGCGCTGTAAGTTTTGCCTTTTATTTCTGGCCCCTGCTCTTGGCGTCCACTTCCAGCAGCCATCACAGTTTTGCTTGTTTTCATGCAGTTTTGTCAGAAATGGATGAAGATTCCTCGCCAGGATGAAGACGGTGGCTAAACATAGCTCGAAATGGACTAACATTTTATACAAAACCAACTAATTTTATGCCACAAATTATTCATTTAATCATAAATCTCAATGGGCCCTATTTCAACAATATCAGTACACAGTCTGAAGGGCGTGGCGCAAGTGCATTCAGGGTGTGTCCAAATCCATTTTTGCTAGTAAAACGGCGGGTTATTAGGGTGCAATGCAAGGCACAAGGTTCAAAGGGGTCGTATTTAATCTCTTAATTAATTGTAGGCTTGTTTTGGGCGTGATATTAGATAAACCAATCTGTATTTTATCTTTCATGTTCACTGTCGCAGCAACCGCCTTGACATTCACTGGTGCTTTGTGAGCCTGTGGCACTGTCAAACCGCTTGGTCAGTCACCCAAGCCACCGTCCAAAACTGGCTCTCTCTCCCAAAGAACCAGGTAGCAGATTTCTCCCGCCCCTGACTGTTCAGTCTTATCACCAGAAACCCCCAGTGCCGACTCCTTCATCATTGATTGTTGATGACTCTGTTGCTTGACATATTAAATTCAAATCAGCTGTGACACACTGCTTATGTGCAAAAATTGAAGATGTGACGCAGCAGATTCTGTGTATTCTAGGACAGTACCCATGTGATTACAATGTCATTATTCGAACAAACGACACAACTAAACAGCAGTCTGTGGTTTTAAAACAGGACTTTAACCATCTCTTTAATGGGAGGGGGGACAAATGGAAAACAGCATTTAGTACCATGACGGGCACTACGAATATTTATAATAAATAATAATACATTTTATTAATATAGCACCTTTTAAGCAATACAGCACAAAGTGCTTCACAAACAGGTAAAATACATGTACATAAAAGCAATAAAACAAAATGGGGAAACAGGGAATTAAATATCAAAATGGGAAAAATCAAGATAATAAAAGGAGACATACATGAAAACACATCTATAAAAAGAATTTAAACTGTAAAATCAGCAAAAGCAAGCCTAATAAAATTTGTCTTTAAAAGAGATTTAAAACACAATAGAGACTCAGCATTTCTTATGTTGTTTGGGAGGCTGTTCCAGAGTCTGGGAGCCTTAACCGAAAAGGCTCGACCACCCTTTGTTTTTAACTTGGACTCTGGAACAGCCAATAATGATTGCTTGGTGGATCTTGGCAATCTTTTAGGGCTGTAAGGATTTAAAAGCTCACTTATATACTCTGGTACCATGCCATGGAGTGCTTTGAAGGTAATCAACAAAATTTTGAAATCAATTCAGAATTGGACTGGAAGCCAGAGCAAAGATGCCAAAATTGGAGTAATGTGGGCTCTTTTATTTGTTCTAGTGAGCAATCTTGCAGCTGAATTTTGAACCACTTGCAGTTTGTTCAAAAATTTCTCATTCAGACAAGTAAATGAAGAGTTGCAATAGTCTAATCTTGACTAGATAATAGCATGAAAATTTTTTTCCGTATCTTCAAATGACAGAACAGACCTAATTTTAGCTATGTTACGGAGTTGCAAATAGCATGACTGTACAAGCTTCTTTACGTGGAGCTCAAATTTGAGTTCAGTATCAAATATCTCACAGAGATTTCAGGAAGAGGGCCTAATATTAGAAGCAAGAGGTCCAAGTGATGATTGGATTTTATCCGACACCAACTTTGGTCCAAGTATAATGACTTTGGTTTCATTTGAGTTTAACTGCAAAAAATTATTGGACAACCAATTTTGAACATCAGCTAAACAGTCATGCAAGACCAACACATTGCTGAAATCAGAGGATTTCACTGAAATATACAACTGCGTGTCATCAGCATAACAGTGTAAACCTATTTTATGCTGATGAATAATAAAACCCAGAGGTAACATATAAATACAAAACAATATAGGCCCAAGTATGGAGCCTTGAGGTAAACCAGAAGTAAGCAGTACGGACGAGGATACATGTTCACTGATGGAAACCAAAAATTTTCTGTTCGACAGATAGGAAGAGAACCATTTCAGAACCGTCCTAGAGAGCCCGACCCAATTTTTCAGCCTATCAATCATGATGGCACGATCAACTGTATCGAAGGCAGCACTGATATCCAAAAGCACGAGTAATGAGCAGTTGCCAGAGTCAGCATTCATCAAAAGATCATTAGTGACCCTGAGAAGAGCCGTTTCTGTACTGTGCTGACGTCTAAAGCCTGATTGAAATTTCTCAAAAATATTGTTGGTTTCCACCACTTCTAAAAGTTGCTTTGCAACCACTTTTTCCAAGACTTTCAAAATAAAAGGCAGTTTTGTTATCGGTCTAAAATTACGAAGAATGGCTGGATCAAGATTTTGTTTTTTTAGAATAGGTTGAATGCAGGCAATCTTAAAATAGTCTGGAACACAGCCAGTAGAGAGAGAATTTTTTACCACGGAAAGCAGGGCAGGGCCAATAGCTATCATTACTTCTTTAAAGAGCCTAGTGGGTATAATATCCAAGGGACTAGATGAGGGCTTCATACGCAACACTTTCAGTAAGATCCAACAGAGAAATCGGTGCGAAACAACTCAGCAAGTTTAAGTGAGGACACAAAACAGTAACAGATGGAACATGACTGATACTAGACCGTATGACTGCTATCTTGCCAATAAAAAATTTCAAGAACTAATCACAATTTGGTCATTTTGTTCAGTTTGGTTAACGCCCCCTCTGTGTTCTAGGCACTCGGTAATGATGTCCTCCAAGAGATGTTGGGGAGATTCGTCTTTGTCTACCTTGACCATATTCAGATTTTTTCTTCAACTCTCTCGGAGCATAAACAACATGTCTGACAAGTGTTTGAGGCTCTCCTGAAAGCCAAACTTTTTGTCAACTGGAGAAATGCATTTTTCATGCCAGGACAGTCTCGATTCTCGGCGTTATTGTGTCAGCAGGGTCGGTCCGTGTGGACCCGGACAAAGTGGCAGCGGTCAGGAAATGGCCTGCTCATCAGAATGTTAAGGAAGTTCAGCGGTTTTTGGGCTTTGATAATTTTTATTGGAGGTTCATCCGTTATTTTAGTGCTGTGGCTGCCCCGATTATTGTACTTACTAAGAAAAGAGCCTCCTCGTCCTTCACTTGGACCCCAGCAGCTGAGGCTGCTTTTCAGGAGTTGAAGAAATGTTTTAGTTCGGAGCCCATCCTTGTGATGCCCGACTCCATCCTCCCGTGTGTGGTGGAGGTTGACGCTATGGAGGTTGGGGTGGGTGCCATTTTGTCCCATAATTCTCATTGGGACAATAAGTTGCACCCCTGCGCCTATTTCTCCCAGTCGTGGTCTGCGGCCGAACAAAATTACAGCATTGGTGACCGGGAGTTGTTTGCTGTTGGAGGCTGGAGGAGTAGCGCCTCTGATTGGAGGGGGCTGAGCACCCATTTGTGGTTTAAACTGATCACAAGATCATCCGGGGCTTCACTGGACCAAGCGAATTTTGGCCAAATGCTTTTGGTGGCCCAGCATGGATAAGGACATCCGGGAGTTTGTGGCGGCCTGTTGCATTTGTGCACGGAATAAGGGTCCCACCTCCCCCCTCTGGTCTGTTGCAGCTGTTGCCCGTCCTCAAGCATCCTTGGAGCCACATCGCGCTAGATTTTATTACTGGCCTGCCATTTTCCGAGGGCAACGCTGTCATTTTGGTCGTGGTTGATTGCTTTTCCAAGGCCACCCATTTTATCGCCCTTCCCAAGCTGCCGTCAGTGCAGGAGACAGTCCATCTTGTTGTAGATCATGTGTTCCGGCTGCATGGCCTGCCTCAGGATGTGGTTACTGACCGTGACCCACAGTTTAAGGCAAAATTCTGGCGCGCTTTCTGTAACCAGCTAGGGGCCTCCGTGAGCCTTTGATCTGGGTTCCATCTTGAGACCAATGGACAGAGAGGATTAACCAGTCGCTTGAGAATACGCGTCAGTGTTTAGCAGCTGACAACCCTTCACTGTGGAGCCATTTTTTGGCGTGGGCTAAATATTCTCATAATTCGCTATGTAACTCCTCCACAGGCCTTTCCCTGTTTTAGGCTCAGCTGAGTTATCAACCACTGTTTTTTCCAGAGACTGAGAGGGATTCAGAAGTTCCCTCGGTTGATCATTTTATTCCAGGGGTGTCGGTTGGTCTGGGCCAAGGTCCGGTCGTCTCTGTTGCGCTCGGTGCGTAAACAGAAGGCTGCCGCTGACAGGAGGCACCGTTTGGCACCTGCCTATCAGGTTGGCCAGAGGGTTTGGCTTTTTACTTGGGATCTTCCCTTGTAAGCATAGTCATGGAAGTTGGCCCCTCATTTCATTAGCCCATTTAAGATCGCGCGGTTAATCAACCCTGTCACCGTCCGATTGCAGCTGCCTAGATCTTTGCGCATTCATCCCTCTTTTCATGTCTTTCGGCTCAAACCGATTAGCACAGGCGTCCTGACACCGGTCCACAAACCACTGCCACCGCCGCGGATGATTAAGGGGGGGCCGGTTTACACCGTGCGTCCTATATTGGCCAAGAGGCGTGTTGGTCCAGTTTTTAGTAGATTGGGAGGGATATGGGTCTGAGGAGTGGTGCTGGGCCCTTTCTCGGGATATCCTGGATCCCATCCTTATTTCTGAGTTTGAGGTTCTTTGGGAACATCTGGGGTCATCCCTTAAGGGGGGGGGGCATCCTGTCATGATTCTGGGTGTGTTTGTGGTTTTAGACTTTCTTTGTGGCTCATATTTGGACCACGTCAGTTTCTTAAACTATTGGATTCTTTTTCCAGATGTTTCGTCAGGCGTGGGGCCTTCTCCTAAGACTATATAAGCCGGAGGTCCACCACGTCTCCTTTGCTGGAGTGTCTGATTTTAGTTATCACTACAGCCAGAAGGTATCTCTAGTTAGGGATTTTTGGCGAATTTCTTTGCAGTTTATTTGTGGCTCATTTTTCTCTGGGAAGTTTCCTTTTACTTTCCCTATTTGTTTGTTCCTCTCTCGCTCAGCTTCCTGGTTCGTATTTTTGGGTGTTTGTTGTTTGTTTGCTGTTCTGTTCCCTCATTTCTATTTCTCCCTGTGGGTATTTTTATTCCTTGCTGGTCCTATTTTCTTCCATCCGCTGCAATTGGCCTCCCGATTCCTTCAACCATTTCAATTACAGGCTGCGTCATAGCATGCCATTTTCAATAAGTCTATTAAACTGGTAAACAGACTGTTTAAAGAATCCAACAGCACATTAATGTGACATCACCACTAAATGAAATGGAATGAACAAAATATCTCGGAATCCAGAGGTATCCTGACACCGTATATTTCATGACATGCTGTGTATTCGGACCGTATCCTGAAGTATCCTGATTTCTGTTATTCCAGGCATGTTGTGTCACATTAACATGCTGAAGCCTTATCATGACAGAAATGCTAGGGTTGCAGCTGTCACTTCAGATTCTCCTATGGTCGAGACGTGTGAAGATGAGGGGGAGTTTCAAGATGATGAACCTAGAATTAAATCTGAAGTTCTTTCATGTAAATTGTCAAATTCTGAAGTGTTGCAAAATCTTGATGTAAAACTCAAGCACTTCGAACCCTAACAGAAAGATCAGTTTGAGAGGTTGATCAAGAAATATAAATATCTATTTCCTTATGTTCCAAAGAGAGTTTCTATAGCCTTTCATGATGTAGATGTTGGTGATGCCAAACCAATAAAACAGCATCCATACCAGATGAATCCTGAAAAGAGAAAGATTGCTGAGAAAGAGGTTGAGTACATGTTCGAACATGATATTATCAGACCCTCTGACTCAGATTGGAGTTCACCCTGTGTGCTAGTTCCAAAACCTGATGGAAGTACTAGATTCTGTACAGATTATCGTAAAGTCAATGCTGTGACTAGAACTGATGTGTTTCCAATACCCAGGATTGATGATTGTATGGATAGGGTAGGGCAAGCAAAGTTTCTGACCAAGATTGATTTATTGAAGGGTGATTGGTGTGTGCCTTTAACTGAGAGGGCCAAGAGCATCTCTGCTTTTGCCACAACATCTGGGTCGTACCAGTATGAAGTCCTATCCTTTGGCATGAAAAATGCCCCAGCCAAGTTCCAAAGGATGATACAATCTACACTCGCCGGATTGCCACACACGGGTGCGTACATCGACCGACCTGATCACATGGAGTGACTCCTGGGAAGAACATCTAAAAGATGAAGAGACGTTGTTCCGGCACCTGACCCAGGCTAACCTGACTGTTAACCTGAACAAGAGTGACTTTTGTTGTGCTACTGTCACCTATCTTGGCTACGTCATAGGCCAGGGTAAGGTGGCACCCTTAAATGCTAAAGTCCAAGCCATCATGGACTTTCCAGTTCCTGACAACAAAAAAGCTTTGCGCCGCTTCCTTGGAATGAACAGGTACTACCGCAAGTTCTGCAAGAACTGAGATAACTCTCTGTCTCACCAACCAACTGAAGAAAGGTGTAAAGTTCACTTGGGATGAAGCATGCCAGAGAGCCTTCGATTGCCTGAAGTCTCTGCTGTGTCACTTCCCCGTGCTCTTATCTCCCGACTTCAACAAACCGTTCTCCATCGTGGTCGATGCTAGCGACCAAGCTTGTGGATCTGTGCTCCTACAGAGAAGTGACTCTGATGACATTGAGCATCCCGTGGTATACTTCTCCAGGAAGTTCAATTGCCACCAAAAGAACTATTCCACGATAGAGAAGGAGCTGTTGGCTCTGGTTCTATCTTGACAACACTCTGAGGTTTATGTTTGTACAAGGCAAAAGCCAATGATTGTGTACACTGACCACAATCCGTTAATGTTTTTGAGTAAGATGAAAAACAAGAATCGGAGATTGTTGAATTGGAGTTTGATTTTACAGGAGTTTGACTTGGAAATTAAGCATGTAAAGGGTACTGACAATGTAATTGCTTATTGCCTATCCCGTGTTTGAGTATGTGTATATATCACACGTGTTTATTAGCATGTTGTATTTTTATATATATATATACTCAGCAACAAAAGTTTCTGTGACACCATTTATGTGTATGTTATAAATGACACGCAAAGATCTCAATGCAATCAATATGTTTATTTAACAGGAGAAACACTGACTTTTCAGTGCCAACGTCACTCAAAACGAAAAATGTCATTTTCATGCGTCATGAAGCACTTGTCTGACGTCTAACCAATTGTGACCTTCACACTTCAATACCGGGTGTGACTTCCTCGTGCCATGATGCAAGCAACGCATCTCCGGCGCATGGACCGAATCAGATGTGCCAGAAATTGCTGTGGGATGTCATTCCAAATCTGACGTAGACGTTGTCGCAATTCCTGGAGTGTAGCTGGCGGGTTATCCAACCGCCGCAAACGTCGATCCATCTCGTCCCAAAGATGCTCGATTGGGGACATGTCTGGGGATCTGGCTGGCCATGGCAGGACATTGACATGTTGTTGCATCAGATACTGCTGTACAATCCTTGCAACGTGTGGTCTGGCGTTATCATGTTGCAGCGTTATTCCGGGACCATGTTGCATCAAAAACGGTACCACCAATGGCCGTAGCACTTCATCGCGATATCTTTGACCTGTCAGATTTCCATCAATAACAAGCAAATCTGTTCTGTTTCTAGCCGTGATCCCTCCCCAAATCATGACACTACCACCTCCAAAACGATCAAATTCCTGAACACAGTTGTTGGCATAACGTTCTCCACGTCGACGGTATACACGTAAACGACCATCACATCGGTTAAGCATGAATCTTGATTCATCAGTGAAGAGTACAAGATCCCGCTGACGTTGGATCCACCGTCGATGTTGTTGTGCCCACTGTAGACGCAGTCGTCGGTGTTGTACTGTGAGTATTGGACGTCTTGCTGGCCGACGTGGGACAATGCCAAAATGACGGAGACGGCGACGGATTGTCTGTGCAGACAGTCGCCTCAAACCAGGTATCGTTCTTGCAGTTATGGTTGCAGGTTGGAATCGATTTCGGAGATGGGTTGTTCGAATCCAGTTGTCCTGTCTGGGAGTGGTTACTCGTGGACGGCCGCTGCGAGGACGGTCTCTGACATGTCTTGTCTGCTGATGACGCTGCCATAAGTTCCAAATGGTGTTTCGGTGGACATTCAGGCGATGAGCAACTTCCCTCTGCGAGGTTCCGGATTCAATCATCCCAATGGCCCTCCACCGATCATTTTCAGACAGTCTTGGCATTTAGAGGGTAGAGTATCTGATCCGAAATGGCTGTGTTTTCGATAAGTGATGCTTAGGTCGTTCATCAGGCACAATGTGAACATTCCAAAAATTCTCCTCTTTTATTGCCATCCACAAGCATGATTTACGCACATTTTCACGTGCAAAGTCATTTTCTCGCATTTTCATGATTTCCATTTCAATGTTGTGTTTACGTGTACTGTTTCAGTCTGATATCACCATGTATGACAATTTCATAATGGCGTTATGAAAAATAATTAACAATATTGGTGTCACAGAAACTTTTGTTGCTGAGTATATATATATATATATATATATATATATATACACAAGTGTCTACTCAACCATTTTTGTATTGAAAAGAAAAATTTTGCCTTTATGAGTCAAAATTTTTCCCTTTTGGAATGGAGGTGTAATGTGAAAAGAAGCCACTAGATGGCTGTATTGACCTTTTTTGTTAAGGCCAGACTGGAACTAGGTTTGGGCATGTCCTGGGCATGTCTGAGACAGAACGTCCCAGAGAATTAAAAAAAAACAGGTGGGAGGGGTCTGCAAAAGAGTATACAGTATAATGACGAAAATTGAGAGCATAAAGTAGTAGGAGAAATTGCAAGGAGAAGGATACATTTGACCAGACCTGTCACTCTGTTCAAGACTTGCGAAGTTTTTTTTAGTAGATTTTTGCCTGTGTTGGAGCATTTCCTCACCCGGAATATCACCAAGCGACCCCATCTCAAGGGACAGTAAATATATATATTTTTTCTTGTATATCTCAATCTTGGTCAGTAGAGGAGATTGTAGGTTAGTGTTAGTCCTTGTTTAATAAAAATCTGTTTTAGTTTTAAAATTTTTTTCTGTCATCCCTTGCTGTCATAAGTGTCATAACAAATTGGGACTATAACACTACTCTTCCTAACACTTGTATTAAATATCTAACCATACTTCCAACATTCTTTCATTTTAGCAAATAGTGCAGCAGGATAGCAATTCTGGTAGAGTAGACAACCTTGCATGTAACATTGCTTACTTATCTTTTACTTTTGCATGGTTAAGTGTCAAACAGTGCAATTAAAATCAAAATACAGACTTGCACTTTTTATTATTGTCGTACAAATAATTTACATTAAGTGAAGATGCTACATTACAGAAGTACATGTAAATCACAAGTTGTGCGTGCCAGTCTGTAGTCTGGTAAAGTGGGAGAGGACCAATCACTTTGTTGATAAACTGGCAAGCAAATGTGTCAACATTCTTCACAGTTCTTTTTTTATTAATTTTGAGGTTTACATAACATTTAAACAAAGACAAAACAAAAACCCCATTCCCATCCCAAAACAAACCTCCCCTACCTCCTGCTGTCACTCAGTAGTATAAAACTTGTTTTGTTTACTGAAGCTTTTCAACATGATTTGCATATACGATAAAGTGTACATAATTAATATTGGACACTTCATAAAACAAAATAAATTTGATGACTGAAAAACATTTACAAACATTTATGAAATTAAAGAGAAGCAGCATGTCTAGGCCTAAAATGTCAGGAGCCTTCTATAATAAGTATATTAAAGGTTCCAATAAGATGGCTCGGTTATCTATTCTTGTAACTTTGTAGAGGGTTCATCAAAGAATGTAAGATAAGGTTTCCACACTTTGAAAAACTTCTTCTCAGAACCCCGTAGAGTGTATCTTATTTTCTCAAGCCCCAAATTCAACAACACATCCCTTATCCAGTGGGAGACTGAGGGTGGGGCAGCCTCCCTCCACCTCAAGAGAATCAGGCGACGTGCCAAGAGAGTGACAAAGGCAACCACCTTGTGACTACCTACAGGTAAATGCAGCCCTTCAGGGATGATTCCAAATATCGACATTAAGGGATTTGGGTTAATTTTAACTGTTAAAGCTGTAGAGAGCGCTTCAAAAATAGCCTTCCAATACCCCTCTAGGTTAGGACAGAGCCAAAACATATGAATCAGAGTTGCTTCCGCCGATTTACATCTGTCACATATTGGATTGATTTGTGGATAAATTTTGGCCAGTTTGGACTTGGAAAGGTGTACCCGATGTACAATTTTAAATTGAATCAGGGAATGACGAGCACACATTAAGGACGAATGAACTTTTTCGACAATCTTGGACCAAGTTCCATCATCTATTGATGTTTGGAGATCCTGTTCCCATGCAGTTCTAATTCTCAACAAAGAAGGGCAGTCTAGTTTTGAAAACAATTGTAACATATATGAAATCGCTCTTTTAGCTGTTGGGTTAAAAGACATTATATCATCTATAATTGTGTGCGCGGGTTTAGTAGGAAATTGTGGAAGAACACTCTTAACATAATCCCTAATCTGAAAATATCTAAAACAATGAGAGCTGGGTAAATTGAATTTTTTGGACAACTGGGTGAAAGAAGCAAATGTGTTATTTATAAAAAGATCTCTGAAACACTTCAGGCCACTCCAATACCATGAATTGAAAGTTGTGTCAAGTTTTGAAGGTGGAAAGTAATGATTAGATGCTACTGGACTAGAAAAACACATATCTTTCAAGTTAAAATGTTTTCTGAATTGTGAATATATCCTGAGTGAGTGAGTGACAACTGGGTTATCATAGGACATGATAAAAGATAGAGGCAATGATGCACCGATTAGAGCTGACAGAGAAACAGAGCCACAAGAATGTGTCTCCATTATTACCCAGGTAGGACACTTCTTATCTAGATGGTGATGCGTCCAGTACGAGATACAATACAGGTTGGCAGCCCAATAATAATACCGGAAGTTCGGGAGGGCCATACCTCCTTCAGATTTTGCTCTTTGCAAGAAATCTTTACGAAGACGGGGCTGTTTGCGATTCCAGATGTAAGATGATATTATTGAGTCTAACTTTTTAAAAAATGTACCGGAGATAAATCCAGGCAAACACTGAAACAGGTACAAGTATTTTGGAAGCACAGTCATCTTAATTGCATTAATTCTGCCTATAAGTGAAATAAAGAGAGGAGACCAATTAGCCAAATCCTGTTTAGTTTTTTCTAACAGTTTTCCAAAGTTTTGCTTAAAGAGGTTTTTAAAATTCTTTGTTACTGTGATTCCAAGATAACTGAAACTGTCCATAGTCACTTTAAAAGGTAAGCTAATGTTCTCAAGTGATGAAACGTCTAGATTCAAAGGCATCAACTCACTTTTATGGAAGTTTAATTTATAACCAGAGAACTCACCAAATCGTTGTAAAAGGTCAAGAACTAATGGAATAACAGTCTCAGCATTAGATACATATAGGAGGAGGTCATCTGCGTAAAGGGACACTTTATGCTCCATGTTCCCTCTATTTATACCCAGTATGGAGTGACTGGATCTTATAGCAAGAGCCAGGGGTTCGATGGCCAAAACAAAAAGAAGTGGACTGAGAGGGCACCCTTGGCGAGATCCGCGGTGTAAATCGAAAGGTTTAGAATATATATTGTTTGTCAGGATCATAGCTGAAGGACTAGAATATAATAATTTGATCAAGGATATAAACGTTGTCCCAAATCCAAATTTCTCTAATGCCACGAAAAGGTAACTCCATTCTACTCTATCGAATGCCTTCTCTGCATCCATTGAGAGAAGGCATTCTGAAGCAGCTTGGCAAGGAGAGTACATTATATTAAACAGGCGACGGATATTAAAAAAGGAGCGTCTGTGTTTAACAAAGCCCGTTTGGTCCGGAGATATAATACTAGGCAACACACCTTCCAGGCGATGGGCCAGTACTTTGGCCAATATTTTGTAATCTGTATTTAACAGAGATATAGGTCTATATGATCCACAGTCTAAAGGTTCCTTATTTTTTTTTACTCTTAGTGTTATACACGCCTGATTTAACGTTGTTGGAAGGGATCCTGATTTCAGTGATTCAGAATACATGGCAGCCAAAATAGGAGTTAACTGTTTGGAAAATTTCACGTAAAATTCACTCGGATAACCATCCGGACCTGGCGATTTTCGATTTTGTAAAGATTTAATGGCATCTGTTATTTCCTGTTGTGTTATTGATTTATCCAAATCTGAGACCTGATCTGGAGACAGAGACGGAATATGTAAATCCTTGAAAAAATCCTGCATAGAATCATAATTGGGATTGCTAGAAGTGTATAATTTACTATAATAATCTTTAAAAATATCATTTATTTCCTGTTGGTCTGTTATGACCTCACCATCCTGAGAAACCACCCCATTAATAATTTGTTTAGCCCTGGCACCCTTCAATTGTCTGGCCAAAATTTTCCCTGCTTTCTCCCCATGCTCATACAGATCACTTCTCTTCCTGAGCAATAAATTTTCAATGAGATATGACGAGACAAGGTCATACTGCACTTTGAGTTTTAAACGCTCCTTATATAAATCAGGAGAGGGAGATTGTGCATATCTTTTATCCAATTCAGAAATTTGTCTGTCGAGTTTTAATTGTTTTGCTTTCGAGTTCTTTTCCTTGTTAGCCATAAAAGATATAGTTTGACCTCTTAGATATGCCTTTAATGCCTCCCAAACAACTGAAATTGTAACATCCGGAGTCATGTTAATTTCTAAAAATAAAGAGATTTGTTCCGATAAAAAATTCACAAACTTTTCATCTGCTAGTAACAGGGAATTGAACCTCCGTTTTCTGCTAGTAACCCTTACTTCAGGTAAATTTAATTCCAATACAAGTGGAGCATGGTCAGATATTATTATAGTTTGGTACTCGCAGGACCGAATGTAGGGGGATAATTTATTGTCAGTGAAAAAATAGTCAATTCTGCTGTATGTGTGGTGTACATGAGAGAAAAAAGCAGTATTCCCTGCTTTTTGGATGCAGAAAGCGCCAAATATCAGAAATGCCAAATTCTGAGAGAAAGGATTGTACATAGGAAACTGATTTGGATGCCGCATAACCTAGTCTAGCAGATGACCTGTCCATCCCAGGATCCATACAAAAATTAAAATCTCCCCCCATAATAAGCAAATGAGAATCCAGATCTGGAAGTAATTTAATAAGGTGGGCAAAAAACTGGGTATCATCAAGGTTAGGAGCATAAATGTTAGCCAGTATGACCTTGATATTATAAAGTTGGCCCGTAACTATAATATAACGACCATTTGGATCTGCAATAGAGTTAGAAGGAGAAAAAGCAACGTTCCTGTTTATCAATATGGCCACGCCTCTCGTCTTGGCCTGAAATGTAGAGTGGAAAAACTGCCCCACCCACCCCCCCGACAACCGGGAATGATCTGACTTTCGAAGATGAGTCTCCTGAAGAAAGGCAATTCCAGCCCTCAGGTGTTTGAGATGTGTTAGTGTTTTTTTCCTCTTAACCGAGTGATTCAGGCCCTTGACATTCCAGCTGACAAAATTGAGATCACTGTTCATGCTGCTTCTGTGAGTAGTTTGGTATGGAAAGACAGTTAAACATCAAACAAGTAATACAATACTGATTAAGTTTGGAATTAGTCCAATGAAACATGTAATAAACATGAGCACACATTTCACTATGAGTGACAGCAGAACAAAACAACCCACCCCCAAACCCCAAGTTGACACTAGCTGTTATCGCAAACAGCACACTTACAGACCTCCAAGTTACTTTCCTAATCTAAATATAAACCTCTCTTCTGCCCTAACATTAACTCATAAGATTCCCCACTTTATAAAATAAAGCAGGCTGAAAGAAAAGAGGCAAAAGTATATAACGGTATAAAGAATAAACCCCACTGTACAAATGAACCTATAAGACCTCAATATTCACAAAGTACGAAAATAAGAGGGGATAGACATCCCCTAGTACTTGTGTCAATTACCAATATTTTCTACAAATATAGTTTAAAAAAAAAATAAAATAAAATAAAAAGAAAAAAGAATTTAAAAAAAAAAAAAAATATATATATATATATATATATATATGTTTATTAACAGTCTTGAAAATCACAAAAAAAGTTATAGTGCGTAAAACAGTTGCTGTATTGCTTATATTTTCCCAGCTTTAACCAGCCTGTAATTTATAAACATAGACATAGGGTCGATGAAAAAAAAACTCAGCCACCATATATCAAATGCCTTATAAAATTAAAGCAGGGTAACACCAACAGTAACTCATAACTTAAACAGAAATATTGTTACCTGAACTATAAATAAACGTTTCAAAATTTAAACAACCCTTCACTTTACACACTGAGCATTAGTGAAATCGTTGCGAGGAATCATTGAACGCCTGAATGAACGTATCTGCCTCGGTCACAGATCCGAGCCAGATACGGGTACCATCGGACTGTATAATGCGAAGCCTGGCCGGATAGAGTAAAGCAGGCTTCAGTCCCAGTTTGTACAAAGTCGACATCACGGTCCCATACACTCTCCGCTGATTTACCACCTCTGGTGAATAATCCTCGTAAACTCTGAATGTGTACCCCAAGTATCGGAGTGTACCTCTCTTCCTGGCCTCCCTAATCAGCAGTTCTTTGCTCTGAAAACGGTGAAAGAAAAGCAGGACAGGCCGAGGCTTGTCGTTGCGGCCCGGTTTGGGAGCCAGGCTGCGGTGAGCCCGATCTAGCTCCGGGACAGAGGGGAATACTTCTTCACCGAGAGCCTCCTTCAACAGCTGGGCGAAGAACTTGGTGGGTTGCGGACCTTCGACACCTTCAGGCAAACCGATAAGCCGAACATTACACCTTCTGTTCCTCCCCTCCAGGTCAGTTAACTTAGCTTTTAGCCTCTGGTTATCAGACTGCAGCAGATCGCAGGAGGCTTGCACCTTCTCCAGCCGCTGGTGTAGGGACTCTGCATTTTCCTCCAGACATGTTAATCTGTTGCTATGGCTAGTTACTGTCTCATGGAGTCCGTCCAATTTTTCGTTCAGCTCTTTAAATGATGTTTTGAGCTCAGAGAGCAGAGCTAATCTGTGGTCCGATAGCATTGCTATCAGATCAGCCTTGCTAATAGCTGTAGTGTCGGCGTCTTTTTCGCCCGATTTAGATTGTTTTGGAGCCATTGTTAGTCCGAGAGTAACACAAAAATGTGTTCCATTAACGGTAAAGAAGAAGGGGAAAAGAGTCGCTAGCAGTTGTCAGGTGATAAAATACAGGTGGGTTATGTTTAAAGATAAATGTAGCAGGAGCTAGAGGTTAACACGACTCTACTCCATGCGTCCTCAACCGGAAGTCAAATGTGTCAACATTCAATGAGGGAAAAATGACATGTTTTATTGGGAAACTTGATTTTTCGAAAGGAAAAACCTCTTTTTCAAGTATAAAAATTGAAGTAAAATTTAATTTTTATCCTTGAAAAGGGTTTTTCCTTTAAGCTTCGAAACATTGGATTTCCCAATTAACATTTTTAATTTTCCCTCATTGAATGTTGAGTCACATTTGCTCGTATAATCCTGTCACTGTTTTTAAAAATAACTTTTTTTTGCCAGATTACATGTAAGAATAACTGGTAAGTTTTTCACATCCAGCATGCTAGTAATGACATTTAAAACTTTCTTCATGTATTTGGACAGCTGAAAAATCATCAGTCTCTTTACGCTGTTACCACCAGGATGTATTTAATAAATGGAGATACCACAAGGCGGTGTGTACTCTCTCTTCATGTTAAAACTATGCAGGCAAACACTTAAGACATAAGCTATAGAAAATAAAGGATGTCAGAAATTCACATTCCATTCACAATCCATGTATATTCTTGCAAACCATGTAATATCTTTGGTCCCTGCAAGTTTGTTGATGCCAGTGCAAGTTTGTTGTACACTAAGGCCACACCAAAGAAAACTGGGTTTTATGAGCCCGACTGACCCAGATTCTGTGATGTTTGACTTTATCAGTCACATGTATGTCAACAAATGAGAAATTTTAAAGGAAAATTTTTCCCTTCAAAAATATTGGGCAGAATTTCGCCAAACATCATGAGTGGATTTTGCCAATTTGAGCTGGAAACAAAAAGTTACAGACTAAACCATCCCAACTTTAAAAGTATGTCCGCCCGCAAAACATGAGTTTTCTTTTTTGGTCGCCTAATAGTCACAAATTAGTCAGTTTACAGAAGTGAAGCACATTGTGCCAGTTCAGCTTTGTTAAATAGCAATTTTAGGCCTCTTGATGAAATCCCTTGTTGTAGTTGCGGGGGTGACAACTTCATGACGATGTCCACCCTAGCTTGCCAAGATGGTGGTTCGTTAGACCATGTGTAGGTTGCAGCTGATGAAGTTGACTACAGAAACCGTACAAGTGTAACATTGTTAATTGCAGAGATGTATAATTACAAAATAATCTAACTAATGTATTGATGCCTCTTCATTTATTTTATCACACTATTCATATATAGCCTACCCTACTTTATATCAGGAAACTAATTGTATTGTCCCTCCTCGCTGTGACCTCATTTCCTGTATGTTGCTCCAAAAAGAAAGTTGTTCCCATGATACCTCTCATTCCTGCAATGGCGTTTGTGGAGAGAGGCTAGAGCTGAAGTGGAGCGAGTTTCCTTTGAAATAATGTACACGTGTTCTTTATCTGAACAACAGACAATACATGGTGGCAGGCCAAAGAAACGCAAGTTGTCCGTCTCGTATGTGAAGCACCCACACAACGCAGAGCCACACCGGTCACACTTGGTGCCGTGAGACCCGTCCGATCCGACCTACCTTCGCTCGCCTGGTAGCTGCGGATACCAGCTACGATCGACGTGCTCCTCCAGCCTACCTCGTGCCAAGCATTGTATCCACCGCTAGCTTGTTGATAATTATGCTGCGTGTGCTAGCTGGCTAAGTAGGTTGTTGCCTCGTGTTGAACTGGTAACGATTGTGGGTGCGGGACTGAGCGTATTACTTTGGAAGAGTTTTTATTTTTGTTGGTTTTCAGGGGTTTTTGAGAATTGTTTTGTTAAACTGTTTGAAAGAAATGCTGGCCCTCTTACCAGAAGTATTCTTTCCGTAGTAGTACCATTTTTTTTAGTAATCTGCATTTTGGTTACGGATGTGGCCAATCATGATTGCGGATATTAACTAAAGGTCGTAGTTCACATCCTTTTCTTCTTCTATGGTTTTATGAAAAATTATGTGGGTAACGAGGCTGAATGGGGAGATAGAGCGCCTGTTCTATCTGATGACAATACCTCATTTCAGCCTGCACGTTAACTGGGAAGATTGGATCAACTTCATAAAAGTCTTTCTTTTTTTTCTGGTAGTTATACAGGTTTGAGTGCAGAAAAAATTGTAATAATGAATCAATCCTTTGCATATGGTGTACTTGGCTCTGTGAGCGCCTTTTTTTTTTTAAACCCTTCAATATCTGTTTGCGGACTGTACTTTTTTTTTGAATGAAAGTGCACTTTGAACAGTGATATATCATAACTCAGTTTTTTTTCTTATCTGGCATGTAACCTATGCAATTGCGGAGGGAATTCTTCTGTGGCAATACCAAACCGTTCAAGCCAGAGCACTTCAATTGCAATCCATCAGGGAAAGGATTTTGTCACTTCCCTTCTTTTGGAAAAATAATTTTTTTTTCCTTTTCTCCCGTCTTGCGATTGCATTATTATTGTTGAAACATGTGTAGCGGAGATATTTTTCGCCCAATTCCTGGGGCTGGCAGTGAGTATAATGCACCTTATGGTGTGGGTAGGGGAGTGTTGCCAGTTGGGTTTGGGAGGGGTAGGCCTGTATGTCCTGTTCAGGTTGCCCGTGATCATGGAACTGATGAGTCACTGTTGGGTATGTCCGGTCCCTCCGCCAGTTCAACCCCCATTACTCATGCACCCCAACCGCCTCCGCAGACATCTCCCCAGGTTGTTACTACTGAAATGTTAGGCAGTGTTGTTACCGTTTTGGATAAGCAGATTAGTGACAATATCACTGCTACCCTTCAAACTATGAGCCTGCCCTGTAGTCCCCAGTCACTGAGCAAGCAGGATGTGACTCTTGATCCCACACAGCTTAAAGTTGTTGTCCAGCCTGAATCAAGACCCCCTCCTCTTTTCAGAGGTGATCAATCTGAGGCTTTTTCCATTCATGATTGGGAGGATATGATGGAGGGCTACATGAGCAGGGTGGCCTGTAACTCTGATAGTGAGAAGACCGAGCTGATAATGAGCAGACTAGCTGGTAGAGCAAGAGATGTGGTGAAGGTATCACTCCGCAGTCATCCAAGGGTTAGTCCAGCTGCGATCCCTGCCATGATTTTTGACATTCTTAAGTGCAACTTCAGTGAACTTACATACTCCAGCATGCCTATGAAAGACTTTTACGAGACCCTGCCTCGTGATTCTGAGAGTGCGATGGATTACTGGGTTAGACTGAACAAAGCAATTGATGTTGCTGATGAGTGCCTCCGCAGGCGCGGCAAAGCTGTTGAGGATCCCAGTGCTGAGGTCGTTATGATGTTTATAGCTCATTGTCCTGACCCTAGCCTTGCAGTGTCTTTTCAATTTAAGCCGGCGGAGATGTGGACTGCAGCCGAAGTTCAGGAGAGATTGGATGGTCATGTGAGGAGTTTGAGAAGCACAGCGGCTCGTGCCCAGCATGCAGTCAACTCAATGTGTATACAGGAACCAACAACCTCAATTCCTCCCTTGGGCCCGCAGCACCGGCCTCCAGTCATGGTTACCCCTCCACTGGTCCCTCCCCCGCTCCTGAATCCAGTCAGCCTCAGCAGACCCCTGTGTTAACCAGTCAGTCTATTCCATCTCTCCCTACGTCTACAGCTGATGCAAATGTTCATCAGGTTGCCGCCCTGTTTGATAAGGTTCTGTCTCTTTGTACTGCATCGCTGACTAATTCAAGCCAGGGATTGCAACAGCCTCAGAACTGTTCCTACCAGCCCCGGCATTCGTGCCAACTAAGAGGCTTTTCTGGTATGCCTGATTACACCCGTGTCCAGCCCAGTTCCCTTTGCACAGTATGTGGAGACAGCAACCATACAACTTTTTCACATTGCCAGCTTTACAGGCTGTGTCTCCACTGTCACAAACCTGGGCATTTCATCAGGGAATGCCCTACGGCCCCCCAAGCTCCAGTTAGATCAGAGCACTCTCCTGATCCAGCTTTAAACTAAAGTGCCCTTGTGATGAGAGGGGTAGCAGGGGCAATAGAGTTTCCACCCTCGCAGACGACATCCGTTCGGTCTATGCTCAAACCTGTAGTGCATTTCCTATTGATAAAACGGTCATACTGGTAGGATCCCAGGGAGTAGAGATGGCTTGTGAGTTGTTCTATACTCCTGTTAAAGTGATTGACCAGTCTGTGTTGAGGGGTATGTTAGATTCAGGCAGCATGTCTTGTACGCTCAGTGAAGGAGCAGAGTGCAAGCTCAGAGATGCGAATGCCCTTCCCTGTCCTCGACCAGTGCCAAGTAGTGTTGTCCTCGTTGGGTGTGGGGGTCTCACTACGCAGCCTAAGTGCATTTATGAGCTAGATATTGATGTTTTTGGTTTCAAGTTCACTGTCCCAACCTTTCTGGTCCCAGGGCAAAGAGATGAGCTTATTGTAGGAAGTAATGTGATCAGACTTATTATTCAGAAAACGAAATCAACTGACAAGTACTGATAACTCTGACCCTGATTGTGAGCAGTTTATCCAGCTGTTGAGCTGTATCTCCAGGTGGTGGGGCCCGGAACTGCGAGACATTGTCGGGACTGTGCGATTGAAACAGGCTGTCACTCTCCTTCCGCAACGTGAGTATGTGGTTTGGGGGAAATTACCAAGCGAGTCTCCTGTCTCGCCAGGGAGCACCGTAATAGTGGGGCCAACTTCAGCACGCTCGACACCCAAAAACATCTTAGTGGGTCGTGTGGTGACACCAATGTGGGGAGATCTCTAGATACCCATCAAGGTTTTGAACCCGACACGGAACGCCATAACGCTACGTCAAAATGCCAAGATTGCTGATGTTTTCCCCTGTTTGGCTGTGGAGGAGTTGCCGATTACTCAGGGTTTGTGTAGATCACAGGTTGATCCCTCTGGCTCACCTAGGCCCTCTTTACAATCTGTTGAGCCCGCGCAACTACTGAAGGACAGTAGTTTGACAGACATTGATGTTGATGGCTGTGAGGTTTCTGATGACTGTAAGAGGAAGTTAGCTGAGCTTGTGCTGTCTTACAGAGACGTCTTCTCTAGGGACAGGTTGGACTGTGGTGAAGCGAAAGAGTTCGTCCACCGCATCCACCTCTTCGATGACCGCCCCTTCCGTCTGCCTTTTCGCCGTGTTCCCCCCGGTAATTATCAACAGTTGAGAGAGGTGTTGTCAGACATGGAGATGAAAGGCATTATCAGCAAATCAGCAAGTGAGTATGCTTCCCCACTCGTGATGGTCTGGAAAAAGAACGGGGACCTGAGGATTTGCACAGATTTTAGATGGCTTAATGCCAAGACCATCAAAGACGCCCACCCGTTGCCTCATCAGGCAGACTGCCTTGCAGCCCTTGGTGGAAACGCCCTGTTTAGTACTATGGACCTGACATCAGGGTTCTATAACGTACCGCTCCATGAGTCTGACAGGAAGTACACGGCCTTTACAACACCCCTAGGCCTGTACGAATATAATAGACTTCCCCAAGGCCTGTGCAACAGTCCGGCGTCTTTTATGCGCATGAAGCTTAGCATTTTCGGTGACCTGAATTTCTCCAGCCACCTTTGCTACTTAGATGACCTGCTGGTGTTCGCTCCAACAGAGGAGGAAGCGCTGAGGCGACTGGAGGTGGTCTTCTCCAGACTCAGAACGAGCAACCTAAAGCTCTCGCAAAAGAAGTGTAACTTCTTACGGAAGTCTGTGAAATTTCTTGGTCATGTGGTTGATGTTAATGGAGTTTCAGTTGACCAGGAAAAGGTCACTGTCATCTCAAGCTTTCGTAAGGAGGACCTGATGGATGCTGACACCTGTACACCGTCTCAAAAGAAGCTTAGATCTTTCCTCGGCATGGTACTGTATTACCAGCATTTTATCCCAGGCTGTTCAACTATTGCAAAACCACTCTTTGCCCTGACAGGAGGGCAGAAGCGTGAGCTGAGAGGATCTAGAGGACGCAGGAGGGCGGGAACATTTCGCATGCTGACTCCTCATGACTGGAGCCCAGCTTGTGAGAGGGCTTTTGAGGATTTGAAGTCTGCACTGCTGCAATCTGTGGTTCTGGCTCATCCTGATTTTGACCGGTCGTTCATCCTCTCCACTGATGCATCTTTGGGTGGTCTGGGAGCTGTGCAGTCGCAGGTCCCTGTTGGCGAAGACAAAGCTCGACCTATAACGTTCGCCAGCAAGTCCCTCAGTCACAGTCAAGCCAAGTACCCTGCTCATAGGCTCGAGTTTCTTGCTTTGAAGTGGGCTGTATGTGATAAGTTTAGTCACTGGCTCAAGGGCCACAAGTTTACAGTCTGGACTGACAACAACCCGCTAACATACGTCATGACGAAGTCGAAGCTGGACGCCTGTGAGCAGCGCTGGGTCTCTAAACTAGCCCCGTACTCATTTGACATCAAATATGTGCTGGGGCGACTGAATGTGGTGGCTGATGCCCTCAGTAGGAGTCCTTTCGTCAACCCTCTAGGCCAGCGTGTCCTGTCAGAGCCCTACTCACAATTGCTGGAGCAAGTCTGCAGTGTCAATGACAGCTGTGTACAAGACGCGTTCCACGTGACTTGTCTACCTCAGTCAGCTGAGAACCTCTCTACTGATGGCTTGTCTTTGTCTGAAGAGGAGGTATCGTCTCTCCTTTCCTCCTGTGGTGATTGGGGCTCCGGGCTGACACAGAGGGCTGCTTCTCTGGCTGGACACCTTGACCAACTGGTTCCTCCAGGCTTGGATATGTTCTCGTCACTCTCGTTGACAGACCTCCAGAGTCACCAGAGACAGGATCCAATCATCGGCAGAGACCTGCACTTTGTTGAGAGGAAGCGGAGGCCTTCTAGATGTGAGCGAGATGAAGAGAGCCAGATGGTGCTGCAGATCCTAAAACAATGGGAAAAACTTACCATTTTGGCTGGGGTGTTGTACAGGGTCACGAGGGACCCAGTAACCAAACACAAGAGGTTCCAGTTCATTCTGCCAGACTCCTTAAAATCGCAAGCCTTGACTGGCGTACATGACCTGGCTGGTCACCAGGGTTAGCCTCGTACGCTGTCGCTTGCCCGTCAGCACTTCTTCTGGTGCAATATGGAGAAGGATGTGCGACGCTATGTCAAGAACTGTCCAAGGTGCGTCCTCAGCAAGACTCCAGAGCCAGCTGCAAGAGCCCCACTAGAAAGCATAGTAACTTCAGCTCCACTAGAACTTGTATGCATAGATTTCTGGTCTGCCGAGGACAAAAATAACAAGTCCGTTGATGTCCTTGTCATTACTGATCACTTCACGAAGTTGGCACATGCCTTCCCCTGCCAAGATCAAACTGCTAAGAGGGTTGCTTCCCACAGCGCCTCCATTCTGACCAAGGGGCTAACTTCCAGAGCGAATTGATGGCGGAGCTCCTGGAGCTGGCAGGAGTTGAGAAATCTCAAACCTCCCCTTGCCATCCCATGGGGAACGGCGGCACCGAGAGGTTCAATCGCACGCTGGGTGGCATGTTGCGCTCCCTACCGCCAAAGTCGAAGCACAAATGGCCGCAAATGATCCAGTCCATGACCTTCGCTTATAACTGCACGCAACACGAGACGACCGGCTTCGCCCCTTTTTATCTAATGTTTGGGAGGATCCCGCGACTGCCAGTGGACCTGTTATTCAAGAATGTGCTGCGTGATGAGTCTGTCTGCAACTACGATGCGTACGTGAAGTCCCTGGCAACTGATCTCCAGGCTGCTATGCTGCTTGCTCAGAAACACTCATCTATGGAACATAAGCATCAATCAGACTAATACAACAAGAAAGTCAAAGGCTTGCCTCTTTCTGTGGGCGACCGGGTCCTCTTGGCGAACAAAGGCGGGAGAGGCAAACGCAAGCTAGCCGACAAATGGGAACCTGCTATTTACACCGTTGTAGCTTCCAAGCCACAGTTGCACATCTATAGGATCAGAGACCGCAATGGTCAGGTGAAGACGGTTCACAGAAACCTCCTACTTTCTGTCAACTTTCTCCCTCTGGACAATCCACTGATTGCAGAGGATGACCTTCAGAGCGTTGGTGTTGTGTCCCATGACCCCTGTGTATCAGACATTACTGATTGGGATGTGGTGGTGTCAGAGCCAAACAGTGCAACCGAGCATTCTGTGGTTGACGACTCCTCATGGCCAAATACCTGTGGACGCGATCGCACTGCTTCATGGGTTTGCGACCAGTCCGGCCACACAGTAGTTGTGGGTGTCAATGACCCACTTGATCACTTACCTGTAGACCATACTCCCTCCTCAAAAGTGTGTGTCCCCTCAGACGGTGATGATAATCTTCCTCCAGAGTCTCCCTTTCTCTTGTCCCATGCCCCTCCACTCAGTGATAACCTGCCGCAGGGTCCGGAGAATAGTGTCTGCTCTAGATATGGTAGAGTTGTAAAACCAGTTAATAGATTGATTGAAAACATGGTTCAGTTTACGCCGCGTTTTAGTGTTGCTCCACAGTCTGCCTTCCTTTTGTTCTAGGCATTTACAGTATAGGGGATGCTGTATTTTGGTTTGCTCTTTTTAGAATGTATTTTTTTTTTTTTTTTTCATTTTTGTATTTGGACCGCCCCTTATGTGCCCAAATCTGTGAGGTGTAAAAGGCACCTCTTGTTGTCAATGTAGTGGCTTTCAGAAATGGCTTGGCGCTGGGTCAGTCTGTAACCCTTCTAACCTTTTGTAGGTAGCAGATATAGCTGAATTTGTGCAGTGAGTATGTAATGGGCGCCTTGTTATAATTTATGAGGGTTTATCGCTTTCACAATGTGGTCAGATTTAATTTTGTAATTCTAGGGGGGTGAATGTAACATTGTTAATTGCAGAGATGTATAATTACAAAATAATCTAATGTATTGATGCCACTTCATTTATTTTATCGCACTATTTATATATAGCCTACCCTACTTTATATCAGGAAACTAATTGTATTGTCCCTCCTCTCTGTGACCTCATTTCCTGTATGTTGCTCCAAAAAGAAAGTTGTTCCCATGATACCTCTCATTCCTGCAATGGCGTTTGTGGAGAGAGGCTAGAGCTGAAGTGGAGCGAGTTTCCTTTGAAATAATGTACACGTGTTCTTTATCTGAACAACAGAAAATACATGGTGGCAGGCCAAAGAAACGCAAGTTGTCCGTCTCGTATGTGAAGCACCCACACAACACAGAGCCACACCGGTCACACAAGCACATCATCTGATTTGACGTTCACTACCTGAAAGAATTAAATATTAATTTCAATAAAATGCCTGGACTATCATACAAGGAAAAGTTGCATAAAAAATTGGAAATCCGACCGATTTACTGGATATGAATCTGCACTGTATACAAGTAGAATGATGAAGCTACTTGTTGTTAATGTTTCTACATGTAGGTTTTGTTTTTGTTCCATTTGCCCTCATCAAACTACAAAAGAAACTTTCTGACAAAATCTGTGGGTCTCATTCTCATACGTGTAGCTGTCCACATATGCGGAATTGACACAATCTCCATTTCCCTGCATACAGGAATTGCAGAAGCATGAAAGTTTCCTTACAGCGATGATATTTGGTTTGATGGAGACGACACTGTGGAAGAGTCTTGTTTTGCCCACGGTTTTTGTTGCCTTGCGATCTCTGGTCCTATCTATATCGGATACCCAAAATGCTGTCCTCTGGAAATGGTAACACATGTCTTCCTTTGCTTCAGCTGGGTGCATGCAATGTTCCTTCACATAACAGTGCAGATCACGAGCGTCTCCTATGACGGCATTTCCACTCATAATGGCATCTGTAGCCTGACGTTTTATGACGCCACTTTCCCCGTCACTAGGTCCTTTGCCGTGACGTGAGCCGAAGAATTCGTGCTGATATTGTACCCCAAAATCCTGCTGACCGTAGGATACATCCATAAAAGGACCCCTCGACTTGTACTGTGAAGGGCATCTGTCCGAAAATCGTATGATGTACGTGATGTGTGTCTTTGTCTTCAGGTAATTAACAGCTACCCCAGTAAACTTGGTATGGCATGGTAGTCGTGAAGGTTATTGTCGCTGATCATGATTAAGGAGTCTGTTGTTTGTTCACCACATCCTGGGTGGCAATAATACGCGACAATAGGGTGTATTGTAGCGGATGCATGTGCCCAGTGCACACTCTGAATCTCGTCCTGAAACCAGAATTGTTCTCAGCAAAATCAAGTACCAAGATAACGCAGCCTTCTGGTGGATTTGATGAGATTGCGCGGAACTGATGCCCTTGCCAAGATGCCGTGAACAGGTGCAGTGCAAGTGGTAATGTTTTTACCTCTTTCTGCCACTCTGGTTGTGGTTTCAGACAGAGCTCTTGGTGTAGTTTGCTTTGCTTGCTCATGTCTGGCCAACTTCTCTTGAAGATGTTTAATTTCTTGCCGCAGCTGTTCCTCTTCCTTTTCTCTCTTTTCTTGTTCTTCATGTTCCAATACCAGCATCACTTTCTCCCTTTCTTGTTGTCTCTGCTCACCTCGCTTTGCATTGATCTCCCTCTTCTTCTTCTTGGGCATTTTAGCTCGCTCTGTCCGTTTCCTAGCAGCATCTTTGGCTTCTCTGGTTTCTTCCTTTTCTATTTGAGCACGTGTCTTTGGCTTTTTCCCATTCTTCCTTTTTTCTTCTTCTTTCTCGAGTTTTTTCCTTGCTCCGAATTCTCGCATTCTCTCACCTTTTTTGGCTTGATACTCCTTCAACAGTTTGTTATTTTCCGCTTTATGTAATTCAGTCTTTAACTCATCTCTTCTTATTTGAGCTCTGATAGCATCAAACTTCTTGTAGGCCTCATATATCTTTGGATTTTTCTTCATTTTACCTCGCCAGTGGGCGCTCTTACTTTTGCCAACTTCTTTCTCTTGCGTCTTGTCCCTTCTTGATAGCCTTAGACTGACTCGCAGTTCAAATTTCCCAGGATCTTTCTTATCCAGCTTCTTTTTAGACCTTTTATGTTCCATCTTTTTTCCTTTCAACTCTCGCCCATCTGCCTTTTTCCTTTTCCTATCCAACTTCTCCCTCGGTGACTTTCGCCTAATATTCATGTCACATGACAACTGTAACAACAGGCTGTTGAGTGTTATTGCATAATAAATGATGCTACATGGACATGGTATCCAGTAGCATCCAAACTTGAATTTGAATGCATGAGCAATTCTTTTTATAAAAATTGGAAATCTATCTAGGCCCTGAGGCCTGAGCTAATGTGAATAAATATTGTCATGTTCTGAATACTCAAATATAGTAATGACACAAAGATGTAGGTAGTAATAATATCTAAAATGTTACAAAACAACATTATTCTTTATACAGTTAATGTTCACGCCATGCATGATGAAACACACTACATGTAAAATATAAACTAGCTTCATATAAATTGTAAAATAATAATCATTATTCTGAATGAACATTGCTAAATCATAATGAACTTTGTGCTAAAATAAATAAGATAAACTAGGAAACCTAGAAAATGAACTGATGCTGCAAATTGAATGACCAGAACTTGGACACTACAGTGACACGGTGTCCATGTAGCATCCAAACTCTCCAGTGTGTTGTCTAAAGAAATGTACTCAACTTTGCAAATTATTAAATTATGTGGGCCTGATTTGTGAAGGAAACATTCATATTGATGTAAATACAGGAAATGATGAAAATCAAAATTGATGGACTCTAAACAACAATTTAAAAAATGACACAACAATAACAATAATAATGATAATAATAAAAAAATCATGGGGATTGAACCAAAATTCACTCAGGAACATGAATATGACTTATGAATGAACATGAAATAAATGAACAATACTATGAAACCAATAAACAGCATCATTGACCTAAATGTAACCAAAGTAATAACTGCTGGGATGAGGTCTTGAACACTACAGTGATACAGTGTCCATGTAGCATCCAAAATCACAATAGCTCATCCTCAATTCTTTTTACGGGTTGCAAGAGAGTGAGCTTATTAAAAAAAAAGAACAAATGGCAAAAGTTTTAATCAGGATATAAATTGTTTTGAGCACAAATATTTGAAAGGAATAACATTTTGAACCACCAAAACATTTACATAATACACTGCCACATGACTACCAAAATTTAGAAAAACCATGCAAAAATTTAGAAATGCCTCAAGACTTCAATTGCATGACACAAAACAACAATAAAAACAAGTTATACTACTTTGTTTGTCACTAAAGCTAACTTACAAATAAAGATAGAATTAAATACAGTTTAATTATATAAACCCCAAAAGTCCATTTTAATAATGTAAACCTCTCGAGGCAACCCGATGCTACAACGACCCCACTGCAAAAATAAGTCCAAAACGTGTAGCATCGGGATCTCTATGATCAAAAACAGACACAAGACACGTTAAGAATATAAAATGACAACAAATTATACAAAGATCATAACTATATTTACAAAAAATGTGTCTAGAGTACATGTAAAAATGCATAGCTTGACGGTAAAACAGCAGCGTAAATCGCAATTCAGTTTACAGACGCTACAGGACATCATTTTGGATGGGGTCCACATCAATGTTTAGCCCGAAAATCGGGACGAAAAACGAATTAATTTCACACAAAAAGGTACTTTACTGTAAAAGTTCAGGCTTAAAATCCACGCCGCAACTCAAAAATAATAATGAAAATACCCACCAGAGATATAATTGAGCCGCATTTGCACCTATTACAACACCGATGCTACAACATTTACCGACCCAACAACATGACACCACAACAACAACCCGCCATTATGCTTTACCATGCACAAAAATCCACAGCGTGTTGCTGTCAATGAAGAAGTGTGACGTAAGCCTCTTTGCCGGAATATTCCATTTTGAAGCCGGGTGTGATTTTTTTGGAGACCAGTGTGTGTTTTGTACCGATGCTACATTTTACGTCTTGGACACCACGCCGTGGTGTGAATACGATATTGTAAATATCACAAAAACGATTATTGTATCCCACGAACAAGTTCGGAACATACTACCGATTTGGCCTCGTCACGCGTCCGCATCCGCAGAGATTTTCTTGTGAACGCTCTACAGCCCACATAAGTGCACCGATTTTTTTCAAATTTCGCAGGGACATGTATTATGGTAAGTTCACGACACCTTTTGATTTTGGGTACTCTGGGACCATCTGGGCCCAACTGGGGGGCCTTCGGGGGATACATGTACTCGGTTGCCGAGTGCTCTACTTTGCTATGGTTTTTTACTTTTGTATATTTATTCCAATTTTTTTTTGATAGCATAGTGGAAAATAAAATGAATTATATTTTTCCTAGAGATTTTTTCTTTTGGATTTTTTTCTGTCTCGCGTATACCTTATGGTCATAGGCCTCTCCTAAAATGCCCCTTTAGATTTTTCCCTCAGGTTTTAAGACCCTATACAAGGGTCAAAAAAACGCCCTTTGGATGTTTAAAATTACGCCCAGTTTGGCAGAAGTACCCAAATAAAAAAAAATTTTATGTCTTTTACTGAAGAAAAGTTTTAAAACTGGAGATATGTAAATATCACGATGCATCGCAAGTCCACATCAGTCCACACGTGCACTGGCTAACAATGGTCTCCAGTGGACGAAGGTATGAGGCCTTTCTCGGCACAGGCCCCAATATACACAAATGGAAATGTTCTGAAATGAGCCTCAGTTCTTTTATCTTCAATGTTTTCAGACCTTTTGCTTTGGCAAATTCACAGATGTTGATCTGTTCAAACATCAGAGGATTACTGTTGTCTATGTTCTGACAGACTATGTCTCTAAGGGCCTACCACTCAACTTCTTCCTCCAGAGTTTCAATGTCCTCATTGCTGATGGACTCCAGACTTTCTTGACGTCTCTGGTCTGCCGACATCCTAGAAAAGTAGCTGCTGATTTGTTTATCTGTCCTCCACTCACTGGGCTGGAACAGGAGCTCACTATCTGCCTCCCTTGCAAGCTGTGTGTATCATGGTGTCAGCTTCTCCTTCACTTGTTGTACTGCTGCTCGGAGACTCAAAAGTAACCTCAGCTGTTTGTTTGAACTTCAGAAATTGTTGATGACGACTCACTGTCTCTTTGCACGCCAGGCTCGTACGTCTCATGAGAGCTGATCTTTGAAGTCGATGTAGAACTTGTTAATACAGGATGCGCTGGTGGCCCCATGGTACTTTGGGAGTCCAAGCTTGAGCCAGGCTGTTTTGTCAACGTAGAAGTCGCTGACACAGGTTGCGCTGGGGGTCCCATGGTACTTTGGGGATCCTGACATCCTTTGACTGGCGTTTTCTACAAAGATCACACAGTGCAGATCCGACAGGTACCACCCTGTTGTACTTTTCATAATGGGCAGAGCCAATCATACACTGGGATGCTTTAGTGCTACCCTCTTCCCCTTGTGTTCTGGGTGTGTACATGTGTTTCTCCTACCTCCAATCCAATGTACTGTAAGCTCATACTGGTGCTTTGGGTAAACTGTCAAGTGGCTCTTTTGATCCTCGGAAAGCCATATCTTCCGGATCTATTAAAAATAATGTCCTGTTCTGTAAGATCTGCCCGACCCTTACCAGGTCCACTAAGACCAAGTCCAGCTTGGAGAGACATAAGGTCCTTGTTGCAGGCAGTCAATGGTACTACAGATTGATCTGAGGGGAAGTACTGTGTAGATGCACACTCTGGACTTCCAAATGAGCTGCTCATTTCATTTGGGCTCCAGGAACAACACAGAAACATTTGTTTGAAACAGATGCCAACATTATTAGAGCTAAGATATGACCCCCCCCCCCCCCCCCCCCCCCCCACAAAATAGCACTGTGCTAAAACAAAGTAAGAAGAAATCTTCAGCTTGCATTTCCTTGCACATGGCATGTCACTGATACTAGATCACTACAATACAACATCTAACATAACCTTGGTAAAGTTTCACAATTTAAGAATGAGTTGTGGGCTTGGCAACAATATGAACACAATGGTCTTCTGAGTAATACCCGCAAAATGAAGGTAAAAGTAAAATTAAAGAAAATTTGAGAAACTTACTTTGGTGCACTGCTCAGCTTAAGCTCCAATCTGATCCAGTGATATCTGGATCGAGTCTCATTTCGAGGATCCTCAGAGGTTTAGTAAAAGACTTAGGCCCGTATTCCGAAACGACAATCACACTCACCCTCCACTCACCGTATAGTGAGTACGATTGAAATGTAACTGGAGTGTGAGAGAGAGAGAGACCTACCACTAACCGAGGGAGCGGTCCTACTCCTCGGCAGTTGATATTCACAAACGCCACTCGAGCATAACTGACAGTAGTGGGCACTGGGTACCACAGGCGGTGCGTCGGCTGCTGTAAAGGGACGCTCAATCCTCACCCTTCAGTGCTGAATGACCTAAGCATGTCGCAGATTACTTTTCTTGATGAGAAAGTTTCTCAGACAAATTGGTAAAACGACAATGCAGTTTATTTATTTTTTTTTTAAATTGTATTTATTGATTTTTTTAACAACACACACATAATGACAACACTACTACAACTACAGCTCGGCTTACAGACTAATACATACAGACAGGTGACTCAAAAATTATATAGACATAAATGACATTACACATTCCAATCTTATGTAAATCCTCTACTGAGTATGGTTGCAATGTTCAGGCCAATTTTTGCCATGAAAGGCTCCCATATTCTAAAGAAAATGTTGACTTTATCATGTGACATGCATGTCAAATAATCAAGAGATACATATTGTATTATGACATTGTACCACTGTGTTTTGGAAGGAGGCTTCTCCATTGTCCAATTTAAGAGAATACATTTTCTTGCAAAAAATGTTAACATTTTATACGGTTTCTCTTCATATTCATTAGGAATAAAGCCATTGGAGATCCCAAGCAACATACATCTTGGTTCACACGGCAAATTCTTAAATAAAATCCTATTAATCTCCTCTCCCACCATGTGCCAAAACTTTTGTACTTTCCAACAGGACCACAAGCAATGAGTAAGACGACCGATCTCTTTTTTACATTTGGGGCAAAAAGGGGAGAGGTTGGCATTAAATTTATTTCGTTGGGAGGGGGATATGTGAACTCTATGCAGAATTTTTAATTGAATGGCTTTGATTCTATTACAGATACTCAGCTTTCTCGCATTCTCCCATACCTCATCCCATTCATCATCTTTAATCACTACATTCAGCTCTTTCTCCCATACCCCCTTTAAATGTAAAGTACCTCAGGTTCTGTGCTCTTTGAGCAATTTGTAGAAACAACGTATGGAATAGCCCGCATTAAGCGAAAAAAGATGACGTTCTATGCATGAAGTGGTTTGGTTAGAAAGAATTGTGGTATCTTTCTTTATAAAATCTCTTATTTGCAAATAGCGGAAAAAATCCTGTTTCTGAATATGATATCTCTCTGATAGCTGCTTGAAGGACATTAAAGTAGACCCATACATCAAATCACATAGCCTGGACAGTCCTTTACTAGCCCAGGCCTGAAAACCATAGTCTATTGTCCCTGGCACAAAATCAGAATTGTCACATATGGGAGTAAACATAGACGTGAATTGACTTTTACCCTCTAATCTTCTTACAATATGCCAAGCCTTAACAGTGCTAACTGTAATAGGGTTCTGACACATGTTTATGAGAGATTTTGGCTTTCTAATGAACAACAGATTCTCAAGGGGTAGCTTGGACATTGAGCCTTCAATGTCCATCCATAATGATGTAGGATCTCTCTCAATCCAGTCGGCAATGAAATGAAGATGCGAGCTTAGTTGGTATTTACGGATATCGGGAAGGTCAAGTCCCTCCTCAGATGACGAGAGGCATAGTGTTCCTAACTTAATTCTGGGCTTCTTTTTAGCCCATATAAAGGAACTGAACCAACTATTCAGACTTTTTATAGTTTTATGGGGTAAGGTAACTGGGATCATCTGGATTGGATAAAGTAGCCTGGGCAGAATGTTCATTTTCAGTAGAGCCACGCGACCCAACCAAGAGATAGGAAGTACATTCCATCTCTCCAAATCCAGTCTAATGCGCTCAAGTAATGGGCCAAAATTAATTTTATACATTTTATGAAATTCTGGTGTTACATGTATTCCCAGATATACAAAGCCTGCTGGAGACCACCTGAAAGGAAAATGACTGGAGGTTTTCGGCTGGATCTTTAAACTACCCAAGGGCACGGCCTCAGACTTATTAAAATTAATTTTATAACCTGAGAAGGCACTGAAAAGGCCGATAGTGTCGATAAGATTAGCAATAGAAATCTCAGGTTTGGTTACGAAAATTAAGATATCATCCGCGTACAGTGTTATCTTAGGGTGTCTATACTTTGTCTCTAAGCCATGTACGTTTGGATTTCTCCTGATGGATTCAGCTAGTGGTTCTATTGCCAAAGCAAACAGCAATGGCGAGAGTGGGCAGCCCTGTCTTGTGCCTCTCTTCACACAAAAATTAGGTGATCGGAGCCCATTTGTGAGCACAGCAGAAAGAGGGTTACTATAAAGTAATTTGACCTATGTGATAAATTTCTCCCCTAACCCAAATTTTTTTAGCGTATAAAAAAGGTAAGGCCATTCGACACGGTCAAATGCCTTTTCGGCATCTAAGGAAAGGACCAGACCATCTGTGGATTGTTGGTGAAACCTTTGTATTGCATTTAATAATCTACGCATATTATTACTTGAGTTGTGCCCTTTAATAAAACCAGTTTGGTCTGCATTAATAAGCCCCGGAAGTATGCCCTCCAATCGTGTTGCCAGTAACTTTGAGAGGATCTTCAGGTCAACATTGAGTAAGGAGATAGGCCTGTAGGAGGCGCACTCCTCTGGATGTTTTCCCTTTTTCAGGATCAATGAAATATTAGCCTCTCTCAGTGACCTAGGCAAAACTCCCCTTTCAAAGGAGTCATTTAGCATATTTAGCAGAGGGTCAATTAAGAGATCTCGAAACTCTTTATAGAACTCGCAACAGAGCCCAACAGGGCCAGGTGCTTTTCCAGATTGCAATCCACTGATAGCATTCAGTACTTCTCGTTTAGATATAGGGGCATTAAGAATAAATTTTTGTTCCTCTGTTAAAGAGGGGAATTCAAGTGAAGAGAAGAAGTTGTCCATTAAGTCCGAGGTATCCTGTGACGAGTCTGAATCATATAGTTTTTCCTAAAAACTTTTAAATGTATTGTTAATGACTATATTATCAAATGATTGTTCCCCATTATCATCTATGATTGAGGAAATAATCCTGGAATCAGATTTTTTCTTTGTTAAATTAGCCAAATATTTCCCTGTCTTATCACCGTGTTCATATAATTTTTGCTTAGCAAATCTAATGTTCTTTTCTGCCTGTTCTGTTAAAAGAGAGTCTAAAGCTGAACGCAGAGCAGAAATTTCTCTAAGGTTACTTGAAGAGGGCTTATTAATATATTGGTTTTCAGCCATTTTAAGTTTAGATTCTAATATCCCCCTTTGTTCACTTTGTCTACGTTTCTTGCTGGACGTATAGGATATGATCAAACCTCTGGAAAAGGCCTTGATTGTTTCCCAGAGTAATGATGAATCTTCAGTAGAGGCTGAATTAATGGAGTAGAACGACTGAAATTCCGCTGTGAAGTAGGAAGTAAATTTATGATCTTTAATAATAAGAGGATCAACCCTCCAGAATCTAGTTTGAGGGACTGGATTTTCAATGTTATATTGGAGAAAGACTGGAGCATGATCAGATATAACCATGTTACCTATTGCACAACTGGCAATTGACTGTAGCAAAACCTTGGGAAGGAGGAAGTAGTCAATTCGTGTGTGACAATTATGAACTTTAGAGAAAAATGTATATTCTTTTTCTGCAGGGTGCAGGGTCCTCCACACATCTATATAGTCCAAATCTTCACTAAGGGCATTAATAAACTTCGACTGATGAGACATGGATACCCTACCTATGGGGAAGTTGTCAATGCATGGATTTAAATGGCAATTAAAGTCTCCCCCTACGAATGTATTTCTAACATTGAGATCGGACAGCTCAGAGAATGCAGTGGCAAGAAACTCACTAGGAAGACCAGGGGGGTAATACACGTTCATAATGGCAATTATTTCTCCATATAACTCTCCCTTAATTATTAAGTAACGTCCTCCTTTATCCTTTATGCATTGTAAGATTTTAAATGATATGTTTTTCTTGAACAAAATAGCAACTCCCCTGCTTCTTGATGTATATGCAGAAAAAAAAACTAAATCAAACCCACTTCGCTGTAGTTTAAGATGTTCTGCCTCGTCTTAGTGTGTCTCCTGTAACAGAGCAATATGAACACCCTCTCTTTTAAGATAGGTCAGAACCTTTCGCCGTTTAGCAGGAGAGTGGATACCATTGACATTCCAAATACACAGTTTTAACATGGAAAAGGTCATCTCAGATCACAAAAAAGTAAATACCATAGTTCACATTCCGTCTATACATTCTAACTTAGTTTAAGTGAAAGACAAGCCGAGTACCACAAACTAAACAAACACACAAAGAACAAGAACATTTAACTTCGCCAAGTGGCATATTATCAAACACTGTCCCTCTCTTATCAAAAGATGGATCTAGCGAAGGAGTTCTCTAGCGACAGAAGAGAGAAAAAGAAACAAAACTAGGTCACTACATTAAAGAGCAGTGTGTCGCCGATAATTGTAACCTGTGTCACAGTTCAGCAATCTCAGCCTACTCACGACCTGATGGAGCTCCGGTTGAGAGGGGAGAACAGTCCTTATCGATGAAAAAAAAAATGAAGGGGAAAAGGGGAAAAAAACAAAAAAAAGAAATAGTAATCCACGCGGGGACAGTTAGACCTCGCACTGAAACGGTGCCGTCCATTGCGGTAGCTGCACCTCGGAGTTTAGGCCCTGACAGAGTGGGCCACTCTGCTGCCCTGTAGTCATCGCTGGTCATTCACGATCTGCCCAGAACTCCAGTAGGAGTCCCTCCAAGAGAATCGATGTAGTGGTCCACAGCAGTCGGCTCCTGGAACGTCTGCGTTTCTCCATGGTACGAGACTTTCAGTGCAGCAGGGTAGACTTGCGTGTATGATGCTCCAATAGACCTCAGGCGTTTCTTCACGGCATCGAATCTTTTACGTTTACGGAGAACAGCCGGTGAGAAGTCCTGGAAAATCATCACCGTGGAGTTGTCATGTTTCAATGGCTGATTTTTCCTCCCCATGTCCCACGAAGCACTCATCACCCGTTGTTTGTCTTGATAGTTATGAAATCTTACCAGCACCGATCGCGGTCTCTGGGAAGCGGCTGGCGCAGGGGCTAAAGAGCGGTGTGCTCTCTCGAGCTTGATTCGGCCTGTTTTAGTTACAATGTTCAGAGTTGTAGGGAGCCAGGATTCAAAAAAACTTGTTGGATTATCACCCTCGGCCCCCTCTGGAAGTCCAACAATGCGTATATTCTTTCTCCTGCCCCTATTTTCCAGGTCATCGATGTGGTCAGTTAAGACACGCACCTGTTGCTCTAGTGCCCTCATCTTGCCGTCAACCGGCTCCACAGTGTCCTCCAGGGCTGAAATTCTCCCCTCCGCCTCTGTAATCCGATTCTCATGAGCAGCAAGCTCCTCACGATGACTTTGCAGTAGTTGTAACAAAGGACTTAGCTTCTCATCAAACGTTTTTGAGACATTGGCTGTGATTTGGGCAACTATTTCTCTAAGTGCCGGCGCTAGCGAGCTAGCTCTTTCCTCCGTATCGATCTCGTTAGCTTGTCGGCTAGGTTCCTCGGAACCTTTAATAGTTTTCTTATTTCTGGATGCCATATCATCAGTTTGCCTCAAAAAGTAGGCACTAATACTCATTATAAATTGAGGAGTCGCAAGAGCTCGCTCAGTCTGCAACACTAGGTCAGATTATGAACGAATTAGTGAAATGGCGCACCAGCTCCACCTAAACACTGCTTTCCTTCAAGCCGCCATCTTGAGAACCCACTCAATGCAGTTTATTTTTAATAGCGTTGTTATACATTGCTTCACAAAATTGCGGCGTTTCTTTCGTACTTAAATGACAACATAAATATCTGCATGTCTTCATAAATTCTGTGGTCGAGCGGCTCGCGAAAGGTGCAGGAAAGCCCGCGAGGCTCACAAAACAACAAGCTGTGAAACGTGCCAAACATTTCCTTCTACATTCAGCGGTTAAGAATGTAGAAAAGAATGGATTCTCTTGACTTACAGCTACATGAGCCACGCAGACCAATCCACATGCGCCAGATGAGCCGCTGAGCTCAGAATTTTCCAACCCATGAGTAAAGAAAAGTGAGAGAAAGCCGAATGTGTGAGAGTTGACAGATATGCGTAATGAATTGAAACTGGCCACACCTGATAATGTTGAGAGTTTTCAGAGTTTCTGCAATGGTAATTTAATGAAATGAAAACAGGGCAATAATTATCAGTGCTCATTCTAACTTAACAAGTAGAACTGGCGAAACATGATAATCCTTCTGATTTTTGGAGTACAAGTCAATAAAATTTTATTAAATGATTGGATATGACCTTTTTTCAATCATTATTTTTAAGGGATTGTTTTGAGCTTCCCCTATTGCCAGTTCACCTGTAGGTACTGGTGGGTACACAAATGCTAACCTCGAGTTCACCACGGTGCAGTTTGTAAACACTGAAACCAGGTGGTCAGTTAGTAAGTTACCGGCATCGTTATCATCATTAGAGTTAAAATTTGCAAAGTTGCGATTGCATCGAGCATGTGGCTTTAAATGATCCAGAGTTTCTAATGTTTGTTACCACCTGAAAGCCATGACAACGAAATACCGGCACAAGTTAGTGCGGCTCAAGGGAGGTGTTCCCTGCACTCAACCTTCATTCAGAAAGAGACGCTATTTTCAGTGTGAGTGAGGTCTCTGAAAGCAAATGAGGGTCAGAACAACCTCTGACTCATTTAGTATAACCTGACACTAACTAAGTTTTAGTACGCACTCGCACTCAATTAGTCTGAGTGTCGTTTCTGAATACGGGCCTTTGTCTTCATTTGCTTAGGACTTCATTTCAATTTGTAATAGTGCTCGAAAATATATGGTACATAATGCCTAGGTCCCACTGGGGAAAAATCCTCGGCGATGTGGAAATAGACAAATTTTCTCCCGAGGGGTCCCAATGTTTTGGCCAAAATAAAAGGAGTAGACCCATTAGAAATTGCACTTATTAGGCATCGCGGATAGTCCGGTGAACGTTCACTGATGCTTCAGCTATGGTCACAAAGCTTCTGGGAATGTCCCCCGGACAATGCCAGTGAAACATCGGGGATGGATCCCGATACTCGGGAAAGCTCCGGGTGCCCCGGAGCTTCCCCGAATTTGAAACATCATTGGGGGAATATCTCCGTAGATTAGGAGATGCATCGGTGAGTACTTGCGAACCATCCCAGGTGCCTCGAGGAAGGGTTATTGGGGAGGTATATATTGTGGGGAGCTACAAGGTGCAACAAGCCTCTATAATTATCGAACAGTTTGGATGGGAATCTAGTGCGAGATGCCAAGCAGGGTTTGGGAAAGAACTTCTTTTTTACTGAAAAATCCTCTATCCTCCCTGTGCACTCCCTGTAACCCATCCCATCACAAAAACCGATAGCCTATCCCCGAATGTAAACTTTCTTTTTTTTTAATCACTCGCATTCACTCCACTTACTCCTTCCCCAAGTTACTTTATACATTGTCTCCCCCTCTCATATTCCCCCTCTAGCCGTTATTTTTACGATTTCATTTACTTAATTTTTTCCTCTTAATTTTGATATATAATTGAAGTTTGTTTAATGATGAGAAGACTGTCGGACATTGCTTTATATAGCTGGCCACGACTTGCGTCTGGCAAGCACATCTACTGCAGCGACCCAATCTTTTCCTTTCGAAATTAATCAACTTTTTAATTTAATTTTATTTTTTTATTGAGTGGCTGGATATTCATGTTTAGTTTTCTTGCAGGTGTCTAGGCTGGGGCCTGCAATTTGGGTTATTTATTTTCCGTGGATAAATGTGTTTTTTTTTTTTTTTGACCAGCTCATTTTTTCTCTTGATGTAAATAATGTTTTGATTTGAGCAAACGGAGGTGCCTCTTTCTTTGTTGGTACAACACAAGTTATTTACTTTCTCATGGTTTTGTTGATGAATTTTTCCATAATATGCTGTAGTGGACCTGAGCACAACTAATTTATTTTGGTCTAACAAATGACCTGGTGTCTGGTCAAAACATTGATTAAATGGCTACGCTTTAATATATGAGCATTTGGGGCTCAGCATCATTCTCTCTCTGGCATGTACTTGTACTATATGAAGTGTACTTCTATGCGTGCAAATGGAAAATCCAGGCAATGAGCGCCATGGGAAGAGTGCACTTTTCAGCCATCGCTGAAATTTCGGCAAATATTCGGGGATGAACCCCTGACATCGGGAATGAATCACCAAAATTTTGCTGAAGATTCAAATATCCCCAAAGGTCCCCTGATACTTCGGCGAGACATCATCAATGCTTTGGGGATGCCTCGGGGAAAACAATATTTCGCTGAAGCTCTGGGGAAGCATTCCTGGAGCTTCCCCGTGGCTCTGGAAAGCTCTGGCAAGGCCTCTCCGGCCTGTTATCCCGACAAAACGTCGGGAACACATTGGGAAACATTTCAATGCAGGCATTAAAATGTTCTGCAGTTCTTGCGATGCCTCCCGATGGTCCCAGATGGCTCGCGACGTTCCCGAAGCTTCGCCGGGACATTGAGAAACCTGTTCCCGACGCCTCGCAAGGTGCATCAATTTCCATCGGGAGTACATCACCGAGGCAAAAAATTCCCAGGGAGACTGAGCCTTAACAAATGACCACAATTCAAGGACAAAACCTCTTATCATTACACAACAAAAATCAGAGGACATCAATTTTGAAAAAAAACTGTACTTCCAAATCCCCTCATCCTACCCCCTGAATAATCCATAGACCAGTATAGGGGGGGGAAATCTGATCCTTATCATGGTATGGTCTGACCCAGACGCTAGGGGTCATGTTAAAGAATAACTGTACAGGAGGCAGTCCCAGACAGGGGAAGTGGAGGAGGGCTTATGTTACACTGTGACCCATTTCATTTGACTCGGAGGAAGACGTTGTGAGATGTCGAAACGTCAGTCTTTCCCGGTTCTATTAAAGTGAATTCTGTCCTGAGCTCTGTGTGCTCCAGCTTGCTTTTTAAAAACAATAAAGTTTCAGTTTGAACATTAAATATCTTATCCTTGTGGTGTACTCAATTGAATATAGGCCGAAAAGGATTTGCTGTGAGGTATCGCTCAGGAACCAGTCGCGAGAACCAAGCAGTGCTGTAAAACTGAATTTTATTATGGAAGGGGAAAACCCCTGCAGAGCAGGAGGCAACAGTACAGAGTCCACAATCCAAAAATCTAAATCCCAGGGACGTAATCCAAACTGTACACAGGGCGGCAAACACAAAACTCAGAGTTGGGCAAAACAGGTATGCAACACGGGCAGATAAGTATCAAAGAAAAAGCCAAAATCAGAATCAGGGACGTTCCAGTCAGAAGTATAACACTAAGCATACAAGGCATTAACAATCAAAGCACAGGGAAACATTCTGACAAGAGCTGTGAGTGAAATGACTGCTTAAATCCACGTAGGGGAAGTCACGTGCTACAAAGGGGAAGCAAGTGAATTGGATCAGACTAATTACAAAGGAATGAACATGAGGAAGTTCCTGATTACAATAATTTGGCAAAAGCCAAAACGCCGACAGGGATCACAGAGACTACCTACGGACAAACATACGGCTCCGGTTAGGGAGTTCTACTGTGCACAGAGTGAGAGGCAGAACAGTGATTAGCCAGGTGCAGAAAATCTGCTGAAACACAGCAAAGTAAATTGAGTGGCAAAGGGGCGGAGACTAGAGCAGAGCGAGTGCTGAGAGCTTGTTAGTCAATTAGTAATGTGCAGCTAGACAATCCCTTGTGCTTGTTAGTACGTTAGTACTATAAACAATGTTAGTCTTGGTTAGTAAGTTTAACTAAAATAACAAACTGTTAGTATTGTTAGTAATATAGAAAAGCAAGGTGAAGGAAGTAAATGGGATTGGAAGCAATGGTTGAAATCCCAGAAACCATGAAATCACCCGAAGTGTGGCACACAATTCTGGGGCAGTGAGCGATCACATGACAAAAAGACCAGACAGGGGGAGACAAAGTGCAATGCATGTTATGAGACAAAACATGGACCGGAATATGACTGCAGGAGTGGAATATGGAAAACAGAGACAAGGTAAAAAAAAACATGGCATGGAATACAAATCACAATGCAAAATACAGAGCATGGCCAGACAAAGCAGAATTCTTCAACAGACAAGGTAAAATCACAACGAAAACATGGTCAGGTTAGATCAGGATCATAACATTTGCAAATCATTGTATTCTGTTTTTATTCAAGTTCTACACAACGTCCCAACTTCATTGGAATTGGGGTCTGCAATATACTGATGATCTGGGGCCGTATTGCAGAAACTTCCCATCTGAAGTCTTAAGTAAGGATAGGAAGATATTTTTCCTAACTTGGTATTACAGAAACAAATCCTAACTGACTTTTGGAATCCTATCTTATTGTATCTTATCTTATTACAAGTTAGGAAATCCTAAATACTCAATCCAGCATTAGTAATCAACTTTTTGTCTGTTACCTAGCAACCAATGCTTCTTTTCTCACCCTGCCAAGCTTATCATTATATTGAAACTGTTAACAGTTAATTGTGTTTTTTTAATATTGAAAAGATAATGGAAAAAAACCAATGGGCACTAATCTTTCAGATGGATGAGTTAGAGGTGTTGGTATAATCTGCCGAAAAATCCAAAGATGAGCTTTTTGGGATGTTTTCCAACACACTGACAAGAGAATTAAACAAGAGAGTGGGCAAAGATATCCGAGGCCATCTCCGCCACATCTGGAATCCAGCGGAGTGTTGATGCAATTATAAAAAAAAGTTTGAATAAGTTTCGTATATTGTCATTTTATTGGTTTCGTGAAATAAAAAACGACCAGCCAATACTGAAACTTAGGATGGCTTATTGGTTATCCTACAGCAAGGAGAGTTCATTTACGATTTTTGGCAGTTTGGATGCTTCTGTCATACACTTTTCCGATTGCAAGATGGGATGCGAAATTTGACAGTGGAACTGTTCTTCTGTTATAGCTTTTTTCCTAAATCACATCCTAACCCTAATAACCATGGTTCCCAACGATTTAAGATAGGATCCGCAAGTTAGGAAGTTTCTGTAATATGGGCCCTGGTTTATTTTCCATACATTATGAACCTTTGTGCAAATGCCAATATGGATACTTTTTGGGCCATATTTTATTACACATCTAGTATGAATAACTTATAAGTGGGTTACAGTTGAATAAATTTCAACTTACCTCATTTTAATTTAATTCAGACAGAATTCAAGTTCAAAATCCACTACTAGGAATTAAATTCAGTCATGGCTCAAATAAAAAGCCTGGAGTTGCCTGAAAGACTGACTGTTCTCAGATGTTGCCAACATTGGCACGTGTTTATTTCACTCCTCAAATTAAAGCACTCGCGAATTGTGAAGAAGTCTTCATTTCGGCCTCTCACAAACATTTGTCGTGTGAAAAATTAATGGATAATTCATAAACTAACAATGTAGACATCTTCATCATTTTGCACTTTGCTTTCTTTCTTTTTTTTACTTCTTATTTGCAGGATATTCCTCATTGTGCACCATTAAAAGAAAGGGGATAGCATGCCTCCTAAAACACTTTACTTTAACAATTGAATATTGAATATTTAACTTAGGCTACATTAGGATTTTACTGAAACATTACAACTTTAACGTTGTTTTCAATAAAGGACTATGTCCCTAAGTTCCTAACCCAATGTTCTGACTGATTAAATGGAGAGAAAAGATATAATTGTCTCCCCTTGATAAATTTATTTGGTTAACTCAAAAATTTGTTTCCCCTGACTTTAATGTGATACGATCTGATCCCTGAGCTTATTTGATCCGTTGCACTTTTTTTTCTTATTTTTTGTGGATACCGATTGACGTCATGGCTCTCCTCCGAGTGTTCTGGGAAGGCTGCTCTCATGTGTCCTCGCTCATCGGCTGGCTGAGTTCCATCCTCCCTCCTCTCTTCTTTGAGACGGGCAGCGAGGAGGGAGACATGGAACAACTTCCGGCTAAATAGAGGATAGAGGTCATAACAATCAAGCGAACTGAGATACACCCACAGTTTATAGTGTAAGAATACACCCGTGTCTTTAGAACAAGTTTCCCATCATGGCTTACTGTGATAAGCAGTACTTCGAGAAAATCGGAGACCTTCAGAAGAATATGCACGCAAGGTAGGATCAGAGGGTTTTCTTGTTTCTCGAGCGTCACCTTAAAATGGTCTTATGTTTGCTACATACGAAACCGCGCAGTAGTTGTTGTCTCTGTAAGCATTAGGTGACTAGATTTACTAACTTAGCCTGCTGTGTCGGCGCGCGTACTGCGCGTTTGACACAGGACACTCCTCCTGAATTCAGTAATTACAGTACTGTGAATTGCATTTTCATGAGTGATGCATTTAGACTGAACAAACTAATTGTTGAAATAACGAGGGCTTGTTTACCGTAAATCGTTTCAACTGCCTGATGTTACTCTTGAAAATGCAAGCTAGCTAGCTAGTCTATACGACCGCGGTGAAGTTAGACTGATATTCGATATTCAGACATTTGGCGTATGGAAATCCAGGGACCGTCGAAAAAGTGCGCACCTAATAAAACGGGGAAACGTACTCTTTTGCTTTAATACCTTATGGTAACTTTTTTTTTAATTTCGTGCCCTATAAATAAGCACATGCTGTGTGTAAACTGTAACTAGATTTTTTAAAAAACCTGCCATTTGATAACGAATTACTATGGGAATAGGGAAAATTGGTCTTTTCCCCGAAAATGCTTTTCTTCAATGGCAACGTAAAATCAAAAGCTAGAATGGAATTTTATGTGTATTCATAAGTATGTAATGACCTTGAACAATTTTGTATTTTGAGGAAACCCCGTCTCAAGATTGGTAATATTTTATTCCTTTTGTCAATCTTTTTTATATTTAATTTTTCAAAAGTTTTTGGGTCAACTTAACCAGAGCCCCCCATACCCCCCCCCCCCCCCACCCCCCCACATCAAAATTTAGATTTTGATAAAACTTTGCCCATTTCAAGAGATATGCATTGGCAGTACTGAGGTCAAATATTTCAGTTCAATTATTGCTAGTTCCTGAAATTTAGCTTATTTTACGGAAGGGGGGGGCAATTTTAACAAAATTGCCTTAACTTTGGAGGGAGTTTGAGGGCCTTAGAAATGGATTTTCAGAGCTGACAGACCGACAAGTTTCATTTTGTCATCAAAGAAGTTGCTGAACTCTTTGCTTAAGCTACTTTTCTTTACTCAGTGTGTTTAGTTTACCTCTACCGTGGCCTGGAAAAAGCAAACAACACCAATCATACTATTTTTAAATCAATATTTAATGGATTTCTTATTCTGTAACTTATTAAGATGGAGCCCTGAGACTTGGTATGCAAACTGTCTGTCAACTTTCTCATGACTACAAAAAATTTCACACAATGGTTGCATTAAATGTTTTAGTAACCTTGGAAGTTACTTGACTACAAGGTGACAAATGTTTTGTATATCTGATGATTTGACATGGAATGACCCTCCTTTTAAAGGCAAGCCCTAGATATTTCGAGAGCGGAAAGACATGGTAATCAATGCACGTGAAACTGATATACACCCAGAGATGGGGCATTGTTAAATTTGTGAATAAATTTTTCTAACAACCCCACATAGATTATTATTTTATTTTAAAATCATCGGTGGCGTTTTCCTCAGTTGAAACAAAAAGCTGTATTTTTATTCAGGGTATGTGAACACCAATGGGATATTGCACTAAGAGCAGTCTCGGCGTGGTTATTAGAAGTTGGAAATCAGCATATTCGTGATGCTTCCATGACACCGAGAGTGGAGCTCTGTCTACCACCCGTCTTTGACTTAACTGAAGTCTGTAAAATGAGCTGTTGTCACGATATGGATGCTTTAATGCCCTCTGTATAATGAACAGCTTTGTCATGTTGCAACTTGATAGCTACTCGTGGCTTATGGTACAGAATGCACAGTGAAGGCTGCTTTTGATTAGGTAGATAGCTTGTATTCAGTTAACACTGAAATTTAACGTGACATGTAGCTATGTGCGCAGTTAGTTTACTTTTTCATAGTGGTTAGAGATCTGGCTAATCATAGTTGTTGTTTTTTTTTCCGAGAGAGTTGGCCCATCCCTCCCTCCCATAGTTCCCTCCTTCCCACGCTTCTGTAACTGTCAGCTCTTGTTGGTGATTGGCCGGGATGGTTTGTTATGTTATGGAGCACAGCCTGTGACCCTTGTGTTTATTTGCAGCTTGTGATGCCTGTGCGGTCTCCAGAGCCCAGGTTTTTTGTTTTTTTTCAAACTGTGAATTTGAGGGCTGTGATTGTGAATTTGAGCGGATTGTGGAGAGATGTTGGCAAATTGAGACAAAAATATAATCGTACAGAAACTAAACAAATTTGCATCGTGCACCTTTTAAAGGTGTATTCACAGTTGGGGGGTAAATACAACCAGTTGATTGAGCGAAATATTGGATTTCTCTCGGGTTTGGAGGTGGTATTTCTGCCTGAATAGTTTGTGTGATATGGGATTAGTAAGATGCTTCATTTTTTTTGGGACGATTATTGATTTTTGGCGCGTTTCTCATAATTTGGGCGCAGTTTTTTTTGCCAATTCTCATTTTGGGCCAAGATGCCCTGATGTCAACTCACAGTTGATTGGTATTTGTCTTGGTGCAGTCAGGTTAAAAGACACAAAAAACAAGCGCACCCCTCACATGAAGGTGTCACACAGTACATGGGAGTCACAACAATAACACAGTGCATTGAAGACTTCAAAAAAAAAAAAGTCATTCAAACCATTGAAAGCTATAGAGACCCTGAACTACTGCAGCTTCCCTTAAAGTGTCTTCGTGCAGAGCGGTTCGTTAAGTGCAATAAGTTAATGTGCATTCAGTCTAATTTAATTTCACTCTAGTTCTACACAGGGTTTGAGCATTGAGGAGCTGGGTGAACTGTTGCATAGGCGGGGATGTCTTATGCCTGAGGGATTGATATCTTTTCCCAGAGGGAAGGAGTTTGACGACAAGCCTGGCACGGTGGGAGGGGTCAGCTAACACTTTATGCCTCCTGTGGCTCATCCGGGTGTCATAGATGTAGGCCACGGAAGGGAGATCACGTTCTATGATGTTGGATGCGTTCCGCACTACTCTTTCTAGCTGCCTCCTCTCTGAGGTAGTGGTATTGCCATACCAGACTGTAAGGGAGAAGACCACTACAATTTCCACTGTGGCTCTGAAGAAATGGAGCATTGCCTCCCTTGCTACGCCAAACTTCCTGAGCTGGCTCAGAATGTGTAGCCTCTGATGGGTCTTATTTAGGATGAGGTTGGTGTTGCCCTCCCACTTCAAGGTGTGGTATATAGCGGTACCAAGAAATTTAAAACTGGGGACTTGTGGCATATAGTGGTACCAAGAAATTTAAACCAGGGGACTGTCTTCACTGTCTGGTCTGTGATGATCAGTGGACAGTGGACTGCCCCTCCCTTCTGAAAATCTGCAATTATTTCTTTTGTTTTATCAGCATTTAAAATCAAATCATTCCCTTTACACCACGGGCTCTAAATTCGTTGACCAGCCGCAGGCACGGCGAATGGGGGTGCGCCGCGCCAACGGGGTGTATCCAGGCGTATGTTGCAATTTCGTGCCCGGCGTAGCCTGGCCCAAGTACTCCTCTGTCCCGCCTCTGTCCCTCCTTCCAGCGCAAGTGGCAAAGAAGGCGTGTTTGGGTATAACACAGCCGAGTCAAATCTTCACCAATCAAATGAGCTACTCTCCTCACCTTTAATGTGTTGGAATATAGAAGCTTCTGTCCTATATCTGCATGATGCGTTAATGTTACATTTTACTTTGCTGCTCAGGCATATTTTCTGCACCGCTTACGTCTATATTAAGCATTACGAATATGAGTGAGCTGGCTAGCTAGGGCATTCGCGAATTATTACCATTAGCGAACTTGAATGGAATTTCAAAACGAAACTACGTCAGATCATTCAAACTTATGAAGTTGGAATGAAATACGACGGTTGCTCATTGAAAAGAGAAAAAATGGATAGCGTGTTCCTATTATTACACCCTGTTGCTGCTTAAAAATTTGGGATTAACATGCATTGACAACAATGCAAGATACGTTACACATTTATTTTCAATATGTGATCTTAACTCAGTACGAGATCGTAGCAATCAGGCTGTATTCCTTTCCCCCACTGGTCATTCCATGCCAAATCACCTAATTTTCAGAAAAGTCCCCAGATGACCCTCTTAGATTTTGCTGAAACTCCATGAAAATGTTCATATATGCAAATAACGAACACACAGAAAATTTCAGGCCACAAGTCCAAGCCGCTTTGAAATTGCGGCCGTCCAAAAATATGGCCAGACCTCCCCTCTTTCGCCGTCGCGCGCTGCGTCGCGGATTTTTTTCATTTTCAAATGATCATATTTTTGGATTTGAAAAAGCTACAAAGCTGAAAATTGCTACCTGGGGTAATTTGCACACAAGCTTTCAGAATCTGCAATCATAAACAGTGTATTTTTCTTCCTTTTGAAGATACGGGCACCTGAAAATGAAAGTTTTTTCTAGCGGAAATAATTTTTGCGATATTTAGGCTTACCTGGTGCCCAAACCATTGATCTGAGGATACCCAAATTGCTGATATATAATCTCTACATACAGATAAATAACTCCCTGCAAGCATAGACTTATAAAACAATCAGTAAAGGTATGGCTAGGGTCCAAAGTCGGACTTTCCTAAAAAAATCTCAAAAATCACCCCTTTCAGGGGGTCGGTTGACCTTGTGAACAGTTACTCAGGGTAATGAAATTTGCACCACAGAATTAAATGTATCTGTCCTTTTATATGTACCAAATTTCATTGATGTGACTTAATTTCTTCATAGCTAGGCAGTGTCTGACAGCCAAAAAAAAGAAAAAAAAGAGGACGATAAGAACAGATTGATAACGAAATGAAGAATAAAAAGAAACATTTTAACAACAAAACATCCAATGAGCACTGCAATTTATTTATTTGCCGGTCATCTTTTTTGGATGTTCCGTTTGTTGGGTGATATATTTTTATTCATTATTTCGTAATAAATCTGTTCTCATATCAATACTTTTACTTTTTGCTGGCTGCTGGACATGGAGTATTTTGCATTTTGCATGGGACAGACATGATCGTGCATGCGATAATTTATTCACACTGTCAATGGTCATTGAATTGATTTGCTCACGCACTATTTTATCTCTGCTGTGGAAATAAAGCGTGAATCTGTTTGATCCATTTGTTATGGCCCCAATTTGTTATTAGATTTACAACGCAACAGCAACAGCAAGGGATGACAGACACAGTTTTAAAAACCTCAACACATTTAATTAACAAACAAAGACTAAACTACTATTTACAACTACAGACCAAGATTGATTGGAAAACAAAAAAAAAAACAAATATTTACAGTCCTTGTGGGTTTTCTGGTGATGTCCTGGGCAAGGAAAAATGCTCTGGGGCACAGGCAAAAATCCACGAGAAAACTTCACAGGTCTTGAACAGAAATGACAGGTCTGGTCACGTGTATCCTTCTTCTTGCAATTTCTCCTACTACTTTACTGTCTCAATTCTACTCTTTATATACTCTTTTGCAGACCCCACCCACATTTAGACCTCTTTTTTTTATTTTCTGGGACTTTCCCCAGTCATGTCCAGGACATGTCTAAACCTAGCTCCAGTCTGAGCTTCACAAAAAAAAAAAGTAAATACTGCCATCTAGTGGCGTCTATTCACATTACACCTCCATTCCAAAAGGGAAAAATTCTGACTCATTAAGGCAAAATTTTTCTTTTCAATACAAAATGGTTAAGTGGACACTTGTCTATATATACATATCATACAATATTCAAATAAACACGTGATATATATATACATATTCAAACACGGGATAAGCAATCAGCAATCACATTGTCAGCACCCTTTACATGCTTCATTTCCAAGTCAAACTCCTGTAAAATCAAACTCCAATTCAACAATCTCCGATTCTTGTTTTTCATCTTACTCAAAAACATTAACGGATTGTGGTCAGTGTACACAATCATTGGCTTTAGTCCTGTACAAACATAAACATCAAAGTGTTGTAAAGATAGAACCAAAGCCAACAGCTCCTTCTCTATTGTGGAATAGTTCCTTTGGTGGCGATTGAACTTCCTGGAGAAGTATGCCACGGGATGCTCGATGTCATCAGAGTCACTTCTCCGTAGGAGCACAGATCCACAAGCTTGGTCGCTAGCATCGACCGCGATGGAGAACGGTTTGTTGAAGTCAGGAGATTTGAGCACGGGGAAGTGACACAGCAGAGACTTCAGGCAATCGAAGGCTCTCTGGCATGCATCATCCCAAGTGAACTTTACGCCTTTCTTCAGTTGGTTAGTTAGACTGAGAGCAATCTCAGCAAAGTTCTTGCAGAACTTGCGGTAGTACCCGATCATTCCAAGGAAGCGGCGCCAAGCTTTTTTGTTGTCAGGAACTGGAAAGTCCATGATGGCTTGGACTTTAGCATTTATGGGTGCCACCTTACCCTGGCCTATGACGTAGCCAAGATAGGTGACAGTAGCACAACCAAAGTCACTCTTGCTCAGGTTAACAGTCAGGTTAGCCTGGGTCAGGCGCTGGAACAACGTCTCTACATCTTTTAGATGTTCTTCCCAGGAGTCACTCCATGTGATCAGGTCATCGATGTATGCACCCGTGTGTGGCAATCCGGCGATTGTAGACTGTATCATCCTTTGGAACGTGGCTGGGGCATTTTTCATGCCAAAGGGTAGGACTTCATACTGGTACAATCCAGATGGTGTGGCAAAAGCAGAGATGCTCTTGGCCCTCTCAGTTAAAGGCACACACCAATAACCCTTCAATAAATCAATCTTGGTCAGAAATTTGCTTGCCCTACTCTATCGATACAATCATCAATCCTAGGTATTGGAAACACATCAGTTCTAGTTACAGCATTGACTTTGCAATAATCTGTATGGAATCTAGTACTTCCATCAGGTTTTGGAACTAGCACACAGGGTGAACTCCAATCGGAGTTGGAGGGTCTGATAATATCATGTTCTAACATGTACTCAACTTCTTTCTCAGCAATCTTTTTCTTTTCAGGATTCATCCGGTACGGATGCTGTTTTATTGGTTTGGCATCACCAACATCTACATCATGAGAGGCTGTAGAAACTCTCTTTGGAACATCAGGAAACAGATCCTCATATTTCTTGATCAACCTTTTAAACTGATCTCTCTGTGAGGGTTCTAAGTGCTGGAGTTTTACATCAAGATTTTGCAACACTTCAGAATTTGACAATTTACATGAAAGAACTTCAGCTTTAATTCTAGGTTCATCATCTTGAAACTCCCCCTCATCTTCACAAATCTCGGCTATAGGAGAATCTGAAGTGACAACTGCAACCCTAGCATTTCTGTCATGATAAGGCTTCAGCATGTTAATGTGACACAATTGTTTTGGTTTTCTCCGATCTGGAGTCTTCACAATGTAATTGAGATCATTGAGATTTGTCAGAATTTCATAAGAACCATGAAATCTAGCCTGCAAAGGATTGGACTGCAAGGGAAACAACACAAGGACCTTGTCTCCTGGTTTAAACTCACGGCTTCTAGCCTTATGATCATACCAAGTTTTCATTTTTCCCTGACTTGATTTCAAGTTCTCTTTGGCTAGGTCACAAGCTGCACGCAATATTTCCTTGAACTTACTAACATAGTCTAACAGACTGATGTACGGCTCTTCCTCTTGCCATTGTTCACTCAATAATAGCAAAGGTCCTCTCACTTCATGACCAAACACTAGCTCAAATGGACTGAATCCAGTAGACTCCTGCACTGCTTCTCTAGCTGCAAACAACAGCAAATGAACACCTTCATCCCAGTCTTTCTCATGGTCATAACAATAAGTCCTCATCATTGTCTTGAGAGTGGAATGAAACCGCTCTAAGGCACCCTGACTTTCTGGATGATAGGCACTAGAAAGAATCTGCTTTGCACCTAGTTCATACACAACCTGCTGAAACAATCCTGAAGTGAAATTGCTACCTTGGTCTGACTGAATTTCCCTGGGAAGGCCAAACAACGTGAAGAACTTTATCAAAGCCTTCGAGATTGCAGTTGCCTTGATGTTACGTAGAGGTATGGCTTCGGGGAATCTGGTAGATGCACACATGATTGTCAACAAGTACTGATTTCCAGATCTAGTCTTGGGTAATGGACCAACACAATCAACAATGACCTTGGAGAATGGCTCCCCAAATGCTGGGATAGGCTGCAATGGAGCTACAGGTGGGTCTAACTGGTGTTTTCCAACTACCTGACAAGTGTGACAGGTTTCGCAAAAATTGGAAACGTCTTTCCGAAGCCCAGGCCAATAGAAGTGTTTCATGATTTTATCAACAGTCTTGTGAACACCAAGATGACCTCCTAAAGGTAAACTATGAGCCATTGTCAAGATCTCATTCCTGTAGACCTTCGGAACAACAATTTGCCTGACCACTGCCCAATCTGCATTGGCAGGGATATCAGGAGGGCGCCACTTCCGCATCAGCACACCATCCTTGAGATAATACCCAACTGGAACTGCCTCTATTTCTTTATCAGGAAGGGCTCTCCTCTTTAGTACACAAATTTCAGAATCATTAGTTTGCTCCTCAATCAACCGCTTTCTGGGCGGAGACAAGTCTCCAGACACATCAGAATCACCAGACCCATCCGGCTGGCTGAATAGAGAACTGATAAAAGTATCTGATAAGTCCTCAATCGGAGAAACCATAGTAGGCCAATCAGAGTCATGAGGCGAACCACCTGAGTGCTGACTATTCAATGTGCTGGACGGCACGACAACATCTTCTTCTTTAGCCTTCTTGGCCATAGCACGAGTCACTGCGCAAGAAGGATACAGAGATGGGTCCTCATCCCCATCTTCAGTGCTCGGCTGTGAAGTAAGATGTACAGGGGGAACTACTTTGCCCCCAGCCAGGTCATTGCCTAGCAACAGAGAAACACCCTTTATAGGTAGACTTGACATAAGTCCCACCTTTACCTGTCCTGTAACTAAATCTGACTTCAAGAATATAGAGCGCAGGGGTGCAGATACAGTCCTCCCTTCAATACCTTGTACAAGTATGAAATCCCCTGAAGCGGTCTCATCACGTAACTCCAAGGAGTCCATCAACAAAAGTGACTGAGAAGCTCCGGTATCCCTTAGGACATATATGGGGACAGGAGTAGTATGCTCATTCAGAGCCACAAATCCCTCTGACACAAATGGAAGAAATTCCTCCCTCACGAAGTCAGCTGTATTAGGCTTTTTAGCCCCACAAGAAGCAGGCAATTTAGCAGATCGGTTATCTACTGCAGGGGTTTCTAACCTTGTTTTCACAAAGGCATTTGGTTTGGTATCCTTTTCTTTTTTAGCTTTAAGGAACCAACAGTTAGTTGTAACATGACCAGATTTCTTGCAATCACTGCAAACTAGACCACTTTTGTCACTGTCAGCTTTCACACTTTGATCAGACCTGTTACTGGATTTCTGAGCACCATCACCAGATTTGTCTTTGTCTTTGGGTGAGGAATCTTGGGTATCACCGTAACCCTTTTTCTGAAATTGGGACCATCTATTGTTACTGCTAGACTGAAATTTGGACTTATGTGTGAGAACATATTTATCTGCAAATTTGGCAGCTGATTGCAAATTCAGTGCTAGCTTCTCATTAAGGTAGGTCTTAACATCATCCTTAACACAGTTCTTGAATTCTTCAACTAACACCATCTCTTTTAGTGAGTTGAAATCATCCTTGACCTCCATAGAAGTACACCAGCGCTCAAAGCCAACCTTCTTCTCATTAGCAAATTCAACATAAGTCTGATTTTCAGATTTCTTCAGACCTCTGAATTTCTGTCGGTAAGCCTCTGGAACCAACTCATAAGCTCTCAAAATAACCTTTTTGACAACCTCATAATCAGAGGAATCATACGCAGACAAAGCCGAATAGGCTTGTTGAGCTTTACCCTTGAGGACAGTTTGCAACATCAGAGGCCAGTGTTCCTTTGGCCACTGGCAAGTCTTTGCTCCCTTTTCAAAACACTTGAAATAGTTGGCAACATCCTTTTCCGAAAATGGAGGCACCAGTTTTACCTCCTGGCTAGCCCAAAATTTATTTTCAGTTTGAATTTTAATTTTTAGTAGCTCCATTTGGAGTCTTTCTTCTCTATCGAATTTCTCTAATTCAAAATCTCTCTGTCTCTGTCTCTCTCTTTCTGCTCTTTCCTCTTTCTCTTTCTTTTTTCTCTTCTCTTGCTAATTTTTCTAACTCAAATTCTCTTTTTTTCTTTTTCCTCCCTTTCTTTTTGTCTTTCCTCCCTTTCTTTCTCTTTTTCCTCTCTTTCAATCTCTAGCATTTTTAATTTAAGTTCCATTTCTTTATTAGGATTTTCCACTGGAAACTGTTCCAGATCTCCGGGTGCAAACACATTTTCATCAATGTCATATTCAACTATCTCTCGAGCCAGTCTTGCTTTTCGCATGGCTGGTTTTACCTCTGTCAGCTCTAAATGTCTGCAAATTTCTTGCAGTTCTGTCTTTTTAAAAGACTTCAAAACCTCAACGGTTGGTGATGCCAAGAAATCATCCATTGCTGTTGATCTGTCAATATATTTATATAGGAAAATTAAAAAAAACAATTTTACAATTTGAAATGTTAGATTTTCAATTAATTACTCTCACATTGGTCTGTCCCGGACTTGAGCCCCCAATTTGTTATGGCCCCAATTTGTTATTAGATTTACAACGCAACAGCAACAGCAAGGGATGACAGACACAGTTTTAAAAACCTCAACACATTTAATTAACAAACAAAGACTAAACTACTATTTACAACAACAGACCAAGATTGATTGGAAAACAAAAAAAAAAAACAGAAATATTTACAGTCCTTGTGGGTTTTCTGGTGATGTCCTGGGCAAGGAAAAATGCTCTGGGGCACAGGCAAAAATCCACAAAAGAAACTTCACAGGTCTTGAACAGAAATGACAGGTCTGGTCACATGTATCCTTCTTCTTGCAATTTCTCCTCCTACTTTACTGTCTCAATTCTACTCTTTATATACTCTTTTGCAGACCCCACCCACATTTAGACCTCTTTTTTTTATTTTCTGGGACTTTCCCCAGACATGTCCAGGACATGTCTAAACCTAGCTCCAGTCTGAGCTTCACAAAAAAAAGGTAAATACTGCCATCTAGTGGCCTCTATTCACATTACACATCTGAATAATTTTCAAAAGAAAGACCAAATAAAGACTGTTGTCTGTCTTCAACGGAAGAAAACAGACGAATAGGCTAAAAAAAGACCAAGAAAAGTCAATAGCTATCAATTTCCATTAAGTGAAGGTCGAACAAAAACATGGCCAAGTTTGCACATCTAATAATTTCTGAAATACTCAGAAAAATTTGAACTTTTATTGCTTTCGGACACGGAGCTATATTAAAACCCTGTCCGACTATCATGTCTTTGCATTGACTTTGACTGTAATCAGTCGTGCGAAAAATTTGTTTCGCGTCCAGTGTGCAAGCACTTTTACTGAGCATAGAACGCAAACATTCTATATATATATAGGCAGTTTGTGGTGGGCTGAGTAAGATGTGAAGTCGTTAGTTTGCATCACAGATTCAGCTGCGTTTATTAAGCCAGGTCAAGTTTCCATTACGCGTGGCAACCGCCTTTAATCTGCAATCAGGACAAGCGATTTAGATACAATAATTTATGTCCTTATTCAGATAGTTACATTAAATAGTGCTTCCTGTAATTATTTATTGCATTGAAATGTGCCTGACATTCTGGAAACCTGCCTGTGAGATTTCGGTGACGTGTGCGCACTGTGCGCCGGTCAGCCAAATTACCACTACACAGAAAGTAAACCAGGTTGGAGCTGGCGAGTTTTTCTACGAAATTGTCACTGCGTCTTGATGAATATGTGAAACCTCCCCCTCCTAGGCCGCCACACTCATCTCGGTGCACGTTCGTCGACCAAAGGCTGCGCACGGTGTTGCACCTCACGAAATTACCCCTGCGCGGGCAGCGCCGGACGAAATTACCACTGTGCGGGCTGCGCCACGCTATGCCACGCTGCGCCACCCTGCGCTGCGCCAAGAAATTAGAGCCCCACATCACTAAGGCTTCTATTCATTGTTATTCCTAATCAGTCCTACAACAGTTGTGTCATCTGCATTCTTAGCTTATTGTCTCCATGGGTCAATAAGCTATTGTTGTGGTGTGGCGTCCGTCATCCAGAACATTTTTTAAAATCTTTTTTTGGCCTGATGAATTTTAGTATAAATTTGGAACAACATACTACTAGACCATATTTCCAGATATTTTTTCTCAGATTTTTGATTGAATCATTTTTGGCCATTTTATGGGCCCTTGAAATTTTGGCTCCAAAGTTAAAGGGGACCTAATATGCTGATCCTTCTTTAAATGCATATTAGTAATGTTAGAATGTTGGTTGTCCATGCTCAACCTCTGAAAAGTTTTTAAACATAAGATACAGGGAAAGCAGTCTGCTGCTTTGTTCATCGCAAAAAGATAGCCTGCTGAAACAAAATGCTGATTAAAAGCATTACTTATTTCAACTTTAGCAGTGATCAAATTTGAGTTAAAAACAACTTGCGATGGAAGAGAAGGAGAGGAACATGAACTTTCCAGCATTTTTCCAGTTTTCCAGAATTGTGTGGGATTTTTACCAGCATCTGCAACAGATTTTAAGTAAAAGTCAGATTTTGCCTTTCTGACGCTGTGTATTTGTTCCTAAGCTGTCTAAAATAAAGCCACTCTTGCAGTAAGTGGGTTGATCTAGCTTTAGCCCATGCTTTATTCCTTTCTCTGAATAGTTGTTCGAGCTCCAACGAATACCATGGAATCATTCTGTCCTTAATTCTCTGCGATTTTAAAGGAGTGTGTTTGTCTGCCACAGAGTTAAATATAAAGGAGAAACATTCAAGTGCCAGCTCTGTTTCAGGAATAGCAGAAACACAATTATACTAGTCATACGCATGCAACAGGACAATGATCACATGCAAAAACTGCATTAGCCAAATAGTTGTGAGGATTATTTGTAATGATAACATCAATTAGAGAAGATTTTCCTGGATCTTTTAAGTTTGGGTGTGTGGGCTCTGAAATTAGCTGGAACAGATTTAGTTGAACACACATATTCTTTAAATCCTCAGATACAGAGGTGAGCCAATTCAAGTTTAAATCCCCAAGAATAACCAATTCAGAATTCAGGTGGGGTACAAGTAAGTCAAATAATGCATTCACAGAAATCTTAGATGCACATGGCGGCCGGTAGACTCCCAATATTTAAAAATGTGAATTAACATTCAATATCAATTTAATGACTAAAACTTCAAAATGTTTCTCAGCTGAATGACTGATGACACAGGTAGCCCTTAGTGTATTTTTTTTACGAAAATGGCTATACCACCACCTCTTCCTTTCCTATCACATCTGAAAATATTAAAACCATCCACTTTAACAGTATCATCTGAGATGGAGTTATTCAGCCATGTCTCAGATACAACAAAAACATCAGTATTTGTGTCTATAACTCAAATTTTTATCATGTCCAATTTAGGAACTAAGCTCCTCACATTTAAGTGCAATCGACCAAGCCCATTCCGTTTGTGTAAATCAAAAGGAGTTTAATGGTAAAAATCCACTGTTAAAATTAACCGCCGTATTCATCTTAATAGGGATTAAATTCCCAGGGTTAACACCATTTGGCCTTGATGGGTGTCGATTAAAACTCCTTTGCTTTGTGTACGTTGTAGAATTAAGTCCACCATATTGTTATCACCATAAACCTGTTTTTTACCAAAAGGGTGACCGCCCCGCCCTTCTGCTTCAACAAGTCCATGGTGCGGTCTGCCCGGAACAGTTAGAAGCCGGCTTGGTGTAGTGCTGACTCGGGTACTCCTTCGTGAAGCCAGGTTTCTGTGAAGCACATCACTAAGTAGTCAGCAATGTCACGCCTAGAGCTGATGAAGGGAGAGCTCGTCCGTCTTGTTGGGAAGCAATTGGACATTTAGATAGGATAATGCTAGGCAGTGGGAGCCTTCGTAGGCGCATCAGAGCCCCGGCTCTCCTGCCTCGCTTCCAGGGTAGAGAAACTCGGTTGGCGTTGGTGTTGTTTGAAATTCGCTTGATGAAAACAGCATTTTTAGTGCTCCCAGATACGCAATAGTTCAAGCCTCTCATATTTTATCAAACAGTCCGCGCGATCAACACTTAGACACGCAATCAACAGCCAAATTAACCAGAGCAACACCATGTCGCCATAATCCGGCGCCATACTGTAACTTGCTTTCGAAAGGAATACAGGAAGTACAGGGTACTTACCGACCCTATTGCACCATCTCTGATTAAAATAATGCATTTGGAAGATGTTGCAGTACACGGGAGATCTGATGCAATACTGATCGAAGAAGATGCAATACCAGGGAGATCCTAGGTGGGGAGTGCAACAGCTTGTCAGATTATTTTAGGAAATTATGTAACTTGATCTTATCAGTAGGCACTGTCTACTTGTATTTATAACTTCTAGTTGCAGAACAAAGGGGATAGTAATGGGCATTTTCACCCCAAAATACCGATATTTGATAACATGATTAAATGGTGAAGGAGATGGAAAAACAAGTTGTAATTTCGAACAAATAAAGCCAACCTTAGTTGCACATTTCTGTAGAACAAGTTTCATTACCATGGGTAACTCCCCACATAGTGAACTTGCCAATCCAAAATTGGCAAAAAAAAAATAGTTACTTTTTCAAGGTCTCCTTACTCCACTATTCTGCCTTGGGTGCAGTCAGCCTTCCTTGTGTAGACTGACCTGTTCTCAAATAGAATGAATCCAGCATACTTTGGCCTCTGGAAAAAATCCTGGCCTCATAGGGGGCCCTTGAAAACTAAAAAAAGAACTTTACCAATAAAAGGTTTCAAATTTGAGTGGCCAACATCTTGGAAAATCACAACATTCTGAAAGCATGGACCCAAATTACCCTGTGTAAGGTCCAAAGCCCACCAAAATGGCTGCAAACCAAAGAACAGCCATTTTAACTAAATTTCCCAGAATTCCAAAAGCGTTCTCTCTAATGCAATAAAACTAATGACAGCGAACCCCTTTAAAAAGTCAAGCAACCCATTGTTCTTTCTCTCTGGACTTCTGCCACGGCGAGGTGAAAGGGAAATCAAAGGGGTGCACTTCTATTTGACTGAAAAGTTTCCTTGGAATAGAACAAAGAACAAAGTTTTTCGGACCTCTCCAGTTGGCCACGGTAGAGTTGAAGATTAACTACGTTCTGTTCCATAATTACTTTTCTTGCCTATAGGCACATTTATTCAAGAACCGGTAAAAGAATTCACTCTGGGAGACAGCAGTGGAATTTCTTTTGTTTTTTGACTTTTTTGGCTTTTGGAAAAAACAAAAAGGTGACCAGCTTCCCTTTTTGCTATTTATCCCGATCTACGAAGTTTCTGCATTTTACCTAGCGCATCATTGTGCCTTGAAAAGCAGACATCGTTTCCTGTCCACGGACGAACTCTGGAAACAAAGGGACCACGCCTGAAGCCTTCACTCGGACACTAGAAGAACTGGATCACTCACTCGCTGGTGATCCCAAGTCAGGCAATTTGCATCTGGGCAGATTTAGCTAGTATAGAAAACGTGCGATTCTATGCTAATTGTTCATGCTTGAACGTAATAATTACTGTATACTTTGAGCTGTGTTTTTATTTGCTTTATGTTTTAATGTACTGGATCTTTTAATGTACTGGGTTTTACTGTTGTACTGGTTGAAAAATTCTTACATGCCGAAGTTATCTGGAAATTGCAGATACTTACTCTATATTGCTGAATTGCTGAACTGTTAAATATCCGATCTGTGAGTGAGTTCATTTAACCTGCGGATTGTTTGTTTTACATTGTTGCTGTGCCCTTTGTAAATCATTGGAACTCTTGAGAGTGTGAACTGAATTGGGACGTTTTGGCTGGTCTGACTGATTGAGTAGCAAGCCACAGCGGGCTGAACAATCTCATTAGACTTTGCCTGCACCTTCCTTTTGGCTCTCCTCTCTCTCATCCCTTCTCTCTCTCTCCCTATTCACATATTTTCTTCTCAGCCAATATCTGTATACTATGCATTGCTTATTGAGCAGGAAACACTGACTCTGGCCTAACTCGTGCCGGAGTCTTTTTCTAATTCTCCCGCCTTTGCCACCCAGTCCTTTGTTCCCCCTCTCACTTCCCTCACTCCCAAGCACACGTGGTTCTCAGACTGCCACATCATCAGTCCGTCATTTTAGATCTGAGTCCGCCCACTTGGATCGGAATCCGCCATTTTAAGTCTGAGTCTAAGCTGCCATTTTAACCCCTCCCTGTCTGGTACTCAGACTTGCTCACATACGCACACACACACACCCACGCGCACACACACTCTCATTCACACATCCTACGTTTAGTTCCTTTGTGTAGCTGTTTCATGATATAACCGCTATTTAATCCTTCCAGTGTGTTTATTGTTTTATTCAAGTAGTATTGATTGCCTGTTCATTGCTACTGAAACATAATAAACCTTTTTATATATTTTCAACAAGTGCTTCTGTTTGTCTGAATATTGTCTGAGTATGAGCTTGAATCTGACCTCTGCCAGGTCAAGAGCTCCAATTTCCTTCAGTGTGTGGCTATATTATTGATGCTGGATATTGATGGTAATTATATTGCTATTGAATTTTAGCATTGATAATTAAGCCAGTTTTCCCAATTTGTTGAATATTGTAATCATTCATTTATAACATAAATTGTGATTATAGTAATTTGGCATTTATGGTGAAACGTTCATGAGACTTGGTCATTCAATTGCTTTTAATTTTCCCTCTTCTAGAAGGGTGGTGCCTCGATTAACTTTAATTATTAAATTAAAGTCTTAATCAATAATTAAATAATTTATTTGTTAATAATTACATTTAATAGCCGTTGTAATGCCCTTTTAAGCTGTTGCACCTACACCTGGGTAGCAATTTTCAGCCCATACCTATGATTATCTTGGAAACACCTTGGAATAGAACCCTAAAATTTTGCATGTGTTCATCATGAATATAGGGGTACTCTCAAAATAAATTTGAGCCAAATCTGAGTGGGTGACCATGGAAGATTATTGTACTTTGTTTGAGTTCATCTGGAATGACCCAGAAAGGAATATTCACCCAATTCTTCCACTTGTATGAAACGTGTCTCCATTAGAATTGAATTTTATGTCCTGTGGGCTCTGATTTCAAGAGAAGGCCTAGAAGGAAATGCTATGTCTTGCACCACATCAACGGGATCGGCTTGGGATGAAATCTGGCGACTGTTGAACTTCTAAGAGCGGAAAGCTGGCGGTCGGATTCTAAAATAAATGAGCGGAGCCACGATTGCCATAATGCATGAACATTTAAAAAGAAATGTTATTTAAAATTTTTTTTTATTGATTCACATTGGCCTCACAGTGCATAAAATGCTCTTTGACATCTACTTTTTAGCTCGCCGGGACGAATGTCCGGAGAGCTATTGTCGTACCCCCGGCGTCCGCGTCCGTCCGCGTGCAGAAAAACTTTAACCTTGCCCCCCGGCGAGCATTGTTGTCTTTCTGACAACTCTTGTTCAAAACAATTGCTGACCTACCTGTAAAACAACTTTATTCAACTCTTGTACAAGTGGACAAATGCCCAGCTGGCCACACATGCTACGTCATGGCCTCACGCGCCATGCCGCTATGCATAGATAAAAAGACAGAAGTGTGCGGATTTGTCATATGTCAATGAGTTTATATTTGAGCCCCATTTAGCACCTGCCCATGGCACTTCAGTTCACTAAGGAATTAAAGTCAAATCGACTGCGCAGATTTTCGGGACAGCCATTGTTATCTATACAAATGTTCACCTGTCTCACACATGTGCTGTTTCACAATCGGGTAAATTCTAAAATATTGAATAAATTTAGATTTTTTTCAAAAATTATTAGCAACAAGGTGACATATCATTCATTTTTACCCCTCTGCCCTCAAGGCTGGCGGGGTATTGCTATCCTTCGTGCAGTTGGGCAGGCGGGCAGACGTCTCCAAAAACTTCGACATCGGGCTGAGGGGTATTCCGTGCATTGCACACCTATTTTAAGTTCTGCTATCATCGACTAATCTACAGAAGCCGTTTATTTGATGAAAAAATGTCAAATGTCGAAAAGTTGACAGTATGATTTTTATGCCCCCATAAACGAAGTTTCGGGGGCATATAGTTTTTCACCTGTCCGTCTGTCTGTCTGTCTGTCTGTCCGCACTTTGCGATGGCTATAACTTTTGATCGGCTCATGATAGGACTTTGATACTTGGCATATGCATTGCTTGTGAGAAGGCATTTCAGATGGGGTCATCACTTTTGACCTTCTGACCTTGACCTTGGAGCATGACGTTTGGTGACAAAAACTTTAACATGGGCCATAACTTTTCATTAGTTAGTAATACGCATTTGATATCTGGCTTATGTATTCCTCAGGATAAGGCCTTTCTCATGAGGTAATGAATGTTGACTTTGTGACCTTGACCTTTAACCTTTGGTTGACTCATGATAGATTAATGGTTAGCATGTGAATGTTATGTACGGGGGCATCAGTGTTTCACTAACACATCTTGTTTTTTTGACAATTTGGTGTCTCATTTTCTCTTAGATACATTTGTATTCTGCAATCATTATTTAAAAACGGGAGGGTTTTTTAAAGCTACAAATAATATTTGGGGGGTCAGAAATGCATCGATTCATGAAAACTTGACTTTTTCGACCAAGACATTCAGTCATTTCAACAGAGGAGGGGGGTAAGTTTGGATGTACTGTATGATTTTGACACGCATTCATATGATTGCACATGGGGAATACTGTGTTAGTGTATGCACTGGTCATTACACTATGTGCCATGTAATGAGTCTATGTTCTTTGTCCGTCAAAAATATGTCTTCTCCGGAACTGGTTAAAAAGGTGGAAACAGATCAGACATATACTGTGTTTACATAGACAGAAATACATTAAATCACTCAGAAGCATTAATATTTTCAGAAAAAAAATTAAAGTGTGTACAAATATAATTTAGATGTCCCAGATTATCACTATACAGCGCCCTCCATAATTATTGGCACCCCTGGTTAAGATATGTTAAAAGCCTTAAAATCTATTTTTATTGCCGAAGTATACTCTCACACTGAAAATTGTAGATAAATGTAACCTTCAACTTAAGTGAATTTTAAGGGGGAAAAAATCCCTGACTAAGAAATAATTATTTTTCACAAAATCACCTGTTACACAATTATTGGGATTCCTAGGAATTAAATGTAATTGAAGTATTTCTGTCATTTCTGGAGTAGTTTACATAGTTGATAAGAGTATCTGGGAACACTTAATTAGTAATTCATCTCTTCCTGTTTCCCTGGGGTATAAATATGACATGACACAGAGGCCATTTGTCTTATCCACTCCAACATGGGAAAGACAAAGGAACACACCATTCAAGTAAGGCAGATGTGTGTCGACCTTCACAAGACAGGCAATGGCTACAAGAAAATAGCCACTCACCTGCACCTGCCCATATCTACTGTCAGAGGAATCATTAAGAAGTTTAAAACAACTGGAACAGTGGTAAACAAGCCTAGACGAGAACGCGAGGTTATTTTGCCACCACGCACAATGAGGAGGATGGTAAGAGAAATAAAAAGTTCTCCAAAGCTCACTGTTAAAGAATTGCAACAATTGGTAGCATCTTGGGGTCACAAAGTCTTCAAAACAACCATCAGGCACTATCTACATGACAGCAAGCTGTTTGGGAGGCATGCATGGAAAAAACCTTTTCTCACTCACAATCATAAACGCAAACGTCTGGAGTTCGCTAAGTGGTACTGGGACTTCAACTGGGACCGTGTGCTTTGGTCAGATGAGACCAATATAGAGCTTTTTTGCAACAAACATTCTGAGTGGGTCTGGTGGAACACGAGATGAGTATGCAGGAAAGCACCTCATGCCCACTGTGAAGTATGGGGGAAGATCGGTGATGCTGTGGGCCTGGGAGCCTTGTTAGGGTGCAGGGCATCATGAACGCTTCAAAATACCAGGACATTTTAAATCAAAATCTGGTGTCCTCTGCCTGAAAGCTGATGATGGGTCGTCACTTGGTCTTTCAGCGAGATAATGACCCTAAACATGTGGCCAAATCTGCACAGAAATGGTTCACCAGACACAGAATCAAGCTTCTCTCATGGCCATCTCAGTCCCCAGACCTCAACCCCATTGAAAACCTGTGGAGTGAGCTGAAGAGGAGAGTGCAGAGGAGAGGACCCAGGTAGCTGGATGATTTTGAGAGATTGTGCAAAGAGGAATGGTCGAAAATCCCTCTTTCTGTATTCTCCCATCTTGTGAAACATAGGAGAAGATTAGGTGCTGTTTTGTTGGCAAAAGGGGATGAACGAAGTATTAACATTAGGGGTGCTGATAATTGTGGCACACATGATTTGAGGTAAAATTATTTCTTATTGTGGGATTTTTTCCCACTGAATAAATGCACTTGAATTGAAGGTTGAATTTTCCTCTTTTTTCATTGTGGTCCTATATTATTTAGAGAAAAAACTGAATTCATTAGAAGCTGAAGAACACATCTTAACTAGGGGTGCCAATAATAATGGAGGGCGCTGTATGTTGTCATGTCAAAATATGTGTTCTCTGGAAAATAGCCTTGACTCTTATATTCATTGATGGTCATGAAGCAGGCATAATATTTTTGAACAATTTTAGTGTGTCTGTAAGCTATACATATGAAATTTAATACACCATACAATTTCTATGATGTAATGCAACATTGTAATGTTACAAAAAATCAGATCTAACATCAAAGGGTAAACTTACTTCAAAACTCAAACTTTTTCTTTGTTATCATGATTTAAACAGCAAACAAAGTGCTTTATGGAACATATACAACTGAATAATACTCTGGACACATAGTAATTCATTCTGAGGATGTGTTCCATAGAATTTATAAAGTAATGACTCATTTTCTGGAGAAGACAGGTTATTTTCACATTCACATGCAATAAAAGCTATCATGGTAGTGCTGTACTGTAGAGACCAAATAATCCCCATGTTTAAAGTTGGGATTCATTGGAAACATTTAAAATGACTTTATTTGTCATTTGTATGAATTTTAGGAGAACCCTTGAACCCAAAACTTTTTAATCATGTGTCCTCAACTACATATGGAAACAAATAGGCATCAATTTGATTCTATATTCCACATTAGATTTTTGGGGGTCCGTGAGACAAACTTTGGTCCTTGATTGTGAAACAGCCCATATAGGCAATTTAACGCTGGAAACGGCCAGACCCGTATCAAATCAGACTCACCCGCCGCAGCGTCTCAGTTAAACATTGCCTGTCTCAAAGACTGTAAGATGGGCGGCTGGCTAACACTATGCCGGTGACCAATCCACCACTGACAGCATGTGAATACCGGTACGTTAGAAGTGTATCACGCCACTAGTAGGAAAGCGGGGCACATGGGGATGCTGGCAACATTGCTGATGATGAAATGGGGCAACAGTGTAAATCCCACTGAGGGTAAAATGTTGCATCGCAATTTTAGCAATGCAAAAGCAGATTTGCATTGCGCAATTGTTTTTGCATTGCAAATTGCGATACAATAACGTACAGTTCAGACCCTGCTAATCCCACCGGTAACAAAATGCTATGTCGGTGACATTAGCCGTTGCTTTGGCCATTGTGGGGATGACTACATTTGGGACTCTGAGGTCCGTATCTGGCGGATGAGCAAATAAATAATCTTTTCAGTTGGCAATGTTAGTAAATTTCTCGCTAATACTCCACGTCCTTATCCAACCTCCACTTTTTTATTCACCAGAATGATTTTAAAGGGAGCACCTATATATATATTGGGGGTTTTATTAGTGGAAAGAGGCTTGAGAATTTAATTGAATATTGCAAATGCATATGCTGCTCTTGCCCTACCAACCTGGTGTGTCATCAGCAACATGGCTGCCGCCGTTATATGCTACTGCCGCCTAAAGCAGCTCCGGAAATTAAACTTAAGTTTCTTTACTTGATGTATGCTTGACGTTCCTACACTGTTGAATGTTTCTCTGGGTACCTGGACATCAAGGTTAGCCAAAAAAGTACTGATTTCATTCAATATTGGTGGAGGTTGAATACGGAAGTCTTTCCCTCCAGGTTTACTAGCTAGTGCGATGGAAATTTGTGCTTGATGGTTTGCTATTCATTTATGCAAATAGTATCGGTAAATCGCTGGAGTTTAAAAGTACTAAGGCTATTTGGTGTTATATAATGAATGGTTATTTCTTAATTGCCTGTTTGGAATAGCAACTTGGCTTGTTTTATGGGGAATTGATGAAATTTTGCACTGAAAACTGCCAACAGTTGCCTGGTTGATATATGCCTTGATGAGATTGAATTCCAATTTGGTATAATGAAGAGATGTACAGAAAGCATTTTTCTCTAGCTAACTTAATGTTACCTGTTGGCTAAATTCATTGTGTGTTGTTGTTTGTAGTGAAAAGAGGAGATTTCATTTGGATAGACAGCTTTTGGCCTTCAGCACGTCTGGTAAGCAAGGGTAAGTGTGATTCAGGTCTGTACGACCTCTGGCAAAAATCATGGAATTGCCACTCGTGGAGGATGTCCATCCAGAATTTTTACTATATAGCAACTAAACAAATTGCAGATCTGACCACTATTTTTGTTCGATAGCTGGAAAGTCTGGCTTCATGAAACACACCTCAAACAAGAATAAATAATTTTGATTTATGGCATTTCTTTTATTGATAAAGTCGAGGGGATAAAAATATGGAATCATTAAATGTTTAGGAAATAAAAGTATTGAATCATTTTGTAACTGGTATTTCGAAAAGAAATATCTACTTAAATCTGAATATGCAAATTAGTCTGTATTTCCAAAAGAATGCTTGTAGTCTTTCATGCGGTGTCTGACATTGGTAATTTGGTTACATTTCTGCCTGCCTTGACGACAGATAATGTCACAAATGAGCCTATATTTTCATTGGCTAGACAAAAACGGTGTAAATACCATGAAAATCTAGCCACCAAGCAGGACTGTCAGTGAAAATAAAGATTAACTTTAAAGTGATTTTAGTGTTCTTACGACTTTTTCCTCATCAAAGTCATTTTCGTAAAGGCATTAGACATGCAAATATTGTGTAAATTTGAAATTTGGCATATTGACTCTCACACGTATAAGTTACTCCCTCTTGCACTTTGTTCTGATCATCAATTATGAGGTCTGTAAAAAAGCTGGAATGTGGGTTCACTCAGGAAAGTTAGCGAACTGTGTCCCATTCTGCAAACACGTCGGCTACAGCAACAACAACAAGGAAAATCTTTTATTAGGTCACAGCTTACAACTACAATAGTGGACACCACCGTCAGAGCAGTGTGTTTGTTGTGTGTCATGGGGTTCATAATAATCGCAGACTTCGGAAGATGATGTGTATGTATTTTTTCCTGCCAAATTCTCCAACGGGGCCTGCCGACCACCATTTACTGTATGTAATTTATTGACTATGGATAAGCACCTCTTCGAAAAATCCAAACTATCCCTTTAATTTTTACTATAATAGTGTTGACTACTACAGCCCAACAGCTCTAACTTGGTACACTGTTATTGCAGAGCTTCCCATTAATTTTAATGGGGTTGCTACATTTCCAAAAGCCTAGTTCTAATAGCCTAGGATCACCGCAATTTTGGTAAAAAAGTGAATTTAAAAATTTGGTCTTGCTGCTAATGTTACATGGACAGAACAATGTCTGCTGCCAACAGCCCTCCTGTACACAGGATATTTAAATGCCACCATGACTGTTGTGCATTTATATCAGGATAACTGCATCTTTTTAAGATGACCGAGGACAATGGTTGTTTCTGTAGCAAGAGATAATTTTTTTTGAACTGCTGGATAGATGCTATGGGCAAGTATATTGAGCAGTTTGCACTTCAGGCTTAGCTGAGGAGTTAAATCCAGGCAACTCCTGAGAAGCTGGGATTGGAGTGAACTCGTCATATTCTAAACAGTGTTCGAGCTCGGGTTGCTTGTGAATATTCAAAAACTGATCCGGGTGTGCTATCTGGTGAGAGAATATTGTAACTGCGTGCATAAATCTTCAGCTCCGTGCACAAAAAAGTTAACATTTTTTTTTGTTGTATATGCTGTAATGTCTTGTGTTATTTCTTGGTAATATAATGTCAAAAATAAACACAATTCATCACAAAAAAAAGTTTAAATACCCAAGGTTTAGGGAATGTTTTCGCCAGAAATTTGGGTCAGAAGTTGTCTCCACACTTCGCAGAATAATGCTAATGTTATTTGTTGCCAAAGTTATTACTGTGGACAGAAATTTTTACTTTTTTATGAGGGAAACAAACAAGAGTTCGAGAAAATTCTAGAAGGCCTGGAAGTAAATATCTGCTCGCATATATGCGCTTTACCCCGATTACTGGTTGTTATAAAATAGGGCCTTCAATGCGGAATGCAGAGTGAACGTTACGACCGCACCTCGGACAGAAATTACGTTCGCAGCCAAAACTGGCTGCGGGGCATGAAATAGGGCTCAGGATATTTCAAAACTCTGTCTAGTTTGGTAAAATAAAGACTGGGAACATATTCCTTCAATTTTAGATGGGCTGTTCTTTTCACAGTGGCCCTGTTGCTAACGTTACGGGACTGGACAGAACGTGTAAAGTTTGCAACTGGATTAATGCATTGGATTCATTACCTGGGACAATTTTCCATCCTGATATTGCCCAATTCCAGAATAAAGTCATCTTTTTAGAGAAAAGTAATAAAATAATAACAATAGCCATGCTTTTGCAGGTAAAAAAATTATCCTTTATTCTGTTGACATATTTTATTGAAAATACAGTGAGATGGTACCATAGGCGCCGATCCCGTGGGTGCTCCGGGGCTCGAGCACCCACTGGTCAATCGGGATGGCTGTTCAAAAAAGAGAGAATGAATAAAACTCATGGTAAAACTGCATCTATTTGAATCATATTATCCAATTAAAATCATTATAGCTCTGTGCCTGTACATGTTACGGTGTAGTCTCTCTCTTGCGAGGGAAGACTCCGAAGTTCTGAACGACTCCTGAGTTCTTGCGAGTTGTCCAGCAGGGCTGCCCTGAACAGGCCCCATCTTAAAGAAAGAATCAGTGATTTATGGTGGTTGACAGGGCAAACGCACTGCAACAAGCCCAGAACATCTCCAACTTCATCTCCAAAACGCAATGGAACCGCCAAAAACGCCTCCAATTGGAGAAACGCGCTGTAAAAACAGAAATGCTGTGTATCCACGTCCGCACAATTGAAGTGCTCCGAACTTTTTTGCTAGCAAGCGAGCAAACAGGATTGCTTGCTTAGCTAGGTAGCTAGTTTGCAAGCCAAGCTAGCGAACAGTCATTCAGTGCGTTTAACGCAAGAGAACATGAATGAATAGCCATTATTTCGCTGACTAATGTTGCTACAATTGAACCTCAAGCATTTAGCTTGCTAACTGGCACTAATAGGTATCAAAAATAAAATTTGCCAGCTAACGTTGACTAAAGAAATCAACAAACTAGCTCACACGCTAGGCTAGCAAGCTAGCTCGCCTGTTCAGCTAGCTAATTTTGGTACATGTAAACCAATGAAACGGTGAATTGTGATTATTTCGCGGATCAGCAAGTGGGCATGAATTAGCAGCGTAGCTAAATCAGTTAAAACATTAGTGAAGCTGGTCAGCTCGTTCGCTAGCTACGGAATTTTTGGGCTAACTAATGTTGGCCAACGTGTGGATGAAATCGCAAACTTTCATTATGAGCACGGTTACTAGGAGCAACACTTTCCTCATCAAGAAGTAACATCAACGGTGAGTGAACAAAAAAAGTTTTTTTTCAACTTTTTTTGTCGTAGCTGTGCGGGCCTATGCATTGATTATCAATCAAATGCATTTGATTGCATGTGCTGTGATGTAGGGTGACGTTATTTAATAGCCTACCACGCAATAATTTGTTTACGTGTTAATATTGTGGCTGCTTAAACATTACAGTTATGCTGTGTTTTGTTGGGTGTTCTGTAGCACTTTGCAAATGAGGTAATGTCAGATTTGTTTTGGGTCATTCCATATGAACTCAACCAAAGTCTGGAAATCTCCCTTAGTGACCGACTCGGATTTGGCTAAAAAAATTTGTACTGGTACCTTAACATATATGATGAACATGTGCAAAATATTTTGTCAAAATTCTAAAGGGTTTTGTGCTGTGGCTCTTCAAAATAGGGTTGTATACCCCATTTTTGACCCTTGCCAATCTCGTATGTTTAAGAACAGCCATATTTGGATGCCAATATCTTGGGAATGAAATGAGTTGTGAGCTTGAAGAGTGGTATAGTTTGTAATTTGCACCCAGGGTTTCAGGGTTTATCATCAGAAAAGTCCTATCTCCTCTAGTTTTTGAGGTATTGGCCTCCAAAGTAGTGGTTTTGTTATGTGCGAAAATGAAAATTTCAATTTTCAGGGGACAACTGTCATGCTACAATTAATCACAATTGTTTATTGGGGCTACATTCCTTCTCTTTAGGCACATGACCATCTGTAGAACGTTTTTGGACAGTATTGAAATTATAATTTAGGAGTAAAATCTGACTGAAAAAATGCAATTTAAGACCAATATTTTGCACATATTCATCATATATGTAAAAGTACCAGTGCAAATTTTTTTAGCCAAGTCCGAGTCGGTCATTATGGGACCTCTGGTTGAGTTCATATGGAATGACCCTTTTGGATGGAGGATTTGCAATATGATTTATGCTCATGTGAGTCTTTTTACTAATAGTTTTTACTGATCGTTGACAGCAGAATATCAGGGAGTGATTAATGAATGAATAGAGTTGTTAAGGAGCTGAAAAGTACGTCATGGTTCAATTACTACCAGCACTACGGAGAGCCCTGCGTTTGCATGTAGTCTCTGGCTAGGCATATTGTATGACTAATTTCCATGTCGGTTTGTGGATTTGGTAGACGCTATTTATTCAGAGAAGCCTCTCGAACTGATTGGGTGACTATTTATTTCTGTGTGATGTGTGTGCACGCGTGTGCGGGTGGGTGCAGTGTTCATGTCGGTCAAAGCTTGCAAAAACACTTTCATTTTACTGGTTATTTATTTATTTATTATAATTTTTTTTAATAGTTGCAAGTTATTTTAGGTTTTGAGCACCCACCAGCATACACAAAAATCAGCACCTATGGAGGGTACATTTTATACTGGTTCAAAAATAAAAGTTGTCAATTGGTCACACTTTCGGTGGAATCTGCCAGATGGAAATATTTTTCTCAATAGTTGACACAGAGGTGTTTATTGAAATTTTGGACCATTTTCTCATTCCATCAGTAGAAAATTGGTCAGGCGATTAAGTAATTTTTTTCAGGATGACTGTGCATCTTGCCACGGAGCCAGCGTTTCATCAGGAAAGGCGTATCAACTCAATGACATGGCCAGCTAACAGTACGGATCTGAATTCAATTGAATATTGATGGTAAAAATAATTTTTCTTTAAAAAAAAAAGGTCCATGACAAGGCTCCATCCTGGAAAGCTGATATGTGAACCACTATTTGATAAAGTTGCAGCCAGTGTGTTGGAGAGGGTTGAGTTTCATGAGTGCAGTCTATGCCTCAAACAATTAAGGCCATCATAAAAGTTTGAAGAGGAGCCAGGGAGTGCTAATTCTGATTTTGTTGATGTTTCTTTCATTTTTCCCTTTACTTGATGTGGAAAAATTTGCTATTGATTTAAAATACTTAAATCTAATTTGTCTGAGGTATGTGAAGCTAGACTTCTTGTCTATTGAACAAAAATTGTTTTGTGTCATATCTGTGATTTGTTTATTTGCTATGAAGTTAAGAAGCTGGTTGAACATCACCCAAGATTGGTGATTTTATCATTTTTTCCAAGTGGTGTGTGTGGAAAGCTAACAAATCAGAGCTAATTGTTCTGGATCCATTTGTCCTAACTTTATCTTGAAGCATAACGCTGTCGTTATTCTGCTGACAGGCGGCAAGAGCCTGAGAATGGCTAATTCTGCAGCCTACTTCTGGCACGCAAGCACAGTTGTTGAACTGTGTGGACTAATGATGATTGGGACCACAGACTTTCGCACAGGAGACATTGCTTTGATCCCCATTTCCTCAATTAATATTGAATTTCCCAAACCATAAACCCTAACTTAAACCTTAAAAAAAAAACCAAAAAAAAAAACCACCTTTTCCTAACCTTGAACCCTGAACCTAAACTTTCAGGTGACACTTGGAAAGCTTAAAAAGCATAGGCATAGGCAAAATTTCTGCCGGCAGAATAACCAGGTTAAAATTTCTACCTTACCTATTTTTCAAATTTGTGTAATGGGAAACGCACCTATCATTTCTTGGCCTTTTTTGAGAATAAATTAAAAAGTAGCCTACTCTCAGATGTTGGAAACTGAACAGTGGGCAATTCCTCGTTAAAGGAATTACAATCAAGAGTAATTTTCATGTAATTTTTACCTGCGGTCTATTACTCTAACGCAGTAGCTCACTTGATGTGTACAGTATCTAAGGTTTGTTTGAAATATTGGGATTATGCACCTTAGCCCAAGCTTTAGGGCCAAATTGTTGGAATTAAGTCAGTGATCAGTCCTTCCCTATGCAAAAAAGGACGAGATCAAGCCCTTGATCCATCATGACTTATGTTGAGGTGACAACAGTGGATTTTGATGACTGAGTTTTGTACTGACTGGTGAGAATAGGTCTTAGATTTTCGAAATACATCGTGTCCAAAAAGTTCATGCACCGCAGTGGGCAACATGTCTGTCTCCAAAATGGTTTGCACCTGGTCAGCCAGGTGTTGTGAGGTTGTTTAATTAGTTCATTTGTTTGTGAGAGGCCAATAATCCAAGAGAGAACTGTCACTGAGAGAACCTTTTTGGTAGTGTTGCCACGATGGCCAAACAAAAAACTGGAAAGGCTGCTCTTTCAGAGCCTGTGGTCCGTGCTCAAGCCATTGCCTTGCGCAGGGCAGGGAAGGCTTGCAGAGAGGAGCTCAGGACCTTGTAGCATACAATGGGTGAAGGAGTGGTGGCAGAGACACCAAACTTGTGACTCCCTTGAAGACGAGCCCCATGCAGGTCAGGTCATTGATGCCACAGACTCAGTCAATGACTAAAGAATCTTTGGGAAGCAGTCTCTAAGAGTACCATCCATCGTTTTCTGACTGAGAAAATGGGTCTGAGAGCATACAGAAGACAGTGGATTCCTCGCCTTACCGAACTGTTAAAGGAGAAGCGGCTGGCTTTTACAAATAAGTATGCCACAATGACCCCAAGACACTGGGAAAACAGCCGAAATGACTGAATCTACACTGACGATTAAAAGAAGGTGACACCTTCCGAACAAGTCAAGTTCAGCGCCCTTTGCATGGTTTGGGGGAGGATTTCATCTTCAGGGTTGTTGGAGTTGCATGTTGTACCCCAGGGCACCAGCATCAATGCTGAGTATTATGTCAAGAACATTCTCCAGCCAGTGCTACTTCCCATACTCACCAGAAAAAAGAAATCGGGGCCCCGTCACTGCTAGGAAGATGTTCAACAGGCGTGCGGAAATGGTCTTCGTGCAAGATGGTGCCCCCGCACATATTGCTGGTGCAACTCAGCAGTGGTGTTCTGAGCAGCTTTTTGGCTTTCTGCGCAAAGTGGAATGGCCACCCAACTCCCCGGACTTCAACTCGATTGAGAACTCCTGGGGTATCCTGAACAGTTGGGTCTTCCACAGGCTGTGCGGGAGTGGGGGAACTTTGAGCCTTCTGTTCTAAACAACTTAGTGCATTCTATGACCCACAGGCTGAGGGCAGTAATTAAGATGCAGGGGGGATACACTGGCTTTTGAATAAACACATTCTGTTGAATATTCACAATCTGATTTTCTGTTGTGCATGAATTTTAGGGACACTGTATAGTCACCAACTTACATTTGATGGCCGCAGCCTATTACTGCTACTCAAATTTTTTAGAGAGCCACATGCACTAAATAAAAGAGCCACATGTGGCTCCCTAGGCAGAGGTTCCCTAGCCCTGTTGTTGCTACTTGCCTGTGCTTTTATCAGTTTCACTGGCATGCCTACTGAGCTGTATAACACAAAGTTTGGGGTAATCTATTTTGTAGAAGGCAATACGAAGGTGAAAGTGTCTCTAATAGAATTACGGTAGAAAAAATGCCATTATTTTTGCCTTTACTTTGACAGGCATTTCTCTGAAATCTGGCAATGATAGGCAGTAGGTTTAAGCTTAAGTTGGTGGCCTAGGATTTTGAACAGGCCATGGTAAGTTTATATTGACTGGTATGTTCACAGATATTTTATAGGATGCCATTTATGAGAGAGACAGCAGTAATGGAATTACATTTTCTGATTATCTACTAAATTTATTAAAGTCAAAACAACAAAGCAATTGAAAATTGGTATCATAAGTGATGTTTGTGTTGCTGACCTCGTTGAAAATGGACTTATTGCACAATGAGCCACTAGAATTTAATACTTTGGCTACCAATGTTAGGAAATACAGTAAATACCAAGAAATAGCTAAATATCTTTTAGAAGTTGTCAGCTTTGGAAAAAAAAACGTTTGATCCTTGTCCTGGAGCTAAAAAAAAAAAGCAAAATTCAAATCTAAATTTTGAGATTACCGTCAAATATATTTCAAAACGGTTTTCAGTGTCTGATTTGGTAATGAGTCATCTACATGAAAACCAATATATTACTAATATAAAACACTTTTTAAATAGCTGTATAAACAACTCCCATGTGGAATTGCCGTAGTATTGATATCTTTGATTCTGATCATGAAAAATTAAGTGATTAGGTGAATAAATGTATTTGCAGTTTTTAACGATAAATTTTAGAAAAATTGGTCGAAAGTATAATTATTCTTTTATAATGTACCACTCTTTTTAAAATGCATGTGTTAATTCTATGACACTTGACTGTATAACCTCTATATGTAAATGGTTATGTAGGCAATAGAATTTTTTTCTTTAGCATCTGAATAAATGCTTTTGATTTGTATTTGTCATTAGAGCCATCAAATAGGTCTTTCAAGCTGATGGGCTTGTTGATTTTATCTAATTAGTGGTGTAAATAATCTTTCATCTGTATTTTTCAAGAATGTGAACAATTTTTCACATACATGAAAGGATCATTGAATCACTTGCAGGTCATAGATTCAAATACAACTCATTTCTTTACATTTGAATCGTTTTTGAAATGATCTGATTGTGGACTCTGATATCAGGCATTTTAAAAATATCCATGCAGTATCCTGACAAACAATTTGCTAACTGCTAAATATTTTCTGCAAATAATATTGGTTTAGTGTGCTGTGGTGCTAACCCTCCAAATGAGAGAGTATGTTGTTTGTTGTTGTTTTCAGTTTGGAAATAAAGAACTTTGAACTGCGGCGCTATCTGATGCAGATATGTGAAAGAGAGAAACAAGCAATGGCAAGAAACCATGAGCTCCAACGACAAATGGAGAGTATAGAAATGCACATGAATGCACTGTGCTTTAAACACAATGCACTCCATTTGGAAAAGGTAAATATGATGAACTAATCAGTGCTGGGTTATTTTACTGACATTGTGAGTATTTATCCACGTTCTCAGCACGGGTGAGATTAATGTGGTCTTAATTAGCAGAAACAAAGAGGCTGTTTGATGCAATGTTAGTGTATTTATCAGGTATACATGTAGAGGCATATAGGCCTATGCATTTACATGGATGTGCATTGCCAATATAGTGATGCATCTGCGGTGGTACATGTTGCATGTATTTATTTAGCAGATTCTCTTGCCCTGGTATATTTGAAGCAAAGTTGCTTCTCAACTTGATGCAGTCCTCCAGCCTTTCAGTGCCATTGTTTTAAACTTGACAGTTTGAGTACTAAGTACATTATTCAACCTCAACAGCTCAGGTTCTGGTTGGAAGTGAAGGGCGGAGAGCAGTATTGGTAGCTGGCCACAGAGATTTTCGACTGCCTACGTGCTTCAAGAATAATAAGTTACAAACATGATCGACATTGACTCTGTACTGTTCCTCACTGTTTCCTGATATGTTCCCGGGTGCTGTCTGGGGGGGTGGGGGTATCCCCTGTGGTGTCTTCACTGACCTCCTACGCAACTATCCGAACTGACGTGATGATTGCTCTGGGTGTGCTTTCTTCCTCTTCCCTGGAATGGCCGTGCAGGTAAAGTCTGTGATTGAAAATTAATTAATCAATTTTCTTTAAAACAGCAGTTACAATGCAAACTGTTCAGTTACCATTTGTTAGAAATGGAGTGCCCCAGCATTAAATATCATATTCATGTTTGAGGGTGCTAGCCTGTGTACTGTGCAGCTAAGGAATCAAATTTGGCAGCCGCAAAAAGGCTTCCTTTAGTTATGTTTGTTTTATGTGTTTATATTGCATGTACATTTGACATGAAGGGATGCTTCTCAGCAAGTAATAGCAAAGAGTTTCCAGATAAAGGAGCATCTATTATGTTTTTAGATGTTTGAAGGACTGGACTGTACTGTCTTTTGTTTGGATTTTGCTGACTTATCCCAATGGTAATTACGTAAGAAAAAAAAAAATCTCCAAGTGCTTATCGGGCTCTTTTATGAACTTTTTTGACACTGAAGAGGATTGTTCTGCTGAGGACGTATTTTTCAAAAAATATGGTTTAAAATACAGGAAGAAATGGATTCAATATATTCTTACCTCTTTTATTATTGTTCTTCAGTTTAGAAGCTCCACAGTTTTGCCACTGTGAACATCGTTCAGTTACAGAATGCTTAGGTTACTGTTGCATGTGGGTAATTGATAGTTATTACATTTTAGAGGTCAAGAGTGTTTACTGATCAATAAAGAAGTACGTATGTTGTTGCTGTTATTATTATTATTATTATTATTATTATTATTATTATGCGTATTATATATATATATATATATATATATATTATAATAATGATAATAATAATGTATTTATGTATTGAATTTAAATTAAAGTGACTGTAATTGAGAAAATTGATGCAGGATTTCTTTGTGCAGTAGTGGATGGACAGCAATTGGGAATACAATGAATGTTGGTGCTGCTGTTGTATGTAGTTAATGTGGAGTCAGATTATCCCCAACACTGAATAACCATGCTCAAAATCTTTGTCTTTAGTTTATCAAATCAGTTAATTATGCCCCACTAAATGAATTGGCCAGTACAGATAAATTGAAGTGTTACACAGATTAGACTCTTTATTTATGAATGATTCACAAATAAAGAATCTAATCTGTGTAACACTTCAATTCAATCTGCTGGCTCGTTGCTCTTTTCTATCTGGGTCAGATCCAAAACCTGTCAACCTCCAGGCTTGAACTTTAATCTAATGTACTTATTTTGATAGTTTTGTCCCAAAGAATAACAATTTAGGCTTTGTTAACAAGCAATGAATACATTTTAATGCTTTTTTTATTAAGGCATACTGCGTAATTATAGCAGTAAATCTTTAGCTGGTTGCTGGGAATTTATAATTTTTCTGATTTCCTCCATAATGCATGTCTCATTTTCATATTTAGATTGATTATAAATAACCTCAGTAATTATTTTTGGTTATACTGCAGTGGTGTCCCAACTTGTGTCAATCATGCATACCCCACCTAATTTAACTCTTGCTCTATTTTTGATGGGACTCTATTGTTCTGAATTCTGTCCATAAAGCCTGCTGAGGTTTTGGATCTGGCCTATTTGCTCACAGATTGGACCTCCTGCATTTCTGTGGCAGCACATTTTCATAATACTGAGGAAAAAATGGTAGACTAACACTTCCTATTTTGCTATATAGTTTTGCAAAGGGTATAGAAGACAGCTTGAATTCTTCTGCTATTTTAAAGTCTATTTGGATTGTTTTCAACACATGAACTATAATGACATGTTTTTTTTTTTTTTTTTATAAATGATTGGTATTATTTAATGACTGATGCAAGGTAAATGATGACTATCACGGTCACATACGACTTACATCTTGTTGTGGCAAAACGCATTCTGTCACTTGGAGATAAAAATATTTTTACCATTGGATTCCTGTATGAGGCTAAGGAACAATGTGGTGACGTACAGTGTTTATTGTCAGTGGCCAAAAAATAGTATAACATAATAACAAAATAACAAATTTTGTGGTTCTAATGAATGCAGCTCTTAATTGCACTTGTCATTGCTGTCCTTGATAAATGGCGTGGTGTGTTAGAGTTAATCCCACTGCCTTTAACTGTGCCATTACACTGTTTAATTAGAGTTGGCCTAAGAACGCCAGTCTGGCTACTCAGATAATTGATTAAAAGTGCTGGCAGTCGATGTGTCGGCAACTCTGCAGAGAATTCCCATGACGCGCCGCCGCCAACGACGCCGAATCTCTTTTTTTTTTTTTTTTTTTTTTGTGGAATATTTCTATGTTTGTTGTCTTTGTCTGTTAGCTATGTGGCTTTTTCTTTTGTCAGTAGGATTGTGCCCAACAGCCCATAATATTTGACAAGCGTAGTACCAACATGTTTTTGACAATCTGATTTGTTTAATATTTCAGAGAACATTTCCGGTCTGATTTTATTTATTTGTTTATTTGCGCAGAAAAATGTTTTTGCCCTCCATCATCTGCATTTTATGGAAATACAGGAATTGTAGTTTCCGAAAAGGAAAATGAGCTCTGGTTTCTAGCTTAAAAGTTGATATTTCTCATTTTTACATGCCTGTCCTCAACAGTAAAATCAGCAGAAAGATGACACATTTAATTTGAAATATCAAGGGGAATTAAATTGCTGAATATGGCATTACTGATTAGTTTCATTGACCACAGTTCTGCAGATATTTTCTGTCGAAAGTAATTGCACAGAAGGACTTCTGGGAAGAATTGAGTGGGGTAAAAACAATATCTCAGAAAACATTATCTGAATTGACTGAATGTTAATGCATTTTGACAGGTTCTGTTGCGGTAAAGTTATAATTCTCTCCTTAGTTTTTTGCCAAAAGGGAAACCCAGGTCAAACCTCAAGTATATTCGCCTGAGCACGCTGTGATCTTCTATCTGCCACTGAGTTTTCCTCGAAGTGATATCAGCCTACCAAAACTGCAAAATGATTCGCAACTACCTGGGAATTCTTTGTGGAACTGCATGTCATCATGGAGTCACAGTTGCAGGAGTTCGGTGACGTTTTGTGGATTGCATTTTTGCTTGTTGATTGATGTCTATCGTTTTTTGGTTGGAACCTTTTCCATCTTGACACTCACTTCCCATTTCACTAGAGCCCGGGAAGTGCGATGACATTAAAAAAAATGTATTTCTTGGCTGTAAGATATGTCGTTCCCACAATTTAGTTAGCTTTTGTCTGCGAGGTACAAGTCGCTCCCTAAATTAATTAACACGTTCTCAGGATTTTGTGAGCTCAAATTGAGGTACCAACTTCAATCTTCTGGCCACCATGTAAGTCATGGGAACAACGTGTATCTAGGGCCATAAAATATATTTTTATCATGTCTTTGCTTTTTCTGAGCTGCATGCATTTCCGAAATGGTTCAGGATTTTTTCCAGGTTCAGTAGAGGATGAAAAGTCTTCCCAGAACACTTTCCATCCCGGTTTGTGCAGCCGCAAGCCTGACTTAACACTACTTTTCTGCACGCTGCATGTAGGGGATACTGTACAGGTCTTGCGATATCCTGGACAAGTTGTCCACAAAAATGTCACAGCTATGCTGGGGGTTAGTGTTTGAAGGAGAAATATGCCTGTTCCTGTAAGGACCAATGGATGGCTCTGCTTGTACTGTATGGAGTCTACTTCCACAAATTGGGGAGGACTTTATTGAAATCAACTCAAGGTTTGGCATGGGTTCCCCTTTAATTCCAAGAGTCATAATATATCACTGCCAAAGATGGTAAAAATTATTTTGACAAGCATGCAGCACTTGGCGTATTCCCCTTCTGTTGTCCGTTTAGGACTCCGTAACTGCTAACAAGCTCAAGGCTTTCTTCAGCCATCCAAGTTACCTGTAGTACTTGGAAGATCATTCACTGTTAACCTAATTGTTTTGTCATTGTCTTCAATGTCAAAGGGTTATAATTATTGAAATATTGGGAGTGCAAGTCTCCCACAGTTGGAAAGTTTGGCACCCTTTTTTTGTTTTCACCTTGAGAATGCACAAAAAAACTTCAATCTTATTTATACATTCATTTTTTTTGGCGAAGGTGACATACTGAGTGTGAAAATATTGCACTCTCTTTGGATGGTATTATTTTGGAATCCATTGCGGTCACGCTTGCTTCTAAAACTCCCGGCACAAAAGTATCTTTGTCAGTGCTTTGTGCCGAAACAAAACATTATTGGCAAGGCACTAAAGATCTCTCAGCCTTGCCATTACATCAAACAGATTGGAATCATCATTACCCAAGGCACACGCAAAACTTTTAACGTCTGAGTATTTTGCGTGAGGGTGTAAATGTGGAATACAGCCTGACAATATATAGGTCCATCCAATGTACTTCATTTGTGGCCAGTTTCACATTGTTGGTATCATTAATTGTTGAGAAACAATTTCCAATTTTCCAAATTTCCAAGGTCAAAGTCACTGCACGTTGATCAAAGATCAAATTCCGATGAAAGTGGGTCAGTGCACAACTACGGCCCAGGGTCCTTACATGTAATTAGTATGAGGAGTTGAATATTAATAGCTACGGAGTACTAGCCTGCTCAAAATGTGAGATGGACGACAGACTCATTGACAGATGTACAGACGCCATCATGGTAACAGAACCCCATCAACATAATGGCTGAGGGGTCAAAAAAAATCTTTTCATTTTTCAACTTGGGTTAAAAAAAATGTCAGCTATTGCAGAGAAATCTTCAGTGTACCTCCCCTTAGAAATAGGTATACATTTAGTCTGTATCTGTAATAATGCAGGTGTATAATCCGGGCTGTTGCATCTGTGTAAATGATGTAGTTCAAGCCCATAGCTGCTTATTCCTTCACTTAAAGAAGCTAAAGCTCTTTTAGATTAAATGTCGGGAACATCTCATAATAACTTGGAGCATGCTGTCTAGTGCAGTGACTTGTGACTATGAGCAACCCCCACTCTCCCTCTCAGCTTGCAGATATTGTAATGAGCAAACCGGCACCATCACTTCATTATGCATACAGCCCCATTGCTGGCAGTGTGCATGTCCCTGAGGCTGCAGCATTCATTAAGGAAAGCTTACCGGGCTGAAAGCTGGAAACGGATGATAACAGGATATGATTTTCATATTTAATACGTTCCTAGGAAGAGCACGCGCGTGCCACAGATTGATAGAAGAATCAATTGCTACTTTAGTGAAACACTTTCTACATTGCCCCGCAGCCACCGATGGAATCACTCAGCCAAGAAATTAACTTTTTCACTTTTTTTTTTAACCTACTTTGTGGATCTGGTGGGTTGTCTGTGTGGTATACGGTGAATGTTATTAAGCAGCTAACTGTTTGGTATTTAAGACTCTTATCAGAAAAGAAACAGGAGCCCTGCTTTTTGTTATTATGATGGGTGGAAGGTTTTGTAGTTTCTTCTTCCCTTCTCAGCGCCACAGCAGACATAAATCAAAACTTTTGTGTAGGATTGTTAATAAGATTAAAAGTTAAAACATTGATCTTATAACAGTTTTCTGAAAGCTTGTTTAAAAGAAAATGAAATCCAGCCTTAAACCTGTTCTCTGACACTTTCAAACACTGTTGAGTGAATATTTTTCTTATAAGGAGCATTGTTAACTTTGTTGTGGGTGTTGAATTTTAGCATCCATTGGCTTGAGTGTAACAGAACAGTGAATATATTTGTAATTTCAAGCACCAAAGGTTCAAGATTTAGCATGGAAAATAAATGGCCGATAAAGCTACCAGTAATAAAATGCACCACAGCTAAAGGTGAATGATGTCTTTAACTGTTTGAGCCTTAATATTTTGGCCAAATTGTCATAGTATAAATGATGCAAGTTGAATTCTGATATAATTGTATTACATTGTCTTCTATCATTGTAACCACTTTTATTCAGTTGAACTATATTAATCTGTAATGGTCGTATTGGTGGACGGAAAAGGACGTACCATGTTTGCAGATCGCAAGCATAATTGAACAATTCCAGGCAGCAAAATATGAAAGAAAAACTCTTGAATTTATCCCTCATTTCTAAGTTCCTAATGATGCCCATTTTATGGGGAATGTTACGCTAGTTTTTTTTCCTCTTCAATACATTGTTTTTTTTTTTCTTCTCAGAGAAATGCATTGCAAGGATCAGCGGCCAGGAGCGGCTCCTCACATGTTCCTAAGGGTTTGCACCGGCCTGCTGCCACCTTCCCAGGCCACCAAGCTTCAGTATCCCTGCTTATAAACGCTGAGGCCACAAGGCTAACGTCAGTTCCGCAGTCCAATGTGAAGCCTAATGGCTACTCCCATTCTTTGGGGCAGTTGGACAGCAGCACATCAAAAAATTTTCGGCGTTCAAAAAAGGGCACCGGCAGCCCCACATGTGTATTTGATGATTTTCCCTCTTCACGGGACGCGGGCAGGAGAGATTCTGGAATCGAGGCAGAGGCTCTGCTTTCACACAACTTTGCATCACCAGTCAACAGGCCGAGCATGGGCTCTGAGCAGGCTTTACTCTGCCTGGCCTCGAATGAGCCTGACAAAGTGGTTCCAGCAGCCATCAAAGTCACCCAGGAGGGCACTAAGTCACTGAAAGGTCCTTGCTATCTCTCAAGTGATGGAGTTACAACTGGTCATGGTCAGTATATTGCTCAGATGTCATCCCCTAAATTTGCATCTACTACTTAATTTTTTTTTTTTTTCAATGAAAAATTGGTAGAACCTGTAGGTTTGTGATTCCATGTTAGGGCTTGTCTATTAAAAATGTGTTAATTCATAGAGGGCACAACCAGGGCTGGGAAACCAAGCAGAAGTGTGGCTTATGTTTGACCAATCATATTTGTATTAAGCTCTGAAATATGAAAAAATGAAACTATTTTTTGGAAGCAAGAACTTTTTTGGATTGGTGATCTTATCAGGATTGCTTTAAATATTTGGAAGCCCTGAGTCAACTTCTTGCTGCATTCTAGGTTCGTTAGCGTGCAGTAATTGTCACTTTTTTTCCTTTAGATAGCGAGAATCATAGCGATCTGAGTACAAGTGCAGAGAAGACTGTAGACCGGAGTCTGAGCTCGGGTAGTGACCTTCCTCTCCCTCAGAATGAGGACAAAGACCTGGTTGGGTTTTGTGGAGACCCGGCACTCTCCAGTGCCAGCAACTTCAAGCCCAGCCAACCTAGGGGCATTGCAGAGAGAATCGACGAACCGACGATGGATGCTGGCTACTGTAATACCAGTGCGCACAAGGAGTCAAAGCATGCAGTAGAGTCTAAGGATAAGCAGGAATTTCCACATGGCAAAATGCAGTTGGCATCAGATGAGACCTCACCCATGTGAGTATAAAGTGCATTTGGTAAAATGTACCATAAAATAGACTGACTAGCATCTTTTTATAGACTTATGTTACAGGTCAGAATTCAATACAATGCAATACTTAGAGGCTGAGCTTTGCAGAAGGGTTTATGCTCCAATTGGCCTGATCATTATCACCACCTGCCTAATGTTGTGTGGGTCCCCCTTTTGCCACCAGAACAGCTCTGACCCGTCGAGGCATGGACTCCACTAGACCTCCACTAGGCCCTAATCAGACTTGTTCTTCATGAAATTTCAGTGGCTTTCACCAAAACTATTACAGATGGAGCTTAGGTTTGAATTGGAGGCATATAGGAGGTCCTCCATGAAATTTCATTCGGTGACCTTGAACTTGAACTTTGGTGTCCTGCAGAGGCCAAACTTCACTGTGAAATTTCAATGACTTGTATCACCAAAGTCATAATAAAAAGAAACTAAATGTGTATTGGAGACATGTATGAAGTCATATATGAACTCTCATTTGGAGACCTTCATATTGACCTTTGAACGTCAAACTTGAATTGGTGAAAATTCAATGACTTCTAATGCCTTTTATTGCTAAAAAAGGTCACAGATAGAGCCGAATATTGTATTACAGACTTTCAGGAAGTCACACATAAACTTTCATTTGGTGACATTCAACTGGACTGTTGATGACCTTTGAATGTCAAACTTAATGTAAAACAATTTCAATGACTTGTATTGCCAAAACGGTCCCAGATGGAGCCTAGTAGTGATGCGCGGGTCGAGGTTTTTTAACACCCGCACAAACCCGACCCGACGTGACAGCTAATTCGACGCGCCTGCCCCGCTAAAACCCGCTCTGATTTTCAACCTGAGCCCAACCCGACCCGACACAAAAAGGAGGCAAGAGAAAAAGAATATAGTGGGTCTGTGTGACATGATTTGCCATGGAAAAAAACGATTCCTCTGTCACGCTATGGATTTGAGTGGAGCACAACATACATTTGGCTTTTGGCTTGAATTCTTAATACAAAGTTTAGGCGCTGTTTATTAATTGAACCTTACCGTGATTTCTGATCTTTGCAACCAAACGAAATGGCATCAGGCAAAATATTGCAAACAGGCTGTTTTATTGGAACAAAATTAACATGACAGTGGCGCACTGGCGCTATCGCCTACTCTCCCATACAGTGTTGCGATATCCTGTCAGGAAATTTTATTTTCCTTGTATATTTATTTCAAGATTGTTTGGGGGGGGCTTTTAGGGTATTTTTTCAACACAGCTTATAATGTAGGCCTAGGCGTATTTTTCCCAAACTATGCAAAAACAAAATCGCGTCAACAGTGCTAGGGTTTAAGCGATTACGGCGCGCTTCCTGGACACGGCCAGCCGAACTGAAGGTTCGCTCGCTTGTTGCGCTAGTTGCTGGGACGCAGAGGACTGTTTTGGCCACCAAGGAGTTTGACACGATTATTCTTTGTCTCGTGGTATGGTAATTAATAAGAGCAAGACTAAGTTTATGACCATACATGCTCCAGTAAGGATAAGTTACCTCTTCGTTTGGGTGATATGTGTATAGAATGGTATTATAGAAATGTATATCTAAGAAGTGTCTTTACTGCCAATGGCAGCACACGCTCTGCTGTCAGAGAACACGCAGCTGATAAACGGAAGCACCTCAACAAGTTGATTTTATTTTTGAATAAGAATCGTGATATGCCTTTCACTGTAAAGTGGCGAAAAAATATTTTGTCTATGTGCTGTTTGGACCCACAGGTCAATAAAATTACTACTATATAATATTTCGGTGCTGACTGCTGAATGATTTATAAGATGAGCTGTAATTCAACCTTTAGATCCGTAGTCTAACCGTGGAGGATTATGCCGCGCACCAGTGACTGCGTGTACACGGAGAGTAGGAAGAGGGAGAGGTACAATTGGCATTCTATCCTGCTTAAGGTAGCGTTACATCGTTTGGCTAGAGCATATTATCTAGGCTGTATGTCTAGAGTCCTCAAGAGGCCGATAGCGTATTATACTTTTTATTCGCAATTTCGTGGGAATTAGATGTCGCCACTGTTTGGCCCAACCCGCCCGCACCCGCTAAATGTTATTAAAATATTGACCCTCCCCGCCCGAACCCACGGGTTTGGGGCCGACCCGCGCATCACTTGAGCCTAGATTTGTATTAGAGACATATGGGTATTTTCTCAATACGGGTGTATTTAAATGGCCGTCACATCTAACTAATAATAAAATTAATTAATAATTATTTATTAAAACTTTAATAAAAATATTAAAGTTCCTCCCACAAGGCACCAAAATGCGTCGGGGAATCTGCCTTTACGATACGTAAATTCAGACGTTTCGTCCTAATAATCCTTCCTGCAAGATAACCATTGAATTCAGCAGGAAACCTGCGAATTTAGTAACCAGTCTCATCAAATTACTAAAATTAATAAATAAAATAACCAATAGCCTATTAGTGATTAAAGAACACAATTTAATTAATAATCTGAAGGAATTTTGGAGTTCTACATAGGCTATTTTGACTCTGTCTCCCACGTGTTACTGCACCAAACAGACACCCGGTTTAATAAATGAATTTATTAAACAACGAACACAGAATATACATGGGCTAATCTACGGAAGGACTATATACGAACTATAGAAAGTAACAATGGTGTGTGTGTACGTGCAAGTGTGCATGTGTGTTCTTAGCGTGCATGCAGGACGCACGCGTGTGCGCAATTTTGGGAGTAGACAGGCGCGTGTCCGTGCGCGTGGCAGATGCGCGTGCCTGCTCGTGGGCATGAGTTCCTTTGTCTTGGGACCGAATCTCTCCGCACAAGCAGCTTAGAATTTCTAAGTGTAGCTATAGTCGGCGATGCGCGACTGGTTAAATCAAACTAGATTCAACAAATTGCGAGAAGAGTTTGCTTCAGCTCATACGCAATTTGTATTACTAATTGATTTATCATCCATGCTATGGCATGCGTGTTAGTTAATTGCAGCGTTAGAAAGTTTGCCAGAAAAAAAAGATTATGCATGTTAAAACAAACAATCAATGGCTATTTAACCCAAGAAGAAATTTTGCTATAAACTCCTGATAACCATTTTTTCCAAGTCCGATAGCAAGCTACTAAATGAGCTCATAGCTGTAACATGCAAACAGTCTAAGCGCTGCCTGTGTGGAGTGCGTGAATTGATGACCAGTACTGGGAAAAATTCCAAATCCAATTTCCACTTTTTCAGCTTGTAATTAGCCAGAACGATTTTTAAATGCATTCCTGACCGTAGTCGGTTTGTGGACACAGACTCCTATTTGAGGCATTGCGCTGACAAGCATGCTTTTGCAGTTCTTTATATGACAGGCTTATTATCACCTTTGATACAATACTACTAAAACTCGTCACATGTACTACTTCCATTTACATGACAATGCGCGTCCATGAACTTTGGGGGTGGGCACCGGGGCGGAGTATGAAGGAAGGGGTGGGTCTGTATTCGTTAACACTTCAAATATCTACCTCTCTATTCTTTTTCTCCCACATCACTGACTACTCCTTTAAAGCCGTATCTCAAAAACGGTCTGATGATTTTTTTTTAATTTGGGGATGTGTTCAAATGGGACATCAAGTTAATGCCCAAGCAAAAATTTTTTGATTGAATCGTTCATTTAGACTTGCTGGCCATTTTCATGCCGAAAATATCCACTTTTGGCACTTGGGTGCAATTTTCTCAAAAACTGTCTGATTAATTTTTTTATCCCAGCAATGGAATCAGTATCATGACCTGCTTTAACAGTGTAAACAGCGTTTTGATTGAATAGCTCCTTCATAGCGCCGCCGAGGCAACATGTCTGGACTTCATCATTTTTTTGGGTGTTTTGCTGCAAAATGTGCCGCAACTTGCTTATTATTGCATTCATGGTATAGGTATGAATTGAGCATACACAGCATATCATGCCTGCCGAGCGTTGTCTGTTGTTCAAATTTGACCTTGAGCCGAAAGGTCATGGTCAAATGGAAAAAATGTGCTATAATTCTCTTAATATAGCATTTAGAGCTATGTATGCCATGTTTGAGGCATCTATAGTGAATCAGGTATGCCGAACATTGTGAGTCAGTCACATTTGACCTGCAAAAACTCTCTTAAAGCAGCACTATGTAATTTTTTTTCACTCTTAAATATATATTTTCAAGATCATTCGGGTGATGCATCAACTCAGAATAGGTTGAATGACACCTTTTAATGGCTCGATCGCGCCTGCATCGCCTTCACTGGCACTATGTTACTTCGGGTTTCGGGTAGGAACCCAGGCCCAAGAAAAGAACTAAAACTTATTTACTGCTTTACGACATACGTCACACCATCTCCCTCCCTCACGTCTCTCAAGACCTGGGAGTGAATGTAGAATGAAGCAGAGTCTGAAGTGGTTGTAATGCCTAAAGCGGCGTGGAAACTGAAGAAGGCAAATGTGTTGTCCGAGGAGACATTTAAAAGAAAAAGAGAACTTGATAAAAAAGATCCAGGTCTAGGGTCAACATTGGGACCGGCTTTAACTCGCTGGGAAGAGCTGAACGACTATTGGATGAGAGATGCCCGACCAATGGGGACCTAGCGTTTTTACCTTTGGACGAATAAAGACAAATTATTAGCTTCATCCTTCATTCTAGATCTGGTTTCTAGTGCGTTTGAACTCGCTTTGTGTCAGGCTGAGTCATTGAAATCATCTAGTAGCCCGTTTATGCTCAGTGAAATAATAGTCTCCGCCGATTTATCTAGCTAGCTGGTATCTGACTTGCTAGCTAGTTGTCATGCTATCGCTAGCTGGAAAATATTGCTAAATTAGTCACCAGCCAAAATTCGTGATCATAAACGTTGTAACGAGCATAGTAAACTGGTATGTGAGTGTGACTGAATGAAACCCGGAATCAATGTGATGACGTTTATTTGCATGCAACATGAAGATGTTGTGCAGATTTGTGGGAGTGAGGGGAAAGGGAGTGAGTGAGTGTAGGAAAATGGTGGACCACTTGTTGGGCATTACACATCGGTGTCCAGTGCCTTAATAAAGTTATTGTCTAGCCGCCCCCAAGTTTGAGTAAGTCTCCTTCATGTATATGGATCAGGTTGCCTTACCGTGCGGAGCAGGAGCGAGCCCTTCCAGGTCATTGAACCCAGACGCACCGCCCTCAGCCACAAGTGAATTTGTCACGTGTACTTCAGTCCCATATAGAGTACTAAAGATAGATTGTTGTGTTTTATTTCAGAAGGATAAGGTAATTATCTGAGTTGGCATGTACTCATGTAGTTTCAGGGATTTTCTGTCAATTCTCTCCCGCCCTATTGTTATATTACACAAGCTAATCGGTCCTGTACATGACGACTTTGCGGTCGGATTCTACAAAGGGACTGCCTATTTGAACAGCCACTCTGCATGTAAGTGACGTCCACTCACTTCTTAGCAGAGCCAAAATGAATTGATGCCAGTTTGGGGTAGGATTAGTAGCAGCTGTGCATGTAAGAGATGCCAACTTCCGTTCCTGACATTCAAAGTGCATGCATAAAATGCTATAAAGAACAGTCCACACTGAGAAAGATAACTATAATGATAATCATAACCATAACAAGCTTAGATATGTATGAGGCACCTGTAGGGAATCATGTATGCCAGATATTCTCCATTGTTCGAATTTGACCTTGAGCCTCAAGGTGAAGGTCAAATGGAAAAAATGTTTTTTAACAGCTTAATGTGGCATTTAGAGCTTAGGTATATGTGAGGCAGCTCCAGGGAATCATGTAAGCCAAACATTCTCGGCAAGTTGAATATGACATTGGACGTCAAGATCAAATGGCAAAAATGTGCCATTACTTGCTGAATATGGCAATTAGAGCTCAGGTATGCATCTATAGGAAACCATGTATTCTGAACATTCTTAGGCAGTCGGTCAAATTTGATGTTGGGCCTCAAGATCAAGGTTACATGTCAAAAATGACCCATATTTGTTTAACATTGTTTTAAGAGCTCACGTATGTATTGGGCACTAAAAGCAAATCATGTATGCTGGTTGTTTTCGACATATTGGATTTGACCTTGGGCAACAAGGTCCAGGTAATGACAAAAATGGCCTAAAGTCCTTTGTTTGCTTTATATCTTCGGTATGTATTGGATACTAATTACAGTTTTAGGTATAAATAGAAATTTTGGGAGTGCAAAAAATTTTTTTGGGTGTGCTGTTAATTTTGGGTTAATTGAAAATGGTGCGTGAAGCGGGGTGGGGTGAGGGGTTTACCGCCCCCCCCCACCCCCCCCATAGGGGGAAAAAAATTTTTAAAACGGGGCCTAAATGGTGCATTCTTGTGCATTCTGAAGACAAAATATTACATTGGCATTGGCTTAGTTTTTTTCTTCATTACATTGATAAATTGTTATATTTTCTATTGTTGTCAATGCATTCTACACCTTTTCTAGCTTTTCTAGCTTTGGCAAAAAAAAGGATTTAGCCAAAATTAGCAACTCACAAGGTGAGAGACAAATTATTAAATTAAGGGATAAGTCCCGAGAAGCAGTGGGTTACAGTGATTTTATAACTGCGGAGGGGCGTTCGATGCGCAGCGGAGTTACCATACCCTACGGTTACCGGTTACCCTACATATAACTAGCCCATTAAATAAACACACAAAAAAATGGACAATTTATTGGTAATAATGCAACAATAAAATTGAGAACTTCTTCCACCAAGCAAGATAGGAACACAGAGGCTAAGATTGCCTTTTCATCTAGCGCCACTGTCATGTCACATCAGGCTATTTGGGCTCGCTAATGTAGATATACGATGAAAGCAGGCTATTTTGAATGTCTCCTTCGGTCTCCCGAAGACCCCTTTAAATAATTTTCGTTTCAGTTTTCGAGTTTCCTTGTTCTCAACTTGCGCCGATCGCCCAAATCATTACAACCAGCAGCGAGAGTAGGGAATGATTGACTTTTGTCCTCCACACTCCACTCCATGCCGGTGTCTAGGAAAATATGTTAAATTGTGCATTAGTTTGCCAGCCAGCTTGTCAACTAGCTAGCGTTCACTACTATGGATGTGGTTACCCTACACATAGCGCATAAAATAAACACACAAGAAAAAGTCAACAATTTATTGCTAATTGGCTACTGAAATAGCGAGCAAGTTAGCAACATAGCTTGCAAAGCAAAAGTGATATCGAACTCTGTAATGCAATAGCTAGCTAGGTAGATAGCCAACTGCTTATCGGGTTAAAAGGCTAAACATCGCTGACACTGAAATAGCGAGCTAAAAGTCTTGAAACAAACGTAACCTAATGAGTTAGTTGAGTGCAGAGAAGTTCGTTGCACGCAGGGATATTTTGTGCTGCGGCCTATCACAGTTGGTTACAGTAATTTTATACCGGCATGAAACGTGGCTCAGCCAGTCACATTTAAGGATGGGTAGCACGGCTTTGGTCAAGCCGTGCACCATTTTTTTTGGCCGTGTTTTTCTAAAATTAGCCTTGCAAATCAGGGCTGCACGGCTCGTAAGCTCAAACTAAGACACTAATGACAAATCATGTATGCTGATTGTAAGGGACTGATCAGTGAGGCATGATGACAACAGGGAGTTTGTTCAAAAAGAAGAGTTTTATTTACCCAAAAAAATCAAAATTGACAAAAGCCAAAACTAGGCCTATCAGAGGTCAACAAAAATGTAACCAAAATTACACCCATTTGACGAGACTTGTAACTGAACAAAAACTGACCCCACACAATGAAACAGAAGGGGAACGTTGATACCGGCTTGGCTAAACCAAAAACACAACAAGTGGGGTACACTAGATACATAAACTCTAAACACAATACAAAGCAAAAGCAACTAAGGTCAAAATCCCCCTCTGGCACACGCGGACTTGGTATGGCCTAATATGCAGGCACCAGGACTTAAGTCTCCTCAGCCCTCAGCCATGGCTTTGCCCAAACAGGAAGGGACCGCTTCCAATGCTCAAGTAACTCCGGACAAAGAGACATGTGGTTAGTAACAAACAAATTGCATAACCTTACAGCGTTAAAATGTGTGCACCCATGTAAAACAATGTAAGGCTAAAGTAACTTCATAAAGCAAATAAATCAAGTGTTGTGTGAGTTATTTAAATATGATTGTTCATGTGACTGCATATGATAAAATGTGCAGCAAACTAATATACTAAAATTGTGAGGGTGCGTTCAGGAGCCAGAAGCGAGAACCAAAAGATCTAGCAAACTTGTGCTTTATTAATGCTGGGGTGGAAACCCCTGCACGGCAGTAGGCAACGGTACAGAGTCCACAATCCAAAATCAGAATCCAGTAGTCATAATCCAGTTTGTAAACAGGGCAGCAAACACAAAACTCGGGGTCGGGCAAAGCAGGTTCGTTACACGGGCACAGGTGTATCAAAGACGAACCCAAAATCAAAATTCGGGACGTTCCAGTCAGAGTATAACAAGAAGAGTACAAGGCATAAACAACACAGCATAAGGAAAACGTTCTAAGAAGGGCTGGCTGTGAACTGACTGCTTAAATACAAGTACAGGAAGTCACATGCTATAAAAGGGAACAGGTGAGCAGGATCAGACTAATTACAAAGGGATGAACAAGAGGAAGTTCCAAACCACATGAAACTGGCGAAAGCCAAAACGCGGACAGGGATTACACAGGCAGCCCATGACAAACAAATGACTCCTGTTAGGGAGTTCTAAAGTGCACAGAGTGAGAGGCAGAACATTGTTTAACAAGGTGCGGAGAATCCGCCAAATTGCAGCAAAGTAAAGTGAGTGAAGGCAAGGGGCGGAGACGAGAGCAAAGCGAGTGCTGAGAGCTCGTTAGACAATTAGTAATGCGCAGCGAAACAAACCCTAGCGCTTGTTAGTAAGTTAGTACTATAAACAATGTTAGTTATTGTTAGTAATTTGTCCAAAATAACAAATTGTTAGTAAAGACAGAACTGCAAGGTGAAGGAAGCAAACAAGATTGGAGGGAATAATTGAAAACCCAGAAACCATGAAATCACCTGAAAACGTGGCATGCAAAACTGTGGAATAAAATTGTCACATCACATATGACCGGACAGGAGAGACAAAGTGCAATGCAGGGCGTGGAAAAAAATACAAAAACCAGAATGATAATCTGAACTGTGAATGAGAAATGGCAGGCAAAAGACATGGCAAAGTACAAAACATGACATGGACCTATATCAAAAACATGGTTTGGGTGAAGAGTCATAACGAAAACATGGTCAGGCAACAACAGAATCATGACGACAATAAATTAATGTGTTTAAGGAGGGTGAGGGCTTATGTTGCCCTGTGTAGCTGTGGCCATCACATACTCCCCCAAACCCCCCCCCCCTTTTCAGGACACTTGCTGGCACAGTGAGAAAGGTAGTCAGCTGTTCTCTCTGCCTGGGATGTGGTAGATGCTGAACCGGAATGGCTGGAGTGCTAGGTACCACCGGGTGATTCTTCCATTAGCATCCTTCATCTTCTCCATCCATTGAAGGGCCTTATGATCCATCTCCAGCGTGAACTCTCTACCCAGGAGATAATAACAAAATGAGTCGAGGGCCCACTTTACAGCCAGCGCCTCTTTCGATTGTTGAGTACCGTACCTCCCTGGGAAACAATTTCCTGCTGATGTAGGCAATTGGACGACAGTCCACAGGTGGTCCCTGGAGAGGCACGGCTCCCAAGCCTCTGTCCGAAGCATCAGTCTGCACAATAAATACGCCATTAAAGTCAGGACTAAACAAAACTGGTTGCTTTCTCAATGACTGCCGGACAGATAGAAACCAGCCATTCCAAGAAAAGAGTGGAGCTGCTTCCTTGTCTGTGGCAGAGGACATGACTCAATAGCCTGAAACTTCCTGACTTGTGGTCGTATTGACCCATTACCTATAATGTGACCCAGATACTCAGTCTCAGATGCAGCGAAGACACGCTTGGATGGATTCGCGGTCAGTCCAGCAGAGTGAAGATGGCCTAGGACGAGGCCCAGATGTTCCAGGTGCTGGTCCCAGCTATCACTGTAAAGAACAATATCATCTAAAAATGTAGCTGCAGAAATCGCGGAGCACCTAGTCCATAAGCCTCTGGAAACTGGCTGCAGCTCCATGAAGCCCAAATAGAAGAACGGTGAACCCTCTCCTTCAGGAGCTTTACGTGCTACACCCTACTAGACCGTGACTGACCTGAGATTAAGATCCGATACGTGGTCAGCCCAAGTTTCTTCTGAACCTCAAATAGCCCTTACCACCTCGCTAGCAGCTGGCTGTCATCACTTGGAAGGAGCACAAACACGTTCTGTCCAGGGCTGAAGGACCTTTGGCAGGCTGACTAGTCGTAACATTTCTGCTGTTGCTGGGCCTCCGCCATATGTGACTACGCAAGCTCGCTCATCTTCTCCAAACGGTCTCTCATCTGAACAACATAGGACACGACATTAACAGCATCCCCTGTCCCCTGGTCTCCCTCCCAAATCTCCCTCAACAAAGACAGAGGCCCTTGGACCTCACGCCCATAGGGGAGTTCAAAGGGCGAGAAACCCGTAGAGGCCTGGGGTACTTCTCTGTATGCAAACAGGAGATACGGCAGCCAGAGATCCCAGTCAGTACCACTGTTTACAAACTTTCTGAGCAACTGCTTCAGGGTCTTATTGAAGCGTTCCGTCAGCCCATCGGTTTGCGGATGGTATGGTGTGGTCCTCAGGCTCCTGATTTCCATTAAGTGATAGACCTGCTTCAACAGAGTTGATGTAAATTTAGTTCCACGATCAGTCAAAATTTCACAAGGGAAAGCCACTCTAGAGAAGAACTGTATCAGACAAAGGCAACAGATTTTACGTTTATACATTTCAATGGAAAAACCTCTTAGTACTTAGTTGCATAGTCTGTTAAAACGAGCAAGTAGCGGTTTCCAGCATTAATCTTTTCCACAGGCCCAACAATATCCATTCCAAGGCGCTGAAATGGCATACCTATGATGGGGTGGGGTTGAAGTGGAGCTCTGGATGGAAGGTTAGAAGGTGTCATTTGGCATTGAGGACAACTTTTGCAGAATTGGGTAATGTCTCTAAGTAGGCCAGGCCAGGGAAAGTGGTGTTCGAGTTCGATGCAAGCTGTAGTTTTGTGCTTTCCTAAGTGGCCAGCCCAGGGAACCGCATGCCCCAGTGGCAGTATGAACTCTCTAACTGTTTGGGTGACCACTAGCTGCAACACTGACCCCTGCTGGCGATATTGAATGCCTTTCTGCAATATGTACTCCTCCTTGCCCCCATCTGGATCAGCTCCCAGTTCGTTCTCCCTGGTTTTCTGAAAAAGAGGAGCTAAAAGTCAGTTTTCTGCAAGTCAGTGATATTGGCTAGCATCTGAAATCCTAAAGATGACTCTGGTTTGGGATCAGTTGTAGTCTCCACAGCAGTGTGGAGAAATTTCTCCTTACTTTTCTGCCTACGAGTTGTACAAGATTACCCGGATACCATCTCCAACTAGTCGTCGTAAAATGGCAGGGTACTTAGGATCCTGATGTTCGTTTGACTTCTTAGACTGCCTAAAGACTTCTTAGACTGCCTAGTGACAGCAGCACACCATTTCTGGTTCTTGCCTGGTTCCAGCAAATCAAACAACCCAGGAAGGTCTCGGCCTAATACAGCAGGATAAGGCAATTTATCAGCAACCACAATGTTCAACAGATTTGGTTGATCTTTGACCTTGATGTACATTTCAGCTGTGGAATTGCTTTTCTCATCTTCGTGAACACAACAGATTGAAACAGAGTCTTTGGTACTGATATTCGACGGCACAAACTTCCTATGTAAGAGTATCTGACCACTCCCAGTATCAAAGCTATACAAGCAGTTTACTTCAATTCAATATTGATCATCTGAGCATCTTGGTCATTCATGGAGGTAGATTCGACCCAAGGTCATGGCACAATGCACATATTGATGGACTTTGCTGCATTTTAGGGCATAAAGGCTTCGTATGGCTTTCTACTCCACAGAGGTAGCAGGTAGGTTTCCTACCTGCCGGCTTTGATGGTCTGGGCATGGACTGATTTTCTCCTATGGGAGGCTTGCCCCCACTGGCTTCTAGCTTCGGATGGTACTGCCGAGTGAACTTGCGGCTTGTGGTCTTCCATGAATTGTAGCTCCATGGCTGCCCTCTCTTTCGCGCCGCCACAAAGGCATCAGCCTGCTTAGCAGCCTCTGTTGCAGAAGCAGAATCATGCTCTTTGATCCAGACCTGAAGCTACGGGGACACCATTCTCAAATACTGCTCCAATATGATCATTTCATCAACTTCATTAATTGTTTTATCTTTTGGCTGTATCCACTTTCCGTAGTGCTCCTTGAGCCTCACGTACAACTCCTTCGGGCTTTCATCCAGATTCACATCTAGGGAGCGGAATCTTTGCCTGTAGGTCTCAGGGTTATTGTCATAGTTGGAGAGGATGGCACTTTTAACATCATATTCAAGAGAGTCATCAATGTCCATATGTACATAAGCACTTCTAGCTTTACCCGTTAACAGGGGCATCAATAGGAAAACCCAGTCTGGTTTTTGCTATCGACAGGCTACTGCAATACGTTCAAATGCAATGAGAAAATGTTCAATGTCATCATTTTCTGTTAATTTTTTCAATCTAGGCACATCATGGGAACAAACCTGACCAGTTGCAGTCATGCTTACATCAGCAGTGGTCACCGGCTCTGCCTTAGAACGCGAATGAGGTCTGCTGGGTGGTAAGGCCTCAAGATCTGGATCGGAGCCTATTGGTGGTGGATCAGGCACTGGGGATGTTCAGGCTTGTACCTCCAGTTGTGGCATCTGAAACTGGTGTTGGAGTGTTTTAAACCTCTGTTCCTGTTTTGCAGCCCTTTTCCTCTCTCATCTCGGGCCTCCTGCTGCCCCATGTGTGCACTGAGAATGGCCACCAGGTCTGCCAGAGTTGGCTCTTTTCCTTCACCTTAAGTCTCTTCCGCTCTTGAAACTCCATTTCTTTCCTATTCACCATCTGCTGACTTTTCCTGGACAATTTGGCTTGCGACTGCTGCTTGATCTTTCGTTCTTCCACCACGGTTCATTCTTCTTGTATTTTGGGGAGATCAACAAAAACAGAAAAATACAAAAAGAGAAAAATAAACCCATCATCACGGAACTCGCAGGATATGTCCATATAGAGACCAGGAACGGTTTCATGCAAATCGACCCATAGGGGGCGCTATAAATTAAAAATAAATTGGCATGGCATGACACAAATCAGACTATAAATCATCAATTGTTTGTCCTATAGCCATAAAACTCATAGGATATATTGATATAAGTACCTGAAACATACCCTGAAGAATGAAATTCAAATTGACTGATAGGGGCCGCTATAAATGCAAAACAAAAGCAACACGGTATATCACAAATCAGACTATAAATCATAAACAGTTTTCCCAGTCATTAAAAAACTCTCAGGATATGTCCACATAAGAGCCTGAAACGTAGCCTGAAAGTTTCAATCGAATTGACCAATAGGGGGCGCCACAAATGCACGAAATAACCTTACATAACGCAAATCAGACTGTACATCATAAGGTGTTGGTCCAATCATTACACTGACAAAACAGGTCCACATAAATACCTGCAACATACTCTTAGAGTGGTTTTTGTCCCCCGCCGCCACGGTAGCAAGCAGAGCAGGGGACATGGTATTCAGCTCCGTCTGTCCGGCCGTCCGTCCTGTCCCGTTTGTTCTGAACGCGATATCTCAAGAACGGTTTGACCGATTCCTTTCATCTTTGGTGTTAAGGATACGCCGACCCCAGTCAATTTTTATGACCTTGGCATTATTCTCAAGGTCATTACGACCATTTGACCACTCGCAAACACCTTGTCAACATGATATCTCAAAAACGGTTTGTCTGATTCCGTTCATCTTTGGTGTCAAAGTGTATTGGGGCGGTGCTCACAGCCCACTCGATTGACGTGACCTTGGCATTATTCATAAGGTCATTACAACCATTTGACCACTTACAAATACCTTGTCAACACGATATCTCAAGAAGGGTTTGACCGCTTCCATTCATATTTGGTGTCAAGGTGTATTAGGGCCGGGGAACATAGTACTCAACTCTGTCAGTCCATCCCTCTGTCACGTCCCATTTGTTGTGAACGCGAAATCTCAAGAAGGCTTTGACCGATTTTATTCAACTTTGGCTTCAATATGTATTTGTGTGATACACCGACCCCAGTCGATTTCCGTCACCTGGTGGGGGACATGGCTACGTTTAGTGGGAACACTTGTTAATTAGGCTGTTCAACAATTAGTAGTTGAAAGATTTTTCTTGGCTTGAATCCCGGAATTGCCGCTTGTGGCTATATTTAATTTTGTTTTTACTATATCTTTGAGATCCAATATTTCATGAAATAAATACTTGCAGTACTTGGTTTCTTATTTATCTTCATTTTGTGAAGTCTATAATCATCACTGCACACTGTTATGTCTTTTTATTGTGCTTTTTTCACCTGGCCCTGTCATCTCTTGCTGAAATTTTCTTTAAATTTTAACTTTTTGTCCTCCCGTTGAATATACTTGAACGTAGCCTGAATGTAAAGCCCATTTACATTATTCTGTGGCTGGCATTTGGCTTACTGTTTGAAATAATTCAAGAGAGAGCACTGAAGGTTGCATCTGTGTTGCTGGCTGATTTGAATGTCTGAAAAATAATTTTTGTTTTTTAACATAATGACATGGCATTTATGAGTTTTGGGCTCCTATAACTCAGAAAAAATAAAAGTGAATCATCATATTGCCTACTGCATATTACCATATTTAATGAAGTCATCAGCTATTTTAGAGCTGCAGTGTATTTTGTAATATGAACAACGGCATAATCTATTGAGCTTGACATGCATTAGATGATTATTTTGATTATTTCTGACAACCTGCAGTTTGAAAATGTAGTGAAGTAGTGATTCGTTTATAAGAACACCAAGATGCTCATTTTCTTTGTCGCTCTGGGGAGTGTAGACGCCTGGGAGCTTGATGCAAAGCTCTCTGAATCAGGCCCAGTCTGCATTGCAATAGCTTCACTGTATGCCACTTTGTCACATTAGGTCAAGGTTGGCAATTATATCGCTCGTTTTATTCAGCTGTGGGTGAGTGGGCGGAGGGGAGATTGAAGAGAGGTTTTGGGTAGGCAGCTGTGAAGCAGCAACATTCATTCTCTGATTCCATTGTAAATTTGTTGCGGTGCGAGTGTTGCAAGCGAGGCAGCTCTAAAACACTCTTCCACCGACCACCCGCCTTTGCTCTCTCAGCCTGTTTCATAAAACTGCCCCTTGAAGACGAGTTTTGTTTCCTCCTCCGTTATTAGGCTATGTTGACTTTAAGGGAGAGCATAATGAAATCAGCAACACGTGCATTGAAAAACTGTAGCACTTTGACCCTTGTGTTGTGTTGTGTTGGGGGGGGGTGGTGATTTAACTGTATTGTGGGTAGGGCTGCAGTAATCAATTATTACTTTCTGGAATATCTTATTCCCCAAGTATATTACTCTGTTTGTTTGTTTGTGGGTGTGTTTGTTTGTTTGCACTGTGGCTTCCACAGTTTCAGCTCATATTTCATGATGAACATAAGACAGGCACTGGGCAGGCACTGCACTATTTTGGTGAATCTAGGTCAAAGGTCAAGGTCACACAAAAGGTCAAAAACACATAAGAAGCCATGTCTTTAGTTCTAATTGTCGTAGAGACTTTAAACCAAGTGCTTATTGTTGATAAACGAAGGGTCTATCTTACTTGACCAAGGTTCTGCACTATTTTGCTGAATCAAAGGTCAAGGTCACACAAAATGTCAAGAAAACATAAGTGGCCATAGCTTTGCTTCCCATCAGTGTACACACTTCAAACCAAGTGCACTATTTGTTTATAAACCTAAGGCCTGCATTACCTGACCTAACTGCACTATTTCGGTCAATTTAGGTCAAAGGTCAAGGTCACCAGAGCACTGCTGTATTTCGGTTTATTTTTCCATCTGTCTGTCTATTTTTCTGCACTCTTCAGGCCACAGTTTTCATATTATCTTCACTAAACTTGATGACAGCATTGACTTGCCTTGTTTCTTATCACTAGTCTCTTTTCGAGGCCCAAGGTCAAAGGTCAAGGTCAAGCTCACCAGAAAGGTCAAAGACACATTTTGGTTCATAACTTCACAACTATTACAGCTAGAAACCAACTCCATCCAATTCATTCTGTTTCAGAGATCTGTGCCTGATTCCTGCAAGTCAACGTTCTATGAATGACCTTTCATTTGTTTGTTTCTTTCAAGAAACTTCAAACCAAGTGCATATTGCTGATATACGAAAGGTCTTTCTTACTTGACTTAGGTACTGCACTAATTTGGTTAATCTAGATCAAAGGTCAAGGTCAAAGTCACACAAAAAGCCATATCTTTGGTTCTTATCTCCTTAGAGACTTCAAGCCAAGTGCATATTGTTCAGAAACAAAAGGTCTGTCTTACTTTCAGAGATCTGTGCATGATTCCGGCAAGTCAACATTCTATGAATGACCTTTCATTTTAGGAATTGAGCATTCAATCAATAATTCTCACGATTAATCGAGTAATCTTTCGAGAAATGGTGCTTGCTTGGTCAATTGCAGGAATCATCAGTCATACAAAAAAATGTTCTAATGTTGCCGTCATGCCCGATGTCTGATACTCCGTGGGATATATCTGTGGTCGAGTTGCCTCCGGTCTCCTAGAGCTGCGGAAATTTACCTTAACTTGCATGGTTATGTACTAGGCCGTACGATACCAAATGTAGAAGCTGTATTAAGCTCACAGCTGGGGAACGGTCATTTTCTCAAGGTTTTGTGGAGTGCCTTCCAAGGAGATATTTAGTTGATTGGTATAATTTCTAGTATAATTTTGGCGTTGCTGTCAACAATCACAAATGATGTAGATCAGTGCTTCTCAAACCTCTCCTGGTGTACCACCTTTCCTGCATGTTATAGATCTCTCCACACTAGAAGGGATGATTCAAATGATTCGCTCCTTATCAAGCATCCTCAAGGGTAACAAGCTGATCATTTGACTCACCTGTGCCGGAGCAGGCAGAGCTCCTGCGGACACAGAACTGCTCTTTTCATACATGCAGTTACATTATCCTATCAAAAGGTCGTACACCTGAATCAGTTATTGAATATTCACAAGGAAGCAGTGCCTGTAAATGATTTAGAATATGGATGAGCTGAGTCCCATTCACCGTTTTCCAGTACTTGTATGAATTAAACTCCTCTGCCAAGCCTGATGTGAAAACTGCCAAATGTACATGGCTATTTTTGTCAATACGGGCACTTTTACGGGTCTTTTTTCCCTCAGGGGTCGGGTTGCCCCTAAGGTACTCAAAAAACCACGAGGCAGAGCTTAAAACAGGGCAGAATTTTTTGGGCAGGCCATTTTAATTTTGCAGTGTCCTCAGATCCATTCAACTCCGTTACTTTTTCCAAGTGAGGCTCTCCCCTGGTACAAAAACTGAAAAAATCACTGTTTTTATCATATCTCTGAAAATATTTGTTCGATTGACCTCAAATCAAGTGCAAATGAAAGGTCATAACCTGAGGATGAGTCCCACGATGACATTATACCTGTTTGGTTCAAAAGTTTGACACAAGGTGGAGCTTTGTCACATGAAATCCACCATTTTTGCTATATCTTTGGAACTATTTCTCCAATTGACATGAAACTATGTGCAACTGCAAGGTCATGACCTCACAACGTGTCACATGATGACATCCTACCTGTATGGTTCTATATTTTGCCACCAGGTGGGGCTTTGTGATGGACAATTACCATTTTGGCCATATCTTCAGAACCATTTGACCAATTGACCTGAAATTAAGTTCAAATCTATTCAAGGTCTATTCAAGGATTGGGGAATTGGAGTATTTGGGGCGTTCGGGAATGTACCCCCAGCCGTCGCCTCCGACGGCATAAGCCTAGATTGTACCAGCAGTGTGCATCTTATTTGTGGCATAACGTAAATATGTTATGATTCTAAAATTATGATTTTATTGACAGTTGAAAAAATATGCTGAAAGTAATTGAGCAAATAGGGAGCTATTACCGAAATGTAAAAAAAAATGTTTTTTAAATCATCAGTTGTACACACCTAAGTTAAAAGCCTTATGGAGTTCCCTCAATTGGCCTGATCCAAATGTACTTACTGAGCGTTAAAGGAGTTTTCAGCGATATGGGAGAAAATGAGTAGAGAGGTTATTGATATTTGAAGTGTAAATGAATACAGACACCCCTCCCTTCATACTCCGCCCTGGATTCCACCCCCGAAGTTTATGGATGTGCATTTTCTTTTAAACAGCAGTAGTACATGTACTTAGTAGTATTGTAGCAAAGGTGATAATAAGCCTGTCATATAAAGAACTTCTAAAGCAGGCTTGTCAGCGCAATGCCTCAAATAGGAGTCAGTGTCCACGAACCGACTACGGACAGGAATGCAGGAATGGGTATATAACAGTACAGCTTCAACCGCATGCATGCAAAGTGAGACCGTACAAGCAAATTAATAAGCTGAGACGATGCCGGCTCATTTCAGTCTCTATCTAGTTGCACACATGTACAGCGTTTGATTGCGCAATTCCCTGTCGATTCCTTACATAAGATGTCAGACATTCACAAGCACTCGTAGCCATAAGTTCAATTTGCGAAGCTAAGGTTAGCTGACCCATCAGACAACTGTACCCACAACTGGACTGCTATTATAAATGGATAACATCACAGCAACGGTGCATTTTGGCAGATTATACAATATGATGAATGCCTGACGGCTGTTACTGTTGTGCGAAGCACTGCAAAGCTAATATTGCTCACCTGTCCAATGCCATGCTGCAATGCCGTGTCTCTCTCCCTACTCTAACTGCGCACGCCACGCGATGTGCGACTTCCCCTCCGCCCTGTGTCTGACCTGTCTCTGACCACCCCTGGGCGTAGGGAGGGGCACCCATGTTCTGGTGGCTCGGTCCGAACCACAGATTTACCTGCTTAAATTCAGAGCCCAGGCTGTGTATTGAAACCAGATTTTTTTCAGCATGCTCTCAGAATTGACAGCTTGCAGATAGTGAGGAGAAACACGGTGATTTTGACAAAAAGTGCGTGGATTATGATCGCTAACTATGTATTGAATGGATAAATGTCTGGAATTTCCTATGCATTAAGATCTTCATTTATAGCTTCATCACTACCTTGCTTAACAATCCATTATCTTTCCTCATAATATTCCATACTGTGGGCTTTAAAATTACTGGTACCCCTGACTGGCAAAGCACAAATGGTATATAAAAATATAAACAATATAATTATGGCGAAATGGGCTATACCAACATGTTTAAAATACTCAAAACATGTTTTAGTGGAAACAACCAAAATCATAACAATCATTCAGTCTTAGTAATTTTCAATAAATAAAATTACGGTTTCATCATAATTGGCCCCCTTCATTTACAACCCCAATTCCGAAATAGTTGAGATGAAGTGAAAATTGTGAATGAAATCAAGATGCATTGATTTTCAGATCACATGAGCCAATATGTTATTTACAATAGAACTAAGACTTTTCACATTTTTATCCACAAAATGAGCTTATTTAAAATTTTCTTGCTGCAAAAGGTCTCAAAAGTTGGGACACAGGCAAAAATGGCTGAAAAAGCAATTGGTATATGAGAGAATCAGCTGAAAGAACATTTAACAAGTAATTAAGTTAACTGGCATCAGGCATGGAACATGATTGGCTATAAAAGGAATGTCTTTGAGAGGCTGAGTCTCTCAGAAGTAAAGATGGCCAGAGGCTCTCCAACCTGTGAAGGCTTGCATAAATAAAATTTGGAATACTTTAAAAAATAATGTTCCTCAACATCAAATTGCTAATACATTGAAGGTCTCATCATTGATAGTGCATAACATCATCAAAAGATTCAAAGAAACTGGAAAAATCTCTGTGCGTAAGGGTCAAGGTTGAAGACCTTTACTGGATGCTCGTGATCTTTGGGCCCTCAGACGCCACTGCATCACTCACCGGAATGATTCTGTCATTGACATTACTAAATGGGTCCAGGAATACTTCAAGAAACCACTGTCTGTAAACACAGTCTGCCGTGCCATCCACAGATCCCACCTAAAACTCTATCATGCAAATAGGAACCATTGTTGAGCATGATGCTGAAGCATTCCCTGGTCTAATTGGCTGTGCAAATTGTCCTCTCCCTCCCCTCCTCAACCCTCAGGGCTCCCTTGAAAAAGAGATTTCAGTCTCAACGGGACTTCCCTGGTTAAATAAGGGTTTAATAAATAAAAAATTGCCAAAGATCATACTGCTTCAATGGTGGCTAATTGTGTGGGCTCCCTAAAGCCCAATGTGCGCTCAAGCTTGAGAAATCTTGGTGTTATTTTTGATCAGGATATGCACCCTGACAACTACATTAGGTCCCTGTCCCGTACATGTGTCTTACACCTGAGGAACATCGCAACACTCGAATCTATTCTTTCATATGCCGAGCTTGAATTGATCATCCATGCCTTTGTGTCGTCACGCCTGGACTACTGGAAGGCACTCACCTGTATCAGCAAATCATCTCTCAATCATTTACAATGAGTTCAAAATGCTGGTGCCAGGCTCTTGACCAGGTCCAGGAGGTAATGTCATATCACTACTATTTTAGCCTCCCTACACTGGCTTCCGCTCACTTTCAGGATTGAATTTAAAGTCCTGGTTATTACTTCTAGAGCTCTGCATGAACAGGCGCATGCTTATATTTGTGATTTGCTCCACCCATATGTACCCAATAGGGCACTGCGGTCCTCTGATCAGGGCTTATTGTTTGTCCCTCGCACGAGACTAAAAACTAAGGGTGATCGTGCTTTTGAAACGGTGGCTCTTAAGCTATGGAACGCTCTTCCACTTGACTTGTGAAGTGTGAACTCTGTGGACTCTTTCAAGAGCCAGCTAAAGACACACTTGATTAAACTGCCATTTGTCTAACTTTGATTGTCATGTTACGGGTGGTACTTTGTGATTTTCTTTGTTTTTATTCGAATGTTTGTTTATTTTATTGCTATGAGAGGTCTATGAGAGGTGCAATATCAAATAAAATTTAACTTTACTTAATTATCTCTGGTTGTATGGGGAAGCATTAGTGGATATGATGTGGGACACTTGCATATTTTAAAAAGCACCATGAATGCTTGAAGGTATAAAGGTTTCAGAGCAACATATGCTCCCCTCCAGATAACATCTATTCCAGGGAAGGCCTTGTGTTTTTCAGCCCAAAACTCTCCAGCAGCTGGAAGCCTGTATTAATAAGGAGTAGGATCAAATTCCAGTGGCTAAACTCAAGAAACTTGTTTCCTCAATGCCCAGATGCCTCCACTCTGTGTTAAAAAGAAGAGGGGATGCCACACCATGGTAAACAGGTGTGGCATCTTTTTTGAGACCTGTAGCAGCCATCAAGTTTGAAATGAGCTCATTTTGTGAATAAAATTGTAAAAATTTCTCAGTTTCAACATTTGCTATGTTATCTCTGTTCTAGTTTGAAATAAATACTGGCTGGCGTGATTTGAAAGTCATTGTGTTTTGATTTTATTCACAACTTACACTTTGTTCCAACTATGTCAGAATTGGGTTTGTAGTTGGTGCAATCCCCACTGGCCAGAATGACAGCATAGAGTCCTTTTTTGTCATTTTTGACAAGGTTTAAGGCACACATTTGAGGGGCTTTGGGACCATTCCACTGAGCAGATCCTTTCCATTCTTGGGTTTGCATTTTTCAACTGCCCCCGTCAACTCAGCCTACACGTTTTCAGTTGGATTAAGGTCTGGCAACTGAGATGGCCATTGCAGAAAATAGATTTTGTAGTCGCAAAACTATTTCTCTGTGGACCTTGAGGTATGCTTTGGGTTACAGTCCTACTGACGGCTAAGTCACAGCCGACTGGTAGGTGATACCAGATTGTCGGCCAAAATATCCTGATACTTGGTGGAATTCATTCATTTCATTTTCTATACCCGCTTATTCCTCACAAGGGTCGCGGGGCGAGCCTATCCCAGCTGGCTATGGGCAAAGGCTGGGACCCACCTTTTCTAAGTTAATAAAATAAAAAAGCCCCAATACATTACTGTCTCACCATCATATTTCACTGTGGGTATGAGGTGCTTCTCCTTGTATGCATCTCTGTTTCGATGCCAAAAATGCCGATGTGTCTCATCAAAACTTGCAAGTTTGGTCATCTGACCCAAGCAGTCTTAATTTGAATGGCGTTTGGCAGACTCCATGCACTTGCTTCTGTGTGTTCTGGTCAGAAAAAGGCTTTCTTCTGGCAACCCTTCCACAGAGCCTGTGGTTGTGGAGATGGCGCCCGATGGTGCTTTTTGAAACCTGGTAACCCCAAGATGGCATCAAGGCCTTCAATTCATTCTCAGTGATTCTTGGGGAATTTTGTTGCTTCTCTCACCATTCTCCTCAGTGTACTGGGAGGCAAAATGCAGTTGCATTCTATGCCCTTGAGGTTTTCAATTCATTAGAATTTTTTTATACTCCGTGCGGCGTGTCCCCAAAGTTCAAGCACCCCAATGGGCAACATGTCTGCCTCCAAAATGGGTTGCACCTGGTCAGCCAGCTGTTGTGAGGTTGTTTAATTAGTTCATCTGTTTGCTAGAGGCCTATACATGTCTTGTTTGACCAAGGAACTAAGAGAGAACTGTCACTGAGAGAACCTTTTTGGTAGTGTTGCCAAGATGGCCAAACAAAAACCTGGAGAGGCTGCTCTTTCAGAACCTCAGGTCTGTGCTCAAGCCATTACCTTGCGCAGGGCAGGGAAAACTTGCAGGGAGGAGCTCAGGATCTTGGCAGAAGCATACGATGGATGAAGAAGTGGTGGCAGAGTTTTGACTCCCTTGAAGGCGAGCCCCATACGGGTCCCCCCTCAGTCCTGAGTTCCAGGGCCAAGGACCTCATCCGAAAAGCCATGGGAAAGAGACACCAATCCTGCCACAGGCTCAGTCGAAGACTGAAGAATCTCTGAAGAGACTGAAGAAGCGGTCTCTTAGAGTACCATCCATCGTTTTCTGACTGACAAACTGGGTCTGAGAGCATACAGAAGACAATGGATTTCATGTCTTACCAAACTGCAAAAGGAGAAGCGGCTGGCTTTTACAAATAAGTGTGCCACAATGACCCCCAGACACTGGGAAAACTGGGTTTTCACTGATGAGTGCCCACTCTACTGACAAAACCCATAAACAGTGAAGTTGGCACGTTATGTAAATCATAAATAAAAACAGAATACAATGATTTGCAAATCCTTTTCAACTTATATTCAATTGAATACACTGCAAAGACAAGATGTTTAATGTTCAAACTGAGAAACTTTATTTTTTTTTTTTTTGCAAATAATCATTAACTTAAAATTTAAAGGCAGCAACACATTGCAAAAAAGTTGGCACATGGGCCTTTTTACCACTGTGTTACATCACCTTTCCTTTTAACGACACTCAGTAAACGTTTGGGAACTGAGGAGACCAATTTTTAAAGCTTTTCAGGTGGAACTCTTTCCCATTCTTGCTTGATGTACAGCTTAAGTTGTTCAACAGTCCAGGGTCTCCCCTGACAACCATGACAACCTGCTTTTATTCATTTATTTATTCATTCATTCATTAATTTAGTCTATTTATTTATTTTAATAATAAGAACAACAACAGCATGATGTCCGCATCGCTGCATATTGTTATGTATGATAATTTTTTGTACAGCTTTATATTCCATTTGTAAATGAAGATTTGTTACATGCTGTTTTGCTGCCCTGCTGGTCAGCTATATTTATTTTGTTCATTGGCACCATCTGGTGGCGTACTTGTAAAATCATTAAGAAAAGTCTAGTAATTTCTCGAAGCTTCTGGCACTTTCCTGCTTGGAGGGGGCGGGATTTCCCTAGAATCCTGTGGATCTTTCTGGAAGGTTGCTAGACTATAAAAAGGCTGTGATTTTAAGCACAAGGGAGACTGACAACAAAGAGAGCAGACAGCAGAAGAGAGCAGACCAGAGTTTTGTTTTGGCAACAGTTAAATAGTGGCAGTGTTATTAGAGAATTTAAATAGTGGATAATTTTTGTACAATTTTTTTTGTAAAGAATAAATTTGTTTTAGTTGTACTGGCCAGTTTTCTTTGTTGTGATTTTTTCAAGTCATAACAATATGGTTTATTACTCATTTTGACAGCTGCACTCGTTCCTGCATGTTGTTCGCTGTTTTCAGATTTGTGTATTCCTGGTCAGAGCTGGCGTGAGATTTTTGCAGACCGTTCGCTCACGTTCAGATTGATAAATGCCAATTCTTGCGGGAGATTTGGCGTACACCCATTTTTTTGGTGTACGCAAGTTTAATAAATGAGGGCCATTCTGTTGAATATTCACAATCTGAGTAGACTTTATCTGTGCATGAACTTTGGTGACACAGTGTAAATGCCCTGACAGTGCTCAGTGGGATACTCAATCATCTGTGAATCCTCTTGTTGCCATTACCAGCTTTATGAAGGTCTGACCCTCTGCCTCCTTTGCACAGGCAGTTGTTTTGTTTTCTTCATGGCGTTGGATGACAAAGGGATATTGCATGTGTTGCCTCATTTTAATACCTTGAGTGAAACAGGAAGTTATTTAATGGCTCAATATAATTCCTGAACACTTACAATAAAGTGGAATTTAATACCTGATTTAATTTTGGTAGATGTTATTTTCAATATTGTTCACAGTGTTGGTTGTGCATTGCCAGTCAGGGGTAATTTTGGAGCTTGATGTATTTGCACCCATCCTAACATCATAGCCTCCACTATTTAAGCAACTTAAAGTTCTTCAAGTTTATTCGTCCCCCGCCACCTGAAGGGCAGGTCATGGCACTAAGCAGGACATTCTATTTGACCTTTGACTTGTGACCTTGACCTCCATCTTGTTTTGAAGAATATCTCCCAAACTATTTAAATTGACCTCTCAAAATTCCTTACAAGTCCCTTGCCAGCAGAGGGGTTGGTTGGAGATTGTTGATTTAGGCCGTTTCTGTTTCTCAGTCCATCTGTCCAACAGGTCGTCCGTCCGCCCACGCGTGCATCCTATTGTGAGGGTCTGTGGTGGTGTCTGACCAGCTTGTTTTTGATACTTATACCATTTTAATAAAGAAATTTAAGAGCATTTATACTTTATTATTAAATATTAGTGACAATTCCTTTGATGCCTGGGTGGCCCTTACTGAATTTCTTTCTTTGAAATCATATTAGTGCTCTCACCATTGTAAGTAGCTCTACCAGCTTCCACCAGGTCAGACTGAATCTGAACCATCATTCCTTTTCATTTCATTTCACTCCTTGGATGCATGAGAAGGCTCCCAGAGCTTGCTTTTGTTTGGGGAGTGCGGGAATGCAGCCATTGCAGAAGTATATTTTTCGAATGCTTGACTTGCTGCTGAAAGTATTTGCTAGTGGATCCACATTTCCTCATATGCTTCATCTCCTCAAACTGATGCTTATCTGAGCAAGGATATTGCATTTTCCTAACACGTTATCATGACTGTTCAAATGACCAGCCCTGCCCCCAAACCCTGCCCCATTTTGAAGGACTCTACTCTGTCCCTCAGCCTAACTAACCTTCCCCACAATGCCAAATAGGGTCATTATTTCTAAAATAATTTGCCTGACATTGGAAAATTTTAAAGCCCTCAAATCTTCTTCATGTTTCTTTTTCACAATTCAAAGACTATCTTGTCCTTCATTACATGGGTACTTGTATATCATAGGGAGAGAAACTAAAGCAAGAAGTACAAAGAAAACATGAGAAATACTTGGCGAGATGCTTTATGTCATGGAGACATTATATACCATTCAGGCTGGAGAACAGAAATTGCATTGTTTTCTCGCTTTTTTTTGTTTAGGCTCTCTCTGGAGGGATTCTTTCACTTACTGGAGAGTATTGAAGAAAGGCTAGCTGAAGGGGAAAAAAAGATGTATAGAATTTCATCTGTCAGTGAGCCGCATCTCAGCTGTTTGATAAGGTAAGCTTTTTTCGCATCACTTGTATTTGCCTTGGAGTGAGAATCTTATCACTTCAGCACAGATACTATTGATATTAACTCACAACAAAGTAAACTCTGGTTTGTTGAGGGCCCTCGATCTTGTGTCATCATTAATCACCAGCAATTCTCGCAATCCACCTTCAGCTCTGAGATTCTAGGTTTCTCATTATTCTTTGAATATTTTCTCCTGTAATTACAGTTGTAAATTCAACCTTTGTGATGTTTTGCTGTAACTGCCAATTTTTGTGCAGATGCATTTGTTAGAATATGATGGTTTTTTCATTTGCATATGTTGAATGTTATATAAAATGCAGACGTATCACAGGATGAGTGAAGGGTTTCCTGCTGTTGCACCTTTATGTCCACTAAGGTAAATTGCTGACATGCTTGCCAGCTTGTACTGGTGTTTTAGATTTGGCCTTTGCCATGTCTACCCTCTTTCCTCATTTGGCTATTTGTGACAAGTTATGGTGAGTGGGGAGTGATTCTGCGGTTGCTCCTCTGACCCAAATTGACTGGCTGATTGTGAGAATGGGGCATGTGGTTCTGTCTGTTCGCTAGCCGTTGTAACCGAAAGGCTGACTTAAATGAAGAAGACCTTGAAGCCTGCGGAGCTCTTGCCCTTCACCAGCTTCAAAGGTTGTCATGGAGCATGTCCAAGGGATGCCTGTTACCTCAGGAGGTAGTCTGCCATAACTGGACAGAGGTAGCAGAGGAGAGCAGAGTCAGGTGAGCTATTGAATTAAGGTGCAGTCTGATTTGGGTATATTATTTGGTTTTTATGTTTAGAATTTTTGTTCCCTGTTTGCAGGATCTGAAAAGCAAGGGGCGACCAACACCTTCAAAGAGATTTCTTTCTAATTTAGGCAAGATAGAACTTTCAGTGATGCGTCTCGCACCTATTTTACATGTAGCATAGTAAGACTATAACAATGGACGTGTCATAGTGGTAATTTTACTAGCCTATCTAACAAATTAGACGAAATGTCTTGCAGCCCTATCGATTGCAGAGCTGCCAACTCTGCAATTGAGCTGCCAATTGACAAAGACAAAAATGAAGGGAATTTTATCTATAATTTCAGTACGTTTTAGTTAGTTTTGTAAACACACTGTACAGTTTCAGTTAGGTATCATTTTATTCTCTTAATTCTCTTTTTTTTTCAGTTAACAAAATTTTTTTTCTATTTTAGTTTTCGTTATTTTGTTCATTTTCGTTAACGATAATAACCTTGCACTGCAGGAAGCAAGAGGTTTGCAGTCAAGAAATGAAAGAGATATTGTGTAAATTTTATGATGATTGGGCCTTGCATTCAGGGGTTACACTCTCACCACAAAATGTATTGGTTTACTGTGACTACAAATTATTAACACAGCAATTTTGTTTGTGCATTATTTAAAAATACTGGTCTGAAGATGGTGTGTACCAAATTTTGAACAAATCTGAAAAACTGTCTTGGAGGAGATCGATTTTGAAGGTTTCACAAAGTTCAAAGCATCAGAGAATCTAGTAAGGCACATCATTTTGGCCAAAGCAGCCTTTATGTTCATCTGGAATCAGTTAATCATCGGAAAGGAACTTTGAATTGAGCTTAAATGGTTCAAGAGTTTCAAGAGCCCAAAATGTTTTTGCTTTCTATAGAGGCACCATCTGCTCAGTTAGAGTAATTGTAATACAGATTGCTGTTTCAAACATCGAAAAAGTTTCATGACGATGTATGATTGCAAAAAGAAGTAATAGGATTGCTGAGAGGTGGTTGGCTGATGGCTGCCACCTGATATTAATCGATATCCATAGGACCCTTGTATAGCATGAAGCATGCCGAATTTACAACCCGAAATCAGAAAAAGTTGGGACAGTATTGCAATTGCAAATTAATTTTAAAATAAATAAATAAATAAGCTGTGATTTGTAATTTTTTTCCACTTTTGTTTCATCATAGATAGTCTAAACACTTTCATATTTCATATTTGTGAGGTCAGTGTCATTTCTTTACTTTTTATCCCTCAGCCCTCAAGGCTGATGGGGTATTGCTATCCTTCGTGCAGTTGGGCGGGCGGGCGGGCTTCTCCAAAAACTTTGACATCGGGCTGAGGGGTATTCCGTGCATTGCACGCCTATTTTTTTATTTACCTCCTTTCCTGTCATTCAGGCCTTCTGCACAATGAGAAAAAAGTTGGGACGGAACTGAAATTGGCACTATATTGAAGTGTTGGATTGAAAAGTGATGTGATTTGAATAGGGTGGTGTCAGCAGGTGATTCTAGTCGTAATTTGGTATAAACCCAAGACCCAGGAAAGGCTAAGTCCTTCAACAGCAAAGATTGGCCGAGGATCACCAGTTTGCTAAGAAATGTGTGAGAAAATTATTGAAATGCTAATGAACAATGTTCCACAAAGAAAAATAAGAGGAGATTTGAAAATTCCATTCTCTACTGTGCATAATGTATGTAAAAGATTCAAGGAATCTGGAGGAATTTCAGTGCGTGAAGGGCAAGTGCACAAGGCTGAACTACCAGGGATGACCATACAAATTTCAACATGACAATGTAAAATCACATACTGCGGGCATTACAAAGGTCTAGCTGAGGAAGATGAGGGGTGGGTGCTGGATTGGCTTGCCTGCAGTCCTGACCTATTCCCAATAGCAGTCACTGTCTTTTAAAATTTCCAGGTGAGTGGCTGGAGAGCTTGCCTAGAAATTCAAGGCGAGTTTTTTTTTTTTTTTTTGTGGCCCTCGCAGCTCGTTCTATGGCTGGGGCAACCGGAAGAATGAAAATATTGGATGTCCTCTTTCCTGTGATGGGCATGTTACTCTAAGATATATTAATTCTGAGGTACAGGGCCCGTTATGATGCATAATAAATTTAAACTTCGTTTACCTCTCACACAAAACATGCTGAGATTTTGAGAAGCATCCTGAATCTATTCTCTAATATAAGCTTAAACCTCTTAATGCACTTGCATGGGCCAAATAGGGTCTATCCTGAGAATACAGAAACAAAGTGGAGATTTACCAAATAATTGACTTTTTTTATTAAAACATTTTCATCGAAAATTAAAGAAGGAATACAATGAAAAAAAAATCGTCAGAATTATGAAATTCTCAGATGCATTATAGGGGCTTACCTCAATAGCTGCTTAACCTGACATTGCTCAAAAGAATCGCTGAATCACTATCAGAAATGGTCATTCCTATTTGGCCACATAAACAAACCATGCACATGGACTCCGTGTCATAACCTGACCAAATTTGAAAAGCAGAACAAACGTCACTGTCTAAACCTCGTCCGTAGGAAACTACCCACTGACGCTTCAGCCAAGTAACACAACGCGTGTCCACAGCAAATGAATTTCTGGGAACAAGAATTGTTAATTTATGCACATATCTGCTGTAGACAAGCATTTTCGAAAGCCGTGATTCACCTCGGAATGTCCCATTTTGCAAAAGTTTCTTCCCTAATGGCATTTCCTGTGGCTATGTACAGCTGCTCCGAAGGTGAAAATGAAACATTGGCGATTGGTTCAAAAAGGGTCACTTAGAAGGGTTGCCCCAATCACAGAACGGGTATCTCTCGCTTTTGGTTTCCCAGTATCTACAAAGACTTGTTACCATCTTTTCTACAAAGCAGTGTTGGCGCGACCGTTCTGTATCATACGGAATGTCTGCCAGCTGAATGTAACAATGGAGACGGAACCAGTCTTTTTTCCACAAGGCGCGTTTTTTTCTAGCTCTGTTTTTGTGAGGGGTGTGCTTTTTTCCTCGCCTCAATTTTTTTATGGCGTGCTATGGAGTGCCTTAACCCCTTTGCGCAGAAGCCAAATTTGCCCATTTATGGGTTACCCAATTTGATGCTTTATAACTCAAAATTTAAGCTTCATAAAGGGGATGAATGTCCCAACTCAGAAAAGACACTTGCAGCATTTAGCATTACATCGTATTTCAGTTTATTTTCATGATTTTGGTAGAGGAAATGGGCTGCAAACATAAAAAATCTTTATGAGAATTCACCATTGAAACTAAAAAAAATGTATATAATTCTGAGGATTGAAAAATGGCTGGGGATTAAAACAATAAATTTCTGGGAAAATTAACTCCTCGACCACAAGTAGACCTCATCTGAACATGAAATATTAAATTATCCACTTTTTATAAGCCAAATAAGATGGCTATCCAGGCAGCTCCCCGAACTCCTGGAGCCTTGAAAATGGCGCACTCTCAATTCATAAAATAATCTTATTTTTAACGCAAATCAACTTTGTATACTAAGTTCAATGTGAATGGATGATTTTCTGGTTGAATTGGCCATGAGTTTATAAATATAGGCACAGCTGGACATCAGTGGTCACCACTGACCTCTCCAAACCAAAAACATGCCTTTCTCGTCCATTTATCTACAAAGCTGCGTCAGCAAGCACACATACTCAGAGGAACTGCTTATTTGATGGTCAGAAAGTTCATGCAGGCAGAAAGCTTGCTGTTTACAATTCTGATCATCCAAGCGAAACGCAAGCTTGTAACTGCACTTTTCGCACCCTCTATGGAACAAGTTTAACTCAGGTCACAGTAATAGCTGTTCGCACTTTAAAAGAGCGAAAATGCAAGGCATTCCGTTTCATTAAATGTGGTGTAAATTCTAAAACTGATCGCCTAAAAATGCCAGCACACTGCAGTATTGACTACTCTTTTTTTATCCAATGTGACAAACTAGCTCTGTGATCACGGTGGTAAACCAACAATAAGAAATAGCTGGCTAATAAGCTAGCAGGCTAAAAGAAAGATGGAGCTTCACCATACAAAGACAGCTTTACTCACTTTTTAATAGAATTATTGAGCTGCTCCTCAAAAGTATCAATGTTGCCAGCCCTCCTGTCTGTTCCATTCAGTATGACTGCTATTTTCCATCTCAGAATCACATTTCCATCCCGCAAATAAGCTCAGCTCTCCAGGCTCAGTTCTGTAGGTGTTTTGTTCCCATGCAACCACGTCAGTTTGAGCTGCGTAAAGTGCACAATCATAAACACAGATTATGAATATCAGAGGCTCTTAACTTTCAATTTGTACCTCTATTGCCACTATTTTTCTGCAAAGCAGTCTTTATGTAATGCTTGGTGTTTCTTACAGTGCCATGGCAGCATTTGATGTTTAGCATCATGTAAGGCCACCATTTCGCTATGAACAATCTCAGAGATTTCCTTATATTGTGCCATTGTGTTTAACAGTGTGACACTGCTCAGTGGTCATGTCACCTTATATACTGGAGGACCTGACCATCCCTGACCATCCTTTGTGCAGAGGCCAAATCTGGCTATTTGTCTTACTTTAAGGATTTATAATTCAAGATTTGAGCTTCATTGAGAGGGGGGAAATGGCTCGACTGAGAGAAGACATTTGTAGCATTTAGAATTGAACCATATTTCAGTTTATTTTCATAATTCTGGTAGATATGAAGGGCTGCAAAAAAAATCTTTATGAAAATTCAGCATTGAAATCAAAAAATAATACTTAGAATTGAAAAATTGCTAGGAGTTAAAACAATACCTTTCTGGGATCATAAAATCCATGAGCAGAGGTATTTCATCTGAGCATGAAATTCTAAATTATTTACTCTTTAAGAGCTCTCTGGATGGTTCCCCAAATTGTCAGAGGCCTCAAAATGGCGCACCGTCTAATCTTAAAATAATCATACTTTTAACACCAATGAACTTTTGACACATGAAATTGAATATGAATGAATGATTTTGGTTTCTGGTTGAATTGAGCATGAATTTATCTATATAGGTGCAGTTGGACATCAGTGGTCACCAGTAGCCTCTCCAAAACCAAAACATGCCTTTTCTCCATGATAAAGTTTCTAGTTTTGTCCTGGTTTTTCAGAGTCCCACAAGCAAGCACACATTGCTTATTTAACGGTCCGAAAATTTACCCCGCAATGAAACGCTAGCAGTTCCCACATCTGAGCTTGCAACCTTATATAAACACTTTCCATACCTAAAAAAGAACAAGTATCACTCACTAATGCAGTAATATCTGAAATACACCTTATTTTAACAGAACAGACAATCCACTATCTAAGCAGTGATATCTAATATCACTATCTAAGCAGTCAATATGCTACCCTGGATTGAACAGAATGGTGCAATTAACGTAACAGGGGGTCTAACAAAGTGCTTGAGCTGTTCGCGTTTTTAAATGAGCCAAAAACTCAGCATTCGATTTTGTAGAATACCCTAGGAATTCTAAAACAAAAAGCCACATCGAGCAAAATGCCCCCACATGCAGTATTATTAGCAAAGACTGATGGTTACTCTCACTAACCAATGTGGCAAACAAGCTCTGTGATCATCATGGCTATGGTAAACTGAGAATAAAAAAACAGCTAGTCAGCTTGCCAGCTAGCCATAATTTTAAAAAAAATATACAATTGCACTCACTCATAAATTGAAGAAAAACCTTTCTTCATTGATTTCCTCCTCCAGAAACCTAGATCTATCCTGTAGAAGGAACCCTCCAGTCCTTTATCATTCAGAAAAATTCCCATTGACCATGTCTGTATCTCATTTAAATCTTGTAAATGTAACTGAGCACTTCAGGCCAGTTTTGTAAGTCTTTTTTTTTTTTTTTTGCAATTGCATAATTTTCAGCTGCGCAATGTTAATAGAATAAGACCTAACTTGCTGTTACGCAAAGTTCTAAATACTTCTCCAGTGGTCTTATCAGTTTCTTTCATTTACTGTGGGAAGTTTACACTCTCTGGAATTAAATAAGAAATGTGTCAATCAATAGATAATTACAAGGGAAGTCTCAGGTGGGCATGAACTATAACTGTGCTTGACGTAGATGAGCGTGAGCAAGTATTAGAGTGACTGGTTAACAGTAAGAGTTCTTAGGAGGATAAAAGTCAGCTCTGAATTAATCGATGGAGGAATCTACATGTAAATTATGGTGGGAAATCATGCATTTTTAATAGGTGATGACTACAATTGATAGTTGAATGACGTCATACCAATACCATGGTGAATTCTTGCTTCAGAAAACAGATTATTTTTCACTACTTAATTAGGATACCATTGGGTCACAATAGCTGAAGTGGTCGCTGCAAAGAAATCTCGCTATGGGCAGGCACAGTTGCCTGACGCCACATCAGGAGCCAAATTAAAACGGCCATGAAGAGGCACAAGCCTACTCAGTAGCTGGACTATGCATTTACATCGTGTGCTAGGCTGATGGATGACTGGAATTACTACAGTATGTATGAACAAGGAAAATCTTGTATTACACAATTGGGAACCTGTGAGATAAACTGAGAGTTTCTTCCCTGAATCGAAATATTGAACGGCACAAGTGTAATCAGGCCTGGCTTATTGGACATTGCCTTACAATTTCAAAAAGATCAAATTGGTTGAATTAAGTGAGTTCTTTATGAATGCCAAGTGTACATGTAACGCTCTTCCAAGGGAATCCTTGCCATGGATCATTGCTGTTCCCTTTTTTTAATTTGTCCTTCCAAAAATTCATTTGAACTAACATTACCATGATTCATTATTTTCTCAACAGATCCTGCCTGTCCACCATCGGAACCAAATTGTGGGAACGATGGTTTAGGCATGCCCTTATTTTGCGGGACTGTGGAGCATTCACAGTGCAAGGCATTGCAAAACTGTTTGCGCCATTACTGGTGGCAAAAGATGCCTTTTACACTGACAAGGTAAGCTATTTTGTTCAAGAAACCATTGGGTGTATCAAAATATCTTACTGTATCTGCTGAAAACCAAGTTTTTGAGCAGTGAAGGACCATCCATTGGACAAAGAGGGGGAAAAAAAGACATTTGCCAGCATGAGTGGACGTTGCCTCCTTAGTGTCCTTTACAAACTGGGGAGATGGCCCATTCAACAGATTACCGCGCTCTGAAACTTCGACTAAAACAAAACTTTAACCCTTGTGCAAATCATTAATGGCAACAAGTTGCTTGATACCTTTAAAATTCATAGCATTTTCTCTAAATGGTGGAGTGGGAACACCAAATGCATTCTTTATGTGTTTAGAAGCAAAGTGTTCATTTAATCCTGGCCTGGTAAAATAAGCCGTGGGAATTCATAAACATTATATACAGCACAAGTCTTCCATTGCATTTTTATTGTAGAATTTCCAATTAGCTGAATAGTGAATATGTAAGACAAAGACTAACTGAAAGAAAGGTCAGCCAGATCATTAGGACCTTCAATAACATAAACAGATACTGCGCTAGTCTCTTCCATGATAACTATTGTAAACTGTCTTCTTTGCACATGGCAAATCCCAGTTCAGCCATATGATAATTACAGATCAAGAGTTAAACAACCCCTAAATAATGAAAATGTATTTTTTCGACCATTTTTCCCATTTGGGCACATACATGAAGCATATAAATAAGCTTTTCATTTTACTTTCAAATAGCATCCAAGAAGCCTAGATACCTATAAATTATGTGATATTCTATAGTGTTAATGCACAGAAGCTTTTATGTGTTATGGGCCACCTATGAAAATTTTATTGGAGGCTACCTGGGGGCCCTACAGTTTCTTTACCAATTTGTTTTCCGCACCCTAAATGTATTCACAATTTTCGGACTAAAAGCGGGCACTCTGTACCTCTGCCTAACCCTATGTCATCATAACTATTTTCCGGTTGGTCTTTTGATATTCAGAGAATTTCTTCAATGCTTTTCATCAATGACTACATTTTCATCTGAAAATGGCCTTTAGGTATGTATGTTTATCTTTTATACTCCGGAAGCATTTTAATCTTTTTTTGCGACATCATGCTGCCCATAAATTGTATACTTGTTCATTTGCCAGAAATTAGTTCTCTTGCACCCACCTGCTCAGGGTGCAGCCTTTTTACCTGTCATATGCCTTTTTGTGAGAAACCACACTGCCCTTTGGACAAATGGTGCAGATAGTTCTTATTGTTGGCAGTGATTTGTCATATTATATTGATCTTTTAGTTTGTAACATGTTCCCTACCAGGTCCCTTGTAAACTAATTGGTGTGAGTAATCTTTCCTCACCTGCAGTTAATCTTTTTGCAGACTTTTGAGTTGTTGCATATGTGACAAACTGATGACGGTTTCGGTTAGTCAGGTCAATGAACATGAACATAGTCCTCGTTATTTTAGCTGTCTCTGGAGTGGAAATGAAATCTTATGAGCTTAAAGCACTGATTTTCAGCTTTTGGGTATATGCATTCAAGCGAAGTAAATAGTGTTTGAATGAAGGCACTTTTTCTGTGTTGTCCCCCCCTTTTTTTTTAAATAGCAAAATTAATTGGACAGTTTGCTGTTCAGCTGTTCTTCGGTCAACTGTGTTTTGCCCCTTTGTATAAACCCCAATTCCAGTGAAGTTGGGACGTTGTGTAAAACGTGAATAAAAACAGAATACAATGATTTGCAAATCCTTTTTGACTTTTATTCAATTGAGTACACTACAAAGACAAGATATTTAATGTTCATATTGATAAACTTTATTGTTTGTTTTTTTTTATATTCACTCATTATGAATTTGATGCTTGTAACAAGTTCCAAAAAAGCTGGGACAGGAAAAAACTGCACGGGCACCATCAGTCACTCCAGCCAATTCTCTGGCAGGCTCTTTTTTTTCACTCCTGCCATACGTTTGCATTTTTTTTTTTACTTACCGGCTCCCATTGTACTTCAGCTGTAACTGTACATGTATATGCACCCCATTTTATTTCTGCTTTCCTTCATGAGTATTCTCATATTGTGCATATTCCTCTCACCCTTGTAAATCTATCCCCAAGGAATGAATACATTCTCCAGAGTCTGATGCGATCCAGTTTATTGTAAGTCGCTCAAAGTGAAATACAAAACCCAGGCTGGTCTGCGCAAACCATGTAGCATTCAGTCTTCATTGATGACACAGACTGACTACCACTTGTCGGAACCCTCATATTTATTGGCCTTTTGACATGTTCATTATTGATGAACATTATTCATTATTAATTCTGATTTCAGCATTATCACACGAGGGAGTGCTTGACCGTCATTCTTGTCACGACATTGATGCGGTCAGGAACGAGGCATTTGCGCTGAGTTCCGTTAGCATCACTGAAGTGACAAGAATGATGGTCAAGCACGCCCTCAAGTGTAATAATGCGATTATACAACTATTACCAACAAAACAAAATGTATAATCAAAATTTATTTATACTGTGGGCAAGTAGGAGTTCAAGCCCCGGCCTCAGCCTTCGCGGTGTTTTCTTGAGCAAAACACTTTACTCCCACACTCCATGCATCACTCCACCCAGGTGTATAAATGGGTACCAGCAAATAGGCAGGGAAACTTGTCTAAGAGCTGGGGGGAGTACCTGGGATGGACTGGCATTCCATCCAGGGGGAGTAGCAGTACTCCTAGTCGCTTCATGCCATGGAAACCGGGGTTAAGCACCGGCCTGATGGGCCACTAGGCTCGTACAGGCTTACTTCTTCTTACTTCTTGACGTTAACTAGTCGCTTGTCAGCCAGCCAATTTCAGCTCATGTTTTCTAGACATCGTGATTTCCAAAAACTGAATAAATACCGCACATAGTAACACAAAACTGCTTAGGTAGCTCATTCATGTTGTAAGTAGAATATCCGCGGAAAAAAAATTTTTTTCATGGACTGACAGCTATACTTTTGCCGACATCTCAGTCATTTTTAAGCTAACTTTATCTTTATCAAACAAACTTACATTTACGGTTATATTTAAATATAGGCAACGGCTTTCCAGTGTCAGCACCAGAACAAAAATCTGTCTTTAAATAAACTCACCAGCAGATGTTTCATTTCACCTGGGGGAGTGTCACTCCAATTCAACGTTAGCTCCAATTAATGTGGCCAAGCAGCAAAAGAAACAAAAGTAATGTGTAATGTGAAGGCTGAACTGAGTTATATAATTTCAACCCCACCTTTCACCTTTTCAGGTCATTAGCAATTTACCTCTGAAAAAAAGACAACAGTTTTCACAGATTTGTTGATTTATTAAATGTTCATTTCAATGTATAAATGCAAACAAAGTATGAATTATGAAATCAATGGCCTAGGCAACTAAGATAGGCGGAGTGATATTTTCACTGATGAGGTATTTTTCATTTGAGTACAGGCTACCCGTACTGTCTTGCTCATGTGAGAACATTCTAAACGTCTAATTGAGCAATCAGATTGTTGGGTCGGATCTACAGCGCCCTCCATAATTATTGGCACCCCTGGTTAAGATTTGTTCTTTAGCTTCTAATAAATTCAATTTTTTTTCTAAATAATATAGGACCACAATGAAAAAAAAGAGTTGCCTCAATCTGAGTGAATGTTGCGATTACTAGTATTGATCATGAAATTGTCATCATCGCCATGGCTGTTACTGGGGTAGATCAAATGGGCCAACGCTTGTATTAAATAGCGGCGCGCCCCTGAAGTAACTGACAGGCGTGTTAAATCGCGGCCATGAGAAGGACTTCACAGGCGTTTATTAGCGCCATTGCGATTGCGCCCGTCTTGTGGCATGCACTGATCATGTTTACCACTGTGTTACATCACCTTTCCTTTCAACAACACTCAAGCTTTTGGGAACTGAGGAAACTAATTGTAGAAGCTTTGTATGTGAATTCTTTCCCATTCTTCCTTGATGTATGACTTCAGTTACTCAACAGCCTGGGGTCTCCATTGTCACATTTTGCGCTTCATTATGTGCCACACATTTTCAATGGGAGACAGGTGTGGATTGCAGGCAGGCCAGTCTATTACCTGCACTCTTTTACCACGAAGCCACGCTGTTGTAACACATGCAGAATGTGGCTTGGCATTGTCTTGCTGAAGTATGCAGGGATGTCCCTGAAATAGACGTTGCAGCATATGTTGCTCCAAAACCTTTTGGCATTAATGGTGCCTTCACAGATGTGCAAGTTACCCATGCCTTAGCCACTAACACATTCCCGTACCATCACAAATGCTGGCTTTTGAACTTTGTGCTGGTAACAAGCTGGATGATCCTTTTCCTCCTTAGCCTGAAGGACATGATTTCCAAAAACAATTTGAAATGTGGACTTGTCAGACCACAGCACACTTTTCCACTTTGCATCAGTCCATCTCAGATGAGCTCAGGCCCAGAGCAGCCCGCGACGTTTCTGGGTGTCGTTGATATATGGATTTCGCTTTGCATAGTAGAGTTTCAACTTACACTTGTAGATGTAGCGACAAACTGTGTTAACTGACAATGGTTTCCAGAAGTGTCCCTGAGCCCACATGATAATATCCTTAACTGAATGATGTTGGTTTTCAATGCAGCGCCACCTGAGGGACCGACGGTCACTGCATTCAATGTTGGTTCTCGGCCTTGCAGCTTACTTGTAGAGATTACTCCGGATTCTCTGAATCTTTTGATGATACAGTTGTACGCAAAACTTAGGGCACCCCAGATCAAAATTTGTGTTTCCCTGAATGGCTAAGCGAGTAAAAGATGACTGCTCTCAAAAAGGCATAAAGTTAAAGACACATTTCCTTTATATCTTAAGCGAGATTACTTTTAAATCTTCATCCTTTCACAGTTTCAAAATGATAAAAAAGGAAAAGGGTCCAAAGCATAAGTTTGGGCACCCTGCATGTTCAGTTCTTGGCAACACTCCCTTTGGCAAGAATCACAGCTTGCAAACACTTTTTGGTGCCAGCTAAGAGTTTTTATATTCTCGTTTGCAGGATTATGCCAATTATTTTTGTCCAAGCCCTTCTAGTACTGTGAGATTTTTTGGCTGCCTTGCATGCTATGGTCTTTGGAGGTCCATCCACAGATTGTCAATGATGTTGAGGTAGGGGACCATGAGAGCTTTGGTGAAACCTTCAGCTCGCACCTCTTGAGGTACTCAGTGGTGGATTTTGAGGTGTGTTTAGGATCATTATTCTGTTGTTGAAGCCGTCGTCTTTTCATCTTCAGCTTTTTTACAGATGAAGTGATGTTTGCTTCCAGAATGTGCTGGATTTTAATTCAATCCATTCTTCCTTTTACCAGTGACATGCTCCCCGTGCCTCTGGCAGCTACGCAAGCCCTGAAAAAGGTTGGTCACCACTTGCTGGACATTTGGAGAGGTGTTCTTTTCATGAAATTCTGCACCTTTTTTCTCCAAGCATACCTCTGCTCATTGCAGCCAATGACTTCTATTTTAACTTAATCAGTCCTCTAGGACTTGTTTCCTAAATGCATCCGTCTTGTTCAGATGTTCCTTTGTAACTTCAGATGCTAAATTTTATGGTGAAGATGCAGGAAAGGTTTCCCTCTCGTTACCCTTCCATGAAGGTCATATTTGAGCAAGTGTTGCTGAACCGTAGGACAGTGCATCATGACTGTAAGGCGTGTGTGTTGCCTTCACCAGCAGACAATGCCAGCTATCCAACCAGATAAGCACTCCCAAAAACTCCACATAGAAAAGTGTTGAACTTTCATGAAGTTTTCTGAGAATCTTGTGAAACTGTAAATACAATACAGACATTTGCAAAATTAGGCTATCAAATAGTGATAAACAGAAATGTGCAACGGAAAGAAAAGGTATTGAAATATAGAGCCAGCTTAGCTTAGCTACATAGTATCTGTCTACTACGAAATATACACGCTACAACATAATACAAACATAACACAAGTAATGTGGCTTTGACTCAATATGTTGCCAAATTATACACTTGGAAAAATATACTCACAGACATTGCTTTAGCAGCCGGGAAACAGCATCTACATTGAGGAGCTGAAAGCTGCTGACCATGCTGCTGGCAGTGTACCGAGTTCTTACTTCTGGTCACATGACGTCCAGTTCACCAAGAAGTAATAAAAGAAAAAAGCGGAATACAAAATTTTGCCAATTTTTCCTGTTGTGCATGAGCCTATTTAAGCTTTAGAACTCAGGATTTGTGACACAGAGATTTTTGAAAATTATTCAAGTGAAGCTAGACATTTGGAAATTCAATTACAGAATTGTTTAGGAATTAAATTTTGGAATTTACGGACGCCGGCGTCTACATCTGCAGAAAGGGGTGTTAAATACAGATTACCACTGGGTGGTGCTGTTACTAATGAAAGCAAATTAAACATAATAAACTTCACAATCAACATTTGTAGGGGCAGAACGGCGTGCTTAATCTTGCTTTAGGTCTTTTGTTGTCATATGGAAGTTTTGATTTACCTTTCTAGCAATCCGATGAACAGTGTTCTCGGGAAGTTTCCTTGGTCTTCCAGACCTCAACTTGACCTCCACTGTTTCTGTTGAATGAAATTTATTAATTATATTATGAACTGAGGATATCACAACCTAGAAATGTTTTGCTGTCTTCTTGTAGCCTTCTTCTACCTTGTGGACATTCATTATTTCCATTTTCGGAGAGCTAGACAGCTGCTGAATGGACCCTATGGCTTCTGATTGATGGGCCAAGGTTAGAGGAGTCTGTGTATTTATAGAGCTTTGAAATTTGCATCACCTGGCCTTTCCAAGCGATGATTGTGAACAAGCCATAGCCCTAACTTGCCAGTTATGGTCTGAGACCATAGTCAAAATTACCCGAGAGCTCAAATCTTTTCAGGGTGCCCAAACCTTTGTACGGTGTTCATTTTCTTTGTTTCACTCTAGAAGAGGACAAAAGTAATAAACTGATGCTGCTTAAAATATCAAAATAAGTGGTTAATCATTAAATTTATGCCATTCAGAGATCAGTTCATCATTTACTTGCTTAAGTTTTTTCAGTAACAGAAATGTGATCAGTGGTGCCCCAACATGTGCATACAACTATTATAGACTGTAGACGATAGAATCCCTAAATTCCTTGCAATTGCACGTTGAGAAACATTGTTCTTATACTGTCGGACTATTGTTCACAATCAGGTGAACCTCGCCCCATCCTTGCTTGTGAATGACTGAGCCTTTTGGGGATGCTCCTTTTGTACCTAATCATGACACTCACCTGTTTCCAATTAACCTGTTCACCTGTGGAATGTTCCAAAACATGTTTTTTTTTTTTTTTTTTTTTTTTTTTTAAGCATTCCTGAACTTTCCCAATCTTTTGTTGCCCCTGTCCCAGCTTTTCTGGAATGTGTTGCAGGCATCAAATTCACAATGAGTGAATATTAAACAGTTTTTTTCTGTTTTTTTTTTTTTTATCAGTTTGAACATTAAATGTCTTGTCTTTTTCGTGTACTCAATTGAATATAGGTCAAAAAGGATTTGCAAATCATTGTATTCTACTTTAATTTATGTTTTACCTAACATCACAACTGGAATTTCGGTTTGTATGTAGAAGTAAGTAAGCAAATGAGAGGTCTGGAGTTCATTTGAAGTGTGGCATTTGTATTTCGAATCAGTTGCTGTTACCTCTTTCTGTGAAGTCCAAAAACCTGTCACTTCTAGTGAAACCATCCGTCATTAGGCTGAAAATCAAAACAAACCTGCCACAATGGATGGAAAGCATTAAGTTGCTTCCTCCGTCATCTTGAAAACGGCTTGTCATCTCAGCACCAGTATTGGGTAGCACAGTGTCCACTGGTCCTTACAGAGGATTCAGATAAACTCCCAAGTTTCACATTGAGCTTTACAACGACTGAATAGCAAAGGTTTATGGATATCCAGACATGCCCACTGAATGTTAACTCAAAGATGGATAACCATTCGCAAGCCTCAGAAAGAATGATGGAATTCCAGAATGATGGAAAGGGAGGATTATGGAGAAGGAAAGGTACTGCTCATTTTCAAAAGCATACCACCTCATCTGGGTAGCTTGATTGATGTAGTCATGTGGCCCGGGCCTACAGGGCCGTGAAAAAGTATTTGCCCCCTTCCTGATTTCTTATTTTTTGCATATTTGTCACACTTAAATGTTTCAGATCAGCAATTATTAGACAAAGACAACCCAGGTAAATACAAATGCAGTTTTTAAAGGGGAGAAAGCCAGCCAAACCAATCTGGCCTGGTGTGAAAAAAGAATTCCCCCTAAACCTAATAACTGGTTGTGCCACCCTCTGCGACAACAACTGCAATCAAGTGTTTGCGATAACTGGCAACGATTCTTTCACAGCGCTGTGGAGGAATTGTGGCCCACTCTTCTTTGCAGAATGTTTTAATTCAGCCACATTGGAGGGTTTTTGAGCATGAACGGCCTGTTTAAGGTCATGCCACAGCATCCGGATTTAAGTCCGGATTTCGCTTAGGCCGCTCCAAAACCTTCAGTTTTTTTTTTTTTTTTTTAAGCCATTCAGAGGTGAACTTGCTAATGTGTTTCGGATCATTGTCCTGCTGCTTAACCCAAGTGATGGGGTCACCAACTGATGGTTGGAAATTCTCCTTCAGGACCTACCGGTAGAGAGCAGAATTCATAGTTCCATAAATTACAACAAGTCGTCCAGGTCCTGAAGCAGCAAAGCAGCCCCAAACCATCACACTACCACCACCATGTTTGACTTTTGGTATGATGTTCTTCTTATGAAATGATATGTTAGTTTTACGGCTGATATAACAGGATGCACACCTTCCAAAAAGTTCAACTTCTGTCTCATTCCACAGAATATTTTCCCTTAAGTCTTTGGGATCATGAAGATGTATTTTGGCTAATGTGAGATGAGCCCTTGTGTGCTTTTTGGTCAGCAGTAGTTTTTGCCATGGAACCCTCTCATGGATGCCATTTTTGCCCTGTCGCTTTCTTATTGTTGAATCGGGAATACTGACTTTAAATGAGATAAGTGAGGCCTGCAGGTCTTAACATGTTCATCTGGGTTCTTTTGTGTCCTCCTGCATGAGTTGTTGATGCGCTTTTGGAGTAATTCTGGTAGGCCGACCACTCCTGGGAAGGTTCACCACTATTCCAAGTTTTCTCGATTTGTGAATAATGGCTGTCACTGTGATTCGCCGGAGTCCCAAAGCCTTAGAAATGGCTTTGCCACCCTTTCCAGACTGATCTATGTCAATTTCTTTGTTCCTCATCTGTTCTTGAATTTCTTTAGTTCGCAGCATGAAATGTTTCTTTTTGAGATCTTCTAGCCTTCTTCACTTTGTCAAACAGGTTTTATTGAAGTGATTTCTTGATTCAACTGGTCTGGCAGTAATCAGGCCTGGGTGTGGCTAGTGAAAGTGGACTCAAAAAATGTGGTTAATCACAGTTAATTCATGATTTTACAAGGGGGGCAATTACTTTGTCACATAGGGCCAGGTAGGTTTGGGTAGCTTTTTCCCATTTTCGTTTTCCATTTAAATTTGTTTGATGATCTGGAACATTTAAATGTGAAAAATGTGCAAAAAATAAGGAATCAGGAAGGGGGCAAATACTTTTTCACAGCACTGTATATGGATGCCAATTGAACTTGCCTATATTTATTGACATGACTGCTGATAAAAGCCCTAGGATGAATTCTCTGTTGTAAAGGACTACATTATCTGTTCAAATTCAGCCATATGCTTCAAAACTCATCAGCTGTCACTTCAGATTGTGGAGTGCACTATGAATTGTTTCAAGCAACAAAAGTGTTCTTCAATGGCCCATTGAGTTCCTTGACCTGAATCCAATTGGGCCTGCATCTGACTTGCTGAAGCCAAAACTTAATAAATATCAAGGATTAACTGAAGACTGTAGCAGTGAAGACTTGGGAGAAACCTAAAGAAGAAACCCTGTGCCTGATGTCTTTGCGTCCCAACATTTTTGCAGTCATTAACAGCAGTTGATTTGCAAGCAGGTGTAAAAAAGTAAGGATTGTAGGTTCACCCAATTACTTTTTGAGCTGGAATTGAGGTTTATGTATAAAAATGGTTCTAATTCCAGTTAAAACCCTGAAATTAAAGCTGCACTTGAAGATGATGATTCTTGCAGAGGCATACAGAAGCAAAACGATAAAAATTGTCACTATACAAATACTTTGGGGCCAGAGTATACGCATGTGTGCGCCATAACCTCATGGTGCAAAGCAGTGCGAAAAGCTCATCAACACATCATGACAAAGCTTCCCTTGCAAGTTTCATGACAATCAATTTATGAATATGAAGGTCATAGTCTAACTGACAGAAAAATAGACTGATGAGTTGAAGCATGATCTTTGTCAACTCTGTTGGCAGAGGTAAACACAGGAAACAGAATTACTAGAAATCAAAAACAGTTGACCTTTGACTTTCTATTTCAGTTTGTTTACAATATTGTTGTTATTTTAATGGCAACTTGCACTAAAAATATGAGTTTGCACTCTTGGAATTTTTGTATCTCATCTTACTTTTTTGTTAACTCACTGTTGGTTGAGATATGCCAAATGGAAGATTTAAATAAAAAAAAAAACAAAAACCCTGATAAAGTGTTAGATGTTTTGTTTCCTCTGTATCTTCATGGAATTGGTGAACAAATCTTTCTGTTACCCCCTTTGAAGGCTGAAGCACTCCTGAATGTCCTGCTATTAGGGGAAGATGCTGTGGACAGCGATGAGTCGTCTGGTTGTCTGCCATTGCCCTCTTTTGATGACGGTGAAAGTAGGGCGGCTAGACCTGCTTTTTCCCACAAAAACTTTCTGAACGGTGAGTGAAGGTATTGCAGTTGCTTTAAAGGATTAGGTCATTGTAGCGAGCGTGGACTCATGGCACTGCTACGGTTGCTTTCTGGGTAGTGACACAAGCCATTTACACCAAATACATCTTGAACATTTACATAGTGCAGGAAGTCATAGAGTTAGTCATTCTTGTGCTACATTGCTTCTGAATAATATCAGCCATGGCATTGTCACAGGAGAGTTCTTTACTAATGCGTGTAACTTTCTCTAGTCCATACGTGCAATTATGAATAATTCTGGAAATAACCTCTTAATCTAGTAGTCTAGGTAAAGCTGCTGTAAGTGATTTGTTTTTGTTTTTTAAAAAGTGTTAAATAGCTCCACATTCCAACAGATCATTTATTTAGAGTTATCTGGTCGATAACACAGGTCTCTCAGTCAATGTCTTCAGCAATAAAGCAGCATATAAAATTCAGCTGTCGCTGACTGCCTCTATCCAGTCAGGTGAGAGAACACCAGAAAGACACGCAGGGGCACAGACTCACTTTTATTCCCATGGGTTTTTTTCACCCCAAAGGGGCCCCTGATTACCCTGTCTGTCTGTCAATCAAAATGTATCTTTCTATTGATGTATTCATTAAAATATTGAATTTATACCAACTGAAACATATAGCTAGCAGCACAAATAAATGTATTCATTTAGGCAAACGTTTTTCCAAAGGTAATAGGCCTATATAGAGTGCAGCTGCATGATGTTAAAATGTTGATGATAAAGTATCAGGAATACGTTTCCAATTTACTGCCTTCTACTTTTTTTAGTTTCACTCAATTCGTTCAGAGGCAACATGTCATGGTAAAGGCTTATTGGCCTAATAATCCAATGTTGGCTTCTCAAAAAAGGTTTGAACAAATGAAAAACGCATAAAAAAGTAGGCCTATTGTTTGAATGTGTGGACTATATGAACTTACTTCCTTAATCCTCGCAAATGTCGGCTATCGGTTACATTGCTGAAGTCCACCCTCTGTCATTTCTCTCTCGACAAAAAGCATTGCCAGATTTGAGAGACGATTCTCACTCATTGAAGACCGCAGATATGTTTTAATTAAGACGACTGAAATTACGCTCTGCCTGTGCGCTGCTTATGAGAATAGTAACATAGATCCGGTAGCAAGTTGAGATACTAGGAAAAGTTTGGTGCATGTCATTGGCGACGAGAAAAAACAAAATTTGGCCTGTATTAAACTTTCCACCTTCGGTGAACTGAGCCAGATCATTGATCTTCTCGACTAAATTCGGATAATTTTTTTTTAAGTGCCATTCATTGAGGACTTGAAAATGACTTCCCTTAGCAAAAAGTAGTATACTTGAAGTTCATTTTATTAAGTATACTTCAGTATTAGTATAAGTCTAGCAAGTATACTACGGACCCATGTACTTGTAGTGTACGAGAAAGTATACTAATTTAATACTTCTTTGGACTAAATTGGAACATTTTAAGTTTATAAAAGTATACTTTTAAGTATACTTCAAGTTTAAGCAAAGTAAACTGAAAGTATCCATCAAGTTTACATCTAAGTTTTATTCTATACTGCAAGTACACTACGGGCTCTAATTTCGTAGACCAGGCGCAGGCGCGACGCAGGCGCGGCGCATGGGGGGTGCGCCGCGCCAACGGGGTGTGTCCAGGCGTATGTGGCAATTTCGTGCCCGGCGTAGCCTGGCGCAAGTACTCTTCTGTCCCGCCTCTGCCCCTCCTTCCAGCGCAAGTTGGCAAAGAAGGCGTGTTTGGGTATAACACAGCCGAGTCAAATCTTCACCAGTCAAATGAGCTCCTCACCTCACCTTTAATGTGTTAGAATATAGAAGGCGACCCAGCCGAGTCAAATATTGCTCACTGGCAAGAGAAACGATGGATAGCGTGTTCCTATTATTACAAACTGTAGCTGCTTAAAATTTTGGGATTAACATGCATATACAACAAAGCAAGATACGTTACACATTTATTTCCAATATGTGATCTTAACTCAGTACGAGATCATAGCAATCAGGCTGCATTCCTTTCCCCCACTAAAGACGATAAAGCATAAGTGACAATAATAGTAGCCTAGTATTAAGCCGCTTGCACACTGGACGCGAAACGAATTTTTCGCTCGACAGATTGCGTCTTGTGTCCAAAGGTCTGACAGGGTTTTAACAAATCGTCGTGTCCGACAGTCTATTATTGTATTTAATTTCTTAAAATCTACTGACTCTTTCAGACATTAAACGTGAATGTTTGATAAGAGGGCTCAGTTCTTCAAGATGAGTACCGAGAATTTCAATCAATGTTTCTGTTTAAGCTCTGCGCAATAAAGTGAGTCGACACTGGCGCGAGACAATGTACAATGCCTCCGCGTCTGACAGCCAAAAAAAAGGACGATTAGAACAGAATGATAATGAAATAAAGTATAAAAAGAAACATTTTAACAACAGAGCATCCAATGAACACTGCGATTTATTTATTGGCGGGTCATCTTTGTTTGATATCACGTTTGTTGCTGATATATTTTTATTCTTTATTTCGTTATGAATCTGTTCTCATATCAATACTTTCACTTTTTGCTGGCTGCTGGACATGGAGTATTTTGCATTTCGTGTCGGACAGTCTTGATCGTGCATGCGATGATTTCTTCACTCTGTCAGTGGTCATGGAATTGATTTGCTCACGCACTATATTATCTCTGCTGTGGAAATAAAGCGTGAATCTGTAAAGCGTGAAAAGAAAGACCGAATAAATACTGATGTCTATCTTCAACGGAAGAAAACAGATGAATAGGCTAAAAAGACCAAGAAAAGGCGATAGCTATCAATTTGCATTTTGTGAAGGCCGAACACAAACATAGCCAAGTTTGCACGTCTAATAATTCCTGGAATACTCGGAAAAACTAGAACTTTTATGATTCTCGGACACGGAGCTATATTAAAACCCTGTCCGACTATCGCGTCTTTGCATTGACTTTGTCTGTAATCAGTCGTGCGAAAAATTCGTTTTGCGTCCAGTGTGCAAGCGGCTTTAATGAGCATAGGACGCAAGCATTCGATATATATATATATATATTATACAGTTTGTGGTTGGCTGAGAAAGATGTGAAGTCGTTAGTTTGCATCACAGATTCAGTTGCGTTGATTAAGCCAGGTCAAGTTTCCATTACGCGTGGCAACCGCCTGACAACAGGACAATCGATATAGATACTATAATTTATGTCCTTATTCAGATAGTTACATTAAATCGTGCTTCCTGTAATTTTTTCTTGCATTGAACTGTGCCTGACATTCTGTAAACCTGCCTGTGAGATTTCGGTGACGTGTGCGCTCTCTGCGCCGGTCAGCCAAATTACCACTGCACGGAAATTAAACCAGGTTGGAGTTGGCGAGTTTTCTGCGCAATTCCAGCGGAGACTTTTTCTACGAAATTGTCACTGCGTCTTGATGAATATGTGACACCTTCCCCTACTACGCCGCCACACCCATCTCGGCGCACCTTCGTCTACCGAAGGCTGCGCGCCTCACGAAATTACCACTACGCGGGCTGAGCCGTACGAAATTACCACTGCGCGGGCTGCGCCTCGCTACGCCAGCTGGGCTGCGCCAGGAAATTAGAGCCCTACAAGTGAACTTTTTTGTATACTGTGAGTGAACTAGTTGTATACTTCTAGTATACTTTTCAGTTCATGAAAGTACACTGTGAGGAAACTTAAAAAGAGCGTCATTGGATGTTTATTGACTACAATGAGTCAGGACTACAGGTTCACATCTCATCTGATAGACAACATCATCATCACTGCACTATTGTGTATTATTCCACTAGCGGGAAGATCCCAATCTACTGGCCCACCAACACCTCCTCCAACAGCAACTTACTTTCCTCAGGCAGTCTCCCATCCAAACACAAACCAAGCCTACAGCTGCTTAGCTTCAACCACACAGCTGGTGCAGATCAAGTTGTGGTATGGTTGCTTGTTTTAAAACTGTTTCCAGCCTTCTAAATCTCATGTTTGAAAATACTGTGTACATCTATCTGTGAATCTGCAGACAATGGCCTGCTAGATTGAACTGATATCTCAACTTAAACACAGCAATGTTTGGTACAGGTACAATATGCAGGGCTTTGTTGTCCACACTCTTGTTTAAAAATGATCAAATCATTGATAAAAAGAATGTACCACCTGTCAAGTATTACAGCACCGCTGCATCTTTTCTTTAGTCGGTCATATTTCTGACTGTGATACAGAACTCCATTAACTGAAAAACATCATCGGTGTACTCATTTGGAATATTTCATCAGGTTTTGCTGGAGACCTTCAGCGTACTGGTCAGGCTGAAGGCATTGATAATTAATATTTTATGTGTATTTCTGGTTCCATATGAGAGAAAGAGGTACTTTTGTTTTGAATTGGGATTTCAATGAGAGTTGCCATTGCTTTGTTCTTATACTTCGACATCTAATACAATATTGTGTTTGAAAATTTAATTTATAAAGGAATCAATTTTGTTCTCTCCTGAGTATGTGCTCCATTGTAAATCCTTTTAAGTACCTTCATCTGTGAATTAAAGCAGAATGCACTTCAGCAATTTCTACTCATAGAGTACATGAGGTAACCTCTCGTCTACTTGCGTTAAATAATATCTGAATTGCAAAAGTAATATATTTTAAATTGCAATAATCATAATCTGTGAGTTTGATGTTAAGTTTGAAGTATACTTGCAGTTAAAAAAAAACCTTTAGCTCCCTGAAAGTTTAAAACTAAATTTAAACTATAGAGGGCTTGAAGTATAGAACTAGTGGACTTGTAGTCTACCTATAAGTTTACTGGCAATATACTTCAAAGTGTACTTTCATGAACTAAAAAGTTGGCTTGAACTATATAACAAGTAAAGTTGTAGTACATCTGAGTTTACTTTCAGTATACTTCAAAGTATACTTTTATAAATTAGACATTGTGCTATAAGTATATAAATAGTGAACTAATAGTTCATTTTTAAGTTTACTAGCAGTATACTTCACAGTATACTTTCATGAACTGAGAAGTTTACTATATAAAGTATAGTATATAACTAATAAACTAGCAGTATATCAGTAAGTTTACTAGCAGTATACTACAAATTATACTTATATAAACTAGAAATTGTGCTAGACGTTCATAACTACTAAACTAATAGTTCATCTTTAAGTTTACTAGCAGTATACTTCACAGTGGGCCAGTAGATTGGGATCTTCCCACTAGTGGAATAATACACAATAGTGCAGTGATGATGATGTTGTCTATCAGATGAGATGTGAACCTGTAGTCCTGACTCATTGTAGTCAATAAACATCCAATGACGCTCTTTTTAAGTTTCCTCACAGTGTACTTTCATGAACTGAAAAGTTTACTAGAAATATCCAACTAATAAACTAGCAGTATATCTGTAAGTTTACTTGCAGTATACTTAAATGTATACTTTCATAAAAAGTATTCTAGAGGTATACAACTAATTAAGTCACAGTATACTTAAAAGTTCACTTGTAGTGTACTTGCAGTACAAAATAAAACTTAAAGTACCCATCTAGTTTATGTCTATGTTGCTTAAACTTGAAGTATACTTTTTTTTGCAAGAGTATGTATCAAGTCTGTCAATACTGGAATAATTGTCAAATTTGTTCTCAAATTTGTTCTCTCTCAAATAAAATCCGACAAGTGTTTATCTATTTCTTTGTGGCTTAATAACACTGCATAAAAATTAAGTTCAGCTCTACCCATATGCTATTTACTCTGCTATGCTGCCCCAAAGCTGACTTTTTACTGCAAACATACATGTAAGTCCATGAGATAGTAAAAACTGAGTAAAAATATAGTAAAATATACTTCAAAGAAGCCAATATGTATGGTAAAAATATTTTAATGTGCTTAAGCTTTTGATAGTAGCCTAACTGCAAGCCAGTATACTTGAACATTAGGCACTAATATTTTAATACTTAGATATACTCAAGAAAAGTATGATAATCAAAAGTTTAGGTACCAGTATGAGCTAAATATACTTTGACTTTTCGGTGTACTTTTCAGTATAAGCTAAGTATATGTAAGTATTACTTAGCTAAGTATATCTCTGATCAGTACATCAAAAGTAAACTGAAAGTATACTCTCTTATTTTCAGTTTAGAAGAAGTATACTAATAGCACACTTGAATAAACTACTTTTTTGTAAGGGTTGCCATGTTGCGAAGGTCTGTGAAATGTGTCACAAACTGTTGGTCAAAAACGTCCAAGATATAATAGAATGAGTCCACTTTAAAACGTGTTCTACTGCCATATATAGGCTCGTCTGCAGTTTTTTTTTATCGGGGACACGTTTTCTCTTTCTCACTCTGCCCTCCAGGAAATCAGTAGATATGTTGCATTTGATTAAGTTACGGTGGATTTCGCCACTTGTAATCTGGAAATCATTTATTATTCTGGACTTCTCACGCTTTTCTTCACTCAGGAGTCGGAAGCAATGGAATTGCATAAAAATCTTTCAAATGGTCTTATTTCATTTAAACAATTTGTACAATCGTGAAACCCACGCATTGCACTGATTGCTGACTACAGCATGGGAACGTGAGTGAAGCACTAAATCTCAAGCAGAATGCCTAAGACTTCCTAGCCCTGATTTTTGTTGTGCACAAGCCTCGATATTTGCAAAGCCCTCCTCTGGCCTTACAGATCACTTGTGCAGCGGTCAATAAGCTCAAGCGCGGTGTTCAAATCGATGGATTCTTTCTGAAGATAGTTTAATAGAACAAACGTTTCCTTAAAATTGTGTTCCAAAAATGGATTCTATGTTTTTTTTTCCGCCCCAATTAATAGCCCTGCTTCCATTTGCCTCAATCACTAAACTCTGGCTTTTTTTTTCCCCTGGCCATCCTCCTGAGGGGGCCCATGGGTTCGCAGAACCCACGCACCCCATGCAAATTACACTACTGAAGACACGTTTCTCTCTGCTTGTGAACGCGCAGAGCTGAATCTGCATTGTTAATGCACTATCTGTCAGAAAAATTATTAGAAGTAAAATCTATGTTATTGGCAATAGCAGAACAAATTAAGCTTCCGATCCCCGCGCTACAGGAGACGGCGTTCACAGTTAAACAACCAAAGCGCCAAAGGACGGCAGAGGAACAAATAGAACTAGGGAGGGAAAATGCGAGATGGCCAAGAGCTCTATTTATATCAGTGCGGCTTTCAATGGGGAAAACTGAAGTAATCAAAGGGTTTAAAAAGCGATGCACAGCTAGCTTTGCTGCTATTCTACAGCTAAGCCTTGTTTTACTCTGTAGTAGTTTTGCAGTTTTATCAGTCTCTGATAGTTCTGTTGGTGGTTTTAAATCCTGCTAATGTCAGTTTATGAATGAACCGTCATCGTATATTGCCAACTACAGCTTGCTTACTTGTGTAACGACTGCATGTGTGGTTATAGGACACTAGCTAGTTTTATCTAATACCTTCAAAAAGCCATTCATACCGCAGTTTCTGCATGAATGTAATGTGTTGTTGGTCCATGTTTTCAGTGAGGCTTTCACATGACAATCACTGAGAGTTTCTGTTTATATTGTACTTATACAGTAACTGAGACTTTACTCTCTCTTTTTTTATTAATTTTCTTATTTAACATTCCAGTGTAAAAAAAACTATGTAAAATTACAACTATTATGCATGTCATCTTTAAAATAGCATGTTGCAATTTATTGCTGAATACATATATCTAATATTTAGTGATTGAAATTGTAAAGTTAACATGTTAACATCAGCAAGTATGTGAACACTAGTGATGCGCGGGTCGAGGTTTTTTAACACCCGCACCAACCCGACCCGACGTGACAGCTAACCCGCCCCGCCCGCCCCGCTAAAACTCGCACTGATTTTCAACCCGAACCAAACCCGACCCGACACAAAAAGGAGGCAAGAGAAAAAGAATACAGTGAATTTGTGTGACATGATTTGCAATGGAAAAAAACGATTCCTCTGTTACACTATGGATTTGAGTGGAGCACAACATACATTTGGCTTTTGGCTGGAATTCTTAATACAAAGTTTAGGCTCTGTCTATATATTGAACTTTACCGTGATTTCTGATCTTTGAAACCAAACGAAATGCCATCAGGCAAAATACTGCAAACAGGCTGTTTTATTGGAACAAAATTAACATGACAGTGGCGCACTGGCGCTATTGCCTACTCTCCCATGCAGTGTTGTGATATCCTGTCTACGAGGAATTTTTTTTTTTCCTCATATATTTATTTCAAGATTGTTTTGGGGTGCCTTTATGCTATTTTTTTCAACACAGCTTATAATGTAGGCCTGGGCATATTTTTTCCCAAACTATGCAAAAACAAAATCGCGTTAACAGCGCCTGGGTTTAAGCGATTATGGCGGGCTTCCTGGACACGGCCAGCCGAACTGAGGGTTCGCTCGCTTGTTGCGCTAGTTGCTGGGACGCAGAGGACTGCATTGGCCACCAGGGAGTTTGACACGATTATTCTTTGTCTCATGGTATGGTAATTAATGAGAGCTAAACTAAGTTTATGACCATACATGCTCCAGTAATGATAAGTTACCTATTCGTTTGGGTGATATGTGTATAGAATGGCCTTATAGAAATGTATATCTAAGAAGTGGCTTTACTGCCGATGGCAGCACACGCTCTGCTGTTGAGAACACGTAGCTGATAAACGGAAGCACCTCAGCAAGTTGATTTTATTTTTGAATAAGAATCGTGATATGCCTTTCACTGTAAAGTGGCGAAAAAATGTTTTGTCTATGTGTTGTTTGGACCCACAGGTCAATACAATTACTACTACTATGTAATATTTCGGTGCTGACTGCAGAACGATTTATAAGATGAGCTATCATTCAACCTTTAGATCCTAAGTCTAACCGTGGAAGATTAAGCCGCGCACCAGTGAGTGCGTGTACATCGAGAGTAGGAAGAGGGAGAGGTACAGTTCGCATTCTATCCTGCTTAAGGTAGCGTTACATCGTTTGACAAGAGCATATTATCTAGGCTTGTGCCTACTTTTTATTCGCAATTTCGTGGGAATTGGATGTCGCCACTGTTTGGCCCAACCCGCCCGCACCCGCTAAATGTTATTAAAATATTGACCCGCCCCGCCCGACCCGCGGGTAAACCCGTGGGGCCCACGGGTTCCGGGCTGACCCGCGCATCACTAGTGAACACCATGTATTTATGAAATTAGAATTGCTATCATTATTTTCTTCACAGGTAATGTTGCGCTGTTAACATCACTCATGAAAAGGAATGAAATACATTGAAATACCCACAGTTTATTAAACCCGTCTAATCAGAATTATTACTCGCCACAGAAAATCGGTTGATTCTGTATTGACTATTTTACTCACAGAATGGTGTCGGCGTTCAACACCTTAGTCATGATCTTAATAATATGCCATGATGAGGATTCTAGGGTTTTTGCCCACCCTGGTGCCAAACTTCAGTTGCTAAATTCAGACAATCTTGCTAAAATGATTAAGGTCTATGATCAGAAAACCACTATTAATCAAAAGACAGAACTGCAGGAAAGGCTGAATCACACAGTGGAGGAAAACTATGTGGTCCCAGAAATATTGTTTTGTTTTTTCCTTTAATTGTGCAATCACATTAAGCATCATACAACGAACCCTTTGTTATTTGTACAAAGTGTGCAGTTGGAAGTCGCAATTGGATGCTGTTGCTTCGTTGAGTCAGCGCATCAAAGAAAGGATTTCAGGGCATTGAAATGATTCCTGTGCTGTTAGTTCAAATGCTCATTGAAATGTTTGGCTCCCATGGAAAATGAGACGTAGATTACTGTTTTTTGTCACCCCACCAGGTGAAATTATTTCTCAGGCAGAAAACGAAGACCCTATTACTGCAATGTACAGTAACATTACTGTGGTAAACAGAACGTTCACTTTTTTAAATGGAACACAGTTTATAATTTATAATATGGCCGAGTTAAGTCCTATCAGTGTTTTCCAGGAGTTGCATGAATTAAACTCCTCAGCTACGCCTGATGTGCAAGCAGATCAATATACTTGCCCACTGGATTTATCCAGCAGTTTGAATGAAGAACTCTTTGACAGAAAAAATTGTTATCCTTTGTAACAACCACTTCAGCTATAATGAGCCAATGGTATCACAATTACAAAATTAATAAAATCAGTTTCTGAGGCAAAAATTGACATTGATGCTATACCATTCTGTTATCAATGATAATCATCACATATTAAAAGCGCATAATTCCCTACTGTGGATTTACGCATATATCCGTCTCTCGAAGAATTCAGCTGTTTTTTTTAGAGGCTCATTCATCATCCCCTATGGAAATGCGGTCATTTCAATGGCTGTTCAGGCTTATGTGCATAAACCAGTTCACGCTCTCATGAAAATCTCCTGGTAATTACTGTTATGGCCCCAATTTGTTATGACATTAACGACAGCAAAGGATGACAGACAAAAATTTTAAAACTAAAACACATTTAATTAAACAAAGGCAACCAACAAAAAACTACTCTACGGACCAAGATTGATTATATACAAAAACAGAAATATTTACAGTCCCTTTGATGGGTTGCTTGGTGATGTCCTGGGTGAGGAAAATGCTCTAACACAGGCAAAAATCCACTAAAAGCTTCACAGGTCTTGAACAGAATGACAGGTCTGGTCACATGTATCCTTCGCCTTGCAGTTTCTCCTACTACTTCACTGTCTCAATTCTCCCCCTTATATACTCTTTTGCAGACCCCTCCAGCCTTTTAGGCTTTTTTTAAATTTTTCTCTGGGACTTGTCCCAGACATGTCTAAAACATGCCCAAACCAATCTCCAGTCTGGGCTTCACAAAAAAAAGGTAAATACTGCCATCTAGTGGCCTCTGTTCACATTACATTACCTATTGATTGACACGTTTTTTTTCCACTGCCAGAAAGTATAAGCTTTCCTCAGTAATTGAAAAACTCTGATTGGACCCTCAGAAAAGTATTTAAACACTTGTGTCATGGCAGTTAGGTTGTATTCTCTCAACTTTTCGCAGCTGAGAATGACGTGATTGCATGGCAAAAAAAAATGGGCCTCGCTGAAGCGGGCCATAATCCTCAGCCCCAAAGGTCACTGCTGCAAGGTCAAAGGTCAAACTGGGACGAAACCTCGAAAAGGCGCACCTACCCCCTACCCCTCGTGCCCGAGTCGGGCTGAGGGGTAAAAAGTCTTCCAGAACCAACCCTGGAGTGCCGAGCTTATTTTCGGGATGGAAATGTGATTAGGAGATGCAAAATGGCAGTTCTTTTGAATGCAACAGACTGGAGGGCTGACAGCATTGATTCTTCAGAGGAGAAATTCAATGATAACATAACATATGACATAACATGAATGGCGAGAACAGGCCGTTCAGCCCAACTAGGCTCGCCAGTTCCTTGATACTATTGTGAATATATCCTTTCAGATACTCAATGACTCAATGGTATCTACCTTAGGTCAATCCTGCTCTTGAAAACTCCCAAGGTCTCTGCCTCAACAATATGGTCAGGTAAGCTGTACCACATGGAAATTACTCTTTGGGTGAAGAAATATTTCCGAATATCAGTGCTCAATTAACCTTTTGTCAGCTTCCATTTGTGACCCCGAGTTCTACTAACACTTAGTTGAAGGAATCCTACATAATTCACTTTGTTAATCCCTTTAACATATTTAAAGACCTCAATCAGATCACGCCTCAGTCTCCTTTTCCTAAGACTAAAGAGATTAAGGATCTTCAGCCTCCTCTCATAGCTTTCATCTTTTATACCCGAAATTAGCTTAGTGGTTCTTCTCTGAACTTTCTCTAGAGCCTCTATGTCCTTTTTAAAGTCTGGTCCCCAGAACTGTACACAATACTCTAGATGTGGTCTGATGAATGTGTTGTTCAAAAGAAGCATCACCTCCTTGGATTTGAACTCAATACTTTTGGCAGTGTATCCCAGCATCCGATCTGATGATGAAGAGTTTTTCCTCTCGCAATGTGAGTTGAATGGAGTAGCTCTATATTACTTTTTGTATGGAGTAGCTCTATATTACTTCTAGCCAGCTAGCTAACTAGCCAGCTATTTCTTATTTTTGGTTAACCACAGTGATTTCAGCAAGTTTGCCACATTGTGTTTTTTTTTTGTTTTTTTTTTTATTTGGCCCTCCAATCCCACCTGAATCTGGAATGCCCAATTGGGGAACTATGTACAAGACTTGCTCATAAGCAACCCCTTGCTGCTAACTCAGCTGAGTGAAGACAGTTCGCGGCTTTCCTCCTGAGCACGTGCCTGTCAGCCAGCTGCTTCTTATACGCTCATTGGTTGAATCCTCTCAAGTTAAGAAGGAGGGCAGAGGATACCCAAACATGAACAAGCGTAGAATCTTCCTGAGGAGCGCCCGGCTGGCCAGCAGGAGGCCCTTAAGCACGGAACGAAGTGACTATTTTTATATACCCTTCCCGGCAGACCCTTCCCAATTTGTATCTCTGTAGCGCAATAGCCAATTGTGCGCTACTCTTAAAAAGCTGCCGACCACTGCCAGTTGGTATGACCGGGGCTCGAACCCGATCCGTGTTAGTCACCTCTGCTTTACAATCGATGCTTTAACCGATTGAGCTATCCAACAGCTCTCGCCACATTGGTTAACAAGAGTAGCCGATAGCCTTTGGGAATAATACTACAGATGCTAGCATTATGTTTATTGCGGCCATCTATTTTAGAATTTATACTGAATTCAATGAAATAGAATGCCTTGGACTTTTTCTTGTTTAGAATGTGAACAGCTGTCACTCCTTATTGGAAAAGCATTCATGCAAGCTTGCGTTTCGCTTGGATGATCAGAATTGCAAACGACAAGCTTTCTGTCTCAGAATTAATGTTTTTACAGTAGAATAAACAGCTCCTTTTATGAGTACATGTGCTTGCTGATGCAGCTTTGTGGAAAAACAGACAAAACTGAACTTCATCATAGAGAAAAGGCATGTTTTTGGTTTGGTGAGGTTACTGGCGATTATTGATGTCCATCCACCCCTGTATTGATAAATTCATCCTAAATTCCGCCAGAAAATCATTGATTCATATTGAACTTCATGAGTAGAAAATTGATTTATGTTAAGCATTTGATTATTCTATGATTTGACAGTGCGCTATTTTGAGGGGTCTGACAGCATGGAGAAGCACTTGGATAGCTGTCTTATTTGTCTCACAGAGAATAGATAATTTTGAAAAGAGCTGTTACATGAAGTAGAGTTGTGGTCGAGAAGTTTATGATCCCAGAATTATATTGTTTTCACTCCCAGCCATTTTTTAATTATCAGTATTATTGTTTTTATAATTTCATTGCTGAATTTTCATGCTGATTTTTTGCGTTTGTGGCCCTGTCTCTGAGCTAAAATTATGAAAAGAAAGTGACATATGATAGAATTCTAAATGCAACAAGTATCATGAATCATTTCAGCTATTTTCGCCCTCACTGAGAAGCTCTGATCTTGAATTACAAAGCCTTTAATTGGGGAACGCGTAAATAGCCATATTTGGCTTCTGTGCAAAGGGGTTAAAGGAGTGTCATGATAACTGTGCATGCTCAGGACTTCCAAAAGATGCTCACAGCCACTGGCTGCTTATGGGCATTTCCTATTTAAAATGACTGGGAGGCCTACTGAATTGGAAGCTTGCAGCTTATGAGGTGAATGATTTGGAAGCTACTACCAAATATTAAGTTTAAGGAGCAGACAAACACAGGTCTCCACAATAACCTTTCATTTCACACACCATTTTTGCTTGTTAAGTAGCTAGCCTCTTAAGTTGCCTCACTTAGATGGCATTATCAGACCATTAGCAGAATTAGTAGCTAACAATCCCCATGTGGCTGTAGCGCTTACACTATGTAGGTAGCTGCACAGATAACCACACCTGCAGCATTGTTAGCAAACTTAGCCAGCCAGCTAGCTTAATGTTTTTTTTCATTCATTTGAAGAAAATCATCAGACAACTAGCTGAATAGCTAGCTAATGTTAGCTATGTAGCTATTGTGGCTACGCGACGTTGCTAACTATGCAAATATGAAAAATGAAGAACAGATATTCTTCCTCTAAGGTGTTTATTGGAGGTTGCCAAACAAGCTTACATTCTCATAGCCTTCGACTGAATGGCAAAATTGGCGCTGTGATTCGTCGAATTTTCATAGAATATTCCTTAATATAGGAATCATAATGCCTGAGTGACTAAAATATATAAATACTATGCAAAAACTAAGATGGATTTGCAAGGATGGATTATGTCTTGCAGTCGAGCAGAACCGCTTTCTTGGAATGAAACATCTCAGCGTGAACAGAAATCGTGACACCGCTTTGGCGAAAAGATGATTGTGGCAGTAATATTTAAGGAACGTAATGTCCCGAGAATATAAATTAAAGAGAATATATGTACTCAGGCCAGACATGACATTGTTTGTAGGGGGATGGATATGGCTCTGCATGAGTTAGTTGAACAAGTCGTTTTTCAACATGAGAAACGACAGCAAAGCCAAACAAATCTCAGCTATGGGAAGTAATATTTTTGAGATTTAAATCTATCAATGTGTAATATTCATGTAAATATGTAGAGGCCTTTGTTAGAGCAAAGGTCTATAATCTTTTTTTTAATTGAAATTCACAGTGGATATGTGGCATATTTCCTGTTTAAGTGAGGGAAAGTATCCTTCATCTTGCTTTCTTTTTGTTGAGATTTACTGCATGGGAAATAGGATGTATGACGTTTCATTGAGTGACTTTGAACTTGACCTTCAGTGACCTTGAACAGCCAAACTATACAGTGAAATTTCAATGACTTATATCAGCAATATCGTGACAGATTGAGTGTAGTTTGTATTGGAGAAGTATCGGAAGTCATGTATGAACTTTCATTTGGTGACCTTCATATTTACCTTCGAAGGTGATATCTAACTTGACCTAGAGAAAATTGAATGACTTTTATCATGAAAAGGTCACAGATGGAGCCTAGGTTTGTGTTACTGTCATAGGAAGTCACAGATGAACTTTCATTTGGTGACATTCCTCTTGACTGTTGATGACATTTGAAGGTCAAACTTGGCATAAGACAATTACAATGACTTGTCTTGCCAAAACTGTCATAGATGGAGTCTAGGTTTGTATTAGAGACATACAGGAAGTCATATATGAACTTTCATTTGGTGACCTTCGTTTTGACCTTCAAAGGTCAAATGTGACCTAGTGAAAATTCAATGACTTGTATCACTAAAACGGTTACAGGTTTGTTATGTTTGTGTTACTGACATCTAGAAAGTCACATAGGAACTTCCATTTGGTGACATTCAACTTGACTGTCAGCGACCTTTGAGGGTCACACTCCACAGCGTAATTACAATGACTTGTATCACCAAAATGGTCAGAGATTGAGCCAAGATTTGTATGGAGACATTTAGAAAGTCATATTTGAAGTCCATTTGATGACCACAACTTGACATTCTTTGAAGTTCACAATGGACATATTGAATACATATTGACATATTTTAACGACTTGTATAAGCAAAACTGCTTCAGAGTTTAGGATTGTATTACAGAAGGGAAATGTATGTGAACTTTTATTTAGTGACCTTGGCATTGATTTTCACACATTCAAATGTCAAACATGTATCATCGCTGTAAGACTGCTTGCCAGTAAGCTACAGGACCCTTGGTCCTATTTTTTTTTTTATTTTTCTTTTCCTTTTTAAAAAATAGGCATTTCTTCAGCGAGAATTTCCTTGTAAACGAGTTTCCCCACTTGGCAGCGGTCACACTAAGACACTTGTTATCAAGATTCCAGGCTCTTGCGATAATAAATTAACAAGTGCCCCATCCTAGATCGTACTGCTAGAGAAAATACCTTAGGGGTTTTAAATTAGGCTGGATTTGTACCGCTGTTTCCAAACAGTCCTAATGGAAAAATATCAATCGCTCAGGGGTGCGTTTCCCAAAATCACAGATGTTAACTGGCGTCGTACAAATCATAGACAATGAATGGACGAACTGTGTAAGCTGCTTACGCTTTTGGTAAATGCAATGGTTGTTCATAGACAGAAATGGCGCCTCAAAATAACTCTTCCCTAGTTTTTGGTCAGAAAAGAATGGAAATCAAAATGCCGCTGAATGATTATTACTGATATTTACCGAAATATTAACCAGAGCATATTTGTTTACATGGGTTCTAGCAGTCAGCTCTTCACACATCGGCTGATCTGGAATGAACAACGTAGCACCTCTGGTTTATATATCTCGTTGCCTTCTGTGCTGAAGAGTGGAGATTTGACCCTTGCGCCCATGTGATGTCGCGCATCGCCCTTCCGGGAGACTGCATGGCAGCTCAGTAGTGGCCTTAGGACTGCCACACAAAAACGGTCACAACTTTTTCATGAATGGTCACGTATGCCTGAAAGTTTTCTTATGGACTCTCAATATTACAAGCAATCAACCTATGCATGTATGTACGTTCTGTTATCTATTCGTTTATCAAGATCATGAGCTGGGCAATTAAGTAGCTAATTACTTGAATCAGGTGTGCCAAATTGGAGATGGAGCAGAAACCTACAGGATAGTAGCACTCCAGGAACAGGATTGGTGACCCCTGCACTAAACCCTAAGTGAAATAAAAGAAACAAAAGACAATGCTAAACCCGACTCCCTAAATTAAAGAAAAACAAGAAACAATCACACAAATGAAAAAAGGCAGTTCACCCCTACCGCTTTGTCTATTTTTACAAGTGTTGCTATGTACAGAAAATGTACAACAATGGGCAAAAGAGCAAAGGCTCGCTCTGTAGCCGCACTGACATCTGACAATTACACAAGGCTCGAGACAAGGATAACACGATCAGAAAATGAATTTGAAGAAAACACAGGCAGGCGAGGAGGCGTCCCTGGGATGTTTCACAGCTCGCCAGAGGTTTAAATAGGCCAAGCCCCCACAACAGCCAATCACCAGAGCCACGACACCGGAGCAAATCAGTGAGGCAGTGATAAAGATCCTCAGAAAAGAAAGATGTCACACTCAGGAGAAGTAATAAAACAATACAAAACAGGAACATGGCTGGCTGTAACAACACAAAAAAACATCAATAATCAGTTGTGATCCATATTCGGTACCCCCTATTTTATTTTGACCTTTGCAATTTGTAAAATGTCCACCCTAACTAAAATTTTGTGATATTTATACTTTTGTATATACCTTCTACATAATCCATCTCCATACACGGGAGATAGCCTGAACGCTTTCAAAAGTACAGATGCCTATCAATATGCTGTTGCAGGATTCGTGAGCAACACTATGATATGGCATCTGGAGACAAAAAAAGGTCAACGTGATAATACACCATGTAAGTTATTCACCAACAGTTAGCAGCTGTGTTATCTTCGTGGCGATTAAGTCTGAAGTGCTACTTTTGGCATGTTTGTTTTGAATTAGGCTACAGCTGAGGATATGTAGGCTCCTGGTGCGACTTCTCATGTGGTGTATAATGGTCATTTGCCTTTTCTGATCTTAAAAACAATGGACTACTACACGTTTTTCAATTTGCATATCAGCATTCATTTGAACGATTTTGTTAACTGTTACAGTGTTGTGGTTTTCTTCAACATATTGAAGTTCCCCCATCCTCAAGCAATTGGAGAGAAACAGATTCTGAAAAAGAAAATTAGGCTTTATTGTGTCGTGTTGATTAATGTAAAGCCGAGTTCCTCCTGCGCAAGAAGAACTGCACTCCTCACTTTTACATCAGGTCTTATACCTCTCATTCTCGCACTACCATTGGACAGGCAACCCGATCCTCTGTGAGGTAATCCTTCAGGAATGCAAAGCAAAGACGTATGCGCGTCGCCTCAAGGGACCTACAGCCACACCCAGCAAGGGATATACAGAGATATGCAGACAAAGAATACAGCCAGATGAATATGATAAAAAGAACAAGATACCAGTGGATGAATTCGATGCATATCAAATAATTACAAATAATTCAATTGATTATGTTTTCAGTAGCAACTAATGATTTTGCTGAACAAATATTGATCAAAGCTACAGAAATCAAATACATCCTCTGATTAAGTTTTTTGGATCAACTAAACAGAAGCTTACAAATTACAGACTGCTTACTAATCAAAACTACAGAAGCGCGCTGCTTATGTGTGTGTGAGCTGCTCATGCATGTGTGAACTGAATTGCTTGTATATGTGTTTGTCTTGTGTGTGTGTCTTTCTGCTGCCTACATAATATGGTTATTGATTATGATTATTGATGGTTAAATATAATTCTAAATCTAATTTCTAGTTTATTAATTATTAGTATTATTAGTATTAGAGCAAGGAATGAATAATGATAATGATTAAAAAAAAATGTGTGTGTGTATATATATATATATATATATAAAAACATATATATATAAACATATATATATATATATATATATATATATATATATATATATATATATATATATATAAAACCATGAAAAATGAATATAATGAATAATGCTGAAATATAATCTTCAACAACAGGTTTTGGCAGTTTTATGTTTTCTTCTGTAGCTGTTCTGTTTTATAATTTTAAAAAGGTAACCAATCTAATTCTCCAGGCTGTTAATTTTTACTGGCAGGTCTAAGCCAATTCGCCACTATTTTAAAACATTGCTTTCTGTGTCAAACAATCAAACGCAAAGAGACGTTCCCCAGAAATGCAACGTTTAAAAGAGAAACATATGTTATGAATGCAATATGCCACTGTTTGCAGTCTACATTCAATGAAAGCAGGGTTTCCCGCAGGAAATTGGTGAGTCAAGGTGGTGACAAAGTGGTGGTGCAAGTTTTTATAGTGTAAGACTTGCTTGTACACAGTGTATTTTAGCCTTACTGTAAGAGCTGAGCTGGAAATAAAAAGATCAAATAAAAACATACAATCATTCCAAAATTCATGCTACATGTATGAACACAGGCAAAATTATCCCAAATAAAAAAAGAAGAATGAAAAGCGCGTGAAATGCGCACCACCGTCCCTGAGGGTTAAACGAAAATTAATGTAAGAATGGAAAATGTATTTGTTATCTGTTTTGTCTTGTGTTACTTGTGTTAACCCCAAATACTTTGCGGTTGTGGTTATGTTTGGGGAGAGGAGAACAGTATTATGTACGGAAGCGCATTGCATTCACAGGATTAAAAAATATATACACCTTATCTCGTAATTACGAGATCTTGAGAAAAGGTTAATGCTACACTCATTGTGTTCTGTGGGAAATAGCAAACCTGAATATTTTGGGTCCAAAGCCCACTCTGGGTTCCACCCACTACCTCCATGTTTAGAGGACTGGGGCTGGGGCTGTGGAGGTGGAGGGGGGTGGAGGAGGAGGAGGCTGCGCAGATGGTGAAGTAGGCTGGTGTTCAGACAGTTTGTGGTGCCTTGTTTAAAAAAATGCTACCATTATGCAAAGTGATCGTAAAGTGTTTGTTTTTGCCTATATATTGCGACATGAATCCGTTTACAGTAGTTATTTTGTTATTTGTTAGCTTATTATAACTTAAGCAGATGTTATGAGTTGGGTAAGCTTGTTTAAAGATATATGCCGCATGCCATAATCATACAATCTTTGCGTTTTAAGGAATACTCTGTGTGGGCTGCCGGATAGCTCACTCAGTTAAGGCACTGCGCTGCAGTGCAGAGGTGACTATCACGTCGCGGGTTCGAGCCCGCGCACAATTGGCCGTCGCACTACAGGGTTTCAAATTGGGAAGGGACTGCCGGATTTAGGATACAAAAATCAGCTTTGTTCGTTGCTCGTCAGGAAGACTCTGGGTTTGTTCATGTCCGGGTTTCCTCCACCCTCGTTCTGAACTTGCGAAGATTCAAACAATGAGTGCATAAGAATCAGTGGTTGACAGGCACGTGCTTCAGAGGAGAGCCGTGAACTGTCCGCACTATCCTGTGTTGGCAGCAAGGGGTCGCATACGAGCAAGCTTTTTACATAGTTCACTAATTGGGCTTTCCAGATTCGGGTGGGATTGGAGATGCCAAATAAAAAAAAAAATGAAAAAAAACAAGGAATACTCTGTGTGTACATGCAAATATGTAAACGCTTACAGGTTGAAAGGCGCACCGAAAAAAGACGTATATTTATGATATTTGAAGATACTTGAGATGTGAGCGAAGAAATGGAGCCCAAGATTTTAGGTTTGCAAATATTTTGATAGGTAGCAAAATTTGACAGAACACCGGCTTCTTTGACTGAAGTACCCTGATATTTTTGACTGCTTTTTACACTAGAGAAAACCACGTACAATTGTCAAACATAGCAGAAAACCACGCGCTAGCACATCGGTAGCCTTGATAAGAAACTAAACAAATTGCATATAGCCTGTTTTAATGAAACGGAATATGTGAGCAAGCAGTTGATAGGAGAAACTATTCAAATGTTTAGTTTAGATGAATAATTATTTTACCTCCACTTGTCCTTCCCATGATGACAGCAGGTAATAGAATATCCGGATAATTAGCTTCTTCCTGATGCAAAAAAATAGTGTTTGTGTAGCAACAGGTGATAGATGGCGCAGTAACATATTTAAGCAACAAATGCTGGCCGCTATTCGGCCTCATCACGATGCGGCCTTATTTTACTGTCTAGGCATGCGTGGATGCAACATAATTTGTTTTTTTGGGGGGACGTAGTCCAGGCGGGGGGCATTTCTTGTCAAGGCGGCCGCCCTAATATAAAGTGCTGCAGGAAACCCTGGAAAGCACAACTTAACAAAATCAATGGTTGTGGGATGTAACTGTGACCATTTCAGACACAAATATGGCAGCATGAAAACACAGTGACGTGACATGGTCCCTATGAACACTTGTGTTCCAGGAGTTTATGATCCCAGAAATACACTGGTCAGGACTTTGTGGTGGCAAATTTGTCTGTGAAAATGATTCCTCCTACTTGTTTTTGTCATTCACGGTTCTCTTTGCTAGATACAGGCCAATAACTTGCCCGTTCTGAAATACTGTAACATCTTTTCCACCATCAGGAGATGTGTCTTCCGCTGTGATTTTTTAAGGAATGAGTAGCGACACGCTTCATCAGTCAGGGTTAAAATGATTACTGCCAGCTGAGACATATTAATAACCACAATAATGATCCAATTATAGAATTTGTTCATTTACAAATGGCAGTGTATATTGTTTTAACTGCCAGCCATTTTTCAATCCTTAGTATTATTTTTTTTTCAGAATTTCAAAGCAGAATTTTCTAGAAGATTTTTTATGTTTGCAGCCCCTTTTCCAAAATCATGAAAATAAAATGAAATATGATGGAATTCAGAATGCTGCAATTGGTTTGTCTCCGTTGAGCTATATTCCCCGTCACTATGGAGCTGAAATATTGAATTATAAATCACTAAATAGGGTAACGCATAAATAGCCATATTTGGCTTCAGCCCAAAGGGGTTAAGAAAATGTATGGAGTATTTCAACATGGGACAAAATCTAAGAATAAATATTAGAAATTTTTTGTGGATCTTTTGTTGAAACTATTTGGATATACACGTTGAATTGCACTTAACAATGGGGACTTGCTCTGTTTTACTATGCCACCCTGCCAAGACCTTTAGCCCCGCCCCCCACCCCCTCACCCACCCACCACCACCACAACCACCACAACCCCCCCATGTAAAATTCTGAGATCTGCGACTGCTTAGAGGGATGAGCATGAAGGTGTTAGTGTGATTTATAAGATTATATTGCATCTTGCCACTTGAGGTCTATTGGAATTGAATTGTCAAAATGAGTCATTTTGAGGCTACGGTTTAACTTGATGAAGTGTGCAGCCATGAAAGTACATAAATTGAGAATATTCTCATGTCGCTGTTGCTTCAATGATGGCTGCCCTCATGGCTGTAATTTTAAGTAAGCTTAGTAGTAAACCAGGGTATGTCTATTCCTTTGCCACTGAGTGAGCTAATGCAGCCAAAAACACCTCACCTGTTTGTTTTGCTGCTGGCCACTGTGCCATTTAAGTTAACACTTACACTGAAGAAACTCAAGAAATACAGAATGAATGGATATTTAAGTGCAGGTCAGAGTGTTCAGGATTTTTTTTAGCCTTGTTCTCTGCATTGGTGAAATCCACTTAAAACAAATGCGCACACACACACGTTTGCACATACATGCATACACATGGTTTGAGACAGGACACAAAAGAAGCATACAAAGTCCCAACCTCTTTTTAGTCTTCTCTGAGCTCTTCTCTGGGGCCTTCTTTTTTACAGGACAACAAAGTGGTGAAGAGGACAGCCAGGAAGAAAGCTTTGTGGAAAGTATTCCTATTAGAGGTAAAAAGGCAGCGAGCAGCTTGCTGCTCTGGAGTTCTTGTGCTGTGTTCATTTTCCTCCCACAGGACCGGATAATGGGGTCTTTTAAATGAATTGCTGTGCTAGGATGATCAATGAGAATCTGGGGTCAGACTCCCACCTGAAGAGCTGCTCAGTCCCTCTAATTATCTTGGTAGAAAAGGTGCGCTATTTTTCATCCTTCTTCCTTCCAACAACTGGGCCTGAGCAGAATCAAATTTATAATTCCCCCCACGGCATAATGCATTGGGTTTAATTGTCGGGATAGCGAGTGCAGTAAAAGATCTGTCGTTGGTTCTCATTATCTTCTGAACAATGCTGTGCCAGAGCAGACTTGAAAGAACCCGGCGCAGCGCCTTCTCTGAAAGAGCCTTGGGTGCTGCACAACCCCCATCCCCTGACCCCCCTCCCCAGCGCCCCACCCCCGGACCCCTGCTAGAACCATAGAAATGTAAAATTGTCTATTATTACACTTGGCAACCTGATATCATACCGTGCCTTCTAAGCTGAGGCATCCAAAGGTGGGGAAGAACACATTGAAAAACAAGCAGTCTTTCTACAAATGGCAACTCATCAAAAGTAGTAGTTACTTTTGAAATATCTGTTATATTTGTTTGTGTAACACCGCAGAGGATGGGTTTCAGCGAGAGATGATGTTGGTCTGTCTTGTACATTTTTAGACGTTCTGATTAGAGTCTTTTGAGGGAGTAAATGACAAACATATCATTTGAAAACCGCGATTCATTTTTCACAATCCAAAATGCTGGCTCTTCCCCTAAACCAGTTGGTCCTAGGCTAAATTATTCAAACTGCTTTTGACTAAGCAGTTTTGTCGACTATTTACCTAATTGTGGTTTGGTTTTGCCCAGTCACATTCATTTGTGGATCAATTTATTTTCTGTGGGGTAAATATGCACTTGCTGCGAACCAAAGCACTTTGCCAACAGCCAAGTCCCTACTCAGCTCTCTATGTTTCTTATTTACTTATTTATTTTATGATTGCACTGTAAATGTGCGCCTGAATTTGATACTGTTTCATGCAAGGACCATCGCTGCTGGGCAATAGTAATTTTCAATCTTTCGCTGCTCCTCTTCATACTTGAAAAAGACATACAAAGCACCCTCCTATAGGGAAGGAGTGGAGAAGACAGTCTTTGTGAATGGTTACAAAAAGAAATAATCAGTCAATATCCTGGCTCTTCTGTGGCTTCTGAAGGTAGAAATGGAGGAGCAGCTAATCCAGATGGGAGCCGTATCATCCACTGGTTGTGGATTGTGTGGGGAAGTGCTTTATGGAGACTGATGCACTAATGCCTGCTTCAACTAACGGCTTAGCAGCCTTTGGATGTGTTTTTTTTCTCCCCCCACCTGCTCAGTTCTTTAAAAGTCCCCATATTGTTGCATGTTGCGTCTTCTAACGGAGAGGCACCAAAAGTTGGAAAATGTAGTCTTGTTTAAATATTTGACTTAAGAATTTTGTATATTTTCGAACAGAGACAAAAGCGTATCAGCTACTTAAACAATCTGCTGCGCTGCATCAACCACAGAGCCCTCAAGAGGATGAAGACGAACTGGATGTGTTTCCTTCAGGTAAATAAATGCGGGAGGGGGCCCCCATGTTCTGGGCTCAACTGCGGGAGTGGGTAGAGAACAGAGATTAGGGGAGAAGTGGCATTTAACAGTCTGTTGGAAGAATTTGTGTGTGTGTTTTTTTTTTTTTTTTTTTTTTTATAAGATTCTGGTAAAAATTGGAAAGCCTTTCCCTAGCCTTGTCAAGGAGTGAAGCTTGGGTCATCTTTCACCTTTATGTTTCCTTTTTTTATTTCACTGCATTTAAAAATTAGAAAAGCCAATCTTGACTAATTTTGTCAGGGGTTCCCAGCTTCTTTCTCTTTGATGGTTTGCGTGTGTGCATGCATGTGGGCATGCACGTGCATGTACTTCTGTATAGGTATGCATGGGTATGTATTCTGTATGTGTGCGATTGAGTTATATTTATCGCCCACATATACCCATGAATGTAGCTAACATTGTTGTGCCTATAGCTGCCATGATTTTCAATGCTGAAACCTATAGTATTGTCACTCCTTTTGGTATCCTTAATACAAACGGCAAATAAGTGACAGAATGACAATATAAGACCCCATAAATTTTGACCCCCTAACTTTTATAAGCAGCATTTTGAAAGTGATGCTTAATACTTAGTCTCTTAAAGCCTCTTACTATTTCAAAGTTAGTTGCTCTAAAGGGTAAATTCAAAAGGGATTCTCTTGTGTAATGATAGAATCTTTGCATGCGACAGGTTTCTACTGCCACTTAAATCAAGACATTTTAAAGAGGATAATTTGAATATGTTTTGATCAAAGCGGCATACCCTTTTCAGTAGCGTTGTGTATGAACTGGTGACAAGGCTCACACAGCGGTGAGAATAGTTTCAGAGGCTGACGCCAAGTTGGCTTTTGTCATACACAACAGAATGATATAGTTTCCTGGAAAGAATCTATATCCCAAATTCCCTCAAGTGATACTTAAATCGCAAGACTGTACTGACATAAATGAAACAACTCATTGGGTCATTAGAATTTTGAGGCTATTTTTGTTATCAGCGTTAAATGAAAAATCCATGCAAAATTTCAAAATGACTCCGTGAATATGGCGCAGCTACACTGTGTTGTTTTGTTTGCTCTGATAGGAGGCGCGAGTGACAGTCATGTGGAGAATCCTGTAAAGGATGAGAACACACAAATGAGTTCATGTTCATTCAGTGAGCGCCCTCTTGTTGGGTAAGGGGAAAATTTTCTCATTATCATCTCAACTGAAATGTGCTAATGGTGCAGTTTCAAGCATGATAATAAGAGAGGTGATTCGCATTGCACATCACCAGAAGAAATCCTCAGTTGGAGAGGATGTCTCGATGTGCGAATAAGATCAAGAGTGGTCTCACTCAAAACTTCTGGCAGCTGATCACGTTATTGGGTGCACGAGGTTTGCTCTGTCCCAGGTTCAGGTGTCTGCAACCACAAAAGGCTTTAGCCAAGTCATTGATCAAAGAATCCTCTATCTGTATGGTGTTTTAGTATTCTTCCCGTCCAAAAAAAAAAAAGTCACACAATAAAAAATTTTGTTGGGCCTCCTTTGCCTTTGATCATAGTGCACATTCGTTGTGGTGTGGTTTTGACCGTCTCATACAATGTTACATCATTTTCTGACCAAACTTACATTCATTTTTGGCCGAGATACTGTGTTGATGATGATTGAGTCATACCACTCCCTTAAGCCTTCTCCAGCACATCCCAAAGACTTTCAATTGGTCATAGTCCACACTCTAAGGTGGCTGATTGATCTGTGAAAATGATTCTTCATGCTCAAGGAACCACTCTTTCACAATTTGAACCAGATGAATCTAGGCATTACATTCTAGAATATGCCTGTGCTAGTGGGGATGTAGAAAAGTCCATTGACAGGTTACTGGTCATTCAATATATTCAGGTAGTCTGCTAAATTAATTTTATTGGTGCAGGACAGTGCTGAGCCTGGACCTGACCGCATAAAGCAACTGCAGATCATAAAACTGCTTCCTTGTACAGTAGGCACTATGCATGATGAGTGCATAACATCATCGGCTTCCTTTCTTACCCTGACATGCAAATCTCTGGAATAGTGTAAATCTGGACTAATTAGACCACACAGGTATGACCTTTTTCCATTGATCATCAGTCCAATCTTTATGCTCCCTTGCAAGTCAAAGTCAGACTCTCCAGTAAGCCTCTCTAGCAATTGGCTTTCTTGTGGTCATGCAGCTGTTTAGTCCCAACCCTCCTAGTCTCTGTTGCGTCATGCATGTGGAAATACAAACCCATTTTTGAAAAAGTTGGGACACTGTGTTAAATGTAAATAAAACCGTGAGCATTGACTTGCAAATCCATTAAAATGATATATTTAATTGACAATAGGACAAAGATAACATCAAATGTTGAAACCGATACATTTTATTGTTTTGAGAAAGATCTGCTCATTTTGAACTTGATGACCGCAATATTTTTTTCAAAAATTGGGAATGGGAAAATAAAAGACTGGAAAAGTTGCATGCTGCTAAGAAAGACAACTGGCAGAACATCTCACAGCTGATTAAATTACAGTCTTGTGCAAATGAATTGGGTAAAGGTGTATGTCAGTTGAATGAGCTGAATGAAGTGCAAACAGCCACGCCAAGTGATGGGCGTTTTACAGAACCACCTCAAAGATCACTGCATACTACCTTTTTGCCATGTTTCATTAATTTCCTTGACTTGTATGACGCAATTAATGATTGCATCATCAACAACGTAATGTAACAGTGTTTGGCTGGCCTGGTAATTCACCTGACCTCAATCCCATTGACAATCTCTGGTCCATCATCAAGTCAAGGCTGCAGCAAAAGGACTGCACCACAAAAGCCAAAGTCATCAATGCAGTTGCCCAGGTGTGGCATCACAACAAACAAATCAAGGCAACAGCAAAAACCAGGTCAGCCTCACGCCAAAACGGGTGAAACAATTTATCAAGAACCGTAGAGGACACATCTCCTACTCAGTGCTCAATGTAAATGCTATTAAAGTAATAAAGAGCCTGAAAACCTTTGTAGTTTGGTTTTTGCCCACGCCAGCCTGCTTTATCCAATTCAATTATGCAAGACTGTATTTAGCAACAGGTCAGTAATATGGTTGAGTTTGCAAAGTCTTTCGTAATTAAATATGGCAAGGGCTTAAGCACTCTATGAAAGAGTACATAGGGAAATGCTTCAACGATTTGAGAATAATTTTTTAAACTTAAAATTGCAAAGAATTTGGAGGTTTAATCCTCTGTGGTAGATAATATCATTAAAAGATTCCACGAAAACCGAAAAAATCTCTATAAGCATGGGAAAAGGCCAAAATCCAATTTTGAATGGCTTTTATTTTCAGGTCCTCTGGCGGCACTCCATTAACCTATTTTAAAAAAGCCCTATGGCCCGGTACCGGGCCGGTTGTTACGCACAATGAATACAGCATATTTCCAAATCACAACATTGTCATGCGGCATATCCACATTTCGCGAAGAAACTCGGCCAAAAGCTCGTGTAGACCATTTTTACCTCAACCGAACTCAATTCAAGCACCAAGCAAGTAAATAACCATGTACCCAAACATAGGATAAAATCATATCCGCCCTGAATCGCCAGAATTTCTCCTGAATTTATGCTATGCATAAAAACAATACCTCAAATGAAAGAGGAAAGTCCACAGAATCCAACGAAATGAGCCCTGTCATTTTAAACTGACACCACACTCAAAGAACAGTAGCCATACACTTTACAGTCTACAGAGATATGCAAAAAAAAAAAATCTTACCTTTGATATTTTGTTATAAAAAACAGCTTGAGGGTAAATCTGCGCTTGCTATTGTTAGCCCACTGTGTTCGTGTTATAACAAAACTAGATCTGCCGGCATCCTAGCATGTTCTTTCCCAAGGCGTTGCTTCAACATCTCAGCTCCTGAGCATTCAGCTTGCTTGCAATGCATTTTCCTCTCAGAGATTGGCTTGTGATGCTGTCAGTAAGACTATTGTGGTAGCCATTTGATTCTATGAGTTCTGTTGTTTCCTATGAACTCTAAACCACCTTAATCACAGAAACCTAGCCTGAGCTACAGCCTTGCATTCACAGTGCGTCAGTGTCCATGGGCCATTTGCATGTTCTTGAATAGTGTGAATATATAAATGCATAACTAGTTTGTTTGAGGTATTGTCCGAATAATTATCCGCAACATTTATTTTCAAAGTCGTTTTCTGACAGAATCTTTGCGCTATTTTGCACAAATACTGAGGCTACAACAGTACAGTACGTATTTTCTTCACCCATTCCTTAAATTGGCAATTTTACCAAATAAACACTGTCAGTTTGCGTAGCCTAATGGTTAAAATGCTGCGCTGCAAGGGAGACTCTGAAGATTCAATTCCTGGTCTGGGCTCATTTTCTTGGGAAATAATCTGAGTTTCCTTCTACAAATACTTGCTGGGGTTTTTGTTATTCTTACTTTTCTTTAACATTTTTTCCACATTGACTTTGTATTTATCATTTTATTTGTTTTGTTTTTTTAAATAAATCTGCTCCTGTGGATTCAAACTTCATTGTCATTGTATGTATTATATTTGAATGGGACATTGTATTGGCAACAATACTGTTAGGAATAATAATAATTTTTTTTTCATTCTAAAAATTAAAAAAATGTTGTATTTGGATGCTTGGAGTGACAATTAAATGAATTTCACAGTTTGGTATATTAGAAATCTGAAATGGAACAAAAGGTACCTAAATTTATAAATTGAAGAAGTCACCTAGTCATTCCTCTCTCATTTTGCTCTGATTTTCCTGATCAGAATAAACTTTGACACAGATTCTGAGATTCTGTGCTGTAATTTTTTAGAGGTTTCAGGCTGCAACTCAAAAAATTTACAAGGGATAGAAGTAATACATTGTTTGGTGCAAAATGAGATCTTTCATTTATACTGTGTTCCATCTCCATTTACTCTGACTCAGTGTCATGTATATTGATTTTTACACTAGGGCAGAAATCCCTAATGGTGTTACCTTTATTATGATACCAAGATTTTTCAAATGGACCAAGCAGTCGCTGAGATATACTCATTTCATTTTGGGCTTGCCATTTTCGAAAAAGAGGCTCAGGGCTTAAGGGGTAAAAACAGACAGGATTCTGTTGTGGAAATCACTCCATGAACTCAGGAACACTTCTGTTAACTATTGTCAGTAAAAACATGTTGTCTCTGCATCCACAAAGGCAAGTTAAAACTCTGCCATGCACAGCTGAAAGCATATATAAACAAGATCCAGAAAGATGTTGTAAATATCCAAATCAAAAGTGCATATTTTCCAAAAAACAATAAAATATCTCAGTTTCAGCATCTGACATATTGTCTTTGTACTATTTTTAAGTAAATATAAAGTTCATTTTTCAATCATTGCATTCTATTTTTATTTACATTTTAAACAGCTTCTCAAATTTTTTGGAAGTAGGATCCCTTCATAATTAAGGATAGCCATGAGTTCTGCTACTGCTGTTGTTTTTTTTTTTTCTCGTTTTTTAATGATGAGACTTCACTGAGCATTTTAGAGTTGTCCAATCAGGATCAGCCATGATTTTTCTCCAGCCCATTTCTTTCGCATCGTTAACAGTCCTCTACGGCCCTTTCAGTTTTTTTAATAAATTGTTGGACAATTCACAACTCAATTCTAGTGATTTCAGCAATGTTCTGTTTTCTTCGCTTGATGCAAGTCAATATATTGCCCCTGTTGAAACACAGAAACATTTTTTCAGCGATCAATAGATGCATCTGCCAGCATAGTTATTTATGAAATGAAAAGTTATGCACTGAATCAGTCAGGATTAAATGAATTATTGTCAGTGGAAACATGTTCATCACTCCAATAATGATTCAATCATAAGCTCTTAAGTATTTGCTCATTTAAATCCAGACGGCAACTATTTGTCTTGGATGGGCAGAGTATAATTCAGATCTGGCAGGTTAGTCAGTAAATTTGTTGATAAAATCCTCGGCCGGCACTTGGCCTGACTCCATTTGGTCGGCTGGTTAGTTGTTTGGTTGATGGGCTGTTGGTCAACCAGGACTTGTTGAGATTGATCGTTGGAAAATGATCTACAGAATAAACTATTTGGGATGTTGTGGGTGTGGCAGTCACAATCCTAAACTCTAAACTAGACCCATCTTCTCTTTAAATAAATTATATTAGGCAATTAAAGTAATATTAACCATGTGAATAATTCAGAAAGACGAATAAAAGCAAATTTGGTAATTGTTTTTATATAGTAAAATTGACATGTCTAAAACCCTCTCTCATTCCTACATTATAAGCTTCTTACAGACACACGAATGTCCGGTTTAAATGTTACCCAAAATTTGCCCTATGTTGTAGCTATGATCAGCAAAATAAGCATACCTTAATTTCTAATTCCAATATAACTTTAGAACAGCATGTTTAAGAAAAAATGAGGCATGGCAGCATTTCCTTTCAGTCGCAACCTATCGAAAAAACTTTAATGACTTTGCAGGCAATATTTTGCTTAACAGTACTCCAGTTCAACACCAAACATGACCAGGGCTACCACTTTAAAGTACTTAATAAGCCTACTATATATTGTTTCAGTGCATAAACATGTTTTTGGTGCTTTATGAGTAAACATTTAAGATTGAGTTGTTGCAATGTTTGCTATTAGTAATGCAAAGCAAGTTATTTACGGGCTACTTAATTTGAAACCGTATTTAAAGGTGCATCCCCAAGCGAAAGCAGTCCTACTGCAACTTCAGGTTTAACGCAAACTTGGAGCTGAAGCCCCCTGCTAAATTGGAAAAAAGAGGGGTAACTGATGATCTTGTCTCTGAAGCCAGTGTGTCCGGCCTAAACTGAAAGAGAAACCAAATAAAAAGACTAACCAAATAAAACATGCTTTTTTTTGGCATGTTTCATACATTAGCAGAAAGTGATTACACCATATAAAACCTCATGTCACGGAACATTCACAGGGCATACCTATGGTATTTTTAGCACAATTTAATTTTTTATTATGTGACTGTGCTCTAAATGGTAAGTGGCCAGGTACGGTATATTTTTATTGTAGGGAACAATTTATGTTCACTCAGCATTGCAATATTTAAATTGCAATTTGAGGAATTATGTGTGAATTTGTTTCACCATATCTATTTCTTTACCAATTTTTTTGATTAGACATTTCGTTAATAATAACATCTATTTCAAATTGTTTGACTCTGAGCACACTTCTTCTGGTTTAATTGGTATTGGGGTTACAATTAATGTAGAAAAACATGGCATCCGTCACAGTAGTCGATTGGAATGTCAGTTGTTTTATTTCAGCTCAAATTAAAGCACAGCAAATTTCTCCATAAACAATTAATAGCCTAAAAGGAAATAAGAATGACTTTCTGAATAAACCTGGTTCTTCATTTCATCTTATTTCCACTTTGCGTCTATTTGTGTGACACCATCAGAGTGCATGAGAATTTTAGACTGCTAGATTGTTATAGGCTATGATAAAACAATATTAATGTCAAAGAGATTTTAAATCCCGATGAGACCAACCTGGTTTATTAAATAAAACATGACCTGTGCATTAGAGTGTGTTATGGTGTGCTCAAATGAGAGCATCGGCATTTTATGTGGTCATACTTCAACGTCACAAGTGCAGCAGAAGAATCTGCAAGGGCAGCAAGAAAATGAGGCCCTGAATGGAGTGGAAAAATTTAGGCCATTCGACTAACTGGGGGAAAAAAAGGCCAGCTGCTGGTTCAAGATTTGTTTTAGTTGGAGACGGCCCTAGCTGGCACAAAATAAGGCCATATCTCTGCACCTATACAACTGGCTCTCAAGGCTCTGGGTGGATCCTAATACATCCAGAATAATTGATTGGAATTTGGTGATGTGGAGTTGCAGTGAACTGCTTAGGACAGACTGAGGATATTCTGTGGCTTTGGGGATACAGTTCACTGCCTTCAGTATTTAGAACCTTGCGTTTTAACAATTAAACATATTTATCCCTATCTGCATTTAAAAAGATGCAATTTATTTTCTTTGGAAGCATGTGAAGGTCACCAGTTTTGGACATCCAGAATAGTTTTGCCCCATCTATGACCTCTTCGTTAAATTTCTAGTGTTTGAAAATGAAAGCCTCTTGAGGAATAAATGTTTTGTCAACTACAATTCTGTAACCTCTTTTAGACCATTTTGTTGCCACAGATGTTGTTCGGATCGATAGATAAAAGCAGTTGAAGCCTAACCCAAACATAGTTTTTCAAGGGAAGAAATTGTGTTGCAACAGCCTAAGGGATGGGCTCAGTTGCGATGGCCACTATCACTGGCTTTCAGTAAAAGCAACATGTGGGTTAGTCACACAGACTGGAGTGACCCTTATTTTCAGTGATGCGCTTTAAAAAATAATGAGAAAAAAGGTGTCTTTGCTTAATTTCCATATTATTTCTTTACATTCAAGAATAAGAGGGCTGATGGAATTTGCATATGCTATGCAAGTGTCTAGGTAACAGTACGTGCGTGTTTAAAATACGTAAAGGTCAATACAATTTCATTATTTAACAAACATTGCGGTCTCATTCTTACTGTTACGCAAGAAATATTAACAGGGGAAATGTTTAAGTGGTCCAAGACACCTGCAATTCACAGAATTCACATTTCGTTGTGGAATCCGTTTGCGAATGTAATAGGTAGGTTAACTTGTCTGTGAATAATCTCCTTTGATTCAGTTGTGATTATCTGGTCCCACGCTGGTACAAGGGCACAAGCACCGTTCTGGCCCGATTGCCTCTCCATATATTTACACAGAGGCAAGGGGCATAGTGCGTGTGCTCGTAAAAATGTGGGCTCATAGCGCTACCTGCTGAAACAACACTCTGTCAAACAAGACCGTGATCCATGTCAATTTTATAGGCCATGATTTAGTAGCCAGTTCAGGGAGGGGGGAATATTTTGTGTTTATCGCAAGAGGGGTACTAGAATTTATTTTTGTGGGTGCTGCAAAAATTGTGTTGATCCTCCTGTAGATAAGGAGGGAGCTCAAGAAGCTGTTGATCGTAAAAATGTTGTGTATTTGTTTTATTTATACATAGTTTATATCTCGACAAAGAAAGGTAATGTGGAAAGAAAAATAACAACGCCCTGGGGGTGATGGCACTAAATTTCGGCTGGGAAGTGGCAGGATGCTCCCGAATTGCGCCTTAGCTGAATAACAAATTCCCCTTTCCTCCGCACCCTGCGGCCACAGAATTTCATTTCTGAAGGCGACGCTGGAAGCACTCTGCCTGCGCGGCCACTCCTTGCACTTCTATCGTATCCACAAGTGATGTGGGAAGCACTGAAAGTGTAGCCTCTGCCGCAGCCAGAGCGGCTTGGTTTCTCTTTTAATTATTTCCCTTATTTTTGTCATTGATCTGATGAGTGTAATCAAAAGGGAGCCTCTACTGAAGCCCAAATATACATTGTTATATTGTTTAAACAAATAGGAGAGAAAAATGGAAAAAATGGCCTCCTCTGTCTCACTGCACAGACAATAATTATGATGAGCCAGTTAAGTCTGGACTACAGCTGAGGGGATTGTAGTTTGAAGCAGGAGGCTTTGGTGCAGAAAATGCATTTATAGCTCTTTGTGTCGTACCTCATTATGTGTGAGTCCCGATTCATTAAGTAATTGGTTTTCAGTTGTTTACACGAGTATTAAGGCTTTCTATTCAGAAGGCCTTTGAGAGATACATTGTGCAAATTTTGCATGTTATGAATGCAGAATGAGAGGCGGGGGGCCAGCTCTATTGGCCAAACAGTGCACTCGGCTGAAAAGGGAGAGAAAAGCACTGGGTGCTGCTTTGCATAGCAATGACTCTTTCGTAATGAGCTTTACAGATTAAATGCATGCAGTCTTTACAAGATGCAAAGAGATACTCTTAACACATTTATATCTGCTCATTTCACTATTATTGCATGGGAGAGAATTGAGGTTATTGGTATTCAGTTCTCTCTCTCTCTCTCTCTCTCTCTCTCTCTCTCTCTCTCTCCATCTCTCTCACTCTCTTCTCTCTCTCTCTCTGTCTCTCTCATCGCAGCAGTTATTCTACAGAATTTGCTGTTTATTGTATTATAAATCACAGAGGGAAGCGGACAGATCGGCAACAGTTTATGAAGGATTCATTCATTATAAATCTTTTGCAACCATTGTCCGCGGTAAAGCGAAATCATTTTGTGGTTGAGTGGCGATGAAAGGCATAAAGCGGGAAGGAGTGAGCCTTAATAAGCAGCTGTACTCCATGTAAAGACCACTTGTTTTCCATTGTGCAGAGGTACATTCCACTGCTTCCTCTTGCGTAAGAATCATCTTCTTGTTTTTATTATTATTTTTTATTGTTTGCATTCTCAGGCTGTCTCTATCTTTCTTTCTCTCCATTTTCATTTTTTTTTTTTTTTTTTGCCACTGCAGTTATGCATTCATGCTATTTATGAAGACGCTATCACCACTGTACCTGCTTAGTAAAAAAAATAACTAATTGGACGAGATCAGGCTCTGGTGATGCCCTTTTCAAGAAATGTGTTGTCCTCGGGTAGTTGCCCTACAATCACTTGTGGGCAGCGTCATAATCAGAATTTGGACAGGTGCTTTGAAGTGCCTGCATAAATATGCGCAGTTGCTTGAATGCACGTATACCTGGTTGTGCTTGTGTGGATGAGTTGTGCATATGTGCGGTTTTGTGTGTGTTTGTGCGTGTGCGCATGTGTGTGCCTGTGTGTGCTCGCGCATGTGTGTGTATATATGCACGCGTGGGCGCTTGCGTGTTTGTGCGTGTGTTTGCTTGTCAATGCTTATGTTTCTTGTGCATAGTTATGTTTTGCATTTGTGTGGTGGATGAAGCGAGGGATGTCTGAGGCATTTTGAGGAAGGCAGCAGTGCGAGCCAGCAGCCAGTAGAGGTCCCTGTTTCTCTGTACGCTCCTCTCTTTACACTTCCCTGCTTTTCCTTCCACCATCCAGTGTAAATATTGATCACATTATTATTTATGTGACCTTTTATTTCTGATCATTTCATTCCAGGACAAAACTTTGCAGAGTTTCGTGCTAAATGGTTGGCACTTTTTTATTCTTTGTACCTAATAAATGATCAAAGGTGAATCCCAGGAACATATTCTGCTTCTTCTGAAAAAAAAAGAATGTATCGTTGTTTAATGATTCAGTTTAATTTCCTTACAGCATATTTTATTGCCTTCCCAGTTGGGTGTAATTATTTTTAACTTGAGCCAATGATTCGATTTACACTGAGAAAATGGCTTGTGCCATTAAAAAGCTCTTGATGTTCATTCAGTGAGAGCTGCTTAGGATGGATTATATTACAAAATTACCGTGCAAAAAAAAAAAAAAAATTTTTCAGATAAAATTATTCTCTCATTCTGCTTACGTTTTTAGTGGTGTAGATTTGCTTTTTTGGTATTGGTGAATGCTGAATCCTACCCCTGAAAGAACAATTTTCCTGATCATTATTAAGCTTGTTGAAGCAAAAAAAAAAGTTTTATTTGAATAAATTAAAACCAATTAATAGATGCCTGCCCACAGCACAACCAGAGCTCAGCAGATGCAATCGAGCATACTACTTAAGAGGATGCATGGTTTGGCAGCAAATCGGTACCCTTCTTTTTAGGAAATTATTTCTACCCTTCTCAACCAGCAGAGGGCACTCACAGGTCAGAAAGCAGGATATTGGCACACGGTCAGAAAAAATTAAAACCTGCTTTCAGCCTGCATAGCTTCTGCTCCCCTATTTGATCACCTTGTGCAAATCAAATCTGTGGTTCTGTGTTTAAATTTCTAAAAAGTCCAATACGGTTTTGTGCAAGGTCAGAGATAGAATGGGTGTAGGAGTTTGATGAGAGTGATTGGGTGGCTCCTTGTTGCCTTCCACACAAGGATGGCCATGGAGTGCCCATGCTATTAGCCTTTCTGTGTGGGTGAGTGATGCTTAAAAAAGCTAAAGTAAATAAAGGTGGCATTTTATACATGGCTGTGCTAATTGTGAATGAAGTGTTTGGCTAGTATTAGTATAATAAATCACAACCTTTCTAGCTTCTCAACTCCCATTCTCTTCACATTTAACTAATTGGCTATCTTGACATTGATCAATGTCATACCTTATTATAATTTACCTTAGTCACAAGGCGTAATGTATGTATTTATACCTTGTTTTGAATAAATGTCCCTTACGACTTTTCAGTGTGTATGCCATGTATATTGAGTACGCATGCATATATCTGAATATGAACTTTTTTCAGTTGTTATTATAAAACACAGAAACAGTGGAGCTTGCTCAGGGGGTCTTTTGTGCGCAGATACAGGGCTTTCAAAAGTTTTTTGAGTAGGCGGCTGGCAGAATAGAGTAGGCGGCAATGGCTTGTAGTGGAGGTGCCGAGAATCCGAGCGTTGAGGGTGCAAAGCCCTCCAGGGGGCATTCCCTCAGGAGCATTTTAAAAATGTGAAGCTCTATCATGCGTTCTGGTGGCTTCTAAAATCTAATTTGCTCGTCATTTGGTGCTGTGAATGTTTTTAAAACCTCTATATTTTTGAGGATACTTGCCGTAATTTGCACATGCTGAGTTACTGTTAATATACATTGTCACTTCTGATTATCAGTTATTAAAATTAGATGCATGCAGCAAACCCCTTTGTGCAAAAGCCAAACCTGGAAATGTATGTGTTCCCCTGTTTAAGGCTTTATAATTCAGATTTGAGCTTTACAGAGAAGGGGTAAATGGCTTAAATGAAATGAGACACTAGATGCATTTTAAAATACTACCGTATTTCAATTTACTTTAAAAATTTTGTTACAGAATTGGGCCCCAAACACAAATAATATTACTAAAATTCATCTTTGAAATATATCTGAAAACCTCACTGCTAAAAGAACTTATCGCCTTTCTGCAGATGTAGACACCTGTGGACATAGAGCAGCTCTTTTCATGGAAGCAGTTGCATTACTCTATCACTAGATGACACCCCTGGATCAGTTATTGAATATTTACAAGCAAGCAGAGCTGGAACACAGTCTAGAATATGCACAAGTTCATTCCTATCCCTGTTTTTCAGGATTTGCATGAATTAAACTCCTAAGCTAAGCCTGATGTGCAAACTGCTCAATATGCTTGCCCATAGTATGTATCCAGCCGTTTAAAAAAATGATCTCTTGCATCAGAAAAATTTGTTGTCTGCTGTAGACAACAAATTACAGTTACAGTTACCCAATGGTATCCCAAGTAGTAAAAAAAAAATCTATTTCCAAAGGCAAAAATTCACCATGGTATTGACACTACGTCATTTTACTATCAATTTCTGTCATCACATATTAAAAATGCGCAATTTCCTATCGTTTATTAATGTGTAGATATGTCTGTTGAAGAATTTAGCTGTCTTTTAGCCCAGCTGTAGTTCACGACCACGTGAAATTCTCCTGGTAGTTACCAGTTGGTTGACACAATTTTTGTCCAATTGCAGACAGTATAAGCTTTCCTCAGTAAGTGAAAGACATTGACTGGATCTTAAAAAACATATAAGAAGACTGGTGTAAAAATGTTAAGTTATGTTGTATCCAATACACTTTACACAGGTCAGACTAATGTGGTTGCATGGGAACAAAAAACCTCCAGAACTGAGCCTGGAGAGCTGAGCTTATTTGCGGGGTGATTCTGAGATGGAAAATACCAGTTATTCTGAACAGACAGAAGGGCTGACAACATTGATACTTTTGAGGAGCAGCTCAATAATTCCTTTGAACAGTGAGTAAAGCTGTCTTTGTTTGGTGTAACTCTATCTTACTTTTAGCCTGCTCGCGAACTAGCCAGCTATTTCTTATTTTTGGAAACCACTGTGATCATAGAGCTAGTTTGTCACATTGGGTAACAAAAGAGTAGTCGATACTGCAGTGTGCTGGAGTTTTTCTTAACTAGGCGGTCAGTTTTAGAATTTATACCACATTCAATGAAACAGAATCCCTTGCATTTTTGCTCTTTTAAAATGCGAACAGCTATTACTGTGACCTGAGTTATACTTGTTCCATAGAGGGTGTGAACAGCACTGTTACGAGCTTGCGTTTCGCTGCGATGATCGGAATTGTAAACCGCGAGCTTTCCTTCTGAGTGCACGATCTGACCGTAAAATAAGCAGTTCCTCTAATGAGTATGTGTGCTTGCTGATGCGGCTTTGCAGATAAATGGACGAGACACTGAACTCCACTATCGTGGAGAAAAGGCATGTTTTTGGCTTGGAGAGGTCACCCTTGATGTCCAGCTGCGCCTATATTGATAAACTCATGCCATATTCAACCAGAAAATCAGCCATTCATATTGAAATTCATGAGTGCAAAGTTGATTTGCGTTAAAAATATGATTATTTTATGAATTGAAAGTGGTCCATTTTCAAGGCTCTGGGAGTATAAGGAGCCACCTGGATAGCTATCTTATTTGGCTGAAAAAAAGTGGATGATTTAATCTTTCATGTTCAGATGAGGAGTACTAGGAGTTTTTTATCCCAGAAATATATCGTGTTAACCCCCAGTCATTTTTCAATCCTCAGAACTATTTTTTTTACAGTTTCAGTGGTGAATTCTCATGAAGATTATTTATGTTTGCAGCCCATTTTCTCTACCAAAATCATGAAAATAAACTGAAATATGATGTAATTTTTAATGCTGTAAGTGTCTTTTCTGAGTTGAGCCACATACGTCCTCTTTTTGAAGCTTAAATCTTGAATTATAAAGCATCAAATTGGGTAACCCATAAATAGCCAAATTTGGCTTCTGCGCAAAGGGTTTAAGTCACAAAATGTCCATTTTTAAAAATTAACGAGAGTGGACTTCGGTGCCTATAAAAATGTTTTCCCATCCTTATCTTGTGGTATGTTAAATTGTGACTTAAGTACTTTTAGTACTGGGCTCTTCATATATACTTCACATTTCTATTCTATGCATACAGATAACTATAATGCCCCTTATAGAAGTAACTTGTATCAATATGTTAGCGCAAGTGTCTTCTGAGTGAGACACCATTCGATAATGGCTGCCTGAGTGATCAAGTTCAATGATTGGCTGGCCGGCGGGGAAGAGTTTCAGCGATTGGTCGGCCAGCGGGGAAGAATTTCAATGATGGCCGACGATTGGCTGGCTGGCCGTATCCTGTCCTTTCTTGTTTTGTTCTTTCAGATCGGTTGGTAACATTATGTAAAACATCCCTCAGTCCAACATTGGAACTTGCACAATGTTAGAAAAAATGGATAAGTACTGTGACTGTAGCTGGACTATTTACGTACACGGTGGAAGTGGCGCAGACACTATTAGTATTTTAAAGAATACCGGTATGATGCCCGACGGGTTTTCAAATTAACGTATTCCCTTGCGCAGTCAGGACGCTTGAACGGAAGCAGTTGTGGTGGCTGCTTTGATTGTATCTATGAGAGCGAGCTTAGCCGACCCCAATGAAAACACATTTTTGTACATATAGAATGTTCCAATGTCCAATGAATGTTTCCTGGCGAGGTTGGTCACCATTTTACAAAAATTTATGCATATTTTCTTCTAATGAACAGCAAAAGGTAGATTAAATATTAATATAGCGGATGCATTGTGTCGCTAGGTAGCATCCCGGTCTTTTAAAATGTTCCATTCCATTTTATTGCATTACCACTACAATCCGACCACTGTTTGGTGAATCTTTTTCACACTAGATTGGTTTGGTTTGTTTCAGTCCTCCACGCTGGTTTTCTCTGAAAAAAAGGAATGCGTATTTTCTTCTAATGAACAGCAAAAGGTGGATTAAATATTAATATAGCGGATAAATATGGTGCGTTTGCCCTAAATAGCATCCCAGTCTTTTAAAATGTTCCATTCCATTTTGTTGCATTACCCGCACAGTCCGACCATTATTTGGCTAATCTTTTTTCATGCTAGATTGGTTCAATTTGTTTCAGTCATCCTTGCTTGTTTTCTCTGGTACCGTTTGCGAGATTCCTTGGAGATAGAAGAATGTAACACATCATACCAATTTTAAAGAATCATAATAATCGTCGGAAGGTATTTTTAATTTCCCTATTCAATCTTGCAACGATACAGCAGTTAACAAGCATGGAGGATCGTATCGGTTGCAAAAGTGTATTGGGAAATTAAAATGCAGTGTCTAGAGATACGGCAGTTTTATGAGTACAGCAGTCGATTTCAAGGGATAAGGATTAGGGTTCGGGGTCAGGGTAAGGTTAGGGTTAGGGTTTGAAATTGGGACTGCCGTACCTCTCTTTATTGAAATGCATTGGAAAACAGCCCTACCCGTAGCAACTGCCAAATTAAAAACAAATTACGACCATTGTTAAGATTCTATCACGCTAGATTGGTGTGATGTGTTACATTCCTCTATCTCCCATTTGAATATTGCACCCAGTGTCAGAATTATTTCCTCAATCTTCCTATTGAATCTCGCATTCAATATGAAAGAAAACGAGTACAATGAAGGGACTTGGGATATCCTTCATTATTATACAGAGGGGTACACGTGCTTTGTTACAGTACTTAAGTAGTTTTTTTTTTGTTTTTGGATTTACTGTACTTGAGTTTTTTTTCAACCTGGACTTTTACTTTTACTCTCCTACATTTAAAAGATAAAAAAGTATACTTTCACTTCGTTACTTCGACACTGGTCTCGCTACAGATCTTGCTACAAAAAAAATCTTTGTCCTCTGTAGCAGCCACTTCAGCGACAGTGACCCATTGGTATCCCAATTAACAGTTAAGGATATTTTTTTTTCTGAGGCAAAAATTCAACATGGTATTGATACCATGTAATTCTATTTATTAGAGCCAATTATTGTGGTTTTTTAATCTGCCAGTAAACTCAAAGAAGAAGAAGAAATATACAAGGGAGAGACTGTCAGTTTGTTTTTTTTTTCAAATACTGTATCTTTCATTCACCTGAAAATTGGTTAAAGAGTACAAGGAGAGAACAATGCATGGTTGCTTTGCTTCTTTCTATCCATGCTATGAAAAACATTTGATACTGAAGTATATTTTTTCAAAAGGTACTTTTGGTTCTTAAGTACACTTAATGTGAGCTACTTTAAGTTTTTAAAAAACCTTATTATTTTTTTTCTAGTACTTTATACACCTTTGTCATCATATTTGCTATGTGCCAAAGTGCAATACTCGGTCCAGTTGTAACTGTCGCTTATGAAAATCGTTCATGCTTTCTTTCCTGAATTCTTGTATTTTATTAAACATTTTTTAACACATTGCTTATATCATTTTATGACTGTCTACCATATTTGAGGTAAAATTGACCTAAATTGCTCACTTCGCAACATACTTTTTTTTTTCGCAGTGACTGAAATAAATACCAAACAATTCGCTATTTGGGGGCACTATAAAATTCCAAAACTTTATAATATCTCTGCCAATTCTTATGATCTTGGTGTCAACTACAAGGTCTTTTCAAGAACTTTCAATAGGTCATCAATTCATTAAAATTAATTGGATTTAAATTATTTTTAAAGTTCACCATATTCAACCATCACCAATATCGAATAACGCTTAATGGAAACACACTCTCCCTCTCCCACACTCTCACACTCTCCCATTCTCCCCACCCACTTTGTAAATAATTTATCAACTCCAGCTCATAACTAAACTTGCACTTCCCATAATTGCGTGAGCTTTGCCTCATTTAGCACCCTTTTCTTGGGCCCACATTCTTATACAGCACTCAGCGGCCCAGCCATATACTAGGTTGCACCTAGTCTTGTTTCAAAGAACTTGACCTTCGGCGACCTTCAAAGGTCAGACTTCATATGGCGAAGTTTCAATGACTTCTATCACCAGAACTATTACAGATAGAGCTTAGGTTTGTATTGTGGCCATATAGGAAGTCATGTATGAAGCTTCATTGGGTGACCTTGACCTTCAGTGATTTTGAACAACCAAACTATACAGTGAAATTTCAATGACTTGAATCAGAAAAATCATTACAGATTGAGTGTAGGTCTGTATTGGGGATGTATAGTAAGTCATATGTGAACTTTAATTTGGTGACATTGCATTGACCTTCGAAGGTCAAACTTAATCAAGAGAAAATTTAATGACTTCTGTCACTGAAGATGTCACCGATGGAGCCTAGGTTTGTGTTACTGACATAGAAAGTCACATATGAACTTTCATTTGGTGACATTCAGCTTGCCTGTTGGTGACCTTTGAAGGTCAAACTAGACATAATACAATTACAATTACTTGAATCGCCAAAACGGTCACAGATGAAGTCTAGGTTTATATTAGAGTCATATAGGAAGTCAAATATAAACTTTCATTTGGCGACCTTCGTATTGACCTTCAAAGGTCAGATGTGACCTAGTGAAAATTCAATGACTTGTATCACTAAAATGGTCACAGATGGAGCCAATGTGTTACTGACATCTAGGAAGTCCGAAATGAACTTTCATTTGGTGACATTCATTTTGACTGTCAGTGACCTTTTGAGGGTCAAATTTGACAGTGAAATCACAATGACTTGTATCACCAAAATGGTCACCGCTTGAGCCAAGGTTTGTATAGAGACATTTAGAAAGTCATATATGAAGTCCATTTGCTGACCACAACTTGACATTCAGTGACCTTTAATTTTCTCAATTGACATTGATGCTGCTCTGTCTTTGTCCTAAAGTTTTATAGTATTTAAAGCTCAGTTGGCTGCTGGTCATTTCTCATCATTCACTTAGCATACACTGGGAGTGTAGCAGGATGCTGTTTCCAATGAACAACCAAAGTTTTATGAGTATAGGGCAATTTTTGGGTCCAAATTGTTGATGTGGTATGCTGCCACTAGCCAATATCTTGAGCAGAAATTAATTTGCTGCATTGTTTTGTCATTTGTGTGCTTAGAATTATGGTTTAGTGGACACATTAGTCAAGTTGGTGCAATGTACACGATTATAACCTCTGAATGCATTTTCTCTCAGAATCTGTTTTTATTATGGCAGGGTTCAGTGAATGCCAGTATAATGCATTTCTGCTGTTTAAATAATTTTATTTGTACCAATTTGCTCATTTTACGACTGTATTGGTTTATCTTGGTGATAAAGTATAAGCAAAACTGTGAAATCTAAAAGAAAATGACCAACTGAAAGTTTTCTTTTTCATGACACATCTCCACTCTTGTCACCTAATGGATGTTATGTCAAGGTGGAGTACTGCTGCTTTGGTCTTGGATTTGGTTTTCTCTTGAAAGGGAAATGATTATTAGAAGATATTTTGAATTTGTTATCAATTATATTTATTTTCATGAAAGAATTTAGTAACATTACTTTATACTACTTGATATATTCTGCCATGTGGTAATGAAGTAGTACTTTGAGTAACAACTGTTTACATTAATTACTTTCCTGAATTGATTGGTCTATCGCCAAAAAAAAAAAAAAAATCTTTAAATTGCAAAAAATTCTGTCAATTATGCACTTGAGAACATGGCCGATGTGCATGACAAAAGAAAATAACCTGTTTTGTTAAAGGTGCAATTTGCATCACATTACAGATTGCGTTTTCCACTGTATATTAGATTTCTCGAGGTAAAAGAAAAAATTCACCATCGCTGTCTTACTTATTCAGATCATTGCCTCAATTAAGTCAATCTCGGTGCAAGATGAACTGTCATAAATGTTTATGGAAATGGAGTATGACATTGAAAGGGTCAATGTCATCTACAGCTTTTTATGGTAATAGCTCAATCTTGAAATCAACCACATCTGAGTCTGAAGTGGATACAGCTGATATATCGTTCGCATGAGGTGAAAGTTATAGAGAAGAATAATACCTAATTTCCTATTGGAAACATGTTTATATTGGTTATTATAAGTGATAAAAAGTAAGATTATTGTAAATGTGTATCTTTATCAGCTGAGGGAAATCAAATTGCCAAATAAATTTTTTTTTGTAAATACAGTGTTGTGCATTCACATGCAACCAACTCTTAAATTCTAATGCCCATACATTTTGATGTTCTGCAACTGCACAGAGGCATAAGATATTTGTGAGTGGAAGAACTGCAGGCACTCTTCAAAATAATTTATTTCAAAATACAGAGTTCAGCAGTGGTAATGGTGAACAGTTGAAAAATTTAGTGGAGATGGGACCATTTCAAAGAAGAGAATCATCTTAGCTGCTGCATAAAACAGTTGTAACTTGTACTGCAATGGGACTAAACTAAATTCTGATATATACTTGGGGCCTCTTAAGTGAGTGCTTCTGACTCTGCATCAATTCAGTCAACATTTTTACAATGACCTTTTACTTTTGGAACATATAAATATTCATTCATATTTTAGTCATAAGATTGATACTACTTTAAATTTTTTATCTCCCCCCGTCAAATGGACTTTTATTTTTACCATCAATGAAAATGTATTGTTCATTTGAGACCCTCTGTGGAATATTGATTTTTTTATTTAAGGGTGCTTAATCCCTTCATGCAGAAGCCAAATCAAGCCAATCCTCGCCTATGTGTGCATGACCCTGATAAAAACCCAGGATTTGAGTGTCACAGAGATGGAAAAATGATGTCAATGAAGCAAGGCACTCATATGATTTGTAGTTTATACTTATTTAAATGTATTTTAATAATTTTGGGACAAAAAAGTGCCACAATGCAAAGAAAATTCAACCATGAACTTGAATTTGATTTGTCGATGCCAACTAGCTACAGTGGGGAAAATAAGTGTTGAATAAGTGATGAATGAACATTTTTCTCAGTAAATATATTTCTACTGGGGCTATTGACATGAATTTTCACCAGTTGTCAGAAACAACCCAAATAATCCACAAATGCAAAGAATTCAAAACAATAAGTCCATAAATTAAGTTATGTGAAATAAAGTGGAATGACACAGAAAAAGTATTGTGCATGCTTACTGAAATTTGGTCAATACTTAACAGAAAAGCCTTTGTTGGTAATGACAGCTTCAAGGCGCCCCCTGTATGGTGCAGGAGCATTTCTAGACTTTAAGGACAACCTGGGCTTAGCTTGGCTGGACCGGATGTAAATTTAAAGATGAGCCGAAGATTTTTTTTTTTTTCTTTTTTCTAATGCAGTACATAGAAGTTGTAATTATTATAGTAGACAACAGACTACATTCGACTGCCCTATTGTTTATTATTTAATTCCCAGGTGCATACATGTTTAAGCAGTGTGATGTGGTATGCTTATGGCTGATGTATTGTTGCCTTGGCCAAGCGGTGATGCTACAATGGCTGCAAGTAGCAGTTTTCAGGATTCAAATCAAATTTTGCAAATTTATTTGTTGGAGAATCAAATACCAAGAATGTGGAGTGTCTCGCATTACTTTAGAAAAAGTATACAGCAAATATCAGTGCTGCAGAATTTACTTACAGAAGCTGTGATCCTGATTTTGGGGGGAAAAAAAATACTTTGGTCTCACTAAGAACTGGCTCCATTGTTGAATTTTGAAATGTAAAGATTTGACCTTTGAGCATAAAAACGTTGCCCATTCCATAAATCTCCGTGACATGTTGTTCATCAAACCAGATAAAAGTCAACTAAAAATGGGTCATATCTAAGCATGGTGAAAATTACAGCCTTACCCAGTGAAACTCCTTTCTTTGGTGAGGCTTAATATAGACAGGCAAATTTGCCTCTGTAGGTATATTTCAGCATTTTATGAAAGAAAAACTGTTTGGAGTACTGCTCTGAGATTCGGTGGGACAGCAGATCACAGACAGGAGTATGGACATGATTTCTTTTTTTTTTTAAATCCATGACATGAACTGGGAAAATTTCTGAAAATTGAGTTGGCATGGAATGACACAATAACTATTGTAAATAAATTACACCAAAATAAATATCCTAATGCTCCTAATCCTACTACTCCTGATGCATGAGTATTATAAAAGTGTTCATTGATTAACTTTCTCAAGCACAAATTAAAGTTTTCTACTCTCAATAATGGTCAGCCTACCGATGTCCCTGCCTGATCCTGACATCTGCTCCTGCTGCTGCCGCCTCCTCTGTTTGCAGCTCATCTTTGCTGCTACCTTCTACAAAATCATCAAATCAGATCAGTGTGTGGTAAACCAACAAAAACAAATCAGAAATAATAACACAGTGTAATAGTGCGGACAACAATGCAGAATACAAAGACCTTAAACTTTGTCTCCTTGGGCCTTCTTATTGCTAATATGCTTTACAAACTTTTCAGACGTCTATTTTCAGCTGGAATTACAAATGCTTTGCTAATGCAAAGGGCATTTGCAAACATTCCAGTGGACATTTAAGGACATCCCGATGAAACATATTCATTTCCATGATGCATGGATTTTTTATGCCGTTTTATGTGAATTTACCATCTTTGCAGTCACTTTGATGGTTAAATGCCTCATTATATAGTGAATGAAAGCTCTCGGCCCCCTGTAGTGATATTTACTGGTTTATAGTTTGTCACAGTGAAAACATCTCCCAAAAAATTGTACATTGTAGGCATTGTACTGTGTATGAAAACTGCGATTTTTCTACAGTGTTAGTGTAACACCCTCATCGGCTTCTCAGAACATCAATAAACACAAATGTTAAACAATGGGGGGAAAAAGCATTTCGCCCTTCTGGCCAGATTTAGCTATTTAGAGCTGCGTGAGTAATAACGAGGAAATGTCTTTATTTTAAATGTTTGTTTTTTCTCTCGAAACGAGCACTGAAACGTGTAGCCCTCATATGTGTTGTTGTTGGATCTTGATTCCCTTATCGTGATGCCTTGCATTAGTGCTTGCTAACGAGCAGGGCTCAAAATTTGCGCCAGCCAAATGCTGGTAACGTTAAATTTTAAAGTTGGCTGGTAGGTTTCAGACAGGAAATACTAATTTCCTATTGAATGGCTGGTGTATTTCGCCAGTTTATTTGTCAGTGGCTGGTAGATATTCACATTTCAAAAAGTAAATTTTGATCCCTACGTACTAGTGTTTACTGAGGCTAGCCAGCTAGCGATAGGATGGGTAAACAACATGATGCCACACTGATTGCCAGCCTTTATGGAGTTGGTTAAACTAGGCTATAATTTCGGTTTGCAAACATTGATTCTTAGCCTTTGCCTTTCTTTTGAGTTTCAGTTGTTTCTTACTCTCCATGTCACGTCTGCTTTCTACTTGCTTGCTAGCAACGTACTGCAACCTATTACGCTGATCCACCCAGTAAAGTGAGTTGACAGCAGTAACTTCAGTTGACAGCACTGATCCACTGATCAGACCAGACCACGACGCAACCCCCAGCCGCTCGCAAAATTTTTCCCCCCATTTGAGTTCCAAACACCAACAGAAACTCATTTGCGTACAGCCAATCGGCAACCATGTGCCAGACCTCTGAAGGAGTGTCTAGAGACAGTTACAGTTTTTCTCTCTTCACTGGACTTGCACTAATGTAAAAATAAGCGAGATTGCGTCAGCTTATTCGAGAGAATATGAATGCTCGGAACTGATTATTTTTATCAATCCTAGTGGGAAACAATAAAAATGATTGGCAGGTTTGGAAAAGGCCACCGCATATTCGAGGACAACGATTTATTCAAAAACTCTTTCAAAGTATAAAATCATAAGGCTGTATCACACCCCTCTGCCTGAGTATAGCCGTCTATAGATTTTGTTTTTATGTTGCAGAAAGAAAGCACATGAATTGCGAAAACCTATATTAACAGCCGACAGCAAAGTGCGAATACAATTCATTAACACCACTTGCCAAACCTGCCGATGCGTTTATAATGTTCAGTAGCGAGGTTAGATAAAGATAATCTGTAGACCTACAGAGCATTCATATTTTAGAGAATAAGATGACGCAATTTCGATTATTTCTACATTGGATTTTGTTCGGTGTCACTAACTAGTTTATTATTAATATGATCAGTGCAGGATAAAAAGCAGAGAGTTGGGTATTGCGAGACTACATTGATTGTAACCAGCTCATTTGACCAGCTTCGAATATTTGAAAAATGAATTGTTAAGAATTTATTTTATCTCAATGGCAGGCTAGACGAATGATTTGGCCAGAGAGCAAGGCAGGCATCTACGATGTAATTGCAGTATTCTGGGTATGGACTGTGCAGTGACGGGTTCAGAGACCGTACGTCTGTATGAGTGTCAGGCCCCAGATAATCTGCTCATGTTAATGTACAGGTGTGCATTTTAGAAGTACCACACTATGCTAGGTTCTATTTAAATATGGCTAGCTCTTTGAGTATTTCTGATTGTATCTCCTTACTTTTTTTTGTTGGGGGTTGTTCTCCATTCATGTAATTTTCTACATTTTTTTTCTAACAAAAGTGAGAGTTCGTTAATGGCCGCTTTCTGGCTGTCTGATATAATGTCTTGGGCACATTTCATTAGCCACTGTGACCGCGTGTAAAAGGTCATGGGATGGCATTTCTGTTCAGAGCTAATCGAAAGGAAGTGTGTGGCCAGTTGGAGCTCTCAGTGGAGTAATACATGAAATATATTTGGTGCCTTAAATGCGACTTATTCGCCCAAAAAGTGATTTACAATTTGGGCAGAGTGTCGCGAGAAGTGCTTGTCAACTTCATTTTTTCCTGAATTACTTTGGGTTCCGAGCGTGTAGCCTTGCTGTAGCAACGTTGTAGCCAGTGTGGTATTTTATTTTATTTCCCGTGCCCCAGTGGCTAAAACACCTCTTCTATTTAGCGGTACTATTCTTAAGGAATCTAGCAAAACAGTATGCGGTTTTTGGCTAGATCCTTTGTGTATGTGGAGTCTGGGACGCTTGAAGATGCGTACGTCTGCCTGTTGTGGAAGCTAGTTGCTAACTCTGAAGACCGCGTCTTCCACTGGAGCTTGGCGAAATTCATTCGCCCAGGGTTTGGGTTCTCGGAACTGCAGCAAGAAGAGTGTTAACCTGCAGCTCACACCACTACCAGGGATTCGTGAGGACTGTTTGTCACCGACCACCGAGTTGTATTTAACAAGCGAACAATTGGAAGTTCGTACATTGGAGAGTTACTGGATATCTGTGCACCAACTGGGCCCCAACGAAAGAAAAAAAATCCAAGCGCTTGGTAATTACAATTTGAGTGACTGGCCATACAAACGGGTTTTGAGGCTAGGTTACGTACCTGGGTCGGGAGTTTCATTTCGAATAAGGCTATCTGTTTTCTCTGGCAAAAGTCAACTCCAGTGTGGTTACCCAACAGTTTTGTCTTCTCTAATTTTCGTTCAAACAGACGCCTGTGTATTTTGGAATTATTAGTAATTAATTTTGTTTTTTTCTATCGTTTTTTTATTCGGTTACTACAAATATACTCAGCAACAAAAGTTTCTGTGACACCAATATTGTTAATTATTTTTCATAACGCAATTATGAAATTGTCATACATGGTGATATCAGACTGAAACAGTACACGTAAACACAACATTGAAATGGAAATCATGAAAATGCGAGAAAATGACTTTGCACGTGAAAATGTGCGTAAATCATGCTTGTGGATGGCAATAAAAGAGGAGAATTTTTGGAATGTTCACATTGTGCCTGATGAACGACGGAAGCATCACTTATCGAAAACACAGCCATTTCGGATCAGGAACTCTACCCTCCAAAAATGCCAAGACTGTCTGAAAATGATCGGTGGAGGGCCATTGGGATGATTGAATCCGGAACCTCGCAGAGGGAAGTTGCTCATCGTCTGAATGTCCACCGAAACACCATTTGGAACTTATGGCAGCGTCATCAGCAGACAAGACATGTCAGAGACCGTCCTCGCAGCGGCCGTCCACGAGTAACCACTCCCAGACAGGACAACTGGATTCGAACAACCCATCTCCGAAATCGATTCCAACCTGCAACCATAACTGCAAGAACGATACCTGGTTTGAGGCGACTGTCTGCACAGACAATCCGTCGCCGTCTCCGTCATTTTGGCATTGTCCCACGTCGGCCAGCAAGACGTCCAATACTCACAGTACAACACCGACGACTGCGTCTACAGTGGGCACAACAACATCGACGGTGGATCCAACGTCAGTGGGATCTTGTACTCTTCACTGATGAATCAAGATTCATGCTTAACCGATGTGATGGTCGTTTACGCGTATACCGTCGACGTGGAGAACGTTATGCCAACAACTGTGTTCAGGAATTTGATCGTTTTGGAGGTGGTAGTGTCATGATTTGGGGAGGGATCACGGCTAGAAACAGAACAGATTTGCTTGTTATTGATGGAAATCTGACAGGTCAAAGATATCGCGATGAAGTGCTACTGCCATTGGTGGTACCGTTTTTGATGCAACATGGTCCCGGAATAACGCTGCAACATGATAACGCCAGACCACACGTTGCAAGGATTGTACAGCAGTATCTGATGCAACAACATGTCAATGTCCTGCCATGGCCAGCCAGATCCCCAGACATGTCCCCAATCGAGCATCTTTGGGACGAGATGGATCGACGTTTGCGGCGGTTGGATAACCCGCCAGCTACACTCCAGGAATTGCGACAACGTCTACGTCAGATTTGGAATGACATCCCACAGCAATTTCTGGCACATCTGATTCGGTCCATGCGCCGGAGATGCGTTGCTTGCATCATGGCACGAGGAAGTCACACCCGGTATTGAAGTGTGAAGGTCACAATTGGTTAGACGTCAGACAAGTGCTTCATGACGCATGAAAATGACATTTTTCGTTTTGAGTGACGTTGGCACTGAAAAGTCAGTGTTTCTCCTGTTAAATAAACATATTGATTGCATTGAGATCTTTGCGTGTCATTTATAACATACACATAAATGGGTGTCACAGAAACTTTTGTTGCTGAGTATACATTGCTGTACATTTTTATGAGTTATTTTTTTTTTTCAATTAGAATTTACGAGGTATTTGTGTCTTAAGAAAGCCCATTAACTTCAGTATTGTGTCTGGCAAGTTCATGACGATTCATTTGCATAAAGAAACGCATAGTTGAATGTACTGACGTGAATCGGGTAGATAAAGGGCTAAATATGTTCTTAAGGTTAATGTGACGTGAAGTTTTTTTTTTTTTTTTTTTAAAGAGCATTCAATGTACAGTGATACAGCCTGGGTGAGGGGTAACCATAAATACACTTGGAAAAAAAATAATAACCTACTAAAACTTCATTGTTTTGAATAGAAACTGAGAATAAAACCAAATTGTTTGAGGACTCTGGAAACCTTGGTGGTTGGGTCTTGTGTATTTTTTTTTCTTTTCTTTTTTCGGTTGTCTGTGTAAATCAGACTAGGCATAACTAGTCCTCTCTGGGGATTTACATTATATACCAGGTACCATTTGGTGTAGTAGTTCCACAATGGAGGCACCGCGCTGGTTGTTGGTCAATTTGTTTCTTTGGATAGTAAATTAAAATTAATCATCACTGTTTACTTTTATCTTAATCTCTGCAGGGGTTATAATTCAAATAATTTTAGGAAGTATCAGCCATTCCACCATCAAACGCTGAGGACCCAGGATCCTGTTCCATTGCAAACACAGAGTGTAGCCCTTATTGAAAATTGCTGAACCACGCAAATAGGGTTACATAAGGCTTATAAAGATAGAAAAATTTCACTGTCTCACGACACTCCTTCAGTGGTCTGGAACAAGATCGCTGATTGGTTGTATGCAAATGAGTTTCTGTTGGTGCCCGGAACTCAAGTGGGGAAAAAAAATAAAAAATTTTCCCGCCTCTCTCCACCTACCCCCAGCTCAGCCCAGCCCAGCCAAGCCCCGCCCGGCTTCTCCTCGTCAGAGCCAGTGGTAGTGTTCGGGATTCCTTATTTTAACAGGCTGCAAGGGATAGAAAGCACAATGAAATAAAAAAGTGAAACAACTATTTTGGCTACCCCAGGCTGAGCTCAAATTACCCCGGGCTGAAGCCCCGGTAAAATCAGCTGGTGACACCCCTGGTATGGAGACACTAGTGACATGCTGGGCTCCCTGGTGGCACATCAGTCTAAGCATGAGAGCCACAAAATGCTGAGTCCTTCTCGTGGTGGCCCGGGTTCGATTCCAACTCGGGCCTGTTTGCCGCATGTCATCCCCATTCTTGTCCCGCCTTTCCTGTCGCTCTTCACTGACTACTGTTTCATAAAGGGAACCCCCCCACCCCCCCAATAATAATAATAATAATAAGACTAGTCACATGCAAGTCTGAAAAAAGACCTGGAATTAGCAAGTACAGTAGTTTGAGAGAAACAAATAAGTAATGCACTCAACCGCCATGGCCTCCATGCACGCTCGCCTCGCAAGAGTATATTGCTGAAGAAAAAGCATGCTGAAGCTTGTTTAAAGTTTGATGCACAACATCTGAACAAGCCTATGAAATACTGGGAGAATACAGTCTGGTCAGATGAGTCCAAAATTGAACTCTTTGGGTAGCACTCATGTTTGGAGGACAAACTCCACTGCACATCACCCCCAAAACACCATAACAACAGTGAAGTTTGGAACATCATGGTGTAGGAAGCTTTTCAGCATATGGTACTGGCAGACCAATATATTTGAAGGAAGGATGAATGGAGAAATGTACCAAGATGTTCTTAGTAGGAATCTGCTCCCATCTACCAGGATGCTGAAGACGAAACTGGGCTGGGCATTTCAGCAAGACAGTGATGCCGAACACAAAGCCATGAAAGCTCTCAGTTGCTTTCAGAGAAAGAAAATAAAGCTGCAAGAATGGCCCGGTCAATCACCCGACTTGAATCCAATTGAAAATCTATGGAAAGAACTGAAGATCAGAATTCATAGAAGAGGCCCCCAGAACCTTAAAGATTTGAAGACGGTCTGTATGGAAGACTGGTCCTAAATCACACACAGTGATTCATCCAAGAAAAATGTTGACGTGTTCAATACTTATTTTCCCCGCTGTACATAAACTAGAGGCAGTACACTATTCATTCAAGATTGGCCAATGTATGTTGATCTGGCCTCCATTTTAGGACAGGCTTACCTCTCACTGGAACCCATGTAAGCAAATGCGCTTTGGTTAGTGTTTTGGCAAACAGTAATAATCATTCAGCAGTGCTTTTGGGCAATCCATCCCAAATCAACCAGAGGTCCCCAGGTCTCTGTCTCAGAAAATTCTGAAAAAAATCACAATTGAAGTACTACCCAAGGAATGAATGTGTGCAAAATTTCAGATCTGTAAGTGCAGTAGTTGCTAAGATATGGCTATTATATTTTAACAGTTTTTTTTCCCCCCCGATTTTTGCAAAATGCATTTTTGACCAAATTTGAATGCTTATTTACAGCAAAGTTATGATGCTGCAGGGTTTTAATCTTGCATTTAGGTTCAATTTTTCCAGAATTTTTCATTTTTGGCTGTATGAAACGTGTCTGTCACTGATCATCTACTGACCCCCCCCCCCCAAAATGAAGACAAAGCCAATTTCACGAAATTATGCTGTATATTTGCAGTACTGCTGAGGAAGAATAGCACATTATCTAGATCTGAAATTTTTCATGATGTCTAAACTGATGTTTATGAATGTATGCAAGCAGTTTGAAGTCTTAAATAGGCCACTGGAGCTGAAAGAAATGGTTATTTATATTCGAACATTTTACTTTTTTCCAAAAACTAGCCTATATCTCACCACCAAAAAGCACTGGATGACAGTGAATGACAGCCATGAAATTTTTACCATGTATTGGCACATATTTAAGGATATTTTCTTGAAGTGCCATTTCTGTCTGTTATCGCCCATATAGATCAGTGATCACTTGTGTGCTTCAGTCACCGTACAGTTTTCTTCAAACCCCAATTCCAATGAAGTTGAGACATTGTGTTAAACATGAATAAAAACAGAATACAGAAAAAAAACAGAAAAATTTCCGACCTTTATTCAATTGAGTACACTACAAACACAAGATATTTCATTTTTTTGGAAATATTCATTCACTTGAATTTAATGCCTGCAACACATTCCAAAAAAGCTGGGATGGGGCAACTAAAGACAGGACAAGTTTAGGAATGCTCAAAAAACACCTGTTTTGGACATTCTACAGGTGAAAAGGCAAACTGGAAACAGGTGAGTGTTTAAGGTAGGTATAGGTAGGTATAAAAGGAGCATCCCCAAAAGGCTCAGTCGTTCACAAGTAAGGATGGAGCAAGGTTCACCACTTTGTGAACAACTACGTCAGCATATAGTCCAACAATTTAAGAACAACATTCCTCAACGTGCAGTTGCAAGAGATTTAGGGATTTCATCATCTACAATCCATAATAACATCATAAGATTCAGAGCATCCAGAGCAATCTCTACAGGTAAGCGACATAGCCAAAAACCAACACTAAATGCCCGTGAGACGGCACTTCATTCTGAAAACGATATTACAATGTGGACTCAAGAACACTTGGGAAAACCATTGTCAGTTAACAGTTTGTCGCAACATCTACAAGTGCAAATTTAAACTCTACCATGCAAAGCGAAAGCCATATATCAACAACACCCACAAACGCAGCCAGCTTCTCTTGACCCGAGCTCATCTGAGATGGACCGAGGCAAAGTGGAAAAGTGTGCGAGTCCACATCTCACATTAATTTTGGAAATCATGGATGTCATGTCCTCCAGACTAAAGAGGAAAAGGACCATCCCGATTGTTTTTTTTTAAAGTTAGCGGCTATCTTTATCTTCCGCAATATATATATATTTTTTTTTTTTTTTTTTTTGTGGTTTAGCGGTTTAGCGTTTTTAAAGTAAACTTTTGGATTGGCGAATTAGCAGTTATTGAGGTTAACTTTTCAGTTAGCTGTGCCCACCACTGGGATTTTCTAGTAAGAAATTCAGAAGCACATCCTCTGCTTCATTATTTGGTTGCGAGTTTCTTCTAGGAGAAATTAGCCACATCTGAATCAATCATATCAGTGAGAATGTACAGTGCTGTGAAAAAGTATTTGCCTCCTTCCTGATTCCTTATTTTTTTGCATATTTGTCACACTTAAATGTTTCAGATCATCACACAAATTTTTTATATCAGACAAAGATAACCTAAGTAAATACAAAATTCAGTAATGAATTCAATAATCAAGCCACACCCAGGCTTGATTATTGCCAGACCTGTCGAATCAAGAAATAACTTAAACAGAACCTGTCTGACAGAGCGAGGTAGGCTAAAAGATCCCAGAAAGCAACTCATCATGCTGTGATTCACAGAAATTCAAGGACAGATGAAAAACAAAGTCACTGACATCTATCAGTCTGGAAAGGGTTACAAAGCCATTTCTTAGGCTTTGGGACTCCAAAAAACCATGGTGAGAGTCATTATCCACAAATTTAGAACAGCTGTGAACCTTCCCAGGAGTGGTTGGCCCACCAAAATTACTCCCAAGAGCACATTGACGACTCATCTAGGAGGTCACAAAAGAACCCAGAACAACATCTTTAGAACTGCAGCGCTCACTTGCCTCAGTTAAAGTCAGTGTTCATGATTCAACAAAAAAAAAAGACTGGGCAAAAATGGAATCCATGGGAGAGTTCCATGGCGAGAACTACTGTTGACCAAAAAGAACACAAAGGCTTGTCTTACATTTGTCAAAAAACATCTTGATGATCCCCAAGACTTTTGGGAAAATATTCAGTGGACTGACGAGACAAAAGTTGAACGATACATCTGGCATAAAACAAATACAGCTTTTCAAAAAAAAAAAAAAACATCATACCAACAGTCAAATGTGGTGGTAGTAGTGTGATGGTCTGGGGCTGCTGTGCTGCTTCAGCAAGACAATGATCTGAAACACATCAGCAAGTCCACCTCTGAATGGCTTTAAAAAAAAACAAAATCAAGGTTTTGGAGCGGCCTAGTGAACGTCCAGACTCGCATCCGATTGAGATGCTGTGGCATGACCTTAAACAGGCTGTTCATGCATGAAAACCCTCCAATGTGGCTGAATTACCACAATTCTGCAAAGAAGAGTAGGCCAAAATTCTTTTACAGCGATGTGAAAGACTCATTGCCAGTTACCGCAAACGCTTGATTGTAGTTGTTGTCGTAGAAGGCGGCACAACCAGTTATTAGGTTTAGGGGGCAATTACTTTTTCCACATACAGCTAGGTAGGTTTGGATAGCATTTTTCCCTTAAAAAATGAAACCATCACTTAAAAACTGCATTTTGTATTTACTCAGATTATCTTTGTTGAAAATTAGAATTCGTTTGATGATCTGAAACATTTAAGTGTGACAAATATGAAAAAAACAAGAAATCAGGAATGAGGCTGATACTTTTTCACGGCACTCTATATGCCCATCACTATTTGACATTTTACGATCTAGCTAAAGGAGGACTTGGGAGCCCTTTCTCAATGGACCTCTCTGACTAGCTCCGATCAGCTCTGCCCTCCTTAGTTACTGTTGCTTTGCCCCACATGCTACACAGCTCAGTCCCCAGTTGACAACAGTACAGTAGAAGTTTTAGCACCACTCTCTCTCACGCGTATTCACAAAAATATTGAGATTTGTTTCTTTCCGAATGTGTCCAACTTGTCTGGCAATGTCGTCCATAGAGGCCTTAAGTGTTTAACGCAAGGATATATTCATGACATCAAAATTTTTAATGGGAAAGATGGAGATACAAAAGTAACCCCAAAGTGCTGGCGATTGATGCAGAAAAGCCAAACACCCAATAAACTGCACATTGAGATCAAACCAGGCAAAATAGAGGAACAGTATTGCATGTCTAAGCCAGAGTAAGTAGTTTCTATACGTTTGTTGCCATCACTGAGCTATAAATAAAATTGGATCTAGTATGCTATCTAACGTTAGTTGGCCATAAGTCAAACAATACACTACCTAGACTTTGTAATAAGTCATATCACACAATGAAGCTAACCCTTACAGTAGCTACATTAGACATAATCAAGTTATTAATCTAACATTTGTCATTTTAATGACAAACTAACAAGCCAATTTTGATGACAAGCTAACTTAACTCATTTTGGCTGAGCGACTGCCATTCTGAACACGATTATAGCTACCTAGCTAACTTTTCTCATTTTAAACTTTCTAAGCAGATTACTTCATACCATGAAAAAATCCTTCACCATCTGGCTTATGTTGTGAATTCCTGTGCTGGGTGGCATGAAGGAATCATGTTCTCAGCAGAATAGCTACTGGTTTGTAGCTACATCTGGTTTTGCGTGCTGAAGTTCAGTGGGGAAAGATAATACGATGTTAATGTATACATCAATGATGCCATTGGTGTAATTCAGTCTTCTCAGCAAAACCATATGCATAGATTGTTGGTAACTGACCAGTGAAGGCGAAAAAGCAAAAAATTTCATTTGCTTACCTTGCTTATCTTATTCACATTGAGTTGCTTGTCAGGCCCTCCACATGCCCGTTTGGAAGTTATTTTACACTTCGTTAACTGTTAGAAAGGACCTTTCCAAACTGAGTAAAAGCTGAGTGATGATTAAAAAATACATTGTGATTTAAAAAACCTACCAACTGAAAACTTGACATTCACACGAGGTATAAATCACTCCTGAAAAATGTCATATTCCGTGAGTAATGCATTTGGATTTGCAATGATTTGACGGGATGGGTGGAAAAAAAGGACTTGGGGGACGCTTACTAATTATATCTAATGTACTTCTCCATACATATGGTCGTGCTGCTGGTGTTTTTACGGTTTCTCAATAGATCTGTGCACAAACACACGACTGTGTGAAAAAGATTGTTCTTTTCATGAAAATTAAACATAACATACCATAACATGAATGGCGAGAACAGGCCGTTCAGCCCAACTAGGCTTGCCAGTTTCTTTATGCTGTTGTGAATAGATCACTTCAGATACTCAATGACTCAATGGAGTCTAGCTTTAAGTCAAGCCTGCTGTTGAATACTCTCAAGGAGTTTTCTGCTTCAATAATATGGTCAGGCAAGCTATTCCACATCAAAATTACTCTTTGGGTGAAGAAATATGTCCTAATATCAGTGCTAAATTTGCCTTTGGTCAACTTCCATTTGTGACCTCGAGTTCTCCTAACAACACTTAGTAGAAGGAATCCTACATAATTCACTTTGATAATCCCTTAAACATATTTCAAGACCTAAATCAGATCACCCCTATGTCTCCTTTTCCTAAGACAAAAGAGATTAAGGATCCTCAGCCTCTTCTCATAGCTTTCATCTTTTATACCTGCAATTAGCTTAGTGACTCTTCTCTGAACTTTTTCTAGAGCCTCTATATCTTTCTTAAAGTATGGTCCACAGAACTGTACACAATACTCCAGATGTGGTCTGATGAATGTGTTGTACAAAAGAAGCATCACCTCCTTGGAATTGTACTCAATACTTCTGGCAATACATCCCAGCATCCGATTGGCTTTTTTAACTGCTGCGGCAAAATGGATAGAACCTTTGAGGGTTTGGTCAACAATCACTCCAAGATCATCTTCGTGTGGGGCACATTCCAGTTTTAAACCTCCCATGAGGTAATTCCGTCTAATGTTTCTATTACCTACATGTACAACTTAACATTTCACTGCATTAACCCTCTATTAACTAAACCCATTTCCAATTGTGTTAAAATTGTTTCCCTATGCAAATATGTTTATTTTGGGCCACTAATTGAAAAATAGTAGACAAAAAAATTTTGACACATTTGACCTTTCCAAATTGTAGCAAATCTGCTACATTGGGTAATAATGCTGATGAAAAAATTAAAGTGATATACCATTCAAGTTATTCTCAAATGTTTATTTGGCAATAAGAAACAAAAACAACAGGGTGCCCAGGCTGTTAACCCTTTTACTTCAAGCAGATATGCTACGCTGGTTAACCTCTTTCTGCAGAAGCCAAATTTGGCTATTTATGGGTTACCCACTTTAATGCTGTATAATTCAAGATTCAAGCTTCATAAAGAGGAAAAATGTGGCTCAATTCAGAAAAGGCAATTACAGCATTTAGAATTACATTGTATTTCAGTTTATTTTCATGATTTTGGTAGAGAAAATGAGCTGCAAACATAAAAAAATCTTCATGAGAATTCACCAGTGAAACAGCAAAAAAATAATTCTGAGGATTGAAAAACTGCTGGGGGTTAAAACTTTACATTTCTGGTATCATAAACTCCTTGAGCACAAGTAGAATTCATCTTCAACTTTACATTCTAGATTACCTACATGCTATTAGCCAAATTACACAGCTACCCAAGTGTCTCCCCAAAGTCTCAAAATCATGTACTGTCAAATCATTAAAAAATCATGTATTTAACACAAATAAAGTTTTAAGGCATGAAATTTAATATGAACAAATGATTTTCTAGTTGAGTTTAGTATGAATTTATCAATATCATTGCAGATGAATATCAGTGGTCACCAGTAACCTCTCCAAACACAAAACATGCCTTTTCTCCATAATAAAGTTTAGAGCTGTGGACATTTTTCTTCAAAGCCAGGGCAAAAGCGCATTAAATAAACTGCTTATTAAACGGTCAGAACAGTCACCCTGTAATGGAAGCTGCCAGTCCCCTCTTCTAAGCTCACGAACCCATTTCAACACTTATAAGGAACAAGTACAGCTCACTAACTCAGTAATATCTGAATTCTGAAATATACGTTATTTTAACAGAACAGACACTCCACTTTCAGGGAATATCAAATAATCCATTGCCCCTCCCGATTCAAAAGAAACGTGCAATGAACGTACCAGGGGGTCCATCCAAATGCACGGGCAGTTTGCGTTTTAACCAGGAAAAAAACCTCGACATTCGACTTTGTCGAGTATATATACTTTCCAAAACGAAACAAAAAAAAAAAAAAGTAGCAGCCTGACCTTTTTCATGAATCCCTCCTCCAGAGACCGATCCAGTAGCAAGAACCCTCCGGTCCTGTTTCATTCGAAATAATTCCAACTGACCATATCCTTATCTCATTTAAATCCTGTAACTGTATCTGAACACTTCAAGGCCAGTTTTGCAAACCTGTTTTATATAAATCGCGTCTATTTTAGCCGCGTAATGTGCATATTGTAGACAAGATACAACCGAACATGCTGATTCGCATAGGTTTTTATGCTCTGTGTTGTCCAATCAATGTGTTTCACTTTCTCTAAAATGTTTAAACACTCGGGAATTGGATAAGAAACGAGCCAATCAATACATTGTTGCCAAGGAAACTTCACGAGGGAATGAAGTGTAACTCTACAATTATGCAGAAGACCCTGAGTGTATGGTTGAGTGATTGGCTATCGCAGCGCTGGATTTGTCAATGAAGGAATCTACGCGTAAATCCAACGCAGGGAACAACAAATTTTTTTGTATGTGACAACTGTAATTGACAGTAGAATGTGAGAGAATCAATACCATGTCGACTTTTTTGCCTCAGAAAACTTATTTTTCTGAAACACTAATTGGAATGGTGTTTGCTCACTGTGGCTAAACTGGTTGTTACAGAGGATAACGATTTTTTCGGTGTCAAGATATCGTTTTTTTAAACTGCTGGATCGATACTATGGGCAAGGATACTGACCAGTTTGCACATCAGGCTTAGCTGAGGAGTTAAATTAATGGAGTCTATAGACGCAGGCGTCTACATCTGCAGAAAGGGGTTAATAGAGGGTTAAATTTCATTTGCCGCATTTCTGCCCAAATCTGGATTCTATCCAAATCATCCTGAATCACTTTAGTGGACTCTAAAATATTTGCCAAACCTCTCAATTTAGTATCATCTGAAAATGTAACAAATTTAACTAACTAACTGCAGGGGTCCCAACACTGATCCCTGGCGGATGCCACTCCCCACCATACCTAGCTCAGATGAGATACCGCTGACCACCACTCTTTGTATTCTGTCCTGTAACCAGTTTTGAATCCACTCCAGAATACCTCCTGTAACTCCAATGGAGCTTATTTTAAAAATCAGTCTCTTATGCGGTACTGTATCAAATGCTTTCTTAAAATCCAAGTATGTGATATCATTAGCCCTGCTCTGGTTATAAGTCTTGGTGACCCCTTCAAAAAATTCCAGAATGTTTATCTTGGCTATCCCTCAAGATATTATTACGTTCAAGATATAAGTCCAGCTCATCTTTTATGATCGATTCCAGTATTTTGCATGCAATGCAAGTTGAACTGACCCGCCTGTAATTTCCTGGCTCAGTACCGTCCCCTTTCTTATATATTGTAATTTTATTGCCCTGCTTCCAATCATTTGGTATTTCTCCAGTTTCTAAACACTGTCTGAAGATGATGGATAGCGGCTTAAAGATGATCTCACGTCCCTGAGCACTCTAGGATATAAGCCATTAGGACCCGCCGCCTTATCTGCCTTTAGTTTATGCAAATTGTCTAATACATCATTATCCCTAACGTCAATTTCTGCTGAATAATCTTAAACATTGGACATGCCCTCTGGCCCAATAAAAACCCGCTCTGAGGTAAAATTCTCTATGAATTAACTGTTTTAGGTATCCACTATATCCTTGTTATCATATAGCAGCGATCCATATTTATTCTTTATGCACTTAACATCCTCTTTGACTTTCCTTTTTCTGCTACAGTACTGAAAGAAGCGCTTAGGGTTAGTTTTCGCCCCCTCTGCAATTTGTCATTCACACAGTCTTCTAGCATTCCTCCGCTCTTTTTGGACCACAGCCCACATTTTACAGTATTCAGCCTTAAGGCTCTAATTTCTTGGCGCAGCGCAGGGTGGCGTAGTGTGGCGCAGCCCACGCAGTGGTAATTTTGTCCGGTGCAGCCCGCACCGTGGTAATTTTGTGCGGTGCAACACCATGCGCAGCCACTTTGGCAATTTGGTATACGGACGTGTGCCGAGATGGGTGTGGTGGCGTAGTAGGTGGATGTGTCACATATTCATCAAGACGCAGTGAGAATTTCGTAGAAAAAGAAAGCTCGCCAGCTCCAACCTCGTTAAATTTCTGTGCAGTGGTAATTTGGCTGACCGGCGCACAGTGCGCACACATCACCAAAACCTCACAGGCAGGTTTCCCGAATGTCAGGCACATTTCAATACAATAAATAATCATAGCAAGCACTATTTAATGTAACTGTCTGAATCAGGGCATAAATCATAGTATCTATATCGATTGTCCTGATTTCAGATTAAAGGCGGTTGGCACGCGTAATGGAAACTCGACCTGGCTTAATCAACGCAGCTGAAACTTGCACACTGGACGTGAAACTAATTTTTTGCATGACTGATTACAGTCAAAGTCAATGCAAAGACAGGAATACACGTGTTTATTCATCTGTTTTCTTCCGTTGAAGATAGTCTTTAAACAGTCTTTATTCGGTCCCTCTTTTGAAAATTAGTCAGATGGATTGAAAAGATTCACGCTTTATTTCCACGCCAGAGATAAAATGGTGCTTGTAGTCAGTGACCAAATCAATTCCATGACCAATGGCATTTTGAATTAAATATTGAATGCACGGTCAAGACGCAAAATGCAAAATACTCCACGTCCGGCAGCCAGCAAAAAGTAAAAGTATTGATATGAGAACAGATTTATAACGAAATAAAGAATAAAAATATATCATCAACAAACAGAACATCCAAAAAAGATGGCTTGCAAATAAATAAATCGCGGTGTTCAGTGGATGTTCTGTTTGTTGTTAAAATGTTTCTTTTTAATCTTAATTTCATTATCAATCTGTTCTAATCATCCTCTTTTTTTTTTGGCTGTCAGGCACAGAGTATTTTGCATTTAATGTTCGACAGGCATTGCACATTGTCCCGCGCCAATGTCGACTCACTTTATTGAGCAGAGCTTAAACAAAGACATTGATTGAAATTCTCTGTACTCTTCTTGAAGAACTGAGCCCCCCAACATTCACGTTTAATATCTAAAAGATTCAGTAGATTTGAAGAAATTAAAAACAATAATCGACTCCGGATACGGAGATATATTGAAACCATCTGATCCTGTCTGACTGGTTCGGACACATAAGACACTGCTTTCAACACAGCAACGCAATCTGTCGTGCGAAAAATTCGTTTTGCATCCAGTGTGCAAGCAGCAAACAAAGCAGCTGCAACTGCTCTTGATTTAATGGCTAACATTACTGGGACAATTCTGGTGAGGTAAGACATTATGACAGCAGTTTTGCAAGAAAATATGTATGAATTCTGCGGAAACACGAAGCATCTGACTGTAAACAGTCGCTGAAATGCTATAATTACTAACGTAATGGTAAGTTAGTTTGTCAGACGTTACCAGGGCATTTTATTTTATACCACATATAGAATTGAATATTTTGTAATTACTGTTGGTTAGTTTTCACTAACCGTTGCTGCTGAATTTGACTCCATTGCCCCGTTTCAAGATGCTTTCACACCGGACACGAAACGAATGTTTCATTCAACAGATTACATTCAATGTCAATGCAAAAATGCAAATACGCGCAAGATTCGCGTCTTTGCATTGACTTTGAATGTAATCTGTTGTGCGTAAAGTTTTTTTTGCGTCCCATGTGAAAGCAGCTTCATTCGCGCTGCTCACTTTCTCACCGCACACGTCAGGGGAGGAGGGGAGCCTCAGAGGTCAGGCAGGCGGAGGAGGGTGGGACTTTGAAGGGAGGCGGAGTTGTTCATGTTGAAATTTCTACTAAGTGCTGTGCCGCATGCCAGAAAGGTAAGAACAGCTTTAAGCCTTTTCTCCTCCCTCTTTGCCTCTTGGGCCGCCAGGAGGGACAGAGGCGGGACAGAGGAGTACTTGCGCCAGGCTACACCGGGCACAAATTTGCGACATATGCCTGGACACACTCTGTTAGCGCGGCGCTCCCCCAATGCACTGCGCCTGCGCGTGGTCTACAAATTTCGAGCCCTTAGTGTTCTAATTGTTATCCTTTATGTACATCTTATAAAGATTCCTCTTTTCCTCTGGTTGATAAGGCATTGCTATGGTGTTCTGGATGGTTGCTAGGACGTTGCTTGGCAGTTACTATAGTGTTCTGTGTGGCTGCTAGGTGGTTGCTATGGTGTTCTAGGTAGTTGCTAGGGCATTGCTAGGCTGTTGCTATGGTGTTCCGGGTGGTTTCTAAGCGGTTACTATGGTGTTTTGGGTGGTTGCTAGAACATTGCTAGGCAGTTACTATGGTATTCTGGGTGGTTGCTAGGTGGTTGCTATGGTTTCCTAGGTGGTTACTAGGGCGTTGCTAGGCTGTTGCTATGGTATTCCAGGTGATTGCTTGGGGGTTGCTATGGTGTTCTGGGTGGTTGATAGGGCGTTGCTAGGCTGTTGCTATGGTGTTCCAGGTGGTTGCTATAATGTTCTGGGTGGTTGCTAGGTGGTTGCTTTGGTGTCCTGGATGGTTGCTAGGGCGTTGCTAGGCTGCTGCCATGGGGTTCCAGGTGATTGCTCGGTGGTTGCTATGGTGTTCTGGGTGGTTGCTAGGGCATTGCTAGGCTGTTGCTACAGTGTTCCGGGTGGTTGCTAGGTGATTGCTAGGCTGTTGCGGTGGTGTTCTAGGTGGTTGCTAAGGTGTTCTGGTCGGTTGCTTCGGTATTGCTTGGCAGTTGATATGGTGTTCTGGGTGATTGCTAGGTGGTTGCTATGGTGTTACAGGTGGTTGCTAGGTGGTTGCATGGTGTTCTGGGTGGTTGCGAGGGCATTGCTAGGCGGTTACTATGGTGTTCTGGGTGGTTGCTAGGGCATTGCTAGGCGGTTGCTATGGTGTTCTGGGTGTTAAGGTGGTGGTTTATATGGTGTTTTGGGTGGTTGCTAGGGTGTTGCTAGGCTGTTGGTTTGGTGTTTTGGGTTTTTGCTAGGCGGTTACTATAGTGTTCTGGGTGGTTGCTATGGCATTGCTAGGTGGTTGCTATGGTATTCTGGGTGGTTGCTAGGTAGTTGCTTTGGTGTTCTGGGTGGTGGCTAGGGCGTTGCTAGGCTATTACTATGGGGTTCTGGGTGATTGCTGGGTGATTGCTATGGTGTTCTGAGTGGTTGCTAGGGCATTGCTTGGTGGTTACTATGGTGTTCTGGGCAGTTGCTAGGGCATTGCTAGGCAGTTGCTATGGTGTTCTGGGTGGTTCCTTGGTGGTTGCTATGTTCTGGGTGGTTGTTAAGGCATTGCTAGGCAGTTGCTATGGTGTTCTGGGTGGTTGCCAGGCTGCTGCTAGGGTGTTCTGGGTGGTTGCTAGGTGGTTGCTATGGTGTTTTGGGTGGTTGCTAGGGTGTTGCTAGGCTGTTGCTATGGTGTTCTGGGTTTTTGCTAGGCGGTTACTATAGTGTTCTGGGTGGTTGCTATGGCGTTGCTAGGTGGTTGCTATGGTATTCTGGGTGGTTGCTAGGTAGTTGCTTTGGTGTTCTGGGTGGTGGCTAGGGCGTTGCTAGGCTATTCCTATGGGGTTGTGGGTGATTGCTGGGTGGTTACTATGGTGTTCTGGGCAGTTGCTAGGGCATTGCTAGGCAGTTGCTATGGTGTTCTGGGTGGTTCCTTGGTGGTTGCTATGTTCTGGGTGGTTGTTAAGGCATTGCTAGGCAGTTGCTATGGTGTTCTGGGTGGTTGCCAGGCTGCTGCTGTGGTGTTCTGGGTGGTTGCTAGGTGGTTGCTATGGTGTTTTGGGTGGTTGCTAGGGCGTTGCTAGGCTGTTGCTATGGTGTTCCAGGTGGTTGCTAGGCGGCTGCTATGGTGTTTTGGTTGGTCGCTTGGGCGTTGCTAGGCGGTAGCTATGGTATTCCTGATGGTTGCTAAGGCATTGTTTGGCAGTTGATATGGTGGTGTGGTTGATTGCTTGCGTAAATAGGCGGTTGCTATGGTACTTTACCTTACTTTGCTCCCGGGAGACTGAAACCTCCCAAAAAAAAAACCCCCGTCGTTTTTCTTTGACCAGATGAAGGACTTGGCTGTTTGCTCACCGAGTCGTTACAAGGGGGAAAAAGGGGAAAAAGAATGGGGGAAGATTCTCCCTGCCCCTAATGTGACAAAGGTTATACCTCGGGAGCAAATTATCTAACCTCTATTTATGTTTGAGCTTTAATACACAAATTATTTTCAGAAAAACCCGTTTGCACAAGAGTTAATCTTCAGCTCCAGTCCCTCCACACGTCTTTCTCTGTCTTAACCCAAGCAGAATGATCACCTACGAACAGCGCTACAGCACAGTCAAGACAGCGCTACAGCAGGTGCAGGTTTAGTATACGTCTAAACTTGCTTGAAAGGCAATATGACTTGCCCTGGGCAACTGGACAAGAGTTAATGTCGAGCCCTGTTGCAGCTTATGGAACATTTCAGTATGTTTTCAAAAACAGATTGATTATGTGAAATGTATTTTTTATTATGATGGACTCCATGAAGGAAATGTACAAGAGATAACCATGAAGTTCCCCCGCAAAAAATTAGGGCTGACTAAAGTAATTTCTCTCCTCGGAAGGTGCAGTTACTTTGTTGAATGCCCCCTATGTAATATTCCATGACTTATGCTCCCATCAGGATGTGAGATCTTTGGAAATTTAATTACACATTTATTATTATTATTTATTCAGTATGTAATCTTAACTCTGTGAGAGATCATAGCAATCAGGCTGTATTCCTTTCCCCCATTAAAAACGATAGAACATAAGTGACAATAATAGTAGTATTAAGCCACTTGCACACTGGACGCAAAAGGAATTTTTCGCACGACCGATTACATTCAAAGTCAATGCATGTCTTTGCATTGACTTTTGAATGTAATCGGTCGTGTGAAAAATTCTTTTTGCATCCGGTGTGAAAGCAGCTGATGGACACATAGCCAACCACATAGCCAACACACGCACTCATGTGCCCACATGCATACATATCTCTCTCTCTCTCTCTTTGATCTGACATCAGGACAATTGATATAGATACTATAATTTATGTCCTGATTCAGACAGCTACGTTAAATTGTGCTTGCTGTAATTATTTATTGCATTGACATGTGCCTGACATTCTGGAAACCTGTCTGTGAGGTTTCGGTGACGTGTGCGCACTGTGTGCCAGTCAGCCAAATTACAACTGCACAGAAAGTAAACCAGGTTGGAGCTGGCGAGCTTTCTGCACAACTTCAGTGAAGGCCTTTGCTACGAAATTGTCACTGCGTCTTGATGAATATGTGACACCTCCCCCTACTACGCCGCCACTCCCATCTCGGCACACGTCCGTCTACCAAATTTCCTAAATGGCTGCGCACATTGTTGCCCCACACGAAATTACCACTGTTCAATAAAGGGAGGTTCAATAAAGTGTATCTTATCTTATATGGTGTGGGACACTTGCATGTTGCAACAAAATTCTCCAAAAAAATTTCATTGAAGCACTGTTTATAGCATTAGATTTGCATATTTCAAATTTGTGTGTCAACTAAGTTTTGACTTCTGATTGGTTGCAAGCTGTTGTGTGCCATGTTTAGCACGGTGGATTGGATTATTCAAATCCCGGATGGTTGTGGGGTCTCTCATCTCCCCTGTGGGCCAGTGGAAAATCCCCTAGGGTGGAGCCGCCAGCGGTCTTGTGAGGTAGCCTAATACACAAATCTGTCTGTCTCTCCACTGCATTTAAAAGCACACACACAGTCTCTCCTTTCTGGCACAACTTCATGGTGAAGCCAATTTCACTGTTAAGATTTGTGTGGTCATTGTTCAAGGTGGGGGTGAAAACCTGGAGAAATTCATGAAAAATTCCCCCACGTCCCCCCTGACGGGCGAAGAAGGTATACTCCAAGAACATGACTTGTAAGGGCTGCTTGCTGGCTAAAAAAGGCAAAAGAAATAAAAACAGACAGATATTGGTGTGATAGGTGTAGCTGAATATGGTATCAGTCCATACACAACAGTCAGTTCTGTCAGCATGTTTGGCTGTTGTGTACCATTTGCATTAAAAAATCATTATTGTCCATGGCACAAGTCCTTTTGAATTCTACAATGAGCATTATGATGTGTGGCGTTGTTGTGGTGGTTAAGGGTTGCATCATGTCTTGGTGTGTTGTTTTGTCAGATGATCTTCTGGCACAAGAGTTCGCTGCATCGTGGTCAGGAAGTTAGGTGTCCTGTCTACGGCAGTGTGGTCAGCTGTAGGTTTCCTCATGGGTGTGGTCTGGTGCAGGTGTCTGCACCTGAGGGAGAGAAAAGAATACAACGTACACTAAACCTGATTTATTAAATCTTGGATCTATGTTATGACTGCTGTTGGAGTCCTGTCATAGTGAAAAAATTGTACCACTTCCCTCCTAACCTTACCATACATTACTTGTACTAGAATGAATTTCACACTTTTAATTAGTAAGACTAGTATACCTAATCCCAATTAGAAAAATGTATTCAACCACAATTATACCCAAGTTACCCAAATAATTAGGTAAACAATCAAGAATGCATGCACCTGATTAATGAAGGCTGTGGGTGCCCCAGGCAGCATATTTTGAGTCAGCCTTTACTTGTTTTGGTGGAGTCTTCATTACATTACATTGCAGGTTCTTAGCAGACGCTCTTATCCAGAGCGACCTACAAAAGTGCACCAGATCGGTACAAAAGTGCAGAGCTCCTAGGAGACAAGTAAAAGTGCTTACAGTGAGTGACAGAACACTTTCCATTGTTACCGATTGTTACAGATGTAAACCAAAAAGGGCAAAGGCAAGGTCAAGTGCAACAGAGGCAAGTGCAACAAAGGGGCAGAGTCAAGTGCAAGAAAAGGGCAATAAAATAAGTCCAACAAAAGGGCAACAGGTTACATGTAACAAAGGGGCAGGAAAATCAAGTAAATTGACAACAAAATAGGGTGCAACAAAATGAAGGGCAACCAAATCAAGCGGTAACAAAAATCAGGAAATAAGGTAAACAAAATTAAGTGCAACAAGATCGTGGGATCTTCAGGTGATGGGCGCGGTTTAACACGGGAGGGGTGGATCCAGACCGAGATACCTGTAACTCGGGGAACAGACTCGGAGCAGTAAATGCATCTTCACAATCACGTGTCCAATGAACTGCCTCCAGTTTGTGACATGAGCCCTTCAAAAGACCATTGATTGGTGCTGTAATAATAGAAGATTTAGGTATGTCGTTCCTGCAAAAGCTAAAAACTTCCAGAATCTTACAGACATCTCGTACAGTGCAGTAACGCAGAGCAGTGGTGACAGCAGTTCTCTGTTAACGGGTGTGCAGTTGTCTTTGGAGGCATGCGCCTTAGATACGGCAGCTAGACATTGTGGTGCTTGGTGTCCTTTTTCTCCTCAACAAAAGCACTAATCATGACAATTCGGTTTTGATGAGTGTAACGCCTATGTTTCCTGTGGTCCCTTCCTCTGCAGTAATGAGCCCGGTGACCTATTTTTCCACAATTATCACATTGTACTTTATTATTAGAAATATTGTCACGCACGGCCGCAATAGGATGAGTGGTAGACACATTTTTTGCGGATTTGTTCTTCTAACCGTGAAGCCCACGCAAAGATTTCATTAAAAGTGGTACCTGGATTTATGTCAATTGTGCTAGTACCTTTTGAATATGCGTGGCTGCATCTGCTAATAATTGTTGAGTAAAAACAGCCACATCTCTATTGGGATTCGGGCAACCACTATGCATTTCAAATGCTTCATATTTTTGGTCCGCGTATTCTGTAAATGGCAAGTTCCACTGAACTACTGCGGTGACTCGATGCCATTTGGGTGCACCTTTACCCAAAATATTTTTTACAGCCTCGCAAAATTCGGTAATCGCTATTTGAAGCTCAGCGTGATTTGCCCAGGGCCCAGATGCCCATGCTTCTATTCTGTGGTATTCAGGCTCGATTGTGTTCCAGCTTGAAGTGGGACATTTATTGCACACAATTGAAAACAAGTCCATATCCTTTTAGTGAAAGGATATGCTTCTTTGTAGCTCATTTAACTGTCACCAAAATTGCAAGTAATCGTCATTCGTATGAGGAGTCTGTAAATCCTTTAGTAGCGCTCATGTCGATTACATTGTACATGGTCAACGTGAAATCGCTGTTCATTTCCTATACCGTGAATCTTGGTAACCATTGGAGCCATAGGAGCAACGTTGTTTGTATCATTATCATCAGAATGTATTGGATCGGTTATTGAACGTAGTTTGCTCAAATCAGGATATAACGTTTGAACTTCTTGCTCCTCTGGAATTGCAAAAGCAGCACTCTGATTAAGTCAGTTACTTCTTTCATTTAATTCTTCAATCTGTTTTCATATATCCGACAACTCTGTGTCTTGAGTCTGTACCCGACTGTGCATTTTGTCACTTCTCTCTATGCTTTCGGTGTTCTGTAATTAAGACAATGGTACTGTTAGCTGTCCTGTTTTTCTTTTGATTCAACCACTAATCTAACGAATCCGGCGTGGATCCCTTTGGACTCCAGCATTTTTAGTCATCTCCTTTTCTTTTTCTCATATTAATTTTGCAAATAGGTAGTGATACTGCCGGTGTATTTAGGGGTGTTTTAATTTTCTTTATTTGCAATTAATTTGGCGTTCTCCAATGTTCAGCCTAATATCTAGTTGTAAGATAGGCCTTCAGCAATGTATAAACGTGCATAACTATCCAGTAGCTTACTAAGCGTACGTTCAAGAATGAAACCAACAGGAAACAATAAAGACTCAAGACAATATAAAACTTTAAATGCAACAATAACAAGATTCACAGCGGGCAGGAGTTGGCTTCTCAAATACCCACGAGACGGGTTGGAGGCGAGGCACATGCACTCTCTCTCAACCTATAACAAAGACAAAAAAAGTACCTGAGTGAAAGATGCTCCTTATCTCTCACTTTGGGCCCGGGGCGCTAACACTTACTCTCCCGGAACATGAACCGAAGAAAAAAAGACACGATATGCGCTTCTTAGGTAGGCTACCTAGTACCCAGTCATGAAAATAATTAGTCACGTCTGCGCCGTGGGCGACCCACATATGCTTGCCACAGCCACGCAATCAAGTATTCGCCTTTTTGACGTGAATTCTCACTGTCATGCAGACAGGGTTGACCAATATTCACCCTGTCACAATATAGCTTTGTTTTCAATACATAGTTCTTTATCACACAACAGCACTGGTAACGTAAGCAGTGCTGATAACAATACCAAACAAACAAACGTGTTACATAATGACACAGTTTTTTAACCAACTGATTGCTTCTGCACCGGTCAAATTATAATATAGGTTAACATACTCAGTGGGTGAAGCATTCCAGATCTCCATAGTTTTGCCTTTCAAACAATATTGTGATTATACGAAGTATCCACTCTTCTTGAATTGGTCAGGAAACTCACGGAGGTCCAGAAACGAATCCACCCTGCTCGCCGCGCCAAATTTGTTAGTAAATTCAAAGTTTTGCCAGGAACAAATATTATGACTGTTGTCCAAAAGAAGCAGACCCAATATTTGTATTAAAAAAACAGGAAAGTATTTATCTCATAAGCCACCAAGGCAACAAAATTCTCAGAAAAATGTTCATTGAAGCACTGTTTATAGCATTAGATTTGCGTATATTCAAATTTGTGTGTAAACTACGTTTTGACCTCTGATTGGTCGCAAGCAGTCGTGAGCCATGCTTGGCACTGCGGATTGGATTATTATAATCCCGAATGGTTGTGGGGTCTCGCCGTCCCTGTGGGCCAGTGGAAAATCCCCAAAGGTGGAACCGCCAGCGGTCATCAACATATACTTGTGAGTTGGCCCAATACACACCTCTGTCTTTCTCTCCACTGCATTCAAAAGCACAAATGTATCTGTTTCTCCACAGTACAAAATAAATGAAAACATGGTTGCACCAGATTTAGCTAGTCAGTAATATCCATCTGTTGTCCCACATAAAACTGACACAAAACATTTTGTACATAAAAGTCCTAAAAACAAGGGCAGACACCTGACTGGATCACAACTGACAAGACCAAGTACAAAAGATACACTAATGATCCTTATAGAGAATGATACAAATAAGTCCTACATTATACAAATTGTATAAGGGTGAGAAAGTTTTACACATATGTATTTTAAAGGCTTGAAGGCCTAACAAACTAAATAAATAAAACCATAAATAAACCCTGTTCTATGAGATGTATATAAAGTGCAGAGCATTATCATAAAATGACCTTGGTACAGTGTAATCAATATAGAAATACAGGAAGGCAATTAATATGTCATGCCCATTGCACATTAGCAACATTAGGTAGTGCCTAAAATGCAACATTAAAGTATTTCTGTTTTTGGTGTGAGACTATGGAACAGTCTAAATGTGGAACTTAGTGAATGTCCAAACATTAAGCTTTTTAAAAAAAAGTACAAAGAACTGATCTTCAGTAGATATAGGAATTGCTAAGGGTATCACCATGTGTATATATGTATGTATATATAATTATATATCTGATAAAACATGTAAGTATGTTTATGTGTCTATATCAGTTGGTTTGCCTGTATACGCAATGTATCAGGGTTTATCTGTTTATATATATGGGTGTATGTATTGGAGTATTTATAAATGTATATTAGATATTATATATACAATATTTATATATATATAGTAATCACTGTATATTATAGGGTTCATGACAGTTATATATAGTTATATATAATTATACTACTACTGCTGCTACTAATGCTTTTGCTACTATTTCTACCATTGATGACAATAAGAATGATAATGATAATAAAAATCATAATAACAATTTTTAAAAAAAACTGTAATAATAAATAATAATAATAGTGACAAAGACAATAAGAACATGTATGCTAAACAGGAATAATATAACTATATAAGTTTAAGTTACTCATGAATCAGGGGCAGGAATTTAAAAAGTGTAAACTTCATCCTGCTCCTTTTAGGCACGGTTACAAACTGATCTAATGTCTTACGTTGCTTTTTATTTATATTTTGTTTCTTTGTATGCTAATTTTTGTTTGACTTATGTCCTTTTTCCCATTTGGAACAGTAACTGTATATTTTGTCTGTCATAAACATAAAAAAATAAAATAAAATTAAAAAAAAGTAAAAGAGTAACCAAAATTCATCAGAGGCATTATGAGCTACCCAGCTTTGGAATCAGCATTATTGAATAACCAAAATACATGAAGCAGCAATATAACATACGGAAAAACAATAGATATGTTATGACCAATACATGATAGCAGCATTAGTGCCTAAACTACAACAGTTAAATGAAAAAGTAACCAAAAAGTCATCAGTTGCCTTATGAGCTACTAAGATTTACTAGCTACATTATAAAATGACTAGAATAAATTGGCTGCATTATGACATCCTTAAGCTATGCTAACTGCATGGATAAATCAGCAGGAGATGACGACTAGGCTACATTATAAATGACTAAGATACTAATGTGGATTCCCTACTCTGCACATCTGAGGTCAGAGTCAGGGTTTGAATGTTGATCAGAGTCAGCAGGGTGTGACATTAACGGATGCCCGAAAGCCCGGGGCAACTTCAAAAAGCCAACCGGCGAGCAAAATTTGTAAGGACATAGCCGATCGGACAAGCACAACTCTGGGCGTTTTTATCCATCAATTTTATAATTTTCCTCTCTCGTTTCTGTTACTATAGAGCCCCCTAGTCTGAAAAGGCCTGGGATCACTTTCCAGTCCTTAGCATCAAGCTTAAGGATGGATGCTCTGGTTGAAGAGGTTGGTGCTGGTGGCTCAATCTCACATAGGATGCAGTCTGCAGAGATGATATCCTGGTCATGTGCCACATGGAAGCGGTTTGAACATCCGGCTTGCCTCAAGAAGTTGAACCTCCTGGCATCGGCATCAGCTGGTTCTTGAGCTTGTCCAATAGACCACTTGGAGCTGTTTGTTCTGCAGCAGGCAAACCATTTAGAAGCTGAAATGGTGAAAGTGGATGCCGAAGCCTGGGGGAGGACATCAAACTCAACACCATCGTTCTGGGAGTAGAATGATGTGGAGATTCTGCCGGGAGCAACAGTTCTGACACAGTGAACCTTCTGGGTGGTGGGTACTGGAACTGCTGAATCAGGTGGTGGAGGGCTGGTGACTTCTGGTTTACCTCCTCAGTGGATACATATCTGATGTTGATGGTTGAATTACCTTTGGCAGCACACTCAGCATTGGCCTTGACATTCTCAATATGTGCTGTACGTGACTTGATGGCACAGTAGACTGTCCTCTTCACTGTGCCGTCAACGCCATCTACAGCACCTTTGCTGTGAGATGTGTCAAAAAAGTGCCAGTTCACATGAATGTTCATTGATTCAAGCAGGCTGGTAATGAAGGCAAACAAGCATTTCTGTTTGAAATGCATTGCAGCTCCATCAGAAAAGATGTATAGCTTCCCTTATAAGAAAGGAAAGCTTTAGGTGTAAAGTGTCAATCACAGTCTCCATAAATATGGCTGCAGCACATTTATCATGGCTCAAGTAATCCGAGATGATAACAAAGGAGTGGGTGCCATCCTTAGTCCAGTCAACAGCAGTGAATAGTGCAGCTTGGGTGTGGGACAAATGACCACTCTGTGTCTCATTCCGGTGAAAGAGAGTGGCGCTCTCTGAAAAGTCAATCTGGAGAACCACTTGGTTTTTTCTGGGAGCTGAGGATAGTTATCTGGAAGTAATGAGCTTGCTAGTTCTTTATAAAGCTGTGAACTCTGAAGGCAGGTAGTTTCTCACTCAGGAGGGTGATAACATCTAAGACAGTCCCAGATCTCTGTACCTGGTCTGTGCCATCCTCACTCTTGACCTACTGATACTAGGTAACAGGATCTGAAAGTTGCTGCTAATCTAAGTAGCTAGACAGGTGGTCAGTAGTGGTGATGTCACTGCCGACTGGACAGACCTCAAGCATGCACTCCTCAACTGATGTCTCACGGGTCAAAAGCTGGAGAAGTTCCTTGTGGATGATGGGCACCCCTGGATAGTCCTTGAGGCTGGTCAGCAGAAGATTCGCATTTGGTACACAAATACACAGATATTGTGTGGCATTTTGTCCTTACACAGAACAAATGGAGTTCTCCAAGCTTTGAAGGATGAGGCATTGGTAAAAGTCACAGACTCTCTGTTTGGTATCATCGGGAATCTTGTTCGGATGTGTATATGTTGTCTTGTTGTTCTGTATGCTGACATTGAGCTTAGCAGCTAAGGAGAGGATGATTTTGGTATGCTTTCTAGGTGATACTGGAAGATTGCTCTCTACCCAACATTTAGCACGGCTGAAACTTGACTGTATGGTTCAAGACACTCTGGAGTAGAAGGCAGTTTCTGTTTGGCTCTGATGTTCTGTTTTGCCTGCCTTTCTGAAGCTCTGACTGCATCAGGATTCTTCTTCCTGGCATCACACTTCCTCTTAGCATCCCTCTCCTTGTAGGCATCATCTCCAATCTTGGCCTTTAACCTCTCTCTGTAGAGACTGTTTCTATCAGATGAAGATAAAGGCATTGGAAAAAGATTATGTTGTTATCTGAAGTGTCACTTGACTTCTAATGATTTGAGTGACAGGGAGATATATTTTATACTCAACTAATACTGACTGTGAAAATGCGAACACCTGGGGTGCTCAAGATAGGCCCTCTAATTTTGAGCTAATCACTCATCTAGGTGAGAAATCGGTCGTTAAAGTATGCTCGTAACCTGTTAGTCAGTTGAGCAGATGGGTGTTACCTACATTTACCTTTGATTGAGGGGATTGTTGCATTTTGTAGGTAACACCTTGTTATTATTCACACCAATTTACCCAGGTGTAAAAACATCAGGGGGTTCCCGGGACAAAACTGCAATTATTATCATCAGATTAATTATTATCAGATTATTTGATTGATAATCAAATTTAATGGTTTGATATTTAGTAAAATCGAACAAGACATATGAATCCTGCAAATACAGTTCATGAAATTGCAATTACACAAGAATGTATGTCAAATTTAAACACAGATTTAACTTTCATAGGTTATTGATGACACTGAATCTTAATTGTACTTCCAGCTGACTGCTACTCAGCGTCTTGGATGCAAATATTTCACTCTAATATATTTCCTAAACCCCTTTGTAAAGAAGCAAAATTTGGCTATTTATGGGTTACCCACTTTAATGCTGTATAATTCAAGATTTAAGCTTCATAAAGAGGAAAAGTGTGGCTCAATTCAGAAAAGACACTTACAGCATTAAGAATTACATTTTATTTTAGTTTATTTTCATGATTTTGGGAGAGAAAATGAGCTGCAAACATAAAAAATCTTCATGAGAATTCACCATTGAAATTGCAAAAAAAAAAGTTCTGAGGATTGAAAAACTGCTGGGGCTTAAAACTATACATTTCTGGTATCATATTGACCACAAGTAGAATTCATCTTCAATATTACATTCTAGATTACCTACATGCTATTAGCCAAATTATACAGCTATCCAAGTGTCTCCCTAAAGTCTCAAAATGATGTGCTGTCAAATCATTCAAAAATCATGTATTTAACACAAATAAAGTTTTAAGGCATGAAATTTAATATGAGCAAATGATTTTCTGGTTGTGTTTAGTATGAATTTATCAATCTCAGTGCAGTTGAATATCAGTGGTCACCAGTAACCTCTCCAAACACAAAACATGCCTTTTCTTCATAATAAAGTTTAGAGTTTTGGCCATTTTTCTTCAAAGCCAGCACAAACACGCATTAAATAAACTGCTTATTAAACGGTCAGAACATTCACCCTGTAATGGAAGCTGCCAGTCCCCTCTTCTAAGCTCACGAACCCATTTCAACACTTATAAGGAGCAAGTACAACTCACTAACTCAGTAATATCTGAATTCTGAAATATACCTTATTTTAACAGAACAGACACTCCACTTTCAGGGAACAATCCATTGCCTCCCTGGATTCAAAAGAAACGTGCAATGAACATACCAGGGGGTCCACCCAAATGCACGGGCAGTTCGCGTTTTAAACATGAAAAAAACCTTGACATTCGACTTTGTTGAGTACGTATACATTCCAAAAAAAAAAAAGTAGCAGCCTCACCTTTTTCAAGAATCTCTTCTCTGGAGACCGATGTATCCAGTAGAAGGAATCCTTTGGTCCTGTTTCATTCGTAATAATTCCAATTGACCATATCTTTATCTCATTTAAATCCTGTAAATGTAACTGAACACTTCAAGGCCAGTTTTGCGAACCTGTTTTATATAAATCACGTCAATTTCAGCCGCGTAATGTGCACAACGTAGACAGGATACAACCGAGCCTGCTGATATGCATAGGTTTGTATGCTTGGTGTTTGTCCAATCAATGTGTTTCGCTTAATGTGGAACGTTTAAACACTCGAGAATTGGATAAGAAACGAGCCAATCAATACATTGTTACCGGGGAAATTTCACTTGGGCATGAAGTGTAACTCTACAATTACGCAGAAGAGCCTGAGTGTATGATTGAGTGATTGGCTATCAACGCCGGTGGATATAAGGAAGCAATGAAATCGTCAATGAAGGAATCTACGCGTAAATCCACGGTAGAGAACTACAAATTTTTTTGTATGTGAGGTCTGTAATTGACAGTAGAATGTGAGAGAATTAACACCATGTCGATTTTTTTGCCTCAGAAAACTGATTTTTCTGAACCACTAATTGGAATACTGTTCGCTCACTGAGCCTAAACTGCTTGCTACAGAGGATAATGATTTTTTCTGTGTCAAGATATCGTTTTTTTAAACTGCTGGATCAATACTATGGGCAAGGATACTGAGCAGTTTGCACATCAGGCTTAGCTGAGGAGTTTAATCCATGCAGCTCTTGAAAAACAGGTAGTGGAGTGAACTTTCCATATTCAGAACCGCATTCGAGGTCTGCTTGCTTGTGAACATTCAATAACTGATCCGGGGGTGCCATCTAGTGATCGAGTACAGTAACAGCGTGCTTAAATTTGCAGGTCTATAGACGCAGTCGTCTACATCTGCAGAAAGGGGTTAATGGGTGCAAAACACAAATTTATAAACTGCCAAAAAATTAAGTATTTCAAATCATAAAAATTGCTTTTTTTTGAAGTGTATTCCACCCTTTACAAAGTATGAAATTTGCTTATGTGTGATTTATAAAGGCATTAAACATGCTGAAAAAAGCCTTTATGAGCAACACTTCAAATAAAGTGTGGCAAAAAACATGTTTTCCAGCGTCTTGGATGGACTGCAGTTTTTCTTAAATTGTCTATATTCAAGTCACTCAATAGCACAAAAATATTTATTTTAAACCTAATTTCAAATATTATACGTTTAAAACAATGTTTTAAGTTGATAAAAAATTCAGAGGATTATTATATGGCAATAAAAACCAGAGACAAAAAATTGGCGTTCTTCAAAAAGAGCTCCTTACTTAAAGGGTTTCTGAACTAATTTTACATAACTGCATTTAATACATAAAATCCAATATATGTATAGTAAAAATACAATATGTGTGTGTTTTGGAAACATATTTTTCAAAATAATGTTTTTATCGGGTCAAATGTATACGACAGTGCGCCCTGTAGCGTTTATGCGAGAACCAAGGTCACGTGACCCGAGTGACGTCAGAGAGGTCTTAATTGATGACCCGGGGCAGCCATATGAAGCTGTGTTTCCATTAATAAGACTGAAGTCCGGTTGCGACAGGCTGCGGGGCAGACACGGGACATCGCATGCGGCCCATGGTGCGTCCTCAGTGTTTCCATATAAACGGCTAAACTACGCTATTATTGTGAAATTAATCAGAAAAATACGCATGCGGCTCCGCTCCAAGAGCCGGGTGAAAATCGCTTTGATGGAAACACAGGGCTCTCAAGTTTTGAATGCAGGCTGAATGAGATTCTCTGGGAGGGTTGATAATCCTGTTTTCAAAGGTGCAGTTTAAGTGCATGTACTTCGTTACAGCACTTCAGGTTTTTTTATTTTATTTATTTATTTTTTTGAGGATTTGTACATTACTTTTTTTTTTAAACAGGGACTCTTACTCTACTACATTTAAACGATAAAAAGTATACTTTCACTTCGTTACTTTGACACTGGCAACTTGGTTTCAAATTAAAATATTAGCCTAATTGAATTAATCATTTACGGATTATCCGGTTTTTGCATGTTCGCGAAGAACAAAGATGTATCTTAGAGCAGATGTGTCCGCCAGTGGACGTGGAGCTGCAAATTTATGCGCGCAGTTACAATATTGTATCACTAGATAGCACACCAGGATCGGTCGCGGAAGTTTTGTGCGCATTGTAGGCTATTTGCAGAATGAATGCTGACCGCGTTATCCGTCGTATCTCGTTGTCAGAAGTGGTAGCTCAAGTAGGCGAGCAATTAAACGTTGCGATATATAATTATCTATCTTATATCTGCATGTTGCGTGTATATTTCCTTTTACTTTGCAACATCAAGCATGTTACAACACAGCTAACAGCTGTGCTAAGCGTCACGAATATGAGTTTGCTGGCCAGCTACGGCAACATGAGCTCAAAAATTTGATTTCAACTTGCTAGCGTTTCCCCCTGGAGTAGTTGATAGATTTTGAACAAGATAATGTTTAGCCATACCTGAACTTTTTTTTTATTTCAGTGGGACTTCCCAGTATAATAAAGGTTAAATGAAATAATTATTTTGCGTATTTGTATTGTTTTGTCTGTCACAAACAAGAGATGTTGCGGTACCACCTGTGACACCGGATCGGAGCAGGGTTTGTTTTCAGCCAAAATACACTACATGGAGAGCGCGAGTGAAGAACGTGATTTGACTCTGCTATTTCACCTAGCAACAAGAAATACTATTTTCTGATTGGCTGATAGGTTACTGACTCAAGCAGAGCAGTCTCTTTACTGTAGTGTTTTGAGTTCACCGAGTGTTGCGGAATGCCATGCTGTAACTAGGTTCTCGACTTGAGCTCTCTCGTTGTCTCTAGGCTACATGTAGGTTAAGTTGAATTTTTTATTTCGTTGACCATCTCTCTCTCTCTCTCTCAGGACATTTGACGTGTGTCTGTGGGGAAAATCTCTCTTGCTCTCACTCTCTCTCTCTCTCTCTCTCTCTAATTTATTTCACCTGTGCCTGCGGAGTCACCCATATTTTCTGCACACACCGACGATCAGACACGCTATAACACCACCTCGACTATAGACCTTGATAGCGGCTAGGCAAGATGAAGACCTCTCTGACGTCATCGGATGACGTCACGGGCACCTAATTAACTTTGTGGCTGTGCAGCCACAGACATTATTTTGTTTATTTATAGAAAAGATAAACTGCCTATATATATTTTTATTGATTTTAATGAGGTTATATATACAAAATATACTTTTAAAAAACATATTAAGTTTATTGTTCACAAACCCTTTAAACCCCCATCAACTTTATCTCAACAATCTCTTTTCTTAAAAATCCATTTGAACATAAAACTGGAAATGTAAGGCTATCTAAAAATATCAGATTGGGATGAACTGGGCCATTTTAAAATTTTAACTCCGATATTAACAAGTTCTTGGCCTTCCCCATATGTATCTGCTACATACATCAAGGCTGGATAGGATGTACCTATATCTAATATTTCTTTGCTTGATGGCCCATTTCTCCATGTTGAGGAGGTCGATTTGATAATGCTCTTGAACTGTTTCAGCTCTGATGGGCTTCGGAATGGCCTTATTTCGAAAAGTAGCTCTGTGAAGATGGTAGCGCCAGGACCTGTCCAATACCTTTTGCACATTTCTTATACTGATGCCGGAAAACTGATCCTTTAAGTGCACATTAATTTTTCTGGGACCACATTCCTTGGTCTCTTCAAGCCCTGTCTTCACAATACCTTTAAGGCCTGTCTTTTTTGCTACCAATTTCCCATTGTACATTAATGTTTTGCTGTCATTTGATAGCCTAAAAAAGTGCTTATTCCTCCAGAGACGAACAAGGCTAGAGCGTTGGACCCTTGTTCTTTCTTTTACAGGAATGTGAAATTCTCCTCTCAGTGCTTTAACAATGACATCATACACTCCTGATCAAAATCTTAAGACCAGTTAAAAAATTGCAAGAATTTACGTTTTGCGCTGTTGTATCATAAGAAGGTTCTAAGTAGAGTTTCAAAATGCAAAAAGAAGAAATGAGAGCAAGAGACTAAATGTTTTGAGCAGGCAATTTATTGAAAAGAACAATTTAACTAAAATAGGCTGTTCATCAGCTGATCAAAAGTTTAAGACCATAGCTCAAAAAAACCCCTTAAACAGAAATTAAAGTCTCAAAAACAGACTCTGTAATGAGTAGCTCCACCATTATTGTTGATCACTTCAAAAATTCGTGTTGGCATGCTTGATGCGAGTGTTTCCAAAAGGCTTGTAGGAATGTTGCTCCAAGTGGTGAAGATGGCTTCATGAAGGGCATCCACTGTCTGGAACTGATGTCCATTTTTGTGAACTTCCCTTACCATCCATCCCCAAATGTTCTCAATTGGATTTAGATCAGGGGAACATGCAGGATGATCCAAAAGAGTGATGTTATTCTCCTGAAAAAAATCCTTTGTCAGACGGGCATTGTGAATTGCAGCATTGTCCTGCTGAAAGACCCAGTCATCACCACACAGACGAGGGCCCTCAGTCATGAGGGATGCCCGCTGCAACATCTATATGTAGCCAGCTGCTGTTTGGCGCCCCTGCACAACCTGGAGCTCCATTGTTCCATTGAAGGAAAAAGAACCCCAGATCATGATGGCGCCCCCTCCGCTGTGCCGTGTTGAAAAAATCTCAGGTGGCATCTCCTTGTCATGCCAGTAGCGTTGGAAGCCATCAGGACCATCAAGGTTAAATTTTTTCTCATCAGAGAATAAAACTTTCTTCCAACTTTGAACGTCCCATGTTTGGTGCTCCCTTGCAAAGGCCAAACGGGCAATTTTGTGGCGTTGAAGGAGACGTGGCCTTTGAAGACGTTTTTTGTTTTTGAAGCCGTTCCTTTGCAGATGCCGTCTGATGGTTATTGGGCTGCAGTCAGCACCAGTAATGGCCTTAATTTGGGATGAGGATCGTCCCGTGTCTTGACGGACAGCCATTCGGATCCTCCAGCTCAGAGCCGGTGAGATTTTTTTGGGTCTACCACTTGATTTTTTTGTTCCATAAACCTCAGGATCTTTTAAGAAATGCAAAATGACTGTCTTACTGCATCCAACCTCAGCAGCGATGGCACGCTGTGAGAGGCCTTGTCTATGCAGCTCAACAGTCCTGCCACGTTCGAAGGCAGTGAGTTTTTTTGCTTTTCCCATCAAGAGGTCTTGACAGTGTGATTACTTGACAGAAAATGACATGGAATCCAAATGTTTTCCACAGATTTGGCCTTTTAAAGGATGTGGTCTTAAACTTTTGATCAGCTGATGAACAGCCTATTTCAGTTAAATTGTTCTTTTCAATAAATTGCCTGCTCAAAACATTTGGTCTCTTGTTCCCATTTCTTCTTTTTGCATTTTGAAACTCTACTTCGAACCTTCTTAAGATACAACAGTGCAAAATGCAAATTCTTGCAATTTTTTAACTGGTCTTAAGATTTTGATCAGGAGTGTATGTCTCATCATCCATCAATTGATTTCCATGGCCTTGAATGTCACAAACCAAAAGGCCCAGTGTGTACAGCACCAAGGTTGTTATGCCCACTCTCTTTATTCCTTTTCTGTAAATGAAACAAAATTCATTGATTCAATGAACATTGAGGCAAGGTGCATTTTTTTAATATTCAGAATCACTAGATCAATGTATATATTGATTTCTTTTGAGCAAATAGTATATGTGCACCCCTACAAATAATTTAATAACACATAGTATTCTCACCCAAAGGTCCTTGATGAACCTCTGCGTGTTGCTGGTTGATGGCAGATTGAAAAAGGTAGAGCAGAGTAAACTTGCTTGATGATAAGGTGCTACACTATAAAGTAGGGAAAAAAATCAACAAAACTCATTTTTTGTGTGGTGTACTGAACACTGTTAGGTAGACGGTCATCTTTTTTTTCCCTCCACAGGGCTTGTACATGAGATTTCACCTGCAGCACAGTAGAAGTGCTCCGTATTGCTATGTACATAAAATAATACAACCAAATCTCATGGCAGTTTGTGATATACCCAGGAAATTTAATCTATTAATTTGTGTACATAAACAGGAAAATTCACTTTTTTTTGGGTCAGGGGTCCGTTTTGTTTTCTGTCAAAGAGGCGCAAATTTCTGCAGGTATGCATTAAAACTGCTGAGCTACGCATTAAAACACTGATTAACATGTTAAAAGTACTGGTTTAGTTTAGGGGAAAGACTACTGAGAAAGCATGTCCTAAAAGCAGATAGAAAATCCATAGCACATCCCTCAGTTATCACAGGAGACAAAATCAACATCTTAAAGCTGGAGTTTGCAATTTTTCAAAAAATCACTTTTTGTCAAATTTGTTAAAACTGTTGCTGTGACCTGCTAGTGGGATGTGAGTCAGATGATCTTTGAGATAATCAGAGTCATCTGGCTCTATCTTGTGTTTCTAATTCCTTCTGCAAGATTTCACCGGACCGGGACAAAACAACCAATCAGAGCCAGGAGGAGTGGCTGACAATGACAATCATTTCTAGTGCACATGCAATTCAATCAGCTGTGTAGCCTAGTTGTGGGTGTTTCTTTACAGCTGGACAAACGCTGGCCAACATAAGCACTGCCATTTCTCACAGACTCCCATATTTGTGAGTTCAAACTTGAGAAGTTGAAAACTGGAGTACAAATTTCCAAGAATGCGAGGACACGGTAAGCTGAATCTGAAGTTTGAGACCGTTGCGTTCTTGTCTACTTAACATTTCAGCGACAGAGTTTATTTGTTCAGCTTTCTCACAATTTTAATATTGTTAGAAATAAACAGTGATGCGCTTTTTCCTCGGCGAATGCTGTTGTCGCTGACTGTCACCAGAGAATGCTGTCACCAGGGGCTCTGCTGTCACATTAGCTTCAAAAGCCATAGGGAAAAAGCAGGCTATACTTGCCGCCAATAGGCGTTGCAAGCTCGGCTCATAAAAATAACTTCGTCGGTAGTTGGTTGCCAACGCAAATGGGTGGCTGGTAGATACATCGTATATCACCACAGATGTATTTTCTGGTTACAGAACCTATGTTTTCATTTTGAACAGTCAACAGTTCTCATCTCATTTTACAAAATATCAAGTCTTAAACCCCAAACTTATTAATTTAAGACAGACTTTTGCGGGTGAATCACTTCAGGTCAGTGGGAAGTCGCTCACATTCTGTCACCTGGAAGTATATTGGCGCATATTGTTAACAAACATTCTGAAATGGCATATAGCTTCATATGTAAGACGACAATAGTTACAGTAACACTCGGTTGAGAATATCTCATGTTACAAGCATTGCGCTCGTGGCTGACATTAGCTTGTTTCCAGTGCTAAGGCTAGCTCAGTGGCTAGCTGTGTTTTATACGTAATATGCTGTAGCTCTATTTCTAATATGCCCAGGTAGTCATATTGGTTTGGTCTTTGACCTGAAGCCACATTCATAGGATACTTGTTGATGGTAAAATGTAGATATTTCGCTGCGTTTGCACCGAGCGTTCACACAGCTTTGCTGATGAATCAGGCATAGGACACTGCAACCAGGTAACAGCATGTGAGACTTGCGCTCGTGCATGTGAATCAGAGGGCGTGGCTTTGGTCAGAGACTTGAGGAGAAGGGGTGGGTTTAGAGGTGAGGCTACATTCAAATCTTGCTTGCTGTTCCAAGATTGCATACTCCAGCTTTAATACAAGAAATGTCTAAAACACAAGAATAAGCGGCTAGCTAAAACATACAACATTGTGCCAACAAAAATCTTAAGACACAGAATATTTAAACAGAAATAGTGGCTGGCTTGGTTTAGCAAAGATTTTAATTGAATTTTAGAGGTCACAGAAAGTGCTGCTTACTAGTCAGACGGTAAAGGTGAGCACGATGTTCTCAAAGGCTCAAAACAACTCTCATGGATGCCAGCCAGTGGCTCGACTTAATACATCAATAAAATGTAAGAATACACTTACTATCAAATAATAGACTACTCAGTTTCACTAATTTGGTTTATTAATGTACTGAATCCCATGCCTTTTGTTTTATTTGCACCTTTATTTGAGAGGTAAATGATAATAATGCAACACTTTTTCCACAATATGAGCTATTATTGCATCATGAGCTGTTATTACATTCTGAGCAGCATCAGTAAGGCTAATTATGTAATAAGTTATTACATTATGTGCAAAGCGGTTTACGTTATGTGTTCATGATTTTATTACATGATGAGCCGATTATTACATTATGAACTTTTATTACATTTCATTTATTACTATTTGAGCCACTACTACTTTATGAACTCATTACATTATGAGTTGCTGCAGACTTCTATCACCAAAATTATTCTAGATGGAGCTTAGGTTTCTATTGTGGGCATACAGGAAGTCATGTGTTAAGTTCCATTTGGCAACCTTGAACTTGACCTTTGGTGATCTTCACCGATCGAACTTTACAATGAAATTTAAATTACTTATATCAGCAAAATCATAACAAATGGAATGTAGATTTGTGTTGGAGACGAATAGGAATATGAACTTTCATTTGATGACCTTCGATCGAACTTCAAAGTCAAACTTGACCAAGTGAAAATTCAATGACTTCTATCACTACAAAGGTCATCAATAGAGCCTAAGTTTGTATCACAGACTTAAAGGAAATCACACGTGAACTTTCATTTGGTGACATTCAACTTTACTGTTGGTGACCTTTGAAGGTCACACTTCGTATAATACAATGACTTGTATTGCCAAAATGGTCACAGATAGAGCCTAGGTTTGTATTAGAGACTGATAGAAAGTCAAATATGAAGTCCATTTGCTGAACTCAACTTGACCTTCTGTGACCTTTAAATTTCACAATTAACTTATTGAATTTTTGATTACATGTATCACCAAAACTGCTTCAGAGATTAGGATTGTACAAAATATTGCAGGTAAATGTATGTGAACTTTTATTTTGTAACCTTGACATTAACCTTCAATGATTCGAGGGTCAAATTTCAAATGAAATTCTTGTATCATCACTATAAGATTGCTTGCCAGTAAGCTACAGGACCCTTGGTCCTATTTTTTCTATTTATTTAAAATTACTTTGATTGGCCATACGACAGCGCTAAAGAGAGGTACAATATGTTTTCGGCAATAACTTCTAAACCATAGGTTGTAGAAACAAAATTCTTTTTTTTAGATTCTGTGGGTCAAGACAAATCAAGCTATGCAAGGCATACCCATTTTGGTATTTGGCCGAGATATTGTATTGACAATGGGTGAGTCAAACCGCTTTGTTAAGCCTTCTCCAGGACATGCCAAAGACTTTCAATTCGTTAATGTCTGGACTCTTAGGTGGCCAATTCATATGTGAAAATGATTCCTCATGCTTAATGAACCATTCTTTCACAATTTCAGCTCGATTACTCTTGGCTAGGGGTCTCCAACCCTATTCCTGGAGAGCTACCATCCTGTAGGTTTCTACTCCAATCCTAATTCAACACACCTGATTCAGCTCATTTGCAACTTGTCAACATCTCTAACTGGGAAAGCAGGTGTGGTTTGCTTTGGTTGGAGTGATAACCTTCAGGATGGTAGCTCTCCAGGAAGAGGGTTGGAGACCCCTGCTCTTGGCATTGTCGTCCTGGAATGTGCCTGAGCCATCAGGGATGAAAAGTCCATTGATGGGTAACAGATAATTCAGTATATTCAGGTTGTCTACCGAATTCATATTATTGCTGCAGAACAGTATTGAAAATAGACCTGACCCATTAAAGCAACCCCAGATCATAACACTGCCGTCAGAGGCTTGTACTGTGGGCAATATGCATGACAAGTGCCCATGCACATCACTGGAATGGGGTGAATCTGAACTCATTGGACAAAACAACCTTTTTGCTATTGCTCCTCAGTCCAGTCTTTATGCTCCCTTGCAAACTGAACTCATATTTTCCCCCAATAGGCCTCACCAACAAGTGGCTTTCTTGTGGCAATACAGCTGTTTAGTTCAAATACTCCAAGTTCTTGTTGCATCGAGAATTTGGAAATGCTCTTACCTTCACAATTTAACATTGCCATGAGTTATGCTGTTGATTTTTTAGGTCACCGAAGGCGAAGTCTCACAGTGACCTATTCTAATCACCTTTTGTCCATCATCGTCCGTCATGCATCCGTAAGGAATTTACATTTTCGATTTCTTCTCCGAAACCGCTGGTCCGATTTCAATCAAATTTTGCAGGAACCTTCCTTAGTCAAATGTGCACCAAATTGCTAATTATATGGTGCACATCCCCAGGGCTCTGAGGGGCGGGGCTAAAACTGGTCAAAACATTTTCGACTTCTTCTAAGAAACCACTGATCCGATTTCAGTCAAATTTTGCAGAAACCTTCCCTGGTCAAATATGCACCAAAAATGTGAATTCTATGGTGCCCACCACCAGGTGCTCTGAGGGGCGGGGCTAACGGTAGTCAAATTGGCTGACATTTCAACAATCTTCGTCTCCAGACTGAGAGGCGCTGGAAACCAATACTTTTCATAGATGGAAGGGTCTTCAGATGCTTTAATGTTAATTTCATGGCCCCCAGGCTCCATGTTTGGATCCATATTTACTATACTTTACATAGGAAAATTATACTTTTGGGTATATCTGGTTCATTGACATCAGTGACATCAGTTTTTATACAACTCAGGTGATCGTTAAGGCCCATGGCCTCTTGTTCTATGTTGGCGCCTATTGCATTTTATAGAAAAAAAACAAACTTTGACCATGAAATAGTACACCTTATATTACGAATTTCTAAAAATGGATTTTCGCACCATTTGTAGGAAGCACAGGGCTATCACTCTATGGTGTTATCTCAATTTTTAGCTTACCTGACCAATGGGCTAATAAGCTTTTGTTGTGGTTTGGCGTCCATCGTCTGGAACATTTGTTGTCTATTCTTTTTTGGCCTGATGAATTTTCATGTAAATTTGTCATAATTTACAACCAGTCCATATCCTCAGAGGTTTTTGTCAGATCTTTTATTAAATCATTTTTGTCCGTTTTATGGGTCCTTGAAATTTTGGCCTTAATGATAGGACTAAGTCATTTAAAAAAAATATTTCTGAAAAACTGCCCAAATAATTTTTTTTTTATAATCAGGCAAGCAACTTACTTTGGTACCCTCAATGTATGGTGCAAGCACCATTTTGATTAAATTGACGGAAGTGGGTCTAGTGACGGCGCTGTACTTTAACATTGGGTCTTAAGGACTACAAGCAAAATGTCCTGTGGAGGCAGATACAGGTTGCAGACAGAGATTAAATTTGTATTATCGACAAATATAGAAAGTCATATATGAAGTGTATTTTGGTAATGTTAAATTTGACCTCAGATGACTTCGAAAGGTCGAACTCGAGGTCAAGGAAAATATTCAGAGTCCCCTATCATGCTGTATTTATTTGTTTAAAATATTACCAATGGGTCTTTTAAATAACATTAAGAATTCAGTTACAAAAAAAAACCACACACATCCAGATCTGGCGAGACTTCTTCTCTCACGCCGTCTGTGCTGGCTTAAAATGCGAGTTGTTTTGAAATGGGCAGGGGGGCTATGCTAATAAGGCACTATTCTGATTGGCTGCCTAGTCGCTTCGATTCCAGGGGAGGGAGCAGAACCGAAAAACCAGGAAACCAAGATGGCAAAAATTTCAGGACAGCTCTCCGTGGAATGTATTGCTGTGAGACCATACTTGTTTGATCCCAAATCCGATGCCAAACGGGTGGAGGAAGCAACTGAAGTGTTGTAGCAACGTTTACAGCAGGATTTCAATGAGTGGCGAGTTGAAATGTTAGAGTTTTGCTCGTACTGTCTCGCCTTGCATGCATGTGATTGTAGCTGTACTGTTATACAGTCATGTTATACCCACTTAGCTATCCGGAGGAAACTTTGCTAAAAGCTCCTGTTAACCATTTCCACTAAAACGAAACGCAAGTCCGACACCAAGCTACTAAATGAGTTTGTTGCAAAAAACCCAAACGGTGTAAGCATTGCCTATGTGGAGCAAGTAAATCGATAACTTCAACCAAAAAAAAAAAACGCATCCGATCTCCACTTTTTTTTGTCTTTTCATTCGCCAGAAGAATTTTCAAAGATGGATGAAATTCCGCCACCCCAATGCAGAGAAATCGTTTACCAGACATATTATAGTGCGTTTCGCGATTGCTTTCACCGCGGTAGGATCAGAGAGCTAAACCCACACCACGGAAAAGTACCCGGCTGACCCCCAGTCATGGATAAGTAAAATGATTGTTTCACAGAAGCAGTAAACAAACCCAGACTTGTACCCTGAACTCTGCGAAGCCTAAGTCTGGGCTAACTGCAGCCTTATCAGCCCAACTTTGCAGATATGCAGAACACCTCTCCGGTTAGCTTTAACTGTAGCAGCTACAGTCAGGTAACGTTATGATGAAACTCCCACGTTGATGATAACCAAAGTAACACAAGCATACCAATCTGAACAAGTGCACCGCCTATCGGCGAATGTCGTATTGCTGCCCAATACTAGTCCCCTACCGGTGTATGCATATTATATTTCCTAAAAAGTAGGTCAAAGTGACCTGAATAGGGTACATGACACACCCTCTCCCCAAGATGCACCCACACACCAACTTTGATGTTCCTAGGTCATACAGTATTGAAGTTATGGAGCGGACACGCATGCGGACGGATGGACTGAAGGACGGACTGACGGACGGACGGACGGAGTGAAATCCTATAATCCCCTCCGTTTCCGGTAGGGGACTAATTACTGCATATAAATTAACCAGGAGCATTTTTGAAGTAGCATGGAATGCGAACTAACATATGGTAGTAATTGAGCGGTCATCATAATGACAGAGACAAATTTTACCCTGTAATACAGGTTTTACGGAGAGGAAGTTCCATTTCCGTGAACAGTTGTACCAAGCATACAAATTACACAGAAGTGGAAGCTTCAAATGAGGTTTATGTTCACACGTCTTATGTTTCATTTCCCCTGATATTACTCTTGCATATTTAGGACACAAACATTAGCCACAGTAACTTAGCTACGTTTCAGCTACAGTGCAACAGCCACATTCAATAGGCTATCACATTAGGTAGGCTTATGCAGTAAAGCAACACAATGGTAAAACTTACTGATTCCTTGTCTGTGTCACAGACAGTTTCTAACGATCCAGGCTTTATCTTCAAATATTTTACTTTTATTTTAAGTCTGGGTTTGAGGCCAGTTGTTAGTGCTAACTATTGTTAGCGGTCCTGCTAGCCACCTATAATACGTTAGCTCCGCTAACATTATTTGCTGTTATAGCACTACCTGCAGCTTGTGGCTCTGAGCGCTTGATCGATGCAACTGCTGGAGGTTTGAGAAACAGCTGAGATGCATATCCAGCATTGAATTATACTTTATTGAAGCCAGACTTTTTTTATTCCTTGGGCCGCCGCCATGGAAATTTTTATCCCCTACCACAAAGTGGATCGGGGATATTGGAATGGCGCTCATCCGTCCATCCGGATTCAATGGGGACAAGTTTTCTCAGAAACTATTGCAACTACGTGAACGAAATTTTGTTTGTGGCCAGTACTTGATGACCCTATTGAATGAGTTCAACAATTGATTCCAAGATATTCCTTTTTACAGAGTTATGGCCCTTGACTCTGTTTGTGGACTTAATTTTATTATCTGATGGCTGCTACTGGTCTCAAAAAAGTTGGGACAGGGGCCTGTTTACTAGTGTAGTATCCCCTCTTCTTTATATCCCACCGGTATGGAATACTGTGGGATATAGTCATCCCCCTCCCCGTCTGTCCGTCCGTCTGTCCGTCCGTCCGTAATCATTCTCATTTCCGGAGCAGAACTCAATAACTATACCACTTACAAACCTCACATTTGCTATGGAACTTACTCTTATGGTGTAGTCGCATCTTTTGGGGGTTTCAGTTCCATGCTGCCCATAATTTTTGAAATTTTCACCAAAAACAGCCCTAAAATTGCACTTTGTCTCGTTTCCGGGACAGAACTCAAAAACTATGCCACTTACAAACTTCACATTTGCTACGGAACTTACCCTCATGGTGTAGTTGTGCCTTGCGGGGGTTTCAGTTCCATGCTGCCCATAATTTCGGAAATTTTCACCAAAAACAGCCCTAAAATTGGACTTTGTCTCGTTTCCAGGACAGAACTCAAAAACTATGCCACGTAGAAAATTCCAATTTGGTATGGAACTTACTCTTATGCAGTAGTTGTGCCTTTTGGGGGTTTCAGTTCCATTATGCCCAAAATTTTTGATTTCTACTCCAAAAACAGCCCAAAAATTGGACTTTGTCCCTTTTCTACAGCAGAATTCAACAAGAGCCATCTGGCAATGGCGGATCGTCCCGGCTGTAGGTTGTGTAACCTACTGGTTGTGTGGACAGACGGACGGACCGAAAACCCCAAAAGGCAGAACTAGACCATAAGGAGAAGCTCTATACCAAATTTGTTGTTTGTGAGTTGGTATAGTTTTTGTGTTCTGGTCCGGAAACAATTTTATTACAGACGGACGGACGGACACACTGATCGCTATATCCCCCCGCATAATATGCCGGGGGGATACAAACTCTGCCACTTACAAACTTCATATTTTGTACGCATGTTATTCTAGTGATCCGATTGTGCCTTTTCCGCATTTTTAAATCATGGTGCCCAAAATGTATCTGTCTGTCCATCCGTAATCATTTTCATTTCCGGAGTAGAACTCAAAAAATATACCACTTACAAGCTTCAAATTTGCTATGGAACTTACTCTTATGGCGTAATTCTGCCTTTTGGGGGTTTCAGTTCCATGCTGCCCATAATTTCGGAAATTTTCACCAAAAACAGCCCAAAAATTGGACTTTCTCCCTTTTCTACAGCAGAATTCAAAAACTCTGCCTCAAATCACGAATTATGTGGAAATGGTGGGATATGTCATCTTCTGATGACTCTTGTTAACACAGAGTGGAGGCGTCTGGGCATTGAGGAGACAAGTTTCTTGAGTTTAGCCATTGGAATTTGATCCCACTCTAGTCTATTGCAGGCTTCCAGCTGCTGGAGAGTTTTGGGTCTCCTTTGACAGACTTTTCGTTAAATTATGAGCAGAATGTTTTCAATTGGTTAAAGATCAGGACTGCGGGCAGCCCAGTTCAGCACACGTTCGTTCTTACGCTCTCATTATATAGGAACTGCCATGTGTTCACAAAAGTGACATCACGTCCCTGATTAGCACAACTGTAATGGTAACTTTTTTGTTTCATTACGATTGAGGAACATACATACATATATACTTTAACTGCTGTCTACATCTGCTGCTGCTGTATCTCTCAAATTGTCATTCACAAAATCAATGACTGCTACCCTTACTCTCGCTTTTTGTCTATTCAAATGTATAACTTGCTTTTGATATGTTTTCCTCACTCAAGACTCCTCCCACTCCCTCACTGTCACTTACTCCCACTACCTCATTCCCACAGTCATACTCACTCTTTCACACTCTCCCCCCCTACTTTATAAATAATTTATCAGCTCCAGCTCATTACTAAACTTGCACTTCATATAATTGCATGAGCTTTGCCTCATTTAGCACCCTTTTCTTGGGCATAATTCAATGAATTTTTTTTTTCATCTTGTCACTTCGTGTTGCATGTGGATAACTTGCCATTTCTGCATGGTAGAACTCTGACTGGATTTGAATTGGTTATTATCAATTACTTCTAACATGTTTGATATTAAACTTTCAAGTTATAGTACATACATGTATCACTTTTGTCACTCTTGCCATCCAGCAGTTACATGTTTGAAGGTACATGGTTGCACGCACCACGCCCTTGACCTATAGTACTCCATGTATTAAACTAAATTATTTCCAAAACCTCAGTGGATATATGTGGGGATCTAATAAGACAATATACATCAATTGGTACTTTCAACTGAAAATCTGGCCGGCTGTCCATAGCCTACAGCTTGAGCTGACTGTTAATACTGTGAATTCTTAAAGCTACCCCTTGACGTGTCAATGTTACCCCAAAAACCATAGGTAACATTGACACATCACACCAATCTTTTTCATGTCACTCAGCAGCAGTGGACAGGCCTATCCTACCCTGATTAAAAAATAAGCCACGATAGGTCCCAACCTATCTAATGCTGCATTAAACTTGTTCACTACAAAAGTTACCCCATTTTACCTTATTGAATTTTTACCAGCCTATTGTAAGTATAGCTTGAATGTACTAGATGTACTGCCTCCTGCCAATCCTCTTCATTTTAATCATTACATAGGTCAGGCTCCCAGTTTTGTGAGATTTTGGTTTTATCATTATTCATCATGAGCGTTAAGTATTGAATAGAAATGGGATATTATGTGATTTAAGTCTTTCTGCACAGGATGAACTTGTCTGCTATAGATGGATGTGGCTAAGACCAAGTGTAGGCTTTACAAGTGAGTTAATAAAGTGCCTCATTTGTAAATATCCAAAGAAGTGATCTTTAGGGAGATTAAATCCATCTTGAAGTTGCTGAAAGGATATCTAGGTGTTATCTTTACACATATCCCCAATCACTTGAATACCTTTTATCATGCCATGTTTAAAATAAAGAGAGTCCTAGGCCAGGTGTAAATTCCTGATTATCACAAATGGGAGAGAGCATGGGTTTGCCTCCTCACCTGTCCATGAATTTTGAGATTTCCTGCCACTCTTAAATAGAGTCTGCATCAACGTGGTATTTTTGTTGCTGGAACATAACTCTGGAACCGTTCAGTACATTTCCGCAAAACTTGACACATACATTGAGCTTGTGGTTTAATTGTGACTTTTTAGTGTTTGAAATTTCAACAATATTTTTGCACTACTGAGACAAAAGTGAGGCCAAAATATTTTGTTTGCCATCTAGTGGCTGCCTGCAGTACTGGTTATGAGCCTGCCTCCACACAGATTAGATGTATCTGTCCCCTTCATATTAGAAGATCAAACATGGACCCCAAAAAAATTAATGTAGTGTTTTCAGAAAAATGGCTTCTCTCAAAACCTATTGTTATTTTGGAAGCCTAACAAACATCCAAAGTCGAGCATCGTTGCTCCATGACCTAGCATGTACAGTTAGCAGCAGTGGCACTGCTAGGAAATAAAACCCGTTGCCTTGTTGGTGAGCTAGGTAGTTTAGCAGCATTCTATAGCAGGTCTCCGTAGATAGCAACAGAAATTAATCTCTTTTCTGAACAAAGGGTAATGTACTGTTAGCAGCAATGCTATTTTCAAAGCGAATACCATTTTACCATCGATTTTCATTGGTAACTGGTCACCACTGGCGCCGGAAAAGGGGGGGGCCAGGGAGCCCCCACTTTTACACTCCTCCCACTGTCTTTATGGGTTTAGGAGGTTTGCGCATGCATAGTCTATTGTCACGCTCTCTTCAATGGGCTATGGTACTAGGACCCAGTGGCGGGGGGGGGGGGTGGCCATGATAGGCACTTTTGCAACAGTGTTGGGTACTGACCATGGTCAACATTGGTATCGTCCAAAACTGTCCTATTCAAGCTAATCAAGACCGGCAATTAAAACTATTTGCATAACTTTTGGTACTGGATATTTATACCACTGCAACTGCATTCATTTCTCAGTCATGGTGCTTGCAAGTCAATGTCATCACAGTACATTATTCATCATTTTAATTGGACATAAGTCGTTATAACATTAAATAATTTGGATTTCACCAAAAAAAAAAACAAACAATGATAATTTTATTTTTCTGTTGATATCGTCATTGAGACAGCAAGTGTTTCTGGGTAATGGCCATGAGCGTGAGCACAGATCAACTGCTTTTACGATTTCCACTCACCATTTACCCAAAGACTGTATTTAGCTACCGTATATTAAGGAGTAATGGATCATTAGGAGTAGCAGAACACTTGGTCTTGAACAGATGATATTTTACAAATGTCATTAACACTGGCGTTTTAGGAATTAAATAAAGGGTCTGTCTAATACGAACAAGCTAATACCAAATGATGTGAGAAATGGATTGTTCATCAGAGTTTTTGACTTTTCATTGCATGGGTGGCTTTAAATTATGTGATTTGACTGGTGTGAAAGTAAATGATTTTTCTGGTTTGTGTGGCTGCTGTGTCTTGTTCATTTGCAGTAGAATGTGTATTTTTAATGCTGCAATTTATAATTTTATGTGTTGAAATGTTTTAGACTTCTGCTGTCATGTAAACAGCAGCATTTGTTTCATTCTCTTTTGGAAATTCGGCTAGTCGCAGATCAATTAATGTTTTATTGATGTTATATGTAATGCACGTATGTGGGACAATGTGGGTAAGCATACATGTACCTGTGTGTTCAACGAGTGGCCACATGATGTCAACATGCTGTTAAAGGATTACTTGATAACTGTTTCTTGGTTCCTATTCAATTTGCTGATTAAATACACTGTCCATCCAAAAAAAGTCACCGTTTGGATGTAAATAAGCTAGTACTCAAGAGCCTATGATTGAATCATTATTGCAGTGATAAATATGCTCTTTTAATCCTGACTGCTTCATTGCAAAACTTCTCATTTCTTCAAAAAAGCATTAAAGCTATTTAATGAAGCTTTAAATAATGATACAAATTAACTCGACAGATGTGTGTGTCTGTGTATTTGGGTACTTGTGTGTGGTGACTTGCTTACATTACATTCTTGTGTGGACAAACTGGAAGGTTCTTTCCATTTTAATATTTTTTTCCTTTTCTTCCATAAGCAGAAAATCCTTTTTGTTTCAGTACATTCACATGAGAAACAGGCTGTATGGGTACAAAAAATAGTAATGGGGATATATTGTAACAAGCTGAAAAGACCCTCTGATAATTTAAATTGAAGAGGAGGTCTGTAAAAGGTCTGTTGCATATGTATCAGGGCAGATCAAAGCCTTCACTGGAGTCAGGCATTTATATAGTGATTCCATTGATTGGATGGGAACCCAGAAACCTCTTTTTTAGATCCTTTACCTGTGAAAGGGGGCTTGTGGAAGCCCTTCCCTTGCATTAGAATGAGAAGTCAAGCAAGTTATCTTTTGTGTTCTGTACCCTGTTAAATGTACTCATCAGGGTAAATCTCTTCTGCTTCTGGGGGACTGGCCACATCTACCTTATTATTCTTGACTAGCATTTCAGTATTTAGGTCCAAGTGTATAGAAATGTTTAGAAATGCTCAAGGCTCCATTTTGCCTGAAATGTACATTTTTCTTGGTTGCATTTTTTTGAAACACTGTTTATTTTACTTTATAAAGGGCTGGGATTGTTGAGAAGAGCTCAGTTCCCGCTGTGAAGTCAAAAGGTAGGATTATTTCAAACTCAATAATAAACATTTACTATTTTTGATTGGAGTAGTTTTAGTGTTGCAATTATTGTATACAAATATGCTATAATTAATGGACAATGAACAGAGTTTTTACAATGCAAAAACAATATTCTTTTTGTGGTGCAAGGGAAACTGCTAGCGTATTATAAAACTTAAGCGCCATGTAGGTGACCCAGTTTTCCAGTTTTTGGCATTGTCATTCTGCTGAATGGTTTCACAAAAGAACTGGTATTACCGAGGGTAAGGCCTGAGATGAAGTCATAGCCATCAATCAGTCATTAACACTGACTTTAACACTAGACCAAACCTCTCCTAAATATTAAACAGTAGTCTTTCTGCTTGTACCTCTGTGTTTCAGTGCTCTTTCTGCTACATGAAATGCACTAAAACAGGGTAATTTCTTGTTGTATTAGGTTCACCATCCAGGTTGATTGCCTCCTGCCCAGAGCTTGAAAGCAGAGGCTATTGCACTGAGAGGATATTTTGTTCATTTCTTTCATTAGAATACACTCTATTGGTGGCAATGCAGGGTACAAGGACTCTTTAAAGGATGAGGTGCAGAATTAGTGTCCTACAGGACACCACCATTTACCATTTTTGAGAGTCACTGCAAGCTGCAGGTTGGTCGAACAGGATTCTCTGACACCATTTGGATCCAGACTGTCAGGGGATGGTACTGTAGATACAGACGTATCTTCACGAAGGAATTTTCTATTAGTTGCATCTAAGCGGTTGCAAGCAGATCTCATCAAAGTAAGATGTTTGACCTTTATGTTGGGGCTTTTTCTTTCAGCTTTTTGGGGAGAATCAGACGACAGCAACAATGAGACTGAAGCGGCCCTACGCCCACAATCTTGTGCAACGGCCCTTGATGACTCTGATCTTTTTTTTGATTAAGTGATCCATGCAGAGGACTTGAGTGCAACCATCACTGTAATGTATTTACTTTAACCATGTTATTAGAACAGCATAACTGTGTTGCATGGGATGCCTTTGTTAAAATGTTGTTTGATGTATACCCAACCATGTTCAGAAACTGGTAAATACCCACCTACCTCCATTATATTGTCATTGAAATCAAATGGCTCTTCTCTGTAAAAATATCCATTTTCTAAAGTGCCACTGTTATCCCTGTTTAAAGTAGGGATTCAAAGAAAAAACTGATATATGGCAATTTCAAAATCACTGGAAAGCTGAGAACGCAAAGAATGCAATGTTATGTCATTCGTCACATTATCGATATAAGAAAATGGAAACACGCGCGAAACAACAGTACTTTATCAAGCGTGAATACTTCTGTGATGCTAGTAATGAGGGGGTTTGGGTGTCGTCACATACAGGTTTTGCAAGCTTTGCTCTGTTACATGTCAATAGAAAAAGAAAAAAAAAACTGTCTCTCTGAGCTTTGTATTTTGTTAAAGGTTAAAATTGAGTCGCAATTTACTTAAGATGGATAAATTATAATGGAGAAACATTTATGTCTTTTTTTTTTTTAATTAGTTAAACTCAAACTTTTCTATATAGGCCAGTTAGGCTACATTGAAGATAAACATGGACATATAAACTGATACGAGATCAGTAAGACCAATCGCAAGACGCAGGGGAACAGGGAATTTATTCAAACAAAAGCAAACAGGCACGAGGGCCAACAAAAAACTTGGCCCAAAGGGTTGCAAAAAATCCAACTAAGAAAAGCTTCACTGAGCTGCAAACTAAAAATCCGAAATGAGAAAAAACAAAACAAAACCACTGGAACCTCCAGGAAGAAAACCATGAACAGAAAAGAATAATTAGACAAGGAATTTGAACAACAAGAACTTGGCTTGGCTATGAAAAAACCATAAATACTGCACTTAACACTGTGGCACTCGAGGGCATGAAAATCAGTGGACTTGAGACTGTCTGCCTGCCAGCTTCCACCGCCTCCAGATAAAGAGAGAGAAATCAGGACACATGAGGAGCAACACCTGGAGAAGAAACAATGGGCAAGGCAAGATCTTGAGACAGGGACAGAGATTGGTAGACATGACTTGCTCATTAAGAAAATGAGCGTGCTCAGCTTAAGTACCAATGAAGCATGCAGATTGGAAGGAAGCATGAATGTTAAAACAGAAAAGCACAGCAAGACTTGAAATACCAAAGCAGAAATCATGAAAATAAACTCCCTACCTAAATTAGTAGTGTTAGAAATGTGCCTATCTAAGAATTACACCTCCTGTGACTGTTAGTAAGTGTTAGTTACTTAAAAACAGTAGGCAGGGGTCGGCAGCTTTTTCAGAGTAGCGCACAATTGGCTATCGCGCTACAGGGTTACAAATTGGGAAGGGACTGCCGGATTTGGGTATTCGATAACAGCTTTGTTCGTTGCTCCAGCGCCTCCTGTTGGCCAGACGGGCACTCGTCAGGAAGACTCCGGCTTGGTTCATGTCCGGGTATCCTCCGCCCTCGCTCTGAACTTGCGAAGATTCAACCAGCGAGTGTATAAGAATCAGTGGCTGACAGGCACGTGCTTCGGAGGAGAGCCGTGAACTGTCTTCACTATCCTGAGTTGGCAGCAAGGGGTCGCATACGAGCAAGCTTTGTACATAGTTCCCCAATTGGGCATTCCAGATTCGGGTGGGATTGGAGATGCCAAATTTAAAAAAAAAAAAAAAAACTATTAATTGCCAATTAAGCTAAGGCAGCCCTGAATCCAGCACAGCACAGAAGGAAGGGGGAAATCCCAAAAGCCAGCCTGAGCTCTGAAGTGTGCAAAAACGAAGACATGGGGCGGAACGCAGACAAGCGGTGGAGTGGCTGGGCAGACCTGGCGAAACATAAAACATTGAAAAGTAAAAACATGAACTATGAAATGTGAAATCCTGATACAAGAAACTGTTAAAACTGTGGCATAAGTAATGAACATGAACTATGAAACCTGGCACATGAAACTGTTAAAACCCAAAAAATACTGTCCTGGCCAAAGGCCCAGGTCCCTGAAACACAACAATAAACGATCTGACGGAAATTGACGATGAAAGAAATCACCTGAAATCATCTGACGATGAAAGAAATCACCTTTAAGTGACAGTAGCATAAAAAATGAGGATCTTAACGTGGGATTTAAAAGTATGAATGACTGGAAGAAATCTATTAAGAGTTCTGACTCGTCAGGCTTTAAAAATAAAATTTAAAAACAGTTTTCAGTGTTTACTGTATTATAACTATGGAACATCTGGGTACTTTCATAGTGCATGACCCGTATGTGACATCACGGAAAATGAGACTGTCGGTGGACTGGTTACAGTCTGGTTACGATGGAAATGGGGCAACATTTTGAAAGCGAATATCAAGTCGCACAAAACTTTTTTCTCTCGTTATATGAGTGAATACTTTCAACCTATTATGAAATTGCCATAACAGACCAACTTCATGTGTACTTATTTTCTTTGAATACCTACTCAACTTGAACAGTATTCAGAATTCTTCAAAATCGGTTGAATTACTGCAGTTTAAACAAAGATTTTAGAGATTAGGTTGCATTGTGGTAGATTGCTTTAGATTTACGTAATGTTATGCTTAGACTTCAAAAAGAGGGTGTGGCCCCCGATTTTGCGTAAAAATCAGTGTTCATACAATACGCTAACTTCAATAACTCATAACTTGTGAACTATCAATGATGAATGTATAATTTTTTTTTCAGGATTGGGTCTTCGGTATATTGTCTCAGATTACCAAACATTTACCATAATTTACCATAACATATATTTGCTAAAAAAAGGGGGGGTCACCGCGCATTTTACCGCAAAGGTCAGCTGAATCAGGTGCTAAACAGCTCAAGGACAACAAATGTGAAAAGGGACAAAGGAGACTGGAGCACACTGATAAATTAACAGGCTTTATAGTGCAAAAAGACTAACGTTTCGACACTACTGTGTCTACATCAGAGTCAAACAGGACAAAGACATAGGCAAACAACATATAGAGAACCCTGAACAAATGTACAAATCTCATTGGTCCTACTACATTTCAAATCTACTGGATAATGGCTCCACGAATGGGAATTGCCAAAGTCCATGTCCAAGGGCCACGCCCCCAACTTCCTGTCAGAAAGGGCAAGCATAGATCATTCCAAAAATAAAGCAGTGAATATACACGGATGAGAGGAAACAACATAGGAAAACAACAATCAGGGTCAAACACCAAGTCTTAACAAGGAGGTTTACCTAAAAACAGGATCAAAGGGACAAAATAACACTGACCTCACAAGATCACATATAAATAGACTTCAAATTTGGCCACTTAAAGGAAGCATGATAAATTTAATTCTTCATTAATACCAGAGGGCTCCACTGTATTCAGTTTGTAGATCTAATGTGCTTCTCAGCTGAGCAGAGTGTTAATAATGTCACCACCTCTAGGAGATGGTGAGATTTTTTTCTATTCCCCAGAACTTGAGCGACGCTGCAGAGCCATGTTTAGCCTGTGCATAATGTCAGGCAGTGGCATAATCCCTATTTTGAGTACGTATAGCAGTCATGTATTCGGATATGCACATCTTTAGAGCTCTTTTAGTTTTTCCAACATATACCAGACCACAAGGACAATTAAGAATATCCACAACATGTGAAGTGCTGCAATTGATGAAAGAATTAATATAATACTTTTAGCCAGTATGTGAATGAGTGAAGTAATTTGTGTCTGACGAGTTTGAACATTGAGCACAGTGACCATGCCGGAAGAAACCTGCAGGTTGATTAGACAGCCAAGAAACTGAGCAGGGAGGTTTTCTAGTGTCAGAATGTACAAGTCTGTCTTTAAGATTACGGCAACATTTAAAAGTGATAAGCGAAGGCACAGAATTAATACTGTTTTGGGTAGGGTCACTTTTGAGAACATTCCAGTGTTTAAGGATAACACTTTTAACCCTTCCTGCCAGAGGAGAGAACTCAGTAGAAAAAGTGATCCGTGAGGAAGTAATAGTATCTCTAGATTTCATGACTAATAGGGATTCCTGCTCTGTATAAAGCGGGAATCCCGCCCCTTAGATGGGCGGAAGAAATATATGAACTAGAGTAACCTCTGTGCTGAAATCGCTCTTTATTTCTGCAGCTTTACATTGAAAATCTGTGGTTGTACTACAGTTTCTACGTAATCTCAAAAATTGACCAATAGGAATATTGCGAATGAGCTGCCTGGGATGATTGCTGTCTGCTTTTAAAAGTGTGTTTCTGCTCTGGGGTTTCCGATAAATTGTGGTCTCAGTGGTATTGGTGTTTCCCTTGTAGAGTGTAAGGTCAAGACAGTGGACAAAGGTATCATGCTGTTTCATAGTAAAAGAAAGGTCATTTGTAGAGGCATTACTATACTTCAAAAAATCAGATAGCTCATCACCATCTCCTCTCCATATTAACAGAAAGTCATCAATATATCTCTTCCACAAAGCAATCTTGAAAAATAGGAACTTTGAAGTGGATTATATTCAAATTTTTCTTCCCATAAACCCATCACAAGACAAGCATACGATGGGGCGAAAGCACTGCCCATAGCTGTGCCACGTGACTGCAGATAATAGGAATCCAAATATTTGAAAAAGTTTGTGGTGAGAGTCATTTCAGAAAGTGTGAGTAGAAATTCATTCGACGGCATAGTCACATCTGGTCGTTTGTTGAGGAAGTGGGTGAAAGCATCAAGACCTATATCATGAGGTATGCATATATACAGGCTCAGTATATCAAAAGTTGCCAGGGTGTCACCTTGTTCATATTTGAACTCTTTGATAATGTTTAATAAATCAGCAGTGTCACCAAGGAAAGAAGGAAGACAAAAGACAAATTTTTTCCCAAAGAAGTCAACAAATTTTGACAGAGGTTCAGTCAGACTACCAATACTTGCCACAATAGGTCGCAGAGGAGGATTGGTCGCAGATTTATGCATTTTAGGCAGGCCACTCGTCCTATTGTGGCAAGTGACAAGGACTTTGGCAACTACCATTCCTGGAGTCATAATCCAGTAGATTTGAAATGCAGTTGGACCAATGAGATTTGTACATTTGTTCAGGGTTCTCTGTATGTTATTTGCCTATGTCTTTGTCCTGTATGACTCTGATAAAGACACAGTAGTGTCGAAATGTTAGTCTGTTTGCACCATAAAGGCTGTTAATTTATGAGTGTGCTCCAGTCTCCTTTGTCCCTTTTTATGTATTTGCTAATTAGCAGCCTCCCCAAATTTACTTGTTTTGGTATGATTTGGTTTTGTGCATGGGGGCAGGTTTGGCCCTCTGTATATCTTGATTCAAACATATTAGATCTTTCTAGTCTCAGAATTTATTAGCCACGTTATAGAGCTTTCATCACGACTTGGTATTTGTGCCAAGAAATTTAGACTTCCTGGTTTATAAGCCCTTAAAAATTGAAAAAAATAAAAACACCTTGACCGTATTTCATTGCCAAGCTATGATATGCTATAGCATAAAACAAATGAAATCACTGGAAAGAGCATGTTTCATAGCAAATATAGAAGTTGTTATCTTGAAAGAAACTGTATTTTTATTGTAACTTACACTGTTTCACAGGCGGAAATGTTATATACAGACCCCGTCTGTTTCATGCTACATACGATTAAAAAAAAGTATCTAGATAAGTTAAGTGGGTATATAATATTAGCTATGCCGCTACATAGTTACCATGCCCTTGTATGGTGTTTGTTGTGAGATGCACCGTTGCCTCCAGTACCGGGGGTGTTCAGGTTCAAGAGTTTAATCCATAGTAAACCTACCCTTTGTGTTTCTTGACATAATCCAGTTTGTGACAGTCATCGTTACAATATAGCTGCTCTCCAATAGAGCATGGTGCCAAAGATGAAGCCATTTTACATTCACAATCAGGTTTGTGCAACAGTAATAAATTAGAGGCGCTCCGAGAGTGCAAACCTCTGCCAAGGCAGCGCAGTCTAAATCTTGCTGAGTGAACATGTCTCATATACAGTTTGACCGATCACGGTCAAAATTAATTGGATCCATCCCTGATAAAATCAATAGGGTCCATCCCTGATGTAAAAGCAACCCAACCACAAAATTTCAGAGAAATCAGTTCATTACTTTTTGAGCTATCTTGTAGACAAACAGATAGACAAACCAGCACCTGCAAAAACATAACATCATTGGCGGAGGTAACTAAAAGCAATGAGATCATAAAACCATGGCTGTGACTAATAATATAACACTGAGAATCTTTGAAATTAGCCGCAGTCTTTCTTGGACGTAGAGATGCCAACAGCAGAAAGTGACATAAGCTGCCAATTTTGGCCTTTAATTACAGATACCGCAACAGGTCAGATGAACCATCAATTCAGTCTGGCAAGTATAAAGACATAATTTCTGTGCTTCAACAAAACAGTTATCAAAACAAAAAGTATCATGTAGAATCCAACTTTTTTAATTATCACTCGGAGATGGTTTATACAGTATACATTATATGCCCAAATACCAGCACTTTTGTTTTGGTAAAATACTGTCTGATTTTACGCTTTGAAAAATACAGTTTCCTTTAAGATCCTAACTTAATATTTGAAAACATGCTTGAAGTTGAAATATTTGAAAACATGATTTGTTACTTCATTTGTTAATTCATTCCATTGTTAAGGGCCTATAAATCAGAGGGTTCAAATTTCTTGGCATAAATAACTAAGTTTCTATGGAAGTACTTCAATATGACTAATGAATTCTCGGTCTAGAAAGACCTAGTGTTTCTATTCAGAGGGACTGAGGGCCAAACCTGGCCCTGTACACAAAACCAAACTTTTGTTTTGGGAAACTGTCTAATTGGTGAGTATACAAGTTGTGGTACTGATTTTTGGTAATCTGAGTCATATTATCCCAATAAATCAAAGATTATCATTTACTGAAGTTGGCATATTGTATAGTTATATTTATATATACGTATAGTGACATTTTTTGCACAAAATTGGGGCCTCTGCATCCGTTTTGAAGTATCAATATCTCAAAAACTATGGAAAAGATGGGTGTAAAATCTTGTACATGACCTCCTGGATTAAAAAAAATATCATGCTCTGTAAATCTGAGGGGGTCAGTCAGAAACTTTCTTTGAAATCTGGCGATTTGAGGTGTAATTATCCACATTTCCAAATTGCATTGCATTCAAAATGCTGCATTATAATGGAGTGAGTCAACGCCCAGTGAGAATTAGAACAATGGATGTCCTGGCTATTACCAAGCCACCTTTGCACTCAGGGAAGTGGCTTCATTAATCAAAAAATGCATGATGCCATTGGCTAACTAAACCTTTCGAAATGGAAATCAGTGTCAATGATTGGTCAAAACTGATTTTCTGATGCCCTGTGTCCATATGAAATTAAACAACTGCACAGTTCACATGGAAAGAGTGCCAGCTTTTTCAGCTCTCATAAATTATGCATCGTACTCAAAATAATTGCTTGTACACCACTGCTGTGCAGATCCCAGTTACAGTATGCTATTTCACAACAAATATGAAACCAAACAAATCAGTTCTACCATGCACACACTGTACGTTCCATTCTCAATCCTATATCTTAATACTTATAATTTAAACATTACCTTTGTTGTAAGTATGCAAACTAGCATGAACCGATTAAAATGAAAACATTGTATGTAGTTCATTTTTTGTATATATTGACCTGTCATTAAATTCAATAAAGCTGCAAAAGCCAAGCTGTAATGTTTGCTATTCACTCTCAGCACACAGGCTTGCCCCATCCATTTCCCAGACCTTACTCAGCAGCATTCTTAAATTTTCTTTCCTACCAATGATTTCCGTAAGTTTCTTTTTCTTCCCTAAAATTTTTATTATTTGCAATTGCATATTATTATCTAATATTATGAAAGCCTCCAGCACTTACCATATCCCTATGAATCCATTAGTCAGCTTTTAGGTGACTTAACGTGCCTGAACCCTCTAAAGTAGGGCTCCACACTCATTACCTGTAATGGCTGCAATCTACCCTGACCTAACATGGAAAGTGAATGTGTCTGAATAATTTGGAGTTTCCAAAACCCTCCCCCATATAATATCTATGTTAAGGAGCATGTCAACAGACACTTGTATGCTGCAGATTGCTTTGAGAGCCGTTATACAGTTCTAATATGTAACAACACAATAAACATTTTTTAAGGGAACAATTTTATTTTATTCTCCTCCAACTCATCTCTGTGAGGCACTGCACATTTGCTGGGCAATAGCTCAGCTTTCCATCATCCAGCAAATCATTAAATCAGCAGTCAAGACTGCAAAGTCCCAATTACCTGGCACACTCTCTATAGACTTGCTCACAATAATAAGAGGGTAAATGAAATTAACTGATGAATGTCTCTGAAATGGCCTGACTCAAATTTAGGGTTATATGCAACAATAAGATAATACCAGTAGCAACAGATAACCATTTTTTAGGTTGCCAGCTGTAGGTCAGTAACCTATTGTCGTCACTTTGCGTCCGGCGTCGGTGTTGGCGTTGTCCGTTTAAAGCCGTATCTCAAAAAGGGTCTGATGCATCTCTTTTAAAATTTGGGGATGTGATCAAATGGGTCATTAAGTTAATGCCAAAGCAAAAATGTTTTTGATTGAATCATTCGTTTAGGCTTGGCGGCCATTTTTTTGCCGAAAATGGCCATTTTTGGCACTTGGGTGCCATTTTCTCAAAAACTGTTGGATGAATTTTTTTTATCACAGCAATGGAATCAGTATCATGACCTGCTTCAATGGTGCAAATGGCATTTTGATTGAATCGCTCCTTCATAGCGCCACCTAGGCAAAATGTCTGGACTTCATCATGGACTTTCGGGGTGTTTTGACACAAAATGTGCAGTATCCTGCTTATTATTGCAATTATAGTATAGGTATGAATTGAGCATGTACAGTATATCACGCTTGCCGAGCGTTGTTGGTTTGGTCGAATTTGACTTTGAGCCAAAAGGTCATGGTCAAGTGGAAAAAATGTGCTATAACTCTCTTAATATAGCATTTAGAGCTGAGGTATGTATGAGGCACCCCAAGGAAGTCAGGTATGTCGAACATTGTGAGTCAGTCTTATTGACCTTGGACCTCAAGGTCAAATGGCAAAAATGTGCTATAACTCTCTTAATATAGCATTTAGAGCAGAGCTGGGCAGCGAGGGCCGTATCTGTCCCTGGTTTTCACACCAACGTCTGGTGGTTAATTAGTTGATTGTCTCAAATAGCCAAATCATTTATGAAATCTGACGTTTCATGCGCATTTCTTTAAATTATCATGAAACTAGAGACTAGACAAGACTAGTCTTGTCTCCCTTCATAAAACATTTTCCTTTGATCGAATCATTGCGAAAATCTATATTTTTGCATGCAATCAATTAACTCAATTAGTCAGGGTAATTGATAGGAATAAAAACCTGCATACACACCGGCTCTCCAGGACCGTGATTGCCCACCCCTGATTTAGAGCTTAGGTGACGACTTTCTCAAGACGTATACATAAGTCTTGAATGGACAAACAATCCCGATTTGGAAAGTCACCAGATTAAGCGAGAAAGTCGTCAAGTTGGCAACTCTAAGACTTTAGCGAAATCGACAGTGCATCGTTCATTTTCGGCAGGGTGACATGCCAAAATAAGCGAATTTACGAGAATGTGGATGTAACAGCTACGTCTTACAATTCATTGTTAAACATCTGCATTTAGAATAACGTCATATTTGGAAGTTTTACTTACCAACCGAAGGAGACACGTCTGATTCCGCTATCTCTGAAAGCAGCCTGGGCCGGTACGCGCAAGCGCAGTAAATGGCAAAGACGGATGCGAATGAAGATGTTGCAGTTTCATAGTCTTATGCTACGAGTCAACAGTTTATGTTGCGGTTTTTGCAGTTTCGGTAGCGGGGTATTATTTTTCTGTTGCTATTTCCGCGATTAATGTAGGCTTTTCAAAGTTTTTGTGTGCTGAGGCTACGTTTTCTTTGGTAGGCCTGATATGTGAGGAAACAAAATGGAGCCCAGGATTTCCCATGACCACTTGCTGCCTGCAAGCCCCTCCCACCAGCAGGCCAGGCACATAAAAGCAGCAGTCAACCATTTTCTCTTGTCTCTTGGACTCTTGTCTCTGGACTCTTTCTTGGCTTTCTCTCCCTTGGAGAGGCTCCTGGACCCCTGGGGACTGCTCAGGCTGGGTTAGTCCTCCCCCACCTCTTAGGCCCAGCATAGACGGACCATGCTGAAGAATCTGCCAGGCTACAAGGAATAGAGCAAGCCTTGGAAGCAACAGCTTGCTTGTGAGGAGCGGCCAGCCTCCCTCCTCTTCCCACAGCAAAGACACGGACTTTTGCAGCACCAGAACTGCTCTTTTCAGTCGGACCAGCATCGTCCACGATTGGATCCTCCAGCAACCTCCAAACCTCCTTCCTCTACTCAGGACTGGTAACGACTGGGCATCCAAACCTTCTTTTAAGACTAAAACTGACTGTGTGTATTTGGAAAATGATAGTTGCTGTGATTGTTTTTAGGATTGTGTTTTAGTAGGACAGGATGGTATTAATGTATCGCAGACAAGGTCTTGCATGCAAATAACCCCCTGTAGACTAACACGGCGCCTTTCCTGTGCAAAACACATGCATTTCTCTTCATTTTAACGTAATACACACACACACAAACAACATTGAGTGTTTTAAGTCATTTAACAGACTTGAAACTTTCCTTTGCTACAAAGACTTGGTCTTTGTTATAGTAGGGTTGCCTTACCCCACTCCACATGGTCAGCAAGGCTCCTCCACTCACACCTTAGATCATCCCTTTGTTTTCTCTCATCCACACCTACACCCGCACGCGCCCACACACACACACCTTCTTCATTCTGCATATAGTGTTAGTGTTTAGTGTAGTTTAGATTGTGTGTTTCATTTGTTTCCTTTAAATAATTATTCTTTAGAGACATATGCTGTGGTTATTAATGTTGTACAAGAGTGAATGAAACTGCCAACCTCTTCTATGAAGAACTCCAAATCCTTCGATCTAACTATTGATTGGGTAAGTTGGTTAAAATTATTAATTATTAATCAATTTCCAAATTAATAGCTTAGTGGATATTGAGTCTGAGGTTTTATTAATTTGCTATCGTTTTCCCTTCACTGAGGAAGGGTGGTGCCCCAAGGCATTTATGTTAATATTTTATGTTAATATTACAATATCATATTTCTTTTACAGTCAAATTAATAATATTAATATCATTAGGCAAATTGCCTCAACACATGGTGTCCATATGTGAGGTGTAACCCCAACAGCCGGCGCCCCTGTATGACGTGCCATTGCACTCACAACGATGTCGCCACTGCTTGTGCATTATCACCACAAAGGTGCCACCATTCGAGGCATTTCCCCAACATTGATGTTCTGTGCGAGGCCATTACTCCAATAAATTCTTACAGTTCTAAATGACGGATAGACATGCAATAAGATACTGAACTTCAGATATTTGCAGGTGGTCATTATGTCTGATGGTGATCAGAACATAGGTGTTTAACTTCTCGTGTCAACAAAGCTTGGTAGCTTGCGTACATGTGTTCTTAACATGTTCAAGCAGTTTAGAACCCTGCCGACATGGTGCTGCCCTATTGATGCATGCAGTTACACTATTATTTCAATAGGTAGCACACCTGAAACAGTTATTGAATATTCAAGAGGAAGCAATGCCTGTTACCGATTTAGTTTATGGACAAGTTCAGTCCCATCCCTATTTCCCAGGAATTGAATTAATTGAACTCCTCAGCCAAGCCTATTGTGCGACTTGCCTAATATACTTGCCCATAGAATCTATCCAGCAGTTAATAAAAATGATTTCTTGCACCAGAAAATATTGTTGTCCTTTGTTACAACCACTTCAGCGATAATAGGCCAAAGGTACCTCAATTAAGTGGTGAAAAAATCAGTTTTCTGAAGCAAAAATTTGGTCTCAGGACTTGCCATATGCTTCAAAAAGGGCATGGCAAAAATGCCATTGCTTGGTTCTAATAGCGAAGGGCATCACAGAAAATAGGAAGGGCATGGTGGCAAAAATGAAAATGAGGGAAAGGCATAATGGCATTTAGCATTTTCAAAGTAATACATCTTTTAGTGACTTGAAGAGGTGTCTTCTAAAATTCATTTAATTGCAAAAGCAGTAAATATATTTATTTTCTCTCATCCAACCATGGCAACCATGTTCTATCAGTAATCACGGAGGCCCAGGGTGACGATAAGAAATCTGGGCTGGGTCTGTATCATTGAGTGCATATTGGAACTGAAGAGGCTGCCATAGCAAGAATAAAATCATAACTATGAGGAATGGGGTTGTTTTAGCCAATGATTAACCCATTGGTCGGTCAATATATGCCTTACATCTGACTCTGAATGGTCAAATGTGTTGTAATGATGAACAGCCTATGAAGGAATATGGTCGCAAAACAGTTCCATTGCCTGTGGTTACAATACTTCTCATGCCAGAACGGTATCCCAGCTACTTAAAGAGGTACCTGACAAGGAAATCTCTGGTTCGACGTTTCAACGACCTGGAATGAGGATCACAACACGGCGCATTTGCTTGGTAATTTAAAACTGTTTAATGTGTAGCTAAGTATGCAGTTTGCTTTGTATTCCCTTATTATGTCACTATATGTTGACCATAATAAAATACAACGTTTAATCTAACTATCTACAGCTAGCTCGTTGCATACCATTTACCAAAAACAAGTTAGGTTGCTTTAAAACTCACAGGTAGTTTCCCACTTGGTTAGTTTCACTTTCAGGCAGTAGTAGCAGTTGGGTTTACATTTTTTATGGAAGTTAAGATTGAAATACAATGTGCTCAAATCTGGGTTGTGCGTTGCTACCAATCAATATTATGGCATTGGAGTTCAGCAAATTCTTTTTCACTTGCATTTTCTGTCTGGCAGCTTACGATTTTCCTGAGTTTAGGTTACAGCTAACAATAGCAGTGTTCACTTGCTAGCTAGCTTTGCTCTCAATCAATCTTTCAACAAGTGAATGAAACAGAAAGAAATTGACTTTGCCCATTAAAAGTTGCTAAGCATAACTTAGAAACTTAGAAAAGTAACCACGGGTATATTTCCCAAAAGCACTATTGCTATTAAAGCACTATTGCTATTTGCTAACTTGCATAGCTGGAACCAGCAAGCTATGGTTCAAACTTGCAGCTAAGTTGCTAACATGGTTAGCGACTCAGCTTTTGGAAAATGCACCCCAGGCTAGCTAGCTAGCATGTTAACTTGAATGCGCTCATGTCCGAGAAATGACTAATTTCTGAATCAAGAAACCGCACTGTGAAGGACGATTCATACAAAAAAAAAATTAGGGTTACTTTGTGGTGTAACTTTGCCTACTACAGTGCTTGAAGTGTGCAGTTCTGCTAGGAGAGGCACTGACTGAAAAATGAAAAAGGCATGACAGCAACTTTTGCCATTCCACGGGATTGTTTTTTTAGGGACGCCATGGCAAACATTGAGGGCACGACAGCTTTCACCTTTTACCGGAAAGCACTGTTGCTCTGTTTATCTTGAGGAGGACTTCAATGGTGGAGAGTTTTTCTTATTGAGTACAATGGAGTAAGATTGAATGCTTATGCCAAGCTAGCAAGTTGGCAAGTTGTTTTTTTTTTTCTAGGTTTACCATTGCCATGATGATCACAGAGCTTGTTTGCCACATTGCTCGTTGAAAATGAGAACAGTTCCAGTTCATTTGCTACACACGCTGCACAGATTCTGTTCAATCTACATTAGAATATTTCCTGCTATTTCTTGGGAGTTGAATGTCTGATATGATAAAATTAGGTATATTTCAGATATCACTGTGTTGGTGAATGTACCTGCTCCTTATAGAGTGTGAAAAGCATTTATACAAGCTTGCATTTCACTTGGATGATCAAAATGGTTAACAGCAGGCTTTGCATTGCAGGGTGAACATTCTGACTGTACAATTAGCAGTTCCTTTAATGAGTAAGTGCGCTTGCTAATGCTGCTTTTTTCTAAAAATGGACAAAGCTCTAAACTTTGGGAGAAAAGGCATGTTGTTGGTTTTGAGAGCTTACTGGTGACTACTGATGTCCATCATGTCCAAAAAAGTAATCTGCTTAATCTGAATCTTTCATTTACTGATGGCAAACCAATGTTGTCATTAATTGCTAATTGCCCATTTTACTTATAAAACACATGGAGTATCTTTTCTGACTAAGGCAATTACTCTCAAAAAATAAGTTTTAATCGAATGAAACTAATGAAGTAAATTACCATCGTCTGTCATTTACAGTTGGGGTGACATTCAGCCACTGTTCCCTGCATGTTTTGGCTGTAGGACATTTGTCTGGCAGAGATGAACCAATGCATTTGAATTAATAGAATGCCCCTGCCGCTACACTTATAACAGTGCACAGTTGTGAGTAGTTTTTGAGATTTTCTGGTTGATGAAAGTGAAATATTCGATGTAATTTAGTGGTATATTAAAAAATAGTCATTTTGATGGGAACCATTACCCTATGCTGAATGATGGAGCACAGGAATGTCAATTAAATTTGTCCAGGGAAACAAATGATATAGCTTGCTTTAAAAAGGTGGCAAACTCAGATTATTCAAATAACAGGTATGTCAGTTGAAGCCCCCAGATTAAGTCTGTCGGCTACTATGGATTCATGCTTGTCTCCGCTGACACCGCATCCGCATCCATAGATGCCTCTTTATGGATGCTGTACAGGTTGTAATTTTTGACCAATAACTTTCATATTGGGTATGGCCATGTGTTATACTTCACTTATGACACCTATCGATTTTGGTTGCTGTGGTGACAGTATTGGCCATATAATGCACAAATTTGTGCTGAAACAGAGATTTCCTTGTGGACACAGAACAGGCAGGAGAAGCGGGCTTTTGGGGGCTACTCCCATGCATTCACGGGTGACCCAACTGTCTAGTTTTATTGGGCATGAAAAGATAGGTGAATCATACTGACAGTAGCCAAGATTTGTTTCAGGCGCAGTTCCCTGCTCTCCTTCCCTGCTATGGCAATAATGGTATTACTTATCTGATTGAGATGGAAACAGCATGGATGCATCATTCAAAACTCACACATTTCATGCTATTTACTGATCAGACAAATCATCAAATAAAACTGATATCGGCCAGGCGACTGACAAACGGTGCTCAGAACTCGAAATCCGTACTCTTAACCTGCCAGAGTTCACTGATACTTGGGGACATGACTGCTGGACACAAGTTAAATTTTGAGCATTCTTAGTTATCAAGGGAAAAATGCAGAATTTTGAGACAGCTCTTCTCAGAGTCTCAAATGACATTATGATGTCCTCTGATGCTGGTGAATGCACTGTCTTAATGCTGCTTGACCTGACTGCAGCGTTTGATTCTGTTGATCACCAAATTTTGATTGACAGGCTCAGAGAATTGGGTAGGTGTTTCCGGGAGCGCTCTTAATTGGTTTCTTTCCTATCTATCAGACAAATATTTTGGGGTTGCTGTAGGCCCTCATGTGTCTGAGGCCGCTGTCTAATCCTGTGGGGTACCCCAGGGCTCCGTCCTGGGTCCAGTTTTGTTTGCCCTATACATGCTTCCCCTGGAAGCCATTATCGATATATTTAATGGTGTCTCATATCATTGCTATGCAGACGATATTCAGCTGTACATTTCTTTTAAACCTAACAGGGCCACTGAAAAACTCACCATCTTGCAAGATTGTCTGTTCGCAATGAGCAATTGGATGGCTAATAATTTCCTTCAGCTGAATGCTGACAAAATGGAGGTTCTCATCATTGCCAATGATCAGACTGCTCCCATGGTGGCTAATTGCATGGGTTCCCTAAAGCCCAATGTGCGCTCAAGCTTGAGAAATCTTGGTGTTATTTTTTTATCAGGATATGTACCTTCACAACCACATTAGGTCCTTATCCTGTACATGTTTCTTCCACCCAAGGAACATCGCAAAATTCAGACCTGTTGTTTCATATGCCAAGCTTGAAATGATCATTCATGCCTTTGTGTCATTGCGCCTGGAAAATTGCAACACACTCTTCACCTGTATCAGCAAATCATCACTAAATCATTTTCAATGAGTTCAAAATGCAGCTGCCAGGCTCTTGTCCAGGTCCAGGAGACAATGTCATATCAGGATTCAATTCAAAGTCCTGGTTATTACTTATAGAGGTCTACTTGGTCAGGCACCTGCCTATATTTGTGATTTGCTCCACCTATATATACCCAATAGTGCACTGCGGTCCTCTGATCAGGGCTTATTGTTTGTCACTCACACTAGACTCAGGACTAAGGGTGACCGTGCTTTTGAAACAGTGGCTCCTAAGTTGTGGGATGCTCTTCCACAAGAAATGTGGACTCTGTGGACTCTTTCAAGAGCCAGCTAAAGACACTTATTTAAACTGGAATTTGTGTATTATTTTATTGTAATTTTGTGAGGGAGTGGGGCTTTTGTGATTTTCTTTTGTTTTTATTTGGATGTCTTGTTTATCTTATTTCTTGTGAAGCACTTTGTGACTCTATGAGAAGTGCTATATGAAATAAGCTACTATTATTATTATCATTATATAAATATATTAAAATGTTGCACTGTCATGCAAACATAAGCTTCAAAATAATGCTAACTTTAGCTATTTGGCTAGAGACAGAAGCAGACACACGTACACAACTAATCATTTTTATTAAAGGTCCCATATTATATGTATTCATTTGTTTTAAACATGTCCAAATGGGTCTTTAAAATACTGCTGTGAATTCAGCTACAAAAAACACACATCTAGGCCTTGAGAGACCCCTCCTCTGACCCCGTCTATGCCAGCCTGAAACATGAGCTGTTTTGAGTGGGCGTGAAGGCTATGTAAATGAGGCACTGCTCTGATTGGCTGCCTGGCCGCTTTGATTCTGGGGGTAGGCGCAGACCCAAAAAATCAGGAAACCAAGATGGCAGGTATTTCAGGACAGTTCTCTGCGGCATCTATTGCTGTAAGACCGTACATGTTTGATCCCGAATCCGACTCCGAATGGGAAGAGGATGCTATTGAAGTGTTGCCGCAACGTTTAGCAGGATATGAATGAGTGGTAAGTTGAAATTTTAGTGTTTTGCTCGTACTGTCTCGCCTTGCATGCGTGTGGTTGTAGCTGTATTACATAGTCATGTTATATACCCACTTATCCGGAAGAAACTTGAAACTCCTGATGACGACACCAAGCTACTGAATGAGCTTGTAGCAAACATACTCAAACAGTGTAAGCATTGCTTATGTGAAGCTAGCGAATCGATAACTAGTACCGGAAAGAAGTCTGCATCCAATCTCCACTTTTTTTCTGTTTCAGCTTTTTAAAAGTGGATAGAATTCTGCCACGCCAATGCAGAGAAATCGTTTGTGATACCAGGCACGTTATAGCTTGTGCATTTCGCGATTGCTTTCACCACAGTAGCATCAAAGAGGTAGCCCATACAATGGCAAAGTACACGACTGACCCCGGTTATGGATAGTAAAATGATTGTTTCACAAACAAACCCTAAGCTTTGCAAAGCCTATGTCTGGTCTAACTGCAGCCTTAATATCAGCCCAACTTTGCAGACACATGCAACGTCTCTCCGGTTAGCTTCAACTTTAGCGGCTACGATCACGTAACATTATTATAAATTACCATCTTGATGCTAACCAAAATAACACAAGCATACCAATCTGAGTTACTGCCTATAAGTTAACTAGGAGCATTTTTAAGTAGCACGGCACGCATACTAACATGCTGGAGTAACCCAGCATTCATATCAACGACAAAGACTAACGTCCCTGCAATACAAATTTCGAAAGTTATATAAACATTGAATTTTTTTTTTTAAATGCAATGCACTTACAGCTCTCTCGTCAGCAGTGTTGTCTTGTTGAGTTGGGGTTGCTCCAGCTTTCAGAATTAGCTTGGTAGCTAGTCCTTGTTGATGTTGTCCATAATTTGTGAGAGAGTCCGGAAAAAAGAGGTTTGCACAAACAAGGAGGTTCTTGCCGACTTGGCTTGGAACTTTACCGTCCAAAATAAAGTGTAACTACACCTTCTTTCTTCTGAATCTGGGAGTTGGTGCAAGCACTGATGCTGATTTTGGCGGCCCACCACAGAGCAGCTGGGCCGTTTGCCTTTCATTGCCATTACTTCCTTTCTTGATCTGTCGCTTGCGGGGGAAAAAATGGCTTCCTGACCTTTCTTTTTCTCTGGACGCTGCGGTGGATTCTGCCAACAATAAGAAAAAAATGCATCAGGGCATCAACATGCCCCACTTTTTACATTGAAGAGAGGACAAAATCTGACTGGCTAGCTCCAGCACAGTAGTGAAGGTAAGGCCAGCTTACTCCAGATTGATCTGGTTGTCATATTGCACACTTTGTGTCAGTATGCACACCTGAGAGTTATTATATACAAGAAATTTTTCATTTTTCGCACAATGTCCCCTTTAAGTTTTTTAAGTACAAACTGTCTATAATATATTAAAACGGCAATGAACTAAGGTAATCCAGTGGTTTTCATAATTTATTTACGAAAAAAAGCTTAGATTTATGGGTTTCTTTCTATGCGTCTGTAGCGTTCGTCGCCATCTTGCCGATGATTCACAAGGTATAGTGGGAGAACTCTCTGACCCCTCTATTTATAGTGTGCCCCTGAAAAATCTTCATTTGAAGGGCCCTACCACTTCACCCTCCCCCTCTGTCTCAACAAGAATGGGGACATCACTACCCCTACATATGAATGGACAAAACAAAGGGGTAGGGCTAAGAGATTAAGTGAGATGTCATAACTTTGAAGTGTAGAGTGCTTATGCTCTCCGCTTCCTAACGCTGTACAAAAACTGTGAAAAAGTCAGGTAAGTTTGAGTTCCTCTTTAAATTTTGTAACTCTCTTTAACTTGCTGTGCAGTGTAATGTGAAGATAGGCCACTAGATGGCAGTATTTACCTTTTTTTTATTCAGCTCAGACTGGAGCTATGTTTGGACATGTTTCAGACATGTCTGGGGCAAGTCCCCGAAAATTAAAAAAAAAGGTCTAAATGTGGGTGGGGTCTGCAAAAGAGTATATAAGGAGTAGAATTGAGACAGTAAAGTAGTAGGAGAAATTGCAAGGAGAAGGATACATGTGACCAGACCTGTCATTTCTGTTCAAGACCTGTGAAGTTTTCTTTTGTGGATTTTGCCTGTGTTGGAGCATTTTTCCTTACCCAGGACATCACCAAGCCACCCCAACAAAGAGGGACTGTAAATATTTCTGTTTTTGTTGTGTTCAATCTTGGTCTTCGTTGTAGATAGTAGTTTAGTCTTTGTTTGTTCATTAAATGTGTTTAAGTTTTGAAAACTGTGTCTGTCATCCCTTGCTGTTGCTGTTGCTGTTATGTTGTAAATGTAATAACAAATTGGGGCCATAACAAATTGGGGGCTCAAGTCCGGGACAGAACATTGTGTGCGTCATTTATTGAAAATCTAACATTTCAAATTGTAAAATTGTTTTTTTGAATTTTCCTATATAAATATATTGACAGATCAACAGCAATGGATGATTTCTTGGCATCACCAACCGTTGAGGTTTTGAAGTCTTTTAAAAAGACAGAACTGCTAGAAATTTGCAGACATGGCAAGACTGGCTAGAGAGATAGTTGAATATTACATTGATGAAAATGTGTTTGCATCAGGAGATCTGGAACAGTTTCCAGTGGAAAATCCAAAGATAGAAATGGAACTTAAATTAAAAATGCTAGAGATTGAAAGGGAGGAAAAAGAAAAACAGAGAATTTGAAAGGGAAGAAAAAGAAAAACAAAGGCAGTTTGAGTTAGAAAAATTAGCAAGAGAAGAGATTGAAAGGGAGGAAAAAGAAAAACAAAGAGAATTTGAGAGGGAAGAAAAAAAAACAAAGACAGTTTGAGTTAGAAAAATTTGCAAGACAGAGAGATTTTGAATTAGAGAAATTCGATAGAGAAGAAAGACTCCAAATGGAGCAACTAAAAATAAAAATAGCAACAGAAAATAAATTTCGGGCTAGCCAGGAGGTAAAACTGGTGCCTCCATTTGCAGAAAAGGATGTTGACAACTGTTTCCAGTGTTTTGAAAAGGTAGCAAAGAGTTGCCAGTGGCCAAAGGAACACTGGCCTCTGATGTTGCAAACTGTCCTCAAGGGTAAAGCTCAACAAGCCTATTCGGCTTTGTCTGCAGATGATTCCTCTGATTATGAGGTTGTCAAAAAGGTTATTTTGAGAGCTTATGAGTTGGTTCCAGAGGCTTACCGACAGAAATTCAGAGGTCTGAAGAAATCTGAAAATCAGACTTATGTGGAATTTGCTAATGAGAAGAAGGTTTGCTTTGAGCGCTGGTGTACTTCTATGGAGGTCAAGGATGATTTCAACTCACTAAAAGAGATGGTGTTGGTTGAAGAATTCAAGAACTGTGTTAAAGATGATGTTAAGACCTACCTTAATGAGAAGCAAGCACTGAACTTGCAATCAGCTGCCAAATTTGCAGATGAATATGTTCTCACACATAAGTCTAAATTTCAGTTTAGCAGTAACAATAGATGGTTACAATTTCAGGAAAAAGGGAAGGGTGATACCCAAGATTCCTCACCCAAAGACAAAGACAAATCTGGTGATGGTGCTCAGAAATCCAGAAACAGGTCTGATCAAAGTGTGAAAGCTGACAGTGACAAAAGTGGTCTAGTTTGCAGTTATTGCAAGAAACCTGGTCATGTTAAAACTAACTGTTGGTTCCTTAAAGCTAAGAAAGAAAAAGAAAAGGATACCAAACCAAATGCCTTTGTGAAAACAAGGTTAGAAACCCCTGTAGTAGATAACCGATCTGCTAAATTACCTGCTTCTTGTGGGGCTAAAAAGCCTAATACAGCTGACTTTGTGAGGGAGGAATTTCTTCCATTTGTGTCCGAGGGATTTGTGGCTCTGAATGAGCATACTACTCTTGTCCCCATATATATCCTAAGGGATACCGGAGCTTCTCAGTCACTTTTGTTGATGGACTCCTTGGAGTTACGTGATGAGACCGCTTCAGGGGATTTCATACTTGTACAAGGTATTGAAGGGAGGACTGTATCTGTACCCCTGCGCTCTATATTCTTGAAGTCAGATTTAGTTACAGGACAGGTAAAGGTGGGACTTATGTCAAGTCTACCTATAAAGGGTGTTTCTCTGTTGCTAGGCAATGACCTGGCTGGGGGCAAAGTAGTTCCCCCTGTACATCTTACTTCACAGCCGAGCACTGAAGATGGGGATGAGGACCCATCTCTGTATCCTTCTTGCGCAGTGACTCGTGCTATGGCCAAGAAGGCTAAAGAAGAAGATGTTGTGGTGCCGTCCAGCACATTGAATAGTCAGGACTCAGGTGGTTCGCCTCATGACTCTGATTGGCCTACTATGGTTTCTCCGTCTAAAAACTTATCAGACGCTTTTATCAGTTCATTGTTCAGCCAGCCAGATGGGTTTGGTGATTCTGATGTGTCTGGAGACTTGTCTCTGTCCAGAAAGCGGTTGATTGAGGAGCAAACTGATGATCCTGAAATTTGTGCCCTAAGGAGGAGAGCCCTTCCTGATAAAGAAATAGACGCAGTTCCAGTTGGGTATTATCTCAAGAATGGTGAGCTGATGCGGAAGTGGCGCCCTCCTGATATCCCTGCCAATGCAGATTGGGCAGTGGTCAGGCAAATTGTTGTTCCGAAGGTCTACAGGAATGAGATCTTAGCAATGGCTCATAGTTTACCTTTAGGAGGTCATCTTGGTGTTAACAAGACTGTTGATAAGATCATGAAACACTTCTTTTGGCCTGGGCTTCGGAAAGACGTTTCCAACTTTTGCAAAACCTGTCACACTTATCAGGTAGTTGGAAAACACCAGTTAGACCCACCTGCAGCTCCATTGCAGCCTATCCCAGCATTTGGGGAGCCATTCTCTAAGGTCATTGTTGATTGTGTTAGTCCATTACCCAAGACAAGATCTAGAAATCAGTACTTGTTGACAATCATGTGTGCATCTACCAGATTCCCCGAAGCCATACCTCTACGTAACATCAAGGCAACTGCAATCTCGAAGGCTTTGATAAAGTTCTTCACGTTGTTTGGCCTTCCCAGGGAAATTCAGTCAGACCAAGGTAGCAATTTCACTTCAGGATTGTTTCAGCAGGTTGTGTATGAACTAGGTGCAAAGCAGATTCTTTATAATGCCTATCATCCAGAAAGTCAGGGTGCCTTAGAGCAGTTTCATTCCACTCTCAAGACAATGATGAGGACTTATTGTTATGACCATGAGAAAGACTGGGATGAAGGTGTTCATTTGCTGTTGTTTGCAGCTAGAGAAGCAGTGCAGGAGTCTACTGGATTCAGTCCATTTGAGCTAGTGTTTGATCATGAAGTGAGAGGACCTTTGCTATTATTGAGTGAACAATGGCAAGAGGAAGAGCCGCACATCAGTCTGTTAGACTATGTTAGCAAGTTCAAATAAAGATTGCGTGCAGCTTGTGACCTAGCCAAAGAGAACTTGAAATCAAGTCAGGGAAAAATGAAAACTTGGTATGATCATAAGGCTAGAAGCCGTGAGTTTAAACCAGGAGACAAGGTCCTTGTGTTGTTTCCCTTGCAGTCCAATCCATTGCAGGCTAGATTTCATGGTCCTTATGAAATTCTGACAAAACTCAATGATCTCAATTACATTGTGAAGACATAGGAGAAAACCAAAACAATTGTGTCACATTAACATGCTGAAGCCTTATCATGACAGAAATGCTAGGGTTGCAGCTGTCACTTCAGATCCTCCAATGGCTGAGATGTGTGAAGATGAGGGGGAGTTTCAAGATGATGAACCTAGAATTAAAGCTGAAGTTCTTTCATGTAAATTGTCAAATTCTGAAGTGTTGCAAAATCTTGATGTAAAATTCCAGCACTTAGAACCCTCACAGAGAGATCAGTTTGAGAGGTTGATCAAGAAATATGAGCATCTGTTTCCTGATGTTCCAAAGAGAGTTTCTATAGCCTCTCATGATGTAGATGTTAGTGATGCCAAACCAATAAAACAGCATCCGTACCGGATGAATCCTGAAGAGAGAAAGATTGCTGAGAAAGAGGTTGAGTACATGTTAGAACATGATATTATCAGACCCTCCAACTCAGATTGGAGTTGACCCTGTGTGCTAGTTCCAAAACCTGATGGAAGTACTAGATTCTGTACAGATTATCGCAAAGTCAATGCTGTAACTAGACCTGATGTGTTTCCAATACCTATGATTGATGATTGTATTGATAGAGTTGGGCAAGCAAAGTTTCTGACCAAGATTGATTTATTGAAGGGTTATTGGTGTGTGCCTTTAACTGAGAGGGCCAAGAGCATCTCTGCTTTTGCCACACCATCTGGATTGTACCAGTATGAAGTCCTACCCTTTGGCATGAAAAATGCCCCAGCCACGTTCCAAAGGATGATACAGTCTACAATCGCCGGATTGCCACACACGAGTGCATACATCGATGACCTGATCACATGGAGTGACTCCTGGGAAGAACATCTAAAAGATGTAGAGACGTTGTTCCAGCGCCTGACCCAGGCTAACCTGACTGTTAACCTGAACAAGAGTGACTTTGGTTGTGCTACTGTCACCTATCTTGGCTACGTCATAGGCCAGGGTAAGGTGGCACCCATAAATGTTAAAGTCCAAGCCATCATGGACTTTCCAGTTCCTGACAACAAAAAAGCTTTGCGCCGCTTCCTTGGAATGATCGGGTACTACCGCAAGTTCTGCAAGAACTTTGCTGAGACTGCTCTCAGTCTAACTAACCAACTGAAGAAAGGCGTAAAGTTCACTTGGGATGATGCATGCCTGAGAGCCTTCGATTGCCTGAAGTCTCTGCTGTGTCACTTCCCCGTGCTCAAATCTCCTGACTTCAAAACCGTTCTCCATCGCGGTCGATGCTAGCGACCAAGCTTGTGGATCTGTGCTCCTACAGAGAAGTGACTCTGATGACATTGAGCATCCCGTGGCATACTTCTCCAGGAAGTTCAATCGCCACCAAAGGAACTATTCCACAATAGAGAAGGAGCTGTTGGCTCTGGTTCTATCTTTACAACACTTTGATGTTTATGTTTGTACAGGGCAAAAGCCAATGGTTGTGTACACAGACCACAATCTGTTAATGTTTTTGAGTAAGATGAAAAACAAGAATCGGAGATTGTTGAATTGGAGTTTGATTTTACAGGAGTTTGACTTGGAAATTAAGCATGTGAAGGGTACAGACAATGTAATTGCTGATTGCTTATCCCGTGTTCGAATGTGTACATATATGTATCACGTGTTTATTTGAATATTGTATGATATGTATATATAGACAAGTGTCCACTTAACCATTTTGTATTGAAAAGAAAAATTTTGCCTTTATGAGTCAAAATTTTTCCCTTTTGGAATGGAGGTGTAATGTGAATATAGGCCACTAGATGGCAGTATTTACCTTTTTTTAATTCAGCTCAGACTGGAGCTATGTTTGGACATGTTTCAGACATGTCTGGGGCAAGTCCCCGAAAATTAAAAAAAAAAGGTCTAAATGTGGGTGGGGTCTGCAAAAGAGTATATAAGGAGTAGAATTGAGACAGTAAAGTAGTAGGAGAAATTGCAAGAAGAAGGATACATGTGACCAGACCTGTCATTTCTGTTCAAGACCTGTGAAGTTTCTTTTGTGGATTTTTGCCTGCGTTTGAGCATTTTCCTTATCCAGGACATCACCAAGCCACCCCAACAAAGAGGGACTGTAAATATTTCTTTTTTTTGTTGTGTTCAATCTTGGTCATTAGTTGTAGGTTATTGTTAGTTGTTGTCTTTGTTAATTAAATGTGTTTAAGTTTGTAAACTGTGTCTGTCATCCCTTGCTGTTATGTTGTAAATGTAATAACAAATTGGGGCCATAACAGCAGCTATTCAAATGAGTGAAATGTGTTAGTTCACCATTTTGTTAATTGTTTGCATAATTCCAAATTTCCACCGTTCACAAGTTCTCTCAACTTCAATTGTTGTATTTGTGCCAACAGAAATATAATTTATTTCAGTTTAGTCTGGGCCACCATCCATCTCTTCGGCCATCCGTCCACCTATCACGCTTTCAGGCTGGATAAGTCTTCCCTTAAACTATACAGCAGACATTGATGAAATTTTGCATAGACACATAACTAATGATAATCTAAAATCAGTTTGAAAATCAATGCCACAGCTCAGTCATTTACAGAGTTATGTCCTTGGTCATTTATTTCCCTACTTGTTGTATTGGGCATTCAATCTGGACAGCTTTTCATGAAAATTAAGACAGCATAATGAATCTTTGCATAATTCTTCAATTGATACTATTGTTGAATGAGTTTGAAAATGACAGCCACAGTTCAAATATCAACAGAGTTTTGATATTTGATATGTCCCTTGTCATTGATTTTTATCCCCTTCCGTGAACCACTGCGGGGGATATAGGATTGGATTTCTTTCGTCTGTCCGTCCATCACACTTTCAATGGAGACAATTTAACTCAAAAACTATAACCGTTACATGGATCAACATTTGTACGCTTAATAAGCTAGTCATGATCTATGATGAGTTTGAAAATGGAAGTTGTCACGGCGTTGCGGCCCTTGATCGAGGCAGGGGATAATGATGACCATGTCATCTTGTTATCAAGCTTATTTTACTCAAATGCCATGTCCCCCACCAAGACTTCATCCCTGGATCCCTGATTATTATATCAAATTCTGAAATGTTGGCAGCTATAGTGAAAGGAACGGGCTTTGACTCCAAATGCAGATCAGCATCGGCAGGGCGTTTATTAGGGTTAACACAGCTCATGGTCAAATAGAAGCAGATCGATAGCCAAGCAAACAGAGCAATGCAGAATAGTCAGAATCAGAATCAGGGGACAAGCAGAAATATTCGGTAACCAGAAAATCAATCCACACAAAGACAGTAACAATAGGGGTTGAGCTAACTTGCAGTGGTTCTCAAATTCGGTCCTGGCGCCCCCCTGTGTATGCTGGTTTTTGTTCCAGCCGCAACTGCAATTCTAGGATTTAAACAAGCTGTTGATTTTTATTTTAATTAGGTGCATTTATGCAAATATCCACAGGTTCCTCATTGGTGAAACTCTTAACACATGGAGGTAAAACCCGACAATTTACTTGGCAAACAATGGAGTCACACCTGTTGTGTTTTCTGTTGATTTTATTTGGTTCAGGCAGGTTATTTGGGAAAAACTCAAAACACCTGCATTCAGAAACCTAATTTGGAGCTTATTGATTTTCTCAGTCTAATTTGATCTGTTTAAAAAAAAGTTTACCTGAAAATCCCAGCAATATTGAAAATTAAGCACAAGATGTTCAAGGGTTTTTATTCACCGTAGCAGAATGGATGTGTCCATCCAAATGTGACTTAAGATGGTAAATAACTACTCTAAACATGGAATGCTGCTAATTAAGACAAAGTAACAGCTTAAGATCTTAGAATTGCAGTTGTGGCTGGAACAAAAACCAGCATACACAGGGGGGGCCCCAGGACCGAATTTGGGAACCACTGAGCTAAGGGAATGGAAGGGGAAGGAAAAGGGAATTGAATGGGATAAGGGAATAACACAGGAGAATCTAAACAGATGGGTACAAAATGGGAATAAGGGAGAACAGAGTACTAATCATTCAGCCAGCAATCAAACAACGTAATACAAACAATCAATAACAAGACTTACGGGAGATATAACAAGAACTGAGCAATCGACAATCGAAACCAGAAAAGCGCAGAAACGAGACTTAACCAAAGACGAGTTATGGGAAGAAAGGAGGCGACAGCAAGCTGCGGTAAAAATGCGTCTTTTAAACACAAACTAATCAGTGTAATCCCAGATAGAATGCAGGGCAGCTGTAGAGGAAGGCGGAACTAGAAAAGCAACGACGGTGATAGGAAAGCGAGGGGAAACAGGTGGAGTTCTAACTCTGATCTAACTAATCACCCGTGCCTCGCTAACTATTCTTCGGTGCGGATAGCCAATGAGAACAGCCAGAGAGAAGGAAGTGGAATTACCTCACCGAAGTATCGGGAAGAGAGTGTGAAGACTGACAAGACGCGACAAGACGGAAACGAAAGGAAAACATTCAAGACTAAAGACAGCGCAATCGTAACAGAAACATTCATACTCTGAACGAATAAATATGATAAATAAATAAATAGCAATTAAAATTACTAAAACATACTAAAAACAAACATACAAATCAGCGATTTCTAACATATTGGTCTTCAGTACAGGGCCTTTGTTGTAATCCGTGCAGAATGTGGTTTATTGATGTCTTCCTGGAAAATGCAAGGATTTCTCTGGAACAGCCAGCATCTAAATGGCAGCATATGTTGCTCCAAGTTCATACAAATCTTTCTCTATTAGTGGTGCCCTTCCAAAGGTGCTTATGGCATGTGCACCGACATACCCATGCCGCAACAGACACTGGCTTTTGAGCCGACGTTGATCCCTTTGTCATCTTTAGTCCCAAAAATATGATGGTTGTTTTTTTTTTTTTTAAAAAACAACTTTAAATGTTGACACATCAGAGCAAAATATAGGCAGCCACTGTCCATCTTAGAAGACATCAAACCCAGAGAAGGAGGTGGCACTTTTGGATAGATTTGCTCGATGATTTTGGTTTTGCATAGTAAAGCTTTAAAGCTTTAACTTACATCAGTGGATGAAGCAACAAATGGTGTTGATTGACAAAGGTTGAACAAGCCTATGTCATTAAATCCATTACAGTTGCATCACAGTGTTATGTTCCAATGTTTTGGTTTGTGTTTGTGTTGTTTCTTTTTTTTTTTGTCTGTCTTCCTGTTTTCTGGATTGTTGTAGGACGTCCAGATGACAGGCTGATTGTTTGTTCCTTCCATTGGTACCTCATTGGCAGTTGCATTTTATAAAAGGGGCGTCAATTCATCTGGTAGGGACGTCATGCAGTGCTTAGCCACGCAGCTCTCCATCAGGCCCTATCACACACTGCCACGCTTTGCCTCTTCGTTCGCCACTCACCACCCCTTCAAGCGCTCTTGTCACTGCCATCCTCTTCCATTGTAAAGTAGAGGCCAGGAGAAGGCTTCAGACAAATGCCTGCTTTCCAGGCTGCTTTCTTTCAATGAGTTTTTGTTTTTTGTGCACTTATTTTTCCCCACGTTTTGTATAATAAGCAATGTTAAGTCTATTATGCCTTGTTTCAATTTGGTTTCCGCCAATAGTGTCCTCTCACAATCTTTCTGTTCACGTCCATTACCCTAGACGAGGATGTAACAAGAAAAAATTTTTCTTGAACCCAAACTTTTTATCTTACTGGCCCTATGGGTCGATAGGCTATAGTCATGGTTTGGCGTCCATTGTCTGATGTCCGGAACATTTTTATGCCCCCGGAATCGAAGATTCAGGGGCATATAGTTTTTCCGTCCGTCCGTCCGTCCGTTTGTCTGCAGTGGGGGGGGGGACTTTAACCTGCAATACTTTAACCTGCCGCCGGGGGCATCCGTGTTCCATGAACACAGCTTGTTTATCTTATTTGCGGCCAGATTTATTTTTTTTTGTAAATTTGTCAAACGTACTGCAAGACCATATCTCCAGACATTTTTTTCAAATTGTTGATTGAATCATTTTTGTCCATTTTATGGGCCCTTAAAATTTTGACCCCAATGTTAAAGGTGGGGCTTAGAAATTTAAAAAAATTATTTCTCAAAAACTGTTCAAAATTTTTTTTTCTAAATTAGGCAATCAAGTTACCTTGGCACCCTCAATGTACAGTGCGAGCACCATTTGTTTGGAATTGACGGAAGTGGGTCTTATGTATTTAACATCCTAAAGTTGCTTTCACACCAGACACGAAACAAATTTTTCACACGACAGATTACATTCAAAGTCAAGGCAGAGATGCGAATACACACATTTTTTCGTACATATACATTGGCATGCTTGCTATAACATTATAGATATCGATATCTCTTTATCTCTCTAGCTAGGTAGTCAAATAGGTAGCTCGCTCGCGATTGTTCCATTGTAAGCACTGAAGCCTTTTTAGCTTGCTAGCCAGTTGGCCATGTAGCTAAATACTTTGGCGTGTTAGCTACGACACACAGTTCGATATCACTTTGGCTTGCTAGCTAGGAAGCCAACTAACTCACTAACAAGTATGACAGTGTATGCATTGAACGCAAACTGCAGCCTTTGTTGCTCGCTAGCCATTTGGCTATGTAGCTGAGTACATTGGCACGCTAGCTGTACTATTGCTAGCAAGGTAGCCAACTAGCTCGCCAGTGAGTAAGACTGTACGCAAACTGTAGCCTTATTTTGTCGGCATAATCATGACACGCATTAAGGCCTGCAAGTTGAGAGCCAAAAACATCAGCTAGTAAGTGTGCGTGGTTTTTGATTCCTCATTTGGGCTGAAATAACAAAAAATTGCTTGCTTGCTGCCGATAAATGTCAGTTAGGTGTGGTAAGTGATGAATAGTTGAATGAAGTTTATCAAATCAATTGACAATTAGGGGTGTAACGGTACACAAAAATCTCGGTTCGGTACGTACCTCGGTTTTGAGGTCACGGTTCGGTTCATTTTCGGTACAGTAAGAAAACAAAATGCTAAATATAAATGTGCTAGTTGTTTATTACACACTTTTGTGCTTTTAACAATAGGAACATTAGCCTATACAAAGCTAGAATTCTGCTAAAAAATATAAATACAATATTCTGAATTGTAGATATTTTGAAAAACAAAATAAAAATAAATAACATTGGCTGAGACTGTTTCTTTAAAAACAAATCTTTTCTCCATCTAATGTGCAAAATTGAACAGTTGCAACACTGAGCAGTTTCAAGTTGTTGCTCAGATTAAATAACACAAATAAGATTCAGACTGTTTCTTTAAAAACAAATCTTTTCTCCATCTAATGTGCAAAATTGAACAGTTGCATCACTGAACAGTTTCAAGTTGTTGCTTGGATTAAATAATATGAATAAGGCTCAGACTGTTTCTTTAAAAACAAATCTTTTCTCCATTTGATGTGCAAAATCCATCTGTTGTGAGTGCAATGGCAGATGCAGAGGACAGAACTTGGGTAACAGCAGCTTTTGTTTTTTCATAAAGGCCCGGTATGATTTTCTGGTTAAAATGTGGGCGAGAAGGTAACTGATATCGGGGCTCAATTACCTTTATCATGTGTTTGAAGCCAGCGTTCTCTACCACTGAATAGGGTCTTAAATATGCAGCTATAAAAACACCAACGGCATTTGTTATTGCTTTAGCCCGATCTGGCTCACCAGGGAAAGACTGTTTAAATGCGGTGAGGAGCTGTGTTTGTACTACGCTCGTCTTTCTCTTCGTTGTAGCGATGTTCGCGTGGGGGTGGTGCTGTTTCAAATGTGTTAACAGGTTTGACGTGTTGCCAGAAACATACCCGATCTCGGACGAACAATGTCGGCAAACCGCTTTGGTTTTATCAACCTCTCTTTGTCCCCGTTTATATTTCACCGGGAAGCCGAAGTGTTCCCAAACGGGAGATCGTAATGTCGCGGGAGGGTCCTCAAGCTCTGGCTTATTGCCAATGCTAGCGGCATTAGTATTAGCCATCACGTCCGCTACAACTGCTGTTCGTTGTGTCTCAGTGTGCGCAACTGCGCATGTGCGGCTGCAGCATGCTCTGCTCCACAACGTGCGGTCCCGGTCCTCTACTTAATGTCTGTGTGGAAACTCGTTCGGTACGCCTCCGTTCCGAACCGAGCACCCCGTACCGAAACGGTTCAACACAAATACATGTACCGTTACACCCCTATTGACAATATATCACACTATTTTTCAATTCACTTGATAATTTATGACAAATATTTCAATTCACATGCATTTTCATCACCCCCATTTTTAATTCACATGCATTTTCATCGCCTCCATTTTTAATTCACATGCATTTTCATCACCTGCATTTTTATCAATTTATTTTTGTTACTTCCACCCCTCATGCAGATAGAGCCAAGGTTTGTATAAGAGACATTTAGAAAGTCATATATGAAGTTGATTTGGTGACCTCAACTTGACCTTCTGTGAACTTAATAGTTCTCATTTGACATAATAAATTTTCAATGACTTTTATCAGCAAAATTGCTTCAGAGTTTGGGAATGTATTACAGACATATATGAGCAGGGTTATATCTAGAGCGTTTGCCGAAGATGCTGCGCCATGCTTGATTCTGTTCTGCCGTAGCTGCCCCTTTTCTAATTAAATCCCGCCATAGCTGCCTTTTTTCGACGTAAAACCCGTCACAGTGGGCCTTCTGTTCCCAAGGGAAGTCCACCACGGCTCCTTCAAGTAACTGCACCACCCATAAATTCGTCACTTGCTGTGCTTGACGATCACCGTAGTTGATCTCTCCGTTCGACCTCGCTCACAGAAAATGACAGTATACAGAAACCCAGCGCTGCAAATGTGTTGCGTATTCCCAGGTATTCACATTGATTGCCGCCATACATAGGGGTGGGTTTCCTGTCATTTCTCGGAATTCAGTCATATTATTCATGTTATGAGCATAAAAATCATCAGATTAGCATGCTAACTTGTAAAAAAAGACTTGAGCAGATTGCAAAATTGGTGAACAAGGAACATCATTTGATCACTGAAATTTTCCAGTTGGAAGTACAAATCACCAAAGTGTTGATCAACTTGAATGATAAGATTTTTATAACGCAAATTGCAGTTGTCTGGCGAGAACTCTGTAGTGTAATTATGACACATGAACGACCTGGGCAGGGCCAGTCATTCTTTATTTGCAGTCGATATATTCATTCATGTCATGTTTCCAAAACTGTGGCATGCAATCTAAATAGAGAGATTTAGTCCCACTTTTGATTACTCTATTATTGCCCTATATCAAATCGGATCATGCCTGTTTCAAGTTAAGTTACCCAATAATAAACATTGTTTTCAGCCAGTCAAAGTCAACAAAACTTATCCCATTGCTATGTGGTTTTGGGAATCGCAAGTACCCCACTTCTCCCAAAACATGCACAGTGAGCTCTGATCATTCAAATAAATAATGTTGTGACATCAAAATGGGACTAAGATGGGAGTGCCTTGTGTTACTGGATTTCAATGGGGATGATTCCTTTTACATCTCTGATCAGATGTTAAACAACATTTAACGTCCTAAAGTCGGTTTCACACCGGATGGGAAACTAATTTTTCGCACGGCAGATTACATTCAAAGTCAATGCAAAGACGCGAATACTTGCGAAAAGGTGTGTATTCGCGTCTTGGCATTGACTTTGAATGCAATCTGTCGTACGAAAAAAATCCTTTTGCATCCGGTGTGAAAGCACCTTAATTTTCCTCATTTCTGGAGGACATTCACAGTAATTATCACTGGGAATCATTAATCTCTCTTCAACGATGAAAAGCTGCAGTGCCCAGTTTTCTTCACATTAGATATTAGGAACAATGTGGACTGTGGAAGTGTTATTTTAGGGGACTTTTTTTCTTGGTCTTAGAAATTGCCATGCATCAACGGTACAGAAAAAAAAACTGCAGCCTGCAAAAAGGACACCATAAACACTTGACCAACAAAAAAGGCTGAAGACTGTTTTCATTATTATTCTTTCCACAAATTTTGATCAAAGTTTTTATTTTTACTACTGATGTTCAACTCTTCTTTTTTTTTTGACAACTTTCAGCAATGTTCTTTTGTGGATTGATCTGTAAAGTAGTTCTTCTCAGTCTCATGCTTGCAGGATTTTTAAACAGTGCTTTTTATACGCCCCAAGAAACAATACTGTCCTCCAATACCATACATGACTCCACAATCCTAATTATATTTCATGTGACATCATGAGCAGGTGAGATATAAAATGGCATTTACAATATACAGTGCTGTAAAAAAAAAAAGTATTTGCCTTTGCCCCTTCCTGATTTCTTATTCTTTTGCATATATTTTTACACTTCAATGTTTCAGATCATCAAACACATTTTAATATTAGACAAAGATAACCAGAGTAAATAAAAAAATGCAGTTTTAAAAATGATGATTTTATTTTATAACCCCTAAAAAATTGCAGCACAGAATCTCACTATTATCTGTGCCAAAGTGTATTCTAACCAAGTAAATGAGAGCAAAATTAGAGATTTGAGTTCGGGAATGTCTAGGTGGCCTATCCAAGCTGACAGGGTGTTCTCAGACACCAAACTGTAGAACTTATTTAATTTCACTTATGTGTGATTCTATGCCAAATCATCAGATTTCAGAGAAAGTTCCCGACTGACCATCTCAGATTTCCTTCATATTTTTTATTTTGATGTACTTGTTACTAATAACTGCTGTGCAAAATTTTAGGCCAATATCTTTACTTGTTTTAGAGATATTAAGCCTTCAAAAAGGGTACGTGGCCCCATATTAGCATAAAAACGAGTACTACATTGAAACATCCATAGTTTCATGGCTAATAAGTTTTAAACTTTTCGCAGTAAATAGTTCAAATTTTCACACGATTCTTTGATATAACTAGGCTTATGCCGTCGGAGGCGAAGGCTGGGGGTATTTCCTTGAACAGACCTTGAATAGACTTTCATTTGAACTTAATTTCGAGTGAATCGGTCAAATGGTAATTTTCCATCACAAAGCGCTGCCTGGTGGCAAAATATTGAACCATACAGGTATGATGTCATCATGTGACACGTTGTGAGGTCATGACCTTGCTGTTGCACATAGTTTCATGTCATTTGGAGAAATAGTTCCAAAAATATAGCAAAAATGGTGAATTTTATGTGACAAAGCTCCACCTTGTGTCAAAATTTTGAACCAAACAGGTAAAATCTCAACGTATTACACATCCTCAGGTCATGACCTTTCATTTACACTTGATTTCAGGTCAATCGGACAAATATTTCCAGAGATATGATAAAAACAGTGATTTTTTCAGTTTTTGGCCCCTGGTGGCCAATCTAGAAATTGTAAATTGTCCAAACTCAAATCAGTTCCTCTTTATGATACTTACTTATATGCAAAACTTGGAATTTCGAATTGAAATATTACTGCAGTTATCACGTTAACACTGAAATCAGTTTTTGGCCCCTGGTGGCCAATCTAGACATTGTTAATTGTCCAAAATCGAATCAGTTCTTCCTCTTTATGATACTTACTTATGTGCAAAATTTGAAATTTGTAATTGAAATATTACTGAAGTTATTGCATTAACACGTAGTGCGGCGGCGGCGGCCGGACCAAAAACATAATATCCCCCGGAACGCCATTCGGCGTTTGGGGATATAATAAGGCTCTGTACACAGAAGGAGAGCTTTGTATGGAACACATTTGCAGATTTATGGCATGCCAAATATGGCTTTCTGGAATGCGCGTTTGTCCATGGTAGCAATTTTGGCTCTCTATATCTCCAGATTTAATAATACCAGATGTCTGATTCTTTTTAGTATATGAGACATGTTACAGTACTATCAGGAATGCATGTTATATTTGTAACAAAACACACATCCCACATCTGGTGGGAGCAAATCCATGACAATGTAACCTTGTGAATGGCATTTTTGCATGTCATAAAACCTTCTACAACCCCAATTCCGAAATAGTTGGCACAAAGTGTAAATTGTGAATAAAATCAAAACGCAATGACTTTCAAATCACACCAGCCATTATTGTATTCACAATAGAACAGAGATAACATAGCAAATGTTGAAAATGAAAAATGTTACAATTTTATCAACAACATGAGCTCACTCAAATTTGATGGCTGCTACAGCTCTCAAAAAAGTTGGGACAGGTTTACCATGGTGTAGCATCCCTTCTTCTTTTTGACACAGAGTGGAGGTGTCTGGGCATTGAGGAGACAAGTTTCTTGAGTTTAGCCATTGGAATTTAATCCCACTCTTATTTAATATAGGCTTCCAGCTGCTGGAGAGTTTTGGGTCTCCTTTGATGGACTTTTTGTTTAATTATGCGCCAAATGTTCTCAAACAGTGAAAGATCAGGACTGCAGGCAGGCCAGTTCAGCAAGTGGACTCTTCTACTATGAGGGGATGCTGTTGTAATAGCTGCAGTATGTGGTTTTGCATTGTCCTGCTGAAATTCACAACGCCTTCCCTGGAGTAGATGTCATCTGGAGGGGAGCATATGTTGCTCTAAAACCTTGATTTACCTTTCAGCATTCATGGTGCTTTTTAAAACATGCAAGGGTCCCACACCATATGCACTAATTCATCCCCATACCATCAGAGATGCTGGCTTTTGAACTGAACACTGATAAAAGGACGGGTGGTTTTTCTCCTCTTTTGCCCAGAGGACATAACACCCATGATTTCCAACAAGAATATCACTTTGCCACTTTACTACAGTCCATATCAAATGAGCCTTGGCCCATAGAATATGGCGGTGCTTCTGAATCATGCTTATCAATGGCTTCTTTTTTGCATGATAGAGTTTTAGGTGGCATCTGTGGATGGCACAGCGGACTGTATTTACAGACAGTGGTTTCTTGAAGTTTTCCTGGGGCGATTTAGTAATGTCAATACAGAATTATGCCAGTGTATGATGCAGTGGCGTCTGAGGGTCCGAAGATCACAGGCATCACAGGAAAGGTCTTCAGCCTTGTCCCTTATGCACAGAGATTTTTCCAGTTTTTCTGAATCTTTTGATGATGTTATGCACTGTTGATAATGAGACCTTGAAAGCCTTTGTAATCGAACGTTGAGGAACATTGTTTTTAAAGTATTTCACAATTTTTTTTTGTTATGGCCCCAATTTGTTATTACAATTTACAACACAACAGCAACAGCAAGGGATGACAGACACAGTTTTAAAAACTTAAACACATTTAATTTTTAACAAAGACAAATAACGACTAAACTAATATTCTGACCAAGATTGAATACAAAAAACAGAAATATTTACAGTTTCCTGGTGATGTGCTGGGTGAGGAAAAAAAAAAAGCTCAAACACAGGCATTTTCCACAAAAGAAACTTCACAGGTCTTGAACAGAAATGACAGGTCTGGTCACACGTATCCTTCTTCTTGCAATTTCTCCTCCTACTACTGTCTCAATTCTTTTCCTTATATACTCTTTTGCAGACCCCACCCACATTTAGACCTCTTTTTTTTTTATTTTCGGGGACTTGCCCCAGACATGTCTGAAACATGTCCAAACATAACCCCAGTCTGAGCTTAACAAAAAAAAGGTGAATAGTGGCCTCTATTCACATTACACCTCCATTCCAAAAGGGAAATATTTTGACTTACAAAGGCAAAATTTTTTCTTTTAAATACAACAAAATGGTTAAGTAGACACTTATGTGTACATATATATCATACAATATTCAAATAAACACGCGATATATATATACATATTCAAACACGGGATAAGCAATCAGCAATTACATTGTCTGTACCCTTCACATGCTTAATTTCTAAGTCAAACTCCTGTAAAATCAAACTCCAATTCAACAATCTCCGATTCTTGTTTTTCATCTTACTCAAAAACATTAACGGATTGTGGTCTGTGTACACAGCCATTGGCTTTTGTCCTGTACAAACATAAACCTCAAAGTGTTGTAATGAAAGGACCAGAGCCAACAGTTCCTTCTCTATTGTGGAATAGTTCCTTTGGTGGCGATTGAACTTCCTGGAGAAGTATGCCACGGGATGCTCAATGTCATCATAGTCACTTCTCTGTAGGAGCACAGATCCACAAGCTTAGTCGCTAGCATCGACCGCGATGGAGAACGGTTTGTTGAAGTCAGGAAATTTGAGCACGGGGAAGTGACACAGCAGAGACTTCAGGCGATCGAAGGCTCTCTGGCATGCATCATCCCAAGTGAACTTTACGCCTTTCTTCAGTTGGTTAGTTAGACTGAGAGCAATCTCAGCAAAGTTCTTGCAGAACTTGCGGTAGTACCCGATCATTCCAAGGAAGCGGCGCAAAGCTTTTTTGTTGTCAGGAACTGGAAAGTCCATGATGGCTTGGACTTTAGCATTTATGGGTGCCACCTTACCCTAGCCTATGACGTAGCCAAGATAGGTGACAGTAGCACAACCAAAGTCACTCTTGCTCAGGTTAACAGTCAGGTTAGCCTGGGTCAGGCGCTGGAACAACGTCTCTACATCTTTAAGATGTTCTTCCCAGGAGTCACTCCATGTGATCAGGTCATCGATGTACGCACTGGTGTGTGGCAATCCGGCGATTGTAGACTGTATCATCCTTTGGAATGTGGCTGGGGCATTTTTCATGCCAAAGGGTAGGACTTCATACTGGTACAATCCAGATGGTGTGGCAAAAGCAGAGATGCTCTTGGCCCTCTCAGTTAAAGGCACACACCAATAACCCTTCAATAAATCAGTCTTGGTCAGAAACTTTGCTTGCCCTACTCTATCAATACAATCATCAATCCTAGGTATTGGAAACACATCAGTTCTAGTAACAGCATTGACTTTGCGATAATCTGTACAGAATCGAGTACTTCCATCAGGTTTTGGAACAAGCACACAGGGTGAACTCCAATCTGAGTTGGAGGGTCTGATAATATCATGTTCTAACATGTACTCAACCTCTTTCTCAGCAATCTTTCTTTTTTCAGGATTCATCCGGTACGGATGCTGTTTTATTGGTTTGGCATCACCAACATCTACATCATGAGAGGCTATGGGAACTCTTTTTGGAACATCAGGAAACAGATCCTCATATTTCTTGATCAACCTCTCAAACTGATCTCTCTGTGAGGGTTCTAAGTGCTGGAGTTTTACATCAAGATTTTGCAACACTTTAGAATTCGACAATTTACATGAAAGAACTTCAGCTTTAATTCTTGGTTCATCATCTTGAAACTCCCCCTCATCTTCACACGTTTCGACCATTGGAGAATCTGAAGTGACAGCTGCAACCCTAGCATTTCTGTCATGATAAGGCTTTAGCATGTTAATATGACACAATTGTTTTGGTTTTCTCCTATCTGGAGTCTTCACAATGTAATTGAGATCATTGAGTTTTGTCAGAATTTCATAAGGACCATGAAATCTAGCCTGCAATGGATTGGACTGCAAGGGAAACAACACAAGGACCTTGTCTCCTAGTTTAAACTCACGGCTTCTAGCCTTATGATCATACCAAGTTTTCATTTTTTCCTGACTTGATTTCAAGTTCTCTTTGGCTAGGTCACAAGCTGCACGCAATCTTTCCTTGAACTTGCTAACATAGTCTAACAGACTGATTTGCGGCTCTTCCCCTTGCCATTGTTCACTCAATAATAGCAAAGGTCCTCTCACTTCATGACCAAACACTAGCTCAAATGGACTGAATCCAGTAGACTCCTGCACTGCTTCTCCAGCAGCAAACAACAGTAAATGAACACCTTCATCCCAGTCTTTCTCATGGTCATAACAATAAGTCCTAATCATTGTCTTGAGAGTGGAATGAAACCGCTGTAAGGCACCCTGACTTTCTGGATGATAGGCACTCGAAAGGATCTGCTTTGCACCTAGTTCATACACAACCTGCTGAAACAATCCTGAAGTGAAATTGCTACCTTGGTCTGACTGAATTTCCCTGGGAAGGCCAAACAACGTGAAGAACTTTATCAAAGCCTTCCAGATTGCAGTTGCCTTGATGTTACGTAGAGGTATGGCTTCGGGGAATCTGGTAGATGCACACATGACTGTCAACAAGTACTGATTTCCAGATCTAGTCTTGGGTAATGGACCAACACAATCAACAATGACCTTAGAGAATAGCTCCCCAAATGCTGGGATAGGCTGCAATGGAGCTACAGGTGGGTCTAACTGGTGTTTTCTAACTACCTGACAAGTGTGACAGGTTTTGCAAAAGTTGGAAATGTCTTTCCGAAGCCCAGGCCAAAAGAAGTGTTTCATGATCTTATCAACAGTCCAGTTAACACCAAGATGACCTCCTAAAGATCTCATTCCTGTAGACCTTCGGAACAACAATTTGCCTGACCACTGCCCAATCTGCATTGGCAGGGATATCAGGAGGGCACCACTTCCGCATCAACACACCATCCTTGAGATAATACCCAACTGGAACTGCGTCTATTTCTTTATCAGGAAGGGCTCTCCTCTTTAGTACACAAATTTCAGGATCATTAGTTTGCTCCTCAATCAACCGCTTTCTGGACAGAGACAAGTCTCCAGACACATCAGAATCACCAAACCCCTCTGGCTGGCTGAATACAGAACTGATAAAAGTATCTGATAAGTCCTCAAATGGAGAAACCATAATAGGCCAATCAGAGTCATGAGGCGAACCACCTGAGTCCTGACTATTCAATGTGCTGGACGGCACCACAACATCTTCTTCTTTAGCCTTCTTGGCCATAGCACGAGTCACTGCGCAAGTAGGATACAGAGATGGGTCCTCATCCCCATCTTCAGTGCTCGGCTGTGAAGTAAGATGTACAGGGGGAACTACTTTGCCCCCAGCCAGGTCATTGCCTAGCAACAGAGAAACACCCTTTATAGGTAGACTTGACATAAGTCCCACCTTTACCTGTCCTGTAACTAAATCTGACTTCAAGAATATAGAGCGCAGGGGTACAGATACAGTCCTCCCTTCAATACCTTGTACAAGTATGAAATCCCCTGAAGCGGTCTCATCACGTAACTCCAAGGAGTCCATCAACAAAAGTGACTGAGAAGCTCCGGTATCCCTTAGGATATATATGGGGACAGGAGTAGTATGCTCATTCAGAGCCACAAATCCCTCTGACACAAATGGAAGAAATTCCTCCCTCACGAAGTCAGCTGTATCAGGCTTTTTAGCCCCATAAGAAGCAGGCAATTTAGCAGATCGGTTATCTACTACAGGGGTTTCTAACCTTGTTCTCACAAAGGCATTTGGTTTGGTATCCTTTTCTTTTTCTTTTTTAGCTTTAAGGAACCAAGAGTTAGTTGTAACATGACCAGATTTCTTGCAATAACTGCAAACTAGACCACTTTTGTCACTGTCAGCTTTCACACTTTGATCAGACCTGTTACTGGATTTCTGAGCACCATCACCAGATTTGTCTTTGTCTTTGGGTGAGGAATCTTGGGTATCACCATAACCCTTTTTCTGAAATTGGGACCATCTATTGTTACTGCTAGACTGAAATTTAGACTTATGTGTGAGAACATATTCATCTGCAAATTTGGCAGCTGACTGCAAATTCAGTGCTTGCTTCTCATTAAGGTAGGTCTTAACATCATCTTTAACACAGTTCTTGAATTCTTCAACCAACACCATCTCTTTTAGTGAGTTGAAATCATCCTTGACCTCCATAGAAGTACACCAGCGCTCAAAGCAAACCTTCTTCTCATTAGCAAATTCAACATAAGTCTGATTTTCAGATTTCTTCAGACCTCTGAATTTCTGTCGGTAAGCCTCTGGAACCAACTCATAAGCTCTCAAAATAACCTTTTTGACAACCTCATAATCAGAGGAATCATCTGCAGACAAAGCCGAATAGGCTTGTTGAGCTTTACCCTTGAGGTCAGTTTGCAACATCAGAGGCCAGTGTTCCTTTGGCCACTGGCAACTCTTTGCTACCTTTTCAAAACACTGGAAATAGTTGTCAACATCCTTTTCCGAAAATGGAGGCAGCAATTTTACCTCCTGGCTAGCCCGAAATTTATTTTCAGTTTGAATTTTAATTTTTAGATGCTCCATTTGGAGTCTTTCTTCTCTATCGAATTTCTCTAATTCAAAATCTCTCTGTCTTGCAAATTTTTTTAACTCAAATTCTCTTTGTTCCCTTTCTTTCTTCTCTTCTCTAGCTAATTTTTCCAACTCAAACTGCCTTTGTTTTTCTTTTTCTTCCCTTTCAATCTCTAGCATTTTTAATTTAAGTTCCATTTCTATATTTGGATTTTCCACTGGAAACTGTTCCAGATCTCCTGGTGCAAACACATTTTCACATTTAGACCTCTTTTTTTTTTATTTTCGGGGACTTGCCCCAGACATGTCTGAAATATGTCCAAACATAACCCCAGTCTGAGCTTAACAAAAAAAAGGTGAATATTCACATTACATTTTACGCAAGCTTTCACAGGTTGGAGAGCCTTTACTTTACTTCTGAGAGACTCTCTAAGACATCCCTTTTATAGCCAATCATGTTATACACCTGATGCCAGTTAACTTAATTACTTGCTACATTTCTTTCAGCTGATTCTCTTATATATTAATTGTTTTTACAGCCCTTTTCTGCCTATGTCCCAACTTTTTTGAGACCTGTTGCTGCAAGAAAATTCAAAATAAGCTGATTTTGTGGATAAAAATATAAACTGTCTCATTTTCAACGTTTGAAATGTTATCAATGTTGTATTGTATTTACATATTGGCTCATGTGATCTGAAAGTCATAGAATTTTGATTTTATTCACAATTTACACTTTGTCCCAACTATTTCAGAATTGGGGTTGTATTTTGAACAGCTTGAATAAAATAGTTTTCTTGAAAGCAACTTCATATTTGGAACATATATCAATTAGACTTTGTTCGTTTCACTGATTTAATTTTTTTTTCTGGTAGACTTTAGTCAGAATTTTGCATTCAAAATACAAGCTTTTTTTTCATTTTTAGGGGCCTAGATATGAGAAAGTATATTTTTTGTTCCAGATATAACATGTTTTCCTGATAGTGCCAAAATTGCTACCATGGACAAACGCGCATTCCAGAAAGCCATATTTGGCATGCAATAAATCTGCAAATATGTCACATACGAAGCTCTCCTTCTGTGTACAGAGCCTTATTATATTGAAGAATCGTGTGAAAATTTGAACTATTTAGTGCAAAAAGTTCAAAACTTCTTAGTCATGAAACTATGGCTGTTTCATGGTAGTACTCGTTTTTATGCTAAATATGGGGCCACGTCCCCTTTTTGATGGCTTGATATCTCCAAAACTAGTGGAGATATTGGCCTAAGATTTTGCACAGCACTTATTAGTAACAAGGACATTAAAATAAAAAAATAAGAAGAAAATCTGAGATGGTCAGTTGGGAACTTTTTCTGAAATCTGGTGATTTGGCATGGAATCACCCATAAGTGAAATTAAATAAGTCCTTCAGTTTTTTTTTTTTTTTTTTCTATCCCGCCACCACCCCCCCACTTTGGAGGACAACTTTATTAATTTAATCAGTTATATAATTAAGTATGAATCCTCCTACCATCACCCAACAAAACACACACACCACAAAAAACAAAAAAATAAAAAATAAATTAAAATAAAATAAAAAAAACTAAAATAAAATACAATACAATAAGGATTACATTCACAGAGTTTTATATTTTTGGCATTTGTAACCATTAGCTCATCCATTCCATCTCTTTGTTATTCCCAACCTTCAGCCTCCCGAATTTTATCCCATCTTTTGGCATAAATTACAAGATCCATCTCATAGGCCATCGCACACTCAATTCTACTGTAATACATGACAAAATTCTTGAATCTCTCAAGTCTTAACTCCCCAACAGATGTCAACCTGAAAATAAATATTTTTGCAAGATATACAATTATATTACATATTTGGTGTTTTTCTTTAGTTACATCACCCAGTAATACCTAAAATAAATCTAGTTGTATACTATTATACTGAGATATCCAATTTTGCACCTTTATCCAAAAAAGGGCTGTTACAGGACAGTACCAAAACAAATGGACTACTGACTCCGCTTCCTCTTGACAGAATCAACAGAGGGGTGACGGCTCAATTCCCCAGATATTTAGCATCTTTTTTGTTGCGAGAAACTTATATATTAGCTTATATTGAAAATATTTTATCTTTGAATCAAGTGATGTATTGTAAAGAATTTTGAAGACTTTATTCCATGGAATTGGTGTGTCTAACAAATTTTCCCAACTATCTAGAATTCTATATGGTGTCGCAACTAAATTCTTTGTTCTTAAGTAAAATGTGTATATATATTTATTAATCTTTATTTTCTTTAACCATTGTACCATTTTCATTTGAGGCAGACAGACTAAATGTCCTCCTGGTCTTTCAATAATTTTTGATTTCCAAGTATTTGGTAAAGCTCCAATAAGTTGATTATATTGTTGCAGTGTGCAGACAGTTCCATAAACACTAGTTAATTGTCTGTAGGACATAATTTTATTTTCCTCATTCACTATATCCTTTAAAAAAATAATTCCGTTATCGAACATGCGTTTCCAGAAAATCATTCTTCTATCAACAAGTATATTGGAATTTAACCATATTATTTGTTGTAGAACTTGTTCTGTATTTTCTGGTGGATGAAACTGAAATTGCAACCAACTCTGTAGAGCTTCTTCCAGAAAGGTGGAAACACTAAAAAACATGTCAGTAATTAACTTAATATGCACAGGTTTAATCTGCAGGAATGGGAAGAATCCTTTTTCAAACATAGGATGGACACTTTTAAGTAACTTACTGGAAAACCAGTTTGAATTGAAATAGAATTTTGGAATAAGGGAGGCCTTCAGTGAAAGATTTAAAGCTTTTAAATTTAATAATTTTAGGCCACCAGATACATAATCATTGTAGAAATACACACGTTTAATTTTATCAGGTTCGTCATTCCATATAAATTTAAATATCTTCTGTTCATAAATTTTGAAAAATGATTCTTTAGGAGTTGGTAATGCCATGAATAAATATGTAAACTGGGATACAATTAATGAATTAATCAGAGTTATTTTGCCATAAATGGTCAAATGTTTCCCTTTCCATGGGAGCAGAATTTTTTCAATTTTACTCAGTTTATTATTGAAATTAACCGTTGAAATTTCACTAATATCTTCTGGAATGTGTATACCGAGAACATTGACCGGTCCATCTGTCCAGTGAAGTGGTAGATTGCATGGATGAGTGAAATTTTTATTTTTCAAGGAACCAAGTCTCAGTATTTGACATTTTTTGTAATTAGGGTTCAGCCCAGATTGTTTTGAGTATTCATCCAGGTCTTTTGTAAGACTCTGAAGTGTTTCATAATCAGAATTCAGTAAAAAAATGGTATCATCGGCATACATTGAAATTTTTGTATTTAGATCTTGCATTTCTAGACCTTTGATATTATTATTTGCTCGTATATTTATAGCAAGTACTCCTATTGCCATAATAAACAGATACGGTAATAACAGGCAGCCCTGTTTCACTCCCCGAGAGAGTATAATGGGGTTTGAGAGATAACCATTATTTATAATTTTGGAGACGGAGTTATGATACATTTCTTTAACCCACTGTATTAAAGATTTACCAAAGTTAAAAAATTCTAAACATTGGTCAATGAAATCCCATCTGATTTTATCAAAGGCTTTCTCAAGGTCTGCTATAAAAATCAAACCTGGTTTTTTTATTTTATCATAATATTCTATAATTTCAAGTAATTGTCTTATATTATTTGAAATATTTCTACCTTGTATAAAACCAGACTGGTCATGATGTATAATATCATGCAGGACATTCTTCATACGCAATGCTATACATTTTGCTAATATTTTCGCATCATAGCACTGAAGAGTGAGTGGCCTCCAGTTTTTTAAGTGGATCGGATCTTTATAGTGGCCGCTAGCTTCTTGTTTTAAGAGCAGAGAAATTACACTTTCTCGCTGAGTCCCGGTGAGAATACCTTGATCATATGAAAAATTAAAACATGTGAGCAGGGGGTTTTTAATCTGTTCATAAAACGTTTGATAGACTTCTATTGGGATACCATCTAACCCTGGCGATTTCCCCCGCTGAAAGGACATGATTGAATTGTAAAGCTCAGTTTCTGTAATTAGCCCCTCGCATGCTGCTTTCTGTTCCTCTGATAATTTAACTTGATTTTGAGGGAAAAATGAATTACTATCAGTATTACATAGTGAAACAGCTGATAACTGGGGGGAGAATATCTCTGTAAAATATCTCTCTTCCTCATTCAGAATATCTGTAGGAGAGATGAGAATCGTCCCATCAATCCTTTTTAATTTCTGTATATTTTTCTTTGCTGTATTTCTATATTGGAGGCTTAAAAATAGTTTATTGCATTTCTCTCCCTTCTCCATCCATTTTGCTTTATTATTATAGTGCATTATAGTTGACCTGTCACAAATTAATTGTTTCTTTCGGTCCAATTTGTCAGTTACATCGCAAGTTGCTTGTGAGCTATCCAGTATTGATGTGAGAATCTCAATTTCTTTTTTAAGATTTTGTTCTTTTACTCTTAAAAGTTTTTGTCTTCGTGAAGCAAACTGAATTGCGTGGCCTCTAAAAACACATTTAAAAGTATCCCACACAATATGTGGGTCTGCTGATCCTATGTTGAGTGTAAAAAAATCTGTAATAAATTCTTTTGTACGCTCTACAAATGTCTGGTCCTCCAGTAACTTTTGATTAAATTTCCATTAGCCCCGTCCACGTGGATATTCATGTAAAACCAAATGTAGCGATACAAGTTGGTGATCAGATTTAAATTTGTCTTCAATTATTGCCTTTTTTATTTTAGGCAACAAAGAAAAGGAAATAAGAAAATAGTCTATTCGGCTTGCCTGGTTCTGTCTTCTCCAGGTATATTTACGTAATTCCGGATTCCTTAATCTCCAAACATCAACCAGATCCATTGTATTCATTATTGATGTGATTTCTGCTGAAGCATGTGGGTGATTATTAGTTGAATTATTTCCCTTACGATCTATTAAATTATTCTGTACTGTATTGAAGTCTCCAACCATTATGAGGTATTTACTTGTGAATTTTGAAGATTTTATGATATTGTAAATTGATTCAAAAAAATGTGGCTCATCGTTATTTGGACCATATAAATTAACTAAACATATTTGTTTATCCTCAATGGCCATATTTAAAATGATCCACCTTCCTTGAGGGTCTGATTCTAAAGCTTGAAGAGTATAATTAAAGTTGTTTTTAAACATGATCATGACTCCCCTTGAATTTCTTAAACCATGTGCATATAATATTTGTCCACCCCATTCAACTCTAGTTGGCGCTGCGCTGTGGCGACACACGTCGAAGTTAGCTCTCGTCTTTTTGTACGTTTTTGTGAGTTTATATGTGATCAACAGTGATATTTCTGCTAGGACAGTAAGCTACTATCATGGGGAAACTACGGATGTACTTTTTTGTGATATTTTTTGTGGCAACGTTTCTACTTCGGTGTATCTTGACATTTCAAGCTCAATCAGGAGTCGGCTTGGGTAGCCAACACGGCGCCCCCCTTCAGTACGGACGTGATTATCTACTCTCTCTCCGGACTTTTACGGATATAAGTGCACTTCAGTTGGATATACCACAAATCTGTGACAGGGAAAATTCGGAAAAACCAAGGAAACCCCGTAAACGAGGTAAGAGAGGTGGTTTACGACGTCGGCTTCGGACTCGACCCACGCGTCCCCCATTACCATCGATTTTGCTTTCAAATGTGCGATCACTCAGAAACAAACTCACTGAACTATCTGCATGTGTTAAATACATGTTTGAGTATCGTGACAGCTGCGTTTTATGTTTCACTGAAACGTGGCTCAATGACAGCGTACCTAACACCTCACTTGAGCTTTCTGGGTTCGGACAACCTATTCGATTAGACAGAGACACTGATGCAACTGGTAAATCTATAGGAGGTGGCGTTTGTCTATATGTGAACAACAGATGGTGCAAGAACATTGTGCAACGGGAACGCTACTGCTCACGTGATATTGAACTACTGAGTGTAAAACTGCGACCATTTTATCTTCCTCGTGAATTTGGGCAGATTTTCATCAGTGTTGTGTATATACCACCTAATGCCAACAACAAGACTGCCTCTGACTACATCCACAATCACGTCCAGAAGCTGGAAACTATATCACCAGACGCACCGAAACTAATACTCAGGGACTTTAACGGATGCACTCTTAAAGGTGCTCTGCCTCACTACCAGCAATATGTTCACTGTGCAACAAGGAGAATGAAAACCATAGACTTATGCTATGGAAATGTGAAGGATGCGTATACTGCTATAAACAAAGCTCCCCTGGGATCCTCAGATCACAACGGAGTCTATCTTATCCCAAAATATAGACAAAAGCTTAAAACCGGGACAGTTGTGAAGAAAGTTGTTCAGACCTGGAATAAAGATTCGATCGATTGTTTGAAAGGGTGCTTAGACTGCACCGAGTGGGATGTGTTAATTGGTGACTGCGATGACCCCAACGACCTCAATGACATCATCACTGCTTACATCACATTTTGCGTGGATAATGTAATTCCAACAAGAGAAATCAAGATATATCCCAATAACAAACCCTGGGTCAGCAAGGAATTAAAATCTCTCCTTAATGAGAAGAAGAGGGCTTTTTGTGCTAATGACAAAAGCAAATTGGGCGGAATACAAAAGGCAATCAACGCTAAAGTAAACGAATGTAAACGGGACTTCAAGGAAAAGGTTGAACATCAGTTCAGAAATAACAGCACTCGCCAGGCATGGGACGGACTAAAAACTATGATAGGCTCCGAGGGTCGTAGACAACTTTGTGTGTTAGGAGAGGAGATACAGTTTGCCCAACAACTAAATACCTTCTACTCTCGATTCGACGTACATGATTTCTCAGGTGAAACTAATGAACTGTTGTCATATATTAATGACGTGGACAATAATCTCTCCGTAACAGAGGACGATGTGAAGTTTCGTTTTAGACAGATAAATCCCCGGAAATCTGCAGGTCCCGATGGGTTATGTGGCATGCTGCTGAAAGAGTGTAAAGAACAACTCAGTCCTATATTCAGCAAGGTATTTCAACTTTCTCTCGATAAGCAGAAAATACCGGACATTTGGAAACTTTCAGAAATAATCCCGTGTCAAAAGAAACCCAAACCAACAGTTAACAACGATTTCCGCCCCGTAGCTCTTACATCAGTGGTGATGAAGTGTTTTGAGCGGATTGTGTTATGCATGCTATCCAATCAAGTCAGAGACAAGCTGGACCCTCTACAATTCGCATATAGACCCAAGCGAGGAGTGGAAGACGCTACCATAACACTGTTACATAATATATACCAACACCTTGAGAACACTGGAGCATATGCACAAATTCTATTCGTTGATTTCTCGTCTGCATTTAATACGATTCAACCTCATATCCTCATCAAGAAATTATCACATTTACAAGTATGCCCTCAACTCATTCGATGGATAGCGTCGTTCCTTACCAACAGAAGCCAGTATGTGAAAGTGAACAATGTTAGATCTGCCATATCTGTCACTAATACGGGAGCTCCCCAGGGCTGTGTGCTATCCCCCATGCTTTTCACTCTCTATACCAACGATTGTGTTAGCTCCGTACCCAATTCTAGCCGCGTGAAGTTTGCTGATGACACCGCAATTAACAGCTTGCTGTTTGAATGTGAACAATCCTATAAGGAAGAAGTCGCCGCCTTCACAACCTGGTGCGATAACAACTTTCTGGAACTTAATGTTCGTAAAACCAAAGAACTGATTATTGACTTTCGAAGAAATAAGTCTACCATCACGCCAGTTACGATCAAGGACCATGCAGTGGAAGTGGTTAAAGAATACAAATATCTAGGTACCATCATAGACAATAAGCTATCTTTTTCACAGAACACTGATGCCGTATATAAGAAATGCCAGACTCGCCTTCATTTCCTTCGAAAACTTCGTTCATTTCAGATTGACTCTACTTTTATGTCCTTGTTTTACAAATCATGTATTCAGTCAGTCCTCACGTTTACAATACAGTGCTGGTATGGACCATTATCGCTACAAGACAAAAACAAATTGAAAAGAGTTGTCAAGGTCGCGGGGAAAATAGCAAACTGTGTTTTTGAGAATTTAGACACCCTTTACATGTCAAATGTTTTAAACCTGTCTACAAGAATCTTAGACGACCCATCTCATGTTTTATATAACTGTTACAGCCTTTTACCCTCATGCCGCAGATACCGTGTACCCTGTTTTAAAATGAAGAGATCCAAACAATCTTTCATCCCCTGCAGTATTACCTTCTTAAACCAGTTGTAACTTATTGCCAATGTTCATTTTTTTTTTTTTTTTTTCATTTTCTTAAGTCATCATAATTAAGTTATTAGATGTTAAACTCTTCATTTTGCTCTTTCGAACAGCACTATTGTCCATGCCTTAAATATCATCGTTGAAATGTTCTTAAAATGTTCTTAAACTTTATGTTGTGTATCTTATCGTGTAAATAACTTCGATGTACACCAAGTTCCCAAACGGGCAATAAAGTATTATCTTATCTCAAGGGTCTTATCTTATCCTCCATCCATTTAGTTTCATCTGTTATTACCGAATGAGTTTCTTGAATACAAAAGATAGTGTGGTCTTTCTCTTTTAACCACGTAAATATTTTTATGTCTTTTCTTCTTATCAGCGAGGCCATTACAGTTATAACTGGCAATAGTGATTTCATCTATTCCCATTTTTTACAGGCTAAGATTTTAGGATTAATGGAGTAGGATTTTGGATGGTCAAATATTCCAGCAGAGTGCTTTCTGGGCATAATGAAAGAGCTAATCGGAAAATAAAAAATGTTGTCAATGCAGGCGACATGCCTGTAAAAATTTGTACAGCAGTTGAAAAACATAAACAAAGAAAATAACACAGTCAAGTGAAAAAAAATCACAAACACAAACAGAACGACTAGCTGACAAAGACAAACCGAAAACATAACAACATATAAATCACTCTTTGTCCCACACCCCAAGTCCTTCAGTTTGGTATCTGAGAACACCCTGTCAGCTTGAAGAGGCCAACTAGACATTCCCGAACTCAAACCTCTAATTTTGCTCTGATTTACTTGGTTAGAATACACTTTGGTACAGATAATAGTGAGATTCTGTGCTAAAATCTTTTAGGGGTTATAAAATAAAATCATCATTTTTTAAACTGCATTTTTTATTTACTCTGGTTATCTTTGTCTAATATTAAAATGTGTTTGATGACCTGAAACATTGAAGTGTAAAAAAAATGCAAAAGAATAAAAAAATCAGGAAGGGGCAAAGGCAAATACTTTTTTTTTTACAGCACTGTATATTGTAAATGCCATTTTATATCTCACCAGCTCATGATGTCACATGAAATATGATTAGGATTATGGAGTCTTGTATGGTATTGGAGGACAGTATTATTTATTGGGGCGTATAAAAAGCACTGTTTAAAAATCCTGCAAGCATGAGACTGAGAAGAACTACTTTACAGATCAATCCACAAAAGAACATTGCTGAAAGTTATCAAAAAAAAAGAAGAGTCGAACATCAGCAGTAAAAATAAAAATTTTGATCAAAATTTGTGGAAAGAATAATAATGAAAATGGTTTTCAGCCTTTTTTGTTTGTCAAGTGTTTATGGTGTCCTTTTCGCAGGCAACAATTTTTTTCTGTACCGTTGATGCATCGCAATTTCAAAGACCAAGATAAAAAGTCCCCTAAAATAACACTTCCATAGTTCACATTGTTCCTAATATCTAATGTGAAGAAAACTGGGCACTACAGCTTTTCATCGTTGAAGAGAGATTAATGATTCCCAGTGATAATTATTCTGAATGTCCTCCAGAAATGAGGAAAATTAAGGTGCTTTCACACCGGATGCAAAACGATTTTTTTCATACGACACATTGCATTCAAAGTCAATGCCAAGACGCGAATACACGCCTTTTCGCAAGTATTCGCGTCTTTGCATTGACTTTGAATGTAATCTGTCGTGCGATTAATTAGTTTCCCATCCGGTGTGAAACCGACTTTAGAATGTTAAATACGCTGGCATGCTAGCTATAAGATTATTGATATCGATGTCTCTTTATCTAGCTAGCTAGCTAGCCAAATAGCTCGCTCGCGAGTATTCCATTGTGAGCGAACTGTAGCTTTTATAGCTCGCTTGCCAGTTGGCTATGTTGTTAAATACAGTGGCGTACTAGCTATGTGCGACAGCTGCGTCAGCTAGCTCAGTTCGTTAGTTAGTAGAAGGGCACTTTCGTGAGTCGGCTTCTCTTCTCGTGCGGTTTCCATGGAAAAGCAGCGGGTGAGGCTAGCTTCATATGCGGAAGTGGACGTGAGCTTGTCTAAACTGGGTTGTACTGATGCGCGGGTCGAGGTTTTTTAACACCCGCACCCATAGAGATATAAGAAATCTAGAGTTGACGCCGCGTGGGCTGGGCCAAAGCGCTGACGGCAGAATAGCTCCGCCATCTTGGGTATGTATAAATGTCTGATGAGACACATGTAAACAGTAGGATGAACGTGGGTGTAGACTTTTTTTTTTCTCCTTTGAGGGGGGTGGAGACTTTTTTCCGTATTCTTTTTATATCTTTTCATACTTAAAAATGACACGAATAAGGAATTGTGATTGAACAACAATTTTTATGCTCCATTATTTGGCAAAGCTAAAGAATTATTGCCTTACTCTTTATATTTGCTCAGTTACCCACATTTTCGTTTTGTTCAAAGAAAAAGCGTTCGGGTTATTCTCGCGTTACGTGAGTGACATTTGGAAGGTATTCTCAACATTTTTCAGTGCACTATATTTTAATTAGGTTGCAGATGGAGATCAATATAGGACGATCACTAGATACCTGGGGCCTTATTTTTAAACATTTGCGTGGATTTCATACCTAAATAATACGTACGGACAAAAAAAAGACATTTTGTTAAAAATAACCTAATTAACGAGCTAAAGGGTAAAATAAACCACATGGAGTTTTCAGTTATTTAATCAGGATGAACATTAAATCTATTGACATTGTGCATAATCTTAATAATTTCCCTTTTTATTATGTGAAGTTTGTTTTTATAAATCAGAAATCTGTGAAGAAAGTGACGTACGTATCTTTTTTGTACCTACGCACCCTTTAGAAATTAGGCCCCCGGGCTTTCCTATCAATGTGCTACATCAACTTGATGTTTGACTGACAGATTGGAAGTGCAGGACCAGAAAGAGACTGATTACATGTGTGACGCAGAAAATGGGTCAGTTGCTACAATTAATTTACATTACAAAAGTTCTGTGATTTGAGCTAAGATCATGACCCTTTGGCTTCATCAATTTTAGAAAAAGTTATTCCTTTTTGCATTAATGCTAACCTTCATAAAAATACATAGCTCATTTGCATTCCATGACCTCATTTGCATGCGTTACGTGTGTGGCACCTTTGTTATGTTTGTGACCATGTGCAAATCCTGCAATGCCCAATTACATTTCATTTAAATAGAATTACATCTGTCGCTATTGTAGGTGCCTGCAAGTAGCATGGAGGTTTTTAACATAAAACCTTTGTACTAGCCAATGCTCATGATAAGAATATTAGGTTTTTATATTTTATGCATATGAAAATATAATACATATTATATAAATGATACTTCATCGCAGGCATACTTGTGAAATGAGAGGTCCTTGTTTGTGTTGACATTTTTGCATGTCGCGTGAGCACACTCAGTGGGCATGTCTTCTGTTGAAAGAAAATAAAGTCATCTCTCGATATACCTCCCACTGTTATGCCATATTCGCGAAACGCCAGCTGAACCACCTGCATAAGAATCCCCAATGCATTCGCTTTCGCCATGTGCCTCCTTTCATTATCGTTAAACCGATATATTTTCCAAACGCTGTACCGCCAGCTTATTCGAATAAATCTATGTCATGTTACCACCGTGTTTTCAATTGCGAAATATACTGTATATCCCAGGACAAATCGTAGATCTGGTGACTGGATGGCCTTCGTCTTCTACATACTGGCCATCGAATGACTTTCGAAGGCTCCAAAGACAGCAAGCTCCTCCGCACTGAATCTGCCCCAGCTCTGAGCCGGATTAGCTGGAGCCGGGGCAGATCCGGAGCGGAGGTGCTTGCTACCTGGGTCAGAGCATCGCACAATGCCTAGCTTACTTAGAAAAGGAAGCCGAAAATGTTAAACTGTGGTGAGTTTGCATTTATCGATATCGTAGAATGCCGTCATGTACATACTGTACACAAACTGTTGTAGCTAACGCCATTTTCGCTGAACCGCCAGCTGGACCTTGGTGCCGAAGTGGGCGGTATAAAGACAGCAGACTTCAATTGAATTACAAAATTAGATACATGACAATGTGTAGTAATAGTAGCAGAGGTAGTTGCAATGGTATATTTCGAACTGTACATGTACGTAATAATAAATACATGAAAAATACATCACACTTTTGTACAGTCAGAGGACACACAGGTTTAACTTTAAAAATGCCAATGGCTGTAATGTACACTCTCTTAAATCACCCTACTGTCTTAAGCCATTCTAAACAAAAGCAGTTCTATAATAAATACAAGTCCTACAAAGGACCTACTTCGTCACATACTGGTAAAGCAAACATGGTCACACCAACACTTATGCAAAAGACTGCTCCGATATACATACCCAAGATGGCGGCGGTATGCCACCTCGGAAATGACAGGATTGTCCACTCTAGTTCTCTTATATCTCTGTGCCAGATACTTACACTGATTTTCAACCCAAACCCAACCCAACCCGACACAAAAAGGAGGCAAGAGAAGAAGAATACAGTGGGTCTGTGTGACATGATTTGCAGTGGAAAAAAACAATTCCTCTGTTACGCTATGGATTTGAGTGGAGCACAACATGCATTTGGCTTTTGGCTGGAATTCTTAATACTAAGTTTAGGCGCTGTCTATTAACTGAATCTTACCGTGATTTCTGATCTTTGCAACCAAATGAAATGGCAAAATATTGCAAACAGGCTGTTTTATTTGAACAAAATTAACATGAAATTGGGGCACTGGCGCTATCGCCTACTCTCCCATACAGTGTTGCGATATCCTGTCTACGAGGAAATTTTATTCCTCAAATATTTATTTCAAGATTGTTTTGGGGGGGCTTTTACGCTATTTTTTCAACGCAGCTTATAATGCGTATTTTTTCCCAAACTATTCAAAAACAAAATCGCGTCAACAGTGCCAGGGTTTAAGTGATTACGGCACGCTTCCTGGACACGGGCAGCCGAACTGAAGGTTCGCTCACTTGTTGCGCTAGTTGCTGGGACGCAGAGGACAGCTTTGGCCACCATGGAGTTTTACACGATTATTCCTTGTCTCATGGTATGGTAATTAATGAGAGCAAGACTAAGTTTATGACCATACATGCTCCAGTAATGATAAGTTACCTATTCGTTTGGGTGATATGTGTATAGAATGGTGTTGTAGAAATGTATATCTAAGAAGTGTCTTTACTGCGGATGGCAGCACAAACTCTGCTGTTAGAGGACACGTAGCTGATAAACGGAAGCACCTCAACAAGTTGATTTCATTTTTGAATAGGAATCATGATATGCCTTTCACTGTAAAGTGGCGAAAAAATGTTTTGTCTATGTGTTGTTTGGACCCACAGGTCAATAAAGTTACTGCTACTCTATAATATTTCGGTGCTGACTGCAGAACGATTTATAGATTTTTATAGATTTTTTAGATCCTTAGTCTAACTGTGGAGGATTAAGCTGCGCACCAGTGAGTGCTTGTACATCGAGAGTAGGAAGAGGGAGAGGTACAATTGGCATTCTATCCTGCTTAAGGTAGCGTTACATCGTTTGACAAGAGCATATTATCTAGGCTCTATGTCTAGAGCCCTCAAGTGGCCGATAGCCTTTTGTACTTTTTATTCACAATTTTGTGGGAATTAGATTTCGCCACTGTTTGGCCCATCCCGCCCCCACCCGCTAAATGTTATTAAAATATTGACCCGCCCCGCCCGACCTGCGGGTTCCGGGCCGACCCGCGCATCACTACTGGGTTGCAATTCGGGCCACAGAGATATAAGAAAACTAGAGTGGACGACGTGTGGGCTGGACCAAAGCGGAAACGGCAGAATAGCTACGCCATCTTGTGTATGTATAACGACAACTTAGAAACTTGTTTTCCGTGTTATTTTTATCTTTTCGTACTTAAAATGGACACAAATAAGAAATTATAATCAAACAACAGAATTTATTTAAAAAAATATTTTTTTTAAATCCAGTGTATTCGATGTTCACTTAATCAGAAGACATTACAGAGAAATCGGAACTTCAGCTGTTGTCCCATATGAGCAAGTTTTTGTTATTTTCGAGCACGGTTTAGGCCAGTTATACTGCATTTTCCTTTGAATGTCTCCCCCGATATACATACACAAGATGGTGGCGGCGTGCTGCCACGGAAACGACAGGATTGTCCAAAATTTCAAAGGCCCATAAAACGGATGAAAAATGTTTCAATCAAAAATTTGAAAAAAAGTCTGGAGATGTGGTGCAGTAGTATGTATGGAAAATTTACAAGAAAATTCATTAGGCCAAAAAATAACTAGAGCACTCGGCAACCGAGTACATGCATCCCCCGAATGGCCTCCCAGTTGGGCCCAGATGGTCCCAGAGTACCCAAAATCGATAGGTGTCGTGAACTTACCATAATACATGTCCCTGCAAAATTTGAAAAGAATCGGTGCACTTATGTGAGCTGTAGAGCGTTCACAAGAAAATCTCTGCGGACGCGGACGCGTGACGAGGCTAAATCCATAGTATCCTCCGAACTCGTTCTGGGGATACAACAATAATAAATGTTCCAGACAACAGACACCACACCACAACAACAGCTTATCGGCCCATAGGGCCGGTAACCGAAAAAATGATTTCTGGATCCATGTTACAAAAACCATGGAATGCCCCATGTTCCAAGTTCACTTCAGTGCAAAAGTTGATGCAAGCAAAAAGTTGACATGGAAATTTAAGATTACATCCAATTCCTGAAAATCTTTGAATGCAAAAAACTCAGCAATTATGACAGCATGCAAAAAGTACCCATAAAGAAGTCATATCAATATACAAAATGAACAATCTCAATTCCAAAATGGTTGGGACGAAGTGTAAATTGTGAATAAAATAAAAATGCAATTACTTTCAGATCACATGAGCCAAAGCTATTTACAGTAGAACATTGATAACATTTCAAATGTTAAAACTGAGACATTTGACATTTTCATCCACAAAATGAGCTCATTTCAAATTTTCTGGCTGCAATTGTTCTCAACAAAGTAGGGACACAGGCTTAAAGGGCGGAAAAAGTTATTAATATATAAGAGAATCCTCTGAAAGAACATTTAGCAAGTAATTAAGTTAACTGGCATCAGCCATCATCTCTGATGGAATGGGGATGCATTAGTGCATATGGTGTGGGACACTTGCATGTTTTAAAAAGCACCATGAATGCGGAGAGGTATATAAAGGTTTTAGAGCAACATATGCTCCCCTCCAGATGACATCTGTTCCAAGGAAGGCCTTGTGTATTTCAGCAGGACAATGCAAAACCACATACTGAAGCTATTACAACAGCATCCCCTCATAGTAGAAGAGTCTTTGTGCTGAACTAGCCAGCCTGCAGTCCTGATCTTTCACTGATTGAGAACTTTTGGCGCATAAGTAAACAAAAAGTCCAACAAAGGACACCCAAAACTCTCCAGCAGCTGGAAGCCTGTATTAAATAAGAGTGGGATCAAATTCCAGCGGCTAAACTCAAGAAACTTGTCTTCTCAATGCCCTGACGCCTCCACTCTGGGTTGAAAAGAAGAGGGGATGCTACACCATGCTAAAGAGGCCCCTGTCCCAACCCCTGTCCCAACTTGTTGCAGCCATCAAATTTGAATTTTTAGCTCATTTTGTGGATAAAATTGTAAAATTTCTCAGTTTCAGAATTTGCTATGTTATCTCTGTTCTATTGCGAATAAAATACAGGCTGGTGTGATTTGATTTGAAAGTCTTTGTGTTTTGATTTTATTCACAATTTAGACTTTGTCCCACCAATTTTGGAATTGGGGTTGTTCATTTCCCTGTACATTCTTTAGTACATTTTATGCGAAAGTGCAAAATTATAGTTTGTATATTTTTTCGTGATTTTTTTTAATGGAATATAGCATAATTTTAATTTTCACATATATGCTATGATAGTTAAGAATTAAAATTTGCAGCTTGGTCAAGATTTTATGGAAGTGTGGCACAGGGGGGTCAAAGATCGGAACCCCCAAAATGGGTTTCTCTCATTAATCTCATGTTTATTTTTTGATTTATTGATGAAAATGTGTTTTTGAAATGTGGGCGTGGCACATCCTGTGGTGTTGGGCCAATTTTTGAGATGGCCGCCATTCAGTAATGAGTCAGAATTGACACAAAAAAAACTTCGGGTTTTCATTTCCATCCATGCACCAACAAATGGTGAAAAAATGGTCAAATTCTGTGATGGGTTGAATCCAGCCCTTTGCTCATTTGACATAGAATCACCTAGAATAATTCTGCTGCAAACTGGTTAAAACAAATTTTTTGTAATCAGTAATCAGAGAATGGGCCTTCAAACATGCATTCAGGCTATGTAAAAGTCAAAAAAAAAAATTGCTATAAATTTATGTTTTCAGTGTTCTGGTTTATTACCCAAATTTCTCCCTCAATATGGTTGTGGGAATTATTTTTTTTTTGTTCTCATTGCCTACAAAAGCTTTTTTCAGTACATTCTCATCAAAGAAATATGGAGAAGTAATGTAATTGGACCCTTTTTAGATGAAAGAAGTGGTGGTTAATCATCACTACACACCACTGTAGATTTTACTTTAATTCATGCCTCTTACAGTGCATTATTTACTATGGAATGATTAGTTAATGACTACATTTCACTAAATCTTTTCTGAATACATTGCATATTTATTAAATAACAGTTTACGGGACCCATCTCGCAGGATAAAGACATAGTGATGTTGACCAGATAGGAGCACTGACCGCAGAATGCAGCAGCAGGTCTGCACAGGTCGGCTCTCAGACGCCATCATAAGCACCGTAACCGGGATGTGTATTTCCATGATAGATTTACTCTAGTGTTGTCTTGTTATGTTTTTGGTTTATTTAATTTCTTTTTTACATGGCGCATCCTTGAGTACTTTAATAATAACGACGTATAAAATTGAATAAAGATGTGATCTAGAACAGCTGATATTTGCGGGTCATTGTAATAATGATTTGGCACAAAAGCAGCAACCAGGACAAGCCAAGTCCTTCATGTGCAAAGATAGCCCAAGGATAGCCAATGTTCCCAAAAATGTGCAAGAAATGATTGTATGGTTTAAAAACAATTTTCCTCGAAGAAAGATATGAGGGAATTTGGATATTTCATCCTCTAAAATGCATAATACAATGTTATCAATAGGCGATTTAACCACATTTTCCCACAGCTGTGCAGCATAAGCTACACATGTCATACATGTTGAAAACTTTTTTTTCCCCTTCACCTTGCAGTTCAAGGTGAGTTTCTTGAGGTGTCCTGTAATTTCAATTCAATTTCATTTACTCACCATAATGACGTATATGAGTAACAATTATGGAGCATACATAGAGTATGGTGGGAATAAAGCTCAATTGAGCTTCCATGAAAAACATTAGTTTCATAACCCACTTCTCAAATTCAGGATAGTCATGGACTTTTTTTTTGCCAGAAAGGCCTTTATGGCATCAAAGTGGCTGGTAAACCACACCAAAACTATTCTGAAGATTAGCCACCATACTGCTGAGTGGAGAATATCTTTGTATGCGCAGTCTATTTTCTTGAATGTCAGAGCAGATATCTTTAATACAAAGTAAACATCCTTCATCACAGTAGCCATGACCTCATTCTGATCTGAATTTGGCATATTTGCATGTAGGTTTTCTTGGTGTATTATGCAGTGAAGATTCATCACAGGGTAATAGACTTGTTCCATATTTGCCAGCTCCCAATTGTAGTCAATACAAAAATCTTGCTAATGTCCACCCCTCTCTCCATAAAATACCATAAAAATGTTTGCTAACACAAAAACCTCACTCATCTGTCCATGAGGGCTGAAATGCCCAAACCTTTACCTAGACCTTCTGTGCTAGCAGGCCTACCATCGCCTATGAAGCTCACTTCAGCCACAACATTTTTTCCCATCAGCATTCTGCAAAGAAAGCAATGAGTACAAGCCAATCAGAGAAAGAAGAGGGTGGATTGTGATGCAGAATACAAAATTTTCTTGCATGCTTATTGCTAGTATGCCATTGATTTACCCCCTGCTGCAGATGTGTTAAGGAATGGGTCAGGTGGACACCAGGTGCAGGATCCAGGAGGTTTATATGGAACCCAGACACGGGAAAACGCGGCCCACAGGCCGAAAAGAAACACCGTGCACATGCACTGAACCAGGAGAACTTAGGTACTCTGCCAAGGGCAGGGAAAAAACTAAAATACACACTCAACAAGTGGCTCGAAATAAATAACAAAAACAAGCTGGCGAAAATCACAGACTAAGACAAAGGAGAACACGGAACTTGAAAAATTAACGGAAATGCTTGGGCTGCTCGGGAACAGAGATTCTCAATGCCCCTCAGATTCAGGTAAACGCGTGCAAAGTCCGGTCTGACATCTCTACCCTCTTCCCAGTATAAATACACTAGGGAGGAGGCGGGGATAAGGCAGGCATCCTCAAGAGGAAACAGAAACACATGGGATTTATAAACAAATTCATGAGGACCGGGTAACAATGACTCGAGACAAAACGTCAAGATGATTAATCGAACCAGAGAATTTAGATTAAAGCTGCAGTCTGTAACTTTGAGGAGAGAGAGGACTTCGCACAAAAATTTGAAAAAAGCAACTTTCAGATCCCTCCCCTCCCTCTCCACTGCACTCCTCAGACCCTCCCCTAGAAAGCTACCGTGCACGAGAAGGCACGCAATCTGTTGCATGCAACTGCGGAGAGATTTTGCACGTTCACATTATGAAAGCAGCCAAGTTGCCGAGGCGAGACGTTTCTGTTCCGAACAGTCAACACTGCTGGCCAACAAACCGGCGCGTCGTTAGACCTGAAAATTCCGGGGCTAATATCCCTCCTTTTATTGAAGACAAGTGTTTGCCACTAACAAGGCAATATCCCCCATCACCTCAATTTTATGTGTCTGTACAGACGGAGCCCAATGCTATATCCCCGCTTATAATAATTAGTCCTGGCAATATCTTCATTCACACGTTTTCCAATTCAATAATAATCAAGCGGCAGTTGAAGACATGGCTTATCTCCCCCATGCAATCTAAAAGCGATAAAATAATAGGCTACATTCAGTACCGAAAAATAATTAGATTATAATTAGGTCTATGCACCATCACTTGGTGATGGCATTTCATAACTCTTCAGTAAATGAAGGTCATTTTGGCGACAAGTACCTACACCTGTTTTTGCAGCACGGTCGCTCAATTCGTATTAAAAAAAATAGACATTTGTCCGATTGGAAAATGTAAACGGACGAAACCACTTACTAGTCTGAAATGCCGTAGCCGAGTGCAGGTGCATAGACATAGGCCTAATTATAATTAAATAATTTTTCTGTCCTGAATGCAGCCCATAATTTTGTCGCTTTTAGATCGCATGAGGAATAGAAGCCGTGTATTCGATTGCCACTTGATTATTCGTGAATTGAAAAACGTGTTAATAACGGAAACACATCTAGAATTAGCCAGGATTAATTATTTTTAAAAAAAAATCAGGTTTATTAGCCCCGGATTTTTCAAGTCCAACGACACGCCTGCCAACAACCGAGCAGAAATAAATCACGTCGACATGAAAAGTAATCTACAGCAGTATGTATTCATTTAAAACCCAGCACACACTTATTTCCGGAAGTTACCCGTTTTTTGAGTACAGAAACTGTTGTGAATCCAGCTGAATGGCCAGTAACTCATGTATGTCAGCATTTAGCTGTGAGAGCACAGAAACGTTGCACATATTTATAAGGACAACAACACAACTGATAAGACTGCCAGGTCACTTCATAAAGAGATTTTCCGCTGCTTTCTAATAAAACAATGCCAGTGACGTTAGCCCTAGCATCTGAAACAAGCTAACGTTAGTTTGATTGCAACATCACATGCACTGCGGAGTACTGTAACAATTACAAGACTCTGGCTATTGGAACAGCGACTGTGCTTGTAAGCGACGTTCACTCACTTATTTGCAGAGCGAAAATAAATTGATGCTGGTTAGGGCTGGGGTTAGTTTGGTGATCATGTCAGCGACGCCAACTCGCTTATTTGCAGAGCAAAAATGAACCAACAAATAAAGCAGGGGTTTACCTGTCAAGGAGAAAAGTCGCAAACTCTGCGTCAGTTTTTAATCCTTTTAGATCACGGAGTTCCTTCCACTTTTAAAAATCCACTCCGATGTTCACTCTGGTTTAATCCTGGGTTTTGTTAAATTCTTTCTTTTGCGCTTTTTTTTTCTTCTGGCTTCCTTTTTTACTAGTCTTAGCCATGTGTGCCGTTTCTGGTAACTGAGGTATCGGTATTTTTTTCCTCGCTGATGGCTCTAAGCTGCTGAACCCGTTGAACTTGACTGAGCACTGGCGTGAACTGAGGAGGAAGGGGGAGGGGGCTGTCTGCAGCGCGTGCATGTGCACTGTTTGGCGGCTGTCAGACACCATCCTGGCTCTAATTGGTTCTTTTAGTCGGTCCGAACGATTCTTTTAAATTGCAGTAGGAGCATTAGGTGGGTTTAAATGAGCCTTTTTTTAAATTACAGGGTACTAGTTATATGTAATACTGTCTGTACACAGTGACAGTTTTAGCAAAAATGACAAAAAGTTACTTTTCTAAAACTTCAGACTGCAGCTTTAAGGTAATCTAAACGTGACAAGTCAAAAGAACCACGAGAACAGCAAAGAAAAGCAAAGCTTTGAACACAGTTAATCAGGGAAAGCTTCAGGCAGAATTTACTCTAAGCCAGAAACGCACACAATCGCTAATGAGTTAATTAGGTTAGTAACTACGTGATGAAATATGTACACACCCTTAAGTGCTGGTTAGTACGGTTAGTAATGGCCCCATCAGAGAAAGCATTCACTCAAAGTTTTCAGAGAACACACTCACTCAGAGTTTTGCGAGACCCAGAATTAAGCACATGTGATACTCACAAAATAAGTGTTTTGTTGAGATATATTTACTTTCTGTTTCCATTCTCCCAAGAGTCACTTTTTGGTTCATTGGAATTGTATTTTATTTCATGCTGGCTAATGTATCATAAGAAAATACAGAGAACCACACAATGATATGGACACTTGAGGGCAGCACTAACCAGCAGCGTCACTGGGAGTCATTACAATGCGTAGAGGAAGTGGGGCTCATAATTCGAATGAATGAAGAATGAGCAACAGTTGTCCTGCTTCGCTGATTTCTGTGCAATATTTCCAATATTTCCAGGTTAGTTACTCGTTATTTGCGTGAACCCAGATGTTTATAAACTAAGACGGACTCCCGGTGATGTGTGGTCTGTACGTTAAAGGTGTGTTAATTGCGTAAACATTTAAGTGTTGCGGTACGTGACTGTCGAAGATGATACAATGGCGTCCAATGTCATGGCTATAAGCTAATACGAACTCCCGGTGATTTGTGGTTTGTAAGCTAAAAGTGCGTTAACTACAAGCATTTCAGTATTATGGTACATGACTATGGTAATTGGAAACCCATTCATTTATTTCTTTCGGCTCCCGCACATTTGAGGGTTATTTCTTTATTGGTCAAAAGCAGTTCGCACGGTTCATTGTTCGAAACGTAGCAAGTTAATGCTGACGTGTAAATTGAGATCAGCCGCGGCTGCAGCCCTGTTTAAGCAGCACGCGCGTGAATCGTAGGCAAGGAAATCGTTCCAATTCATGAGATATGACGGAAAGTGATTAAACAGCTATGTTTGGTGTTTCAGTTTGCTTTCATATGAAGTTATAGTGGAAATGTAACCTAACTTAAGTGCAATGGAGATTTATTCTGTTATATAAAGTGAATACTTGTGTAAAAGAAATGTACAGTTACTACAGAATACTCTTTCGATGAGAGGAGAAAGATGACGTGTGTCTGAGGGTGAAGTGCAAATACGGTTGATGTTAGACAACGTGTGTTCGAGGGAGAAGTGCAAACATGATTGATGTGAGAGAAAATACTTGATTTAAAAAGGAAAATGTGTATTTTTGGTTTGATACAAATTCTGATAAGTTTATTTCTGGAAAATATGTAAAAGGGGACATGTATTGGAAGAACATATGGCTTCATGTTATACAAATGTGTGTTTAATGAGTGCTACAGTGTAAAGCAGACAAAATAACGGAATGTAATTCATGGTTGCAGTTAAGAGGTTACAATGAACTTGAATTAATTCATGATCGATGTTAAAAGGTTAAAATGACACTGAAAATATCTCATGATTGCAGCTAAAATGTAACAGTGAACATGGAATAAACGATAATTCGAATGAATGAAGAATGAGCAACAGTTGTCCTGCTTCGCTGATTTCTGTGCAATATTTCCAATATTTCCAGATAACTTCTGCCAACGAATTATCTATATATCTGTCAGCGGAGACCTGAGCGGGACCCGCTACAGATTCTTGGGGGCTCGTCCGGGATAACTTTTCGGCGCCACCTATTGGATTGGTAGCCGAGTGATGTTGATGACCATGTTTACCAGCAACTAGGAGGGAGGGTCGCATCATCCAGCCGCCGACCAAACGCCCTGCCCAGCTGTGGGGGCTGTGACCGTGGACGAGTGGAGGTCTGTGATCCAGAGCAGACGGCGCCATCACCGAACTGTGTTGCCAGCCGTGAGGGAGACGAGGAGCTATCATGTCGAATGTTGAGAGGAAGGGCCTAGTGTGGGACATTAGGAAGAGCCTGCTCACCTTGTCGGCTGAAGAGCTTTTTCGGGTCGCCAGAGCGGTGGATCCAGTGTCACATGTGGACCAGTCAGAGCTTGTGGAGGGAGACCAGGAGGGATGCTACGACCACATCAACTCGTTCATGTACAGTAAGCAGTTACTTGAAACAGAGGATGAGGGAATGGTTCACTTACTGATGTTAAGAGATACTATTGTTGAGATTGTGAAATGTCGTGATGATGACATGTCACTACTAAGTGTAAAGGGTGATTCTAAGTTACCTGCTGCGCAGAGCGGTGAGAAGTTTGTTAATCCTGTTGATTTGTCAGATGATTCTGTCATTATCCATGCACCCCCTGAAATCACCACAGACACTTATATTCAGAGTCACCACACACCTGTTTCGGTCAGTACTGCTTCGCCGAGTGGTATTGCTGTACCAGGTTCAGGTTCAGTTGAGGCTGCAGTGTTAACTGCACCTGATACAGCGAACGCTGATTTGCTTAAAATGCTCGCTAGCTACGAAGAGCTTAGCAAGCGACTCATTCAGTATATACCAGCACATGCTACACCGCCACAGACACACATACCCCCGCCCTTAGTCTTGCCCAGCCATCCAAGCGGAAGCCTACAGAGTGAGCCTGCCGCCCAGTCAGCTCGCGAGGAGATGGTGCCCTTTAGGGAACTCAATTACCTCCCTAGGAGAGAGTTCAAAGTGCAAGGCGGTCAGGTCGGTGATCAATCCTCAGACATTAGCTATAATAATGTCTGCAAACAGATTGATGATGGAATCAGAGAAGGGTTTTCCGACTCAGGGATTGTTCGTGGTGTGCTCAAAATCATTAGACCCGGCATATTCAAGGAGATGTTGGTAAACAAAGATGACCTAACAGTGACTGAACTCAAGGGGTTTCTCCAAACCCATCTGAGAGAAAAAAACAGCACAGAGCTATTCCAAGAGTTGATGTGCACAAAGCAGGATGAGAACGAGACACCACAACAATTTCTCTACCGAGTGATGGGCTTAAAACAACGCATCCTAGTCACATCAAAATTGGCTGACACTGACATTAAATACTCCACAGCTACGGTACAAGATGTTTTCCTACACACAGTGTACCAAGGCTTTGGGCACAGACACAACAACATACGCAGAGAACTCAAACCTCTGTTGTCCAATAGTGGGGTCACTGATGAGATGATTCTTCGTCAGGTGATGAAAATCACCAGCGAAGAAAATGAGAGAATGAAAAGGCTTGGCTCTTCCCGCCGGCAGACTATAACAAATGCACACAGTGCACAGCTTGAGCCTGAAGTGGTAAAGGGACCCTGCATAAAGTCAGAGAGTGTAGAGTCCAAGTTGAATCAGACAAAATCAGATCCCCTGAGGGACCTTACGACCAAAGTAGAGGAGCTGACCAGACTGGTGGTAACCATGCAAAAGCAAAATCAACAGCTAACTCACAATGGGTGCCAGTACAGTCAAAATAGGACACAATCTAGACGCGGAAAACCCTTTGGTTGTCCAAGCTGTGTGGAACAAAACAGACAAGACTGTAAACATTGTTTCACATGTGGGGAGGGAGGACACCGTGCAGCAGGCTGTCTGAAACGACCAAAGGAACAGGGAAACTTCAATCGGTCACTGGAGCGGGACATCGAGTGACCGGGTCTGGAAATAAGTCCCAATCGATAAGTGAGGTCAAAGATGACAACTGGCACCCCCCCTCACCCTCAACCTCAGTAATGGCTAATACACAAAGTCACTGCAACCAAGTAACCCAGCCCCCTCCCCAGCCACCGCGTGTAGCTAAAGCTAGAGCTATTGCTAGCCTGATTGGGAAAAAGGCTCTAGTTCAGAGCTATCTAAGTGGTTTGGCAGTTACCTCATTGCTTGACTCGGGGTCACAAGTCAGTATAGTCAGCCGTACCTGGAAAGATGAATACCTACCCGACCTCAGTATTCACCCAGTTTCTGAGATCTTAGGGGAGGAGGACCTGAAGGTCACTGCAGCAAATGGCGGTCTCATTCCATATGACGGGTGGGTAGCTATTACAGTGAATTTACCAGGGAACTTAGACCCCAATTTGTCCATTAGTGTCCCATTCCTCATCAGCCGCTACCCTATGGATAGACCATTAATTGGCTTTAATGTTTTGGAAGTACTAATTTGTGGCCAACCAGAGAGGCTAGTGCCAGTACTTGTTAGCCTTCTTAGCAACGCCATATCTGTTCCTAACGAGACAGCGGAAGCTCTTGTCCACTTTATTCAGACCGCAAAGCCAGTCTTGCAGCAGGGACGTTTAAGAACAGGTGCTAAGGATATCGTGCTCCCAGCTGGTCAAGTGTCATGGCTGAAGTGTCGGGTTCCGTCAAACATGGATGCCTCTACCCGATTGGTGTTGTTCGAAACAGATGAAGATAGTTTGTCATCTGGACAGTGGGACGCAGGACCAGGTTTGTTGGAGGTCCAGGACCAGGCAAAGCCCTATCTCACCATTCCAATTGGGAACAACACCAATCATGACATCACAGTACCACGTAAAACGGCCCTAGGGATCCTGCAGCACGTTGACAATGTTGTGGAGGCAGATATCCAGGACCAATCACAGCCAGCAGCAACTGTCAGTGAGGTCAGCACCACTCAGATCAGCAGCACAGATCCACCTCTGTGGCATCCACCTGTGAACCTCGACCACCTAGAAAAAGAACAGCAAGAGGTTGCTAGGAAGATGCTGCATGAGGAGTCAAATGCCTTTGGCAGGGATGGGAATGACATTGGCTGTATCCCAAATCTGCAAATGGTGATTAACCTCAAAGATGACGTTCCTGTGCAGAGAGCGTACACATCCATCCCCAAACCATTGTTTAAAGAGGTAAAAGAGTATATTCAAGATCTTCTTGTTAAGGGTTGGATAGTAAAATCTAAGTCTGCCTATTCTGCCCCAGTTGTATGTGTGCGGAAGAAGGACGGCACTCTTCGCCTCTGCATAGATTATCGCCTTCTAAACCAAAAAACTGTACCCGACAGGCATCCACTACCGCGAATACAGGATTTGACTGACACACTGGGTGGGTACTCAATGTTCAGCATACTAGACCAAGGTAAAGCCTACCACCAGGGGTTTATAGCAGAAGGGTCACGCCATCTCACCGCCTTCATCACCCCTTGGGGGCTTCACGAATGGGTAAGGATCCCTTTTGGACTAGCTAACGCACCTGCAGCTTTTCAGAGGAGTATGGAGGAAATGTTAGGCCCTCTAAGAGACGAGTACTGCATCCCGTATTTGGATGACCTACTCTGCTACTCCAGATCCTTCAGTGACCACGTGGAGGTGATTCGCAAGGTTCTCCAAGCACTGCAGCACCATGGGGTGAAGCTACGGGCGGAGAAGTGCGAGATGTTTCGGAAGGAGGTCCGCTATGTTAGACGCTTGGTGTCGGCCGAGGGAGTTCGAGTTGACCCCAAAGACCTCGATGCAGTTCTGGCTTTAAAGACCAAGAGACCCCAGACAGTTGGTGACCTCCGGCAGGTCCTCGGCTTCCTGAGTTATTACCGCTCCTACATACAGGACTTCGCTAAAATAGCAAAACCATTGTATGAGCTACTCCAAGTTAAGTCCTCCGCGCCCCGACTCCTTTCACATCATTGCAAGTCCAAGGGTCCACAACTCCCATCCAAAACACCCATTGAATGGAATGCTGATCATCAAAGCACCTTGGAAAGACTAGTCAGTATGCTGATCAACCCCCCAGTCCTCGCATACCCAAACTTTGAGGAGCCGTTCGTCCTACACACTGATGCGTCGGAGAAAGGGCTCGGGGCAATCCTCTATCAGCAACAGGGTGGGAAAATGCGAGTGATAGGATATGGATCACGAACTCTGACGCCTGCGGAACGGAACTACAGACTCCACAGCGGTAAACTTGAGTTCCTTGCTCTGAAGTGGGCAGTGTGTGAGAAATTTAGGGACTATCTCTTTTATGCTCCACATTTTACCATCTACACTGATAATAACCCACTTACCTACATCATGAGCACTGCAAAACTCAATGCTGTTGGACATCGCTGGGTTGGAGAGCTGTCAGAGTTCCGTTTCAATATCAAATACAGACCTGGGAAAAGCAATGTCGACGCCGACACACTCTCACGTATCCCACTCGACATTGACAACTATGCGGCTACATGCACTGAAGAGCTGTCTCAGGATGTGCTGCATGCAACTTGGGAAGGGAGTAGAGCAGCCCAGAAGAAAGATGTGGCATGGATAGCCGCACTTTACACCTCCTCCGCTGATGTAATGCCAAAGCCTCATTCGCTTTTGCCTGAAATAAGCCACGAGGAGCTGGCTAAAGCCCAACGAGATGACCCTGGAATAGGGCACATAGTAAGACTGAAGGAGACCAGTAGTGTTCTTACTGAGGACATTAGAAGGTCAGTGGGTGGACTCACTCGCAAGCTCCTTCATGAGTGGAGTCAACTACATTTGGAGAATGGAGTCCTGTATCGCCGAACACCCGGAAGAAAACAGTTAGTTCTACCTGTTAAGTACCGGTCGGTTGCCTTAAAACAACTCCATGACAATATGGGGCACGTTGGCACGGAACGTGTGCTCCATCTCGCCAGAGAACGGTTCTATTGGCCGTACATGAAGAGATGTATAGAAGATTATGTCACAAGAAAATGCAGTTGCATAAAGCAAAAGAAACCTACCACACACGTTCGTGCGCCAATGGGTGGCCTGACCTCTGCTTCCCCTCTTGACCTGGTCTGCATAGACTACTTGCATCTTGAAAAGAGCAAAGGAGGCTTTGAGTACATTCTGGTAGTAATTGACCATTTTACCAGATTTGCTCAGGCTTACCCAACCAAAAACAAATCGGGACAAACTGCAGCTGAACGACTATACAATGACTACATTCCTCGCCTGGGTTATCCAAATCGTCTCCATCACGATCAGGGACGCGAATTTGAGAACGACCTTTTCCGCACCCTTGGACGGCTGGCGGGGGTCGGGCATTCCCGAACATCCCCTTACCACCCACAATGTAACCCTGCTGAGCGGTTTAACCGCACACTGCTGCAAATGTTACGGACGCTGACAGACACGGAAAAGGATAGATGGAAAGAACATTTGCCACAGATGATACACGCATATAATTGCACTCGCCACGAGTCCACTGGCTACTCGCCTCATTACCTGCTCTATGGGCAACACCCACGTCTCCCCGTGGATCTCTTGTTCGGATTATTGGAAGACACCGGACCGGTGACACACAAAGGATATGTGGAGAAATGGTCGAGAAGGATGACAGAAGCGTACAAGATTGCAAACAAAACCAGCTTGTTATCAAGTGCAAAGAATAAGTCCTACTACGATCGAAAGGCGAGGGGAGTGGTCCTCAAACCAGGAGATCGAGTATTGGTTCGGAACATGGGTGAGCGAGGTGGACCCGGTAAACTACGCTCTTACTGGGAGAAGATTATTTATGTGGTGAAGGAACAAATCTCTGACAACCCTGTGTATGTCATTCATCCGGAGGGAGACCCGAGTATGAGAAATAGGACCATACACAGGAATTTGCTGTTGTTAGTTAATGACTTACCTGTTGAAGGCCCACCACAGTCAGCTGACACCGCCGTGACACCCCCTCAGAGGAAAAGGCAACCTCAACGGAGGGTTAGCTCTGCTGACAATGATGGGATACCAGACACTGACGATGAGGATGATGAGTGGACAGGAGGTTATTGGTTGAGAACACCTGCAGTCAGGATGGAAAATGAACAAACTGGACATGGCAGTTCAAGAGCCTTGGACAGAGAGCAGACACCAGTGTCAAAGCCTCCTCCTGCAACAGTGTCTGTTCAGACTCCAAAGGAACCGACCATGATCCAGAAAGAACTTTCAGGTGCTGTATCGCTGAGAGGAATCGAACCAATGGACACATTCTTAGAAGATGAACAAGGGACACCTGTAAGAGGGGAAAAACAAAGCTCAAAGGGAAGAGATGTGGAATTAGGGGAGCACGAATCACAAACAGATGAACAACATGACGTAGAAGGCCTGCCTCAGTCGGGGGAGGATGAGCAACATGGCCATACTGAACAAGCGCAGGGGGAAAGACAGAGTTCCTCCCCTGTGATGACTTGGCCAGCAGACTATACAGATAGTGAGGTTAGGAGGTCCGCTAGAGTGAGGAGACCAAGGCCAATATTCACTTATGAGTCCCTGGGCCAACCGTCAATACAAACCCATGTAGATTCCTTCTCCTCACAGATTACCTCTGTACCTTTCTTGACACACACAACTAGACAGTTCATCCCACCTGCTCTTTACACGCGACAAGTGTACATGCCATATACATATTACATGCCCGTCACCGCACAAGTTTATTAAAAATAAAAAAAAAATAAAATAAATGAATAAAAAAAAATGCTTTTTTTTATTGTAACAAATGTCGGGAGCCATTTTTGTTTGTCGGGGTGGATGTGATACTCACAAAATAAGTGTTTTGTTGAGATATATTTACTTTCTGTTTCCATTCTCCCAAGAGTCACTTTTTGGTTCATTGGAATTGTATTTTATTTCATGCTGGCTAATGTATCATAAGAAAATACAGAGAACCACACAATGATATGGACACTTGAGGGCAGCACTAACCAGCAGCGTCACTGGGAGTCATTACAATGCGTAGAGGAAGTGGGGCTCATAATTCGAATGAATGAAGAATGAGCAACAGTTGTCCTGCTTCGCTGATTTCTGTGCAATATTTCCAATATTTCCAGGTTAGTTACTCGTTATTTGCGTGAACCCAGATGTTTATAAACTAAGACGGACTCCCGGTGATGTGTGGTCTGTACGTTAAAGGTGTGTTAATTGCGTAAACATTTAAGTGTTGCGGTACGTGACTGTCGAAGATGATACAATGGCGTCCAATGTCATGGCTATAAGCTAATACGAACTCCCGGTGATTTGTGGTTTGTAAGCTAAAAGTGCGTTAACTACAAGCATTTCAGTATTATGGTACATGACTATGGTAATTGGAAACCCATTCATTTATTTCTTTCGGCTCCCGCACATTTGAGGGTTATTTCTTTATTGGTCAAAAGCAGTTCGCACGGTTCATTGTTCGAAACGTAGCAAGTTAATGCTGACGTGTAAATTGAGATCAGCCGCGGCTGCAGCCCTGTTTAAGCAGCACGCGCGTGAATCGTAGGCAAGGAAATCGTTCCAATTCATGAGATATGACGGAAAGTGATTAAACAGCTATGTTTGGTGTTTCAGTTTGCTTTCATATGAAGTTATAGTGGAAATGTAACCTAACTTAAGTGCAATGGAGATTTATTCTGTTATATAAAGTGAATACTTGTGTAAAAGAAATGTACAGTTACTACAGAATACTCTTTCGATGAGAGGAGAAAGATGACGTGTGTCTGAGGGTGAAGTGCAAATACGGTTGATGTTAGACAACGTGTGTTCGAGGGAAAAGTGCAAACATGATTGATGTGAGAGAAAATACTTGATTTAAAAAGGAAAATGTGTATTTTTGGTTTGATACAAATTCTGATAAGTTTATTTCTGGAAAATATGTAAAAGGGGACATGTATTGGAAGAACATATGGCTTCATGTTATACAAATGTGTGTTTAATGAGTGCTACAGTGTAAAGCAGACAAAATAACGGAATATAATTCATGGTTGCAGTTAAGAGGTTACAATGAACTTGAATTAATTCATGATCGATGTCAAAAGGTTAAAATGACACTGAAAATATCTCATGATTGCAGCTAAAATGTAACAGTGAACATGGAATAAACGATAATTCGAATGAATGAAGAATGAGCAACAGTTGTCCTGCTTCGCTGATTTCTGTGCAATATTTCCAATATTTCCAGATAACTTCTGCCAACGAATTATCTATATATCTGTCAGCGGAGACCTGAGCGGGACCCGCTACACACAGGTGGAAGCAATGAATGAAATACCAAAGCCGAAACCAAAAGAGGAAACCTGATTGGACAACGAGACTCAGGCATGCAGGCTGTCACACGACATCACAGGAACCAGGCGAGGGGGGAATAGGTGGTCAGGCCGCGGGAATGGAGCTGAAACACAAACCAAGAGAGAAACGGGGAAAAAACGCACAAGCACAAACAAGCACACAAGGCAGAATCATAACAAGATGAGCAGTAACCGTAGACGCAGGCATCTAAATGATGACGTAGTCATGATTGTTCAGGTGTCGTCACCCTAGAACTATTCAAAAAATGGGAATTCTTAAGACTGAAGCTATACACTAGAGATTACATGATTCATTTGTCCCATAAAACCTGATCTACTACCAGCCTGGCCTATGGCTACAGATGCAACCAGGGAATATTTCATGATATCTGTACATTGATTGCGAAAACATGTAACTCCAGACCAACAAAATAACGCTGTACTAACACAAACGAACATTGATACAGTGGTTAATCACTGCTTGAAGAATAAGAAACAATTCAACAGTTCAGAGCAAAGAGTTTGGACATGCCCCCTTTTAGCATATTTGCCCGCTTTAAATGTTTCTTGCATGATTAGAAGGACTCTGATTAGAAGAACTCTGCTTACTGTAAAAGACTATAGCATTTCCTTTCAAACTCTGTTGGCTTTAATAAAAATCTCATTCTGGATGGGTTGTAATCTAATAAGTACACAGAACCTTGTGTTCTGTGTCTGTCCAGATAAGAGAATTCAAACGAGATATAGAATCAGAAGTTTAAGCCCAACACCCTTATCTCTTCACCATTCCGCCAGTTATGTAAATATTCTGTTCTTAATTTTCTTGCTTTTTACCAAGTATACTGCACAAGCTATTACACGTCCAGCCTGGATAAGACACATACAACTGAGGCAAATGGTATGTTATGCTACCATTCAGACTTCAGTTTTTAGTGTCATGCAATTGTAAAAACTTGTATTATATCCAAAATGAACATTAATTTGCCGAAGGATTGATCAAAGATTGATCAAAGATTGTGCCATTTGTGATACATCATGCAATATCAATGGAATTAATGATGAAATACCTTGGAGTGTCACGTAATGTATAAAAGACAAAGATTTCACCAGCATGTATAACTAACAAATATTCTGTAAGGATGAGTTTGCATTACTTTTCATTTTGGAGTCTATATTACATGATCAGGGAGTAAGTTATTAAGTTAAATATTTAAATATTAAATTAAATATTAAATATTTAGCTCTTTGGAGAGGTAGTGGGGCAGTTTATATATGGCTTGAGTGATAACCATTGTTGTGAGTATCACCTAGGTGCCTCACTCTGGCTACATGGCCAGCTGCAATAACAAAGGCTAATTAGTGGACTGCCACTTAATTTCATTTTATACTGTAAAAATAGACAGTCCAGTCGGCTGTGATCGCATGGGTGTAGCCCACAAAAGCCCGCTTCTTCCACTTACTTGCGCATTGAGAGGGATAATTTTTCCTTTAGCATGCTGGGAGACTATGAGGGCATTCATCTAAGTCCAGTTATTTTTCAATTTATTGTTATAGCATGGTGAAGTGAAAAGTAGTTGGTGGACATAGTGTAAGCTAAAGTCAGCAAGCAAATTAGACCGAGTATCATTGCATTTACTTTTCATTGTCTACTAAACAACAGAATGAGCAAGGAATCTCATTGACAACCAGCAAATATAGAGCTCCCCCCACCAAAAAAAAGGACTCTATTGCAGCTGTAAAGGGCCAGAAGCATTGCGGTAATCTAATGTAATTGCCCGGATGTCACAATTTTAAAATATCCTTTCAGTAGAACATTTAGACTTTGTACTACCTCCTCTATGCATTGAGTAATGTATTTTTTAAGGGCTGTTATTTGTACACAAAGATAGGAATGCTAGTCTTTCAGTGCATCATTTAAGCAAATTTTTGTTAAGAGATCAATTCCTTGGACATTGCCCCTTTATCCTTTGCCGTCCTTGGTTTTTTTTTTTTGTTTTTTTTTTGCAGCTAAGATACACTAATTGTGCATTTTTTATCTGTTTACAGAATTTCAAAAGGACGGTAGAAGAAAAGGATGAATAAGATGAAAGTAAGAGCATGGAAGTTAATCACTTGCAATAACAATGATATCGTTAGAGCGTACTATTTGCATTCTGGATGTTGTTTTTTAAATGTATTTCTGTTCGAGAGGATGAAGTTTGAAGTGTTCACCTTCCATTCGATTCCCATTCACCCTTTCTTTTTACTCATTGAATAATGATTATAAGCAAGGTCATTTGATCCTCTAATTCAATAGGCCACGATTAAATATTCATTCATATTGGTGTCAGTGCCATGGCAGCTCTTCTGGGAATTTGTTGAGGGAAGACAAAGGCTGTGTTCTCCATCATCTAAGCCCCGAAGACTGAAAGAACTGTTGTACAATTAGAGACTTTTAAATAGCCTATTTCTAAATTTTTAGGAGAACAAAGTGCTTGTTTATGTAGATGGCTTTAAGGTGGTGTCATGCAGTGCCAACGTTTTTTTCTTTTGTGGTTTGCAAACTGAGAGAAACACTTTTTATCCTTTGCAGAAGGAGCTTTGTATTCCCCTTCAGGATGAGTGACCACCACCTTTTAAGGACTTGGTAGAAGGATGCAAAAAACCCAAGCTGGCTTTGAATGAAAGAGAGAGCTTGAACCACACAAAGGTGTTATATATATAATATATATACACACAATGTTGTACTGTTTTAACAGCGAGTGTTGCACTCAGGTGAAGGTCTTTTGGGTGGAGCCCATTCAGGTATGTAAGGTCACGTAATTAAATGTAAATGTAAGCAATCGACCATATTAGAATCTACGGTCAGATGACTATCTGTGAAGAAGAACTCGAATTTCCAAAAAAAAACAAAAAAATAAAAAACTAATCTCCAAAAATGTCGGGATGCTGTGAAAAACAATAGGCTCCAAAATTACTGGCACCCTTCACTGGCAATGAATAAACAATAGGAAGAAACGGCGCAATCAGAGTACCTGGTGAGCTACAATGACTCTTAACAGGAGACAGAGCGGTGCGCTGCGCTGATCATTCATAAACTTAACTGTCTCTGCTGTGAAGGTAATCGACGATCAAGTCAGGCAGAAGTATTTAGTTCTACCTCCCCATTGTCTATATTTTCAACAAGTTTTAGTTTCGATAAAAAATGCATTTGCAGGTATAAAATAAGACAATGATGTGCTTTCCTAAGTACACCGACTTGGAACAACTGCCATAGTATGACGTGCATGCGCAAGCGTCTGGGGCGACGAATAATGGCCCTTTGTGATTGGTCCAGACCTCCCACATAGTAATAGCTGAATAAGAGTTGTCTTTCTTCAAATGGAAACTTTCTTTTGTCTTAAGGGTGTATTAAAATGCTTATTTTAATGATTAAAAATAAAAGTTAAGAACATATTATGTTCTTCACTGGGATATGATACCACAGTGCAGTTGTGATGCATCTGATTAAGTCTGATCAGATGCAGTGTCCAGTCAGTAACTGATATTCAATAAGGATATTATACAGGTACATTATTTTTTGTTTTTGATTAAGCTGATCACCTGCTGTCATATGTAACTTAAAATTAAAGTCTGTAAAAATACTTATATTTTATAAGTCCATGAAAAAATAAGATTTATACACATAAACATAAAAAAAAAACAAAAATAAAAACAAGGCGGCTGTAATGTGTCTGCATACCCCTCAGAAAGTAGGTAGTTGCACCCCTGCATCCAGTACATGTATTTTTTGACTAAAATTCAAAATTGGTTTTAAAAATGTAAAAACGTAAGTATCATCTGTATAGCTATTATAAGGATTATGGATGCTCATGATAAAATATTGTTTGGTGTTTTTTTTCTCTCTCTCTCTCATTCTCACAGACACAGACAGACGCACACGCAAGCTCACACACACACAGATGTGCTCAACAACACAAACAAATCAACTTATTAACTGTCAGAATCGAGTATTCAATAGGTCAGTAATAATATAGGCTATTATACTTACATTGATGTGCTGCAGCAGGTCTTCGGCCCTCGCTTGTCCCAAGAATTCCGAACCAAAGAACCGTGATGTCACACAGCCATCCTCCAGAAAACGCACATGTCCATCTGTTTTTTTTTTGGAGCATATATTAAGACTCTCATCAAACATTAGAAGGAAACGGCCCAGCTTTGTTGATACTTGTTATGAGCTTGTTTTTGAATTATGGCGCCAAACCAAACCAAATGACGTAACTTGTCTTTTGTTGCTGTCTCCAGGCACCATAGAACCTCTGCTTGCAGAGTGGACGTGGAGCAGAGAGGCTGCTGTCTGAAGGTGCCACTGCTGGCAGGGGCTTGAGGGGGAGCGGCAGGTGGTTGCGGGAGAGCGGAGATTTGTGGTGATGAAGCCGGTGTCGAGGTAGTATTGCAAAACATTGAAATTGGCAATTGCTCACTGTGTCTGTGAATTCTGGACTGGTGGCCACTGGATGCCATGTGGGACCGGAGAGCATTCACGCCCATCCAGGTGATATTTATTGTTTTTTGCAAATATTGCAATATGCCTCTCTGGTGTTAGCAGCAACTGGCCGTAACCAGTCTCTAAATCTAGCGTCCTGTAACCACAGTTCAGAAAACTTAAATTTCCCCATCTCGGCTGCAATCTGCAAGGGAGCATCGGCTGACCGTGGGTTTTGTTTTTTCACATAAACAGACCGCGGCGCACACTGACTGACGTCTTCTTCTTCTTCTTCTTGTGGGATTCCGGCAGGATGGATGCCTTGCGGCACATTGCTGCCTCTCGCCGGTCGGGGTGAGATTGCAGTTCATGCCATTCCTAACCGACTGACGTCACCTCACACAGGTCCTACTCGTATATAATAAAATCACAAAATTTTTTACGAGATATAGGCTTTCACTTATCGCAATGAAAAGAGGAGAATAATTGGATAGTAGTTAGAAAATTTCATACCGCCTCAGATGACAGATATTACTTTTTCATACTTTTTAATGGCCTTAATTTTGGTAAATTTCATTTACTACCTTTTAATACCTTTTACAACCCCGCGGACACCCTGCTTGGATACTAGCCATCTATGCAGACATTGGCGTTGGAATTTAGAGACGGGTGTTTTTTGAGAGAGGGAGAGCCCGAGAGAGCGACTTTTTCAACTTTTTTGCTGTACATATGAGATTTACTTAGTAATTTTTAGGAGTATAATATTTAGTAGGACAGCGAGTTATAGTTGTAGCGTTAGTGTCATTTAGTGTTAGTTAGGATTTGTTCATTTTTCTGTTTGTTTTCAAATCAGTTTCAGATAGATTACATATATATTTGTATATACACACACATTATTCATCATTACCAGTAAAGGTAAGTAATGTTAGAGTTGCTATCGATGCTGTTAATGCTCACGAATAATAAGCTAGCGTTTGAGACGTCGTCAACCGCTAGCTACTTGCGCAAGCGGATTTATACCTACAAACATAATTACAATATCTTGAGCGATCGTTTGGATCTTCGTATGGCGCTGATGAGTCGATTAGGTCGATCAATATTATGAACTTCTTGTTACTTATAACTAGATAGGCTGGTTTGTCAGTAAGGTTATCCTACCGCAGCATAACTTATGAATCTAGATATCTATATGGCTATGCCTCCCTGAGGCAGTAAAGCCTTGACACGAGCGACAGCTAAGACACACTAACCTTCCATGAACGTCATTTTTCCCGCTGAAAAAAACTTAACACGCAACATTACTGTCGCCGAGGTAAGCTAGGCTATCAAGGGGCTAAGGGCTACCGGATATAGCCCGAGGACATGTCGTTCCATTCTACACAGTTAACTGTAGCCATAACATGACAGCAAAAAGTTAGGATAAAAAAAATAGTTATGTTACATAGTTATGTTTCAAACCCATCCTGCCTGAGGCTGTCATTGTCACCAAGTTTTTCCTAGCATGACCCTATTAAAAGATAATCAACCGGAACCGTTTATCGCGTTAAGCATTAATGCTAATGAAAATCCAGAAACCAACCACAAATGACCAAGTAATATCACCATTGTCGATACAAATGGTCGATTATTCAACCATATCATCCTGACTGAAGCCATAATCGTCGAAAAACTACACAAAAAGGTTTAAAAGCTTACCTTGACCAACCGTGTTGTCTTGCACCACCAAGTTCAACCCAGACCGGCATCTTGATCATATGAAACACCTACCCGGCAACAAACTCCAGAATGTTAGCGTTCACGTGCGCCATGACATAAATCGACGAGTCAAGAGGTGATAAGCTAAATTAGCCTTGTCGTCCATTCTAAATGATTACATTAAACCATAACAGGACGACAGTAACAAATAAAAATGAGAAGAAAAAGCAGCTCACAGTTCATATTTGTCTGCGTCCCATCCAAGCTGAAGCCATCACCAAGTGTTTCCAAGGGTCACGCTAGCTGAAGAGAATCAAATATTAGCTGACATGCAATTAATTATCGTTGTCATTAATGCTAACGGAAAATTACAAACCAACAACTTCAAAAGCTAATTTTACGATGTGTTACCTTTACATATAGCATAGTTACCGAAAAAAACTCCACTAAAAGGCCTAGAAATCTTACCTTAATCAATGTAATTATACTCTGCCAACCGTCAGCTTCCAGTCAGGAGCATGTAGATCAAATGACGCAACTTCTTCTATGCCCAGCGACAAACCCAAAACTGTTGATATGCGTGGTGCCGTATAGACCAATCAAAATGATTCTCCTCAAGATCGATGAACCCAAATAGATATGCAACCTCATGCAACTTTGACGCAAAATGCTTCCTTATAAAAAAAATAAAATAAGACTTATTCAAATCACAAAATGCGCTGTGCGCTAAATAAAAATTAATTTATTCTTGGCTTCACACCTCACTGTGTCTCTCACTGTTCATTAAAGTAATAGATTTTGTCCACTAGGGGTCTCTCTATTAAAAATAATAAAGCAATTATTACAGTCTGATCTAAGCATCATTGGATTCTTCATGAACAATATAGACCAGGAGCCCACGGGTATCAGCCTAGCTAAAACGGTTACAAATTTTTATGTGTATGAGAGTGCCCAGCATGGTTCCAGGTAAAGCAACATGGAAGTCTGCTGGGTTCCCAGTGGTGGGTGTGGCCATGGAGGGCCTAGAATGGGACCCCAGAAATTGGGCTAGATCATCCTGAAAAGTTACAACTTGAAACCACCTTATACATATTACCCATTGTCTCAGGATCATTGGATGAGCTATGCTAGAAACTTCCATTGGTGGGAGGGGTCCACCAGACCTAATTATCTAGGCCCTCAAAATTGGGCGAGATCAGCTCATTTATTTACAAGATGAAACTTGTTGGAAATAATATATAATATAATACTCCCCTGAGTAAGAAATGGCCATTGCCAGAACTTTTTTGTGGTGGGGTACCCTGCCAGAAGGCCCCAACTTGGCCAGGCTGATTCATGTTATAATGTATTATAGGCTTAAGACACTACATAGTATGACAGTAAAGTATTTTATTAACAATGGTCAAATTAAAATTTAAGAATACACAATTTGTGAATTGTTCAGTATTTTAACAGGGAAAGTGTTGGTTTAGATGGAGTTCTTTGCCAACAATTTGTTTACATTGCTGCCCAGGAACCAATGTGTTGTAATTACCTCATGTGCATGTGGGTTGTCAGTGTGAACAATCAGTCACCATCACAGTGCCCCTTCAAAATGATTGAGATGGACAACAAAGGGAAAGGAAATTTATGTTATATCCGCTACCCCACCACACAAAAGTTCTGGCAATGGCAATTTCTTACTCAGGGGAGTATGCCGCACATTTTGCAACAAGTTTCATCTCGTAACTAAATGAGCTGATCTAGCCCATTCTAAGGGTGTGGCCTAATTAAGGCCTTTTGCTGGGGGTACCCCACCACAAAAAAATTCTGGCAATGGCCGTTTCTTACTCAGGGCTGACACCCGTGGGCTCCTGGTCTAATAAGAATATCAGGTGCTTGCAATGCCGAATCTTAACCGGAAATTTTTATTTAAAAATGTGGCATACTTGCTCATTAAGAGAGCCCGTAACAATTCTGCTAATTGAACATATAGTGGAGTAAAAGTATGCAATTAACTCAGGAAATATAATGAAGAAAATGTAAAAGTTGACAGAATTTTAACGACTCAAGTAATCATTCCCAAAACATACTAACATTGAGATCTGGTTTTTGATTTTGATTTTAATACCTGCTAGTAAGCCTTCGCCTGCCATAACTTTTATGACCTTAACCTTTGCCCTCACAATCTTGGGTAGGCCACTTAATCAGTTTATCTAGGCTTTATAGCAGTGGTTCTCAAATTCGGTCCTGGCGCCCCCCTGTGTATGCAGGTGTTTGTTCCAACCACAATTGCAATCTTAGGATTTTAACAAGCTGTTGATTTCTTTTAATTAGGTGCATTTATGCAAATATCCTCATTGATATATATTGTAAATATTGGCAGAGGGAAACTATTTAACCAAATATTTAATCAGCATAAATAATCAAAAGGTTCCTCAGTGGTGAAACTCTTGACAGATGGTGGCAAAACCCAAATATTTACTTGGCAAACAATGGAGTCATACCTGTTGTGTTTTCTGTTGATTTTATTTGGTTCAAGCAGGTTATTTGGGAAAAACTCAAAACACCTGTGTTCAGAAACCTAATTTTGAGCTTATTGATTTTCTCAGAGTCTAATTTGATCTTTTTAAAAATGTTTTCACGTAAAAATCCTAGCAATATTGAAAATTAAGCACAATATGTTCAAGGGTTTTTATTCTTCACAGCAGAATGGATGTGTCCATCCAAATGTGACTTAAGATGGTAAATAACTACTCTAAACATGGAATGCTGCTAATTAAGACAAAGTAACAGCTTTTTAAAATCCTAGAATTGCAGTTGTGGTTGGAACAAAAACCAGCATACACAGGGGGGCGCCAGGACCGAATTTGAGAACCACTGCTTTATAGTGAATCACTATGCTAGGACTGACAAAGATCAATCTGCTGGGGGGGGGCATATGTCACAAACTCTGCATTTGCATTTGTGACCCTCCATACAACTTAGATCTTCACCGTCAAGTCTAAGAATCTAATCAGTTCATCAGACCCTTATTAGTCTCCCAGAAATTTCATAGACAGAGAAATGTTGAGTATGCACAACTTGGAAATGAAGTAAATTTCCCATTCAAATGAATGGAATTCAGGTGGATTTTGGAGGAAAATATGCACAACTAGTATGTTTTGTCTGAAGCATGAAGGGGAAACTGATTTCACCTGACATCCCATATATTTTCTGAAAGCATACACCCTCGGGATTTGACCTTTAATATTTTTTCACATTTCCCACCCCCCTCCTTATTTTATATACCTATTTGGGGGGGTGGGAGGTAAATGACAAATTAGGTGCATTTCTCATACAAAAGGGCCTGTGGAATGTAGGAAAAAGTAATTGACCCCCATTAGTAATACCTTTTACAATTTAATTCAATTCAATTATATTTGTACAGCGCCAGTTACAATACAGTTGTCTCGCTGCGCTTTACAGACAGTACAAGGAGCACCAAAGAGCAACAGGGGCAAGGAAAACTCCCTACTGGAGTGTACTCTGTGTACGCTTCTGATCTGATGAAATTCTTTGTCAGAAGGGGTCGGGAGCTGTACGGGCAACAGTTTCTGGTTTACAACACCCATTCTATGTTGCACATTGTAGGAGGACACAGTGTCTTTCCAGGGGCTGGACAGCTGCAGTGCTTTTAAGTTTGAAAACTACTTGCAAACAGTCAAAAAGATGGTCAGGAGTGGTAGGTGCCCTCTCTCTCAAGTTGTGAGGCAAATCGAGGAACGGAAACTTCAGCTACTGACAGAGACAATGAAAAAAACCAACCCAAAAACATGTTGGAAAACCAGGAATGCTGTGAGGCCATAGAGGATAAGGATGGAAGCTTTCTCTGTCGTGTTTTCCAACATCCAGAACCTCAATTTTTGGAGCCTTGTGACTCCTCCCTGATCAAAGTCCTGAAATTCAAAAATACCAATTCAGTTTTAAGATGGATCCCAAAACAGAGACTATTTTGTAGAGCCCTCAGAATCCCGAGAGGGGAAAAAAACAATTTTTATGGCCATTCTTCATGAAATATGAGTATGTTATTATTGCTGTGTTTTGCAGACTGCAGATCCTGTATGTTACAGATACAGATAAGCTTGACTTGCCTCTGTTCTTGATTACAGGATGCATGAGGTAGTAGAATTCCCCGAAGAAGGGCTGGTTGGGATTGTAGCCCACAATTGGACGTACAAAGAAAAAGGGGTTGGCTTGAATCTGTCAGCATTCTTATCTGTGAAATCATGTCAACAATGTTTAATAACAAACCACCTCATGTCAGCCATGTTCACACAAATTAGCACTTTCATTTCAGGAGATGTACAGCTACTGGCCACTAGCACATCAATCAAAAAGGGCAAAAGCACTGGAAATACCTGATACAAAGAACTGGGTTGCAAGAAAGATCAGGGTCTTTTCAAAGACAGGTATGTTCATAGCATGTATTGGTTCCACTATGCCTACTGACTGGAGAGGAGGATTAACTTAAAATTGAATCTTAATGTTCATTGCACTTCTATGCATGTTTGTGACAGTTGTATAAGCTACTGGATGCCTTCATTTCCCTTTGGGATGAACATCCATCCATTCAAATTGCAATCACAATTTTAAACACAACGTTTGAAACATTTACATTTTAAATTATTTCTTAGAACATTTTAATAAACATTTTTGCTATTATTTACAACTTACTTACACTTAGGTGACTGGGAGACTGCCATAAGGCGTTGCAAAAGGGCCGAATATAAATCTAACGTAGAGACAGAGGAGAGAATAATCAATAACAAGCGAGCCCACAAGCAAAATAGTAAATATATGGATTCAAGTGAAGGTATGTTGGAACCCCCCCCACCCCAAACCCCCCTCCTACCACCTTAAGAGCTTATGCACCGTCGCAAGAGAGTTTGATTATTAGCATCATAGATATCTACAACCCCAATTCCGAAATAGTTGGGAGAAAGCATAAAATATACTGACCAAAAAAAGAAACGCAATTACGTAATCTGGTGCCAAATTTCCACAAACCCATTGAAAAAGATGCTTTTGTTCTGAGTTATTTCTAGAGGTGAGTACTTCTACCATACAAATTTTCACGGTCACAGTGCATATTCTGGTGCCGCAATTTGTTCGTAACCAAACAATTGGCACCGCTTGGGTTTGAGTACTACCATTGTCCGAACACAACCATTTTTGTTTTGAGTTCCTCATAGACAATGAGGCCTATAAAAGTCTAACGGAAAATGAGTGAAAATCAAACGTGTTATAATGCCATGACGAACGGAAGTTCAACGAGAACGTGCGTTTGGGATGCTACAGGCTGGAAGTCGGGTAGATAGAGCTGCCAGTCAATTCAGTGTGCATTCTGCGACAATTTTTTGCTTCAGAACCTTTTTTAATGCCTCTGGACACATGGCTGATCGCCACAGATCGAGTAGGCCACGTTATGACTCCAGCGTCTGACCGTCATATCACAGCTGACCGTCTGCTACACACCGAATCAAACTTCATTTTATTGAAAGAAGCCTCAACACCGTCCATTACCGTGATGAAATTCTCCATCCAGTCGTCCTTTCATTTGTCCGACATCACCAACTGACTTTCCAACAGGACAACACGCGTCCGCACGTGGCACGTATCTGTATGGAGTTCCTTTGGGCCAAAAATGTTCAAATCCTTCCCTGGCCTGCATTTTCTCCAGATCTTTCACCTATAGAACACTTGTGAGGCTTTCTGGATAGAGCAATCCGGAGGCATCAACTACTGCCAGCTGCAGTACGACAGCTAAGACGAGCACTGACCAAAAAGTAGAACAACGTTCCACAAGCAACAATCAGACGTCTGGTGATGTCTATGAGATGCAGGTGTACCGCCGTGCGTGACGCTAACGGGGGACATACAAGATTCTGATAGTGTCATTTTTTTTTTGTAATGTCAAACTTCACCTTGTTAAATAAAAGCCAACATGGCGATATTCCAGCCCGATTTTCTGTTATGTCTATCGTCTGAGATTCCCTCTTTCATTTGATACCAATGAAGTGTTGATGAATAATAGTCACACTCGATAAAATCAAGAAGTAGAAAATTGCATTTCTTTTTTTAGTCAGTATATGAATAAAATCAAAATGCAATGACTTTCAGATCGCATGGGCCAATATGTTACAATAGAACATAAATAACATTTCAAATTTTGAAACTGAGACATTTTACATTTTCATCCACAAAATGAGCTTATTTCTAATTTTCTGGCTGCAACAGGTCTCAAAAAAGTCAGGACACAGGCAAAAAAAGGGCTGAAAAAGCAATTAATATATAAGGGAATCAGCTGAAAGAACATTTAGCAAGTGATTAAGTTAACTGGCATCAGGTGTGTAACATGATTGGCTATAAAAGGGATGTCTTGGAGAGGCTGAGTCTCTCAGAAGTAAAGATGGCTTTCATTGAGCAGAATTTTCAACTGCTTACCCGGGCCAGGGGATAGCTGATTCAGCAGAGTTGCTAGCAGATGGATGACGGGGTGATGACGGTGTGAGACGGGAAACCTCACAAGACAACGGGAGATCCATCGTGGCGGCACTCTTTCACTAAACACCAGTAAACCAAAGAATCTGCCTGAAACAACAAGCTTAAACTCCTAAAACTCTGGATCAGCTGGAAAACTTAGTGGACGAGTACTTCAACAACCTATGCCTCATGAGTCCGCCGCAAAAACAACCCCGGCGAGACTGGTCCACCGAGACCGACGACGACGGAACCACAACTATTCAGGTCAGTGTACTCAAGTCCATTAATCAAAAACTGTCAATCTTGGAAATCCTGCATTCGGACATAAAGGAACTAAAAGCCAGTCTCGAATTCACTCAATCACAGCTCGAAACGCTGCAAGTCGAAAACAAAGAACTCTGCACACTCACAGCACAAGTCCAAACCATCTCAAACGAAAACAAACTCATGAAAGAAACTATACTGGACATACAGAGCCGCAGCATGCGCGACAATGTCATTTTCTCTGGAATACCCGAACAACCTCAAGATAACCCGGAGCAAGCAATAAAGGAATTCATGCAGTCTGCTCTCAAATTCACATCAGAAACCGTCAATAAAATCACCTTTCACCGGGTTCACCGCATCGGCACCATAAAAAATAACAAATCTAGACCCATTGTCGCCAAATTTGAACATTTTAAACAAAAAGGGCTCCTCAAGAGTCGTGGAAAGGAACTAAAAGGAACAACTTACGGGATGAATGATCAATTCCCAAGGGAAATTCAGGAAAGGCGAAGGAAACTTCTCCCACTCCTCAAACAATTCCGGGAGAAAGTAAAAAGAGCTTCACTGACTGTGGATAAACTTTACGTTGACGGCCAGCTCTACCGAGATGCGATGGTGACCACTTGGCTGTGATGACATGATCCTGAATATATCTCCAAAATAATCTAACACGAAGTGACTTAAACTTTAGAGAAGGAGGGGGGAAAAGTTAAATGGGTCTCTATCTCTCTCTCCCCGGCGCATAACTGCTTGTGTTCGTATATGAGTGTGTCTTCTTCGATTATTTTGTAGGCGGATTAAAACAATATCTCGTGAGCATTACTCAGTCCCCGGGGAATTCCGCGATTCCGCGATCACGGCGTTTTCCGCAGAATCCACACTTCACCGCGGAAACCGCGAAATTCATTGATTTCGCCGCGGAATTCCAAAATATACTGACATAAGCTGGTCAAAACCACGATTTTGTCAATTCACAGACATCTGTTACCGACGCGCATCTCATCTCACCAAATGTGAACTTGACCCCCAGGCAGTGATTGCGTCTTGGCGACAAATCTACGTTCTTTGCCTAAGTTGCGTGGCGTATTCTGTATGAAAGTTTGAAAATGAAGCGATTTCTTGACTAGACTGCCTAGTATATTACAGCCAAGGACAGGGACAGTCAGTTTTCCTTCTGTTACAAGGACGGCGGAAAGCTCTTTTGTCAGCCCTTTAAAGTGGTAGGCCAATAACCACATTAGAAAATCGACAGTCGAGGACCATGCCGAATCAGCAAAACACAAAAGATGAATTCAAGAACAAAAACAGAGTAGGTCTACCGGCCAAAAGCAAAAAACCATCTCCACAGCAATTCACTACAAGACAGAGTCAGCGTGTGAGCGGATCGAGGTAAGGAACTGCCTTCACGTCAGTCCTAATTTTTCTCTAAAAAAAATTAGCAATATTTAGGCCTAGACTAATAAGTTTTATGAACTTGATCAGTTGCTATGGCACACCAGTAATGACAGTCTTTTTTTATTAATAATTTTATGTTTTAACACTAGAGGCGCCGGAATTTTATCACTACCATTTTATCACGTTTGGACCGCTCGGTTCAAAGCACTCTAATCCGACTCTGAGCACCTATGTTACCATGATTCTCAAAAGAACGAAACAACACCAGCATTACGTTTTTACTGGTTTAATAATACATTTATGAATATTTAGGCAATAGGATTGTATATAAGAAACATGAATTAAGCTGCTCTAACACTGGACGCGAAACGAATTTTTCGCAAGACAGATTACATTCAAATTCAATGCAAAGACGTTTCGCGCGGATTCGCGTCTTTGCATTGACTTTTTAATGTGATCTGTCGTGCGAAAAATTTGTTCGCGTCCAGTGTGAAAGCAGCTTTATTGTAAACATTTAGCTACAACGATATTTTTGGGTAAAGAAATAATTAAACAATTCAGAACGACAAAACAACAATTAAAACATCTATTTTGATTAATACACATTCAGATTCAACATTTATAGCATAACGGCATAACCATATGGAAAATCGTAGCCTATTTATTATGAAATAATTAATCGGAACAATGACACGGAATTAGAAGACAGCAGGTAGGTGCTAAAATTCCCAGACGGGTCTGAGGGACCTACAGCAGGTGATGAGCGTCTTAATTTGTGAGCAGCTCCTGCGGACCTGGCACTGCCTCCGTTTTGCTGCCAGTGTCCCAGACAGTACTGACACGTAATTTATATGTGGTAAAATATAAATTTATATGATAGGTATTTTCATCATCCTTATATGTTCATCTATTTATTTTCATCATCTTTTCATTTTCTTTTCGGTGTGAAATCAAGGTGATTTCACCCACTTTGTCTCGCTTTTTTGATATTAATAATAAAAGTCTTTACGTTTAAGGCAAGTTTTTGTAATGAATCATTCAAGAATTAAACATCAAGAGCAATAATTGTCCAACAGATTTTAGTGTCTTCCTACTTTGTTTCAAGATATACTTTAATACTAAAAGTAAAGGTAAACTTCGTTGATTTTTGAATGAGTGAGGGTTATACTTACTTGCAAAAGGCTACTGCAGAATTTTTGCAGAATTGACAATTTCTTGCAGAATAACCGCAGAATTTAGCTTTTTTGACCGCAGAATTTGGTGAGATTTTCCGCGGAATTTCATGTTTTTTACCGCAGAAATTCCCGGGGACTGATTACTGCCGCCCACTATGTTGATTCTTGAGCCTTTGTCTGTGTATCGGTTTAAATGTCTTAGACGGTGCTATAATTCTTTTTGGCCAGTGTATGAATGTTTCACTGTTTGTTTAACATAGCTCTATTATATTTTTGGCCAGTATGTTTCTGTGTAAATGTGTGTAGCTGTGTATGCGTGAGCTGCTATGTATGTGTGTGTTGCTGTGCACGTGTGTGTGAATCCCCATCTGTGTGTTTGTCTAATACCGGTCTCCAATATTTTTGGCTGGAGTCTTGAAGTGCATGAGTATGTGAGTCTCCATCTGTGTGTTCGTCTAAAACGGGTCTATAATATTGTGGGCCAGTGTGTGCATGTGCTGTTGTGTACTGTTGTGTGTGGGAGTGTATGAATGATCATAGATGTAAGTGTGCTTGTGTGCAGGTGTGCGTGGAACGATGGGCAAGGGGTGAGCCATGCGGGATGGGGCGGTGGTGGGTGTGGGGGGGATCCTCTTATTATTATTATTATTATAATTATTTATTTATGCATTTATTTTTTTCTTCCCTCTTTCATTATCAACATTATTGTTACTTTTGTTGCTTTGACCATTTTTTTTATTTTGGGTTTTCCCCCCCCCCCCCTTTTTTTACTCTACTCTATTTTATCCTGCCATAAAACATTCTCTCAATATCATTTAACAGAACACCGAGTAAACACCAATTTGTCTCTGAATTAACCTGTCTTTAGGCTTAAACTCTGTGAATCATGCCCTGTCTATGTACTACTGTTTCTCTCCTTTTGTTTGCTTCTTTCACTGTTTGTCTCATTCATTTGTTCTCCCTCCTCCTCATCAGTGTCATACCCCCGCTACTTGAAAGATTATACAGCGTGACAAAATCTTGCAGTTCCATACCATATCCTTCAATTAACCAAATCCTTTGCCGACAGCATCAAAATTTGTTAGCTGGAATGTGCGTGGCATTAACTCACCGGCAAAAAGAGCTAAAATCATGAATCATCTAAAAAAAATTAAAGGCTGATATATGTCTGCTGCAGGAAACCAAATTATCAGACAATGAACACAATAAACTTAAAACACAACACTTCAACCAATTATTTTTCTCTACATACAGCTCCAAAAAAAGAGGGGTCTCAGTTCTCATTCACAAAGATGCTCCATTTATTCATAAACACACAATATCCGACCCAGAAGGACGATATATCATTATCAATGGAACAATTAATAGCATTAATATTACAATCGCGAGTATTTATGGTCCAAACACAGACGATCCAGCATTCTACCATAGCTTCTTTGAATCACTACAGGACTTCTCAACATCAATCAAAATTATAGGTGGAGACCTCAACACAGTAATCAACCCAACAATAGACAGCTCAACAAGTACACATCACACCAAAACCTGGCATTCAACACAAATTATCAAACAATATATGACAGATATTAGTCTTGGCGATATTTGGAGGCTACAAAACCCTTCATCCAGAGAATACACCTTCTTTTCCTCAGTCCGTAAGTCCTTTTCAAGAATCGACTAATTTCAAGCAAGCAACTCTTCACTGGCAAATATCTCTAACCCCACCATCCACCCAATCATCATATCCGACCATGCTCCCATCAGCTTCACACTGCACAATAAAACTATAACAAAAACCAGCACAAGATGGCAATTAAACACATCACTATTTCAAGATAGCGAATTTGATTCATATTTCAAAAAACAATGGACACTATTTATGGAAACAAATGACACAATATATACCTCACCAACTCTCATTTGGGAAACAGCCAAAGCAGGATTAAGAGGAAAAATTATCTCATACTCAACTTTTAAAAAGAAGAAAGAACTAGAAACAGAAAAAAAATTGGAAGAACAAATTAAACAACTACTCAATTCATACGCAACTAATCCCACAGAACACATACAGAAATTAGAAACACCAAAAATAAAATTGACAACAACATTCATAAAAAGACATAATTCATGCTACATAGCATGAGTTCGAGCACAATGACAAATCTGGAAAATACTTAGCCAACCAACTCAAACACAACAAAGAAAAATCGCTCATCATGACTATCATAGACTCAACAGGAAACATCACCAGTGACCCACAAACCATAAATAACACATTCAGACAATACTACTACAACTTATATAGCAATAATAAAGAAAAGGATCCAAAAGAAATAGACAACTTTCTAAATAACCTCCAACTACCATCATTAACAAAAGAACAAGCAGACATTTTAGACGCTCCACTCACCCCCATAGAATATGAAAAAGCACTACAGATCATGACAAACAATAAAGCACCTGGACTCAATGGATACTCCACAGAATTTTATAGACACTTTTGGAAAACAGTATCACCACTTTTTGTTAGAATGGCAGATGAAATCAAGAGCAATCAATCAATTCCATATCACATGAACACAGCACTAATTTCAGTACTACTCAAAACAAACAAAGACCCAACTCACAGCTGAAATAACAGGCACATTTCACTCATTACCACAGATATCAAAATAATCAGCAAAGTACTAACAACTCGAATGGAATCAGTCATCCCATCTCTCATTCACCCAGATCAAACAGGATTCATTAAACGAAGATATTCATCAAACAACACACGCCGTCTATTCAATCTTATCCACTTTTCTCAACAAAGTCAACACAAAACAGTAATTCTTTCTTTAGACACAGAAAAAGCATTCGACAAGGTAAACAATGGAAAAATTTGGATTTGGACAGTCATTTATTCAATGGATAACAACACTCTACAACCAATCAAAAGCAGCAGTTATTACAAACAACCTCATCTCACCACACTTCACACTTCACAGAGGCACCAGACAAGGATGTCCACTATCACCATCACTATTCGGACTTTTCATTGAACCATTAGCTGCTGCAGTCTGTCAAAATAACAATATTTCTGGTATTCATACTAAATACATAACACATAAAATCAGTTTGTACGCAGATGACATACTCCTGTTCATACAGAATCCCAATAATTCAATCAAAGAACTTATCAAGCTCATCAATTCATACTCTAGCATCTCAGACTACACAGTAAACTGGAATATATCAACCACCCACACAAAAAATGCAGATACATCCCTTTCTACACCACACATACCCCAATTACCACCTACTACTGGCAACATCACATATTTAGGCATAAAATTCTCTGCCAAGCTGTCTGAGTTGTTTCACCTGAATTTCACACCACTTTTAAAAACAATACAAGATGACCTAATTTGATGGATGACACTATCAATCTCAATGATAGGACGCATCGCCACAATTAAAATGATGATACCGCCAAAACTCACTTACCTATTCACAATGATCCCCATCCAACCCACATCAAAATGGTTTAGCGCACTGGACACAACAATCACATCATTCTACTGGAAAAACAAATAGCCCAGGATAAAACTAACTACACTACAACAGTCAAAAATACAAGGAGGCCTAGAAGCACCAAATTTCTATCATTACTACTTCGCCAATCAGTTACAGTACCTTTCCAAATGGATACATTCAACCCATCACTATCACCCATGGTTAGACATAGTACAGACAGACTGCCAAGACATATCAATCAAAGACCTTCCACAAAGATCTGTACTGCAATCAAAAAACACAACTGTTTCAAAAAGCCCGCAATCGCAGCAACTCTGACAGCTTGGTGGAAGATCAATAAAATAAGAAACACAACATTCTCACCCACAACTCAAACACCCATATGGAACAATCCAGACTTCACAGCTAACAAATCCCCTCTAATAGGAACTAAATGGAAAGAAAAAGGAATCACACACCTCCACCACATCTTCTACAAAAACACTGTACTAACATTCCAACAGCTGTCTGAAATGTACGATATCGACACGAAACAATTCCTTCAATACATCCAACTCAAAGAGTCAATAAAAACAAAAATAAATATCACAAATTTCCACCTAGAACATCCACCACTATTATAAAGCATCAATAAAAACACAGTCAAAGAAAAAACTACTCACAAAGCTATATAAACTTATATCCTCCAATAAACACACATCCCAATCCCAATAAACAAATGGGAACGAGACCTCATCATCCACACCAACAGTCAATACTGGAACACAGTCTGCAACAACATATTCTCCATGTCTAACAACACCAAAATTCAGTTAATACAGTATAAAATCATCCATAGAACACACCTCGCACAGCACAAGATGCACATCATGGGACTCACAGACACAGACATTTGCACCCACTGCACACTCAACACTATCAACGACCACCTGCACGAACTCTGGCTCTGCCCACCAATTCATAACTTCTGGAAAAAAAATAACCACCGCTCTATCCCGATTCCTCGACCACAATATCCCACTATCCCCCACCGTCTACATACTTGGAAATTTAGAAGAACTCAACACTAACTCAAAACAAATCACAATCCCCCTGCTTGTGGCCCTAACTATCGCCAAGAAAACAATACTGCTCAACTGGAAAAACAGAAAAAACATTACAACACAATGGTTAGATCTCTATACTCAACATATATCAATGTAACAACAGTCAGCAACCCACAAGAATCAATAACAAAAATTCAACAATATCTACTCCACAACTCTCACTGCCATCTCGATGCCGGTGAGTTAATGCCACAGCATAGATATACAAAGGCTTGTTCACGGAGAGGAGAAGAGATATTAAAAAAAAATAAAGAAGAAGAACTTGGGGAATTGGAATCTGTTAATCTGTATAAATCTTTAAGGAAACTTCTACAACAAACACATCGTGGAATAACTGCCAAAATACAACTGCTTCATTTCGGATCATTTGGTTGTTACACTGTTTTGCCTTGTTTCCCTTTTCCCCTTTTCTTTCGGCTCTTATCTCTCTATTTCATTATAATTATTATTGTTATTATTCATTTGTTTTCTCTTCTTTTTTCTTCCTTTGTGGTTTTTTTTCCTTCTTTCCCCCCCTTTTTTGTTTGTTTTATTTTCTCTTCTTTTATATTCCTTTTGTTAATGTCTTTGTCTAATATTATTGTATGTATATTACTCTGTAAATCAACTCCACAACTCGCTACCCATTTAATTTATTTGTCTGGTCACATATTTGTTTGTATGCACTTATTGCTGAATAAAGGTAAAAAAAAAAAAAAAGATGGCCAGAGGCTCTCCAACCTGCGAAGGCTTACGTAAAAAAATTGTGGAATACTTTAAAAACAATGTTACTCAACATCAAATTGCAAAGGTTTTGAAGGTCTCATCATTGACAGGGCATGACATCATCAAAAGATTCTGAGAAACTGGAAAAATCTCTAAATAAGGGACAAGGCCGAAGACCTTTACTGGATGCCCGAGATCTTCGGGCCCTAAGACGCCACTGCATCACTCACCGACATGATTCTGTCATTGACATTACTAAATGGGCCCAGGAAAACTTCAAGAAACCACTGTCTGTAAACGCAGTCCACCATGCCAGCCACAGATGCCACCTAAAACTCTATCATGCAAAAAGGAAGCCATTGTTGAGCATGATCCAGAAGCGCCGCCGTGTTCTGTGGGCCAAGGCTCATTTAAAATGGCCAATAGCAAAGTGGCAATGTGTCCTGTGGTCAGACGAGTCCAAATTTGTCATTCTTATTGGAAATCATGGGCGTTGTGTCCTCCGGGCAAAAGAGGAGGACGTTATTAGCAAGTTATTAGCTTTCAGTTCAAAAACCAGCATCTCTGATGGTATGGGGATCCATTAGTGCATATGCTGTGGGACACTTGCATGTTTTAAAAAGCACCATGAATGCTGAAAAGTATATAAAGGTTTTAGACCAACATATGCTCCCCCTCCAGATGACATCTATGCCTTGTGTATTTCAGCAGGACAACGCAAAACCACATACTGCAGCTATTACAACAGCATGGCTTCCTAGTCGAAGAGTCCGTGTGCTGAACTGGCCTGCCTGCAGTCCTGAATCTTTCACCGATTGAGGACATTTAGCGCATAATTAAATGAAAAGTCCGTCAAAGGAGACCCAAATCTCTCCAGCAGGTGGAAGCCTGTATTAAACAAGTGGGATCAAATTCCAATGGCGAAACTCAAGAAACTTGTCTCCTTAATGCCCGGACGCCTCCACTCAGTGTTAAAAAGAAGAGGGGATCCTACACCATGGTAAACAGGCCCCTGTCCCAACTTTTTTGAGACCTGTAGCAGCCATCAAATTTGAAATGAGCTCATTTTGTGAATAAAACTGAAAAATTTCTCACTTTCAACATTTGCTATATTATCTCCGTTCTATTGTGAATAAAATACTGGCTGGTGTGACTTGTAAGTCATTGCCTTTTGATTTTATTCACATTTTACACTTTGTCCCAACTATTTTGGAATTGGGGTTGTATTTCAACATTGCATATGTTATCCTAATGTAGTGGCAGTAGTTTGGGAACGAAACAGAATGTTTAAGTGATTGTTTTGGTTTTTATTTTGAAACGGTCCATAGTAATGGAAGAAATGTGAAACCGATCAACGACTTCTATTCTTTTTAGATAACGAGCCAAGACGGCAAAAACAGCCAAAACAACTGGGGATATTGTCGGCTGATGGAAGGAATACTTCGAGGATCTCCTCAATTTACTGACACGCCTTCCATAGAGGAAGCAGAGGCTGGGGACCCAGAGGCTGATTCATCCATCACTCCGGCTGAAGTCACTGAGGTAGTTCAGAAGCTCCTTGGTGGCAAGGCACCGGGGGTAGATGAGATCCACTATGAGTACCTCAAGTCTCTGGATGTTGTAGGGCTGTCTTGGTTGACACGCCTTTGCAACATCCCGTGGCAGTCGGGGACAGTGCCTCTGGACTGGCAGACCGGGGTGGTGGTCCCTCTTTTTAAGAAGGGGGACCGGAGGGTGTGTTCCAACTATAGGGGATCACACTCCTCAGCCTCCCGGGTAAAGTCTATTCCAGGGTGCTGGAGAGGAGAATCCGGCCGATAGTCGAACCACGGATTCAGGAGGAACAATGCGGTTTTCGTACTGGTCGAGGAACACTGGACCAGCTCTAAACCCTCCGCAGGGTCCTTGAGGGTTCATGGGAGTTTGCCCAACCAGTTCACATGTGTTTTGTGGACTTGGAGAAGGCATTCGACCGTGTCCCTCGTGGCATTCTATGGGAGGTGCTTCGGGAGTATGTCCGGGGCCCTCTACTAAGGGCTGTGCGGTCTCTGTATGACCGGAGCAGGAGCTTGGTTCGCATTGCCGGCAGTAAGTCAGAACTGTTTCCAGTGCATGTTGGACTCCGGCAGGGCTGCCCTTTGTCACCGGTTCTGTTCATTATTTTTATGGACAGGATTTCTAGGCGCAGCCAGGGGCCGGAGGGAGTCCAATTCGGGGACCAGCGGATCTCATCTCTGCTTTTTGCAGATGATGTTGTCTTGTTGGTTCCTTCGAACCTGGACCTTCAGCATGTACTAGGGTGGTTTGCAGCCGAGTGCGAAGCGGCTGGGATGAGAATAAGCAACCTTAAGTCCAAGGCCATGGTTCTTGACCGGAAAAGGTGGCTAGTCCCCCCCGGGTTGGAGGAGAGCTCCTGCCTCAAGTGGAGGAGTTTAAGTATCTTGGGGTCTTGTTCACGAGTGAGGGAAGGATGGAGCGTGAGATTGACAGACGGATCGGTGCTGCGGCAGCAGTAATGCGGCCGTTGTACCGATCTGTTGTGGTGAAGAAGGAGCTGAGTCGAAAGGCAAAGCTCTCGATTTACCAGTTAATCTACGTTCCTACCCTCACCTATGGCCATGAACTTTGGGTCATGACCGAAAGAACAAGATCTAGGATATAAGTGGCTGAAATGGGTTTCCTCTGCAGGGTGGCGGGGCGCTCCCTTAGAGATAGGGTGAGAAGCTCTGTCACCCGGGAGGAGACATCTGCAACATTATTACTGCAAATTCATATCAATCATTTTGGGCGTTTAACATTCGGATTTCTTTACGTGTGGATTTATAGGCTACCAATGTTTGCTCAAAAAAAAAAAGGTTATTTTGGATTGGACTATTGACTTTTTTGAGCAAACATTGGTAGCCTATAAATCCACACGTAAAGAAATCCGAATGTTAAACACCCAAAATGAATGAATCAAGACACTTAAGCCGCTTGATCCAAGGCAAAAACAAAAATGTTTCTGGCTATAGCCCTGATCTTAGCTCCGCTATGGTTTGAATAACAAACGGCCTAATCATAATTTCTGAAGACTAATCTATGTAAAATGACACTGAACGTTGCGTAAACTGCAAGTTTGCATTTTGAACACCGATATTCTCTCACCTTTTATGCTTTGCAGGCACTGCGGAGAGGGCAACGGCAGCACCAGGCGTTTGAAGAGCAGCATGAGATGGAGTAGCCTAGTGGTTACTGGTTAATGTTGGATGAGAGTTCGAAATAAAGTCGCTTGTTGCGGAAATTGTGGAAATGCCTCTGTCTGCATAGATTTGGACCCCTTATTATGAGGTGACCAGAACTCTGAGATGAATATTGGGGACATTCTATAATTGCCTATCATTAAAATAGGCATAATGATGTTTTAGCTTCAAAAATAAGGGACAAAGTGGGTTTTCTTGTATATACTGGGGGCAGACCACCAAAACGGGGGATGTCCCTGGAAATCAGGGTCATCTGGTCACCCTTCCTAGCCTTCATAAGGGCAAATAAGGACTATGTCCGCCCAAATTTTTAAACATGGCGACGTTTTGGCAACCTGATAAAGAATGGTTACAAGAATGTAGCCAGGAATTTTGGTTGCTACAAAGTCGCCAGGACGTTGCAGTTACGAACTGGCAACGTCGGAAAGTTACGTCGCGGTTACGAATTGTCACCTTTCACTCGCGACGTTGCGGCAACGTCAGAGGTTACGTCACAGCAACGGAAGTTTGGTCGTGATTTTTAGTCGCTGCAACGTCGCGGCAACGTAACAGTGCAAGCTGGGGATACTAAGGAACACCTTGGAGTTCCGATTTTGATGCAATGGAATGAGCCGGCTGAATGCTGTAGCTTCTACTGCCGGTGTTCTGAAAAATTCTGCTACCTTGTCAAAAAATGCTACCGGCAGACCCGGCAGCAGAAACAAATTCGTGGACCGCCACTAAATGTCGGGGGGCATGAAGATTTTTCAACATTATGAGTAAAATCATAGTGGAAAGCCTTTTTTTTTTTTTACTTTTTGAAGGATATTCTTGGCATTATCTGTGGTGCTGAACTGGACAATGGCCAAAATCCTATGCGGAAAGGCAACTAAAAGACTAATTTTTCTCGCTCCTTAAAAACACTGACTCGCAAAAAAACAAAGACTGAAATGGATAAATCTTCGAAGGGTCTCTCTCCATTTATGTAACTCTGCTGAATGACGTAGGCAACAATCTTTGAGTGCAACAGCAACAACATCCGCACAGCAGAGAAAACGCTTAAAATAGGACAGGGGCGTTTCTAGACGTTAAGGACAACCTGGGCTTAGCCCGGCTGGACCGGATGCAAATTTAAAGATGAGCGGAAGATTTTTTTATTTTTTTTCATTTTCATACAGTACATAGAATGTGTAATTATTATAGTAGACAACAGACTACATTAGACTGTCCAAATTATTTATTATTTAATTTTTCAGGTGCATAAACGTTTAAGCAGTGTGATGTGGTATGCTTATGGCTGACATCTTGTTGCCTTGGCCAAGCGGTCATGCTACAATGGCTGCAAGTAGCAGTTTTCAGGATTCAAATCAGATTTTGCAAATTTATTTGTTGGAGAATCAAATACCAAGAATGTGGAGTGTCTTGCATTACTTTACAAAAAGTTTACAGCTGTTGGTAAATTAATAAAAAAGCCAGGAACGTTGTTCCGATGAAGAAGCAGACTCCGACGTTCGTAGCAAAAGCAGGAATAAGTTTATTACACAGCCGGTCGTGAGAACAACAGCGTGATGCAGAGTTCCAAAATTCCTTCATTTTGTAAGAAACTTTAAAGCAATACTCTACAATTGGGCCTCTCCTGAACCACCCAACTTAATGGGTTCAATAGATTCCCAACCCCTGGAAGTGAGCTCCATATGTGGGCATACGGAACCTCCAACTAAGGGGTGCTAGTGCCTATTGTCCAGTCAGAACTGAAGACAAACGGAGATCCCAGATGGAAGTCGAAAATAGGCGATATGTCCTGCCGGACCTGACGGCTTTTCTTTATCTCCTAATACACATGCAATACCTATTGATCAAACCGTCGGGCTCACCTCAGATTGCAAATACCCAAAAAATCCTGTTTCCCTGCACAGCGAATATCATTGTTGCAGAATTTACTTACAAATGCTGTGATCATGATTTTGAGGGGAAAAAAAAAAAACTCTTTGGTCACACTAAGAACTGGGTCCATTGTTGAATTTTGAAATGTAAAGATTTGACCTTTGAGCATAAAAACGTAGCCCATCCCATAAATATCCATGATATGTTGTTCATCAGATAAAAGTCAACTAGAAATGGGTCATATGTAAGCATGGTGAAAATTACAGCTTTACCCAGTGAAATTCCTTATATGTAGAGAGGCAAATTTGCCTGTATAGGTGTATTTCATCATTTTATGAATGAAAAACTGTTTGGAGTACCACTCTGAGATTCAGTGGGACAGGCGATCACAGACAGGAGTATGGACATGATTTCTTTTTTTTTTTTTTTAAATCCATGACATTTCTGAAAACTGGGTGAGTTGGCATGGAATGACCCAATGACTGTTGTAAATAAATTACACCAAAATAAATATCCTAATGCTCCTAATCCCAAGACTCCTGATGCATTTGAGTAGTATAAAAGTGCTTCATTAATTAACTTTCTCAAGCACAAATTAAAGTTGTCTACTTTATATAATGCTTAGGTTACCGATGTCCATGCCTGATCCTGACACATCTGCTCCTGCTGCCGCCTCCTCTGTTTGTAGCTCATCTTTGCTGCTACCCTCTACAAAATCATCAAATCAGATCAGTGTGTGGCAAACCAATAAAAACAAATAAGATATAATAATACAATGTATTACTCTGGAAAACAATGCAGGTTACAAAGCTCTTAAACTTGGTCTCTTTGGGACTTCTAAATGCTAATGTGCTTTACCAACTTTTCACATTGCTTTTTTCAGCTGAAATTACAAATGCTTTGCTAATGCATAGGTCATTTGCATACATTTGAGTGGACATTTTAATACATTTCAATTTAAGGACATTCCCAAGAAACATGTTCATTTATGTTCATTCCTATGACAGATGGATTTTTTTAATGCTGTTTTATGCTAATTTACCATCTTTGCAGTCACTTTGATGGTTAAATGGCTCATTACAGGGTGAATGAAAGCTCTCGGTCCCCTCTAGTGAATTCTTCTGGTTTATAGTTTGTCACAATTAAAACATCTACAAAAAATCACACACACAGTATGTATGTATTTTTCGACAGTATTAGTGTAACACCCTCGTCTGCTCCTCACAACATCAAAAAACACAAAAGTTCAACAATGGGGGAAAAAGCACTTCGCCCTTCTGGCCAGATTTAGCTATTTAGAGCTGCGTGAGTAATAACGAGGAAATGTAATTCTTTTAAATGTTTGTTTTTTCTCCTGAAACAAGCACTGAAATGTGTTGCCCTCATATGTGTTGTTGTTGGATCTTGATTCCGTTATCGTGATGCCTTGCATTAGTGCTTGCTAACTGGCAGGGCTCAAAATTTGCACCAGCCAAGTGTTGGTAAATTTTAAAGTTGCCTGGTAGGTTTCAGACAGAAAATACTAATTTCCTATTGAATGGCTGGTGTATTTCGCCAGTTTATTTGTCAGTGGCTGGTAGATATTCACATTTCAAAAAGTACATTTTGGCCCCTCTTGTGCTAATGATTGCTAGCTAGCCAGATAGCAATAGAATGGGTAAACAACATGATGGCACACTTATAGCCAGCCTTTCAGGAGTTGGTTGAACTAGGCTATAATTTTATTTTGCAAACATTAATTCTTACCCTTTGCCTTTCTTTTGAAAAATCCCAAGAGTTTCAGTTGTTTCTTACTCTCCATGTCACGTCTGCTTTCTACTTGCTAGCTAGCAACGTACTACAACCTATTATGCTGACCCACCCTGTAGAGAGTTGACAGCAGTAACTTCAGTTGACAGCACTGATCCACTGATCAGACCAGACCACGACGCAACCCTCCGCCGCTCGCGTAATTTTTTCCCCCATTTAAAGCTATTCTTACTTTTCTGGCAAGTGGCACAGCACTTTGTAGAAATTTGAACACGAACAACTCCGCCTCCCTCCAATGTCCCACCCTCTTCTCCCTGTCTGACCTCTGAGGCTCCCCTCGTCCCTTGGCGCGTGCGGTGAGAAAGTGAGCAGCGCGAATGAAGCTGCTTTCACACTGGATGCGAAACAAACTTTTCGCACGACAGATTGCATTCAAAGTCAATGCAAAGACGCGAATCTCGCGTGTATTTGCATCTTTGCGTTGACTTTGAATGTAATCTGTCATATGAAAAATTTGTTTCACGTCCGGTGTGAGAGCATCTTGAAACGGGGCAATGGAGTCAGACTCAGAGGCACCGCTTAGTGAAATCTAACCAACAGGACACCAACAAAAACTCATTCGCGTACAGCCAATCAGCAACCTTGTGCCGGACCTCTGAAGGAGTGTCTCGAGACAGTTTTCTCTTCACTGGCCTTGCACTAATAATGCAGAAATGAGCGAGACCGCGTCAGCTTATTCAGAAAATATTAATGCTCTGAACGGATAATTTTTTATCAATCCTAGCTGGAAATAATAAAAATGATTGGCAGGTTTGGAAAATGCCACCGTATTTTCAAGGACACAAAGATTTATTCAAAACCTCTTTCAAAGTATAAAATCATTAGGCTGTATCATACCCCTCTGCCTAAGTATTGCCGTCTACTTCAGATTTCGTTTCTATGATGCAGAAAGAAAGCACCTTAATCGCGAAAACCTATATTAACAGCTGACAGCAAAGTGCAAATACAATTCATTAACTCCACTTGCCAAACCTGCCGAAATGTTTATAATGTTCGGTATCGATCGGCTAGATAAAAATTATCTGTAGGTCTACAGAGCATTCGTATTTTCGAGAATAAGATTACGCAATCTCGGTTATTTCTTCTTTATATTCATTGGATTTTGTTTGGTGTGACTAACTAATTTATTGTTAAAATGATCAGTGCAGGATAAAAAAGCGGAGAGTTGGGTATTGCTAGACTACATTGATTGTAATCAGCTCATTTTACCAGCTTCGGATATTTGAAAAAATACATTCATAACAATTCATTTATCATATAAATGGCAGGCTAGACGAATAATTTAGCCAACTGTTTTGCAGAGAGCAAGGCAGGCCTCTACGATGCAATTGCAGTATACTGGGTATGGACTGTGCGTCGGTGTAAGGCTCGTAAAGACAGAAAATTTTCACTGTCTCACGACACTCCTTCAGTGGTCCAGAACAAGATCGCTGATTGCCTGTCGGCAAATGACTTTATGGCTCTGGGTGTCCCCGAACTCATGTGGGTGGGTGGGTGGGTGGGTGGGGGGGGGGGTTGTATTTCGCCCACCTCTCTCCACCTATGCTCTCCACCCACCCCGAGCTCAGCCCAGCCCAGCCCAGCCCAGCCAAGCCCCGCCCGGCTTCTCCTCGTCAGAGACAGTGGTAGTGTTCAGGATTCCTTATTTTAACAGGCTGCAAGGGATAGAAAGCACAACAAAATAAAAAAGCGAAACAACTATTTTGGCTACCCCGGGCTGAGCTCCAATTACCCGGGGCTGAAGCCTCGGTAAATTCGGCTGGCTCGCCCCTGAAATTGGAACAAGGGGTGGGCCGATTGCAGCAGCCCACTGCGCACTGTAAATGACCACTAGCTATGAGATTCATTCACATTAAGCACGCAATAGAACAACCGTATAAAACCATAAATCTAAGCTATAAGCTCGTCACAAAAAATTGAAATGACTGCAAAAATATACTCAAAATAGTTAGGCTTAGCCTACGCCATGCTTTGACATTTGCAGTAAAACAAAAGCCCACATTATAGCCTTTCGAATCATGATTTGCACCCACAAGCAACATTGTGATGAAACAGTTCAATTCATAAGAACACTGTAAAATTCAAAATGACAGGCTACAGGCTAGGCCTACATTTAGGGTAACAGGAAGGCTACTGGACTCCTTTTCTTGACTCGGCTCACTCAAAGTCCACATCTGCAGACAGACAGAGGACTGGGGGGCACTGTGAGATTGAGTTTTTGATGTTTTACTAAACCTAGCCGGGACTCTAAAAAATCAATAAAGCAGCCAAATGGCCACTTACCACTAGTAGAGCAGTAGGCAACGTTTTTCAACCTAGTAAAACTTTTTCGTTTTCCCTTTCACTACCGCTTACTGGGATCAAGACAGCCCTTGCTTACCATAAATTTTTGTGTAATCACAGCATGATATTGTATGTGGATTTACACCCCCCTTTTCAAACTAAACACGGCAAAAATAGACAATTTTATGTACAGAAAACACATTCAAAATACATTGACATGTATCTTTGCTTATTTTTTCCAAAAGTAAAAACAGAAAATAAGGATAAAAACCGTATTTTGTTTTGTCAAGACAAGACGATTTCTCCTCAATGGGATTTACGCATAAATGGAGATACACGCGCATTTCTGTACAAACGGAGATACACGTGCTGCAGCACGCACTGCCTGCAATGACCTGTATGAAATAAAATAAAACTGTGTGCTGGGATTCTGTGTTCTGCCCAAGCCTTGTTTAAGTTCTGTGCCTGGCCTAGACATGTTTATTGATTTTTGTGCCTAGTGACCTCTGCCGGTGTTTTGACCATACTTAGTATTGTGTATTGTGTTTTGGTAATTTTAGATTTCCTGGTTTATTATTTTCATGACTCGTATTATTCATAGTCTTTGCCTTGTTTATTTTGGCCATGCCTTGCTTTGCACTTCGTCTACCCAGTCTTGTCTTATGTAGGTCTTTGCCCACGGTCCCTAGTCTTGCGTACCACTCATTCGGGTGATTGATTGGTTTCTGGGTTTCAGCCTTCTTTCATTATCTCGTGTTCTTTCTTCCGCTCTCTTTTGCTATCTACTAACCCATACTAACAGTTTGTTGTTTTCGCTTAATTACTAACCCATATTAACATTGTATATTGTTACTAACTTACTAACATGCACTCGGGATTGTATAGCTGCACATACTAATTGACTAACGATCTCTCAGCAGTCGCCCAATTCTAGTCTCCGCCTCCTTGCCTATCCCTAATTATCTCTGCTGCAGTTTTCTGTGGATATCCACAAATACTTTATGCTTTCCTTTTCTTTAATCTACACACTTTAGTACTCCTTGACCGGAGCTGTTGTTTTGTACATAGGTTTGTCTTGTGATCCCTGCCTGCGTTTTGGCCTTTGCAAAATTCATGTAATTAGATTATTCCTCCTGTGTCACTCCTGATTGTTGTATCATTGATTGCACCTGTTTCTCCCTGGTCATGTGTTGACCCAGATGTGTATTTAAGATGTCTGTTTATGCACTTTCTTTGTCAGATCGTTCTTCCTAGTTTCCTGTGCCATGTTTGTTTTCCACCTCGATTCATAGTGATTGATCTTTCTGACTGGACCACGTGACTAAGAGCTTTGCCTACTCCCTGTATTGTACCGCATTCTTGTTTATCGACTGCTTTTTGCCTGACTACGGATTTTGTGATTGTTGCCCTGGTTTTGACTCTAGATTACGCCCATTGGAATTTGTTTTTGGATTGCGGATATTGTACTGTTGCCAGCTCTGTTGGGGGGTTTCCCCCTTCAGAAATAAAGCCTCCTTTTTTGCATTTATCTGGTTTTCACTATTGGTTCATTTCGTAAATCACGACACTGTGCATAACCGGAGGATTGGGAACTAGCCTCCGGGAAGCCTAATGACATCACTGATGTGTTGTGCAACACCAGACTCGTCCAAAGGGGTGATTTGTTGCGGAGCTTTGACAGTTTTTGTGAGGGACTTTCTCTAGGCGCAAAATAGCGACAACGGTAAGTGATGCGGGATCAGCATTGTTCTGGAAATGCAACAATTGTAATGAAAGGGTTAATATCCTTCAGCACACATGACATGAAAACTTAGCAACGCTATACATACATATATATATTATTTTTTTATTTTCCCTCCTGGGTATCGGGGAAGACACACTCCTACTCTGCCTCTGATTGGCTAAACCTAAGACTGACCGTAACCTCAACTTTAGTCAGTCTCACCGAAAATGAAAAGGAGCACTTAAGTCCAGTCGGCGAACAATACCTCTCTCGCTCTCTCTCGTTTTCTCTTTCGCTCAGGGAGGTGGCCTAACTGTTAATTTTACATATGTACAAGGCATAATTATTTATTTGATACATTTTATTCTTATTTGTTTTAGTGTTTCAGTTCATCTATCACGTTCCCCCCCCCCATGTACGGGACTCTCCACAGGGTGGGCACAGGTGACTCAGTGGGCGGGCCCGGACCCCCAATGCCCCCCCTTGCGGCCAGGTTTGACTGCCGGACCTGCTTTCCAATGCTTCCATGATTTTCACCAAGGTTTGGATGGTTGGTATCCAGAACCAGGACACGACAGGGAGGCAATGCTTCTGCAGGAGGCCGCTGGACTGTTTCGAACTTAGAACTCCGTTGTAGAGAAGGATTCGCATTGGCATTGGACAGACTAAGTAACACCAGAACTCCGAACAAAGAAGTTTGAGGTTGATGCGTACTTGTAGTTGTTCTTGAACGATTTGCTAAATAAAGCTCGAAATCATGAGCGGACCAACATGCCGGAAGCGGCGCGATGTGGAATCTCTGAAAAAGCAGAGGGGAACACGTCATGAGCCTACATATAAGGAAGACCGAAGGCTCCAATTGGGTAAGTGCAATTGCTTGGGAATCCTACGTTTCGTGATTGAACTTTCGTTAACTCTCCCATTGGATGTTAGACTCTATGCAAACAAATATCATGCCAAAGGGGGAATGTTGGGGCCATACGACGTTTACAGTCTAGGTCAGCCAAGGTCTGCCTACACAAATCATTTGGTTTCCTTGTGATTTTTCGAATTCATCATGACCATCATCATTCATCAAAAAAGTTACATTTGCTGGCCAGTTAGTTTTGCAGACATAAAATAATGTCATTAACACCACGATGATTGGGTCCCACTCCACAAGTCTGCTAATAGCCACAGTCTTCTTGCAACAAATTTGCATTGTTCAAAACAACCAGCAAGCATGATGCTCATTTCCTCTCAACATTGATACGCGTGTTGGTACATATGTAAACTACGAGGTCATATTATTACTGTTTGACTGAACACTACACATGATTTCATATTTTCATTTGTGCTGAAAAATAACAACGTCAAGGACTTAACTTGACAGTATCTCGCTGATATTCAAGTCTACCTTACACTGAAGGAGTCAATGCTTTCAGTTTGTAGGAGAAAACTAATGGAGCTTAGTCTAACTATTTCATCAGGGGAAAAGAATTTGTTATCCACACTCCACTTTTTCTGGCTTTTTATTTGCCAGAACAATTTTAAAAGGGGGGCCCTAATATATTTTAGGGGTTTATAATCAGTGGGAAGGGGCTTTAGTATTTAATATTAGTATTTAATATCGCAAATGCATATGCTGTGCCTGCTCTTGCAACCCAGTGTGTCATCAGTAACATGGCAGCCGCCATTATGATATGCTACTAACATGAATAGCTGCACTTGAAACTAGACTAAATTTCCTTGACTGGATGTGTTGACATATCCTAATGTTTCTCAATCGATATCAACATCAACATTGGTGTCGGTTGAATACAGAACGAGTCATCTCGCCATCCGGACACAAAATGCACACTGCACACCCTAGAATGTTTCTGAACAAAAAGGATTCCTGTTCATAGTGCGAATCCACGCTGTGGGCTGCCTTTCACCTCGGGGAGAGGGAAAGAACTTATAATTGCCCCCCTTTTCAATGGGAGTTCTGCATCTTCTGCCCCACATAGGGCCTGATTTACTAAGACCTTTACCGCCTGCAAAATCTTTGGTAACACTTTACAATAAGGGTACAACAATAAACATTAGTTAATCCAGTAATAAACATTTCAACAGCTAATTAACATTTAACTAATGCATCTGGTAATCATTTACAAATGATGTTTACATCAAACAAGGTAATAATTTATACATTATGGATTACAGTTTGAAGTGCTTCATAAGGGATACTTAAGGGATGTTTTCAACTTCACAATAAGGAAACACAGAAAATTAATAAATGGTCGATTATGGTTGCATAACGCATATTAAGCAATCTAACGCATTGGTTACCTGCTAATTCACTGATAATTCATGAACCGTTAACAATTGTTAATGTTAAAAATTAACATAAATTAATGTTAATTGTTGTACCCTTCTTGAAAAGTGTTACCAAATCTTTTTACCAGGCCAAAACCAAAAACATTGACAGGATTGGCCAGGGTACTTGCTTTGCACCAATCAGTAGCAAGGTTTCTGGTTTTGCACGGGTACAAATATTTTACATGTGCTAAAGGTCTTAGTAAATCAGGCCCATAGTCTGCAAAGAGCATGTGCACTCCAAATCTCGCTTTTTCACACCCTTAAAATGAAAGGTTCTATCCTCTTGTTAAGTGACTTAACACATCATATGATAATGCTGTTTCTGCGTCCAAACATAACAAAATCTTGTCAGTATAATGTAGACATGGCCGAGTCAGTTACCATGTTCACGCAGGCAAACTTCTTTTCTGAAGTCCATGAATGGGTCAAAAAGGGATTAATATCTCATCATTTGAACCATGTGGGTCCCGTGCTCATGAGAGCATGGTCAGCAAAGTGGGGCTGAGCCCAGGCCAAATGGATCCTGCGCCCAGAAAGTGAAAGCGTTTACTCTGCGAGCGTTGATGTAAGCAGAGCTTGCGAAAAAGTCCACTTGCATACGTTAATCTGAGTGAGGGGGAATATTGGACTACTTGCACTGGGCCAACGTTATGCTGAATTCTTTTTAACGTTCCTTATGAGCTGTATCCATCTACCCTACACCTTTTCATCAACCGGTAAGCGATAAAATGACAACTCGACACGTCTAGCTGATGAACACACATCGGAATACAACACTATGGCTGCCAGTGCAGTGTCAAGCAAGTTTGGACCCGGAAACAGTATTATCACACGGTGCATTACGCCATGGCCTCACAAGAGGATTGACACTACAGAAGCTCAAACTGAGAGGGGGAGGGTAGGGCTGTCCCGATCCGATACTCCGATCGGATATTGGCCCGATACCATCCAAAAAATAGTGGATCGGATCAGATTGTTTGCAGGGAAAAAAACTTGATCCAAGCACTCCAATCCACACACTCCGATCCCCGCACTCCATTCCAGCACATCTATCCTGTACGTGAATCCAGCATGCAAAGCGCACGTGATATCAACAACAGTGGGGGCTGATCCGGACCAGCTGATACAGCGTAGTAGTGAATTGGCGAAAGGGGAAGAATGTCAACCGAGTGGGAATATTTTATTTTGAAAGGTGAAAAGGACACCACAACAAAATGCTAAATTTCTTATTGCCAACTTTCATGTGGCGGCACTAATGTGGGTCGGTTTAACACGACCAATCTCAAGCCTACCAAAGAAAACAGCCAGGCTGTCACAAAAGTAGGTCAGATTTCTGCCTTCTTCAAATAACCAACACCACAGAATCGAACATTTCAACAAAACCTCGAACCAGAAAACATTTAAGTCGTTACATTTTCACCAGAACCAAAATCATTAAATTGCACAGCCTGTAACAAACCCAGAGACGAGCTTTATGCGCATGCACGTTCTCCTGTGGAAGTTCTAAATCTGATTAAACATTTGAGAAGGCATCAAGAAACCAACATTACAAATTTCTCAAGGCTGTGGAAGCTAAGAAGCAACAAGCCTCTAGCTCTGGCTCCCTCAAACAAGCAATGCTATCTGAGGTATTCGAAAAGCGTGACAAACTACGACAGGCTACCAAGAAGGCAAAGGATTACAGAGAAGATAGCCCAGTTTATTGTACTCGATCACCAGCCCTTGTTGGGGGTGAGTAATGGCGGTTTTAAACACTTAGTAGAGCACCTTGAGCCTCGCTACAATATGTCCAGCCAGCATTACTTCAATGAAAAAGCCATCCCCCAGATGCATAAAGAACTTTGTGATTTCCTTGCCGCATGTGTAGAGAGTGCAGATGCAATTAGTTTCACGATCGACGTGGAGTTCAGACGTAAGTCGGCTGTCCTTGTTGAGTCTGACTGCGCACTAGTTAGGCCCCAACTTCACCTAGAGGAGAGCGGTGTTACATGCCCGTGATTTCAGAGATTCACACACAGGAGATGCCATCATGAAAGCCATGGAGGAGATGCAGCTTGACTGGACGGTGAAGAAAGAGAAGGTCCATCTCCTTCTAAGAGATAATGCTGCTAACATGAAAAATTGTGGCAAAGCCACTGCGCCCACTTGGCAAAACGGGGCCAAAATGGAACACTACCTGTTACCGAAAGTATCGGTCCGATTGGGCTCAAAATCGAACTTGGTCTAGACCAGTGTTTCTCAAACCTCTCCTGGAGGACCACCTGCCCTGCCTGTTTTAGATCTTTCCCTGCCCCAGCACAGGTGATTCAAATAATCAGGATGTTTTCAATGAGCTTTAGAGGGTCAATAAAGAGCTGATCATTTGAATCACCTGTGCCAAAACAGGGAACGATCTAAAACATGCTGGACAGGTGGTCCTCCAGGAGAGGTTTGAGAAGCACTGGTCTAGACCATATGAAGCTATATTCACAAATGAAATATGAAAAGGATCAGTGAAAAACTGAAGACACTACCTTAAAATCAATTTTAAGACGGTAACCTTAAAATCGACCATAATAAAGCTGGTCAAAAATTTCTGATCAACCATGGGTGACCATAAAAATTATGGTTACTTGGAATGCGACCATGAAAATGGTGGTAAAACATTTGTGATCAAACATGGGCAACTATAAAAATAATGGTTGCTTTGTGTGTGACCACAAATGCTCATGAATTTTTGTTCGACTATGGAAATACTTGTTGGGCGGCACAGTGGTTAGCACTATTGCCTCATAGCAAGAAGACCATGGGTTTGATTCCAGCCTGGGGCCTTTCTGTGTGGAGTTTGCATGTTCTCCCCGTGTTCGCGTGGCTTTTCTCGGGGTACTCCAGTTTCTTCCCACAGTCCAAAAACATGCATGTTAGGTTAATTGGAGACTCTAAATTGCCCATAGGTATGAGTGTGCGAGCGTATAGTGAGATGAGTTGAATAGTGTCTTGTAATAAACTGTGGAGGGCAGCATTTCGCCGTACAGTGTACAGACTGCTGGAATTTCAGATGAAGACGACAAAATGCTTATATCTGGTCAACTAAGAAAACTTCTAGCCAAGTCCACAGTGATTATGGTTGAACTGTGACCATAAATATTATGGTCAAGCAGTGACCATCATTTTTATGGTCAATCGGACTATTATTTTTATGGTCGCACAATGACCATCAAACATATGGTACGTCACATCTATACCATAAGTTTAATGGTTGGCTGCGACCATATTTTTTATTGTCAGTTCGACCATATCTGGCGAACAGTGTAGAGACCCAGGATGCAGGGTAGTAGGGCTTACCTCGGGCTCAAGTGGCTCCTTGGGTAACATCGACCCGGATCCAATGAAGAAGGCCATGGATGGCTGCTCAAGGCCAAGGAGTACCACTGGTCTACACCACCAGGTGCCGCCAACCCACAATCGAATTCCAAAAACAGATTGACGAATGGACCTAGTCCTATGCTGTGTTGACATCATTTCGCTTTGGATAACATGAGAAGTGTAAAACACTTCGCTTCTGTACTAGACATTCTGTCTTCATTTTTGTTTTAGTTCAAATTACGGACTTCTATATTGTGTAAGTGTACGTATACTATTTACGCATGTACTTACGCATGTACTTATGGTGGTACGCCTTTTACATTAGTTCTTTTATCGGCATTTAAAATTTTAGGACTGGTCATGTTTCATAACGTAGTGTATGTTTCTGACTGCGCACTCGTACTTGGTAATAGCCCATGTATTGTGCATTTTATAATGCTCACAGTCACCACCAGTTTACAACCAAACAAGCTTAATGCCAAAGAGATTACAAATTTTATGGATAACTGTGTATGTGATTCATATATTTTAAAAGACAGAACTTTGGTATATGTCTGGGAATATGGAATGTTAGGTTGGTGGAACAGCGCATAGTACTAAACCAAGCTCTTCACTTTCTGAGAAAACTAGCTGTGTACATCACAATTAAAAAAAGAAATTCTTTGGTACATTGCTGGGGATGGCTAGTACTTGCATCCAGCCTACAGTGCCCCCTGGAGGCAAATTTTTCTGACTTTTGATGTTTCAAGTGATCTACACTGAAAATACTACCATTGAGATTTTACTAATGCTGTAATGTACTCCTAAGGGACTATGTATCCAGAGAATGTCAGATCTCTTTCTTGCTAGGTGAATAAAATAATGCCGCCTAAACATTGGCACAATCTGCTATGAAATGGACCATTTTGTGTTTTCCTCCGACTTTGGCTCCATCCAGCTTGAAAGTGTTGATACTACCAAATGAATTATTGATATTCCTGAAAACAGAGATCCAAAAGCACTACAAACAGCATTTATCATCATGGAACATATCTGGGTAACTGAGAAAATACAATCGCAAACATGCACCAAAATCATCATTTGACCATCTTTCAGGCTATCCATTGCACTAACCCAGCAAGGTACCAAGGGAATATTGACTGAAAATGATCACTTTGTGAGTAAACACTTACTAAAGCATTCTTGATTGGTATATGTCTGGGATATAATTTTATTCCCATTTTACCACGATTTCCCAAATAATTCCGGCTCAATAACATAGTCACCCAGCTTTGCGCTGATGTGATGCTCATGTTTATGCTGACGTGAAATGTCACAGGTTATGATGAAAGTATAATACATCTGGTACTGTGTACCCTTAAGTCATAATAATTGATATAAAATATGGTCTCAAAAGCAAAACTAAGCCAGTGGTTTCCAAGTGACCCCACCGGCAAACTTCTTGAGATACCTACCTAAAAATTTGGCTTTTTCTGTGAGACTACCATATCTACAAAGTTTCATTCAATTCCAGGGTGGTCAACTCCTCAACTTCTTCAAAAAGTGCCATTTTCTCACAGCTCTTAAGGTTCTGGCCCTCTCTGAACAGCTAACAGCTAATGTCAGTACCACCACCGCCACCGTAGGTGATGTTATCCCCTCTGATGGTTTCTCAGTAAGGAGATGACCAGGGGATCCAAAAAATGAAAGCCATCCTTCTGCACGCAGTCCGCATACATTTCGGGAATGTGGAATCCAAGCCCCTATTGTGAGGTATCTATTAGGAACCAAATGCAAGAACACAGGATTGCAAAAACAAACGGCTTTTATTGAGCGAGGGGGGTAACCCCCGCAGGGCAGAAGGCAACAGTACAGAGTCCTCAATCCAAAAGACAAAATCCAGTGAGGCAGAACAGGAATCGTAACCAGGGCAGCAATCACAAAAAATCGTAGTCAGGCAAAACAGATTCGGTACACGGGCAATGGTTTGTGGGAGAAGCAAACTCATAGACCAAAAGGGCAGTCCGAATCGTAACCAGGGCAGCAATCCACAAAAGTCATAGTCGGACAAATAGGGTTCAAACACACAGAGGTAAACAGTAATCCAAAAAGGGCAAACCAAAAAATCAGTAGAAGGGCAATCCAGTCAGAATCAGAGATGCAAAGAGTACAAGGCGAGAAATAGCAGTACAAGTAAACAAGAGAAATAATCTGACAGGGAATGACTGTGAAAAGACACCTAATACTCACTTCTGGGGAGATCACATGGTAAGACACACCGGTGCTGGTAGTCAGACTGATTACAGAGGAGCAGCACATGAGGGAGCCTAACCTAAACACATGAAATTTGGTAGAAGTCAAAACGTGGATAGGGAACACGGGACTAACCTATACAAAGATAAACAGCTCCAGTTACGGAGTTTCTAACGTGCATAGATAATTAGAGAAGTGACAGCGTGATCAGATGTGGAGTTTTCCACAGAAATGTAGCACAGGAGATCAGGGAAAGAAAAGAGGCGGAGACTAGAGCAGGGTGAGTGCTGAGAGCTTGTTAATCAATTAGTAAGTGAAACTATACAATCCCTTACTGCTTGTTAGTAAGTATTATATACAATGTTAGTTGGTGTTAGTAAATTCTAGCAAAAATAACAAACTGTTTGTATGCTTAGTAGATAGTAAAGTAAGGTGAAGTAAGCAAGCAAGATCGGAAGGAAGACTGAAATCCAGAATCCAATAAATCACCCAAAGAGTAACACACAGGACTGGGGATGTGAACCATGATGAGACTAGAGACCAGACAGGGGAGACAAAGTGCAATGCAAAATGGAAAACATGAACCGGAATGGAACTATGGTGAAAAGTAAACAATGGAAAAGTACAATAAACACAATACATAATTAAACTAAGGCAAACAGTACACAATACGTGATTCTAAGAATAGTCAGACAGTGCAAAAATTCAAAACAAAAAGAGCAGTAAAGATGAACAGGGAAGCATGGACAGAGCAGAGCAGAATCATTACACCTATATGCTGTGGCAACTCTGCTAGATCCAAGGTACAAAGACGAGTTAAGGAATTTATGTTAAATTTTTACATTTGTATAGCTGCCGGGTGGCCCACACTGTTAAGGCACTGCTCTGCAGTGCAGAGGTGATCACCACGTCGCGAGTTCGAGCCCCGGCGTACCCACCGGCATGGGTCGGCAGCTTTTTCAGAGTAGCGTACAATTGGCTATCGCGCTACATGGTTTCAAATTGGGAAGGGACTGCCGGATTTGGGTATAGAATAACAGCTCCAGCGCCTCCTGTTGGCCGGACGGGCGCTCATCAGGAAGACTCCGGGTTGGTTCATGTCCGGGTATCCTCCGCCCTAGTTCTGAACTTGCGAAGATTCAACCAATGAGTGTATAAGAATCAGTGGCAGACAGGCACGTGCTTCGGAGGAGAGCCGTGAACTGTCTCACTATCCTGTGTTGGCAGCAAGAGGTCGCATACGAGCAAGCTTTGTACATAGTTCCCCAATTGGGCATTCCAGATTCGGGTGGGATTGGAGATGCCAAATTAAAAAAAAAAAAATTTTACATTTGTTTCGCCTATTCTACAGTGTGGGATCAAAAATGTGTATGTTATTATTTATAATGCGATTGTATGCGCAGCCTATGTGACTTTGTTGTGACCGCATATTATGGCTTTATTGTCGCTATATACAATGTTACAGAGGTTGGGTTTTCATCTCACCATTTTTGTGCGCACTTCAAAAATTTGCTCTAGAAAAAGCAGATGGAAATAGCAAAATGCAAATATGTTTCCTCTAAATAGCATAAAAGTTTATACGCTCGCTTGAATAGTTTTTCCTTATGCAGTTGAGGCTACTTTTCCACCGAAAACTTTTCGCATCGACAGATTACATTCAAAGTCAGTACAACAATGCAAATGCACGCAATTTTGCTTTAATTTTTATTTCATTTATTCATTTTTGTTTTCATTTTACATTATTTGATATGTTTTATGTTTATACCATGTACTTCACTAATGCAGACAACTTGGGACATGCAAAGGAGGCATTAAAGGCAGAGATGGTGAAAATCATGTTGAAGACCAGGGGCTCTAATTTCTTGGCGTAGTGCAGGGTGGCGTAGCCCATGCAGTGGTAATTTCATCTGGTGCAGCCCGTGCAGTGGTAATTTGTTACAGTACATGTACATGGGGCTATATATTTATGTTGGAGATCTCAAGAACCTCAGATGTTGTGAATCTGTGTAACTTTCCATCATCTGCTTAGAATTTGTGGTAGAAGGAGGCACTCCTTCCTTCCCCCTTACCCATCATTCCGTCTGTACGTGGTTATTCCACCAATCCACTTCCATTGTTATCTTTTGAATGTCCCTCAAAACCCCCTATGTAGATCATTCATTGGGTTTCTCTTCCATTTGTGGTTTTGTATTCAATCAGTTCCATCTTCACTGTGAAAAACAGCCCACCTTGTTTCAGGATAAATCTCTGAGCATCCATCTTTAGGGCCTCTTGCCATGCTGGTACCAGACAAAGCCACAGACTTCAGCAGTCGGGTTTCATTTGTCTTGTTTACCACTTGTTCACAATTTTACCAGTACAATAAACTTGATGAAAAAAACTATTGGCTTTAATCTCTCAATTCTACGACACATTGAATTATACCTTGCTTTCAAGTGCCTTCATTTCAAAATATGACTTTGTATGCTATTTGTTTTGCGTACATTTTATGTGCATTACATGTACATTGGACTATACCGTTTACCCGCCAGAACAGCCAACTTTCACCTGGAAAAAAGAAGGGAAGGAGGAGAGAAGCAAAGCTTAAAACTCGCAATAATGTAGCTTATGAACAGATGAACGGGTAAAAAGTTGATTAGGCTGAGTACTGTCCCACTTGGCTTTTCAGCCCTTGTCAGGGGGGCCATTTTTGGCAATTTTCAATTTCAGACCCTTTTTAGACCCCCACCAATCCATGAACACACTATCAGGGATGGTTCAGAAGCCTTGTACTGATAGATCTGTACCCATATTTGATATCCCTGCAAAGAAATTGATGTTATTTCACAATATGTGGTCTCAGGGTCCCCCCAAATCCCAGGGCCCTCATGTCCGTCTTGAGATAGTTTTGGGAACCCACTACTGCTAAAAAGTGCAAGATAATGTAGATCTAAGCACAGATTCTGAAAGACTTGGACCAGAATTGGCTAAACCACTCATTTTCAACCTTCTAGCACTCTCTCTATTGTGGAGATGTTGACCCCCCAAAACCACTTTGGGTATTTGCATTCTAAAAAGTGGGCATGGCACCCAAAATTTAAATGGCCATAATATCCTAACCTGTGGGAGTTGGACCTGAAATTTTTCAGATGTTCATTATACCATTATAAGGTTCAATTTGACAGACTTTAAGCGAAATCTGAGATGGTCACCTGGGAAGTGTTCATAAAAATGTGATCACTTGGCATGGAATGACCCTATATTTCAGATATTACTGTTAGTGAGTTACTCTTGTTCCCTATTGAGTGTGGTAAGCGTTTATAGAAGCTTGCATTTCGCTTTGGTGCTCAGATATGGAAACAGTAAGCTTTTCTGTTGCAGGGTGAATGCTCTGACAAGCAGTTCCTTTAATGAGTACGTGTGCTGGCTGATGGGGCTCTGTAGAGAAATGGACAACATTCTAAACCGTGTCTTGGAATAAAAGTATGTTTTTGGTTTGAGAGGTTCCTGGTGCCAATTGATATCCTTCAACGTATTCATGTATCCATCCAACCCAATGTTTCCATCCTGTATTGATAAAATCATGCAAAATTCCAATAGAAAATCGTTAATTCAGATGGAGCTTCAGAAGTCAAAAGTTGATTTGTGTTAAAAATATAAATATCTTATGATTTGAGAGGGCTCTGAGAGCATGAACAGCCACTTGGATAGCTCTCTTGTTTGACTTATAAACAGTAAATCATTTTGAATATCACACTCAGATGAAGTACGCATGTGGTCAAGGTGTTAATGTCAGAAATGTATTGTTTGAACCCCCATTCATTTTTCAATTTTCTCTATCTTTTTTTAAATTTCAATGCTGAATTTTCATGAAGATTTTTTGTGTTTGCGGCCCATTTTCTGCTCCAAAATTATGAAGATAAACTAAAATACCGTAAGTGTCTTGTTTCATTTAAGCGATTTTCTCCATCTGCTGTGATTCTGCCTGTTTGCCATGTCTCTGCCCTGCCTTGCCATGTCCATGTTCTGCTTTGCCATGGCCACGATCTGTTTGCCATGTTCATATTTGGATTTTTGCTATGTCTGACTATTCTATGTAATGTGTATTGTGATTTGGTTTCTTTGATTTATTCATGCATTGTCTTAGTTAAGTTTTTCCATGTTTTTCCATTTAAATGAAAACCTTGCCCCAGATTAATTACCTATTCTCAATGATTCCCGCCACCCCCACAGAAAAATGGTTCAAAACAATCGATTCACTCATGTCTAACTTCTATTGGAATAATAAAAAACCCAGAATTTCTCTTTCAACTCTTCAAAATACAAAATCACATGGCGGCTTAGAGGCACCAAACTTCCTATACTACTTCCTGGCTAATCAACTGCAATATCTATTCCATTGGACACAAACGCACAACCGTAACAAGTCCTGGCTAGAATTGGAACAAAATCTATGTAAAACATCCTCAATTGCAGACCTCCCCTTCCTACCACAGTCAATAAAGAAACTAAATTACAGTAATAATGCAAAAATTCACACAACTCTGGCAGCCTGGTGGAAAACCAACAAAATCACTAAATCACCTCTCGCACCATGTAGATACAGCCCAATCTGGCACAACCCGGGCTTCCAGCTGAACAACACTCCAATTTACTTTCCCTCTTGGCAACAACAAGGAATCACTCATCTTCATCACCTCTTCCAAAATAACCAATTTCTATCTTTTAACGCCCTGGTCCAGAAGTATGGGCTTGGCAAGGACCAGTTCCTCCGTTATCAACAATTAAAGTCTGTAATCAAGTCCAAAATCAGTATTATCAACAATACACTACAACCGCCCAAACTTGGTGAATAAATCACGAAAATCAAAGACTCAAAAAAAATCATTTCTAAACTTTATAAACTCAGCTCCATCTCTGTTACCTCCATATCACTCCCAGTCATCAAATGGGAAAATGACTTGGACCTCCCTCCCAACCCTGACTTCTGGATACAAATCAATAAGAACATCTTCTCCATGACTTCTAACCCAAATTTACAACTTATACAATATAAAAGCATCCACAGATTCCACCTCACCCAAAGTAAAATGTTTAAAATGGGACTGGCTGACCCAGACACCTGCTCACAATGCACTCTGGGTAGTGTGGACAATTATCTGCATGCCACTTGGGTCTGTCTACCAGTTCACTCCTTCTGGACAGCAGTCACTGAGAAACTCACCACTATTTTGGGCTGCAGAATCCAAATGTCCCCATCACTCTGCCTGCTAGGAGATACCACATGCACTGTAGCCCTTCCACCAAAATACAAAAACTCACTGCTCATTTCTCTGACTATCGCCAAGAAAATAATCTTCCAAGACTTGAAATCTAAAAGCTCTATTCATATCACCCACTGGCTCAACTCTCTTACAGAATACATTTCAATAGAGCAAATAACTGCTCACAAAAATAATGACATATCAGTCTTTAATGATACTTGGCACCCCTATATAACCCATCTCAACATAAAACTGGACGCAATATTTGATCAAACCCACGCACAGGACCACAGCTCCTCAGAAAGATAACAATCCTCCATGTTTGACAAATTAACCCATTCACACACTAGGGCTTATTTATATATGGAGTGATTGGTCCCCCCCCCTCCATAAAGACGCAAAACAAATGTTGTTTATTTACCTACCTGTTTATTTTGAGTATTTGTTTTTTTTTTGTACTTTTTTATCACTTATCATCATCCATCATCAACCCACGCAAATCCATATATATTATCTCACTGCCACCTTATTCCACTTCCCTTACCTCAAGCATCTCACACCACGACTCCCTGTTCTTCCCAATACCAGGTTTTGTCAATACCAAGTTTGTAACTGTTTCAGCTATTTCTTCCCTGTGTCTGTGTGAGTCTGTTTCTTTTTTTTTCTCCCCTCTTAAATTTATGTCCTGCGTACATTCATGGATGTCCGTCTATGTCACTTCTGTTTTTACATCTATGTCTGCCCCCCATTTAATTGTAATATTAGCCTATTCCCCCCATTTTTTTCTTTTCTTTGTCTTTTAATTGGTTTTGCTTTGTTTCTGCCCTTTCTCAGAAGAGGCTACATCACAATATTATCATTGTTCTTTATAATTAAAAATAAAAGTGTCCTCCAAAGAGGGGGTGTGGTGGAGGGCTTTAAAAAAAAAAAGTTTAGTTTTTCCATGTGTTACTTTTTACCATCGTTTATTCCGGTCCATGTTTTGCTTTCTACCATGCATTGCACTTTGTCTCCCCCTCTCTGGTCTCTTGTCTTGTCATTGCTCACAGCCCTGGTATTGCGTGCCACTCTTCGGGTGATTTAATGATTTCTGGATTTCAGCCTTCCTTTCAATCTCGTTCACTTCCTTCATCTTGCTTTTCTATTTTACTAACCCATACTTACAGTTTGTTATTTTGCTAGAGTTACTAACGAAAACTAACATTGTATATAATACTAACTTACTAACGAGCTCTAAGGGATTGTATAGCTGCACTTACTAACTAATTAACAAGCTCTCAGCACTCGCCCTGTTCTAGTCTCTGCCTCTGCTGCGTTTCTGTGGATTCTCCACACCTGCTCGTGCTGTCCTTTCTCTCTTTATCTCTGCACGTTAGAACTCCTTAACGGGGGCCGTATTTTTGTCTATAAGATTGTCTCATGATCCCTGTCCGCGTTTTGGCTTTTGCCTGTTTTATGTGATTAGGTTCTCCCTCTTGTTCCCTCTTTTGTAATTAGTCTCATTTCCAGCACCTGTGCTCTGTGTAGCACGTGATTCCCCTGGAGTGTATATTAGGAGTCTTTTCACAGCACTTTCTTGTCAGATCGTTTCACTCAGTTTGCTTGTACCACGTTTCTCTCGCCTTGCTCTCTCAGTGATTCTTTTCTGATTGGACCGTCCAATTTTTGGCTTTGTGATTTTGGATTATTGTTGCATCTGTGTTTTTGACCCATTTCTGCCCGACTACGAATTCTGTGATTGCGGCCCTGGTTTTCGTCTCTGTTTTTGCCCAACTGGATTGTGATTTTTGGATAGTGGACTTTGTACCTTTGCCTTCTGCCCTGCAGGGGTTTTACCCCCCGCTTAATAAAATCACTTCTACTGCAGTGCTTGGTTCTCGCGACTGATTCCTGATCGCACCATCACACCATCTCTGTGAAGCTTAAATCTGGAATCACAAAGTCTTAAATAGGGTCATGCATGAAAAGCCAGATTAGGCTTCTATGCAATGGGGTTAATGTATGTGCATTGTCACTACCCTCGCTTTTATTTTACGATGCAATGAATTATCCAGCTACCAGCAAATTGAAAAGTCGGCAGTAAAATCACAAAAAGTCATTGTGGAAACAAATCTTGCTGGTTTCAGAAAGTTGCTGACTGGAGCGCTGCAAGTAGCTCTTCAACTCATTGTGGATTGTTGGTCTGCCCTGGTCTTTAAATCTATTCATTTTAAGGTTTTCTGCCATTTTTCAACTGTAATTGCTGTTTCTTTCTTTTAACTACATTTAATTTATAACAGTGTTCAGCTTACTTGGCATCAGTGATGGGCAGCTGGTTGAAATTAGAGAGGGCTCAAAAATCCCAGATGAGTAGACTAATGATGAGAACCTGTATTAAATCATCTTCCTTGATTGAAAAGTTTTCCAATGATTATGAAAATCCATTGGCGGGTAAAAAGACAGCGTCCTCCTAAATGCAGTGTTGTGGTGATTAAATAAGCCAGTAAATTCGAGGTAATTACTTCACGATGGGGACATGGCTGCCGTTTCCTGGGGGCCTGAGAGGAGTAAAACCATGAGCAACGTTCATGGGTGCCAGAGCAGAATATCTTGGACCCCTCCCTGGACTGTGCTTTCCTGTGCCAACATCTGGCATCCTGGGGGGGGGGGGGCCTACGGTTACTTCCTCAGTCTTTCTGTATTGTGTTCACCACACAATCCGACTGTTCCTGTCAATTTTGCCTTCAGTTTCCCTTTACAGGTTCCTCATGAATGTCTCATGCTTCACCCTTCCTTTTGTGTTCCTGCTCTTACGTTTTCCTGTGTTGTTGTCACGTGCATTAAGTTCCAGGTCTAAGTCTTCCCCTTGCCGGATTGATCTCTTCCTTCCTTGTTGTTGAACTTCTCTGGCCAACTAAGTAGCGAATTCTTAGAAAATCTGTTCCCAGTTTCTGGTTCTTGGAAGTGGCTTTTTCTGGATAATCCTGCACCCCATTTTGAGGGAGTGCACCCCTCTGCGAGTTCTGGCAATTCAGCTTGCCATCCCATTTGCTGACCTCAGACCAGCCCCTTCAATTACGCCTAGCCCTTTGTGACTCAGTCTCCTCCAGCCTGACTCCCGATTGTTCCCCGAGTAAAATATGAAAAGTTCCTCTGAGTTTAAGTCTTCTGCAGAAACTAAAGCAGCCAATAGAGTTCTAAAGTGATGACGTCACCACTACTTTGCTTGATCATACTTTTGCTCCATCTCTTGATCATAGAAGGAACAAACATTGGTTATTACATATTTATATATATTATGTTATATATTATACAAAAGTATATACATGAAGCTCTTTCCAACAGACTACCTCCCTATCTCACAAACCTGTTAAAGTTTATGCTCGCGCTGACATGACTCGTTCTTTACTCGGTCTGAAAGTTCCTCGAGTTACACTGAACTCTGTAAATTATCATCCTCCTTTGCTGCCCCTCACTCATGGAAGACCTTTCAGCAAACTCTTCAGACGACAGCCTTTCCCTCTCTTACAGAGTTTCAGATCTTGATTTCTGACCACTGTTCTTCTGTTTGTAACTGTTTTTATTGATTCCTTCCTGTTGTGTTTGATTGATAGACTGTGTTTGTCTCTTAATCATATCATGTCTGTGATCTCGACGACATTGAAAATGAGGGAAACCTCAATGTCCTTCCGAGAATAAATAAAGGTCTGAAAGGAAATGAAATGAAAATTAAATTGGCGCTAATTATAAAACTTCATATCTAGCAAGGAAAGTGTAACCAAGTAGACTGTAGAGTCGTTATCTAATTAAGCAAAGAAACGGCAATGGCAAGGTGCTGTGGAGACGGGAGACTTCAAGCGCGTTTTGAGCTACTTCAGCGCGGGAATCAGGAGGATGATGGGATGTGTAGTTTTTAGACTACAAAGAGGATTAGCGTGGTGAGGAAAAATTAAAATGATTCAAAATATAGCTGATTCCAGTCAAGAAAAAATATATTTGTTTTTTGTAGGAAGCATAATGCAAAATCTCAAAAAAAGATGGAGGCTTGAAAACAATGGGAAGTGATTCAAAAGTGAACTGAAAAAACAGTCTATGGGTAAAATGAATGAGAAATTTTCCTTCCGACACCAGCGTGACGTCATCACTTTAGTACTCCATTTGGCTCTCTCCGTGATCTGCGTTTGGCTCTTGTTCTGATGTCTTAACACCTCCGTGTCTTCCAAGTCATGTAAAACATCATTCATAATTCTATGGGCAGCATCTTTACTGTTTGTTTGTTTTGAGATGCAAAATTTAATCCCTGTTAGATTATGCAATTCGATTGCATAATAATTTTGTATTGCCTGAGTTGAATGCTTTGTCAATATTCCACAAGTTTTTTTGATGTCCACTTTATCAAGTGGAGACAGAAGTACTATATTGCCAGTGAAGATGTCCAAATTTCTCAGAAACAGAATTTATATTGTATAGTTACAAACTGTTCCAATACCTGTTGAATCCTTTTTAGGATTCTAACAGCATTAGTTAAGGGCATGAGTATGGTAATCTGAGGCCAAACATTTTCAAAGGGCATCACGGTCAATCAAAGGCAAGCTTTCATCTCCCAGTATTAGCTCTGGGTGCTTCCATCAGTAATTTTCTGATTTGACTTTGATGTACCAATTTGCACTTGATGAATAATTGTTCAGTTTCTGATAACTTGTGGGAGTCAAGTGCATTCTGGAGGCACTCAATGCAAATGGGATTCTTAGTTTCTCCAAATCAGACTCTTATGCATGTCTGCCTTTCATTTCTGTAGGTAAACTCACCAATTAACTGTGTTGAAGAAGCTATCTTTGATTAGTGCAATCAGTAAACAGCAAACCCTCTCAATGATTGTCCTCCTGATTAGCTGAGTTGTCGCTTTAGAAGTTGTTAGATTTGTGGCCTCATAGTCCTGGAAAGTACAATAATTACCTTGTCCATTTTCAGCAGTTCAGCACTTAGATTGAAATCAATGTAAATTTTTTCTGCTAGATTTTTATTCCCTCAATCAAAGTGACTAAGTAGCCTTTATGGCCTTTGCAAAGCAAATGTCCGATGCCATGCTCAGCCAGTGAACAAGAAAATTTAGATACACCAGCCATTTGTGATGTGAAACAGGGCTTCATGATAGGCATGATGCTGGTGTACTATTGACATACAGCGCCCTCCATAATTATTGGCACCCGTGTTTAAATGTGTTAAAAGCCTTAAAATAAATTAAATATTTATTGCAGCAGCATACTCTCACACTGACAATTGTAGAAAAAAATGTAACCTTCAACTCAAGTAAATTTTAAGGGGGAAAAAAAATTCTTGACTAAGAAATAATTATTTTTCAGAAAATCATCTGTTCCACAATCATTGGCACCCCTAACAATTCCTAGGAAATAAATGTAATTGAAGTATTTATATCATTTCTACAGTGGTTTACAAAGTTGATCAGAGTATCTAGGAACATTTAATTAGTAATTCATCACTTCCTGTTTCCCTAGGGTATATTATCCTTTATTGACAATGCTGTCTTTGGTGAAATGCTGAGCGCAAACAGCTAACGTTCCCTTTGGCCGTGGCTGTTTGCTGCCAGCAAACAAAACAAGCTACCCTCTGATTTCTGGTGGCATCGTCTTTTGGAAGAGAAAGATTTGTTTTTCTTTGCGTCCAAAAGTAAACGGACAAGTAGCTTTCAGAGAGATACTGACAAAATTGCACCTCAAATGATCTGCTGTTCTTCTTTTGTATTTCCAAAACTGTAGACGCTACTAAGGCATAGTATGATCTGCCGTTGTTAGTGCCTGCTAGAATAGTTTCCGGTATGGGCAGGTCCAGCGCAGTGGTTAGCTCTGGCTAGGTCTGTACTAATTGGACGGCACAACCTGACGTCAGGTTTTACCTAGATCTCATGAAGATCTCGGTAGGAGCTGTTTAGAGAGGAAATCACGCTCATAAAATCACGGTCTTGGATTATGGCAAAATCCCTGTATCAGAGGTTGAGCATGGGCAACCAACATTATAACATTACTAATATGTATTAAGAGAAGGATCAGCATGTTAGGTCCCCTTTAAGCCACATGAAAAATATATATCATCAAGTGTATACACTTTTCAGAAATGGGAAAAATACAAAATATTGGCAATATTGCTTAGTTTTCTGTCAGTGACTGTGATTGGCTGTTCTTACATTTTCAGTGCCAGCGAGTTTCACACAAATGTGGCTCAATTGTAAAGAATTGAGTGAAAATGGCGGAATTCATCAGACCCCTGCACTTTTGCAGATCATCCACAGACCCTTTCATCATATGACATTCAAAGATTGACCCCTGGAGATAAGGTAAATATAGCTAAAAAGTGTTGTCTTATATTCTATGTGCTAGTATGTTCCACTCGAATGTGGCCCTATTTTGAAAAAATATAAAATCAAGTGGAAATGGGGAAATTCATCAGACCCCTGCACATCTGCAAGTCATCCATAGACCCTGTCATCATCTGACTATCAAAGACTGACCTGTGTGGACCACATTAATTTCTTTAAAAGTTGTTACTTTTCTGATGATGTACCAATACTTTTCCTGCCAATGTGGCCCTACTTTTATGAAACAGAACAAGTTAAAATGGTATAATTGATCAGACCCCTGCACATCTGCAGATCTGCCATTCACTCTGTCATCATATGACATAATTTTGTAGAGTGACTCCAGTGAACCATGGGAATATCTTTAAAAGTTATTGCTTTCCATATTAACTACCAATACATTCACTCATACTTTTCCCCATTTTCAAGAAGTGCTCAGAAAATGCGAGTGATAATGTGAACAATCACATTCAAGGAGTGACCATTTTGGACCATGCTAATATTCCGTGATGTTATCATTCACAATTATGTAAATACAACATACAGGAGGGCAGCCCATGTAGACCATGTTAATATTCACAGACTCCATTGTCCTATCCTTCCTCAGAAAATAAGAAACAATTATACCGGAATTTATTTAGACTCACAGCTGTCCAAGCAACAAGTGTTTAACAGTTTCTTTGAGGTGTAAATGCTACAACAGTCACTATGTCTTGATAACACTGCCAGGAATTGTGTTTAAGGTTTGCCACACAGATGATAATCAAAGACTCAATGTCAGTGGGTAATTTCTGTATGAAAATATGAAAATCTACTTTGGTGTAGAACATAGAAGTCAGTGAAATCAGGTGAAAAAAAATTTGAAGATGAGAAAAAGCGCAGTTCCAGCTACTCTATACTCTGATATAGTTATAGTTCTGAGGAATAATAAATTCTATCAAATGTTTAATTCACATGCCTTCATAGGCAACTTTTCACGAAAAAAATCACTGTGGATTTTCTGCGTTAAATTTTGTTACATCATAAGCACGTTGTCAAAACTGTGCGTAATGATTGTTTAATTGAAGAAGATTGTAATTAGGTGCACTCTTGTCTTGGGGTCAGCAAAGTACATTCAGTTTTGCTAGGGTAGATGGGTCCAGGAAGAAAACAATAATCTTTCATCTATATTGCTGTTTACATGACATAAGTACGTGATACACTGTTACCAGGTTATGTAGTAAAGCAATGCTATCAGTTATAAACATATAAACAACTCACTCAGTATTCTTTTAACTTCTAGTTGGTTTGGCAGCTGTGTGGTGACGTCTGTCTCCAGATTTTTTACCGCCAAGACTTGTAAAGAGATAGAAAACGCACCAATAAAACAATGTTAAAACTGTCTGCGCGGAATAGTTGAAAATGGACAAAATTCGGAAAGTTTGAGCTCCTGCAGGCACATTATACATGCGATGCGAGCAAATTTTCTGACAGGTATGACAAATACTGAGATGGTGCGTTCAGGAACCACTCGTAAGAAGGGGAATTCCAAAAAAATTGTAAGCCTTTTTTCTAAAAAGGCTTGGAGACCAGAAGCACACAAGAATTGCAAAGCCAAAAACAATATCCAAAAAAGTTCAAATCTTTCGTAATCGAAATCCAGAAAGGTAGGTTACAGGGGCAGCCAAAACAGAAATTGTGGTCGAACAAAATCTAAAAAGACAAAACAGGAATAGTAGGGCAGGGCAATCTCGAGGTCGAACAAAACAGTCGTGAAGAAGAAGCAATAAACAAAAGGCATACGAGGAGCTCTGCACAAATGAGTATTGATCAACGTACTGACTAATAATGAACTGCAGTGAAGCCTTTAAACAGACTAGTGGGAAGTCACATGCTATGCAGGGAACAGTGTGAGGTACAGTTCAGGAACCACATGCGAGAGGCAGAAATCCAAAAAACGTATGCCTTTAATGAAGCCCGAGTCAAAGCCAAAAAACACAGGAATTGCCAAGCCACAATACGAAATCCAAAAACAGTATCGACTAGACAGGCAGGGGTCAGAACCAGTAAGACAGATGGGCAGAGGTACAGAAAACAATAGGCAAAAAGTCATAGTCGATGGGCAAAGCCAATGGTCATACACAGGGCATCCAAACACAGAACTCGTGGTCATACAAAAATAGGTCAAAATCCAGAAAGGCAGAAACGGTGCAAAAAGGGCTATGGCAAGAATCAGGGTCGGACTATCCAGTAAAAGAAAAACAATAATCAAAGGCGGACAAGGTGCTCGGCACAATGAAATATTGATAAACGTTCTGACAAGAGCTGTGAGTGAAAAGACTCCTAATATACACACAGGAAGGGTCACATGCTATATAGAGATCAGCTGTGGGGAATGAGACTAATTACATCGGCAGAATCACATGAGGGAAACCCTAACCACGGAAATTGGTGAGATACAAAATACGGACAGGAATCACACAAACAGCCTATGACATTTAAACAGCTCCGGTCCTGGAGTTCTACGTGCACAGATAACAAGAGCAGAAAAGTAATTAAGCACGTGCGAGAGATTCTCGCTGAACATAGGGAGAGGACGGTGGAAAGCAAAAGGGGCGGAGAATACAAAAGGGCGACTGCGAAGAGGGAATTAGTCTATTAGTAGTGGTGCGATTTTAAAACTTAAACTAGAGTGCTCATTAGTAATTTAGTAATCGAATCTATATATACACATGGTTAGTTGTGTTAGTATACTATAATACAAAAGTTAGTCTCGTTAGTAATCAGAACAGAGGAGTGAAGGGAGAAAACGAGATACGAAGAAATGTTTTAAACACCAGACTGCCTTTAAATCACCCGAAGTCAGTGAGCACGCAAACAGGGAGGACGGACTGAACCAACTAGATCACAAGACTGGGGAGACAAGTGCAATGGAACTGAAACATGGAATGAACCAAAAACCAGATTATTACAAAAACCAAAAAGCTTAAATAAAAAACAGACTTCCTTCCCCATGTCAGGCTACCAGACATCTCTCTAACTGTCACCAGAAGTGCGATAAGGTCAAGTGTCCGGTTGACCCCTGGATGGCAGGACAGGTTAGACGCGTGTCCCCATTCCAAAACTTGGGGGCACATGGTGATGGGGACAAACAGACAATTGATAGGACAATTACTGGGAGCAGCAGAATCTTCCTGAGCATCTCTCACCTTTTTCTCAATGTCCCAAGGAGATGGCACTGGCAAAGACTTCCTTCGGGAAGATGGTCGCAGTGCAGAGTTCTTTGTCGACAGTCTCAAAGAGTCAGAATAATGCATCTGGCTTCAGATTCTTATTGTCTGGGCGATAAGCGAGATGGAAATTAAATCTTGAAAAGAAAAGAGCCCACCTGGCCTGACGAGGGTTCAGTCTCTTAGCCGCCTGGAGGTATTCGAGGTTCTTAAGTTTGCAAAACCCAAAAAACAGTGTAAGGACTTACGGTCCGTGGGTTTGGGCCACCCCGTGACTGCATTCACTTTGGCAGGGTCCATGTTTACAGAGCCAGCAAAGATGATGAATCTCAGGGAGGTGATGGTAACCGAGAATTCGCATTTCTCAGCCTTCACAAATAGAGGATTCTCCAGCAAACGTTTCAGGACTTGTCGGACCTGCTGGACATGCTCCGCCTGGGTCTTGGAAAAGAATGTAATTAAGATAAACAAACACAAATTTGTTCATCATGTCCCATAGATCATCATTCACCAGACCCTGGAAGACAGCTGGGGCATTAGTCAATCCGAAAGATAAGACTAAATATTTCTAGTACCAGTGGGGGTGTTAAACGCTGTCTTCCACTCATCTCCCTCTCAGATGCGGACCAGGTGGTGAGCATTGCGCAGATCCAATTTAGTGAACACGGTTGCCCCCTGGAGGAGCTCAAAAGCAGTGGTCATCCGAGGCAAAGGGTAACGATTCTTTATGCTAATGTTTTTAACCCTTTACCTAAACCCACTGTACTTCTGTTTTTTCTCGAAATGGGACAGCTTCTATATAAAAGGTCACTGTGTCCACATACTTTAGCCTATCATCAAATGTCTGACCTCCTTTGAAACCTGAGACTTTGTAGAATGTCTAGGAATTGACAAAATAACTCTGTGATTTACTGTCAAAGAGGAACAGAGGGTAGAATTTAGTTTTTTCTTCCATGCGGATTTTTACATTTCTGGAAATGACCCCATTACAGCACTCTAGGTCACTTATTTCACCATGGAAACACACCTCTGGCCCACTCCCAGGTCTTTTGAAGCCAAGTTTCAAAGGAAATGACTATACAATGAACTATGACCCTTAGAGAGCCATTTTTCTGTGGTAATACTCATGCGTTTCGCAGAGTGTCCATTTTGAGACTCCAAAAGGACCTTTGGATACTCTAAATAAAGCTTTAAATAAAGCTTGATTGCTCATGAACCCCTTGGTCTAGAAACATGACATTAGTCTCAAATGAAAGACAACCATCTGTAGTTTCTTACCCATATCTGGATTAGTAAGCAAAAGTTGTGTCATGGTATTACAGAGGCCTTATTTCACATAAAACTATTTTTGCCACTGCACCCACGATTTTCTATAGAAAAAAGCACAGACAAAGTGATGAAGTGCAAATGTGTAGTTGTAAAAGTGGATCCCCTCCCCCTGCACTCTCACTTTTCTACTCTCCTTTACAAAAAAACACTATTGGAATACCATAAAATTTACCACCAAAAACTATAGTATTACTATTGTAATTGTATGGTTTTTTGGACTGCACTATGATGATTTTAGTATTATTATTGAAATATTGTAGGGCTACCATAGCTAATAAAATATCACAACAAAAAAAAAAAAACTATTGTAAACCATAGCTGGTGAAATGTACTATAGAACACCATAACCACACTTTAGAACCCTATACAATTCTTTTAGTATACTATAGTAACTCTTCAGTTCATTTTCCTAAGGGCTTCCCCAGGCAACCCAATTCACATTCTACACACACATACATGCTACACATCATTGGAAAATCCTCATTATGTATTGTAATTATGTTAGGATAATAATAAGCAAGGTATCGTTTTGTTTATATAGACATAATGATTAGGCTACACACCATTCAAGATCGGGGTTCTTCCCTTCCAGGAAATCAATGAAACACTCAGAGATTTCACTTATTTCAATTTCTTTTATTTCTTCCTCAATATCACTTTCTCTCTTTTCCTCTTCCTTTGCCGCTTCTTCCTTCGCGAGGTTTGTTTTTCCTTGTTGTTTAGGCATTTTTCACCAAAATACGAAAGTTACACTTTGTACTCATCTTTGTAGCTTGTAATATGACGGAGCAACCGTCAATCAAGGCAAGTTAGTGCGATTTCATTCGTGCGAGCCTCACTCGCTTTCAAGACTTGTAACTCGACACCGATAGGTCCTACAGACACGCATATGGTGTCTACGTAATCGTGAGAGTCTAAAAAAACACAGCTAGCTGTGTCATTCCACTGAAAATAACGCAGAACTATTCAAAATGTCTCATTTTTTACCAGAGAAAAGTTCGCGTTTGTTTTTTTTCATAACGAAACTGTTTTGTTTGAGTTGGATAATGCATCTACCAGTTGTAATATCAGCAAAACACGGTGAATATTCAAATTTGCTGGGTTCTTACAGATATTTCAAGACCAAGCATGCCAGGGTCGGATGTGAACACCGGTTTAAAGGTAAGATGACGTGATTCAAGGGGAAGTTTCGGGGGGCGTTTTGAAACGTGAAGCAGTGACGTAATTTGACCGTTTTTAGCAAAACATGTTATTTCACTGTAGCCTATGTTTATTAGGATTCCCAAGACTCTCAGCTTTCTAACGATATACGCTGTTGCTATATTATGTAATGATGGGTTGCGTTCCAATTCGTTTACCGTTCATTTCAATTATCGTGCGAGGCCATTTGGATTAAATTTCATTTGCCACATTTCTGCCCAACTCTGGATTCTATCCAAATCCTCCTCAATCACTATAGTGGAATCTAAGCTATTTGCCAAACCTCACAATTTAGAATCATCCACAAATTTAACTAATTTGCTCTCAATATTTCAATCAAGGTCATTAATGTAGATGAGGAACAGCAGGGGTTCCAATACTGATCCCTGAGGGATGCCACTCCCCACCATACCTAGCTGAGATGAGATTCCACAGACCACCACTCTTTTTCTGTCCTGTAACCAGTTTTGAATCCACTCCAGAATACCTCCTGTAACTCCAATGGAGCTAATTTTAAAAAATTAGCATCTATTGCGGTATTGTATCAAATGCTTTCTGAAAATCCAAATATATGTCATAAGCCCTGCTTTCCCTTACGGAAACCATGTTGGCTATCCCTCAATATATTATTACGTCCAAGGAATAATTCCAGCTCGTCTTTTATGATAGATTCAATTATTTTGCACGTAATGCAAGTTAAACTGACTGGCCTGTAATTTCCTGGCTCAGTAGAGTCCCCTTTCTTATATATTGGTATCAAATTGCCCTGCTTCGAATCATTTGGTATTTCTCCAGTTTCTAAAGACCATCTGAAGATAGCAGAAAGCGGTTTAAAGATGATCTCACTAACTTCCTTGAGCACCTTGAGGATATAAGCCATCAGAACCCGCCGCCTAATCTGCCTTTAGTTTAAGCAACTTGTGTTGTACTTCATTATCCCTAACCTCTATTTCCGCAAAATAATCTTGAGCGTTGGACATGCCCTCTGGCCGAATAAAAACCTGCTCCGAGTTTAAATTCTCAACAAAAAAAAAAACTGTTTAAGGTATCCGCAATATCCTCGTTATCATATCCATGTTTATTCTTTATGCACTTAACCTCCTCTTTGACTTAGCACTTAGGATTAGTTTTTGCCCTCTCTGCAATAAGTCTTTCATACAGTCTTCTAGCATTCCTCAGCTCTTTTTTGACCACAGCTCGCATTTTATAGTATTCAGCCTTAGTATTCTCATTGTTATCCTTTATGCACATCTTATAAAGATTCCTCTTATTCCTCAGAATCTTACGAATAGCTGTGGTCATCCATGGAGGATTTTGCTTTTTCATCTTACTTTTGGACACCTTTGGAATGAATTTACATTGTGAATCAAGTAAAACCCCCTTAAATTTACTGACTCACAGTCCAAAAGTGTCCCTATTTTATTTCGCTTAGATATGAGCGCATCCCATCAAAGTTTACTCGCCTAAAATTCATCATTTTTGTTTTCGAAGACAGCTTTTTATCTTCTCATGAAACGTCAAAATTAATAGTAGAGTGATCACTAGTCCCAAGTGGCTCCAGTGCCTCAACAATGCTAAGTCTATCACAGTCACTACAAAGCACCAAACCTTAGAATTGCCTTCTCTCTTGTAGGTTTATGAATATACTGCACCAAAAAATTGTGATTTATTACATCCAGAAATTCTTTATCCCCTTTATCCTCTCCTTTTACCATTTTCCAATCGATACCAGGATAATTGAAGTCTCCCATAATAATATTCCCTCCTCCTCCACAAGCTTGCCTAATCCTCTTAAAGAGCAGTTCATTGACAATATTGTCCAAAGCTGGCGGTCCATAGCATACTCTTATGTTTAAACCTGTCTTGTATTTGCTAATGAGCCTGACTCAGATATCTTCACTGGGCAAGGAATGTTAAATGTACAGGAAATTCCCAAAATTGATGTTTTCATTCACATAAAATGCTACGCCCCCTCCTCGCCGATTACATCTATCCTTCCTAAAGAGCTTATAACCTTCTATATTATATTCATCTCCATTCTCTTCACTAAGCCATGTCTCCGTAATCCCAACTATGTCATAGCCCTCATTATAAATAATGGCCTCAAGTTCTGTAAATTTACTTTTTATGTTTCTTGCATTTAACTAAAAACATTTCAGGTTATTACTAATGCTCTTCCCCCTTGATTTCCCATGTGGCTGCTGCTTCAAGCCACCCACTACGCTTTGTTGCTTTGAAAGTATATCATCAATAGTGCTTGTAATGCTATCAGCTTCCATCAGGGCAGTCTGCATTTCCCTATGTGTAACACTCACTAACCTCCCTGCCCCCCCATCCCCTAGTTTAAATCATCCTGTGCTACCCTCAACATACGCTGACTCAGCGCAAAGGTACCCCTCCAGTTCAGGTGCGGCCCGTCAGGCTTGAACATGTCACCCCTGTTCCAGAAAAAGTTCCAGTTTCCCATAAACCTCTACCCCGCTTTTCCTACACCATGTTCGTAGCCAGGTGTTAAACCTCCAGATAAAATTCTGCTTTCCTCTGCTTGCACGTGGTACCGGTAGAATCCAAGAGAAAACTACCGTGGAGGATCAGCTCCATCGGCAGAACCAGACATATTTTACTGGGGCATGTTCCCCAGTATTGGTCAGCAGTGCCCCAGTAAGTCTACATGTCCACATAATCTACAGTAAGAGAATCTACAGTAACAGAAAGTGCATAGGCACACAACTACTTAATATGATAACTGAAACTCATTGCTACTTTATTCACTTCACTCCATATAGTACACAATGGCATGTGGCTACTTAATATTCATGTGGCTTTAGCTGAGATTCAGCTTGTGCTCACTTCAGAGCTGCAGAACACAAGGTCACACACACAACAGTGTCTGTCAGTGCTGACTGCTCTCGTCATCATTCTTTCCACCTGTCTTCAGGTTAGTGCTGGGCAACTGCCTGTCCTTATTGTTTGTTTTCTCCTCTGTGTCGCCATTTCCTTGGGAATTTAACTATCACAACTTTGCTTAAACCTTCAGCTGCCGTCTTGCCAGCTAACTCTGGCTGTAAATTGAAGTAGCCAAGTGCTGATGGTAGCTACTGCCTTATAGCTAACTGGCTCATCATAGGCAGTGCTTTAAGTGGGCCGGTACGCACCGGTATGGAGTACCAGCACTTCTAGATTTTAGCTTCATGATTCTATGGCTATACTACATTACCCACTGTGCACTAGTACGCGCCGCATGCCTGTCCCTTTACTCACGAGATGTTCACTCGCAAGGAGATCTTAAGGAGGAGTGACATGTCTCTCAAACATTATTCGAGCGAGCCTCGTGATGCAATGGCAGTCTCATCGCGAAAGATCAATGGCAAGTAGCAAGCAATTTTGGCTGCAGATCGGACTCATTGTGGATGGGTTTTGTTGCGGAGAGACGGGTTTTAGCTGTCCAAGCTACCTAGCTAATTTGGTGGGGGTGTTTGTAATCATGCTAACTAGCTACTTCCCAACACGTGGAATTTGATCATCTCTGAAATTATAACTGCTTTCAAATGTTTTCCGGCACGTTCGCCTCGTGATGGCAAGCATAGCTGAGTTCAATAATAACTTGCATGCCAGATGATATTTCAAACAATGAACTTTCATGTCATGGATATAAATCCTCAAAATACCCACAGCCAAATACATAAACCAATGCCAGCTGGCTAAAGAACAGAAGAGATGAGTTTATTTTTCTCCCATCCACATTACGTTATGTCACGTCCTATCTACAAATAACTAATTCATGATGGTGTTTGTAGGCCATTCATCAGCAATTCGTCATCATTACTGAATAAAACCAATCGGCTGCTCTAACTTTGAGTCTGATGAGTGAAACAACACTCCCAATAACTTAATCATCCCATAACCCATTGATTCTTATTAGGCAGTGTCTATTTAGCTGTCCTACGGTTCCCTTTTTTTCTGCTATTTTGCCATCGCTTCTGCTTGACATGCGCAATTGTCACAGATGTGGACTTAGCGGTTTACAAATTATTTCTCTGCACTACCTTGATATAATTTCATCCCCCTTTAGAAATTATTGTGGCTAATAAAGCCGAAAAAGGCGGAGATTAAATAGGTTATTCTTTCCAGTAGAAGTGATCAATTTGCTAGCTCAACATTAGCAACTTGTCTGCGCTAACAGAACTTACAGTACGCAAAACCTGAATTATGTTCATAACATAACAGAGCTCTCTCTAACTGTCGCGTACTGTCCATAAAGCTGATTTCACATCAGACACGAAACCAATTTTTCGCAGGACAGATTAGCTTACATTCAAAGTCAATGCAAAGACACGAATACACAAGGTGCTTTCACACAGGCGCGACAGACTAGCTTCATTCAAAGTCTGTGCAAAGACGCGTATACAGGCGTTATAGTTAAGCAGCTTTCACACCGGACGCGAAACCAATTTTTCGCATTAAGCAGCTTTCACACCGGACGCGAAACGAATTTTTCGCACGACAGATTACAGTCAAACTAAGTCATGACCGCTTATCAGCTACTGCATGTTAATTCGCATGCTCTGCAAATTGAAAATGCTTCTGGTTAACTTAATTGCCGACGCCGGGTATGTGTACTCTAAGTCCACATCTGAGACAACTGTGCATGTAAAGCGGAAGCAACGGCAAAATAGCAGAAACGATGGCTAAATGCGTTCTTGTTGTTATATGGCGCTGACACTCGAAAGCCATTGCCAATATTTAAATATAACCGTTAGTATAAGTTTGTTCAATAAAGATCAGCTGAGTCGTTGTCACGGCACCTATTCGTTTAAAAATGACTGATGCTGGCAGAAGTATAACTACCAGTCCATGTAAAAAATTTTTTTCAAGCTGATATTCTAATTACAACATGACTGAGCCCGCAAAGCAATTTTTTGTTGCTATGTGCGGTATTTATTCAGTTTTGGGAAATCAAGATGTCTAGAAAACATAAGCCCAAATTGGCTGGCTCGCAAGGGCTAGTTAACGTCAGATCTCATGTATTTCAACGGAAACAGGGAGAATACTCGCAAAAAACTTTTATATTTTGAGAGCGTAGTGCCGATAGTATGAATAAATTTAGATTAAACATTTTATTTTGGTGGTAACAATTGTGTAATCGCATTATTACACTTGAGGGTTTGCTTGACCGTCATTCTTGTCACTTTGGTGATGCTAACAAACTCGGCGCCTGGCCGGATCACTGTCAACAATGACGGTCAAGCACACCCTCACGTGTAATAATGCTTAATAACGTGCGCTCCGATTAATGTGGCCAAGCAGCAAAAGTAACCAGCAACATTAAGGCTGAACAGAGCTTTATTTCAACCACACCTTTCGGGGGCTTTCGCTAATCATCTTTTCAGACCATTATCAAATTACCTCTGAAATAAGCAGTTTTCACAGATCTTGTTGTGATTCCGTTTTTGCCATGTTCATGTTTAAGTTCTGTGCCTGGCCTTGTGCCATGTTAGATTGATCTGCGCATTCTTGACCATTGCTTATGTCTGACCATTCTTAGGATTGTGTATTGTGTTTTTGTAATTTTAGATTTCCTAGTTTATTATTTTTACATGTCTTGTATTTTTTAGGGATGAGCTGATATGATCGGAACCGATCAGATCGGCCCGATAGGAATGATCGGATATCGGAAGTTCGAGGGTTAAATTCACTGACCGATCGCATTTATATATGTGCTTCACACAAGTGTTAATTCTCTGGCCTACATTCGGGCCAGATCCAAAGGTGGCGATCCAATTCCACCGGCGCTGCCGCCTTATAACGACGAAGAAGAAGTGTGTATTGTTGTCTCCCACGCTGCTTATGCTGTGTTGTTGAGCCGGCTGTCTGCACATGCTAAAAACATGTCTTCAGTGTGGAACTTTTTTAAAGTATGCGAACCTGCAATATATGTAAACGCCTGATCCCTCATGGGGGGAAAAAGCCGAGCAGTTTCAACACCACTAATTTAATTAGGCACTTGAAACTATTTCACAGCGAGGCGCATGTTGATTTCCTAAAACAAACCGCAGAAGCAGAAAAGAAAAAAAAGGAAACAGCAACTACACCGACCGTGCTGCTGCAAAGAACAATCGATGACACTAAGTGTTATAACCGTCACAGTGAGAAGGCAATGGGCATCAGCAGGAAAGTGATGAAATTCATCTGCCTGGACGACCAGCCATTCAGTGCGGTGGAGGGTAAAGGATTTCAGCGACTAGTCGCTCACTTGGATCCACGATACTTACTACCAGGACGCCAGTGGTTTGCGCCCTAACTGCGCTACACGAAGATGTGCGTGCACATGTTGCAAATCAAATTAAAAACGTTCCATCTATTAGCTTTACCAGTGACATTTGGAGTTCAGACGTCAGTCCCATGTCATTTCTGAGTTTGACCGCTCAATGGATTGACGCAGATTTCGAAAGGCACAATGTCATACTGCACACGCAAGAATGTCCCGGCTCTCATACGGCTGTCAACTTAGCAACGTGGTTTGTGAACATGCTCCGTTCCTGGGAAATCGAAAACAAAAGGGTTCACGTCATGCTAAGAGACAATGCCCGGAACATGGCAAAAGCCATGGAAGATGCAGGATTCTCAAGTCTTCCATGTTTTGCCCATACGCTGCAGCTAGCCATTAATGACGCAGTGTTGCCACAGCGCACCGTAAAAGACATCCTAGCTATGGGAAGACGGATCGTGGGACACTTCAAGCATTCGCCCCTGGCGTACTCTCAGTTGTGGGCTATACAGGGCAAACTCAACCAGCCTGAAAAAAGGCTACAGCAAGATGTTGCAACATGGTGGAACAGCACCTATTACATGCTGGAAAGCCTACTTGAACAGAAGCATGCCTTGGGTGCGTATGTCGTCAGCTACGAGCCCCCTGCTACGTTCACTGCCAACCAGTGGGCGCTTATTGAGAACTTGCTGTCTCTTCTGAAACCGTTTGAAGAGCTAACGAAGGATATAAGCTCATCATCATCTTCTGCAGCCGATGTCATACCGTCAGTGATGGCTTTGAAACTTTTCCTGGAGACACCTGCAGCCTCGGATCATGGTGTGCAGACAACAAAGTCAACCCTGCTCGAAGCTGTGACCGCAAGATTTGCCCACATTGAAAATGAACGCCTCTACACTTTGGCTACTATCTTGGACCCAAGGTGAGAAACGTATTGTGTGGGATAATAAGTAAAATAAATATGATAAACAATTCTACGTTTAATAAGTGAAATAAATATAATTAACAATTACAAGTTCATTTACTTTATCATTACACCATAATGTGTGGCAGAAATGTTATTTTACCTTCCATAGGCTTGGGCCTAGTATTGGTTATAATAAAAAAGTAAAATTCTCAGTGTTGACGTCAGTCAAGTGTATAAATAGAACCTAAAAGTATAAATCTGCTGGGCTAAAACAACTTAATGGCCATACTAAAATAAAATGAATATTATCTAATATTATCACTTTGTTTTGTTTCAAATGAAAAAGATTCAAGGACAGATGTTTTTCTGAAGAGCTGAAGACAAAAACACGGCGACAGCTTTTGGATCTGCTAACCAGCCAGGCAGTCCCAGGCCCAGCTCCATCCCCAAGACCCAGTGCTGCCCACAACACAGGCAAGAGATTATATTTATTTAGTTTTTATTTTTGTGAGGTTTGATCAAAACTTTTTTCTCTTTTCTTTGCAGCTTCAGTATTAATTTAAGTGACATGTATTGTAGGGATGGTCTGATCTCAATCACCGATTGTTTACTTGTGTTTTGGTGAATTCTGTGTTTTGAATAGACACAGAATTAAAATTCATTCATTCATTCCTTCACAGGCGAGCCAGTTGCGAAGGTTCCACGACCTGGTTCCCTCTCATCAATGTTTGATAAAATCATGGCAGAAGCTCCACAGCCCCAAGGTGACATCACAGCAGGTACACAGGTGAATCTCTACCTCTCAGAGCCACCCATCCCTCGGAAGGCAAATCCTCTGGAGTACTGGAAGGGTGCAAAGACTCGCTTTCCTGTCCTAGCCCCTGTCGCAAGAGCTTACCTCTCTGCACCCAGCACGAGTGTGGATAGTGAACGCTTGTTCAGTGCTGCTGCCAACATCCTGACTGAGCACAGGAACAGACTCTCTGCCGACAAGACAGAGAAGCTGCTCTTTATCAAAAAGAACCTGCCAACAATGATTCAAGTGCGACAGTGTGGGCCTTCAGCGTCAGACTCTGAAGCTAAGTTTTATAAGTTCTGTAAGGCAAAAAAAATGCACTTTTAGTTCAGTTTATTTTGTTTGTATGACATTTTAAACCTCAATAGAGGCTACCTCAGTTTACATTCCTTATGGCCAAAGAATGTGCAAGAAAAGAGTAAGATGTGCCATTTATTTTATTTTTTCAGATGCCATCACTCTTTCAGAACTTGTTTCAAATGTCTTTTAAATGTCTTCAAATAATTTTAAATGTGTTGTATTTTAGGTCTGTCAATAAATGACTGACTGAACTTTCACCTGCAATTCTTCCCAGTTCTTGAATGCCCATTTTTTAAAATATGATGATCGGCAATGATCGGGTTATCCAATCAGTTTCAATAGGATGATCGGATCGGTGATGATCGGGTATCAAATCGGTGTTTATTTTTGCCATGCCTTGCTTTGCACTTCATCTACCCAGTCTTGTCTTATGTAGGTCTTTGCCCACGGTCCCTAGTCTTGCGTGCCACTCATTCGGGTGATTTATTGGTTTCTGGGTTTCAACCTTCTTTCATTATCTCGTGTGCTTCCTTGCTCTCTCTTTTACTATCTACTAACCCATACTAACTACATTTTTGCTTAATTACTAACCTATATTGACATTGTATTTTTTTACTAACTTACTAACATGCACTCGGGATTGTATAGCTGCACATACTAATTGACTAACGATCTCTCAGCAGTCACCCAATTCTAGTCTCCGCCTCCTTGCCTATCCCTAATTATCTCTGCGGATCTCCGCTAATACTTTATGCTTTCCTTTTCTTTAATCTATACACTTTAGTACTCCTTGACCGGAGCTGTTGTTCTGTACATAGGTTTGTCTTGTGAATCCTGTCTGCGTTTCGGCTTTTGCCATATTCATGTGATTAGATTATTTCTCATGTGTCACTCCTGATTATTGTATCATTGATTGCACCTGTTTCTTCCTGGTCATGCGTTCGCCCCAGATGTGTATTTAAGATGTCTGTTTATGCACTTCCTTTGTCAGATCGTTCTTCCTGTCTCCTGTGCTACGTTTTTTGGCCTTGATTCATTGTCATTTATCTTTCTGACTGGACCATCCTTGATATCGAGCTTTGCCTATTCCCTGTACTTTTGCTGCATTCTTGTTTTTTGACCTCTTTTGTCTGAATTTTTGTGATTGGTGTCCTGTGTATGACTCTGGATTTCGCCCCTTGGACTCCCCCCTTCAGAAATAAAGCCTCCTTTTTTCATTTTACTGGTGTTTGCTCTTGGTTCATTTCGTAAAACCTCACTGATCTGTTGATTTATTAAAGGTTCATTACAATGCACAAATGCAAACAAATTAGTTAAATCAATGGCCAAGGCACCTAAGATAGGCGGAGTAATATTTTCAGTGAAGAGGTTTTTTCATTTGAGCACAGGCTACCAGTACTGTCTTGTTCATTTGAGAACATTCTAAACGTCTAATTGACCAATCAGATTGCTCGGTCAGATCTACATGTTGGATAATCTGGGAAACTGGAGAGTGTGGTGCACTGAACGCCATACTGGGTTCTTCAACTATTAGCTGGCCTGCATAATTACAAAAAAAGTGGCTGATGAGTGAAAAACAGATGAAAATACTGTGCATTGATTGATGATTCCACCACAATCAGTGGAAAGTCTGTGTTGGTGGCGTGTTTGTGGTCAGCTATTACCAACGCAGAGCCAGACACAATATTATGACCTGCTTGAGTTGGATGGGACCACAGCAAATGATATAACAGAGACACGGCAAGCATGTCTCCATAAAAATGGCTTTGATGACTACTTCTTGGGTGAGAGTTTTGTGGCATTTGTATGTGATGGAGCATCAGCAATGCCGGACAGAAGAGTTACTGCACAACTTTGAAGCAGATTTCCAGACTTGTTTGTGTGGCACTGCTCAAATCATCCTCTGGAATTGGCAGTTGGCGATGTTCTCAAGGAGGTTGGTGGACTTAACCATTGTAATATCTTCTTAGACAAGCTCTACACTCTAGGCTATATCATGCCTCACCCAAAAACCAAAGAGAACTGTGTCATTGTGCACGGAGTGTTGGGCAACATCTCCTTTCAATCGGACGTGTTTTGTCGGGAGACAATTCATAGATGGATTTTAACGAGAAAATACTTGTTAAAACTCTTAGGGCCGGATCTACAAAAGCTTTGCGTGTATAAAAACAAATGTACAAACTGATTTACTAACAGTGCACAGTAAGGGTTGCCTCTTTCAAAGGTGCAAAATAGCACATCCAGTTAGTACGTCTGCCACAATGAATATGCAATATGGGGCGTTTACACGCAATTGTGCGTGTGTTGGGAGGAGAAAATGTAAATAAATTAATTTAGCACACGCAAATTGATTTATCAAACCTGAAAGAAATTTTGCTAATAAAATCTGCGTCTATATTTTAACACGTGTCAAAAGGAGGTGCAAACGGTTTGTTTGCGTAATTGCGCACACATGGCTACGGTTCTTGTCGCAAGAAGGAGACATCGAAATCATGTAAGGAGACGCAGAGAATGCATTTTTCACCCTCGTGTGAACGTTTTTGGAATGAACGAGGAAAAAATCATTAAAACATATCGCCTATCCAGCACTGCCATTTTAGAGCTGTTTGGGGAACTCAAGAGAGGATTTGGAGCCAGCCACGAGAAGGAGTCACGCAATACCTGCAATGATAAAACTCCTTGCAAATTTGCATTTTTTTTGCATCTGGGCCATTCCAGCGTACGATAGCTATTACAGCTGAGATCTCCCAATCCCGTTTTTCAGATGTGCTGTCTGAAGTCCTAAATGCCATGTCGCGCCGGATGGCCAAGTTCATTAGGTTTCCACGCACTTGGCACTTATTGAATGAGACCAAACAAGGTTTTTTTGCAGTAGCTGGATTTCCTAGAGTTTTTGGGGCGATTGACTGCACCCATGTGCAGCTTGTGCCCCCCGCAGACACTGAGCACGTGTACAGAAATCGCAAACACACGCATTCATTGAATTTGCAGTGCGTTTGTGATGCCAAAGGCATCATTTCCAACGTTGTGGCAAAATATCCCGGGTCAGTACATGATTCTTTTATTCTGAGAAACAGTTCTCTGTTTTCCAAGTTGCGAGATGGCGAGTTTGGAGATTCCTAGCTTGTCAGCGACATTTATTTCATTAAAAACAAGAGCATGTTTCACATTGATTCATATGTTTTTTAAGGTGACAGTGCATACCCCCTACACCCCTTCCTCCTGACACCTGTTCTCAACCCGACCACTGCCGGAGAAATAAAATACAACGAGGCCCATATCTGTACACGGAATATTGTGGAGCGCACCTTCGGAATCCCGAAGAGCAGGTTTCGTTGTTTGGCTCGCACTGGTGGAGCACTGCTGTACAGGCCAGAAAAAGTGGCCCAGATTGTAGTGACCTGCTGCATGCTACATAACATCGCCAAGCAACACGGGCTGGAGCATGAGACCATGCCGGAGGAGAACGCCGACCTGCCCCCTGTACGGAGCAACAACCTAATACTGCAGGGATGCGGACACGCAGCAATCTCATTCGAAGTCACTTCTTGTGAGCGGTTTGGTATGTGCATTATTCTATTTTCATTCAATAATGCGTTGTAGATTGCAATACAATGCCGTTCCCTCTGGCTAGTGTGACCCAACAAACTGCAGAACATTGCAAAGTTAAGCAAATATTTAATTTTGAGAATGAAAGGCACAACACTGCTTACTCGACAGAACAACCAAAATTTATTAATTAAAATTATTTGGCATGACTAAGGCTGACGTTTCGGTCATGTTATGGCCCCAATTTCTTATTACATTTATAACACAACAGCAACAGCAAGGGATGACAAACACAGTTTTAACAACTAAAACACATTTAATTTTTAACAAAGACAAAGACTAATAACAACCTACAACTAAAGACCAAGATTGATAAATAAGAAAAAACAGAAATAATTACTGTCCCTTTTTGGTGGGGTGGCTTGGTGATGTCCTGGATGAAGAAAATGCTCAAACACAGGCAAAGAAATCCACAAAAGAAACGTCACAGGTCTTGAACAGAATGGCAGGTCTGGTCATCTTCTTGCAATTTCTCCTACTACTTTACTGTCTCAATTCTTTTCCTTATATACTCTTTTGCAGACCCCACCCACATTTAGACCTCTTTTTTTTATTTTCTGAGACTTGCCCCAGACATGTCCAGGACATGTCTAAACAGGACTCCAGTCTGAGCTGAACAAAAAAAGGTAAATACTGCCATCTAGTGGCGTATATTCACATTACACCTCCATTCCAAAAGGGAAAACTTTTGACTCATAAAGGCAAAATTTTTCTTTTCAATACAAAATGGAAAAGTGAACACTTGTCTATATATACATATCATACACATTCAAACACGGGATAAGCAATTAGCAATTACATTGTCTGTACCCTTCACATGCTTAATTTCCAAGTCAAACTCCTGTAAAATCAAACTCCAATTCAACAATCTCCGATTCTTGTTTTTCATTTTACTCAAAAAACATTAACGGATTGTGGTCAGTGTACACAATCATTGGTTTTTGTCCTGTACAAACATAAACCTCAAAGTGTTGTAAAGAAAGGACCAGAGCCAACAGTTCCTTCTCTATTGTGGAATAGTTCCTTTGGTGGCGATTGAACTTCCTGGAGAAGTATGCCACGGGATGCTCAATGTCATCAGAGTCACTTCTCTGTAGGAGCACAGATCCACAAGCTTGGTCGCTAGCATCGACCGCGATGGAAAACGGTTTGTTGAAGTCAGGAGATTTGAGCACGGGGAAGTGACACAGCAGAGACTTCAGGCGATCGAAGGCTCTCTGGCATGCTTCATCCCAAGTGAACTTTACGCTTTTCTTCAGTTGGTTAGTTAGACTGAGAGCAATCTCAGCAAAGTTCTTGCAGAACTTGCGGTAGTACTCGATCATTCCAAGGAAACAGCGCAAAGCTTTTTTGTTGTCAGGAACGGGAAAGTCCATGATGGCTTGGACTTTAGCATTTATGGGTGCCACCTTACCCTGGCCTATGACGTAGCCAAGATAGGTGACAGTAGCACAACCAAAGTCACTCTTGTTCAGGTTAACAGTCAGGTTAGCCTGGGTCAGGCGCTGGAACAACGTCTCTACATCTTTTAGATGTTCTTCCCAGGAGTCACTCCATGTGATCAGGTCATCGATGTATGCACCCGTGTGTGGCAATCCGGCGATTGTAGACTGTATCATCCTTTGGAACGTGGCTGGGGCATTTTTCATGCCAAAGGGTAGGACTTCATACTGGTACAATCCAGATGGTGTGGCAAAAGCAGAGATGCTCTTGGCCCTCTCAGTTAAAGGCACACACCAATAACCCTTCAATAAATCAATCTTGGTCAGAAACTTTGCTTGCCCTACACTATCAATACAATCATCAATCCTAGGTATTGGAAACACATCAGTTCTAGTTACAGCATTGACTTTGCGATAATCTGTACAGAATCTAGTACTTCCATCAGGTTTTGGAACTAGCACACAGGGTGAACTCCAATCGGAGTTGGAGGGTCTGATAATATCATGTTTTAACATGTACTCAACCTCTTTCTCAGCAATCTTTCTCTTTTCAGGATTCATCCGGTATGGATGCTGTTTTATTGGTTTGGCATCACCAACATCTACATCATGAGAGGCTATAGTAACTCTCTTTGGAACATCAGGAAACAAATCCTCATATTTCTTGATCAACCTTTCAAACTGATCTCTCTGTGAGGGTTCTAAGTGCTGGAGTTTTACATCAAGATTTTGCAACACTTCAGTGTTTGACAATTCACATGAAAGAACTTCAGCTTTAATTCTTGGTTCATCATCTTGAAACTCCCCCTCATCTTCACACGTTTCGACCATTGGAGAATCTGAAGTGACAGCTGCAACCCTAGCATTTCTGTCATGATAAGGCTTTAGCATGTTAATATGACACAATTGTTTTGGTTTTCTCCTATCTGGAGTCTTCACAATGTAATTGAGATCATTGAGTTTTGTCAGAATTTCATAAGGACCATGAAATCTAGCCTGCAATGGATTGGACTGCAAGGGAAACAACACAAGGACCTTGTCTCCTGGTTTAAACTCACGGCTTCTAGCCTTATGATCATACCAAGTTTTCATTTTTCCCTGACTTGATTTCAAGTTCTCTTTGGCAAGGTCACAAGCTGCACGCAATCTTTCCTTGAACTTGCTAACATAGTCTAACAGACTAATTTGCGGCTCTTCCTCTTGCCATTGTTCACTCAATAATAGCAAAGGTCCTCTCACTTCATGACCAAACACTAGCTCAAATGGACTGAATCCAGTAGACTCCTGCACTGCTTCTCTAGCTGCAAACAACAGCAAATGAACCCCTTCATCCCAGTCTTTCTCATGGTCATAACAATAAGTCCTCATCATTGTCTTGAGAGTGGAATGAAACCGCTCTAAGGCACCCTGACTTTCTGGATGATAGGCACTAGAAAGAATCTGTTTTGCACCTAGTTCATACACAACCTGCTGAAACAATCCTGAAGTGAAATTGCTACCTTGGTCTGACTGAATTTCCCTGGGAAGACCAAACAACGTGAAGAACTTTATCAAAGCCTTCGAGATTGCAGTTGCCTTGATGTTACGTAGAGGTATGGCTTCGGGGAATCTGGTAGATGCACACATGATTGTCAACAAGAACTGATTTCCAGATCTAGTCTTGGGTAATGGACCAACGCAATCAACAATGACCCTAGAGAATGGCTCCCCAAATGCTGGGATAGGCTGCAATGGAGCTACAGGTTGGTCTAACTGGTGTTTTCCAACTACCTGACAAGTGTGACAGGTTTTGCAAAAGTTGGAAACGTCTTTCCGAAGCCCAGGCCAAAAGAAGTGTTTCATGATCTTATCAACAGTCTTGTTAACACCAAGATGACCTCCTAAAGGTAAACTATGAGCCATTGTTAAGATCTCATTCCTATAGACCTTCGGAACAACAATTTGCCTGACCACTGCCCAATCTGCATTGGCAGGGATGTCAGGAGGGCGCCACTTCCGCATCAACACACCATCCTTGAGATAATACCCAACTGGAACTGCGTCTATTTCTTTTTCAGGAAGGGCTCTCCTCTTTAGTACACCAATTTCAGGATCATTAGTTTGCTCCTCAATCAACCGCTTTCTGGACAGAGACAAGTCTCCAGACACATCAGAATCACCAGACCCATCCGGCTGACTGAATAGAGAACTGATAAAAGTATCTGATAAGTCCTCAAACGGAGAAACCATAGTAGGCCAATCAGAGTCATGAGGCGAACCACCTGAGTCCTGACTATTCAATGTACTGGACGGCACCACAACATCATCTTCTTTAGCCTTCTTGGCCGTAGCACGAGTCACTGCGCAAGAAGGATACAGAGATGGGTCCTCATCCCCATTTTCAGTGCTCGGCTGTGAAGTAAGATGTACAGGGGGAACTACTTTGCCCCCAGCCAGGTCATTGCCTAGCAACAGAGAAACACCCTTTATAGGTAGACTTGACATAAGTCCCACCTTTACCTGTCCTGTAACTAAATCTGACTTCAAGAATATAGAGCGTAGGGGTACAGATACAGTCCTCCCTTCAATACCTTGTACAAGTATGAAATCCCCTGAAGCGGTCTCATCACGTAACTCCAAGGAGTCCATCAACAAACGTGACTGAGAAGCTCCGGTATCCCTTAGGATATATATGGGGACAGGAGTAGTATGCTCATTCAGAGCCACAAATCCCTCTGACACAAATGGAAGAAATTCCTCCCTCACAAAGTCAGCTGTATTAGGCTTTTTAGCCCCACAAGAAGCAGGCAATTTAGCAGATTGGTTATCTACTACAGGGGTTTCTAACCTTGTTTTCACAGAGGCATTTGGTTTGGTATCCTTTTCTTTTTCTTTCTTAGCTTTAAGGAACCAACAGTTAGTTGTAACATGACCAGATTTCTTGCAATAACTGCAAACTAGACCACTTTTGTCACTGTCAGCTTTCACACTTTGATCAGACCTGTTACTGGATTTCTGAGCACCATCACCAGATTTGTCTTTGTCTTTGGGTGAGGAATCTTGGGTATCACCGTAACCCTTTTTCTGAAATTGGGACCATTTATTGTTACTGCAAGACTGAAATTTGGACTTATGAGTGAGAACATATTCATCTGCAAATTTGGCAGCTGATTGCAAGTTCAGTGCTTGCTTCTCATTAAGGTAGGTCTTAACATCATCCTTAACACAGTTCTTGAATTCTTCAAAAACACCATCTCTTTTAGTGAGTTGAAATCATCCTTGACCTCCATAGAAGTACACCAGCGCTCAAAGCAAACCTGCTTCTCATTAGCAAATTCAACATAAGTCTGATTTTCAGATTTCTTCAGACCTCTGAATTTCTGTCGGTAAGCCTCTGGAACCAACTCATAAGCTCTCAAAATAACCTTTTTGACAACCTCATAATCAGAGGAATCATCTGCAGACAAAGCCGAATAGGCTTGTTGAGCTTTACCCTTGAGGACAGTTTGCAACATCAGAGGCCAGTGTTCCTTTGGCCACTGGCAACTCTTTGCTACCTTTTCAAAACACTGGAAATAGTTGTCTACGTCTTTTTCAGAAAATGGAGGCACCAGTTTTACCTCCTGACTGGCACAAAATTTATTTTTAGTTTCAATTTTAATTTTTAGTTTCTCCATTTGGAGTCTTTCCTCTCTATCCAACTTCTCTAATTCAAAATCTCTCTGTCTCTGTCTCTCTCTTTCTGCTCTTTCCTCTTTCTCTCTCTCAAATTCTCTTTGTTTTTCTTCTCTTGCTAATTTTTCTAACTCAAACTGCCTTTGTTTTTCTTTTTCTTCCCTCTCAAATTCTCTTTGTTTTTCTTTTTCCTCCCTTTCTTTTTCTCTTTCCTCCCTTTCAATCTCTAGCATTTTTAATTTAAGTTCCATTTCTATATTTGGATTTTCCACTGGAAACTGTTACAGATCTCCTGGTGCAAACACATTTTCATCAATGTAATATTCAACTATCTCTCTAGCCAGTCTTGCTTTTCGCATGGCTGGTTTTACCTCTGTCAGCTCCAACTGTCTGCAAATTTCTAGCAGTTCTGTCTTTTTAAAAGACTTCAAAACCCCTACGGTTGGTGATGCCAAGAAATCATCCATTGCTGTTGTCAATATATATCTAGGAAAATTCACAAAAACAATTTTACAATCTGAAATGTTATAATAAATGACTCACAAAATGGTCTATCCCGGACCTTGAGCCCCCAATTTGTTATGGCCCCAATTTGTTATTACATTTATAACACAACAGCAACAGCAAGGGATGACAAACACAGTTTTAACAACTAAAACACATTTAATTTTTAACAAAGACAATGACTAATAACAACCTACAACTAAAGACCAAGATTGATAAATAAGAAAAAACAGAAATAATTACAGTCCCTTTTTGGTGGGGTGGCTTGGTGATGTCCTGGATGAAGAAAATGCTCAAACACAGGCAAAGAAATCCACAAAAGAAACGTCACAGGTCTTGAACAGAATGGCAGGTCTGGTCATCTTCTTGCAATTTCTCCTACTACTTTACTGTCTCAATTCTTTTCCTTATATACTCTTTTGCAGACCCCACCCACATTTAGACCTCTTTTTTTTAATTTTCTGAGACTTGCCCCAGACATGTCCAGGACATGTCTAAACATGACTCCAGTCTGAGCTTAACAAAAAAAGGTAAATACTGCCATCTAGTGGCCTATATTCACATTACAGTCATAAGACCTTCATCAGAGTAGATTTGCCACATCATCAAAGACATTATATACAAAAGGCACACAACAGGAAACAGGGAACACCCAATTGGATGCCCTGACTAATTATTCAATTATAATGATTACAATGATTAACATGTGTGTCAATCAAAGGATATCAAACAAAGACAAGTTAGATTACGCATACATTTGTGAAGAGTTAAATTCAGATTACAACAATAAGGTATATTTGCAAATTTATAGCATTACACTAAGGCATAGTTCCTCATTCAAACCATGTTTAAAACTTTGCAGTGTGTGGATCCAAAAGGCTTCTCTTTGTAGTAGGATTACCCCAATATCACCACCTCTTTTTGTTTTTTTTACCAGTTCTATTCCGCACACTTGCAGGTGATTGATGCTGTGTTTAAAATCATTAAAGTGGACTGCTACAGGATAGTCTCTGTCATTGCGTTTTATAGTACTTTTATGTTCACTTATTCTGACTCTCAATGGACGGCTCGTCTTTCCTACATACACAAGATCACAAGGACATGTAATTATGTAGACAACATGAGTGGATGAACACAAAACAACATCGTTGATTCTGTAAGTTTTATTATTTAGAGGGTTGGTAAAAGAGCGTGCTTTTTGGACATGGTGGCATTGCGCACAATGACCACACCTATAGCTTCCGTTGGGAATGGGAGCTAAACGTGTCTGGAATGACATTTGAGGCGGAGATTTTAAATCAGCATGAACCAGGAAGCCTCTAAGATTTTTCCCCCTTTTGGAAACAAACACTGGCAAATCCGAGAATTCGCTGGTAAGTAGTGGGTCGGAAGACAAGATCTGCCAGTGTTTTTTAATGATTTCTTTTATTGAACCAAATTTTGGAGTATACGTTGAAATAAATGTCAAAGAATTTTTTGTCTGACCGCGTACTGTTCAGGGCTGCGACATACCTAATATCAAGCCAATTTTCTGGGTAGCCCCTGGCGCGGAATTTCTCTTTCAAAACAACTGCTTTCTCAATAAAATCGTTAGTATCGTGGCATACCCGACGTAGTCGGAAAAACTGGCTTTTTGGTAGGCCTCTTTTTAGGGGCACTGGGTGATATGAGTTGGCAGCCAAAAAGGTATTTCGATCAGTGTCTTTGACATAGAGACTGGTGATTAAAGAGGAATCACATTTAGATACCCACATGTCCAAAAAGTGTACCTTTAATGTATCCGGAATCTACCGTGAATCGAAGATGGGTATTTTGATCATTAAGCTATTGCGTAAAGTCTTGCAATTGAGAAGCAGATCCATCAAAAATGCAAAATATATCATCAATGTAACGGTACCATGAAAAGATATGACTAAAAAACGGATTACTCATTGCATTCAAGACATACCTATTTTCCATAATGCCCACATATAAATTTGCATAATTTGGAGCAAAGGTGGAACCCATAGCGGTGCCCTTTATTTGTAAAAATATGTCATTTTCAAAACTGAAATAGTTACATTTAAGCACAAATGCAGCCAAATCAACAATAAACTGAGAAGGGGGTTTTGAATAACTTGGCCATCTTGAAGGAAATGGCACAGTGTATCTAACCCTCCACAATGTGGCTTAATGATCAAAATACCCATCTTCGATTCACGGTAGATTCAGATACATTAAAGGTACACTTTTTGGACATGTGGGTATCTAAATGTGATTCCTCTTTAATCCTGTAATCCTTCCTGTTGTGTGCCTTTTGTATATAATGTCTTTGATGATGTGGCAAATCTACTCTGATGAAGGTCTTATGACCGAAACGTCAGCCTGAGTCATGCCAAATAATTTTAATTAATAAATTTTGGTTGTTCTGTAGAGTAAGCAGTGTTGCGCCTTTCATTCTCATTATTAGAAACTTTGTTATAGGAAGAGCTGCACCTGCAAGACACTCAAGGTGTGCAGGTTCTCTTTGAACTCTACTACGAAAGTTAAGCAAATCAACATTTATTGAAAAAAAGACTGAAATCACTTTCTGAATTCCAAACATTATCAAACGAAATACTCATTCACGTCTAATTATGTTAAGTCCTGCAAAAAAATGTATTAGGCTGTAGTCTTAACATTTATGGTGGAAAAAAAAAGAAAAAAGCAGTTCTTCATCATATAGCCCTCCCTCTCCGGTGCCCGGCTGCCTAGCTGTCGCTGTGGGACTCGGTCGGCCCGCTTCTCCGCCTGGATTGAGGGCAGTCATTGCCTGCAACCCTTCCCGTAGCCCTCTTGCCACAGAATTGACGGCCATCGTCAGGGCAGATACTGCGCTGACCATCTGTCTGCAGTGCGTGGCAATGGCCTGAGTATCGCGCCTTGCCGCCCGTGCCAACGATGACGCCGGTCTCATCTCCCGTGCAATTGTCTGAATGGCTGCAGACTGTTTCTTTTGTTCCTCCAGCAACTCCAGATCAATGTCCTCGGGACCCTTTCGAGGCTCTGCAGGGGTGGCGGCTGCTCTGGGGGGATTTGAGGTGGATGGCTGGACTTCTGCTGAATATTCTACATGTAAAAAATAAATGTTTTTTGTTTGGGATTTGAGTTAAAGGACAGCAAAATGTAACCACAGGAGGTACATTCATTTTTCACTTACTTAATAAATATCTTTTCAGAAAAAGTGTGTTTATACAGTATTATTGTGCGCCTACCTTGTCCAGTGTGTCATACCCGGCAATTCCAGTGACTTGCGTCTCGCAGAACGTTAACTGCACCTGTTCCTCAATGCTGGTCAGAGGCATCTCATCCACTGTGCCCCCACCTGTTTTCTTTGCAGATGTTTTATTATACGCCAATTTTTCTTTTGTTCGTCTTCGGATATCTTGATATCGTCTTTTCACTTCATTCACCGTTCACATCGTTTTACCCACAGCATTTACTTTTTCACAGATTTCCGCCCATATGGCGTTCCTTTGTGCGACAGTCAGATTTCTTTGCTGTAGCTCATTCACGTGTTTATTGGCTTCATCTACCAACATCTCTAATTCCATAGGGTCGAATTTCATCTTGCACTTTCTTCTCTCCAAACTCTCCATGCTGCAAACCATGAAACACGCAAAGCCCTCATTTAAATAGGGTGTGTCCAACACGTTTGCCCCTGTTGCCATTTGCGCAATCACTCTTAGTAAATCACCTGCAAACCGTGGTTCAGCCCCACACGCAAAATTCTAGTTTGCACGCGCAAATTAGTACACGCAAATTTGGATCTTAGTAGATCCGGCCCTTAGCGGAGATTTAAAACAATTTTTCTTAAAATCAGCATCATGTTCTAGTATTTGAATGTTTCACTTAATCATCTGCTGGTACAGACCACCGCCAACTTAATTTACCTGCCAACAGTTGAAAAGGGGGAGTAACAGCACTTCTTTTTTTCTACTTAAAGCACTGATTATAGGCATAACGTTGATTCATAATGGTTAGCCAAGCACTGTCAACTCGGTTTCTGAAGATTGCTATCGATGTTTGATGAGCATATATGAGCGATTTCAAGTTAAAACATGGGTTCTGTATGAAGAGAGAATCGGGCTCATCGAGTTCTTTGGCGATGAGACACTGAGGATAACAAAGGAGAGTATACAGTTTTGGTAAAGACTTAGAGATAGCCTACTGCTATAGCGTAATGAATACAGTTTTATATTTAGTAAGATGCACTGATTAGAATAGAACATATAAGGTACAGTTTAATGATTGCAGTTATTGATACCTTGATGAAATGGTTTATTTGAATTACACAATGAATGTTTAGCCTACAATTAATACTGCAGTGAAAATGAAATGTGATTTAAATGTGAGTCAGTTGTTTGATTTAGCTTTGCACACTTTGTGCCTTGATTCAGAACTGTTAATATGGTAATGTTTTGTCTGTTTTCCTCTGTGTAAGTTTGTGTGGCATGGATAATTTAGTGTTTTGGCCTGCCAGGCACGTAAACTTACAGTTTATATTTAGATTAATGGAAGAGCTATTTAATTTAGTACAGTTCTTTTATGGTCTTTTGGAGGCATTTCATTATTTGTTACCTTGGTCCTGTGACTGGGACCTGTAACATTATGTATTATTTTGATTTCACTCAAGCAGCATTACTCTTATAGATGGATATCAGAAAGTTAATCGCTCGGAGTCCATTTCAGGTGGTTAATCATAGATCCAGACAACAAGATAATCTGACATGAATGTATCATTTGAAGCTCTATTTATATAGCTTTTTTATGATAAATTAGTGCTAAAAATTTTTTTCTCACGCACTTTGCGCGCTCGCGTTGTGCCCGAGCTGTGCCCCAGTACAGTATTAGGTCTAGTGACGCCCCTGATCAGCTCCTAAGTTTCTCGGCTAATTCCACAAATTTGCCTTGCAGAACCTCAAACCTACCCTTACCTATGTCATTTGTCCCAGCATGGACCATGATAACTGGATCTCTCCCCGCTCTGGCCAGTAGCTTGTCCGCACGCTCCAGGAGGTCTCCTACCTGGGCACAAGGCAGGCAACAAACCGTAGGAGACCCCTTTTTGCGCAAACAGACTAAGCTGTCTATTCCTCTAATGATTGAGTCCCCCACTATCACTAACTCTCTTTTCTGAGGGGAAGAGGCTAACAGGGTGCCCTGATGCTCATCAATCCCCCCACTCTCGGGGTCAGGGGCCAAGCTGAGTTCCTGCAAGGGCCGGAATTGGTTGGACAACTCAACAACTGAAGGAGCTGTCGCTGTACGGCGTGCACACCCTTTCCTGCGTTGTCGACCTACTGTGGTCTCTGTACAACCCTGCTTTGGCGTACGCACCATTTCTCTAAACAACGTACTGCTTAGTTTCTCTAGGAACTCTACTGATTGCGAACTATGTTGCGCCGCCAACTGGCTCTGAAGATCAAGGATCTTGCTCTCCAGATGCTAAATTAGCTGGCACCGGTGACAGACAAACCCACCCTGGAAATCTCTTTCCAAAAGTGCGATCATCCTGCAACCGTCACATAGTTTTGGCCACATTTTGAACACCCTACCTAATGACCTTGCTCACCCAAGATTACAAGGAAAATTACCTAATGCCGAGACAGAAGCTCAGGGTCCACAATTTATTAACCTGAGAAGCCCTAAGCAGCAGTCACGATAGAAACCGCAGGGAAACTGTAAATGGATAATCAGCCTCTTTTAGCAGGGGCTTAGTTTCAGTTAACAAAAAAAAATTAAAAACCAAATTGAGACTAAACTCGATATGTTATGGGCACTCTGAATAAGCCAACTTATAGACTATGGAGACTATATAGTCTCAGTACCAAAAATATCCAGGTCTTAGCTGAGAATTCAGATAAAACAGACTAGCTACAGCACTGAGGAGAAATGAGGGGGAGCACTCCGGCAAACCTTACTGTTAAAAATTCCAACCTAACTGAATGAACAACTTAAGTAACAGCTGCCCTACTGACTAAATTCTTAATCTCAGATCCCAAGTCATAAATGCAAAGAGTAAATATCTAGCTAACTAGCCATAAATGCAACCAAAGCTTCGGTTCCCTTTTGATTCGAATGGACCAAAAAAAAAAGTTTTTTACTTGGTGAGCGAACTAAACACGGTATCTCCTCCAACAAGCTGTCGCGCAGCACTCAAACAAGCAACTAAACTTTAATCAGCTGATCAAGGCACTGCAAATGGAGTTAAAAACAAAAATAACGTAATTTGGAATGTGTTTAATCGGTAATAATGAAATGGGAAAAAGACAAAAACCCTGCTATGCATTAATATTTAATTCATGCTTGGCAATGTGTTTATATGGTAAAGAGAAAGACCGAAGGAGACTAAAAACCCCGGTGAATGTCAATATTAACTGGCTAGAAGACTGTATGAAAGGCAAGCGACCAAGTATGAAACCAACCCAGGAAATAGTTCGCTAGATATCCAGGTAATTCGATAATATTCTTAGCGTTGAGAGTTTGCTTAAGTTTGTTAGCTAATTCAGCAACAGAAAAACCAGGTGACAGTAGCTCAGTCCTTGAAAACAACTCTATTTTACTTTGTATATCATACAATTCACTTAGTTGGCCAATTATTTAGTGTTTAAATGTATTTTTCTTTACTTTGCTCCCAGGAGACTGAACCCCCCCCCCCAAAAAAACCCCCATCGCCTTTGTTTGACCAGATTAGCGACTTAATTTGGCTATTTGCTTACTGAGTTCTTTCAAGGGGGAGAAAGGGGGAAGATTCTTCCTGCCCCTAATGCGACAAAGGTTATACCTCGGGAGCAAATTGTCTGACCTCTTTTCATGTTTGAACTTTTACACACAAATTAGTTTCAGAAAACCCCATTTAAACGACAGTAAATCTTCTGCTACAATCAACCCCGCACGCCTCTCTACCCCTCAACTCAAGCAGAATGAACACCAATGAACAGCGCTACAGCACAACCAATAGGTCAGCAACAGCAACAGTCTGAGGATGAGCTTTGACAAGACATGAGTGTGTACAGTTAGGGCTCCAGCCCTTTATGTCATGGCTTCTCCAGTCCACTTCAGGGTCGCGTTTAGCCATCCATGGATGGCCCAGAATAATATGAGAGGGGAGTCAGTGAGATTAAATGGTTTAATAAATCATTTGACGGTTTAAATGATTGATGGTAATACGGCCGATCCTCTGACTATTCAGGGAATTAGCACCTCGTGGACGAGAAACTTCCTCCAACGGAATTCCCCACTTCTGCGCCGTTTCAGCATCAGTGAAACTCACCTCGGCTCCAGAATCCATTGGGGCCGTGGTCTGCTTGAATCCCCACTCCAGAAAGATGGGTAGACAGGTTCGACTGTTAGAGGTTTCCACCAGAATAGTTCTACACTAATGGGCGTTGGCTTTTTCTGGACACTTCGAGACGAAATGCCCAGCTCTGCCACAGTAGAAACAGGCCCGTTCCTTTCGTCTGCATTCCCTCTCTTCCCCGGTCAGCCTGGCACGATCCATTTGCATGGGCTAGTGTGCTCGGGCACTGGAGCAGCTCGGGAAGGAGACGGCTGTCTCAGCTGGGTCTAGGTGGGGTGGCTGGATGGGCCGCAAGGACGTGTGATTCGTCTTCGCTCCTCTAGTCAAGTGTCAACATGGATAGCCAGGTCTGAGGCCCTCCAGTTCTTCGGGCGACTCACGGGTAAGGATTTCGTCCTTTATCCTCTCCGCCAAACCATTTAGGAAGGCATCATACAGGGCTGTCTTCTGCCACTTCTGTTTGTAGCAGGGTCTGGAAATCAATGGCATAGTCAGAGACTGAGCGGTTACTTCAACAGATGTGTAGGATTTCTCTGCCAGCCTCGTGCCTGTGTCTGGACCGGTCAAAAATGTGTTTCCTCCCACAAAGCAAAGGACTGTACACATGGCAGTCCTGTCACCCAAGCAGTGGTTGGCCATGCCAGTATGTCAATACTACTGTTGGTTGAAATCGGGTTGATGATTGCAGTCACTAAGGTGTAGGACAAATTGCTATTTAAATTCATTTGTACCTTTATCAATCAGGCCGTGGAACAGCATGCAGTAAACTGGATATAGCATATGAAACTGAATTTCCCACTTTTCCAAAAAGAGGTTCAGCTACTGGACTTCCAGTATGCCAAAGAGAATGATGTTAGTGGTTTCTCACAGAAAAAAGGTAAAGCTGGTCATTACTGGTTCTAAAACTTTAAGTGCAATCCACATCTCAGCATGAGGAAGCCAAAAATGCTGGCAAGAGCTGCGGGGTTAAATGAACCAGTGGTAGCCCAGGGGTCTGACCAATATGAAAAACTACTAAAAGAACTTAGTATAGAGGACAGCCCATCACATTCATGGAATTGTGATGAGTCAGGTCTTCAAGACCAGTTCCCTTCTACTAAAGTGGTTGGACAAGTTAGGCATGCATGTATGGAGGTCACCGCTGTCAAAAAGGGAGAGTCAACAACCTGTATGGTAGCATTTAATGCCATTGGGACATACAGCCGCGCCAGAATCATTTTTAAAGCAAAGCGGCTGCCTCCTGAGTGGCTTTATGAATGCCCTAGCAATATGTCTGTGAGAGTTTCAGAAAATGGCTGGATAAATACTGATCTCTTTTTTGAGTGGGGCGAAGTGTTCCTCCAATCTCTGCCAAAGGAGGATCCCCGGCCCACCTTCTTCTCTTAGATGGCTACAGTAGCCATGTCTATAATCTGAAATTCCTGAACCTTATGAAGAGCAGGAATGTTCATATCATGCTACCCGCCAAACATGACCCCTGCTCTGCAACCTGCTGATGAAGCACTCTTTAAAAGCTTGAAGCACCACTGGAATGAAGAGGGGAGGAAGTGGACCAGGCTAATGGCAGGACAGAAGCTACCAAAAACAGAATTCTTTTCCTTTTTCTGCCAAGCCTGGGAAAAGGCAGCCACCATCAAAAATGCCCAAGTCGGTTTCAGAGGGACAGGAATGTTTCCTCTCAATAAAATATTCTACCGGAGAGACCTTTTGGCCCAAGCAGAACCACAGAACGAGCCCTGCCACCCATTCTCACTGACTCGCCCATCACACCTCAGTCTCTTCCTGGCCCACCTGCCGTACTGCAGACTCTCCTTACACTTACTGACCAACCCTTGTACATCTTCCAGAATGATTACCAGCTGGCAGAGGAGGGAGTGTTTGAAGAGGTACTTGAAATGGTGCCAGAGGAGCAGACATCCTGCTTTAATGATTTCACCCCAGGGGATCCAGAACCTTCCACCTTTACAGTGAGTGCATAAACATTTTAATACCTAACATTGCATAATGGCCTTCATTAAATAAAACATTTATATGTCATTTCATGTTTTGTGTCTGTTCTTTACATTTTTCACTCAGCCTGTTATGATCAGTCACATTCAGTGACTTGATTTCATTGCCTTAGCTGGAGAGGCCCATGAGAAAAAGAGCCAAGCCACCATCCTACCTTCTCACAGGTCAGAAACACCTTGACTACATAAACACAAAAACAAACAAAACAGAAAGGCAACATAAGAGAAAGCAACTAAAGGGGGGAAAGCAAGATAAGAACAACAAACAAGAAGAGGAAAGTCCCTTCAAGGCTTTGCCATGTCTGATACGGTGACCCTAGTGACCCGAAGGCCACTGAGGACTGGGTATGCTGTGAACACTGTCACTCCTGGTATCATGAGAGCTGTGGTGAAGACCACGGAATTTGTGATGATGAAGGCTTCATCTGTCAAGATTGTATTTAGGAAAATCAATTGAGCTCATGCGCGCACATATACACACTCACATTCATACACATAGGCATGTTCAGAATATAAAGGTTATTGTTATGTTTCTAAATAGGTTGATGTGTTGTAGTTGTTTCATTGTTATGTTATTCAATAAAATTAGCATGTTTATATGAAATGTAGTTAAATGAAACAAGTAGTCCCAGGCACAACAAACCCGCCGCTCGCACGTACTTTGACCTACTTGTTCGAAATTCAATAAGCATGTATTCTGGGTCAGTGGCAATCCTTAAACCGAATTTGGGGTGAATCTGCACATTAGTTTTACTGCTTAACAAACAAACAAACAAACACAGAAACAAACCAAACCTAAAACAATACCCCTTGCCCTCATCCTTCGGGTGGGGGGGGGGGGGGGGTAATTAGTGATGACAAGATTGTATTTAGGAAAACCGTTTGTGCACACACACACATTCGTATACATGCACACACACAGACACACATACACCAGTTCATAAGTTTTACAGTTATGCTTTAAATGAACTTGGTGTGTAATGTAATGATTAATTAAATAAATTGAAATGTTTAAATGAAATAAAATAAAATTATGATGCAAATTATCAAAAATCCCTGTTTCTTTTTTCAACTTGAATGGTCCATTTTTGCTGATCAGTCGGCAATTTTACCTGAACCCTGCTTATCTCAGAAAATGTGGGACAGGTCATGTTTAAAATGCTGTCGGGCCTAAAGACTTATTCTATTTATATATTCTATTATGTAAAATCAACATAAAAATAGTTTTAATTATCCATAAAAACACAAGTACATGTTATATGCAGTTTTTTGTTTGTGCCCCAAGCGATTTACCAAAAAGTGGCCCAATTTACCTGACTTCACGCAATCATTTAATTTGTTATAACAGTTTAAGTGTGCTCACCGTAGAGTTATATTGTTTTGCAATTTAAGCAATAAACCTGTTTTTCAAAAACATAATCAAGTGAATTTTCATTCAATACATCTATTTTCTCTTATTTTCTCTTTTGAATGTTACTATTTCTCTTAAATAAAACAGATAATTTTATAAAATAATTGACCAAGAGCATACTATTTCTCTATGTAGATTACTCAAATCATCGTCTGAATAATCAATAGAATACTTGATTACTAAGATAATCTATTACTGCAGCCCTATGACAAACATGCCCATTTCTATTTCCCGGTAGACGGCAAGGCAATTGTGGGTGGGAAAAGTGTTTGCACGGTAGTCACATTTTGTTGTTATGTCTCTAAATGACAATAATATCCACTGGCAAGGTAAATCTCACCCTCAAAGTCTAGTTTTGAGTATGAATAGTTTGTTTTGTTCATGAAAACTTAATGCATCGCACTGATATTACAGGTCGCTTAGATTCAGTAGGCACTTCTCACATTCCCATGTAGTGTACACGGTATGCATGGGAGGGGCCGTTTAAGGCCAAAGTCATCATGGGGTAATTGCCCCATGTATCTGGGGTCAAAAAGTTCTGCCCGTGGTCCTGTGTAGACTAGCCCAAATCAATTGCTTTGGTTCCAGTATTGCCTGCATCTTAATTAGTCGCATATTTTCCTCCCCCAAAATTTTAAATGAGGGCAGACCAGATGTTGGTACTCTGCCGACAGACTGAGCCCTACTGTATCAAATATATACTCTGGCTAGTTGTTAGAAATCCCTTGGCCCTCATTTGAAAAATTGGGTTTGGACACTTTTTTGGTCAAACCTGTAGTCACTTTAAGAACCTTTCCAATTGTGGTATTTCAATTTTATGTTTAATTTCATTAGACACCTTAAAGAGGCAGGAAAGCATCTTTTATAAACTAGTCCAGTTGAAAAGGAAGGACATTTCCCAGACTTGAATTTCAGGCCGATGCTACACTTCATGTTTCATGTGGTAATTCATTGTTTTTATACAATTTTCACTGTTCATAATTTTACTGTTTCTTTGACATAATAAATATTTATTTGTTTATTACACAGCTTTTTGTTCATTAGTCCAGTTTAACAAATTGTAATTTCAATGTCCATTGTTACCCTCTGATGAGCAGGGTATAATGGACGTGATGAAAATGAGTTTTTCACAGATTAATTTGTCATAGAATAATCATAGGCATGTTCCTCAAGTGCATCTTAAAGTGGTACCCCATCTAACACTGAAAGGGCTTTCAGTATAATGGCTTTATAAGGGGAGACCCAACCAATGCTCAGCCCCTAAAATATCAGTTAAGCTAAAATAGGTCAATTTTGAGATTTCATCATTATTTGCTTGAAATCTCATCAATCGACTCCAATCTGTACTTTTCCCAATAAACTGCTCTAGCTTATTATTTTTTTTTCCCTTTTTATTCACGAAGATTTTCACCATACTGCATTAGTTTTTGAGTGTGTTTCTTCGTCAAAGTTCATCATACAGGCTTCAAATATGCACCAGATATGCTTGAGATCTGTAGCAAGGGCAATACAGGAAAGTTTTTTTGTTTCCTCTTGACATTTGACCTACAAATGATTATCGATGTAGGTCGCGACCTACTTTTTCATACGTTCATCAAAAAAACCATAAAAAAGGTTGAGCACTAATTTCTTGGTGCAGTGCAGGGTGGCATAGCCCACGCAGTGGTAATTTCGTCTGGCGCTGAGGTAATTTCGTGCGGTGCAACACCGTGCGCAGATTCATCATGATGCAGTGACAGTTTCGTGAATAAAGGCCCTGCTGAAGGTATGCAGATAGCTCGCCTGCTCCAATCTGGTTTATTTTCTGTGCAGTGGCAATTTGGCTGACCGGCGCACAGTGCGCACACATCACCGGAACCTCACAGGCAGGTTTCCAGAATGTCAGGCGCGTTTCAATGCGATAAATAATTACTGCAACCACTATATAATGTAACTATCTGAATCAGGACATAAATTATAGTATCTATATCGATTGTCCTGATGTCAGATCAAAGGCGGCTGGCACGCATAATGGAAAATCGACTTGGCTTAATCAACGAAGCTGAATCTGTGATGCAAATTAACAACTTCACATCTTTCTCTGCGAACCACAAACGGCTTCGGCATCAGGCAGTGATGCTTGCGTTCTATGCTCAGTAAAGCTGCTTGCACACTGGACGCAAAACAAATTTTTCGCATGACTGATTACATTCAAAGGCCACGTTTCCCAGATTCATTTAAGAAGATCTTAGCGCTAAGAGCTTCTTTAGATCCTTCTTAAGGCTCCAGTAAGAAGTAAACGCGTTTCCCAGATTTCTTCTTAGCCTAAGATGGTCTTTTGTTAAGAAGAATATGAAAGAAGGGTCTGGAGCACTCACCCCTCTAAGAGACGAAACACTGCAGATACAGCCGCGTCAGGCAAATCAATGTGACAGGAAGCAAGGAGATATTAATGCAGTGCATACCAATTTTCCTAATCCCCCCCCCCCCCCCCCCCCTTTCATGCACCCCTACTACCCATGAAGCACTTAAAATTAGGGAAAATCTCTCCTCTATGGTTCCATGTGTTGAAATATTTTACCAAATATTTCCGGTCTTCTACTTGACCACTAGTTGTACACTCTATATATCCTTAGCCAAAATAAAAACGTCACACTCGTTTGGAGGTCGATAAACTGAACATACAATAAATGAGGTTTTAAATAATGATTTTATTTAATTCTGTACTCATTAAAGATGGTGTATCATAAAAATAATGTCCATAATGTAACCAGTTCCAACGGAAATGCTACAGAAATGTCCAAGAGTAAAAATGGTAAGTTACAACTTGAATAAGAGCAGTGCGCAGGCGATTACGTATGGTTTGGGCAGTCACACAACCTCTAAACAATTCATTCCTAATGGACGTTGCAGTTACAAATCGATTATGCAAATGACGTAAGACAATTTGTCGGTCTTCTGCTTGGGCTACACTTGGGCTACTAGAACGAGGTCGGTCAGCTGTGGTGCGAGTTTGTTGGAGACGTGTCTGTAGATCATGGATAGTCCGTCGACTGCATCCCATGACCCTTACAACGTCAGTGATGGACATTTCCATATTCAGCATGCTAATGGCACGTTCACGCTGAATGTTTGACAGCCATGGCATTGAAAATCAATGAATAATTAACTGTAAAAACTTGTTTTTCCGTGATGTCACTCTGACCTGCTGACGTGAGCTCAGTTGCACATCTTTCATATGGTCACATAATAGGAACACGAGAAAACATGGTTTTAACTTACAGTACACTTGCACGTGCTACGTACGTGCGCACGTCGGCGTTGATGTGTGTCATGATGTCTTTGACAACGCATTTACTGCTAGTGATAATAAAAACTCTTTTATTAAAAGTTTCAAGTGTAATGCGAATAGAAGCCACTAGATGGCAGTATTGACCTTTCTTATGTTAAGCCCAGACTGGAGCTAGGTTTGGGCATGTCTTGGGCATGTCTAGGACAAGTCCCAGAGAATTAAAAAAAAGAGGTCTAAATGTGGGAGGGGTCTGCAAAAGAGTATATAAGGAGGAAAATTGAGACAGTAAAGTAGTAGGAGAAATTGCAAGGAGAAGGATACATGTGACCAGACCTGTCCTTCTGTTCAAGACCTGTGAAGTTTCTTGTGGATTTTTGCCTGTGTTGGAGCATTTTTCTCACCCAGGACATCACCAAGCAACCCCACCAAAGGGACTGTAAATATTTTTGTTCTTGTATTTATCAATCTTAGTCAGTAGAGTAGATAGTAGTTTAGTTCAAAGTGTTTGGTTTTAATAAATGTGTTTAAGTTTTAAAATTGTGTCTGTCATCCCTTGCTGTCATATATGTAATAACAAATTGGGGCCATAACACAAGAAAATATCTTCAAATTTATGAGTGTGAAGTTTCTTTTTTGATTCAGTATATAAAGCAACTTGAGCTGCATGTCTCAAATCAAGTTGAATAAAGTTTAACCGCATGATTTCACTCAAGCAATGTAATGATTTTATTTTTTGTTTTCATTCTTTTCTAAGTTCTTTTCTGTTTTTGGTCTTCATTTGCGTCCGTTTGTTTTCAGACATTCTGCTGCGTGCGCAGTGGCATTATGCACGTTCATTTTTTACATTATACGCCACTTGCTACATCAAAACTTCATTTGTGTTCACGTAAGTATGTGTATGTATGAGCAAAAAGTTTGTTTCGTGTCCAGCGTGCAAGCAGCTTAACCCCTTTGCGCAGAAGCCAAATCTGGCTATTTAGGTGTTACCTTATTTAAGGCTTTATAATTCAAGATTGCAGCTTCACAGACAGAAAAAACTTTGGCTGAATTGAGTCTAGACACTTGAAGCATTTAGACTCCCATCGTATTTCAGTTTATTTTAATGATTTTGGTGGAGAAAAGGGGCTGCAAATACAAAAAATCTTCATGACAATTCAACTTAGAAATTTCAAAAAAATAAAATAAAATACTGACAATTGAAAAACTGCTGGGGCTTGAAACTATAAATTTCTGGGATCATAAACTTCTTGACCACAAGTACAATTCATCTTGAACATTACATTCTAGATTTCCCACTTGCTATGAGCCAAATTAGACAGCTATACAGGCAGCTCCCCAAAGTCTGAGATCCATCAAAATGCTGCACTGTCAAATCATAAAATAATAATATATTTAACACCAATTAACTTTTGGGGCATGAAATTCAGCATGAACTAATGATTTTCTGGTTGAGTTTAGCATTAATTTATCAATATCAGTGCAGCTGAACATCAGTGGTCACCAGTAACCTCTCCAAACACAAAACATGCCTTTTTTCCAAAATTAAGTTTACAATTTTGTCCATTTTTCTTCAAAGTCCCCCAAGTATTAAATAAACTGCAGATTAAACAGACAGAACATTCACCCTGCAATGAAAAGCTAACCCCTCTCACATCTGAGCTCACAACCTTGCACCTTATAAGGGTAAAAACTCACAAACTCAGTAATATCTGAATTCTGAAATACACATAACTTTTACAGAACAGAAATTCCACTTTCAGGAAAAATCAAACAACATATGCCTCCCTAGATTCAACAGAACGGTGCAATGAACGTACCAAGGGATCTACCGACGTGCGTGGGCTGCATGCATTTGGAGAAACGAAAACCTCGCCATTCGATGTCTTTAAACGCTGTGTAAATTCTACAGCAAAAAGCTATATTGAGCAAAATGCAAACAGAGTAGAAGTATAACCTGTTTTCTTTATTGATGCCCTCCAGAGACAGATGTATTAGGTAGAGGGAACCCTCCGGTAGTGTTTCATTCAGAATAATTACCATTAACCGCATCCATACAACATTTATCTCGTAAATGAAACTGAACACTTCAGGCCGGTTTTGGGTGTCTCTTTTTCTTTGAAATGGCATCATTTTCAGCTGCGTGGCCAACGTTCGAAGAATACAACCGGCCTTACTTTTACGCTCAGCTTTGTATCCTATTCTTATTGTCCGATCAATGTATTTCAGTTATTGAGGAAAGTTTAAACACTTGGGAATTGGATAAGAAACGAGTCTATCAATACATCGTTACCGGGGAAGCTTCACGAGGGTGTGAACTATAACTGTGCAGTTATGCTGATGAATCTGAGTATATAATTGAGTGATTGGCTATCGACACCAATACTTGGGTGGATATAAGGGAGCACTGAATTTGTCAATGGAGGAATCTACGCGTTAATCCATGGGAGGGAGCCATGCATTTTTTGTGTGTGATGACTAATTGACAGTAGAATGTGAGAGAATCGATACCGTGTCGATTTTTGGCTTCACAAAACTTTTTTTTTTTTACCACTAATTGGAATACCATTGGCTCACTGTAGCTAAAGTGGTAGCTACAGAGTACTGTTGCAAGTTATCATTTGTAAGCATAAAAAATAAATTTCCTGAGCTTGAGGCTGTTGTCATTAGTGAGGGCTATGACATAGCTATGACATATGACATTAGCACAGAGACATGGCTAAGTGAAGAGGATGGAGATGATTATAATATCGAAGGTTATAAGCTCTTTAGGAAGGATAGATGTAATAGGCGAGCAGGGGGCGTAGCAATCTATGTGAACGAAAACATAAATGTACTGGAAATTCCCGAAATTTAACATTCCTTGCCCTGTGAAAATATCTGGGTCAGGCTCATTGGCAAACATGAGACAGGTTTAAACATAGGAGTATGCTATCGACCACCAGCCTTGGACAGTACAGTCAATGAAATGCTTCTTCGCTAATGCTCTACGCAAGCTTATAGAGGTGGAGGGACTATTATTATGGGAGACTTTAATTATTCTGGAATCAATTAGGAAATGGTGAAAGGACAGGGTAGGGGGGAGGAAGAATTTCTAGATGTTATAAATGATAATTTCTTGGTGCAGTATGTTAATAAACCTACACGAGAGATGGCAATTTTAGACCTAGTACTCTGTAATGACCCAGATAGAATTAGCAATGTGGAGGCACTAGAGCCACTTGGCACTAGTGATCACTCTGATGTTAATTTTGATGTTTCGTGGGAAGTTAAAAAGGTGTCTTCAAAAACAAAAATTTTCCATTTTAGGCGAGCAAACTTTGACAGAATGCGCTCATATCTAAGTCAAATAAAATGGGAGATACTCCTGGACTGTGAATCCGTAAATGTGTGGGAAAGATTTAAGGGGGTTTTACTTGAATCACAATGCAGATTCATTCCAAAGGTGTCCAAAAGTATGCTTAAAAAGCAGAATCCTCAGTGGATGACCAAAAGTATTCGTAGGATTTTGAAGGAAACGAGGAACATAAAGGATAACAAAGAGAATACTAAGGCTGAATACTGTAAAATTTAGGCTGTGGTCATAAAATAGCTGAGGAATGCTAGAAGAATGTATGAAAGACAAATTGCTGAGGGGGCAAAAGCTAACCCTAAGCGCTTCTTTCAGTACTGTAGAAGAAAAAGGAAAGTCAAAGAGCAGGTTAAGTGCATAAAGAATAAAAATGGATCGCTGCTCTTTGATAACAAGGATATTGCGGATACCTTAAACATTTACTTTGTTGAGAATTTTACCTCAGAGGGGGTCTTTATTTGGCCAGAGGGCATGTCAAATGCTCAAGATTATTTGGCAGAAATTGAGGTTCGGGTTAACGAACCTCAATTTCGTTCGGGTTCGGGTGTTTAGTTGCATAAACTAAAGGCAGATAAGGCAGCGGGTTCTAGAGTGCTCAGGGAAGCTGGAAAGTTCATCTTTAAGCCGCTATCCGCCATCTTCAGGCGGTCTTTAGAAACTGGAGAAATACCAAATGATTGGAAACAGGGGAATATAATACCAATATATAAGAAAGGGGACTGTACTGAGCCAGGAAATTACAGGCCAGTGAGTTTAACTTGCATTGCGTGCAAAATATTGGAATCTATCATAAAAGATGAGCTGGACTTATTTCTTGAACGTAAGTGTCTTAAGGGATAGCCAACATGGTTTTCGTGAGGGAAGGTCATACCTGACAAACCTGGAATTTTTTTGAAGAGGCCACCAAGACTTTTGACCAGAGCAGGGCTTATGACATCATATACTTGGATTTTCAGAAAGCATTCGATACAGTACCACTTAAGAGACTAATTTTTAAATTGAGCTTCATTGGAGTTACTGGAGGTATTCTGGAGTGGATTCAAAATTGGTAACAGGACAGAACACAAAGAGTGGTGGTCAGTGGTATCTCATCTGAGCTAGGTATGGTGGGGAGTCGCATCCCCCAGGGATTGGTGTTGGGGCCCCTGCTGTTCCTCATCTACATTAATGACCTTGATAGTAATATTGAGAGCAGATTGGTTAAATTTGCAGATGATACCAAATTGGGGGGTTTGGCAAATAGTTTAGTGTCCACTAAAGTGATTCAGGATGATTTGGATAGAATCCAGAATTGGGCAGAAATGTGGCAGATGAAATTTAATCTAGCAAAATGTGAAGTTGTACATCTAGGTAATAAAAACATTAGTCAGGATTACTTCATGGGAGGTTTAAAACTGGAATGTGCTGTACACGAGAAAGATCTGGGAGTGATTGTTGACTAAACCCTCACAGGCTCTAGCCATTGTGCCATAGCAGTTAAAAAAGCCAATCAGATGCTGGGATACATTGCCAAAAGTATTGAGTACAAATCTAAGGAGGTGATGCTTCTTTTGTACAACACATTCGTCAGACCAACTCTGGAGTATTGTGTACAGTTCTGGGAACCGTTCTTTAAGAAAAATGTAGAGGCTCTAGAGAAAGTTCAGAGAAGACGCACTAAGTTTATTCCAGGTATAAAAGATGAAAGCTATGGGAAGAGGCTGAAGATCCTTAATCTCATTAGTCTTAAGAAAAGGAGACTAAGGGGTGATTTGATTGAGGTCGCCCATCACACCTCAGTCTCTTCCTGGCCCACCTGCCGTACTGCAGACTCTCCTTACACTTACTGACCAACCCTTGTACATCTTCCAGAATGATTACCAGCTGGCAGAGGAGGGAGTGTTTGAAGAGGTACTTGAAATGGTGCCAGAGGAGCAGACATCCTGCTTTAATGATTTCACCCCAGGGGATCCAGAACCTTCCACCTTTACAGTGAGTGCATAAACATTTTAATACCTAACATTGCATAATGGCCTTCATTAAATAAAACATTTATATGTCATTTCATGTTTTGTGTCTGTTCTTTACATTTTTCACTCAGCCTGTTATGATCAGTCACATTCAGTGACTTGATTTCATTGCCTTAGCTGGAGAGGCCCATGAGAAAAAGAGCCAAGCCACCATCCTACCTTCTCACAGGTCAGAAACACCTTGACTACATAAACACAAAAACAAACAAAACAGAAAGGCAACATAAGAGAAAGCAACTAAAGGGGGGAAAGCAAGATAAGAACAACAAACAAGAAGAGGAAAGTCCCTTCAAGGCTTTGCCATGTCTGATACGGTGACCCTAGTGACCCGAAGGCCACTGAGGACTGGGTATGCTGTGAACACTGTCACTCCTGGTATCATGAGAGCTGTGGTGAAGACCACGGAATTTGTGATGATGAAGGCTTCATCTGTCAAGATTGTATTTAGGAAAATCAATTGAGCTCATGCGCGCACATATACACACTCACATTCATACACATAGGCATGTTCAGAATATAAAGGTTATTGTTATGTTTCTAAATAGGTTGATGTGTTGTAGTTGTTTCATTGTTATGTTATTCAATAAAATTAGCATGTTTATATGAAATGTAGTTAAATGAAACAAGTAGTCCCAGGCACAACAAACCCGCCGCTCGCACGTACTTTGACCTACTTGTTCGAAATTCAATAAGCATGTATTCTGGGTCAGTGGCAATCCTTAAACCGAATTTGGGGTGAATCTGCACATTAGTTTTACTGCTTAACAAACAAACAAACACAGAAACAAACCAAACCTAAAACAATACCCCTTGCCCTCATCCTTCGGGTGGGGGGGGGGGGGGTAATTAGTGATGACAAGATTGTATTTAGGAAAACCGTTTGTGCACACACACACATTCGTATACATGCACACACACAGACACACATACACCAGTTCATAAGTTTTACAGTTATGCTTTAAATGAACTTGGTGTGTAATGTAATGATTAATTAAATAAATTGAAATGTTTAAATGAAATAAAATAAAATTATGATGCAAATTATCAAAAATCCCTGTTTCTTTTTTCAACTTGAATGGTCCATTTTTGCTGATCAGTCGGCAATTTTACCTGAACCCTGCTTATCTCAGAAAATGTGGGACAGGTCATGTTTAAAATGCTGTCGGGCCTAAAGACTTATTCTATTTATATATTCTATTATGTAAAATCAACATAAAAATAGTTTTAATTATCCATAAAAACACAAGTACATGTTATATGCAGTTTTTTGTTTGTGCCCCAAGCGATTTACCAAAAAGTGGCCCAATTTACCTGACTTCACGCAATCATTTAATTTGTTATAACAGTTTAAGTGTGCTCACCGTAGAGTTATATTGTTTTGCAATTTAAGCAATAAACCTGTTTTTCAAAAACATAATCAAGTGAATTTTCATTCAATACATCTATTTTCTCTTATTTTCTCTTTTGAATGTTACTATTTCTCTTAAATAAAACAGATAATTTTATAAAATAATTGACCAAGAGCATACTATTTCTCTATGTAGATTACTCAAATCATCGTCTGAATAATCAATAGAATACTTGATTACTAAGATAATCTATTACTGCAGCCCTATGACAAACATGCCCATTTCTATTTCCCGGTAGACGGCAAGGCAATTGTGGGTGGGAAAAGTGTTTGCACGGTAGTCACATTTTGTTGTTATGTCTCTAAATGACAATAATATCCACTGGCAAGGTAAATCTCACCCTCAAAGTCTAGTTTTGAGTATGAATAGTTTGTTTTGTTCATGAAAACTTAATGCATCGCACTGATATTACAGGTCGCTTAGATTCAGTAGGCACTTCTCACATTCCCATGTAGTGTACACGGTATGCATGGGAGGGGCCGTTTAAGGCCAAAGTCATCATGGGGTAATTGCCCCATGTATCTGGGGTCAAAAAGTTCTGCCCGTGGTCCTGTGTAGACTAGCCCAAATCAATTGCTTTGGTTCCAGTATTGCCTGCATCTTAATTAGTCGCATATTTTCCTCCCCCAAAATTTTAAATGAGGGCAGACCAGATGTTGGTACTCTGCCGACAGACTGAGCCCTACTGTATCAAATATATACTCTGGCTAGTTGTTAGAAATCCCTTGGCCCTCATTTGAAAAATTGGGTTTGGACACTTTTTTGGTCAAACCTGTAGTCACTTTAAGAACCTTTCCAATTGTGGTATTTCAATTTTATGTTTAATTTCATTAGACACCTTAAAGAGGCAGGAAAGCATCTTTTATAAACTAGTCCAGTTGAAAAGGAAGGACATTTCCCAGACTTGAATTTCAGGCCGATGCTACACTTCATGTTTCATGTGGTAATTCATTGTTTTTATACAATTTTCACTGTTCATAATTTTACTGTTTCTTTGACATAATAAATATTTATTTGTTTATTACACAGCTTTTTGTTCATTAGTCCAGTTTAACAAATTGTAATTTCAATGTCCATTGTTACCCTCTGATGAGCAGGGTATAATGGACGTGATGAAAATGAGTTTTTCACAGATTAATTTGTCATAGAATAATCATAGGCATGTTCCTCAAGTGCATCTTAAAGTGGTACCCCATCTAACACTGAAAGGGCTTTCAGTATAATGGCTTTATAAGGGGAGACCCAACCAATGCTCAGCCCCTAAAATATCAGTTAAGCTAAAATAGGTCAATTTTGAGATTTCATCATTATTTGCTTGAAATCTCATCAATCGACTCCAATCTGTACTTTTCCCAATAAACTGCTCTAGCTTATTATTTTTTTTCCCTTTTTATTCACGAAGATTTTCACCATACTGCATTAGTTTTTGAGTGTGTTTCTTCGTCAAAGTTCATCATACAGGCTTCAAATATGCACCAGATATGCTTGAGATCTGTAGCAAGGGCAATACAGGAAAGTTTTTTTGTTTCCTCTTGACATTTGACCTACAAATGATTATCGATGTAGGTCGCGACCTACTTTTTCATACGTTCATCAAAAAAACCATAAAAAACGTTGAGCACTAATTTCTTGGTGCAGTGCAGGGTGGCATAGCCCACGCAGTGGTAATTTCGTCTGGCGCTGAGGTAATTTCGTGCGGTGCAACACCGTGCGCAGATTCATCATGATGCAGTGACAGTTTCGTGAATAAAGGCCCTGCTGAAGGTATGCAGATAGCTCGCCTGCTCCAATCTGGTTTATTTTCTGTGCAGTGGCAATTTGGCTGACCGGCGCACAGTGCGCACACATCACCGGAACCTCACAGGCAGGTTTCCAGAATGTCAGGCGCGTTTCAATGCGATAAATAATTACTGCAACCACTATATAATGTAACTATCTGAATCAGGACATAAATTATAGTATCTATATCGATTGTCCTGATGTCAGATCAAAGGCGGCTGGCACGCATAATGGAAAATCGACTTGGCTTAATCAACGAAGCTGAATCTGTGATGCAAATTAACAACTTCACATCTTTCTCTGCGAACCACAAACGGCTTCGGCATCAGGCAGTGATGCTTGCGTTCTATGCTCAGTAAAGCTGCTTGCACACTGGACGCAAAACAAATTTTTCGCATGACTGATTACATTCAAAGGCCACGTTTCCCAGATTCATTTAAGAAGATCTTAGCGCTAAGAGCTTCTTTAGATCCTTCTTAAGGCTCCAGTAAGAAGTAAACGCGTTTCCCAGATTTCTTCTTAGCCTAAGATGGTCTTTTGTTAAGAAGAATATGAAAGAAGGGTCTGGAGCACTCACCCCTCTAAGAGACGAAACACTGCAGATACAGCCGCGTCAGGCAAATCAATGTGACAGGAAGCAAGGAGATATTAATGCAGTGCATACCAATTTTCCTAATCCCCCCCCCCCCCCCCCCTTTCATGCACCCCTACTACCCATGAAGCACTTAAAATTAGGGAAAATCTCTCCTCTATGGTTCCATGTGTTGAAATATTTTACCAAATATTTCCGGTCTTCTACTTGACCACTAGTTGTACACTCTTTATATCCTTAGCCAAAATAAAAACGTCACACTCGTTTGGAGGTCGATAAACTGAACATACAATAAATGAGGTTTTAAATAATGATTTTATTTAATTCTGTACTCATTAAAGATGGTGTATCATAAAAATAATGTCCATAATGTAACCAGTTCCAACGGAAATGCTACAGAAATGTCCAAGAGTAAAAATGGTAAGTTACAACTTGAATAAGAGCAGTGCGCAGGCGATTACGTATGGTTTGGGCAGTCACACAACCTCTAAACAATTCATTCCTAATGGACGTTGCAGTTACAAATCGATTATGCAAATGACGTAAGACAATTTGTCGGTCTTCTGCTTGGGCTACACTTGGGCTACTAGAACGAGGTCGGTCAGCTGTGGTGCGAGTTTGTTGGAGACGTGTCTGTAGATCATGGATAGTCCGTCGACTGCATCCCATGACCCTTACAACGTCAGTGATGGACATTTCCATATTCAGCATGCTAATGGCACGTTCACGCTGAATGTTTGACAGCCATGGCATTGAAAATCAATGAATAATTAACTGTAAAAACTTGTTTTTCCGTGATGTCACTCTGACCTGCTGACGTGAGCTCAGTTGCACATCTTTCATATGGTCACATAATAGGAACACGAGAAAACATGGTTTTAACTTACAGTACACTTGCACGTGCTACGTACGTGCGCACGTCGGCGTTGATGTGTGTCATGATGTCTTTGACAACGCATTTACTGCTAGTGATAATAAAAACTCTTTTATTAAAAGTTTCAAGTGTAATGCGAATAGAAGCCACTAGATGGCAGTATTGACCTTTCTTATGTTAAGCCCAGACTGGAGCTAGGTTTGGGCATGTCTTGGGCATGTCTAGGACAAGTCCCAGAGAATTAAAAAAAAGAGGTCTAAATGTGGGAGGGGTCTGCAAAAGAGTATATAAGGAGGAAAATTGAGACAGTAAAGTAGTAGGAGAAATTGCAAGGAGAAGGATACATGTGACCAGACCTGTCCTTCTGTTCAAGACCTGTGAAGTTTCTTGTGGATTTTTGCCTGTGTTGGAGCATTTTTCTCACCCAGGACATCACCAAGCAACCCCACCAAAGGGACTGTAAATATTTTTGTTCTTGTATTTATCAATCTTAGTCAGTAGAGTAGATAGTAGTTTAGTTCAAAGTGTTTGGTTTTAATAAATGTGTTTAAGTTTTAAAATTGTGTCTGTCATCCCTTGCTGTCATATATGTAATAACAAATTGAGGCCATAACACAAGAAAATATCTTCAAATTTATGAGTGTGAAGTTTCTTTTTTGATTCAGTATATAAAGCAACTTGAGCTGCATGTCTCAAATCAAGTTGAATAAAGTTTAACCGCATGATTTCACTCAAGCAATGTAATGATTTTATTTTTTGTTTTCATTCTTTTCTAAGTTCTTTTCTGTTTTTGGTCTTCATTTGCGTCCGTTTGTTTTCAGACATTCTGCTGCGTGCGCAGTGGCATTATGCACGTTCATTTTTTACATTATACGCCACTTGCTACATCAAAACTTCATTTGTGTTCACGTAAGTATGTGTATGTATGAGCAAAAAGTTTGTTTCGTGTCCAGCGTGCAAGCAGCTTAACCCCTTTGCGCAGAAGCCAAATCTGGCTATTTAGGTGTTACCTTATTTAAGGCTTTATAATTCAAGATTGCAGCTTCACAGACAGAAAAAACTTTGGCTGAATTGAGTCTAGACACTTGAAGCATTTAGACTCCCATCGTATTTCAGTTTATTTTAATGATTTTGGTGGAGAAAAGGGGCTGCAAATACAAAAAATCTTCATGACAATTCAACTTAGAAATTGCAAAAAAATAAAATAAAATACTGACAATTGAAAAACTACTGGGGCTTGAAACTATAAATTTCTGGGATCATAAACTTCTTGACCACAAGTACAATTCATCTTGAACATTACATTCTAGATTTCCCACTTGCTATGAGCCAAATTAGACAGCTATACAGGCAGCTCCCCAAAGTCTGAGATCCATCAAAATGCTGCACTGTCAAATCATAAAATAATAATATATTTAACACCAATTAACTTTTGGGGCATGAAATTCAGCATGAACTAATGATTTTCTGGTTGAGTTTAGCATTAATTTATCAATATCAGTGCAGCTGAACATCAGTGGTCACCAGTAACCTCTCCAAACACAAAACATGCCTTTTTTCCAAAATTAAGTTTACAATTTTGTCCATTTTTCTTCAAAGTCCCCCAAGTATTAAATAAACTGCAGATTAAACAGACAGAACATTCACCCTGCAATGAAAAGCTAACCCCTCTCACATCTGAGCTCACAACCTTGCACCTTATAAGGGTAAAAACTCACAAACTCAGTAATATCTGAATTCTGAAATACACATAACTTTTACAGAACAGAAATTCCACTTTCAGGAAAAATCAAACAACATATGCCTCCCTAGATTCAACAGAACGGTGCAATGAACGTACCAAGGGATCTACCGACGTGCGTGGGCTGCATGCATTTGGAGAAACGAAAACCTCGCCATTCGATGTCTTTAAACGCTGTGTAAATTCTACAGCAAAAAGCTATATTGAGCAAAATGCAAACAGAGTAGAAGTATAACCTGTTTTCTTTATTGATGCCCTCCAGAGACAGATGTATTAGGTAGAGGGAACCCTCCGGTAGTGTTTCATTCAGAATAATTACCATTAACCGCATCCATACAACATTTATCTCGTAAATGAAACTGAACACTTCAGGCCGGTTTTGGGTGTCTCTTTTTCTTTGAAATGGCATCATTTTCAGCTGCGTGGCCAACGTTCGAAGAATACAACCGGCCTTACTTTTACGCTCAGCTTTGTATCCTATTCTTATTGTCCGATCAATGTATTTCAGTTATTGAGGAAAGTTTAAACACTTGGGAATTGGATAAGAAACGAGTCTATCAATACATCGTTACCGGGGAAGCTTCACGAGGGTGTGAACTATAACTGTGCAGTTATGCTGATGAATCTGAGTATATAATTGAGTGATTGGCTATCGACACCAATACTTGGGTGGATATAAGGGAGCACTGAATTTGTCAATGGAGGAATCTACGCGTTAATCCATGGGAGGGAGCCATGCATTTTTTGTGTGTGATGACTAATTGACAGTAGAATGTGAGAGAATCGATACCGTGTCGATTTTTGGCTTCACAAAACTTTTTTTTTTTTTTACCACTAATTGGAATACCATTGGCTCACTGTAGCTAAAGTGGTAGCTACAGAGTACTGTTGCAAGTTATCATTTGTAAGCATAAAAAATAAATTTCCTGAGCTTGAGGCTGTTGTCATTAGTGAGGGCTATGACATAGCTATGACATATGACATTAGCACAGAGACATGGCTAAGTGAAGAGGATGGAGATGATTATAATATCGAAGGTTATAAGCTCTTTAGGAAGGATAGATGTAATAGGCGAGCAGGGGGCGTAGCAATCTATGTGAACGAAAACATAAATGTACTGGAAATTCCCGAAATTTAACATTCCTTGCCCTGTGAAAATATCTGGGTCAGGCTCATTGGCAAACATGAGACAGGTTTAAACATAGGAGTATGCTATCGACCACCAGCCTTGGACAGTACAGTCAATGAAATGCTTCTTCGCTAATGCTCTACGCAAGCTTATAGAGGTGGAGGGACTATTATTATGGGAGACTTTAATTATTCTGGAATCAATTAGGAAATGGTGAAAGGACAGGGTAGGGGGGAGGAAGAATTTCTAGATGTTATAAATGATAATTTCTTGGTGCAGTATGTTAATAAACCTACACGAGAGATGGCAATTTTAGACCTAGTACTCTGTAATGACCCAGATAGAATTAGCAATGTGGAGGCACTAGAGCCACTTGGCACTAGTGATCACTCTGATGTTAATTTTGATGTTTCGTGGGAAGTTAAAAAGGTGTCTTCAAAAACAAAAATTTTCCATTTTAGGCGAGCAAACTTTGACAGAATGCGCTCATATCTAAGTCAAATAAAATGGGAGATACTCCTGGACTGTGAATCCGTAAATGTGTGGGAAAGATTTAAGGGGGTTTTACTTGAATCACAATGCAGATTCATTCCAAAGGTGTCCAAAAGTATGCTTAAAAAGCAGAATCCTCAGTGGATGACCAAAAGTATTCGTAGGATTTTGAAGGAAACGAGGAACATAAAGGATAACAAAGAGAATACTAAGGCTGAATACTGTAAAATTTAGGCTGTGGTCATAAAATAGCTGAGGAATGCTAGAAGAATGTATGAAAGACAAATTGCTGAGGGGGCAAAAGCTAACCCTAAGCGCTTCTTTCAGTACTGTAGAAGAAAAAGGAAAGTCAAAGAGCAGGTTAAGTGCATAAAGAATAAAAATGGATCGCTGCTCTTTGATAACAAGGATATTGCGGATACCTTAAACATTTACTTTGTTGAGAATTTTACCTCAGAGGGGGTCTTTATTTGGCCAGAGGGCATGTCAAATGCTCAAGATTATTTGGCAGAAATTGAGGTTCGGGTTAACGAACCTCAATTTCGTTCGGGTTCGGGTGTTTAGTTGCATAAACTAAAGGCAGATAAGGCAGCGGGTTCTAGAGTGCTCAGGGAAGCTGGAAAGTTCATCTTTAAGCCGCTATCCGCCATCTTCAGGCGGTCTTTAGAAACTGGAGAAATACCAAATGATTGGAAACAGGGGAATATAATACCAATATATAAGAAAGGGGACTGTACTGAGCCAGGAAATTACAGGCCAGTGAGTTTAACTTGCATTGCGTGCAAAATATTGGAATCTATCATAAAAGATGAGCTGGACTTATTTCTTGAACGTAAGTGTCTTAAGGGATAGCCAACATGGTTTTCGTGAGGGAAGGTCATACCTGACAAACCTGGAATTTTTTTGAAGAGGCCACCAAGACTTTTGACCAGAGCAGGGCTTATGACATCATATACTTGGATTTTCAGAAAGCATTCGATACAGTACCACTTAAGAGACTAATTTTTAAATTGAGCTTCATTGGAGTTACTGGAGGTATTCTGGAGTGGATTCAAAATTGGTAACAGGACAGAACACAAAGAGTGGTGGTCAGTGGTATCTCATCTGAGCTAGGTATGGTGGGGAGTCGCATCCCCCAGGGATTGGTGTTGGGGCCCCTGCTGTTCCTCATCTACATTAATGACCTTGATAGTAATATTGAGAGCAGATTGGTTAAATTTGCAGATGATACCAAATTGGGGGGTTTGGCAAATAGTTTAGTGTCCACTAAAGTGATTCAGGATGATTTGGATAGAATCCAGAATTGGGCAGAAATGTGGCAGATGAAATTTAATCTAGCAAAATGTGAAGTTGTACATCTAGGTAATAAAAACATTAGTCAGGATTACTTCATGGGAGGTTTAAAACTGGAATGTGCTGTACACGAGAAAGATCTGGGAGTGATTGTTGACTAAACCCTCACAGGCTCTAGCCATTGTGCCATAGCAGTTAAAAAAGCCAATCAGATGCTGGGATACATTGCCAAAAGTATTGAGTACAAATCTAAGGAGGTGATGCTTCTTTTGTACAACACATTCGTCAGACCAAATCTGGAGTATTGTGTACAGTTCTGGGGACCGTTCTTTAAGAAAAATGTAGAGGCTCTAGAGAAAGTTCAGAGAAGAGGCACTAAGTTTATTCCAGGTATAAAAGATGAAAGCTATGGGAAGAGGCTGAAGATCCTTAATCTCATTAGTCTTAAGAAAAGGAGACTAAGGGGTGATTTGATTGAGGTCTTTAAATATGTTAAAGGGATTAACAAAGTGACTTATGTAGGATTCCTTCGACCAAGTGTTGTGAGTAGAACTCGGGGTCACAAATGGAAGTTGACCAAAGGTAACTTTGAGTGAAGAAATATTTCTTCACTCAAAGAGTAATTTCAATGTGGAATAGCTTGCCTGACCATATTGTTGAGGCAGCGACCTTGGGGGTTTTCAAGAGCAGGGTTAACTTAAAGCTAGATACCATTGAGTCATTGAGTATCTGAAGGGATATATTAACAATAGTATAAAGAAACTGACGAGCGTAGTTGGGCTGAAAGGCCTGTTCTTGCCATTCATGTTATGTTATTTTTTGAATCTACTGGATTGATACTATGAGTAAGGATATTGACCAGTTTGCCCATCAGGCTTAGCCGAGGAGTTTACTTCATGCAACTCCTGAAAAACAGGGATTGGAGGGAACTTCTCCATACTCTAAATTGTGTTTCTGCTCTGCCTGCTTGTGAATATTCAATAACTGATCTGGGGTGCCATCTCGTGGTTGAGTACTGTAACTACGTGCTTAAATTTGCAGTTTTATAGACACAAGCATCTGCAGAAAGAGGTTAATACTATTATTGTCACTTAGGTTTTATCACTTTTCGTGAGGGAAAGGAATACAGCCTGATTGCTATGATCTCGTACTGAGTTAAGATTGCAATTTGAAAATAAATGTCAGTCAGTCAGTCAATCAATTTATTTAAATAGCACATTTAAAAAACAACAGGAGTTGACCCAAAGTGCTTTACAAAAGAGGCATAGAGAATAAAAACATTAGGATAAGACATAGCTCAGCTTAGCTTTATATAGCTCAGAGCTAAGGCACCACAGAGGTCTAGAACAAGAAATAAATACATACTAGAGCAAATAATAATAAAAGGAAGTACAAAATTTGGCAAGGCAAGTCAAAAAAGACAAGCACTAAATATACATACAAGAAGTTATAATAAATAAATAATAAATAAAATAATAAAATAATCAAGGAGAGGGCCTCAGACTGAGTTAAAAGCACAAGAGAAAAGATGGGTCTTAAGACAAGATTTAAAACTAGGAATGGTGGGACATGAAAGCCCGGTCCCCTCTGGTCTTGAGGCGGGTGCGAGGGACTGCAAGAAGGTTCTGTGAGGATGACCTAAGAGACATAGCAGCAGAGTGCGGAGATAAAATCTCAGTAATGTAAGATGGAGCTACTCCATTAGGAGCTTTAAAAACAAACAGAAAGATTTTAAAATCAATTCTGTACTGTACAGGAAGCCAGTGCAGTCAGGCTAAAACTGGAGTTATGTGATCTTTTTTCTTGGTGCCAGTGTAACATATCTTGCATTGTTGTCCATGCATGTTAATCCCAAAATTTTAAGGAGCAACAGGGGGTAATAATAGCAACATGCTATCCATCATTTCTCTTCCCAGTGATGCAGGCAGAAGAAATAAATGAGCTACCATCGTATTTCATTCCAACTTCATAGCTTTGAATGATCTGACGTAGTTTTGTTTTGAAATTCCATTCAAGTTCGCTAATGGTAATAATTTGTGAATGCCCTAGCTAGCCAGCTAACACGCATGTGTAATGCTTAATATAGATGTAAGCGGTGCAGAAAACATGCCTGAAGCAGCAAGGTAAAATGCAACATGCAGATATAGGACGGAGGCTTCTATATTCCAACACATTAAAGGTGAGGACAGGAGCTCATTTGATTGGTGAAGATTGGACTCGGCTGAATTAAACCCAAACACACCTTCTCTCCTCCCTCTTTGCCACTTGTTTTGATTTTTGTGATCTATAGATTCCTTAGGCTGTCTAGTTTCATATGATGTCCGTATCTTTACTGTAGCTCAAAGTGAGTTCGCTGCAGCAACGGAAATACGGCCTGTCGGGAGAATTCTTGGTTGTGAGGATAACGTTTACATATTGGTATACTGCCACGTTTCTTTTGAACTGCACCACACTCAATCCAACAGCTTACGGTACTGTAATGATCACTCTGAAATTGGGGCAATAAAGTTGTCGGCTAATACGAAAGTTGACATTTACAGTGTTATGACTTAAAAAAAATCACAACAAAGAAAACCAGAAAGTACAACTAAAACAAATTTATTCTTTAATAAAAAAAGTTGTCCAAAAAAAAATCCACTATTTAATTCTCTAATACACTCCAATGCCACTATTTAACTGTTGCCAAAACAAAACTCTGTTTCTGCTGTGCTCTATTCTGCTGTCTGCTCTCTCTCTGCAGTGCTTAAAATCACAGCCTTTTTATAGTCTAGCGACCTTCCAGAAAGATCCACAGGATTCCAGGGAAATCCCGCCCCCTCCAAGCTGGAAAGTGCCAGAAGCTTCTAGAAATTACTAGTCTTTTCTTAATGATTTTACAAATACACGCCACCAGATGGTGCCAATGAACAAAATAAATATAGCTGACCAGCAGGGCAGCAAAACAGCATGTAACAAATCTTCATTTACAAATGGAATATATAGCTGTACAAAAAATTATCATACATAACACCTCCCCTCTTTAAGAAAAGAAAGGTTTGCTAAAAGCTTTCTTTTGTTAAAATTAACACAGTTTTATAATCAGAACAAAATTGAACTTTACACAAACGTATCATTGATCATGATAACAATCATATACATAACAACCAGTGCAAGTCTCACAATCAAATAGAAAAGTAAAATTACATTTTTCACAATCAAATAAAGAAATAAAATTACATGCGTGAAAATGTATCTGGGATTACATTATCTTTTCCCCTGATGTGAGAAATATCCAAATCATACTCTTGCAAAAGCAAACTCCATCTCAGCAATCTTTGATTCTTGTTTTTGATCTTGTGCAAGAATGTGAGGGGATTGTGATCACTGAAGACCATGATGGAAGTAGCTGAACAAGTCAAATAGACTTCAAAATGTTGTAAAGCCAAAACAAGTGCCAAACATTCTTTTTCAATTGTTGAGTAGTTTTTCTGATGTTTATCAAACTTTTTTGAAAAGTAACAAACAGGATGATCTACTCCATCAGTGTCTTCTTGCAGTAAAACTGCACCTGTGCCAATGTCACTGGCATCAACTGCCAACTTGAACTCCTTTTTAAAATTGGGAGATAAGAGAACTGGTGCATTTTTGAGAATAGCTTTCAGCTGGTCAAATGAATTTTGACATTTTCCATCCCAAACAAATTTTGCATTTTTCTTCAGTAAATTTGTCAAAGGTTCAGAGATGATAGAGAAATTTTTACAGAATTTTCTGTTGTAGCCAGCCATCCCTAGAAATCTCATGAGCTGTTTTTTTAGTTGTTGGCTCAGGAAATTCAGTGATAACTTTAACTTTTGCATCAACTGGTTTGACTTGACCCTGTCCTACAACATGACCTAAGTAAACAACTGTAGCTTTACAAAAGTCACTTTTAACAAGGTTGATAGTCAGCTTGGCATCACTCACTCTCTGAAAGAAGTTTCTGATGTAGGTGAGGTGCTCTTGGAAGCTATCTTTTGCTGAGTGTCTCTATCAATGTATTCTTTGAGCATGTTGATGTGACACATTTGTTTTCGTTTCCTCCTTCCAGGAGTTGAAATTACGTAATTTAGATCACTGACCTTTTGGAGGACAGTGTAACGGCTGAAATATCGGGCTCTTAGAGGGTTTCCAGGAACTGGCAATAGTGCAAGAACTTTGTCACCAGTTTTAAAACTTCTATCTTTTGAATGAAGGTCATATCTGGCTTTCATTTTGCCCTGAGCTTCTTTGAGATTAGACTTAGCAAAGTCACAAGCCTTAGCAAGACGATTGCGGAAGTCAGAGACATACTGAAGCAAGTTCATTGGGACATCATCTTCGGCCAGAAACTATTCCTTCAGAAGCTTCAAAGGTCCACGGACTGTATGCCCAAAAACAAGCTCAAAATAACTGAACCCAAGAGACTCCTGAACAGCTTCACGGGCAGCAAACAGAAGAAGATGGACACCTTCATCCCAATCTTTCTCTGTGTCAAGGCAGTAGGTTCTTCAGGGTTTGATGGAACCTCTCCAAAGCACCTTGACTCTCAGGATGGTAAGCTGATGACCAGTATTGTTTAATACCAAGCTCATGCATAACTTGTTGAAATATGCCAGACATGAAATTTGATCCTTGATCAGACTGAATAGACTTAGGAAGACCAACTAAGCAGAAAAACTTGGTAAGAGCCTTGATGATAGTCTTCGCCTTGATCTTACGAAGTGGAATTGCCTCAGGAAACCGGGTGGAAGCACACATGATAGTCAGTAAGTACTCACAACCAGATCTAGTCTTCGGCAATGGTCCAACACAGTCAATGATGATCCGACTGAAAGGTTCTTCAAAAGCGAGAATGGGCTTAAGTCGAGCCTTTGGAATATTCTGGTTCGGCTTCCCAACCATTTGACAAGTATGACAGCATTTGCTGTACTCCTGTACATCAGACCTCATGGAAGGCCAGAAGAAGTGGTTTCTGACACGTTGAAGGGTCTTCTTGATACCCAAATGACCTGACATAGGATTGTCATGGGCCAGACTCAGAGTTTCTTGACGATAAGACTGTGGAGGAACAATTTGATGGGTGATAATAATAATAATAATAATGCATTTTATTTATAAAGCACTTTACATTTAAAACAAAATCTCAAAGTGCACAGTCAATAATTAAAGTAAAAACAAGCAATAAAAAGAGAACAAGAATTCAGATAAATAAGCATTTCTAAACAGGAAGGTTTTGAGATTTTTTTTAAAAACTTCCACTGTCTGTGGAGCCCTGAGATGGTCCGGGAGGGCATTCCACAGACGGGGAGCAACAGCTTCAAAGGCCCTGTCGCCCATGGTCTTGAGCCGAGTCCTGGGTGGGCACAGACGGTGCAGTTGGCCTGACCGGGTTCTGTCTGAGGTATGTGGGGTGAGGAGTTCTGTGAGGTAAGTGGGGGCCGCACCGTGCAGACAGTGATGGGTGTGCAGGAGGATTTTGTATTCAATGCGGAGGTGGATGGGGAACCAGTGCAGAGAGTGGAGGATTGGGGTGATGTGCTCATGTTTACGCACCCCCATCAGGACCCTGGCAGCGCTGTTTTGAACGTATTGGAGCCTTTGGAGGCTCTTGCCAGGGATCCCAATGAGGAGTGCATTGCAGTAGTCCAACCTGGAGGAGACAAAGGCATGGACGAGCTTTTCTGCAGCGGGACGAGAGAGAGATGGCCGGAGTTTAGCGATATTTCGGAGATGAAAGAAGGAGGTTTTGCAGGTGTAGGTGATGTGACTGTCAAAGGTAAGATTGGGATCAAACCTGACACCCAGGTTAATTACAGATGAAGAGAGGGAAAAGTTGTGACCAAGAAAGGAGATGGAGCAAATGGGGGAGGAACGGAGCTGATGGGGGGTGCCAATTTGAATGGCTTCGGTTTTTGAGCTGTTTAGTTGTAAAAAGTTTTCACTCATCCATGCCTTTATCTCCTCCAGGCAGGAGACCAGTTGAGTGACAGAGGAGGAGGGAGTGGGGCTGGGATTGACTTTGAGGTATAGTTGTGTGTCGTCAGCATAGCAATGGAATTGAATTCCATGTCTACTGACGACACGATCGAGGGAAAGCATATAGATGGTGAAGAGGGTTGGACCGAGCACGGAGCCCTGGGGGACCCCACAGGTGACAGTGTGGGGGCGAGATTTAGCATCACCCAGCGCTACGAACTCGGTCCTTCCTGTGAGGTACGAATTAAACCAGTGAAGAGCAGTGCCAGAGATACCAGTGTAATGTTGCAGGCGTTGAAGGAGGATGTAGTGGTCTACGGTGTCAAATGCAGCAGAGAGGTCGAGAAGAATAAGGAGGGATGTGGCGCCGGAGTCAGAGGTCATCAGAAGGTCGTTGGTGACTCTGATGAGTGCTGTCTCAGTGCTGTGGGAGGGGCGAAAACCGGATTGAAATTTCTCATACAGGCTTTTAGATTTGAGGTGGTTGTGGAGTTGGATAGAAACAATTCTTTCAAGGATTTTGGAGATGAAGGGGAGGTTGGAAATGGGTCTGTAGTGTGACAGAGGTTCAGGGTCAAGAGTAGGCTTTTTGAGGAGGGGCTTGATGATAGCTGTCTTGAGTGTGGTTGGTACATTGCCAGTTTCGAGCGAGAGATTAATGATTTTTGTAATGAGATGACTGATGGAAGGGCAGTAAGCTTTGAGCAGAGGGGAGGGGAAAGGATCAAGGGAGCATGTAGAGGGTTTGGACTTACGGATTATCTGCTCGACCTCCTGCTGCACTGTGGGGGAGAACTGTGATAAGTGTGGTGTGGTGTGTGAAATGTCGTTAAATGTGTCTGAACTGTTGGAGTGTGAGAGAGATGAGCGGATACTGTTAACCTTGGAGGTGAAGAAATCAATGAATTTATTGCACTGTGTGACTGTTTGGTTGTGGTATGATGAAGTATGTGATTTGAGAAGTTGTTTAATGGAAGTGAAGAGTTGTTTTGAGTTACCTGGGTTATTGTCAATGATGCTGGAGTAGTGTGCTGACCTGGCTGTGGAGAGTGCATTGGCATATGACCTTTGATGTTCCCGGTAGGCCAACTTATGCACCGTCAGCCCAGATTTAACATAGGCCCGCTCCAGGACTCGGCCAGTCCTTTTCATCACCCGCAGCTCGTCCGTAAACCAGGGGGCAGAGCGAGTGAAAGTGACAGTCCGGGTTTTCTGTGGTGCATGAAGGTCCAGAATGGAGTGGAGGTTGTAATTGTAGAAATCTGTGAGGTCACTGGTTGAGGAGTTAGGGGGAGGAGAGAGGGCCTGAAGATGCTGACTGAGGGAGGTGGAATCAATGTTCTTAAAGTTCCTGAAGGAAATATGACGTTGTGACTTAATGAGGGGGGAGGGGGACTTTGAAAGTTACTGCATGGTGGTCAGAGATGCCAATATCCTGGACCAGAGGTCCAATAATGGGGATTGAGTCGGTGATGACTAGGTCCAGAGTGTGGCCCTTGGAGTGTGTTAGGCCACTGACGAGCTGCTGCAGGTTTAAGCAGTCCAGGACCTGTTTAAAATCAGTAGCCAACCGACAACAGATGGAGTCCATATGGATGTTGAAATCCCCCAGTACCAAAATGTTTGTGTGTGATGTGCATAGTGAGATGAGGAAATCATGAATTTCAGAAAGGAATGAAGGATGTGGTTTTGGGGGGCGGTAGATGAGTGCTATGGTTGCTGAGGTTATGTGTTTGCATTTAAAGACCAGGTGCTCAAAAGAGCTGACAGAAGGAACGGACAGTAGGGTTGTCTTAATGTTACAACGGTGCAAAATAGCAAGGCCACCACCCCGGCCGGTAGTACGGGCCTTACTGAGGTAATTATACCCAGGGGGGCAGGCCTCATTAAGGGATGAATAGACGTCCGGCTGTTGCCAAGTCTCTGTTAAACAGAGAATGTCAATACCTTTGTCCAGAATGTGATAATTAATTAGTCCGGCTTTATTGGACAGCGATTGTACGTTTAATAATTCCAGTTTAATGTGATTTTTTGAGTCCAGTTTATTTAGAGGGCGAAGAGCACTACGATCTACTCCACATTTTACATTTAGCCGGCTATAGGATCTCCTGTTAATTGGGTTGGTGGTGGATGCGTTCTGATGACGCCATCGTTGAGCGACGGGGCGCTCTGCCGACCAGAGTGAGGTGACGGAGTGGTGGTGGTCCCTGTGTTTGGACAGAATAAACCGGCGGCCAGATCCTCTGTGGACGAAGCAGGGTCGGGGCAGCAATTCGCGATGACTCGATGGAGCAACGCTGTGGTGGAAACTCCGAGGTGGCGAAGAGATGGTGGTCAGCATGCTGCCTGGAGGCCCGGTGTTAGCCGTTAGCCAAGATCCCGGTGAGCGACGGTGGTCAACAGCCGCACAAACCAGGATGGTCCAGAGCTTTCGTGGGGACAGATTCAGCCGCACAAACCAGGATGGTCCAGAGCTTTCGTGGGTACAGATTCAGAGCCAGAGTCGGGTATGTACAACCTTAAAATTCTGGTAGAGTTTGCCGGGTTTGCGAGACTTTTGCAGGGAAACGGCGGAGAAGCGGCGAACAATCAACGCCAGCGTCCTCTCCCCGGTCCTTAGCATTACATTGCCAGCATTAGCATATTAGCATTAGTGCGGTAGTGCCCGATTGTGTGTCCAGTGTCCAGTGACCCCAAATGACCCGTTTTGCATCACATACCTATATCGCATTTGGGCTGAATGTCCGTGATGAGTCGGGAGGAGAATGCGTCGGATATACGGGGAATCCGCTTGACTGTTCAGGCTTTGGCACTGGAACTCCGGTGATGTGGACTGTTGCGGGCCCCGGGAATTATCCAGGTCAGGTGGAAGTAGCTGCTGCAGGGCTGATGGTAGCTGAGGCTAAATGGTAGTGTGCCTACTACCATTGTGATCATCCACTCTCATCCACTCTTCATCTGCAGGAACATCAGGTGGACGCCACTTTCTCATAAGCACACCATTTTTGTAGTAAAAACAGACAGGAACTTGAGTAGCCTCTTGTTCACTTGCAGCCTGTGGTAGAAGATGTGCTAGATCACGAGCTTGTTGTTGCTCATGAATAAATTGTTTACAAGACAAAATGTCATTAAAATGACCTGACAAGGACAAGTCTGAAGATTTCCCAGACATCTCAGGACTGGAAGGTTCCTGATGAAAAGACTGCCCAATGAAGGTGTCAGCCAGGTTAAAGTCCAAGTCAGCTTCATCTTGAATAGCCTTTTTGGCCATAGAACGAGTAACTGCACATGAAGGATAGAGGTCTGGAATTTCCTCCTCTATAGAGTCAGATTCTTGATCAATCAAGGGAGTGTCAGTTACAATAGGGTAGAGCACAACCTTATCCCCTGCAAGATTATTACCAAGAAGCAAATGAATGCCTTTGAAAGGAAGAGAAGACCTAACACCAACAGTAACAGGCCCAGAGACTAAGTCTGATTTGAGATGAACATTATGGAGAGGTACACTTGTAAAACCACATTCCACTCCTTGAATAAGGACATTAGCCTGAGTAGACGATTTGTCCGAGAAAGGCAGAATATCTGCAAGAATAAGAGATTGGGAAGATCCAGTATCCCTTAGAATTCGAACTGGAGCAGATGAGAAAAAATCATGTGAAAGTGAGACAGAACCATAGGTGATGAATGGCTCAAAACCCTCCATAACAGAATCAGACACAGAAGGAAGAAGATCAGGTGAACTGACCATTGATACAAGAGATTCTCTCTTTATCAAAGCAGTTGGCTTGGTTTCTTCTTGTTGTTGTTTTTTCTTGAGAGCATTAAATAAGGTGACCTTGCTTTTTGCAGTATTGGCAAGACACAGAGGGTAAAGAATCAGAGGATTGCTTCTCACTGGAAGGTTTCCTCTCAGAAGTGGCCTTAGAATCATTAGAAGCGTTATTAGAAGAAGTCTTGGACTGAAACTTGCTTTGAAATTTTGAAAAAGTGGATTTTTGGACAAAAGAAGACTTGTGAGTCAATGCATAACTATCAGCTAGGGTAGAAACATCATGCAAAGTATTGGCTTGTTTTTCCTCAAGGAAAATCTTAATATCAGGCTGGACACACCTTTTGAATTCCTCAACCAGAATAAGTTGCCTCATTCTATCAAAATCTTTTTCAACTTTCATGGAATTACACCACTGATCAAACAACTGTTCCTTTAACCTGCCAAATTCAACATGAGTTTGACTGGCTTCCTTGCGAGAATTCCAAAAGTTTTGCCTGTTAGCCTCAGGGACCAATTCATAACCCTTCAGAATGGCAGATTTGACAAAATCATAATCAGCACACTGTTGGACAGATAACTGGTTATAGATTTTCCTAGCTTTACCAGTAAGAACACTTTGTAACATCATTGTCCAATGCTCTTTTGGCCATTTCAAATTTTCAGCAATTTTTTCAAAATGGGTAAAGTATTAGTCAACATCATTTTCTAAGAAAGGCGGAACAAGTCTGATATGTTTAACAACATCAAAATGATCAGAAAGTCCAGAAGATTTTGGAACAGTACCTGCTTCTATTTTCTTCATTTCCAATTCGAACTGCAAATGCATCCTTCTTTCTTCCAATTCTCTTTCCTTCTCCAACCTTCTTTCCTCCAGTTCTCTCTCCAACCTTCTTTCTTCCAGCTCTAGTTGTTTTTGGAATAGCTGGAATTCAAGTCTTTGCAGCTCCGTTGCAGGCACTTCCACAGCTTCATCGATGAAATGTTGCACTAAAATGTTGAATATTTCTTGTTTCTTCATTGATGATTTCACATCAGATAATCCAAGTTAAGGCTATTTGTAGCAAGTCCTTCTTCTTTGCCAGCACAATTAATTCCTGGGTTGGAGTTTTCAAAAAACTTTCCACATCAAAAGTCATGATTGCTGGTTTTTAAACTAGTCACAAGATTTAAAATAATAATCTTTGGTGAATCCAATCTCGGTAGAACCTCCAATTTGTTATGACTTTAAAAAAATCACAACAAAGAAAACCAGAAAGTACAACTAAAACAAATGTATTCTTTAATTAAAAAAAGTTGTCAAAAAAAAAATCCACTATTTAATTCTCTAATACACTCCAATGCCACTATTTAACTGTTGCCAAAACAAAACTCTGTTTCTGCTGTGCTCTATTCTGCTGTCTGCTCTCTCTCTGCTGTGCTCAAAATCACAGCCTTTTTATAGTCTAGCAACCTTCCAGAAAGATCCACAGGATTCTAGGGAAATCCCACCCCCTCCAAGCAGGAAAGTGCCAGAAGCTTCTCGAAATTACTAGTCTTTTCTTAATGATTTTACAAATACACGCCACCAGAGAATGCCAATGAACAAAATAAATATAGCTGACCGGCAAGATAGCAAAACTGCATGTAACAAATCTTCATTTACAAATGGAATATAATGCTGTACAAAAAATTATCATGCATAACAACAGACATTATTAAAGTGGCGGGTTCAACTCCTATTAAAGTGGAACAACTCCTTTTTCTGGCTGAAAGTTCTTTACTAATTCAGCATTTTACTGTCCCCTGTTTGCAAAACTGCTCTCGTTTTCTTGGACATGCTTGCCTCTGTTTGGGTTATGCAGGGTAGAAATGCAAACGGCGGATTCACTTCCTTCTCTCCAAAAAACAGTGGGAGTGGTCTTCCCCCCAGCCCCTCCTCGGCATCTTCCTGACGTCAAGAAGCCCAATCTGAAATCGCGTTTTTTTCCCCCTCCAACTGAATTCATGGAGGAGGCGAGAGTGAAGTTCTTTGCCTGGAAAACATGTCAGCTATTGTCTGTGAAAGAGAAGATTGAGGTATAGGCTACATGCAATAACCTGAAAACAATGGATTTTCCGGCGATGGATCCTTTAAGATAATTTCTGTGAAGCAATTAGACGTGACAAAGTTATGTTAGGTTATCTTTAGGCTCTCTTACATCCCGTCATGCGTGGTACTACGAGTGGTTTGCGTGCCAAAAATGGGCCAAGTAGTGAGATGCACGCAGGTGGATAGTACTTTTTTTGGTGGTCGCAAACACGACGCATAGCATGCAGCCTGAAAACTGGCCGGCCAGTTTTGTCGCCACGACCTGGCAGCGACAATTAGCACGCCTGGAGCATGCTTGGAGTACGCAAGACAAAAGTACTGGGTAAGTTCGATAGACGTGCGTGTAACGCAGGCAAAACATGCAGCAATTCCGGGGTATTTACCCACGAAGGCCTACTTACCACGCAAGAGGCTCCTACTTTCCACTTGCTTTCAATGTACGTTTTAAAAAAAGTCTGTGCGTATGACCTACTTCCAAAGTGCGTGGTTAGTACGATTACCGTATTTGTGAAGTACGTAACACTCAGACGACGCACGTGACCAGCACGATAAAAATGCGCCTCCTTCTTATTTTCCTCTCTTGAAGGCGATCCCGAGCAACTACTGCCAGCACTGCATCACTGTCTTCCGCTTCCTCTTGCAACAGCAGCTGTAGAAGACGATGGCGCATCATTCTAGGTAGTACCATATTGGATGCTGAAACAGTTAATGATAAAGAGACTCAGTGCACCCTTATATTATTGTGATTATCCATCCGTTATTCCAATTTGACGCACGATTGTCTTGCTTAACATTTCCGTGCTCCTTACTTTTCTCTTACGTTTCTCTTACTTCGTAAGTACGATTTCTGAAAACCTACGCTTCACTTGCAATTAACGTTATTTTATCCCACTCATTGGACTCTAATTTCGTAGACCAGGCGCAAGGTGCGGCGAATGGAGGGTGTGCCGCGCCAACTGGGTGTGTCCAGGCGTTTGTTGCAATTTTGTGCCCGGCGTAGCCTGGCGCAAGTGCTCCTTTGTCCCGCCTCTGCCCCGCCTTCCAGCGCAAGTTGGCAAAGGCGGCGTATTTGGGTATAACACAGCCGAGTCAAATATTGCTCATTGGCAAGAGAAACGATGGATAGCGTGTTCCTATTATTACAAACTGTTGCCGCTTAAAATTTTGGGATTAACATGAATGGACAACAATGCAAGATACGTGACACATTTATTTTCAATATGTGATCTTAACTCAGTACGAGATCATAGCAATCTGGCAGTATTCCTTTCCCCCACTAAAACCGATAAAACCTAAGTAACAATAATAGTAGCCTAGTGTTAAGCCGCTTGCACACTGGACGCGAAACGAATTTTTCGCTCGACAGATTGCGTTGAAAGCAGTGTCTTGTGTCCAAAAGTCTGACAGGGTTTTATATATCTCCGTGTCCGACCGTCTATTATTGTTTTTAATTTCTTCAAATCTTCTGACTCTTTTAGATATTTAACGAGCATGTTTAGATAAGAGGGCTCAGTTCTTCAAGATGAGTACCAAGAATTTCAATTAGTGACAGCGTTTACAAGGTCTTTGGTATCCCGGTTTTGATTGGGTTTTTTAAGTATCCCGTTTTTGTGTTTGTCCATGTAAACACCATATCCCGAATTCAGAAACCGGGTTATGCTCTTATCCCGGTTTCAAGAAACCCAGTTTTGCCACCTGGAGTACTCCGATAGAAGCCGAGATACCGGAGCATGTATACGCCTTATCCCGGTTTCTGACGGCTGCCCATCGTGTGCGCAGGCACCAGAGTGACTGCGTGGTGACAGTGTAATGTGAATATAGGCCACTGGATGGCAGTATTTACCTTTTTTTTGTTCAGCTCAGACTGGAGCTATGTTTAGACATGTCCTGGACATGTCTGGGGCAAGTCCCCGAAAATAAAAAAAAAAGAACGTGGGTGGGGTCTGCAAAAGAGTATATAAGGAAAAGAATTGAGACAGTAAAGTAGTAGGAGAAATTGCAAGAAGAAGGATACATGTGACCAGACCTGTTATTCTGTTCAAGACCTGTGAAGTTTTCTTTTGTGGATTTTTTGCCTGTGTTTGAGCATTTTCTTCATCCAGGACATCACCAAGCCAACCCCACAAAAAGGGACTGTAAATATTTCAGTTTTTTCTTATTTATCAATCTTGGTCTTAGTTGTAGAGAGTAGTTGTTGTCTTTGTTAAAAATTAAATGTGTTTTAGTTGTTAAAACTGTGTCTGTCATCCCTTGCTGTTGCTGTTGCTGTTGTGTTGTAATGTAATAACAAATTGGGGCCATAACAAATTGGGGGCTCAAGGTCCGGGATAGACCATTTTGTGAGTCATTTATTAAAAATCTAACATTTCAGATTGTAAAATTGTTTTTGTGAATTTTCCTATATAATTATATTGACAACAGCAATGGATGATTTCTTGGCATCACCAACCGTAGGGGTTTTGAAGTCTTTTAAAAAGACCGAACTGTTGGAAATATGCAGACATTTGGAGCTGACAGAGGTAAAACCAGCCATGCGAAAAGCAAGACTGGCTAGAGAGATAGTTGAATATTACATTGATGAAAATGTGTTTGCACCAGGAGATCTGGAACAGTTTCCAATGGAAAATCCAAATATAGAAATGGAACTTAAATTAAAAATGCTAGAGATTGAAAGGGAGGAAAAAGAAAAACAAAGAGAATTTGAGAGAGAGAAAGAGGAAAGAGCAGAAAGAGAGAGACAGAGACAGAGAGATTTTGAATTAGAGAAGTTGGATAGAGAAGAAAGACTCCAAATGGAGAAACTAAAAATTAAAATTGAAACTAAAAATAAATTTTGTGCCAGTCAGGAGGTAAAACTGGTGCCTCCATTTTCTGAAAAGGACGTAGACAACTATTTCCAGTGTTTTGAAAAGGTAGCAAAGAGTTGCCAGTGGCCAAAGGAACACTGGCCTCTGATGTTGCAAACTGTCCTCAAGGGTAAAGCTCAACAAGCCTATTCAGCTTTGTCTGCAGATGATTCCTCTGATTATGAGGTTGTCAAAAAGGTTATTTTGAGAGCTTATGAGTTGGTTCCAGAGGCTTACCGACAGAAATTCAGAGGTCTGAAGAAATCTGAAAATCAGACTTATGTGGAATTTGCTAATGAGAAGAAGGTTTGCTTTGAGCGCTGGTGTGCTTCTATGGAGGTCAAGGATGATTTCAACTCAGTAAAAGAGATGGTGTTAGTTGAAGAATTCAAGAACTGTGTTAAGGATGATGTTAAGACCTGCCTTAATGAGAAGCAAGCACTAAATTTGCAATCAGCTGCCAAATTTGCAGATGAATATGTTCTCACACATAAGTCCAAATTTCAGTCTAGCAGTAACAATAGATGGTCCCAATTTCAGAAAAAGGGTTACGGTGATACCTAAGATTCTTCACCCAAAGACAAAGACAAATCTGGTGATGGGGCTCAGAAATCCAGTAACAGGTCTGATCAAAGTGTGAAAGCTGACAGTGACAAAAGTGGTCTAGTTTGCAGTTATTGCAAGAAATCTGGTCATGTTACAACTAACTGTTGGTTCCTTAAAGCTACCAAATGGATACCAAACCAAATGCCTTTGTGAAAACAAGGTTAGAAACCCCTGTAGTAGATAACCAATCTGCTAAATTGCCTGCTTCTTGTGGGGCTAAAAAGCCTAATACAGCTGACTTTGTGAGGGAGGAATTTCTTCCATTTGTGTCAGAGGGATTTGTGGCTCTGAATGAGCATACTACTCCTGTCCCCATATATATCCTAAGGGATACCGGAGCTTCTCAGTCACTTTTGTTGATGGACTCCTTGGAGTTACGTGATGAGACCGCTTCAGGGGATTTCATACTTGTACAAGGTATTGAAGGGAGGACTGTATCTGTACCCCTGCGCTCTATATTCTTGAAGTCAGATTTAGTTACAGGACAGGTAAAGGTGGGACTTATGTCAAGTCTACCTATAAAGGGTGTTTCTCTGTTGCTAGGCAATGACCTGGCTGGGGGCAAAGTAGTTCCCCCTGTACATCTTACTTCACAGCCGAGCACTGAGGATGGGGATGAGGACCCATCTCTGTATCCTTCTTGCGCAGTGACTCGTGCTATGGCCAAGAAGGCTAAAGAAGAAGATGTTGTGGTGCCATCCAGCACATTGAATAGTCAGGACTCAGGTGGTTCGCCTCATGACTCTGATTGGCCTACTAAGGTTTCTCCGTTTGAGGACTTATCAGATACTTTTATCAGTTCATTGTTCAGCCAGCCAGATGGGTCTGGTGATTCTGATGTGTCTGGAGACTTGTCTCTGTCCGGAAAGCGGTTGATTGAGGAGCAAACTAATGATCCTGAAATTTGTGTACTAAAGAGGAGAGCCCTTCCTGATAAAGAAATAGACGCAGTTCCAGTTGGGTATTATCTCAAGGATGGTGTGTTGATGCGGAAGTGGCGCCCTCCTGATATCCCTGCCAATGCAGATTGGGCAGTGGTTAGGCAAATTGTTGTTCCGAAGGTCTACAGGAATGAGATCTTAACAATGGCTCATAGTTTACCTTTAGGAGGTCATCTTGGTGTTAACAAGACTGTTGATAAGATCATGAAACACTTCTTTTGGCCTGGGCTTCGGAAAGATGTTTCCAACTTTTGCAAAACCTGTCATACTTGTCAAGTAGTTGGAAAACACCAGTTAGACCCACCTGTAGCTCCATTGCAGCCTATCCCAGCATTTGGGGAGCCATTCTCTAAGGTCATTGTTGATTGTGTTGGTCCATTACCCAAGACTAGATCTGGAAATCAGTACTTGCTGACAATCATGTGTGCATCTACCAGATTCCCTGAAGCCATACCTCTACGTAACATCAAGGCAACTGCAATCTCGAAGGCTTTGATAAAGTTCTTCACGTTGTTTGGCCTTCCCAGGGAAATTCAGTCAGACCAAGGTAGCAATTTCACTTCAGGATTGTTTCAGCAGGTTGTGTATGAACTAGGTGCAAAGCAGATTCTTTATAGTGCCTATCATCCAGAAAGTCAGGGTGCCTTAGAGCAGTTTCATTCCACTCTCAAGACAATGATGAGGACTTATTGTTATGACCATGAGAAAGACTGGGATGAAGGTGTTCATTTGCTGTTGTTTGCAGCTAGAGAAGCAGTGCAGGAGTCTACTGGATTCAGTCCATTTGAGCTAGTGTTTGGTCATGAAGTGAGAGGACCTTTGCTATTATTGAGTGAACAATGGCAAGAGGAAGAGCCGCACATTAGTCTGTTAGACTATGTTAGCAAGTTCAAGGACAGATTGCATGCAGCTTGTGACCTAGCCAAAGAGAACTTGAAATCAAGTCAGGGAAAAATGAAAACTTGGTATGATCATAAGGCTAGAAGCCGTGAGTTTAAACCAGGAGATAAGGTCCTTGTGTTGTTTCCCTTGCAGTCCAATCCATTGCAGGCAAGATTTCATGGTCCTTATGAAATTCTGACAAAACTCAATGATCTCAATTACATTGTGAAGACTCCAGATAGGAGAAAACCAAAACAATTGTGTCACATTAACATGCTGAAGCCTTATCATGACATAAATGCTAGGGTTGCAGCTGTCACTTCAGATTCTCCTATGGTCGAGACGTGTGAAGATGAGGGGGAGTTTCAAGATGATGAACCTGGAATTAAAGCTGAAGTTCTTTCATGTAAATTGTCAAACACTGAAGTGTTGCAAAATCTTGATGTAAAACTCCAGCACTTAGAACCCTCACAGAGAGATCAGTTTGAAAGGTTGATCAAGAAATATGAGGATTTGTTTCCTGATGTTCCAAAGAGAGTTACTATAGCCTGTCATGATGTAGATGTTGGTGATGCCAAACCAATAAAACAGCATCCATACCGGATGAATCCTGAAAAGAGAAAGATTGCTGAGAAAGAGGTTGAGTACATGTTAGAACATGATATTATCAGACCCTCCAACTCAGATTGGAGTTCACCCTGTGTGCTAGTTCCAAAACCTGATGGAAGTACTAGATTCTGTACAGATTATCGCAAAGTCAATGCTGTAACTAGAACTGATGTGTTTCCAATTCCTAGGATTGATGATTGTTTTGATAGAGTAGGCCAAGCAAAGTTTCTGACCAAGATTGATTTATTGAAGGGTTACTGGTGTGTACCTTTAACTGAGAGGGCCAAGAGCATATCTGCTTTTGCCACACCATCTGGGTTGTACCAGTATGAAGTCCTACCCTTTGGCATGAAAAATGCCCCAGCCACGTTCCAAAGGATGATACAATCTACAATCGCCGGATTGCCACACACGGGTGCATACATCGATGACCTGATCACATGGAGTGACTCCTGGGAAGAACATCTAAAAGATGTAGAGACGTTGTTCCAGCGCCTGACCCAGGCTAACCTGACTGTTAACCTGAACAAGAGTGACTTTGGTTGTGCTACTGTCACCTATCTTGGCTACGTCATAGGCCAGGGTAAGGTGGCACCCATAAATGCTAAAGTCCAAGCCATCATGGACTTTCCCGTTCCTGACAACAAAAAAGCTTTGCGCTGTTTCCTTGGAATGATCGAGTACTACCGCAAGTTCTGCAAGAACTTTGCTGAGATTGCTCTCAGTCTAACTAACCAACTGAAGAAAAGCGTAAAGTTCACTTGGGATGAAGCATGCCAGAGAGCCCTCGATCCCCTGAAGTCTCTGCTGTGTCACTTCCCCGTGCTCAAATCTCCTGACTTCAACAAACCGTTCTCCATCACGGTCGATGCTAGCGACCAAGCTTGTGGATCTGTGCTCCTACAGAGAAGTGACTCTGATGACATTGAGCATCCCGTGGCATACTTCTTCAGGAAGTTCAATCGCCACCAAAGGAACTATTCCACAATAGAGAAGGAACTGTTGGCTCTGGTCCTTTCTTTACAACACTTTGAGGTTTATGTTTGTACAGGGGAAAAGCCAATGATTGTGTACACTGACCACAATCCGTTAATGTTTTTGAGTAAGATGAAAAACAAGAATCGGAGATTGTTGAATTGGAGTTTGATTTTACAGGAGTTTGACTTGGAAATTAAGCATGTAAAGGGTACAGACAATGTAATTGCTGATTGCTTATCCCGTGTTTGAATATGTATATATATATCATGTGTTTATTTGAATATTGTATGATATGTATTTATAGACAAGTGTTCACTTCACCATTTTGTATTGAAAAGAAAAATTTTGCCTTTATGAGTCAAAATTTTTCCCTTTTGGAATGGAGGTGTAATGTGAATATAGGCCACTGGATGGCAGTATTTACCTTTTTTTTGCTCAGCTCAGACTGGAGCTATGTTTAGACATGTCCTGGACATGTCTGGGGCAAGTCCCCGAAAATAAAAAAAAAGAGGTCTAAATGTGGGTGGGGTCTGCAAAAGAGTATATAAGGAAAAGAACTGAGACAGTAAAGTAGTAGGAGAAATTGCAAGAAGAAGGATACATGTGACCAGACCTGTCATTCTGTTCAAGACCTGTGAAGTTTTCTTTTGTGGATTTTTGGCCTGTGTTTGAGCATTTTCTTCATCCAGGACATCACCAAGCCAACCCCACAAAAAGGGACTGTAAATATTTCAGTTTTTTCTTATTTATCAATCTTGGTCTTAGTTGTAGAGAGTAGTTGTTGTCTTTGTTAAAAATTAAATGTGTTTTAGTTGTTAAAACTGTGTCTGTCATCCCTTGCTGTTGCTGTTGTGTTGTAATGTAATAACAAATTGGGGCCATAACAGCAGAGACAGCCAAATACCCAGAGATATAAAAAAGAATTAGTGGACAACGTCATTGGCTGGACCAAAGCGCACACGGCAGAATAGCTCCGCTGTATTGTGTATGTACTGTAATGTGAATATAGGCCACTAGATGGCAGTATTTACCTTTTTTTTTGTTAAGCTCAGACTGGAGTCATGTTTAGACATGTCCTGGACATGTCTGGGGCAAGTCTCAGAAAATTAAAAAAAAGAGGTCTAAATGTGGGTGGGGTCTGCAAAAGAGTATATAAGGAAAAGAATTGAGACAGTAAAGTAGTAGGAGAAATTGCAAGAAGAAGGATACATGTGACCAGACCTATCATTTCTGTTCAAGACCTGTTAAGTTTCTTTTGTGGATTTTTCTCACTCAGGACATCACCAAGCCGCCCCACAAAAAGGACTGTAAATATTTCTTTTTGTTTTTGTAATAATTTAATCTTGGTCTTTAGGTTAGTTAGTTGTTATTGTCTTTGTTTAATTAAATGTGTTTGAGTTTTAAAACTGTATCTGTCATCTGTTGCTGTTGCGTTGTAAATCTAATAACAAATTGGGGCCATAACAGTACATAAATGTCCAACGAGGCTCATGTAAACAGTAAACGTGGGTGACAAAAAATGTTATTTTTTGGGTTGGGGGGACTTGTTTTCCGTGTTCTTTTTTTATTTATTCATACTTAAAAAGGATATGAATAAGGAATTGTAAATCAACAACATTTTTGCTCCATTATTTGGCAAAGCTAAAGAATAAGTGCTACGATTGCCGTACCATTTATTTTATCGCTCAGTTAACTACGTTTTCGTTCAGTTCAATGAAAAAGTGTTCGCATTCAGCTGCGCCTGTGAGTCTGACTCAGGTCTATACCTGGAAGAAACTAGTCGTTTTATGCATATGTGAATTTATATGTGTATTTTGAGTATTAAGATTGGAACAACTTCATTCTGAAGTGTTACTGTCTTCAATTAGTCCATCTTTGCCCTGACAAAATGGATAACAGGATGGTAGCTACAGCGTGTTTCCCCCACTGGGATCAATGTAGAAGTCTCAAAAAGTATGAAACCGTGCCAGTTCCAGTTTCCGCGAATAAACTGAAGACTTTTTTGACAAGTAATTTAACTGGCACCTTTTTGCCAGTTATGATAACTGTAATTTCACAATAAGTTTACCACAGAGTTCAGTGCATGTTCAGTGTAACCCACGGTAAAATGCGTGCAGGACTCCACTTACAGTAAAAATGACAAGGAGACAATGCGTTAATTTAACGCTTAAATTCAGTCAGTTTATAACAGCTTAGGAAAACCGAACTTGATTTCGTTGCTTTGTTGCGACTGCTTTGTGCATGGTGCCAACCAGCTTGTCCGGTATACAGGAGTGTATTTGAATGGAAATGCAATGTGACGAGACTGGAAATTTTGTCCCATGTAAGCGAAAATCCATTAGCCTACATAAAATCCAGTATATTCAATGTTTATTTAGTCGAAAAACAGCACAGAAAAAATGGGACTTGAGCTGTTGTCCGGCATGACCGATTTTCCGTTTTATACGAGGAAGGTTTAGGCTATATTCAATAAATATTGAATAGCCTACATCACCACTCCACCCAGCTAACACACGACGAACTGGCGACGTAGCTTTTCGTGCTCATTTGGTACGTTATTGACCGACCATGTGAGAACGGTCTGACAATGTTGTCAGATGGTAATTCAGTAACGTTACTTGACGACATCGAGAATAAGTGGCTTGTCGGTTATTTGGTTACGTCGCCTGCTGGTAATTAAGTTACGAATACTGGCAAACTTGACGACCTTCTCAATACGTCGAGGACACGTCGCTTGTTGGTAATTAAGTTACGAATACTGGCAAACTTGAAGACCCTTTCAATACGTCGAGGACGCGTCGCTTGTTGGCAATTAAGTGACGAATGCTGGCAAGTTGAGGGTAAAATTACGTTTGTGTAAGAATGCGGGAAAGTGGAGTTTTTTTTTTTTTTGAGAAATAATTCATTTAAAAAAGGTACCCTGAGGGAGCTGCCGGGTGGCTCACACGGTTAAGGCACTGCGCTGCAGTGCAGAGGTGATCACCACGTCGCGGGGTCGAACCTCGGCGTACCCACCGGCAGGGGTCGGCAGCTTTTTCAGAGTAGCGCACAATTGGCTATCGCGCTACAGGGTTACAAATTGGGAAGGGACTGCCGGATTTGGGTATTCGATAACAGCTTTGTTCGTTGCTCCAGCGCCTCCTGTTGGCCAGACGGGCGCTCGTCAGGAAGACTCCGGCTTGGTTCATGTCCGGGTATCCTCCGCCCTCACTCTGAACTTGCGAAGATTCAACCAGCGAGTGTATAAGAATCAGTGGCTGACAGGCACGTGCTTCGGAGGAGAGCCGTGAACTGTCTTCACTATCCTGAGTTGGCAGCAAGGGGTCGCATACGAGCAAGCTTTGTACATAGTTCCCCAATTGGGCATTCCAGATTCGGGTGGGATTGGAGATGCCAAATTTATTTTTTAAAAAAAAAGGTACCCTGAATTTACAGCAGTTGGCGGTAATACACACAAGAATGTCAACCGTATAAAACGAAAGAAGAAGAAGAAGTTGAGGGTTATCAGTTTGTCAGTCGTGGAGGAGCAGCGGCGGGAAGTGAAGTTCACTCTCGAGGACAGTGAATCCATAACAAATTTTTTTCTCAACCGTTAAGGACCCTCAACATTTCAGTCAGCTAACGTTAAAGGTAAGTTTCCTTCATCATATTAATAGATATTAATCATTTTGTAGGATATAAATAGTTCAGCAGCTAAAATAACTAATAATTTAGACATCTCTAATTTTTTTTCTTCGTTAGCTGCCTGCTGTAAATATAATTTAAATTTGGAGGGGGAAAAACTTGGATAGCTGATGTTAGCTTGTAGCTTTGTAGCTAACGTTGGCAAACGATTGAAACTTCCATAAGTTAAGTTGTTGCCCCGGAAAAACGTGGTTAATTAATGTTAACATTATTCTAACCACTGATCGATTTTGAAAATTAAGTTTTACGGCAGTCAGTACAAATTAAGTTAGAAAGCTAACGTTAGCTATACTTTCTCAAGCAATCGCGCAACTTGGTCGCACAAACAACAACACTGATTAGCACTGCGCTATAATATCAGTTGTCAAGTGTAGCTAAATTTGAGTGTAGTCCTTATGGGGTAACGTTACGGCGTTACCTCAAGTCATAGTTATGGCAAGTTCGCTGTGCCTTTTGTAATTAGAAATTTACGGTAAATGATGCGAATTAGGCATTATACGGATGCATCTGCGAAAGCCAATATAATTAGCTAGCTGAAATGAAGAGGAGACTCTAATTTCATTGTTGAGATATCTGTCCTCTGCATTGCACAGACTGGCAAAGAAGGATGTGGGGAGCCTGATCAGCGAAATGCTTCACAGCGATGTTTAGAAAGGTGACTGAGAACCTGGTACAGTATTTGCATTCTTTTTGTCCAACACTTATGATGCTGTGATGATTATGTACACAGAAGTCCTTAATTTTAGGGCAGGGCAGGGGCTTTGAGGTCAGGGTTGAATCATTGTTTTAACTAGTAAAATGGGAGTATTCAATGGGAGTGTGTCCTTGTATACAGGCAGGTGAAACAATATCCAGGCTCCTAGTTGGTAGATAAACCCTACTCCTCTCTCTCAGAATTAATGTTTAGAGAAGTTTCGACATAAGTGTCACACGGTCACTGAAGGGGGCTTTGAAGTAGCCTGAAGCTGCACCCCAAACTGCATTCTCAGACTTCACTGCTTAAAAAAATTGAGGAAAAAGTAAAATAATTTCATGCACTGACCTCTTCTGCTGTGTTTGTATTGTTCCTTGCAGAAGATGCAATGCACAGCGCACTCGGTGACAGAAGAGGAGGACGACTTGTAAATGTGTAAACAAAAAAAACTAAACTGAATTAAGAAATTGTGATTTTAGATTTTTTTAGGGATACTCAAGCACCCCTAAATTTCATCTCAGCACCCCAGGATAATGTTAATTATTATAATGAACTGTTATTTTCCAAACTCATGTTAAGCCCTCTTACATTACATTTTGAGAGCTTGTGAGAGATGACAAACCATTACAGGTTCTAAGCAATTTATTTAAATAATTAGAGAACAACAAGAGCAGTATGAAACCTGTTTTGAAGTTAAGTTGGTTTGTGGAACCCCTGGCAAAAATTATGGAAAACCCTCACAGATGATGTACATTCAGCTATTTTACTCCATAGCCAATAAGGGCCAGACAGATTCTTCTTTGTTTTTATGTTCTGCTAGTGTCTTTGTCACAACTGGTAGCATGAGGCGGTACCTGCAGCCCAGTCTGGTTACACAGGTAGTCCAGCTTTTCCAGGACAGCACTTTCATACGTTTAGTTGCTAGACGGTTTGCTGTGTTTCCCAGCGCAGTCTCGAGCGTGGAGGAGATGCCAGGACACCAACCGTTTCACGAGGAGAGCTGGACGGGGCTGTAGAAGGGCATCAACCCAGCAGCAGGACTGTTTCTGCTCCTTTGTGCCAGAAGGAATGGAAGAGCACTGCCAGAGCCCAACAAAATGACCTCCAGCAGGCTACTTGTGCGCATGCTTCTGACCACACTGTCAGAAACAGACTGTGATAGCGGCGTGAGGGCCCTATGTCATCAAGTGGGACCTGAACTCACAGCCCAGCACCATGCAGCTTGATTGGCATTCACTAGAGAACGCTAGAATTGGCAGGATCGGCATTAGCACCCCGTTCTCTTCACAGATGAGAGCAGGTTCACGCTGAGCACATGTGATGGGCGTGAAACCGTCTGCAGACACTGTGGTGAATGTTCTGCTGCTAGTAACATCATCCGGCATAACTGATTTGGCAGTTAATCAGTAATGGTCAGGGGAGGCATATCCTTAGGGTCTTGCACAGCCCTGTAAGTGATTGCCAACGTTACCCTGACTGCTGTTAGACACTGGGGTGAAATCCTTAGAGCGATTGTGTGAACTTATGCTGGGGCAGTGGGTCATGGGTTCCTCCTGGTGCAGGACAATACCTCGCCACATGTGGCATGTAGGCACTACCTGGATGATAAAAGCATTGATACCATAGATTGCCCCTCTCGTTCCTAAGACCTAAACCCAATGGAGCTCCTATGGGATGCTATGTATCAATGCATCCAACGCTGATAAGTACCACAATAAACTGTGCAGGAGCTCACTGATGCCATGATCTAGGTCTGGGAGGAGGTCCCTCAGGACAGCACCGCTGACTCATCAGAAGGATGCCCAGATGCTGTCGGGAGTGTTTTTATTAGTGATGTCCATGTCTTAAAGAATTCAGGCCATAAGAAAAGCCCGGGGTTGAGCAACAAAGTATTAATACTAGATTTGACGACTCCATAATTCTTTCCTCAAATTATAGTGATGCCATATATTTCCTCTACTTGTTTTTGAAAAAATATGCCATTTATTAAAATTAATTTCTTTGCTGTGTGTTTCATGAAGCCTGAATGTTAAGCTAATGAACAAAAATTGTGTGTCCTGTCTGCAATTTGTTGATTTGCTATGAAGAAAACAAGCTGAGTGAACATCCACTGCAGTGATTCCAGAATTGCAGCACGCATGACCTTGCTTGCCATGGCTTTTCTGATCTTCATAGAGCTGGGCTCAGACTACAGGAGATTTAAAGTCCTCACTGATTTGAAATTGTGTTTAGCTCACAGAAAAGGCTCACAAATTGTGTTTAGCTCACAGAACTTTTCTTATTTTTTCTCTCAATTTGCAAAAAAGCTCAAACTGCACATTTGGAAATTTGCAATAAATCATACCTTACAAGTTATGATTAAGGTAATCTTGCCTGAAAGAGTATGCCATGACTCAGATGACCATGGGGACGCAGAAGGCAGATTTTTAAAGGCAAAGATTTTGAGGGAGCGGTTAGGGAAACTGGGCAACACAGTTGTTCTCCAACAGCTGGGGGTGAGAATTTTATGGTCAGTTTTAATTAGGTTTTATAACTTTTGATACTCAGCTAGCCTGTCAGTGGCTAAGGTTTTACCATTGCTGCTTGATACAGTCAGCTCTTAAACCCTGAATGGGATGTTAAAATTTATTTTCTGACAAAATATTCCAGTTCTAAATTCTGAATATTAAAAATGTTTGACATTAGCAGCGCTGCCCTGCTGAGTGTGTGAGCAGTTTGGGAGGAATAAGACTGGATCTGTAAACTCCTTACATTACCAGATAATCTTGGCTGAAGATCATTTCTGACCAAGGTCCCAGGCCAGATTTCTGTGATTGTTGGGGGGGGAGAATCTGGGATACATCAGCCTAAAACTCAAGTAGTCTGAGCCCGGCTTATATTGGTGGGGAATTGTACCTGAAATTAACAGTCAGTTTCAAAACAATTGGTCATACTCTTTCTTTCAGAATATGGTTTCAATGTCTACTGTCAGCTTTGGAGCCACTACAGCTTCACACTGAACTGCACCAGGGGCATCATTTATAAATGGTGCGTAGGCACAAAAATGATTACGTCACTTTCTTTGCAGATTTCTGATTTACAAAAACAAACTTGACCTGATAAAAAGAGAAATTATTAAGACTATGCGCAATGTAAATGAATTCCAAGTCCATCCCGATTAAATAAATGAAAATTCCATGCAGTTTATTTTACCAATAGGTTTATAAATTGGCTTATTGTCCACAAAATGTCATTTTTGTTTTTTTGTGCGTACATATTACTTAGATATGAAATTCTCACAAATTTTTATAAATAAGGCCCCTGATCCTTTTCTTTTTTGGAAAGTTACAGTTTTCATGATTGAGTCTTTGCCTCAAGTTTCATGAACTGACCGGGCATCCCCTCTGAAACTGGTAAATTCTACTGAAATCTGTGATAGCTCATTCTGATCCTTTATTATTATACACTGCAATACACCACCCAACTAATCAGGTTACTTTTGAAAGTAAGATTGTATACCTAACTGAACTGATGTTTGCCTTAGTGAAAAAGGAAAGTGTTGGATACTTCTGCGGAGACTATATTCCATTTGTAATGCTAATAAAATAGTTTGTGGTGCAAAATGCATGTTTCTGTCTTGTAATTCATTAAACTACTATTATTGTCAATTAAAATGTTATATACTGTTTAAAATAGACTTAATGTATACAGTTCATATAAAATTTATATTCATGTATTAATTATCATCAATTCAAATGTCTGACTTAGCAGGGGGTTTAACAGTTTTACGACGCACATTATGCATGTAATATCCTGAGCCACCCGAAATGGGAATTCCTGGACAGAAGAAGTTTTGTGGCAAATTAAATTGTTTTTTAACAGACTGGCAATGTTTGTCTTCTCAGTTGAGCAGGGTTAAGCATGTGCCAATTTAAGCCAAGTTGATTGTCTTTTATTATTATTTTTGCATGCTAGTAGGCCTGTTAAGTCGTGCAGGGCAAATGCTAATTACAGCACGAGAAATCCAACCAATGAGCATAAGGAAGGAAGAGCAAGTGCAAGCATCGCGGTCGCAATAAGGTACTACTAGGTTACCAACTGGCGACCTTTAATAAATTACGTTGCCACAACGTGCAGAAGACGAACTGACAACGCCACGACATATCTAGGAATTTCACTTTTCCGGTTGTCACGACGTAAGTAGTTACGTTGCCACGACGAATCTAAGGTCGTCCGGTTACGTTGTCACGACGTCTTGGAGATGTAAGTGTGTTAGCTGGGATGTTTGTCTACTTCTAAATCTCACCTCCTGCTCAATCTGCTGTAAAGGAAAGATGTAACTCACACCTGCGCAGATAGGATGCAGTGATCAGAAAACGGGTTACTGGTATTTATCATGTATACAGGGATATGTATAACCGCGTTTCTCCGTGTTCCATGTAAACATCATATCCCGGTTATGCTCAAAGCCGGGATAAGCCTCAAAACTGGGATACTAAAGACCTTGTAAACGCAGTTTCTGTTTAAGCTCCGCTCAATAAAGCGAGTCGACATTGGCGCGAGACAATGTACAATGCCTCCGTGTCTGACAGCCAAAAAAAAGAGGACGATTAGAACAGATTGATAATGAAATAATGAATAAAAAGAACATTTTAACAACAGAACATCCAACGAACACTGCGGTCTTGATCGTGCATTCGATAATTTATTCACAATGTCAATGGTCATGGAATTGATTTGCTCTCTGATTGCAAGCACTATTTTATCTCTGCTGTGGAAATAAAGCGTGAATATGTTCGATCCATCTGACTAATTCAAAAGAAAGACCAAATAAAGACTGTTGTCCATCTTCAAAGGAAGAAAACAGACGAAAAAAAAGACCAAGAAAAGTCGATAGCTCTTTGCATTGATTTAGACTGTAATCAGTCGTGCGAAAAATTTGTTTCGCGTCCAGTGTGCTTCACTGTGCTTCGGCTTCTGAAACCTATTAGTGAAATGATTAGCCAAAAAGCACTGTTAATTAGTCAAATAACTTTACCCCTAGTCACTTTTTTTATCTGATGTCCAGTTGCGAGGGTCTCTAATACCACTCGATTTATTGTAGGTTTTGTTGCACCGTTGTTGTATTATTTTGATCATGCTTTTACTGACAACCATGTGCTGTTAAATGTCCTGTCTGACCATGTGCTTTCCTCTGTCCTTTCTGACTTAGGCCCGGGCCACACTGCCTGCAGTTGCAATGCTAATTCCGCAAGCGGAGCACTGCAACTGCTTGTTGCATGCAGCTCGGTCACACTGCCTGCGTATCTTCAGCGGGCTCCTCCTTCCAACTCTGTCTCTACTCGACTTTGCCCAAGAAATCACGATAAAATAATATTTTGTCTCGCATCGTTATAGTTTACTACACGTGATTTATATTTTATATTGACAGTGGGGGAAACATGCTTGAGCGTATCATACAAACAATCTAATTACACGATCATATTACAATACACAGCAAACCCTTCTGAATTGGTCTTGCTCTTTCCGAAGGTAATTTCGGGGTAGCAGGAGGGTGTCGGTATGTGGAATGTGCTTTCAAAAGTTATCTAATTTACATTAGTCGAGGCTGAAATTATTCGTTGAGGCTAGGCGCTGAACGACCATGAAAGGAACAAGACAATTCAGAAACTGACTGATGTGCTGTAAGTTCGTCTGGCATTTATATCCAAAGGATGTTTTATAGGTCTATGCTGTATCCAGCTTAGTTTATTTTCTCTCTTCACAGGTGGAAACCTAAACTTGCTGATACAAATGGTAAGTCGTAGGCTATGTAGGTTCAGCAATTGCGTGGGTGTGATGGCCAGAGTGAGAGATACGGAAAAGTACTCCTCTGATACTCTTTAATCATCAACATAATAAGCTATGTTCATTGGCTTGGCACTGCCATTAATGGCATATTCCTGCAAAATCTAGACATCTAAATCCAAAATAAAACGGGCAATGTCATATTAAAGTTTTTTTTTTAAATAAGTTAAGAATGACTTCTCCATATATTCACTTTAATGACAGCAGCCTACGACGAAAGTCGCGAATTTCCCACTACGTTTCAAAATTTCACGAAGCATTGCTGAATTGAGCGGAAGGGATTATGTCCATATAAAAGGGCTTTTAATATGATAAACATGCCGGAAGTGTTGTTACATTTTTTTTTTGTCTGCTTCATGATTGCAACACACGCGCATCCTCGGCAATTTAGCGAAATTCATGTATTTATGGCGATGTGACTGTTTCTGACAATCGTTTTCAGCTCTGCTTTGCCTTTCTCTGCATGCGTAGTGCGGAAAAATTTCGGCAAGAGTCCAAATCTATATTTTCCGCAAGGTAGCAGTACAGTTTTTGCATGGTGAGTCGCACAGCTTCTGCATGCAGTTTGGCTGCTTTCATTGAATAACATGGGAACCGAAACGAAAATACGCATGCGATGTGCGGAATAGGCATCCCAGCTGCAGGCAGTGTGGCCTGGGCCTTAGCCTCGCCTTCCTTGTTTTCTGTGCTGGCAGCATGCTTTTTTTTCACGTTACGACGCGATCCATTCAAACCAACTAACAGCTGCATAGTTTATCGGCTCCAGCATGAGCTGGTGGGTGGAGTATTCCATCCAAATAAGGATACAGTAGGCTACACGCGGTTCGTTTCACGCTTCTTCATGACGTTCCTGGAGCTTGCGCCCCGTACGGGAGACGGAGTGTGGTACGCGGAGTCGGAGAGCCAGAGTCGGCTTGTGAGTTGTGTTTTCTTGGCCGACTCTATATTATATATTTAAACCCCGCCCAAATAATATTGCTGATTTGCGCAAATCTCGTGACCCCACTTTTGAAAGGTCTTCGTCAAATTTATTGTCAAATGTGACTGACAGATTGTCAAACTGCAAGAGAGATTGTCAATTGCGAATTGACAAACGGTAACGCAAGCCCTGTATAAAGGTTTTAGACCTACATATGCTCCCCTCCAGATGACATCTACTCCAAGGAAGGCCTTGTGTATTTCAGTAGGACAATACAAAACCATATACTGCTGCTATTTGAACAGCATGGCTTTGTAGTAGAAGAGTCCGTGTGCTGAACTGGCCTGCCTGCAGTCCTGATCTTTCATCAATTGAGAACATTTGGCGAATAATTAAACGTAAAGTCCACCAAAGGAGACCCAAAACTCTCCAGCAGCTGAAAGCCTGTATTAAACAAGAGTGGGATCAAATTCCAATGGCTAAATTAAAGAAACTTGTCTCTTCAATGCCCAGACGCCTTCACTCTGCGTTAAAAAGAAGAGAGGGATGCTACACCATGGCAAACAGCTCCTGTCCTAACTTTTTTGAGGCCTGTATCAGCCACCAAATTTGAAATGAGCTCATTTCATGGATAAAATTGTAAAATTTCTCAGTTTCAACATTTGCTTTGTTATGTCTGTTCTATTGTGAATAAAATACTGGCTGGGGTGATTTGAAAGTCAATGGCCCTTATTTATCAAACTTGCGTATGATCTGGTTTATATTCTGGTGTAAATTTCAGCGTTCGCCAGGTGTCACTTCTGGTTTACTAAAAGTGTGTAAATTGCTGATTTTGGTGTAGAACTGGCGTAGCGTTGAGAAATCTAGCGGCTGAAACCACTGTAATTTACATGACACGCCCCTATAAATTCTACCCACTTTACCACATGGACTCTCGAAAGACGGCAAAGAAGAGGAGGAAATATAAATTATCACATCCGAGGAGGAGAAAAACAAAGTAATTTTATTTGGAAGCATAGGCGTGCACAGATAGACGCTAGGTGGTGCTACAGCACTTGCCTCTTTGCCCTTTATCAATGAAAGTGCCCTTTTGAAACTTCGTTTTTTTTTAAAATTATTATTATTAACACTTTAGTGGGGCCAATGTTGAAATGATCTTTTAGAAAAGCTGTCTGATTAAAAACTACTGAAAAAAATGCCCCGAAATGGGCCACCTCCTCACAAGCTTCCGATCTCTCTTCCTTTGTCACGTGAACACGCGCGCAGTGTATATGCGCTCACAGAGATATAAGTAAACTAGAGTGGACGCCGCGTGGGCTGGGCCAAAGCGCTGACGGCAGAATAGCCGCCTCGGAAGTGACAGGATTGTCCACTCTAGTTTTCTTATATCTCTGTGGATGCGCTGCTGGAGCAAATCAGCTGAGCGACTGGAAGCCACAGTCTTGTGCCCCGCCAGCCAGGTAACACACAGATCAAGTGAAATCGTACAGCCCAACCTGTAATCATTTTGTTGTGCAGTAGCATGTCTCCTACACAGTGATGGTCCGTCGGCAGAAACACAGGGCCAGCCATAACCTCACCTTTCACTTCTTAATGACAGACACCTCTCGCAGCTTACTTCCCCGATTAGCAACCGTTGCTCAGACTGATTGGAGGAACAGACGAGAATCTAACTTGTTTTTGAAAGCCTTGCTATACATTGCAGTACGAAATTATACGGCGTTCAACTTACTTCCGCACACCAATGGCTACGGAAAAAATATCAATAGCCTTCGTCTTTATAATTTCCGAATTTGCGTAAATTAATTCGCGACTTTCATTGAGGAATTAGCCATGAGAATCCATTCTGTATACTCTGAATGTGACAGCCAAAGTGCGTTGTTAGGTAAGAAGCACCGCTGAGTGAAGGCGAAAATAATTGCGAAAGTATAAGTCCGCGAAAGTTTCGGATTTTTTGCAGATTGTCGTCCTTGCGGATTCACATCAATTATATCAACATAGCCAACAGGCAATCGCTTTGTAATTAGCATTTCTTAATCATTACGTGTCACGCATTGGTGGTAGCTATTCTGTTAATTAACTGTTTGATTGTTAATCAATCAAACCTGATCGCAAACAGTTTAAGAGCAATTATCCGGGAAAGGGTGATGTTACTGAAGGCCTTCCTGGCATCTGACGGTACGCCACTGCTCATACCGCACCAAACAACTGAGCATTTTTTAGCCGACTGGTCACCTGATTAGCTAGTATCCCAATGCTATATCCCAAATCAATGATAGATAACGTGAGGACAACCACCACAAAGAATGTCGGTCGACTTTGCAAATCTATCTGTTAAGCTGAACGTTTTTTTCTTTTGTGTAGGTTTTGTTAGGCAACATAAATGAACACATAAAGAAGAATCAGGCAGTTCCCCATTGCCTGAGAGAAATATCCCCATAAAGGCTCATGTGCCTTCTTGTAATGAATGACAGTAGTCATGAATTGCATTGAACATGTGGGTGTAATGTTTATTTTATTTTTTTAATCTCACACTATAATAACATGTTCCACGAGTGCAAAAAAGTGCCCTCCCCCTCCCCCCTGAGCACTTGCCCCCCATAATGTCTGTGCACGCCACTGTTTGGAAACCTTAAGAGTGACATAAAGGGAGCCCAGAAGACTGCAGTTTGGAAAATTACCACTGCTGCGTTAAATACTGTTGGGGTGGAAAGCCAGAGTGCAGCAGACGTTTGATTTAATTCATTAAAAAAACAAAGTGACTATTGCTCTTATTTAAATGCGTCCAAGCTAAAAAATTGATTGAAATTCACGTTAGACGCACTTATAAGTGTGGGTAAGATGCACATTTTTCCATTGCCCACGCTTATTGTAGTGTGTGCAAAGCTAAAAATTTGTTGTCTTGGCCAAACTTATTTTAATCGGCACTTTCTATAAGCGGCACTGGAGTGGTCATCAACTGGCGTACTATTAAGTGTGGCCAAGAAAAAAATTCAGCTTTGGCTACACATATGCGTGAATAACATCCGCCTTAATAAATTCAATTCATAGATCCGTGATATTTCATGTTTTTGCATAGCCTACATAATTGACAATCCAAACGCTTAAAATGAAGGTTAAAAAAAAAAAAAAGTGGTCCGATTTTAAGATCGCCACCAAAGAAACGACCGGTGGAGACCGACCGGTGGAGGCCAACCAGAAGCAAACTTCCAGCTGTCACCTTTCAAGGAGCACTTGGCAGCAGGGCTCCTCTCCATCGTGGGAATACGAGGCGGTGGGGACACGGGTAAGTCCCCACCGCCTCGATCGGAGCTGCATGAGGGTAATTGTTAAAATGGAGTCTGCAGAGATCACTCTTCATTGTACTTTTATTAGTATTACTCCAGGACATTGGGTGCCGCACAAAACAACCAGCCACTCGTCACTTTCCCTGAGAAGATCTTCTCTGTGCTGAAAGTTCCTCTCACATCAGACAGAAGCTTATACCTCTCACAATAGATCTGCCAATGTGATTCACGGTCAAAGTGTCTGTAAACCTACAGTATATATACTGAGCAACAAAAGAAATGCAAGTTAGCTAGTTAGTTATGTTGGTCTACTCAGTCAAAGTGACCGCAAAATAAAAAAAGTTTGATTAAACGAGTGTAAATGTGCACACGCTAGTAATAAATTAGATTTTCAAAAATAATCATGCGCAAACTTATTTTCCAGTCTGTTTTATTTAACTTGCGTTTCTTTTGTTGCTCAGTATATATCTGACTGGATGAGCATCTGACATACAACAATGCATATCTGCCAAACCACGCATTGTGCTTAATCAAATTGATTGTAACTATCAGTCGTCTGGCCTGACAAGCAGGTTGTCTCGAAATGTAAGTTTAATTAATTTCTCAACACAGGTGTCTTATTTGTTTCCTTATTCATTCATTGATTCATGTAGCCTATTTACTTTTGTATCTATATAGCCTATTCATTCATTGTACTAATAACAGCAACAACAGCATGACGTCCGCATGGCTGCATATGGTTTATTACTCATTTTGACAGCTGAACTCATTCCTGTTGTTCGCTGGTTTCAAATCTGTGTACACCTGGTCAGACCTGGCGTGAGATTTTTGCGGACCGTTCGCTCACATTCAGATTGATAAATGCAGATCCTTGTGGGATATTTGGCGTGTACCCATTTCTTTGGAGTACGGACGTTTGATTATTGAGGGCCATTGCATTTTGATTTTATTCACAATTTACACTTTGCCCCAACTACTTTGGAATTAGGGTTATACAGTAATAAATTGTTTATTTAAATACTACCCAAATACATAGTCATAAATAACCACAAATATATAACTATACTTGCTATTTCACACTAAAAAACCCTCCCAACTGTTAACTTCTTATCTCTGAAGTAAAGTTTTAAAAGTTGACATTTCCCCTTCATTTAATGTATTACTGTCTTTATAAGACTCCTCAGTGGTCGCAAGCACCTTTGTAAACAGTAGATGCGAACCAGCTTACCTCAGAACACCAATGGAAAAGACAGAAACGACTCAAAATCATTCAGCACAAGATCAAACATAAATACAAACATCTTTCAGAAAATTTTCCATTACGAAACCGAGAATCTACCCTACTGCACCCTTGTGGCGACTCATGAAAGCAAGCATTCTGAACACTGAACATTTTGAGTATTTTGAAGGTATGTATTTGTATTTTACTTTCTTTTAATGGGTTGTCTGTAAAGAAAACCTGTTTAGTGAAATAATCACCTGTTAAAAATACTTGATACTTAATACCTGAGAGAAAGAGTTAATTCAAAGAAAGAAACAGATATAAAATAAAACAAGTGTTTGCCACTAACATGGTAATATCCCCCACCACCTCAATTTTATGTGTCTGTACGGACATACATACGGACGGACGGAGCCCAATGCTATATCCCCCGCTTCACGCTAATCGTGCGGGAGGGGATAATTAAATAGCTGGGTTTGTAAATCAGCCATTTGCCTTTTCAGGTCTTGGATCTCAAAAGAATTAATAGGCAATGGTGATGTGATTCATTCCTCATACTTTGCACAGATACCGTGATGGTGGGGTGACACTCTTGGCCAGGGCTGCCCAACCCTGTTCCTGGAGATCTACCATCCTAAAGGTTATCACTCCAACCAAAGCAAACCACACCTGCTTTCCCAGTGAGAGATCTTGACGAGCTGCTAATGAGCTGAATTAGGTGTGTTAAATTATGGTTGGAGTAGAAACCTACAGGATGGTAGCTCTCCAGGAACAGGGTTGGGCAGCCCTGCTCTAGGCTTTGAGGCACTGAGGTGGTGTTTCATGCAGGAAGCCTTGGATGCTCGCCTGTCTTCTGCTGTGCGGAGCAACAGGAGCAGCTCTGCAACGGTAGGAGGGCTGTGTTTTTTCTGCTCCAGCTGCAGTGCAGGTATTAAGGCGTTATCTCAGCAGCCCTTGAAGAACTGTCTGAGAAGCTGCCTGTCAAGCTCACTTGCAGTGAACCCCTCCCCCTCCTGATGGTGGTGTTCAGCAACACTTTCAGCCACTGAAGATAACCCAAAGGTTTCTCACCATTGTCTTGCATGTTGCTGAGATACATTTCAAACAAGTGGATTGACATCACAGGTTTTCAGAACTGGTTGTGTTGCGTTGGATGGGGCTGGTGCTGGAGCCCAGTCATGGTCTGGTGGGATAAATTTTTTTCTTTCTCATAGTTGTCATGGCAAAATCTTAAAGCGAATTTCCAGCGGAACCCTCCTGTAAAAACAAGGATGAAAATCATGCTGGTTTTTCTAACAGGGAATGCATGGAAACCGTATTTTCCTTTTTGTGCCCAGGGCTCACCGATGGGCAAGACAAAATTTCAACGCACACCTAAATTCATATTAATGCAAAATAGCCTCTAAAACACGTGTTTCCATTCTTATCATTCTGTAAATTTTAATTTTATCTAATTATGCTAAATAAAGTGTGCAAACAACTGTATATTATTCATGAAATATTTGTTTGAAAATTATTCAAGGATTCACATTGTAAAATTGCATCAACGCAGCAATACAGCCATTCAAACCAGGCTAATCACAAATCGCGATCTCTTCAGTTGCAGTCAGATGCTCAATTTATCGTGTAAAAGTAGCAAAATTAATAATTTTCTCCAAAAAAATCAATTTTTATAAAAACCCTCTCGTCCTCTTTCTTCCCACAGTTACTGAAGCACCCCATCCCATGGTACATAAGCACAGCGGTCTGCATTGTGTGCTACCATATTTTTAAGTGTGTTCTCTGTTTCTTTCCAGAGATTAGCACACTATTTGTATTTTCTAAAGGACTTTTCTGAAAGTGGAATGACTCTGTTGTTAGCTACAATGACATGCATGCAACGAATTCCAGACGTTGTCCCTTCTGAATCATCGGTAAAATGGGATGTTTGGAGTTTGTTCATTTGTCAGTTTCCGGTACAAGTAACGGATAGATGTCAATGGAATACCTTTTTTTATTAAAAAGGCAGGGGCTATTCTACCCTTAGCAAGGTGAATTGGAGAAAGCGATCGGCTATCTGCCCTGCAGTGGGGTGGAAGAGAGAAGCAGTTCTGCTATTTGTACCACAGCGGAACGGATAAGAGAAGCACTTCTGCTAATTTCCCGACAGCTGGGCCCATAAAAGTGCATTTCTACTGACACAGAACCAGCATGGAGCCAGTTCCCAAACCTAATTTTAAACCTTTCCATGCATTTCGACCAAAAATACATTGGTTCGGAACCCAAGAAGTTGGTTCCCAGCCGGTAACAAAAAATTGCAGGTTCTTTCACTGGACTGTGATGACGATAGCCACAGCATTGATTTGTTGACATGGGTCAGCGGAAACAATTCCGTATCCAGCCTCCACTTTTTCGACTTTTTATTTGCCAGTATGATTTCAAAAGATGGCGCCAATGTATGTTGGGGGTTTTATTAGTGAGAAAAGGGTTAGAATTAAATATTAATGTTTAATATTCCAAATGCATGCGCTGCGTATGCCCTGGCAACCCGGTGTGTAATCCATAACATGGCTGTCGCCATCGTGTCATATTACCAGTAATCTCACCAGGATTTTTTTGCAGCATAGGCTCAATGATCGGCCGGGTGTCTGGGGGCGGCCTAGGCCCCCTGCGGGGTCCAGGTGTTGTGCCCCCATGGGTGACCCAGGGAGCTTGAAGCTCTGGCATTTTTGCAAATTCGGAGGTTATTTTTCAATTTTGGCAATGATATCTTGGCAGTTAATAACCTCTTGCACAGGGTCTTGACCCAATATTCAAGTTCTAGGAAACTCACAGCAAGAGAACTTAACTTCACGAACCCCGTCTGTATAATTGTTCAACTCAACACCAAGGATGATCTGGCAATCGGTTCTGCTCTTCTTATTGTTTCTAGAGTCAGGCAAATCCATTCTGAGTCCTCCCATCTTTTTCTTTGCGTACCAAGTTAATTTTTGGAAACAAGGACCCTATTCTAAGTGTGATCTGGTCTGAGGGCCTGCAAGTGCAACCAGTAATATTGAATGCAAGACAGTGTTGCAGAAAGCCCACTGAACTTTATTTTTCTGAAGAATGCAAAGAGGTTCTCACCATTACAATGTACAGACAGAGCATAAGAAAATGATGTCTGACTGACTATTCACTAAATCAAATGGTGAAAAGTTTTACTATTACAAATTGTGACAAATATACAACTGCACTAATGCCCTTTTATCTTTACTTTAAATCATTACCTATTGTAACAATTTGCTAACAACTCACATTCAGGCGCCAGGGTGAAATACGCTGCAATACTCCCACGCTTGGATGCTGACGTTTCCAAAGTAATCGCCAATAAAATGCACTTAGCCGCTGTCCTACGCCTTCTGCAGGCCGCACAGAACATGAAAAAAAGTTCACAAACTCTAACCATTCTGTACCGATGCAATGTTGTGGCAAAGTTCCGAAAACGGAATCAAATCTCTCTGCAGAAAGTTCGCTGTTGAATGACTTACGCAGCATATATCAAATTTGACTCCGCCTGTGAAAACCCGGGGAAAGTCAGATTTTGGCAATGTACAGTTTCAAGCGAAGTCATTCTACATCACGTAAGGAATATTCTGTGAAAAAAATCTAACCTATATCTCTAATATTGACTGAGGTGGCCTGACGTGTTCAAACTTGCTTGCCAGCAGCTATTTGATCTGCTCCAGCCCTATGGCTGAAGCTAAGCAGGTGTGGGCTTGCCTACTACTTGGATGGGAGACCACCGAGGAAAACCAAGTTGCTGCTGGAAGAGGTGTTGGTGGGCCAGTAGGTAGCAGTCTTCCCTCTGGTGGAATAATCCCAAATGCCCCAGTGCAGTGACGGGGGACACTGTACTGAAGGAGATGCCGTCTTTTGGATGAGATGTTAAACCGAGGTCCTGACTCACTGGTCATTAAAGATCCTATGACGCTCTTTGATAAGAGTAGGGGGTTCCCTGGTGTCATGGCTAAAGTCACAACCTGGCTCTTTCGACCTGCCACCTAATCATCCCCTGATCCAATTGGCTGTGCAAATTGCCCTCTCCCTCCCCACCTCAACCCCCAGGGCTCCCTTGAAAAAGAGATTTCAATCTCAACGGGACTTCCCTGGTTAAAACAAGGGTTTAAAAAAAAACTAGGCTAGTTAGCTTCACAAGACGTTCATCTTTAAAAGTTATAGATTATTATGTCAGAAATTTCCGAAGTGATGCGATGCAATCCATGCAGAAATCCTCGCAACTCCTTTGCCACACAATGACCGTCTTTACAATGGTACGCTTTAATGTTATCGTCTACTTTCATTTTCAATGGTAGAAAAGACGTTCCTAAACTGAATGACAATCAAATTATTGGGTGTTTATCCGCCAAAGGTAAATTAAATGCTGATTGAAACCACAGTTAAATGAGTCTTGTACTTTTGTAGAAACCAACTTCTGTCAAAAAATGCAAACGTTATGTCAATAAATAAATTTTAATATGTGCGATGTTAGAAATTAATTTTTGAACACTATCTTTCAAAAAGTTGCCATGGTTTGGCTCACATACAGCCAAGGTGCGTGTCTTGCACATGACTTTGCATTATTGGGCCGCTACGTTCACTGAAAAACAGTGTAGCGTCCCCAGTCACAGCATGTCGACCCAAATTGACAGCTTAGCAGGCCGCTGAAATTCGCTGGCGAATTAATTGATGAATGAAAGCAGTTCATTACACGCTTACTCATCTCACCTGGTGTTTTAGGTTTAAATAGGGTGGAGAAAACCAAACCCAGCACCCTGTGGCTCTCCAGGACCAGGGCTTGTTACCCCCTATAAACGTTTATCTTTACTTTGAACCTCTACTTTGTCTGGATTACAACTATGGTAAATGTCCAACTACATTGACAAATCTTGGTTTCTACATAGACTTCTGTCATAACCTGCATGTCTGTTTAATTGGCTCTAGGAATCTTGTGGGTAGTTCCTGGTGATTGATTGATTGGCTTATTCCCTCAGTGCAGGAGTATTGCTAACAGCACAGGGTGTGCTGAGTTTGGCTTTCTCCACCTTATTTATACCGAAGACACCAGGTGAGATGAATTAAGTGTGTAATCAACTGCTTTCATTCATCAATTAAGTGCTGAGCAACGTGTAAATCCAGCAGACACTGCGGATCTCCAGGACCAGGGTTGACGACCACTGGGATAGACAAAATAATCTGTAATAACAGGACAAACACTCGCCAGTAATCCAAGTGCTCCGTCTTCTTGTGTTGCTCGATATAGATGTCAGTCCACCTTTGTGTGCAGTGCCATATCACACACAATGTTGACATGCTTACAGCGGTTCCGCTCAGAACTTGTGGAAACATGGGCTGCTTCGCTGAAGGTTCGCTCCAAAGAACCAAAGTTCAGAGCATGTTGAACCGAACTGGTTCCAAACCAGGACCATTGTCAGACGAAATGCACTACAAGAAATTTCATTTCATAATCCGCCTGCTCTTTTGACTTTTGCGTCGAAATGCTGCAGTGCGAATGGCCACTTCCTTTATTTTGCAGTAAATACTGTGCTTAGGAGGATGTGATTACATTTTGGTGAAGATCCCACATTCTAGAAATTCCAAAAGAATTTCTGGTTGAGTCCCAGCATACATCTTTGAAAGTTATTACCGCTGAGAGTTCCTTCGGTTTCGTTCCGCTAAACTTGGCTCGATATCAAGGAGAGAGATTGGCTTGATAACACATTCCATTTTCAAAATAAGGAGAAAGAATGTTTGGAAAAGACCGTTACCTTCTTGAAATCAAAGTGCAAGCTTCACGGATCCCGTTTGACACTAATAATGAGGAGCTAGCCAGCTTGCTGACTAATTTTTAAAATTTTTTAAAACATTTTATTTTACATAAGATGTACAAAACCCAAAACCAGTGAAGTTGGCACGTTATGTAAATCGTAGATAAAAACAGAATACAATGATTTGCAAATCCTTTTCAACTTATATTCAATTGAATACACTGCAAAGACAAGATGTTTAATGTTCAGAGAACATTAAAGAAAAACTTAGAGAAACTTAATTTTTTTTTTTTGCAAATAATCATTAACTTAGAATTTAAAGGGAGCAACACATTGCAAAAAAGTTGGCACAGGGGCCTTTTTACCACTGTGTTCCATAGCCTTTTCTTTTAACGACACTCAGTAAACGTTTGGGAACTGAGACCAATTTTTGAAGCTTTTCAGGTGGAACTCTTTCCCATTCTTGCTTGATGTACAGCTTAAGTTGTTCAACAGTCCGGGTCTCCGTTGTCATAATTTACGCTTCATAATCCGCCACACATTTTCAATGGGAGACAGGTCTGGACTACAGGCAGGCCAGTCTAGTACCCACACTCTTTTACTACGGAGCCATGCTGTTGTAACACGTGCAGAATGTGGCTTGGCATTGTCTTGCTGAAATAAGCAGGGACGTCCATGAAAAAGATGTTGCTTGGAAGGCAACATATGTTGCTCCAAATCCTGTATGTACCTTTCAGCATTAATGGTGCCTTCACATATGTGTAAGTTGCCCATGCCTTGGGCACTAATACACCCCCATACCATCACAGATGCTGGCTTTTGAACTTTGCGCCTATAACAGTCAAGATGGTTCTTTTCCTCTTTGGTCCGGAGGACACGACGTCCACAGTTTCCAAAAACAATTTGAAATATGGACTCGTCAGACCACAGAACACTTTTCCACTTTGCATCAGTCCATCTTAGATGAGCTTGGGCCCAGCGAAGCCGGCGGCGTTTCTGGGTGCTGTTGATAAATGGCTATCGCTTTGCATTGTAGAGTTTTTGTTGTGTTGCGATTAGGAACCAGATGCGAGAACAGAGGCAGATGCAGCGTAGGACAGTCTTGATACTCTGGTTGGCCCGCTCGGTCTGGCCATTAGTTTGGGGGTGAAAACCTGAGGATAGGCTAACTGAGATGCCGAGTGATTTGCAAAATGACTTCCAAAATTTGGCTGTGAATTGTGGACCGCGATCAGAAGTGATGTCAGTAGGGATGCCGGGTAATCTGATAACATGTTGGATGATGAGGTTGACAGTTTCTTGTGTGGATGGTAGTTAAATGAGGGGGACAAAATGAACAGCCTTGGAAAAACGATCGACAATGGTGAGGATTGTGGTGAAGTGATTGGAAGGGGGTAGACCAGTAATAAAGTCTAGTGCTATGTGTGACCAGGGGCGGTGTGGAGTGGGTAGTGGTTGCAGTAGCCCGTGAGGAGGTTAGTGTGATACCTTGGCTTGGGCGCAGACCGAGCAGGCGGAGACAAACTTCGGGACGTCGTTTCTAATCTCAGGCCACCAGAACCGTTGTGTGATGAAATCCAACATCCGCTTGTTTCCGGGATGGCAAAAGAGGCTGGACGCGTGTCCTCAATCCAGGACTCGGGAGCGCAGGTGGGCAGGAACAAACAGACAATGGTCTGGACAAGCGCTTGGGGTGGCAGAATCATTACTAGTATTCTTAACTTCAGATTCAATGTCCAATAAAAGAGCATTGATGAATGTCTCCCTGGGGAGAATGGTGTCTGGATTAACTTGGTCTTTCTCAGTTTCAAAACATCGTGACAGGGCATCAGGTTTGACATTTTTACTTCCAGGACGATAAGCAAGGTGAAAGTTGAAATGTGAGGAGAACAGGGCCCACCTGGCTTGTCTAGGGTTCAGTCACTTGGCCGTCTGGAGGTACTCCAAATTTTTATGGTCAGTCCAGACCAAAAAAGACCAGCCACTGCCTCCACTCCTCAAGTGCCAACTTTACCGCCAATAGTTCCCGGTTCCCGATGTCGTAGTTTTGTTCTGCAGGGCATAATCGTCTGGAGAAGTAGGCACATGGATGAATCTTGTCGTCCTAGGAGGACCTCTGGGAAAGGACAGCTCCTACTCCAACATTGGAGGCGTCCACCTCCACCACGAACTGGAGTTTGGGGTCAGGACTGGTTAGTATGGGTGCAGAAGTAAATCGTGACTTGAGCGAACAAAAGGCTTCTTCTGCTGACTTGGACCATTGATATTTTATCTTGGGTGAGGTGAGGGCAGTGAGAGGAGCAGCAACTGAACTATAATTTCTAATGAACCGGCGGTAAAAGTTGGCAAAACCCAGGAAACGTTGGAGGGACTTACGGTCATGAGGAACGGGCCAGCTGGTGACCGCTTCAACTTTGACAGGGTCCATTTGAATAGAGTCAGGGCTGATGACATATCCCAGGGATCACACTTTTCGGCCTTGACGAACAGTCGATTCTCCAGCAATCGGCCAAGAACTCGTCTCACATGTTGGGTGTGTTCTTCCTTTGACTTGGAAAAGATCAGTATGTCGTCAAGGTAAATGAACATAAATCTGTTTATCATATCACGTAAGACATCATTCACTAGGTTTTGAAACACAGCTGGAGCATTAGTGAGCCCGAACGGAAGAACCAGATACTCCCAGTACCCTGTGGGCGTATTAAAAGCCGTCTTCCACTCATCCCCCTCACGAATACGCACTAGATAATAAGCGTTGCGTAAATCCAGCTTGGTGAACACTTTGGCCCCTTGAAGCAGGTCAAAGGCAGAGTTCATGAGGGGGAGAGGGTACCTGTTCTTCACTGTGATATCATTGAGGCCTCAGTAGTCAATACAGGGGCGTAGAGAGCCATCCTTTTTCCTCACAAAGATGAATCCTGCCCCAGCTGGCGATGAGGACGGGCGAAAAATTCCAGCAGCGAGTGATTCCGAGAGATATTTTTCCATAGCTTGAGTCTCGGGGCGTGACAGGGAGAAAAGGCGCCCCCTAGCTGGCATGGTTCCCGGCCTGAGCTCGATGCCGCAGTCGTAAATTTGGTGCGGAGGGAGACTGATAGCCCGAGACTTGGAAAATACTCGCTTGAGATCGTGATATTCTATGGGAACCTTCTCAAGGTTCGGGATCTCATCTGTGGTAGCAGGCGTGACATAATTCTGGGCGTCGCTGAGGCATGTCTGGGCACAGCTGGGACTCCACTCCTTGATCTCATGCTTACCCCAGTCTATCACGGGCACATGTTTCGCCATCCAGGGATGGTCGGGGACGACTGGGGCATGGAGAGACTTGATCAGGAATAGTTTAATGTGCTCATGGTGGTTCCCGGAAATGCTGAGCTTGATAGGGCTGGTAACTTGAGAGATCTCACCGATCTTCTGGCCGCTGAGGGAATTGACCGCTTGATACGGAAAGACCGTTTCCACAGGAATGCCCCACTTCTGGGCTAGATCTAGGTCAATGAAGTTCTCCTCAGCGCCTGAGTCTATCAGGGCAGTGGTCTTCCTTCCACCCCCAGCCCCACTCCAGGGAAACAGGAAAGCAGGTCCGGTTCCTAGAGGAGTAATCCACAGGACTAACGCCCACTACCGCTCCTCTCCTCGTTAGTGGGTGTCGCCTCTTCTCTGGACACCGTGAGATGAAGTGTCCCCCTTGACCACAGTAAAAGCATCTGCGTTCCCGACGTCTGCGTTCCTTCTCCTCATTGGAAACCCTCGCTCGCCCGACGCATGGGTTCAGCCTCAGGGGGTGGCTTGACAGGGTTGGAGAGCGGTGGTAATGGTGTCACAGGTGGTCTGGACCGGAACGTAGATCGCCTCTTTTCCTCCAGCCGGGAGTCGATACGAATGGCCATATTAATGACACTCTCTAGGCTCTCGGGTAGGTCACATGGAAGCAATTCATCTTTAATCCTTTCAGAAAGACCAGCGATGACATGTCGTAGAGTACCCTCTCATGCCATCCACTGTTGGTAGCCAGGGTTTGGAAGTCGATGGCGTAATCACTGACACTGTGCGACCTCCCTGGTGAATTCGGAGTATCTCCCTCCCGGCCTCGTGCCTGTGTCTGGAACGGTCTAACAGCCTCTTCATCTCCTCTCCGAAGCTGTCGAAAAACCGCACACAGGGTAATCCCGCTTCCCAGGTAGCCGTAGACCACTGCTTCGCTCTGCCGGTCAGCTGCGTAATGACGTGCGCCACTCGAGCTTGCTCGGATGGAAAAGTAGAGGGTTGTAGGTTAAATATCAGCTTGCACTGAGTGAGGAATGACCGACAGGATCCTGGATCGCCATTGTATTTCTCTGGGGGAGGAAGGCGTGGCTCGTGGAGTGGAGCGGGTGGTGCAGGAGCTGGACTGGATGCAGGCATGGGGGCGACCGGAGGTTGTGGTGTCTGGATGTTCGGTACACTCCTCAGTGAATGAGCGATATCCGCCATCTGATTGCTCATGACCTGCATATGTTGCATCAGAAAAATTGTCAAAACACAGACGCAACAGTAATTTAAAATCACAAAGGCAAAAATCAAAAGTCGGGCAATCCAGTCAGAAAGATAAACACTGAGAAATCGAGGCGAGAAACGTAGCACAAGAAAACTAGGGAGAACAATCTGACACTCGAAGTGCTTGAACAGACATTTTAAATTCACATCCGGGGTGAGCACATGACAAGGGAGAACAGGTGTGATCAATGAAACAATCAGGACTGACGCATGAGGAATAATTTAATTACATTAATTTGGCAAATGCCAAGACGCAGACAGGGATCACCAGACAATCCTATGAACAAACAGCTCCGATTAAGGAATACTAAAGTGTATAGTCTAAAGAAAAGGAGAGCAAGAGATATAAGTGGAAAACTGCAGCAGAGATAATTAGGGATAGGCAAGGAGGACGGAGATTAGAATTGGGCGACTGCTGAGAGATCGTTAGTCAATTAGTATGTGCAGCTATACAATCCCGAGTGCCTGTTAGTAGGTTAGTAAAAATATACAATGTTAATAAGGGTTAGTAATTATCGGAAACAATTAACTGCTAGTATGGTTAGTAGATGGTAAAAGAGAGAGGAAGGAAGTACACAAGATAATGAAGGAAGATTGAAAACCCAGAAACCAATAAATCACCCGAATGAGTGGCACACAAGACTAGGGACCGTGGGCAAAGACCTACATAAGACAAGACAGGGTAGACAAAGTGCAATGCATGGAAATGAAAACATGGCATGAAAACTAAAGCATGAAAAAATAATAAAACATGAAAAATAATAAACAAGAAATCTAAATAACCAAAATACAATACACAATCCTAAGAATAGTCAAAGGGCAGGCAGTGGTCACTAAACACAGAAATCCTAAACATGGCTAGGCCAGGCACAAAACTTGACACGCAGAATCTCAACAGTTTTAACTTGCACTTGCAGATGTAGCGACGAACTGTAGTTACTGACAGTGGTTTTCTGAAGTGTTCCTGAGCCCATGTGGTGATGTCCTTTACACACTGATGTCGCTTTTCAATGCAGTACTGCCTGAGGGATCGAAGGTCACAGGCATTCAATGTTGGTTTTCGGCCTTGTCGCTTACGTGCAGTGATTTCTCCAGATTCTCTGAAACCTTTTGACAATATTTCGGACAGTAGATGATGAAATCCCTAAATTTCTTGCAATAGCTCGTTGAGGAATGTTGTTTTTAAACTGTTCGACAATCAGCTCACGCATTTGTTCACTACGTGGTGACCCTTGCCCCATCCTTGTTTGTGAATGACTGAGCATTTCAGGGAAGCTGCTTTTATACCCAATCATGGCACCCACCTGTTCCCAATTAGCCCGTTCACCTGTGGGATGTTCCAAATAAGTGTTTGATGAGCATTCCTCAACTCTCTCAGTATTTTTTGCCTCTTGTGCCAGCTTTTTTGAAACATGTTGCAGGCATCGAATTCCAAATGAGCTAATATTTGCGAAAAATTACAAAGTTTACCTGTTCAAATAATTGTATTCTGTTTTTATTCACGATTTACACAACGTGCCAACTTCACTGGTTTTGGGTTTTGTAATACAAACTTACTAACGAGCACTAAGGGATTGTATAGCTGCACTTACTAATTGATTAACAAGCTCTCAGCACTCGCCCTGCTCTAATCTCCGCCTCTTGTCTCTCCCTAATCTTCTCTGCTGCGTTTCTGTGGATTCTCCACACCTGCTCATGCTGTCCTTTCTCTTATCTATGCACGTTAGAGCTCCTTGACCGGAGCTGCATATCTGTCCATAGGATTGTCTCGTGATCCCTGTCCGCGTTTTGGCTGTTACCTATTTCATGTGATTAGGTTCTTCCTCATGTTCCCTCCTTTGTTATCAGTCTGACTTTCAGAAATAAATCACCAAAGCGCAGAAGTTTCTTAACCCTTTAACGTCAATTTGAAAATTTCAAGTTGGGTGCCAATGAAAAGGTGGATTATCCCCAAAAATTCCCAACATACTTGTTTTTATTTTTGCATTTTCTTTATCTGCTCACAAAGACCTACCTATTCGTTCATCGCGCTTATTGATGTCATTGCGTGCATGATTGATGTCATCTTCTGTAGAGGCAATGCCAACTGACTTGAGGATTAGCACCACCTGAAGACACCTCCGGCTTATCTCATGAGACAAAAGTGCATGGAAATGCACACAAATGCATATTTCCTATTGCCACATTTATAAAAATTTGCTTAAGATTTGCGATACAATTGGATGGAAACACAGATATTGTTTGTTTTTCGGAGGGTTCGGAATGACAGGAATTAGGATAGGACAGGAATAAATGTTTTTTTTTTTTGCTAAGAAGTTTATATGTCTCCCTTTTGGACAACAAGGAGTATTATAACATGAAACAAGAGCAACGCAGAGCGTGGCATGTGCCCCCGCCTGTATGTTGATCAAGGCCATATTTAGATGGCTGCTGTGGCGGCCATATTAGATATCGCACGACGCTGGTTTTCGAAAGGAACCTTCCTCTTGCCACTCCCAATACGCAATTAAGAAATGGCATCAATCTTACGAGGGATCCTATAGTTATCCCACGGAAATGAAAAGTTAACGGACGACGGACGGACATGGTGTCGACATAATGCCCCCTTTCCTCTTTGGAGGGCGGGGGCATAAAAACTACATGATAGGCCTCCTTTAAGGGAAGTGGTAACGCTTTACAGGAAGGGTACATCAGTTAATGCAGTAATAAGCATTAACTACCACTTAACTAATGCATCAAAGAGCGAAATGTGCATTTGGTAACCTTATGCACATAGACTTCAATTTTTACATCGCCTACATGCTGATTAATGAAAACTGGCCGTACCTGATTATGCTGAGTTTTGACCAGACGCTGAAGCCCTCCGCCAGTTTAAAAAAATCCTGGAGGAAACCTTCCTTCTCCATATCTACACGATTTCGATCAGATCATTTATATGTCCATGTTAATCTTCAATGTAGGCCTACTAGGCCTAAATAGAAAAATATGAGTTTAAATTAAAAAAAGACAGATAAATGTTTCTCCATAATAATTTATCCATCTCAAGTATAGTACGAATCAATTTTAACAAAATATAAAGCTTAGAGAGAGACATAGTATTTCTATTGACATGAAACAGAGCAGAGCTTGCAAAACCGGTGCGTGATGTCATCTTAAACGGGCTTCTTTCCTTGCATCACGGAGGTATTTACTAGGGGTGTAACGGTACACAAAAATCTCGGTTCGGTACGTACCTCGGTTTTGAGGTCACGGTTCGGTTCATTTTCGGTACAGTAAGAAAACAAAATGCTAAATATAAATGTGCTAGTTGTTTATTACACACTTTTGTGCTTTTAACAATAGGAACATTAGCCTATACAAAGCTAGAATTCTGCTAAAAAATATAAATACAATATTCTGAATTGTAGATATTTTGAAAAACAAAATAAAAATAAATAACATTGGCTGAGACTGTTTCTTTAAAAACAAATCTTTTCTCCATCTAATGTGCAAAATTGAACAGTTGCAACACTGAGCAGTTTCAAGTTGTTGCTCAGATTAAATAACACAAATAAGATTCAGACTGTTTCTTTAAAAACAAATCTTTTCTCCATCTAATGTGCAAAATTGAACAGTTGCATCACTGAACAGTTTCAAGTTGTTGCTTGGATTAAATAATATGAATAAGGCTCAGACTGTTTCTTTAAAAACAAATCTTTTCTCCATTTGATGTGCAAAATCCATCTGTTGTGAGTGCAATGGCAGATGCAGAGGACAGAACTTGGGTAACAGCAGCTTTTGTTTTTTCATAAAGGCCCGGTATGATTTTCTGGTTAAAATGTGGGCGAGAAGGTAACTGATATCGGGGCTCAATTACCTTTATCATGTGTTTGAAGCCAGCGTTCTCTACCACTGAATAGGGTCTTAAATATGCAGCTATAAAAACACCAACGGCATTTGTTATTGCTTTAGCCCGATCTGGCTCACCAGGGAAAGACTGTTTAAATGCGGTGAGGAGCTGTGTTTGTACTACGCTCGTCTTTCTCTTCGTTGTAGCGATGTTCGCGTGGGGGTGGTGCTGTTTCAAATGTGTTAACAGGTTTGACGTGTTGCCAGAAACATACCCGATCTCGGACGAACAATGTCGGCAAACCGCTTTGGTTTTATCAACCTCTCTTTGTCCCCGTTTATATTTCACCGGGAAGCCGAAGTGTTCCCAAACGGGAGATCGTAATGTCGCGGGAGGGTCCTCAAGCTCTGGCTTATTGCCAATGCTAGCGGCATTAGTATTAGCCATCACGTCCGCTACAACTGCTGTTCGTTGTGTCTCAGTGTGCGCAACTGCGCATGTGCGGCTGCAGCATGCTCTGCTCCACAACGTGCGGTCCCGGTCCTCTACTTAATGTCTGTGTGGAAACTCGTTCGGTACGCCTCCGTTCCGAACCGAGCACCCCGTACCGAAACGGTTCAACACAAATACATGTACCGTTACACCCCTAGTATTTACGCATCGATAATGTGACGGAATTACATTACATTGCATTCTTTGCGTTCTAAGCTTTCCATTGATGTTGAAATTGCCATATTGCAGTTTTTCCTTTGAATCCCTACCTTAACTTACCATTTATTAATGCTCTTTGACATCCTTATTATGAAGTTGAAAACATCCCATAAGTATCCCTTAATTAAAACCTCAGACTATCAATCTATTCTATAGTGTATGAATTAATTCCTTAGATAACATGAAAACCATGAGTAAACGATTAGTAGACCCATATGTTTACTTGTAATTAACTGATAGTTAATGCTTCTTACTGCATTTGCAAAAGCTAATTAATGTACCCTTATTGTAAAGTGTTACCAGGGTTAACTCCCTTTCACAGACCCACAGACCCCAGCAGGGTTGAGTCAATACCCCTTTTTCTTGCTCTGTGTGACATCACCTCTGCCACCAGCTGTATTAAGCACAGTGAACAAACACTCCAGCTCATGCAAAAGGAAAGGGTTGACCAACATAATGCCAGTGCCTGCACGGTTGCTAGTCCTAATTACTTGAATAGCCATTGTAAATATGTTGGCTTCCTTTTCTTGTTGTGTGGTTTTGGTGGACATTGCAGTCTGTGGCAAATAATTTAAAACTCAAGGAAAATCCATCATACTGAAAAAGAGAATAGATTTGAAATTGAGAATTTTGAGGGTTTGTATCAGAAACCTAGGGAAACATGGTGCTTTACTGCCTTACCAATATACTGTACTGCTTCTTTTTTAGGGGCATGTTGTGTGGTTTTGTAGAAAAATCTCTGTAAAGATTGCGTTCAGTAGTTTTCCACTAACTGTTAAAAAAAGATGTTAAAATGAAAGCATTGATGGGCAGAAAAGGACTTCATTTTTTAATGTAATTACTGATAGGCTCATCATTGTATTCTGTGTCCAAGTGAGTTGAACTGAATATTCTATGCCAATGTATGGGTACTTATAGACCAGAAGCAGGATTGTAGGTGTAATCCTGTTTGTCCTTCAAGTCATTTGTAGTTCAGCAAGCAGATTGTTCACAATGAACAATCTGGAAGAACATTGCTGGGAATAGCAGGTGTTAAATTGTTACTCCTAATTTTGGTGTGCAGTTTGTGGTGTTCAATGCTTGGGGAAAGCACGTGGGGTGGGAGGGGGGGGGGGGTAGTTAGCACAAGGTAATTGTTCTGAAAGTGAGTAATCTCTTAGTGCTTTCGGTCCTTAATTGTCTCTTTGTCTTCTAGGGATATTACGCTCCACCCACTTCTCTGTTGAAGGTAGTGATTATTAAATGTCGTATTTATTCAAATGTTTAAGTGCAAACAAACATAATTTGTGGAAGAATTTTTAAAGTTTCCTTTTTTGTTTTGTAAATCAACTCAATCTGATCACAATATTGTCTTTCTTATTGTGGGCCCCCCGTGACATCATACCCACATAGTTCCATTTTATATGAAAGTAGTTTTGGTCCACGAAATGGTAGATTACGACAAAATGGCTTAGTCCTTGATGAAATTACAAAAATGTTATTTGCAGGAAATTGGCAGCATATCGCTATTGTTATTTTCCCTGGTTACTCATTTTCACTGCTGAGGTACAGTCAGGCTAGTTATTGACACGCGAAACTTCAACCAATTTTTTGATAACTGAAAAAATATGAACAGAAGAATCATGAAAAATGACGACAATAAATCAACTGTTCCTGATGAATGACTGCAATGAGAACACTGAGGACAACTTTTCAAAGCCAAAAGAAGAAACTTTAAAAAAAAATGTTTTTTTTTTTTGAAGCACGTTATTCTGATCTCTACCATTTGCACCAAATAAACAATTAACAAGTATAAGGAGGTGATTAGTCATGATCTAACTCTGCAGGACAATAAATAAAACAACTCCTGTGGATCTGTTTTCATTCACCATTATAATGCCCATACTGGAACTCAGTTTTTTTTCCTACCAGCGCTTACAGTGGTACCACCGCCCCCACCCCCCTCCTTTCTTTAGAAAAGCCCCTCACTGGCCCGGCCCCTGTAAGCAAACAAGCCAAAACTTGCAGCTGGCCATCACCCTGGCAACCACAAATTGCGAAGAAGATGTTCACTAGATAACACAAGTACAGCTTGTGTATGCTGTGGAAGGGGGACTCAAAATACTTCAGCAATTCACAGTGCAGCCTATTGTAAAATAATGCTTGTTTCTTTCTCCAACCCCCCCTCCCATCGTTTTTTTTGGGGGGGGGGGAGCGTGCAGTGGAAGCAGGATCCACATGCAGCACACTGGCGCCTGAAAGTCCTATTATGACCTGAGGGGTTCTGGCTGGTCACATAGTCATAATTTTATCATCATCTCTCCAAGAGTAAGAAGTTTGAGGGTAAGAAAAAGCATCTTCATGGTGTGATGTGGAGTTTGAGAGTGTCAGATTGATGCTTTCATTAAATTTCTCTACATGATTTTCCAGCTCCAACCAGGTTCTTTCTTGTGCTGGGAGCAGGAGGAATTACGTGAATTCAAGAATGATTGGGACTCCTGAAAATTAGCCAAGATGAAAATAAAGAACAAATGGCGCTGTGAAAGAGTATTTCCCCCTTCCCAATTTCCACTTTTTTTTCTTATTTGTCATATCTAACCAATTTTAATAAAAACCAAGGACAACAAGTTAATACAAAATTCAGCTTTTAAGTGATAATTTCTTTTACTAAAGGACAGTACTTATTATATAGCTATATCACATTTGTGAAAAAAAATAATTTCCTCCCAATTCTAACAACTGATTGTGCAATCCATGGAGGCAAAACCCTCTATTAAACTCTCGCAATAACTGCTAATCAGTATTTTTCATTACATTCTATAAAAGTTTGAAGAAAATTAATGACAATGCCCATGGAACTTGTCTGAAAATTGGTTGATTTCATATGAAATGACCCTTTTGAATTTTCCTAATAACTTCTACTCTATCCCCTCAAAGCTACATACTTGCATTGCAAGAGAAATGTTTGAACCTTACATTATCTCTTTCATAACAGATGCTGAACAAAACATAATGAAACAAATGACATGAAAGTACATAAAATAGCATCAAAACCACAACAGAGTGAAAATTGGAAACAGTAACAAACCTACCGCATTGGGTTAGGTTACTAAGCAAAAAACCAAATTTCCTAGCAAGCAAGCGTAGAATTTTTGAGTTACAGCGCCCTCCATAATTATGGGCACCCCTGGTTAAGATGGGTAAAAAGCCTTAAAATAAATTCAATTTTTATTGCAGAAGCATACTGTCACACTGAAAATTTTAGAAAAATGCAACCTTCAACTCAAGTGAATTTTAAGGGGAAAAAAAATCCCTGACTAAGAAATAATTATTTTTCATAAAATCACCTGTTATACAATTATTGGCCCCACTAACAATTCTTAGGAAATAAATGTACAGCACCCTCCATAATTATAGGCACCCCTGGTTAAGATGTGTTAAAAGCCTTAAAATAAATTCAATTTTTATTGCAGAAGCATACTCTAACACTTAAAATTGTAGAAAAATGTAACTTTCAACTCAAGTGAATTTTAAGGAGGAAAAAAAATCCCTGACTAAAAATAATTATTTTTCATAAAATCACCTGTTATATAATTATTGGCACCCATAACAATTCCTAGGAATTAAATGTAATTGAAGTTTTTCTGTCATTTCTACAGTAGTTTACAAAGTTGATCACAGTATCTAGGAACATTGAATTAGTAAATCATCACTTCCTGTTTCCCTGGGGTATAAATATGACGTGACACAGAGGCCATTTCTCTTATCCACTCTTCAACATGGGAAAGACAAAGGAACACACCATTCAAGTAAGGCAGATGGTGTGTCAACCTTCACAGGTCAGGCAATGGCTACAAGAAAATAGCCATTCGCCTGCACCTGCCCATATCTACTGTCAGAGGAATCATTAAGAAGTTTAAAATGACTGGAACAGTGGTAAGCAAGCCTGAATGAGGACGCAAGGTTATTTTGCCACCACGCACAGTGAGCAGGATGGTCAGAGAAATAAAAAGTTCTCCAAAGCTCACTGTTAAAGAATTGCAACAAATGGTAGCATCTTGGGGTCACAAAGTCTCCAAAACAACCATCAGGCGTTATCTACATGCCAACAAGCTGTTTGGGAGGCATGCATGGAAAAAACCATTTCTCACTCACAATCATAAACGCAAACGTCTGGAGTTCGCGAAGCGATACTGGGACTTCAACTGGAACCATGTGCTTTTGTCAGATGAGACCAAGATATAGCTTTTTGGCAACAAAAACTGATGTGGAATCAGGTAGACACCAGATGCGGGGAGATGGGAATGAGGATTTTATTAAACAAAACAAAACAGGCACGAGGGCCAACGAAAAACTTGGCCCAAAGGGTTGCAAAGACAAACTAAGGTACGCTACACAGAGCTATAAACAAAGAATACAAAAACGACAAAAAACAAAAGGCACTGGAAACTCCAGGCAAGATGACCATAAACAGCAAAGAATAACGATTCTAAGATAAGAGAGCAGAAGGCTTTATACAACAAGACAGGAAACTTGGGAACATGAACTAGGAACAAGCTTGAGACACTGTCTGCCAGCCAACTTCCACCGCATCCAGATAAAGGCTTAGAAATCAGAACATGAGGGGCAACACCTGGAGAAAGAGAAACAAGAGGCATGGCAAGATCAAGACATGGACAGAGATTGGATGACAAGACTTGCTCATTAAGAGAATGAGCGTGCTCAGCTTAAGTACCAAATAAGTATGCAGCTTGGAAGCAAGCATGAATGTTAAGAACAGAAAAGCACAGCAAGATCTTGAAACAGCAAAGCAGGAATCATGACAATAAACTCCCTGTCTAAATTAGTAATATTAGTAATGTGCCTATCTAAGAATTACACCACCCAGTGAGTGTTAGTAAATGTTAGTAACTTAAAAACAGTTAATTGCCAATTAAGCTTAGAAAGCCCCAAATCAGCACAGCACAGCACAGAAGGAAGGGGAAATACCAAAGCCAACCATAGCTCAGAAATGTGCAACAACGAAGGCACGGGGCGGAACACAGACAAGCGGTGGAGTGGCTTGGCAGACCTGGCGAAAACAAAAACATGGAAAAGTAAAAACATGGACAATAAACATGAATTATGAAATGAGTAATCCTAATACAAGAAACTGTTAAAACTATGGCATGAACTATGAAACTTTAACTATAGAACATGAAACTGTTAAAACCATAAACAATATTGTTCTGGCCAAAGGCCAGGACCCTGGAACTCAACAAAAATTGTACGTGGGTCTGGCGGAACACAAAAGATGAGTATGCAGAAAAGCACCTCATGCCCACTGTGAAGTATGGGGGAGGATCCGTGATCCTGTGGGTCTGTTTCTCTTCCAGAGGCCCTGGGAACCTTGTTTGGGTGCATGGCATCCTGAACACTTTGAAATACCAGGACATTTTAAATCAAAATCTCGTGGCCTTGGGTCTTTCAGCAAGATAATGACCCTAAACTTGTGGCCAAATCTACATAGAAATAGTTCACCAGACACAGAATCAACCTCCTACCATGGCCATCTCAGTCCCCAGGCCTCAACCCCATTGAAACGCTGTGGAGTGAGCTCTTCAGGAGAGTGCAGAGGAGAGAACCCAGGTTTCTGGATGATTTAGAGAGATTGTGCAAAGAGGAATGGTCGAAGATCCCTCTTTCTGTATTTTTCCACCTTGTGAAACATTATAGGAGAAGATTAGGTGCTGTTTTGTGAGCAAAAGTGGGTTGTACAAAGTATTACCATCAGGGTGCTAATAATTGTGGCACACATGATTTGATTTAGAAGAATTATTTCTTAGTGTGGGATTTTTTTCCCCACTGAATAAATGCACTTGAATTAAAGGTTTAATTTTGCGGTCCAATATTATTTAGAAAAAAAACTGAATTTATTAGAAGCTAAAGAACAAATCTTAACAATGGGTGCCAATAATTATGGAGGGCAATGTATGTATCATTCCAAATCATGGGCGAATCCATGGGGGCCCCTGGATTGCTGGCGCCAGCTGAAATCTGATTGGCCCCTGTTGTGTCCCTTTGCTGTCACTAGTCTCTTGAGACTTCAGAGCACTTCATTATCTTAAATTTGAAAGAGCATAAATGTCACATTTCGTTTAAAACGCAACTTGGAAAATCAGTTTGAAATAAGCAATATTTCATTTCTGACAATGAAGAGGGAGGCCCCACCCTACTCTGCCTCTGATTTCCTAACCGCAATATTCTTAAACTTAACCCTAACCAATCTCACACCTGATGCCTAAATCTAATCAACACAAACTGTGAAGGCAAAGAATACCCAGCTAACAATGTGACGTCCGTATGATCGCAGTCGCTGAGCAGATGTTGGTGCAACCTTGGATTAACGTTGAACGATGGTCATAATTTTTGCCCTGGAAATTGGGTGGAGAAATTATGTTGGCCAAACGTTGACCTATGATGATAAATTTCGTCATGGATATCGGTTGGCGGGACAAAGTTGACCCATAGTTGCCAGGTCATAATTTTTGTCATGGATGTTCGCTGGCGTTCGAGGTTGACCCAATGTTGGCCTGTAGGCTATGGTCATAATTTTTGGCATGGATATCGCTGAGCAATAAGACATTGCCACAACTTTGGCAGATAGGCATAAATGTTGTTAAACTTTTGGGGTGCCCATTTTCATCCACTTAGTTATGCACGACCATCAATTTAATGCTGCCTTATGCAGACTTGTGCAGCATTCCGTAAAAGCTGATCAACTGGTTTGTAGTGAGCTTCCGCAAGAGCACAAGTAAGGCATTACGTAACCTAACATGCGTAACGTTACTGCTCAGTGGATCTGCTCTGTTAGCTTAGAAGTGGTACAAATCACCCCCCATATGCTGTTTGCATTCCCTTGAACTCACAGCCACACTTGTTATGGCCCCAATTTGTTATTACATTTAAAACAACAGCAACAGCAACAGCAAGGGATGACAGACACAGTTTTAACAACTAAAACACATTTAATTTTTAACAAAGACAATAATGACTAAACAACTAACAACTAAGACCAAGATTGATTATAACAAAAACAAAAAGAAATATTTACAGTCCCTTTTTGTGGGGCGGCTTGGTGATGTCCTGGGTGAGAAAATGCTCAAACACAGGCAAAGAAATCCACAAAAGAAACGTCACAGGTCTTGAAAAGAATGGCAGGTCTGGTCATCTTCTTGCAATTTCTCCTACTACTTTACTGTCTCAATTCTTTTCCTTATATACTCTTTTGCAGACCCCACCCACATTTAGACCTCTTTTTTTTAATTTTCTGAGACTTGCCCCAGACATGTCCAGGACATGTCTAAACATGACTCCAGTCTGAGCTGAACAAAAAAAAGGTAAATACTGCCATCTAGTGGCCTATATTCACATTACACCTCCATTCCAAAAGGGAAAAATTTTGACTCATAAAGGCAAAATTTTTCTTTTCAATACAAAATGGTTAAGTGAACACTTGTCTATAAATACATATCATACAATATTCAAATAAACACATGATATATATATATATACATATTCAAACACGGGATAAGCAATCAGCAATTACATTGTCTGTACCCTTTACATGCTTAATTTCCAAGTCAAACTCCTGTAAAATCAAACTCCAATTCAACAATCTCCGATTCTTGTTTTTCATCTTACTCAAAAACCTTAACGGATTGTGGTCAGTGGACACAATCATTGGCTTTTCCCCTGTACAAACATAAACCTCAAAGTGTTGTAAAGAAAGGACCAGAGCCAACAGTTGCTTCTCTATTGTGGAATAGTTCCTTTGGTGCTATTGAACTTCCTGGAGAAGTATGCCACGGGATGCTCAATGTCATCAGAGTCACTTCTCTGTAGGAGCACAGATCCACAAGCTTGGTCGCTAGCATCGACCGCGATGGAGAACGGTTTGTTGAAGTCAGGAGATTTGAGCACGGGGAAGTGACACAGCAGAGACTTCAGGCGATCGAAGGCTCTCTGGCATGTATCATCCCAGGTGAACTTTACGCCTTTCTTCAGTTGGTTAGGTAGACTGAGAGCAATCTCAGCAAAGTTCTTGCAGAACTTGCGGTAGTACCCGATCATTCCAAGGAAGCGGCGCAAAGCTTTTTTGTTGTCAGGAACTGGAAAGTCCATGATGGCTTGGACTTTAGCATTTATGGGTGCCACCTTACCCTGGCCTATGACGTAGCCAAGATAGGTGACAGTAGCACAACCAAAGTCACTCTTGCTCAGGTTAACAGTCAGGTTAGCCTGGGTCAGGCGCTGGAACAACGTCTCTACATCTTTTAGATGTTCTTCCCAGGAGTCACTTTATGTGATCAGGTCATCGATGTACGCACCCGTGTGTGGCAATCCGGCGATTGTAGACTGTATCATCCTTTGGAACGTGGCTGGGGCATTTTTCATGCCAAAGGGTAGGACTTCATACTGGTACAATCCAGATGGTGTGGCAAAAGCAGAGATGCTCTTGGCCCTCTCAGTTAAAGGCACACACCAGTAACCCTTCAACAAATCAATCTTGGTCAGAAACTTTGCTTGCCCTACACTATCAATACAATCATCAATCCTAGGTATTGGAAACACATCAGTTCTAGTTACAGCATTGACTTTGCGATAATCTGTACAGAATCTAGTACTTCCATCAGGTTTTGGAACTAGCACACAGGGAGAACTCCAATCGGAGTTGGAGGGTCTGATAATATCATGTTTTAACATGTACTCAACCTCTTTCTCAGCAATCTTTCTCTTTTCAGGATTCATCCGGTATGGATGCTGTTTTATTGGTTTGGCATCACCAACATCTACATCATGAGAGGCTATAGAAACTCTCTTTGGAACATCAGGAAACAAATCCTCATATTTCTTGATCAACCTTTCAAACTGATCTCTCTGTGAGGGTTCTAAGTGCTGGAGTTTTACATCAAGATTTTGCAACACTTCAGTGTTTGACAATTTACATGAAAGAACTTCAGCTTTAATTCTTGGTTCATCATCTTGAAACTCCCCCTTATCTTCACACGTTTCGACCATTGGAGAATCTGAAGTGACAGCTGCAACCCTAGCATTTCTGTCATGATAAGGCTTTAGCATGTTTATATGACACAATTGTTTTGGTTTTCTCCTATCTGGAGTCTTCACAATGTAATTGAGATCATTGAGTTTTGTCAGAATTTCATAAGGACCATGAAATCTAGCCTGCAATGGATTGGACTGCAAGGGAAACAACACAAGGACCTTTTCTCCTGGTTTAAACTCACGGCTTCTAGCCTTATGATCATACCAAGTTTTCATTTTTCCCTGACTTGATTTCAAGTTCTCTTTGGCAAGGTCACAAGCTGCACGCAATCTTTCCTTGAACTTGCTAACATAGTCTAAAAGACTGATATGCGGCTCTTTCTCTTGCCATTGTTCACTCAATAATAGCAAAGGTCCTCTCACTTCATGACCAAACACTAGCTCAAATGGACTGAATCCAGTAGACTCCTGCACTGCTTCTCTAGCTGCAAACAACAGCAAATGAACACCTTCATCCCAGTCTTTCTCATGGTCATAACAATAAGTCCTCATCATTGTCTTGAAAGTGGAATGAAACCGCTCTAAGGCACCCTGACTTTCTGGATGATGGTGCAAAGCAGATTCTTTCTAGTGCCTTAGTTCATACACAACCTGCTGAAACAATCCTGAAGTGAAATTGCTACCCTGGTCTGACTGAATTTCCCTGGGAAGGCCAAACAACGTGAAGAACTTTATCAAAGCCTTCGAGATTGCAGTTGCCTTGATGTTACGTAGAGGTATGGCTTCGGGGAATCTGGTAGATGCACACATGATTGTCAACAAGTACTGATTTCCAGATCTAGTCTTGGGTAATGGACCAACACAATCAACAATGACCCTAGAGAATGGCTCCCCAAATGCTGGGATAGGCTGCAATAGAGCTACAGGTGGGTCTAACTGGTGTTTTCCAACTACCTGACAAGTGTGACAGGTTTTGCAAAAGTTGGAAACGTCTTTCCGAAGCCCAGGCGAAAAGAAGTGTTTCATGATCTTATCAACAGTCTTGTTAACACCAAGATGACCTCCTAAAGGTAAACTATGAGCCATTGTTAAGATCTCATTCCTATAGACCTTCGGAACAACAATTTGCCAGACCACTGCCCAATCTGCATTGGCAGGGATATCAGGAGGGCGCCACTTCCGCATCAACACACCATCCTTGAGATAATACCCAACTGGAACTGCGTCTATTTCTTTATCAGGAAGGGCTCTCCTCTTTAGTACACAAATTTCAGGATCATTAGTTTGCTCCTCAATCAACCGCTTTCTGGACAGAGACAAGTCTCCAGACACATCAGAATCACCAGACCCATCCGGCTGGCTGAATAGAGAACTGATAAAAGTATCTGATAAGTCCTCAAACGGAGAAACCATAGTAGGCCAATCAGAGTCATGAGGCGAACCACCTGAGTCCTGACTATTCAATGTACTGGACGGCACCACATCATCTTCTTCTTTAGCCTTCTTGGCCATAGCACGAGTCACTGCGCAAGAAGGATACAGAGATGGGTCCTCATCCCCATCTTCAGTGCTCAGCTGTGAAGTAAGATGTACAGGGGGAACTACTTTGCCCCCAGCCAGGTCATTGCCTAGCAACAGAGAAACACCCTTTATAGGTAGACTTGACATAAGTCCCACCTTTACCTGTCCTGTAACTAAATCTGACTTCAAGAATATAGAGCGCAGGGGTACAGATACAGTCCTCCCTTCAATACCTTGTACAAGTATGAAATCCCCTGAAGCGGTCTCATCACGTAACTCCAAGGAGTCCATCAACAAAAGTGACTGAGAAGCTCCGGTATCCCTTAGGATATATATGGGGACAGGAGTAGTATGCTCATTCAGAGCCACAAATCTCTCTGACACAAATGGAAGAAATTCCTCCCTCACGAAGTCAGCTGTATCAGGCTTTTTAGCCCCACAAGAAGCAGGCAATTTAGCAGATTGGTTATCTACTACAGGGGTTTCTAACCTTGTTTTCACAAAGGCATTTGGTTTGGTATCCTTTTCTTTTTCTTTCTTAGCTTTAAGGAACCAACAGTTAGTTGTAACATGACCAGATTTCTTGCAATAACTGCAAAATAGACCACTTTTGTCACTGTCAGCTTTCACACTTTGATCAGACCTGTTACTGGATTTCTGAGCACCATCACCAGATTTGTCTTTGTCTTTGGGTGAGGAATCTTGGGTATCACCATAACCCTTTTTCTGAAATTGGGACCATCTATTATTACTGCTAGACTGAAATTTGGACTTATGTGTGAGAACATATTCATTTGCAAATTTGGCAGCTGATTGCAAATTCAGTGCTTCCTTCTCATTAAGGTAGCTCTTAATATCATCTTTAACACAGTTCTTGAATTCTTCAACTAACACCATCTCTTTTAGTGAGTTGAAATCATCCTTGACCTCCATAGAAGCACACCAGCGCTCAAAGCAAACCTTCTCATTAGCAAATTCCACATAAGTCTGATTTTCAGATTTCTTCAGACCTCTGAATTTCTGTCGGTAAGCCTCTGGAACCAACTCATAAGCTCTCAAAATAACCTTTTTGACAACCTCATAATCAGAGGAATTATCTGCAGACAAAGCTGAATAGGCTTGTTGAGCTTTACCCTTGAGGACAGTTTGCAACATCAGAGGCCAGTGTTCCTTTGAACACTGGCAACTCTTTGCTACCTTTTCAAAACACTGGAGATAGTTGTCAACATCCTTTTCCGAAAATGGAGGCACCAGTTTTACCTCCTGACTGGCACAAAATTTATTTTTAGTTTCAATTTTAATTTCTTCTCTATCGAATTTCTCTAATTCAAAATCTCTCTGTCTTGCAAATTTTTCTAACTCAAATTCTCTTTGTTTTTCTTTTTCCTCCCTTTCTATTTTCTCTTCTCTTGCTAGTTTTTCTAACTCAAACTGCCTTTGTTTTTCTTTTTCTTCCCTTTCAAATTCTCTTTGCTTTTCTTTTTCCTCCCTTTCTTTTTCTCTTTCCTCCCTTTCTTTTTCTCTTTCCTCCCTTTCAATCTCTAGCATTTTTAATTTAAGTTCCATTTCTATATTTGGATTTTCCACTGGAAACTGTTCCAGATCTCCGGGTGCAAACACATTTTCATCAATGTAATATTCAACTATCTCTCGAGCCAGTCTTGCTTTTCGCATGGCTGGTTTCACCTCTGTCAGCTCCAACTGTCTGCAAATTTCTAGCAGTTCTGTCTTTTTAAAAGACTTCAAAACCCCTACGGTTGGTGATGCCAAGAAATCATCCATTGCTGTTGTCAATATATATGTATTCAATTAAAAAAAAAATCAATTTTACAATTTGAAATGTTAGATTTTCAATAAATTACTCACAAAATGGTCTCTCCCGGACGAGCCCCCAATTTGTTATGGCCCCAATTTGTTATTACATTTAAAACAACAGCAACAGCAGGGGATGACAGACACAGTTTTAACAACTAAAACACATTTAATTTTTAACAAAGACAATAATGACTAAACAACTAACAACTAAGACCAAGATTGATTATAACAAAAACAAAAAGAAATATTTACAGTCCCTTTTTGTGGGGCGGCTTGGTGATGTCCTGGGTGAGAAAATGCTCAAACACAGGCAAAGAAATCCACAAAAGAAACGTCACAGGTCTTGAACAGAATGGCAGGTCTGGTCATCTTCTTGCAATTTCTCCTACTGCTTTACTGTCTCAATTCTTTTCTTTATATACTCTTTTGCAGACCCCACCCACATTTAGACCTCTTTTTTTTAATTTTCTGAGACTTGCCCCAGACATGTCCAGGACATGTCTAAACATGACTCCAGTCTGAGCTTTACAAAAAAAAAGGTAAATACTGCCATCTAGTGGCCTACATTCACATTACACACTTTTGTCAGAATGTCAGATCCAGTAATCAGATTAAGGCATTATTTGTTAATCATTATATCAATTGATCAGTAATTGTATACGTAGCACATCTGAAAAATGATTTGCAAAAATTAGAAAACAAAAAATCAGATTTTAACTCCCTAAAGCCCAACGCCCCCCTGGTGGTGACTTATGGCGTTATGGGACTTACAAATGATGTGCTGAGAGTTTCTGACCCTTAAACACATAATTGCTTTCATGCTGACCCTGTATTAGGTCACTTGATCCATAACCACACAGTTCATTTACTGAATAATCAAGACCAATATATAAGCCTGTGATTATTAACCGCTTTGTGCAGAGTCCAAATTTGGCTATTCATGGGTTACCCAATTTAATGCTTTATAATTCAAGATTTAAGCTGCATAAAGAGGGAAAATGTAGCTCAACTCAGAAAAGACACGTAAAGCATTTAGAATTACATTGTATTTCAGTTTATTTTCATGATTTTGTTCGAGAAAATGAGCTGCAAACATAAAAAATCTTCATGAGAATTCACCATTGAAATTGCAAAAAAAAAAAAATTCTGAGGATTGAAAAACTGCTGGGGCTTAAAACTATACATTTCTGGTATCATATTGACCACAAGTAGAATTCATCTTCAACATTACATTCTAGACTACCTATATGCTATTAGCCAAATTATACAGCTATCCAAGTGGCTACCCAAAGTCTCAAAATGATGTACTGTCAAATCATAAAAAAATCATTTATTTAACACAAATAAAGTTTTAAGGTATGAAATTTAATATGAACAAATTATTTTTTGGTTGAGTTTAGTTTGAATGTTTCAATATAAGTGCAGTTGAACATCAGTGGTCACCAGAAACCTCTCCAAACACAAAACATGCCTTTTCTCCATAATAAAGTTGAGAGTTTTGCCCATTTTTCTTCAAAGTCCCCCAAGCCAGCACAAACACGCATTAAACTGCGTATAAAACGGTCAGCATATTCGCCCTGTAATGTAAGCTACCAGTTCCCTCTTCCGAGCTCACAAACTCATTTCAACACTTACAAGGAATAAGTACAACTCACTAACTCAGTAATATCTGAATTCTGAAATATACCTTATTTTAACAGAACAGACATTCCACTTTCAGGGGTGATCACACAATATATGCCTACCCAGATTCATCAGAACGGTGCAATGTGCATACCAGGGGAGAATGGAACTGTCACACAAAAAAAATCAAATGTAGTAGTTATCTACCAGTGTATTTTTAAGGCCCAGTGTAAGGGATGATCCTCTTGCCTGGAATCCTCAGCGAGATCCTTGGCGAGAGTATTCGCTGCGTGACGGAGAAGATGATTATAGGAGTGTGGCTGCTGCTCATCAGTTGTGGCTGCCACAGCCCAATCTTCATTCCACTCGGCAAGTCCATCCACAAGATACACCTGATAGAAGGTGTCACTTGCCAGTGTGCCTGCAAAGGAAATAAAAAAATGAACATGTAAAGAAAAAAACGGGGGGAAAAAAACCGATGTAAATATTGTAACATGACTGTTAATGATAAGCTTGACAAAATATTTGGTACCACAATACTTAGGCTTTTTATGCTCTTTTAAATGGAAGTGTATCCCACTTTGTTTCCTAACATTAAGGATAAGGCTGAGGCCAAGTCTAATAACTCACAGAATTAATGTGACACGTTTAAATATGCCTTGAATCTGTGTTTTCATGTCAAATGCAAACCAAAACATAAACAGTGTTGCAAAATGTACTTATATTTTGGGTTATTATGGAGTAAAAGAGTTGTCCTGAACTCCTGAGGCTTTTCTAAGTTCAATTCTTTCGAGAATTGAGTGATAGTCAGCAGTCTTTACCAGATCATAACAAGGTGGGGTGCCTTCCCCCTTGAAGCTGCATAGTCAGACTTAAAGGCACCAAGGTGTACTATATTATATAGTATAATATATATATTTAGTCATGCTCATCTTGTAATGTTGATTTTATAACACTCTTTTTGTGTATTTTTTTGTGTGTATTTTTGCAACAGCTCAAAATGTGAAAACATCCCAGAATCACAATGAGTCAGAGGTAAAGCATTATAAGCGAGAAATACATACTATCACTAGTATTAAAAGCTTATTTTTGTCTAGTATCTTAGCTTAGCTTTAATAATGAATATTAATTCATTCATTTAAAATACACATATTTAACAACATGACATCAAATAAAACGAAATAGCAAAGGTAAGTGGAGAATTTTACCACACTGTAATTTATTGGACACCTGTATGGAACTTGAGGTTCATTTAATGACTTAGCTGGCCAAAGTTATCGACAGGCAGGTTATTTGGTCTGATTGGTTAGTAATAAATTGCCTTAACATCCATGCAATATTAACAAAAAGCCTGAAAAATCTCTAAAATGCAAGCTGGCCTGGTAAATTATTGTAAATGACTGTAGCTATGACGGGACAGGTAGCTTACATGCTAGCGATTAAGGATATTACAGTTTTTCTCCATTGGTTTGGCTCATTTCTTGAAACTGAGATGACATTCTCATCACAACATGGACAAATCCCCAAACTATCTTGCAGTTTCTCACAACAGAATGGCATTTATCATTGCTTTCATCACATTTCCAAATGCTTTGTACATGTGTCAAGCCTTTAGTACATCCTTGCAAATAGCTATGTACAAGTATCCTACAGTTAACACAATCAGCCAACATTTAGTACATTTTTCAAATGAATGTATCTTGCTGATCTATCCCAATTGGTTGGTTTTCAGTGTCATGGTTATTGTCCTCAAAACATGTCAGCACATTTTCATCGTATAAGTCATCATATGCAGAATAGTCTGCTCAATTGTCAAAATAGTGTTAGGAAACTGGAATAGAATACAGTACATATTTTGGAAGATGTTATAGTAAATTTAGGATAATCATGTTAGGTGAAATAAGTTTTTGACTAACGAAGGAGGCGTGTCCCACAATGTAGGTGACCAATCCATCTGTTTGATGAGTTACCTGACAGGTGTTGTCTATGTTCTGGAGTGCTGGCATTGCGGTATATATACAGCTTGGCCTGGTGCTACTACTTTTTCCCTATGTCAACATGGAGAGACAGCATGGAATTCAACAAGAGCAACTTCCACCTGGAGGAAGGGGAAGAGGAAGAGAAGGAAGAGGAGGAGGAGGAGGATTGAGGGTGCGTGGAGGTAGGGGAGGTGGAAGAGGAGCGAGAGCGCGTGGGGCTAGAGGAGAGGGAAGAGGAGGAGGAGTGAGGGTTCGTGGCAGTGGAATTGCAGGAAGAGGAGTTCGCAGACATCATATTGTCCCTGATGAAATTCGGGCCACCATTATTGACCATGTCATCAACCATGGCCTCACAATGGCAGAGGCGGGTCGCAGAGTGCAGCCTAACGTGCCACGGTCCACAGTTTCCTCCATCATTCAAATCTTTCGGCGGGAAAACAGGTATGCACTCAGGCAATGACAACTATTTGACTGTGTGTGCATGTGCATGTCCTACAGTAAAATCTTACAGTATCTCCATGTGAAGTCACAGTATTACATGCATTCAGCTCATATCTGTAGAATATGTAGAATAAGGAAATACTGTTGTAAATTGGACAAAATACAGCAAAAGTTCATAATAGAATTGCAGTGCAATTGTAAGTACAGTAGCCATACAGTAAAGTGGTGTGACACAGTAAGCAATGCAGTCATTACTGTACAGTGATTGATAATCTGTAACAAACACATGAGACAAGAACAACAAATAGTCATGTTTTCTGTGCCTATGTGCAGGATTGGCCGACAACCTCATGAGGGTGGAAGACGAAAACTCCTAAATGATTATCAAGAACAGGAGATCTGTGACATGGTGATAGCAAATAATGCCATAACACTGTCACAGATCCGGGATGCAGTCCTCCAAAACAATGACGTCTTCCAAAGCATCAACTTCATCAGCATATCGACAATAGACCGGGTTCTGAAGAAGAACCTTATCACCATGAAGCAAATATACAGAGTACCATTTGAGCGGAACACTGACAGAGTGAAAGAACTGTGGTACCATTATGTGCAGGTAAGTCAATTATTCATTGTCTATCATTTTGTGAACACTGTGCAGAGGTTCCAATTTCTGAGGGTTTCAGTATCCTCCTCTTTACTTTTGGAATCCAGCTGTACAATATATGAACACAGCATTTTGCTGAACTGTAACAGAACACTGTCTACAGTATGCCTCTGTTCTCTTTGTATCAAAAACCACCCCAGAAAATCTGCATATGCCTGCACTCTAGGATTGGAACCACTGTGGGTTATATTGACTATGAGAAGAACATATTGTGTAGCATTGCCGTGACCACATGACCCATCTACATGATTTTTTTTACTCTTATCTCTTTTCCAGAGAATCCTGGCACTGGAGGGGAGTGAAACACCTCACCTCCTAGTGTTTGTTGACGAGGCAGGCTTCAACCTGGCCAAGGGCCGCAGGCGTGGCCGAAATATTGTTGGCCAGCGGGCCACAGTGGATGTCCCAGGCCAGCGGGGGGGAAATATAACCATGTGCACGGCAATCTCAGAAAATGGTGTGGCCACCCACAATGCAAGTTTGGGCCCATACAACACAGATAAACTCCTCCGTTTCCTGGACCAACTGTATCTTGATCTGGTCCCAGAAAATGAGAGGGGTCTCGAAGGGCCCCACCTACCCCAGTTTGTAATTATATGGGACAAAGTTAATTTCCACCGGGGTCCACGGATCCGGGGATGGTTCAACATGCATCCAAGAATGCACAATGTGTTGTTGCCACCATATTCTCCATTCCTCAATCCTATCGAGGAGTTTTTCTCTGCTTGGAGATGGAGAGTGTATGAACACCATGCGGAAAACCAGAGGGCTCTCATCACTGCAATGGACGCTGCTTGTGAGGACATAACAGGGGATCAGTGTAGAGGATGGCTCAGGCATGCACGACGCTTCTTCCCGCGCTGTATCTCAAGAGACAACATCAGGTGCGATGTGGATGAGAATCTGTGGCCGAACAGAGCACAGAGAATGGATGGCCAGGAAGATGAGGATGGTGACCAGGAGAGAGAGGGGAGTGACCGTGACTAAACAAAATGTCTTCATTTGTGACTCTTTGTATTTACAGTGTTGATTTTTTTCTTTTTTGTGGGTTTTTGTATTTTGTGTACACAGTATATTTTCCTTTTTTACGGTTCCCTACTTACTGTTATGTGTACAATTTACGTTAGTTGAGAATAAAAATGAAAATTCCTCGGCAGAATGAGTGCAGTGTGTGTGTGTGTGGTGTGAAAATGTTATGCCTATAGTTAGAAATATGCCATGACAAAGCGTCTAAGCATTTTGACTTGCAGTACTTACACAATACCAAAGGGACAATGCATTTTGGAGGCACTGACTAGTTATATGAGAAGGGAATGTTGTTTTGACTGAAGGATACACTGTTTTGGGAGCTGTACAAACATTGCCAGGTGATCCATGTAGTTGTGCAGTACCATCCAAGTTATTTTGACAGAAGTACTGAATGAATGAAAATGTGCCAAAGCAATTGAGAAGGATCCATGCCATTTTTATGATACTGACAATTTACAAGGGAAAGGGATTTCATTTTGAAGCATGGATGAGTAGTTTTGGGAGACAAATTACATTTTGCTGGTTATCTGAAGTGTTGTGCAGAACTGCAAGTCTGTTTGGCCAAATTGCTTTATAGTTATGAGAATGTCATCTCAGTTTCAAGAAATGAGCCAAACCAATGGAGAAAAACTGTAAGTTACATTCTTTTTTTTGTTTGTTTCAATTATCTTTTCATTTATTTTGTAACATTTCAGTAACATACTGAAGGAGAAAAACGGGAAAAGAAAATAACAAATGACAATTTCAAAAAATAAAATACAATTTGGGAAGTAAAGTAATACAAAATAAATTAAATCACATCGGTCCATTGTCACAGTTCATAATTCATCTTATATATGGTATCTAGGCATGCCAATCCATGCTATGATGATGTCAGAGGATCACAGCGGTTCCTATATCTTTCGAAAGGTAGGCCCCTTATTTTTTAGGGTGTATGTACGTTGTTCCAGTCTTAAACTTTTGTTTCAAATCTGTTTAGACAAATTAATTGATGGGGGTCTTTGTTGATTCCAATTGAGTAGGATGCATTATTTTGCTATGTAGGATATTATGATAATCCTCTTCTGTGTATGGGATCTAGTGTCTTATCCAATTCTGTACCAAAGAGGTACCGTATTGCTGTATTGTCCAGCGGTGTTTCCACAACCTTGACTCTCAAATCATGAGCCCCCTTACAGAAATGTTTTCATTTTCTGCATTCCCAAAAAACATGCATAGTTGACCCCTTTCATGTTTTACAACAATGACATCTGAAGGAAGAGTTAGGAAAAATTTTGCTTTAGCGGAGCGGGGTAAGATATATCCTATGCATGAATCTATAATTTTTTTTGACTGTTTTCAGTGAGGAAAAAAAATTTGGACATATAGTATCCCACTGGTCCTCATCAAAAGTACGCCCCATATCCCTCTGCCATCTGCTCTTAATTGAGGTCAAGGAAGAGCAGCGGTGATCTAAGAAAGCACTATAAATCACTGAAATTTTTCCTTTTAGTGCTGTGGAATTCACCAAAATCTCCACCAGATTCGTCAGCCCCAAAGACAAGCGTCGTTCCCCTTTCAGGGTGTTAATTAGATGGCAAATTTGTAGGTATTTGTAAGTCCTGCTTCGGAATGATCATCTTCTGATCTTAAGTCTGCAGAGGATTTGAGTGTGTCTTTGGCAAACAAATGTTGGATCTGATGTAGACCATTCTCTTTCCACTTTGTTAACAAGGATTTACCAATTGATGGTGGCAGATCTGGGTTGGAGGATAAAGGGGTAAGCTTGGAAATTTTGTCAAAGATTCCATAAAACTTATGTATCTTGCCAAGCCCGAAGAGTGTTATAGATTATATAGGTTTTTGTAACCTGGCGTCATGCATTTATATTGTTAATGACTGATAGCAAGGTTGTAGAAATAGGAAAACAAAGTTCTTGTTCTATATCAATCCAGTGAGCATTATTACATTTTTGCACCCTGCTAAACAGGCCCTTTGACTGGGTGGCCCAATAGTACATCTGTAAATTTGGTAGTGCCAGCCGTACCTTCTCTCTAGACTTTGTTAAAGTTTTAAAAGCTATTCTTGGTTAAGAATTCTTCCAGATAAAAGAGATAAACATTTTATTTATGGATTTAAAGAATGCTCTATCCAAGTAACAGGGCAGTGACTGAAACAAGAAACTGAAACGGGGCAGGATATTCATTTTAATTGTGTTAATTCGTCCAAGAAATGAAATGTGGCGCACTTTAAGTAATGGAGTGTAATTTATAAAGTACTGCACCGGGTTGCACCAGCAATGTGTAAGTTCTAACGTAACCTAGTTTAAACGAAGTGAAGTTCTCACTTAGGACATAGTTTTCGTGCAACTGACATTTTAACGGTTGCACCAGCTGAAATAGTTCCAACGTGGACATAAGGGACAACTTAACTCTTACACCAAGCCCTTAGTAGGTTTAAACTCCTTCGTAAAATAGCGGTCGTCATGGCGCATCGTTTTGGAAGGTGGGATAACTTGGGTGATGAGGAGCAAATTATGCTGTCTATTTTGCATTAGCAACGTGTCCTCCGAGATAGACAGCACCCCTTAGACATTTATGACGACTTTGATTTACACTCGCGATTCCGTTTTCCGCGATCTGAAATACAGAGGATAACCGACCTGCTAGCAGCAGACTTGCAACACGACACGGACAGAAATGGAGCTCTAAGTCCTTCCCTACAAGTGTGTCTGGCATTAAGATACTTCGCCACTTGATCATTTTACAATTTGGTCGGTGATTCAATTCAAGTGCACAAATCTACTGTGTGTAGAGTAATAAGAGCAGTTACACTATCATTATGTCAGCGTATTAATGACCATGTTAAATTTCCAACTCAACCTGAGCAACAAAACATGACCCGTCAAAAGTTCCACAAGAACTTCCACTTAAAAATCAAGAGTACCAATGCCTACTCGAACAAGTTTGTGAACAGGAAGGGATTCCACTCAATCAACGCCCAAATTGTGTTTGACGCTGATCTAGTCATTACAAATTCGGTGATCAAATGGCCAGGGGCAAGGCATGACAGCTTCATTCTCAAGCAGTCTTGTCTTAGCACAGACTTTGAGGCTGGAAGATGTCCCGGGTGGTTGCTAGGAGACTCCAGATATCCTCTAAAAATGGTTGATGACCCCATACCTAAACCCAGTTAGTGTCAGCGAGCAGCACTACAATTCAGCGCACTCAAAGATGAGAAATGCGGTGGAGCGGTGCATCGGTGTTCTGAAGAACAGATGGGCCTGTTTGCAGAGAGGTCTCCAATTATCTTTCTCTCAAGCATTTCTGCGCACTTAATTTTGACCATATATTTTACAAATATGTGTTAAAAGTAGGCTGATGCTCTTTTCAGTGAAGCTTATTATTGGGCTGGCTCAGTGTAGAAGTTATTGTGATTGACAGTGGTAGCTGTATTCAGAGCCTTTACTTCAGTAAGAAATACTTATATTACACTAAAAACACCAGACTGCAACTAATACCCCAAATAAATGATCAGTATTAGCAAAAATTGCCTGAGGTACGGAAAGTAAAATTTCTCATATACAGTTTAAACTTAAGTTCAGTACTTATGTACTGATATAGACAATGAGACGATGTCCAGCCTTGTCCAGACTCGGTCTATTCTATGTCCCAAGTGAGTACATACATGCCTTACTTTGGTCATATGGATATCTTAATGGAGCCTGACAGAGCTGCGGCTATAGCTGGTGCCTGTGTTGTTCTTCACAACCTGACGATGATGTGGAAAGTACAACAGGTGGAGGATGGAGATGCGGGTGATGGGGGTGACAGTGGGGTTCCTTTCGGAGATGAGGACCACCTGTCAACTGAGGCAGCCACCGTCCGGGCCTACCTTACTTCATCCTATTTTTGATGAACTACAAATTAAAAGCCTCACATAAAATAAAGATGTGAACAAAATTTGCAACAACCATAAGTTTATTATGTAAACCTACTATATATACACAACTCAACGGCCAAATAATCAAAAGTTAAAAAAATAAATGTCACAAATAAATAACCATCGATTCAAACATGTAATTGAAATGATAAATATTGTAATTTCATTAATTTATGTGGAACGTTTTTCGATTCCATTCTTTCTCAGCAAATCCATCCAGTTTAATCAAATCCAACGGTATAAGCTGCTGTTAAACAAACCATAAAATTTGTCCTGTTAAATTTATTCAATCAAGATATTATTTGTGAGCGATGAGTTGGCTATTTGCTATTGCTGATGCGAAAAAGTGATGGTGTACCCCTGTACTTTTAGATCTTCTTGTAATTTAATTATTTCTATGTTCAATTTCATCTTCTCTAGCTCAATTTTTTCTTTTTCTGCTTTAATTTTTTGTGTTTCTTTTGCAAGTTTTTCAATTTCAGCTTTAAAGACTTGTCGTCTTAGTGCATTCACTTCCTCTTCAATGCTTGGGGCAGACGGCCTTCTGTTGCCTTTGGCATGCTTGACTGGTGGTGAGTCGCGACAGGACCTATCCTGAGGGGACTGTGTAGGCTCGGTGTTGTTTACATCCCTCTCAGTGGAGGTGGGCTCAGGAGGCTGGATGGACCCTGGTTCGAGCAGACATGCTTCAGGATGTGGGGGGAGAGGTTGTTCAGCTGAATGAGGGAGGAGTGGTGCTGCTGTTGGTGGGGGGGCTGGTACTGCTGGTAGGAGAGATGCAAGTGAGGCCAGTACTGGAGTTTCTTCTGTTGTTCCACTCTCAACCCCACATATGCCAATCACTGAGGGGGAGTCCTTACCAATAATATCCAAGACTAGTGATGAGTAAGGCCCTATGTCTGGCTTTGGTCCACCTCCTGTTGGGACATTTCTTGGGAAGTCCTCAGCTGCTTGCATTTTTAAGTCGCTCCACTTCTTCCGTACATCTTTAACATCCCTGTGCTCCACTCCTTTTGCATTTATGGCATCAGTAATGTCCTCCCATTTTTGTTTTTTTCGTTTATTAGTTATAAAGTCGTTAAATTTTGATTTCAGTGGCTCTTTGTTTTGTTTGTATTTTGTGAGCAGGATAATGATTTCTTCATGTGTAAAGTTTTTTTTTCTTGGTCTGCGGTCAGACATGGCCAAATCACTGTAAAATTACACAATCTAACGTCAACACGGCTTGCCATTATGGGACAGCAAAGCTGCTAACTTGGGTAAATTTGACATTAGACACCTACTTTGGAGTGGTGGCAAGCAAACATACTGGGTGAGATAATTTCCATTAACAACTTAGTCTTATAATTTATAATAGCTTGCTATTGTATGCTATTTTTTTGGGTTTGTATTGACGTAACAATTTAATGAGCCCAAAGCAAGGCTTCATTATATTCGGCTATCAAAACGTTATGTTGCAGTTTACGGTTTCACCATTCAGTGTCCCTCTTGACTTCATACACACCACCTTCAATAACCACAAACAATCTCTCAGGTTATATGCTAAATTACCCATTAATCATATTTTTTCGTCGTTTATGTACCTTGCTAAAATTTTTTTTGGAACGGTTCCTCTTTTTAGCTGTTACCCTCGCATATAAAATTTGTTCAAATAGAAGTGGGGATGAGAAACAACACATCAATAAACGCGGTATTAAAATAGTGCTTTTCACTCATTGGCCGCAGTGAGTGAGATCGTCATTTTCGCTGACAGTATTTTGCTTAGTTTGGACGTCACGGCAGTGTAGTTAAGATGAGCCTTACGTTCCTGTGGTACAAGCGAAGTTTGACACAGCTTTAGTTTCAAACTAACAAGTTTCAACATATGGTTTGGTGTGAACGATAACTTACAGTAGCATTTAAGCACTGCTGGTGAAACAGGCCCCAGGTCATTAAAGGGGCAAAAAGCAAAATCTTTTCACCACTAGGTTTGCTGTTGTGCACTGCCTGTAGACCCAAACAAAGTGTGTCACGATCCACACCTCTCTCTATCTCCCCCCCCCAACTTGCCTCATTTGCGAACGACTATTTGCAAAGTGCAAACACACCAAGCAAAAAAAATCACCATTTTGTGGAACGAAGTAAGTAACTTCAGGGGTGTTTTTAGGACTGAAGATTGGTGGGGCCAAGAGCTTCCCTTTAAAACAATTATTGACCCTGACTTGCACTCAATCATTCTCATAATTGACAAATATTCCAGGATTTTCCCGGCATTTTTTATTGTTTTATTGATTTTTTGCACAATTTTGCGGTAGCTTTTTCAAAAAGTGGCAATGAAAGTAGCGATATCTCAGCGATTAATTTTTTTGTCCGCAAAAAACTTGCGTGGATTGGTTGAATTTGCGTTAATAGTTGCAATTGAGACATGCAACTTCCTTGAGGGACTGAGCAATAGATACACTCCGAGAACATGCCGGTGCAGTACGGTACATTTCGGCATGGCGACAATCATTAATCTGGACAAGTGAGCCCACTAGGCTGCCCGCCAGGCTACATTATTGAATTCTAATCGCAAATGTTAGCTGGCTGCCGGGCTACTCACCTAACACAACCGTAACGCCTGACCCATTCCCAGATAGCAAGCTCCTCCCCTCTGGATCTGCCACGGATCTGCCCCGGATCCAGCTGATCCACGGCAGATCCGAAGCGAAGGAGCGTGCTATCTGGGTTGCTATGACTGAGCCGCTAACAACTCAAGCTCTGGACATTAACCAATGCTACGATTGGAACATTTAATTTAATCGACATAGCGACATGTGCCTAACGTTACTGTAACACTAATCAAAGCAGACATTTGACTTTATGTTGTTACTTACCTGTCCAGGAGAAGAAGAGCTAGCTCCGAGTCAAGCTGTAGCTCCTTTAGCTCTCTTAGTGCTCTCCACCTTGGAAATGCAAGGCCAATATTAATCAGCGTTCTGTCCCTTTCTTTATCCGACAACTTCTTCTCCAACCACCATTGTTTTTTCTTTAGAAGTAATTTCGGATACTACTTGTCTTGAGGTGAACGCTTCGTTCTGCTCTCCACCATACCGCTTTTAAGAGAATACACACTGGCACCGCTCACGTTTTTATAGGGAGGGAGGGCCAAGGGCTCCAAGAGAAAGGAGGAGGTGGCGATTCACATGAACGTACATGAACGCACAGCGGGACCAGCTTGTAAACAGGGGACTGGAGATCAACACAGAGAGCGGATATGTGATGTCATGCTATACCCCAGATGAAATTACACCTCTCATTCTTCACATAGCAATTTTTAATTCCTTCAATCTAGAATTGATGCATTTTTGCTAATTGCCCCTTTAAATTTTGGAGCCACATTCTCCCCAAGATAGTCAAAGCCATTTTGAGCCCAGGAGAACGGCGAGATGGCCCTGACTTTATTAGAAACCAATTAATGAATTTTATCAGGTTGATTTTATAGCCTGATATTGTTTCAAATTTAGTGATAAGGTCTAATACTGTTTTCATTGATTGGTCAGGGCTGGTTAAGTGTAAAATTATATTGTCAGCATACAATGAATTTTCATTCTGTTTTCCCAATATCAATACCGGCAATCTCTTTATTTGTCCGTATGGCTTCTGCGAGAGGTTCAATTGCCAAGTTAAATAAAATGGGGATAGCGGGCACCCCTGCTGGCAGCCTCTAGGCGGACTGAATTTTTCAGTGAGGGCACCGTTAATACCTATTTGAGCTTGTGGACTGCTATACATCGCTCTGACCCACCCAATGTATTTTTCGCCAAGAATGAATTTTTCCAGAACAGCAAACAAATATGACCATTCGACCCTGTCAAACGCTTTTTCTGCATAAAGCGAGAATAGTAAGCTGTTCTGTTGTGTCGGGTTGAGTAGTCAATTATATCTAAAAGGCTCCAGATATTGTCAGACACATAGTGGGCCTTCACGAAGCCGGACTAGTCGGGATTAAAAATCTGAGGCAGTATGTCTAGTCTGCGTGCAGTTAATTTTGATATTATCTTCAAGTCAACTGGAAGTAACCAAATTAGTCGAAATGATGCGCATTCAGCAGCATCTTTTTCCTTCTTGCATATTAATGATATTATCGCTGTCTTCAAAGTCTGGAAGGATTTTCATTTTCAGAAAAATCTGTATGCATAGGCATAAAAAGTGGCTCAATTTGCAGCCAGAAAGCCTTGTGAAATTCTACAGAATATCCATCCAAACCTGGAATCTTCCATTGACATTGACTTAATCGCTTACAGCATGTCATCTGGGGTGAATGGAATACTCAACTGCTCCTTTTCGTCCTCAGAAATGGAGCGTAGGGATACCCTTTACAAAAATGTATGAATATAAAATTCAGAGGGATTTTCCGGCACGTAGAGCTGTGTATAAAAATCAAGAAATGAGGACTTAATTGATTGTGTATTGTATTTCAACTGACTGATCCCAAGCCCTGCCTCCCATTGTTACTGTTGCTAGGTTGGACAACTTTTTTTTTTTTTTTCTATCCCGCCACCACCCCCCCACTTTTGAGGACAACTTTATTCATTTAATCAGTTATATAATTAAGTATGAATCCTCCTACCATCACCCAACAAAACACACACCCATGAAAAACAAAAAATAAAATAAAATAAAATTAAAAAAAACTAAAATAAAATACAATACAATAAGGATTACATTCACAGAGTTTTATGTTTTTGGCATTTGTAACTATTAGCTCATCCATTCCATCTCTTTGTTATTCCCAACCTTCAGCCTCCCGAATTTTATCCCATCTTTTGGCATAAATTACAAGACCCGTCTCATAGGCCATCGCACACTCAATTCTACTGTAGTACATGACAAAATTCTTGAATCTCTCAAGTCTTAACTCCCCAACAGATGTCAACCTGAAAATAAATATTTTTGCAAGATATACAATTATATTACATATTTGATGTTTTTCTTTTGTTACATCACCCAGTAATACCTTAAATAAATCTAGTTGTATACTATTATACTGAGATATCCAATTTTGCACCTTTATCCAAAAAAGGGCTGTTACAGGACAGTACCAAAACAAATGGACTACTGACTCCGCTTCCTCTTGACAGAATCGACAGAGGGGTGACAGCTCAATTCCCCAGATATTTAGCATCTTTTTTGTTGCTAGAAACTTATATATTAGCTTATATTGAAAATATCTTATCTTCGGATCAAGTGATGTATTGTAAAGAATTTTGAAGACTTTATTCCATGGAACTGGTGTGTCTAACAAGTTTTCCCAACTATCTAGAATTCTATATGGTGTCGCAACTAAATTCTTTATTCTTAGGTAAAATGTGTATATATGTTTATTAATCTTTATTTTCTTTAACCATTGTACCATTTTCATTTGAGGCAGACAGACTAGATGTCCTCCTGGTCTTTTAATAATTTTTGATTTCCAAGTATTTGGTAAAGCTCCAATAAGTTGATTATATTGTTGCAGTGTGCAGACAGTTCCATAAAAACTAGTTCAGTCAGGACAACTCACGTTTCAATGAAATAGAACAATTTATTCATGGATATGAGCATTACATTGTATTTTGGCGGCAGTTCTGCTCTGGAGGAATAATCTACTTAGGCACAGCAAACATACAAACATAGTCAGGAACAGAAATCAAAATCCCCCCGATGTGAGCAGAACCAAACAGGTGGAGGCTGGGGTGGAGGCGGCAAGCAAAAACCAAACAGCATGTTGCATAGCATGAAGCGTCATTGCGAACAGCAGCGGAAGCAAGTGAGCTTGACGTCTTTCAAATAGACCGCTGTATGACCTCGTGATGTGTCTCCTCCAATTGTTCGCCTGCTGGTGCTGACGTGCTGGTAGCTTACCAGGCTGCTGTCGGCTGACGTAGCTCTTCTCGAGTTGCCTGCCTGAACTAGTTACACTCATTTCAGTCAGGACAACTCACGTTTCAATGAAATAGAACAATTTATTCATGGATATGAGCATTACATTGTATTTTGGCGGCAGTTCTGCTCTGGAGGAATAATCTACTTAGGCACAGCAAACATACAAACATAGTCAGGAACAGAAATCAAAATCCCCTAAAACAGCAACCACCGCCAAGTGGCTAAACCATGTATACAGTGGAGCACCCACTGCCTCCTGAATGACCATGAAATCCATAGAGATATCCAGGGTCAAAACATTGACTACTAAAGGCTGCCAAGTATTTAGTGTAGTTTTACTATCATCAATGCAGATAACCTGGATCAGAATGGACATATGATCATTAATGTATATTACCTCACCATGTGTAGCCTGGTTCCACTGCGGGGACCCGTTAGGCTCGTTTCCTCGAGAACACACCGCTTGGTGCCCTCACATCTGTACTTGCGGGCAGGGCCTCACTGTTAGTCTGGATGCTTGCCAGATCCTCTAGAGAATAGGCGCATGCCGCTCCCTCTAGTGCACGTCTGCAACCCCTACAGATGCGGGAGGCAAGATGAAGCATTATCTTGGTCCAGAGAAAACATTCTACCTAGTGAGAAAAACTATGTGTACAGCCGGAGCACCCACTGCCTCCTGGATAACCAGGAAGTCCATAGAGATATCCAGGGTCAAACATTGGCTGCTAAAGGCAGCCCAGCCTTTAGCGCACGTCTGCTGCCACCAATGCAGATTACCTGGATCAAAATGGACATTCTACCATTAATGTACATGACCTCCCATGTGTTGCCTGGTTCCACTGCGGGGACCCGTTAGGCACGTTCTCCAAGGAACACACCGCTTGGTGCCCTCATATCTGTACTTGCGGGCAGGGCCTCACTGTTAGTCTGGATGCTTGGCCAGATCCTCTAGAGAATAGGCGCACGCCGCTCCCTCTGGTGCACGTCTGCAACCCTTACAGATGCGGGAGGCAAGATGAACATCATCTTGGTCCTGAAGAACATTCTACCTAGTGAGAGAAACTATGTGTACAGCCGGAGCACCCACTGCCTCCTGGACAACCAGGAAGTCCATAGAGATATCCAGGGTCAAACATTGGCTGCTAAAGGCAGCCCAGCCTTTAGCGCACGTCTGCTACCACCAATGCAGATTGCCTGGATCAAGTATGGACATTCTACCATTAAGTATGGCCAGCCAACCACCTGCGCAAGCAATTTATTATTTTTAATTCAATTCAAATTTTTCTATTCAATTATTTGTATAGCGCTTTTCACAGTCTATCACAAAGACGCTTTATGTTGAGCGGTTAAATAAATGAAAGGGCAGTGCCCAACCTAATCCCCACTAGAGCAAAATGAGGCAAAAAAACTCCCAGTAGGGAGAAAAATCCTCAAACAGTGGTGAGAAAAAACTCCCCAGTGGGAAGAAATCTCAGGAGGAACCTGGCTATAGTGGGGGAGCCCATCCTCCGCGGGCTAGCTAATTAAAGCAATAATAGAATAAAATGGCATCAAAACAGTGGTGTCTAGCTCCAGGAAGTGGGATGTCGAGGAAGGAGCTGAACTGGATCCGGACCAGATTAGGACAGCAGCACAGCAGCAACTTCAGCTCAGATGGTCCAGGACTCCGTAGTGGAGGGAAAGATCCTCAGAAAGAGACAGAGGAAAAAAGGGGGGTGAGGCACTGGATAAAACTACTGCATAAATAGAAACACTGGCCTGTCTCAAGTGCCAAGTAAGAATTTAGGAACAATTTGTAATAAACAGTCAACACCCCTCCATCCCCTTGTTGCATTATAATTCTACCAGAAAGAAACCATCAAGTACCTTTAACCCTAGGTTTAAGAGCAAGTGATGATTCATCATACTTCAAAACCCCCAAAACCACAAAGTTTCATGAGGACAATTCTGGTCCTGAAAGGCCGGTGGGTAATGAAGGTTGTATTTCTTCCAATTTCAATGACTAATTGAATAAAAGGGGTTATATACAAAAACAAATTTGCTCATGCAGTAGAGAGAATGTTTCACATAGGGCGCCAAGTTATTTATTTATTCATTCCTCTTTTTTGGGGGGGGGTCGATCTTGTGAAATTAGAGATGCCGCAGAAACTTCAGATTTTAAAAGTGCTTTTGCCAATAAGGCACTTAACTAATTAAAGGCCAGAAAGGGAGCAAAAACTGGGACAGATATGGCCCTCATTCCCCAAACTCTAAAATACGAGTATTCTCCCTTTAAGATAGTCAATCCGAGCGGAATGTGATGTACTATCATTATGCATGCACATTTATTTGGTGCAATTTCAAGCAGTAATCCAAACCTAGCACATTAACATCACCTAGGCATTTTCATGGATTTCTAGCACCCAAAGGAACCTTGATATTAGGTCTGGTCTGAGGCATGATGAAAAAGTCAAAGCTACTAGCAGCATCATTTTACAAACCCTGCATGTTCACAGCTTTGTGTTCATGCGTGTCACGCGCTTAAATTTGTTAGGAGATAACAGAGTAGGCCTGGTGGTTTTAATATGACATACTAACATGTCATCTAATTCTTAAAATTCTGAAGATGAAGCCGAAGCTTCAGAATCAGACCAACATTCAGCGGAACATAATTCCAGCCATCTTATCATCTTTAACGGTGCTTTCTTTGAGTTAGTTTCTTCTTCTGTATTGAAGCGACGATTTTAATTATTATGATATGAGCTCTTCGTCCTCCACGAGGCGCTGTTTAAGTAGTGCTGCGTCGGGTCCTGCCATGAGGACGAAAACGGAGGAATAGCGGAGTTCAGCCGTTTAGAAGGAACACCGAGGACGCACCATGGGGCGCATGCGATGTCCCGTGTCTGTAGCAGCCGAACTTCAGCCGTATTAATGGAAACAGCTTAATGCTCTGGTATTGAACAAACCATAGACGGAAACAACCATTCATGCTCAGTTGGGTCTTAGGCGCATTTACAATGGACAAAACATTACTCAACTCGATAAATCATGTATGCATTCGACTGTTAAAAAATAAATGCGGACTAATTTTGCATACAATTGAGGCAATGACTTGGTGTTTTTTTTTTTTTTTAAATAAATCGGTTGGCCAGAAAGATTATAGAATTGAGGAAACAGGAATTCTTCGCGCCGCTTAGTCGTATGAGTGAGTATTCATAAGGTTTCCACCGTTACTTGTTAACAATAACAGCAATCCGGACAGTAGTCAACATTGTTGCCCATATACCCCGTTAATGTTTGCTGTCAACCATCCATCTGCAACAATGAATCACCACGACGCAAACCACTTTCTGACATTATGTTCACTGATGATCATCCGAACATCACGATATAACCACACCAATTCAACAGGCATGAAAGCATGGAATTTAGCGATTTTCAGGTCCCTGACGTGGTCCGCAAACTACAGCCCGAGCGCGACTGCCATACTATTCAAGTTCGCAAATTAAGAATTAAATCTTAGTACAAAACGCTTCACAGAAAAACTAGGGCTAGGAATAAAAGTACCATCTTCTCTGTGAGGCAAAACAAACACTAGGTCAGCACACAATTCATGAATCTTGAAGGAAAAGATCGCATAAGTATCCATGCACTGCCCTCGTGCTATTAAAGTCCAGTGTTTGTATTTTATTAATTTATTTAATTTATGAGAGACAGGGACATGCTTAGCAACTAAAAGGAACAAATTTATAACCACAATTAAGCGGCCTTCAGTCAACAATGTAGCACATAAAGCAGAATTAATCGCAAATTTTAAAATTACCTGCATATTTGGATTCCAGGGTTGCACAGAAGCTGCCGATGTGGTAAACGGACCCCGTCGGTTTGGAGAAATTGGCGTTCCGCGTGTAGACAGGAACCAGGTCTCCAACTGAATCAGTCCATAGACCGTCACTTTGACTTATAGGAGGAACTCACTTGAATCAGAATTATCTTGAGTTTTCGATTTGAAAATCGCGTTTGAGGGGCATTCACGCGCACTTTACCAGTCGCAACTCTAACAAGATAAAATATGATTGCAGCAGTAAGCTAATTCAATTTCATCAGGCGCCCATTACTCCTGGAACACAGAGAATACACGCCAAAAGCCAAGAAGAAGCACAAGCAACAACACATTGTAAACTTAGCAGAAACAGAATCGCAGCATAATAACCAAAAAGGCAGCAAAAGCAATCTGCGTAGCGAGGGACTGCTGCAAGCGCCAGTATAAACATCAAGCAAAAACCAAACAGCATGTTGCATAGCATGAAGCGTCATTGCGAACAGCAGCGGAAGCAAGTGAGCTTGACGTCTTTCAAATAGACCGCTGTATGACCTCGTGATGTGTCTCCTCCAATTGTTCGCCTGCTGGTGCTGACGTGCTGGTAGTTTACCAGGCTGCTGTCGGCTGACGTAGCTCTTCTCGAGTTGCCTGCCTGAACTAGTTACACTCATTTAATTGTCTGTAGGACATAATTTTATTTTCCTCATTCACTATATCCTTTAAAAAAATAATTCCGTTATCGAACATGCGTTTCCAGAAAATCATTTTTCTATCAACCAGTATATTGGAATTTAACCATATTATTTGTCGTAGAACTTGTTCTGTATTTTCTGGTGGATGAAACTGAAATTGCAACCAACTCTGTAGAGCTTCTTCCAGAAAGGTGGAAACACTAAAAAACATGTCAGTAATTAACTTAATATGCACAGGTTTAATCTGCAGGAATGGGAAGAATCCTTTTTCAAACATAGGATGGACACTTTTAAGTAACTTACTGGAAAACCAGTTTGAATTGAAATAGAATTTTGGAATAAGGGAGGCCTTCAGTGAAAGATTTAAAGCTTTTAAATTTAATAATTTTAGGCCACCAGATACATAATCATTGTAGAAATACACACGTTTAATTTTATCAGGTTCGTCATTCCATATAAATTTAAATATCTTCTGTTCATAAATTTTGAAAAATGATTCTTTAGGAGTTGGTAATGCCATGAATAAATATGTAAACTGGGATACAATTAATGAATTAATCAGAGTTATTTTGCCATAAATGGTCAAATGTTTCCCTTTCCATGGGAGAAGAATTTTTTCAATTTTACTCAGTTTATTATTGAAATTAACCGTTGAAATTTCACTAATATTTTCTGGAATGTGTATACCGAGAACATTGACCGGTCCATCTGTCCAGTGAAGTGGTAGATTGCATGGATGAGTGAAATTTTTATTTTTCAAGGAACCAAGTCTCAGTATTTGACATTTTTCGTAATTAGGGTTCAGCCCAGATTGTTTTGAGTATTCATCCAGGTCTTTTGTAAGACACTGAAGTGTTTCATAATCAGAATTCAGTAAAAAAATGGTCTCATCGGCATACATTGAAATTTTTGTATTTAGATCTTGCATTTCTAGACCTTTGATATTATTGTTTGCTCGTATTTTTATAGCAAGTACTTCTCTTGCCATTATAAACAGATACGGTGATAACGGGCAGCCCTGTTTTACTCCCCGAGAGAGTATAATGGGGTTTGAGAGATAACCATTATTTATAATTTTGGAGACGGAGTTATGATACATTACTTTAACCCACTGTATTAAAGATTTACCAAAGTTAAAAAATTCTAAACATTGGTAGATGAAATCCCATCTGATTTTATCAAAGGCTTTCTCAAGGTCTGCAATGAAAATCAAACCTGGTTTCTTTATTTTATCATAATATTCTATAATTTCAAGTAATTGTCTTATATTATTTGAAATATTTCTACCTTGTATAAAACCAGACTGGTCATGATGTATAATATCATGCAGGACATTCTTTATACGCAATGCTATACATTTTGCTAATATTTTCGCATCATAGCACTGAAGAGTGAGTGGCCTCCAGTTTTTTAAGTGGACCGGATCTTTATAGTGGCCGCTAGCTTCTTGTTTTAAGAGCAGAGAAATTACACTTTCTCGCTGAGAATACCTTGATCATATGAAAAATTAAAACATGTGAGCAGGGGGTTTTTAATCTGTTCATAAAACGTTTGATAGACTTCTATTGGGATACCATCTAACCCTGGCGATTTCCCCCGCTGAAAGGACATGATTGAATTGTAAAGCTCAGTTTCTGTAATTAGCCCCTTGCGTGTTGCTTTCTGTTCCTCTGATAATTTAACTTGATTTTGAGGGAAAAATGAATTACTATCAGTATTACATAGTGAAACAGCTGATAACTGGGGGGAGAATATCTCTGTAAAATATCTCTCTTCCTCATTCAGAATATCTGTAGGAGAGATGAGAATCGTCCCATCAATCCTTTTTAATTTCTGTATATTTTTCTTTGCTGTATTTCTATATTGGAGGCTTAAAAATAGTTTATTGCATTTCTCTCCCTTCTCCATCCATTTTGCTTTATTATTATAGTGCATTATAGTTGACCTGTCACAAATTAATTGTTCCAATTCTTTTTGCTTTCGGTCCAATTTGTCAGTTACATCGCAAGTTGCTTGTGAGCTATCCAGTATTGATGTGAGAATCTCAATTTCTTTTTTAAGATTTTGTTCTTTTAATCTTAAAAGTTTTTGTCTTCGTGAAGCAAACTGAATTGCGTGGCCTCTAAAAACACATTTAAAAGTATCCCACACAATATGTGGGTCTGCTGATCCTATGTTGTGTGTAAAAAAATCTGTAATAAATTCTTTTGTACGCTCTACAAATGTCTGGTCCTCCAGTAACTTTTGATTAAATTTCCAATAGCCCCGTCCTCGTGGATATTCATGTAAAACCAAATGTAGTGATATAAGTTGGTGATCAGATTTAAATTTGTCTTCAATTATTGCCTTTTTTATTTTAGGTAACAAAGAAAAGGAAACAAGAAAATAGTCTATTCGGCTTGCCTGGTTCTGTCTTCTCCAGGTATATTTACGTAATTCCGGATTCCTTAATCTCCAAACATCAACCAGATCCATTGTATTCATTATTGATGTGATTTCTGCTGAAGCATGTGGGTGATTATTAGTTGAATTATTTCCCTTACGATCTATTAAATTATTCTGTACTGTATTGAAGTCTCCAACCATTATGAGGTATTTACTTGTGAATTTTGAAGATTTTATGATATTGTAAATTGATTCAAAAAAATGTGGCTCATCGTTATTTGGACCATATAAATTAACTAAACATATTTGTTTATCCTCAATGGTCATATTTAAAATGATCCACCTTCCTTGAGGGTCTGATTCTAAAGCTTGAAGAGCATAATTAAAGTTGTTTTTAAACATGATCATGACTCCCCTTGAATTTCTTAAACCATGTGCATATAATATTTGTCCACCCCATTCCTCCATCCATGTAGTTTCATCTGTTATTACCGAATGAGTTTCTTGAATACAAAAGATAGTGTGGTCTTTCTCTTTTAACCACGTAAATATTTGATGTCTTTTCTTCTTATCAGCGAGGCCATTACAGTTATAGCTGGCAATAGTGATTTCATCTATTCCCATTTTTTACAGGCTAAGGATAGGATTAATGGAGTAGGATTTTGGATGGTCAAATATTCCAGCAAAAATGTTGTCAATGCAGGCGCCATGCCTGTAAAAATTTGTACGGCAGTTGAAAAACATAAACAAAAAAAATAACACAGTCAAGTGAAAAAAAATCACAAACACAAACAGAACGACTAGCTGACAAAGACAAACCGAAAACATAACATATAAAACACTCTTTGTCCCACACCCCATCTCTTGGGTCAAACTACCATTGCGTCCCATAGGATTATAATTGTCACAAGGAAAAATTAGGGGAAAAAAAAAAAAAAAAGTTAATAATAATAATAACAACAACAATAAAAACAAAATAACCACAACAAAAAAAGAGTCAAGAAAAATAAAAAAGAATACTATAGCAAGAAGAAGAAAAGGATGCAAATACCATAATGGCAACTACAATGACAAGCTATAGGCTAATTACCACGACTCATTCAATCATCATCATTCCTATAGCAGCAAAAATCGCAATGAAAGAAGATTGACATCGCGCCTCAGCATTTGAGCTAATACAGCCAAGGCGTAATAGCTGCGTCCCTAAATAGCTGATTATTTATGTACAACCTGTCAACTGACAGGCGTACTTTGAGTTTTTTGTCTCGGTTCTCTTTCATAACAGGAAAAAGCTTCCTTCTCCTCTCCATTATTCCGCCGGGAATTGGTCATTTATAGAAAAAGGTTTGCCTTTCAGCTCTTTACCTCGATCCAATACGGTTATCTTATTTTTAAAGTACGTGAATTTGGCCACAATTGGACGAGGTCTGCCAGTAACCATTTTCCCGAAACGATGGACTCTCTCAAGGTGAATCTCGGATACTTCCCCATCTGACATCGCAAGTTCTTCCCTAAAAAATCGTCGTACTTTGCTTTCGGTGTCGGCATAACTTTCCTTCTCGTCCTCTTTTAAACCCGTGAGTACCATATTATTTCTCATACTCCGACATTTTAAATCGAGGAGCTCATTTTTTATTAGTCGGTTTTCTTTTTTCAAATTTTCCGTTGCGTTTGTCAGCGAATCTACCGTGGCCTTTAAAGTTTTATTTTCTTTTTGTAGTTCTTGAATTAATTCATTATTCAAGCCAACCGCATTTTTCAGATGGATAATGTCTTTGCTCATCAGAGCAAGATCACTTACAACTTTTTCTAACAATTCCAGCTTTGACAATTTCGCGTTGATTTCCTTTATAACCATAGTACTCACGGTACCGCTGCTGGACTCTGCCATATCGGAGTCACTTGAACCAAGATGTGATCTGGTCCTCTTCGATTCCGGCTGATTAGGCATCTTATCGTAATATTTATCTAAAAATTCCTCCAAACGGGCGATTTTATCCAGCTTGGGAATTTATTGCACCGAATTGTTTAATTTGTTCGGGACGTTCCAAAACAAGCAGGCTCTCACATGAGCCTCAGGATGACAGCCAACTTCTTCCGGTTCTCGGCAATTTCCGACCGTAGGTTGGACAACTTACTCAGAAACTTCTCGGAACTTCATCCTTGCCTAAGTTCAAAACAACAAGCATTGCAACGCTGGTACTGTTCACTGATGTGTAGCATGCAAGTCGGTGTTACTTTGATCTCGCTGTGCAGAGCGGCATTTTATCTCCCCAAATATGTGCTTTTTGGAGGGTGGAAAGCCTATTGGTAACGACCTCACCACCAACCACGAAGACGGAGTAATTGACACGTTTCGTCATCTTTTATTTTCGCATTTATATAGTCATAGGTCGTTGGCAGCATTCACAATGGTTTCACTAATGTGCAATTGGCAGATCTAGTCACCTCATCATCTAGTCCAGTATGATTGTAATATGTTACTTTTATTTCTATTGTAAACTGTATTGTATTTTATGCTTTTCCCAGCTGTCGTGGGTTGAATAAAAATAAGTAAATAAAGCAGCACACTTACTAATGGGCAGATCAAAATGTGACAGTGACAACGTTAAAGTGCGAGAAGAAAAGTTAACATGATTTCAACCAGGAGAGACTCAAGTGAAATCAAGAAAATATTTATTATCCTTTGAGCATGAAGGAGTAAGATGCTTATAATCGAATCAAGTCTTTTGCGCTTGGACTCTTTGGGAAGACTCGAAGATCAGGAGCACTACCCGGAGCAGCCGCAAGAAATCCCTCGAAGAGTCCAGACACTCGTGGTGGTGGTGGCGGCTGAAGACTGGCGAAGCTGGAGTGGCGGAACGGGAGGTCTGATGAGTAGGGTGGCGTTGGGGCGGAGGAGGGTCAGCGAGCGGCAGCATGGGCGAACTAGGGCGGAGAAAATAACATATTTAAAAAGACGGCAGCAGAATGATTGGCTAGCGACGCGACTGAGGTGTGCCCTGGTTGGATAGAAGCAATCAGCTGCAATGCCAGCTGACTGCTCATTGACAGCCCCGGATATTGTCTGCAGAGAATCAGGAGTGAACATGCTTGAACAAAATAGACGGGGTTGACGAGCGCGAAAGAGAGAGAGTCTTCCTGTCTGAACTTTCGCTAAGCTTCATGAGGCTTTTAATTACCCTCTGATAACATAATTATTTGGAAGTTTTCGCCATTTAAGAAACGTCAATGATTGTCTGTATACGTTGGTTTCCTCACGTCATAGTACCCTGGTCGAGCATATTTTCCTTCAACCAAATTGTTCATATTGAATCATACAGGTAAATGCCATCGATGTTAAAAGGAAGCGCTAGTTAACTCTGGCTACTCCTTTACAAAGCTTCATCTTTGCCCCGTTAAAGCACTGCTCTCAAAAAGGATCACTGCAGAGCATGGATTGAGGGGATAGAGACGTTTTTTTTTTTCACAGTATCTAGAGACACAGCAGTTTTTACCCTCTGCCCGACTTCAGGCTGAAGGATATTGTCATCAGTTCGTCGTTTGTCTGTCCGTCCGTCCGTCTGTCTGTCTGTCCGTGTGTTTGCACCTCTAAAGTCAGCATCAATAAACTTTTTACCCATGCCAAAACATTCGCGGTAATGTAGGGAATCCAGGCCAGGAAAGACTTTTTCAGATCGAACCATTTTTTGGGGAAAAAATTGCATTTCTGGCGTTTTTGAAAAAAACATTGTCGTGGACTGATTTTGATGAAGCATTTGAGCTAGGGGGTTTATAACTGGGGGAACGATCATATATATGCGGGGCTCTAGATTAGTGAAAAAAATTTTAATTTTCCAAAATTTTTGTGGGACTTTGGGCATTTTTGTATTTGTAAATGTATGTTCTGTGGAATTCGACTTTGGTTATTGTGTAATTTTTCTGAGACACTTCATAATTCAGGCCGAGGGTGTTCAAACGCGGGCGTTTCTTGTTATTGATACAGCAGTCGATTTCAACGGATTAGGATAAGGATTTGGGATTATGGTCAGGGGAAGGGATAGGGTTAGGGTTAGGTTAGGGCAGGGCTTGAAATGGGGACGTACCTTTCCACATTGAAATGCATTGGAAAACTTCCGTACCCGTAGCAACTGCCTTTTTTTCCGCTTGATTTCTAACAGCCAAGCCTTTCTCCCCTCCTTGTCTTTTGAAACTCTGTATAAACAAACAAAGCAACTTGTCCACTGTTTTAAATATTATGCAGGTATTGTTGTAGAATGTCAATTACATAGGATACGATACAATAATGATTTATTTGAGTCTCACCCAGTTTAAAATACAGACAGTACATACAAAATAAAACCTGCCACTTCTTATGGAGTTATGAGAGACTGTATGATACGTAAAAATCATAAACATAATATAAAATGATGTTAAACAATCCTACACTGAAATAAATGCAGAGAGTGGTCGAAATTAAGACAATAAGACAACATCTTGGTTAACTAAAATTATTAGCAATAAAGAGAAAATTACAAAAAAACAGACATATAAAGGATAAATGTAGTATAGTAATCATAGCATAATCAAAGAAATGTTATGACAAAGGGGATGAGAGAATGAGTGACAGGGATGGGACAGTCACCATCCTCTCAACCTAACTAGGCCTAACGTAAAAATCCTGCCTAAGTGTACAACATTACCTGAACATTACAAGTACCTTGTTAATTTTATTAACTGCTAAGTCAATGTAGTCCTCGCGATGGTAAGGGTACCATGGTAGCTCGCTGGTGACCGTTATCAATCACCAGTGTTTGTTTTTAGTCAGCGGTCTATTCAAGTCAATGGGACGGCTAATTAGCTAGCTAGCATACGAACGTGGTTTTTTCCATTAAAGTGACAGATTAGTGTTTCTACGTTAACTTGTGCATGAAACGTTTTATTACAGCCCTTCTAAATATCACTGCAAAAGGCATGAGAATACAACTGTGTAGGTTTGTTTGATCAAAGTGCCTTCTGTAATATTCTTGTGTTGTAACTTGTAATTATCTTTTATCTTGATTTATCACAAAAAGACAGTAACTTCACAACAGTTTCAGATCTTTTTTGAATTAGTTTAGGAATACATTAAAAAAGCTTATTATGGTTTTGGAAATGAAAAATATGCCTTAAACACGATCGGCATATCAAAGGTCACTAAAGTGAGAGGGCTGCCTGAAGTGAAAGTTGTCCGAGGTTTGGTCAGACCCCTGCTTGCCCAATTGTGATGTAGCTGAAAGTGGGCGGGGCTTGGGATCGGTCAGTTGGCCAGTCGCGTTCCGTGTCCACTTTATTGTATTTTCTGCATGTTCCTTTTTGAGTTGATAGGCTAAAAGTCTACTGGGCTTATTACCATATTCATTATATTGCTCTCTGGTGAAGAACATAAGTTTTGTGACGTGTTCTGTTTGAATGAGATTGAGATTAGAATCAAACTGCATTTAGTTTTTTCAGGTTTTCCTCTGTAGAAGATTGTTTGTGGGATTGTTCCAGATTGATTAACTCTTTTTTAAGTTCTGTTTGTTTTCTAATAGATTTTTTCTTTGCAGATGTGTAAGAGATCAGCAACCCCCTAGTTACTGCTTTGGCTGCATCCCACAACACTGCCGGGGTGTTAGGGGAGGCCGCATTATCCTGTCTGTACTGCTCCGACCATTTTCTAATATTATTTCAAGCTTCAAAGTCTGTGAGGAGTGAGGCATTAAATCTCCAATATTTGGTTTGGTTTGTCTGCTCAGGGAAGGATAACTGAAGACAGACTCGAAAGTGATGTGATAAAAGAATGGCCCCTATATTAAAGAAAACTGTGGATGAGAGATGTTTTTTAGGTAAAAAAAAATCTAATCAGGAGTATGATTTGTATCTACCCGAAAAGAAAGTGAAGTCTTTCCTTGGGGGATAAAGTTCTCTCCAGACATCAACCAGGCCTACTGTTCATCAGCCGAGGCTAACCTCAATGTCATAGATGTATTGGGGTCAGACAGTATGGTTGAGGATTTGTCAAAGTTGCGATTAAAATCTCCAGCCGCTATTCCAAAGACTGTGTAATATTGATTAAATTGGGTGATCACATCCAACATGAATTTTGGGCTATCCTCGTTTGATGTGTATACGTTCAGCAATGTCAGTTCTTGTCCATTTAACATCCCCCAGATTAGTATTTGTCAGCCCTCAGAGTCTGTATATTGTTCCTTAAATATGAAAGGCAAGTTTTTATGAATAAGTATTGCTACTCCCCTTTTATTGCTTGCTAAGCTGGAGAAATAAACGAGCCCGAGCCAATCTCTCTAGTCTTTTATGCTCCTCATTGGACGAATGAGTTTCCTGAAGAAAAGCAATGGCTACTATTTCTTTTGTCAAGAATGTAAGAACTCTCTTCCGCTTACTTGGATGGCCAAGGCCTCTGACATTAAAAGTCATTAAATTAAGTGTAGTAGGCGTACTGAGATTTGCATGTTATATTGCTTTTGCGTGACCATGGTACAGCTAGGGGCAAATAATATGAGATGAAAAAACTAGTAAAAGAAGAAAAAGAAACATAGGTAGAGCATGAGGGTTCGAGCTCATCTCCATGCACAAGATTTAATGCACTCACCCCTCTCCATGTATGAGAAACACTACAAACCTGGCCATATGCAGGCTATTTGGCAGAAATGTAGCAGTAAAATTTCTCAGCCTCTTGTGGGGAGGAAAACATATGAATCTTCCCATTGTGCTGCACTCTCAGCTTGCAAGGTTGGTGGTGAACTCCATGGAAGATCCCCATGTCAACAAACAGCTTTTTATCGTGCTGAACTCCCGTCTTCGTCGGAAAGTTTCTGCTGAGAAATCCAGGGCAAATGCGAGTTTGGATCCATCGAATGTCATGTCCCATTGTCTCGTGAGGTGTAAGACGAATTCTTTGTCTTGATATTTGAGCAGGCGGATGAGGATGGCTTGGTGCCGGTTGGAAATTGCTGGAGCCAGTGGACTCTTTCCAATGTGAATGTTCTGTCGTGTCCAGTGCACAGCCATTAAGGTAGCATGTCGTTTATGAAGTCCAAGAGAGGACACGTACCTTCAGCTCCCTCCTAAAGACCAAACAGCTGGATATTTTTCCTCCTCCCACAGTTTTCCAAATCCTCTGCCTTATTTTCCAGGTATGTGAGCTGCTTCGTTGCCGCAGCCAGAGCCACCTCGGTCTTATCAAATGCTTCCTCTGTAGTGGCTATGCGGACTTCAGCCTCTTTGATGCGTTGTTTGTTAGCTGTTACATTTCATTTAATTTCACCCAAATTTTTCTCTAGCCCTGATGTAGAGTTCGTCAGCTCACTCGGTTGGTTGTTTTTTCCGTCCAGCTTTGAGCTGAACTCCAAACGGAGTGATTTAGGCTTAGTCAGTCAGTTACACTAGCCTTGTTGCTGGCTTCGGTTCTCTCGTCCAGAGGTGTTGTCTTCGCGCTTTGCGAGCTTATTTTGCGAACATTCGAGAATATGTCGCACTCCTTTACTGCTGGAGGTTTGGGCATCGTCTATATCAGGTAATTGACCAAGCTTTATGTGCAAAGCTTGGTCTGCTTTATGTGCAAAGTTGTAAGGAGTTAACGCACTATGCTGCCATCTTGTTCGGGCTTTCTAGCACCCCCCACTTAAGCTACATTCTTAATAACATTTATGTAGTTCACGAAAATACATACATTTGTCCATTTATTTGCATCGACAACAGCGATCAAAGGTAGGATTTACTGATGTTTTCAAATTCTGTGAAGATGTGAAGAAATAAACTTTGTGCCGGCAATCACGGTGTCCCACTATTGCTCATTCCTTGGTAGTGTCTGAGTCAAATCTTAGTAGCCATACGAGCAGTGATTGGCCGCAGCCTCCAGTTCTTGATTGGCCGCAGCCTCCAATTCTTGATAAATTTTGTGTTGCATATATTTTATTTTTATTTAATTTTATTTTTTATTTAATTGCACACGTGTAAAAAAAAAAAAGAAGGAAAAAAAACTCCATAAACTTATTCTGAAAATACATATTCAAACATGGATGTGTTAGGAGAGGTCAAGAAGCCTACTGGTTTATACAAAGGACCTCACCTTTCTTGACAGGCAAAGAAAGTCCAAAAAAAAACCCAACAGACCCATTTACAGCATAAGTCATCAAAAAGATGCGTGCACATCTTGGCAACAGAAGTCTACCAAATTCAGTCTGACGAGTTATGATTCTGCAAACATTGAATTAGATATTTTACCAGCACCGAAATGTCTGGTTGTTGTGTGTACGGCTGTCAGAATTGATATTTCATTGGTGGACTCTAGTTTTACAGGATTTCAAGAGGATCACATCCGTATAACGCCCACCGGCCGCAAGCGAAGCATCAAGTCAAACTCTGAACATTGCCTTGATGCTTTTAAACGGCCACTGAAAGCGTCAGCCGCATCAACATTTACAGCTGTCAACTAGACCGAGAAGCCATGGGTGTCACTCTCAAAATATTTAACAAGATAACTGAATTTTGAAAACACCTACCGATAAAGCTTATTTTAAGTGATGAAAAAGTGCGACGTTCAGGTTACTGTGCACTATATACTGGCATAATTTTCCTCCGAAATTTAGCTGTCTTGTAAATTAAGATTATGATTCACTTTACTTCACCCAGCAACAAATTAGCTACCTAGCTAACTTAGCAGTGTTAAATTCTTACCTGTGTACCTTGAGTTAGGTTCTGTCTAACTGTAGATCGCTTGATAACTTAAATGCGCACAAAATAGCGGATTTCCTCTCAAAACTGTGACTTGTTTAAAAAGCAGGTATATCGGTTTCGACTACTGCATGCGAGGTTTCCGTGTGTGCCACCGACCGTGACAAGGCAAAATAGTTAAATAGCTAACCTTAAAGACAAATGCGTTTCTATTGAGTTGATGCTCAAGAAATTGAGCAATGGCGAAAAGTCAAAATCTGACGTGTGTCACACGCTGCCAGTGGGCTTTGCTCCATTGAAATTAATGTAACCAATTTTTTTACGCACGTCTCACAGGGAGTTTGGGGAGTCAAAATGCTGCTCTGCACAGCGATACCAAAATAACACATCAGTGAACAGTATCAGCGTCGCCATGCTTGTTGTTTCGAACTCAGGCAAGGCTGAAGTTTCCAGGTTAGTTGTCCAACCTAGCAACATTAACAATGGGAGGCGGGGCCTGGGATCGGTCAATTTCACCTTTAGTGTAGAAACCAGATTGGTAATGTGAGACGTAAAAGATAACTGCCGATCAATGCAAAGTCCAAGTACTTATAACTGTTGACCAATTAAATTTTTCAATGTTAGCAACAGGGGCCACGCTAGCAACTCGCCACGTTCGCCAATGCGAACAAAATAATGTCATGGTGAGGAAATTTTGCGGTTAAAAAGCCATGCTAGCGAAGGCAGAAATTTTGAAGAAGAGGCAATATAATCCTATGTTATGGCAATCCTCTAAATTCGGTCGCAAACGAAATGCGTGAAACATCCCTGCTGTTATCACACACACTAATCACAACCACAAGTAAGTAACTTTCTCTGTAATGGAATGTGTTCATTTGAAGTCATGACAATAATCTATGAGCCTGCAAGAGCTATTGAAGTAGGCTTGGTCAGTTGGCCGGAGTTTGACAGTGCAATACGTTCAGAAAGGCGTGCACTTATTTGGGTAATTCGGTCATTATGCACTGCTCAAAAAATAAAGGGAACCCTTAAACAACACAATGTAATTCCAAGTCAATCATATTTCAGTGAAATCAAACTGTCCACTTAGGAAGCAACACTGATTGACAATCAATTTCACATGCTGTTGTGCAAATGGAATAGAAAACAGGTGGAAATTATAGGCAATTAGCAAGACACCCCCAATAAAGGAGTGGTTCTGCAGGTGGTGACAACAGACCACTTCTCAGTTCCTATGCTTTCTGGCCGATGTTTTAGTCACTAATGAATGCTGGCGGTGCTTTCACTCTGGTGGTAGCATGAGACGGACTCTATAACGCACACAAGTGGCTCAGGTAGTGCAATGCAATGCGAGATGGGGCAAGAAGGTTTGCTGTGTCTGTCAGCGTAGTGTCCAGAGCATGGATGCACTACCAGGAGCCAGGCCAGTACATCAAGAGACGTGGAGGAGGTCGTAGGAGGGCAACAGCCCAGCAGCTGGACCGCTACCTCCGCCTTTGTGCAAGGAGGAACAAGAGGAGCACTGACAGAGCCCTGGAAAATGACCTCCAGCTGGCCACAAATGTGCATGTGTCTGCTCAAACAGTCAGAAACCGATTCCATGAGGATGGTATGAGGGCCCGACGTCCACAAGTGGGGATTGTGCTTACAGCCCAACACCGTGCAGGACGTTTGGCATTTGTCAGAGAACACCAAGATTGGCAAATTCGCCACTGGCGGCCTGTGCTCTTCACAGATGAAAGCAGGTTCACACTGAGCACATGTGACAGATATGACAGAGTCCGGAGACGCCATGGAGAACGTTCTGCTGCCTGCACCATCCTCCAGCATTACTGGTTTGGCAGTGGTTAAGTAAAGGTGTGGGGTGGCATTTTTTGAGGGGCTGCAAAGCCCCCCATGTGCTTGCCAGAGGTAGCCTGACTGCCATTGGCTGTCTGACGTGAGTGCAGCCCGCAAGAAGGCACTGCTGCTGCATTGCTGGGGGGCTGTGGGACAACTTATGCTTGGGACACTTGATCAGGCCACTACGAGCACATACGCTGCTGCCGTTCAATTGCTGTCCGAAAACTTTGCTGCTCCACAGAGTCCCCTCCTACGTTGCATTCTGTTCCGTCAAAGACACCAACTTTCCGGTGAGTCTGTGCAACAGAGTGTGGCTAATGTCAGGGGACTGACGAGCATATGGAGGTTTGGTGTGTTGCAAGACGAGATGATCTGCGATCAGTTTTTTGAACACACAATGGAAAAGTGCGTGAGAGACTTCTGCAGGAGCCGGACGATCTAACACTGTCATGAGCAATCACCATTGCTTTGCAAATTGAGAGTGCAGATGAATGTGCATCAGCCCTGACTAAACAGCATGTCATCGCGACCAGCCCGGCCCCGCCCCCCGCGCCCATTCGCCAGAGCGAGACGCCGGAGACAGCCGACTCCTCTGCAGTCACGCTACTGAGCCGGCAACAGCAATCTCGGCCACGCCCATAAGCTCAAACCTCACGGCCCTGTGATGACTGCGGATCCTTATCACACGCGTCCAGAGCGCAGAATTGCCCAGCCCATGGCCAGACCTGCCGCAATTGTGGAAAGCGCCATCATTATGCCTCAGTTTGCCGCTCTGCTCCAGCTGAGTCAGGGGGGTAAGCAGCCTCATTTTTGCTTGCCCTCACCATCATTCACAATGTGATGTCTGGCCCAGATTCATTTAACTCATGCACAGCCCGCTTGAATGATGTCTGCATTCCACTATTATTGGACTAGGGTGCCAGTGTGTCCCTCTTGAACATGCACTCATACAGTACTTGTTTCAGCTCAATACCACTCTCGGCAGCCTCCGGTTCAATTTGTGGCTATGGTGACACAAAGATTGACCTGACTGGCTCCCTCTGACTGACTGCATAACAGTGAGACTATACACAGCTTCTGCTTCCATGTTACTTGGGGCTGGATCTGTTCACTGCCCTTGGTTTCAAGTTCAAGTTCAAGTCAACTTTATTGTCAATGCTGCCATATGTACACGGCATACAGAGAATTGAAATTACGTTTCTCTCTTATCCCCGGTGCAAACAGCAAACATGGAATATAAAAATATAAGTAAAAAGAAAAAATATTGAATACAAAAATATACAATATACTAAAAGACTTCGAAGAAAGACAGTGGCAAATGTGGGAGACATAAATAATATAAATAAATATGATGTTATCAGTAAAAATATAAAAATTTAAATATGGCATTATTGACAGGATTTACAGTATGAACAGTGAGATCGATCAAGAGATACAGATGTATACAGTATAAACAGTTGGTGTACAGCAGTTGACTGTAGACTGTGCAGTCTGGTTTAGAAGAGTTTCTAGAATTCAAAAAAGTGGCTGGTGCCATTTGGTTTTTGTGCATGGGAGTGGGGGGGAGGGGGCGCTGTCAGTGTCCAGAGTATGTGAGGGGCAGAGGGCAGAGAAGGGAGGGGGGGCAATGGTGGGAAGAGATCACAGCCTGACAGCCTGGTGGATTAAACTGTCTCTCAGTCTTCTGGTTCTCACCCGGAGGCTCCTCATCCTCCTCCTGGAAGGCAGGAGGCCAAAAAAGGAGTGGGCAGGATTAGTGGGGTCACCTGCAATGCTGAGTGCTTTGCGGGCCAGGCGTGTGTTGTAAATGTCCTGGAGGGAGGGATGAGGGGCACCGATGATCCTATCAGCTGCTCTAACTGTGCGCTGCAGTGTCCTCTGGGAGGATGCAGTGCAGCCTCCGTACCACACAGTGATGCAACTGGTCAGGATGCTCTCAGTGGTTCCGTGGTAGAAAGTGGGCATGATGGGGATTGGTGCTCCGGCTCTTCTCAGTCTGCAGAGGAAGTAGAGGCTCTGCTGAGCTTTCCTGGCCAGTGATGCAGTGTTGCAGCTCCAGGAGAGATCCTCAGTGAGATGCACCCCCAGGAACTTGGTGCTGCTCACTCTCTCCACAGCAGCACCATTGATGGTCAGTGGGGGGTGCTGAGTGGAGGCTCTCTGGAAGTCAACAACAATCTCTTTAGTCATCACCACGTTCAGAGAGAGATTGTTTTCTCTGAACCACCTGGCCAGTCAGCTCACCTCATCCCTTTATTTTGACTCATCGTTGTGGTTGATGAGCTCCACCACAGTTGTGTCATCTGCAAACTTGATGAAGAGGTTGCTGTTCTGTGATGATGTGCAGTTGTGCGTCAGCAGGGTGAACAGCAGGGGACTGAGAACGCATCCTTGGGGGGCCGCTGCGTTCAGTATGATGGTGCTGGATGCATTGCTGCTGACTAGAACTGCCTGTGGTCTTCCCGTCCAGTTTCAGACCAGTTTCTGTATCCGCTGCTGGGGAATGATTGTATTGAAGGCTGAACTGAAGTCTAAGAACAGCATCCTCACATATGAGTCCTTAGTGTCCAGGTGGGTGAGAGCTGAGTGGAAGGCAGTGGCGATTGCATCCTCAGTGGACTGGTTGGCCTGATATGCAAACTGGTATGGGTCCAGGGAGCGGGGCAGGATGGATTTGATGTGCTTCATGACTAACTGCTGGAAGCACTTCGTGATGATGGGGGTCAGTGCTACAGGGCGGTAGTCGTTGAAGCAGGATGGAGAGGCCTTCTTTGGAACTGGGATGATGATGGTGTTCTTGAAACAGGTGGGTACAACAGCTTGGCTCAGGGAGATGTTAAAGATGTCGGTGAGGACTTCTGTGAGCTCCTCTGCACAGTCCTTAAGCACAGTCCTGGCCGAAGACCCGAACAGCACCTGGTCATCTGGAAGGGGTGTTATCTTCTGTGCAGGGGTGCTGCTGTCAGCCTCAAACTGTCCAAAGAAGTTATTCAGGGTGTTCAGCAGAGTGAACTGTGGTCTTTGGTTGAGGTTTGTAGTGCGTGATGGTCTGTATCCCCTGCCACAGGCTCCTTGTATCTCTGCTGTAGGTGAAGTGGTGATCCTGCTGCTGTACTGCCTCTTTGCAAGCCTGATGCCACGGGAAAGGTTAGCTCTTGCTGATCTCAGACCAGCTTCCTCACCTGCTCTGAAAGCAGCATTCCGGGCTTTTAGTAGTCGATGGACTTCACCCATCATCCATGATTTCTGGTTAGCCTGAACCTTGACGGTCTTGGTGTCCGTGACATCATCAATGCATTTGTTAATGTATGCAGTATCGGAGTCTAAATACTCCTGGATATTGATATAATGGTTGTAGGTGGCTGCCTGCTTAAACATGTCCCAGTCTGTGATGTTAAAGCAGTCCTGAAGTGCTGAGGAGGCCCCTTCTGGCCAGCCCCGTGCCTGCTTACAGACCGGTCTGGTGACTTTGACCTTCAGCCTGTATGCTGGCATGAGCAAAACAGTGATGTGGTCTGAAGCGCCGAGATGGCGGAGAGGTGAGGCCTTGTATGCTCCTCACAGTAAAGTGTAGACCAGGTCCAGTGTGTTGTTTCCTGGTGTTGGAAAGTCAATGTGTTGATGTAACTGAGGAAACACTGTTTTGAGATTGACCTGGTTGAAATCTCCCGCCACGATGAGAAATCCCTCCGGATGGTCTGTTGGTCATTAATGACATTGTACAGTTCACTCAGTACCTTGTCTCTGTCATTGCTGTTACAGCTGGGAGGGATGTAAACTGCGACAAGCAGAACTCCCTCGGTAGATAGAATGGCCGGCACTTGATGATCATAAACTCTGCATAGGTTGAACAGTGTCTGCAAATCACCACAGCATTTCAACACCAATCCTCCCTGATATAAAGAAAGACCCCGCCCCCGCGGGTCTTACCTCCTTCAATGAGGACTGCTGCTCGGCAGCATGTTAGCCGGTCTAGTTGGATGGCTGAGTCCGGTGTGTTGTTGTTGAGCCATTTTTCCATGAACACGAAAACACAACAGTCTCTGGTGGTCTACTGGGTCGATTTCAGGAGGTGTATGTAGTCCGGTTTGTTGTCCAAGGAGCGTACATTGGCAAGTACAATGGCCGGTATAGCTGGCTTATACGGATTAGCCGCTAGCCTGGCCTTAATACCCTCGCACTTCCCTCGCTTCTGCTTCCTCTCTCACCGTCTGCGGCGCTTCATCTGCGGGCATGCTGTGGTGGTGTAGTTTGCTGTGAAAGTGGGCCACCGGAGTAGGTTGGGGTAATGTGGCTTCTCATTAAGTGCCAGGTTTAACTCACCGAAAAAAGTGTTGCTGATGTCAAAAAGGGTCCCACGGCTGTATGTGCACCTTGGGATGGACAAAGACAGTGAAAACATAATATCACTTGCACACATCAACGGAGTAAACACCATATTATCGGGACAGAGAGGGGGCGCTGCGTCCGCAAGCACCGCCATAGAACATTACCTCTGTTGTATATCTGTTTCTCTCTACTGCACACAAAAGGAGCGAAAATTCTGACAGTCTCCACACCCTGGCAGCAGAAGTGGCCAGCCCTCTTTAAACATCCCTTACTGCATTTGCCAACCAACCGCTCCTGAACCCTGCCATTAAGCTGGTCATCCAACCCATCCGCCGCATTCCGCATGGCCCTCCGTGCTGGCGTCTCGGCGGAACTCCAACAGCTGCTGGACACTGGTATCATTGAGCAGGTGGATGCGTCACCCTGGGTCTCGAACCTAGTGGTGGAAAAAAAGAAGTCTGGGGCCCTACGGGTCTGAGTCAATCTCTGCGCGTTGAACAAGGCTGTAATCCCTGACAGATTCCCACTGCCTACGTCAGAGGGGCTCACAGCGCAGTTTCATAGCTCTATGGTATTCTCCAAACTGGACCTTAGGCAGGGCTATCTACAGGTGCCTTTTCATCCTAGCAGGAGAAACCTCACTGCTTTTGTGACTCATGCAGGTGTGTTTCGCTATATACACATGCCTTTTGGGCTTAGCTCCGCCCCCAGCTGCTTTCAGAAGGTCATGGCGTCAATGTTGACTGGCATACTGGGCGTAGCCATATACCTTGACGATGTGGTGATACATAGCCCCACCCCAGAAATCCATGATGAGCACCTAAACAGCCCTGACCAAATACAACCTTACACTCAATGCCAAAAAATGTGTCTTTTCTGCACCAGCTATTGAGTAAGTGGGTTTCCGATTGTCGGCAGATGGTATCACACCACTTCAGTCAAATGTTGATGCCACACTGGCCATCCCCGAGCTCAACTCAACTGCACAGGTGGCCTCTTTCTTAGGCATGGCGGCTACTACCTGAAGTTCCTTCCCCAATACTCTACCACCACTGCGCCACCACACAGGCTGCCACGCAAGGATGAGCCGTGGGTGTGGTCTTAGGCCAGCTCTGATGCTGTGAATTCACTCAAAGCACAGCTCACCACAGCCCCAGGGTTGGCCCACTTCAACATCTCCAGCCTCACCTTTGTGACCTGTGATGCATCTGTGACGGCTATAGGAGTGGTGCTGTCACAGACTCAACAGGGCATGGAGAAGCCCATCACTTTTGCCTCAAGGGCTCTCAACCTAATTGAGCAGCGATCGTGGGTGAGCGGAAAGGCACCTGTACCTCTACGGCTGCCCCTTCACCCTCAGGACAGATCACCAGGCCCTGACGGCACTGCTCTCCATGTCCGGGATCGGCCACAGACCACTGAGGCTGCACCGCTGGTCTGATTACCTCCACTGGTAAAACCTTGATCTGAAGTCCCCCCTGGGCAGAAATAACATTGTGGCTGACCTGTTGTCCCGCTCTGTGCCGCTCTATCCTGCCACTCACACACACGCACACATGGACACTGTGGAACAGGACATTGTCTGGATGCTACACTCATCCCTTGAGGCCACTGTATCACTGCAAGAACTCAAAGAAGCATTGGAACAGGACCTGGTCCTCTCACAGTTCCGTACCTACATCGACACTGGCTGGCCTTGCAAAGTCCCTGAAGAGTTGGCAGCATTCTCCAGAGTAAAGCAGAAGCTTTCCTCCTAGCACAACACCTGAGGGCTCGGGGTCACTGCACTGTTTTCCCAAGTGCCCTGCGAGCACGTGTTCTGGGCATGGCTCACGAAGGGCACCTGGGCATGGTAAAGTTGAAGCAGCGCTGCAGAGACCTGGTCAGGTGGCCGAGGATCGACAAGGATATTGAGGCCTTGGTGAAGGACTGTTCTGCCTGTCTAATGAGTGGTAAGACTGGCCACCAGGCCCCCCCTCCCTTACAGCCTGTTGCGTGGCCATCCCAGCCCTAGGACGACCTGCAGCTGGATATTTGTGGCGAGATACAGGGAGTTCCCCGCCACCAATGTTTTCTAGTGGTGGCCCACTGTATGACCTGCACTCCAAATGGCCTGAGCTCATTGCCACTGGTTCAGTTACCTCTCAGGTCATTATCAACTTCTTGGAGTCGCTTTTTTCCCACTGGGGCCTGCTAAACACCATCACTACCGACAATGGCCCGCAGTTTTTCTCTGCAGAATTCACCGAATACCTCAAAAGCAAAGGAATCCGTCACATCTGCACTGCATTCTATCACCCTTAAGGTAATAGCGGCATTGAATGGTTTCATCAGTCACTGAAAAACAGCCTCAGAGCACACACGATCCAGGGACTGTCCTTCTTGTAGGCCATCACACACTGCTGCACTACAGGGCCACCCAGCATTCTACCACAAGTGCCTCTCCAGCCCTCCTCATGCTTGGCTGTGAGCTCCACCTCCCTCTTGACTGCCTCAGCCCTGCACTGCCTCGGTGACCACCCCCTGGAGACCAGGCTTTTGTTGCCCATCAGCAGAGGCAGATGAAGGACAGATTTGACTGCTCAGCGCTGGCCAAGGTGCCAGACCTCAATGCCTCAGATTGGGTGATGGTACGCAGGCCTCGCAGAGTCAACAAACTTGCCTCATTTTGGTCCTCCCCACTGGAGGTCACCCACGAGTTGGGTCCAGCCACCTTCCTGTCGCTGGCACTCAAGCCGCCTCCACAAAGTGCCACCTCCAGAGCATGCAACAGGCGTCACACCCCTAGCCTGGCAGGATGCCTCAGCCGATGCCGCAAGTAGCTCCCACACAGGTATCAGCCGTGCCCACTGAACCGCCAACAGAAGATTGCGAATATCCAGCTCTGCCTGCCCAGCCCCATCCTCGGGGCTCACCGCGACCAGTTCATACTCGTTCTCGCCCTAGCCACTTACAGGACTTTGAATCTACATTTCATGTCTGAAATCCAGTAGGAGGGGGGAAATGTTATGTCTGCACACCAATGCCCATTGTTACGTTCAGTTTCACATACTCATTCACATATAGTTGGGAGTTCAGTAGTGTGAGAGCATTGTGTTGTGTCTGACTGGATGGGTGTTTTGATTGCTTTGGTCAGAACGGGGGGTTTGAGGAAGTTGAGTAAATGGAGACGATGAGTTACGCCTTGAACCCTGTGTTGGTGTGATCATTCATTACAACCACAACAGTCATGTCCCCGACTAACACAACTGTAACAATAACTATATTGTTTGCTTATGATTCATGAACATACATAGTTTTACTGCTATCTACATCTGCTGCTGCCTCTCTCAAATAGACATTCACAAAAAAAATCAAAAACTGCTACCCTTACTTTAGCTCTTTGTCTTTTCAAATGTATAACTTGCTTTTGAAGTTTCCTTACTCAAGACCCCCCCCCCCAACCTCCCACTCCCTCGCACACTCATTCCCTCCCACTCCCTCACTCACGCACTCTCCCACTCTCCCCACTCACCTTGTAAATAATTTATCAGCTCCAGCTCATTACTAAACTTGCATTTGATATAATTGCGTGAGCTTTGTCTCATTTAGTACCCTTTTCTTCGGTTCACATTCTCATACAGCACTTGGCAGCCCAGCCATATACTAGGTTGCACCTAGTCTTGTTAGATATCAGGCAGGTCCCCATTAAGCCCACATAATTTCATTCTTAGAATCAGTAGTTACTACAAATAGTGCATTTTGTTACCTCTATCTGCAAACTAGTCAGCTCCTTCCAATTTGCAGCATGTAAGGACTGTGCAAGGTTTCTAAAATTACAAAGACAACTGAATGAAAGCTATAAAGGATAAATGTCGAAACAGATCATTATGGTTGATTTCCATGAACTACACACCCTATTGATTCAGTCATGTTTTTCATGCAGCCACACTCCACACACCATTTGAACAAGCTTTCATGGTGCCGCTTTTTGTTCAGGTCAACATATTGAATTCGAAATTACAAATATGAATTTGATAACCAGTAATGATGCACAGAATGGCAGATACATTTGTGTCTTATATAAACCCATAAGTCAGATATTCCTCACTGTAAAGTCTGCTCACCCCTTTGATTTTATTTTTCTGGCCAGCGCAGCAAGAGTGAGGTGGTTCAGGGTCTTAGTCGGACGGCCTTTTCAAGGTTTTGGTCAGGAACTTATCCATTTTCATTGTTTCATAACTACCCTACACTGCTGTTTTAACTGAGTTTTTCCGGTGAATGTTTAATTTTTCACTTAAGACGATGTGTGATTGTCCAATCACGAGAAGGAACTGTACTGTAGAATAAGTGATGGGGGAAATATTGAGAAGGAATTTTAAATAGGCATTTTAATAAACTGAATTGAATGAATTGATAATGACATGAATTGTTATTTTTATATCCTGTAAATTAGCCGCTTTATATCATTAGGCTATCAGGAAAAAAAACAGTAAGTGGGTTTTCTTGCGGCACACCTAGGAAGCTCTCACGGCATACAGTTTGGGAAACACTGGTGGAATATTGGACATTACCCAGAAACACTTGCAGTCTCAATGACAATATCAACAGCAGAACAAAATTATCATGGTTTTATTAAGCGTCTTCCATAAAGAAATCTAAATTTCTGTCTAAAACTGTTATAACAGATTATGTTAAATTAACATGATGAATACTGTATCATGATGACATTCACTTGCCAGCACCATGGCTGAGAAATAAATGCAGTTGCAGTGGTGTAAATATCCAGTAGCACAGTCAGTACTACTGTTAACTTTAGGCCTTGATTGATATGAGCACTTAATTTTAGGACGACACTTAAGGCGATGTTGTCTGGGGCCCCGACCGTATCGCTAGGGTATTCATTCAGGGTACCCCCTGGCACTGGGCCAGTGGCGGTCCTACAGGACGGGCGAAGACATGTCCCTTTTAGTCCTGGTTAGATCTCAATCAATTTCCTTTATTGATGCCTTCTCCAATTATTGTAAGTGGCAACTGAAGACACGGTTTCTCTCCACATGCGATCTAACAGCGATCAAATCGCGGGATAAATTCAGTGCACTGGCGGAACAGAGAACTGGGTTGCACAAAATAGTCGTTGAAAACAATTATAAATCCTGTCCTGTTCTCAGTCATCTTCATGATTAACAAAAGGTTCATTCCGACAGCGCTTCGCATTTAACAGGTGCTGCTTTTTCTCCCCAATTAGGTAAGACGACAATCATTCATCTGGACGTGTATTTGCTGTATTTAAATCTATGTTATTCAAAATTGCATAGCCTACCCGTCGACTCTCGCTAATTGCTTGAGCCGCACGCTTTTTATGACCTAGTGCCAGAGTGCTACTGTTTTTTTTTTTTAATCAACCCACAAAGTACTGAGAGTGAGAGTCCGCGTTTCATTGGAACACGGACCAGTTCAATCACGCGAAGCATTGGCCAATTAATGAGCAAATTATTTTCCTGCACTGAATTTAGCCAATGATTTCATCGCTGTTAGATCGCATACGGTGAAAAACCATGTCTTCAGTTGCCAATTACGATAATTGGAAAAGACGTCAATAAAGGAAAATGATAAAGATCTAGCCAGGACTAAAAGGGACGTGTCTTTGCCCCTCCTGTAGGACCGCCACTGCACTGGGCCCTAGTGCCGTTGCACCCGCTGCACCCCCTATTGTTATGCCACTGATTTACATACAATCATACATACACCTGCGCCTTCTGCATCATTAACTCGTCAACAAGCCGGTCCTATAACAACATTCTGACTTTAGCTTCTGTGGAGGACTTTGAAGACAGGGGCGGATCTACAGGGGGACAACTGCCCCCCCTCTGTCGAGCCTTGCCCCCCCAACTTAAAAGTATAGTTTTAAGAACTTTAAAGACAAATAACCACTATGTCTAAAAGCCCCTCAAAGCGTCAAAATAAAAGATGAATTCATCAAAAAAAAAAAATGTGCGTATATATATATATATATATATATATATATATATATATATATATATATATATGTAAACATAATATACGGCTCCTCAAATACTTCGGTCCTGCATCAAACGCGCTGAGTCTGCGTGACGAGTCTCCTGCTCCATGCTGGCGTGTGTCAGTTGGCATGGACTCATGTTGCAGTCAGCGTGCAGCGCAGCAGTGGAGCCACTAATCCATGCAACTTTCTCCAAGTGAAGTCAGTTTCCCCCGGTGAATAAAGTTAAGTTAAATTTGTAATAGATGGTATGTACCCTAAAGGCGATGGTTCAATGCGTTCATTAATCGGAAAAATAAAAAATGGTCAAAAATGACTCACTCCTGTATGATTTGTTGGAGCATTTTTCTCTTCGGTTAGCTTTGATTATAGTAAAAACGAGAACAGTTTATGATGCATTTAGCTAGATATCAAAGACAAGAATGTTTGAATCCAGTGGGTCACTGTTAAGCTTCAGTGTTATTTAATCAATATCACAGCAATGAGGCTGCATAATAAAACCAGGTCCTTACTGTCAGGGCAGTGGCTACGAGCACGGACCCGTATCTCTAACCTGTATGCTAATGTATGTATGGTATGTATGTCCTAATGAATTTGGCATGTGTCAGCTGAACCAGGCAAAATTTCTTAAATTCAACTGAAACTTGAAATATAATTGTTATTATTTTACCGTTTATATGTTTGTATAGATCTAGCAATTCCGTTTCTTGACATAGCTCATAAGTACTCGCAGCAGGAGCAATATCCGACTTGGCGGAAATTCCAGCACACGACTAGAGGTCTATGTAGCCTGACAATCATCAGCCAATCGTCTTAAGAAATCTAGCTGTTCTCAGTATTGAAACAGCGTGCAAAACAGCTAGATTTGGATATGTTTGTGACACGCTTTGCTGCACAGCACAACAATCGTCATCCGAAGCTCTCTTAAAAGAGATAGCCAATGTCAGTCCTGGACTGTGACTTAAGTACTTTTGCTGTATTTATTTTGAGGAACTTTTATCTCATTAGGCCTAAATATTCACTCTGCTACATCTTGGAAGGCATAATAATACAGTGCATCCAGAAAAAGGAAACAGGGAATAAAATGAGAAGTATTCTGTTGAAACTTAGTATTTATAAAACTAATTAGGACTATTAATTACAGAACTGTGTACTTTTCCACATCATACAAAGAACACAAAATTAGTCAGGCATCGCTGTCATTTGTGCACGTCATGCAGCTAGTAGGGTTTACATTGCAGTACACATTACACAACCTAAAGACTCATGGCCCCGATTATCCGTGTTTTGGCTTGTCATCATTTTAGGTAATCTGGCGCAAAGTGGTTACTGACTTACTCCAAAAGTATCATTGTTGTTCAGTTGAGTGTGGCACAAGCTCCACTTACTTGACATCATTAGATACAAGACATATGACATATATGACACCAAATGCCATTTTTAATGAAAGAATGTTAAGTAATTTTATTAGAATTAAGTTGTGCCTTAAATATAAACATAGGTCGAGGCTTAGAATGACATGGTCATCAAAGTTGTGTAGTCCATTCTTCCATTCTTGATACCTGTACACCATTTGGCACAGTGGACATCGCTTGGAATAGGTTGAAACATCTGGTAAAAAAAAAAGGATAAGAAAATACATAACAGTGACATCTCAGAAAATTGGAAACTAATACATGATATGAAGCAACAGTAACCTACTTCGAATGACCCCGTTCATAGTGACTATTTTAGCACTTCCAGAGATTCTCTGTGACTTCTCCAGGTCTACAGACACTGGACAGAGAGTACAAACAGTCTCCGTGGGATGCAACTTGTTGGTATATTCAGTCAAGGCCTTTGGCTGCAAAATTTCACCAGGCAGGCTGTGATTTGCTTCTTGTGATTGTAGATGTATTGCACAAGTTGCTTAATGTCCTTGTTTAGTGGTGGATACACAGTGCCCTGGTGCTGTGGGGTTGTAGTTGTACTTGCAGGCTTTGTTTTAAGCATGTTGGCTTTGGTTTGAAATAAATGCCATTTATTGATGTTTTTGTGTTTACACATGAAACCCTTGCTTTAACACAAGGACAGTGCCATGTATTGTCTGATGTGTTGTATGTTACCATGACCCTTCCAAGGCGGCAGTAATGATCCAAAGTTGGCTCATGGTTAGGAAAGTATATCTGTTTTGGGGTATCTTGAAATGATATAGGGACACACAGAGGTACAAGTTTTGCCCGGACATTTCTTTGTCTTTTAATACATGTTGCCTTTTTTGCCACCCCAAAAAACTGCAAATCTACCATTTCAGCCAAAACATCTTCCTTAAGACATTCCTCCTCAGCCGTCTCTGTAGAGTACTGCAGTGAGCAGATGTGCTCAGTGCCTTGACGACAGCCCACTTCTAATGGCCAACAAGTGGTATTGCCTGCGTTCCTCGAGCTTGCACTGTACTCTATGTAGGTGGCCCCAGGTTTTGTTCTGAACATGTACTGGGGTAGAGTAGCCATGTTTTGTCTTTTGGACAGCAGATATGCCATGTTTGGGATGTATGTATACACTTTTATATGATCCCTGATTGTAATATCCTATAGGGTGTTCATGTGTCCTCTTTGAATGTGTTGGCTGTGTTTTTTCTTCAAATATGGAACATTGCAGTGGGGGCATTGCATTTTTTTCTGGACCAGTTGTGGCATTTGTTTCTTCTGGGCAGCAGTGACAACAGAGGACACCATGGGACTTGTTGGATGAGGACGAGGACAGGGTTTGGTCTCTGGTGAGGAAAAGGCTGTGGTTTCTGGAGGCACTGGGAGGGGTACAGTGGTTGAGGTCATGGTGGACAAATCCAGGCATTGATGGTGCTGGAGTAGAGTGAGGCAGCGCAGCAGCGGAGGTGGGTGTTGGCTTTGTTGCACTTTGGCAGGCCACCAGGTGCCCTTGCATGTCCTCTCTTTTAATTACTGTCCTGAGACTAGGCAATGATAATGCCCCTTAGGGTGGGACTCCAGACTGCACCTGCATATTTTTTTTTCTATGAACAAAGAAAAACCAGATATGTTGGTAATGCATACACAGACAGGTGAAGTTAACTGTAACATAAATGCTTTTTAGTATGCATGTGTACTTGCCTTTAAACACAATAGCATTTTTCATGTGGACATCCAAGTGAGCCAGGACCCTAGACCTCTTTGCAGGTTTGCAACTTGGGCACAGGGGGCAATGCTAGAGCGAGCAGAGCGTGGAGCAGTGCTGGACATCGGGCATTGAGCTGTCCAATATAATAGATGGACAGTGGCGACTGGTCATTAGGGGCTGCCCCACCTTGTGTCACCAGAAAGGGCTGCAAGCAAATTACATTATTAATTATTAAACATTATCTTATTATCTGCTAAAATGTATTGTCTATAAATTTAGAATTCTCCTAAATTGCGTAGAATTTGTGTTTGGATTTAAGTTGATATTTATTTGTCTCTGTTTTGCTGCTTCAGACCGATCTGATCCATGTCCACATGAATGGGGCTAGCCCCCCTTACGCAATGTAATGTTTATGATGCATGCGAAAATAGAAGAACTCATGCTCAAATTCGGTAGCATGAATTTGTTGACTTGTGAGGCTGAAAGCCCCAAGCCCCACTCAATGAGTGAACTGGAGAGGCTGCCGCCGCTTCCTTCTACGAGTGCAGTTGAAGAAACAAATATGGTGTCAAGTGCACCGCACCTCTCAATTTCCCATAGACTATAAAGGAGAAATTCCTGCTATTTTTCGCCGAACTGAGGGGTCTACTGAAAAGATTTCAACACAATTGTGATCCAAAATCATAAAAGAATAAAAATTAATGCAAAATTTTACATGACACTGTTTGAGACGTCGAAAATATAAAAAACGTCTTAATGGGAAGCTTAGCACTAACTAGCGACTTGTCTATCTGGCATGTTAGGTAATCAAGTCGCTGTAGACGGCTGTGATGGCAAACTTTATCTGTAAATCTAGCTAGCTCGATAAACTTAATTTAGCAGAATAAACTCACATTGCTTAAAGGGTGATGGCTAGTTTGCTCTCATGCCCATCATGTAATGTTAGCCAAGTTGCATATCTACATATGCCATCTACATATACATAGCCATAGCTAATGACCAGGCAGAAACGTTCGTGTAACGTTAGTGGTGTTCATTCCAGATGAATTGTACAAATAAAAGCATCCTTATCAGACATCTGCCTATCTAGATACTATTTAGTGAGCAAGCTGTGAGTTTTTTTTTAAACAAAAACGCAATCCTAGGTGAGACAGTCGACCAAACTGGCAAGCTTTCAATGATTGCCAGCGAAGATAGCATTTCTGCATACTGGCCTGCTGTCTGTTCCGTTCTACATGCTCTTGTAGGCTATTCACTAATATAATGCGAATAACCAATCAGAGTCAGATGTGAGTCATACTGACCTACCAATGGATTAAACGTTGACTAGAACAACCTCTTAAACTTTGATCTCGTAAAGCGTCAAGCAAAATTGCGCCTCGATTCATTTTTTATTATGTAATCCAGTCCTACGCAGGGAGAGTTCTCAATTGTATACCTTTTAGATAACAAAATAATTGCAGGAGTGTTTTCCATCATAGTCAATGGGAAATTCAGAAATTCACTTATTCAGGCCTGAAATACATTCTTGCCCTACCAAGATTTTACACTTAAAAATTCCACTGTAGATGGATTGCATCTATGAAAGACAGAAGAGATCACAGGTCCACTTTGTAGATATCGTACATCAGATTAAAAGATTTTGCTGTGAAATAAATTGATTCATGGAAAGCACAAAGAAATAGATCTGAAAGAATTTCTACATGTCACGCTCAGTGTTCAACACTTCAATGACCGGGTGGTCGGTGGTGTTTTTTTTTTTTTTTTTTTTGCAGGCGGGTAGTGCGTGTTTCATTTTGTTGAGCTGGGAGGGGCCAGGGGTGCTGAGATGCATTTTCTTTTGTTCAGCGGGGGGTGGGGGGATGGCGGTAATGTTGCGCACTCAATCTCCTTTTTTTTTTTTTGACCAGGCGGTAGAGGCTTCTGAGCTGGCATATATAATATGAACAGGCATCACACAGTCAGAATGAATGGGCGGCCCGCCCAGTCATTAACGATTGTGGAGAACCCTGCACACAAGTATCACAAGTCCACAGCAATTCGCTTAACAGAGTTAACATTTATACACAATATGTACACTGTAAACCTCATTGTGATCACTCTTACAGTGGTCCGTTTATATCCTCATGTCTGTCTTTGCTGTCTTTTTGCACAAGCAGCACCAGGATGAATTCCTCTGAATACTGCACGTGTGTTAATAAGGCGAATTCTGATGCTGGTTACCGCTACACAGCTGCGAACTAGTTTCAAAACTGTAAATCATGCCAGAGTCACATTCCGTCATTTTTGTGACTAAAGTCTAATATTAAAATCCAAGTAAATGGTGGGAAAAGCACAACAGCTGGTGCTTATAAACTGTTGTTGATGTTAAAAAGTTCACCGAACCATTCACTCAGGCGTGGTCACCGAATGCTCTTCCTCTTCTCGGGCGCAACCACAACTTCCTCCGGTGCAAGTTATTTTTTTCCAGTCCTGAGAGCAGCGGTGCCTCTCAGTTGCGGTCTGTGGAGGTGGGGCCTGATAGTGGCAGTCTGTGGAGGAGGGGCCTGATAGTGGCAGTCTGCAACCAGACTCCTCATACTCAAGTTGACCTATTTGGATTTATCTTCATAAATTCCTCTCACTGAGGTGGAGTTAAACCATGAGAGATTTTGCAGACCAAACTGCTTTTGCACATTTCATTATATTTTCCCAGCTCAATAAAACATATTTCTTCAAGATGTTACAATGGAGGTACGTATTGGGCATTATATCTAAAATTTTTATAGCTTGTTCGTTAGCAATCTCAGCAGATTTTAGAATGGTCTTACATGCCAGTGCCCAAGTTGTTATTCAATAAGTTAAATGTGCCATTATTATTCCACGGAAATATAGTTTGGCTGAATCAATAGTTAAATTATTTCTAATGTATCTACAATTGGATGAGTTAAATTGTATTCCACTCATAGTTCTTTTTACTTGTTTTTTGAAGCATAGCTGTGAATCTATAATGATTCCGAGATATATGAACTCATGCACCACTTTAAGCCTTGTCCCATGTACAAACACATCAGGAACTATGTCATCATTTGTCTTCAAAAAAACATGCAGACAGATTTTGACATATTGAGATGTGACTGAGAGCATTGCAGCCAAATGGACACAATAATCATAGCTGGAGATAGATCTTGTGCAGCTTGGTTTTTGTTTTTAGCATGTACAATTCCAAAATAGTTGGGACAAAGTGTAAATTCTGAATAAAATCAAAACGCAATGACTTTCAAATCACACCAGCCAGTATTTTATTGGCATTAGAACAGAGATGACATAGCAGATGTTGAAACTGAGATATTTTACAATTTTATCCACAAAATGACCTCATATCAAATTTGATGGCTGCTACAGGTCTAAAAAAGTTGGGACGCGGGCCTATTTACCATGGTGTAGCATCCCCTCTTCTTACACAGAGTGGAGGTGTCTGGGCATTGAGGGGACAAGTTTCTTGAGTTTAGCCATTGGAATTTGATTCCACTCTTGTTTAATACAGGCTTCCAGCTGCTGGAGAGTTTTGGGTCTCTTTTGACAGACTTTTTATTTAATTATGCGCTAAATGTTCTCAATCGGTGAAAGATCTGGACTGCAGGCCAGTTCAGCGCACAGACTCTTCTACTACGAAGCCATGCTGTTGTAATAGCTGCAGTACGTGGTTTTGTATTGTCCTGCTGAAATACACAAGGCTTCCCCTGGAATAGATGTCGTCTGGAGGGGAGCTGATTCTCTTATATATTAATTGCTTTTTCAGCCCTTTTTATGGAGCTGTTAGCACATCGCAGTGCTTTGGCGCAGCCCCGCTGCAGGTAGACAGTGGTCGCTGGGACGTTGTGATGAGTCCGCCTAGAACTTTGAGCACGTCGCCGTGCCTTGGTGCAGTCCTGCTGCAGGTGGGCTGTTGTCGCTGGGACGCTGTTGACGCACCATCTCTTGGCAGCTGGGACCTGCCCATAACATGCCAATGGCTCTTTTTCTCTCTCCTGTGCCACAAGCCATTGAATTTTCTTGATGCAGTATCATTTTTCGTTGACTTTATGTAGGCTATTGACCACACCCAAAAGTTACGGTACCTGTCACAAACAGCTCAATGTTTGTTATTACTAAAGTGCTAGGCGCGTTGCACATAGCACACGTCAGGATTACAATACCACGCGATTTTCTTTATTTCCACTCGTGCCTCACCGAAAATGCTATACAAATCAATTGATTCTTCAATTTGCTTCAAATACAGAACATACCTCACCGTTGCGTCTTTAATTGTGCTAAGTGTACTATCACGGATGCCAGGTGCTCAAAACGAAGCATTGTCATTTTTGACATACAGATCATTTCAATTCTTTTGTATTCTAGTGAAATGTGGGGTTATCAAAAGTTATCAAAACGTTTTAAATTTCATTCTTGTAAATATGTACTTATTTATTAAGCTTTGACATTAGTCAGGAAATGATTGCACAGGTGGCTAGGCATCTATTGTGAGGCAATCATCCCACAACATGTACAGACAATTTAACAAAGAGAAAAATAAAATAAAATAAGACATTATACTCGAAAGTGTCTGTAACATCAGAGGGACAGACGCCAACATGAACAATGACGTTTGCCAACCCACGTACAGGAATCGTCAGAAGAAAAATGGTTATTAAACTTTTCTGTATAAAAATGAAATGGCTTCAATTTAAAAGCAGCTGTAGTTTCAGAAATTTGATAGTGGTGACTGGTGTTCCACAAATAAAATAATCTGTTAAAATAAGAATGGCGAAAAGTTTCAGTCCTTAATTTTGGAATTTTCATTAAAAATGTATCCTCATTTTGAAATGAAACAAAATGATTATAGCTGATGTCACATTTCCCCTTCAAGCATTTGCACAAGAATACACAATCAAATATATCACGTGTGTAGCCTAGTGGTAAAGATCAAGCTTCATTAGTCAGGCTTTGTAATTGCTTCCAACACAATCATTATGACCAAGCTTTATATATAAACCATTATAACTAACCAGTGTACTTATTGGCTCTCCGTTGCACACCTTCAATATGAAGGAGAAATTTTTTTTGATGAAACAGCCCAAGATTGGGTGGAGTAGTTTAAAAGCGGTTCTAAAAGCGAAGTATACAATTTTCGTTTTGTTTGAACTGAACACAAATGGCTGCAAGTTCTTTGAATTAATCCAAGCATGCGATTTGCTTTACTGATCAAGACATTTGCATGTGCATCCCATGATAAATTTGATAACACCACAATCCCAAGATCACGCTGTGAGGTTTTTACAAAATGAACCAAGAGCAAACTCCAGTAAAATGCAAAAGGAGGTTTTATTTCTGAAGGGGGAAACCCCCCAACAGAGCTGGCAACAGTACAAAGTTGGCAATCCAAAATCAGAATCCAAAGGGCGAAATCCAGAGTCATACACAGGGCACCAATCACAAAAATCGTAGTCAGACAAAAGAGGTCAAAAAACAAGAATGCAGCAAAAGTACAGGGAATAGGCAAAGCTCGATATCAAGGACGGTCCAGTCAGAAAGATAAATCACAATGAATTAAGGCAAAAAAAACAAGGCACAGGAAACAAGGAAGAACGATCTGACAAGAAAGTGAACCAAACAGACATCTTATATACACATTCGGGAGAACACATGATCAGGGTGAACAGGTGCAATGAATGGAGACAATGATCAGGGAGTGACAAATGAGAAATAAACTAATTACATGAATTAAACAGTAATCAAAACGTAGACTGGGATTACGAGACAAACCTATGAACAGAACAACAGCTCCGGTCAAGGAGTAATAAAGTGCATAGTAAAAAGAAAGGAAAGAGCAAAGTAAATGTGGAGATTGACAGAAAGTTGCAGCAGAGATGATTAGGGATAGGCAAGGAGGTGGAGACTAGAATTGGGCGACTGCTGTGAGATCGTAACTCAATTAGTATGTGCAGCTATACAATCCCGAGTGCATGTTAGTAAGCTAGTAAAAATATACAAGATTAGTGTGGTTAGTAATTAGCAAAAACAATAAACTGTTAGTATGTGTTAGTAAGACAGTAAAAGAGAGAGGAAGGAAGAACACGAGATAATGAAAGAAGATTGAAACCCAGAAACCAATAAATCACCCGAATGAGTGGCACGCAAGACAAGGGACCATGAGCAAAGATACACACATGACTAGACAGGGGAGACAAAGTGCAAAGCATGGCAAAGAAAACATGGCATGATAACTAATAAACTAAAACGTGAAGAATAATAAAACAAGGGACTCTAAAATACCAAAAAAACAATAAATAATCCTAAGAATGGTCAGACATAAGCAATGGTCAAGAATGCGCAGATCAATCTAACATGGCATAAGGCCAGGCACAGAACTTAAACATGGACATGGCAGAAACGGAATCACAACACACGCATGCCGTCATCTTTTTCAATTAAATTACCATTCATTGTGAAATGATGAAAAATGGGAATTTGCTTCCTTGTAATGCTCAATAATTTTATTATTTATCAATAGTGCATTTACCAGCGTTAAATGTCATATCTCATTTACGGCTCCAATCCAAGATGTTTTCTAGGTCGTATTGCAGCTGTGAACAGTCTTACCGGTTTCTGATTTCTCTAATGCATTTAGAATCATCCGCAAACAAGACAACCCAAGTCTCAGGACTTACACAGTCTGGCATGTCATTAATATACAGCAGAACATCAAAGGACCTAAAATTGATCCTTTTGGAACTCCTGATCTAATGGGAGACCAGGATGATAGGGCACCATCGACAGCAACTCTCTGTTTATGATTGGATAAATACAACATAAACCACTTTAAAAGTTAGCCATGAAATCCATATGTCTGGAGTATATGTAATAGTAAGTCATGGGAGATGAAATTAAAAGCAGATAAAAAGTCTAGATATAAAATATCAATTTGTCCAGACTGATCTAAGAATTTACCAACTTCGTGAAATACCTGGATTAACTGAGTTGTTGTCGACCGACCCTTAACAAAACCATGTTGTAGGTGCTGCACAACAGGGACTACATGAGGATAAACAAAATTAAGTATACACCTTTCCAGCACCTTGCTACATATGCACAATAACGATACCGGTCGATAATTACTCACATTTTCTTTGTCAGATTTTTTATGGACTGGAATAACATTTGCTCTTAGCCAATCAAGTGTCAATTCTCCAGTCTGAAGAGATTTGTAAATAAAGACTACAAAGTGACAGAGCCAATTCATGAGCACATTCTTTTAAAATCCGAGCTGGTAACTTGCAAGGCCCACACGCTTTATTTGTATCAAGGTTAATCAAAACTGTTTCAACATCATGGACAGTAATCCTTAAATCACCCAAATGAGCATGTTTAAAAACAGTTCTATCTGGATATGTTCATTGTAGAGGCTGAGGGGTAAATAGGGATTGAAAATACTGAATAGACTAGCCTTTGTGCTAGGTCTGGAGGCAGTTTTATCTCCATAAGCAACAAAACTGGGGGCACTTTTTGTCTTTGTTTTACTCTTAAAGAATCCCCAAAAGCGCTTTAGTGTTTTGGCCTGAGAGTCACCAAGATCGTCTGAATACTGATTATATTTATTTAAGTACATACATTTTTTTATTTATTCCTTATTTTATGAAATTTTGCCCACAATCCTGCAGAGTTGCATTTTTTAGATTGTTTCTGTGTGGTTGTACTTTGTTGCTCAGGTGACGTACTTCACGTCAATCCAGGCAGGAGAATTTACATCCTTGATTATAGTAGTAGTGATTAATTCATTAACAGATGAGAGAACAAGATCTAGCCAGCTTTGCCAATTAATGTTAAGATTGGGATGAAACATAGCAGAGTGAAATGACACTTTGCCCATGTAAGATCGAAGCCCATTAAAGTCAGCTTTTATAAAATTGGATACTTTGCTCAGGCATGTGCGAAGTCTGTTGACTCGAGTTTGGAAATTTAACTAGATCACAGCATGATCACTGTCAAGCAGTCCAAATGCTATCCTATGTTCGGAGCAGCATTCGGGGGTATTAGTAAAAACTAAATCCAGCACATTGCCCTTAATGTGAGTAGGTTGATCAATGATCTGGGTTAGGGAAAAACTGTCATCCAAGTCGCACAGTGTGTGGCCAGTATTCGCCGTTTCATCCCACCAGGGCATGTCAGGGAGATTCAAATCGCCAAGTGGGAATATGACTTTGTATTCCATACTGCACTTTGCAAACATGTTTGACAGCAAGTCGAAAAACGATACTTGGTCGCTATCAGGAGGTCTATAGTACAAGATAATGCACACTTTCGTTGATTTGCTAGGCACTAGTTCGGAAATTATGATTTCACAATTACTGGGGTGTAATTCGGGCCGTCGGCGGGAGAGAATATTTTTACGAATACCAATAAAGACACCGCCACCTCGATTGCCACGTCTGTCTTTGCGATACGGGGCATAACCCTTCGGAAGAATTTCATTAGCCTCAATAGAGTTATCCAGCTAAGTCTCTGTCAGGGCAACTATGTCCAGCATGCAACCATGTATTCAGCCTTGAAGCTGATTCAACTTATTGCACTTTTTATTTACAGATTTCAAACTTCTTGTGTTCAATAAAAAAATTCAAGACCCTTCGCCAAGTAACCTTGTGATTCGACTTCCTCATTAGAGATATGTCTCGAAACAGTCGGAAAGTTCAAGGAAGTTACGTCAAGGTTTACCCGTAGCTGAGCAAAAGAGGTAACTCTCAGGAATTTTGGCTGCTCTGCTTGGCGTAGTCATTTGCGAGTTAGATCAATCGTGAATAAAATGTACCCAGCTAGCTTGCGTGTACCAAGGGGAGTGGGATGAATTCCGTCTCTTTGATAAAAAGCTGCACGCTCCCAAAACAGATTTAAATTATCAACAAAAAACATACTGTGCGAGGGGCAAATGGACTGCAGCCAGGTGTGGAGGCTCAGAATTCGGCTGAAACACCCTGTCCCTGGACACAGAGTCAGGATAGGGCCAGAAATAAAAACACATTTCCCACTCAACTTAAAAGACTTAAACAAAGAAATAAAATCACATGTAAGAAGTTCAGACTGCTGGTAAGGTTTGTACTCACATGGACGACAACATTCCGTACATGTGGATATTTGTCCAGCAGGCTGGGAATCTGATCTAAAATGCTCGAAACTCTGGCTCCCGGGAAGTAGTGTGTAAAGGCTAATTTCGCCCGTATGTTCCTCAGAATGGAGTCCCCGATTATTAAAGTTACTGGGGGTCTCGGGGAGTTGTCCAAAGACCTGATTGCCACCGGAGGAGTAGCCACAGAGTTGCGAATTAGCCGCAGGACAGCAGAGCGAGACTTACGGGGAATTGGCTCCCTTGTCGCGGGTGGTTATTTGTCATAAAATGTGGCTTGTTTCAAAATATTGCCCCCTCTGTTTGCTGAAGGAATCTTTGGTGTAATTGGTGTCATTTATCAAACCGTAAATTTATAGCAGCACATGCTAATCCAGATGCAGCCACGAATGCTCGTCAATTCCAGTTCTTGTTTGGCAAGGCAGCACTCTCACTGCCGGTAGCTAAATAATTTCTCTATGGCAACAATTGCGATCTGCTCACCTATTGCGAATCGCCACTGTTCGAAAGCTGGTCTTTCCCGGTTGTTGAATGCATGTGGATGCTTTTAAAATGCAGTCAGTGTACTGCGGTATTGCCCTAAATCGGGAACGTGTTAATTGAACCTGTATGTCTTGCAAACAAATGTATGTGGGAATGCAAACACTTCATGGAAGTTGCGGCAGTGCTTGCGCTCCGGCGCAGTTATATCACATTTTGTGAAGTTATCCAAGCTGTTAGTTTAGACTCGTTTTTCCTCCTGGATAAGCAAACCTTAGGAATGATTTTTTTGTGATGAGACTCCAGTGTCATGCACCAATCAATCTGCTGTTAGCATGACCACGGCTGGTTGCTCGCTAGTTTCTTCGCACGGTCAGTGTATACGAATTGCAAGCCAAAAAAAACGCATCATCAACGTTTTTCTTACCGCGGCACTGAATGAGCCTATAGCTTATATCGGAAGCTTATAACGAGTCGCGTTTATGCCTGTTACTTTATGAATTGTTACAAATGATGACTTTTGGCTTCCTATTGGACCTAATTCACTGGTGTACTATGAAGTATTTAGAGATGGCAATTGAAACTTGCGTAAACCACCTCTGGGAAGGATGATTCTTCTTGGTCAAGTGACTTGGTTTCAAACTGCTTGGCTTAATTTGATTAGTTATCTTTACTTTTACCTGGGTTCACGAACATGCCGTCAAATGGATTGCCTGCACATGTTCATCTGAGTTTTGCTCGAACAAGCACTAAGGTTTGGCGGATTGCGGACTTAACTTCATTTGCCTTGTCTCAGGCCTATATTAATGTATCTAGGCAAGCAGGGCGTCAATAAAGTTCGAGTCAGCGCCAGAATCCACCAGGGCCTAGACGGGGGCAGACTGACTGCCCCACTGAAGGACAGTCAGCAGGTGGGAGCGGCTGTGGGTGAAAGGGTTACAGGAGACTGTCACTGGTGAGCCCTCTCTTTTTGGCCGCGTGGGGCAGGCCGCAATCAAATACCACATCTGGCTGCATTAGGGCAACACCCAAGAGATATTTCGCTGTCGGCACCTCTGTTCAGCGAGGGTAGTAGCTGCTCTTAGCTGCATCGGCTCTTCTCCCAGGTAGGCCGGGCCCGGGAATGTCGATGCAGTGGGTGAAGGAGCAAGAGCCGGGAGGAGAAGGGGTTGGGACCGCTGTCAGGACTGCCCTTTCTTCTCGCGGACGCGGGCCCTCAGCACTAGCCATCTCCCTGGATAACCGGCTATCAGGGTGTTGAATGAGTCAGCGTCTTCCCGGATGGCGAGCTCATCCTTCAGATCTTCACTGAGAGCATTAAGGAACACCCCCTGGAGAGCAGCATCATTACATCCAGACTCTGCCTCCAGGGTTCGAAATAGCACTTCCATCATAGCAAAACTGCGGGTTCCCTGGCGAAGCTGAAGCAGGTGTTGGGTGGCGTCCCGACCACACACTGGATGATCGAACACCCTCTTCATTTTGACAGTGAAGGAAGCAAGGTTTGAACACAGAGCTGGCTTGGCAACCCGCACTGCCATGGCCCACTCTCGGGGCCTGTCCGCGAGACAGGCAATAAATGCCACTTTATTTTGATCCATGGCGTAGGACAGGAGCTGAAGACAGAACACCAGATAGCACTGGAAGAGGAAACCCCCGCAGTCTCCCATGTTCCCATGACGTCAACCCATTATGTGACTAGCTCGATGCCTCAGTCTGTTTTTGGAATTCGACTGTAGCTTGGCGGCCACAGATGCTCCTTGGCTAGGCCGTGAGCAGCCATCCATAGCCCTCTTTGTTCGATCTAGGTTGATGTTCCCCGTGGAGCCAGTCAAGCCCTAGGCAAACCCTGCTGCACTAGATCCTGGGTCTTGACAGGGCTGCTTGCAGGCCATTGATAGTGAGCTTTTCTGTCTCTTAATTAAATAGCAGGCTGCAGCCTATAAGGCACAATAGTTGCGTCAACACCCATGGCTTGGATTGCATGAAAATGGTAAGTTTCCATGAAACCCCACCCTCCCACGCAGCGGCCATCCCGTAGGCTAGACATCATGGGCAGGTGTTAGGAATGAAGGCATTTAAGTTACCACTACAATTGAACTGCCCTTTTCTTGAGAGACTGCTGCTTGCGTGCTACGACCTCTGTGCCCTTTTGAGGACAACCACTTGCTCGACTAGAGTGCTGTACCCTTTTTTCATACCCAAGCACCATGTCTAAGGGAAAGCACAGAAAACACAGAATCCTGCTCTCCAATTCGAATAGTAAAAAGAAAAATGCTGATAATTTGTTATTTTCTGAAAATGCACCTACAATACAAAACCGTACACTGCACTGACTATTGGTAAAAGTCTTGCACGCTGACACGATGTTACAATCACCACCAGCATTCTTTTCCAATTTAAAACCAACCTGGCTTTATTCCAAGGAGATTACAAATTTTATGTACAAACCCCAATTCCAATGAAGTTGAGACATTGTGTAAAACGTGAATTAAAAACAATACAGTGATTTGCAAGTCTCATAAACCAACATTTTATTCTCAATAGAACATAGACAACATATCAGATGTTGAAAGTGAAACATTTTATCATTTCATGAAAAATATTAGCTCATTTTGAATATGATGGCAGCAACACGTAAAGTTGGGACAGGGGCAACCAAAGGCAGGAAAAAACAGCTGGAGGAGCAACTAATTAGGTTTATTGGCAACAGGTCAGTAACATGACTGGGTATAGAAAAGAGCATTTTAGCGAGCCAGAGTCTCTCAGAAGTAAAGATGGGCAGAGGTTCATCAATCTGCAAAAAACTGCATCTGAAAAATTGTTGACCAATTTCAGATATTGTTCCTCAATGTAAAATTGCAAAGACTTAGAATATCCCACCACCCACAGTTCATAATTTCCTCAAAAGATTCAGAGAATCTGGAGAAATCTCTGTGCACTGAAGGTCAATATTGAATGCTTGTGATCTTCAGGCCCTCGGGCAGCACTGCATTAAAAGCAGGCATCATTCTGCACTGGAATTCACTGCATGGAATCAGGAGCACTTCCAGAAATCATTTTCTCTGAACATAGTTTGCCATGCATTTCACAAATGCAAGCTAAACCTGCATCATGCAAAGTAGAAGCCATATGTGAACATGATCCAGAAACGTCCACGTCTTCTGAAATATGCGAGGCCCTCCATGAAAGAAAAGTCTGGATGGGACCATATGTTGTTGTAAAACCTCTAAGTACTTTTCAGCATTGATATTGCCTTTCGAGATGTGTAAGCTGCTTATGCCATAGGCACTAATGCAACCCCATACCATCAGAGGTGCAAGCGGAACTGAGCGCTGATAACAAGCTGGATGGACCCTCTCCTCTTTAGTCCACACAACACGGCATCCATGGTTTCCAAAAGAATTTAAAATTTTCATTCATCTGATCACAGAACAGTTTTCCATTTTGCCTCAGTCCATTTTAAATGAGCTTTGGCCCAGAGAAAAGGGCGGCATTTCTGGATCGTGTTCACATATGGCTTCCTCTTTGCATGAGAGTTTAATATCCACAACGTTTCGGCCGACGTGGCCTTCGTCAGGTGCACTTCCAAACATGTGACAGGGGTGAGGGCTGGGGTTTATATACAGAGGAAAATGGGGCAAACCAAAACAGGGTCAGATGGTAGTTGGTACAGCCAAGGAACTCCTAAAAACAAAAAAAAATTTTTTATATAATAAAATTCATAGTAATTACTGAACCAGCCCCATAATGCCCAGAATTCCAAACACCACAAGTAATATATAGCAGAAAACATGTCAATAGTACAAAGTATAGTCAGACAGGTCATTTCTGGAAACACTGCCTAAAACAAGGGATAGTGTGGCAATGTCTGGAATGTATACATCCATATATTATGTACACATGTTGGAAAATATGCATAAAGTAAGACTCAAAAGTAAAACAGAAACGCAAAGACAAAATCGTCATGAGTCTTCATTATAAAAATGGTTTGATATCAAACTCCTCATTCAAATCAAACGGGGCCATAGTGTTCAGTGTGTAGATATAGTAGGTCTATCAAACCAGTGTGCGGACTTTGGTTCATTTTTCTACATTGTCCTTTTAAGTCGAGCACCTGTGAACTTTTTGGTCTGGAGCTGCGAACATTTTTCTGCTTGTTCTTCTTTGCATGATACAGCTTTAACTGGCATTTGAGAATTGCACTGCAAAATTTGCTCACAGACAATTATTTATGGAAGTGTTCCTGAGCCCTTGCAGTGGACTCCAGTGCAGAATCATGCCTGTTTTTAATGCAGTGTCATCTGAGGTCCTGAAAATCACAAGCATCCAACCTTTGGCCTTTTCCCTTGCGCACAGAGATTTCTCCAGATTCTCGTAATCTTTTCCTGTTATTATGTACTGTGTACTGATGGTGGGATAATCAAAATCTTCGCAATTTTACATTGAGGAGCATTTTTCTGAAATTGTTCCACAATTTTTAGACTCAGTTTTTCGCAGATTGGTGAGCCTCTGTCCATGTTTACTTCTGCAAGACTCTGCCTCTCTAAAATGCTCTTTTTCTACCCTTATCTGTTGCCAATGAACCTAATTAGTCGTAAAATGCCGTTTTTTCATTTTCTACTTTTTTTAGAAGTGTTGCTGCCCTCAAATTCAAAATGAGCTAATGTTTTTCATGAAATGGTAAAGTGTCTCACTTTCAACATCAGATGTGTTGCCTTTGTTCTATTGTGAATAAAATTTGGGTTTATGAGATTTGCATATCACTGCATTCTGTCTTTATTCACATTTTACACAACGTCCCAACTTCATTGGAATTGAGGTTTGTGAATTGGGGTAAACACTTCATAATAAAAGTGATGATTGAAAAATTTTGATTTGGCAAATAAAATTATTTTTTCCCACTTTAAAAAGTCCCACTTTTTAATTAACCCACACTGCACCAAGAGTGAAAGGCAATATTTGTCATGGTTTGGGAGCCTTGTAGGCTCCTTTTGTTGCTCTCGTCCGGGACGATATCGTTTCGCTCACCATCGGATTCCTTAGCCAGTTGGCATTGATTGGGGGTGTCGCTATGCGTCGCTACGCGTTTAATGCACTTGAGACAGGGCAAGGAAAGCGCAGCTGAGTTTTCTATTACATTTCGTTCTCTGGCCACGGAAACCGGCTGGCCAGAGGCTCCTCTGATGACTGTTTTTAGCCATGCACTTACGGAGGAGATTAAGGATGTACTGGCTACGTTAGAACCCTGCTCAACTTTAGACTCCTTAGTTCGTACTGCTGTGCGAATTGACAATCGCATACGCGAACGCAGCCGGGAGAGACTGAATAAATCTCCGCTGGCTGACAATGGTATTAAGATTGCTAAAGGCGATTGTTCATCTCCTAGTTCACCCATTAAGGTTGAAAAGGGATTGACCCTTTTGCGAGCATTGGCTCAAGGACAGGTCACTAGGAATAATTGCATTTTTATACTGTCAAATACTTCGCTGCGCTGTAGATATGGATATTGTTTAGAAGTCTGATGAATCTGCATTCTCAACGCATAACCCATTTTATGATGCAAATAGGATTGCGAAAATGGTATTTAAAATTGTGCCAAAACATGCCTGACTATGCAGTCTGGTAGGTTCAGTTGCATAGCATTGTTCTGATTTGTAAAAATATGTTGAAATTGATGCTCTCATCGTAGCAGTGGTCCAGAGATAAAAACATGTTATAATTTTTAATCCGCAAAAAAGGTAGGCTAGGCCAGACACCACTAAATTGACCTTGACAAAGAGGTAGTTGCTGTGCGTCTAAATGAATTTCACCATAATTAGCTGTTCTCCTCATGATGCAGTGCTGTGGACTGTACGGTAACCCTTACAGTAAACAGTAACAGTAAAATAAGTGCATTCACTGGCTGAAATGTGCTAATTTCACAGAAAAGTAAGTGATTTAGCCTATCAGCTTTCATTCCACTATTACAGGAATATAAAATTCTTTAACTTTACACAGTCAGCTAGTGGTCTATGTTGACTTCCAAAAGACGGATGTGAATGGTAGCCAAGGGATTATTTTTTAATTAGAGGAATTGTTCCAATTGTTTCTGACAAGGGGGAGGGGCATTTTGTCAATGAAGAAAACGAGTTTAGAAGCAACTTTGTTAATGTATATATGATCGCACACCAGTGCAGGGAATTGTAAAGGTATATTAGAGTGAAAATTTAGATATTTATATAGAAAAGTTTTAAAACTCTTGTAAAAGTGAATGCAACCGTGGCTAAGGAAATTTGGACTCAAAATTGTCAGTTGAAACAAACACAAACATTACCAAGAAGAGAATTGGTAAAATATTAATTTTGGGCTACAGGATCATAATATTTAATATTTAAATACATATATTGTGTAGGAGTCTTGCTGTGACTGTACTATTTTGCTATGCTGATGATGCTTGATCTCAGCACCACAGGGGCTGAGGAATAATCTAATCTTTTTCTGTCATACAAACAGATTTCGGTAATGGTTTCATTGCAGTCCCTCCCCCTTTGGCTGTCTTCACCTCCACTTCAACGAGTCACACCTGTTGCTCATTGAAGTGGAGATGAAGTTAAAGTATTTAAGAAACTGCATTGCCAATTGGCATTGCAGCTGCATTCTGGTTTTTTCCCTGTCATGTGGTGCTGCTGTTGCCCTGTTTTTTTTTTGGTTGTTTTAAAGTACGTTTATTAAATCTTTGCTATTTTTATATCAGCCTGTGCTAGTGGGTCCCTTTTTCTCCTTTTGAGTTCATGGTCCCAGTGCCCGCTGGATTGCAGGTTGCATCTGGCGGGACCAAACCATGACAGATTTATTTCCAATGTTGTTGCTCAGTTTGGGTAAAATGCTCAGGAATTTGCAAGCAATTCAATGTGTGTTCCCTTTCAAATTAAACCATAATTATGCCCATAGTCAAAGTGGTTCAAAAACAGTAAGCATTTTAATTTGGGAGGAAATCAGCTCAAAAAAGGACTGCACTTTTAAGGGTTAAATCAACCATTTAAACAAATGTAACTGGTAATTAGTTCAATTTCACTTGACACACCCAGACATGATGACTGGCCAGCCTTGATGAATATAAACATTCATAAATTAGAACATGTCTGGTTATGTGAACAAGGCCAAAAAGCAAAGCATGATGCAATCAAAAAAAAATTCAAGAACAGGTAAAAAAGCAAGGTCATTGAAGTCTATCAGTTTTGAAAGGTTTACAAAGCCAATTTTAAGAATCTGGGAGTGCAGCAAACCATGGTAAGAGCCATAACCTACAAATGCAGAAAACTTGAAACAGCGGTGAACCTTCCCAGGAGCAGTCGACCTACCAGAATTCCTCTGAGAGCGCATCGACAACTCATCCAGGAGGTCACAAAAGAACCCAGAACAAGATCTGAAGATCTGCAGGCCCCACTTGCCTCGGTTAAAGTCAGTGTTTACGATTCCAGTATCAGAAAGAGACTGGGCAAAAATAGCATCCATGGGAGAGTTCCAAGGCGAAAACCACTGCTGAACAAAAAGACCACAAAGGCTCATCTCACATTTGCCAAAAAACTTCTTGACGATCCCCAAGACTTTTTGGAAAATATTCCGCCGACTGACAAGACAAAAGTAAAACTTTTTGGAAGGTTTGCGTCCCGTTACATCTGGTGTAAACTAACACAGAATTCCACAATAAAAGCATCATACTAACAGTAAAATAAGGTGGTTATAATGTGATGGTCTGGGGCTAGTTTGCTGGACCTAGGCAACTTGCCATAATTGAACCATGAATTCTGCTGTTTTCAGAAAATCCTGAAGGAGAATGTATGGTCATCAGTTCATGACCTAAAGCTGAAATGCAGTTGGGTTGTGCAGCAGAACAATGATCAGAAGCACACAAGCAAGTCTACCTTGTAAAAAAACTCAATTAAGTATTTGGAATGCACTAGGCAAAGTCCTGTCTTGAATTAAATTTTGATGAGGTGGCATGACCTTAAACAGGCACCTCATGCTCAAAAATCAAATTTAAAGTGCCTTTACTGTATTGATTTCAACAATGTAATGACAATGAAACTAAAGTGCTGCTCCCTATGTGGTGTCACATCCGCTCATCCATCTTCACTCACTCAGTCTACTCCACACAATAAATAATAATAAAAGCATGATAAAAGACCACAGTAATGGACAGAATGCTGTACATGAGAATATTTCTCATGAGAATATTGAGAATAGAGTGACATTCAGTAGTATGTGTGTTATTTGAGTCCATTTAGGGACTGTTGTAAAAAAATGCAATTGATCTGGTAGTTTGAGTTTTGAGAGATCTGTAGTGCTTCCCAAAGGGAAGCAAGTGAAAGAGATGCTGACCAGGATAACTACAGTCTTTGGTGATGGTAGAGCAGGTGTCACCAACCCTGTTCCTAGAGAGCGACCATCTTGTAGGTTTCTGCTCCATCTCAAATTTGGCACACCTGATTCAACAAAGCAGATCACCTCTACTTTTTTGACATTATAGAGTTGAAGTGATGATGATGAGCTTAAAATAAGTTCCATTTTGATATCAGGTGGCAGCATTGAGATAAGGGGGGCCAAAGTTTGGTACCCCCAAAAAGGGTTTTCATCATGGTTTCCAAATCATGGGAGCCATCATTTATTTGACTGTAGATTCAGAATCAGCATGAAAAATTACACAAGACTGCTATAATTTTAGATTTATTGCGGAAAAAGGGTTTTGAAAAAATGGGAGGCCATGTTGCGATGCGCGTGAAAGGCAATTTTTAAAATGGCTGCCATTTTGAAACCAGTTGGAGTTGGCAACCAAAATTTTGGGATTTTGTCCACGTACATATAGCAGCTGCTGGTGGAAAAATCAGGACAATCTGAGAGATGGTGGTTACAAATGCCCAGGCTACTGGACCATTTGAGATGGAATGGCCCAGCTTAGACTAACTGTAGACTTCAGCACAATGATTTTACTGCAACTTGTCAGATAAGATGTAAAATGTTCGCTGAGTTGCTGTTAAGTATTTGCAGGACAGCACCAAACAAGCACACAATATTTGCAGTTCATGTTTTAAATGATTTTGAATGGATAGGAGACCTCTCACCAGTTGAAATGTGTTGGGCGCGGTGTTCGGCTGCATCTGTGGTTCAAGGGAGTGATGCAAGTGAGAGTCGATGATACGGCTCAACGTCCGCATGAAATAAAAATGCGGTCTATACTATACATCAGTCTACGTTTCAGTGTCTCGCATACCGAGAGTTTCCGTACAGCTTGGCAATAACTCTGCCCCCAGCCCCTGACATAATTGGTGCTCATTGCTCGCAATCACCAACAAAAGACTCTCTGATTGGCTACGAGTTTAAATTTGTACAAAAGCACATATTGGCTTTAATCAACCAATATTATGGGATATGTAGTTTTTTACATACCCAAAACTATTTTATATTTGTGCCAGATTTGTCCTTATGGAGGAAAATTAAAAAATAAGGAAATCCGTACCATTACGGACTCTGAGCACCCATTTGCACCCATCCTGTATATTGCCGAGCTTTTCTTACGATGTTTGCGATGCACTTTGCTCTCCAGCCCCAAACCTTTGCCTCGGAATAGGCTTGAGTCCCCTTTGTGTTGACCCAACTCACAGGGCGGGCTTGCCTGTGGGGGACAGCAGCCTCGCAGTCCCAACTTCCCTGTGTCTCCAGCTACCAGTTGCTGGCTAGTGAACTGATCCGCGTCTTCGACCGGACAAAGCAGGGAAAGGAGGGAGATCGGGAGCTGCTCCAACTACGGCAGGGGAACTGGTCTGTGGTAGACTATGCCATTGAGTTTCAGACTCTGGCCTCCACGGTGGGGTGGAGCAGAGTAGCAGTGTGCGATGCCTTTCTCCAGGGGCTTTTGGATTTTGTTTAAGACTATCTCCTGCTCTGCGACCTCCCGGAGGCTCCAGAGGCCCTTGTCGACCTGGCCATTCGATTAGACAGCCGCCTGGAGGAGAGAGCTCCTGCCCTGTCTCAGCCATTGGTTCCTGTCCCGGTTGTGGGGGCCAGAGCTTGGCCACCCTCTTTCCCCATGGGGAGACCATGCCCATGGAAGTTGGGCGCTCTCGGCTGTCCAGGGCAGAGAACAACAGGAGGGAGGCAATGGGAGCCTGCTTTTACTGCGGTTAGAAGGGGTAGTTTGCGGCAACTTGTCCGCTTAAAGCTGCAGTATGTAACTTTTATAAAATTAATTTTTTGTCTTTTTTGCTAAAAGTGTCACTATGTACAGACAGTATTACATAAAACTAGTACTCTCTAATTAAAAAAAGGCTCCTTTAGACCCACTTACTGCTCCTACAGCAACTTTGCAGACTCGTTCGGACCGAACCGAGAGATCCAATTGGAGCCAGGATGGTGTCTAAAGGAATGTGTTTCTGACAGCCTTCAATGACTGCACATGCACGCGCTGCCGACAGCCCCTCCCCCCTTCTCCTCAGTTCACGCAGTGCTCAGTCAAGTTCAAATCTCAGAGAGCGGCTTCAGGAGCTTAGAGGAAGTAATGGCGCAACAACAACCATCAACGAGGAAAAGAATCCAGATTCCTCCGTTACTAACAACAGCATAGAAATAAATAGAACTCTTGTCAATTCATTCTAAGTCCATCTGAAGAGTGGCGTCAGTAGCTCCAGGGGGCTTTAGTCTATAGACGTCAATGAGTTAATTTAATACTCCTTTGTCTTGTCAAAAATGTTATAGCTAAAAAATTAATCAGTCGAATATTGTCTCTGAATTCTGTCTTCCAGATCTGTCCAAACAATGACTGTGTCTGGCGGTGGAATTCTCAGCCTAGATTCAAGTACGGGATGCAAGCTGGTGACTTCATGTTGGCATCAAATATAATCCTGTCTGGAAACAACTATGCCAAAGTTGTACTTCTCCTCAAATTTATGAACATGGGAATAGTGGCGCGGTCAACTTTCTTTAGGATGCAAGAATCATACTGCGTTGATGCAGTCAAAGACTTTTGGAATGAGAAAAGAGCGCAAGTAGTTTCCAGGCTGCAATCTAAGGACAACATTATAGTACTTGGTGAGTATAATAGGCAATCATAGCATTGTTGTCAAATGTATCATGAATCTGTACTGTCAATGTTGTCTTGAGGTTTGACAACTAACCATTGGTTTTTGTTAATTTGTCGTTATTCATAGCTGATGGGCGTATGGACAGTCCTGGGTTCTCTGCACAGTACTGCACCTACACCGTCATGGAAAATGACACCAAAGAGATCTTGTCAATTGTCAACATTGACAAGCGAGAGACACAGAGGAGCTCTGTGATAATGGAGAAGGAAGGCTTTCTCAGGAGCTTTGACAAGCTCCGCCAGGAACTGAAACTTGCCGAAGTGTGCACAGACGCACATTCACAGATATCTGCTCTCTTCAGTAAGTCATCTTTATTTGAACTTATTCTCCGGGCTAATGGTTTTCCTTTACAATTCTTTTGTAATTCAGCTCTTACCCATTCATAATTACACTCAACAAAAATATAAACGGAACACTTTTGTTTTTGCTCCCATTTGTCATGAGATGGACTCAAAGATCTAAAATTCATTCCAGATACACAATATTACCATTTCTCTCAAACATTGTTCACAAATCTGTCTAAATGTGTGATAGTGAGCACTTTTGCTTTGCTGAGACAATCCATCCCACCTCACAGGTGTGCCACATCAAGATGCTCATCAGACACCATGATTAGTGCACAGGTGTACCTTAGACTGTCCACAATAAAAGGCCACCCTGAAATGTGCAGTTTTTGCTTTATTGGGGGTCTGGGGACTCAGAACCAGTCAGTATCTGGTGTGACCACCATTTGCCTCATGCAGTGCAACACATCTTCTTCGCATAGAGTTTATCAGATTGTCAATTGTGGCCTGTGGAATGTTGGTCCACTCCTCTTCAATGGCTGTGCGAAGTTGCTGGATATTAGTGGGAACTGGTACGCGCTGTCCTATACGCCGGTCAAGCACATCCCAAACATGCTCAATGGGTGACATGTCCGGTGAGTATGCTGGCCATGTAAGAGCTGGGACATTTTCAGCTTCCAAGAATTGTGTACAGATCCTTGCAACATGGGGCCGTGCATTATCTTGCTGAAACATGAGATGATGTTCATGGATGTATGGCACAACAATGGGCCTCAGGATCTCATCACGGTATCTCTGTGCATTCAAAATGCCATCAATAAAATGCACCTGTGTTCTTCGTCCATAACAGATGCCTGCCCATACCACAACCCCACCACCACCATGGGCCACTCGATCCACAACATTGACATCAGCAAAGCGCTCACCCACACGACGCCACACATGCTGTCTGCCATCTGCCCTCAGCAATGTAAACCGAGATTCATCCATGAAGAGAACACCTCTCCAAGGTGCCAGACGCCATCAAATGTGAGCATTTGCCCACTCAAGTCTGTTACGGCGACGATCTGGAGTCAGGTTAAGACCCCGATGAGGACGATGAGCATGCATTTGAGCTTCCCTGAGACGGTTTCCGACAGTTTGTGCAGAAATTCTTTGGTTATGCAAACCAATTGTTTCAGCAGCTGTCTGAGTAGCTGGTCTCAGACGATCTTGGAGGTGAACCTGCTGGATGTGGAGGTCCTGGGCTGGTGTGGTTACACGTGGTCTGCGGTTGTGAGGCCGGTTGGATGTACTGCCATATTCTCTGAAACGCCTTTGGAGACAGCTTATGGCTTATGGTGGAGAAATGAACATTCAATGCCCAAGCAACAGATCTGGTTGACATTCCTGCTGTCAGCATGCCAATTGCACGCTCCCTCAATGCTTGCACCATCTGTGGCATTTTGCTGTGAGACAAAACTGCACATTTCAGAGTGGCCTTTTATTGTGGGCAGTATAAGGTACACCTGTGCACTAATCATGGTGTCTGATGAGCATCTTGATGTGGCACACCTGTGAGGTGGGATGGATTGTCTCAGCAAAGCAAAAGTGCTCACTATCACAAATTTAGACAGATTTGTGAACAATGTTTGAGAGAAATGGTAATATTGTGTATCTGGAATGAATTTTAGATCTTTGAGTCCATCTCATGACAAATGGAGAGCATGAGTGGTCCCTCGATGCCTGTCAACATGGTCCCTTAGAGGAGGACAGAGAAAAGGGGTGGATAGAGAAGGGGTCAGTGGCCCATGAAGTTCTGTCCGAAATCATTCTCAGTGAACGCTGGCTGAAGGAGGTTCACAAGTACTTGCATTTTAGGTATGAGTATGCATTTTAATTACTACTGTTGTGTCGCTTTTCAAAGACTATCAATGCTTTTATTTCTACATGTACACTTGGAGTAATCCTCTCAAAATAATTATGTTATCTGACATTTCACGTTGAACTTGTAGGTCAACTGCAGAGCTGGAGTCCTTCCATAATCACCTCCTGATGTATGCCAGCAAGCGTTTCAGTTTCAGCCCTCCAGTTTATGAAGCTTGGATCTTATTGGCTGGCCTGGACTACAACCACCATGTCCATAGACCGCCCAAGAGAAGATCGGACGGCTTCATTGAGTATGTTAAAAGCATAATAAATATTATTAAGTCTATCTTAATTGCTCAACATCTCAGCCACTATGGTCTGTACCAACAAAGAATGTTCAGAAACCTGGCAAAAGTTTTAACATGCAACAGTGTCCTGGTTTCTGAAACCTGGGGTAACATGTTTACATGTCCAAAACATAACCAGGATTCTAAAAAAAAAAAAGAAAATATTCTGAACAGTATTGAGAATGTGACCACACTCAGTTTTATGTTGGATAGGTAAATTTTTATATATACTATTAATTTTATCAAAACATTCTTAAAAATGGCAGAGAACATGAAGTTGACATAATTGATTTCCATAAATTCTTCTTGTGCAATCTCTAATTTCAGATACCGCAAACTCTTCAATAAAAGTCGAGGAAGTGGAGTTTGTATGCCATAAAGGAAGAAAAGGATTACAGTTACATCCCAGATCTTCAAAGGGCAATAATAAGGAAACGGGTATCCTCACGACATGGGCTACCTCGACTAACAGCCATGAGGCCAGATGATCCACGTCAATATGGAGTCTTGTCTGGGGTACCAGCTCCAACCACCCAGGAGCTATTGCAGGCACAAGTCAGCAGGGGCCAGGGTAATAATTTTTTCTGGCTGTATCACAAGAGAAATAAATTAGCTTGATTGAAAGCATTTCTTATTTATAATTTGGTCATTTGTGTTCAAGCTGTCACAGCTACATACTGCCTCCCTGATGGGTACTGAAAACAATAAGGCACAGTAATGTGTTTAAAAAAAAGTCAGGCCACATCTGACAAGGCCAAACACAAAGTTTGACAGTGTAACAACCAAGGTGTCATTTTAATTTTTTTTTTTTTTTTGTAACGACTGTTGAAATAAAGCTAATGTAACTAGAGTAACCTGACTTTTCCTAAATGTGTATCCGTGCTACATCCAATTCTTTTTTTTCTTTCCACTGGTCAGAGATTTCCACAGACATAAAGGCTTGCTCTTGCACTACAAAGATTTATGTAACTAATTTTCCAGCAAAAATAAACATTTACTTTGACCTTGATTGATGACTAGCTGTGCAGTTACTCTGATACAACAATGTAGTTTTTATGCATTTTAAAAAGTAAAGCTTGACAATATTTTTAGATTTCTTACTTGCTTTTAAGACATTGCATGCCTAGACCCAGACACAGTGATTACTATTCCTTGTATTGAAGGTTTGAGATTTTTAAACTAATCCGAAGGGTGTGTGAATGAATAGAGTGAAGTGCTGTTTGTTCTTATAAATAATGGAATTGCACGCAGAATTTAAGAAACTTTACTATATAAATAATTAAATCACCAATAATTCAAAATTGTACATTTTCAGCACTCTAAAATGGAAAAAAGAAAAACACAAATATTCTCACATCTAAATGTAAAACAATGTAGTAAAAAAAAAAAAAAAACTCACAAATATATTGAAAATTTTATGTTCATTATTGCACAGCACTCAAACTATTTACAAAGGTAAGACCAGCTACAACCTCCTGGGAATGAACCCCCTGTACTGTCCGTGAGGATCTGGAAAGCGGTCACGAATAGCCCAGACACAGCAGCTTGGAATTACCACTCTGTGACCAGCTCTCAGGACCCCGTACTGCCATGCAACAAACTGCCTATATGAGGCATGGCGAAACTGGCGGTTGTCCTCTCCTGCATCTGGAAGATCAGCTACGGCACGCAATTCGTTCCAGATCCTCCTTGCAAGCCGTAAGACCCCTGTCTGCAAAATGAACGCCTCCATGTGCGGTAGGGTTGAAATGCACATATTTGGCTGTTGGTTGCAGCATTTATTCTTCACCACAGTTGGCATTTCCCTGCATCTCCGGCAAATGCACCATGAGCACTGGACTTGGACAGGAGGTGGGCCTGCTGTGGGTGGAGAAGCAGGTGCTGACTGGCTGTGGACATCGAATATCACGCTGGGGTCCCGTTCCAAAACTTGCTCTAATGTGTCGCGTGCCTGATGTACATCCAAGCGTCCAATGAGGTCCTAATAATTGCAAGATAAAGTAAATACTTGTAAAAATCACGTTTAGTGAGCCTCATGTTATTCAAAGCTAATCAGCTAACAACCTTAGATGAAATGATAGTTGTTCGTGTTCAGAAACAGACCATTACCACTGAGTAATTACTTGGAAATTTTTCATAAACTAGCCCTGAGGTGAGTTTCCGAAACTAGATAAACAGTGAAAGAATTTCCGGACATTGCCAAAACTGAGGCTACTTACACGCCGAAATGCAATCCTCTGCAAAGTCAACCTTTCTATCCGAGCAATATCGTCAGCACCAAGGTCGTCGGGTGTTTGGCCCACACGATGCCCTCTGCCCCGGCGTCCACGGCCCCGGCCTGAAGCACCCCTGCCCCGGCTCCCTCGTCTCTTCGTCCGTGTGCTCGTAGAAGCACCTGTTGGGGTGTACTCCTCGTCGGAGCCCAGTGTCTCAGTCACAAAACTCTAACCGTATCAACAAAATATAATGTCACACATTTTGCTAGGCGACAAATGTACATAAGCTGCTAATTTGCAGGCGTGCCATCTATGTTACTGAAATAATGTGCTAAGCCAAACACTTCACTCACACTTCACTACAATGAAATACTGTAACGTAAATTTTTACCGGAAACTTAGACGAGTTATTGGCAGATAAACATGTAATGAATTGAGACACAAATGCGTCTTATGTCTTGCTATGTGGAGCTTTCAGATTCAACCACGAAAAACCAATTTCATCTCGCTAGATATCAGATAAAATTGTCTGCTCATTTAGGACAATCGAATGTGCTATCAGGAAAAATAAAAGCTGTATTTCTCCGTTTAATTCGAATGCGCATTTATTATGAAATATCTTGCGATGACGTAGCAGCATGAAAATGTAGCCTTCGAAGGATACAGCCTACGCTTTGAGAAATTGCCCAGGTTGCTTTCTTACCGGTTCGTGCTCCATGTTTTTCACGGCTCTCCACAGTCGCGTACACAACAGGTCGTGTACCTCTGGGGGAGGGTCTTTGGAGGCGGGGCAGGAGTGCAACGGAGAGGGAGGGGGAGGGACCTGAATGTTGCATTTTTTCAAGTTTTCAAGCAAAGTCCTCTCTCTCCTCAAAGTTACATACTGCAGCTTTAAAGGGGACCGTCCGCTGGTGACCAGGGAGGCTCTGGTGGGCATCTCCTCTTTGGAATCCTCCTCCTGCCACAGAACCTGTGTTCCTGTTACGCTGTCCTGGGATATCCGATCCATCAACATTTTGGCACTCATCGACTTCAGTGCGGAAGAAAGCTTTATTGACACCTGGCTGGCTGCTACCTGGGGAGTTTATCTCTGCTGGTTGCCACGCCCACTATCCATCTCTGGGCTTGGTGGGAAACCTTTAGCAGAGGTTTGCCACCAGACTCCCCCTGTCCAGCTGTTGGTGTTCGGCAACCACCAGGAGACAATGAGCTTTTTGGTGGCAGATTCATTTTCCCATTGTGTTGGGCTATCCGTGGCTGGTCAAGCACGGTCCAGTCTTGAATTGGGTCAACCATGAGGTGAGGGAATGGAAGGCGTCCTGCTCTGCCTATTGCCTTCGTCAAGCTCGGTCGCCCTTGTCCAGCTATCCCCACCCACTCGCGTGATTTCTGATCTGTCCAAAGTCCCACGCGAGTGCCACGACCTAGCTCCCATCTTCAGAAAGTCCTGTGCCATGTCTCTGCCTCTGCATCACCCCTATGAGTGCTCCATCGAGCTCCTACCCGGATCCATGCCACCTAGAGGTCAGGTCTTTTCTCTGTCAGAACCAGAGAAGAAGGCCATGGAGTAGCATATCCAAGAGTCCCTTTCTGCTGGGATCATTCGACCCTGTTTTTCTCCGGCTGGGGCTGGGTTCTTCTTTGTGAAGAAGAAAGATGGCACACTAAGACCATGCATTGATTTCCGGGGCCTGAATAACATCACGGTAAGGAACTGTTACCCCCTGCCATTAATGTCTTCTGCTTTTGATTCCATCCAGGCGGCAAAGATATTTACCAAACTGAACCTGCGCAATGCCTACCACCTCGTGCGCATCAAAGAGGGTGACGAGCGGAAGACTGCCTTCAGCACACCCAGAGGCTATTGGGAGTACCTGGTGGTCCCATTTGGTTTGACTAACGTCCCTGCGGTCTTCCAGAATCTCATTAATGACGCGCTGGGAGATATGATCAGAAGGTTCGTCTACGTGAACCTTGAAGATATTCTGATATTCTCCAATAACCAGTCCGAGCATTCCTGCTATTTCACCAGGTACTGAGCAGGCTCCTCGAAAATCACCTTTTTGTCAAAGCGGAAAAGTGTGAGTTTAACACCACCTTCCACAACCCTCCTCGGATACGTCATCTCTCCAGGGCAGCTCAGCATGGATGCTAAGATAGTGAAGGCGGTTCTCGAGTGGCCCCAACCCAGAGACCTGAAGTCTCTTCAAAGTTAGGATTAGCAAACTTCTATAAAAGACTTCATTTAATTTTATTTCATAACCCCATCAAGGGGAGGCAAAATACATGATAAAACATATTTAATAACATAATATACAACATAACAGTAATACATAAAATATGTTGCACACATGGATAGCATTAAAACTGCAATAACAGGCCAGCCAAGTTGTGGGAGTAGACCCTCAGACACGGTAGTTCTCTCCATGTAGCAGACAGCGCAAACTATCAACAACACCATCTTTCCCACGACAAGAAACGACTCCACTCAGTGCTCTCAGTCCCAGCATTAAATCAAGCGGATCATCACCAGTCAACACAACTTGATGTAAGAGTGTTCCCTCAAAAGGTGCAATGCCATCAAATATGAATTTAGCAAGTAAAATAAGATTGTGATCTTTTGCAGGGGAGTCACACTTGAAAACATTTGAGAACAAGGCAATCAGAGATAGCAGACCTGGCCCCAGCCACGGGCTGACAGACAGGGCTGACAGACAGAGTGAGTGACAGACACACACACACACACACAGACACGATCATACATACAGCACAAACGTTCACAGGAATTTTACATAATGTCCATTTCGCTAAAATAATACAAAGAAAACCTAAGCAGACATAGAAAACAATATAATACACGACAATCCAGGCTCCTCAGGCATCAAGCAAATAGGCCTATGAGCCGCAGCGGCCTCCATTTTAATATGAAGAGCGGTGAACTGCACTGGTCCCCGAGGCATGGCGTAGTTTATCCCGGGCAGCTCGCTAGCTAGCAAACTCTCCTTGTAATGAAATTCATTCATACTGCACAAATGACCACAAAAATGCTTAGGTAAAACAAAATGCTAACTAGACACAGAAGACGATAGAAGACGTTATACCATCTTTAAAAAAAAATAAAAAAATCGGTGATTTCAGCAAGCCCAGCTGGCTGGAAAGCGGACCCCGTGTGCTATGCATGCAAGATCCGTGTCAACGCGATCACTTTGTCCGCCAACGAAAAACGGGCAGTATGCAGCGAAAGTATGCGGAATAATGCAACGCAAATAGAAATAAAAGCACAAATTCAATCGTAACATCACAACCGACAAATGTCATACAATTAGGAAACATAATTATTTAATGCAAACTAGCACACTGTTTTATGAAAATGCATCGCGATTATGGTTTGCAGGGGTCCGTGTCACAACACGGAGCTCCATGTAGCTGGCTAGCATGCTAGCTAACACACTTATAACGAAATAATTACATACAGCAGAAACGTTCACAGAAATTCTTCGTAATGTTCATTTCGCAAAAATAATACAAAAATTACCTAAGCAGACATAGAAAACAATATAATACACGACAATGTAACATGATCATTGCTCAACCTGGCTCCCCCTAGGGGCGGGCCAGGTAATGGCCACGGGCTGACAGACAGAGTGACAGAAACACACCCACACACACAGACATGATCATTGCTTAACCCTTGCAACGCATAACCCTAGGGGGGGGAGCCAGGTTATGGGATGCAATCGATGGACTATCCATGATCTTTGGATATGTCTCCAACGAACTGGCCCCACAGCTGACCAACCTTGTTCTGGTAACCTACGTGTGACGTCAAAAGCAGAAGACCGACAAATTGTCTTATGTCATTTGCATAAGCGATTTGTCACTGCAACGCCCACTAGGAATGAATTGTTTAGAGGTCGTGTGACTGCCCAAACCATATGTAATCACCTGCCCACAGCTCTTATTCAAGTTGTAATTTACCGTTTTTACTCTTGGACATTTCCATAGTATTTCTGGTGGAACTGGTCACATTATGGACATTATTTTTATGATACACCATCTTTAATGAGTGCAGAATTAATTAAAATCATTATTTAAAACCTCATTTCTTGTATGCTCAACTTATCGTCCTCCAAACGAGTGTGAAGTTTTTATTTTGGCTGAGTATATACAAGAGACTAGCTGCTACCGGCTACCCGGAGTGAAATGGCAATTTTTTTGTGTGCATTACCGTTTTTCAAAAATCGGGCGACATCAAGTCCTTCCTGGTGTCCAAGTGGATATTCACACCAAATTTGGTGATAATCGGTTGAGAAATGTAGGAGAAAAATGTGTACATACACACAGACAGACAGACATCGACCTCAAATATATTATAGAAAAAAGTCCGCTGAAAGAACATTTATCAAGTAGTTAAGTTAACTGGGATCAGGTGTGCAACATGATTGGCTATAAAAGGTGTTACATTCTGGTTTTATCCCCGCCATGTGGTGCTGCTGCCCCCCCCCCCCCCCTTTTGGTTATTTTTAAGTATGTTTATTAAATCTTCGCTATTTTTATATCAGCCTGTGCTAGTAGGTCACTAAACATTCTAGGGAAGTGATCACACAATATTTCTCGAATGTTTTTTAAGAATGTTATCCTAGAACATTCTGGGAACTTAAATTTTCACCAGGAAGTTTTGTTTATCAAGCATGCTAGGGCGTAATGGTATAGCAGTGTTGTCGCTTAACATTCTTAACATGTTTTTAGAGAATGTTATCCTAGAAGATTCTGGGAACTTCCCAGTAAAATTTCCCATTCAATTTACCCATAGACTGTTTTTTCAGTTCACTTTTGAATCACTTCCCATCGTTTTCAAGTCTCCATTTTTTTTCAAGATTTTGCATTATATTTCCTACAAAAAACAAATATTTTTTCTTGACCAGAATCCGCTCGGGATCAGTCCCATGATCCTCCTGATTCCCGCGCTGAAGTAGCGCAGTACGCGTTTCAAGTCTCCCATCTCCACAGCACCTTGCCATTGCCAATTAGTTAACGACTCTACGGTCTACTTAGTTACACTTTCCTTGCTAGATATGAAGTTTATAACTAGCGCCAATTTACTTTAGTAGCCAGGCATCTTTGGTCAACGCTTGTTTGCTTAAAAACTTGTTTGTCGGAGAACGAGCTGATCAGCCTTTTCAACGCATCACTGAAAGCGAACTAGCTGTCAGCTGGCTAACTTAGCCAGCGAGCTAGTTTACCGACTTCGGTAGCTGGTTAACTTAATATTTGGCGCATTTAGTAAAATGACAGCTTGTACAATTCTATCCGAGTAGCCAAAAAATGACTCTTAACTTTTCAATCACTTAACTTGCTCGCTAGCTGGCTAGCTATTTCATTAGCTAAGCTAGTGTTATTTATTGAATAATCATACTAGCTGGCTTGCTAAATAACAATAAGTGAAGGTCAAATAACCATTTACTGTTTCTATCGGTTCAGGTATGTGCACAAGATGTAATAAGCTCATTAGCTGGCTAGTTAAGTGGTTTGCAAGCGTAGCTTAATGTTAGCTAGCTAAATGGCGAAATAACTATTCATTGTCATCCATTCATTTCTAGGTATGTAGCTAGCTAATAGTAGCCCGCTATGTAGGAACGGATGCACGGACATGTGGCACTTTAGGGCACTTTCCGGCTACCATCTTGGTACGTTATGAACGTTTGCTGAAACTGAGGTACCTCACTGGCTTGGAACAAATCACGGGGTGCTTTCACACTTGTGTGGTGGATATGTAGTTTGGATAAGTGGACTACAAACTGGACTACAAGTGCAAAAGCATGTCATTTTTGGCAATAAACTATGAATTTGATGTGATCATTTATATCTGTATACCAGTGCCGGCTTGCTAGTAAAGGGCCTTGGGGCGCAGCCCCCCTTCAAATATCAAGAGATGAAAATTTACTTAAACATGCTAAATATAATTTATTCATGTAATGCAAATAATTATTAAATAAACATGTTTTTCAGTCTGTGAGCGCCTGTCAACAGACCCTAAATATCAGTTCCAAATGATATTTTGTTGATTTTTCTGTATGCATATACTATAGGCCAAACGGTACCGAATGTAAGCTCTCACTCTCCAACTTTCATTGGCAGCGAATTGGTATTGTTTTAATGTTTTTTCATCTAATGTGATTGGACAATTCTCATAGCTGTCAGTCATGTTCACACCCACCGCAACCCTTCATCTTGACCGTCAAATCATCCGCTGCCCTTTCAACCTGGTAGCTGAGCGAGATGGCAAGTTCAAGAGGAAGCGCGGAAACTGAACACAATTCCGTTCTTTCCTCACAAAAATAGCCTTTCTCAAGGCGTTCACTGGAGGAACAGAGGAAAGTAAAGGAGCTTGGCCCGGACCGACCTGATTCAAAGATTCAGTAGCAGGCAAGTGATCGTGGACGAGCTTACACCCGGGGCTTCTCTCGCACTTGTTGCGACAAACGGAGTTGGCTAGCTGGATGTGGCGTTAGCAGTGCCGTTTATTGCTTTCCCTTTTCCAATTTGGCAGATTCCACAGGAAGTGTGACCAATTGACATCTTTTATTTTTGAACCAATATAAAATGTTCCATCTTTGTATGCATGCGCGAGTGGATGTTTACTTCCTGGCCCTGTAGAATTTTCACCAACTTGCGTTTGTGTCGCTCATCAAAAAGGTAAAAATTTCCGTCCACAGTAATAACGTGAGCAACAACCTGTAATCTTAGTACAGCACAGCTGTGAATGAGATTTTGGCGGCTGCTAGCAGGGTATTTAAACCCTTTTGAGCAGATGTGTCCCGTGGACACAGAGCTGCAGATTTATGCACGCAGTTACAATATTCTATCACTAGATGGCCCACCCGGATTAGTTACTGAATTTCACTTGCAAGCCGAGTTCGAACACGATTTATTAAATGGACGAGTTCACTCTAATCCCTGGCTGGATCAAGCCAACCTTGGTTTGACTTAAAGGGGTTGGCACATCCATAGTACAGGGTGGCCCAAAGAAGTGTCCCTCCTTCCTCTCAGAACTCCAGGATGGATGAGGAACATGGAAATGAGTGGGCAGGATTGACTCATTATCCAGTGTATGAATTTTATTGCCACAAAATAATCCTGGGTTAAAACTGTGCATTTCAGGTCACTGTTCTAGAGTAGATATTCAGGCTTTAACAAAGCCCTGCTTATTGTGGATTAGCGGGTTGGTCACTGGTGTGCCTTCCCTTTTCTCTGCTCATCCTGCCATTGGCGTGGACTCAGACAATCTTGTCACTGTTTGAATTTTTAACTTTATAATTTCATCCTGTTAAGTTCAGTAGGACCTGTTGGTCACACTTTGTGTGAAATCTGTCATTTATGTTCATAAATATGTAACTTACCACAGCTGTAAGGTGCTGGAAAAGCATGAAAATGCACCTTGAAAATCTTTGAAAAATGCCTTGAATTTTACTTTGGAAAAGGTGTACGAAGCCTGTAGACAGCATTACAGTGGTGTGTTTTTAGATTTGTGTCTTGTTTTTTTGTTTTTCTGTCATCCTATGTTCCACTTATTGTTTGCATCTTTACAAAACATCAAAATCCCAGTTGGTTGGCGGATTATCTTTAACATGACCGCTTTTACAATCAATCTGTAAGTAATGTAAGGACATAGTGATCTGTGGACATGTGCGTTACATCCACAATTCATAATAAAAAAGGGTACAAACCCAGATAAAATCTATAGGCTACATTTTCCTTCTTAATAACTGACTGTGTTGACATCAAAGCAGCTGTCAGGTGTGCTGCGCCAAGGTAAATTGCGCCACCCCCCCCCCCCCCCCCCCCAAAATTTTCAGCAACAGCCGCCACTGCTGTATACCCTGTATGCTAATCTCGGAGCGAGGCAACTCTTAAAATTAGTACGAGTTCGAGAAATGCTAGAAGGTGTTCAAACCCCTTTATAAATTCCCATAGGGATTTTACTTCTGACACCAGAAGCTAAGTAGCGGTGAAGTCATCACTTTAGTACTCTACAAACCCAGCGGCGTAGAAATCACAGCCTTTAGCTTGCCAGCTCAGCAGTCTGAAACCCCAAATTTTAAAGGGATAGTTTAGATTTTTTGACATGAAGTTTTTGACATACTCTTTAGCAGGGTAGTGCATGAGAGGTGATTTCTTTTTTTTTTTGTTTTGTCAATGAGTCCTGTGAGCAGAATTCTTGCCTCCTGACATTTTGAATGAAGTAGTTCTGGCTAGTTTGCTGGGGTCACCAAAATAAAAAGTTTTGCTTCCCAAAACAACATGCTTTTAAAAGAATAATATAAACTACCGCTCAAAAGTTTGGGATCACTTGGAAATTTTCTTGTTTTCCATGGAAACACATATGAAATTAATCAAAATAGGAAATATAGCAAATGAACAGAACATGCTGACATTGAGTTAGAAATAAAGATTTTAATGGAAAATGATGAATATGTACTTCAAATTTTGCCTTCATCAAAAAAAAACCACCTTCACTGTTGATACTGAAACTGGTGTTTGACGAGAACTGTTTAGCGCAGCTGCAAGTTGAAAACCTGTGAGGCGTCTTTGTCTTGAACTACACACTCTCAGATATTTGTCTTCTTGCACAGTTGTGCATCTGGGCCTCCCACTCCTTTTTTCTGTCCTTGTAAGTGCCAGTTTGTGCTGCTCTCTGAAGGGAGTAGTTGACAGCATGGCAAGAGATTAAGTTTTAAATTTCTCACATTGAATAGCCTTCTTTTCTAAGCACAACAATAGACTAACGGGTCTCTAAAGGAAGTTCTTTCTTTCTGGCCATTTTCAGCCTGTAAACAAACAAACAACTACTGATGCTTCAGGTACAAAACCAACCTCAAGAATGCCATGTTCCCTTTTGCGCTCCCTTATTAGTTCAACGGTTTTCAGCTGTGCAACACATTTACAGAAGGGTTTTCTAATAATCAATTAGCCTTATAAAATGCTTAACTTGGATTAGCAGCCATACCAGGAGATTGATGCAGAGGACAGTTGCTGATAACTGGCCTCTATGCAAAAATGTAGATCATTCTTTGAAAATCATCTGATTAATTTTAATCATTTGTGAAATGGATAAAAATGTTTGTGACATTGGAAAAAATGTTTGTGAAATGCACGAAAATGTATTTTTCTTTGGAAAACAGAAATTTGCAAGTGATCCCAAACTTTTGAGCGGTAGTTTATTTCAGTCACAAAACCGTGGCTAGTGAATAACTTACACTTTACAATCACTTTGCACTGTTTTTCTCTCCCTCAGTATCACTGCACACCAGCTATCACCTCGTTCGAAGGTAACGCACTTGGATGCCGACTGCCGCAACCTGAGAAAGCTATACACAGAGAGACAAGTTTACTGTCAGACAAGAAGATACAGAAAAAATGGTGCAGACTTCTGATGTTCCCGGCTGCAATAACAAAAACTGATTTGCCTTATGTATGTATTTCCTGTCATGGACCACGCTCTTCGATAAATTAGGCTTTTTGCCGTAGGTTGGCACATTGAAACCAACGTTGCATGTAAAAAAAACTTTGTGTGTTGCGCGCATCTCAGAAAGGACGATTATGTCCCAACACGACAAGTACAATGTATTGACTAAACAACTAAGACCAATTCGTATAATAAGAAATGGTAACGAAGAAGTGAATGCCTATTGCCTACATTGATATTACTGTTATGGCATCATGAGGATGGCAATATAAATGCAAAAGTCCAAAATTTCCCCTGACTTTGCAGCATTCATTTTTTCCATCCTTACTATTGTTATTAAGTTGTGCATCGTGCCTAAATGATTTCCTTTAGCCGTGACTACACTCAGAATATAGATCGGATTCTCATGGCTTATTGCTTAATGAGCCTCGCCAATTAATTTACGCACATCTGCGCTGTTTCCGAAGGCCTTTGTTACTGCGGACGGATCGCTACTGATTACGAGATGTAACTGATTATGTCTACATTTGGATGACTGAAGATACGTAATCTATTTGCTGTATTAGTGTGTACACTTATTCCTGATAATAAACAGAATACACCCTAATAGGATATATATGAGTGTATAATTAGTCACTACCCAGTACATTTTCTGCAGCCAAAATACCCTAACAACTAATTATGAATTCCATAATTATCCTATAACGGACAACCATTACACTTACTCTGAAGACAGTTGTCCAACAGGTTCTGCTGGCCTGGGATACCTTTTCCAGTTTATTTTTGGAATGTGGAAAAAGGTCTGCAAGACACCAGGATTCAAGATTGCAGGAAGGTCTTGATGGCAAGTGATGAACACACAGGCAGGTGTACCTGCCTTGTCTGATATTGAGAGATCTTGCATCGGTGGCATGACAAGTTCCCATTCATGGCAGCAATAGTTTTCCGTCATCATTATCTGTCAGTTTGAACAAGTGCACCACCACTTTTCGTTGACTCTGTCTCTCCTAGCTGCTGTCGTGGCCTCATATTCGGCTCAAACCGCTTCTTTCTCCTCTCTCTACCTCTGCCCTATCTATCTCCATCTGATGAAGTTTGGCATCGATAAAATCAGGTTCATAAAGGTATCCCTTTGGCACTGTGGTAAAGGAAATATCATTGTGGCTTTCATATTCGGACAGGTTTTTGTCAGTTACTGGAACCAGTGAGACAGTCAAACAGCAGATACCCTGCACGTGGTGCAGCGCGCAGTGATACCGAGGGATAGAATTTAGTGCAATGTGATTGAGAAGTGGTGAGTTATTCACTGACCATGATTTTGTGACTGAAATATATTACTCTCTTAAAAACATGTTGTGGGAAGGAAAACGTTTTATTTTTGTGACCCCAGCAAACTGCTGGAACTACTTCATATGAAACTTCAAGAGGCTAGAACTCCAATCACAAGACTCATTAACAAAAAAAAAAAAAATCACCTCTCATGCACTACACTGCTAAAGCATATTTCACACGACTTCATGTCAAAAAATCCGAACTATCCCTTTGAGTCGAACACCATTGCTAGATGAATATTGCCTTGAAAGCATGAATTCTGCTTACCTAGGGGTTCAGCATCAGATCCTTGCACATGGCTAACTAATTCCTTCAATGTTCCTCGTAACGGATCAAAATTGCTGAGGCCTGGAAATCAAGGTGACGTAAAATGATTTAGCAAGCTTGCTGTCCAACTTTCAGTCGAAGAGCCTCTAGCTTTGACTTATCAATTGAGCCAGCAAGCCAATATCTGGTTTTTCTGCAGATAACACTGCAAAAAAATGAACCTTACATTACAACTTTATCAATAGATGCTAAAACTGCAGGCAAAATGAATCTGATCAAGGAGGTACATATTATTTGAATAGAATATTCTGGAACATGCACCTGTCCGTGACAGTCTATTGCTCTGTAGTTTGTTTGATTGGTGGAATTGTAGCAATCAGTAGAACTTTCACCCATATCCAATGGAGCATAATTTGCCGGTTGCCAGCATCTGTACTATCCAGGCATTGCATACTTTAAACCTTTCTGACACAAATTGGTGCCAGGGGACGAGAAAACAAGTTTTTGACTGGTTGTCCACGGACAAGCTCTTCAGTGAAAATCAGTTGCCCGTCTGGAATGGTCGGTGTCCAGAATGGTTCTGCGGTAAATTCCTATCAGAAATTGCCAACCGATAGAATGCCAGGTTCCGTGTTGACCAATTAAATTATCGCTGCCTCGTTGCAGGCCCATTCGTTAAACTTCATACAGTGTACCATGGGGGCGGTGACGTTTACACCTGGGCTCGAATTAGGATTTCTTGACTGGGTTTGAAAATGGGTGCACTCGTGCATGTTTAGATGTACAGTCTAAAACTTCCTTAATTCAATAGAAAAGCTGCTTTGCAGCAGTACAAACTGAAAAAACTAATATTCTTCAACTCAAGATTCTTTGATATGCCATAGGACTCGTGTAAATTTGCTGTAGTGCAACAGGTTAGGATTATTGGTGGGATAAGATTTTATTAAAATTATGCTGTATATTAGAAAAATGCAAAAAAGAACTAAGAAATTGGTAAAACTGAGTGTCGTATTGTTATTTATCACAGCCAGATGATATTCAATCTATAATTTAATTTCACTTTGTTTGACTTGGCTGAGAAACTAAAGTTATTTTCCACAACTCCATGATAGGACCTCTCAGGCCTCAATAGCAGCAACAGTGCTGCTTTTTGCTGGTTTTATGTTTTTACATTCTTTATAAGTCTATAATTAAACGTCATTTATTTCTCCGGTTAGGAGCAGTCCCATTGGTGAGGGTCATGGTCTGTGCTTGCAGCGCCGGGCCGATGTCCCGCAAACTCCCTGATCTGGATCAGGGAAAGTTCTTTGAGAAATTTACAGTACATCACGCGATCAGCTAATGTTAACACACGCGCGGCCTCAGACCAGTCCCATCGATTTTCTCATTAATTCTCGTCCCCTACCATGAAAGCCAAAAGTGTGAGGCTGCACGCTCATTTAATGTCATTAAATGCACTTGCAAATGTGTTTTGTGTGTGACTGCATGTCATTTATCCAATATATTGTTCATCAGTGGCAGTTAACAAATTTGCATGTCATTTCACAAAAAAATTCCTATGATCCCTATCAAATTTTGAGTAGTATACTTGAATGTGCATTGTTTTCTTTAGTGTGCTGCCTACATTTGGAGGTACAGTTTATTCAAATAAACCATGGAAGCTTTATATTACATTTGAATGGTGCCACGCTGGTGTGTTGTGATTCATAGGTTTATTAATCTTTCAAATGACACTACTTTAAACACAGGAATGTAAGACACCCTACCGTTGGCAATTAGATATGGGTAGTTGTGAAAAAAATTAATGCTATTCCGACATGAAGTGTGAGTGTGTGTGTGTATCATAGGTGGGTGCATGCTTGTAGTTCATGCCACCCCTACTAAATTCAGCGCCCCCCTAAGGGCCACCCCATTCAAAAAAGTTTGGACACGCCTCTGGGTCAAACTCTTCTCCATCAGCCAGTTCTTTCAAGCCCATGGATGGCTGCAACAGAAAATTTTCTGGTCACCATACTGGCCAGCCCTTCTACAAAGAAAGAACACGTTATGAACTCATCTGATGTGAATGTACAGCTTCATTTAGGGGATGCTGCGAGTGTTTCAAGGCTAAGTTGGCACACACTGGCTTGTGCAATGGCAGTGGTAATTGCTGACAGCAATAAATATGTAAATTGATATGAAATACTTTCAAAAGATTGTTCATAGGTTGCACCTAAAGAAACAGAAAAGGCACATAACACATAAAAGGTGCATCCCCTTGAGAGCTTTGTTCACTAACTAGCACTGGCCACACCTATTTAGCAATGTAAAATAAATATGAAATTCAACACCTCTCTTTTAACATTAACGTTGTGACTCAGAAAACAGACAAAATCTATTTATTCCATACTTCACCACAGGATACCCAAACATAAAGATAAAAATCAATGCAGATGGTCACGTGACTGTATGTTAGAACTCAAATAAAGACGAAAGTGCAGAAACTGACTCAGTAGTTCTTCTTAGTGAGTTGTATTCACAAATTGTTTTGAACAAAATACTTGTAGAAGGATTTATATTTTCAGCCTCGTTTTCATGTTGGGAAGTTCCTTACATGCTTGGTCCTTGCCTCCAGAGGGCAATTAGGATTAGCCCTATAGCAGAAAATGTTACTTTTAGGGCCAGTAGTATTATGGCAAAGTTTCATACTTCCGAACACTTCTAAAAATCATTGCCAGAGAACACAGCTTCTTGCTGCTTTCACATATACAAGTTTAAACTCTAGCATGTAAAGATAAAACCATATATTGACAAGCTGGGTCAGGATAGTCTTGAAATGGTCTTTGACAGCCACTGCCATACAAATTCCTTTTGGCCAGCTGCCATTAATCAGCTATTCCCGGGCCAAAACCTACCTTTCAACAAAGGTTTGTAAAAATCTGTCAAACTTTTTTTTGAGACATTCTGCTGTAGGTACCAGCAGTCAGCTGACAGTTCACACACAACCGTGACAATTGGTTACAGAATGTACAGCTCACCTTCAGCAATTTTATGAAACTGAATACTAGCTTTGCAGGTTTCCTACTTTGCCAAATTGGTTTCCTGCGGGAGGATCATTAAAACAAACACATCTAAATTATCTATCCTCGTAATTTCATATATTATGGAGGCACATCTCCCACACAACAAACAGACAGTAGCAGTAAGTTACAGTTTCATACAGTACTCTGGCTGTCAGAATTTCGCTATTTAACAGTGATGGGGAGTGAAAATTTTTTGACCGAGAAAAAATGTTTACATTTTGAATGCAAGAAATCAAAGAAATTAAAAATTCAAGAAAACAAGAAATAAGCTGTTAGAGAGTTCTTTGTTTTTGTTTGATAACATTTATTTAACCAAATATAAATAATCACATCAAAAATTCAATTAATCGACATACTTTTTGATTAGGTTTGGATTACTAGATCGTATTAGATTTGTTATTCATTCATTTGTAGATAATTAGTAAATAATATTGTTATTAGACTTGCTCTTATACCTTGTCTTTTCATTTAGCAAAGACAGAATACTGCAGGCAGGACTGCAGTATCTTGGGGGCATGGGGGTGGGAGGGAGTTACTTGACTTGGGACAAGACTTGTGCAAAAACATTGACGTGGGACTTGCTTGAGACTTGGAACAAATGACTTGGGACTTACTCGAGACTGCACCAAATTACTTGAGTCACATGTCTGCCATGTGACTAGCTCATGTCCTGAATATTTTGATTGTTTTGCCCTGCAATCCTGCTGTTCAGATAAGTTTCTTTTTTGGTTTCCGTATTGGTTCTCATAAGTTACTTATTATCTTATGCTTTGCCCCTCCCTTTATGCTGTCTCTCACCTGTTCCCTGTTGTCATTGGTCATCTTGGGTATTTAAGTTCATGGTCTCTGTCTCCCTTTGCTAGACTTATATGCTGGGGGGATAAAGTCATGGGTGCGGTTGTCCGTCCATTTGTCTGTGAACATTTCGTTTCCAGAGCGTAGCTTGAAAACCACATATGGTGTGCATATTAATCATGACCTTAATCGTGGCCTTTTGCTAATCCAAAGTCAGTGAATTTAGCATTTTTTCTGGTTTCCATGGAAACATTTTGAACTTAGAATTTTAGGGTGTATGGTTTGTTTCCAGAGCAGGTGGCATTTTAATTCTTTCAATATTTTGGGCTGGGGGGGAGATGTGTACAGTGCACATACACACGTAAATGTAAACACTTCAGTTACCCACACACTGGTCGGGATGTATCCATACGTGGTGCGATTACATGCAGCACCACACATGTGACATACCTGATTCGGTGCCCTTGTGGCTTAGCCTATATCGGCAAGACTTCCCGTGCGTTATGCACAAGAATCAGTGAGCACAGGTCTAACATCAGAACCAGCGATGGGTGCAACCCTGTATCAGTTCATTTTAAGAATGCCAGACAGAACTTGAACACGCTAAGTTATGTTGGTGTGGAAAAAGTGGAGAAACCTCTTGGGGTGGTGATTTAGAAAGGAGGCTTCTCCAACGCGACACTTTTTGGATATACTTCCTTAATACCATGTCCCCTAAGGGTTTAAATGAGGAATTTGATATTAAGCCTTTTTTGTAGGCTATTTTTTTGTTTTTACACTTTTCTATTTTCCATTAATAGCTTTATTCTCGTAGTAGTAATTCCTATTATGAAATTATCTAATATTAACATTTCCGATTGTTTTTACTCTTAAGACTAATTGGCTGCTTACTGTGTTTTCTCTGTTTATATCAATGAAATATCACTGTTCGGCCTATATCTAGGTAATTACTTGCCGATGGTGATCCAGGCCACATAACAATGAACAGAATGTTTTTCTTTATGTATTTTATGACTGCATTGCAATTGAAGTATTGATGAAGTACTTATTGCTCTCTTTGTCTCGGGTGCATTTAATTACTGAGTCCCTTTAAAGGGCAGGCACTCATTGTGCCTGGTGCCAATGTGTCTGTATGCTATTGGTTGTCAGCTGATACTTCATCAGCCAATGACTAGGTAGATACCTGCCTATATATTTGTCTGTCTGTCTGTCTGTCAGTCAGTCATTTGCCTGATGAAGACCCTGTGAGTGGTCGAAACGTTCCATCAATAAAGGTTTGGGAGCTTTAATCCAGTGTGCTGATTTTTATCCCCCGCACACTGGGCTCCGCGTCCGTCCGTACATACGTACGTCTGTATAAACATATAAATGTGGATATTTTAAGAACCATTGACTAGATTCTCTTCATATTTGATATCTAGGTTTTTCTCATTGGGAGAAAGGTACCATACAGTTTTGGAGACCTTCACCTTCATTTCAAGGTCACAAAGCTCAAATTTGAGTATCTTGGTCCATTCGTACGAACACATAAACTTGAATATCTCAAGAATCTTTGAATAGATTCTTCTCGTATTTGGTAACTAGGTTCATCCCAGTGGGGGAAAGATATCATGCTGTTTTGGTTACCATGACCTTCATTACAAGGTCACAAATCATAAATTTGAATATCTTAAGAACTATTGACTTTATTCTTTTCATGTTGGATACCTGTGACGACCCCCAAAATTCTGATTTTTCCTGGAGGTGATGGAGGTGACAGCTTGTCAAAACAAACATTGCCATGTCGATGCTTCATCAACTTTTCAATTGGAAAATTAAACATTGCATATTCTAATTGCAGAAATAACTATGAAATGTCTCTGTGATCGAGTGGCAGTCAGCCATTACAAATACATACGGTGGTCATGTCAAAGTCAATTACTGAACAGTCATACATTTTTAGATTATTATCCACCGCCGCGCGATCAGCACAAAGCGGGGGATATACTATTGGGCTCTACGTCCGTCCGTCCATCCTTACGGACACATAAAATTGAGGCGGCGGGGGATATTGCCATGTTAGCGGCAGACACTTGTTTTACGTTCTTTGCTGGGGGGATATGCCATCTCCTGATGGCTTGTGTTGTCTTCTTTCTTCCGTATATAATCTAAAGAAGGCAAGTAACAATTTGTTAGAGAAACTTTGGCCACGTCTGCCCTGGACATGCTGCTGCACGGCACCATCTTCAGCTGTACCAAGGCAATTTGTCAGTCTCTATTTACTCCATCAAAATTTGCATTCTGGTTGCCTCCATCCACTGTGATGCCTTCATTATATGACTAGCCAAGGTAATACGCTCATCCCTTACGGGTGCTGAGTTCAGTGAAAGACAGTGAAGAAGAAAATGAAACTCGCACACTCAAATGCTCCAAATATTTAATGGTAGACAACGTTTCGAGCCAATGCCCTTTCTCAGGTCATCTTTTACATACAAGGTGTTTTCTGCGCACCAAAATAGGTGCCCACGGACAGCATCTTCAATGGTGGGTGGACCTACAAGTAAAATGATTGCCTTCACATTTGTTCATCTCTTTACAAGCATTCAAAAACCTTATCAAATGGCAGAGAGAATGAAAAAGCAAGGTAAGGTTTTTGTTTTTAAGGTTTTTGACTACTACCTCCAAATACGGGGCACTGCTATGGGAAGCCGTATGCCCCCCAACTATGCCAGGCTATTCATGGGTTTGTTTGAAGAAAACTCAGTCTTTGGTCCAAAAAACCCTTTTCTGACAAACATTAAATTATGGCGACGATATGTAGATGACTTATTTTTATTGTGGTATGGCAGCAAATCTGACCTGAAGAGCTTTTTCCAGTGGATTAATGCCAGCAATCAGTCCCTATCATTTACGATGTCATCTAATAAAAAAATAATTTGTTTTCTTGACATCCTGATTACTAGGTGCGACCAAGGTTTTAAAACAAGCGTGTGTAAAAAACCAACAGACAGGAATATGCTATTAAGAGCGGAGAGTTTCACAGTTTCCACCCACTACTACTGAAATGAAGTCTACCCATCAGTCAATATAGCCGCATCCAAAGACTTTGCAATGACGAAATTGACTATAAAAAAATGTAATGTACTAGACACATGTTTCCAAGATAGGGGCTATCCATATGAATGGCTAAAAAGAGCACAGGATAAATTAAGCACAAAATACAAGATGAGATGCATTATGCGGTATTCACGTATGGGACAAGAGTTTAAAAAAATAATTAAAAAACACTGGTATCTCCTGAGCAGTGACCCAAAGCTGTCTACTACATTCAAGGACAGGCCAAAAATTGTTTACAAACGTTCCCCCGACATTGCACAAATCGTGACCAAATCAGATCTCCTGCCTCACAAACCTGAAACTTTTCTGGATGGCGTCCCTGCGGGCAATTATAGATGTAGACGCGGCACACAGTGCAGTTTTATGTACATCTAAAAGCCACACGTTCACACACCCCATTTCATGGAAACGCTTTGATATCAGGGGCATCATTACTTGTACGACAACTAATGTCATGTTTTTGCTAAAATTTCCATGTGGCAAAGGATATGTAGGCAAAACCGACCGGGCATTAAAAACACGCAACTCTGAACATCGCTCCATTATTCGGAACCAGGATCCTCGGTGGCTATGCATTTCATGTTGGCAGAATATAATGTGGCGTCTTTAAAATATTTGGGTATTGAACATGTCAAAGTGTCCTAGACGGAATACAAATAAATTGCTTTTGCAGTGAGAGTCGTTTTGGATTTATACTCTGGATACTAAGTCTCCAAGGGAATGAATGAAGATTTCCCCATCAATCATTTTTTGTAATATGTTCATACACTTGTGACATTTTTACCTTTGTTGTCCTCCACAAAAACCTTACCTGTTTGAAGAATTCATCTTCTTTTTCGTTCTCTCTGCAATTTGATAAGGTTTTTGAATGTTGGTAAAGACATGAACAAATGAGAATGCAAACATTTTCCAATCTAAATTCTGAAATAGTTGGGACGAAGTGTAAATTGTGAATAAAATGAAAATGCAATGACTTTCAGATCACTTGAGCCAGTATGTTATTTACAATAAAGCATAGATAATATTTCAAATGTTGAAACTGAGACATTTTACATTTTTATCCACAAAATTAGCTTATTTCAAATTTTCTGGCTGCAACAGTTCTCAAAAAAGTTGGGGCACAGGCAAAAAAGGGTTGAAAAAGCAATAAATATTTAAGAATCAGCTGAAAGAACATTTAGCAAGTAATTAAGTTAACGGACATCAGGTGTGTGACATGATTGGCTATAAAAGGGATGTCTTACAGAGGCTGAGTCTCTCAGAAGTAGAGTTGGCCAGAGGATCTCCAACCTATGAAGGCTTGCATGAAAAAAATTAAGGAATATTTTGAAAACAATGTTCCTTAACGTCACATCGCAAAAAGGTCCCATCATCGACAGTGTATAACATCATCAAAAGATTCAGAAAACCTGGAAAAATCTCTGTACATAAAGGACAAGGCTGAAGACCTGTACTGGAAGCTTCGGGCCTCTCTCCAGCAGCTGGAAGGCTGTATTGAACAAGAGTGGGATCAAATTTCAATGGCTAAACTCAAGAAACTTGTCTCTTCAATGCCCAGGTGCCTCCACTCTGTCTTAAAAAGAAGAGGGGATGCTACACCATGGTAAACAGGCCCCTGTCCCAGCTTTTTTGAGACCTGTAGCAGCCATCAAATTTGAAATGAGCTCATTTTGTGGATAAAATTGTAAAATTTATCAGTTACAACATTTGCTATGTTAACTGTGTTCCAACGTGAATAAAATATTGGCTAATGTTATTTGAAAGTCATTGCATTTTAATTTTATTCACAATTTACACTTTGTCCTAACTATTTCAGAATTGGGGTTGTACTTGTAGGGCCACCCACCATCGATGACGCTGTCCGTGGGCACCTATTGAGATGCGCAGAAAACACATTGTCTGTAAAAGATGATCTGACAAAGAGCATTGGCTCGAAACATTGTCTACCATTTAGTATTTGGAGTATTTGAGTGTGCAAGTTTCATTTTCTTCATCAATATATGACACCATCAAGCATCAAGCATTAATTAACCTTTATTTAACCAGACAAAAGACCCATTGAGATCAGGACCTCTTACACAAGGGCAACCTGGCCAAGAAAGGCAGCAGCACACGTCACTATGAACAGGACAGACAGATAACAATAATTAAGAACAAATGATAAATGACTTTGTGCAAAGCAATAAAGTGCAGGAGTTTACTGTAATTAAGAACACAGGCACTGATCAATGTATTTCCATTGTTTTTCCATAAGATGGAGTGGAAATCTTCTAATGAAACAAGTTCTGACAATTTCAGTTCAGATATGCCGGCATTCTAAGCCAAAGGGGCAGCAAAACCAAATGCTTTTTTTTCCTGTTTCAGTTCTAACACGAGGAGCAGAGAGATAAAAAATGTCATTTGATCACAAGGTGCAGTGGCTTTCAGTTCTCTGAAGAAAAGTGCGTAGAAAACCGAGAACCAGGCCAAGAAGGGCCTTATAGATCAAAGTCATCCAGTGTGTATGACGTCTTACATTCAAGGAGGGTATGCCAGCTTTAGCATACAGTTCACAGTGGTGGATGAGGCGGCTATAACCTGTGATGAACATCAGGGCACAGTGATAGACCAGAGTCAAAGACTGTAGGCAGCTGGTTGAGGCACACATATACACAACATTGCCATAATCAAGAACAGGCAAAAAAAAGTAGGAGCTCTGAGGGAGAAACATGACTTGTTTTGATAATAAAAACCAAGCTTCACCATTAATTTGGAGATCAAATTTTTGATATGGACTTTGAATGAAAGGTCCCCGTCAATAGTTAGTCCCAGGTACTTGTAACTGGAGACCAGCTCTCGAGTTTTACCCTGGACAGTTCTGATTGAAGGAATACTCTCCAAGGGAACCGAAGAATTTGAAAAAAGCATTAGCTTGGACTTATTTAAAACAAGTTTCAATTTCTCCTGACAAGTTTGTACAACATCAAAGGCAGAAGAGTTCAAATGCATGTACAATCGAACGTGAACAGCAATAAATCACAGTATCGTTCGCATGAAGATTGGCAAATTTGCACACAGATCATTAACATAAATTGAGAACAAGATGGGTCCCCAGACTGAGCCTTGAGGAACTCCTTTTGTGACCTCAAGAAAGGTAGAACAAGCTCCTGCCAGTTGAACACATTGTGTTTTACCTGCCAAATATTCAGAAAACCAAGAGGCTGCTTAACTGGAGATGCCGATCTTTGAGAGAATATTTAACAGAAGACTGTGATCCACTGTGTCAAATGCTTTGGAGAGGTCAATGAACAGACCAACACAAAACTTTTTTGAGTCCAAAGCCTCAAACACATCATTTAAAACTTTTAAGGCAGCTGTAGCAGTGCTGTGCTGCTTCCTTAAACCTGATTGAAAAGGGTTTAAAATGTTATTTCCCTCTAAGAAATCCTTCAGTTGATCACAGACCAGTTTTTAAAGAATTTTCACCAGAATACATAATTTAGAGATAGGCCTGTAATTGTTCACTATTGAGGGATCTCCTCCTTTTAACAGTGGGATGACAAAAGCAGAATCCTAAACTTTTGGAAGTTTGTTTACCCAGAGGCCAAGATTAAAAATAAAGGTTACAGGCTCAGCAATGAAGTCAGCAGCTAGCTTTAGAAAAAATGGATCCAAACTATCAGGACCAGCTAGTTTTTTGTAGTCCAATTTTTTCAACGCACTATGGACCTCAGAAATAGACACAGGTGCAAGGTGAAAGGTGCAATCAGCAGGGGGACTGTTTACAACAGCAGGTTCACTGTTTAAAATAGTGTTTTTAAAATTATTATTTAAAGAATCAAACAAGTGCCCTGCCGTGGCAAAATGCTCATTAAAATAATTTAAAATGGCACATTTATCAGTGAAGTTTAAAGAATGTTTGACCAGAAAATTTGGAAGATCACTGGAGGACATAACACCAGAAGCAGATCTCCCAACATGCCAAAATTTCTTGGGATCATTTAGATTTTTGGTGGTTTCAGATAAATAAAATTTAGATTTTGCCTTTTTAATTAAGGAGATACAAAAGTACATTTGTTGTGAAGCTGACGGAAAATGATCAGATCAGCCTCTAAGTTTAATTTTTGTGCTCTGTCCCAGGCATGATCTCTTTCTTTGAGGAGGTTTCCAATTTTGGTGGAAAACCAAGGATTATTTCGCCCCTTTATCCTAAATTTACATAAGGGGGCATGTTTATTTATTAGCTTCAACAATTCAGGATAAAAAAATTTCATCAATGTCATCAATGAGGGAGATTTGTTCCCACTCAAAAGTAGACAGGTAATGCAAAAAAAGCCTGCTCGTTAAAATGTTTAAAATCTCTTTTAACTTGCATACTTGGTTTTGTTTTTGGTAGTTTGGCATTTCTGACCACTGCAATGGCACAGTGGTCAGTCAGGTCATTCCCAAACACACCAACATTGGTATATTTGTGGGGGGCATTTGTTAATAACAGATCAAGGAGCGATGAACTTGAGGGATATTTAATTAGGCCGAGTTGGACTATCTATTAGCTGACTCAGTTTTAAAGAGTCACAGATAGATTTTGGGCCATCTGAGACTGAAGACAACCAGTCAAGCTTGAGATCTCCCACTAAGACAACCTCACCAGAGTTTAACACTGAGACATAGTTGTTAGGAGGTAAGAGCCTCACTGCAGGCTGAGGGAGGTCTGTAACAGCCCATGACTGTAAGGGACTGACTGATGAAATTCAAGTTGCAATGCCAAAAATTCAAACTGTTTGGTAATACATACAGAGGAGAGAAGAGTAGCACGAAAGTTACTTTTTATACAAATAGCTACACCACCACCTTTCCTGGGATGATCACAGTGGAAAACATTGTAATCATTGATAAAAATATCCTGATCTGAGACTGTTCTACTCAGCCAAATTTCAGACAACACAAGAATATTGTTGCCAAGCTGAAGACATACAGGGCAAGCAGACCACGAGCCCACTGGCACCTAATCTTGACTAGCTAATTGAACGTGTTTACAGACTCAATACCTACCTTCAGGAATGGCGAGTGAATTAGCAAGCTCGTTTCCGGGCTCATCCACCATTGGGACCAGCCGGTTCACTGACTCACCTTCTCACCAACAACGCCCACCGAAGCCCATTCTAGTGGCCCATGCCAGATTCTAGCACATCAGCCTAGCAGAGCGACAACATCACATCAACTGAGGTATCCGTCTGTATTGCAAAGCAGCCGACCAGTTCATTGCCAGCGGCCTGAGCCGATGACCGAGCTCTCCAGGGTGTAGTGGTGCTCTTTGGGGTCTTCATCTTTTCCTCCCAGCCCCCTTTTTTAGTTCAACTTCTCTGTCAGGGCTGCCAATTTTTGGCCAAAGTTTTGATTGATTCCGGGCCAAAAAGCAATTTCCCCAACCCGACCCTCACCATGTGGTTGAGGTCCCCACAACCCCCCACATTTACCTATTTAGTACCAGGCTCTTACAGGAATGGTGGTTCCTGTCAGCATTGAAGCCACCCATCTGGTTCACATGAAAGTCTCCGGGAAACATCTTAAGACCATTTTCCTCTAGCTGTTGGAATCACCACACATGGCATTGAGCATTGGGGAGGCCATGGCGAGAAAGGCATAATTCTCACATAAATTGGGCTGGTGGTGCCATAATTGTGTGAAGTCTTTCCTGTTCATGCCCTCTCTGTGGTCTGCTTCCTGCCTGGCCATACCTCTTCATCCCGGCCACAAGAAGCTACCAGCCAAAAGGGGGTCTTCCACAGTCTCCACCAGTCTCAAGCTATGTCAGTTCTTCCACATCCCTGAGTCAGTGGCCATCAAGCTCCTGGCCATCAAGCTGACATTTACAGAGTGGAGGCACTGGATTCAAGGGGCCAGCATCCCCCTTCCTTGTTTCGACAGACCACAGGGACCTCAAATATCTCAACTCAGCTAAAAGGCCCATCAGCTGTGAGCATGCATCGCCATGGATTTTAACACTGGGCAATTGGAGTCAGAGTTTCACAGTTTTAAAACATTTTTAAAACAGTTTTTCAAAGGCATCCCACTTTGTCTCACTAGCCAGACTGCCCATGGTTAAGGAGAAGGCAAAGCTTCTCTTTCAGCGTGTAATGCGTCTTTATGGCATCCCCCAGGAGGCTGTCTCCAATTGAGAGCCACAGTTCTCAAGCCAGTTTAGAATGCCGTCTGTGCCCTTGTTGGTGCCACCCTTTGCCTCTCATCTGTCTTTCATCCTGAGATTAACGGTCTGGTGGAGAGGTTGAACCAGGTGGTGGGCAAGACTCTCTGCAGCCTATATGTTGGTAGCTCTGCCAATTGGTCACGTTTTCTGCCATGGGTGGAACTTGCCCATAATTCCCTCCTCGCGGAAAGTCTTTGGATGTCCCCCCCCTTAATATCACCATTCCAAGCCAAAGAAAAAAGTGAAGTTTACTCAGTTTTTTGTGCACCATGCCAGCGATGGACAAGAGCTCTCACCCTACTGCTGAAAGAAATATCTCGGCCTTCCCGAATCAGAGCAACTGTCAATGCTGCCCAGCCCCAAAGTGCCGAGTAGGGTAGAACGTGTGGCTGGCTACTGGAGACATCCCATTGAGGGTGAATCTAAGAAGCTTTCCCTCTGATTCATTAGTCCCTTCCCTGTTTCCTGGGCGTCATTGCCGAAGGCGATGAGACTCATCCTCCCCACTCCGCCTCACTATATTCACCTTGTGTTCCATGTTTCCCATATTAAGCCTGTCTGCTCCTCTTGTTACGGCCCTCTTCCTTGCTCCCTGTCTCTCCCAGCTTATCAATGGCTCACCATTTGTGGCCCCACATAAACTGAACACTGCATCCGGGAAGTCTTACACAAGTGTTGTCACCACGGTCCTAAGGAATGGGCCTGGGTACCAGGGCAGAATATCTTAGACTCATCCCTGGTCTAAGATTTCCAGCGTTGATGTCCATGGTTGGTCAAAGGGCCACCAGGTGGCACCACTCTCATATACGGAGTATTTTCTTAATTGTTTTTTGCAAAAATAGAATAAATGCACGCACATCCAAAACCTGATATCACAGGTGCAGAACCCAAAAAAAACAGTAGAAAAGAAGAGAATAAAAGTCTGCACACTGTTTAAGTTGCTCCCAGAAGACTTTATTCCTTGCACAGCATTTCGACTGGCGTGGCCTTCGTCAGGTGAGTTCCACACATGTGATAGGGGTGGGGGTGGGGGTTTATTGTACACTAAAGATGGTAGACGGACCAAACCAAAGTGCAATGAGTCCCAATAAACCAAAATAATCACATCAACCTCATATTACCTATGATCCCAAAACAACACTACATACATACAAAAAGAAGTGAAGGCATATCAAGAATGCATATAGGCTATTCTCCACAGACAATCAGAACATTACATAGTATATGCAGTATACTACGTTCAGAAAGGTATCCCGTTTTTTCTAGGATATAAGCCTACGACCTGCCTGAGGGCAATTACAAATGTAGAAACTGTGCGCAATGTGAATACACCATCAAAAGCAAGACATACACACATCCTCATTGCGGAAAGTCTTGTAGGATTCATGGTGTTATTACGTGCAGTGGCGCACATGAATTTTATCTGATTGAATATGCTTGTGGCTTGGCCTACGTGGGTAAGACTAGCAGGCAACTTAAGACACGGATTTGCGAACACAGGAGTAACATCCATAGCGGAGATGAGTGCAATCCCGTAGCTGCACATTTTAAACAAGCGGGACACAACATTAGCAGTCTACGCTATTGGGTATTGAGAAGGTTAAAAAACCCCCCGAGGTGGGGACCTTGATAGGATACTTCTACAGCGCGAAACTTATTACACTTACACCCTCAATACAATCTCCTTTTGGTCTCAATGAAGAGTTTGATATAAAACTTTTTTTATGAATTGTAGCTACGATCTGTCAGTTTTAGTTTTTGCATAGAATGTGTTACTTTCTAACTAATTTTGATGTATTTGTGTTTTCTTAGCATGTGTACAAATTGGGAGTTTTAATCTGTACCTATGCTTGACCACGGGGTTTAAAATAAACCCTGGGATACTAGGCTATATCATTTGGATATAACTTGAACTGCATATACTTTTGCACTATGTAATGTACTGATTGTCTGTGGAGAGTAGCCTATATGCATTCTTGATATGCCTTCACTTCTTTTTGTATGTATGTAGTGTTGTTCTGGGATCATAGGTAATATGGGGTTGATGTGATTATTTTGGTATAATGGGACTCATTGCACTTTGGTTTGGTCCGTCTGTCATCTTTAGTGTATATAAACCCCCAACCCCACCCCTATGACATGTGTGGAACTCACCTAACGAACAGTGGTGGCTCGTGAATTGGCAACAGGGGAAGCCCAAACAATCCCTTAAAGTTAATGATTGTTCATGACCTGTTTTCAATCATTCTTTTAAACAGTGGTGGGTCGTCGGCCGTAACAAAAGGAAGCCAAAACCTGGCCCTTCAAAGCTTAATGACTTAAACCTTTCGCAGTTTACTTTTCTTGATCAGCAGTTGCTCATACGAATTGCTAGAAGAACAGTCAATTGAGGGAAATTTATTTTCGATGGCATTGTTAAACATTGCACCACGAAATTCTGAGGGGTTTTCTTTCACACATAAATTACGACATAAATTACCATAGGCCTACGCTATAAATTCCGCGCTCAAGAAGCTCACGAAACGGCATAGATTCGCAAATTGATTAGTGAGGCTCATTAAGCAATAAGCTGTGCAACATCGCATTCTTTACTTCTATATTAAGACTGTAGCAAATGGACTGTCGTGGCTTCTTGTGAAAGAAGCCTCGCAAACTAATTTATAAAGACGTACTGATAATTTGCGTCGTCATTTGCTATCGAAAAAAATCTGATTGTCCTTCTTCCAATTCGTATGAGCAACTGCTGATAAAGAAAAGTGAACTGCGAAATGTTGAAGTCATTAAGCTTTGAAGGGCGAGGTTTTGGCATCCCTTTGTTACGGCCGACGAGCCGCCGCTGCTAACGAAGGCCACGTAGGCCGAAACGTTATGCAAGGAATAAAGTCTTCTGGGAGCAACTTAATTGTTTTCTCCCACAATCCAGCTGTCCTTGTCGGTTTATCATTTGTTTTCGTCCCTTTGTGTTCTCTCTCACCTGTTCCCTGTTGTTAATTATTGTCTCATCTATTTAAGTTCCTGGTCTCCGTCTCCCCTTCGCTGGATTGTTTTCTTCCATTTTCAGTGTATAATTAAAAAAAAGCAAGTTACTTTTTAATACGGAAACTCTTCCTAGTGTCTGAAGTCCTGGCGAGTGACTTCTTCCAGTCCCTCCTTCCTTCCAGTTTGAAGGTTTGCACCCACTCAGGGTGACCTGGTTCATTCAGCTTGCCATCTTAGTTACTGACCTCAGACCATTCTTTTCGACCATGCCTTGCCTGACCTTCTTTGATACTGTTTACCACTTTCTGACTTCACGTTGTGTTCTGATAATTCTTCCGTGAAAGCGCTTTTGAGTTCTTCATCTTCAGGTAATTATGTGAGGCCATTTTGGCTTAACCTGTGACCTGCACCTGATTCCTTGTTTTGAACTTTAGAACACTATTGACAAGAATTGTCATTTGTTTATTAATTTATTTATTTAGTTCAGCGAGTCCTACACTTCCCTCAATAATTATTGGCACCCCTGGTTAAGATGTGTTCTTTAGCTTTTAATAAATTCAGTTTTTTTTAAATAATACAGGACCACAACGAAAAAAGAGGAAAATCCAACCTTCTATTCAAGTGCAATAATTAAGAAATAATTATTTTACATCAAATCATGTGTGCCATAATTATTAGCACCCCTGATGTTAATACTTCATACAACCCCCTTTTGCCAACAAAACAGAACCTAATCTTCTCCTGTAATGTTTCACAAGATGGGAGAATACAGAAAGAGGGATCTTGGACCATTCGTCTTTGCACAATCTCTCTAAATCATCCAGCGACCTGGGTCCTCTCCTCTGCACTCTCCTCTTCAGCTCACTCCACAGGTTTTCAATGGGGTTGAGGTCTGGGGACTGAGATGCCATGGGAGGAGCTTGATTCTGTGTCTGGTGAACCATTTCTGTGTTGATTTGGCCACATGTTTAAGGTCATTATCTTGCTGAAAGACCCAGTGACGACCCATCTTCAGTTTTTGGGCAGAGGCCACCAGATTTTGATTTAAAATGTAATGGTATTTCAAAGCGTTCATGATGCCATGCTCCCTAACAAGGTTCTCAGGGCCTCTGGAAGAGAAACAGAGCCACAGCATCACCGATCCTCCCCCATACCTCACAGTGGGCATGAGGTGCTTTTCTGCATACTCATCTTTTGTGTTCCGCCAGACCCACTTAGAGTGTTTGTTGCCAAAAAGCTCTATCTTGGTCTCATCTGACCAAAGCACACGGTCCCAGCTGAAGTCTTAGTACTGCTTAGCCAGCTCCAGACGTTTGCGTTTATGATTGTGAGTGAGAAAAGGTTTTTTCCGTGCATGCCTCCCAAACAGCTTGTTGGCATATAGATGGCGCCTGATAGTTGTTTTGGAGACTTTGTGACCCCAAGATGCTACCATTTGTTGCAATTCTTTAACTGTGAGCTTTGGAGAACTTTTTATTTCTCTTCCCATCCTCCTCACTGTGCGTGGTGGCAAAATAACCTTGCATCCTCGTCCAGGCTTGTTTACCTCTGTTCCATTTGTTTTAAACTTCTTAATGATTCCTCTGACAGTAGATATGGGCAGATGCAGGCGAGTGGCTATTTTCTTGTAGCCATTGCTTGACTTGTGAAGGTCGACACACATCTGCCTTACTTGAATGGTGTGTTCCTTAGTCTTTCCCATGTTGAAGAGTGGATAAGAGAAATGGCCTCTGTGTCACATCATATTTATACCCCAGGGAAACAGAAAGTGATGAATTACTAATTAAATGTTCCTTGATACTCTGATCAACTTTGTAAACTACTGTAGAAATGACAGAAATACTTCAATTACATTTATTTCGTAGGAATTGTTAGGGGTACCAATAATTGTGTAACTGGTGATTTTATGAAAAATAATTATTTCTTTGTCAGGGATTTTTTTCCCCTTAAAATTCACTTGAGTTGAAGGTTACATTTTTCTACAATTTTCAGTGTGAGAGTATGCTTCTGCAATAAAAATTGAATTTATTTTAAGGCTTTTAACACATCTTCAGCAGGGGTGCCAATAATTATGGAGGAGGCTGTAGTTTTATTGAGGCACGTATTGCACTTGAATTGCAACATCCTGGGGTTTTCTGCACATTCACTCCAATGAATTGCACTTAATGTTGTACATTTTCTGGAAATCATTGTTGGAGTTTGACTTCTGTGTTTGGGGGGGCACAGGAGTACCTCCCCCCACTGAAAGCGTGAGGTGTGGGAGAACCTCCCTAAGAAAATTTTTGCATTATTTCACATGAAACTCATGCATTTCTGCACTATTTATGCCAGTGCCATTAGGTTACTATATTTCTTACAGGCCTACAAAAATTAATAGACTGACCTTTGATTCACTTCAATCACAGAACTCAGCCAGCCTATTTTTGGGATGGGGCCAATGTGGGACAGGGCTTTAATTCTTTTTGCCCAAAAATCTTGCCCAGCCAAGATCAGAAATGTAACTAAACTGGTTATTTTAATCAGGAGGATTTGTACCTTTTTAAAAATTTGGCTTTCAAATTGTTTTACTGTTGAAAGGCCAGACTGACAATCGAACGTAAAGTTCACCTTTGTAGACGAGTAGGATGACTGTGTCCCAGATTTGCACAATCGGGAAAATTTTCCTGATGCAGCTGGTGATTAACGAATTTTCCTCTCAGTCTTTAAAGAAATACCCACAACATTTTGGGTGACATTTGGTGTGAGATATTGAAATTCTTTTAAAAAGAATTTTTTTCCCGTCATTTTGATCAGCCGTTTAACAAGCCTTGCTATTTCCTTAGACAGTAGGGTGACAATGGACCTTTCCGACCTGTCAATCAAGTGTAGAACAACTACCAATCAGATTACCTTATCTTAGGCCTCGTTCAAACGGCAGTGAAATGCGACCCAAATCCGATCTTTTTGCCTACATGCGACCCAGGTCTTATTTTTTCATGACCGTGTGAACAGCTCAAGTCACATGAAATCTAATTTTTATTGGTCACTTTCAGAGGTGGTACTATATTGGATACGTGTGTGATATGTTGCAGTGTGCCTGCCGTCTGAACAATCACGTTTAATGCGACTTTGACGTCACCTGGAGCATAAATATCCATTTCCTGAGCAACAAAAAATTGTTAAAAATGCTGGAATGTCAAAAAGCAATATAACCAGGCGAAAACAGCAAAACAAAATCTCAAATGACAAGGCTTGTGAAAACAAAGATAGCAAGGATTAGACAAGGATTTATACAATAAAGCAAGGATTTCAAAGAGCAGCATAGGCTACATTGTTTATTAAAAATGATCATTTTTAGGAGGCTGTATCATGCAACTAAAATTCTTTAATGGGATACCACTTAATATTTTCAGGACAGCTGATATTCTGGATCAATTGTTTTTTCGATCGCTAAACCCATTAAAAGCACATGCATTTAAACCTATATAAATTGGTAAGAAAAGCTATGATTATTTAGCCGCGTGAAATGCCACGTGAAATACTTTAAACTTGTGCAAAAACCTAAATTACTTTAGATTGTATAGATTTTGAACAGAGTGACGTAAGGAGGTGCATTTCAAGACAGGGGTGCATCTCTCGGCACAACACCATACGCTGCGCGTGACGTCCTGACGTCTTTGTTGGGCCTATTATTCTTCCACGCATGCGGGCTGTTCAGGGCCGTGGATTGTTCACACAGGAATCAATGTAGGTCAAATATAGGTCACATTTAAAAAGTAATGTGAACCGCCAAACAAAAAAATCGGATCAGTGTAAAAAATCGAATTGAGCATTAAGACCTTACATTTGGAAAGCCTCGTTGCATTTGAATGCATCCAGTGGGGCATCACGAGAAAACTTGACATGATGTGTTAATTCCATTACAGGAGATAGGCTATGTCATATTGCCTAAAGTTAATTTTGGGGGAAATATAGCCTGGATATATCATTATCAGTGGATATCGGAATCGGAAATTAAGGTTCAACCAATATCGGCATATTGGATATTTGCAAAAAAGCCAATATTGGACATCCCTAAAAAATATTGTATCCGGAACTCAGGTGCAAAAAAAAAAAATTTGGCAAACCCGCAAACTCCGCCTATGCTGGAAATGCTTGCTAAATGTCAGTTATTTTATGTAATGTGGAGTGAAACTTCATAAAACTCTCCTCAGATTATTGTGACTTTGACTACTTGCAAAAAAAAAGGCTTTGGACATGTAGAATATAAAACAATACAAAATAGCTATTTTTAGGTACTTTTCTAGTGCTTGTGATGTACAATGTGACAGGTTACCCATTTGAAAACTTTTCCTACTCTGCATTATATGAACACACTTTGTCATCCAACAGTGTTGAATAATGGTACAATCCCTGATTGGGGGTGGGAGTAAGAATGGGCTGAAAAATCAGCATTAGATTTTATGCAGGGCTAAATAAATTTTGCTGAAGGAGGTTCACTGAACTTAATGAGGCATAGCTAATAGCGTTACACCATGATTATTTCCATGTTGGAACCACTGGGCACCACACAGACTCTCCATTGATTCTTGGATCAGACCTCTTGAAGTACTAATCAACGTCTTTGCTTCAACTTTTCAGGCCTGACAAATCTATTGTTGGTCTGTGTCACTTTAGGTCAGTAGTTATTAGTGGCAACTGAAAACAGTTTCTTTAACCACTTATCAGCAAGCTCAAAGAAATGCATAAGGAACTTGGAGGGGGATTAGAGTTTTTACTGTTGGACAGCAGCAAGATACTGGGAGGAATGTGATGTGGTTGGCTAATAAGGAGTGGTTCCCGCTGCCCCCGTATCACAGGAAGAAAACACTTCATAAGGTTGCTTTAGGGTTTATATTTGCACATATTGCTGAAATGTTATTCATAGTAAGCTGGAGAAATAGTTATTTTGAGCCATAGAAAGTGCATTATTGCCGGATTTTGCTTTTTCGCTATCTTCAAAACCAAAGGCAACAGTCGCATTCTTTTCATTTATTTAATTTCATGGAAATCTTCAAAAATGAGAATTGCTTTTCTGAATCCTTTGACCTTCTTAGAAGCAGTTTCATTCTGCCCAGGGATGATTGGTTGGGTTGTTTTTTTTTCACCCTACTGGTATTAAAAGTTTATGGTTTCCTGAAACACAGGATCCTTTGATCCTGAAAGATGGCAGTTTTTTTTTTTTTGTTTTTGTTTTTGCTGTGTATGAAAAAGGGTGGTTTTAACTGAGGCTGAGAAGGCAGAGAATTTCAGAAATGGAAATGATAGATGCATTTAGTATCTGGGAGTCTGGGGAAAAGGGAAGATTGTAGAGAAATCTGTAGCTTACCGGCCTTTCTTCGCCAGAATAATGAGCTATTATGCTACAACTTAAAATTGTTCACAGCACTCGACAATACAAAGCATGCTTTTATCATACTCTGAAAATCAGAGCTTGTATTTTAGTCGGTTCTAAATAAAGCAAAAGTGAGGGTGTACCCTTGACAAGAAATTCATGAAAAAAGTGGGAGGGGAGTGGGTATAGATAATGAATACTCAGGGTGCCTTTTTGAGTTTATGGGTGCTTGCTTGTCAAGTGTGCGCAAATTTTTATAATCAAAAATTAGTCTTGCAGTGACCCAGCCAAATATTGGCAACAGGAACAGCTTTCACACACTCAGATTCTGAATCCATAAATGTGCTTGACATTTGATGAAAGTCATGGTAGAAATGTTTCAGCCAAGTAAGTAAAAATGGGCAATTAATTTGACCAAAACGTACGTCCCATTGAATCTGATTCAATTCTGTATTAAATGAATTGAAAGCCATCAGTTGATTGAGAGCTGTAATATATATATAAGATACAAATAGCTTGGAGACAAATGTGCAAATGGCTGTGATGTACTCTTTTCAAGTTTAAAAAAAATAAAAAAAAAAAAATATATATATATATATAAACATATACTGCATGTCATGTTTATTCGCTACTGCATATACGTAAGGTATATATTAGGAGCACAAGTATTTTTTGTTGACACATAAACAGGATCACTCAAAAATATTCTCCTGCCAATATTTGGCAAGTAATTGCTGGCTCTGTTGCCCCAGTATGAACAGCACTGGCAGCGTCTGTCGGTCTATGCCAATTAGGACTTGTGTTGCTAGGTCACCATGGTCAATTGAAATCCGCATCAATGGAACTTGAAAAGGTTTCTCTCCGATCAGACCTTCTGACATATTATGTAGAATAATGGGATGGCAGAATGCAAGCAAGGCCCCAAGCCCTGGATTCAAATTACTCCACGGTAAGAATTCATTTGTAACCTACTATTAATTGAAAAGAATAGACTCCCCCAAGAAATTCTGTGCATTATTGAAAATAAAGTGTTCTTTTACTCTGGAACATTTACTTTCTGTTTTGGTCTTTGCTGAAAGGAAGGGCCTCTCTCCTTCCCCATGGCTTGAATATAGCATGTTCCAGCTGTTTTCTCAAATATTTGCTTATTGCATTTCAAGTTTTTTATCACATGCAGGTGAAAAACCAAAATACAGTGTTGTTTGCGTGTGTGTATCTGTGTATGTTTGTAGGCTGGGGTTGAGTGGGGGAATATGGTGTAGTGCAGGGTACAAAGATTCCAAATGCAAATGCGGTAACAAAGCTCATCGTGTCACATCTGTTTTTGACATCCATATCAGAGTTTTAGGCTAAGCAGGCACTTGACCACAAACTGATCCAGAGAACTATGTTTTTGCCATGGTCCAGTAGCTGAGGACAGGGTGGGCTATAGAGAGACTGCTGCCCTTGCAGCTATCACTGATACGATTTTCGCATTGATGCTAGCCAGTGTGAAGAACAGGTAACCCAAAAGTCACCAACCTCACCTTCACCTTGTGAGACAAACAATCTGCACGGAAAAGTCACCACACAGGCACACAGAAAAGCAAAAGGCCGCTGTACTGCCTTGCCACCGCAGACAACCTCTCCCTCACTGTTATAAATTGACTGAATTTAACAGTTAAATTAACGCAGTGTTTTCTTTGTTATTTCAACTGTAAGTAGAGTCCCGCGCGCATTTAACTGCGGTTCACAGTTAACATTAACAGAACATTGTGATAAACTTGTTGTCAAATTACAGTTAAAATAACTGGCAAAAAAGGTGCCGGTTTATAACAGTGCACCCCCGAAAACTCAGATTCCATCTTATCTTTTAATTGATTTGGTGATTAGGAGCCTATCGATGATGATGATGATGATGATAATAATAATAATAATAATAATTATTATTATTATTATTATTATTAGGCCTATTACCTCATTTATTCACGTTTGAAGCACTCTGCGTGGTTATCGCTAGGGAGTAGGCCCAGAACTCAGTGCTGACCACATTCATACACTGTTATAAAAAGACTGAATTTAACAGTTCAATTAAGAAATTGTCTCTTCGTTATTCTCACTGTAAGTAGAGTCCTGCGAGCCTTTCACTGTGGTTTACAGTTAGCATACACGGAACCTCTTTTACAAACTGATTGTAAAATTACAATTGAAATAACTGGCAAAAAGATGCCAGTTTATAACTGTATAACCCGTCTGAAATCACAGTTTTGAAACAGCCATGGGTGAAAATAGTCAGGAAGGTGACGGTAAGTGGTTTGATTGGTTGATTTCACCCACAGACTCTGTTTTTTATGGGCGTATTCATGTAGCTAAATTGATAGGAAAGACCAACAAATAAATAGCAAAACCACAATCTCAAATATCTATCGGAGTTTTAGTTGAAAATTATGAGGAAAAAAACAGTCAACATTAATAAAACTACACAGTACTCGCAACTTTGACTGACATTATTTCGGCCAGGGGTAGGCCTACGTTTCCCGAAAGCACAGATGCTGACTTACGTAGCTACAAGCATATGGTATGGAGTGGTCGAATTACGTAAACTGCTAACGTGGTTGCTAATTAAGCTTTTGAATACGCGCCCCAGATTTCCTGAATAAATTTGGATCTGTTGAA